>OY288286.1:25877793-28571965 GCA_958450335.1 Hibiscus tridactylites | reverse complement strand
GTCTACCGTGAGCCTGTCCACCCCGTCCTGGATCACCTCACCTCGCATCATGCGAATGCCTCCTATCTTGGCCTCTTTTGTTCCGTCCACCACCAGAACTGAAATCATCCGCTATCTTACCAGAGCTAGAATCACCTCTCCAAGATATCGGACCCAAATTTTGCTCGATGTCTTTAGCCCAACATACGAGCACATCAAAATATGTGTAATTTGTGGCCAACATAAAGGTCTTTACTTCCTCTACAAGCCCATATCGGAAGTGATCACAATGATGCCTCACTCGGCATCAACTCATGGGCATACTAGCTAAGACGTACGAAGTAGACCTCGTACTCAGCAACAAATAGATTCCCTTGCACAAGTTACATAAACTCGCGCTTCTTTTCATCCAAGTATCTCAAACAAAGATACATCTTCTTAAAGGCACTCCGAAAGAACTCCCAATCCACCTCATTATGCTCCAAACCAGCGGTGATAGTCATCAACCAACTATAAGCATCACACTGGAGCAAGGAAACTGCGCATCCCAGCTTGCGCACATCACGACATCCCATCTGATCCATAATGTAGATCGTACTAGCTAACCATCCCTTCGATGCCTCAAGAGACATACCACGGAACTCAACATCTCCCAAATTCCTCATCCTTTCCAAAGGCAAATCCACCTACCCAGCTACAGGTAACTGAACTTGCGCTCCAGCTACCGCAGCTTGAAACGCTCCGGTGATCGCCCTATCCACGTTGCTCCGGCTCTCCACCTCCTGGTGGTGGTGGCGAAGGTAGAGTCTCATCAGATGGGTTGTCGACCCTTTGATAACCCTGATTACCCTGTTCAGGCCCATGCACGATTGTATTCGATCTAAGCTCTCTCATAGGACCCACTGTGCTATTTTTAATAAGGCATACTAACAAAAACGAATCAAACCATGATTTAGGCCAGCCTCAAGCAAGGATCCAAGTTCACGAAGCCAATTTAAAACATTTAACTAGTGTAATAAGGCAATGGGCACCCCGATTTCCCTCAAGCATAACATAACATACAATAGCATATCATATCATCATGCTTTACACCATCCACAACCAGCTCACGCCATTACCACATCATCAAAATACCGTCATATTTAACTCTCATATGATTCATAACAACTAAGCATAGCATAAGCACCACCATTCAACCCAAAACATGGTTTTTTCCAACAACATGTCACTTAACATTGAATCGAACATCAAAACATACCATTTTAACTTACCATCATTCCCAATTCTTTCAAAATCTGGCTCTGATACCAACAAATGTAACCCCTTAGCATGGCCTAGACGCCTGACCCGAACAAAGAAGATTACACGGGGAAAACAGAAGCCAACTCGTTAAAGCCGATTTCGATTAACGACCTTTTTTCATTTTATCTTCTCTAGATGCACATTAAGAATATATGTGTTCAACAAAACACTTAGAAGAAAACGGCATAACGGTCAGAGATCGTTTATGGGTTCAATTACAAACAATTAACTTTTAGGGACCAAAATGTAATTTCAAAGAAATATAGGGACTAGCCTAGTTTTAAGATTACCAAACCTTATTTAGTCGTGTAACATGCTTCCCTATCAAATTTCATCACAAACGGATCATCCAAACTCAACCAATAGAACAAGCAACATTCAGGGACCATAATGCAACATTTCAGAACTTTAAATAATACTTTTAACAGAAATTAACAGCTCGGTATCGGTAAACTTTAGCCCGTATCGATATGCAAGAAGGCAGGTGCCAAAATTAGGAAAAAGGTATTGATACGCTTCCCCGCGTATCAATACGACCTTCAAACTTTGCCTAGGCGTATCGATACGCGGGCAGCTCGTATCAATACCCCTGAGCTGAATTGCCTGTGAAAAGCCTTAGTGTATCGATACTCAATCCCGAGTATCGATACGCATACCAGAAATGTTCTTCCAACGACCACAAAACATCAATTAACATCAAATAAACATGTCCAAAACATCGATACATGTTATATACAAAATTCCAAACACTTATGCATCATCAAACGTTTAAAAAATAAGCATCAAGCATGGCGATTCATGAAGGAATATTAAACTACTCAAACATGCTTTGAGACACAAACCATAGCATATCCAAATGCCAAATATACGACCAAAAACCATAAAAAGACCATTTACAACTCCCAAAACACAAACCAAACATGCTCATGGTGTTAAAAATCACCCAACAATCCATGAGTGGAAATACCTCTCATTACCTCTTATTACACTAAAGTAAATCACATACTTTGCTTAGCTAAAAATCACTTGGATTTCCCTTTCTTTCTTGCTTCAAAAGATGCTCAATTCTATACATTGATGAAACAAATAAGCGTAAGCATAAAGCTTAGTGAGGACCGCTATAGCAACACACATTCATCAATGCATTTTATAAAACCAAAACATCATTCTTTGTAAACATAAGCCTTCCTTTCAACATGCACTTTAAAACATCATTTCCACTTCCAAATCCACTTGCTCATAGCATATTTAATTATAACAGCAAAAACATTTGCTCATGCTTAATCCAGGCATCATATGCATTCAACCATATCTCCCAAGCTTCTCATGCTTTCTCAAATAAATGTTTAACATTAAATCATTATATCAATATCATTATATTGGCTCACAAGTGACCAATAACAAACCATATGAAAACAAACACAATTGGATACGGGAATTACGAGCGTTGTCTCACACGCTTCATACACACTACCGGATTCACAAGGTAGAGTTTAATGGCACAATCACAACCCCTCAACACCCGTGATTGAGATTAATGGCACAATCACAACCCCTCAACATCACTTATCGGTAGTTGTATAATTCCACTAACGAGAGCACGAGATACAAACCACAAGATTTACACACGGGATTAAACCATCCACCGTTGTTCTCTTAGCCTCAATCGTTAGGGTACTTGGATGGAGTTTATAGTACAATCACAACCACTCGACATCCAAGGCGACTTTATTCACGGTGCACCCAATCTTACAGCCAACTAACTATATCCGATTAAAGTAACCAAAACCATTTCAATCACTTGCCAAGATAATCATTATTCATCATTAATTCACTGTTTTACAAGCATAAACCACAATGCCACTTTCACAAGCATTAACATGCTTAAAACCAAATGCATAATTCTTATAAACCCAAGGATCTCTTACCATTTGCATCCTTAACAAAATAACATTTTAAACCAGCAACATCAATGCTCAAATCATGCTTTAAAACAGTAATCAAGCCACATTTAAATCAAGTGCATTTCAAACCAAAACATTGCACAATCCGAGAGAGACTTTCGATTTATATACTCTTAAGCTTAGCTAAGTGTTTCAAACATACACTAAGCTCCCAAAACTACGTTCAAAGCGTTTCAAAGCTAGAAAACCCTTTTCCACTCACCGTTACGCGAAACTTCGCTTGCCGACCCAATGATCACTTGTCTGAAGCTTCCAAAAATGCCCCGCTTGCTTCCGGATCAAGGTCTCCTGTTTTTAGAGCATCAAAACATAGATCCAAATACATTAAAATGCATTCCAACACCATCAATTAAACACAAACTCGTTGCCCAAAAAACTACACCAATTAACCCATCCGAAACAACCGAAAACTCAATTGATTGCCTCCAAAACGAAGCCCAACCAACAAACATCACTTCCAACCATTGATAATCATCACATCTAAAAACAACCTAAACCCTCATTCTACCTCCAGCAAACAGATCACCAACAAACTCTTCAAAAACTCAACTAAAACTATCATGAAACTCAAGGATCTCAAGGATTTTGGTATCTTTATTATTAAAACACTTTTTCAACATCATAATTATCTCAAAACTCAATTAAAATCAATCTAAAACATAGCTCATCAACAACACTCCGAAAATCAAGATTTAAAACTTTATTTTAGTAAGATTTTGATATTAAATCAAAACTATAATCAAAACTCAGTTAAAAACAACAATTAGGAACCAAAAATCTAGGGAATTTCAATAAAGAACCTTGATTAGAGGTTGAGAATGGGATTTACCGCCAATCTTAGCTTTTCTTAATGATTTACAAGTTTTTGCTGCACAAATCTTGAAGAAATTGAAGAGAATTTTTGGAAATGATTAAGAAGTCATTGAGAGAGAGTTCGGGAGAAATGAAATCTAGAGAAATTCTTTCAGAAATGAAGTTTTCTAAAATGAAAGTTAGTTACGTCAAAAAGTTCTTAATTTACTATTTTAACAATTAAATAAAATAAAGTCCCTTTTTAAACAATTCATCTAAAAACCATTTAAAACACATGCCAATTTAAGGAAAGGTGTAATTGCACAAAAGCTCCCTAAATATTCTAAGATTTTGACTCCTCTATTGAAATTTTCATTTTCCCATAGTTTTAAAACTTTACATTTTGGTCACTACCCAAAATGTACCACTTCCAAATCTCATTTTGTAAAATTGGTTTGACCAACCTCTTAAACATGATTTTGAATGATTTTAGCAATTTTTGTCATATTTTTAACCTATCCCAAACCTTTATCTCCCTGAACCACCTAGTACTGTAACTCTCTTAGCCCGACCTAGACGCCCGACCCGGACTAAGAAGATTACATGGGGAAAACCGAAGCCAACTCGTTAAAGCCGACTTCGATTAACGACCCTTTTTTTCTTTTTATCTTCTCTAGATGAACATTAAGATTCTATATGTTGAACAATACATTTTAAAAGAAACGGCACGGCGATCGAAGATTGATTAGGGGTTCAATTGCAAACATTTCACTTTTAGGGACTAAACTATAATTTCTGAGAATTACAGGGACTAATCACATTTTAAGATTAGAAATCATTAATTAGTTATGTATCTTGATATCATGTAAAATTTCATCACAAACAGACCATCCAAACTCAACCAATAAAACATATAATAATTGGGGACCAAAGTGCAACATTTCAGAACTTTTAAAGGTACACCCTAGCTCGTATCGATACACAGGAAGGCAGTAGCCAATATTGGGAAAAATGTATTGATACGATTCCTCACGTATCGGTACGACCTTCAAACTTTTCCTGGGTGTATCGATATGCGGGCAACTCATATCTATACCTCTATGCCGATTTGCCTGAAATTTGCCTTTGTGTATTGATACTCAATCCCGAGTATCGATACACATACCAGAAAATCACATTCCACAGCCCCCAAATCTCATTTAACAACATCAAAACATATCTAAAACATTAATACATGCAATATCCAACATTCCAAACATTTATGCATCAACATCTATTCACCAGACAAGCATTAAGCATTGCAATCCATGAAGGGTATAGAACTACCTAAGCATGCTTTTAAACATAAACCATAACATATCCAAATACCAAAGGTAAGACCCTAAACCATATAGAGACCGTTTACAAGTCAAAAAACACAAACCAAACATGCTCAAGGTGTTTAGCAACACCAAACAATCCATGATTATAAATCCCTCCCATTGCCTCTTATTACACTAACGTACATCACATTGCTTAGCTATAAATCACTTGGATGCCTGTTGCTTTCTTGCTGCCAAAGATGCTCAATTCTTTGCATTGATGAAACAAATGAGCGTAAGCATAAAGCTTAGTGAGGACTGCTATCTACAAAACATTCATCAATGAATTTTATAAAACCAAATCATCATTATTTGTAAACATTTGTCTTCCTTTAAAACATGCACTTTAAAACATCATTCCCACTTCCAAATCCACATGCTAATAGCATCTTTAATTACAACAACAAAACCTTTGCTCATTTTTAATCCAAGCATCTTATGCATTCAATCATATCTCTCAAGCATCTCATGCTAAACCAATTAGAATCAATCTAAAACAGAGCTCATCAACAACACTCCGAAAACCAAGATTTAAACCTTTATTTTGCAAGATTTTGATATTAAATCAAAACTATAATCAAAACTCAGTTTAAAACAACAATTACGAGCCAAAAATCATGGGAATTTCAATAAAGAACCTTGATTAGAGGTTGAAAATATGATTTACCTCCAATCTTAGTTTTCCTTAATGATTCTCAAGTGGGAGAAAAGAAATCTGGAGAAATGGTTTTCGAAATTAGTTTTGCTAAAATGAAAGTTAGGTACGTCAAAAACTTCTCAATTTACTATTTTAACAATTAAATAAAATATAGTTTCTTTTTAAACAATTAATCTAAAAACCATTTAAAACAAGTGTCAATTTAAAGAAAGTTGTAGTTGCACAAAAGCTCCCTAAATATTCTAAGATTTTGACTCCTCTTTTGAAATTTACATTTTCCCACAGTTTTAAAACATTACATTTTTTGTCACTACCCAAAATGTACCACTTCAAAAACTTATTTTGTAAAGTTAGTTTGACAAACCTATTACACATGATTTTAGAAGATTTTAGAAATTTTTGTCATATTTTTATCCTATCCCGAACCTTGATCTCCCTCAACCACCTAATACGATTCAAACTATTTCCGACAGGCCCGATCCAATGTCTAAAATGTCTAAGCCCAAAACAAGGGCATTACATTCCTTGCCAAGACCCCAAAGATACAACTTCCTCTTACAAAAATCTACCCATAATTGATGATGTAACCCCCTTAGCCTGGTCTAGACGGTTGACTCGAACCGAGGAGATTACACGGGGAAAACTCGAAACCAACTCTTTAAAGTCGACCCCTATTGACGACCCTTTTTTTCTTTTTTCTTTTCTAAATGCAACTTAAGTCCTATGTGATCACCCAAGAGAATAGGAAGAAACGGCACAACGATCAGATTTTGATTAGGGGTTTAATTGCACAAACTAGACATTTAGGGACCAAAATGTAATTTCAGCAAATTACAAAAACTTCTATGATTTTAAGGTTACCTCCATTCAATTAGTCATATTTAATGTTTCTCTATAAATTTTCATCACAATCTGACTAACCAAACACATCCAATTGCATTCTTAAAGTTTAGGGACTAAAACACAACGTTTTAAGACATTCACAAGTGAGGTTTAACCAATTTAACGACCTGCGTATCGATACTCTTAAGGAGGGTATCAATACGCCATCAATGAAAAAACTGCCCAAGCTTGCGTCACGAGACCGTATCGGTACGCTGAGGTACTGTATCATTATGCCCTTGTTCAATGACTAAAGAGGGTATCGATACGACCTCCTATACCGGTACGCCCTCGTCCAATGACTAAAGAGGGTATCGATACGACCCCGTGTACCAGTACATCCCTCACAAAACAAGCAGGCCATATCGATACACTTTGAGGTGTATCGATACGTTGTAGTTGCAAATGCCCAAAATGCAGATTTTGAACCCCAACGACCCATCCAAACCATTCCAACATATAGTTAAATATGCTTGCACACAAATATGCATCAACACTCAAAGGTACAAGCTAAAGAAAAACGTCTAACATCATTATCATCAAAAATGACTTCTAAAGCATGCTCCCTAAGAGTAGAAAACACCAAAAGACCATAAGCATCCCAAAAGCCAAGATAAATCATCAAAACCAATATAAAGGCCTTTTACAAACCAAATAAACCATATAACACTTGCATCAACATCAAGAAGTCCAAAACACATCTCCTAAAAACAACTTTTAAATCTCATTGTCATATATCATTACTAAAGTAAAAGTATAACACCATATTTGAGCTTATCTATTCCTTGGATCCCCTTAAGCCTCCTTGCTGCCCAAAATGTCTAAATTATCTGCATTGTTGGTAAAAGTGAGCGTAAGCACGATAGCTTAGTGAGGCATGCTCTAAAAACACCAACACAACAATGCAAGCTTTTAAAGCTCTATCTTGAAAACCATTTCTAAAACCATGTTGTTTCTATCTCATGCTTGAAAACCATTTCAAAGCAAATCACCATTTGAAAATGACATGTACCATCTATCTATCTATCAAAACCAATATAAAGGCCTTTTACAAACCATGTAAAACTTGTATCAAAAACAGGGAGTCCAAAAACACATCTTCCAAAACAAACCATTAAATCCTATTGCCATATATCATTACAAATGTAAAAGCATAACATCATACTTGAGCTTAACAATCCTTGAATCCTTTTTAAGCCTCCCTGTTGCCCAAAATGTCTCAATTATCTGCATTGTTGGTAAAAGATAACGTACGCACTATAGCTTAGTGAGACAAGCTTTAAAAACACCAACACAACAATACAAGCTTTTAAAATCTCTATCTTGAAATCCATTTCTAAAACCATGTCTTTTCTATCGTATGCTTGAAAACCATTTCAAAGCAAATCACCATTTGAAAATCACATGTACCATCTATCTATCTATATCATGCATTCAACCAATGTAAATTTCATGGCAAAGCCACACACATGCTTGATATTCAAAAGCATTTCATAAATCTCAAAATCTCATATGCATTTCTCATATCATAAAAATAAATTCAACATTGGTACATGTGAATCAAATACATTCTCATATATTGGCATCTCATATTCTATCTTTACTCGGATATGCTGATTAGCTTGACATCGAGCCAAGTCCTACCCTGGTGGAATCTCACATCACCGGACTCTCATGGTGGTATCTCTCTTCGCCACAAAGCTTGGGTATTTCACCAAGACCTACTTCGATAGTATCTCTCATCAATGCGAGGGCACACTCAAGTTTGTGCTCGTCTGAGTACTGCAACTACTTATTCAGGATCCGTAGAGTGTTGTCTAACCAATTCTTGAAAATCTTAGGATTATCATCATCCTAACCGGTAAAGGTATAAGCTCGATACTAGGATAGCTTATCAATAGGAACTCGAGTATGTTGGATAGCGGGAGCAATGGGTTGCACAACTTGCTCAGCTTTCATAGCATTCATAAACAACTTGAACATGTCGGTTATGTTCTTATAACATTTAGTCTGACGGTAGGTGCTACATGCTCAATATTCTTAATAGGAGAGTCTTGCGGATTCAGTGGATTCAGAAGATTTCCTCCTCTTATCTCCTCGCCATGAGTCGAGGAGCAAGTGGCAAGCTCATCAATGTGAGCTTCGTTAGTTTCAGACATATCTATATAAGATATCAGATTATTCGATAAGTCACAATATACACAATATATAACTCCTAGGTGGCAAAGTAACACAACAACAATGCAATAAGCTCCAGTTTAGTCCTAGAATCGACTAAACTCTAGCTCTGATACCACAAATGTAACGCCCACTTCCCGGCCTGGTCGAGAACCGAGTCGGAAGGTGCTACCTAAGAACAGTACAATAATCGATATGATAAAATTTCAAACCATAGACATCATATAACAAATGTAATACTATAAATTATTACCAAATATACGTTTAGTCCAATTTATCCTATAATTAATCATTTAAGACCAATTCTTAACTATTATAAGCTTTAGAGATTAAACTCTAAATCTGGTAAATTAGATGTCCTTCGATGCAATTGATTGTACCACAAAGAAATTCAATACCTTAACAACAAGTCTGTGAATTTTCATATTTTTGGGGTCCATTTACTCATCTAATTGGATCGTCCTAAATTCAGTTACCAATCTGTGAACATTGTAAACCTTTATTTTATGCCTTTTTAACCAACTTAACTGTAACCCCTTTAGCCTGTCCTAGACGGTTGACCCGAAGTACGAAGATTACACGGGGAAAACCAAAGTCAACCTGAAAGTCAACCTTGATTAACGACCCTTTTTTCTTTTAATCTTGTCTAGATACACGCTAACCCTAAGTGAGTACTCATAAAGCATATAAGAGAAAGGCACATTGATTGAACAACAAAAAGGGACTCAATTGCACTTATTACAAGTTTAGGGACCAAATGTAATTTTTGTAAATTAGAAGGTCTTAACTGATTTTAAGGTTATCAATATGGAATTAGTCCCATTTCATGCTTCTCTACCAAATTTCAACTTAATTGGGCATCTCAACCTCAAACAATTGCAACATCAACATTTAGGACTAAAATGTAAAGCTTGAAAACTACAACACCATTCAAATCATTGCCCAACGGTCACCTGTTTCGAAACATCCACATGTCGTATCAAAACGCAGGATCGGAACGAAGTTGACAATTTCCATACGCGGGTTGGTTCCGAGACCAGTTCTGAAACGAGGCATTCTAGTAGCCAAATCGTTTTGAAACATCCTTCGGCGTTTCGAAACACGTAGGCCATTTCAGGCCCCCGTTTCAAAACACTAGAGGGTGTTTCGATGCGGTTTGCCCAGAATATTCAACTATTGCTGGTTTTTCATGCATAAATCCAATCAAACACATCCAAACGACATCCCAAGCATATCATCAAATTAACTCACAAGTCTAGAGGCATGCTTCCTAATATGTAAAAACCACAAAGGCAAATCAAACCTCCAAACAAGTAATTAAGACCATTTACAATTCAAAGTAACCAAGGCAAACATGCCACAACCTCAGGGAGTTTAACACATCTCCCAAAACAAATCCTAGGTTCCCATTGCCAAATAATCAAAACTAATAATGTTTGAAAACTTCACCATACATGAGCTTTGACTTCCTTGGATGAACTTAGCTTCCTTGATGCCCAAAGCACCTCAATTGTCTGCATTATTGGTAAAAGAGAGCGTAAGCACAAATGCTTAGTTAGACATGCTCTAAATAAAACGAATACAACAATGCATTTTTAGAAAACACTTTCAACAAAGCTTTTAAACCACATGCTCATCTCTTTTTCATGCTACCTTGCATACTTTTCAAGCATCTCATGCTTTGTTACATTCAAATACATTATATTGGCTTTCAAGTGATAGTTCATAACCATTTCAACAAAAGACACAATCAGATACGCGGATTACAAGCGTTGTCTCGCACGCTTCATACACACTACCGGACTACACAAGGTTCACACTCAAGAGCAATCCCTCCATTGATGTGACACCCGTGATGTAGTATAACAGTACAATCTCAACCCCTCAACACCACACACCGGTAGTTGTATAATTCCACTAACGAGAGTAAGGGACATATAACACAAGATCCACACACGGAATTTACAGCCACCGTTGTGATCTTGCCACAATCGTTAGGGTACTTGGATGGAGTTTACGGTACAATCACAAGCCCTCAACATCCAAGGCGACTTTACTTACAGTGCACCCAATCCTATAGCCGGCTAACTATATCCGATTCAAGTACTTAAAACCATTTCTTCACTTCCCAATATACATCAAGAACCATCATCAACTCACTATTTTAAGCATTAATCAAAGCCACCTATCATCATGCATCTCCATGCATCATAACCAAAATAAAAACATGTCAAACCAAGAATCTCTTACCTTGAGCATCCTTCAATACGTGGCTTTCAAAACCAGTATTTGTAACGCCCCAATTTTGGGCTTAGAAGTTTTGGGTTTGGACCGGTTCGGTCGGAGTGCGGTTCGAATATAAAGGGTGAAATTAGGAAAGCCTAGTTCGAGTTGCATTAAAAATATGGAAAAATGTTCTAAAATCCTCTTTTATTATATATAAGAGAAAGGTGAAATCAATTTTACAAAATGAGGTTTGGAAGGGTGACGTTTTGGGTTAGTGACCAAAATGTAATTTTTGAAAACTGGGTGACTATTTTAAAAAGGATTGAAACTTTGAATCTTTAAGGAGCTATTTACCCAAAAGGAGTTTCTCCAGATTTTTCTTAAATATTAAATGATTTATTAATGGTTTAAAATAAAGGTAAAAAGGAGGGAAAGATATTTTTAGCCTTTTAACTAACTTTTCCTAATTTTTCCATTTTCATTTTTCTCTCATTTTTTCTCTCAAACCAAACACATTTCTCCAGAGCATTTCCCTCTGATTTTGTCATCTAAATAACACATTTCAATTCTCTTGTGATCTCTAATCATCTCTTCAACAAAACCTTTGCATTTGCTATTTGGATTTTCAAGAATTTGGTTCCAAAAAGGGAGAAACTCAAGTTTGGAGGTAAGAACGTCCTTCTCCTCTAAACTCTCAGTTCTTTACTGAAATTCCCAAGTTCTCAATCTTAGATTTGTGTTTTATAAAAGGTTTTAAGGTTGTGTTCTTGATCTTGGCTTTTAAATGCAAGATTTGGTTGATTTTTGGTAAAATTCGTATGATCTGTTTGAGCAGTGATTTGAGGTGTCTTTTTGATGTTAAATGAATGTTAAATTGATGAGAAGTTGAGGTTTAATCAATGCAATCCCGAATAGGTTGATTTTCCTAAGTTTTGCTTGAGTTTTTGGTTGTTTTTGGGGTGTTTTTGATGATCTGTTATTGCTGGAGGTATAAGGACGTGATTGGGATCATTTTGAATGTTAATTGATGTTTATAAATGGTTAGAAGTGATGGATCTTGGCTGGGTTAAGTTTTGGAAATGTTTGGAAGTGATTTCGGTTGTGTTTGGTAGCCGAAATGTTGGTTTTGCAAAGAGCAGCGAATTTAGGTATGTTGCTGGTGTTTTTAATGCATTATGATGCATTAATCCTCTGTTGTTGTGTGCTTGAAACAGGGGAGATTGATCCGTGAGAGTTAGAGTTGGTGTGGAAGGTTTCGGATGCTTGGAAGGCTTGTTGGCTAGCCTTGTTTTGTGTATCGGTGAGTGAAGTTGGGTTTTCAGCTTTTAAACCAAGGTTTGAAGGTTTTGGGAGCTTAGTTTAAGTCTAAACAACTTAGCTAAGCTCAAGAGTAAGTAAATGGAATTTCTCTCTTGGTTGTGCTAAGAAATGGTTTTTTTAAAGCACTTGTGATTGTTGGATGCAATGCATGTGATTTGCATGTTTTAGATTCTGTTTTGAAAGCATATTTTAGCATGGTTTAATGCTGGTTTTGAAAGCCATGTGTGAAGGATGCTCAAGGTAAGAGATCCTTGGTTTTGTACATTGGAATTGTGGAATTGATGCATAGTGTTGCATGTTGTTTAATGGCTTTGTGTAATGCTTCAAAAACAGTGGATTGATGATGGTAAATGGTAGTTTTTGCATTTTGGTTATGCTTGTATAACTATGGATTAATGTGATAAGATGGTTATATTGGCAAGTGATGTAAGTGGTTCTTGGTTACCTTAATCGGATATAGTTAGCCGGCTATAGGATTGGGTGCACCGTAAATAAAGTCGCCTTGGATGTGGAGTGGTTGTGAGTGAACCGGTAACTCCATCCAAGTACACTAACGAGATGGTTAAGAACACCATGGTGGTTAAAATTCCATGGGTGGGTCTTGTGTTAAGGTCATAATGGTGGTTAAAATTCCATTTGAGGACCTTGTGTAAGCAAAGGTTATAATGGTGGTTAAAATTCCATTTGAGGACCTTGTGCTTGTTAAGATCACAATGGTGGTGTAAAGTCCATGTGTGGATCTTGTGAAGTATGTCCTGGATCTCTTTAGTGATGTTATACAACTACCAATGGTTGATGCTAAGGTCATATGGTGGTTAAAATTCCATATGGGGACCTTGTGCATGTTAAGGTCATATGGTGGTTAAAATTCCATATGAGGATCTTGTGAGTTTTAAGGTTATATGGTGGTTAAAATTCCATATGAGAACCTTATGAATGTTAAGGCCATATGGTGGTTGAAATTCCATATAAGGGCCTTGTGTATGGTAAGGTCAAATGGTGGTTAAAATTCCATTTGGGGACCTTGAGATTGGTAGTGTGTATGAAGCGTGGGGACAACGCTTGTGATCCGCGTATCCGATTGGATGTTGAGTTGAAAAGTGGATGTGGTTTATCACTTGAAAGCCAATATAATGTTCTTGAATGTAATGAAGCATAAGATGCTTGAAATGTTGCATGGATGCATGAGAAGTGTATAATGATCTATGAATGCATGTATTACTTGTTAGCTTGAACAAGTGTTGTTTATCTATTTAGAATGGTGCATGTGTGCATGAAATCTCTTAGTGCATTGAAGTCTTGCGAAGACTTGTTTTTAAAGGCATGTGATGCAAATATTGATGATGTGGTTCATATGTTGCATTTGTTTAATGCACGTGTTAGATTGAATGAGTAAATGGTTTTCAAAGGTTTCTTGCTTTAAATGATATTCAAGTATGTGAAAGGTATGATGTGAAGTGGAAGTGTGTTTCCAAGGATTTTGTAATTAACCTTGCATATGATGTTCATGCATGGAATGGTTAAATTGATGGTTTTGCAAGTTTGTGCTTGAAAAGGTTTACTTAGCTTTTCTAAGCTAAGGGTTTTTTTTTTTTTTATGTTTGAGCAATGCATGATTTTAAGCATGTTGTTGAAAAGGGTTTTCAAACATTGCTTTGGTTTATCGAATCGAGTTTTCTTTTTAAAAGTGGTTTTATGACTCGCTGCATTGATGGTGTTTTGGTTTTGAGCATTCCTCACTAAGCATTATGTGCTTACGCTCCTTTTTGTCCATCAATGCAGATAATTGAAGTTGGAGCAGCGAGAAGCAAGGGATTCAAGGAGAGCTCCACTTGAGATGTATGTCTCGGTTAATAGCTATAGATAATAAAGGCAATGGGGGGAGAATCTCTTATGTTGATGTTTAATGAGGTTGTCTATGTTGGACAAGATTGGTTTTATGTTGTTGTTAATGCTAGAACTTGTGATTGGCCTCTTGGTATGTGTTTTGATGATTTGAGGATTTCATGGTTTGCCTTATAGGATGCTTGCCTATAGAATTGGGATTTTCATAATTAATGCTATGTTGATGTTTGGTTGATGCAAGTATGTTCCTTGTATGTTGAATGACTTGCTGGTAAAGTTTGGTTGCATTTGGAGCATGTTTGAGGGGTCAATTGTATGATAAACCAGCAATTTTTCTGCAATCTTGGCAACCTGTTTCAGAACAGGTGCTACCGTATCGGAACGGGGGCCTGAAATTGCCTGTGCGTTCCGAAACGGAAGACACTGTTCCGGAACGGTTTGGCTACTGCCAGGACCCGTTTCGGTACCAGTTTCGGAACGGTCCCGCGTTTCGGAACAGGTCTTTCCTGTTCCGAAACACTCGACCGTTGGGCACTGAAATTGTTGGTTAAATGTTTTGAAACCTTTGCGTTTTGGTCCTGAATCTTGTTTATTCAATTGTATGAGTTTGAGATGTCCTTTTGAGCTGAAATTTGGCAGAGATGCATGAAAGATGATTAATTTCATATTGGTAACTTTAATTTGGGTTAAGTTCTTATAATTTTCAGAATTTATAATTTGGTCCCTAAAGTTGTAATTTGTGCAATTGAGTCCCTGAATATTTTCTGATTGTTATGATCTTTGAGTATGATGATCTTGTGAACATATCTAGGGTTAACGTGCATCTAGACAAGAGTAAAAGAGAAAAAAAAGGGTCGTTAATAAAGGTTGACTTTCGGGTTGACTTTGGTTTTCCCCGTGTGATCTTCTTAATTCGGGTCGACCGTCTAGGTCGGGTTAAGGGGGTTACATTTGGTGGTATGAGAGCTGAGTTGCGAATGCTTAGGGAAAACGGTAAATTGTTGTAATATGTGTATGATGTTTATTCTGATGTGTGGTTGAAAGCCGGTTGAAATGCGTGTTTTTGAGTAAATTGTTGATGTTTTTAAGCATGCTTGTTGATTGTGAATCTTCATTGAGTTAATGTGGATTCGTGTTGATGATATGTTTGTGTTGTGAGTTGATTTTATGAATGATGAAAGTGTAATGGGTATGATATTGGTGATGCTATGCTGTTGCGAGTGGATGTTGTTTGATGAAAGCATGATTGAATATGTTGTTTGATTTGCTTGATGTTGTGTTATCCATGTTTTGTTGACTGTTATGTCATGTAAAAGGGGAGAATTCGGGATACCCATTACCTTATTATTATAGCTATTGTGTTATTTTGGAGTTGGAGTTTGAATCCTTGCTTAAAGCTGGTCTGACCGATTTGTTTGTTTTGTTATGATTGTTTGCTGTTAATAGCATGGTGAAATCGATGAAAGAATGGCAGTTGGGTGAGATGGTTGCTGCCTTAGAGCAGGTTGTTAAGGCGTGGAATTCACCTTCTAGTGGAGGTGTTTTGTCTCAGTCTTCTGTGCCTGGAGTTGAGTTAGTGAGGCAGGAGGAAGAAGCTGGTTCTGTGATGAAGAGTTCATCACCTATTGTTCAAGAGGTGTTGGGAACATCTCAGGTTGTGGCAAAAGTAAGGCCTGTAGACGTGCCGGTTGTGGGATGTGCGGGTTTGTCGAAACAGCGTTTACATGATTTGGGAGTTGTGGAGTATCATGGTTCGACACCTGAGACGTTCGAGGCCTGGTTGGCCAGTGTGATTCTGATTTTGGATCATGAAGGTTGTGACTATGCCTGTAAGCTGGGAAGTGTTGTCTCATTGATGCTGGAAGACGCTTGTGCCTGGTGGACATCCGTAGCGGTGGCATCGCACATCCAAGATATTGATTGGGACTTCTTTGTGTCTGCCTTTTATGAAATGTATCTTGGAGGGAAATTTCCAAGGGTTAAGCAATGTAAGGGTGTGGTTTCTGTTTATGAGGGTGGGAAAGGTTTAAGCGAGAGGGTTGTGGATACTGACCTCGGGGGCGGTCAGCGTAAGAGGTTATATGATAAAAGGTTTTGCTTGAATCTAAGTTTGGATGGTAGTGCAAATCTGGGGCAAGGGTTGCCTGATCAAGGAGTGGGTGCTCAGTTACCGGTGTGTGACCGTTGTGGAAGGCGCCATGTTGGAGGTTGTTGGGGCGCATGTGCTTGTTGGAACTGTGGTTCTAAGGAGCATGTGAAGCGAGATTGTCCTCATGTGGTAAAATCCGCTTCAGTGGTAGCAGAAGGGTCTCTGAAGGGTCGTGGGCACGGCCGAGACAAGGTTCGAAGGTGGCAGGGAGAGCGGAAAGTTGTGAAGAGCTTGGAAAATGGAATCTGCTGGAGTTGTGGGTCTGTTGGACATTTGAGACGAGATTGTTTGAAGTTGGCTCAGGGTAGCTAGGGTTCTTTACCGCAGGGAGATGGTGATGACCTTAGGGTGTTAGCTGATGCTGCAGCGGTGCGGCTGGGGAATGATGGTTCTGCAAGGAAGAGGGCTCGTCTGTTGATGCTCCGGGGTGGTGATGTGTTTTCAGGTAACCTTGTTAAGTAACCTTTGCTCTGGTATCCTAGTTGGTTTTGGTTTGGTTTTTCCTTGCGTAGAGAGCATGGTGTCGTTGCTAGCATGTTTGGGGTAGTAGTTATTGTTGTTTGAAAACATCTTTAGTGTGAAGAGGGCATTAGTGAGTATCTTGTGGATAATGGGTTGCTAGAATGATGGAGTTGGTCAGGTTAGAAGTGAGATAGGAGGTTGTTCTTAGACGGATTTTGAGGATGTTATTGGTGGGTGTGAACCCACATACATGCACAGTTAAAATAGGAGGTTGGTCCATGCATACATGTGACATGACATTAGAGGTTTTGCATACATGTACATCAGACATTGGTAGGGCATATAAGTGACCATGCATACGAACGTTCACACTCGCTAATAGCTAATCGGGTTCGTTAGTGTTGTAATAGTGTTAGGTTGAATGATAGGTTTTAAAAGTGGTTTTGGTGCTGGGTGAATGTTAGAAGTAATGGAGGGTATTAAGCAATTTGTCAGTAATAGTGAGTGCGGTATAGCATGTTGGTAGAAGGAAGGTGTTTGATGCTTTATGAGTTTAGCGGTATGGTGGTGAGGAGTTTACCGTTGAGTTAGAATCAGTCAAAGAGGTTGTGAATAGCTAGTAGAAATGGTAGTTTCTTGGTGTAAGTGATATAGTAAGTTAGTGGATGTGTGCCAAAGTGCTGAGGTAACTTGGCATTGATGTAGTTGTAGAAGGGTTGTTTTTTGTAGGTGAGGGTCGTAGTAACCTTCGAAGAGTTGAGAAGATGTTTGTTGTGGGTTGTAGAAAAGGGTTAGCCTGGGAGAATAGAAGTTTTGTAACCTAAATATGTAAGTGTAGGTTGGGCGGTGTCCTGGTAACGCTAGTGTTGTGGTTAAAGCTTGAAGTGGAAAGGAATGTAAGATCGAAGGCCATTGTTGAGTGGGCGAGTTCTTGTGAGAAGTGGTTGGCTGGTTGTGATTAAGTAAGTTCCTGTTGAGGTCAGCTGGTGGTGTGTGGAACGGCTGGCGGAGTCAAGGTTGGGGTTTTGTGACGTGATTATCAGGTGATGGGTGAGTAGTCCTGGTGAGTTGTTGTGGTAATGATAGTGGCGGATGTGAAGGAATATCAGTTATACGTTGAGAAGTTTGGGTAAGCAGTTGATGCTTAAGAATTCTTGCTTGTTGCGGTAACCTTTGGAAGAGGTTGAGCAGTTGTGCAAGGGGTTTTTGGAAGCAGTGGAGGTTGTGGGCTACATGGTGGCTGAACTGGATTGGTTGGTGTCACTGTGAGATCATGTTTTGGGAGTTAAAGTGCAGTCCGGAAGTGTGAGAGGTTAAGATGTGGTTAATATTTGAGTGTTCTGGAATTTGTGAACAGTATGTGGTGGTGTTGGGTTGATGGAGTTTTGTCTGGAGAGTGTTCAGTGGTGGTTAAGTCTCCTATGTTGTTTTATGGGTTGTTTTAAGAAGTTTGGTTGTGCTCTTTCCGTCGGTTGAAATTTCGAGGACGAAATTTCCTAAGAGGGGGAGAGTTGTAACGCCCCAATTTTGGGCTTAGAAGTTTTGGGTTTTGACCGGTTCGGTCGGAGTGCGGTTCGAATATAAAGGGTGAAATTAGGAAAGCCTAGTTCGGGTTGCATTAAAAATATGGAAAAATGTTCTAAAATCCTCTTTTATTATATATACGAGAAAGGTGAAATCAATTTTACAAAATGAGGTTTGGAAGGGTGACGTTTTGGGTTAGTGACCAAAATGTAATTTTTGAAAACTGGGTGACTGTTTTAAAAAGGATTGAAACTTTGAATCTTTAAGGAGCTATTTACCCAAAAGGAGTTTCTCCAGATTTTTCTTAAATATTAAATGATTTATTAATGGTTTAAAATAAAGGTAAAAAGGAGGGAAAGATATTTTAGCCTTTTAACTAACTTTTCCTAATTTTTCCATTTTCATTTTTCTCTCATTTTTTCTCTCAAACCAAACACATTTCTCCAGAGCATTTCCCTCTGATTTTTTCATCTAAAAAACACATTTCAATTCTGTTGTGATCTCTAATCATCTCTTCAACAAAACCTTTGCATTTGCTATTTGGATTTTCAAGAATTTGGTTCCAAAAAGGGAGAAACTCAAGTTTGGAGGTAAGAACGTCCTTCTCCTCTAAACTCTCAGTTCTTTACTGAAATTCCCAAGTTCTCAATCCTAGATTTGTGTTTTATAAAAGGTTTTAAGATTGTGTTCTTGATCTTGGCTTTTAAATGCAAGATTTGGTTGATTTTTGGTAAAATTCTTGATCAAAGCAAAACCACCGCAGCTAACTCAATGTCATGCGTAGGATAATTGCGCTCATGCACCTTCAACTGGCGCGATGCATAAGCCACCTCCTTACCCTCTTGCATTAACACACACCCCAAACCAACATAGGATGCGTCACTATACACCACAAACTCTTTTCCTGATTCAGGCTGAACCAAGATAGGATATTGCGTCAAAGCTGCCTTAAGCTTCTCAAAAGCTTGTTGTCTTGCTTCTGTCCACTCATACTTGATATCTTTTTGCAACAACTTCGTCAAAGGGGCAACAATCTTAGAAAATCCATCCACAAACCTCCGGTAATATCCTGCCAACCCAAGGAAGCTACGAACTTCATGAACGAACTTAGGAGGCTTCCAATTCATCACCGCCTCAATCTTCTGAGGATCAACACGAATCCCCTCAGCCGAAACCACATGACCAAGGAACACAACCTTCATTAGCCAAAATTCACACTTGCTCAGCTTAGCATAAAGCTGATATTCCAGAAGGGCTTGCAAGACAACCCTCAAATGACCTTCATGCTCTTCATCGATACGAGAGTACACAAGGATATCATCAATGAACACCACAACAAACTTGTCCAAGTATTCATGGAACACTCTATTCATCATGTCCATAAAAGCAGCAGGAGCATTCGTTAAACCAAACGACATTACAAGGAATTTATAATGCCCATACCTCATTCTAAAGGCTGTTTTTGGCACATCCACATCTTTCACGTAAGCTGGTAGTATCCTGACTTTAAGTCAATCTTGGAGAACACATCCGTTCCCCGAAATTGATCAAAAAGATCATCAATCCTCGGCAAAGGATACCGATTCTTGATAGTCAACTTGTTCAGCTGACGATAATCAATGCACATTCTCATAGTTCTATCCTTCTTCTTCACGAACAAAACAGGTGCACCCCACAATGACACACTAGGCCGAATAAAACCACGGTCAAGCAACTCCTGAAGTTGCGTCTTTAACTCCTTCAACTTCTTAGGTGCCATGCGATAGGGAGCAATGGTCACTGGAATTGTGTTTTCATACAACTCAATTCCAAACTCCACCTCTTGACTAGGCAGCAATCCAGGTAACTCCTCCGAAAACACTCCAGGAAACTCTCACACAGTTCTTATATCTTGAACGCGCACCTCCTTTGAAATTGGATTCATAACAAAGGCTAGATAAACCTCGCAACCTTGCCGCAACATCCGACTTGCTTCGAAGGTAGACACCACATTACTAAGAAACTTTACATTTTCACCAACCACTACCACTTCGTAATCATCTGCAAGTTTCAACGAAACTCGCTTGCTCTCAAAAACCACTACAGCTCGATGCTCAACAAGCCAATCCTTACCAAGGATTACATCAAAACCATAGAAAGGCAATTCCATGAGATCAACAAGAAAAAAATATGGTTTTGCACTTTTAAGGGACATCTTCTATACAACTTTCGCGTTACAACTATCTCACCAAATGAACTAGTCACACGCATGCCAACATCCAAAGACTCAACATGTAAACCAAGCATTTGAGCATGTTCACGCAATATGTACGAGTGTATAGATCCAGAATCAATCAAAGAAAGTAATGATAAGGATTGCAAAGTAAAGGTACCTGCGATCACATCTGTATCATTCCTTCCCTCACGCTGAGCATACACTCGAGCCTGGCCACCACCCTCAGGTTGAACGGCCACAACATGCGCTACATTCCTGCCACCATCATCTCTATGCTGAAAGTTACAACGGCCGCGCCCACGACCTCTCTGAGGTGCAACTACCCTAGGAGCACGTCCCTGACCACCACCGACCAACAAAGGACACTCCCTCCTCATGTGGTCTGCCGAACCACAATTCCAACATGAGTTACCTGTCGCTGCAACAGGAGCCTGAACCTCCTTCGCTGCTCGAGGATAATCTCGCCTCAAATGGCCACGAGATCCACACGTCCAGCACATGTTCTGATCAGCCCTCATCCTATCTCCCTGTACATGCGTACCATGTCCTCCATTACCACGCCTAGCAGAAGACTAATACCTTCTATCTCGTCCTCTATTGTTCCGTCCACCACCAGAACTATGATCAACAACTCTTTTTCCCGAGCTAGAACTAACGCCTCTGGAAGACAAACCCAGGTTCTGCTCGATGTCCTTCGCTCGACACACAAGCGCATCAAAATCTCTATATTCAGCCGCAAGCATAAAAGTCTTCACATCCGCTACCACACTATAACGGAAACGTTCACACCTCTCCCGCTCATCAGGGATTAGCTCAGGTGCATACTGACTAAGGCGGACAAACTGGATCTCATACTCAGCTACCGTCATGCTGCCTTGCACAAGAGACATAAATTCTCTTTTCTTCTCATCTAAGTATCGCACACCCAAATACTTTCGCTTGAACGCATTTAGGAAAAACGTCCAAGTTACATCATTGTCCTCCATTCCAGAGATAGTGGTCGTCCACCATGTATAAGCATCACCATGCAGCAGTGACACCACACAACCCAACTTCTGCACATTATTGCAGTTCATTTGTCCCAAAATCCTCTTGGTGCTCTCCAACCAAGACTCAGACCCTTCCCGAGATAAATCTCTGAACTCAGTCCCTCCCAGACAGCGAAGACGCTCCAAAGGCAATCTCACATTAGCATCATCCTTATGTACATCTCTATGAGCTCCAGCTACTGCTGCCTGAAAGGCCCCAACAATAGCCTGAATCAACACAGTCATGTCAAGAGCAGCTTGCCCCTGCACACCTTCAAGTCCAGCGACCCCAGCACCAGCACCAGCATTACCAGCTCCAGCACCCTAACCACCAGGTGGTCCAACACCAGGAGGAGGAGGTAAATCCACAACATGCTCAGCATTCTCATCATTCTCATTCTGAGCCATAGCTCTTGTATTCATTCTCATATCTCTGCGTGCCCCCATTTACAAGAAAACAATGCACTAACACAAATGCAACAAACATAATTAGGCTCAATAAGGTAAGTAATCCAAGTACTCAAGATATTTTTCGAAAACAAGTTCCTTTCATTAGTTTTGACTTGGCAATGGGATCCCCCAACACACTCCAACATATCATAACATCACAATTGAAACCATGCATCACGATGCACACAACATTCTTTTACTCAAAAGGCACATCATGCAATTACACATACAACATCCACATCACAGATCCCAAATACACGACAACCAAGCTCCGATACAAACAAATGTAACCCCTTTAGCCCGGCCTAGACGGTTGACCCAAACTACGAAGATTACACGGGGAAAACCAAAGTCAACCCGGAAGTCAACCTTGATTAACGACCCTTTTTTTTCTTTTAATCTTGTCTAGATACACGTTAACCCTAAGTGAGTACTCATAAAACATATACGAGAAAGGCACATCGATTGAACTACAAAAAGGGACTCAACTGCACTTATTACAAGATTAGGGACCAAAATGTAATTTCTGTAAATTAGAAGGTCTTAATTGATTTTAAGGTTATCAATATGGAATTAGTCCCATTTCATGCTTCTCTACCAAATTTCAACTTAATTGGGCATTTCAACCTTAAACAATTGCAACATCAACATTTGGGACTAAAATGTAAAGCTTGCAAACTACTACAACATTCAAATCAGTGCCCAACGGTTACCTGTTCCGAAACACCCACCTGCCGTATCGAAACATAGGATCGGAACGGAGTTGACCATTTGGATACGCGGGTTGGTTTAGAGACCAGTTCCGAAATGAGGCATTCTACTAGCCAAATCGTTTCGAAATATCCCATGGCGTTCCGAAACACGAAGGCCATTTCAGGCCCCCGTTTCGAAACACTAGAGGGTGTTTCGATAAAGTTTGCCCGCAATCTGCAACTATTACTGGGTTTTCATGCATAAATCCAATCAAACACATCCAAACGACTTCCCAAGCATATCATCAAATCAACAAACATGTAAGGAATATATTTAGGACTCCTAAACAACTTCGAAGCAACAAACATGCATACTCACAAGTCTAGAGGCATGCTTCCTAATATGTGAAAACCAAAAAGGAAAATAAAACCTCCAAACAAGCAGTTAAGGCCATTTACAATTCAAAGTAACCAAGGCAAACATGCCAAAACTTCAGGGAATTTAACACATCTCCCAAAACAAATCCTAGGTTCCCATTGCCAAATAATAAAAACTAATAATGTTTGAAAACTTAACCATATATGAGCTTTGACTTCCTTGGATGAACTTAGCTTCCTTGATGCCCAAAGCACCTCAATTGTCTGCATTATTGGTAAAAGAGAGCGTAAGCACAAATGCCTAGTGAGTCATGCTCTAAATAAAACCAATACAACAATGCATTATTAGAAAACACTTTCAACAAAGCTTTTAAACCACATGCTCATCACTTTTTCATGCTACCTTGCATACTTTTTAAGCATCTCATGTTTCGTTACATTTAAATACATTATATTGACTTTCAAATGATAGTTCGTAACCATTTCAACAAAAGACACAATCGGATACGCGGATTACAAGTGTTGTCCCACACGTTTCATACACAGTACCAGACTACACAAGGGTCACACTCAAGAGCAATCCCTCCACTGATGTGACACCCGTGATGGAGTATAACGGTACAATCTCAACCCCTCAACACCACACACCGGTAGTTGTATAATTCCACTAAGAAGAGTAAGGGACACATAACACAAGATCCACACACGGAATTTACAACCACCGTTGTGATCTTACCTCAATCGTTAGGGTACTTGGATAGAGTTTACGATACAATCACAACCCCTCAACATCCAAGGCGACTTTACTTACGGTGCAACCAATCCTATAGCCGGCTAACTATATCCGATTCAAGTACTTAAAACCATTTCATCACTTGCCAATATACATCAAGAACCATCATCAACTCACTGTTTTAAGCATTAATCAAAGCCACCTATCATCATGCATCTCCATGCATCATAACCAAAAATAAAAACATGTCGAACCAAGGATCTCTTACCTTGAGCACCCTTCAATACATGGCTTTCAAAACCAGCATTAATCATGCTAAAACATGCTTTCAAAACAGTAATTAAACATGCATTTCATAACTAATGCATCAAACCATAACTTAGCACATCCGAGGGAGTTTTTCCGAAAACTTACTCTTGAGCTTAGCTAAGTTTTTTAGACTTAAACTAAGCTCCCAAAACCTCCAAATAATCGTTTCAAAGCTGGAAAAACATCTCCACTCACAAATTACGTTTCATTTGCTTGCCGAAACGCCAATTAAGCTTCTAAATCAACTCCAAAGGTGTCCGAAGATGTCTCCCATGTTTTAGACACATCAAAACAGAGGATTAATGCATCATCATGCATTGAAATCTTCAGCCAACACACCTAAACTCGCGGCTCTACCTAAAACCAACATTTAGGCTACCAAACACAACCGAAATCACCTCTATACTCTTCCAAAACTTTAACCAGCCAAGATCCATCACTTCTAATCATTTCTAAACATCAATCACCATTAAAAACAATCCTAAACTCGACCTTGTACCTCCATCTATAATAAAACACCAAGAACACCTCAAAAGCCACCATTTTCTTAAGCAAAAACTTAGGAAACACAACCTATTCGGGATTGGATTGATAAAACCTCATTTCTAACATCATTTAACATCCAAAATACATTAAAGAACCACCTCAAAACAAAGCCCAATCAATCACAACAAAATTCTTCAAGATCTCTTCCAAAATCTTGAGTTTTAAGCCAAAATCATGTTTCTAATATTAAAACCATTTATAAAACTTTAATAAAGGATTGACAACTTGGGAATTTCAGTAAAGAACTGAGTATTTAGAAGAGAAGAACATTCTTACCTCTAAATGATGGTTTCTCCTTGATTTGGGTAAAATTCCATGAAAACTCAATGTGGAAATCAAAAGGATTTGATGCAAGATTGATTAGGAACCAATAGATGATGGAAATCTCATCAATTGAAGTGAAGATCAATGTAAATTTTTCTGGAGAAAATGTGTTTGGATGATGGGATTTTGAGAGAAAAAGAAATGAGAGAAAATTAGGAAAATGTAGTTATGAAAATCCAAAAAGTAGTTTTCCTTTTCTTTTATTTAATTAAAACACTAATTAAATCACCCAAATTAAAGAAAAATCTGGAGAAAAACATTTTGGGTAAATTAGCTCCTTAAAGATTCAAAGTTTCAATCCTTTACAAAACAGTCACTACAAAACTTTGCAAAAATCGCATTTTGCTCACTACACTGAAATGTTGTATTTCTAAACCTTATTTTGTAAAATTGATTTCACCACTCTCTTATATATATTAAATGAGGATTTTTAGATATTTTTAGATATTTTTAAAACATCCCGAACTAGGTGTTCCTTAAAACCTCCTTTTATATTCTAATTGTTTCTCAGACCGGTCCGGTTTAGACCCTAAACTTCTAAGCCAAAAATTGGTGTGTTACATTAACTAACCCTGTATCTAAATACCTTGATGATGTTTCGTTACGAGTGTATGATGGTCAGCCTTGGTTGACTTTTCCCATTACCCGTATCGATACATGTAATCCTTGTTTCGGTACGGGTTGACTTTCATTGACTTTGACCTGTTTCGATACAGGTTAGACCCATACCGAAGCAAGGAATTCCACTGGAAAATGTTTTGATTTAGTTCCAAATCGTATCGATACACCCTATCCATATGTTCAATTATGCTTAACCGTATTGATACGCCATTACCCTCTATCGATACGGCTTGGCCTGTAATGACAGGTTTTTGCTGGTTTTTAATAGAATTAACCTACCGAACTATGTTCAAATGCAATGAAACTTTATAAACAATATTTCAATGCTATTAACTACTAACATGCCAAATTTCATGATCATTCGAATACGTTTACTATATTTTCACATATGTGAGGCATATATGTCAATTTTACCAACTTTTAGCCAAACCAAAAGTCGTTTTAGGGCCTTTAATAACATTACAACATATATAAATGACAAGCATACTAAAATAAGCACAAAAGACTAGTTCAACTACTTTGCCACCTTCCTAGGAATTCACAAGGTCAAAATACATTACTTTTGGTTTGTAGTGACTTTTCTTAGTTTGACTTATCCGATCTTCCGCAACGGTCGATTCCTTAACCTGAAATGCGTGAGAAGAGACACATTAGGCATACATATCCTAGTGAGGTAGTCATATACAAAATAAATATCAATGAGTGGTGCATGCACATAAACTCATGCTTAACAATATAAATATCATGCTCCAATATACATTGTTTAACACATCAATTTCATTATTAACCCTTGGATTAAATCAAGATAGTGGATACGTGAATTTTTACACCTCGCTAAATCAATAAATGGTCTCGCCTCACCAAATCAATAAATAGTCTAGTCCCTCCACCTCGCCAATATGACCAAAACCAATACTCATCCCTCCGCCTCACCAAATCAATATAGATCATAGCGTTAGGACCGTAGTCCACCCATACACTAAGCTCATTAATTATATGGAAGATATGTTAAGATGTTGTATCATTGAGTTTTGTAATGCCCAAGTTTTGGGTCTAGAAGCTTTTAGCATTTGTTCAGGGTTAGTAGAACATAAACTAGCTAGAGATCCGAGTTTTCGGGATCGATTAAGGGAAAAAATAGTTCGGAGTATTATAAAATTATGGAAAAATTCCTAAAATCTTCTAAAAGTATATAGAAAGGTTTGGTAAAGGCAATTTTAGAAAATGGCTTTTGGAAGATCGAGATTACGATTTAGTGACCATTTTGTAAATAATGGAAAATCTATTTTTAAGGATTGTTTTGAAAGGGGGCCAAAACTTAGAATCTCTAGGGAGCTACCATTTAATTAAGGAACCTTTTCCTTTGATTTGACTATTTTTAAATAATTTATTAAAAATGAATTTAAAAGAGACTTTTTAATAAAATGATATTTTATCATCCAAAAGAGATTTGACGTAAACTTTATTTCTCTCATTTTCCCAAATAGTCAAACATTCTATTTTCTCTCTAAAGTTGAAGATATCTTCATATTTCCATTTCTTTTTTTTACAAATGGTTTCCTTAGTTTTCTCATCATCTGCCTTAAAGCAATCTTGAAGAGCTCTCATCAAATCTTGTCATTTGAAGGAAAAGACAAAGGTTAGAGGTGAATTGCGTTCAAGTCCTCTAATCAAGGTTCTTTAATGAAATTCTCAAGTCTTTGGCTCTCTAAACATGTTTAATAACAATGTTTTGAGTTTTAATTGATGAGAAATGGTAAATCTAGCTTTAAATGATGATTTCTCAAGATTTTCGAATGGGTACTGTTTAGAGTGATTTGAGATTGATTTTAATGAAGATTTAGATTTTAAATGATGTTGAAATAAAGTTTTTATCATAACAATCCCGAAATAGGTTGGATCTCTAGTTGTTTAGGTTGTTATATTTAGGTTTTTGGCTTTATAATGTGGTTTTGGTGTTGGTGGAGGTTATAGATGCAATTAGGTTGTTTTTGGATGTTAATTTATGATTAAAATTGTTGGAAGTTTTAGATTTTGACTGGGTCAAGTTTAGGAGTAATCGAGGGTGTTTTCAGTTGTTTTGTATATGCGTTTTAGTGTTCTCGGGAAGTGCATCGAGATATCATTGGTTGCTACTGGTTTTAATACATTGAGATGCATTAATCCTCGATGTTTGTGTGGTATAAACATGGGAGTTTGTATCAAACACAATAGGTGAAGTTTCGGAATCTTCGAAAGCTTGATTTTGCTTCGGCAAAGCAAGCGAGGCATGATCGATGAGTGGAATTGGTTTTAAAATGTTATCAAAGTCTTGAATGCAAGTTTTGTGGGTTTAGATTGAGTTTGAAATGCTAATCTAAACCCAAAAGTAAGTTTGAGTTGTTACGCTCTCATTTCTCGGCTTTTATCCCATTGTTTTTCATGTTCATGCTCTTATTTTAAAGATATATGATAGTCCACTGTTTATGCATGATTTGAGGAATGTTTTGATGGCTTAATTAATTTCATGAGATAGAATGTTGATTTCAAAGAGATAGAGTTGTTGTGAAAAAGCTATTTTTTAAATATGCATTTGATATGGGATGAAATTGTTTTATGTTGATGCATAAAAAAACAATGTGTATTTGATGTTTAAAGTGTTATATATTGGCATAAAATGAGATTATTGTTATCGGATATAATTGGTCGACCAATAGGATGAGAAATGCACTATAATATACAAAATTTGTACGTGCTCTTTGGTTCGAGCAATGAGGGTAGTGCCATCCCGTTCCAAAGTCAGAGTACGGTGATGAGAGATTCCACCACGATCGGTCTTGGTGAAACACCCAAGATTTGTGGGGATGAGAGATGCCGCCATGAGAGTCGGTGATGTGAGATTCCACGAAGGTAGGACTTGACATTTAGTCAAGCTATTCGCATATCTGAGTAATGTTGCAAAAATGCCAATATATGTGATTGATTATGAGATTCACATGTACCTTAATATAAATGCTTTTATGAAATGAGATGCATATGAGATCGTGCTTTGAGAAATGCTTATGATGAAACATGCATGTAAGGCTTTGCCTAGAGACTTTGCATTTTGGCTACTACATGAGATATATGGTACATGTGGTGTTTAAATGTTGTGGACCATCTATCTCATGCATTAGCCAAAGTGCAAAGTCTCTAGGCAAAACCTTGCATGCATGTTTTAAAATGCATTAGCCAAAATGCAAAGTCTCTAGGCTATTTCTCTCATTGGTTTTAAAATGCATTATTGTTGTTGGTTTGTTTTGAGCATCCCTCACTAAGCATTATGGCTTACGCTCTCTTTTTTCCAACAATGAAAAGAAATAACTTTTGGGGTGAGTATGATTTTAGCAAGGATTGACCCTTTGCTCAAGTATGATTTTAAGTTAATACATTAGAAATAAATTGGCAATGGGAGGATTCTTTGTGTTTGGGAGATTGTGTTTTGGAACTCCCTATTTTAGGGCAAGTTTAGGATGCCCTTTATGACTTGTAACTGGCCTTTACTTTATGGTTTTTGCTTTGGATTGAGTTTTTAATCTTTAATGGCTTTTCGCATAGGAAGCATCCCTATATATTTTAAATGTTGCTTATCTCTATGCCTAGTTGATGAAATTGCCATGTTTGTCTGGGGTTCAATGTTTAATTAAGTTGTATGCTTGTTTGAAGTATGTTGGAATGTGTTTAAATGGATTAAAGTATGAAAAACTAGCAAAATATGATATTACATGTCTGTGGGTAACGGTACGGTTGAAAGGGTACCGATACAGACAAGCAAAATATAAGGGGCGTATCGATACTCATGGGCATATCGATACAATTTTATGTTACTGGTTTTAAGGGTATCGATACAGGGTATAGAAGGTATCGATACGGTCTTGTAGGATTTGAATATGGGAACATGCTTTTCGTGGGCGTATCGATATTGTGTCTAAGGTATCGATACGGTTAGCTATTAAGGTAGTTAAAAGTACCTTTGATTGTTCTGAATCTTTATATTTTAGCCCATGATGGTTGTGAATGCAATTAATGACTTTCGATGATTGTTTAGAACTGATTTTTGATAGAGTGGCATGTAATTTAATTAATTAACGGTTGGTAATCTAAAATTTGAAAGAGCCCTTGTAAATTAGCAAATTTACAATATGGTCCCTAATAGGTACTTGTGTGCATTTGAGTTTCAAATCGTGTCTGATCGAGTTGTAGTTTGTTACGTTGCGATGTTAAACTCTTTGGATGATAACTTGCTTCTAGACACAATAAAACGAAAAAAATAGGGTCGTTTATTGGAGTAAACTTCCCGGTTTACTTCAATATTCCTTGTGTGACCCGTTCGGTTCGGTCTATAGCCTAGGCCGGGTCAAGGGGGTTACAAGTTCTAAGTTACCTAGGATAAACAATTGCCCTTGGTTGAGTTTGCGTATAATAATAGTTACCAAGATAGTATACAAATGACACCATATGAGGCTTTGTATGGTAGAAGGTGTCATATGCCTTTGTGTTGGGTTGAGGTTTAGGAAACACATGTTTCCTTGCCCGATGTGTTGAAAAGCGCAAATGAGAAAATGTAGCTTATTTGTGATCGTTTAAAAGCTACCTTAGATCTTCGAAAATCCTACGTGCATTTGAAGAGTAGGGAGATTGAGTTTGCGGTTGGTGATCGTGTGTTTTTGAAAGTATCACCTTGGAAGAAGGTGATGAGGTTTGGACATAAGGGTAAGCTTGGTCCAAGATTTATTGGACCATATGAAATTGTGGAGCGTGTTGGTCCTGTTGTGTATCGGTTGAGGTTACCTCTTAGGTTGTAGAAAATTCATAATGTGTTTCAGGTGTCGATGTTGCAGAGGTATAAGTCAGATCCGCCGCATGTTATGCCAGTTGCGGATATTGAGTTGCGACCAAATTTATCTTATGATGAGTAACCGACTTAAATTCTTGATTCTACTAGAAAAGTTCTTCTTAGTAAGACGATTGAACTTGTGAAGGTGTTGTGGTGACATCGAGGAGTTGAAGAGGCCACGTGGGAAAGCAAGGCTAGCATATTGAAATAGTTTTCGCACCTTTTTTTTCAGGTAAAAAATTTCGAGGACGAAATTTCCTAAGTGGGGGAGAGTTGTAATGCCCCAGTTTTGGGCCTAGAGGTTTTTGGGTTAGTTTTAGGGTTCCTTTGGATCGAGACTAGAGATACAAGTTAGTTTTTAGGAAGAGTTCAGGGAAAACTTATTTCGAAAGGTGATAAAATTATGGAAAATTAAGTAAAATACTTTTTAAATATATATATAAGGGTCTGGTGAAATCAACTTTTGAAAATGGTATTTGGAATTTGGACATTTTGATTTAGTGACCAAAATGTAAACGTTGAAAACTATTTTTAGTGATTATTTTGGAAATGGATCAGAATTTTGAATCTTTAAGGAGCTAATTACCCAAAGTATAAAATGATACTTTTATCTATTAATTGTCCTATTTTAAATGGGTTTTTAATTAATAAAAGAGGTTGGATGAATCAAATGGTGGTTAATTCATTAAGGTAACCTATTGATTTCTTTAATCTTTGGAGTGCAAATGATTTCTTATAGTCTTCCTATCAAAACCTTATAATTTTAATCTTGTTTTTACATGGAAATCTATCCAATTTAGAGGAAAAAGTATCAATTAAAGGCGAGCTGCGTTTTCTCCTCTAATGTAAGGTTCTTTATTGAAATTCTCAAGTTCTTGGTCCTTTTATTAATGTTGTAAAACTAATATTTGATTTTGATATAACAAGTAATTCAAGAATTAAATTACAAAGGAAACAAATTTTTAAGTAATCAAAATACTTGATTTTGCAAGTACAATTTATACTTAAAATGTCTTCAAGTCAAAACTTAAACCCCATAAATTCTTCTAAGTGTTTCAAAGCCAAAATATACAAAATCGCCCAGGCGTTTCAAAACACCCTCAGAGTGTTTCGATAAAATTTGCCACTGGAGACATCTATTTCGAAACGGCTCACACTCGTTTTGATACAACCTTCATTTGGGATTTTGATTTTTGAGTATCGTTCCAAAACGGCTCAATAATGTTTCGATACATGGGTTAAGTAATTTTAAAATTGGGCATTAAATGAACTAGTCGTTACTTGTCCGAAACTGAATTTTGAATACTTCGTTAATCGTTTCGATAGACCCCTGAGTTGTTTTGAAACTCCAAGTGATAGTTTCAAAATGTTTCGATACAACCCTTTTCCCATTTCGATACGACCTTTTTTCCTTTACTATTTCGATACAGTCTATAATCGTTTCGCTATGGGCCTGTTTTACACATTACGACTATTTCTTTTTTGATTATTCGTTTCGATACAGAGGTACCGTGTTCTCATACGAGTAGTTGCAGAACTATATTTATGGAGAGAGAAAAGAGAGCTCCAACAGCTCTATTGATGATATCAACCACCAAAACGGCTAGAAATCAATGAGAAGGTATAAAAACAAATCTCTAAAGCTACAACAACTATTGAGCCTTTAAGCAACATCAAAGCATTCAAATCTAAACCTTGATCATTTAGAGTCAAATCTTTGTACCCAACTCAAATTTTCTTTCATTGTAATTTTTATTGAGAGTTTGGGGGTGTGATTGATTGTATTTGGGTAAACGTCAACCTTTGAGAGGTATTTGTAAGGTTTACCAAATTCCTTCTTTGTAAAGAGTGTGCTGGATTAAGCTTTGGGTAGAAAGCTTAATCGGTCTTCTAAGGTTTTCTCCTCATCCAAGAAAAGGAGAAGAATCAATTAGTGGATTTGTTGAAAATCCTTAGTGGGAGCTAAGGTAGTGGAGATAGTGTTCATTTAGGAACTTGAACCACTATAAATTGTCTTGTGTCTAATTTTAATTCATCTATTTTCTCCCTTCAAATTTTTAATTGCCAATTCACCCCCTCTTGTCCATATGCAATCGTTTTATCAACTCAATAATTGGTATCAGAGATACACCCATTGGAAGGATTAAAACACTATTGAGTCAATTCTAAGAGAGTTTAATCAACAACTAATTGAAGCAATGGCATCCACCTCCGGCCCCAACCTCAATGAGTCTCAATCCACCACCAAACTACCATTCTTCAATGGGGATAACTACCCATATTGGAAGAATCGAATGCGACTCTTTATCAAATCAATCGACTATATGGTATGGGACGTTGTAGAAGACAAATCAAGCATTCCTATGAAGAGAGATTGTTAAGGAAGATTAGTCCCAAAGATCAAACCCAAGATGAGCAATGAAGATAGAAGACGGTTGCAAGTCAATGATAAAGCCTTTCTTATGATATTTTGTGCTCTCGGTCCCGATATCTATCCAAAGGTGCCTTCAATCGAAAGTGCCAAGGAAGTTTGGGATACCCTCAAGACCACATATGAGAGAACTAGCGATGTTAAAGAGACGAAGATCGGGCTGCTCATTTTAAGCTATGAAAATTTCAAGATGGAGCCCACTGAAAACGTCTCCAAGATGTTTGATCGGTTTTCGGTCATCGTCAATAGATTAGAAGGTTACGGTGAATTCATTCCCAAAGATAAGCTAGCTCAAAAACTACTATATTCTCTTCCAGAATCATGGGATGGAAAAAGATTGGCCATCATCGAAGCTAGAGATTTAAAGACTCTCAGGCTTGATGCCCTTGTTGGATCTCTACTCACTCATGGGATCATAAAACAAGGGAGGGAAGAAGAGAAGAAGAAATAAGAGAAGAAAGTTGAGAAGAAGGAGGTTGAAAAGAAGAAGATTGGAATCACACTTAAAGCTTCATACAACGATATCGATTCTAGTGAAGAGAAAGATGAGGAAATGGCCATGTTGGCAAAAAGATTCACACAATTCATGAAGTCCAACCGAGGAAAAAAATTCAATAGAAAAGGGGACTTCAAGAATAGGAGTAAAGAAGAAGAGAATGACCAAATCATTTGTTATGAGTGCAAGAAGATTGGCCATATCCGATCTGAGTGTTCTCAATTGAGAAATAAAAGCTTTGGGAAGAACAAACTCAAAGCTCAAGTTGCAACTTGGAGTGACGTTGAGTCATCCAAAGAGGAGGAGAAAGTGGCCAACCTTTGTCTCATGGCATTTGAGGAGGAACCAATGGTAAACTTTGAATCATCTCTTACTTATGATGAATTATATGCTGAGTTACAAAATATTTATGATGAATTGGTTGACAAATATAAAGAGTCAATTTTGAAAAACAAGAAAATCATTTCCAATTTTAAATCTCAAAATGAGTCTCTTTCAAAAACAAATTCCGAATTGGAAAACAATGTTTTGTACTTAATAAATCTTTCAAATGAACTTAAATAGAAAAATCTTGATGTTCAAAAACTTCTTTCCAATTTCCAAGATTATCACACTAAGGAAGTGGATAATCTTAAAACTTCTCTTACTATTGGGAAACATGCTTTTGAAAAAGGGAATTCTTATAAAACCCAATATGTAAAGAGAAAACCTTTTTACCCCAAACAAATAAGCTTTCAAAAGCAATCTAAAGCAAAAAGAATTAGGAGTGTATGGGTTCCTAAGGAACTCATTGTTTCTAATAACGTAAATGATATTGCTTCTTTGATTCCTAAGGTAAGAAAGCTTTTGAGAGCTAACACTTATGGACCCAAAATGATTTGGGTACCAACATCCAGAAACTAATCTTTGTTTGTAGGGAGAGCATCTCTACAAGGCCAAAGCTTGAAGTCATATCACATGGTACCTTGATAGTGGATGCTCGAGACACATGACCAGAGACAAGAGTAGATTCTTGGAGCTTAAACCAAAAAGTGAAGGATGTGTGACATTTAATGACAAATCCAAAGGGCACATTGAAGGCATAGGCTCCATTGGTAATCTATCATCTACATTCATTGAAAATGTGTTATATGTCAATGGTCTAAAACATAATCTTTTGAGCATTAGTCAACTTTGTGATAAAAGACATTAATGTTCATTTTGATAAAAATGAGTGAAAATTGAGAACATTAAAACAAATAAAAATAATGCTCATTGGTCATCGCATAGGAAATATTTATATGGTGCATTTAGATGACATACATTCATCTCATGCATGTTTAGTTGCACATGATGAGAATGATGCATGTTTGTGGTATAAGAAACTTGGGCATGTTAGCGTAAGTGTTTTAGAAAAATTAGCTTTCCAAAATCTAGTTAGAGGTTTATCCAAACTAAAATTTTCATTAGATAAAATATGTGATGCTTGTGCTAAGGGTAAACAAAAGAGAACTTCATTTAAACCCATTAATGATGTTTCGAGTAGTGGGGTATTACAACTAATCTACATGGATTTATTTGGGCCTATTAGAACTATGAGCTTGAGTGGTAAGTCATATGTATTTGTATTGGTAGATGACTTTTCTAGATACGCTTGGGTTCTATTCTTAAGTACTAAGGATGAGGCTTTAGACAATTTTATTACATTTACAAAAATTACTCAAAATGATCTTGATCATAAAATTTCACACATTAATAGTGATCATGGAACCAAATTTCAAAAATGGGTTTTGAAGATTTTGTAACGAAAATAGTATAAGCCATAATTTTTCGGCTCCTTGCACTCCTCAACAAAATGGGGTAGTTAAGAGGAAAAATAGAACATTAGAAGAAATGGCTAGGACTATGCTTTGTGAAGAAAACTTGCCTAAGTATTTTTGGGCGGAAGCCACTAATATGACTTGTTATATTATTAGTAGAGTAATGATTAGGCCTATTTTAAAGAAAACACCTTATGAGATTTTAAAGTCCAAAAAGCCCAACATTAGCTATTTCCACCCCGTTGGTTGTAAATGTTTTGTTTTAAACATTGGAAACGACAACTTAGGTAAATTTGATGCTAAAAAAGATGAAGCAATATTTTTGGGTTACTCTCTAAAATATAAAGCCTACCGTATATTTAATAAAAGAACTTTGGTTGTTGAAGAGTCTATACAAGTTGTTTTCGAGGATAACCTCCTTCCCATGAAAGAATCTTGTGATGATGATGATGTAGGGATCATTGAAGCCATTGATGGAGGACAAACATCAAAGGTTGATAAGATTCCATCCAAAGAAGAAGATGCACAATATCCACCTCTTGAAGCGTTGAAGGACTTGGCTCTTGAGGAAAAGAAGGTGATATACCCAAGGGAGTTCAACTATGTCAAAGGTGGTAAAATCTTAAGTCGTCAATCCAATAGGGTAACTACTAGATCCTCTCTCAAACTAATGAACCATGTTGCATTTATTTCATGCATTGGGCCTAAAAATATCAAAGAAGCATTAAAAGATAATTTTTGGATTTTGGTTATGCAAGAAGAACTTAATCAATTTGAGAGAAGAAAAGTATGAACATTAGTTGAAAGGCCTAATAATCAATGTACTATAGGAACTAAATGGTTATTAAGGAATAAATTAGATGAGAGTGGTAACATAGTGAGAAACAAGGCTAGGCTTGTTGCTCAAGGTTACACTCAAGAAGGGGGAATTAATTTTGATGAAACACATGCACTCGTAGCTTGAATGGAAGCTATTAGGATGCTTCTTGCATTTTCATGGTACCATGATTTCAAGCTTTTTCAAATGGATGTAAAATGTGGTTTTCTAAATGGTTTTATAAATGAAGAAGTGTATGTTGAACAACAATCGAGTTTTGAGAAAGGCATGATATCATAGCTCTTTATGGTTTAAAACAATCTCCTAGAGCTTGGTATGAAAGGCTTTCAAACTTTTTGATTGAAAAAATGTTTTGAGAAAGGCAAGGTGGACACTACACTTTTCATAAAAAGATATTGTAATGACATCTTAGTAGTACGGATTTATGTTGATGATATCATTTTTTCTTCAACTAATGAATGTTATTCCAAAGAATTTTCTAAGCTAATGCATGGTGAGTTTGAGATGAGCATGATGGGGGCTTCAAATCAAACAAAGTAATGATGACACCTTCATCAATCAAGCAATGTACGTGAATGAAATGCTCAAGAAGTTCAGCTTGGAGAATGTGAAGCTTCAAGCCACTCATATGAGCCCTCTATAAAGCCTGACAAAGATGAAGGAGGTTAGTGTGTTGATTCTAAGGTTTATAGATCTATGATATGTTCTTTGCTTTACCTTACAGCAAGTAGATCGAATATTATGTTTAGTGTTTTTTTGTGTGCTAGGTTCCAAGCTAGTGCTAGAGAATCACACTTAGTAGCCATTAAGAGAGTTTTAGATGCCTTAGAGACACACCTAACTTATGTCTTTGGTATCCTAAGGATTCTTCCTTTAGCCTTCATGCTTATTCGGATGCGGATTATGGGGGATGCAAGATAGATAAGAAAAGTACCTCCGAAACATGTCAATTCTTAGGTAGTATGCTCGTATCTTGGTTCTCTAAGAAACAAAATAGCATAGCCTTATCTACAACTGAAGTGGAGTAGATCTCCTTAGAGAGTTGTTGCGCTCAAGTCCTTTGGATGAAGCAACAATTCTTAGATTATGGTATTCAAGTAGATGCAAAACCCCTTAGGTGTGACAACACTAGTGCCATTTGTCTCACTAAGAATCCCATCCAACACTCTAGAACCAAACATATAAAAATTAGACATCATTTCATTCGGGACCATGTTTTGAAAATTGATGTTGTTCTAGAATATGTTGATACCTTGAAAATTGATGTTGTTCTTGACCCTTTTAGGTCCCAAATGGTCAAAAAATTTCTTGAACTTGGTTGATATTCATGCTTATGTTAATTTGCATCAATTTGCTTCTATGCATGTTGCTAGGGGGAGAATGCATTAATTTTAGCCATTAAATCTTGCTCATATATCATTCACGTGCATTTAAGTTCGATCAAAGTTGGCTCTTTGAATATGAAACTTCCCAAAATGCAGTTTCTGGTAAGAGTGTATCGAAATAACTAAATTTGTTTCAACACATGCTTAATTTGAGGTAATTCCAGTAGTGAATCATATTGAAACGGGCTCTTCTCATTTGATACGGGTTCGTGGTGTTGTTCCGAACATGGTCAACTTTTATCAAAAAGAGTGTTTCAAAACGGGTGTTCCGATACGACAAGTTGCATATCGAAACACGATTGCACAGGCTGCTTTAAATAGGCATTAAAGGGTATCCAACTTTAATTAAAACACCAACTCTTTTTCCTATCAAACCCTAACCGCAAAACTCCTATAAAACCCCTTCAAGTAACTTGATTTTTCACAACAAAACCAAATTTTTTTGATGGTTTTCAATCTACATATCAAGGCTAGAGCTTTGCAAGCAATTTGGTGCATTAATCTTCCCTCATTCATCTTTATCCCATATCAAGGTACAAATCCTTTTTATTTTTATTTTCGATTTTCGTTTAAATTTATAGGTTGTTTCTAATTCCTTTTTGTATTAAACATATACATATAGTATGTTTTCTAGTTTTTGCCAAAGTTTTTCAAAATTTGATTTTTTATTCAAATATAAATTAATATTGTATAATTTTCAATCTTTCTTTTAAATTCTTTTAACAAAAAATTCTTTTTATATTTATATATTATTTTAAAACTACATTGTATAGTTTTTATCAATACCTAGCTTATAAGAATGCATATTGGATTGAATTTGGTTGATTTATGCATACAAATGTTTCTGCCTTGATTTCATTCCAGATTTCAAATATGAGTTCTAGGAAGAGAGTTAGAACCAATGAGGCTGGTGGAAGCTCCAACGTTGATGACGATTCTACTCGTCCAAATCTTAATTTGCTCTACCAAAGTCTCTTCGAAACAAAGATGCCTACACTAATTTCAAGTTATTTCAAGATCATGCTATATGTTGTGAGCATATCGTTTCTCTTCCCCTTTGGATTCCGAGCGTTTTCAATTTTGCTATCTTGATTTATTAAGGCGTTTGAATTTTATGGCCTTTTTGGGCTTACCCGGTACTTTGTACCGTAACATGGTGCTTCTATTTTATGCCAATGCTCGCTGCATCTCCAATGTCTGTCAAATGGTTGCTATTGAGTCCTATCTCATGGGAAAGAAGTTTATGGTTGATCCAGAAACTTTGGTCAATGTGTTCGGGTTTGAAGATGAGGGAATATCGTTTGAGAACTCGTTGGGTCACACCCTTGGTGGCTCTGTCACTGTCCTTAATGCTCATAACCGCATCCTACATCTCATGGTCTTGTGGTGGTTTCGTCCTTCTGAAGGTAAGTTCTCCCACATTAGGCATGTTGATATTTTTTGGATTCGATGGTTTCGTGAGGGACATCAACCAAATCTTTATCAAATCATGTTTGTCGAGATGTTGTACCTTGTCCAAAATTGCAACTCCGATCTTGTCACATCTTTCACCTATGACATAACTTTGAGCTACTTGTTCCCTAAGTTGGGGATTGATTGCTCGATTGACTATCTGGAACATCTCAAAGATCCCATCGATGAGCGCTCACTTCGCTGGAGAAAATTTCATTATATTGAAGGAGAATGTACCCGTGTTGAGAATCCTCCATCCGTTGCGGCCCCCGGACCTCAACCTCAAGTTGATGCGCTAAACAACGAAGCCTTCATGACCTTTCTTACCGAGCAATTTAACGGCTAGCGCATCCACATGGACTCCAGTTTTGCTACTATTGATACTCGCCTCACTATCGTGAAGGGATGTATCCAAAATGTTGAGAATCACCTAACCTCGGTTGAAACTCAACAAATCTCTATGGACATGTCCTTTACCGGTTTCTATGACGAATGGAGACAATTCCAAAGGTGCAATGCAAATGGTGAAGATGACGAAGATGATTAGCCTTAGATCATTGCATTCTATTGCATCTCATCTAGCCTAGGATTTCCTTATTTTTATACACCTATTTATGTTTATACTTTAAGACCTATGCTTTGATTTATGTTTGGATGTTATGGTTTGGATATTATGTTTCGAATTTATGAACTTAATTTTCTTTGCTTTCTAATACTTAATGAAATTGTGTTGCTTCAATTGTGGTTTGACTTGTGCTATATTGCTATATTCCTTCATTGATTTTGATCTAACAAAAATGGGGAGAAGAGTTAAGCTAAATTTTTAAAATCGTTTTTCAGAACCTAACTTAAATTTAAGGGGAGTATACTTCAAATTTTACTTTGGTTTTTTATATTAAAAATGGAGAGATTGTAAAACTAATATTTGATTTTGATATAACAAGTAATTCAAGGATTAAATTACAAAGTAAATAAATTTTTAAGTAATCAAATTACTTCATTTTGACAAGTACAATTTATACTTAAAATGTTTTCAAGTCAAAACTTAAACCCCATAAATTCTTCTAAGTGTTCCAAAGCCAAAATATACAAAATTGCACAGGCGTTTCGAAACACCCTCAAAGTGTTTCGATACAATTTGCCACTAGAGACATCTATTTTGAAACGGCTCACACATGTTTCGATATGACCTTAATCTAGGCTTTTGATTTTTGAGTATCGTTTCGAAATGGCTCACACCCATTTCGATATAGGGGTTAAGTAGTTTTAAAATTAGGCATTAAATTAACTAGTCGTTACTTGTCAGAAACTGATTTTTGAAGATTTGGTTAATCATTTCGATACACCCCTAAGCCGTTTCAAAACACCAATTGAAAGTTTCAAAACGTTTCGATACATCCCTTATCTGTTTCAATACGGGCTTCTTTTTGCCTTTACTGTTTAGATACGATCTATAATTGTTTCGATACGGACCCATTTTACATATAACGGCTCTTTTTTTAGTGTTCCTTTCGATACAAGGGTACCGTGTTCTGATACGGGTAGTTGTGAAACTGCATTTATGGAGGGAAGAGAGAGACCCAACGACTCTGTTGATGATCTCAACCACCAAAACGGCTAGGTATCAATGAGAAGGTATAAAGACAAGTCTCTGAAGCTACTACAACAACTATTCAGCCTTCAAGCAACATCAAAGTAATCAAATCCAAACCTTGATCATTTAGAGTCAAATCTTTGTACCTAACTCAATTGTGTTTTTCATTGTAATTTTTATTGAGAGTTTGGGGTGTGATTGATTGTGTTTGGGTAAACATCAACCTTTGAGAGGTATTTGCAAGGTTTACCAAATTCCTTCATTGTAAAAAGTGTGTTGGATTAAGCTTTGGGTAGAAATCTTGTAACGCCCAGGTTTTGGGCCTAGAAGTTTTAGAGGTTGGATTGGGTCGGTCGTGTATGGTTCGAATCCTTTAGGGGTGGTTTAGGGAACACCTAGTTTGGAATGCTTTAAAAATATGGAAAATATCTAAAAATCATCATTTATTATATAAATGGTTATGGTGAAAACAATTTTACAAAATGTGATTATGAAATACTACATTTTGGTGTAGTGACCAAATTGCAGTTTTTGCAAAAGTTGACTAGTGATTGTTTTGTAAAGGATTGAAACTTTGAATCTTTAAGGAGCTAATTTTACCAAAATGTTTTTCATCAGATTTCTCTTTAATTTGGGAGTTTTAATAATGATTTAATTAAAGGAATTAAGAGATAAATTCTATTTTGACTTTACACAACTACCTTACGATACTTTTTCCCTCTTTTCATTTTCTCTCAACTTCCACTCAGCCAAACACATTTCCCTCTCCAAGTAATCTCTGGTTTTCATCTCTTTTGCTGAGATTTCATTCTCCTAAGGATTTCCAACCTTTGCTTTATTAAATACTTTTGTTTTTACTTTGGATTTTCAAGAAATCTTGCCCAAATTGAGGAGAAATCAGCCATTAGAGGTAAGCTTCGTCCATCTCCTCTAATGATCAATTCTTTACTGAAATTCCCAAGTTATCAATCCTTTGTTAATGATTTTTTAGTTGCTTTAATGTTAGAAGAATGAAATTGTTGTAAAATTCAAGATTCTTGGTGATATTTTGATTATTTTCGTAACTCTTTGTTAAGCTCTATTTTGAGGTTGATTTCTAATATGTTTTGGATTATAATTGATGTTATGAATGAGCTTTTAACAAATAAATCTAGAATAGGTTTGGATTCCTATGTTTTAGATGCTAGATTTGTGGTTTTTGGAGTGTTCTTGGTGTTCTGTTGTTGCTGGAGATATAAGGACGTGTTTGTGGTGATTTTTGTTGTTGATCGAGGTTTAGAAGTGTTTCGAATTGATAGATCTTGGCTGGGCTTTGTTTTGAGAAAGTTTGGAGGTGATTTCAGTTATTTTGGATAGCCGAAATGGTGGTTTTGAGTAGTGCAGCGAGTTTGAATGAGTGGCTGATGATTTCAATGCATGATGATGCATTAATCCTCTACTATTATGGGTAATATACAGGGGAGATTTCTTCGGACACTTTTGGTGTTGATCCGGGAGTGCCGGAAGCCTAGTTATTATTTCAGCAAGCAATCGGAACGTAATCGGTGAGTACGAATGGTTTTAGAAGTCCTTGAGGGACAAGGAAACAAGGTTTTGGGATTTAGATTTGGTTTGAAACACCATCATAAGTCCAGAAGTAAGTATGGCTAGATTTGCTCTCAATATGTGGTTGATGCCCCTAAATGGTTTTAACATGCTCTAGATTTGTGTTAGACAAAATCCTATTGTTTTATGCTTGATTTATAACCTAGAAAGATGTTATGTGTATATCCCATGTGATAGGATGTCTATGAAAAGAGTCTTGAGATTTTGATTAAATGAAATGCATGAATTGTGGTTTTGAAACTGGATGAGAATGATTTGAGAAATTTTGCATCAACAATAGTAAAGAGGATGTTTTTGATATAATATATTGGCATAAATGATGAGATAATTACCGGATATAATTGGTCGACCATTAGGATGAAAGTGCACTATAAACTAAAAAATCGTACGTGCTCTTTGGAGTCGGGCAATAGAGGTAGTGTCATACCGATCCAAAGTGAGAATCCGATGATGAGAGATACCATAGGGGTAGGTCTTGGTGAAACACCCAAGCTTTGTGGCGAAGAGAGATACCACCATGAGAGTCTGGTGATCAGAGATTCCAATGGGGTAGGACTTGGCTTTAAGTCAAGCTAATCCGCATATCCGAGTAAAGATGTAATATGAAATGCCAACATATGAGATTGTATTTGATTCACATGTACCAAATTTTGAGATGTTTTATGCTATGAGAAATACATATGAGATTTATGGTTTATGAAATGCTTTTGTTTTCATTAAGCATATGTATGGCTTTGCCATTAGATTTGCATTGGTTAAATGCATGAGTTAGATTTAAGGTACATGTGATTTTCAAATGGAGAATTTCTTTGAAATGGTTTTCAAGCATGAGATAGAAAGATCATATTGTAGAAAATGGGTTTTGAGATAGAGTTTTAAAGTTGCATTATTGTGTTGATTTTTGTAGAGCTTGCCTCACTAAGCAAATGTGCTTACGCTCTCTTTTACCATCAATGCAGATAACTGAGACACTTTTGGGCAGCAAGGAGGCTAAGGATATCTAAGGAAGTGAAAAGCTCAAGTATGGTGACGTTTACACATACTTTAGTAATGATAATTGGCAATGGGGACCTATGGTTAGTTTTGGGAGATGTATTTTGAACTCCCTGTGGTTGTTGCAAGTTTATTACAGCATATGTGGTTTGTAAATGTCCTTTATGGTTTGTTTTGGGGCTTAAGGCTTTCATACGGTTTCAATGACTAGGGAGCATGCCTATAGTTCCAGTGATTGCATGATTGGTACCATGCTTTGGTTTATGCCTCGTAGTGATGATCTATGATGCTTAAATATGTTGCTAGTATGTTGTCGTATGCTTTGGGACATTTCTGGATGTGTTTAAGTGTGAAAAACCAGCGAAGTTCGTAGTTTCAGGGTTGGGCGCATCGAAACGCCCTTATCTGTTTCGAAACGAGGGCCTGAAATGACCTTAATGTTTCGGAATGGGTAAGTGTGTTTCGAAATGCTTTGGCTACTAGAAAGCCATGTTTCAATACGGGTCTCAAAACGCACCCGAGTATCGAAACGGTCAACCCAGTTTCAATACGGCCGTTTTGATACAGGTCCTATCGTTTGAAAACGCCCGACCGTTGGTTTGGATTTTGAACTGTTTCATGTTCTTGTTTCTTACATTTTAGTCCTTGATGATTATGGATGCAATTGGTTGAGTTTGGAATGTCTGTTTAAGTTGATATTTGATAGAAAAGCATGAAATAGGACAAATTGAATATTGGTAAACTTAAAATCTTCAAGGTCCTCATAAATTGTAAAATTTACATTTTGGTCCCCATATGTCTAATATGTGCAATTAAACCCCTAATTGCTTTTTGATCGATGTGCCTTCTCTTTCTATGATCTTGAGTGATCACATAGGATTATTATTACATATAGAAAAGATAAAAAGAAAAAAAAGGGTTGTTAATCAAGGTTGACTTTTGGGTTTACTTTGGTTTTCCTCGTGTAATCTTTGTTGTTCATGTCGAGCGTCTAGGCCAAGCTAAAGAGGTTATTTTTGTTGGTATCAGAGCCTGATTTGCGAATATTTGGGCCTTGGTAAGTGGTTAATGGGTGTGAATATGAGTGATTATGACTGTTTGGTGAAAGCATGATGTGTGATTGTTGATGTTCTAGCCCTAATAAGATGTAATGTATGCAAGATGATAGATTGAGATGAATTTGTGCTACTATGCTATGTTTGGGGTATAGTTGGGGATCCCAGTGCCATATCATTACTATTGGAAAGAATATTTTTAGAAATGAGCTTGAGTACTTGGATTCCTTGTCTTATGTTGCCTAATTGAAATTTATTGCATTTTGATAGTTGCATTGTTTTCAAATGAAGCCACGCAGAGAGCTTAGAATTAATGCACGTGCTGCGGCTGAGAATGAGAATGATGAGCGTGTTGAGAATCTATCGCCTCCTTCTTGTGAACCACCCGGTGGTGGAGCGGGGGTTGGAGCTACGGGAGATGGAGTAGGGGTTGCTGGACCCGAGGGAGTGCAAGGGCAAGCTGCCCCTGATATGTCAGTGTTAATACAAGCTATTGCTGGATCTTTTTAGGCAGCGGTAGCTGGAGCTCATGGGGCTGCACCTCAAGCTGGTGCTGCTGTGAGTCTGTCGTTGGATCGACTTCGTGGTTTTAGAGGAACTGAGTTCATGGGGCTGACCCCGGAACGTTCTGAGTCTTGGTTAGAAATTGGGATGTATTTTGTCCATGCTGCACAGTGATGCATATACGTGGTGGACAACCACAATAGCAGGGTTGGATATTGATGAGGTGACTTGGACGTTCTTCTTGAATGCGTTCAAGCGAAAGTACTTGGGAGTCCGCTACCTGGATGAGAAAAAGAGAGAGTTCATGTCCCTAGTGCAAGTGAGTATGTCAGTGGCGGAGTATGAGGTGTAGTTTGTACGCCTTAGTCAGTATGCACCCAAGATGATTCCTATTGAACGAGAGAGATGTGAACGATTCATATATGAGTTGGTGGCTGAAGTGAAAACATATATGCTCGTAGCTGACTACACCGATTTTGATGTCTTGGTCACTCGAGCCAATGACATTGATCTGAACCTTGGCCTGGCAAGTTGAGCAGAAGGATCTAGCTTGGGGAAACGAGCTGCGGATCATGACATTAGTAGAGATCGGTTCAAGAGACCTAGGGATAGAAGGTCACATATGGATGCTAGACGTGGAGGGGTAACCTCGGAAGAGGTCAATAAGGATCAAATGCTTTCATACGGACACCTGAGTGTAATCGGTGTTGTAGGAGGCACACTGGTGAGTGTTGGGGAAACCTTGGTACGTGTTGGAATTGCGGTAATCGTGGGCACATGAAAAAGGATTGTTTGCAGCCGATGAGAGAAGGTCAGGCTTCAGTGAGCAGCTGAGCCACATAGAGGCCGTGGTCGCGGCCGTGGAAATTTCCAGAGCAGAGACGAAGGTGCGAGAAATGTAGCTCATGTGGTGGCTGTTCAGCCAGAAGGTGGTTGTCAAGCTAGAGTGTATGCCCATCCTTAAGGGAGGAATGACACGGACGTGATAGCAGGTACCTTTACTTTGCAGCCTTTTTCATTACTTTCTTTGATTGATTTTGGATCTACACACTCGTACATATTGTGTGAACATGCTCAAATGCTTGGTCTACATGTTGATTCTTTAGATGTGGGTATGCGTGTGACTAGTTCCTTTGGTGAGAGGGTTGTAACAAGGAGATTGTATAGGAGATGCCCCTTAAAGGTGCAAGAGCGTGTGTTTTTAGTTAATCTTATGTAATTGCCATTTTATGGATTCGATGTAATCCTTGGTATGGATTGGCTCGTTGAGCATAGGGTTGTTGTGAATTTTGAAAATAAGCGAGTTTTGCTGAAACTTGCGGATGATTATGAGGTTGTGGTGGTGGGATAAAATGTGAAATTCTTGTCTAATATGGTGTCGACACTTGAAGAAAGTCGAATGTTGCGTCAGGGATGCGAAGCTTATCAGGCCTTTTTCACGAATCCTAGTACAAAGGAGGTTCGTGTACATGATATTAGGATCCTGCGTGAATTCCCTATAGTGTTTCCGGAGGAATTACCAGGTTTGCCGCCTAGTCGAGAGGTTGAATTCATAATTGAGTTTTATGAGAATACAACTCCGATGTCCATTGCTTCTTATCGCATGGCACCCAAGGAGTTGAAGGAGTTAAAGATGCAACTTCAAGAGTTGCTTGACCGAGGCTTTATTCGACATATTGTGACACCTTGGAGTGCACCGTTCTTGTTTATTAAGATTAAGGACAACACTATGAGAATATGTATTGATTACCATTAGCTTCGATCAGTTTCGAGGAGCGGTTGTGTTTTCAACGATATATCTGCGGTCAGGATATTATCAATTAAAGGTAAAGGATATAGATGTGCCGACGATATCCTTCCGAACAAGATATGGGCATTATGAATTTCTGGTGATGTCATTCAGATTGACGAATGCTCTTGCTGCTTTCATGGATATGATGAACATGTTGTTTCATGAATTCTTAGATAAGTTCGTCGTGGTATTCATCGATGATATCTTGTGTACTCTCGTACCGAGGAGGAGCATGAAGAACATTTGAGGATCGTTTTGCAAGCGTTGTTAGAGAATCAACTTTATGCTAAGCTGAGTAAATGTGAGTTTTGGTTAAAGGAGGTTGTTTTTCTTGGCCATGTAGTTTCGGTTGAGGGGATTCGCGTTGATCCTCAGAAGATTGAGGCGGTGGTGAATTGGAAGCCTCCTAGGTTTGTTCATGAAGTTTGTAGTTTCCTTGGGTTGGCAGGTTACTACCAAAGGTTCATGGATGGATTTTCTAAAATTGATGCCCCTTTGACGAAGCTATTACAAAAGGATGTTAAGAATGAGTTGACGGAAGCGAGACAACAAGCTTTTGAGAATATAAAGGAAGCTTTGACGCAAGCTCCTATCTTGGTTCAACCTAAGTCAGGAAAAAAGTTTGTGGTGTATAGTGACGCATCCTATGTTGGCTTGGGGTGTGTTGATGCAAGAGTGTAGGGTAGTGGCTTATGCATTGCGATAGTTGAAAGTGCTTGAGCGTAATTACCCTACGCACGACATTGATTTGGTAGTGGTGGTTTTTGCTTTAAAGATTTGGAGACATTATCTATATGGTGAGAAGTGTATTGTGTACAGAGATCATAAGATGTTAAAGTTCCTTATGTCTCAAAAGGAGTTAATTCTTAAGTAATGACAGTGAGTGGAGTTGCTTAAGGGTTACGATCTAACGATCAAGTATCATCCGGGGAAGGCCAATGTTGTGGCCGATGCTTTGAGCAAAAAAGTGGCGGTGGAATTGAGTGCGATGTTTACTAGCTTGAGCATATCGTGAGATGGTGGTCTTGTTGCTGAATTGCAAGTGAAACCATCTTTAGTTCAGTTGATAAAGGATAAATAGCTGTTGGATGATTCTATGGTACCGCAAGTTCAGGATATCGCGGGAGATAGGCCTTCGAATTTCTGTTTCAATGATGATGGTGTTATATGTTTTAAGAGTTGGATAGTGGTGTCGAATGATGTTGAGTTAAGGTGCACTATTCTGACTAAAGCTCATAGTAGTCCAGTTGCTATGCACCCTGGTAGTACAAAGATGTACCGTGATTTGAAGGATGAGTACTATTAGGTGGGATTGAAGAAAGATGTCGCTGAGTTTGTTAGCAAATGCATGGTTTGTCAGCAGGTTAAGGCTGAACATCAAGTTCCTTCTAGGTTGTTTCAGCCGTTGAAAATCCCATAATGGAAATGGGAGAGGATCACTATGGACTTCGTGTCTGGTTTTCCGTTGTCTCCATTGAAGAAGAATTCTATTTGGGTTATTGTGGATCGCCTTACGAAGTGTGCACATTTCTTGCCAGTGCATACTACGTATACCTTGGATAAGCTTGCGGAGTTGTACATTGTTGAGATTGTACGATTGCATGGAGTACCAAAATCTATAGTGTCAGATAGAGATTCGAGGTTCACCGCAAGATTTTGGGAATGTTTACACCAAGCTTTGGGTACGCGGCTGAATTTTAGTACTTCTTATCATCCACAAACGAATGGATAGTCGGAGCGTGTTATCCAAGTTTTTGAGGATATGTTGAGGTGCTGTGTTATTGAGTTTCAAGGCTCTTGGGAGAAGCACTCGCCTTTGGTTGAGTTGCTTATAATAACAGTTACCAGGCAAGTATTCAAATGGCACCTTATGAGGCTTTATACGTGAGGAAGTGCAGAACTCCTCTTTGTTGAGCTGAAATGGGACAAAAGTTGGTCTCGATGTCGGCTTTGTTGAAAGGAACCACTGAGAAGGTGAAGCTCATTTGTGAGCGTTTGAAGGCAGCATCAGATGGCAAAAGTCTTACGCGGACTTGAAGCGTAAGAAGATAGAGTTTGCAGTGGGCGAGCATGTGCTTTTGAAAGTTTCGCCTTGGAGAAGGTGATGAGATTTTGCCGGAAAGGCAAATTGAGTCCAAGGTTCATTGGACCATATGAGGTGATAGAACGTCTGGGTCCTGTTGCTTACAAGCTGAGACTACCTCAAGAGTTGGAAAAGATACATAATGTGTTTCATGTATACATGCTTCGGAGATATAGATCGGATTTGTCGCATGTTATGCACGTGGAGGAAGTTGAGCTGAACCCAGACTTGACATATGATGAGGAGCCCATTGAGATTCTGGATTCAGATAGTAAGGTTCTTCGGGGTAAGACCATTGAGCTGGTTAAAATCTTGTGGAGAAATCGTGGTGTTGAGGAAGCCACGTGGGAAAGGAAGGATGCCATGAAGAAGCAATTTCCTTACCTTTTTCCTCCAGGTAAATTTCAAGGACGAAATTTCTTAACTGGGGGAGAGTTGTAACGCCCGGGTTTTGCGCCTAGATGTTTTAGAGGTTGGATTGGGTCGGTCGTGTACGATTCGAATCCTTTAGGGGTGGTTTAGGAACGCCTAGTTCAAGATGCTTTAAAAATATGGAAAAATATCTAAAAATCCTCGTTTATTATATAAATGGTTATGGTGAAAAGAATTTTACAAAATGTGATTTGGAATACTACATTTTGGTGTAGTGACCAAATTGCAGTTTTTGCAAAAGTTGACTAGAGACTGTTTTGTAAATGATTGAAACTTTGAATCTTTAAGGAGCTAATTTTACCAAATTGTTTTTCATCAGATTTCTCCTTAATTTTGGAGTTTTAATAATGATTTAATTAAAGGAATTAAGAGAGAAATTCTATTTTGACTTTTCATAACTACCTAACGATATTTTTTCCCTCTTTCCATTTTCTCTCAACTTCCACTCAGCCAAACACAATTCCCTCACCAAATAATCTTTGTTTTTCATCTCTTTTGCTGAGATTTCATTCTCCTAAGGATTTCCAACCTTTGCTTCATTAAATCATTTTGTTTTTTACTTTCGATTTTCAAGAAATCTTGACCAAATTGAGGAGAAATCAGCCATTAGAGGTAAGCTTCATCCTTCTCCTCTAATGATCAGTTCTTTACTTAAATTCCCAAGTTATCAATCATTTGTTAATGATTTTTGAGTTGCTTTAATTTTAGAAGCATGAAATTGTTGTAAAATTCAAGATTCTTGGTGAGATCTTGATTATTTTTGTAACTCTTTGTTAAGATCTGTTTTGAGGTTGATTTCTAATGTGTTTTGGATTATAATTGATGCTATGAATGATGTTTTAACAAATAAATCCCTAATAGGTTTGGATTCCTATGTTTTAGATGCTAGATTTGTGGTTTTTGGAGTGTTCTTGGTGTTCTATTGTTGTTGGAGATATAAGGACGTGTTTGTGGTGATTTTTGTTGTTTATTGAGGTTTAAAAGTGTTTAGAATTGATAGAACTTGGCCGGGATTTGTTTTGAGAAAGTTTAGAGGTGATTTCGGTTATTTCGGATAGCCGAAATGATGGTTTTGAGTAGTGCAACGAGTTTGAATGAGTGGCTAGTGATTTCAATGCATGATGATGCATTAATCCTCTACTATTATGTGTAATAAACAAGGGAGATATCTTCTGACGCTTTTGGGATTGATCTGGGAGTGCTGGAAGCCTAGTTATCGTTTCGGCAAGCAATCGGAATGTAATCGGTGAGTGCGAATGGTTTAAGAAGTCCTTGAGGGACAAGGAAACAAGATTTTGGGTTTTAGGTTTGGTTTGAAACACCATCCTAAGTCTATAACTAAGTATGGCAAGATTTGCTCTCAATATGTGGTTGATGCCACTAAATGCTTTTAACATGCTCTTGATTTGTGTTAGACAAAATCCTACTATTTTATGCATGATTTATAACATGGAAAGATGTTATGTGTTGATCCCGTGTGATAGCATGTCTATGAAAAGAGTCTTGAGATTTTGATTAAATGAAATGCATGAATTTTGGTTTTGAAATTGGATGAGAATGATTTGAGAAATGTTGCATCAAAACAGTAGGTGAGATGATGTTTTTGATATAATATATTAGGATAAATGATAAGATAATTACCAGATATAATTGGTCGACCAATAGGATGAAAGTGCAGTATAAACTAAAAAATAGTACGTGCTCTTTGGAGTCGGGCAATGGGGGTAGTGCCATCCCGATCCAAAGTGAGAATCCGATGATGAAAGATACCATCGAGGTAGGTCTTGGTGAAACACCCAAGCTTTGTGGCGAAGAGAGATACCACAATGAGAGTCTGGTGATGAGAGATTCCACCAGGGTAGGACATGGCTTTAAGTAAAGCTAATCTGTATATCCGAGTAAATATGTAATATGAAATGCCAATATACGAGAATGTATTTGATTCACATGTACCAAATGTTGAGATGTTTTATGCTATGAGAAACACATATGAGATTTATGGTTTATGAAATGCTTTTGTTTTCATTATGCATGTTTATGGCTTTGCCATGAGATTTGCATTGGTTAAATGCACGAGTTAAATTGAAGGTACATGTGATTTTCAAATGGATAATTGCTTTGAAATGGTTTTCAAGCATGATATAGAAAGAGCATGTTTTAGAAAATGGGTTTTGAGATAGAGTTTTAAAGTTGCATTGTTGTGTTGGTTTTTCGTAGAGCTTGCCTCACTAAGAAAATGTGCTTACGCTCTCTTTTACCAACAATGCAGATAAATGAGACACTTTTGGGCAGCTAGGAGGCTAAGGATATACAAGGAAGTGAAATGCTCAAGTATGGTGACGTTTACATATACTTTAGTAATGATAATTGGAAACGAGGACCTATGGTTAGTTTTGGGAGATGTATTTTGAACTCCATGTGGTTGTTGCATGTTTATTACAGTATATGTGGTATGTAAATGTTCTTTATGGTTTGTTTTGTGGCTTAAGGCTTTCATATGGTTTCCATGACTAGGGAGCATGCCTATAGTTCCAATGATTGCATGATTGGTACCATGCTTTGGTTTATGTCTCGTAGTGATGATCTCTTATGCTTAAATATGTTGCTAGTATGTTGTGGTATGCTTTGGGACATTTTTGGACGTGTTTAAGTATGAAAAACCAGCTAAGTTCGTAGTTGCAGGGCTGGGCGTATCAAAACGCCTTTATCTGTTTCGAAATGAGGGCCTAAAATGGCCTTAATGTTTCAGAACGGGTAAGTGTGTTTTGGAACGCTTTGGCTACTAGAAAGCCATGTTTCGGTACGGGTCTCGGAACACACCCGAGTATCGAAACGGTCAACCCAGTTTCGATACAGTTGTTTCAACACAGGGCTTAGTGTTTCGAAACGCACGACCGTTGATTTGGATTTTGAACTGTTTCTAGTTCTTGTTTCTTACATTTTAGTCCTTGATGATTATGGATGAAATTGGTTGACTTTCGAATGTCTGTTTAAGTTGATATTTGAAAGAGAAGCATGAAATAAGACTAATTGAATATTGGTAAACTTAAAATCTGCAAGGTTCTCTTAAATTGTAAAATTTACATTTTGGTCCCCATATGTCTAATTTGTGCAATTAAACCCTTACTTGCTTTGCGATCAATGTGCCTTCTCTTCCTATGATCTTGGGTGATCACATAGGATTAATATTGCATTTAGAAAAGATAAAAAGAAAAAGAGGGTTGTTAATCAAGGTTGACTTTCGGGTTGACTTTGGTTTTCCCTGTGTAATCTTCGTAGTTCGGGTCGAGCGTCTAGGTCGGGCTAAGGTGGTTACAAAGCTTAATCGGTTTTGTAAGTTTTCCTCCTCATCCAAGAAAAGTGGAAGAATCATTTAGTAGATTTGCTGAAAATCCTTAGTGGGAGCTAAGGTAGTGGAGATAGAGTTCATTTAGTAACTTAAACCACTAGAAATTGCTTTGTGTCCAAATTTCATTCATCCATTTTCTCCTTTCAAATTTTTAATTTCCAATTCACCCCCCTCTTGGCCATTTGCAATCGTTTGATCAACTCAACAAATGTTTTCTAATGAGTTTTGAAGTTTTAATTTAGGAAACTTGGTTTAATTGATGAATTTGTGTAAATTTTGTAATAGATTTGTTTTATTGGGGGTAAGGTTTATTTTAATCACGATTTTAAAGTCTAAAAATGTTAAGATAATGTTTAAGCATGGTAATCTCGAAACTATGCGAATCTCTAGTTGCTTAGGTTGCTAGAATTGGGTTTTTATGGTGTTGTGGTGGTTTTGTGGATGCTGGAGGTGTAAGGTTTATTATATGGTGATTTTGGATGTTTATCAATGATAATTGATGATTGAAAGTGTTAGGTTTTGGCTGGGTAAAGTTTGGAGGTTAATTGATGTTGTTTCCAGTTGTTTCGGATAGGCGGATTGGTTGTTTTGTCAAGGCAATGTGATGGAATTGCTTGATGGGGATTTGAATTCATTGAGATGCATTAATTCTCTGTTGCTATGTGGTTAAAACACGGGATAACATTCCAAAAGCAACCAATAAGGCTTTGGGAGCTTCAGACACTTAGTTTCACGTCGGAAAAATGAGGTTTCGCGTGTCGGTGAATGAGCATGTAATGCCTCGGTTTCGGGCCTAGGAGTTTCTAGGTTGGTTTTGGGGTCCGGTGAACCTAGACTAGAGATCTAAGTTAGTTCGGGAGTGGTGAACATGGTTCAGGATGGGATAAAATTATGAGAAAATTTCCAAAAATCCTCGTAAAATATATAAAAGGGTGTGGTGGAGTCAATTTTGGAAAATGACTTTTAAAAGATGGACATTTCAGTTTAGTGACTAGTTTGTAAAAATGTAAAAAGCTATTTTTAAATGACTATTTTGAAAGACGGCCAAAACTTAGAATATTTAGAGAGCTAATTCAAAAGTAATCAACTATTCCTTTAATTGAGCCTATTTTAATTGTTGTTTAATTAAAATATTAAAAAGAGTTTTATTAAAAGGGGATTTAGTTTTATAAATCTATTTTTGATGTAACTTTTATTTTCTCTCTTTTCTCATCAGCCAAACATATATTTTCTCTCATAACTTCCAGAGATCTTCATTTTTCCATTTCACTTTGATTTGCAAATGGTTTCTTTGGTGTTTCCTCAATTTATCTCAAAGGATTCTTGAAGTTTTTTATTAAAATCATGTCATTGGAAGGAATAACAAGGGATTAAAGGTAATTTTCATGCTTCTCCTCTAATCAAGGTTCTTGAATGAAATTCTCTAGTATTTGGCTTTGTGTTTCTTAACAAGGTTTTATGATTGATTAAAGGAAAATGGTTAAAACAAGCTTAAAATGGTGATTTTGAATGATTATCGTATTGGATCTATTATAGCTAATTTATGATTGATTTTAATCATGTTTTGGATGTTTATTAATGTTGAAATGAATTTTCTATCATGCTAATCCGAAAACTAGTTGGATCTCTAGTTGTTTAAGTTGTTAGAATTGGGTTTTTGTGGTGTTAATTTGAAATTGGGTTTTGCTGGAGATATAAGGATTCAAATAGGTTGGTTTTAAATGTTAATTGATGATTAAAAACAGATGGAAGTGTTAGGTTTTGGCTTGGCAAAGTTTGTAGTGTAATCGAAGGTGTTTTCGATTGTTTCAGATAGGCGTTTTGGTGTTTTTGGGAAGAACAAAGTGGTAGGTTTGTTTCTTGAAGATTTTAATGCATTGAGATGCATTAATCCAATGTTGTTGTGTGGTTTAAACAAGGGAGAATGTATCGGAAGAAATCAGTGAAGTTTCGTGAGCTTCGGACGCTTGGTTTCGCGTCGGCTAGTCAAGTTTTCGGGTATCGGTGCGTGAGAACGTGGATTTCAGCTTTGAAAGGTGGTTTTGGGAATTTAGATGTAAGCTTGAAACACTTGTCTCTGTTTGGAAGTATGTATAAGGAATTTCTCTCTCGGTTGTGCTACTATGAAATGGTTTTTATGCACATAGTTTTGAATGCATGTTACCTACTGTAAAAGCATGTTTATAAGCATATGGTTTGCTTTTCTTAATGATATGTTGATGAAGGGTGCACATGGTAAGTGATCATTGTAACTATACATTTTATACTTGTGATTTAAAGCAAGGTTTAAGGCTTTGAAAAATGATTCAATGATGATGCTTTGAAAACAGTGAGGTATGTGGTGTAATGTGAATTATATTGGCAAGTGATGTTATGAATGTAACCCCCTTAACCCGACCTAGACGCCCGACCCGAACTAAGAAAATTACACGGGGAAACTGAAGCCAACTCGTTAATGTCGACTTCGATTAAAGACCTTTTTTCTCTTTTTATCTTCTCTAGATGCACATTAAGATCCTATGTGATCAGCAACACACTTAGAAGAAAATGGCACAACGATCAGAGTTAGATTAGGGGTTCAATTGCATACATTTAACTTTTAGGGACTAAACTATAATTTCTAAAAATTACAAGGACTAATCTAATTTTAGGATTACCAAACCTTAATTAGTCACGTAACATACTTCCATGTCAAAATTCATCACAAACGAGTCGTCCAAACTCAACCAATTGAACACACAACATTCAGGGACCATAATGCAACTTCCCAGAACTTTAAAAGATAGTTTTAACAAAAAATAACTAATGGTTATCGCTACACCTAAGCATTTATCGATACATGGGAAGTTAGTAGCCAAAGATGCGAAAAACGTATCGATACACTTCCTCGCATATCGATACGACCTCAAACTTTTCCTAGGCGTATCGATACGTGGACATATCGTATCGATACCCTTGTACCGATTTGCCTGAAATTTGCCTTAGTATATGGATACTAAACCCCGAGTATCAATATGCATACCTGAAAAATCACATCCACAACCCTCAAGTAACATTTAACAACATCTAAACATGTTTAAAACATTCATACATGTTATAATCAATATTCCAAACACTCGGGCATCATCAAACATTCACAACATAAGCATCAAGCATGGCATATCCAAATACGAAAAATAAGACCATAAACCATAAAGAGACCATTTACAAGTCCCAAAACACAAACCAAACATGCTCAAATGATTAACATCACCAAACAAATCCATGAATGGAAATCCCTCCCATTGCCTCTTATTACAGTAAAGTGAAAACACATAATTTTCTTAGCTAAAATCACTTGGATTCCCCTTGCTCTCACGCTGCCAAAGATCTTCAATTCTCTGCATTGATGAAACAAATAAGCGTAAGCATAAAGCTTAGTGAGAACCGCTAAGAACAAAACATTCATTAATTCATTTTAAGACCAAATCATCATTCTTTGTAAACATATGTATTCCTTTAAAACATGCACTCTAACCCCCTTAACCCGGCCTAGACGGTCGACCCGAATTAAGAAGATCACACGAGGAAAGCCAAAGTCAACCCGAAAGTCAACCTTGATTAGCGACCCTTTTTTTCTTTTTACTCTTGTCTAGATGCACGTTAACCCTATGTATGTTCCCAAGATCATCATAATCAAACATCATAACAAATAGAGAACAATCAGGGACTTAATTGCACAAATTACAATTTTAGGGACCAAATTGTAAATTTTGGAAACTTTAAGGACTTAACCAGATTTTAAGTTACCAACTTAAAATTAACCATCTTTCATGCCACTCTGCCAAATTTCAACTCAAACGGACTTCTCAAACTCATACAATTGCATAAACATGTTTTAGGACCAAAATGCAAACATTTCAAAACATACAACCGCCCATGTCAGCCTCCAACGGTCAGGTGTTCCGAAACAGGAAGAACCCGTTTCGATACACGGGACCGTTCCGCAACGTGTTCCGAAACGAGGCCTGGCAGAGGCATTTCCGTTTCAGAACGGTACCTTCCGTTTCGAACGCCTGGGCTAATGCAAGGCCCCCGTTCCGAAACGGTAGCTCCCGTTCCGATACGGCCTGCTCAGAATGCAGATACATGGCTGATTAAACACACAATTAACCTACCAAACATGTTCCAAATGCAACCAAACCTTACTAGCATGTCATACAACATACAAGGAACATAATTGCATCAACCAAATGTCGACTTGGCATCAATTATGAAAAGCCCCAAATCTATAGGCATGATTCCTACTTAGCAACCCATTCAAGCATCAATTTGATAAAACCAACTCATAAAGACCAATACATGTTCCAACATTATCATCAACATAAAACCAATCTTATTCAATATACACAAACTCATTAACATCAACATAAGAGATTCTTCCCCCATTGCCTCTATTAACTATAACTATTAACCGAGACATACATCTCAAGTGGAGTTCTCCTTGAATCCCTTGCTTCTCGCCGTTCCAACTTCAATTATCTGCATTGATGGACAAAAAGGAGCGTAAGCACATAATGCTTAGTGAGGAATGCTCAAAACCAAAACACCATCAATGCAGCGAATCATAAAACCACTTTTAAAAGCAAACTCGATTCGATAAACCAAAGCATTGTTTGAAAACCCTTTTCAACAACATGCTTAAAATCATGCATTGCTCAAACTTGAAAACCAACCCTTAGCTTAGAAAGCTAAGTAAACCCTTTTCAAAACATAAACTTGCAATACCATCAATTTAACCATCCCATGCATGAACATCATATGCAAAGTTAAATTCAAAACCTTGGAAATCACTTCCACTTCACATCATATCTTTCTCATACTTGTAAACCATCTTTAGGCAAGAACCCTTTTAAAACCATTTACTCGTTCAATCTAACATGTGCATTAAACAATTACAACATATGAATCACATCATCAAAATTTGCATCACATGCCTTTAAAAACAAGTCTTAGCAAGACTTCAATGCATCAAAGAGATTTCATGCACACATGCACCATTCTTAATAGATAATCAACACTTGTTCACGCTAACAAGTAAACATGCATTCATAGGTCATTACACACTTCTCATGCAACCATGCATCATTTCAAGCATTTCATGCTTCATTATAATCAAGAACATTACATTGGCTTCCAAGTGATAAACCAAATCCACTTTTCAACTCAACATCCAATCGGATACGCGGATCACAAGCGTTGTCCCCACGCTTCATACACACTACCAATCCAAGATCCCCAAATGGAATTTTAACCACCATTTGACCTTACAACACACAAGGTCCTCTTATGGAATTTTAACCACCATATGACCTTAACATTTACAAGGTTCCCATATATGGAATTTTAACCACCATATAACCTTAACATTCACAAGGTTCCCATATATGGAATTTTAACCACCATATAACCTTAACATTCACAAGGTTCACATATATTGAATTTTAACCACCATATAACCTTAACATGCACAAGGTTCCCATATATGGAATTTTAAGCACCATATAACCTTAGCATCACCGATTGGTAGTTGTATAACATCACTAACGAGATCCGGGACACCCTACACAAGATCCACACATGGACTTTACACCACCATTGTGATCTTAACAAGCACAAGGTCCTCAAATGGAATTTTAACCACCATTATTACCTTTCTTACCCAAGGTCCTCGAATGGAATTTCAACAACCATTATGATCTTAACCATCTCGTTAGGATACTTGGATGGAGTTACCGGTTCACTCTTAACCACTCCACATCCAAGGCGACTTTATTCATGGTGCACCCAATCCTATAGCCGGCTAACTATATCCGATTAAAGTAACCAAGAACCACTTACATCACTTGCCAATATAACCATCTTACCACATTAATCCATCATTTTACAAGCATAACCAAAATGCATAAACCACCATTTACCATCATCAATCCACTGTTTTTGAAGCATTACACAAAGCCATTAAACAACATGCAACACCATGCATCAACTCCACAATTCCAATGTACAAAACCATGAATCTCTTACCTTGAGCATCCACCACACATGGCTTTCCAAACCAGCATTAAACCATGCTAAAAATATGCTTTCAAAACAGAATTTAAAACATGCAAACCACATGCATTGCATCCAACAAACACAAGTGCTTTTAAAAACCAATTCATACACAAACCAAGTGAGAAATTCCATTTACATACTCTTGAGCTTAGCTAAGTTGTTTAGACTTATACTAAGCTCCCAAAACCTTCAAACCATGGTTTAAAAGCTGAAAACCCAACTTCACTCACCGATACACAAAACAAGGCTAGCCAACAAGCCTTCCAAGCATCCGAAACCTTCCACACCACCTCTAATGCTCACGGATCAATCTCCCCTGTTTCAAGCACACAACAACAGAGGATTAAAGCATCATTATGCATTAAAAACACCAGCCACACAACACAACTCGTTGCTCTACACAAATCCAACATTTCGGCTACCAAACACAACCGAAATCACCTCCAAACACTTCCAAAACTTAACCCAGCCAAGATCCATCACTTCTAACCATTTATAAACATCAATTAACATTCAAAATGATCCCAAACACGTCCTTATACCTCCAGCTATAACAGATCATCAAGATCACTCCAAAAACCATCAAAAACACAAGCTAAACTTTAGGAAATTCAACCTATCCGGGATTGCATTAATTAAACCTCAATTTCTCATAAATTTAGCATTCATTTAACATTAAATTGACACCTCAAAACACTGCCCAATCAGATCATACGAAATTTCATCAAAATCAAGCAAATCTTGCATTTAAAAGCCAAGATTAAGAACACAACCTTAAAACCTTTTATAAAACACAAATTAAGGATTGAGAACTTAGGAATTTCAGTAAAGAACTGAGAGTTTAGAGGAGAAGGACGTTCTTACCTCCAAACTTGAGTTTCTCCCTTTTTAGACCCAAAATCTTTAAAATCCAATTAGCAAATGGTGAGGTTTTGATGAGGAGATGATTAGCAATCAAAAGAGAATTGAAAAGAGATATTTAGGTGACAAAATCAGAGAGAAAAGCTCTGGAGAAAAGGTGTTTGGTTTGAGAGAAAATGAGAGAAAATGAAAATGGAAGATTTGAGAGAAAAGTTAGTTATGACTAAAAATATCTTCCCTCCACTTTTGTTTTATTTAAAAGACTTTAATTAAATCATTAATATTTAGGAAAAATCTGGAGAAACTCCCATTGGGTAAATAGCTCCTTAAAGATTCAAAGTTTCATTCCTTTTTAAAACAGTCTCACAGTTTTCAAAAATTACATTTTGGTCACTAGCCCAAAATGTCACCCTTCCAAACCCCATTTTGCAAAATTGATTCCACAGTTCACTTATATATATTAAAAGAGGATTTTAGAACATTTTTCCATATTTTTAATGCAACCCGAACTAGGCTTTCCTAAATTCACCTTTATATATTCGAACCGCACTCTGACCGAACCGGTCCGAATCTCAAAACTCCTAAGCCCAAAATTGGGGTGTTACAACTCTCCCCCTCTTAGGAAATTTCGTCCTCGAAATTTTAACTGGCGAAATGAGAACAACCAACCTTCTCAAATCAACACACAAGGCAACACAAAAGCCTTAACCACCACTGAACACTCTCCAGACAAAACTCCACCGAACCCAACACCACCACATACTGTTTAAGAATTCCCAAAGCACTCAGATACTATCCACACCTTATCCTTTCACACTTCTGAACTGCACATAGGCCCAACAACAACCTGAAGAACCTCCAACCTTTTTGCAGCATACACCACCTTAACTCATAACTACCAAAACTCTTTGCTAAAAACTACTCAACCTCCTTCAGAGATTTCCACAACAAGCAAAAATTCCTAAGCAACAATTGCTTACCCAAACTTCTCAACGTATTGCTGATATTCCTTCACATCCGCCACTATCTTTACCATAACAACTCACCAGAACTACTCACCCATCATCCGGTAACCACGTCACAAAACCCCAATCATGGCTCCGCCAGCCGTTCCACACACCACTAGCTGACTTCAAAAGGAATTTACTTACCCACAACCAACCAACCTTTCTCACAAAACTCGGCCAACCAACAATGGCCTTTGATCTTACATTGCCTTTCCACTCCAAGCTTTAACTACAACACTAGCCTTACTACAGCATTTAACACCAAGAAACCATCACTTCAACTAGCTATTCAAAAACCACTTGACTGATTCTAACTTCAACCAGTACTCCTCACCACCAAACCACTAAACTCTTTAAGCATCAAACGCCTCCTTTCCACTAACATGCTATACCGCACTCACTACTACCAACAGCTCGCTTAATACCCTCCATTACCTTTAACACTCTCCTAGCACCCAAACAACCTCTAGAAACCCATCATCCAAACTAACCCTATCACAACACTAACAGACTCGATTAGTTATTAGTGAGTGTGAACGTTCGTATGCATGGTCACCAATATGCCCTATCAATGCCTGATGTACATGTATGCAAAAACCTCTAATGTCATGCCACATGTATGCATGGACCAGTACATATATAATATAGTATAGAACAGATGATTTTAACTATGCATGTATGTCGGTTCAAACCCATCAATAACATCCTCGGAGTCCGTCTAAGAACAACCTCCTTCCTCACTTCCAACTTGTCTAACTCCATCATTCTAGCAACCATTATCCACAAGATACTCACTAAAGCCCTCTTCACACAAAAGTTGTTTCCAGAACAACCACAACTACTACCCCAAACATGCTAGCAATGAAACCATACCCACTACGCAAGGAAAAACCCAACCAAAACCAAACTAAGATACTAGAGCAAAGGTTACTTAACAAGATTACCTGAAACCACATCACCACCTTGGAGCTTCCAATAGACGAGCTCTCTTCCATGCAGAACCATCATTTCCCAACCGCACCGCTGCAGCATCAGCTAACACACTAAAGTCATCACCACCTCCCCGCGGTAAGAAACCCTGGCTACCCCGAGCCAACTTCAAACAATTACGTCTCATATGTCCAACAGACCCACACTTCCAACAGATTCCATTTCCCAAACTCTTCACAACTTTCTGCTCTTCCTGCCAACTTCGAACTTTGTCTCGACCGTGCCCACGACCCTTCAGAGACCCTTCAGCTACCACTGAAGCTAATTTTACCACACGAGGACAATCTCCCTTCACATGCTCCTTAGAACCACAGTTCCAACAAGCACCTGCGCCCCAACAACCTCCAACATGGCGCCTTCCACAACGGTCACACATCGGTAGCTGAGCTTCCACTCCTTGTTCAAGCAACACTTGCCCCAGCTTTGCACTACCACTCAAACTTTGATTCAAGTAAAACCTCCCAGCATGTAGCCTCTTACACTGACCGTTTCCGAGATCAGTATTCACAACTTTCTCGCTTAAACTTTCCTCACCTTCAAAAGAAGAAACCACACCCTCACCTTGCTCAACCCTTGGAAATTTCCCTCCAAGATACCTTTCATAAAAGGCAGACACAAAGAAGTCCCAATCAATATCGTGGATGTGCGATGCCACCTCCACCGATGTCCACCAGGCACAAGCGTCCTCCAACATCAATGTGACAACACTTCCCAGCTTACAAGCATAATCACAACCTTCGTGGTCCAAAATCAGAACTACACTGGCTAACCAAGCCTCAAACGTCTCATGTGACGAACCATGATACTCCACAACTCCCAAATCATGTAAACGATGTTTCGACAAACCCGCACATCCCACGGCCCGCACATCTACAGACTTTACTTTTGCCACAGCCTGAGATATTCCCAACACCTCTTGAACACCAAGTGATGAACTCTTTATCACAGAACCAGCTTCTTCCTCCTGCCTCACTATCCCAACTCCAGGCACAGAAGACTGAGACAAAACACCTCCACTAAAAGGTGAATTCCACGCCCTAACCACCTGCCCTAAAGCAGCAACCATCTCACCTAACTGCCATTCTTTCATCAATTTCACCATGCTACTAACAGCAAACAATCACAATAAAACAAACAAATCAATTAGACCAGCTTTAAGCAAGGATTCAAACTCCAACTCCAGAATAACACAATAGCTATAATAATAAGGCAATGGGTATCCCGAATCCTCCCTTTTTCATGACATATCAGTCAATAAAAACATGGATATCACAACATCAAGCATATCAAACAACATATTCAATCATGCTCTCATCAAACAACATCCACTCGCAACAGCATAGCATCATCAATAACATGCCCATTACACTTCCATCATTCATAAAAACCAGCTCATAACACCAGCACAACATCAGCACACATCCACATGAGCTCATTAAAGATTCACAAACAAAAAGCATGCTAAGAACATCAACAGTTCACTCAAAACACGCATTTCAACCGGCTTTCAACTACACACCAACATAAACATCATATACATATTACATCAACTTACCATTTTCCCCAAGCATTCGCAACTCAGCTCTGATACCACCAAATATAACCCCCTTAACCCGGCCTAGACAGTTGACCCGAATTAAGAAGATCACATGGGGAAAACCAAAGTCAACCCGAAAGTCAACCTTGATTAGCGACCTTTTTTTTCTTTTTACTCTTGTCTAGATGCATGTTAACCCTAGGTATGTTTCCAAGATCATCATAATCAAACATCATAACAAACAGAGAACAATCAGGGACTCAATTGCACAAATTACAATTTTAGGGACCAAATTGTAAATTCTGGAAACTTTAAGGACTTAACCAGATTTTAAGTTACCACCTTAAAATTAACCATCTTTCATGCCACTCTGCCAAATTTCAACTCAAACGGACTTCTCAAACTCATTCAATTGCATAAACATGTTTCAGGACCAAAATGCAAACATTTCAAAACATACAACCGCCCATGTCAGCCTCCAACGGTCAGGTGTTCCGAAACAGGAAGAACCCATTTCGATACACGGGACCATTCCGCAACGTGTTCCGAAACGAGGCCTGGCAGAGGCATTTCCGTTTCGGAACGGTACCTTCCGTTTCGAACGCCTGGGCTAATGCAGGGCCCCCGTTCCGAAACGGTAGCTCCCGTTCCGATACGGCCTGCTTAGAATGCAGATACATGGCTGATTAAACACACAATTAACCTACCAAACATGTTCCAAATGCAACCAAACCTTACTAGCATGTCATACAACATACAAGGAACATAATTGCATCAACCAAATGTCGACTTGGCATCAATTATGAAAAGCCCCAAATCTATAGGCATGATTCCTACTTAGCAACCCATTCAAGCATCAATTTGATAAAACCAAATCATAAAGACCAATACATGTTCCAACATTATCATCAACATAAAACCAATCTTATTCAATATACACAAACTCATTAACATCAACATAAGAGATTCTTCCCCCATTGCCTCTATTAACTATAGCTATTAACCGAGACATACATCTCAAGTGGAGTTCTCCTTGAATCCCTTGCTTCTCGCCGTTCCAACTTCAATTATCTGCATTGATGGACAAAAAGGAGCGTAAGCACATAATGCTTAGTGAGGAATGCTCAAAACCAAAACACCATCAATGCAGCGAATCATAAAACCACTTTTAAAAGCAAACTCGATTCGATAAACCAAAGCATTGTTTGAAAACCCTTTTCAACAACATGCTTAAAATCATGCATTGCTCAAACTTGAAAACCAACCCTTAGCTTAGAAAGCTAAGTAAACCCTTTTCAAAACATAAACTTGCAATGCCATCAATTTAACCATCCCATGCATGAACATCATATGCAAAGTTAAATTCAAAACCTTGGAAATCACTTCCACTTCACATCATATCTTTCTCATACTTGTAAACCATCTTTAGGCAATAACCCTTTTAAAACCATTTACTCATTCAATCTAACATGTGCATTAAACAATTACAACATATGAATCACATCATCAAAATTTGCATCACATGCCTTTAAAAACAAGTCTTAGCAAGACTTCAATGCATCAAAGAGATTTCATGCACACATGCACCATTCTCAATAGATAATCAACACTTGTTCACGCTAACAAGTAAACATGCATTCATAGGTCATTACACACTTCTCATGCAACCATGCATCATTTCAAGCATCTCATGCTTCATTATAATCAAGAACATTACATTGGCTTCCAAGTGATAAACCAAATCCACTTTTCAACTCAACATCCAATCGGATACGAGGATCACAAGCGTTGTCCCCACGCTTCATACACACTACCAATCCAAGGTCCCCAAATGGAATTTTAACCACCATTTGACCTTACAACACACAAGGTCCTCTTATGGAATTTTAACCACCATATGACCTTAACATTTACAAGGTTCCCATATATGGAATTTTAACCACCATATAACCTTAACATTCACAAGGTTCCCATATATGGAATTTTAACCACCATATAACCTTAACATTCACAAGGTTCCCATATATGGAATTTTAACCACCATATAACCTTAACATGCACAAGGTTCCCATATATGGAATTTTAACCACCATATAACATTAGCATCACCGATTGGTAGTTGTATAACATCACTAACGAGATCCGGGACACCCTACACAAGATCCACACATGGACTTTACACCACCATTGTGATCTTAACAAGCACAAGGTCCTCAAATGGAATTTTAACCACCATTATTACCTTTGCTTACCCAAGGTCCTCGAATGGAATATCAACCACCATTATGACCTTAACCATCTCGTTAGGATACTTGGATGGAGTTACCGGTTCACTCTTAACCATTCCACATCCAAGGCGACTTTATTCACGGTGCACCCAATCCTATAGCCGGCTAACTATATCCCATTAAAGTAACCAAGAACCACTTACATCACTTGCCAATATAACCATCTTACCACATTAATCCATCATTTTACAAGCATAACCAAAATGCATAAACCACCATTTACCATCATCAATCCACTGTTTTTGAAGCATTACACAAAGCCATTAAACAACATGCAACATCATGCATCAACTCCACAATTCCAATGTACAAAACCATGAATCTCTTACCTTGAGCATCCACCACACATGGCTTTCCAAACCAGCATTAAACCATGCTAAAAATATGCTTTCAAAACAGAATTTAAAACATGCAAACCACATGCATTGCATCCAACAAACACAAGTGCTTTTAAAAACCAATTCATACACAAACCAAGTGAGAAATTCCATTTACTTACTCTTGAGCTCATCTAAGTTGTTTAGACTTATACTAAGCTCCCAAAACCTTCAAACCTTGGTTTAAAAGCTGAAAACCCAACTTCACTCACCGATACACAAAACAAGGCTAGCCACAAGCCTTCCAAGCATCTGAAACCTTCCACACCACCTCTAATGCTCACGGATCAATCTCCCCTGTTTCAAGCACACAACAACAGAGGATTAATGCATCATTATGCATTAAAAACACCAGCCACACAGCACAACTCGCTGCTCTACACAAATCCAACATTTCGACTACCAAACACAACCGAAATCACCTCCAAACACTTCCAAAACTTAACCCAGCCAAGATCCATCACTTCTAACCATTTATAAACATCAATTAACATTCAAAATGATCCCAAACACGTCCTTATGCCTCCAGCTATAACAGATCATCAAGATCAATCCAAAAACCATTAAAAACACAAGGTACACTTTAGGAAATTCAACCTATCCGGGGTTGCATTAATTAAACCTCAATTTCTCATCAATTTAGCATTCATTTAACATCAAATTGACACCTCAAAACACTGCCCAATCAGATCATACGAAATTTCATCAAAATCAAGCAAATCTTGCATTTAAAAGCCAAGATTAAGAACACAACCTTAAAACCTTTTATAAAACACAAATTAAGGATTGAGAACTTAGGAATTTCAATAAAGAACTGAGAGTTTAGAGGAGAAGGACGGTCTTACCTCCAAACTTGAGTTTCTCCCTTTTTAGAACCAAAATCTTGAAAATCCAATTAGCAAATGGTGAGGTTTTGATGAGGAGATGATTAGCAATCAAAAGAGAATTGAAAAGAGATATTTAGGTGACAAAATCAGAGAGAAAAGCTCTGGAGAAAAGGTGTTTGGTTTGAGAGAAAATGAGAGAAAATGAAAATGGAAGATTTGAGAGAAAAGTTAGTTATGACTAAAAATATCTTCCCTACACTTTTGTTTTATTTAAAAGACTTTAATTAAATCATTAATATTTAGGAAAAATCTGGAGAAACTCCCATTGGGTAAATAGCTCCTTAAAGATTCAAAGTTTTAATCCTTTTTTAAAACAGTCTCACAGTTTTCAAAAATTACATTTTGGTCACTAGCCCAAAATGTCTCCCTTCCAAACCCCATTTTGCAAAATTGATTCCACAGTTGACTTATATATATTAAAAGAGGATTTTAGAACATTTTTCCATATTTTTAATGCAACCCGAACTAGGCTTTCCTAAATTTACCTTTATATATTCGAACCGCACTCCGACCGAACCGGTCCGAATCTCAAAACTCCTAAGCCCAAAATTGGGGTGTTACATGCACTTTAAAACACCTTTTCCACTTCCAAAACCACATGCTCATAGCATCATTAATTACAACAACAAAAACTTTTGCTCATGCTTAAACCAAGCATATCTCTCAAGCATCTCATGTTTTTTCAAAATAAATGTTCATCATTAACTCATTATATCAACATCATTATCTTGGCTCGCATGTGATCAATACATGAAGCATAACAAAATCAACACAATTGACACAATCGGATACGCAGATTACAATCGTTGTCCCACGCGCTTCATAAACACTACTGGATTACACAAGGTGGAGATAAATGGCACAATCACAACCCCTCAACACCCGCGATGGAGATTAATGGCACAATCACAACCCCTCAACATCACTCATCGGTAGTTGTATAATTCCACTAACGAGAGCACGAGACACAAACCACAAGATTCACACATAGGATTAAACCATCCACCTTTGTGATCTTAGCCTCGGTCGCTAGGGTACTTGGATGGAATTTACGGCACAATCACAACCCCTCAACATCCTAGGTGACTTTATTCACGGTGCACCCAATCCTATAGCCGACTAACTATATCCGATTAAAGTAACCAAAAACTATTTCCATCACTTGCCAATATAATCATTAATCATCATTGATTCACTATATTACGAGCATAAACCACAATGCCATTTTCACAAGCATTAACATGCTTAAAACCAAATGCATAAATCATATAAACTCAAGGATCATTTACCATGTGCATCCTTAACAAAATGGCATTTAAAACCAGCAACATCATTGCTTAAAACACGCTTTAAATAGAAATCAAACCACATTCAAATCAAGTGCATTTCAAACCAAAACATAGCACATTCCGAGAGAGAATTTCGATTTACTTATTCTTGAGCTTAGCTAGGTGTTTCAAACTTACACTAAGCACCCAAAATTGCGCTCCAAGCGTTTCATTGCTAGAAAACTCTTTTCCACTCACCGATACGCGAAACTTCGCTTGCCGACGCGAAGATCACTCTTTTGAAGCCTCCAAAATTGCTTCGCTTGCTTCCGGATCAAGATCCCTTGTTTATAGAGCATTAAAATAGAGATCCAAATGCCTTAAAATGCATTCTAACACCAGCAACTAAATACAAACTCGTTGTCCATCAAAACTACACCAATTTACCCATCCGAGACAACCGAAAACTTTATCGATTGCTTCCTAAACCAAGCTCAGCCAACAAACATCACTTCCAAGCATTACTAAACATCAAAACAAATATAAAAACAACCTTAAACCCTTCCTTATACCTCTAGCAAACAAATCACCATCAAACCACCTCAAATCCCCAGCTAAAACTATCATGAAACTCACAGATCTCAAGGATTTCGGGATCTATATTATCAAAACACATTTTCAATTTCATAATCATCTCAAAACTCAATTAGAATCAATCTAAAATAGAGCTCATCAACATCACTCCAAAAATCAAGATTTAAACCTTTATTTTCCAAAATTTTGATATCAAATCAAAACTATAAACAAAACTCAGTTAAAAACAACAATTAGGAGTCAATAATCTTGAAAATTTCAATAAAGAACCTAGATTAGAAGTTGAGAACGGGAATTACCTCCAATCCTTGCCTTCCTCAATGATTGACAAGTTTTAGCTTCACAAATCTTGAAAAAATTGAAGAGAATTCTGGGAAATGATTTAGAAATCAAAGGGAGAGTGTTTGGGAGAAATGAAATCTGGAGAAATGGGTTTTGCTAAAATGAAAGTTAGATACATCAAAAAACTTCTCTATTTACTATTTCATTAATTAAAATAAAATAAAATCCCTTTCAATTAATCATTTAAAATTCATTTAAAACACATGTCAATTTAAGGAAAGGTGAAATTGCACAAAATCTCCCTAAAGATTCTAAGATTTTGACTCCTCTTTTGAAATTTGCATTTTTCCAAAGTTTTAAAGCTTTACATTTTGGTCACACCGCAAAATGTGCAACTTCCAAAACTCATTTTGTAAAATTGATATGACCAACCTCTTAAACCAGATTTTAGAGGATTTAAGCAATTTTTGTCATAATTTTATCCTATCCCAAACCTTGATCTCCCTGAACCACCTAATACGAATCGAACCGTTTCCGACCGGCCCGATTCGATGTCTAAAACATCTAGGCCCAAAATCAGGGTGTTACAACTCTCCCCCACTTAGGAAATTTCGTCCCTGAAATATTACCTGAAGGAAAAAGGTGCTGGAACTGCTACAACAGATCCGCCTTGCTTTCCCTCGTGGCCTTCTAAACTCCTCGGTGTCGACACAACACCTTCCCAAGCTCTATCATCTTGCCACGAAGAACATTAATGCTCGAATCAAGGATATTCATCGGTTCCTCGTAATAAGACAAATCCATATTCAATTTAATATCCTCAACAGGCATCACATGCGAAGGATCTGATCTATACCTCCACAACATCGAATCATGAAACACATCATGAATCCTTTCCATCTCAGGAGGCAACCTCAACCGATATGCCACAGGACCAATACGCTCCACAACATCATAAGGTCCAATAAACCTCGAACTAAGCTTACTTTTACATCCAAATCTCATCACCATTTTCCAAGGCGATACTTTCAAGAACACACGTTTGCCAACCGCGAATTCAATCTCCTTATGTTTCAGATCCGCGTAAGACTTTTGCTGATTCAATGATGCCCTCAATCGCTCACAAATGAGCTTCACCTTCTCGGTGGTTCCTTTCAACATAGCAGGCATCAAAATCAACTTTTTCCATGTTTTTACCCAACAAAGAGGTGTTTTGCACTTTCTCCCGTACGAACCCTCGTATGAAGCCATTTGAATACTTGCTTGGTAACAATTGTTGTAAGAAAACTCAACTAAAGGAAAGTGCTTCTCCCAAAAAACCTAAAAATCAATAACACATAATCTCAACATGTCCTCAAGCACTTGGATAACACGCTCCGACTGTCCATCCGTCTAAGAAGGATACGAAGTACTAAAATTCAACCTTGTACCCAAGGCTTGATGCAAACATTCCCAAAACCTCAACGTGAACCTCAGATCTCTATTTGACACAATAGACTTCGGCACATCGTGCAATCGCACAATCTCAGCAATGTACAGCTCTGTTAGCTTATCCAAGGTATACATAGTATGCACATGCAAGAAATGTGCACACTTCGTGAGGCGGTCAACAATCACCCAAACATAATTCTTCTTTGATGGTGACAAAGGCAAACCAGACACAAAATCTATGGTAATCCTTTCCCACTTCCATTCTGGGATTTTCAAAGGTTGCAACAACCAAGGAGGAACTTGATGCTTAGCCTTCACTCCCTGGCAATCCATGCATTTTCTAACAAACTCGACAACGTCCTTCTTCAACCCCACCCATTTGTCCTCATCTTTCAAACCACAATATATCTTCGTACTACCATGGTGCATAGCGAAAGGACTACTATGAGCTTCAGTCAGAATAGTGCGCCTCAATTCAGCATCATTCGGCACCACTATCCGACTCCCAAAACACAAAACACTACCATCATTGAAACAAAAATCCGAAGGCTACCATCCGCAATATCCTGAAAATGAGGAACAAGAGAATCATCAAGAAATTGCTTATCCTTGATCAACTGAATCAAGGATGGTTTATCTTGCAGTTCGGCAACAAGACCACCATCTCGCGATATGCTCAAGTGAGCAAACATCACCCTCAACTCCAAAGCCACTTTCCTGCTCAAAGCATCGGTCATAACATTGGCCTTTCCAGGATGATACTCGATTGACAGATCATAATCCTTAAGTAACTCCACCCATCGACGTTGTATAAGATTCAGATCCTTTTGAGACACAAGATACTTCAAGTTCTTATAATCTATGAATACCACACACTTCTCGCATCCGTCCACTCAAAGCGAACATTCTTCTGCAACAACTTAGTCAAAGGTTCAACAATCTTCAAGAAACCCTCGACAAACCTACGATAATATCCAGCCAAGCCAAGAAAACTTCGTACCTCTGTCACTAACTTAGGCACTTTCCAACTCATCAATGCCTTTACCTTATGTGGATCAACATGAATACCCTCGGCTGATACAACATGTCCAAGGAAGACTACTTCCCTGAGCCAAAACTCACATTTGCTCAGCTTTGCATAAAGCTGGTTCTCCAACAACACTTGCAACACTATCCTTAAGTGTCGATCGTGATCCTCCTCGGTATGAGAGTACAGAAGGATGTCATCGATGAACACCACCACAAATTGATCCAAGAACTCATGGAATACATGATTCATCATGTCCATGAAAGCAACAGGAGCGTTGGTAAAACAAAAAGGCATCACTAAGAACTCATAATGCCCGTACCATGTCCGAAAAACCGTCTTAGGTACGTCCGCAACCTTCACCTTCAACTGGTAATACCCTGACCTCAAATCAATCTTAGAAAACACTGAGGCTCCTCGAAACTGATCAAAAAGATCATCAATCCTTGTCAAGGAATACTTGTTCTTGATAATCAACTTGTTCAGTTGCCGATAATCTACTCACATCCGCATTGTCCCATCTTTCTTCTTAACAAACAACACTGACACAAACCAAGGTGATACACTCGACCGGATGAACCCTCGATCAAGCAACACTTGAAGTTGTATCTTCAGCATTTTCAGCTCTTTTGGTGCCATTCGATATGGAGAAATGGACACCGGAGTCATATTCAAATACAACTCGATACCAAACTCAACTTCCATGTTTGGCGGCAACTCAGACAACTCTTCCGGAAAGACACCCAGAAAATCGCAAACGGTTCTGATGTCTTGCACACGTACATACTTTACACCATGATTCATCATATATGCAAGATAAGCATCACAACCCAACCTTGGCATACGGCTTGCTTCCAAAGCCGAAACAACATTATTTAAGAATTTCGCATTCTTGCCAACTATCACCACCTCATAATCATCAAAAAGCTATAAGGTGACTCGCTTAACCTCAAAGTCAATCACTTCTCTATGCTCAGACAACCAATCCGTCCCAAGAAAAACATCAAATCCATAAAAGGGTAACTCCATCAAATCCACAAGAAAGACATAACCCTGAACAGATAAAGGACACCTATGAAACAACTTCCTTATGACTACAGTCTCACCAAATGAACTAGTCACTTGCATTCCTACTCTCAACAACTCAAAGGTGTATCCAGCAAATGTGCATGCTCACTCAAGATATAAGAATGTGTGGATCCAGAATCATTCAAAGCCAACAATGATAAAGACTGTAGAACAAAGTTCCTTGCAATAACATCAGTGTCGTCGCGCCCGTCGCACTAAGCATAGATTCTCACAGGAATGCCTCCCTCAGATGAACTGCTACAACATGAGTGATACCTCTCTAACCTTCTTCCCTCCTTTGGATGTTACCACGGCCTCTCTGAGGTGCAGCCACATCAGGTTCACGTCTCTGGCCTCCACCAGAGGACACTCACGCCTCATATGATCAGCTGAACCATAGTTCCAACAAGAATTCCCTATCACCACAACATGAGCCTATGCTTATCTAGCCGTACACGGAAAATCTCGCCTCAAATGGTCCCTCGATCCACACGTCCAACACGTGTGCTGCTCATACCTCACTCGTCCACCATGAGCCTATCCACCCTATCCTAGAGCACCTTGCCTCGCATCAGGCTGATGACTCCTATCTCGGCCTCTTTTGTTCCGTCCACCTCTAGAACTATACTCAACTGCTCTCTTACCAAAGCTAGAACCACCTCCACAAGATGTCAAACCCAAGCTCTGCTTGATGTCCTTAGCCCGACATACAAGCACATCAAAATATGTGTAGTCTGTAGCCAACATAAAGGTCTTTACTTCCTACACAAGCCCATATTGAAAACGATCACAACGATGCCTCTTATTCTGCATCAACTCATGTGCAAATTGGCTCAGACGTACGAACTGGACTTCGTACTCAACCACAAAAAGATTTCCTTGTACAAGCGACATGAACTCGCGCTTCTTTTCATCCAATTATCTAACACCAAGATACTTCTTCTTAAAGAAAATCCGAAAGAACTCCCAATCCACCTCATTGGGTTCAATTACAATGGTGATAGTCGTCCACCAACTATTAGTATCACCCTGGAGCAAGGAAACTGCGCATCCTAGCTTGCGCACATCACTGCAGCGCATCTGATCCATAATGCGGATCGTACTAGCTAACCATGCCTTTGTTGCCTTAAGAGACATACCACAGAACTCAACAGCTTCCATATTCCTCAGCCTTTCCAAAGGCAAACCCACCTGCCCAGCAGCATGTGCTTGTACTTGTGCTCTAGCTACTGCAGCCTGAAACGCTCTAGTGATTGCCTGAACCAGAGGCGCTAGATCACCCAATCCTGGACCAGCCTGTCCATGTTGCTCCAGCTCTCCACCACTAGGTGGTGGTGGCGGAGGTAGAGTCTCATCAGACGGGTTCTCAACCCCTTGATTACCCTACTTAGGCGCAAGAACGATCATATTCGATCGAAGCTCTCTCCTCATACCCATTGTGCTATTTTTAACAAGGCATAACAACAAAAACAAATCAAACAATGATTTAGGCCAGCCTCAAGCAAGGATCCAAATTTACAAACCAATTTAAAACGTTTAACTAGTGTAAAAAGGCAATGGGAACCCTGATTTCCCTCAAACATAACATAGCATACAATAGCATATCATACACATCATTCTTTACATTATCCATATCATCAACATACAATCGTATTTAACTCTCACATGATTCATCACAACCAAGCATGACAAAATCACCAATATTTAACCAAAAACATGATTTTCAAGCAACATGCCATTTAACATCGAACCGAACATCAAAACATACCAATTTCACTTACCATCATCCCAATTCATTCATAAGCTAGCTCTGATACCAACAAATGTAACCCTCTAAGACCGGCCTAGACGCCGGACCCGAACTAAAAAGATTACACGGGGAAAACTAAAGCTAAATTGTTAAAGCCGACTTCGATTAACGACCTTTTTTCTCTTTTTATCTTCTCTAGATGCACATTAAGATCATATGTGATCATCAACACACTTATAAGAAAACAGCATAGCGATCGGATTTCGGTTAGGGGTTCAATTTCATACATTTAACTTTTAGGGACTAAATTGTAATTTCTGAAAATTACAAGGACTAATCAAATTTTAGGATTACCAAACCTTAATTAGACATGTAACATACTTCCATGTCAAAATTCATCACAAACAGGTCGTCCAAACTCAACCAATTGAACATACAACATTCAGGGACCATAACGCAACTTCTCATAACTTTAAAAGATACTTTTAACAGAAAATAACTAACAAGTATCGATACACCTAAGCCTGTATCGATATGCGGGAAGGCAATAGCCAAAAATGGGAAAATCATATCGATACGCTTCCTCGCGTATCGGTACGACCTTAAAACTTTGCCTAGTCGTATCGATATGCGGGCAACTCGTATCGATACCCATGTACCAATTTGCCTGAAATTGGATGGCAACTCATGAAGAGACATTAATCTAAACACTCATGATTAATCTAAACATGTCTAAAATATTCATACATGTTATAATCAATATTCCAAGCATTCATGCATCATCAAGCATTAACAACATAAGAATCAAGCATGGCAATTCCTGGAGAGACGTTAATCTACTCAAGCATGCTTTTAAACACAAATCATAGAATAGCCAAATACCAAAAATAAGACCATAAAACATAAAGAGACCATTTACAAGTCCCAAAACACAAACCAAACATGCTCAAAGGATTAACATCACCAAACAAATCCATGAGTGGAAATCCCTCTCATTGCCACTTATTACACTAAAGTGAAAACACATACTTTTCTTAGCTAAAATCACTTGGATTGCCCTTGCTCTCTAGCTGCCAATGATGCTCAATTCTCTGTATTGATGAAACAAAAGAGCGTAAGATAAAGCTTAGTGAGGACCGCTAACAACAAAACATTCATCAATGCATTTTATAAAACCAATTCATCATTCTTTGTAAACATATGCCTTCCTTTAAAACATGCACTTTAAAACACGTTTTCCACTTCCAAAACCAAATGCTCATAGCATCATTAATTACAATAGCAAAAACCTCTTATCATGCTTAAACCAAGCATCATATGCACTCAAGCATATCTCTCAAGCCTTCATGCTTTCTCAAAATAAATGTTCATCATTAACTCATTATATCAACATCTTTATATTGGCTCGCAAGTGATCAATACATGATCCATAACAAAATCAACCCAATCGGCACAATCAGATATGCATATTACAAGCGTTGTTCCACGCGCTTCATACACACTACCGGATTACACAACGTGGAGTTAAATGGCACAAACACAACCCCTCAACACTCATGATAAAGATTAATGACACAATCACAAGCCCTCAACATCACTCATCGGTAGTTGTATAATTCCACTAACGAGAGCACGAGACACAAACCACAAGATTCACACACAGAATTAAACCATCCACCGTTGTGATCTTAACCTCGATCGTTAGGGTACTTGGATGGAGTTTACGGAATAATCACAACCCCACAACATCCAAGGCGACTTTATTCTTGGTGCACCCAATCCTATAGCCGACTAACTATATCCGATTAAAGTAACCAAAAACCATTTCCATCACCTGCCAATATAATCATTAATCATCATTGATTCACTGTTTTACAAGCATAAACCACAATACAATTTTCACAAGCATTAACATGCTTAAGACCAAATGTATATATCATATAAACTCAAGGATCACTTACGATGTGAATCCTTAACAAAATGACATTTAAAACCAGCAACATCATTGCTTAAAACATGTTTTAAATACAAATCAAACCACATTCAAATCAAGTGCGTTTAAAACCAAAACATAGCACATTCTGAGAGAGACTTTCGATTTACTTACTCTTGAGCTTAGCTAAATGTTTCAAACATACACTAAGCTCCCAAAACCACGCTCAAAGAATTTCAAAGCTAGAAAAATCTTTTCCACTCACCGATACGTGAAACTTCGCTTGCCGACGCGAAGATCACTTGTTTGAAGCCTCAAAAAATGCTTCTCTTGGTTTTGGATCAAGATCTCGTATTTTTAAAGCATCAAAACAGAGATCCAAATGCATTAAAATGCATTCCAACACCAGAAACTAAACACAAACTCGTTGCCCAACAAAACTATACCAATTTACCCATCTGAGACAACCGAAAACTTAATCGATTGCTTCCGAAACCACGCCCAACCAACAAACATCACTTCCAACCATTACTAAACATCAAAACACCTCTAAAAATAACCTAAACCCTTCTTTATACCTCCATCAAACAAATCACCATCAAACCACCTCAAAAACCAAACTAAGACTATCATGAAACTCAAGGATCTCAAGGTTTTCGGGATCTATATTATCAAAACACATTTTCAACATCATAATCATCTCAAAACTCAATTAGAATCAATCTAAAATAGAGCTCATCAACATCACTCCGAAAATCAAGATTTAAACCTTTATTTTGTAAGATTTTGATATCAAATCAAAACTATAAACAAAACTCAGTTAAAAACAACAATTAGGAGTCAATAATCTTGGGAATTTCAATAAAGAACCTAGATTAGAGGTTGAGAATGGGATTTACCTCCAATCCTTGCCTTCCTCGATGATTGACAAGTTTTGGCTTCACAAATCTTGAAGAAATTGAAGAGAATTCTTGGAAATGATTTAGAAATCAAAGGGAGAGTGTTTAGGAGAAAAGAAATATGGATAAATGGTTTTAGAAATGGGTTTTGCTAAAATGAAAGTTAGTTACATGAAAAACTTCTCTATTTAGTAAATCATTAATTAAAATAAAATAAAATCCCTTTTAATTATTCATTTAAAATTCATTTAAAATACATGTCAATTTAAGGAAAGGTGTAATTACACAAAAGGTCCCTAAAGATTCTAAGATTTGACTCCTCTTTTAAAATTAGCATGTTCCACATTTTTAAAACTTTACATTATGGTCATTACCCAAAATGTACCACTTCCAAAACTCATTTTGTAAAATTGATTTGAACAACCTCTTAAACATGATTTTATATGATTTAAGAAATTTTTGTCATATTTTTATCCTATCTCGAACATTGATCTCCATAAACCACCTAATACGATTCGAACAATTTCCGACCATCCCGATCCGATGTCTAAAACATCTAGACCCAAAACCAGTGTGTTACAATGAAAATGGTTTATAAATGTTATCGGATATAGTTAGCAGACTATAGGATTAAGTGCACTATAAACAAGTCGCCTTGGATGATGAGGGGTTTATACGGTGTACCGAATACTCCGTCCAAGTACCCTAACGATTAAGTTATGTGTGTGATGTCTCGTCTCTCGTTAGTAGGGTTATACATCTACCGATGAGTGGTGTTGAGTGGTTTATACAGTGTATCGAAAACTCCTCCACGCGTGTCACAACAATGGACGGTAACTCCCGTGTGTCAACCTTGAGATATTAGTGAGAATGTATGAAGTGTTGGGATAACAATTGTAAATCCGTGTATTCAATATGTTGTTTTGAGAAATGGACTTGCCTACTGATCACTTGTAAGCCAATATAATTGATGATGTATCATGAGAAGGTTTATGTTGAATATTGTGATTTATACATGTTTTACTCTTTAAGCTTTACATATGGTAATTATGCATGGGAAGGCTTAAAATGGGTGTTAGCAATGGATTTGTTGTTGGTTCATGATACATGTTGCATAAGGATCATTATGCTGATTTTTGATTAAGGAAAGTGCATTGTTTTAAAGGCATGATAGTTTTTAAATGATGATTTTAAATGCATTAATGGTGCTTTGTTTTTTAGCCTCCTTACTAAGCCTTGTGTGCTTACGCTCTTATTTGTCTATCGATGCAGATAATTGAGGTTTTGGAGGCAGCAAGTAGCAAGTGATCACAAGAGACTTCATTTGCAAAAATATGTTTTGGTTAGACTATACTTAATAAGAGCAATGAGGGATTCGTTGTGTTTTTGGGAAACTTCTGCAAACTCCCTTTTGAGCAAGTTTTATATGTGGTTTTTAACTTGAAAATGGCCTTTGGTGTTTGGTTTATGCTTGGTTATACATTCCAGTATCTTGCTTGACTTATTGTTCTAGGTTGCATGCCTATAGCTTACTTATGTTGCTAATTGCCATGGAATGATGTTGATCATGCTTGGAATGATTGAAGATTGATGTTTGGATATGTTATATATAAGTTAAAAGCAAGCTTGGATGTTTTTGGTTGCTTAAAAGTGAGAAAAGCCAACAAAAATGTGACATTTCAGGTCAGGCGTTTCGATACGCCTAAGGTTGTATCGAAACGGGGTGTCTGAATGTGATTTCGAAATAGGGCATAGTGTATCGGAACATGCTCGTGAGGTTTGGCTACTGGAATTTGGTGTACCGAAACATTTAAGAGGGTGTTTCGATAAGGACGTGTGTTCCAAAACACTAGAAATTCTTCCGAAATACGGTATTTCGATACAGTGATCTGTGTAGCGAAACATCAAGCTGTTAAGTGAGTTTGGAATCTCTTGAAGTTCTGGTTCTTTGCATTTCAGTCCCTGAATGTTTTGGATTCAATTAAATGTGCTTTATTGATTGTTTTGAGCTGAGTTATGACATAGTGGCATGTAATGTGACTAATTGATGAATGGTAACTTAAAAATTAAAGAAGTCCCGGTAAATTGTAAAAATTATAGAATTGTCCCTAAAATGTGGTTATATTCAAATGAATGCGTAATCGGTGTTTGATTGAGCTGATGATTCTTTCGCTGCAAGTCTAAACACATAGGGTAACAATGTGCATCTAGACAAGATTAAACAAAAAAATTGGGTCATTTACTGAGGTAAACCTCCCGGTTTACTTTAATATTCCTCGTGTGACCCGTTCGGTTCGGTCTTTCACCTAGGCTGGGTCGATATGGTTATAAAGAACATGGATTTCACCCTTGAAATGTTTTAAAAGTGGTTTTGGGAACTTAGATTTAAGGTTGAAACGCATGTCTAAGTTCGAAAGTAAGTATAAGAGGTTTTCTCTCTCGTTTGTGCTATTATGAAATGGTTTTATGCACTTGGTTTTGATTTCATGTTACCTATTGTTAAAGCATGTTTAAAGTATGTGATATATTGTTTTTGAAGATGAGATGATAAAGGATGCACATGGTAAGTGATCCTTGTAAGTATATGTTTTATACTTGTGGTTTTAAACATGGTTTGATGCTTTGGAAATGGTTTATATTGATGATTTGAAAACAATGAGGTATATGGTTAAATGTGAATTATACTTGAAAGGGATGGTATGGAAATGGTTTTGAAAATGCTATCGGATATAGTTAGACGGCTATAGGATTGAGTGCACTATAAATAAGCCACCTTTGATGTCGAGGAGGTTGGTGTCCCATCTCTATCAAAGTACCCTAACGATCGAGTAGGTTGGTGTCTCGTCTCTCGTTAGTGGGTTAAGCATCTATCCGATGTTGGAGTCGTTGTCCCCGTAGGTTGTGATTGTACCATTTGGTTGTAATTTTACCATTATTCTAGTTAAGATGGCTTGAAGTGTTATAAGAACACTTGTTGAATACGTGTATCCGATATGATATTTTGAGAATGGAGCTTGGTTAATGATCACTTGTAAGCCAATATAATTGATGATGAATCATGAGATTATTCATGTTGTGTAATGTGATTTATACATTTTTACTCTTTAAGCTTTGCATATAGGAGTTATGCTTGGGAAGGCTTAAATCGAGTGTTAGCAATGGACCTTGCTGTTTGTTCATGATTCATGTTGCATATGGTTTAATATGTTGGTTTTTGATTTGAAAAAGTGCATGGTTTTAAAGGCATGATGGTTTTCAAATGATGATTTGAGATAATTGAAATGAGGTTTCAATGTGGTTTTCGAAAATGGTTTGAAATGCATTGATGTCGTTTTGTTTTGAGCACTCCTCACTAAGCCTTGTGTGCTTACGCTCTCTTTGTCCATCAATGCAGAGAATTAAGGCTTAGAAGGTAGTGAGGGGAAAAAGATCAAGCAAGACTTCATTAATCGAAAGTATATTTTTAACATAGACTACGAGTAATAAGGGCAATGGGGGATCTGTTGCGTTTTTGGGAGATATGTGTAAACTCCCTATTTGAGCATGTTTCTATTGTCGTCTTGGACTTGTAAATGTCCTTTAATACTTCGGTTTATTCTTGTTATCTATGCAACGCCCCGGTTTTGGGCTTGGAAGTCTTGGGCGTTGACCGGTTGGTCAAAGTGTTGTTCGAATCGTAAGAGGTTAAATTAGGAAAGCCTAGTTCGGGTTGCATTAAAAATATGGAAAAATGTTCTAAAATCATCTTTTAATATAATTAAGTGAACTGTGTAATCAATTTTGGAAAATGAGTTTTGGAAGGGTGACATTTTGGCTAGTGACCAAAATGTAATTTTTGAAAGTTTGGTGGCTGTTTTATAAAGGGTTGAAACTTTGAATCTTTAAGGAGCTATTTACCCAAAGGGAGTTTCTCCAGATTTTTCTAAGATATTTTGAGTTATAATTCTGATTTTAAAGATTTCATAAAGGAGGGAAATCTCATTTTGCAATTTTCTCAACCAACTTCCCATTTTCTTTCTCTCTTTTTCTCTCAACCCAAACACTCCATTTACAGAGTTTTGTTTCTGATTTTCTCACCTTAATTCCTCCTTTCAACTCTCATTTGATTGCAAATCATTGTATCTTCAAAACCTCTTCAATTTCTACAAGTTTCATCAAGCTTTTTCATTCCAAAAAGAGGAGAAACTCAAGTTTGGAGGTAAGAACGTCCTTCTCCTCTGAACTTCAAGTTCTTTACATTTCAGGTCAGGCGTTTCGATACGCCTAAGGTTGTATCGAAACGGGGTGTCTGAATGTGATTTCGAAATAGGGCATAGTGTATCGGAACATGCTCGTGAGGTTTGGCTACTGGAATTTGGTGTACCGAAACATTTAAGAGGGTGTTTCGATAAGGACGTGTGTTCCAAAACACTAGAAATTCTTCCGAAATACGGTATTTCGATACAGTGATCTGTGTAGCGAAACATCAAGCTGTTAAGTGAGTTTGGAATCTCTTGAAGTTCTGGTTCTTTGCATTTCAGTCCCTGAATGTTTTGGATTCAATTAAATGTGCTTTATTGATTGTTTTGAGCTGAGTTATGACATAGTGGCATGTAATGTGACTAATTGATGAATGGTAACTTAAAAATTAAAGAAGTCCCAGTAAATTGTAAAAATTATAGAATTGTCCCTAAAATGTGGTTATATTCAAATGAATGCGTAATCGGTGTTTGATTGAGCTGATGATTCTTTCGCTGCAAGTCTAAACACATAGGGTAACAATGTGCATCTAGACAAGATTAAACAAAAAAATTGGGTCATTTACTGAGGTAAACCTCCCGGTTTACTTTAATATTCCTCGTGTGACCCGTTCGGTTCGGTCTTTCACCTAGGCTGGGTCGATATGGTTATAAAGAACATGGATTTCACCCTTGAAATGTTTTAAAAGTGGTTTTGGGAACTTAGATTTAAGGTTGAAACGCATGTCTAAGTTCGAAAGTAAGTATAAGAGGTTTTCTCTCTCGTTTGTGCTATTATGAAATGGTTTTATGCACTTGGTTTTGATTTCATGTTACCTATTGTTAAAGCATGTTTAAAGTATGTGATATATTGTTTTTGAAGATGAGATGATAAAGGATGCACATGGTAAGTGATCCTTGTAAGTATATGTTTTATACTTGTGGTTTTAAACATGGTTTGATGCTTTGGAAATGGTTTATATTGATGATTTGAAAACAATGAGGTATATGGTTAAATGTGAATTATACTTGAAAGGGATGGTATGGAAATGGTTTTGAAAATGCTATCGGATATAGTTAGACGGCTATAGGATTGAGTGCACTATAAATAAGCCACCTTTGATGTCGAGGAGGTTGGTGTCCCATCTCTATCAAAGTACCCTAACGATCGAGTAGGTTGGTGTCTCGTCTCTCGTTAGTGGGTTAAGCATCTATCCGATGTTGGAGTCGTTGTCCCCGTAGGTTGTGATTGTACCATTTGGTTGTAATTTTACCATTATTCTAGTTAAGATGGCTTGAAGTGTTATAAGAACACTTGTTGAATACATGTATCCGATATGATATTTTGAGAATGGAGCTTGGTTAATGATCACTTGTAAGCCAATATAATTGATGATGAATCATGAGATTATTCATGTTGTGTACTGTGATTTATACATTTTTACTCTTTAAGCTTTGCATATAGGAGTTATGCTTGGGAAGGCTTAAATCGAGTGTTAGCAATGGACCTTGCTGTTTGTTCATGATTCATGTTGCATATGGTTTAATATGTTGGTTTTTGATTTGAAAAAGTGCATGGTTTTAAAGGCATGATGGTTTTCAAATGATGATTTGAGATAATTGAAATGAGGTTTCAATGTGGTTTTCGAAAATGGTTTGAAATGCATTGATGTCGTTTTGTTTTGAGCACTCCTCACTAAGCCTTGTGTGCTTACGCTCTCTTTGTCCATCAATGCAGAGAATTAAGGCTTAGAAGGTAGTGAGGGGAAAAAGATCAAGCAAGACTTCATTAATCGAAAGTATATTTTTAACATAGACTATGAGTAATAAGGGCAATGGGGGATCTGTTGTGTTTTTGGGAGATATGTGTAAACTCCCTATTTGAGCATGTTTCTATTGTCGTCTTGGACTTGTAAATGTCCTTTAATACTTCGGTTTATTCTTGTTATCTATGTAACGCCCCGGTTTTGGGCTTGGAAGTCTTGGGCGTTGACCGGTTGGTCAAAGTGTTGTTCGAATCGTAAGAGGTTAAATTAGGAAAGCTTAGTTCGGGTTGCATTAAAACTATGGAAAAATGTTCTAAAATCATCTTTTAATATAATTAAGTGAACTGTGAAATCAATTTTGGAAAATGAGTTTTGGAAGGGTGACATTTTGGCTAGTGACCAAAATGTAATTTTTGAAAGTTTGGTGGCTGTTTTATAAAGGGTTGAAACTTTGAATCTTTAAGGAGCTATTTACCCAAAGGGAGTTTCTCCAGATTTTTCTAAGATATTTTGAGTTATAATTCTGATTTTAAAGATTTCATAAAGGAGGGAAATCTCATTTTGCTATTTTCTCAACCAACTTCCCATTTTCTTTCTCTCTTTTTCTCTCAACCCAAACACTCCATTTACAGAGTTTTGTTTCTGATTTTCTCACCTTAATTCCTCCTTTCAACTCTCATTTGATTGCAAATCATTGTATCTTCAAAACCTCTTCAATTTCTCCAAGTTTCATCAAGCTTTTTCATTCCAAAAAGAGGAGAAACTCAAGTTTGGAGGTAAGAACGTCCTTCTCCTCTGAACTTCAAGTTCTTTACTGAAATTCCTAAGTATTCAATCCTAAATTGATGTTTAATTAAAGGCTTTTAAGTTGATTTATAGATGTTGGCTAATTATGCAAGATTTTGATGATTTCACATGATTTTCGTTTGATCTGTTAAATCTGTGTTTTGAGAGGTGTTTTTGATGTTAAATGATCTCTAAATTGATAAGGAAATGAGTCTTGATTGATGCAATCCCGGATAGGTTGAATTTTCTAAGTGTAGCTTGTGTTTTAATGTAGCTTTTGTGGTGATCTTGTGGATCTGGTGTTGCTGGAGGTTTAAGGATGTTGATAGGTTGTTTTTAGATGTTAAATGATGTTAATGGAAGTGAGGTTTTGCTGGTTTATGGCTGGGCTTTGTTTGGAAGTGTTTTGGATGCATTTTCGGTTGTGTTTGGTGGCCGAAAATGGAGGTTATGTGAGAGCAGCGAGTTTTGATGCTTTCATTAAAGCAATTAATGCATGATGATGCATTAATCCTCTGCCTTGATGTGTTGAAACAGGGGAGGCATCATTGGATTCAAGTTTGGTAGATTCGGAAGCTTGATTTGGTGCTTTGGCTTGAAGCAAAGTGGAAATTGGTGAGTGAGTGGATTTGTGAAAATGGATTTTCAGCTTTAAAACCAAGGTTTGAAGGTTTTGGGAGCTTAGTTTAAGTCTAAACAACTTTGCTAAGCTCAAGTGTAAGTTTTCGGATTTTCTCTCTAGTGGTGGCCATGTTTTGATGTTTTGCAAAGTGATGATTTGCATGTTTTAATTACTGTTTTGAAAGCATGATTTAGCATGATATTTGCTGATGTTTAAAGCCATGTGTTGAAGGTAACTCTAGGTAGGAGTTCCTTGATTTTATACATTGTTTAAATGTGGATTTGATGCTTTGAAATGCATGATGAAATGGCTTGGTTTAATGCTTTAAAACAGTGGATTATATGATGTGAAATATGTATATTGGCAAGTGATGTTTTTGTAAAAGTGAAGGTCACTAAGGTGGTTAAAAGTCCTTGAGTGAGCCTTGTTACTTAAGATCATCAAGGTGGTTAAAAGTCCTTGGATGAGTCTTGTTGCGGACACTAAGGTGGTTAAAAGTCCTTAGGTGCTCCTTTCCATGGTGGTTAAAAGTCCATGGGGCCAAGGTGTTTAAAAGTCCTTGGGGTAATTCAAGCATTGGACACAAAGGTGGTTAAAAGTCCTTGTGTGGTCCTCATTCATGGTGTTTAAAAGTCCATGGCCAAGGTGTTTAAAAGTCCTTGGGGCCAAGGTGTTTAAAAGTCCTTGGGGAAAGTTGTTGAACTTGTTTTAATAAATGAAATGTATCACTTGAGCCAATATGACATGTTAAGGAATTTGTGAAGCATGAGATGCTTGTTTAAAGGTTTATGTTGAAGCATGATATTGCTTGTTTTAATTATGCTAATGAGCATGTCCAAAGGTTGTATTAAACATGGTTTGTAAATGATTTTAATTGTATTATTGAATTGTTTTAATGAGCATGCCTCACTAAGCTTTTGCTTACGCTCTCTACGTTTTCTTAATTCAATAATGCAGAGCATTAAAGTCTTTGAGGGGCAGCAAGGAAGGTCAAGCATTCAAGTACAAGAGAAGCTCAAAGTATGGAAGGTTTTGTTAAACATTTAGCTTTTGTATGTTTTGGCAATGGGAGACCAAAGTGTATGTTTTGGGAGGTGTTTGAGACTCCCTAAGTATGTTGAATGTTGTTCTAAATGCTGGTTTTTGGATTGGAACCTTATGTGCTTGTTTTGCAAGTTTGGAGTTTGAGTAGCTAGCTTGTGTAGGAAGCATGCCTATAGAATTGGGGCTTTTTGCATATGATGTTGAATTGTTGATTTGTTGGTTCCTATAAGTCATATATATGTTTAATTGCATGCCGGTAAAGTTTGGTGACGTTTGGAGCATGTTTGAATGATCAATTGCATGATTTGGTATGCTTGTTTGCTGCAATCTGTGCAGGCGTTTCGGAACAGTATGCACCATTTCGGAACGGGTGCCTTACACGAACCCAGGCGTCCGAAACGGTGTGCACCGTTTCGAAACGGTTTGCTCTCTGCCAAGACCGTGTTTCGGAACGGTGTTAGTCGGTTTCGGAACGGCCCGTGTTTCGGAACGGGGTCGATCCGTTTCGGAACGTCCGACCGTTAGGGAGCTGACATTGGCAGTTATGTGTTTTGAATTCTTTACGTTTTGGTCCTGAATCTTGTATGTTCAATTGTGTGAGCTTGGGAAGTCCTTTTGAGCTGAAATTTCACAGAGAAGCATGAAACCTGATTAATTTCAAGATGGTAACTTTAATTTGGGTTAAGTCCTTTTAATTATCAGAAATTACAATTTGGTCCCTAAAGTTGTAATTTGTTCAATTGGGTCCCTGTTTGATCTCTGATGTTTGTGATCTTTGAGTATGTTGTTTGTGTGATCACAATTAGGGTTAATGTGCATCTAGATAAGATTAAAAAGAAAAAAAAGGGTCGTTAATCAAGGTTGACTTTCGGGTTGACTTTGGTTTTCCCCGTGTGAATTTCTTAATTCGGGTCAACCGTCTAGGCCGGGTTAAGGGGGTTACATTTGGTGGTATCAGAGCTGAGTTTGCGAGTAATTGGGAATGAATGTATGCATGATTGAAGTATGTTTGTCTCGTATGCTTGTTGTTTGAAAGCATGTTCAGTGTTTTGAGATGATGATGTTTTTGAGATGTATGTTGTGATGATGCATGATGAGGGTACCCATTGCCAAACAAAAGCTAAAGAAATGATGTTGATTTTGAAAGAAATTGAGCTTGAATACTTGAAATTGCTTACCTTGCTGGGCCTGACTTGTTTTATTTTGTATTGCTATGCATGGTAAAAGTATGGCACCACGTAGAGAGTTAAGGAATAGCGTGAGAGCTACGACCCCGGAAGGGAATGTGAATGAAGAGAATATGGGTAGTGCTGTGTTACCTCCTCCTCCACCTGGTGGTGGTGGTGCGGAGAGGGAAAGAGCTGGAGCTGAGGCAGCTGGTGCTGGAGCTGCAGGACCTGAGGTTGGTCAGGGGCAAGCGATGCCTGACATGTCTGTGCTGGTACAAGCTATTGCGGGTGCTTTTCGAGCAGCTGTAGCTGGAGCTCAAGGAGCTGGGCATCAGGGAGATGCTGGTGCTAGACTACCCTTAGAGCGTCTGCGCAGTCTTGGTGGGACTGAGTTTAGGGGTATGTCAGCTGAGAGGTCAGAAGCTTGGCTAGAGAGTACCAAGCGTGTCTTGGGACAGATGAGCTGCACTGATGTGCAAAAGTTGGGTTGTGTTGTGTCTTTGCTGCAAGGCGATGCTTATACGTGGTGGACGACCACCATAGCTGGGATGGCTGAAGTTGATGTTTCTTTGACATTCTTTCAGAATGCGTTCAAGAGGAGATATCTAGGAGTGAGATATCTGGATTAGAAAAAGCGTGAATTCATGTCTCTGACCCAAGGGAGCATGAGTGTGGCTGAGTACGAGTTCGTACGCCTCAGTCAGTATGCACCGGAGCTGATACCTGATGAGCGAGAGAGGTGCGAAAGGTTCCGTTATGGCTTGGTGACGGAGGTTAAGACCTACATGTTGGCAGCTGAGTACAATGATTTTGATGTGTTGGTTAGTCGATCCAAGGACATAGAGATGAATCTGAGTTTGTCTGCGAAGGGTGCTGGAGCGAGTTCTGGGAAGAGAGCTGCTGAATATAGTTCCGGAGGTGGACGGAACAAGAGGGGACGTGATCAGAGGTTTCAGTCCTCAGTTAAGAGAGGTGGAGGTGCACCTGCTAGGGGTGGCAATGCTAGAGCTGACCCTAGTGCTTGTTGGATTTGTGGTTCCCGTGGTCACTTGAAACGTGACTGTCCTCGTGCCGGAAGGGAGGTGCAAGCTCCTGTTGCTGCAGCTGGTTATGAGTGCTGGAATTGTGGTTCTGCTGACCACTTGAGGCGAGATTGTCCGAGGATGGCTGGTGGCCAAGAGCGTGCTCCTGTTGTTGCAGCACCGCAGAGAGGTCGTGGACGCGGCCGTGGTAATTTTCAGAGGCGTGAGGAAGGTGGTCGCGGAGTAGCTCATGTTGTGGCTATTCAACCTGAGGGTGGAGGCCAGGCGAGAGTGTATGCTCAGCGCGAAGGAAGGAATGATGCTGATGTGATTGCAGGTACCTTTACTTTGCAATCCTTGTCATTGCTTTCTTTGATTGATTCTGGATCTACGCATTCATACATTTTGCGTGAGCATGCTGAGTTGCTTGGTTTGCCTGTTGAGTCTTTGGATGTTGGTGTTAGAGTCACTAGTTCTTTTGGTGAAACTGTTGTGACTCGTAAACTTTATAGAAGGTGTCCTTTGGTTGTTCAAGAGCATGTCTTTCATGTTGATCTTATGGAGTTGCCCTTTTATGGTTTTGATGTGATCCTTGGTATGGATTGGCTTGCTGAGCATCGTGCTGTTGTGGATTGTGAGAATAAGCGGGTTTCGCTTAGGCTTGCGGATGATTATGAAGTGGTGGTGGTTGGTGAGAATGTGAAGTTTCTTGCCAATGTTGTTTCTACCTTGGAGGCGAGCAGGATGCTGAGGCAGGGTTGCGAAGCTTATCTGGCTTTTGTGATGAATCCTTGTTCTAAGGAGTTGAGGGTGCAAGATATCAGGGTTGTGAAGGAGTTTCCTGGTGTTTTTCCTGAAGAGTTGCCTGGTTTACCTCCTAATCGCGAGGTGGAGTTTGGAATTGAGCTGTATGAGAATACAACTCCTGTGTCCATTACTCCCTATAGAATGGCACCTAAGGAGCTGAAGGAGCTGAAGACGCAGTTGCAAGAGCTGCTTGATCGTGGTTTCATCCGGCCGAGTGTGTCGCCTTGGGGTGCTCCTGTCTTGTTTGTGAAGAAGAAAGATGGCACTATGAGGATGTGCATTGATTACCGTCAGCTGAACAAGTTGACTATCAAGAATCGGTATCCTTTGCCGAGGATTGATGATCTCTTTGATCAATTTCGGGGAGCTGCTGTGTTCTCTAAGATTGACTTGAGGTCAGGGTATTATCAGTTGAAGGTGAAGGATGTGGACGTGCCTAAGACAGCTTTCAGGACAAGGTATGGGCATTATGAGTTCCTTGTGATGCCGTTTGGTTTGACAAATGCTCCTGCTGCTTTCATGGACATGATGAATCGTGTTTTTCATGAATACCTGGACAAGTTCGTTGTGGTGTTCATTGATGATATCCTTGTGTACTCGCGTACTGAGGAAGAGCACGAAGAGCATTTGAGGATTGTGCTGCAAGCTTTGTTGGAGAATCAGCTTTATGCTAAGCTGAGCAAGTGTGAGTTTTGGCTCAGGGAGGTGGTGTTTCTTGGGCATGTGGTCTCAGCCGAGGGGATTCGTGTTGATCCTCAGAAGATCGAAGCGGTGATGAACTGGAAAGTTCCTAAGTCTGTTCAGGAGATTCGTAGTTTCCTTGGTTTGGCAGGATACTACCGGAGGTTTGTGGATGGTTTTTCCAAGATTGCTGCTCCTTTGACGAAGTTGTTGTAGAAAGATGTTAAGTATGAGTGGACGGAAGCAAGACAGCTAGCTTTTGAGAAGCTGAAGATGGCTTTGACGCAAGCTCCTATCTTGATTCAGCCTGAATCAGGGAAAGAGTTTGTGGTCTACAGTGATGCATCCTATGTTGGTTTAGGGTGTGTGCTGATGCAAGAGGGTAAGGTTGTGGCTTATGCGTCGCGGTAGTTGAAGGTGCATGAGCGCAATTATCCTACGCATGACATTGAGCTGGCGGCAGTGGTGTTTGCTCTGAAGATCTGGAGACATTATCTGTATGGTGAGAAGTGTACTGTGTACACGGATCACAAGAGTTTGAGATATCTGATGTCTCAGAAAGAGTTGAATCTTAGGCAGCGACGTTGGTTGGAGTTGCTCAAGGATTATGATCTGACGATTGAGTATCATCCTGGTAAAGCTAATGTGGTTGCGGATGCCTTGAGTAGGAAGGTAGCTGTTGAGCTGAGGGCGATGTTTGCTAGCTTGAGCATATCGCGAGATGGTGGTCTTGTTGCTGAGTTGCAAGTGAAACCTTCGTTGGTTCAGTTGATCAAGGATAAGCAGTTGCTGGATGATTCCTTGGTGTCTCATGTTCAGGATATCGCGGAGGGTAGACCTTCAGATTTCTGCTTTAATGAGGATGGCGTGTTGTGTTTTGGTAGTCGGATAGTAGTGCCTGTTGATGCTGAGTTGAGGCGTGCTATTCTGACTGAAGGTCATAGTAGTCCTTTTGCTATGCACCCTGGTAGTACAAAGATGTATCGTGATCTTCGTGATGAGTACTATTGGGTAGGTTTGAAGAAGGATGTCGCAGAGTTTGTGAGCAAGTGTTTGGTGTGTCAGCGAGTTAAGGCTGAACATCAGGTTCCTTCTGGTTTGTTGCAACCGTTGAAAATCCCTGAATGGAAGTGGGAGAGGGTTACCATGGATTTTGTATCTGGTTTGCCTTTGTCTCCATCAAAGAAGAATTCTGTTTGGGTGATTGTGGATCGTTTGACGAAGTGTGCGCATTTCTTGCCTGTGCATACTACGTTTTCTTTGGATAAGCTGCCAGAGCTGTATATTGCTGAGATTGTGAGGTTGCATGGTGTGCCTAAGTCGATTGTGTCGGATAGGGATCCGAGGTTCACATCGCGTTTCTGGCAGTGTTTGCATCAAGCTCTGGGTACAAGGTTGCATTTCAGTACATCCTATCATCCTCAGTCGGATGGTCAGTCTGAGCGGGTTATTCAGATCCTGGAGGATATGCTGAGATGCTGTGTGATAGAGTTCCAAGGTTCTTGGGAGAAGCATCTGCCTTTGGTTGAGTTCGCTTATAACAACAGTTTTCAGGCGAGTATACAGATGGCACCTTATGAGGCTCTGTATGGGAGGAAGTGTAGGACTCCTCTTTGTTGGGCTGAAACTGGTCAAAAGTTGGTTTCGATGCCTGCTTTGTTGAAAGGGACCACCGAGAAGGTGAAGCTCATTTGTGAGCGGTTGAAGTCTGCTTCTGACCGGCAGAAGTCTTACGCGGATTTAAAGCGTAAGGAGATAGAGTTTGCGGTGGGTGATCGTGTGTTCTTGAAGGTTTCGCCTTGGAAGAAGGTGATGAGGTTTGGTCAGAAGGGTAAGCTGAGCCTTAGATACATTGGACCGTATGAGGTTGTTGAGCGAGTGGGTCCTGTTGCGTATCGGTTGAGGTTACCACAAGAGCTGGAGAAGATTCATGATGTGTTCCATGTTTCTATGCTTCGGAAGTATAGATCTGATCCTTCGCATGTGATGCCTGTAGAGGATGTGGTTTTGAATCCGGATTTGACCTATGATGAGGAACTGGTGAAGGTTCTGGATTCAGATAGCAAGGTTCTTCGTGGCAAGACCATTGAGTTGGTGAAGGTGCTATGGAAGCATCGAGGTGTTGAGGAAGCCACATGGGAGCGGAAGGAAGATATGCTGAAGCAGTTTCCTTATCTCTTTCCTTCAGGTAAATTTCGAGGACGAAATTTCTTAAGGGGGGGAGAGTTGTAACGCCCCGGTTTTGGGCTTAGAAGTCTTGGGCGTTGACCGGTTGGTCAAAGTGTAGTTCGAATCGTAAGAGGTTAAATTAGGAAAGCCTAGTTCGGGTTGCATTAAAAATATGGAAAAATGTTCTAAAATCATCTTTTAATATAATTAAGTGAACTGTGAAATCAATTTTGGAAAATGAGTTTTGGAAGGGTGACATTTTGGCTAGTGACCAAAATGTAATTTTTGAAAGTTTGGTGGCTGTTTTATAAAGGGTTGAAACTTTGAATCTTTAAGGAGCTATTTACCCAAAGAGAGTTTCTCCAGATTTTTCTAAGATATTTTGAGTTATAATTCTGATTTTAAAGATTTCATAAAGGAGGGAAATCTCATTTTGCTATTTTCTCAACCAACTTCCCATTTTCTTTCTCTCTTTTTCTCTCAACCCAAACACTCCATTTACAGAGTTTTGTTTCTGATTTTCTCACCTTAATTCCTCCTTTCAACTCTCATTTGATTGCAAATCATTGTATCTTCAAAACCTCTTCAATTTCTACAAGTTTCATCAAGCTTTTTCATTCCAAAAAGAGGTGAAACTCAAGTTTGGAGGTAAGAACGTCCTTCTCCTCTGAACTTCAAGTTCTTTACATTTCAGGTCAGGCGTTTCGATACGCCTAAGGTTGTATCGAAACGGGGTGTCTGAATGTGATTTCGAAATAGGGCATAGTGTATCGGAACATGCTCGTGAGGTTTGGCTACTGGAATTTGGTGTACCGAAACATTTAAGAGGGTGTTTCGATAAGGACGTGTGTTCCAAAACACTAGAAATTCTTCCGAAATACGGTATTTCGATACAGTGATCTGTGTAGCGAAACATCAAGCTGTTAAGTGAGTTTGGAATCTCTTGAAGTTCTGGTTCTTTGCATTTCAGTCCCTGAATGTTTTGGATTCAATTAAATGTGCTTTATTGATTGTTTTGAGCTGAGTTATGACATAGTGGCATGTAATGTGACTAATTGATGAATGGTAACTTAAAAATTAAAGAAGTCCCAGTAAATTGTAAAAATTATAGAATTGTCCCTAAAATGTGGTTATATTCAAATGAATGCGTAATCGGTGTTTGATTGAGCTGATGATTCTTTCGCTGCAAGTCTAAACACATAGGGTAACAATGTGCATCTAGACAAGATTAAACAAAAAAATTGGGTCATTTACTTAGGTAAACCTCCCGGTTTACTTTAATATTCCTTGTGTGACCCGTTCGGTTCGGTCTTTCACCTAGGCTGGGTCGATATGGTTATAAAGAACATGGATTTCACCCTTGAAATGTTTTAAAAGTGGTTTTGGGAACTTAGATTTAAGGTTGAAACGCATGTCTAAGTTCGAAAGTAAGTATAAGAGGTTTTCTCTCTCGTTTGTGCTATTATGAAATGGTTTTATGCACTTGGTTTTGATTTCATGTTACCTATTGTTAAAGCATGTTTAAAGTATGTGATATATTGTTTTTGAAGATGAGATGATAAAGGATGCACATGGTAAGTGATCCTTGTAAGTATATGTTTTATACTTGTGGTTTTAAACATGGTTTGATGCTTTGGAAATGGTTTATATTGATGATTTGAAAACAATGAGGTATATGGTTAAATGTGAATTATACTTGAAAGGGATGGTATGGAAATGGTTTTGAAAATGCTATCGGATATAGTTAGACGGTTATAGGATTGAGTGCACTATAAATAAGCCACCTTTGATGTCGAGGAGGTTGGTGTCCCATCTCTATCAAAGTACCCTAACGATCGAGTAGGTTGGTGTCTCGTCTCTCGTTAGTGGGTTAAGCATCTATCCGATGTTGGAGTCGTTGTCCCCGTAGGTTGTGATTGTACCATTTGGTTGTAATTTTACCATTATTCTAGTTAAGATGGCTTGAAGTGTTATAAGAACACTTGTTGAATACGTGTATCCGATATGATATTTTGAGAATGGAGCTTGGTTAATGATCACTTGTAAGCCAATATAATTGATGATGAATCATGAGATTATTCATGTTGTGTAATGTGATTTATACATTTTTACTCTTTAAGCTTTGCATATAGGAGTTATGCTTGGGAAGGCTTAAATCGAGTGTTAGCAATGGACCTTGCTGTTTGTTCATGATTCATGTTGCATATGGTTTAATATGTTGGTTTTTGATTTGAAAAAGTGCATGGTTTTAAAGGCATGATGGTTTTCAAATGATGATTTGAGATAATTGAAATGAGGTTTCAATGTGGTTTTCGAAAATGGTTTGAAATGCATTGATGTCGTTTTGTTTTGAGCACTCCTCACTAAGCCTTGTGTGCTTACGCTCTCTTTGTCCATCAATGCAGAGAATTAAGGCTTAGAAGGTAGTGAGGGGAAAAAGATCAAGCAAGACTTCATTAATCGAAAGTATATTTTTAACATAGACTATGAGTAATAAGGGCAATGGGGGATCTGTTGTGTTTTTGGGAGATATGTGTAAACTCCCTATTTGAGCATGTTTCTATTGTCGTCTTGGACTTGTAAATGTCCTTTAATACTTCGGTTTATTCTTGTTATCTATGTAACGCCCCGGTTTTGGGCTTGGAAGTCTTGGGCGTTGACCGGTTGGTCAAAGTGCTGTTCGAATCGTAAGAGGTTAAATTAGGAAAGCTTAGTTCGGGTTGCATTAAAACTATGGAAAAATGTTCTAAAATCATCTTTTAATATAATTAAGTGAACTGTGAAATCAATTTTGGAAAATGAGTTTTGGAAGGGTGACATTTTGGCTAGTGACCAAAATGTAATTTTTGAAAGTTTGGTGGCTGTTTTATAAAGGGTTGAAACTTTGAATCTTTAAGGAGCTATTTACCCAAAGGGAGTTTCTCCAGATTTTTCTAAGATATTTTGAGTTATAATTCTGATTTTAAAGATTTCATAAAGGAGGGAAATCTCATTTTGCTATTTTCTCAACCAACTTCCCATTTTCTTTCTCTCTTTTTCTCTCAACCCAAACACTCCATTTACAGAGTTTTGTTTCTGATTTTCTCACCTTAATTCCTCCTTTCAACTCTCATTTGATTGCAAATCATTGTATCTTCAAAACCTCTTCAATTTCTCCAAGTTTCATCAAGCTTTTTCATTCCAAAAAGAGGAGAAACTCAAGTTTGGAGGTAAGAACGTCCTTCTCCTCTGAACTTCAAGTTCTTTACTGAAATTCCTAAGTATTCAATCCTAAATTGATGTTTAATTAAAGGCTTTTAAGTTGATTTATAGATGTTGGCTAATTATGCAAGATTTTGATGATTTCACATGATTTTCGTTTGATCTGTTAAATCTGTGTTTTGAGAGGTGTTTTTGATGTTAAATGATCTCTAAATTGATAAGGAAATGAGTCTTGATTGATGCAATCCCGGATAGGTTGAATTTTCTAAGTGTAGCTTGTGTTTTAATGTAGCTTTTGTGGTGATCTTGTGGATCTGGTGTTGCTGGAGGTTTAAGGATGTTGATAGGTTGTTTTTAGATGTTAAATGATGTTAATGGAAGTGAGGTTTTGCTGGTTTATGGCTGGGCTTTGTTTGGAAGTGTTTTGGATGCATTTTCGGTTGTGTTTGGTGGCCGAAAATGGAGGTTATGTGAGAGCAGCGAGTTTTGATGCTTTCATTAAAGCAATTAATGCATGATGATGCATTAATCCTCTGCCTTGATGTGTTGAAACAGGGGAGGCATCATTGGATTCAAGTTTGGTAGATTCGGAAGCTTGATTTGGTGCTTTGGCTTGAAGCAAAGTGGAAATTGGTGAGTGAGTGGATTTGTGAAAATGGATTTTCAGCTTTAAAACCAAGGTTTGAAGGTTTTGGGAGCTTAGTTTAAGTCTAAACAACTTTGCTAAGCTCAAGTGTAAGTTTTCGGATTTTCTCTCTAGTGGTGGCCATGTTTTGATGTTTTGCAAAGTGATGATTTGCATGTTTTAATTACTGTTTTGAAAGCATGATTTAGCATGATATTTGCTGATGTTTAAAGCCATGTGTTGAAGGTAACTCTAGGTAGGAGTTCCTTGATTTTATACATTGTTTAAATGTGGATTTGATGCTTTGAAATGCATGATGAAATGGCTTGGTTTAATGCTTTAAAACAGTGGATTATATGATGTGAAATATGTATATTGGCAAGTGATGTTTTTGTAAAAGTGAAGGTCACTAAGGTGGTTAAAAGTCCTTGAGTGAGCCTTGTTACTTAAGATCATCAAGGTGGTTAAAAGTCCTTGGATGAGTCTTGTTGCGGACACTAAGGTGGTTAAAAGTCCTTAGGTGCTCCTTTCCATGGTGGTTAAAAGTCCATGGGGCCAAGGTGTTTAAAAGTCCTTGGGGTAATTCAAGCATTGGACACAAAGGTGGTTAAAAGTCCTTGTGTGGTCCTCATTCATGGTGTTTAAAAGTCCATGGCCAAGGTGTTTAAAAGTCCTTGGGGCCAAGGTGTTTAAAAGTCCTTGGGGAAAGTTGTTGAACTTGTTTTAATAAATGAAATGTATCACTTGAGCCAATATGACATGTTAAGGAATTTGTGAAGCATGAGATGCTTGTTTAAAGGTTTATGTTGAAGCATGATATTGCTTGTTTTAATTATGCTAATGAGCATGTCCAAAGGTTGTATTAAACATGGTTTGTAAATGATTTTAATTGTATTATTGAATTGTTTTAATGAGCATGCCTCACTAAGCTTTTGCTTACGCTCTCTACGTTTTCTTAATTCAATAATGCAGAGCATTAAAGTCTTTGAGGGGCAGCAAGGAAGGTCAAGCATTCAAGTACAAGAGAAGCTCAAAGTATGGAAGGTTTTGTTAAACATTTAGCTTTTGTATGTTTTGGCAATGGGAGACCAAAGTGTATGTTTTGGGAGGTGTTTGAGACTCCCTAAGTATGTTGAATGTTGTTCTAAATGCTGGTTTTTGGATTGGAACCTTATGTGCTTGTTTTGCAAGTTTGGAGTTTGAGTAGCTAGCTTGTGTAGGAAGCATGCCTATAGAATTGGGGCTTTTTGCATATGATGTTGAATTGTTGATTTGTTGGTTCCTATAAGTCATATATATGTTTAATTGCATGCCGGTAAAGTTTGGTGACGTTTGGAGCATGTTTGAATGATCAATTGCATGATTTGGTATGCTTGTTTGCTGCAATCTGTGCAGGCGTTTCGGAACAGTATGCACCATTTCGGAACGGGTGCCTTACACGAACCCAGGCGTCCGAAACGGTGTGCACCGTTTCGAAACGGTTTGCTCTCTGCCAAGACCGTGTTTCGGAACGGTGTTAGTCGGTTTCGGAACGGCCCATGTTTCGGAACGGGGTCGATCCGTTTCGGAACGTCCGACCGTTAGGGAGCTGACATTGGCAGTTATGTGTTTTGAATTCTTTACGTTTTGGTCCTGAATCTTGTATGTTCAATTGTGTGAGCTTGGGAAGTCCTTTTGAGCTGAAATTTCACAGAGAAGCATGAAACCTGATTAATTTCAAGATGGTAACTTTAATTTGGGTTAAGTCCTTTTAATTATCAGAAATTACAATTTGGTCCCTAAAGTTGTAATTTGTTCAATTGGGTCCCTGTTTGATCTCTGATGTTTGTGATCTTTGAGTATGTTGTTTGTGTGATCACAATTAGGGTTAATGTGCATCTAGATAAGATTAAAAAGAAAAAAAAGGGTCGTTAATCAAGGTTGACTTTCGGGTTGACTTTGGTTTTCCCCGTGTGAATTTCTTAATTCGGGTCAACCGTCTAGGCCGGGTTAAGGGGGTTACATTTGGTGGTATCAGAGCTGAGTTTGCGAGTAATTGGGAATGAATGTATGCATGATTGAAGTATGTTTGTCTCGTATGCTTGTTGTTTGAAAGCATGTTCAGTGTTTTGAGATGATGATGTTTTTGAGATGTATGTTGTGATGATGCATGATGAGGGTACCCATTGCCAAACAAAAGCTAAAGAAATGATGTTGATTTTGAAAGAAATTGAGCTTGAATACTTGAAATTGCTTACCTTGCTGGGCCTGACTTGTTTTATTTTGTATTGCTATGCATGGTAAAAGTATGGCACCACGTAGAGAGTTAAGGAATAGCGTGAGAGCTACGACCCCGGAAGGGAATGTGAATGAAGAGAATATGGGTAGTGCTGTGTTACCTCCTCCTCCACCTGGTGGTGGTGGTGCGGAGAGGGAAAGAGCTGGAGCTGAGGCAGCTGGTGCTGGAGCTGCAGGACCTGAGGTTGGTCAGGGGCAAGCGATGCCTGACATGTCTGTGCTGGTACAAGCTATTGCGGGTGCTTTTCGAGCAGCTGTAGCTGGAGCTCAAGGAGCTGGGCATCAGGGAGATGCTGGTGCTAGACTACCCTTAGAGCGTCTGCGCAGTCTTGGTGGGACTGAGTTTAGGGGTATGTCAGCTGAGAGGTCAGAAGCTTGGCTAGAGAGTACCAAGCGTGTCTTGGGACAGATGAGCTGCACTGATGTGCAAAAGTTGGGTTGTGTTGTGTCTTTGCTGCAAGGCGATGCTTATACGTGGTGGACGACCACCATAGCTGGGATGGCTGAAGTTGATGTTTCTTTGACATTCTTTCAGAATGCGTTCAAGAGGAGATATCTAGGAGTGAGATATCTGGATTAGAAAAAGCGTGAATTCATGTCTCTGACCCAAGGGAGCATGAGTGTGGCTGAGTACGAGTTCGTACGCCTCAGTCAGTATGCACCGGAGCTGATACCTGATGAGCGAGAGAGGTGCGAAAGGTTCCGTTATGGCTTGGTGACGGAGGTTAAGACCTACATGTTGGCAGCTGAGTACAATGATTTTGATGTGTTGGTTAGTCGATCCAAGGACATAGAGATGAATCTGAGTTTGTCTGCGAAGGGTGCTGGAGCGAGTTCTGGGAAGAGAGCTGCTGAATATAGTTCCGGAGGTGGACGGAACAAGAGGGGACGTGATCAGAGGTTTCAGTCCTCAGTTAAGAGAGGTGGAGGTGCACCTGCTAGGGGTGGCAATGCTAGAGCTGACCCTAGTGCTTGTTGGATTTGTGGTTCCCGTGGTCACTTGAAACGTGACTGTCCTCGTGCCGGAAGGGAGGTGCAAGCTCCTGTTGCTGCAGCTGGTTATGAGTGCTGGAATTGTGGTTCTGCTGACCACTTGAGGCGAGATTGTCCGAGGATGGCTGGTGGCCAAGAGCGTGCTCCTGTTGTTGCAGCACCGCAGAGAGGTCGTGGACGCGGCCGTGGTAATTTTCAGAGGCGTGAGGAAGGTGGTCGCGGAGTAGCTCATGTTGTGGCTATTCAACCTGAGGGTGGAGGCCAGGCGAGAGTGTATGCTCAGCGCGAAGGAAGGAATGATGCTGATGTGATTGCAGGTACCTTTACTTTGCAATCCTTGTCATTGCTTTCTTTGATTGATTCTGGATCTACGCATTCATACATTTTGCGTGAGCATGCTGAGTTGCTTGGTTTGCCTGTTGAGTCTTTGGATGTTGGTGTTAGAGTCACTAGTTCTTTTGGTGAAACTGTTGTGACTCGTAAACTTTATAGAAGGTGTCCTTTGGTTGTTCAAGAGCATGTCTTTCATGTTGATCTTATGGAGTTGCCCTTTTATGGTTTTGATGTGATCCTTGGTATGGATTGGCTTGCTGAGCATCGTGCTGTTGTGGATTGTGAGAATAAGCGGGTTTCGCTTAGGCTTGCGGATGATTATGAAGTGGTGGTGGTTGGTGAGAATGTGAAGTTTCTTGCCAATGTTGTTTCTACCTTGGAGGCGAGCAGGATGCTGAGGCAGGGTTGCGAAGCTTATCTGGCTTTTGTGATGAATCCTTGTTCTAAGGAGTTGAGGGTGCAAGATATCAGGGTTGTGAAGGAGTTTCCTGGTGTTTTTCCTGAAGAGTTGCCTGGTTTACCTCCTAATCGCGAGGTGGAGTTTGGAATTGAGCTGTATGAGAATACAACTCCTGTGTCCATTACTCCCTATAGAATGGCACCTAAGGAGCTGAAGGAGCTGAAGACGCAGTTGCAAGAGCTGCTTGATCGTGGTTTCATCCGGCCGAGTGTGTCGCCTTGGGGTGCTCCTGTCTTGTTTGTGAAGAAGAAAGATGGCACTATGAGGATGTGCATTGATTACCGTCAGCTGAACAAGTTGACTATCAAGAATCGGTATCCTTTGCCGAGGATTGATGATCTCTTTGATCAATTTCGGGGAGCTGCTGTGTTCTCTAAGATTGACTTGAGGTCAGGGTATTATCAGTTGAAGGTGAAGGATGTGGACGTGCCTAAGACAGCTTTCAGGACAAGGTATGGGCATTATGAGTTCCTTGTGATGCCGTTTGGTTTGACAAATGCTCCTGCTGCTTTCATGGACATGATGAATCGTGTTTTTCATGAATACCTGGACAAGTTCGTTGTGGTGTTCATTGATGATATCCTTGTGTACTCGCGTACTGAGGAAGAGCACGAAGAGCATTTGAGGATTGTGCTGCAAGCTTTGTTGGAGAATCAGCTTTATGCTAAGCTGAGCAAGTGTGAGTTTTGGCTCAGGGAGGTGGTGTTTCTTGGGCATGTGGTCTCAGCCGAGGGGATTCGTGTTGATCCTCAGAAGATCGAAGCGGTGATGAACTGGAAAGTTCCTAAGTCTGTTCAGGAGATTCGTAGTTTCCTTGGTTTGGCAGGATACTACCGGAGGTTTGTGGATGGTTTTTCCAAGATTGCTGCTCCTTTGACGAAGTTGTTGTAGAAAGATGTTAAGTATGAGTGGACGGAAGCAAGACAGCTAGCTTTTGAGAAGCTGAAGATGGCTTTGACGCAAGCTCCTATCTTGATTCAGCCTGAATCAGGGAAAGAGTTTGTGGTCTACAGTGATGCATCCTATGTTGGTTTAGGGTGTGTGCTGATGCAAGAGGGTAAGGTTGTGGCTTATGCGTCGCGGTAGTTGAAGGTGCATGAGCGCAATTATCCTACGCATGACATTGAGCTGGCGGCAGTGGTGTTTGCTCTGAAGATCTGGAGACATTATCTGTATGGTGAGAAGTGTACTGTGTACACGGATCACAAGAGTTTGAGATATCTGATGTCTCAGAAAGAGTTGAATCTTAGGCAGCGACGTTGGTTGGAGTTGCTCAAGGATTATGATCTGACGATTGAGTATCATCCTGGTAAAGCTAATGTGGTTGCGGATGCCTTGAGTAGGAAGGTAGCTGTTGAGCTGAGGGCGATGTTTGCTAGCTTGAGCATATCGCGAGATGGTGGTCTTGTTGCTGAGTTGCAAGTGAAACCTTCGTTGGTTCAGTTGATCAAGGATAAGCAGTTGCTGGATGATTCCTTGGTGTCTCATGTTCAGGATATCGCGGAGGGTAGACCTTCAGATTTCTGCTTTAATGAGGATGGCGTGTTGTGTTTTGGTAGTCGGATAGTAGTGCCTGTTGATGCTGAGTTGAGGCGTGCTATTCTGACTGAAGGTCATAGTAGTCCTTTTGCTATGCACCCTGGTAGTACAAAGATGTATCGTGATCTTCGTGATGAGTACTATTGGGTAGGTTTGAAGAAGGATGTCGCAGAGTTTGTGAGCAAGTGTTTGGTGTGTCAGCGAGTTAAGGCTGAACATCAGGTTCCTTCTGGTTTGTTGCAACCGTTGAAAATCCCTGAATGGAAGTGGGAGAGGGTTACCATGGATTTTGTATCTGGTTTGCCTTTGTCTCCATCAAAGAAGAATTCTGTTTGGGTGATTGTGGATCGTTTGACGAAGTGTGCGCATTTCTTGCCTGTGCATACTACGTTTTCTTTGGATAAGCTGCCAGAGCTGTATATTGCTGAGATTGTGAGGTTGCATGGTGTGCCTAAGTCGATTGTGTCGGATAGGGATCCGAGGTTCACATCGCGTTTCTGGCAGTGTTTGCATCAAGCTCTGGGTACAAGGTTGCATTTCAGTACATCCTATCATCCTCAGTCGGATGGTCAGTCTGAGCGGGTTATTCAGATCCTGGAGGATATGCTGAGATGCTGTGTGATAGAGTTCCAAGGTTCTTGGGAGAAGCATCTGCCTTTGGTTGAGTTCGCTTATAACAACAGTTTTCAGGCGAGTATACAGATGGCACCTTATGAGGCTCTGTATGGGAGGAAGTGTAGGACTCCTCTTTGTTGGGCTGAAACTGGTCAAAAGTTGGTTTCGATGCCTGCTTTGTTGAAAGGGACCACCGAGAAGGTGAAGCTCATTTGTGAGCGGTTGAAGTCTGCTTCTGACCGGCAGAAGTCTTACGCGGATTTAAAGCGTAAGGAGATAGAGTTTGCGGTGGGTGATCGTGTGTTCTTGAAGGTTTCGCCTTGGAAGAAGGTGATGAGGTTTGGTCGGAAGGGTAAGCTGAGCCTTAGATACATTGGACCGTATGAGGTTGTTGAGCGAGTGGGTCCTGTTGCGTATCGGTTGAGGTTACCACAAGAGCTGGAGAAGATTCATGATGTGTTCCATGTTTCTATGCTTCGGAAGTATAGATCTGATCCTTCGCATGTGATGCCTGTAGAGGATGTGGTTTTGAATCCGGATTTGACCTATGATGAGGAACTGGTGAAGGTTCTGGATTCAGATAGCAAGGTTCTTCGTGGCAAGACCATTGAGTTGGTGAAGGTGCTATGGAAGCATCGAGGTGTTGAGGAAGCCACATGGGAGCGGAAGGAAGATATGCTGAAGCAGTTTCCTTATCTCTTTCCTTCAGGTAAATTTCGAGGACGAAATTTCTTAAGGGGGGGAGAGTTGTAACGCCCCGGTTTTGGGCTTAGAAGTCTTGGGCGTTGACCGGTTGGTCAAAGTGTAGTTCGAATCGTAAGAGGTTAAATTAGGAAAGCCTAGTTCGGGTTGCATTAAAAATATGGAAAAATGTTCTAAAATCATCTTTTAATATAATTAAGTGAACTGTGAAATCAATTTTGGAAAATGAGTTTTGGAAGGGTGACATTTTGGCTAGTGACCAAAATGTAATTTTTGAAAGTTTGGTGGCTGTTTTATAAAGGGTTGAAACTTTGAATCTTTAAGGAGCTATTTACCCAAAGAGAGTTTCTCCAGATTTTTCTAAGATATTTTGAGTTATAATTCTGATTTTAAAGATTTCATAAAGGAGGGAAATCTCATTTTGCTATTTTCTCAACCAACTTCCCATTTTCTTTCTCTCTTTTTCTCTCAACCCAAACACTCCATTTACAGAGTTTTGTTTCTGATTTTCTCACCTTAATTCCTCCTTTCAACTCTCATTTGATTGCAAATCATTGTATCTTCAAAACCTCTTCAATTTCTACAAGTTTCATCAAGCTTTTTCATTCCAAAAAGAGGTGAAACTCAAGTTTGGAGGTAAGAACGTCCTTCTCCTCTGAACTTCAAGTTCTTTACATTTCAGGTCAGGCGTTTCGATACGCCTAAGGTTGTATCGAAACGGGGTGTCTGAATGTGATTTCGAAATAGGGCATAGTGTATCGGAACATGCTCGTGAGGTTTGGCTACTGGAATTTGGTGTACCGAAACATTTAAGAGGGTGTTTCGATAAGGACGTGTGTTCCAAAACACTAGAAATTCTTCCGAAATACGGTATTTCGATACAGTGATCTGTGTAGCGAAACATCAAGCTGTTAAGTGAGTTTGGAATCTCTTGAAGTTCTGGTTCTTTGCATTTCAGTCCCTGAATGTTTTGGATTCAATTAAATGTGCTTTATTGATTGTTTTGAGCTGAGTTATGACATAGTGGCATGTAATGTGACTAATTGATGAATGGTAACTTAAAAATTAAAGAAGTCCCAGTAAATTGTAAAAATTATAGAATTGTCCCTAAAATGTGGTTATATTCAAATGAATGCGTAATCGGTGTTTGATTGAGCTGATGATTCTTTCGCTGCAAGTCTAAACACATAGGGTAACAATGTGCATCTAGACAAGATTAAACAAAAAAATTGGGTCATTTACTTAGGTAAACCTCCCGGTTTACTTTAATATTCCTTGTGTGACCCGTTCGGTTCGGTCTTTCACCTAGGCTGGGTCGATATGGTTATAAAGAACATGGATTTCACCCTTGAAATGTTTTAAAAGTGGTTTTGGGAACTTAGATTTAAGGTTGAAACGCATGTCTAAGTTCGAAAGTAAGTATAAGAGGTTTTCTCTCTCGTTTGTGCTATTATGAAATGGTTTTATGCACTTGGTTTTGATTTCATGTTACCTATTGTTAAAGCATGTTTAAAGTATGTGATATATTGTTTTTGAAGATGAGATGATAAAGGATGCACATGGTAAGTGATCCTTGTAAGTATATGTTTTATACTTGTGGTTTTAAACATGGTTTGATGCTTTGGAAATGGTTTATATTGATGATTTGAAAACAATGAGGTATATGGTTAAATGTGAATTATACTTGAAAGGGATGGTATGGAAATGGTTTTGAAAATGCTATCGGATATAGTTAGACGGTTATAGGATTGAGTGCACTATAAATAAGCCACCTTTGATGTCGAGGAGGTTGGTGTCCCATCTCTATCAAAGTACCCTAACGATCGAGTAGGTTGGTGTCTCGTCTCTCGTTAGTGGGTTAAGCATCTATCCGATGTTGGAGTCGTTGTCCCCGTAGGTTGTGATTGTACCATTTGGTTGTAATTTTACCATTATTCTAGTTAAGATGGCTTGAAGTGTTATAAGAACACTTGTTGAATACGTGTATCCGATATGATATTTTGAGAATGGAGCTTGGTTAATGATCACTTGTAAGCCAATATAATTGATGATGAATCATGAGATTATTCATGTTGTGTAATGTGATTTATACATTTTTACTCTTTAAGCTTTGCATATAGGAGTTATGCTTGGGAAGGCTTAAATCGAGTGTTAGCAATGGACCTTGCTGTTTGTTCATGATTCATGTTGCATATGGTTTAATATGTTGGTTTTTGATTTGAAAAAGTGCATGGTTTTAAAGGCATGATGGTTTTCAAATGATGATTTGAGATAATTGAAATGAGGTTTCAATGTGGTTTTCGAAAATGGTTTGAAATGCATTGATGTCGTTTTGTTTTGAGCACTCCTCACTAAGCCTTGTGTGCTTACGCTCTCTTTGTCCATCAATGCAGAGAATTAAGGCTTAGAAGGTAGTGAGGGGAAAAAGATCAAGCAAGACTTCATTAATCGAAAGTATATTTTTAACATAGACTATGAGTAATAAGGGCAATGGGGGATCTGTTGTGTTTTTGGGAGATATGTGTAAACTCCCTATTTGAGCATGTTTCTATTGTCGTCTTGGACTTGTAAATGTCCTTTAATACTTCGGTTTATTCTTGTTATCTATGTAACGCCCCGGTTTTGGGCTTGGAAGTCTTGGGCGTTGACCGGTTGGTCAAAGTGCTGTTCGAATCGTAAGAGGTTAAATTAGGAAAGCCTAGTTCGGGTTGCATTAAAAATATGAAAAATGTTCTAAAATCATCTTTTAATATAATTAAGTGAACTGTGAAATCAATTTTGGAAAATGAGTTTTGGAAGGGTGACATTTTGGCTAGTGACCAAAATGTAATTTTTGAAAGTTTGGTGGCTGTTTTATAAAGGGTTGAAACTTTGAATCTTTAAGGAGCTATTTACCCAAAGGGAGTTTCTCCAGATTTTTCTAAGATATTTTGAGTTATAATTCTGATTTTAAAGATTTCATAAAGGAGGGAAATCTCATTTTGCTATTTTCTCAACCAACTTCCCATTTTCTTTCTCTCTTTTTCTCTCAACCCAAACACTCCATTTACAGAGTTTTGTTTCTGATTTTCTCACCTTAATTCCTCCTTTCAACTCTCATTTGATTGCAAATCATTGTATCTTCAAAACCTCTTCAATTTCTACAAGTTTCATCAAGCTTTTTCATTCCAAAAAGAGGAGAAACTCAAGTTTGGAGGTAAGAACGTCCTTCTCCTCTGAACTTCAAGTTCTTTACTGAAATTCCTAAGTATTCAATCCTAAATTGATGTTTAATTAAAGGCTTTTAAGTTGATTTATAGATCTTGGCTAATTATGCAAGATTTTGATGATTTCACATGATTTTCGTTTGATCTGTTAAATCTGTGTTTTGAGAGGTGTTTTTGATGTTAAATGATCTCTAAATTGATAAGGAAATGAGTCTTGATTGATGCAATCCCGGATAGGTTGAATTTCCTAAGTGTAGCTTGTGTTTTAATGTAGCTTTTGTGGTGATCTTGTGGATCTGGTGTTGCTGGAGGTTTAAGGATGTTGATAGGTTGTTTTTAGATGTTAAATGATGTTAATGGAAGTGAGGTTTTGCTGGTTTATGGCTGGGCTTTGTTTGGAAGTGTTTTGGATGCATTTTCGGTTGTGTTTGGTGGCCGAAAATGGAGGTTATGTGAGAGCAGCGAGTTTTGATGCTTTCATTAAAGCAATTAATGCATGATGATGCATTAATCCTCTGCCTTGATGTGTTGAAACAGGGGAGGCATAATTGGATTCAAGTTTGGTAGATTCGGAAGCTTGATTTGGTGCTTTGGCTTGAAGCAAAGTGGAAATTGGTGAGTGAGTGGATTTGTGAAAATGGATTTTCAGCTTTAAAACCAAGGTTTGAAGGTTTTGGGAGCTTAGTTTAAGTCTAAACAACTTTGCTAAGCTCAAGTGTAAGTTTTCGGATTTTCTCTCTAGTGGTGGCCATGTTTTGATGTTTTGCAAAGTGATGATTTGCATGTTTTAATTACTGTTTTGAAAGCATGATTTAGCATGATATTTGCTGATGTTTAAAGCCATGTGTTGAAGGTAACTCTAGGTAGGAGTTCCTTGATTTTATACATTGTTTAAATGTGGATTTGATGCTTTGAAATGCATGATGAAATGGCTTGGTTTAATGCTTTAAAACAGTGGATTATATGATGTGAAATATGTATATTGGCAAGTGATGTTTTTGTAAAAGTGAAGGTCACTAAGGTGGTTAAAAGTCCTTGAGTGAGCCTTGTTACTTAAGATCATCAAGGTGGTTAAAAGTCCTTGGATGAGTCTTGTTGCGGACACTAAGGTGGTTAAAAGTCCTTAGGTGCTCCTTTCCATGGTGGTTAAAAGTCCATGGGGCCAAGGTGTTTAAAAGTCCTTGGGGTAATTCAAGCATTGGACACAAAGGTGGTTAAAAGTCCTTGTGTGGTCCTCATTCATGGTGTTTAAAAGTCCATGGCCAAGGTGTTTAAAAGTCCTTGGGGCCAAGGTGTTTAAAAGTCCTTGGGGAAAGTTGTTGAACTTGTTTTAATAAATGAAATGTATCACTTGAGCCAATATGACATGTTAAGGAATTTGTGAAGCATGAGATGCTTGTTTAAAGGTTTATGTTGAAGCATGATATTGCTTGTTTTAATTATGCTAATGAGCATGTCCAAAGGTTGTATTAAACATGGTTTGTAAATGATTTTAATTGCATTATTGAATTGTTTTAATGAGCATGCCTCACTAAGCTTTTGCTTACGCTCTCTACGTTTTCTTAATTCAATAATGCAGAGCATTAAAGTCTTTGAGAGGCAGCAAGGAAGGTCAAGCATTCAAGTACAAGAGAAGCTCAAAGTATGGAAGGTTTTGTTAAACATTTAGCTTTTGTATGTTTTGGCAATGGGGGACCAAAGTGTATGTTTTGGGAGGTGTTTGAGACTCCCTAAGTATGTTGAATGTTGTTCTAAATGCTGGTTTTTGGATTGGAACCTTATGTGCTTGTTTTGCAAGTTTGGAGTTTGAGTAGCTAGCTTGTGTAGGAAGCATGCCTATAGAATTGGGGCTTTTTGCATATGATGTTGAATTGTTGATTTGTTGGTTCCTATAAGTCATATATATGTTTAATTGCATGCCGGTAAAGTTTGGTGACGTTTGGAGCATGTTTGAATGATCAATTGCATGATTTGGTATGCTTGTTTGCTGCAATCTGTGCAGGCGTTTCGGAACAGTATGCACCGTTTCGGAACGGGTGCCTTACACGAACCCAGGCGTCCGAAACGGTGTGCACCGTTTCGAAACGGTTTGCTCTCTGCCAAGACCGTGTTTCGGAACGGTGTTAGTCGGTTTCGGAACGGCCCGTGTTTCGGAACGGGGTCGATCCGTTTCGGAACGTCCGACCGTTAGGGAGCTGACATTGGCAGTTATGTGTTTTGAATTCTTTACGTTTTGGTCCTGAATCTTGTATGTTCAATTGTGTGAGCTTGGGAAGTCCTTTTGAGCTGAAATTTCACAGAGAAGCATGAAACCTGATTAATTTCAAGATGGTAACTTTAATTTGGGTTAAGTCCTTTTAATTATCAGAAATTACAATTTGGTCCCTAAAGTTGTAATTTGTTCAATTGGGTCCCTGTTTGATCTCTGATGTTTGTGATCTTTGAGTATGTTGTTTGTGTGATCACAATTAGGGTTAATGTGCATCTAGATAAGATTAAAAAGAAAAAAAAGGGTCGTTAATCAAGGTTGACTTTCGGGTTGACTTTGGTTTTCCCCGTGTGACTTTCTTAATTCGGGTCAACCGTCTAGGCCGGGTTAAGGGGGTTACAATCTAGGTTGCATGCCTATAGATTTGCTTTGTTGCAACTTAGCATGTGGTGTTGTTGATTATGATGATTATGGTTGAGGATCGATGCCTAGATAAGTTCTGTATGACTTGGAATCATGTATGGATGTTTTGTTTAGCTAATTGGAATGTTAAACCAGCAAAAATGGGCATTTCAATCCCAGGTGTATCGGTACGGTAAGGTCATTTCATGCATGGCGTATCGGTACATTGAGACCCGTATGGATACGGTCTTAGTGTAATCGACTATTGGGATCGGTATGTGAGGGTGTATCAGTACGGTTTTGATCTACTAAAATTTTAGATGTAGAAACCGTACCGATACGGTGCCTAGAGTATCGATACAGTGGCAGTTAGTTTAGTTATCTGGAATATTTTTTAATTTATATTTCTTTACGTTTAGTCCCTGAATGTTGTGGACGCAATTAGAAGAGTTAGAATGATCAAATTGGGATGAGATTTGACAAAGTGGCACTTAAAATGACTAATTAAAGGTTTCTATCTTTAAATAGGCTGAAGTTCCTAAAATTTACTAAAATTACAATTTGGTCCTTAATACATGTTAATAACCAATTGAATGCCAAATTGATGTCTGATTGAATCGATGTTTCGTTCGCTACAAGTGTTATCACTTAGGACTGGTTAAGTGCATATAGACTAGACAAAATGAAAAAAATAGGGTCGTTTATTAATGTAAACCTTCCTGATTTACTTCAATATTCCTTGTGTGACCCGTTCGGTTCAGTCTGGCTTCTAGGTCGGGTCGAGGGGGTTACACGCACAATAAAAAGGATTGCTTTGTCTTTTTTCGCCATGCCTTGTATGCTTAGTTGATATATTATGTTTTATGGCATGTATAAATTGAATTTCTTGTGTTTATTTAATTATTCATTTCATGAAATCCAATACTTTTCTTGAATTATTGGCCTAACAATTTTATTGATGCTTGATTAAGAGGGACCCATTTTTTTAATTCTTTTCATGTTAAAATCTTTTTTGTCTTTTCTCATTGTTATCTTGAACTTAAATGTCACTTCAAATTTAGTTTTGAATTATTTTTTATATAACAAAAAGATGGAGAGGTAGGTTTGAAAATTCAAAAGAAAAAGGGGAGCATTAATATTTTTTTAAATATTCTCTTTTTCTAAAATTATCTTTCTAAGGGGAGAAATTTCAAAAACAATTTTCAAGTGGTTTCCTTATATCAAAGAGGGGAGATTTTTTAGATATTTTGTTTTAATATAACTTAAAATGAAAAAAATTGGACTTCAACTAAATTACAAAAATATTTCAAAAGTCCATAAACTTGAAAAATATGTTTGACAGATTTTTAAAGGGTTTTTTTACATGTTCAATTGCTTTTAGAATAGAACATGCGTCAAAAACAAGCTTTGAGTATCGATACCCTTTCCTCAGTATCGATACTTTTTCAGTTATACCAGTTCACATTTACCATGTACCGATACACCCTTTATTCCCTAAGTTTTGTCAAATTCTAGTATCCAAACTGAGTACCGATATAGATTTAGCCGTACCGATACTCATGGACCTATACCGATACGCTAGTATCGTGTACCGATACTTATTGTAATAAATGGCCAACGACTCTTTCTATTTAAAGCAAGTACAGATACTAGTGGTTGCGTACCGATACTGTCGAGTCCATAACTACCTTTATGGCTGGAATTAAAGTCACCAACGGCTCTAATAAACCCCCAACGGCTAGTAATGGTCATGAAACCTTTAGAGTGTTTAAAAGACCTCTTCAAGTGTTAAAATTGTCAACATTCTTTGTATAAAGAAATTTTTTTAGTGCTTAAATTGTCAAATTCATTGTAGAAAGCACTAATGAACCAATTTGTCACATTTGCTCAAGTGTTAGGATTTTGGGTGAGAGCTAAATTGTGCAAACTCTTTACGTTGTGAGGTTTTCCTAGTTTGCTAAATTAATGTCGATAAAGGATGTGAATATAACGTAATGGTACCTGCAATGACATCAAGCTCGTCCTCCTCTTCTCTACTCCTTACATGATACATTTGAGCAGAGGCTTTCGTGTCTTGCTTGTTGAATGGTTACCCCAAACCACCTGATCTTCCATAGGTTCCTGTTGATCCTTGATTTGATCTTTTACCTCGAAAGGATTGAGAGGGAGTGCTAGCAGTAGGTGGGGTGGTTGTAGCCTTGGTTGCATTCAATGGGCAGTCACGAATGAAGTGACCTTGCTCACCATAATAATTACAAGCTCAAGTCTGATTACGGTATTGTCTCGTTGGATGCTTATAATGGCAATAGTTGCAAATTGGATGATGCATGCTTCAATTCGATCCTCCAATGATATCAATAGATGCTGCCTTCGCAAAGGATTGAGTTACAGATTGAGGCCTATCAATATTTCCAAAACGGGAGGGCTGCGGATAAACATTTTTCTTATGGCCTTGGTATTTTCCTTTCTTGTTCCACTTGGGAGGTCGAGAATCATCTCTAGACCTATTCTCAAATTTATCGAACCCACCAGCGCGTTGAGCTCTCTGTGAAGCTTCGGTAGCCTTAACTCGGTTTACCAGGTCCTGGAAATCAATGATGCTCAGTGCAGTAAACATAGGGCGTAACTCATCATTGAGCCCTGCGGTGAACATTCGACACTTCTCTTCCTTCTTCTTGATAAATTCATCACCCTATCCACAGTAGATATAGAAAATATGGATGTACTGCTCGATCAGTCGTCCGCTTTGTTTGAGGTGGAGGAAGATATTTCGTCTTTTAGTGAGATAGAACTCACTGATGTACTTTTACAAAATTCTTTAAGGAAGAACTCTCAAGTTATTGTATCCTCGGAGACCGTCAATGTAGTAGTCTCCGACCAATGGAGTGTCTCGCCAGCCAGCAATGCGAGGGCACACTCAAGTTTGTGCTCATCTGAGCACTACAAGTGCTTATTCAGGATCCCTAAAGTGTTGTCTAACCAATACTCGTCGATCTCAGGATTATCATCATCATGACTTGTAAAGGTATAAGCTCGATACTGGAATAGCTTATCAATAGGAGCTTGATATTGGGAGCAATGGGTTGCACAATCTACCCAGCCTTCATAGCAGTCATTAACTGCTTGAACATGTCGGTCATGTTCTTATAACATTCAATCATAGCGGTATGTGCTACAGGCTCTAGTATTCTAAATAGAAGAATCTTACGGATTCAGAGGATTTCCTTCTCTCATCTCCTCGCCCTGAGTCAAGGAGTCGGTGGCAAGCTCGTCAATGTGAGCTTCGTTAGTTTCAGACATATCTATATAAGAGATCAGATTAGTCGACAAGTCACAATTTACACAATATAAAACTCCAAGGTGGCAAAGTAACATAACAACAATGCAATAAGCTTCGGTTTAGTCCTAGAATCAACTAAACTCTAGCTTTGATACCACAAATGTAAAACTCTTTTCCCGGCCTAGTCGAGAACCGAGTCGGAAAGTGCTACCTAAGGACAATACAATAATCGATACGATAAAATTTCAATCCATAGAAATCATATGAAAAATGTTATATTATAAATCATTAAAAAATATACGTTTAGTCCAATTTATCTAATGATTAATCATTTAGGACCAATTCTTAACTATTACAAGCTTTAGGGACTAAATTGTAAATATGGTAAATTAGACGTCCTGCGATGCAATTGATTATACCACAATGAAATTCAATACCTTAATAGCAAGTCTGTAAATTTTCATATTGTTTGGAGTCTATTTACTCATCCAATTAGATCGTCCTATATTCAGTGACCAATCTATGAATATTGTAAACCTTTCTTTTATGCCTTTTTAACAAACTTAACTAACCATGTATCAAAACAACTTGATGTTGTTTCGATACGGGTGTACGATGGTAAACCTGAGTTGACATTTCCCATTACCCGTATCGATACAAGTATGCTTTTTTTGGTACGGGTTGACTTTCATTGACTTTGACTTTTGACATGTTCCGATAAATGTATCCCCCTTAGCCCAGCCTAGACGTCCGACCCGAACTAAGAAGATTACATAGGGAAAACCAAAGTCAACTCGTTAAAGTTAACCTCGATTAACGACCTTTTTTTCTTTTTATCTTCTCTAGATGCACATTAAGATCCTATGTGATTAGTAAGACACTTAGAAGAAAACGACACAACGATCGGAGTTCGATTACGTGTTCAATTGCATACATTTGACTTTTAGGGACTAAATTGTAATTTCTAGAAAATACATGGACTTTTAAGAATTGAAAGTTACCAATCCTTAATTAGTCGTGTAGCATGACAACATGCCAAATTTAAGCTCAAAGGGATCATCCAAACTCATCCAATTGAACATACAACGTTCAGGGATCAAGATGCAATAATTCAGAACTTAAAAAGATTCCATTAACAAAAATTAACGACCTCGTATCGGTACACCTCAGCCTGTATCGATATGCGGGTTGTCAGTAGCGAGTTTTGGGAAAAAGGTATCGATACGCCCAAGCCCGTATCGATAGGGCCTTCAATCTTTTGCCTAGGCATATCGATATACGAGCAAATCGTATCAGTACACCTAAGCTAAAAAGCCTGAATTTGGCCTTAGTGTATTGATACTCCTCTTGGAGTAGCGATACGCATACCAGACTTGCACTTTCAACAGCCATTTAAACGCATTTAACAACACTGAAACATGCTTAAAACATCCATACATGCTATAATCAACTTACCAAATATATGAGTATCAACAAACAACATAACACAAGTATCAAGCATGGCAATTCAAGGTGAGGCTTTAGCTACTCAAGCATGCTTTAAAATATAAATCATAGCATATTTAAAATACCATAAGCAATGCCACAACCAAATTAAAGACCATTTACAAGTCCAAATGCATAAACCAAACATGCATAAAGGGTTTAACATCACCCAACAAACCAAGAGTAGAAATCTCACTCTTTGCCTCTTATTACACTAAAGTAAAACAACATACATTGCTTAGCCAAATACTTGGATTTCCCCTTGCTTTCTTGCTGCCTCTAATGCTCAATTCTCTGCATTGATGAAAAAAATGAGCGTAAGCATAAAGCTTAGTGAGGATTGCTAAAACCAAACTTTCATCAATGCATTTTGTAAAACCATAGCATCATCATTTGTCAACATATGCCTTCCTTTAAAACATGCTCTTAAAGAATCAATGCGCTTTTAAAACCACATGCTCATAGCATCATTAATATAACAGCAAAATCCTTTGCTCATGCTTAAACCAAGCATCACATGCATTCTAGCATATTTCCCAAGCATCACATGCTTAATTCATCTCTCAACATCATTATATTAGCTTGCATGTGATCATTAACAATCCATATCAAAACCAACACAGTTGACACAATCAGATACGCGGATTACAAGCGTTGTCCAACACGCTTCATGCACACTACCAGACTACACAAGGTGGAGATATATGACACAATAACAACCCTTCAACACCCGTGATGGAGATAAATGGCACAATCACAAACCCTCAACATCACTCATCGGTAGTTGTATAATTCCACTAATGAGAGTACGGGACACATACCACAAGACTCACACACGGGATTAAACCATCCACCATTGTGATCTTAGCCTCAATCATTAGGTACTGGATGGAGATTACGGCACAATCACAACCCCTCGACATTTAAGATGACTTTATTCACGGTGCACCCAATCCTATAGTCGGCTAACTATATCCTATTAAAGTAACCAAAAACCATTTCCATCACTTGCAAATATAATCATTTAACATCATTATTCCATTGTTTTACAAGCATAAATTATAATGTCATTTTCACAAGCATGAACATGCTTAACACCAAATGCAATAATTAGCTAATTCCATGGATCACTTACCATGTGCATTCTTAACAAAATGGCATTAAAAACCAGCATTATCAATGCTCAAAACATGCTTTAAAACAGTAATCAATCCACATTTAATTCAAGTGCATTTCCAACAAAAACATAGCACATTCTGAGAGAGACTTTCGATTAATTACTCTTGAGCATAACTAAGTGTTTCAAACTTACACTAAGCTCCCAACACCACGCTCAAATCGTTACAAAGCTGGAAAATCCATTTCCACTCACCGATACGTGAAACCTCGCCCGCCGATGCGAAGATCACCCTTTCGAAGCCTCCAAAAATGCTTCGCTTGCTTCCAGATCAAGATCCCCTGTTTTTAGAGCATCAAAACAGAGTTCCAAATGCAATAAAATGCATTTCGACACCAACAACTAAACACAAGCTAGTTGCTCACAAAAATTACACCAATTTACCCATTTGTAACAACCGAAAACTCAATCGATTGCTTCCTAAACCAAGCCCATCCAATGTACATCACTTCGAACCATTATTAAACATCAAAACACATCTAAAAACAACATAAACCCTTCCTTATACCCCCAGCAAGAATATGACCATCAAACCACCTCAAAAACCCAACTACAACCATCAAGAAACTCAAGGATCTCAAGGATTTCAAGATCTATACTATCAAAACTCCTTTTGAACATGATAATCAAGGAAAAACTAAATTAAAATCAATCCAAAACAGAGCTAATCAACAACACTCCGAAAATAAAGATTTAAACCAGTAATTTGCAAGATTTTGATATTAAATCAAAACTCAGCCAAAAACAACAATTAGGAGCCAAATATCTTGGGAATTTCAATAAAGAACCTAGATTGAAGGTTGAGAACGAGATTTACCTCCAATCCTTTCCTTCCTTAAAGATTGACAAGTTTTTACTTCACAAATCTTGAAAATCTTGAAGAGAATCCTTTGAAAATGATGAGAACTAAAGAGAGAGCGTTTGAGAGAAAAGAAATCTTGAGAAAAGTATTTTTAGAAAAGTGTTTGGCTGAAATGAGGATTGAAAGTTAGTTACATAAAATGATTTCTCTCAAATAACCATTTAACTAAATAATATAATTAAAAATACATTTTAATCAATTAAAATAATTCATTTAAAACACATTTCAATTTAAGGAAGGCGTAATTGCCCCAAAGCTCCCTAAAGATTCTTTGATTTTTGACTCCTCTTTGAAATTTGCAATTTTCGATAGTTTTAAAACTTTACTATTTGGTCGCAACCCAAAATGTACCTCTTCTGAAACTCTTTTTGTAAAATTAATTTGACCAAACTCTTAAGCATGATTTTAGAGGATTTTAGCAATTTTTTAATATTTTTATCCTTTCCCTAAACCACCTAATACAATTCGAACCGTTCTCGACCGGTCTGATTCGATGTCTAAAACATATAGGCCCAAAACCAGGGTGTTGCAATAAAGTTTAGGCCCATATCGAAACAAGGAATTCCAGTGGAGAAATGTTTCAATATAGCTCCAAACTGTATCGATACACCCTGTTCCATAGGTTCAATTATGCTTAATCGTATCGATACGCCATTACCCCATATCAATACGACCTGACCTATAATAACAGATTTTTGCTGGTTTTTAATAGAATTGACCTGCCAAACGGTGTTTAAATGTAGTGAAACTTTATACACAACATTTCAATGCTATAAACTACTGGCATGCCAAATTTCACGATCATTCGAATACGTTTACTAGATTTTCACGTATGTGAGCCATATATGCCATTTTTACCAACTTTTAGCCATACCAAAAGTCATTTAGGCCTTTAATAACATTACAACATATGCACAATACAAGCATACTAAATGGGCACAAAAGACTAGTTCAACTATTTTGCCACCATCCTAGGAGTTCATAAGGTCAAAATACATTACTTTTGGCTTGTAGTGACTTGTCTTGCTTTGACTTATCCGATCATCCACAACGGTCGATTCCTTAACATGAAATGCATGAGAAGAGACACATTAGGCATACATATTCTAGTGAGGATGTCATATACAAAGTAAATATCAATGAGTGATGCATGTACATATACTCATGCTTAACAATATCAATATAATGCTCCAATATACAATGTTTAACACATCAATTTCATTATTAACCCTTGGATTGAATCAAGATAGGGGATACGTGAATTCCTACGACTCGCCAAATCAATAAATGGTCTAGTCCCCCCACCTCGCCAATATGACCAATACCAAAACGCATCCCTCCGCCTCGCCAAATCAAAATATGCCATAGCCTTAGGACCGTAGTCCACCCGTACATTGAGCTCATGAATTCTATGGCATGTCGATTGTATCCAATGTCCGTCCGAATCTAAGGTTTTAATTACAATATCCATATTCAATATTCAATTGATAATTCCAATGACTAATATCTTCAATAATATTATTAGTAACCATGTTTCAATATCTATATTTTATGATTTCCATGCGAACGTCAATGTCCGATGATTCACTTACAATTTATTAATAAAAATAACTATATTGATAACAATGCACAATGATGCAAATAACTATGTCCGATGTTCATTACCAAACTTTCCTGCTTATCAACAGTTCTGTTTAACAATCTGATGCAACTTCCTTAAAAGACATGTTAGCTATTTGATCAAAATCAACAATAATGAATTCGGGAACATTCCTCGCCTAATCTCGAGACTCCAACTACACTCACCTTGATATTCAATGCTCTTACGGCTCTCGGACGACAACGCCCTTGTTTATTGCTTTTGATGGAGATGGTGGAACCTCTCTCTCTACTTCTTGAGCTAGAAATCAACATGGAGATTATTAGGATCCATATTACGATATCAAAATCGATATATGAATTCAATATAAATAACAATGATGGATTATCCATGGACGGTCAAAACCCTGGCTTGAGATTAAGCTTGATACATCTATGGAATCCAATGATTATTTGAGGAATATAGCTTACATGGTCGATGACAATGATTCCACCACAATAAATCGAAGAAAAACTAAGCTAGAACTTGTTCTCAAATGGAGGTGCTAGCTTGGAGGAGGAAGAAGAAGATAATGACTATTTGAGGAGTTTTCTTCAACAAGTCTCGGTTTAGCTTTCTATGCTTATTTCTTTATTTTATTTATCCTTAGGCAATTTAGCTTTCCTTCATATGATTGAAAGCTCTCAAATTATCCCACATAGGTGGGATTTAAATTAAAGAGGGGCTAATCGCAAGAATAGACCCTCAACTCCTAATACACTATGATTTCCCCCAAGCTTGGAATTTCTTAAATTTAGTCATAGATTAAGTTTTGATATTATTCGATAGGGTCCAATGACAATAATTTAACTCAATTAGAATCCAATATCAAATAATTAACAAGCCGATAAAATATTTAGACTTTATCGTTGAGAGATTTCTGATCATCGGAATCCAATTCCAACTAGACCAGATTTTGGGGTGTTACAGAACGAATCACACGCGGAATATTGAAGTAAACTAGGCGGTTTACCTCAATAAACAACCATGTTTTTTATTTTATCTTGTCTACATGCTCATTATTATCCTAAGTGATTGACATCACAGGTGAACAATATACAATTCGATTAGGCAACGATTTGGGGCTCAATTATATTTAATCAAACTTCATGGACCATTTTGTAATTTGAACAAAATGCAGGGACTTCATTACTTTTTATGTTACCAGCCTTTAATTAGTATTTTTTCATGAATCTATGTCGATTCTCAACTCAAAACAGTCATCCATGCTCATTTAATTGTCACCACAACATTTAGGGATTAAAACGTAAAGAATCATAACTTCAAAATATTCCATCAACTAACATAACAACTTGTTGTTTCGGTACATGTTGGACTTGTATAGAAACAAGTGTACTGAAACAAGTTCACATGGCTAGGAACACGAGCCCGTATCGAAACACCCTTTAAGGTGTTTTTGAACAGAGGTTTCCCGTGGCAAAATGTACCGGAACATACCTTATTGTTTCGAAATTCTTAGGCCATTTCAGGCTCATTGTTTCGGTACATGCTCGAGTGTACCGAAACACATGGGCCTGTAATGACAATTTTTGCTGGGTTTACACACTTTAATCTATACTAAATCATTTCAACATGCATACAACATATCTAAAGTATCAAACCAAAAACATACATGGCAAAAACATCATAGCATGTCCATATGCATTAAAGGAATCTATATGCATGCAACCTATGCAAAAAGGTCACATAAGAGTCAAAACTCAAACCAAGGCTTAAACCAACACTTAAAGGACATTTACAAGTTATTAAGGGCATTCAAAACTTGCCACAAACCAGGGAGTTTCAAAACACGTCTCCCAAAACAACATGGTATCCTCCCATTGCCAACTATTATTACTAATAAGAAAATGTAAAACCATACTTGAGCTTAACCACACTTCCTGAAATTCTTCTTGCCTCTTTTTTGCCCAAGTAAGCTAATTCTCTGCATTGTTGGAAAAAGAGAGCGTAAGCACAATTGCTTTGTGAGGTATGCTCAAAACAAACCAACACAACAAGTCATTTTAGGGTAAACTACTGCAGGGATCACTTTCGTTTCTCGTTTGTACAGATTTAGTCACCACTTTTGAAAAGTTCCAATAAGTGGTCATCTACGTTTTCGATGTGTAAAGACTTGGTCACTCCGACATTATAGTCCGTTAATCCCCTAACGGATTGTTGATGTGTACAGATTTCTCATTCCACGTTGTTATTCAAACTCAGACATTATAGTCCGTTAATCTCCTAACGACTTGGTCACTAATATAACTATCCTCCATTGATGTAAAACCCAAGGTTCCACTCTATCTAAGGCCACCTTCCTTCTTTGCCTCTCTTTCAGAGCTGGCCAAATGGCATAAATGGGTCAAAAACCTGGCATCCTCAGTCGGCTCCACTTTTGTTAACTTAGACAATGGCCCAGATTCCACACTCCTCCGTCGAGAGCTCAATTAGCCTCTACAAGACTTGATTGAACTCCAACATCATTCAAAAATACTACCTCGATTGGAATCGAGTAACAACAAGAATCATGATGTGAGCGTTGCATTAAGAGCGCCATTGGAGGAGATGTATTGTGTTTGGAGGCAGAAGATTGAAGAAAGGAGACCTTTTCAGTATGTGGTCGGGTGTGAGCACTTGAGGGATTTGGTGTTGAGTGTGCAAGAAGGGGTTCTTATTCCTCGCCCGTAAACTGAAATGATTATTGATTTGGTTGAAGATGTGGCTTTGAACAATGCATCAGATATGGTACAGGGTGTTTGGGTCGATTTGGGGACCGGTAGCGGTACTATTGCTATTGCGACTGCAAGGGCGTTAAGAAGTCATGCTGGTGGTGATGCTTGTGGTAGAGTCATTGTCATTGATTTAAGTCTGGTTGCAGTCGTCGTGGCCACTTCTAATGTGCAAAGATATGGTGTAGAAGGTAACTCATTTCACAAACCCTTTTATTTCCTTCTATCTCTTTCAACTATATAGTTTGTAATGAATACCAGTTTGAAATTGTGTTTATTGTTTAGGCATAGTGAAAATTGGAAATGCTTCCTAAATTTTTAGTATGCACAAAGTATGATTAATAGTATGTGATATTATGGTGCCTGCTCGATCACGTGGCAATTTGGATGAAGACTTGTGCATGGAAGTCTTAAATTCTTTGTTTCAGAACAAGATATAGGATGAGCATTTGTAGTTTTGAATGATTTATGTGATTTGGATGAATACTTGCACCTTTCTTGTCTTGGATCATACTGAGATGTCTAGTTTAAGAACTTGCTTTTGGTTTACAAATAGGATGTGGTTGAGGTGCGGAAAGGATCCTGGTTTGAACCATTGAAAGATGTTCAAGGTGAACTTTCTGGTGTTTTGAGTAACCCGCCATACATACTGAGTGTGACATATTCGGCCTGCAAGCTGAGGATGTCAACATGAACCGATACCTGCAGGTAGAGAAGAAAGGTGGCCTTAGCTAGAGTGGAACCTTGGGTTTTACATCAATGGAGGATAGTGATATTGGTGATACTAGGTTTGAATAACAGCGTGGAATGGGAAATCTGTGCACATCAGCAATCCGTTAGGGGATTAACGGACTATAACGTCGGAGTGACCAAGTCTTTACACATCGAAAACGTAGATAACTACTTATTGGCACTTTTCAAAAGTGGTGACTAAATCTGTACAAACGGGAAACGAAAGTGACCCCTGCAGTAGTTTACCCTTCATTTTAAAAGCATTTCTCATTTAGAACTCTCTACCTCATCATGCTCTTTCTATCTCATGCTTGAAATCATTTTCAAAGCAAAAGCCACATCGTTTAAAACACATGTACCATCTATCTCATGCATTTAAAAATGCAAAGTCCCAAGGCATAGCCTTAGATGCTTAAATCTCCTAAAGCATTTCTCAAATCACATTTTCATATTTAAAACATAATGCATAAAATCATTTATATCAAGATACATGTGAATCTCATATATTTGCGTTTAGCAGCAGTAGTCGAATATGCAAATAGCTTGACTAAATGTCAAGTCCTACCCCGGTGGAATCTCGCTTCATCGTATTCTCATGGTGGCATCTCTCATCGCCACAAAGCATGGGTGTTTCACCAATACCAACCGTGGTGGAATCTCTCATCACTACACTCTCACTTTGGAACGAGATGGCACTACCCCTAATGCCTGAACCAAATAGCACGTACAAATTTTGTATATTATAGTGCACTTCTCATCATATTGGTCGACCAATTATATCCGGTAACAATAATCTCATCTCATTCCGATATATTTAATATAAACATCATTACCTACTATTTTTCAATTCATCAATCTAAATGATTCTCATCCCATTTCACAAGCATGTACAATGCATAGCATTTTCACAAATAACTCTATCTCATTGAAATATCAATTCTATCTCATGGGATCATTAAAATCATCATTTCATTTCTCAAAACATGCATAAAACAGTAGGTATAAATTAACAACAAATCAAAGAATAGAGAATTAGTGCATCACATTGCACCAAAATTTCTAGCAACACAACATCTCAACTTCTACCCAAAATCACCAAGCAATTGGCATCTAAAACAACCGAAAACATTGGTAAAACCTCTCTAAGTACTCTCCAGTCACTACCCAGTAAGATTAAGATCTAAACAACCTTGATTTAAATCTAAAAACATCATATCAACACCAAAGAACATCCATCAATCAATTAACCACATAAACAACCCATCAACCCAAAGATTTCGCCCAAGAAATCAAGAAATCTAACTAGATTCGGGTTTCTACTGCTAAAATCATTAAATAAACATTTCAACATATCATAATCATGATTAAATCTCATTATAACTTTACAAAATCAGTTTAAAATAGAGATCTCTTGACTAACCTAAACATGCATCAATTAAATGCATTTTCCACCAACATAATCTCAAAACCCAATAGAAAACAAACATAAAATACCAAAACCTTGGGAATTTCAATAAAGAATTCATCATTAGAGGAGAAGAACGAAATTACCTCTAATGTTGGTTTTTTCGTCTAATTGAATGGATTTTCATGAGAAAACCAAAGATACAAACTTGAGGTTTTGATAATAGAGAATTTGAGAGAAAAAGATAGAGATAAAAGTTAGTTACGTGAAATGTGTTTCTTAGAAAATAAAAGCTATTTAGTCTTTATCAATTATTTTCATTTAATAAACCATTTTAAAATAAATCAATTAACAAGAAAAGGTTGAATTAGACCTTTGGTCAATTACTCCTTAAAGATTCAAAGTTATGGTATTTTACAAGTTAGTCACTAGAAAAAAATTCAAAAATTGCATTTTAATCACTAAAATCTCAATGTCCAACTTCCAACCTTCAATTTCCAAATTTGCCTAAAAACATTTTAAAACCATTTTAATCCGAAACTAGTCTAAACTATCCAAAACCGATTCAACCATACCCCTTATCCAAACATGGCTAACTTCTGTTTCAAAAAAAAACATGGCTAACTTCTAGGCTCGAAATCGTGTCGTTACTCATGTTTCCTATGCAAATAAGCCACTCAAGAATGAAAACCCAAACCAATGCACAATCCATCAAATAAAGGCCTTTTACAAGTTTAAAGCCATAAAGCAAACATGCTCAAAAAGGGCGTTCATACACATCACCCAAATCACACTATGTATTTCCCCATTTCTGTAACGCCCTGATTTTGGGCCTAGAAGCTTTAGAGTTTGAATCGGACCGGTCGAGAACGGTTCGAACCTTTAAGGGAGATTTAGGGAACATCTAGTTTGGGATGCTTTAAAATTGTGGAAAATATCTAAAAATCATCATTTATTATATGAATGATTATGGTGAAAACAATTTTACAAAATAAGGTTTGGAAATACTACATTTTGGTATAGTGACCAAATCGCAATTTTTGCAAAAGTTGACTAGTGACTGTTTTGTAAAGGATTGAAACTTTGAATCTTTAAGGAGCTAATTTTACCCAAATGTTTTTAATCATATTTCTCTTTATTTTGGGTGTTTTAACAATGGTTTAATAAAGGGAATAAAAGATAAAATTCTATTTTGACTTTCATAACTACTTTACGATCTTTTTCCCTCTTTCCATTTTCTCTCAACTTCCACTCAGCCAAACACATTTCCTACATCAATTAGCCTCTGATTTTTATTATTTTGATAAGATTTCAATCTCCTTTTGATTCCTAATCGTTTCCTCATCAAATCCCCTTGTTTTCACTTTGGATTTTCAAGGAAACTTGCCCAAATTAAGGAGAAATCAGCCATTAGAGGTAAGCTTCGTCCTTCTCCTCTAATGATCAGTTCTTTACTGAAATTCCCAAGTTATTAATCCTTCGTTAATGATTTTAGAGTTGCTTTAATGTTAGAAACATGAAATTGTGTCAAAACTAAAGGTTCTTGGTGAGATCTTGATGATTTTCGTGACTATTTGTTAGACTATGTTTTGAGGTTGATTTCTAATGTATTTTGGATGGTAATTGATGTTATAAATGATGTTTATCAAACAAATCCCGAATAGGTTTGGATTCCTAAGTTTTGCATGCTAGATTGGTGGTTTTTGGGTGTTTTTGGTGTCATGTTGTAGCTGGAGGTATAAGGATGAGTTTATGGTGATTTCTGGTGTTGATTGAGGTTTAGAAATGTTTAGAAGTGATAAATCTTTGTTGGGTTTTGTTTTGGAAGAGTTTGTAGATGATTTCGGTTGTTTTGGTGGCCAAAATGATGCTTTTGGGTAGAGCATCGAGTTTGATTAGTTGATTGGTGATTTTAATGCCTGATGATGCATTAATCCTATGCTCTTATGTGTAATAAACATGGGAGACATCTTCGGACGCCTTTGGTGTTGATCCGGAAGTATCAGGAGCTTAGATATCGTTTTGGTAAGAAAGCGAAACATAATCGGTGAGTGCGAATGGTTTAGAAGTCCTTGAGGGACAAAGAAACAAGGTTTGGTTTGAAACACCATCCTAAGTCCGGAAGTAACTATGGCTAGATTTTCTCTCAAATATGTGGTTGTTGCCCTTAAAATGCTTTTACATGCTCTTGATTTGAGATAGACAAATTCCTACTGTTTTATGCCTGATTTGTAGCATGAAATGATGCTTTGAAGAGTTTGCATGAGATATCATGTTGCATTGAAGAGTTTTGAGATTTTGAATTAATGCAAATCATGAGATATGATTTTGAAATGAGATTAGAAAATATTGAGAAATGTTGCATAAAAACATTAGGTGAGATGATGTTTTTGACATAATATATTGGCATTGAAGATGAGATAGTTACTGGATATAATTGATCGATAAATAGGATGAGAGTGCACTATAAACTAAAATTTGTACGTGCTCTTTGGAGTCGAGCAATGGGGGTAGTGCCATCCCGATCCAAAGTGAGAATCTGATGATGAGAGATACCATCGGGGTAGGACTTGGTGAAATACCCAAGCTTTGTGGCAATGAAAGATACCGCCATGAGAATCCGGTGATGAGAGATTCCACCAGAGTAGGACTTGACTTTGAGTCAAGCTAATCCGCATATCCGAGTAAAGATGAAATGTGAAATGCCAATATAAAATATGGAAATGTATTTGAATCACATGTACCAAATAAAGAGATGTTTAATGCTATGAGAATATGCAAAGTCCTTATATTTTCCTAAAATTACGGACTTTGCAGATTTTATTTTTAGGAAAAAAAGATTGTCCTCAACTGTTGAGAGAAGGTCAGGCTCCGATGAGAGCAGTTGAGCCACAGAGAGGTTGTGGGCGCGGCCGTGGTAACTTTCAGCACATAGATGAAGGTGGAAGGAATGTAGAACATGTGGTTGTTGTTCAACCTGAGGGTGGTGGCCAGGCTCGAGTGTATGCTCATCGGGAGGGGAGGAATGACACAGACGTGATCGCATGTACCTTTACTATGCAATCCTTGTCATTACTTTCTTTGATTGATTTTGGATCTACACACTCGTACATATTGCATTAACATGCTCAAATGCTCGGTTTTCCTGTTGAGTCTTTGGATGTGGGTATGCGTGTGACTAGTTCCTTTGGTGAGACGGTTGTAATAAAAAGATTGTATAGGAGGTTCCCCTTAATGGTGCAAGATCATATGTTTCTTGACGATCTTATGGAATTGCCATTGTTGAGTTGATTGAACACTTGCAAATGGCCAAGAGGGGGGTGAATTGGCAATTAAAATTTTGGTGAAGAGAAAGATTGAAAATAAAAATAACACAAGGGGTTATAGTGGTTCAAGTTCTCCAAATGAACTCTACATCCACTACCTTAGCTCCCACTAAGGATTTTCAAACAATTCACTAATTGAATTTGTCCCCTTTTCTTGGATGAGGACGAAACCTTACAATTTCGATTAAGCTTTCTACCAAAAGCTTAATCCACTCAAATACAAAGAAGAATTTGGTAAACTCAAATGTTTCCTCTCAAAGGATGATTTTCTACCCAATTACAATTTCAACAACCCCAAACTCACAATACAATTTGACAAATTGAAAGACAAAAGAGTTGGGTACAAGAATATGACTTTGAATAGCTCAAGGGTTTGGATTTTTTCTTTGATGATGCTTGAATGTTCAATAGTTGTTGCTTGGTCAATTGAAGCTTGTTTTTATACCCTTCCATTGATTTCTAGCCGTTTGGGTGGTTGGGATCATCAATAGAGCCGTTGTGGACATTTTTCCCACATTAAATGTAGCTCTGCAGCCTACTGTATCGGTACTCGGGAAGGGCGTATCGATACCTGCATCAAAGAGGAAAGAGTCGTTGTGCTTGTAAACAGAGTGTATCGATACGCATAGAAGGCGTATCGGTACGTTTTTAAGGGGCGTATCGATACGGAGGTTAGTATCGATACGGTACAAAGTTACTGGAATTCCAAGTAATGTTTGTATAAAAAGTGTATCGTTACGCATACCAAGCGTATCGGTACGGTATAACGACCTTTTGAAAATTGGGAAACCAACCAACTGACAAGTAACGGTCAAATAATTAAATGCCTAGATTTTTCAAAGATATGCTTAGCGTATCGATACGGTTACTAAGCGTATCGGTACGGTTGCATGAAAAACATTTGCCCAGATGCATATCGTATCGATACGGTTTCAGGGCGTATCGGTACGGTATGTTCAAATAAAATTACAGTGACAAAATAGGGTATCGATACGCTAAGGGTATCGATACGCCTGGGCGTTTTTGAATACTTAGGCTTGAAAAACATAGGAAAATACTTAAGAGAATATATATGTTTTAAGATCATGTCTTTAAATGTTATTTTGTTCAAAAATACTTGTCAATTGTGAAACTTTAAAGAGTACTTAAAAATTTATTGTTTTGCAAATTGGTCCTTAAGTTTATGTGTTATATCAAAATCAATTTCGGTTTTACAAACTCCCCCTTTTTGATATAACAAAACCATAAATAAATTTTTAAGTTTTTGAAACTTTGAAAAGCTTTCTCCCCCTTACTTTAAGATACATTTTCAAAACAAAAATATTTTGACTCCTTCTCCCTCTTTTTGTTAGATCAAAATAGAATACAAGGATAATAGCAATATAAAGCAACCATAATGCATTAAACTTAAAACAAACATAAGAGTTAAAATTCATAAACTCCAAGATAAACATAAAGGTTCAAATGCATAAATGTCAAAGCAACCTTCATAATCCAAACTCTTAAAATCCTAAAAAACATAGATAATAGGCATAAACTTCAAGTTCTAAAAACGAAAATGCAATAACAATAATAAAAGACTAAATGGCCTAAGATGAGATGCATGATCTACTCGTCCCCTTCGTCATCATGGTCGTCCTCGTCATCTTCTTCTTCATCTTCTTGAGAGGGTTGATTCCTTCGGGTTTGATTGATCCAAGCACCATGGAAGGCGGTAAGAGAGATGTCCATGGAGTTTTGGCGAGCGACCATGGTATCTATCTTCTTGTCCATGCCTTGGACGCGATCCTCTAAGGATGTGAAACGAGTATCCATCGCGGTGAACTTCTCATTGAGGAAGGTCATGAGAGTATCCATGGAGGAGGAATCAAGAGGAGCACGGTGAGAACTCGAAGAAGCACGAGAGGTATCGACCGGAGCAACGGGCGGAGGATCTTGAGGATTGCGAACCCACTCATTATCAACATAAGTGAAACCGGAACGAGCTAGGGAACGCTCATCAATAGGTAGGACAAGGGTTTCGGGAAAATCATGTGAACAATCAATGCCAAGGGAATGAAATAGACAACTCAAAGCCGTGGAGTAGTAAAAAGATGAGACTAGTTTGGTGTGACGGTTTTGAACTAAGAAGACAAGGTCGGCAAACATAATTTGACACAAATTCGGACGTTTGCCTTCTCTAAAACACTTAAGCCAAAAGTCATCTGTTTGACGAATAGTTGAATATTTCCCACCCGATGGACGAAGAAACCAAGAAACAAGAAGGCGAAGGATACGGTCATGAGCATTTAAAACTTTTGCGGGACCTAAATAACTCGTACCCAATGAATGTTCATCATTAATACCAACATCTTCAAAACCAAAGACATTGCATAAAACTTTTTGATCAATTTGAAAACGTTTGCCCATAACGGAAGATTCAATGGCAATGACATGCTCCCTAGGTTCATCATGTATACATATGGCATTAGAAAAGAACACAATGACTAGGTTCCTATATAGGATAGGAGGAATATTCAAAAAGGTTAAGAATTTCCATTGCTTAATCAAAGGTAGGTATTGAAACTTGAAACGAGCAGAAATTAAAAAAGGGATAGATACAACTCGCTCCTCCCTAAGGTTCATTCCTTGAAAAAGTTTATATCGTTCCCTATCAAGAGGTTCAAGAAAAGTTAATTGGATGATGTAAGGAAGGTTAGGTGTAGGGTTACCCTCGACATCCTCGATAGGATTGGAAATAGAACGATGACGCTTAGTTCCCTTTTTCGGTGCCATAATCATGAAAATACATCAAAAATGATTCGAATATGTATGCAATTAACATCCTATTTGATCCAATAAATTCTAATAATTCAAGGTAATTTGTTAAAAAGAATTTTAAAATTAAAGAGATATTCACAAAACAAAAAAAAAAGTTTTAAAAAAATATCGAATATAAAATATATTCGAATAAAAAAATTTAACTTTTGAAAAAATTTTGTGAAAAAAAAGGTGAAACCCACAACAATTAAACAAGGTTTGTACAGAAATCAGTTGAAACATCAATTAAAAGCAAACAAAAATTAAAAAAAAAGAGAAAATTGTATACCTTGAATCTTAGAATGGATGAAAGAGGGGATGTGAATGCACAAGATTTGATGCCCAAGGTTTGCCTTGATGTGTAGAGCAAAAACCCTCAAGAAATTTTGAAGATTGATGGTAAGATTTGAAGTATTGAGGGGGTTTATATAGGGTTTCGCGGCTAGGGTTTCTGGAGAGAAAAAGGGTTTTGTGTTTTAAAGTGTTTTAACATATACAGCCCTAAATAGCCTCTCCGTCGAGGCCGTATCGATACGCTATACACGCGTATCGATACCCTTTAACCCTAATTTTATATTCTTCGTTACTACCGTATCGATACGCGGGGCCGTATTGATACGCTTGTCTTTGACTATTTCCCTTGACTTGTACCGTATCGATACGAGGTGTCGTATCGATACTTGTTCATCTGCAAAAATTCCCAGATATCAACCCGTATCGATACGCCTAAGCAGTATCGATACAGCATTACCAGTTTCTGCAGTTTTGACAGATTTAAGTGCAAAAAACCAATTTGAAACGTCCCTAAAGGCATGTACATGTCATATGAACAAGTTTTAATGGCTAAACTTAATATGTACTCCCCCTAGCAACATGCATAGAAGCAAGGAGGACAAAATTAACATAAGCATGAATCACAAACAATTTCAAGCAAATTTTGACATTTTGGGACCAAAAAAGTGTCAAGAAAGGCTAGTTAAACCTAACTCTCTCCTAAGGGTCCAAAAGCGCTCTTTATCTAAAGGTTTTGTAAATATATTCGCTAATTGGTTCAAGGTGTCAACAAACTCTATAACAACATCATTTTTCAAAACATGATCTCTAATCAAATGATGTCCAGTTTCTATGTGTTTAGTTCTAGAGTGTTTGATGGGATTCTTCGTGAGACAAATGGCACTAGTGTTGTCACACCTAACGGGTATGGTTTCTATTTTAACACCATAATCTAAGAGTTGTTGCTTCATCCAAAGGACTTGAGCACAACAACTCCCTAAGGATATGTACTCCGCTTCGCTGGTAGATAAGGCTACGCTATTTTGTTTCTTAGAGAACCAAGATACGAGCATACTACCTAAGAATTGGCATGTCCCGGAGGTACTTTTCCTATCTATCTTACATCCCCCATAATCCGCATCCGAAAAAGCATGAAGGCTAAAAGTTGAATCCTTAGGATACCAAAGACCTAAAGTAGGTGTGTCTCTAAGGTATCTAAAACTTCTCTTAATGGCAACTAAGTGTGATTCTCTAGGACTAGCTTGAAACCTAGCACACAAGCAAACACTAAACATAATATACGGTCTACTTGCGGTAAGGTAAAGCAAAGAACCTATCATGGATCTATAAAGCTTGGAATCAACACACTTACCTCCTTCATCTTTGTCAAGCTTTATGGAAGAACTCATAGGAGTGGCTTGAGGTTTTGCATTCTCCAAGCCAAACTTCTTGAGCATATCATTCACGTACTTAGCTTGATTTATGAAGGTGACATCCTTCCTTTGTTTGATTTGGAGTCCCAAAAAGAATGAGAGCTCCCCTATCATGCTCATCTCGAACTCACCTTGCATTAGCTTAGAAAATTCCTTACAATAACACTCATTAGTAGAACCAAAAATAATATCATCAACATAAATTTGAACTACTAAGATGTCATTGTTATATCTTTTTATGAAGAGTGTTGTATCCACCTTTCCTTTTTTCAAAACCTTTTTCAATTAAGAAATTTGAAAGTCTCTCATACCAAGATCTAGGAGCTTGTTTTAAACCATAGAGAGCTTTTCTAAGTTTAAACACATGGTTTAGAAATTTTGAATCCTCAAAACCCGGTGGTTGTTCAACATACACCTCTTCATTTATAAAACCATTTAAAAAGGTACTTTTCACATCCATTTGAAAAGGCTTGAAATCATGATAACATGCAAATGCAAGTAACATCCTAATAGCTTCCATCCTAGCTACAGGTGCATAAGTCTCATCAAAATCAATTCCCTCTTCTTGTGTATAGCGTTGAGCAACAAGCCTAGCCTTGTTTCTCACTATATTACCACTTTCATCTAATTTATTCCTAAAAACCCATTTTGTACCTATAGTAGATTGATTATTAGGCCTTTCAACTAATGTCCAAACTCTACTTCTCTCAAATTAATTTAATTCCTCTTGCATGGCCAAAATCCAAAAATCATCTTTTAAAGCTTCTTTAATATTTTTAGGCTCAATGCATGAAAGAAATGCAACATGATTCATTAATTTGAGAGAGGATCTAGTAGTTACCCCCTTGGATGGATCACCCATGATTTCACCACCTTTGACATAGTTTAACTCCCTTGGGTAAGACACCTCCCTTTCCTCAAGAGCCAAGTCCTTCAAGGCTTCAAGAGGTGGATCTTGTGAATCCTCTTCTTTAGTTGGAATCTCATCCACCTTTGACGTTTGTCCTCCATCAATGGCATCAATGATTTCTATATCATCATCATCACAAGATTCCTTCCTCGGAAGGAGGTTATCATCGAAAACAACATGTACTGACTCTTCAACAACTAGAGTTCTTTTATTAAATACATGATAGGCTTTAGAATTTAAAGAATACCCTAAGAAAATAGCTTCATCACTTTTAGCGTCAAATTTACCTAAGTTTTCTTTACCATTATTTAAAACAAAACACTTGCAACCAAAAGGGTGAAAACAGCCAATGTTAGGCTTCTTAGATTTTAAAATCTCATAAGGTGTTTTCTTTAAAATTGGCCTAATCATTACTCGATTTATGATATAGCAAGCGGTATTTGTGGCTTCCGCCCAAAAAAATTTAGGTAAATTATTTTCGCAAAGCATGGTTCTAGCCATTTCTTCTAAAGTACGATTTTTCCTCTCAACTACCCCATTTTGTTGAGGAGTGCGAGGTGCGGAAAAATTGTGGCTAATCCCATTTTCATTTAAAAACTCATCGAAACCTAGATTTTGAAATTCGATTCCATGATCACTTCTAATATGAGAAATTTTAAGTTCAAGATCATTTTGAGTTATTTTAGAAAATGTGATGAATTTTTCTAAAGCCTCATCCTTTGTACTTAAGAATAGAACCCAAGTATACCTAGAATAGTCATCTACAAGCACAAAAGCATATGATTTTCCACCCAAACTCATTGTTCTAATTGGCCCAAAAAGATCCATATGAATCAATTGTAAACATCTACTAGTAGAGACATCATTTATGGATTTAAAAGAACTTCTATGTTGTTTACCCTTTGAAAATGCATCACAAATTTTATCATTTGAAAATTTAAGTTTGGGTAAACCTCTAACTAGATCAAGGGAGATTAATTTCTCTAAGACACTCATGCTAGCATGTCCTAATTTTCTATGCCAAAGCCATGCGTCATGTTCATTTTGTGCAACTAAGCATGTATGGGATGAATGGATGTCATCTAAATGCACCATGTAAATATTGCTTATTCTATGTCCTATGAGCATTATTTAATTTGTTTTAATGTTTAAAATTTTGCAACCACTTTTATCAAATAAAACATTAAAACCCCTATCACATAATTGACTAATGCTCAACAAATTATGTTTAAGACCGTTGACATACAAAACATGTTCAATGAAAATAGAAGAGTGATTACCAATGGAGCCTATTCCTTCAATGTGTCCTTTTGAATTGTCACCGAAAGTTAATACTCCTCCACTCTTAGGCTTTAGTTCCACAAATCTACTATTGTCACCGGTCATGTGTCTTGAGCATCCACTATCAAGGTACCAAGAATTTTTGCTTGAAGCTTTAGCCTTGTAGCAATGCTCCCCCTACAAACAAAGAAATTAGAACTTGGTTTTTGGTACCCAAATCATTTTGGGTCCATGAGTGTTAGCCTTCAACAATTTGGTTCCCTTAGGAATCCAAGAAGCAATAGCATTCAAATCATTAGATAATGAGTTCTTTAGGAACCCAAACACTCCTAACTCTATGACTTCTAGCTTGCTTATAAAAATTTCTTTGTTTAGGTACAAAATGTTTTCTTTTTACATATTGGGATTTAGAATGATTTCCTTTTTCAAAATTATTTTTCCCAATAGTAATTGATGTTTTAAGATTATCCACTTCCTTTGTGTGATAATCTTGAAAATCAGAGAGAAGTTTTTCAAGTTCAAGATTTTTAGTTTTAAGATCATTTGAAAGATTAACTAAAAACAAAACCTTCTTTTCCAATTCGGAGTTAGTTTTTGAAAATGTCTCATTTTGAATTTTTAAATCGGAAATTGTTTTCTTGTTTTTCAAAATGGACTCTTTGTATTTTCCTACTAACTCATCATACACTTCTTGCAATTCATCATAAGCATCTTGAAGTTCCTCAATAGAAAAATCGAAATTGGATGAGTTAGAGTTTACCTTAGGTTCATCATCAATGGCCATGAGACATAGGTTGGCCACTTCCTCCTCTTCCTCGGAAGACTCATCGTCACTCCAAGTAGCAATTTGTGCTTTGAACTTGTTCTTCTTCCCAAAGCTTTTCTTTTTCAATTGAGGACACTCGGAACGAATGTGACCCGGTTTCTTGCATTCATAGCAAGTAATTTGGTCCTTCTCCTATTCCTTGCTTTTACTCTTGAAGTCTCCCTTTCTAATGAACTTTCTTCCACGATTTGACTTCATAAACCGAGTAAAGCGTTTGGCCAACATAGCCATCTCCTCATCTTCATCCTCACTAGAATCGCTTTCTTGTTGTGAAGCCTTTAGTGCTATTCCAACTTTCTTCTTCTCAACTTCCTTCTTCTCCACTATCTTCTTCTCTTGTTCTCTTCCCTTCCTCATAATCTCATGTGTGAGTAGAGATCCAACAAGAGCATCTAGCTTGAGAGTCTTCAAATCTCTAGCTTCAATCATGGTCGTTCTCTTGCCATCCCATGATTTCGGAAGAGAATACAACAACTTTCTCACTAGCTTGTCTTCGGGAATGATTTCACCAAAACCCTTCAAACCGTTAACAATGACCGAGAACCGATCAAACATCTTGGAGACACTTTCTTCGGGATCCATCTTGAAGTTCTCATAGCTTAGATTGATTAGCCCAATCTTTGTCTCCTTGACATCACTAGTTCCCTCGTATGTTGTCTCGAGGGCGTCCCAAACCTCCTTGGCATTTTCGATTGAAGACACCTTGGAGTAGATATCCGGACCAAGTGCACAAAATATTACATGAAGAGCTTTGTCATTCACTTGCATCCTTCTTCTTTCATCATTGGTCATTTCGGCTTTGATCTTTGGGATGAGCCTTTCTCCATCTCTCCTCATGGGAATGTATGGACCTTCTTCAACTACATCCCACACCATATAGTCGTTAGACTTGATGAAGAGCCTCATCCTATTCTTCCAATAAGGATAGTTATCCCCATTGAAGAATGGTGACTTGGTGGTGGATTGGGACTCATAGTTGGAGGTGGATGCCATTGCTTGACTTGTTGTTGATCAAACTCTCCAAGAATCGACTCAAGAGGGTTTTAATCCTTCCAATGAGTGTAGCTCTGATACCAATTGTTGAGTTGATCGAACACTTGCAAATGGCCAAGAGGGGTGAATTGGCAATTAAAATTTTGTTGAAGAGAAAGATTGAAAATAAAAATGACACAAGGGGTTATAGTGGTTCAAGTTCTCCAAATGAACTCTACATCCACTACCTTAGCTCCCACTAAGGATTTTCAAACAATTCACTAATTGAATTCGTCCCCTTTTCTTGGATGAGGAGGAAACCTTACAATTTCGATTAAGTTTTCTACCCAAAGCTTAATCCACTCAAATACAAAGAAGAATTTGGTAAACTCAAATGTTTCCTCTCAAAGGATGATTGTCTACCCAATTACAATTTCAACAACCCCAAACTCACAATACAATTTGACAAATTGAAAGACAAAAGAGTTGGGTAGAAGAATATGACTTTGAATAGCTCAAGGGTTTGGATTTTTGCTTTGATGATGCTTGAATGTTCAATAGTTGTTGCTTGGTCAATTGAAGCTTGTTTTTATACCCTTGCATTGATTTCTAGCCGTTTGGGTGGTTGGGATCATCAATAGAGCCGTTGTGGGCATTTTTCCCGCATTAAATACAGCTCTGCAGCCTACCGTATCGGTACTCGGGAAGGGCGTATCGATACCTGCATCAAAGAGGAAAGAGTCGTTGTGTCTGTAAACAGAGCGTATCGATACGTATAGAAGGCGTATCGGTACGTTTTTAAGGGGCGTATCGATACGGAGGGTAGTATCGATACGGTACAAAGTTACTGGAATCCCAAGTAATGTTTGTATAAAAAGTGTATCGATACGCATACCAAGCGTATAGGTACGGTATAACGACCTTTTGAAAATTGGGAAACCAACCAACTAACAAGTAACGGTCAAATAATTAAATGCCCAGATTTTTCAAAGATATGCTTAGCGTATAGATACGGTTACAAGCGTATCCGTACGGTTGCATGAAAAACACTTGCCCAGATGCATATCATATCGATACGGTTTCAGGGCGTATCGGTACGGTATGTTCAAATAAAATTACAGTGACAAAATAGGGTATCGATACGCCTAGGCGTTTTTGAATACTTAGGCTTGAAAATATAGGAAAATACTTAAGAGAATATATATGTTTTAAGATCATGTCTTTAAATGTTATTTTGTTCAAAAATACTTGTCAATTGTGAAACTTGAAAGAGTACTTAAAAATTTATTGTTTTGCAAATTGGTCCTTAAATTTATGTGTTATATCAAAATCAATTTTGGTTTTACACCATTCTATGGTTTTGACATAATTATTGGCATGGATTGGCTTGTTAAGCATAGAGTCGTTGTAGATTTTTAAAGCAAGCGTGTTTCGCTTAAACTTGCGGATGATTATGAGGTTCTGGTGGTGGGAGAAAATGTAAAGTTTCTATCTAATGTAGTGTCTACGCTTGAAGCGAGCCGGATGTTACGTCAAGGATGTGAGGTTTATCTAGCCTTTTTTATGAATCCTAGTACTAAGGAGGTTCGCGTACAGGATATAAGGACCGTGTGTGAGTTTCCTGGAGTGTTTCCGGAGGAATTACCTAGTTTGCAACCTAGTCAAGAGCTTGAATTTGGAATTGAGTTGTATGAGAACACAACTCCAGTGTCCATTGCTCCCTATCGCATGGCACCCAAGGAGTTGAAGACGCAACTTCAAGAGTTGCTTGACCGAGGCATTATTCGGCTTAGTGTGTCACCTTGGGGTGCATCAGTCTTGTTTGTTAAAAAGAAAGATGACACGATAAGAATGTGCATTGATTATCGTCAGCTGAATAAGTTGACCACCAAGAACAAGTATCCTTTGCCGAGGATTGATGATCTTTTTGATCAGTTTCGAGGGGTGGCTGAGTTTTCAAAGATTGATTTGAGGTCAGGGTATTATCAATTAAAGGTGAAGGATGTGGATGTGCCAAAAACAACCTTTCGAACGAGATATGGGCATTATAAATTTCTAGTGATGCCATTTGGATTGACGAATGCTCCTGCTGCTTTCATGGACATGATGAACAGGGTGTTCCATGAATTCTTGGATAAGTTCATTGTGGTGTTCATCGATGATATCCTTGTGTACTCTCGTACTAAGAAGGAGCACAAGGGTCATTTGAGGATCGTTTTTCAAGCGTTGTTAGAAAATTAGCTTTATGCTAAGCTGGGAAAATGTGAGTTCTGGCTTAAGGAAGTTGTTTTTTTGGTCATGTGGTTTCGGCTGAAGGGATTCGAGTCGATCCTCAGAAGGTTGAGGCGGTGATGAAGTGGAAGCCTCCTAGGTCTGTTCATGAGGTTTGTAGTTTCCTAGGGTTGGAAGGTTACACCCAGAGGTTTATGGATGGTTTTTCTAAGATTGTTGCCCCTTTGACGAAGTTGTTACAGAAGGAGGTTAAGTATGAATGGACGGAAGCGAGACAACAAGCTTTTGAGAAGCTGAAGGCAGCTTTGACGCAAGCTCCTATCTTGGTTCAACCTGAATCAGAGAAAGAGTTTGTGGTGTATAGTGACACATCCTATGTTGGTTTGGGGTGTGTTTTAATGCAAGAGGGTAGGGTAGTGGCTTATGCATCGCGACAGTTGAAAGTGCATGAGCACAATTATCCTACACATGACATCGAGTTGGTTGTTGTGGTTTTTGCCCTAAAGATCTGGAGACATTTTCTCTATGGTGAGAAGTGTATTGTGTACACGGATCATAAGAGTTTGAAGTATCTAATGTCTCAGAAAGAGTTGAATCTTAGGCAACAACGTTGGGTGGAGTTGCTTAAGGATTACGATCTAACGATCGAGTATCATTCGGGGAAGGCCAATGTTGTAGCTGATGCTTTGAGCAGGAAAGTGGTGGTGGAGTTAAGGGCGATGTTTGCTAGCTTGAGCATATTGCGGGATGGTGGTCTTGTTGCTGAACTGCAAGTGAAACCATCTCTAGTTTAGTTGATTAAGGATAAACAATTGTTGGATGATTCTTTGGTGTCGCATGTTCGGGATATTGTAGAAGGTAGGCCATCAAATTTTTGTTTCAATGATGATGGTGTTTTATGTTTTGGGAGTCGAATAGTGGTTCTGAATGATGTTGATTTGAGGCACACTATTCTGACTGAAGCTTATAGTAGTCCTTTTGTTATGCACTCTGGTAGTACAAAGATGTACCGTGATCTGAAGGATTAGTATTATTAGGTGGGATTGAAGAAAGATGTTGCTGAGTATGTTAGTAAATGCTTGGTATGTCAGTAGGTTAAGGGTGAACATTAATTTCCTTCAGGGTTATTGCAGCCGTTAAGGATTCTTGAATGGAAGTGGGGGAGGATCACCATGGACCTTGTGTCTAGTTTTCCTTTATCGCCATCAAAGAAGAATTTTGTCTAGGTGATTGCGGATCGCCTCACGAAGTGTGGACATTTCTTGCTTGTGCATACTACATATACCTTGGATAAGCTTGCAGAGTTGTACATTGTTGAGATTGTACGATTGCATGGAGTGCCAAAATCTATAGTGTCGGATAGAGATCTGAGGTTTACCACAAGGTTTTGGGAGTGTTTGCATCAAGCACTGGGTACGCGGCTGAATTTCAGTACTTCTTATCATCCGCAGACAGATGGACTGTCGGAGCTTGTTATCCAAGTGCTTGAGGATATGTTGAGATGTTGTGTTATTGAGATTCAAGGCTCATGAGAGATGCACCTGCCTTTGGTAGAGTTTGCTTATAATAACAGTTACCATGCAAGTATTCAAATGGCACCTTATGAGGCTTTGTACGGGAGGAAGTGCATAAATCCTCTTTGTTTGGCTAAAACGAGACAAAAGTTGGTTTCGATGTCAGCTTTGTTAAAAGGAACCACCGTGAAAGTGAAGCTCATTTGTGAGCGGTTGAAGGCAGCATCAGATCGGCAAAAGTCTTACCCGGATTTGAAGCGTAAGGAGATAGAATTTACTGTGGGCGAGCGTGTGTTTCTGAAAGTTTCACATTGGAAGAAGGTGAAGAGATTTGGCCGGAAAGGCAAGTTGAGCCCAAGGTTCATTGGACCATACGAGGTCATAGAATGTGTGGGTTCTATTGCTTACAAGCTGAGACTACCTTAAGAGCTAGAAAAGATACATAATGTGTTTCATGTATCCATGCTTGGGAGGTATAGATCGGATTCGTCGCATGCCATGCCTGTGGAAGAGGTTGAGTTGAATCCGGACATGACATATGATGAAGAACCTATTGAGATTCTAGATTCGAATAGTAAGGTTCTTCGAGGTAATACCATTGACCTGGTTAAAGTCTTGTGGAGACATCACAGTGTTGAGGAAGCCACGTGGGAAAGGAATGAAGACATAAAGCAGCAATTTCCTTACCTTTTTCCTCCAGGTAAATTTCGAGGATGAAATTTCTTAAGAGAGGGAGAGTTGTAACGCCCTGATTTTGCGCCTAGAAGTTTTAGAGTTTGAATTGGACCGATCGAGAACGGTTCGAACCTTTTAGGGAGATTTAAGGAACACCTAGTTTGGGATGCTTTAAAATTGTGGAAAAGTATCTAATAATCCTTATTTATTATATGAATGATTATGGTGAAAACAATTTTACAAAATAAGGTTTGGAAATACTACATTTCTGTGTAGTGACCAAATCACAATTTTTGCAAAAGTTGACTAGTGACTATTTTGTAAAGGATTGAAACTTTGAATCTTTACAGTGCTAATTTTACCAAAATGTTTTTAACCAGATTTCTCTTTATTTTGGATGTTTTAATAATGATTTAATAAAGGGAATTAAAAGATAAAAATTTATTTTGACTTTCACAACTACTTTACGATCTTTTTTCCTCTTTTCATTTTCTCTCAACTTCCACTCAGCCAAACACATTTCCTCAATCAATTAGCCTCTGATTTTCATTCCTTTTGATGAGATTTCAATCTCCTTTTGATTCCTAATCTTTTCCTCATCAAATCCTCTTGTTTTCACTTTGGATTTTCAAGGAAACTTGCCCAAATTAAGGAGAAATCAGCCACTTGAGGTAAGCTTCATCCTTCTCCTATAATGATCAGTTCTTTACTGAAATTCACATGTTATCAATCCTTTGTTAATGATTTTTGAGTTGCTTTAATGTTAGAAACATGAAATTCTGTCAAAACTCAAGGTTCTTGGTGAGATCTTGATTATTTTTCGTAACTAGTGATTAGGCTCTATTTTGAGGTTGATTTCTAATGTATTTTGGATGGTAATTGATGTTATAAATGAGGTTTTATCAAACAAATCCCGAATAGGTTTCGATTCCTAAGTTGTGCATGCTAGATTGGTGGTTTTTTGGGTGGTTTTGGTGTCCTGTTGTAGCTGGAGGTATTAGGACGAGTTTATGGTGATTTTTGGTGTTGATTGAGGTTTAGAAATGTTTAAAAGTGATAGATCTTGGCTGGGTTTTATTTTGGAAGATTTTGGTTTTGGGTTTTATCAAACAAATCCCGAAATGATGGTTTTGGGTAGAGCAGCGAGTTTGATTATTTGGTTGTTGATTTCAATGCATGATGATGCATTAATCCTCTGCTCTTATAGTAATAAACAAGGCATACATCTTCTGGTGCCTTTGGTGTTGATCCGGAAGTGCCGGGAGCTTAGATATCATTTCGGCAAGCAAGAGAAACGTAATCAGTGAGTGTGAATGGTTTAGAAGTCCTTGAGGGACAAAGAAACAAGGTTTGGGGATTTACGATTGGTTTGAAACACCATCCTAAGTCCAGAAGTAAGTATGGCTAGATTTGCTCTCAAATATGTGGTTGTTGTCCTTAAAATTCTTTTACATGATTTTGATTTGAGATAGACAAATTCCTACTGTTTTATGCATGAATTGTAGCATGAAATGATGCTTTGAAGAGTTTGCATGAGATAGCATGTTGCATTGAAGAGTTTTGAGATTTTGAATTAATGCAAAGCATGAGATATGATTTTTAAATGAGATGAGAAAATCTTAAGAAATGTTGCATAAAACAGCAGGTGAGATGATGTTTTTGACATAATATATTGGCATTGAAGATGAGATTGTAACCACCTGGACCCGCTTATGCGTTTAACCCAACTCCAGGCGGTCACAACCTATAATCAAACCCTTGTGAAATATCATAGTCAAAATTTCAAAACTGACATAGTTTCCCCCCTTTCGGGAGATTTACGAATCATATCATAAAACATGTTGTCGAATACATATCAATGATATTCTAAGAATGATTATAAAGTCTACTAGTAACGCTTTCAAATCCATCCAAAAGTAGTAAACAAAAATTTAGTATCATGTGATTACAAAATAGATGATATGAAAGCATAAAGTGTTTAGTTATAACATAAGCCATCACCCGAAAAAACCAAAAGATAAGTAGTATCAAAATATAGGCATAAGTCACCCAAATACAGACAGTTTGGAAGATAAGAACATTACAACAGTCTAGAGCTAAATGTGCTGATCCTCCAGTTGTCGGGTCCAAAAGGGATAGCCTATCACAAGTATCTTAAAGGGGAGAAGAAGAAGGCATGAGCTAGGGAGCTCAGTGTGTTCTAATAAGTGCAGATCAAACAAGCAATGAATACATAACAATCAGATCATAAGAACACATAGCAGATCAATGCAAATGCTCGGATGCATACATGAGTTTACTAATGACTACCCTCCAACCTTACACCAAATGCAGTCCCCCAGAACTACATCCATAAGGACTTACCCTAGGCCCAATGGGCATAGGTGCCACCTAAGGGGATGCCTTAGGTCCATAAGGACTTACCCTAGGCCCGATGGGCATAGGTGCCACTCAAGGGGAGACCTTGAGTCCATAAGGACTTACCCTAGGCCCGATGGGCATAGGTGCCACTCAAGGGGAGACCTTGAGTCCATAAGGATTTACCAGCTTGATCAGGGTTGTGCCAACAGAGACTTCACGACATAACCCAATAGTATACCCCAGATAGTAATCAGTGTCCAGATCTCAGATATGAATAACAAAGTACATGTGGCAGGCATTCTATTCAGAATATCAGAAACATAAGATTTATACTTTTGAAAGATAATTGGGCATACCTATTGAGCAAAGTAGACATTCTCATCATTCAACATACAAACAGATTGTAACATCTCAGGTCGAGCTAACATGTCATACTTTCAAGTTCATCAGACAATCATGCAATTCTATCCCAGATCAAGAAATCATATTACAAGTATACGAATTGAGCAAACATATATTATGTCGGCAGAGAATGTCATTATATAACCAGTTCATCATTTCATCTCATTTCTAACATAGTGATGCAATCTCAACAACAATTAAGATATTAAACAAACATAGTATTGTTTATGATTAAATCAATAAGAAATTCATTCAACAAAATATAGCACACATGGAACACACCTCAAAGCTGGTCAGAGAAGGGTCTAACGGACACATGGCTCAGTACGCTCAGATACGGGGTCGGATCCTAGATCAAGAAAGAGTAATGGTCATAATGTGAAATAAGAGTTAAACTTATTCTTATACATATGGTTTGAATTCATACTGATATTCACTGAAGCGTGAGGATGAGCGGGTCGAGAGGAGCTAGGATGAGCTGGTGAGTGGTCACACGAGTCTCGGGTACCTTTACACAATTAAAACACTAGTTTAGACACTTATTCGATTTACTATTATTTGAATGGAATAATTAAGTACATATGCATGATTTGGGTTTAAGGTCAGATTCGGGGGCCTTAGAGTCATAATTTCGCAAAACGGACTCAAGATGTTGAAAAACATACAATAAGGCCTTTTCGAAAAGTTTGACTTTTTGGTCAAAGTCAACGCTGACGTCAGCATGACGTCAGCAGTCAACTGGGTCAAGAGTCAACTGAGTCAACTTTGCGAGTTGGCTCACTGAGATGACTCGGCGAGTCAATTCAACCGGGTCGGGTTAATGGGTCGGGTCGGACAGCTTATTACCCTTAAAAAGAGACGTCGCTGGCAGCGACCGGAAATTCGTCGGAGGTTGCCGGAACCACCCAAAGTACCTGGAAAAATAAAAGGGATCCGAGTTACACAAAACCCAGGAACCAGCCAGAAATTAACCGAAATTAAGAATGGGCCGCCAAAACTTACGTAACTCCGACGGAGGCTTTGCCAGGGTCGGTTGGATTCAAAACTTTAGGGGTTTTGTTGGGCTCGACGAGGGGGATGTAGATCTGACGGTGGCTCGTCAGTTGGACGCCGAAATCAACCGGAAAGCGAACGGAGAAGGGCGGCGATTGTAGGGGTTTTTTGGTTGAGATTTTCGGTATAGATCCACGACGAGAGACAGCCCAAAAGCGCGAGTGTTTACCACAGTCGTGATCAGGGTGCAACGGCCGACGCGGCAAGGTCAGCGGTGACGACCACAGCACGGTGGTGACGAGGCGACAATGGCTGGAGGAAAAAGACGGTGATGGTGAAAGAAGTTCCAGAGAAATCGAAAAAAGGGGGAGATATTAATTTTGGTAGGTGAAAAGTCATCCCCCTTATTAAAAACAGGCATACATGCACTTGAATGATACTAAAGAAATTTGAGGTGCCTTAGACCCTAAGAGCTTCATAGCTCAGATGGCTAGGTCATGGCCAAACCTATAGGAGGTTGCGGGTTCGACTCCCCCAACCTTAAAAACTCATATATATATATATATATTGAGTGTTACAACTCTCCCCTCCTAAAAAGAAATTTCATCCTCGAAATTTACCTGAATTAAACAGATGTTGGAACTGTTCTCTCATGGGTCCTTCAACTTCCCAAGTAGCCTCGCTGGGGCTCCGATTTCTCCACTGAACTTTAACCATCGGAATGCGTCGGTTTCTCAGAACTCTCTCATCAAAATCCAAGATCTGAATCAGTTCCTCCTCGTAGGTCAAGTCCGGTCTCAACTCTACATCCTGAACCTGGATACCATGACTAGGATTTGGATGGTATTGCCTCAACATGGACACATGGAATACATTATGGATACGACTGAGCTGAGGAGGTAACTCAAGCTGATAGGCAACTAGCCCAATTCTCTTCACGATACGGTACGGCTCAATGAATCTCGGACTCAGCTTACCCTTTTTTCCAAATCTCAGAACTTTCTTCCATAGAGATACTTTCAGAAAGACTTGATCATCGACCTCAAACTCAACATTCTTTCTTCTCCGATCAGCATAAGATTTCTGTCTGTCAAAGGCCTCTTTCAGGCGGTCACGGATTAATCCGACAGTCTCTTCAGTCTCTTGGACCAATTCCGGACCCAAAGTCTTCTTATCATACAACTCGGTCCAACAGATAGGAGTTCGGCACTTACAACCATACAAAGCTTCATAAGGGGCCATGCGAATACTAGCCTGATAGCTATTATTATAACCAAACTCGGGCAAGGGCAAGAAATCTTCCCAACTACCGCGAATGTCTATCATGCATCCTCTCAACATATCTTCAAGAACCTGAATTACTCTGTCAGACTGACCATCAGTCTGAGGATGGAAAGATGTACTGAAATTTAAACGTGTACCCAAAGCATTATGCAAGGCCGACTAGAAGTGAGAAGTGAACCTCGAATCTCGATCAGATATGATAGATAAGGGTACCCCATGCAATCTGACGATCTTTGAGATATACAGCCTAGCCAGCTTCTCTAGAGAATAAGTAACTCGCATAGTAATAAAGTGAGCTGACTTGGTGAGTCGATCAACAATAACCCAGACAGAATCCTTCTTAGAATGAGTCAGAGGCAACTCGGTAACGAAATCCATCGTGATATGCTCCCATTTCCACTCAGGAATCTTAATGGGTTGTAACAAACCAGACATATGCTGATGTTCTGCTTTGACTTGCTGACAGGTCATACACTTTGATACATAATCTGATATATCCTTCTTTATACCCTCCCAGCGGTACCTTTGTTTCAGATTCTGGTACATCTTGTCTCCACCAGGATGCATAGCATAAGGGCTTCTATGAGCCTCACTAAGTATGGCTCGCTTCAGGTCGGCATCATCGGGGACACAATAACGACCCTTAAAGCATAAAACGCCATCCTGATCGAAGGCATAAACAGATGTGGATCCCTGCTCAACTTGCTGCATGACTGGGAGTAAGGAACTGTCTAAGAGTTGCTTGGCCTTAATCTCTTCGGCCAAAGTTGGTTTAACTTGCAACTCCGCTAGCAAACTGCCATCACTATAAATACTCATCCTGGCAAACAAGGATCTCAGGTCGGATATAGTCTTACGACTCAAGGCATCGGCAACAACATTGGCTTTTCCTGGGTGGTACTCAATCACGCAATCATAGTCCTTTAACAGCTCAACCCAACGACGTTGCCTCATATTTAAATCCCTCTGAGTGAGGATATACTTCAAGCTCTTGTGATCAGTAAAGATATAGCACTTCTCTCCTTAGAGATAGTGCCTCCAGATTTTCAGAGCAAAGACCACCGCAGCTAACTCGAGGTCATGGGTCGGATAGTTACACTCATGTGGTCGTAACTGACGTGATGCATAAGCGATTACCTTCCTATTTTGCATCAATACACAACCAAGCCCGGAGAGTGAGGCATCACTATACACTGAGAAGTCCTTCCCAGACTCGGGTTGTGAAAGGACCGGGGCTTGAGTCAAAGCCGCCTTCAGCTTCTCAAAACTAGCTTGCTGGGCATCAGACCAAGCAAAAGGAACATTCTTCCTCAGAAGCTTTATCAAAGGAGCAGCAATGATGGAGAAACCCTCGACAAAGCGGCGGTAGTAACCAGCTAAATCCAGAAAGCTACGGATCTCAGAGACATTCTTAGGTGGCTTCCAACTGGTGATAGCCTCGATCTTACTAGGATCAACCTAGATACGTTGAGCTGATACAACATGCCTCAGAAATGTCACTTCTCTGAGCCAAAAATCACACTTGCTCAGCTTAGCATACAAACGATGCTCACTCAAGGTTTGCAGAACAATCTTCAAATGTTCAACATGCTTAGATTCTGTTTGAGAATAAACCAAGATATCATCAATAAACACCACAACAAACTGGTCTATATAGGGTCGGAACACACGGTTCATCATGTCCATGAAGGCAACTGGTGCATTGGTAAGACCAAAAGGCATCACAAGAAACTCATAGTGCCCATATCTAGTGCGGATAGTTGTCTTTGCAACATCAGATCCCTTTATCTTCAGTTGATAGTATCCAGACCGAAGATCTATCTTTGAGAAAACTGTGGCTCCCCAAAATTGATCAAACAAATCGTCGATCCTGGGTAATGGGTATTTGTTCTTAATTGTCACCTTGTTCAACTTCCGATAATCAATGCATAATCGAAGTGAACCATCTTTCTTCTTGACGAAGAGGACTGGAGCTCCCCAAGGTGAAGAGCTAGGTCGAATGAAACCTCGGTCAAGCAGCTCCTGCAACTGAATTTTCAACTCCTTAAGCTCTTTAGGGGCCATACGATACGGATTCATAGATACAGGTGCAGACCCCGGATAAGTCTCAATCTCAAACTCAACATCCCTATCCTGAGGTAATCCGAGCAACTCTTCGGGAAAGACATCAGGAAATTTGCTGACAGTGCGAATTTCTTCAATCTTGGATAGAGAACCCTTCGTATTCAGGAGAGAAGCAATGAAGGTCTCATATCCCTTCCGAATCATTCTGTCGACGGTCAAAGTAGATACTACGTTAGACAAGTAACCTCGACGTTCACCGATTAGAACCACTGACTGACCATCAGAAGTCCTTAAGGTTGCCCTTTTCAATTCACAATCAAGGTTAACCCGATGCTCAGTCAACCAATCCATACCCAAGATCAGATCGAACTCCTCCATTGGAAGCTCCATAAGATCAACCAGAAAGGTTTCCCCTTGAACCCCAAGAGGACAACACCTAAAAACCTTATCCACGGTCACCGACTGACCTACTGGGCTCATAACTGTAACAACATTTTCTGTGGCTTCTATCGGAAATGGAAGGCCTCGTGAAACAGATCTTGAAATGTAGGAGTGGGTAGAACCATTATCGAGCAATGTAAAGTATGGAACAGAAAAAATGGTAAATGTACCTGCTATAACATCCGGCTCATCTCTATCATCACGTCGTCTGGTAGCATAAACAAGTACTGGCTGCCTAGCCTCAGACAAAATTGGTCCCCCACTCTGATGGGACCGTGCTCTAGAGTCTGTCCTAGCCGCAGATGTAGAAGGTCTACTCTGACTACGACCCCTGGCCGGAGTCTGTACGGAAGTCTGTGAGCGTGCAGGGGTCTGGGAGGATGCCCGAGGTGCAGAAGGTGGGACAGGGCAATTCTTTAGAAAGTGGTCTCCAGACCCACATCGAAAACAGTTACCGGTCTTCCTTCTACCCTCGCCCCCATGTCGCTTGTCATAATGCACACAAAGGGGCATAGGGGTGAAATCAGACGAATCACCTCTACTAGCAGCCGGGGTCGAAGAAGCATCAGGTCTGGATCCAAAATTACCTCTCTGACAACCAGAAGTGTGATTCCTCTTTCCATGACGCGAGGAAGGCTCGGGATTAGGAGGCCTCTTAGACCGCTCTCGGTCAGCTCTACCTCCACCAGTGGCTGCTAGCTCAACTTCTTCCAGGTCTTTAGCTTTCTCAATTAAAGTATCGAAGTCCTTATCCAGATGACCAACAACATGTACACATAGCTCATATCTCAGCCCCATCACAAATTTACGACATTTTTCCCTCTCGGTGGACACTAAACTAGCCCCAAATCTGAGCAAGCTCAAGAATTTTGTCTCATACTTTGATATAGACATATCTCCCTGAGTCAATGTCCTGAATCGTTCTTGAATCTGCCTCATGTAAAGCTCACCAACAAAACGGCTCTTGAAGCGCTCCTTGAAAAAGTCACAAGTCAAACGGGCCGCAGGAACACTACTAACCACATATTCCCACCAAGTACGAGCATTCCCATACAACATAGAGACGGCTCCCAAATATCTCTTGGGTGACTCAAGACCCAAAGAATCCATACGCCTCTCCAGATCGTGGAGCCATTCCTCTGCCTCGGTCGGGGCTCCACCAGTAGGGCCATCAAAAGTTCTTGCCCCATTCGTGATCAAGGTCTGAGAGATGGGAACCTCAGGGACAATACCAGCTGCTCTAACTGCACCAGTAATCAACTGCAAAAACTGCCTACTAAGGGCTTCGTCAGTAACGGATGTGGGAGGCTCAGAAGAAGACGGTCCTCCTCTAACCGGAGTAGACACATCAATCCCAGGGGCAGAATGAGGAGCAGTCACTACAGTAGGGCCAGATGGTACGGAAGGCTCAGGAGGACCAGAAACAAGAGTTGAAGTAGGTGGCTCGACCACCGGATCATTCATCGCGTCAGCAAACCGGACAGGTCTATCGCGTCTCCGAATAGGTCAACGTCCTCTTGCAGTACTCATAGCAGAAGACCTCTACAAGGAATAAGCTTAGGGTCAGTTTATAGCAATGGAGAATCGAACACAATTAAGCAGACAAAATTGGGTGACTTAGCTCATTTCAAAACACCTTTTTGTAAAACTTTTTCAAACATTGCGTAAAATGGACTTATACACAGTCTGAGGTTTTTAAAACCAAAAGCTCTGATGCCACTAAATGTAACCACCTGGACTCGTTTATGCGTTTAACCCAACTCCAGGCGATCACAACCTATAATCAAACCCTTGTGAAATATCATAGTCAAAATTTCAAAACTGACATAGTTTCCCCCCCTTTCGGGAGATTTACGAATCATATCATAAAACCTGTTGTCGAATACATATCAATGATATTCTCAGAACGATTATAAAGTCTACTAGTAACGCTTTCAAATCCATCAAAAAGTAGTAAGCAAAAATTTAGTATCATGTGATTACAAAATAGATGATATGAAAGCATAAAGTGTTGAGTTATAACATAAGCCATCACCCAGCAAAACGAAAAGATAAGTAGTATCAAAATATAGGCATAAGTCACCCAAATACAGACAGTTTGGAAGATAAGAACATTACAACAGTCTAGAGCTAAATGTGTCGATCCTCCAGTTGACGGGTCCAAAAGGGGTAGCCTATCACAAGTATCTAAAAGGGGAGAAGAAGAAGGCATGAGCTAGGGAGCTCAGTGTGTTCCAATAAGTGCAGATCAAACAAGCAATGAATACATAACAATCAGATCATAAGAACACATAGCAGATCAATGAAAATGCTCGGATGCATACATGAGTTTACTAATGACTACCCTCCAACCTTACACCAAATGCAGTCCCCCATAACTGCATCCATAAGGACTTACCCTAGTCCCGATGGGCATAGGTGCCACCTAAGGGGATGCCTTAGGTCCATAAGGACTTACCCTAGGCCCGATGGGCATAGGTGCCACTCAAGGGGAGACCTTGAGTCCATAAGGACTTACCCTAGGCCCGATGGGCATAGGTGCCACTCAAGGGGGATTTACCAGCTTGATCACGGTTGTACCAACAGAGACTTCACGACATAACCCAATAGTATACCCCAGATAGTAATCAGTGTCCAGATCGCAGATATGAATAACAGAGTACAAGTGGCAGGCATTCTATTCAGAATATCAGAAACAGAAGATTTATACTTTTGATAGATAATTGGGCATACCTATTGAGTAAAGCAGACATTCTCATCATTCAATATAAAAATAGATTGTAACATCTCAGGTCGAGCTAACATGTCATACTTTCAAGTTCATCAGACAATCATGCAATTCTATCCCAGATCAAGAAATCATATTACAAGTATACGAAATGAGAAAACATACATTATGTCCGCAGAGAATGTCATTATATAACCAGTTCATCATTTCATCTCATTTCTAACATAGTGATGCAATCTCAACAACAATTAAGATATTAAAAAAACATAGTATTATTTATGATTAAATCAATAAGCAATTCATTCAACAGAATATAGCACACATGGAACACACCTCAAAGCTGGTCGGAGAAGGGTGTAATGGATACCTGCCTCAGTACGCTCAGATACGGGGTCGAATCCTAGATCAAGAAAGAGTAATGGTCATAATGTGAAATAAGAGTTAAACTTATTCTTATACATAGGGTTTGAATTCATACTGATATTCACTGAAGCGTGAGGATGAGCGGGTCGAGAGGAGCTAGGCTGAGCTGGTGAGTGGTCACACGAGTCTCGGGTACCTATACACAATTAAAACACTAGTTTAGACACTTATTCGATTTACTGATATCTGAATGGAATAATTTAGTACATATGCATGATTTGGGTTTAAGGTCAGATTCGGGGGCCTTAGAGTCATAATTTCGCAAAACAGGCTTCAAAAACGGGCTCAGGACGTCGAAAAACATAAAATAAGGCCTTTTCGAAAAGTTTGACTTTTTGGTCAAAGTTAACGCTGACGTCAGCATTCAACTGGGTCAAGAGTCAACTGAGACAACTCGGCGAGTTGGCTCACTGAGCTGACTCGGCGAGTCAATTCAACCGGGTCGGGTTGGAGAAACCGTGGGTCTGTCAGGTTAATGGGTCGGGTCGGACGACTTATTACCCTTAAAAAGAGACGTCGCTGGCAGCGACCGGAAATTCGTCGGAGGTTGCCGGAACCACCCAAAGTACCTGGAAAAATAAAGGGGATCCGAGTTACACAAAACCCACGAACCAAGAACGTTAAAAACTTGCCAGAAATTAACCGAAATTAAGAATGGGCCGCCGGAACTTACGTAACTCCGACGGAGGCTTTGCCAGAGTCGGTTGGATTCAAAATTTTAGGGGTTTTGTTGGGCTCGACGAGGGGGATGTAGATCTGACGGTGGCTCATCGGTTGGACGCCGGAATCGTCTGGAAAGCGAACGGAGAAGGGCGGCGATTGTAGGGGTTTTTTGGTTGAGATTTTCGGTATAGATCCACGACGAGAGATAGCCCAAAAGCGCGAGTGTTTACCACAGTCGTGATCAGGGTGCAACGGCCGACGTGGCAAGGTCGGCGGTGACGGCCACGGCATGGCGGTGACAAGGCGACAATGGCTGGAGGAAAAAGTCGGTGATGGGGAAAGAAGTTCCAGAGAAATCGAAAAAAGGGGGAGATATTAATTTTGGTAGGTGAAAAGTCATCCCCTTATTAAAAACAGGCATACATGCACCATAATGATACTAAAGAAATTTGAGGTGCCTTAGACCCTAAGAGCTTCATAGCTCAGATGGCTGGGTCATGGCCAAACCTATAGGAGGTTGCGGGTTTGACTCCCCCAACCTCAAACACACACACACACACACACACACACACACACAGACACACACACACACATATATATATATATATATATATATATATATATATATATATATATATTGAGTGTTACAGAGATAGTTACCGAATATAATTGATCGATCAATAGGATGAGAGTGCACTATAAACTAAAATTCGTATGTGCTCTTTGGAGTCGAGCAATGGGGGTAGGACTTGGTGAAATACCATCGGGGTAAGACTTGGTGAAATACCCAAGCTTTGTGGCGATGAAAGATACCGCCATGAGAGTCTGGTGATGAGAGATTCCACCGGGGTAGGACTTGGCTTTGAGTCAAGCTAATCCGTGTATCCGAGTAAAGATGAAATGTGAAATGCCAATATAAAATATGGAAATGTATTTGAATCACATGTACCAAATGAAGAGATGTTTTATGCTATGAGAAATGCATATGAGATTATGATATGAAATGCTTTTGTTTTCATTTATCTTGTGAATGGCCTTGCCATGAGAATTGCATTGGTTTATATGCATGAGATAGAATGGAGGTACATGTGTTTTCAAATGGATATTTTCTATGAAATGGTTTTCAAGCATGAGATAGAATGAGCATGTTGTAGAAAATGGCTTTTGAGAAAGAGTTTTGAATAATACATTGTTTTGTTGGTTTCCTTTAGAACTTGCCTCACTAAGCAAACATGCTTACGCTCTCTTTTACCAACAATGCAGATAATTGAAGTGATTTTGGGTAGCAAGAAGGTTAAGAACATCCAAGGAAGTGTAAAGTTCATGTATGGTGATGTTTTTACATACTTTAGCAATGATAATTGGTAATGGGGTTTCAAGGTTGTAGTTGGGAGATTTGTTTGAACTCCCTATGTTTGTAGCAAGATTATTATGGCTTTTGTGGTTTGTAAATGTTCTTATATTGTTTGGTTTGAGGTTTCAGGTTCATATTTGGTTCATGAGGTTAGGAAGCATGCCTATAGACTAAATGTACATGTGTGTGATGCCATGTCTTAGCTTAAGCTTCTTTAACATGTTCTTTTATGGCTATTCTTGTTGTTGGTATGTTATGGTTTGTTTTGGGACATATATGAGTGTAAAAAGATTTGAAAAACAAGAAAAGTATGTTGTTACAGGGCTGGGTGTATTGAAACACCCTTATTTGTTTCGAAACATGGGCCCGAAATGGCCATAGTGTTTCAGAATGGATGAAGGTGTTTTGGAACACTTTGGCTACTAGAGAGGTCGGTTTCGATACTAGTCTCAGAACACACCCGAGTACCGAAACGGACAACACTGCTTCGATACGAGGCGTTTCTATACGAAGATCAGTGTTCCGAAACGGCTTAGTATTAGACCGCAAATTTGAATTATTTCAAGTTTTCATGTTTTTCATTTTAGTCATGGATGTTGTGCATGCAATTCTTTGAGCTTGGAATGTTCTTTTAAGCTGAAATTTGATGGAGAAGCATGTAATATGACTAATTACATATTGGTAAGCTTAAAATCTGCAAAGTTCTTATATTTACTAAAATTTACATTTTGGTCCGTAAAAGTGTAAATCTTACAATTGAATTCCTAATTGATTTTCGATCGTTGTGCTTTTCTCTCCTATGATTCATGAGTATCACATAAGCTTAATGTGCATCTAGAAAAGATAAAAAGGAAAAAAGGTCGTTAATCAAGGTTGACTTTTGGGTGACTTTGGTTTTTCCCATGTAATCTTCGTAGTCCGGGTCAAGCGTCTAACCTGGGCTAAGGGGGTTACAATTTCCCTTATTACTCTAGTCCAAATCGAAATATACTTTCTTAAAGGAAGTCTCTTGGAGTCCATTGCCTCTTGCTGCCTCTTAAGCTTCAATTATCTGCATTGATGGACAAATAAGAATGTAAGCACACAAGGCTTAGTGAGGAGTGCTCAAAACCCAAAACACCATCAATGCATTAAAATCATTTTCATGTCCACATTGAAATCTCATTTCAATTTGTTAAACATCATTTGAAAACCATCATGCCCTTTTTAAAACCATGCACTCTCCTTAACAAATTAGCATGTTAAACATCATGCAACATGTGCAGCAAATCCATTACTAGCACTCAACTTAAGTCTTCCCATGCATAACTACTATATGCAAAGCTTAAAGAGTAAAACATGCATTTTCATTTTTATGCATCATAAACTATATCATAACACATCATCAATTATATTGGTTACAAGTGATAACCAACATGTTAATTTCTCAAAATCACATCGGATACACGGATTCCCAAGTGTTGTCCCAACACTTCATACATTCTCACCAGTATCCCAAGGTTTACACAAGGGAGCTACCCTCCACCGTTGTGACACCCGTGGTGGGGTATTCGGTACACTGTATAAACCTTTCAATACCACTCATCGGTAGATACATAACCCCACTAATGAGAGACGGGACACCATAAACTTTCCTCAATCGTTAGGGTACTTGGATGGAGTATTCGGTACACCATATAAACCCTTCAACATCCAAGGCTTATTGTTTATAATGGACTCAATCTTATAGTCGACTAAATATATCTGATTTCATTTATAAACCATTTTCACAACATCAATTGCAAATATAATTCTCATTTAACATAAACCTCACTGTTTTCAAAGCATTATCTATAAATCACATTTCCAAGCATCAAACCATGCTTCAAGATACAAGTATAAGCATATACTTACAAGGATCACTTACCATGTGCATCATTCATCAACATAGCATCAAAAACAAAAAATCGCTTACTTCAAATCATGTTTTAAACAGTAGGTATCATACGTTTAAAATCAAGTGCATCAACAAATTCATAATAGCATAATCCAATGAAGAAAATCCTTTCACTTACTTTTGAACTTAGTAAAGTGTTTCAAGCTTACACAAATTACCAAAACCACCTTTTAAGTGTATCAAATCTGGAAATCACGTTCTCACTCACCAACTCGCAAAACCAAGATTTGCCAAAGTGAAATCAAGCATCTGAAGCCTCCAGAACTTCATCAATTGTTCCTGATGTGTTCTCTCATGTTTATACCACACAAGAATAGAGGACTAATGCATCATCATGCTTTAAAAGTACCAGCAACTCAAACTATCTCGATGCTCTACCCTAAACACTAAAACACCAATTCTAAAACAACTGAAATCACCTTCGATCACTCTCTAAACTCAGTCCAGCCATAAACTATCACTTCCACCCATTTTTAATCATCATTCAACATCCAAAATTAACCGAATTGCATCCTTATACCTCAACAACTCAGATTTCACCCAAACACCAAAAATCCCCAAATTTAACAATCTAACAATTAAAGATCTAACTCATTTCATGATTACCATTATAAAACCTTTATTTAACACCATTTAACATCAAAATCATGATTAAAATCAATCTTAAATCAATCAAAATAGTGCCATAACTAAAATCTTGAGAAATCATCATTCAAAACTTGATTTAACCATTTACATCAATTAAATTATAAAATCTTGTTATTAAACATATTTAGAGAGCCAAAGACTTAGAAATTTCAATAAAGAACCTTGATTAGAGGAGAGAAAAGAAAGATCACCTCTAACACAAGCTTTCCCCTTGATTTGCAATGATTTTGAAGAAATCCTTCAAGAAAACATTAGCTAGTTGATGTAGAAATCAATGGGCAACATTTAGAAAATAAAAGTAGATGAAATGAGATAAATCTCTTGAGATTTTAGTGATGAAAAGGTAGTTTGGCTGCTGGGAAAGTTGAGAGGAAAGTTTAGAGAAAAGTAGTTACGTAATAAAATGTTTAGCCTTTTAAAAATCCTTTTATCACATGACATTTAATAAATCAATTAATTAAATCATTTTAAAACAAAAAAATCAAGGGAATAACTGATAACATCTTGGTATAATAGCTCCCTAAGTATTCTAAGTTTTGGCCCTCTTCGATTTAGTCATTAAAACAAAATTTGCAAATTTTACTAGTCACCGTTTCCAAAATTCCAATAAGATTAGTCCAATTTCCCCAAATTGAACTCTTCAAAATTTCAAAACATTATTTTAAAATTATAAAATATATTTCCATATTTTATCTCCCTCAAAAAATCATTTATTTCAAATTAATCCTGAAACTAGCATAACTCACTCGAACATGCCCACCCGAACCTTCTAGAAAAACACGACTAACTTCTATGCACAAAATCGGGGTGTTACACATAGAGTGACCAAGTCTATAGTTTCAGATAGAGATCCATGGTTTACAGCAAGATTTTTGAAGTGCTTGCGTCGAGCTTTGGGTACACTGTTAAATTTCATCACATCGTATCATCCTCAGTCGGATGGTCAGTCTGAACGTGTGATTCAGATTTTGGAAGATATGTTGAGATGTTGTATCATTGAGTTCTGTAACGCCCGAGTTTTAGGTCTAGAAGATATTAGTGTTGGTTCAGTGTTAGTAGAACCTAAACTAGAAATCCGAGTTTTCGAGAGCGGTTTAGGGAAAATGTAGTTTGGGTACGATAAAATTATGGAAAATGGCTTCTGGAATATCAAGATTTCGGTTTAGTGACCATTTTGTAAATAATGGAAAATTTGTTTTTAAGGATTGTTTTGAAAGGGGGCCAAATCTTAGAATCCTTAACGAGCTACCATTTAATTGAGGAACCTTTTCCTTTAATTTGACCAGTTTAAAATAATTTATTAAAAGGGAATTTAAAAGAGACTTTTTAATAGAAGAGATTTTATCATCTAAAAGAGATTTGATGTAAATTTCATTTCACTCATTTTCCCAAATTGCAAAAACTCTATTTTCTCTCTAAAGTTCAAGAGATCTTCATCTTTCCATTTCCTTTTGTTTTACAAATGGTTTCCTTAGTTTTCCCATCATCTACCTTAAAGCAATCTTGAAGAGTTGTCATCAAATCTTGTAATTTGAAGGAAAAGGCAAAGGTTAGAGGTAAATTTCGTTCAACTCCTCTAATCAAGGTTCTTTAATTAAATTCCCAAGTCTTTGGCTCTCTAAATATGTTTAATAACAATGATTTGAGTTTTAATTGATTAGAAATGGTAAATCTAGCTTTAAATGATGTTTTCTCAAGATTTTCGAATGGGTACTGTTTTGAGTAATTTGAGATTGATTTTAATCAAGATTTGGATGTTAAATGATGTTGAAATAAAGGTTTTATCATAAAAATCCCGAAATAGGTTGGATCTCTAGTTGTTCAAGTTGTTAGATTTGGGTTTTTGGCTTGATAATGTGGTTTCGGTGTTGCTTGAGGTTTATGGATGCAATTAGGTTGTTTTTAGATGTTAATTGATGGTTAAAATTGGATGGAAGTGTTAGATTTTGGCTAGGTCAAGTTTAGGAAGCAATCAAGGGTATTTTCGGTTGTTTCACACAAGCGTTTTAGTGTTCGTGGGTAGTGCAGCGTGATATAATAGGTTGCTGGTGGGTTTAATGCGTTGAGATGCATTAATCCTCTGTTCTTTGTGTGGTATTAATTCTCTGCTTTCATGGTTTTAAGGCGTCGAGATACCATAGGAAGCTTCGGAAGCTTGATTTCTCTTCGGCAAAGCAAGCGAGGCGTGATCGGTGAGTGGAATTGGTTTTAAAGTGTTATCAAAGACTTGAAAGCAAGGTTTGAGGGTTTAGATTGAGTTTGAAACGCTAATATAAACCCGAAAGTAAGTTTAAGTTATTTCGCTCTCATTTCTCGGCTTTTGTCCCATTAATTTTCATGTTCATGCTCTTGTTTTAAAGATAGATGATAATCCACTGTTTATGAATGAATTGAGAAATGTTTTGATGGCTTAAATAATCTCATGTGATAGAATGTTGATTTCGAAGAGATAGAGTTGTTGTGAAAATGTTATGTTTTAAATATGCATTTGATATGGGATGAAATTGTTTTATGTTGATTTTTTTTAAAACAATAGGTATTTGATGTTTAAAGTGTTGTATATTGGCATAAAATGAGATTTTTGATATCGTATATAATTGGTCGACCAATAGGATGAGAAGTGCACTATAATATACAAAATTCGTACGTGATCTTTGGTTTGGGCAATGGGGGTAGTACCATCCCGTTCCAAAGTGAGAGTGTGGTGATGAGAGATTCCACCACGGTAGGTCTTGGTGAAACACCCAAGATTTCTGGTGATGAGAAATGTCGCCATGAAAGTCTGGTGATATGAGATTCCACCGGGGTAAGAGTTGACATTTAGTCAAGCTATCCACATATCCGAGTAATGTTGCTAAAATTCCAATATATGAGATTGATTATGAGATTCACATGTACCTTAATATAAATCGTTTTATGAAATGAGATGCATATGAGATCATGCTTTGAGAAATGCTTATGATGAAACATGCATGTAAGGCTTTTCCTTGAGACTTTGCATTTTGGCTAATGCATGAGTTAGATGGTACATATGGTGTTTAAATGTTGTGGACTTTACTTTGAAAATAATTTCAAGCATGATGAGTTAGAGATTTCTAAATGAGAAATGGTTTTAAAATGCATTGTTGTTGTTGGTTTGTTTTGAGCATCCCTCACTAAGCATTATGGCTTACGCTCTCTTTTTTTCCAACAATTTTATGCTACTGGTTTTGGGGGTATCGATACGGTCTTGTAGAATTTGAATTTGGGAACATGTTTTTTGTGTGCGTATCAATACTGTCTCTAAGGTATCAATATGGTTGGTTGTTAAGGTAGTTAAAAGTATCTTTGATTGTTCTGAATCTTTATATTTTAGTCCTAGATGGTTGTGAATGCAATTAATGAGTTTAGATGATTGTTTAGAACTGATTTTTGACAGAGTGGCATGTAATGTAATTACTTAAAGGTTGGTAATCTAAAATTTTAAAGAGCCCTTGTAAATTAACAAATTTAGAATATGGTCCTTAATAGGCGCTTGTGTGCATTTTAGTTCCAAATCATTTTCTGATCAAGTTGTAGTTTGTTCCAATGTGATGTTAAACTCTTAGGATCATAACGAGCATTTAGACAGGATAAAACAAAAAAGGTCATTTATTGGAGTAAACTTCATGGTTTACTTCAATATTCCCCGTGTGACACGTTCGGTTCGGTTTATCATATAGGCCTGGTCGAGGGGGTACAAGTTCCATGGAACCTGGGAGAAACAATTGCCCTTGGTGTTGTTTGCGTATAATAACAGTTACCATCTAGTGTACAAATGGCACCATATGAGGCTTTGTATGGTAGAAGGTGTCGTACGCCTTTGGGTTGAGTTGAGGTTGGGAATAGTATGTTTCCTTGCCTAATGTTTTGAAAAGCACAACTGAGAAAGTGAAGCTTATTTGTGATCATTTAAAAGCTGCCTCATATCGTCAGAAATCCTACGTGGATTTGAAATGTAGGGAGGTTGAGTTTGCGGTTGGTGATCGTGTGTTTTTGAAAGTGTCACCTTGGAAGAAGGTGATGTGGTTTGGACATGAGGGTAAGCTTTGCCCAAGGTTTATTGGACCATATGAAATTGTGGAGCGTGTTGGTCCTGTTGTGTATCGGTTGAGGTTACATCCCAAGTTGGAGAAAATTCATGATGTGTTTCATGTGTTGATGTTGTAGAGGTATAGATAAGATCAGTCGCATGTTATGCCAGTTGAAGATATTGAGCTACGACCAGATTTATCTTATGATGAGGAACCAATTGAAATTCTTGATTCTACTAGCAAAGTTCTTCGTGGTAAGACGATTGAACTTGTGAAGGTGTTGTGGAGACATTGATGAGTTAAAGAGGCCACGTAGGATAACAAGGTGGACATATTGAAACAGTTTACGCACCTTTTTCTTCAAGGTAAAAATTTCGAGGACAAAATTTCCTAAGTGGGAGAGAGTAACACCCCAGTTTTGGGCCTAGAGGTTTTTGGGTTAGTTTTAGTGTTCGTTGGACCGATACTAGAGATATAAGTTAGTGTCAGGATGAGTTCAAGGAAAATCTATTTTGGAAGGTGATAAAAATATGGAAAAATTATCTAAAATATTTTTTAAATATATATAAGTGTTTGGTGAAATCAATTTTGGAAAATGGTTTTTGCAATTCGGACATTTGGATTTAGTGACCAAAATGTAAACTTTGAAGACTATTTTTAGTGACTGTTTTGGAAAAGGATCAAAATTTTGAATCTTTAAGGAGCTAATTGCCCAAAGTTAAAATCATACTTTTTCCCATTAATTGTCTTATTTTCAATGGGTTTTAATTAATAAAAGAGGTTGGAGGAATTAAATGGTGGTTAATTCATTAAGGTACACTCTTGATTTCTTTAATCTTTTGATTGCAAATGATTTCTTATTGCCTTCCTGTCAGAACCTTTTTGTTTTAATCTTTTTTTACATGGAAATCTATCCAATTGACGGGAAAAGTATCAATTAGAGGCAAGCTGTGTTTTTCTCCTCTAATGTAAGGTTCTTTATTAAAATTCTGAAGTTCGCGATCCTTTATAAATGTTGTAAAACTAATATTTGATTTTGATATAACAAGTAATTCAAGGATTAAATTTGTACCACCTTGGTTTTGGGCCTAGATGTTTTAGATGTTGAATCGGGCCGGTCGGGAATGGTTCGAACCCTTGAGGTTGGTTTAGGGAAAACCTAATTTAGGATGTTTTAAAAATATGGAAAAATATCTAAAAATCCTCATTTATTATATAAGTGATTATGGTAAAAACAATTTTACAAAATGGACTTTGGATATATTACATTTTGATATAGTGACCAAAATGCAGTTTTTGTAAAAGTTGACTAGTGATTGTTTTGTAAAGGATTGAAAATTTGAATCTTTAAGGATCTAATTTTACCATTTGTTTTCATCAGATTTCTCTTTAATTTGGGAATTTTTAATAATGATTTTATTAAAGAAATAAAAGGGAATTAAAAGAAAATCAAAAGTTGACTTTTTATAACCAACTTTACGATATATTTTCTCTCAACTTCCAATCAGCCAAACACTTTTCTCTCATCAAATAACCTCTAATTTCCATCTTGTTGAGATTTCATCTTTCAAAAGATTTCTAATCTTTGTTTCGTTAAATCCTTTTGATTTTACTTTGGATTTTAATGAAACTTGCCCAAATTAAGGAGATATCAACCATTAGAGGTAAGCTTCATCCTTCTCCTCTAATGATCAGTTCTTTACTGAAATTCACAAGTTATCAATCCTTTGTTAATGGTTTTGAGTTGTTTTAATGTTATAAACATGAGATGGTTGTAAAAATCAAGATTTTTTATGAGATCTTGGTGATTTTCGTATATATATGATAAGCTCTTGTTTGAGGTTAATTTCTAACATATTTTGGATGTTAATTGATGTTGAGAATGAGGTTTTAACAAATGAATTCTGAATAGGTTTGGGTTCCTAAGTTTGAGATGCTAGATTTGTGGTATTTGAGGTGTTTATGGTGATCTGCTATTGCTGGAAGTATAAAGTTGTGTTTATGTTGATTTTTGGTGTTGTTTGAGGTTTAACAAATATTAGAATTGATAGATTTTGGTTGGGCTTTGATGTAACCCCCTTGTCCCGGTCTGGCCGGATGACCAGTCCGAGTGTGCTACACGGGGAAAACCGAAGCGAAACCCGTTAAGGTTCCCCCTCGGTTAGCAACCCTATTTTTTTTCTTTAACTTAATCTTTTCTAAAAGTTCATTTAAGTCCTATGTGATCAAACAGCGGAATAAAATACATGAGATAATCATTCGAACCCAAAACAACATTTGAACAGCCCAATTTTAATCTTTTAAACAGGCCATTTCGAAACTCCCTTGAGGCGTATCGAAACGCCTTGACCAGGTCAACTGCCCCAGAGCCCATATAAGGGGTCGTATCAAAACGGGAGTCAACCGTTCCGAAACGCCCTCAACGGCCAACTTCTCGTGGTCAACGAGATTTTGTCCATTTCGAAACCCTCAGACCCGTTTCGAAAGGCCTTCATCTCGCCATTTTCTCAGAATTCCAGCAGCCAAAACGTTCCGAAACCCGTATCGGAACAGGGGCTCTCAGAGGCCAAACCGTATCAAAACACGTTCCGATACGGGGTCCCTCAAGCCTATCCGTTCCGAAACGACCCAGCTCGTTTCGAAACGTGGGTTGCATGCAACCTTTGAAAATCAGACTTAGGTGAATTTTAACAAGTCTAAAGGTCCCATAGGACCCCTAAAGGCACACAACACAAACAAACAAAGTCTAGAGGCATACATCCTAGGTCTAGCATGCTCAAACACCCACAAGGCATAGATTTAAACAATCTTTCATACAGGGCAAATACACATTAATAACGTTGTATAGAAGGCATGCTTGGAGACATTAATAGACAAAGGCACCATTCATCACATAAAGGTTTACATGCCATCAAGCAATCTTAACATCCAAAAGGCATACATCATTCAAGCATTTGGCAAGATATATCATGCTTACAAACCAAGTTCAAATATAAGCATCAACCACACACATGAGTCATACAAAGCTACTACATAATTAATAACCGTACTTGAGCAACAAAACTTGGAAGGCCTTCTTGCCTTGCCCCGAGCTAACGCCACGCTAATGATTTGCATTTGTTGAAAATGAGAGCATAAGCTATAAGCTTAGTGAGGATGCTCTAAAACCGAAAACATCAACAATGCAGGGTTCAAGCATGTATTCCCTAATTCTCATTTCTATCAAGCATAGGTAAAATGACAAGTAGACCTAGCTAGTCTTTCAAGAGGCATAATATGCAATCTTACATCATACTAAGCTCAAACATCACATATCATTGTCATGCATCACAAGTATAAGAACAAGTTCAGTTGGCCACTATTAGATTACCCGGATGTGCGGATTTAATCTCAACATCCACATTACCTCGGTGGGATTACACTCATTACCGGACCTTGCATGGGCGGGATTCCACTCATCACCAAATTCCCTACGGATGGGATTCCACTCATCATCCCGTAGAATATATATAAGCTTCCGGTGGAATATTACATCACCGTACTCACTCCTTGATGACTCAATGCCATCAAGGCCACGTACGTTTTGACTCAATTTGTGTGCACACTAATCCTAATGATCGGTCATTTACACCCGGTAAGTTAATTAGTGCCAATTTACATTTACCACATCACATATCCATCAACCATATCCCACGCTCATCACATACACATATCATGGTATACGTGTGCAAATCAACCACATATCACAAGAGCATGAATAGGCAAACACAAATAGCATTTAATGGAAATCAAGAGCTAAGTTAACAATTTAAATCTACATGGAAATGGCCTACCAAGCACATTTCAACTCATACACTACACACACTCGAACCGAACTTTAAAACATATTTAAAGTCACTCACCACCCTTCCTTAGCAACCAAAGCAAGCCTTCCTACAAGCCCGGATTCGATCTCAATGCTTCTCCAACGTCTCCTCTTGCTTCTAGCCAATCAAAATCACATCCATTATTCCCAATCAATGCTAAAATTCAGTCAACACTCAACTCTTGAGCTCAAACCAACTTCAACAAATTTCCCAATCAAATCAATCCCCCAAAAATGCCCATTTTCGTGCTCCCTCAAACCCTAGCTGAAAATTCCATTTTCAATCATCCAAATGACCCCCAAATGGTCCCAAAACATCCTCCTAACATACATAAACCATCAGCCCTCTAATTTCAACCTAAAACCCACCAAAAACCATGTTTTAGACCCCTTAAAAATTGCCTCAAGAACTCATTTCGGGTTTTCACCCAAACCCAACCATTTTAACATATGTTAAGCATTTTAAGGTGGTTAAACCAAAACCCAACATTATATTTCAAAACAACTTGAAAATCTCCATAAAAACTCAAACTTTTATCAAGCCCTAATTTTCAAAAGTTTATGGTTTTAAATTCTATGACTATGTAGAGATAGAGGATGAAAAGGAGAGTTAAGAAATGTCATTACCTTTGAAAATGGCCTTGGAATGAAGTTGGAAATTAATGGAATAGTGATTTTTGTGTTGGGAGAGTTTGGGGAGATGGGTTTCACGTTGGAAAGGGGAGAGGGTATAAAAGATGATAGCTTTTTAAAAGTTGTCTTTCTTTTTAAATTCTTTTGGGTAAAATCACCAAAGTGGTCCCTCCCCTTTATTTTAAATTCCAATTAACTCATGTCATGACCAAAAAGATTTAATTTAATTTACCGACTCGGACCACTAACTCGACTAACTCCTAACCTCTAAACACGGGTGTTACAACTCTCTCCCACTTAAGGAATTTCGTCCCTGAAATTACCTGATTGAAAGAGATACGGAAACTGCCTTTCCATATCCTCCTTCCTCTCCCAAGTGGCCTCGTCCACACCCCGACGTTGCCACCGCACTTTTACTAACTCAATCGATCTACCCCGCAACACCTTACTGTCAGCAGCTAAGATCTCAACTTGCTCTTCCTCATAAGTCAAATTCGAATTCAACTCAATCTCCTCTACGGGCATAACATGTGATGGATCGGACCTATACTTACGGAGCATCGAAACATGGAACACATCGTGTATCTTCTCTAGCACGGATGGAAAACGCAACTGATAAGCAACCGGGCCAACCCTCTTCACAATCTCATACGGTTCTATGTACCTCGGACTCAACTTCCCTTTTCGACCAAATATCATTACTTTCTTCCACGGAGACACTTTCAAGAACACCTTCTCACCCACTGAGAACTCAACTTTCTTCCTCTTCAAGTCGACATAGGACTTCTGCCTATCTGAAGCAGCCTTCAATCGATCACAAATCAATTTTACCTTGTCAGTTGTCCCCTTGAGCAAATCCGACATAGGTAACAACTTCTGTCCCACTTCGGCCCAACAAACTGGAGTTCTACACTTTCGGCTATACAAGGCCTCATACGGAGCCATTTGAATGCTCGACTGGAAGCTATTATTGTAAGCAAACTCAACTAGAGGCAAGTGCTTCTCCCACTAGCCCTGAAAGTCAATGATGCAACAACGCAACATATCCTCTAAGATCTGAATAACTCTCTCTGACTGACCATTTGACTATGGGTGATAAGACGTGCTGAAGTTCAAACATGTACCCAAAGCTATATGCAGACACTCCCAAAATCGAGAAGTAAACCGCGGATCTCTATTTGACACGATAGACTTCGGCACACCATGCAGTCTAACAATCTCACCAATGTACAAATCGGCCAATCTGTCTAAAGTGTAAGTAGTATTGACTTCCAAGAAGTGAGCACACTTCGTAAAACGATCTACTATCACCCAAACTGAGTTCTTCTTCGTAGGAGTCAAAGGCAAACCCGAAACAAAATCCATGGTGATGTTCTCCCATTTCCATTCCAGAATTCTCAACGGTTGCAACAAACCTGAGGGAACCTGATGTTCCATCTTCACTCTCTGACACACTAAGCACTTACTCACAAATTCGGCGACATCTCTCTTCAAGCCAACCCAAAAGTACTCATTCTTCAAATCACGGTACATCTTCGTACTTCCAGGATGCATAGAAAACGGGCTACTGTGGGCTTCAGTCATGATCGTAAGTCTCAAGTCACTGTCCTCTAGCACAACTATTCTATCCTTGAAACACAAAACCCCATCGGTACTGAAACTGTAGTCTGAAGATCTACCTTCGGCTATATCTTGCACGTGAGGTGCCAAAGATCTATCTAAGAGCTGTTTTTCTCTAATCAACTGACCTAGAGTAGGTCTAACCTGAAGCATGGCTACCAAGCCACCATCTCCGGACAAGCTCAATCTAGCAAACATGGCTCTCAAGTCCACGTCCATCTTTCTACTCAATGCATCGGCCACTACATTGGCCTTACCCGGATGGTACTCAATGGTAAGATCATAGTCTTTTAGAAACTCTAACCACCTACGTTGTCTAAGGTTCAAATCTCGATGAGTCATAATGTATTTCAAACTCTTGTGATCAGTGTACACTGTGCATTTCTCACCGTACAAATAGCGCCTCCAAATCTTCAGAGCAAACACAACTGCAGCTAACTCTATATAATGGGTCGGATAGTTGTGCTCGTGGGTCTTCAACTATCTTGTGGCATAAGCCACTACTCTCTTGTCTTCCATAAGGACACACCCTAGCCCTACATAAGAAGCATCACTGTAAACTATATAGTCCTTCCCGGACTCAGGCTGAATCAAGATCGGTGCTTGGGTCAAAACTTCTTTCAATTTCTTAAAGGCTCTCTGTCTTGCATCTGTCCACTCAAACTGAACACTCTTCTGTAGCAATTGTGTCAAAGGAGCGGCTAACTTAGAGAAACCTTCTATGAATCTCCTATAGTATCCGGCTAAGCCTAGGAAGCTACGTAGCTCTGTTACAAACTTCAGTTGCTTTCATTCAACAATGGCCTCAATCTTCTTCGGATCAACTCTAATCCCATCGGCTGACACCACATGTCCTAAGAAGACTACTTCTCAGATCCAGAATTCAGAGTTGCTTAGCTTCGCATACAACTGATGATCTAGCAAAGTCATCAAAACTAGTCTCAAGTGTCGGTCATGGTCTTCTTCAGTTCGCGAGTACACCAAGATGTCATCTATAAAAACAACTACAAATTGATCTAGGTACTGATGAAAAATCCTATTCATCATATCTATAAAAGCAGTCGGTGCATTAGTCAACCCAAAAGGCATGACTAAAAACTCATAGTGACCATACCTAGACCTAAAGGTCGTCTTCGGTACATCAACCTCTCTTACCTTTAGCTGGTAGTAACCCAAACTCAAGTCAATTTTCGAAAAGACTGATGCCCCTCTCAACTGATCAAACAAATCATCAATTCTAGGCAACGGATACTTATTCTTCACGGTCAACTGATTCAACTGCATGTAATATATACACATTCTCATGCTTCCATCTTTCTTCTTCACAAACAAAACTGGTGCACCCCGAGGTGAAGAAATAAGCCGAATAAAACATATATCTGTCAATTCTTGCAACTGAGTCTTCAACTCTTTCAATTCTTTTGGTGTCATGTGATACGGAGCAATCGAAACAGGTGTCGAATCAGAATAAGTCTCAATGGTGAACTCTACCTCTCTGTCCGGTGGTAACCCTGGCAACTCTTCCGAAAACACACTAGGAAAGTCACGTACGGTCCGGATGTCTTGAGGTCTAACTTCACTCATGTTAGGGTTCATCACATACGCCAAGTATGCTTCACACCCCAACTCAACTAACCTCTTAGCCTCTAGAGCCGAAACTACATTGGACAAGAACTTCACGTTCTCACCCACTACTACAATCTCGTAGTCATCTGTGAGCCTCAAACAAATCCTCTTAGTTTCAAAATCTAACCTAGCTCTATGCTCCGTGAGCCAGTCCATACCCAGAATCACATCAAAACCATAGAAAGGTAGCTTCATCATATCCACTGGAAACACATGTCCCTGAACCATCAACGGACACCTTTGGTACATCTTTCTAACTACTACCGTGTCCCCAAAGGAAGTAGTAACACTGACTCCTACCTCTAACATTTCACAAGGCAAATTCAAAGACTATGCATGCTCACTCAATATGTAGGAATGTGTAGACCCAGAGTCAATCAAAGAAAGAAAACCCAAAGACTGTATCGAGAAGTTACCTGCAATCACATTGGTGTCATGCTGGTCCCCATGCTGAGCGTAAACTCTGGCCTGAACTTCACCCTCCGGCTGAACTGCAACTACATGTGTTATGTTCCTCTAACCATCGTTCCTCGGTTGGAAGTTACCTTTACCGCGCCTGCGGCCTCTCTGAAAGTCATTGGCTCTAGCAGGAGCCTGAGCTAGTGTCTGTCCCGCTTGATGTGGACAGTCACGTCTAATGTGGTCTATAGCTCCACAACTCCAACACGAGTGGAAATTTCTCCAACAATCACCGGTGTGGTTCCTCCTGCAAGTAGCACATGTGGGCAACTTCCCACCAGCTCTCTGGCCCTGTTGGCCCCTACCGTGGTTACCGCCACCACGTCTATGATCATAATGATGCTTGTTGTCCCGATGCCTCTTGGCATCACCTCTATCAAAGTTACTGGACCTCTTACCCGAACTAGAACCACCAGACCGCTTGGTCAAGCTCAAACTGTGCTCTAAGTCTTTGGCCCTCGCGACCAAGACATCAAAATCAGTGTAGTCTGAAGCTAGAGTATACGTCTTGATCTCTTCACTCAGCCCATAACGAAAACGATTACAATGTTCCACCTTAGTAGGAACAAGTTCAGGTGCATACTGACTCTGTCTGACAAATCGAATCTCATAGTCTATCACGAACATACTCCCCTGAAGCAAAGCCATAAACTCCCTCTTCCTCTCATCGAGGTATCGCGGACCAAAATACTTCTTACGAAATGCTGACTCAAAGAACTCCCAAGTAATCTCGGCATCATCCATACCCGTAGTAATGGTGACCCACCAAGTGTAGGCATCACCCTGAAGCAAGGACTCAACACATCCTAACTTGTGCTCACCAGTACACCCCATCTGAGCAAGAATACGGACAATCTTCTCAAACCACAACTCCGATCTCTCTGGAGTAGACCCTCTAAACTCTTCGGCCTCTAGGCCCCAAAGTCTCTCTAAAGGCAAACCAATGCCCTCTCCTTGATGATGTGCTGTTACCTGACCCCCAGCTACTGCAACCTGAAATGCCCCGGCTATCGCCTGAACCAAGGGAGCTAAGTCTATTCCGGCCGGTCCTTGGCCACCCTGGCCTCCTTGAGGTCCCTCTCCTTCTGCCCCGGCCTCACCTCCTACTCCAGGTGGAGGAGGTGGTGGTGGAGGAGCTCCAACTCCAACCACAGGCTCTCCCACTTGAGCCTCCACTCTAACTACTGGCTCAACTCCTAGAGCCGCTGCCCGTGGTTCCGGTCGAACCATCCTAGGCCTCCCACGCGGTCTCATGATACAGCTAGCAAGGTAATAACTACAACAAAAAACAAATAGAGATTACGTTAGCCAAAGCAAGGGTCCAACAGTGCTCAAGTACTCTCTTTTCAATAAATTTTTTTTAAATTAAGTAATAGTAGCAATGGGCACACACTCTACACCGAACACGACAACTCATGCTTCAAAACATCATGCGAACAGTCAAACATCAAGATTCCATGGCAAGCATACATCGGGCAATACAATTACTTAGCACATCAAGCTTACCTCACTTACCTGCCCGAGGTCTCGGTAACCTCAGGCTCTGATACCAACAAATGTAACCCCCTCGTCCCGGTCTGGCCGGATAGTCGGTCTGAGTGGCCACATGGGGAAAACCGAAGCGAAACCCGTTAAGGTTCCCCCTCGGTTAGCAACCCTATTTTTTTCTTTAACTTAATCTTTTCTAAAAGTTCATTTAAGTCTTTTGTGATCAAACAGCGGAATAAAATACATGAGAATCATTCGAACCCAAAGCAGCATTTGAACAGCCCAATTTTAATCTTTTAAATAGGTCATTTCGAAATACCATTGAGGCGTATCGAAATTCCTTGACCAGGTCAACTGCCCCAGAGCCCATATAAGGGGTCGTATCAGAACGGGGGTCAACCGTTCTGAAACACCCTCAACGGCCAACTTCTCGTGGTCAACGAGATTTTGACCGTTTCGAAACCCTCAGACCCGTTTCAAAACGCCTTCATCTCGCCATTTTCTCAGAATTCCAGTAGCTAAAACGTTCTGAAACCCATATCGGAACAGGGGCTCTCAGTGGCTAAACCGTATCGAAACGTGTTCCGATACGGGGTCCCTGAAGCCTACCCGTTCCGAAACGACCCAGCCCGTTTCGAAACGTGGGCTGCGTGCAACCTTTTAAATCAGACTTAGGTGAAATTTAACAAGTCTAAAGTTCTCATAGGACCCCTAAAGGCACACAACACAAACAAACAAAGTCTAGAGGCATACATATTAGGTCTAGCATGCTCAAACACCCACAAGGCATAGATTTAAACAATCTTTCATACAGGGAAAATACACATTAATAACATTGTATAGAAGGCATGCTTGGAGACATTAATAGACAAAGGCGCCATTCATCACATAAAGGTTTACATGCCATCAAGCAATCTTAACATCCAAAAGGCATACATCATTCAAGCATTTGGCAAGATATATCATGCTTACAAACCAAGTTCAAATATAAGCATCAACCACACACATGAGTCATACAAAACTCATACAAACACACTCTATTGCCACATTGCTAAGCTACTACATAATTAATAACTGTACTTGAGCAACAAAACTTGGAAGCCCTTCTTGCCTTGCCCTGAGCTAACACCACGCTAATGATCTGCATTTGTTGAAAATGAGAGCATAAGCTATAAGCTTAGTGAGGATGCTCTAAAACCGAAAACATCAACAATGCAGGGTTCAAGCATGTATTCCCTAATTCTCATTTCTATCAAGCATAGGTAAAATGACAAGTAGACCTAGCTAGTCTTTCTAGAGGCATAATATGCAATCTTACATCATACTAAGCTCAAACATCACATATCATTGTCATGCATCACAAGTATAAGAACAAGTTCAGTTGGCCACAATTAGATTACCCAGATGTGCGGATTTAATCTCAACATCCACATTACCTCGGTGGGATTACACTCATTACCGGACCTTGCATGGGCGGGATTCCACTCATCACCACATTCCCTACGGATGGGATTCCACTCATCATCCCGTAGAATATATATAAGCTTCCGGTGGAATATTACATCACCGTACTCACTCCTTGATGACTCAATGCCATCAAGGCCACGTACGTTTTGACTCAATTTGTGTGCACACTAATCCTAATGATCGGTCATTTACACCCGGTAAGCTAATTAGTGCCAATTTACATTTACCACATCACATATCCATCAACCATATCCCACGCTCATCACATACACATATCATGGTATACGTGTGCAAATCAACCACATATCACAAGAGCATGAATAGGCAAACACAAATAGCATTTAGTGGAAATCAAGAGCTAAGTTAACAATTTAAATCTACATGGAAATGGCCTACCAAACACATTTCAACTCATACACTACACACACTCGAATCGAACTTTAAAACACATTTAAAGTCACTCACCACCCTTCATTAGCAACCAAAGCAAGCCTCCTACAAGCCCGGATTCGATCTCAATGCTTCTCCAACGTCTCCTCTTGCTTCTAGCCAATCAAAAAAATCCATTATTCCCAGTCAATGCTAAAATTCAGTCAACTCTAAACTCTTGAGCTCAAACCAACTCCAACAAATTTCCCAATCAAATCAATCCCCCAAAAATGCCCATTTTCGTGCTCCCTCAAACCCTAGCTGAAAATTCCATTTTCAATCATCCAAATGACCCCCAAATGGTCCCAAAACATCCTCCTAACATACATAAACCATCAGCCATCTAATTTCAACCTAAAACCCACCAAAAACCAAGTTTTAGACCCCTTAAAAATTGCCTCAAGAACCCATTTCGGGTTTTCACCCAAACCCAACCATTTTAACATATGTTAAGCATTTTAAGGTGGTTAAACCAAAACTCAACATTATATTTCAAAATAACTTGAAAATCTCCATAAAAACTCAAACTTTTATCAAGCCCTAATTTTCAAAAGTTCATGGTTTTAAATTCTATGACTATGTAGAGATAGAGGATGAAAAGGAGAGTTAGGAAATGTCATTACCTTTGAAAATGGCCTTGGAATGAAGTTGGAAATTAATGGAATAGTGATTTTTGTGTTGGGAGAGTTTGGGGAGATGGGTTTCACGTTGGAAAGGGGAGAGGGTAGAGAAGATGATAGCTTTTTAAAAGTAGTCTTTCTTTTTAAATTCTTTTGGGTAAAATCACCAAAGTAGTCCCTCCCCTTTATTTTAAATTCCAATTAACTCATGTCATGGCCAAAAAGATTTAATTTAATTTACCGACTCGGACCACTAACCCGACTAACTCCTAACCCTAAAATACGGGTGTTACATTTGATTTGGGAATGTTTGGAAGTTATTTCGGATAGCCGAAATGCTAGTTTTGAGTAGAGCAGCGTGTTAGAATGAGTGGCTGGTGATTTTAATGCATGACGGTGCATTAATCCTCCACTCTTATGTGTAATGAACATGGGAGACATCTTCGGACGCGTTTGGTGTTGATCCGAAAGTGCTGGAAGCTTAGAAATCGTTTTGGCAAGCAAGCAAAAAGTTATCGGTGAGTGAAAATGGTTTAGAAGTTATTGAGGGACAAGGAAACAAGTATTGGGGATTTAGGATAGGTTTGAAACACCATCCTAAGTTTGGAAGTAAGTATGTTTAGATTTGCTCTCGAAATGTGGATGATGCTTCTAAATGCTTTTGACATGCTCTTGATTTGATATAGACAAATTCTTACTGTTTTGTGTATGATTTGTGACGTGAAATGATGTTTCATATTGAACCTATGAGATAGAATAACATTGCAAAGAGTTTTTGAGATTTTTATTAAATGCTATGCATGAATTGTGGTTTTAAAATGGGATGAGATTGATTTAGAAATGTTGCATCAAAATAGTAGGTGAGATGATGATTTTAATATAATATATTGGCATAAATGATAAGATGATTACCGGATATAATTGGTCAACCAATAGGATGTAAATTGCACTATAAACTAAAAATTCGTTCGTGCTCTTTAGAGTCGGGCAATGGGGGTAGTGTCATCCCGATCCAAAGTGAGAGTCCGATGATGAGAGATTCCATCAGGGTAGGTCTTGGTGAAACACCCAAGCTTTGTGGCAAAGATAGATACCGCCATGAGAGTTCGGTGATGATAGATTCCACCGGGGTAGGACTTGGCCTCGAGTCAAGCTATTTGCATATCCGAGTAAAGATAGAATATGAAATGCCAATATATGAGAATGAACTTTGATTCACATGTACCAATGTTGAAATGATTTTATGTTGTGAGAAATGCATATGAGATTTTGAGATTTATGAAATGCTTTTGAATATCAAGGATGTGTGGCTTTGCCATGAGATTTTCATTGGTTGAATGCATGAGATAGATAGACATATTGATGGTACATGTGATTTTCTAGAGCATGAGATAGAAAGAGCATGGTTTTAGAAATGGTGATTTGCTTTGAAATGGTTTTCAAGCATGAGATAGAAAGAGCATGGTTTTAGAAATGGTTTTCAAGATAGAGTTTTAATAATTGCATTGTTGTGTTGGTGTTTCTAGAGCATGCCTCACTAAGCTAATGTGCTTACGCTCTCTTTTACCAACAATGCAGATAATTGACATGTTTTGGGCAGCAAGGAGGCTTAGGAAGTTCAAGGATTGATAAGCTCAAATATGGTGTTATACTTTCACTTTAGTAATAATATATGGCAATGGGATTTTATTGATTGTTTGGGAGATGTGTTTTTGGACTCCCTGATTTTGATGCAAGTTTTATATGGTTTATTTGGTTTGTAGAAGGCCTTTATATTGGTTTTAATGTTTTGTCTTGCCTTTTAGTATGCTAATGGTTTGTGGTTCAAGTATGCTCTAGTATACGCCTTGCAATGCTTATGATGATCCCTCAAATGTTTAACATATGCTTAGAATTACATACTTGTATGATAGAGTGATTGCTATAAACATATCCATATGATTTGGTGAAGATTTGTTGAGGTTTGATATAAATTTGGGGCTATTTTTGGGACACTTCTGGTATGTCTATCGATACTCAAGCTTGCGTATCGATACGCATAAGCCAAACTTGTGCCTTTTTGCACAGGGGTATCGTACGGATGGAAAGTGTTTCGATACGGGTAGGCCAAGTTTGAAGGGCATATTGATACGTGAGAGGGTGTATCGATACCCTTTCTTGGAGTTTGGTCACTGCCTTCCCGCGTATCGATACGGTCCCTGGGCGTACCGATACGCGACCGTTAATTTCAGTTAATGGCATCTTTTGAAGTTTCGAAATGTTATATTTTAGTCCTTGAACTTCATGTATGCAATTAGATGAGTTTGGTAGGTCTGATTGTGATGAAAATTTACAGAGAAGCATGAAACGTAATTAATTGAATAATGGTAACTTTAAAAATCAGAAAGTATTTTTAATTTTCCAAAATTACATTTTGGTCCCTAAATGTCCAATTTGTGTAATTAAACCCCTAAACAAGTTCTGATCGCTGTGTCGTTTCTTCCTATGCACTTTTGTGATCAAATAGGATTTAATTTGATTTAGAAAAGTTAAAAAGGAAGAAAAAAAGTCGTCAATCGGGGTCGGCTATAACGAGTTGGCTATAGTTTTCCCTGTGTAATCACTTCGGTTCGGGTCAACCGTTTAGACTGCCCTAAGGGGGTTACAAAATTACAAAGTAAATAAATTTTTAACTAATCAGAATACTTGATTTTGACAAGTACAATTTATACTTAAAACGTTATCAAGTCAAGACTTAAACCCCATAAATTCTTCTAAGTGTTTCAAAGCCAAAATATACAAAATTGCCCAGGCGTTTCGAAACACCCTCAAAGTGTTTCGATACAATTTGCCACTGGAGACATCTATTTCGAATCGGCTCACACTCGTTTCAATGCAGCCTTCATCTAGGCTTTTGATTTTTTAGTATCGTTTCAAAACGGCTCTCACCCATTTCGATACAGGGTTAAGTAGTTTCAAAATTTTGCATTAAATAAACTAGTCGTTACTTGTTAGAAACTGACTTTTGAAGATTTGGTTAATTGTTTCGATACACCCCTAAGCTGTTTCAAAACACCAATTGACATTTTCAAAACGTTTCGATACAACCCTTATCCGTTTTGATACGACCTTCTTTTTGCCTTTAGTGTTTCAATACGATCTATAACCATTCCAATACATGTCCATTTTAAACATAATGACTCTTTCTTTCTTGAGTGTTCGTTTCGATACATGGGTACCGTGTTCTGATACGTGTAGTTGCAGAACTGTATTTATGGACGGAAGAGAGAGCCCCAACGGCTCTATTGATGATCTCAACCACCCAAACGGATAGAAATCAATGAGAATGTATAAAAACAAGTCTCTAAAGCTACAACAACAACTATTGAGCCTTCAAGCAACATCAAAGCATTCAAATCCAAACCTTGATCATTTAGAGTCAAATCTTTGTACCCAACTCAATTGTGTTTTTCATTGTAATTTTTTTAGAGTTTGGGATGTTATTGATTGTATTTGGGTAAATATCAACATTTTAGAGGTATTTGTAACGTTTACCAAATTCCTTCTTTGTAAAGAGTGTGTTGAATTAAGCTTTGGGTAGAAAGCTTAATCGGTCTTGTAAGGTTTCCTCCTCATCCAAGAAAAGGGGAAGAATCAATTAGTGGATTGGTTGAAAATCCTTAGTGGGAGCTAAGGTAGTGGACGTAGAGTTTATTTAGGAACTTAAACCACTATAAATTGCCTTGTGTCCAATTTTCATTCATCCATTTTATAGAGTGATTTGGTGTTCTCTAAATACGAGCGCAAGTGCACACTCATATCAAGTTATAGTATAAAAGATATCATCTCCCACAAGGATTGGATAGCTTCATTCAATTCGTAGTTCCCGCACAAGAAAATTAAATGTACAATTAAGTTGATAGATTGAGAAGAAAAATAAAATAAAAACACAAGTAAATAAAAGAAAATAGATCGAGTTGATAGAATGGGCAGGGCTGTGCTGCTTCTTAGTGTGAAACTGCGTTGAATAGGACAAGTTGTTTTACGCTGCCAGACTCCGCTCCCTCGGCGGGGGATGGAAGGTAAGTTGCTGAAACCCTCTCGCTGCCTCTGCAGGGGAATGGACTTGTGTCTCGGCGGCAAACTCGGTAGAACTACAAGGCTCGGTAGAACGTTTCAAAAGTGATCCCGCTTATGTCTAAGTTAGAATTCTGTTGATGCCCACTGCTTATAATACCTATCGCGGCGTGAACCGTACAAAGACAACAACGTTGATTCTTCCTCTTTTAGTCGCCCTAAACCCTAACATATGTCTAGGCCGGATTGATCGCACCGTCTATAGATGAAATCTTACTTACTCCTTTCGTGAGTTCGACTCTCTTGATACCAAACAAATGGATAGAAATAAACTAATCTGTCACCTTAATTGAAAACTATGAAGCACATGGAATAAGTAAACCTTGAAGTTTTATTTGAGAAAACAAACTTTAAATCCTAAACAACCGTTCTCACACTAATTACAACATAACCCAAACCCAAGGAGAATTTAGAACATAATGGTGGCAAGAAAACCGAAACTATGTCTAAAGGAAATCTAAGTTGTTTTGAAATAAAATTACAATGAGTATACATAGGCATTAGCTAGGTCTGGTCCTTCTTGAAGTAGAAGTCTCCAAAGTAACTTTTGCATTAAATGTGACTATAAACTCTAACTTCTTAAATTTGAATATGGACTTTATCACGTTGCCTTGCTCCGCAAGTTGCATCAGTACAGCTCCTTGGTCTGTTGTCTCAGCATCATGTCCTCAGCTCCTATTTCCTTATGTCAGCCTCTAGTACCTGAAATTAAAACTAAACTAAAACAATACCTTTTTCTCGCCAAATAAAAAAATAATCTTTAAAAGCATGGGGAAGTAAAGAAATACCGTAAAATTCAATGCATGGTCTTAATTATGCCTAAAATGCACTCAAAAAATAATAATATGAGATGGAATGTGTAAGAAATATATAACTTATGAACACTTTACACACCCCCAAACTCGAACTATTGCTCGTCCTCAAGCAATGCAACCTAAACATACTTGCCCTTATATTAACTAGAATGAAAAACATGTTTTTAACTTGATTTCGCACTTCAAGGTCGTGGCACCAACATTAGATTAGTGAAGGGAAAATAGCAAAAAAATAACTCAGAATTAATTTTTAATGCCAGTGTTGTGTGTGTAGAACTGTGTAGAGGATGAGTATGCAGATTAACTAGATAAACAAAGATATTGGTATGATATATAAGGTTGCTGCCGAGACAACAACTCTTTTAAGTCTGAAATTAAGATAGGAGCAAACTACAAAACCCCAAACTCATAGAGTAGAGTCATCCTGTCAAGACTTTCATTCACTTATACTAATTTGTCTGTCACTTCAAAATTTCAGATTCATGGACTTTGATAGCAGCGGAGTGTCCTCGCTCATGATTATTCCTAGAGCCTGTTTCGAGCACCTCTAGGGTAAAACAACAAATTTTCTTTGTTTTTCTCTGTCAAGGCAGTGCTTTATTTTTCTGTTTCTATTTCCTATCTCAGCGGCTACTTGCAACCATTGTTAGAACTTTGCAAAGAATTCTAAAAACAAAGCAAGCAGTGTTCATTAGATATTCTAACAAATTCAGCAAGTAACAGTAATGTTTGACAGTTTTGGCAATTAAAAAATTCTAAACCATTTTTCGTGCTTTTTCCCAGAATTAAGTTCAATTTATTTATTGGTGCGAAAATAATTAATCAGCTAACTATCATAGGCACAAGTTATAATAACCGAAGAAATGGGCTGAATCTAAGAAGTTAGGTTTGAAAACTTATCCCTCAAGCTATAAATATTAGGTTTTAAAATATTTTAAAAATACAAAATATCAAAAGTAGATAAATTTATAAGCATTCCATTTATCATAAAACGAAGTTGTATAACATTATTTTGATAACTAGATTAAATAACCGAAAATAACATTATAGTGCATGCACCGAATAAAAACCCAAATTATAAATAAACCTAATATTTGTATTACATAAAATCCCAAAATAAAAGTCTCAATGTACAAAATATTCGTGTTCATACTGAATAATAAATATTCGAGTAAAATATACGAGAAGCTCCAAGTACCGAGTCGCCTAATAAGTCTGAGTATTTGAAAGTAAAACCTAAAGGGTGTAAGCTAAAGACCTTAGTGTGTCCTTTTGTATAAACAAAACACATAATCAAAATAGTATTTTATTTTTTTCCGATAAATTCATTTCCGAAAATATAGTGTATCCGATAAATCAAATTATGAATGCTATGATGTCTTATGCATGAATCAATGTTCGATATCATATAGAGTGGAGGTTGCCCTCGCCAGAGTGAAGATTTCTCTCACTTTTTCTGAACACATTTCCGATCAGATGACACATGATATGATTTGTAAAATCATAAATCTAAACTCTTACGAGAATGAAAACACATGTAATATGCCATGAATAATGTTTCAAATCATTATCAAATCTCAATCAGATAATAAATCAAGAAGGGATATATATATATAAAACAACATTTATTTAAAACTCCCCAAGAAACACACCTTAGCAACAGAAGCTCTAATCTCAAGAAGGGCGGGCCTCACGCTCGAATCTCGCTAAATCAGGACCTACGAGATATGAATTCTATATTAGCATTTATTACTAACGATAAGCCACCGACTAAAACACTAAAAATCAAACTAAGATATACTCACTTGAAGATCTTGAAGAACGTGCACGATCGGTCTGAATAATTGTAGGTAGCCCAACGGTCTCAAGATCGGCACCTGAAACGAGAATATTCCGAATTAAATTTTGAAATCCATAACTTATCATATTCCAATAACAATTACATAAAATGAGCAAAACAAAGCTTTCAGAAACTAATTTGACAAAACGGACAGAAGATTTGGACTCAAGACGTCGAGAAATGTCAAGATGAAGGTTTTTAGAAAAAGTCAACTCTTGGTCAACAGTCAAAGTCAAACTAGTCAAAGGTCAACTCTAGTCAAACTGGTCAACAATCAACTCTATCGGTCAAAGTTAATTGTTCAAGGTCAACAGTTAACATTGACTTGACTTGTCAAAGTCAACTGGTCAAATTCGGTCAAACAGGTCAAAAGGGTAAAACGGTCTAGTCAAAATGGGTCCAAGAGTCAACGGTCCAAAGTTGGCTCGGTCTGATAACATATTTGGTTTGGTCCAATTGTCGGTTCAGTTTAAGATGGGCAGTTCACTTAATCAGATTGGATTCACAACAAGACTTAACCTTGACAAAATTTGTTAGGCCAACCCACAATTATACACACACACAAGCCACACATACAACCCACATGAACAACTCAAAGCCAACACCCATATTCAAACACATCAAGCCCAACAATACACTTTTACCACAACCAAACTAGGGTTTCTAGAACCTTTGACAGTGGCAGCAAGCTCTACGAACGGCGGCGACAGAACTAACCAGCGATATCAAGGAACCAGGCCACTCAGTTGTGGCTTACCAACAACCATGACGGAGGAGAACAGCGGCACTAAAGAGATTCAAACGATTCCTATTTTATTTCTCACAAACACCAAACTGAAACAACTAAAAAGACGACAGTGCGAGGAGAAGGTTCCGAACGGAGGAGGCACGGTAGTGCACAGCAGCGCAAAAGAGAACCTATTGGGTTCTTTGCGGTTTCCGAGAAAACAGTGAGGAGCGGTGGTGAAAAAATTGATGGGTTTTAGTCGTGAGGAGATTCTGGTCAAGGAGGTAATGGTGGTGTGTGTGGCAGAGGCGGACAGAGCAAGAGAAACTGAACGGTTTTCTACCGTTTCTGACCAAACGGCGACCGATAAGGTTGGTCCAGTGGGTGGGGATTGATCGCGGGTCGATGACGATCACGGTGGTGGTAGCTGTGCCAGCCACGAACGGCAACAGATGCTAAACGGAGCTTCGCCGAACCGAAATGGTTAGAGGAGAGGGAGATTTCGATCGAAAGGGTGAGGGAGAGCGGCTGTCGAGTTTCCAAATGGAAGCTGAAAAGGCTAATGGGGTTTAAATTACCGTAATAAATGGTTAAATAAAAAGGTAAAAACATAGTAAACATATTCATATGGTCATGAAACTTGCCATGCTAGTAGTTCATACCATTGAAATGTTGTGTGTAAAGTTTCATTGCATTTGGACATCGTTTTATAGGTTAAATCGAATAAAAACCAGCAAAAATTTGTCATTACAGGTCATGCCGTATTGGAACGGGTAATGGCGTTTCAATACGGGTGTGTAATAATAAATCTAAGGGTATGGGTGCATCAGAACGGAATTGATCTGTTTCGGAACATTTTGTCTCTGGAGACTGACGTTTCGATACGAGTTCATAGCGTATCGAAACGAGTCAAAGTCAAAGATGGTCAATCCGTTTCGATACAGGTCAAAGTTTGTATCGATACGATCAAAAGGGAAAAGTCAATAAAATAATGATCAACGTCCACCCGTTTCGAAACAGCTAAGGGTGTTTCGAAACGGGGTTAAGTAAGTTAGTTAAGGATTCATTAAATAGATTGTTAGCTTCACAAATTAGTCACTGAATATCGTAAGATTAAATTGAGTGAGATAATGATCTCCAAATTGTATGAAAATTTACATGCTAGTTATTAATGCGTTGAATTACATTGTGTTATTGTCAGTAGCATCAAGAGACCTTTCATTTGTCAGTTTTACAGATTAGTCCCTAAAACTTTTAAAACTTATAAATTGGCCCTAAACGGTTAATATGGCCTTCTTGTGAATGAATTGGATTAAATGTATATTGGAAATGTTCTGTTTGTGTAATAATGATTATGTGTTGAGAATAAAAATGGAATTTATCGCACTGATCACCGTATTACTCATCGGTAAGATGCTCCGACCCGGTTCTTGACCAGGCCGGTAAGGGGGTGTTACATTTGTGGTATCAAAGCTCGATTTTAGTAAATTCTAGGACTAAACCGAAGTTTATTGCATTGCTATTGTGTTACTTTGCCACCTAGGAGTTTTATATTGTGTATACTGTGACTTGTCGACTAATTCGATCTTTCATATAGATATGTCTAAGACAAATGAAGCTTATATTGATGAGCTCGCTACTGGCTCCTCGACTCATGTCGAGGAGATAAGAGGAGGAAATCCTCAGAATCCACCGTAACCACAGGACCCTCATGTTCAGGGTACTGAACCTACAACACCTACCGCTTAGGATGAATGCTATCAGAACATGGCTAACATGTTCAAATAGTTTATGGCTGCTATGCAAGCAACACCATCAGTTAAGCCTACCCCTCCTGTTGTCCAGTATGTCCGAGCCCATCTGGACAAGCTGGCTTCGCTCTGAGCCTATTCTTTCACCGGATAGGATGATGATAATCCTAAAGTTGCCGAATATTGGTTGGACAACACGCTACATATCTTGAATAAACAGTTGCTGTGTTCGGATGAACACAAGTTGGAATGTGTTATTGCATTGTTAACCGATGAAGCTCTTATGTGGCGGGAAACTACTATTCTCACAGGTCCTGAAGAATCGGTTACATGAGAGTTCTTTCTCCAAGAATTCCGAAATAAATACATCAGTGAGTATTATCTCGCAGAAAGGCAAAACACCTTCCTTCACTTGAGGCAAGGAGGGCGACCTATCGAGCAATATATCCATGATTTTTGTAAATATTGTCGATACGGAGCATAGTTTATAAAGAAACAGGAAGATAAGTGCAGAATGTTCATAGCTGGCCTTAGTGATGAATTACGACCTATGTTTACAGCCCTTGGTATCACCAACTTTCAGGAATTGGTGAACCGAGTCAAGGCCACTAAAGCTTCCCAGAGAGCTCAACAAGCCGGTGGGTTTGGAAATTTTGAGAAGAGGTTTAGGGATGATTTGTGACCTCCGAGATGGAACAAGAAAGGGAAATATCAAGGCCTCAAGCAGAATGTCTACCCATAGCCTTCCCGTTCCGGGAATATTGAGAGACCTCAGTCTGTGACGCAGTCTTTTGTCAAAGCAACGTCCGTTGATAGTACTAGAGGTTCAAACCAAGGCAACCAACATCCATTGTGTAATTATTGTCAGAACAAGCATTTGGTGGGACAATGTCGTAAGCAGACTGGATCTTGTTATTACTGTGGTGAGAAAGGTCACTTTATTCGTGACTATCCTATGAATGCAACCAAATTTGTTGTCACACCGACTACTACTACTTCACCTGCTCAATCCTTCAGGGGTAAGGGATCGAAGCAGGGATCATCGGGGAACTTTGGATGATCGAGTGGTCCAGGGACCCCCTTCAACAAACAAGATTCAAAGGCTCCTACTGAAATGTACCATGTGAGGAGTAGTGAAGAAGATGATGAACCTGATGTTATTGCAGGTATCATTGAGTTATATTCGCATCCTTTTTATGCATTGATTGACCCTGGCTCTACTCATTCTTTCATAAGCACCAATGTAGTTAAAATGTATAACATGTCTTCTGAACCAATAGCATCGAGAATTTCTATAACCAATCCCATAGGAGATTGTGTCACCGTAAGGGTAGTATGCAAGAATTGTCCATTAATGATCCAAGGGATACCTTTTATGGCTAATTTTTTGGCTTTACCGATCCATGAATTTGACGTTATCCTAGGTTTAGATTGGCTCAGTGAACATTAAGCTTGGGTAGATTGTTGTAAAAGAAAATTGTATCTTAGGGGTTTGGGTAAAGAAAATGTTGTACTGATGAATGCAAGGAATACATCGTTGTATGCTTTGTCATTGGAAACCAAAGGTGAGTCGCAACTACAAGACATTGACACCGTATGTGAATTTCCTGATGTTTTTCATGATGAAATTTTGGTATTGCCCCCAACCCGTGAAGTGGAATTTGGCATTGAGGTGCAACTTAGGACTGCTCCAGTTTCCATTGCACCATATCGAATGACAGCTGTGGAGTTGAAAGAATTAAAGGCTCAAATTCAAGACTTATTGAGCAAGGTTTTCATTCAACCGAGCTCTTCACCTTGGAGAGCTCATGTTCTCTTTGTTAAGAATAATGATGGTTCTATGCGTTTGTGCATCGACTACAGACAATTGAATAAAGTAACCATCAAGAATAAATATACATTGCTAGAATAGACGACTTGTTCGATCAATTAAAGGATGCCTCTGTGTTTTCCAAGATCAACTTAAGATCGGGTTATAATCAAATGTGAGTTAAAGAGTGCGATGTGCCAAAGACTACTTTCCGTACAACATATGGACACTATGAATTCTTGGTGATGCCCTTTGGGCTAACCAATGCACCGACAGCTTTTATGAATTTCATGAATCGAGTGTTTAGACCCTATCTTGATACATTCGTAGTGGTGTTTATAGATGACATCTTGATCTATTCCAAGAACGAAGCGGAGCATCGAGATCATCTTTGTATTGTACTTTAGACTCTAAGAGAGAAACAGTTGTATGCAAAGATCTCCATGTGTGAGTTTTGGCTCACTGATGTTGCCTTCCTAGGGCATATTGTGACAGCTTCGGCCATTCAAGTAGACCCGAAGAAAATTCAAGCCATTGTAGATTGGCATCCACCGAAGAATATTGGTGAAGTCAGAAGCTTCCTTGGGCTTGCTGGCTATTACCGCAGATTCATGAAATGATTTTCTATGATAGCCGCTCATTTAACCAAATTATTAAGGAAAGAAAATCCTTTTGATTGGATCGAGGCCCAACAACGAAGTTTTGATTAGTTGAAACAAATTTGGACTCATGCACCTATCTTGACCCAACCCGAGTCTGGAAAGGACTACACAGTATACAGTGATGCATCACATCTTAGGTTAGGATGTGTTTTGATGTAAGAAGGCAAAGTTATATCTTATGCTTTGAGACAACTTAAGCCACACGAAATGAATTATCCCACCCACGACCTTGAACCGGTTGCGGTTTTCTTTGCATTGAAAATCCGGAGGCATTATCTCTACAGGAAGAAATGCTATCTTTTCACCAACCATACAAGTCTCAAATATTTGTTGACCTAGAAGAAGTTAAAACTTCTACAACAGAAGTGGATGTAACTCCTTAAAGATTATGATTTGATCATTGATTACCATCTGGGCAAGGCTAATGTTGTATGTGATGCACTCAACTGCAAACCTTCGCCTGGTAAGCATTTACAATAGACTTGAAGTTTTGTGTATAGTGAAGTACATTAATTTATCGTAATGTTGCTATATTGTAGCCCCTCGAGCAATTAACGCCCACTTTTGACTTCGGAAGCATCGTTGTCTTGTAGCTAAACTCCAAGTTCAGTCTACCATCGTCTCCCGGATCAAGGAATTACTAGAGCAAGATCTTGAGCTTCAAGCTATTGCCTCTAAGCTATCGAACAACACTGGCTTCAGAATTAATTCTAAAGGACTCTTATCTTTCCATGATCGAGTTTGTGTACCTAATGATGAATCACTTCGCACTGATATCCTTTCAGAAGCCCATTCAAGTTCTTTCTCTGTTCACCCTGGATCTGTAAAGATGTATAAAGATCTACGCGAACTCTATTGGTGGCCAGGCATGAAGCATGCCATAGTTGATTACATTTCCAAGTGTCTCACGTGCCAACGTGTTAAGGCAGAACATTGTGCTCCTACTGGACTTTTATAACCTATCGATCCACAGAAATGGAAATGGGAAAAGATAACTATGGACTTTGTTAGTGGTCTACCGCTAACCCCTACAAAGCATGATTCTATATGAGTCATTGTAGATCGTTTCACGAAGTCAGCTCATTTTATACCGGTTAGAATGGACTACGGTCTTCCTAAGCTAGTTGACTTGTATATCAAGGAAGTAATCCGACTCCAGGGAGTACCTAAGTCTATCATCTCCGATCGAGATCCTCGATTTGCATCCCGATTTTGGAGAACCTTACAAGGAGCTCTGGGCACTAGAGTTAATCTTAGCACAGCCTTTCACCCTCAAACTAACAGTCAGTCAGAAAGGGTAATCTAGGTAAATCATTGAACAATTTGTCCTTTGAAATCATAGAAATCTGCATTGTCACTGAATCTCTTTATACAGATCTTGGAAGATATGCTTCGACCAAATCTATCCTACGAGGAAGAACCGGTTCAAATTCTTGCAAGAGAAGTCAAGAGGCTTCGTAACAAAACTGTAACATTGGTTAAAGTGCTCTAGAGAATCCACACTGTTGAGGAAGCCACCTGGGAACCAGAAGAGACCATGAGACAACTATATCTGCATCTCTTCAGTTTAGGTAAAAATTAGAGGATGAACTTTTCTTAAGGGGGGAGAGTTGTAACACCCCGAAATCTAATCTAGTCGGAATTAAGTTCCGATGATCAGAAATCCTACATTGATAAGCCTAAATATTTTATCGACTTGCTAATTATTGATATCGAACCCTAAATGGGCTTAAAACATCGTTATTGAACTCTATTGAATAATATTGAACCTTATTGGTGACTAAATTGAAGATAATGCGAGTGGGAGGTCAAACCTATAATTGAATGAGAAATGAGGGACTAACCTTGCGATTATCCCCTTTTCCTTTATTATTTTCCATGTGGAACCACCGATAGAGCTTCCTTCAATTGAAGGAAAGTTATCTTAATTAAAAGACATAGTATAGTAAGGATAAGCTTACCGGATTTCAAGAGAAAGCTAGCACCTTCATCTTCTACTCTCAAGCACACACCTCCATTGGAGGAATTTTAAGCTTTGCTACTCCATAGTTTTATCGATAACGAATCGTTGCTATCGTTCGAATAAGCAATAATCCTCAAACAATCGTTGGATTACATGGATATATTGAGCTTAATCTTAAGCTAGGGTTATGACTATTCAGGGATATCTCATCGTAGTCATCTATATTGAAATCGAATATATATTTTGATATTGTTATGTTGATTTTTTATATCGGAATATCAACCCTAACGATCTTCTATTGATTTCCTAGCTCAAAACATTGATAAAGAGCATCCATTGTCTCCTTCCAAAGCTATGAAAAAAGGGATTTTCATCTGAGAGCCTTGAAATCTTCGGAGTGTCAAGGTGAGTGTAGTCAGAGTCTTGGGTTTAGGCAAAAGGCCTTCCCGGGTCGTTACTTGATAATTTAGATTACATTGCTAACATTGTTGTTGAGGAAATTTTCATTGGATGGCTAATCTGACACTTTGGTAAGTGTCGCTAAGTTGTTTTTGAACATTGGACATAGTCATTGTTATTGTCATGGTGCATTGTCATTGATATATTCATTGTCATCGAATTATTGCATTGAGATCATTGGACATTGTTATTGACATTGAATTATGAAAATGGATGATGAGATACATATATTTGTCATTGGTAATATTGAAATCATCAAACATCATAATACTATTGGTTATTGAAATGGTTATGAATATTGCAACCTTGGATTGGAATGGACATTGGATACAATTGGCATGCCATAGAATTCATGAGCTCGTTGTACGGGTGGACTACGGTCCTAAGGCTACGACCTATATTGATTTGGCAAGGCGGAAGGATGTGTATGGATAGTGGCCGTAATGACGAGGCGGAGGGATTAGACCATTCATTGCCTTGGTGAGGCGTAGGAATTCACGTATCCACGATCTTTATTCAATCCAAGGATTAAGAATGAAATGAACATGTTTATACTTTGTATATTATTGTATAACATTGATGTTGTTGGCATGATATATTGATTAAAGAAGATTCATGGCATTGTTGTTATTCATATTATTTATGACTACCTCACTAGGCAAAGTATGCCTAATGTGTCTCATCTCATGCATATTTCAGGTTAAGAAGGTTTGTGTGTCAGAGGATCAGATCGGCAAGCAAGACAAGTCACTACCAACCCCAAGTAATGTGTTTTTGGCTTATAAACTCCTAGAAAGGTGGCAAAGTAGTCGAACTAGTCATTTGTGCCTATTTTGATATGTTGGTGTATTGATTAAGTTGTAATAAGTTAAATAGCTTAAAATGGCTTTTTGGTAAAGTCTAAAAAGGGTGAAAATTGCATACATGGCTCAAAAAGGTAAAAACATATTAAACATATTCATATGGTCATGAAACTTGGCATGCTTGTAGTTCATTCCATTGAAATGTTGTGCGTAAAGTTTCATTGAATTTGGACATCGTTCGATAAGTTAAATCGAATAAAAACCAGCAAAAAAGTGTCATTACAAGTCAGGCCGTATCGAAACGGGTAATGGCGTTTCGATACGGGTGTGTAATAATAAACCTAAGGGTATGGTTGCATCAAAACGGAATTGATCCGTTTCGAAACATTTTTTCTCTGGAGACCAATGTTTCGATGCGAGTTCATAGCGTATCGAAACGAGTCAAAGTCAAAGATGGTTAATCTGTTTCGATACATATCAAAGTTTGTATCGATACGGTCAAAAAGAAAAAGACAATAAAAGAATGATGGCTAAAGGGTCAAATTTGCCCATGTAGTAATCTGAAATCAGCAATGTTGCCCCTACTTTTTTTCTCCGTAATTTTGCCCTCAAAGTCAAACAATTGTAACAATGTTGCCCTTTAACCGACATTGACCGTTAAAGTGCTGACGTGGCAGTTAACGGTGAAGTTAGTCATACAATTTTGCCCTCAAAGTCATACAATTGCAGCAATTTTGCCCTCAGTTTATTTAGTTTTTGAATAAAATTGCATAAAGAATTTAGTTTTTTGAGTTGAACTTTTACAAATAGAATATATGAAAAATCGATTAACAAATTGGCGTAAATATCATTTGGGTCCCCGGTAATTTCAAAAATAAGCAAAGTGAGAACTCTCACAAAAAATCAAAACATTCTTCAATTTTTTAAAAAATCCATAAACTTAATAAAAATAAAGAAAATATTCAAAAAAATATTGAAAACAAAAACTAATATAAAAGTTAAAATATATTAGAAATTATAAAATAATAAAATATAAAAAATTAAAAAGTATTTGGTATTAAAAAATTAAAGAATTTTACCATTTTTTTCTTATTTTCTACGTCAATTTTGATTATTTTTTATTTATAACTTTATGTTTATATTTGATCATTTGATGAAATTGTTCATTTTTAATACTTTATAAATACTTTTAAATTTTTTGTATTTATATTTTTATTATTTTATAATTTCTAATACATTTTAATTTTTATATTGATTTTTATTTTTAATATTTTTTAATATCTTATTTATTTTTATTAAGTTTATATATTTTTAAAAAATTGAAGAATATTTTGTGAGAGTTCTCACTTTGTTTATTTTTAAAATTAGCATGGACCCAAAGGATATTTACACCAATTTTTTAATCGATTTTTTATATATTCTGTTTGTAAAAGTTCAACTCGAAAAACTAAATAAATTGAGGGCAAAATTGCTGTAATTGTATGACTTTGAGGGCAAAATTGCATGACTGACTTCACCGTTAACTGCCACGTCAGCACTTTAACGGTAAATGTCGGTCAAAGGGCAACAATGTTACAATTGACTGACTTTGAGGGCAAAATCACGAAGAAAAAAAGTAGGGGCAACATTACTGATTTCAGATTACTACAGGGGCAAATTTGACCCTTTAGCCAAGAATGATCAACGTCCACCCATTTCGAAACAGTTAAGGGTGTTTCAATACGGGGTTAGGTAAGTTAGTTAAGGACACATTGAACAGATTGCTAGCTTCACAAATTAGTCACTGAATATCGTAAGATTAAATTGTGTGGGATAATGCATTGAATTACATTGTGTTATTGTCTATTGCATCAAGAGACCTTTCATTTGTCAATTTTACAGATTAGTCCCTAAAACATGTAAAAGTTATAAATTGGTCCTAAATGGTTAATATGGCCTTCTTGTGAATGAATTGGGTTAAATGTATATTGGAAATATTTTGTTTGTGTAATGATGATTATGTGTTGGGAATAAAAATGGAATTTATCGCACTGATCACCGTATTACTCATCGGTAACACGCTCCGACCCGGTTCTCGACCAGGCCGCTAAGAGGGTGTTATATTGCAAGGCTTTGCACTTCATCTTTTGTGCACTTAGCCTCAACATCTACGAGAAGATGTCTTCTAGCGAGAGTGCCAAGGAAGTTTGGGACAAACTCAAAGTTACATACTAGTGAACAAACGAAGTAAAGGATGTAACCCCTTTAGCTCGGTCTAGACAGCTGACCCGAACCGAGGTGATTACACGGGGAAAACTGAAGCCAACTCGTTAAAGCCAACTCTGATCGACGAGGTTACCTCTATTCAACTAGTCATATTTCATGATTCTCTATAAATTTTCATCACAATCTGACTAACCAATCACATCCAATTGTATTCATGAAGTTCAGGGACTAAAATGCAACATTTCAAAACATCCTCATCTGAGGTTTAACCAACTTAATGACTCGTGTATCGATACGCCTAAGGAGGGTATCGATACGCCCTCAATGGTCAAACTTCCTAGGCTTGCGTCACTAGACCGTATCAATACACTGAGGTATCGTATCGGTACGCCCTCATCCAGTGACTAAAGAGGGTATCGATACAACCTCGTGTACTGGTATGCCCCTCACAATACAAGTAGGTTGTATCGATACTCTCTGAGGTGTACCGATACGCTGCAGTCTGCAAATGCCTAAAATGCATATTTTGAACCCCAACGACCCATCCAAACCATTCCAACATATAGTTAAACATACTTAAACACCAATATGCATCAACACTCAAAGGTACAAGCTAAGGAAAAACATCTAACATCATCATCATCAAAATTGACTTCTAAAGCATGCTCCCTAAGAGTCAAAAATACCAAAAGACCATAAGCATCCCAAAAGGCAAGGTAAATCATCAAAACCAATATAAAGGCCTTTTACAAACCATATAAACCATATAAAACTTGCATCAACAACAGGGAGTCCAAAAACACATCTCCCAAAACAAACCATTAAATCCTATTGCCATATATCATTACAAATGTAAAAGCATAACATCATACTTGAGCTAAACAATCCTTGAATCCTTTTTAAGCCTCATTGTTGCCCAAAATGTCTCAATTATCTGCATTGTTGGTAAAAGATAGCGTAAGCACAATAGCTTAGTGAGACAAGCTCTAAAAACACCAACACAACAATACAAGCTTTTAAAATCTCTATCTTGAAATCCATTTCTAAAACCATGCCTTTTCTATCTCATGCTTGAAAACCATTTCAAAGCAAATCACCATTTGAAAATCACATGTACCATCTATCTATCTATCTCATGCATTCAACCAATGCAAATTTCATGGCAAAGCCACACACATGCTTGATATTCAAAAGCATTTTATAAATCTCAAAATCTCATATGCATTTCTCATAGCATAAAAATCATTTCAACATTGGTACATGTGAATCAAATACATTCTCATATATTGACAATTCATATTCTATCTTTACTTGGATATGTTGATTAGCTTGACATAGAGCCAAGTCCTACCCCAGTGGAATCTCACATCACCGGACTCTCATGGCGGTATCTCTCTTCGCCACAAAGCTTGAGTGTTTCACCAAGACCTACCCTGATGGTATCTCTCATCATCAGATTTTCACATTGGATTGGGATGGCAGTACCCCTATTGCCCGACTCCAAAGAGCACATACGAATTTTTAGTTTATAGTGCACTTTACATCCTACTGGTCGATCAATTATATCCGGTAATCTTCTCATCATTTATGCCAATATATTACATTAAAATCATCATCTCACCTAATGTTTTGATGCAACATTTCTAAAATCAATCTCACCCCGTTTCAAAACCACATTTCATGCATAACATTTAATCAAAATCTCAAAACTCTTTGCTATGTCATTCTATCTCATGGGATCAACGTGAAACATCATTTCATGTCATAAATCATGCATAAAACAATAGAAATTTGTCTATCAAGAATCAAGAGCATGTCAAAAGCATTTAAGGGCATCAACCACTTTTCGAGAGCAAATCTAAACATACTTACTTCCAGACATAGGATGGTGTTTCAAACCAATCATAAATCCCTAAACCTTGTTTCCTTGTCCCTCAAAGACTTCTAAAACCATTTGCACTCATTGATAACGTTTCGCTTGCTTGTCGAAACGATTTCTAAGCTTTCGACACTTTCAGATCAACACCAAACGCGTCCGAAGATGTCTCCCTTGTTCATTACACATAAGAGAAGATGATTAATGCATCATCATGCATTAAAATCACCAGCCACTCATTCTAAGTCGTTGCTCTACTCAAAACTAGCCTTTCGGCTATCTGAAATAACATAAATCACCTCCAAACTTTCTCAAATCAAAGCCCAGCCAAGATCTATCAATTCTAACCTTTTCTAAACTTCAATCAACATCAAAAATCATCATAAACACAACCTTATACCTTCAGCAATACCAGATCACCAAAAACTCCTCAAAAACCACAAATCTAGTATCTCAAACTTAGGAACCCAAACCTATTCGAGATTTATTTGTTAAAACCTCATTCTCAACATCAAATATCATCCAAAATATGTTAGAAATCAACCTCAAAACAGAGCTTAACACAGAAATACGAAAATCATCAAGATCTCATCAAGAATCTTGAATTTAACAACTATTTCAAGTTTATGACATTAAAACAACTCAAAAACCATCAACAAAGGATTGATAACCTGGGAATTTCAATAAAGAACTGATCATTAGAGGAGAAGGACGAAGCTTACCTCTAATGGTTGATCTCTCTTCAGTTTGGGCAAGTTTTCTTGAAATCTAAAGCGAAAATCAAAAGGATTTGATGAAACAAAGATAATAAATCTTTTTGGAAGATAAGAAATCTCAGCAAACAAAATGAAAATCAGAGGTTCTTTGATAAGAGAAAAGTGTTTGGCTGATTGGAAGTTGAGAGAAAATGAAAAGAGAAAACTATCGTGAAATTAGTTATGAAAAGTCAATTTTAATTTTCCTTTTAATTCTCTGTTATTTCTTTAATTAAAAGAGAAACCTATGTGTTGGGTTTGTAGGCGCTCGATTTCCTTCAGCCGTTCTTGCTCGCCAAGTGGTGGAGAAGTTGGAGTTTTGGGTGTTTAAGTTGAAGCTAAAGAGAAAGAATTGGACACAAAGATTTATAGTCGTTCGGCCTTCTAACAAGCACATACATCCACTACCTTAGCTTCCCACTAAGGATTTCCACCAAATTCACTAACAATTTCATCACCTTTTTTCGGCTTAGGAGGAAACCATTACAATGATTAAGCTAACTACCCTTAGCTTAATCAAACACTCTCTTACAAGAGAAATTCTAAAAAAACATGAAATCTCTCTAATAAGTATTTGTTTGCAATCTTAAGATTCTCGCCCAAAACCTATACACTTGATCAAATTTGACAATTAAGCTCACAAGTGTTGTCTATACAAGAAAATGTACAAATAAGCTCTAAGACAATTTTGACATCATATAGTTGTTGACAATTGAAGCATTAGTCTTGTCTTGATACTTGAAGGTCCCTTTTATACTCCCAATTGAGTTTGTAGCCATTGGGGACCGTTGGAGTTGTTTTGGAGCCGTTGGAGCCTTTATTTCCCTCCATAAATTTAGTTTTGCAGCTTGGCGTATCGATACTCCCTAAACCGTATCGATATGGTCCCGGTAAGGAAGTAGTCGTTGAGCACTTCAATTGTGGCGCATCGATACGCTTGGATAGTGTATCGGTACGGTCCTGCAATTTAAATGACCGTTGAGAAATTGACCGTTGGGGGTAGTTAGGCGTATCGGTACGCGATACAACCGTATCAGTATGCAATACAACCGTATCGGTACGCGAACTAGCCGTTAGGTATTTAAAGCATACCGTATCGATACAGTAAGTCGTATCGGTACGGTTTTTGGCTATTGGAAAATGACTGTAGTTGAAACCCTAAAGCGTATCGGTACGGTATCAAACCGTATCAGTACGAGTACTTGAAAAGCACAGTTTTGACTACTTTAAATACACTTTACATCATTCCAAAGCCTTATAAAACCCTTAAACATATTTTAAAGTTGTTTTTGACTAAAAACATATTTTAAATTCTTTTCAATTTAGTCCAAAATATTTTTCAAATATTATATTTAAACACTTAATTCTACAATCTCCCCCTTTTTGATATAATAAAACCAACTTGAAAATTTGTTTGGGATTCTGTCCCTTAGTATTTTAAAAAATTGAATAAGAGATTAAAATTTGAATGAAATTAAAGCTCCCCTTTTTCGCTTGAAAAATCAATTTCAAATCATTTGTCATCCTTTTTGTTATATCAAAAAAATTTAAAAGAGACATTAAGCTCAAAATAACTTAGGAGGTTTTTTATTTAAAAAAATTGACACAATTAAAAACTTTTGGTTTTAAAATTGGCTCCGCCTTACTCAAAGCATCATAAAAAATTTTAGTCCAACATATATGATAATTTAGTTGAATTAAAAAATAAATCAAATTGAACAAATAAAAACAACTAGATTTTTACCACACTTGAACTCAAGGGAGGATGTAAAGCCTTCCTTGTGCGCATGAAGCTTCCCCTTAATGTTTGGACTTGTTGATCAATCTCCATCACACCACACATAAGACAATCAAGTAATTTTTGGTATCCAAATTGCTTTGGATCCATAGACATTAGTAGCACAAAATTTAGTCCCCTTAGGAATCCATTTTTCAATTTCATCCTTTTTAGTTGAAGTACTTAGTCCTTTTGGGACCCAAATACTTCTAAAAACTTTACCATTTACAAATCTTGGGGCACTAGATTGTCTAACATAAAATTTTGATTTTTCCTAAATTGTTTTTCTTTTGAAGTTCATTGAAAATCAAATCTTTTTCCTTCTTAAGATCATCAACTTCTTTTGATGATCTTTTTCCGTTGTTTGAAGCAAATTTTGTAAATTTAAAACTTTAAGCTCAAAATCTTTGATTTTTGCTTCATACTCTAAATTGGTTTTAGAAAGCAAATCATTTTCGGTTTTTAACTTTGAAATAAATTTCTTGTTTTTAGAAAATGAAGCCTTGAATTCAAGAACCAATTCATCATATGATTCTTGTAACTCGTCAAAAGAATATGAATTTGAATTAGATGAGTTAGAAGTTACCTCCCCCTCATTGAGGGCAATGAAGCATAGGTGGGCTACCTCATCATCTGTGGAATCTTCATCACTCCATATCGATACATATGTTTTCTTTGAAGATGATCCCTTTTTGTTGGACTTGTGAGAATCCTTCATCTTTTTTCTTCGATTCATGCTTGAATTTATCCATCTCGCTCTTCACGAATCGGATGAATTTCTTGAAGAGATAGGGCATCTCTTCATCTTCATTTTCCTCTTCACTTAGTTCTACATGATACCATGTGGAGGATTAGAGAGCAACGACACTCGCATTGATGCCTAGCCTTATGAACTTCTTCTTCCCCATCTTTCTAATCTCTTCCTTCTTCTTATTCTTCTTCTTCTCCTCTTCTTTATCCTTCTTCATCATTTGGTGAGTGGGAAGTGACCCCATGAGTTCATCAAGCTTCAAGATCTTCAAATTCTAAGCTTCGATGATGGCAGCCCTCTTTGAGTCCCATAACTCGGGAAGAGAATAGATAAGATTTCGAACAAGCTTTTCTTCCGGGATGACTTCTCCATAACCCTTGAGTCCATTGGTGGTAGTGTAGAATCGATGGAACATCTTCTAAATGTCCTCTTCCGGATCCATTTTAAAGTTTTCATACTCTAGGTTGAGGAGGCCGGTCTTGGTCTCCTTTACTTCATTTGTCCTCTAGTATGTAATTTCGATCTTGTCCCAAACTTCCTTGGCACTTTTGCAAGAAGACGTCTTCTCGTATATGTTGAGGCTAAGTACACAAAAGATTAAGTGCAAAGCATTGCAATTTAGCTCCATCTTCTTACAATCGTTGGCACTCCACTCCGCGTTGCTTCCTTTTGGTACGAACGAGCCACTGAAATGGTATCCCAAAGCTTGTAGCCTTTGGATTTGACAAAGAACATCATCATTGTCTTCCAATAAGAATAATTGGTCTTGTCAAAGAAGGGTGGCTTGTAGATGGATTGCGCCATTAAACTGGTTGATTGAAATATTGATCAAGCTTGCCAGATCGCCTCAATAGGATGTTAATCATCTTCAATTGAGCCAAGCTCTGATACCAGTTCTTGAGTTTTTAGGTGTTCAATTTTCTGCAACCGTTCTTGCTCGCCAAGTGGTGGAAAAGTTGGAATTTTGGGTGTTTAAGTGGAAACTAAAGAGAAATAATTGAACACAAGAATTTATAGTGGTTCGGCCTTCTAACAAGCACCTACATCCACTACCTTAGCTTCCCACTAAAGATTTCAACCAAATTCACTAACAATTTTTCCCCATTTTCTCGGCTTAGGAAGAAACTGTTACAACGATTAAGCTAACTACTATTAGCTTAATCAAACACCCTCTTACAAGAGAAATTCTAAGCAAACTTGAAATCCCTCTAATAGGTATTTGTTTGCAATCTTAAGCTCTCACCCAAAACCTATACACTTGAGCAAATTTGACAATTAAGCACACAAGTGTTGTCTATACAAGAAAATGTACAAATAAGCTCTAAGACAATTTTGACATCATATAGTTGTTGACAATTGAAGAATTAGTCATCTCTTAATGCATGGAGGTCCCATTTATACTCTCAATTGAGTTTGTAGCCGTTGAGGACCGTTGGAGTTGTTTTGGAGTCGTTGAAGCCTTTATTTCCATCCAAAAATGTAATTTTGCAGCTTGGCGTATCAATACTCCCTAAATCGTATCGATGTGGTCCCGATAAGTAAGTAGTCGTTGAGCACTTCAACTATGGCACATTGATACGCTTGGATAGCATATCGGTACAGTCATGTAATTTAAAAGATCGTTGGAAAATTGACCGTTGGGGGTAGTTAGGTGTATCAGTACGCAATACAATTGTATTGATACACGAACTAGCCATTGGGTATATAAAGCATACCATAACGATACAACAAGTCATATCGGTACGAGTTTTGGCTACTAGAAAATGACTGTAGTTGAAACCCTAAAGCGTATCAGTACGTATCAGACCATATCGGTACGGGTACTTGAAAAGCACGATTTTGACTACTTTAAATACACTTTATATCATTCCAAAGCCTTGTAAAACCCTTAAACATATTTTCAAGTTTTTTTGAATAAAAACATATTTTAAATTCTTTACAATTTAGTTCAAAACATTTTTCAAATATTATATCAAAACACTTAGTTCTACACTATGCTTCATGGCCCTCAATGAGGGGGAGGTAACTTCTAACTCATCTATTTCAAATTCATATATTTTTATGAGTTACAAGATGCCTATGATAATTTGCTTTTGGAATTCAAGGCATCATTTTCAATGAACAAAAAGTTGGTTTCAAAATTGAAAAAGGAAAATGATTTGCTTTCCAAAACAAATCTAGAGTTTGAAGCAAAACTTAAAGATTTTGAGCTTAAAGTTTTAGACTTACAAAATTTTCTTCAAATGATGAAAAAAATATCATCATAAGGAAATTGATAATCTTAAGAAAGAAGATATTTTGATTTCCAAGGAACTAGAAAAGAAAATTGATTTTGGAAAATCAAAATTTTATCAAAGACAATCTAGTGCCCCTAGATTTATCAATGGAAAATGTTTTAGAAGTATTTGGGTCCCAAAAAGACTAACCACTTCAACTAAAAAGGATGAAATTGAAAAATGGATTCCTAAAGGGACTAAATTTTGTGCTACTAATGTCTATGGATCCAAAGCAATTTGGATACCAAAAATCACTTTATTGTTTTATGTTAGGTGTGATGGAGATTGATCAACAAGTCCAAATTTGAGGGGGAGCTCCATGCACACAAGGAAGAACACTTGAAGAAGGAAGGCTTCACATCCTCCCTTGAAGTTCAAGTGTTGGTAAAATCTAGTTGTTTTTGTTGTTTTAATTTGATTTATTTTTTAATTTCAACTAGATTATCATATATGTTGGACTAACATTCATTGATGATGTTTTGAATAAGAGAGAGCCATTTTAAAACCAAAATTCATATTTGTGGCAAATATTTTTCCTCCCAAGTTATTTTGAACTTAAATTTATCTAAATTCTTTTTGATATAACAAAAGAGGGAGAGTTTGGTTTGAAATATTGTATTTTCAAATGAATAATATGAGATTTAATTACTTGTCAATTTTGAAATATCTTAGTCAAATTTTTAAACTTGAAGGGAGAGAATCCCATACAATTTTTTAAGTAGGTTTTATTATATCAAAAAGGGGGAGATTGAAGAACTAATGTTTTGATATAATAATTGAAAATTAGTTTTGGACTAAATTGAAAAGATTTCAAAAGTGCATTTAAGTCCAAAAAACTTGAAAATAAGCTTGTGGATGTTTTAAATGGTTTTTGGCAAGGTTTGAAACGTTTTTAAGTAGTCAAACCAAGGTTTTCAAGGTACCCGTTTCGAAATAGGGATACCTGTATCAAAACAGATTGAAACTGCCAAAACACGTACCGAAACAGGCCTTGCCCGTTTCGATACGGAGCGTTTTCATTTCGAAACACCCCTTTGGTGTTTCAATACGCCCAACGGTCAAAACCTCCCCAACGGCTATTTTTTCCAACGGCTTTTTAAATCGCAGCTCAATTGGCACACGTTCTGAAACAGGGTTGCTATCGTTTCGATACGGATCAAGAGTGTTTCAAAATGCCCGGAGGCATTTCGAAACGGCTTGCTGCATCAGACTTCAACGGCTAGTTCTGAAAAAGGGCGTTCCAAAACAATTACCTATGATCAAGTCTCAAACGGCTCCAAAACAACCCCAACGGCTAGTTTCGAAACAGCCATCTGCAGAATAACATTTATGGTGGGAAATAAAGTCTCAAACGGCTCCAAATCAACCCAACGGTCCTCAACGGCTACAAACTCAATTAGGAGTATAAAAAGGGATCTCTAAGCATCAAGAGAAGACTAATGCTTCAATTGTCAACAACACTATGATCAAGAAATTGTCTTAGAGCTTAAATTGTCCATTTCTTGTATAGACAACACTAATGAGCTAAACATTGTTAAATTTGCTCAAGTGTTTAGGTTTTGGGTGAGAGCTAAATAGTGCAAACAATTACCTGTTAGAGGGATTTCAAGTTTACTTTAGAATTTCTCTTGTGAGAGAGTGCTTGATCAAGCTTTGGGTAGAAAGCTTGGACATTGCAACGGTTTCCTCCTAAGCCGAGAAAAGGGGACAAAATTCAAGAGTGAATTTGTTGAAATCCTTAGTGGAAAGCTAAGGTAGTGGATGTAGGTACTTGTTAGAAGGTCGAACCACTAAATCCTTGTGTCTTATTGTCTAATTTTCACCTCCCACTAAAACACCCAAATATCCAACTTTTCTACACTTGGCGAGCTAGAACGGTTGAAGGAAATCGAGCACATAAAAACCCAACAAATGTGGTTGATTTTTCACACTTACGGATTTTTGGTTATCCTGCTTATGTGAATGTACCTGGTGATGGAAGATCAAAACTTGATGCAAAATTGAAGAAGTGCATCTTTTTGGGCTACAAGAAAGGTGTCAAAGGATACAAGTTTTGGGATCCAGTTGCAAGGAAAACAGTAATTTGTAGAGATGCAATTTTTGACGAGAAATTCATGTTGCAGCAGAACCGAGACAAGGTGTTGGTGGATTTCAAAAGTATCCAAGAGTAGTTGAGAAAGAAATAACATATGAGAAAGGTGAAAGTTCGAATTCAACTTCTGATGACTCTAATACAGTTTTGTTGTAGAATTATAATTTAGCCAGAGATAGAGAGAAATGCACTAATATAAAGGCTCAATGCATATTGGGTTTTGAAGATATGGTGTCTTTTGCACTTCACATTAGTAGTGAAGATCCCGATACTTATCAAGGGGCTATCTCTAGTTCGGAGAAAAGCAAATGGATGGCTGCAATAATTGAGAGGATGGAATCTTTGTAGAAAAATCATACGTGGGAGCTAGCTAGGCTTCTTGAGGGAAAGAAGGCTATAGGTTGCAAATGGGTGTATAAAAGGAAATCATCAGTATCAAAAAAATGGGAAAGTTCAAGGCCCGATTTGTAGCAAATGGTTTTTCACAGCAAAAAGGAGTTGATTATGATGAAATATTTTCTCTTGTGGTTAGACATACTTCAATCAGGGCAGTTCTTGCACTTGTAGCTATTTTGAATTTGCATTTAGAGCAGATGAATGTTAAAACTGCTTTTTTGCATGGTGATCTAGAGGAGCAGATTTATATGCAGCAGCCATAAGGGTTCATTCAATCCGGAGATGAACATCTGGTTTGCAGGTTAAAGAAATCCTTATACAAATTGAAGCAGTCTCCACGAAAATGGTACAAGTGATTCGACTCCTACATCATTCAAATCGGCTACAAGCGATGTGAGTATGATTGTTGTGTCCATGTTAAGAGCCTTGATGATGGTTCTTTTATTTTTCTGCTACTGCGTGTTGATGATATGTTGTTGGTTGCAAAGTATATGCATGATGTTGTCAGTTTGAAAGCTTTATTGAGTCAGGAATTTGATATGAAAGACTTAGGAACTGCAAAGAAAATTCTTGGGATGGAGATTCACAAAGATAGAGGCTCAAGGAAATTGTGGCTATATCAGCAAGGCTATGTTGAGAAAGTGTTAGACAGGTTTGGGATGAGCAAAGCAAAGCCCGTGAGCACTCCATTGGCGAATCACTTTAAGCTTTCTACAGAACAGTGCCCGAAGACAGACAAGGAAATTGAAGAGATGACAAAGTTTGCTTATGCCAGTGTTGTCGGCTGCCTGATGTATGCGATTGTACGTACTCGTCCTGATTTAGCTCATGTTGTTGGTCAATTTTGTAAATACATGTCTAAACCAGGAAGATCACATTGGGAAGCAGTCAAGTGAATTTTCAGGTATTTAAAGGGTACTGTGGGACATGGAATTGTTTTCGACAGTCATCGACATGATCCTTTGATTGTTGGATATGTGGATTCAGACTATGCAGGTGATTTGGATGATAGAAGGTCTACAATTGGATATGTTTTCACCCTTGGTGAAGGGCCTATATGGTGGAAGTCAATTGTTCAGTCTGTTGTGACATTCTCAATAACTGAAGCTGAGTACATGGCAGTAGCTGAAGCTGCAAAAGAAGTCTTATGGCTTATCAAGTTAGTGAAGGAATTGGGTATTCGGCAAGGTGGAGTTCAGTTGCATTGTGATAGCCAAAGTGCTATTCATTTGGGTAAGAATAAAGTGTATCATGCTAGAACTAAACATATTGATGTGAGGTTTGACAAGATTAGAGAGTTGATTGCATCTTGTGAGATATTGTTACAAAAGGTGCATACTGCAGAAAATCCATCCGATATGTTGACCAAGCCTGTTACTACAGACAAGTTCAAGCATTGTTTGGACTTTTTGAATGTTTGCAAATGCCAAATGAGCATGGTAACCCAAACCACTTTTGATGTGTGAGAGACTCTGGATTTATCTCTTAAGGGGCATGATATTCGCCAAGTATGGCTCATATACTGTAAAATGACAGATGCTAGCTATTTTAACTAGGATTACAATTGTTCTAATCCTTCGGGGAGTAGTATTCCTTATCCTAGTTATAATAGGACTTGGACGTAGGGAGCTATATAAAGAGGCTTACCCCTACCTCATTAGGCACTTGATCAATTGCTCTTTAGGCTTTGCGGAGCGAAAGCATCTATCCATCAAAGAAGTACTCGAGTTTTCGGTAGGCTCAGATTAAGTGGGTTGGGGTTGCGGGGGCAAAGCCCTACAATACGGTACAGGGTATCTTTGTAATTGTATCGGGTAGGGTTACTTATATGAGTATAAATCTATTTTAAGTAGGAAATCTTATTGAATAAGGTTTCTTGGTGACCATGTATTCAGGTCTATAAATAGATATGTTATTTATAACATAAGGACCATTAATTGAATAAAAGAAAACAACCGTTCTTTGCTCCCTGAAGATATAAGTACACCGCTAAACCTTGTTAAATCTCGTGTTCTTGCTTGTTTGATTTTCTTTTTCGTTTGTCGTGTGCACAATTTTTTTTAAAATCTGTAAAAGGGGTAATTTATTACAATGTACTTTCAATCTTACATCCACCAAACTGAACCTCATAATCTTACATTCCGACCAATTTTTTATTGTGTCGATGTCATGAAAAATTGTATTCCTCAAAACAAACTTAGACATCATAAAGGTGCAAGAAACTAAATTTATTGCAATTTGAAGATGGATTTAACGAATTTCTCTTTTGGCACCCATCAAAAGTTTACAAATTCCGAGTGACACTATATGATCTTAGTGGATGTACCTGTGGGAAAAGAGCTCATACACCCCATCGGATCACACAGCTAATCAATGGGCTTCGCTGAGTAAACAGACGAGAAAATGTGTCCTCTGTGGAGCGGGTTCTTGTTAATTGATGCATCTTTGTGAATGAGAGGCTCAGAAGACCGAACGACAAGAGGCAGCACCCCCGTAGCAGTGTGCCTTTCTTTGTAGGACGCCCAAGTGACCATATAGAGGCCAGCAATGATTAAAAAGCCTCCAAGCACACTGTTACCATAACAACAAGAAAACCAACCACGTTCACAAAAAAAAAAGATTGCTTTTGTAGTTGAATAGCATTTAAGTTCTACTTTGTAGAGGAAGAGATAGAAATAGAACCTTCCCAAAAAAATCGGACTACCAAGGAAAACTCTGGACAGAAATGCCGATGCTGCAGGCTGAAGTGGATTATAAAGAGCAACTAAAGCAGGCCCCAGGATCTTATTCGACCACGTCAGGAGTCCATAGTTAAGAGCAGATGCAACAATTCCCTGAAGAGAACCCAAATTGTCATAGCTTTAGGTTTATGGTTTACTTATTTGGCAGGCAGCTATGTTTTCAAGATACTTTAAGGACATTGAATTATTGTTACTCTCATGGAGCCTTTATTCTAAAACGTTTCCCCCATTATTCAGGACCATGAGCGATGTCCACCATCCTTATCACAGACCCCAAGGGCTGCAAAGATCGGTTTAACCCATACATAATGTTTTCACATGTTAAGAAAACCCAGATTAACTCTCTTACCAAAAGTTTCTTACACTTATTTAAATCTTTGTCCACTTACAGCTTAAATCTCCAAGAAATCATGCACTTCCCTTTGCTTTTGGGGGGAACTGTTTTCTTACGCTTGTGTTCCTAAAATGTGTGTAGAGGAGACATGTATAGACCAAACTAAAGAAAGTGCATCTCTGAAAAAAAATCAATGGTGTTGCTATATTTACCGTTTATAATTTCTTCTTAAATCTATTAAGTTTCTTTTTCCAACAACTAATAGACAAACCGATTCAACTTAGCACAATGATTCTTAAATAAATAGTTATGTGAATTAATTTCCTTCACTTTCACCTCCTACAATGACTAAACAAAAAATGGAAGTGAGCATCACTCTTGATCATTAAACTAGCATATCAAGCATTGACCCACAAACCTTTAAAACAAGCGCACGATCACATTTGAAACTTGGATAAAGCAGCAACTTCGATCACTAGTCTTTCAATAACATGACTTGCAAAACTTTTTTAAGAATGGAGATGATATAAAGTCCACAAGAAACTTACAGCATATAAGACAGCAAACAGCTCAGACTTCGTCAGCCTCCAGTCTGTTGACTCGTTGGTCATAAAAAAGGATGTTGCTACCATCAATACAGCACCAAAGAAATATGAAATGGCCGTGACAGAAATGTTTGCAGGATACTTGGCTAAAACGGGAGCCTGGAATTGTTAAAAACAGTCTTTTACTGGAATTCAAAAGTAAATTACAAGAAAATACACACGTGAAGCTCAAATTATAGATAAAGATGCATGTGATAAAATAAGTCAGCACCGTTTTTAAGGAAATGCAATGTAGATGAGATGTTAATGATAAGAATCTATAAGAATCACTTTTCTTAGACTTAGTCCTGGTGAAAAATAGACCACTAAGCAAAAGCAAACGATATATACTGCATAAATGCGTAGTGTTGCCTAAACAAAGACTGTACAAAAGCACCACAGATAGTTATTCCAAGATATGATTAAAATTTAAAACATGCATCACAGAGCATTGCAATGGACCTAATTATATGATTATAACAGATAGCATCAAAACATAAAAATCTAATGAGACACAGATCAAAACAGTCGGGCAAGAATGACACATAAAACCTCAAGTTATATTCAGGCCATACCGTCTGTTTTCCTTTAATTTTCCTAAAACGGAGATTTCTGTTTGTTCAATCCAGCAAATAAAATATGGAATTTGATCTACTACAAGCGGAAAACAGATTTTACACGGAAAAACTTTGCACCGATACATTTTGCTTGATAATTATTGAAAAAATCCTAGTCAATAGAAGTGGTAAAAAAGCAAATAGTTAAGAACCGTCCAAAAATCAACCATATGATTATGAAGGCATACCTGAATGGCCAGGAAAGCAGCCATGCACATACAGTTCCCTATCAAGCATAGAACTCCAATATGCCAATATTCAAGACCAAACGCCAGAAAACTAGACACAAGCCATCCAGAAGGTTCTGGTTGGCCCCTGGCACTTATGTCATAATGAGAAAATTCTGCATCTTTCTGTCCGATCAAAGCTGGACCACGAAACAGAACCATTAATATTGCACCAGAAACACAGATTAGAGTACCTCCAACCTTTGCTTGACCTTCAGTTTTAAGCAAATTCACTCTTTCTGTACTGCATGTAGAGTTTCAAACAAAAAGTAACAGGCATCAAAATATATGCATTTAATATACAAGAAATATAGAAATGAACTGATACCAAAAAGTGTAAATTTCTTGCCATTACCCCATCATTAGAGCCAAGAGAAAGGTGAAGACTGGAATTGAAGGTTGTATGGCAGCAGCATAAGTTGGATTTGTGTAGCTCAGACCAATGAGGAATAAAAGCTGGTTGCCAAATATCCTATTTGAATTTGTCGCAACCCGATAAGTTGGTTAGCAGGAGGTTTTAGTAAGCACAAACAAAGTTTAAGTAACATAAACATATGAATTAGGAGTGGTTCGAGAGCACAACTCACCCAGTTAACCCAAGAAAGAAGAATGACAAGAGGAGGCGTTTAGTCATAGGAGGTCGAATCCTTCTGCAGGAAAGTGGAATAAAATGACACCCAAAGTTATATTTTGGATTCATGCTTCAAGGAAACCAAAAAGAAACTAAGGCCATCAATTTATCTATGGATACAATGTAGATCATCTTAATGAGATCATAATCGGTGAATCACATAAATACAAGGTCATTCACAATATATTTTCAAAAAAAAAGGTCAATCACAATACGGAGGAGTGAATGTAAGTTAAACAGAACATCGAAAACTCAAATTGTGAATTCAAACCAAACATTAGAGAAAGATAAAGGAACTCAATTTCCCCGTTTCACCTATAAAAGAAACGGATGCCAGAAAAAGGACCCAGTTTCAAAACACAATCGATTTAGAATAATGGGAAAGGGGAGAAGAAGCAGAGTCAAACCCAGGAAACCAAAAGGTCATACTTTTCACGAACATAGCCGATGGGTGCAAGAAGAGCGAGAGCAAGAAGATCACGGTAGACGCAGAAGACAAGCTGGTTGACACCAACATTGAGGGCTACTTTGGTAATTACATGATAGCCTCCACTGCAGAGTTGCACCAACGCCATGGAGGCATGGGCTTTCCGTGCATCTCTCTCGGCCACTCCTCCATTCATTACTGCCATCTCCTACCTTCCCTCCCACTCCAAATAGACTGAAAAAGAAATACAATAGAAGGGCATATGGATGAGAAATTTTGGTCGATTTGATTCATACAAGGTAATAAAAGGGGCGTGTTTGAATCCGACAGGAAACCAAATTAAGTTGCTCAGAAAGCCATGCTGCGGCTTGGTTTACGGTTTATTTCGATGTGGTTTCGTCTTAAATCTTAGTACATTGCTTTACAAAAAAAATAAGTGTTTTTAAACTAAAATATCTTGGGGACAAAAGCAACATATATAACATGCAAGATTTCACACCAAAAGTATTTTTCAATTTAGATAAAAAAATATGTTTTAAAAGTTCAATTTTTATTTTTTTATTAAAATAAAATTATTTACTTATACTCATCTATATCATTAATGTATTTTATATTTTAAAATTATTTTTTTACAAATTACAATAATACTAAACATTTAAATTTTAAAAATATAATTCGATTGACATTGTCGTTGGTATAATATATTGGATATTGAAATTGAATTTTGTCATGATCATGAGCAGCCCATGCCAACACAACACACACCCCAAGCATTGCCAAGTAAGCAACAATGTATGGCAAGGAAAACACGTGAGAAGGGGTATCCTAAAGCTGATTAGGTTGTTAGTTACAATAGCGGGCTATTAAAGGGTAGTAAAAGATAGAAGGAAAACATGAAAACTGTGAAAACTAATATCCTCTCTTTCTTTGATTCTAAATCTCTTTTCTATTCTCTTCTTATTTCTTTTATTGTAATTTCTTGTTCTTTAATGAATTCCATCATTAGTATTTGAGTTCAAGACAATTATTACTTGTATTCACAATATTGGTGCTCTCGTTGAGAGTTAAAATTCATGATGAACATCATCGAAACATATAAAGCGACTACAAAAACTATAAAGGAGAACAATAAGATGCTCCAAGAGATGCTTAGGCAACTAACATCATTGTCGGCTCAGCTCGGTATGTTGAATGGTGGTGAAATCAGCGAAGTCACAAAAATTGGGGCTAAGCAAGATGAACCAGAGGCAACTAACCACCAACTATTCGACGAATTGCCAATGCCCACTGACATTAAAATTGTCGATCAACCGATTGGCGACGATGAAGGACTTAAATTTCAAAAGGATGAAGCAACGTTGCAGGATCTTTTTGAGGAGGGGCCTTCATTCTTAGTCAGTGACCATAAGCCATTGTTCAATTATGTGAAACATGGAGAACAAAGCTTTACAAATCAGATGCTCTCTCGACACAAAATAGTGGTCAAACCTCAAAAGCAGAGAGGAATCACTGAAGTTGTGAGATTCGGTCATGTGGATTGTCATGGAGCATTGATGACATACTTTGTAAGTAAGTTTTCATCCATTGATTTTTCAAAATAAATGGTCAGAGAAAGGGTTTAATGAGAAGGAAGTAGTGAATGTGAATGACCCTTCTATATTTCAACTTTTGGTGATGGTGAGAACGGTAATATGCCATGATCGGAATTTAAAAGTTGTGGTTAATAAGATTGTAAATATGAATGAGTTAACAAAATATTTGTCTGATGTCATTTTTTATACTTGTTGGTTTTTTGGGGAAAATAATCTCGGAACCACTTACTTTTGGGTTGAGTTTTGGCAACATGATTGAGTGCAGATCCTTGACAACAATCATATCATTCTTTTTGATCTCGAGGGAAAATACATATTTGTACTTGGACAAGGCGATACATGTCAGCTGAGGTAGAAATTGGTTAAGTGCCTATTGGGTGCATATATTTAACCTCACTAGAAGGAATGTGAGACACTTACCATATATGCTTAGGATTCATGTGTTCTAGTCCTATGAAAACTGGGGATGAGGGATACTTATCCTTAATTGTAGTTCAAACAATCTGTGCGGAGAATGACAGTTCTTTCGGAGCTCCAGACATTTGTCATATATATGGAATGGCTTATGCTTCACTTTTCTATGGCGATTGAAATCGTTTACTTGTGGTCCTTCGTATATAACATAGTCCGAGTTTCCTCAACAAAGGTCAACAACGAAGTTAATAGAGACTATTCAAGTAGAATTATCAAGCCAAATAGCCTTAAGGACTCATCATTGCCGACTTTGTACGATCAAGAGAATTACTCGGAACCTCTTCTTCCTTCCAATGATTGCTCCATCTCTTTGGATACACATGAATTATCATCGGCATGCACCAAATCAAAGGGAACCATCAAGGAATTAGATTTTGACAAGACCTACCAGTATTTAAGAACAATTTCACGAAAGCTCAATTTGAAGGTTGTATTGGAACCTTCAACTATTGTCAAATTTGTTGGGTTCGCTATAGGTCTAGTTCCACAAACTTGGAGTTTAGAAATTGGTGGCAACACTTCCCTCCACGTGCTTCAAGATTTCCTTTATTTAGGGGTGAGCAAAACTCGACTCGAAAAAACTGAATTTTTTGACTCGATTCGAAGCGAAAGAACTTGACTAGTCTTGACTCTACTCGAAATTTCATAAACTCGACTCGAAAAAAATTCAAAAAAAGTTTGAGTTGTAAGATGGAAATTCGAATAACTCCAAAATTTTAGTAATTAGTGGATTTATTTTAAATTTTGCATCGAGTCCCTCAACTTTTACTAATACGTATGCCGATAAAAAAAATATATAACACATATGAAAAAAAATGTATATGCATATCTTATATCATTAGAAAAAATCGTTCAAATTATAATCAAACCGTATATAACATGATAAATAATTACAATTAAATTTGTATAGGAACTCGAAAACTCGACTCGACTTGAATTTCATAAACTCGACTCGATTTGAAAAAAAAAATTCAAATAAAGTTTGAGTTGTAAAATATGACGTGTTAACTCGAATACTCGAATATTTTTTACTCAACTCGATCGAACGCTCACCCCTACCTTTATCTACTGGGGAATGCAGCCATCCTTGTCGTGACCTTGGTAGTGGAAGGAAACCTTCTAAGAGATGTGAAGGGACAAGCTGGAGTTTACAAACCAAGAGTGATTGGATTAATTGTTGTTCGGTATTATAAGTTTTCGGGCAATGAGTAGGTTGAGGACTTCTTGTGAGAGAGTGAAGAGGACCCTTTCGTCAACAACTCAAACAACCATTGAGATCAATTCTTTGGATGAGAGTTTTGAGGTTTATTCAACGATCACCCGAGAAAGGTTTGAAGTGCTTAATATAGATATATTTAGGAAATGTTTGGAGCCTATTGAGAAGTGTTTGAGGGGTGCTATGATGGATAACAATAGAGTTGATGATGTTGTTCTTGAAGATGGATCGACTAGGATTTCTAAGGTGCAACAATGGGTGCATGACTTTTTCAATGGAAAAGATCTTTGCAAGAACATTAATCCTGATGAAGCTGCCATATATGGTGTTGCGGTTCAGGTGTAGAATATACTGCAAATATGTTAGTTCGGGTAACTTAGTTCTTATGGTAAGATATCTTAGCATTTTTATTTAGAGTAGTATCTTTTGTATTTACTAAGGTATATTTAGTTTCCTGGATTACTTAGTTACTAAAGATACTTAACTAAGTCTCTATATATATTCTCTTATTCCTATGAATAAAATTAAGAGTGGTTTTCCTATTATTCTACATGGTATCAGATTAGGTTGATCCTTTCCTTTTTCTCTCTCTCGATCACTTCTTTCTTCTTTCTTTCTCGATTCAGTTCTAATTCGAGATGGATTATGAAAACTCAGAAATCAATTCTCCAAATGTTTCTCGACCTTTTGATTTCTCCTTGTCTGATGCCTCTATTTCTCCCATCACATCCTACAAACTCAATGGAAATAACTATCTTCCTTGGTCTCAATCTGTTAGGCTCTACATCACTGGAAGAAAAAGCTTCCTATCACTCAGACTTCTCTCCTATTCCCTCCAAGTCTGATCTTGCCTACTCAACCTGGTTGAGTGAAAATACCATGATCATGGCATGGTTGATCAATTTCATGGTCCCTACAATTGGGGAGGATTTTATGCTCTATCACACTGCAATCGAGATTTGAAGAGTAGCCAAAGAAACCTACTTGTGTGTGAATAACACCTTTGAACTTTTGGGGGGTTAAAATCAGATCAAGGATCTTCGACGAGGAGAGATGAATGTGGCTCAATACTTTAGTGTTCTTACTAAGTACTGGCAGAAGCTGGATCATTATGAGGCTAATGAATAGAAATGCAGTGATGATATTGCCTTCTACAATCGATTTAAGAATCAAAGAAGGCTATTTCAGTTCCTCTCTGGTCTGAATGGGGAGTTTGATAATGATAGGGGCCAGATCTTAGCAACTAAACCTCTTCCTCTAGTTAGGGAAGCATTTTCAAACATAAGAAGGGAAGAGAGTATGAGACTGTTAATGGTGCCTCCTATGGTTCAAACAAATGCTTCTGCCCTTTTTACTCATGCCATCTCTGATCATGGGCAAAGGAGGGGCAGACCTTGGTGCACCCATTGCAAGAAGGTTGGTCATGTGTTGGAAAAGTGCTCAAAATTGCATGGGAAACCAGCAGATTGGAAACCTTCTTCCTCTCGTTTTCAGGAGGCTGCAAATCTTGCTTCTGCTGAGAATTCATCCACTGGCTTTAGCCCGCAACAAATGGCGGAGCTTCAACAAATCTTTGGTCGATTCTCCTTCTCTTTTACTTCAACAGCCTTGACAGCTATTGAAGGTAATTCATTTTCCTTCATTCCTGCACCATCTTCCCAATGGATTGTCGAATCTGGTACATCTGATCACATGTCAGGCAATCTTAAGTTGTTTCAGTCCTTCTCTACATTTAACTCGCCTTGTTACATTAAGATTGCAGATGGTTCACTTTCTAAAGTTACTAGAAAGGGTTCAGTTCATATTACTCCCAAGCTAGTTCTTTCGACTGTTCTCTATGTTCCTAATTTGAGTTGCAATATGTTATATGTTAGTGATTTTGTAAGAGATGTTAATTGTGATGTACATTTTAGGGTTGATGGCTGTGTTTTTTAGGAAAAGGACTCGAGAGTGGTGACTGGCAATGCTAGGTTGCATAATGGTCTCTATACCCTTGATACTCAGCCCTCTTCATCATCCAATTACTTTAGTGCCCCTCACAAATATGCCCTATCTTCCAACTTTAATTTAGATTCTATAATGCTCTGCATTTTAGATTAGGACATGCCAATTTTAATTATATTAAAAGGATGTTTCCTAATCCTTTTCTTAATAAGAATCCATCTTCTTTTACTTGTGTTATATGTCAATTGGCCAAACACACTCAAACCACTTATCTGTGTGCATCTTTAAAATCAACTTCACCTTTTTTCACCATTCATAGTGACATCTGGGGCCCTTCTAAAGTCCATAGTACTTCTAGATCTCGTTGGTTTGTTTCATTCATTGATGATTTGTCTCGCACTACTTGGACATTTTTAATGAAAGAGAAATCTAACATTCTTCCTATCTTCTAGAATTTTTACACCATGATCCAAACTCAGTTTACTACACCTATTAAGATTGTTAGGAGTGATAATGGGAGTGAGTACCTTAGCAAGTCCCTAGGGAATTTCTTCAGGGAAAAGGGGATATTTCACCTTACCTCTTGTGTTAATACACCCCAACAAAATTGTGTATCTGAAAGAAAGAACATACACCTCCTTGAGGTCACCCGTTCCCTTTTGTTTTCAGCTAATGCTCCTAAAAAGTTTTGGGTGATGCTCTTCTTACAACCACATACCTTATTAATAGAATGCCTAGTAAACCCCTAGGGTTTAAAATCCCTACATATGTTCTTTCTCAGAAATTTCCTCACTTTTTACCTTTTTCTTCTACTCTTCCTCTAAAAGTTTTTGGTTGCACAGATTTTGTCCATGTGCACAGTCCCAACCGCAGTAAACTTGATCATAGATCCTTAAAATGTATTTTCCTAGGGTACTCCTCAACACAAAAAGGTTACAGATGTCACTGTCCTTCTACTCGAAAGACCTATATTTCTTCTAATGTCACATTTTTTGAAAATCAGCCATATTTTGATAAGACTGAAATTCAGGGAGAGACATACAGAGAATTTCAGTCCTTATGTGACCTTCAACTTCTTCCTATTTTGCCTATTCTAGAGGGTGACATCTCTAAGAGTTCATCCTCTTCTTCTTCACACCATTCCAGTCCCCTAAATGAAATTGATATTGTCTCTAACATTCCAGTCCTTAATCCAGAGAACATTTCCCCTGCACAACAAATCAGCTCACATCCTAGCCCTTACAAAATACCTCCTCCAACTCTCAAAGCCATTTCCAGTTTATCTCCAAACCTTATAACACCTTTTAAACCACTTAGTATGTATACCAAAAAGAAAAGAGTTCTTCCTATGGTTGTTATTCAACCTCACACTTGCCAAGAACTAATCTTGAGTCCTACAGCTATTGAAACAGAAGGTAACAATCTTACTCAGAATTCCTCCAATGATGGTTTAAATGATTTCCCTATTGCTATTAGAAAGGGGGTAAGGAAATGCACTATTCATCCCATCAATAAATATGTTGCCTATGGAAAACTTTTTCCTCATTTTAAAGCTTTTATAGCCAGCCTAGACAATGTACAAATTCCAAATACAGTAGGTGAAACACTTAAAAATTCTGAGTGGAGAAAAGCTATGGAAGAAGAAATTAAAGCACTGGAAAATAATCAAACTTGGAGTCTAACCAGTTTACCAAAAGGAAAGAGAGCTATTGGATGTAAATGGGTATTTACAGTGAAATATCACTCGTATGGCAGTGTAGAATGACACAAAGCAAGGCTTGTATGCAAAGGATTCACTCAATCTTATGGGGTTGATTATCAGGAGACTTGTGCACCAGTGGCTAAATTAAATACAATCAGAGTTTTGTTGTCAATTGTTGTCAACAAAGATTGGAAATTACACCAATTAGACATCAAGAATGCCTTTCTAAATGGGAATCTTGAGGAGGAAGTATACATGAAAATTCCACCAGGCTTGAAGAAAAAATTAGCAAAGGGGACAGTGTGCAAGTTGAATAAGTCTCTATATGGATTGAAGCAATCCCCTAGAGCTTGGTTTGATCGATTTTCTAGAACCATGATTAAGAATGGGTTCAAGCAAAGCCAAGCTGATCATACATTGTTCAAAAGGGTGGCACTTAATGGCAAAATGACTCTCCTAATAGTTTATGTCGATGACATAATCATCACTGGAGAGATTTCTTAGAAGAAATAGAAAGACTGAAGACTGATTTAGCAAGGGAATTCGAAACAAAAGACTTGGAAAGTCTTAGATATTATTTAGGCATGAAGGTGGGAAGATCTGAAGAAGGATTAGTGATCAATCAGAGGAAATATATTCTGGATCTTTTGACTAAAACCAAAATGCTTGAATGCAAACCAACAGAGACTGCAATGGAGCCAGGCTTAAAATTCAGCAAGGATGAAGAAGACAGTCTAGTAGATAAAGAATCTTATCAAAGATTAGTGGGAAAACTAATCTATTTGTCACTTACTAGACCTGACCTTGCATATACAGTGAGCATTGTGAGTCAACATATGAGTGACCCTCGAGAAGAACATATGGAGGCAGTGAAGAGGATTCTTAGATATCTAAAATTTTCACTAGGAGCTGGACTTATATTCAGAAAAAAAAACAAGATAAAACTGTGAAAATGTACACTGATTCAAGATGGGCAAGTGAATTAACATATAGAAGATCTGTAAGTGGTTATTGTGCATTTGTGTGGGGCAACCTGGTTACTTAGAGGAGTAAAAAACAAGTTGTGACATCTAGAAGCAGTGCAGAGGCTGAATTTAGGGCCTTAGCCTTAGGTATTTGTGAAGGAATTTGGATTCAAAGGCTTATCACTGAACTTGGACTCAATGAACATAGAGATTTTAAAATTTACAATGATAGTCAATCAACAATGAGTATAGCAAGGAATCCAGTTCAACATGATCGAATTAAACAAATTGAAATAGATAGACACTTTATCTATGAAAATGTCAATGGAGGGATAGTGAAACTGAACTATATTCCTACAACAAGTCAAATTGCTGATGTGTTTACCAAGGCACTTTCAAGAGTTACCTTTGATGGCTTCTTATCCAAACTGGGTGTATATAGCATATACAAACCAATTTAAGGGGGAGTGTAGAATATACTGTAAATATGTTAGTTTGGGTAGCTTAGTTCTTATGGTAAGATATCTTAGCATTTGTATTTAGAGTATTATCTTATATATTTACTGAGGTATATTTAGTTTCCTAGATTACTTAGTTACTAAAGATACTTAACTAAGTCTCTATATAAATTCTCTTATTCCTATGAATAAAATTAAGAGTGTTTTTCCTATTATTCTACATCAGGCTGTAATTTTTAGTGGTGAAAGGAATAAAAAGGTTCACAAGTTACTTTTGGATGTTACTCTCTTGTCTCTCATATTGAAAACAATGAATACAAATAAGGTTGATGTTGTGAACGAGAATGGAGTTGAGGCAAGAAACACGGTGCAGAAGTACGAGTACAACATGAGGAACACGATAAAGGATGAGAAGATTGGTTCAACATATTCTTCGAATCTTGAAGACGAGGTTCCTCTCCAAAATAAGGGTATTGTTAATGATCATGAGCAACCCATGCCAACACAACACACACGTCAACCATTGCCAAGTCAGCAACAACAAGTGACAAATAAAACATTGTGAAAAGGGGCATTCTAAAGCTGATTAGGTTGTTAGTTACACTAGCTGGCTATTAAAGGGCAGTAAAAAATAAAAGAAAAGTGTGAAAATGTAAAAACTATAAATAGGAGAGTGAGTGACGATGATAACATTGGTGGGATGCAACCATAAACTCTGGCCACCAGTCATTTCCAGTGACATGGTTAACCAACTTGCGAGCTACCCTAACAACATATGCTTTTGCTTCTTTTAAGGTAGTCCAAGGTAGGTAGGTACGTATTCAGTCAAAGAAAAAAGTAAGTAGGTACGTATGTAGCGTTAGAACTGGTAAATTGACCGAGACCCGGACTAATTTATCTAGTCTAAGACTTGGTATGGATCCAACTCGAAAAATTAAACCGAATTATAACTAATCTGAAAATCAACCTAAACCGAAAACAACCTAAATCGAAAGCAACTCGAACTAAAGATCAACCTGAACCAAAAGCAACCACCATTAGTAATAGTTTAATGGTCTAATATCACATTTTTCGTTAAAAGATCATCTTCATATATTTACTCAAATCGAAAATCGACCAATCCAATAATGACCCGAAACGGAAATCGTTTTCCTCTATGCAGGGTCTTCGTATAGTATGCATCAACTATTTGATTTGACATTTTTATGCCAAAACAGACGCGGGGTTTCCCCCTTTCAACATAACAACAAACAGTAAAGGCTGAAATTCCTGACACATTGAGTTGTAGATTTTAGGGTAAACTATACATATAGTCCTCTGATTATAGGTCGATTTTTTATTGAATTCTCGATTATGAAAAGCTACAAAATATCATCCGACTTAAAAACATAAAAAAGTTAATTCGGTGTCGTTTAAAATTTAACAAGCGATGATATGACCATTAACACAAATTGACATAATAACACATTTAGTCTGCAATATTTTACATTCAATAAATTTAGTCACAATTCAAAATAAATCAATAGATCTAGTCCTCTTTATTTACTTATTTTATCAATTTAACCCTCCACTCCGGTATCATCTCCCTATTTAAATATAAATACATTATTATTATTTTTATTATTGTAACTATTGATATTTAAAATAAGACTAAATTGACAGAACTAATAAATAAAGATGACTAAATTTATTAATTTTTTGAATATGATTAAAATGATTGAATGTGTAAATTTGAAAGACTATATGTGTTATTATGCTAAATTTTGCTAATTGCCACATCAATAGCTGTTCGATTTTTAATGACACCAGCTTGTTACTTTTGTTTTTAAGTCAGAGGACCATTTTGTAACTTTACATAGTCTAAGAACTCAACAAAGGAAAAATACCCTATAGTCAAGGGACTATTTGTCTAGTTTACCCTAGATTTTATAATGTCTTAGGGATTCACTTATTGTTGACATGACCAAAATAACTAACTCACCTGAACTTGAAACTCGCAAAAATACACATATCCCTCACTTGCAGACCAATTCACCCAAGAAAAACAAACAACCAAGTCGCCACCACATATGCCATACATCATCGAAGAAGATACATTGTCTTTGATACAATAATTGTTTGTGTATTTGGAAAATAAACCCCCCTTTAGCAGTGCCTCATATTCCCAGAATGGTTCTTATCTGATCTGGAGGATGCCTTGCCAATGATTTGGGATCTGGGTATTTGTTTTTTGGGTCCATGACTGCATTGTAAATAAGCTCATAAGCATCGGCTAACGACCTAGCTACCTGTATACATGCATCGGCACGCAACTTTGGAACTTGCATCTGCTCAAACTCAGGCAAGGAACTCTCGCTTCCTAAAATAAATCCAAAGAAAGCCTTCAAACACTCTGAAAGAGAGGCTGGAGTTGTGTCTTCTAAGTCGGCTAATGCCACCCCGACTGCTGTATCCTTTGAATTACGGAAGTGATGCATCTTCATTGACAAGCCACATCTTCTGAGAATTGTGTCAACTTCTTTTTCCACAAGAACATTTACATGATCATCAATCATAGTGCCAAGTTTTTTTGCATATTCAGACGCAACCTCGTGTCCAAGTAATGGTTGCTGAATAGCACACAAGCAGTTGATAAGGAAGATCTTGGACGGAGCTTCACTATTCTGCATAAATCAAATGATATAATGAGTAAGAACCTTAAGCCCATAACCATGCATGTCAAATATATGACATCAAATAAACACAAGACCAAACAGATACAATATTATTAACCTGGGAGAATTTAGCAGAGTTGTTATTTGACAAAATTGCATCAACCGCAGATTTACTAAGTTGGTCCGAGTCAGAACTCATTCGACTTCTTCTTGATGAGTGGCCAGATCCCTTTGATTTGTGTGCCTCTGCTGCTTTCTCACACATCTGCATTCCATTAAAGGTAGTAAGTTAATCTACTGTACATAAACCACAAAGGAGGGACTATATCCATCCTGATTTTTTCAGCACAGCACTAAAGTTTTCACTCCCAAATTCCAGTTCGACGAACAGTGATCTGAACATGTGTTAACTATCTGAAAATAGGAATACTTAACATTCGTAAGGATCACCTACAAATGTTACTCACTTGGGAAAAGGGGGATCATGTGAAAATTATACTTCAACACCATGCAACCAGGAAAAGATTTATCATAATAAAGCAATTGATCAACAAACATTAAACATGACGCACCTGAATAATTGGATCAAGTAGAGCAGATATAACCGGATCAAAAGCTGGCTTTTTCCCTGAAGCGGGAACCATCATGCTGTTATATGTGTCAATTATCTCAAGCAGCACAGAAACTCCCTCCCTTACAGCCGGTGCTGGTGAAAGATCAACAGCAACAAGGGGAGGATATCGTAAAAGCTTTTCCCCGCGACTTTTCAGTATTTCAAAGAATATTTTCTGAGCAGCATCTTTCAGTGCCCAAAGAGTATTGCAAAGAGATGTTTCTCTCCCAAGTAGATCTGATATCTGTAAGCAAACAGATATTGTTATCAACAGATGACTGGCAAACCATATACAACCTGAATGACAGAAGAGACAGAAGTCACTCACAGTGTAGCTGTAGAACTCTAACGTGTTACTAAGTTTATAAGAGATTATAAGACTAGGTTGTGACTGTAGAACTTGCTCAACTCTCACTTTAAAAGGCCGGCAAACTCCTTCAAAAATTCTATCCAGAACAAATGTCAAGTCTGCTTCAATCTTTCCAAAATCATTCTCCACATTCTTGGATAGAAATGGGTTTGCAGCTGATCCAGTCTCTATCAATGCATCGGGATCTAGTAAAGCAAGCACAAGCTCACGTTCTGATGCCAAGGCCTACAAGGAGTGCAGGAAAGCAAAATTAACACAAAATACGAAATTAAATGTTTCTTAATACAAATATAACTATTTGAAGAAGAGAAACAGAAACCATATAGAAGTCTATTTTTTCACAAACCTGATGTAACCATCCTAGCATGTCTCCAACATAACGTAAAGGATCATGAGCATGCACTTCTATTGGTCTTGGCATCCCACCCGGTCCTCCCCGTGTAAGAGCACTTATAAACCTTCTAAATAATGCATTATGCCTCATATTTGCTACCTGTGATTACAGCAGAAAAAATTAATAACATGCAACAGAAAAACCATAAGGCTTGGAGTTGTGAACATAAAATTTTGGCTCAATGAAGTAACCTCTTCAGCACAATACTTGAAAAGGACAGGCCTTTCCTTAAGACAGCGCACAGCTGTTTTCAAAAGGTCACCAACTTCTGGATTATCCGTGTCACCTAGTTTCCTACATTCTGCCTGAACCCACCTACAAGAAAGGGACGAGACATGTCAACCAACTAATCCAACACTAGGGAAAATCCCCTGTATCTCCAATGTTTTGTCAAGCAGAGAATCCCCCCCACACACAGCCCAGCCAATAGCCCATTAAATCTGGTGTGTAGCAAGGATATTCCACACTTCAATAATAGAAGTGTGAAATTAAAGACAGGAAGAGGGAGGACAGTAATTAACATGTCAAACATGAGATTTTACTTTTAGCATGTTCCTACACTACAAACTCTTAACAGATATCATAGTGCATTACTAAATTACATCTTAGAATAAAATTTCTATCATTCTAAATATACTTAACGGCAAACATGAGATTTTACTTTAAGCATGTTCCTAAACTCCAAACTCTTAATAGATACCATAATGCATACTTAATTCCATCTAAGAATAAAAGTTCCATCATTCTATATATGCTTGACCTGCATAGTCGCTCATATGCTCCTTCTTGGTACATAGCCATCATATCCATCAGCTCCAAACCAGCACGCTGAGAAGGATTCTCATGTTAGTGATTGTGTTAAGATAGGTATTAACAATGGAAATCGAAGCATAACGAACAGATCAACATATGCAATGACAAAGAAACCTAACAACAGAAGCAATTGGCAGGAAACTACGAAAGAGCACGAGAGAAAATTTATAGCATGCCTTAAATGTAAAGTTATCAATGGCTGATTTGGCAATTCATAGACATACAGTTACAGAATTCATAAGTAGATTAAGAAATATATTATTAACCTGATGATGTGTCCTGAGAAGTATTTTGCAATTGGCATGAATTTCTTGAACGTGAGAAAGTGCCTTGAAGAAATTTTCATTCAACTCTTCATCTCTCAATGCACTAATCTACAAACGGAGGAAACGAACATAATGGATTAAAAAAAAGGGGGGCGCAAAAAGACTTGAAGCTAAAAAAAAAGTATACGATTGAAAGTAAACCTCCTGAGGATTTAGCTGATAATCTCGAAGGAAGTAGGAGACTATCTGCTGCTTTTGAGTGGTAACTTCGAGTTCCTGCTCCAATCTCTCGGTGGTATTGATAATATCACCGGTGCTAGCACTACAGCAGCTCAATGCCTTTGCAATCCTATCAGATTCGATTGGATCTTTGTTTAATTACATAAAATAAGTCTTAAGATATGACAAACAATTCACGTACACATAGGAAAATGGAAACCGTAAATAAGAAAAGAAGAGAAAGGATGAGCATATACTTATCGCAGCAGTCGGCGAGGGAATTGACCTCGTCCTCGACTCGATCCAAAGCGAGTTGAGCAGCCTGGGAAGCACGGAGGAAATCGAGGTTAATTTCAAGAGAGCGCTTCTCGATGGTGGATCTGAGGTTGCGACGCGCATGGGGAGTGTTTTCGGTGTAGAAAGTGGAGAGAGTGTTGAGCGAGGCCAAAACTTCGGGGGTGTCCGTCCGACATTCTAATACCTTCTTCAGTTTACGCGACAACCCAGGAGCAAGCCCCCCTGCCACCATTTTCTTTTATTCTAGTCTCTCTGTTTTTTTCGATCGATTGTCAAAATTTCCGATTACTTTGAGCAGCCGGAGAATAGAGGTAGAGGTCGATTCATAGATCCATTTCCATTTTCCAGCATAAAAGGATCCTGTTGAGATTTCTTGTTTTATTTGTTTTTGTTTTTATCCTCCTTCTGCTTCGAATTGGGGGAAATTGTTTCTTGGGTTGATTAAAATGTAAAGCCCGATAAGCTACGGGCATTTGAAAACTGAGCCTTTGCACTTCATAAGATCAGTTACCCAAGCGTGAAGCCCACCTCAAAAGCAACACTCTTTGAAGTCAACTCGAAATGATTCGAATTTGAAACAGTTTGAATACAAAATATACTTAATCTGAAGTTAGGGATATAAAATGTTGACCCGACTTATAAAATTGATTGAAACTAATTTAAGTTAGAACTGCTAGTGACTCGAAGGATTGGTGATTTGAAATCAATTCGAGTCCGAACTTATGTTGATCTGAACTCGAGTTGGATTGGAAATTTTAGATCTGAACCCGACCTACACCTGAATTCAACATGATGATGTGATAACCGAACTCGATCTGCATTCGACCTGATATGAACCCGAAATTAACATAGTAAATAAATGATATTACCCGAAACCTGACATGTTATGGACCTGATTTGTATTTGACTCAATTTGTTAATGATTCGACTTGGTTATTGAACTGATCTAATATTTACCTGACTTGGTATTTACCTAACTTGTAGGTTGTAAGTTACAAATTTACAATTGATGAAGTTATAAGAATATGAATTTACTATATTAAAATGTGAGAGAATATGTCTTCACAATTTAAAGTACATGATCATTAAGTTAATAAATTTGTTTAAAGTCATTAATTTATTTGTTATTGATATTATTAATTATGATCACTAATTAATAAACTTGTTTCCTAGACAAATTATGATGAATTATAAGTTTATGATCATTGGATTAATATGTTTAATTCATGATTATTAACTTTATTATATTAGAAAATAAATTATATAAAATGACTTTAAATATCAATAAGTTTAATTCATGATTTTAATATATATATATATATATATATTAATTAAATGTGACTTTACTTGTTGTGAACTTGTGAATTGTGACACTGATGATAAAAATATGGTCAAGCAAGACATTAAAAGATTACACCTTATTAATGTCAAAACAGGACAAACTTTATAAATGGGATAGTAACTTTACAACTTCTAAAATTATGAAACTTTATAATTGAACAAATTCAATTTATTACAATTTAGTACATTAAAATTATAATTAAATCAACTAAATAAGTTTATGTTAAAATTTAAATTCCCAGATCTTATAGCAAAAGTTTTACAAGGCTAAAAGCTCGACTTTATTACTAAAAATTTCCTCATCGAGCTTTTATTTAGGCTGCCAACATAATTAAATTAAGGACAACTTTTCAACTTTAAAAAATTAAAATGCCACCAGTCTAATTCAATCATGAGCAAGTAGCAACTACTTTGACTAGAATTTACATTATAAATTCAGCATCCAGACTAGTCTAAGGGCAGCAAACAACATTAATTCAACATTTAGATTTCAGTTCAGACTGTTGTAAATAGCAAAGAATAATTCAGCATTCAGAGTAATAAATATTCCAGTGGTGAACATATCAATATATCAAACATTTAAAATAGTAATGAAATAAAGATAATAAAACAGTTTCGGTGGTAAACATTTTATACTAGTGTAGACAGCATGCAGCAAACATCAAAACAAACAAAGCCTCAAAGGTACCCTACAAAAAGAAGAAAATAAAATCATTAATAACAATAAACAATTTGTGAAAATGACATCATTATCATTAATAAACATATTGTACCTTTCAAAATAATGAAAATACTATCATTATGAACCATTTAAAATTTTTACCTTTCAAAATTATACAACTAAATTTACTCATATGGGCAAATGTGACTCAAAAATTTTTTTAGGGTCATTTATACCCACAAGATCCATAACTAAACCCAGATCATCATAAGAGGTACTATTGGATGAACGCTCTCGATTTTGATAGTCTATTTTCTTGTTTTTCGGCAGGAGAGCCCCTTGTACATAGAAATAACTCTTGGTTTATACTAAAGTTTTTTTGGCACAAATCTAACAGTGTACATGTTAATTGGATCACATCTAATCCAAGTTTAATCTCTACAGAGATTTAAATATGCTTCCCTATGAAACAACTACATGTATTTTGAACATATATGAAAGACAAATATTTAGGTCTAGGCTTTGCTTTGGACCATCATACCACATTTTTAATCTATAGACTTGAGATTGACTATTATCACTAAAAATACAGAAATAATGCCAATAAAGAAAACAATCATTTAAATTTTAGATACGATATTAGAAACATATTAGAGCAGCCACAAAAAAACATAGAAACTAAAAAGAAGCCAAACGGTTAATTTGGTAAAGGAAATAGAAAACGGGAAAAGAGGAAGAACGTGTATCTAAAAATAAAAACATAATAGACATGCATGTACAAATCAAAACAAGATATTTAAACATAAACAATACATTTAAACATGTATCTACAAATCAAAACAGAATAGAAAACATATATACAAAGCAAAAGAAAGTCAATGATTTAATCCTTATATGTGGCATTGTTAAATCAGTCTACAAGGTTCTTTAGAAACCACTTTTGACACCAGTAGCACTGTAGAACGAGATGTCCAGCTGATATACTCAGATTAAACCATTGAAAAAGAACAGAGAACATGTATGCACAAATTAAAACAGAACAAACATGTATGTACAAATCAAAATAAGACATTTAAACATAAACAAGATATTTAAACATGTATCTGCAAATCAAAACAGATAATCGAGCCATGTATCCAATAAAATTTACAAATAATCAAAACAAATCAAAACAGAACATACATGTATAGTAAAATTTACAATAATATACAAAATAGTTAATAAAAAAGTCAACAAAACCAGTATCCAGTAAGCTTAAGTCACAATATTCTTTAGATAATCGAAGGCATATAATTAAAGCCCAAAGGCATATGCTTACAGAGCCAGTCCTTGCAAGATCGAACAAATCTAGGATAAGTGATATAATACAGTAAAAAACGATAACTTAGCAAAAATGAATAAATCTGATATGATATATCAAAAAATGAACAAAATGATAACACTAAAAGACTAAAATTTTAAAGAGATTAACATTCAGCAAAAAAGAAAGTTAACACAAATAAAAAATGCAGAAATCGAAAAAGAAAGTGAGAGCTATACCTGAAATTTTAGAGAGATTAACATTCAGTAAAAATTAAAGTTAACACAAACAAAAAATGCAGAAATCAAAAAAGAAAGTTAGAGATATACCTGAAATTTTAGAGAGATTAACAATCAGCAAAAATAAAAGTTAACACAAACAAAAAAATGCAGAAATCAAAAAAAGAAAGTGAGAGATATACCTAAAATTTTCGAGTGATTAACAATCAACAAAAATGAGAGATCTACTTAACTTACCCAAGTTGAGTCTTAAACTTCGAGAGATGAGAGTGTAACCCCCTCGACCCGGCCTAGTCGGTAGACCGAACCGAACAGGTCACATGGGGAATATTAGAGTAAATCGGAAAGGTTTACCTCAATAAACAACCCTAATTTTTTCTTTATCTTGTTTAGATGCAAATTAGGTTTCTATGTGTTTAACATTGCATCGAATCATTCACAACTCAAGTGTAGATCATTTTCATCCAATTACGACTTTTAGGGGCCATTTCGTAATTTTCCCGATTCATAGGGTCTTAAGTAAAATTTGTGTTACCAACCTTTAATTAGTCTCATTACTTGCATCCTTGTCAAACCACAACTCAAAATAATCATTCATGCTCATTGAATAGCATCCACAATATTTAGGGACTAAAACGCAAAGAATTAGAACTTCAGGACATGCCACTAACCAACTTAACTACCACCCATTTTGGAACACTAAGGCCATGTTCTGAAACATGGAACATTCCATTAACTAACATAATTGTCACTTGTTCCAAAACACTAAGCCCTGTTTCGAAACACAGGCTCATACCAAAACGCCTTTGAAATGTTTCAAAACCATGGTTTCCAGTAGCAAATCATACCGGAACATACCTTACTCATTTTGATACTCCAAGGCCATTTCAGGCACCCCGTTTCGATACAGGCTCGAGTGTTTTAAAACACCCGGGCCTGTAATGACGGATTTTGCTGGTTTTTCACACAAAATTTCAACTTAAACCAATCCAACATCTTTCTAACATACATACATACATCAATCATAAACATTGTTTCTCAAACATATGCAGCATATTAAGCACCAAACATATGACCAACTGCATCAATGGAAATCTAAGGGCATGCAACCTAGCGAATAAGCCACTTAAGAGTCAAATCTCAAACCAAAACTTCAAACACCAATTAAAGGTCTTTTACAAGTATAAAAGCATATAACAAACATGCTCAAAGGGTGTTTATACACACCATCAAAACAAAACTTGAAATCCCCTATTATCCTTATTACTCTAGTTCATAACCGAAACATACTTTCAAAGTGAAGTCTTCTTAGATTCCATTGCAAGTTGCTGCCTCCAAACACTTAGTTATCTACAATGATGGACAAAGGAGAGCGTAAGCTAATAGCTTAGTGAGTAATGCTCAAAAACCAAAAACACCATCAATGCTTAAAACCATTTTCACATTTTCGAAAACCATCATGCCCTCTTTGAAAATCATGCACTTCATCACTAAAATCAGCATGTTAAATACCATGCAACAAGTATCAAATACTTCACAGCAACATAACCATTGTTATGTTTAAATCAAGCCTTCCATGCATATCCACCAATATGCAAAGCTTTAAGGTAAAACATGCATTTTCTATAATATGCATCATAAACATTCTCATGTCAATTTAATCAATTATATTGGCTTACAAGTGATCAACAACATTCTCATTTCTCAAAAAGCATATCGGATACACAGATTACCAAGTGTTGTCCCAAACACTTCATACACTCTATCGGCACCTCAAGGTTCACACACGAGAGATACCATCCATCGTTGTAACACCTGTGGTGGAGTATTTGGTACAATCACAACCCCTCAACACCACTCATCGGTAGATGTATAACCCAATAACGAGAGACAGAACACCTTACAAGGTTCGCACATGGGAGCTACCCTTCACCGTTGTAACACCTTAATCATTCCTTGATTGTTAGGGTACTTGGATGGAGTTTTCGGTACAATCACAACCCCTCAACATCCAAGGAAACTTGTTTATAGTGCACTCAATCTTATAGTCAGCTAACTATATCCGATTTGTTGAGTGGATCGCAAGATCGAAATTGACCAAGAGGGGGGGGGTGAATTGGAAATTTAAAAGTTTGTGGTGGAAATTGGCAAATTAAAAATTGATGGACAAGAGATTTAGAGTGGTTCAAGTTCCAAATGAACTCTACATCCACTACCTTAGCTTCACTAAGGATTTGCAACAATTCCACTAAATCGTTCTTCCCCTTTTCTAGGACAAGGAGGCAACCCTTTACAATTTCGGTTGATTTTTCTACCCAAAAATCAACCCAATCCTCACACAAGTGAACAAGAAAATTTGAAGGCTAATAAGGTATCTCTCAATACAAATGATAGCCCCAATACAAGCACTCAACCCAATTTTACAAAGTATGAATGAAGAACACAAATTGGGATTTCTAGACAAATATGAATTTTAGCACAATTGCTTGGATTTGATGAATAAGTGTTTGCTTGAAGATCAATAGTTGTTGCTGTAGCTTTTTGATGTGTCTTTTACACCTCTTCATTGATTTCTAGCCATTTGGGTGGTTGGGGACTTAATTAGAGCCATTGGAACCCTCTCTTACCACCATAAATGCACTTCTGCAGCTACCGGTATCGGTACCTGTCTCAGAAAAGAAAGAGTCATTGTGTGCATTTAATACAGGGGTATCGATACACGCGTAAGCGTATCGGTACGTGGTATCGAAACGGCAAGGGCCGTTTCAATACTATTTTCTGAACTGAACTCACTGTCCACAACCGTATCTGTACGAGGGTTTGGCGTATCGATACGGGTCAACGAACTTTTAAAGTTTGGTTACCAACCAACTAACACCAACGGTCATATTTTTTAAACCGACTTATATTAAAAAATTACAAAGCCCGTATCGATACGAGGGTTAGCCGTATCGGTACCGTATTCAAACTCTTTGAATTTTAACACAGGGCTGTATCGATACGAGGGTTTGGGGTATCGATACAGGTTCCGACAGTAACCAAGTTTGGTAAAATGGTATCGATACGCTGGGTGCTGTATCGATACTCCTGGACGTTTTTGAATGGTTTTGCCTTGGAACATTTAGAAAATATTTTGAGTTTGAGTTTTATAAATCAGTTTCAAAGTGTTTGTGTTTTAAAAACTTATTAAGGGACTTAAAAACTAATTTTAAGTTTTACAAAATAATCCTTAAGGATTTAATTATATCAAAATCAAACATAGGTTTTACAATCTCCCCCTTTTTGATATAACAAAACTAAAACTTAAAATTTTTGAAAAACCTTTATAAAGAACTCCCCCTTAATATAAGCTTGGTAACCTTTGAATTTAAATCAAAATATTTTAAAGTGTGAGCTAGTTTCTTCTCCCCCTTTTTGTTAGATCAAAAAAGATTGAGACAAGTAAGTGCATAAAGAAATCAAGGTATAATAAGCAACATAGATATTATTCATTAAAGCAACATACTTAAAATCCAAACAAAGGCAAAATAGAAATCAAAGCATAGGTTTTAATCCTAAAACAAAGTTAATCCTAAAAACATAAAGCATAGGTGCATAATAATATAAAATCCTAAATGATATGCATGACAAACAAGAGAAACTGTCTAAGAATCGTCTTCTTCGTCTTCATCCTCTTCATCATCATCTCCCAAAGGCTCATTAGTGCGCATACTATTACGCCACTCATCATGGAAAGCGGCAATGGAAATATTCAAGGAATTATGCCCACTTTCAAGAGATGTGAGGCGATTCTCGAAACCCGTCATCCTAGTATCAAAGGTAGTTTCCATGGATGTGAGACGAGTATTCAAGTCCGTACGCAACTCGGTGAATTGCTCATTGAGATAGGTCATGAGAGCATCCATATTGAGTTGTTGGACTTGAGGAGCTTGAGGAGCTTGAGGAGTCTGAGCCGCTTCATGCATTGCGGCAACTTCCAGTGGTAACTCGGCAAGATGTATCCATTCACCATTAATATAAGAGAATTTTGCCCGAGCAAGAGATCGCTCATCAATGGGATCGGTGAGAGGAGTTGGAATGTCATAGGAGCAATCAATTTCCTTTTTAACAAAGAAATAGCTCAAAGCTGTACCGTATGTGAAGGAGGTGACATGAGGAGTGTGACGATTTTGAACGAGGTAGACGATCTCCGCGAACATGAGACGAGCTAGATTTGGTCGCTTGGCTTCACGGAAGCACCGAATCCAAAAATCATCCACTTGACGGATGGTGGAATATTTTCCTTCGGAAGGACGAAACCACCACGATACCATCAAATGTAGAATCCGATCGTGAGCATTAAGGGCGGTGACGGATCCACTAAGAACATGCCCCCTACGGTGCTCATCATCGAGGCCTTCATCATCCAACTTAAAAACCTCACAAATATACTCGACATCAAGGGTTATTTTCTTTCCCATAAGATAGGAGTTAATTGCAACAACTTCCCCATTACGACTAATACATCTTGCATTAGCATAGAAAATCAAAACCAAGAGACGATAGTAAAAACCGGGAATAGAGAGAAAATGCATGAAATTCCAACGATGAAGCAAAGGGAGGTATTCAAACTTGAAACGCTCCGAATTGAGAAAGGGGATGGATATTACCCTTTCGGCACGGATCTTGTAATTCTCATATTGACGAAAGTGAGTGAGACCCGAATTGCCTTCAAAGGATTGCTCATAGATTGTCGAGTAGTTAGGACGAGCAACCGCTCCAAGGTTGGAGGAATCACCGGCTTGATTAACCCTTTGTCGCTTCCTCGATGACTCTTTTGGTGCCATGATCTAAAAGAGAAATTAAGCAAGGGAGATTTCTTCAATTTGAGTGAAAATCAAGGTAAAAAGAATTTTGAAAGAAGATTTTAAAAGAGAATTAAAAAAATTGAAGAAAAACAAAATTAAAAAAAAAACAGAAAAAAAATTGAAAAAGAGAAAGAAGAAGATTACCTTGATAGAAACTTGAGGATTTGAAGAAAACTAGCACAAGGAGGAAAAAGAGAGCACAAAGCCTTGCTTGATTCAAAAACTCTTTTAGGTTTGAGTTGAGATGTGAAAAATATGAAGGAGGAAGTGCCTTTTTATAGGCAAAAACGGCTAGAGTTAATTAGGTTTTGAAAAGTTTGAATTTGGGTAAAAGTTGAACTCATTAAAAGCTAATTAAAGCCATCAGCGCAGTCGAGTATCGATACGCCCGTCAGGGTATCGATACGGGGATAAAGATGTCTTTTCGCAACTATTACCGTTTGAACAGTCGTATCGAAACAGATGGGTCCGTATCGAAACGACCCGTATCGATACGGGATGAATCGTATCGATACGCGTGAAGCGAAGAAAATTCTGGGGAACGAAATGAAGAACATGTATCGATACGCGTACAATAGTATCGATACTGTATGCCAGAATTACCTATTTGGTTCAAAGAACAACCAAAAGCTCGAACCTAACAACTCCTATGAGTATGCAAATGATGTATGAGCAGTTCTAAGCATATTTAAATAGAATCATACTCCCCCTAACTATAGGCATGGAAGAAATTTGGAGTCTAAGCATACAAACATGGCATTTCACAAAATCAAGCATATTTAAACACAAAAGAGGTCCTAAAAGGTCAAGATAGGCTAGCTAGACCTAACTCTCTCCTAAGGGACCAAAAACGCTCTTTTTCTAAGGGTTTTGTATAAATGTCCGATAATTGGTTCAAGGTGTCTACATACTCTATAACCACATCTTTCTTAAGGACATGATCTCTAATGAAATGATGCCTTATTTCTATATGTTTGGTTCTAGAGTGTTGGATGGGATTTTTTGTTAAACAAATAGCACTAATGTTGTCACATTTTAGGGGTGTGGTTTCAACTTTAATTCCATAATCTAAGAGTTGTTGCTTCATCCAAAGGACTTGTGCACAACAACTCCCTAAGGATATGTACTCGGCTTCGGTGGTAGATAAGGCTACACTATTTTGTTTCTTAGAGAACCAAGATATGAGCATACTACCTAAGAATTGGCAAGTTCCCGAAGTACTTTTCCTATCAATTTTGCAACCCCCATAATCCACATCCGAGTAAGCATGAAGGTTGAAGGTAGAGTCTCTAGGATACCAAAGGCCTAAACAAGGAGTGTCTCTAAGGTATATAAAGATTCTCTTAACGGCTATAAGGTGAGACTCTCTAGGACTAGCTTGAAACCTAGCACACAAGCAAACACTAAACAAGATATCCGGTCTACTTGCGGTAAGGTAAAGCAAAGATCCAATCATAGAACGATAAAGCTTAGAGTCAACACACTTACCTCCTTCATCTTTGTCAAGCTTTGTAGATGAGCTCATAGGAGTGTCTTGAGGCTTTGCATTCTCCAAGCCAAACTTCTTGAGCATATCCTTTATTTATTTTGCTTGGTTGATGAAGGTGCCATCCTTCTTTTGCTTGATTTGGAGTCCCAAAAAGAATGAGAGCTCCCCCATCATGCTCATCTCAAATTCACCTTGCATTAACTTAGCAAACTCTTGGCAATGACATTCATTAGTAGAACCAAAAATAATATCATCAACATAAATTTGAACTACTAAGATGTCATTTTTATACATTTTTATAAAGTGTAGTGTCCACCTTACCTTTTTCAAATCCTTTTTCAATCAAAAAATTTGAAAGCCTTTCATACCAAGCTCTAGGAGCTTGTTTTAAACCATAGAGAGCTTTGGTAAGTTTGAAAACATGATTTGGAAATTTTGAATCTTCAAAACCCGGTGGTTGTTCCACATACACTTCTTCATTTATAAAACCATTTAAAAATGCGCTTTTAACATCCATTTGAAAAAGCTTGAAATTATGATAACATGCATATGCAAGCAACATCCTAATGGCTTCCATTCTAGCTACGGGTGCATAGGTTTCATCAAAATCTATTCCCTCTTCTTGAGTGTAACCTTGTGCTACAAATCTAGCTTTATTTCTCACAATGTTACCACTCTCATCTAGTTTGTTCCTAAAGACCCATTTAGTTCCTATTGTAGATTGATTACTAGGTCTATCAACTAATGTCCATACATTACTTCTCTCAAATTGATTTAACTCTTCTTGCATAGCCATAATCCAAAAGTCATCTTTCAATGCTTCTTTTATGTTCTTAGGCTCAATGCATGAGATAAATGCAACATGGTTCATTAATCTAAGAGAAGAACGAGTGGTTACCCCCTTGGATGGATCACCCAAGATTTCACCATCTTTGACATAGTTCAACTCCCTTGGGTAGCTCACTTCCTTTTCCTCAATAGCCATGTCCTTCAAGGCTTCAAGAGGTGGTTCTTGTGTGTCTTCTTCTTTTGTTGGAATTTCATCCTCCTTTGAAGTTTGACCTCCATCAAAGGCATTTACGATCTCTACATCATCATCATCACAAGAATCCTTCCTAGGAAGGAGGTTATCATCGAATACAACATGAATAGATTCTTCTACTACTAAAGTTCTTTTGTTAAATACTCGATAGACTTTAGAGGTTAAAGAATAACCTATAAAAATGGCTTCATCACTTTTTGCATCAAATTTACCTAAGTTGTCTTTTCCATTATTTAAAACAAAACACTTGCACCCAAAAGGGTGGAAATAGCTAATGTTAGGCTTTTTAGATTTTAAAATCTCATAAGGTGTTTTCTTTAAAATTGGCCTAATCATTACTCGATTTACAATATAACAAGCGGTATTTGTGGCTTCCGCCCAAAAATATTTAGGTAAATTGTTTTCACAAAGCATAGTTCTAGCCATTTCTTGTAAAGTTCTATTTTTCCTCTCAACTACCCCATTTTGTTGAGGAGTTCGAGGAGCTGAAAAATTATGGCTAATACCATTTTCATTTAAAAAATCTTCAAACCCTAAATTTTGAAACTCGGTTCCATGATCACTTCTAATGTGTGAAATTTTAAGTTCAAGATCATTTTGGGTTAGTTTTGAAAATGTGATGAATTTTTCCAAAGCCTCATCTTTAGTACTTAAAAAGAGAACCCAAGTAAATCTAGAGAAATCATCCACAAGCACAAAAGCATAATATTTACCACCCAAGCTCATAGTCCTAATTGGCCCAAATAAATCCATGTGAATTAATTGTAAGCATCTACTAGTAGAAACATCATTAATGGATTTAAAGGAAGACCTATGTTGTTTACCCTTTGAGCATGCATCACAAATTTTATCATTTGAGAATTTTATTTTGGGTAAACCTCTAACTAGATTTAGAGAGACTAGTTTTTCTAAAACACTTATGCTAGCATGTCCTAGCTTCCTATGCCACAACCATGTATCATTTTCATTTTGAGCAACTAAGCATGCATGAGATGTATGTATGTCATCTAAATGCACCATGTATATGTTTCCTATGCGATGACCTATGAGCATAATATTATTAGATTTAATGTCTACAATTTTGCATCCATTTTTATCAAATAAAACATTAAATCCTTTATCACACAATTGACTTATGCTCAATAAATTGTGTTTAAGACCATCGACATATAAGACATTTTCAATGAGAATGGTAGAGTGATTACCTATGGAGCCAATACCTTTAATGTGGCCTTTGGAGTTGTCACCAAATGTTACTACTCCTCCACTTTTTGGCTTTAGATCCATGAATCGACTCTTGTCTCCGGTCATATGCCTCGAGCATCCACTATCAAGGTACCATGAGTTTTGACTTTGTGCTTTGGCCTTGTAGCAATGCTCCCCCTACAAACAAAGATATTAAACTTTGGTTTTTGGTACCCAAATCATTTTGGGTCCATGAGTGTTAGCTCCCAAAACCTTGGTTCCCTTAGGAATCCAAGATGACATAGCAATAATATTATTAGATTTTACAAGTTCCTTAGGAACCCATACACTTCTAATTCTTTTAGCTCTACTATGTCTAGGGTAGCTACCTTGTTTGTAGTAATGAGTCTTTTTCTTAAGTTGGTGTGTTCTAGAGGATTCTCCTACTTCATGCTTGACACTACCAACATTTTTTAAAGACTTTTTGAGCTCATTTAGCTCACCCAACACCTTTTGGTGTTCACAATTACATTGAGACAAAAGATTATTAAGATCAACATTTTCATTTTGAAAAAATTTAAGTTCATCATTTAACCCTAAAATCTTTTTCTCAAATTTAGAAGTAGCTTGAGTAAGTGAGTCATTTTTCTCATTTAGTTCTTGAATAATCGTTTTATTCCTAATGACCGACTCCTTATACTTCTCAACTAATTCATCATATACCTCTTGTAACTCATCATATGCATCATTTAATTCTTCATATGAAAAATCTAAAGTAGATGAGTTAGAGGTTACCATGGAGGAATCTTCCTCAAGTGCCATGAGACAAAGGTTAGCCACTTCTTGTTCGTCATCCTCCGATGACTCCTCATCACTCCAAGTAGCAAGTTTGGCTTTGAGCTTTTTCTTCTTCTCAAAGCCCTTCTTCTTGAGTTGAGGGCACTCCGAACGTATGTGGCCGGGTTGTTTGCACTCAAAGCAAATGATTGGATCCTTTCCATCTTCCTTGTTCTTGCTTTTGAAGTCCATCTTCCTTTGGATTTTTCTTCCCCGGTTGGATCTCATAAAGCGTGAGAATCGTTTGGCTATCATAGCCAATTCTTCAAGTTCATCCTCCTCACAAGATGAGCTCTCATCATGTTGTGAAGCTTTAGCTTTGAGAGCTATTCCCATCTTCTTCTTCTTCTCAACTTCAAGCTTCTCTACTCTTCTCTCTTCTTTCTTTTTCTCATCTTCCCTTTCTTGCTTCATGATCTCATGAGTAAGGAGAGAACCCACAAGGTCATCAAGCTTCAATGTCTTCAAATTCTTTGCTTCGATGATAGCGGTTCTCTTCCAATCCCAAGACTCGGGAAGTGAATAGAGTAGCTTCCGGACAAGCTTGTCTTCCGGCATGATCTCTTCATAGCCCTTTAGACCATTGACAATCGTGGAGAATCGATCAAACATCTTTGACACCGTCTCATCGGGGTCCATCTTGAAATTTTCATAACTAATATTGAGAATTCCAATCTTAGTTTCTTTAACATCATTGGTGCCTTCATAGGTGGTCTCAAGAGTGTCCCACACTTCCTTGGCACTTTCAATTGATGAGACCTTTGAGTAGATGTCCGGACCGAAAGCACAAAATAGCATGTGGAGAGCTTTATCATTGACTTGAATCTTTTTCCTCTCCTCTTCACTCATTTCGGCTTTCTTCTTCAACACCATCTTGCCTTCACCGTCTTGCTTCAATGGAATGTATGGCCCATCCTCAATGACATCCCACAAAAGATAGTCACTAGACTTGATGAATAGACGCATTTTATTCTTCCCAAAAGAATAGTTGTCACCATTGAAGAAAGGAGGCTTTGTGGTCGATTGTGACTCGTACATGCCGGAACCGGAGGTTGAAGCCATCTCTTGATATTTTGATGATCACACTCTTCCAAGGATCTCCTCTTGTGGTTGTTAATCCTTAAAGAGTTAAGCTCTGATACCAATTGTTGAGTGGATCGCAAGATCGAAATTGACCAAGAGGGGGGTGAATTGGAAATTTAAAAGTTTGTGGTGGAAATTGGCAAATTAAAAATTGATGGACAAGAGATTTAGAGTGGTTCAAGTTCCAAATGAACTCTACATCCACTACCTTAGCTTCACTAAGGATTTGCAACAATTCCAATAAATCGTTCTTCCCCTTTTCTAGGACAAGGAGGCAACCCTTTACAATTTCGGTTGATTTTTCTACCCAAAAATCAACCCAATCCTCACACAAGTGAACAAGAAAATTTGAAGGCTAATAAGGTATCTCTCAATACAAATGATAGCCCCAATACAAGCACTCAACCCAATTTTACAAAGTATGAATGACGAACACAAATTGGGATTTCTAGACAAATATGAGTTTTAGCACAATTGCTTGGATTTGATGAATAAGTGTTTGCTTGAAGATCAATAGTTGTTGCTGTAGCTTTTTGATGTGTCTTTTATACCTCTTCATTGATTTCTAGCCGTTTGGGTGGTTGGGGACTTAATTAGAGCCGTTGGAACCCTCTCTTACCACCATAAATGCACTTCTGCAGCTACCGGTATCGGTACGCGGAAAGGAGTATCGGTACCTGTCTTAGAAAAGAAAGAGCCGTTGTGTGCATTTAATACAGGGGTATCGATACACGCGTAAGCGTATCGGTACGTGGTATCGAAACGGCAAGGGCCGTTTCGATACTATTTTCTGAACTGAACTCACTGTCCACAACCGTATCGGTACGAGGGTTTGGCGTATCGATACGGGTCAACGAACTTTTAAAGTTTGGTTACCAACCAACTGACACCAACGGTCATATTTTTTAAACCGACTTATATTAAAAATTACAAAGCCCGTATCGATACGAGGATTAGCCGTATCGATACCGTATTCAAACTCTTTGAATTTTAACACAGGGCTGTATCGATACGAGGGTTTGGGGTATCGATACAGGTTCCGACAGTAACCAAGTTTTGTAAAATGGTATCGATACGCTGGGTGCTGTATCGATACTCCTGGACGTTTTTGAATTGTTTTGCCTTGGAACATTTAGAAAATATTTTGAGTTTGAGTTTTATAAATCAGTTTCAAAGTGTTTGTGTTTTAAAAACTTATTAAGGGACTTAAAAACTAATTTTATGTTTTACAAAATAATCCTTAAGGATTTAATTATATCAAAATCAAACATAGGTTTTACACGATTTCATTTGCAAAACACTTTACACAACATCACTTGCCAATATAATTCACTTTTGATGCAAACCTCATTGTTTTCCAAAACATATTCCAAGCATTAAACCATGTTTCAAAAACAATGTATAAACACATGCATACAAAGATCACTTACCTAGTGTATCCTTAGACCATATGGCATCATCAACATCATATCATATACTCAAATCATGCTTTAAAACAATAGGTAAACACATTCAAAACAAGTGCATCCATAAGCTCACAATAGCACAGTCCGAGGGAGAAAATCACTTTACTTACTTCTGAACTTAGTAAAGCGTTTCAAGCTTACACTAAGTTCCCAAAACCTCTTTTAAGGCGTTTCAAAAATGGAAATCCCATTTCAACTCACCGACTTGCGAAACCTCAATTGCCAACGCGAAATTCAAGCGTCCGATCTCCCCAGAACTTCATCAAAAGATTCTGAAGAATTCTCCCATATTTATACCATATAAGAACAGATGATTAATGCATCCTAATGCATTAAAACCACCAAACAACACTAAAATCCCGCAGCTCTGCTCAAAGGTACCAAAATACTCATCTGACACAACCGAAATCACATTCGATTAATCACCAAACTTAACCCATCCATCAAAAAACACTTCCAACCCATTTTAACCATAAATCAACATCCAAAAACATCCTAATATCATCCTTATACCCCCAACAGCTCAGATTTTACACTTCCAAGCCAAAACCCCAAAACTAACAACTTAGACAATTAGAGATCTCGTTGATTTCAGGATTCTTATGATCAAAGCTCATTATTAACATCATTTAACATCCAAATCAACCTTAAAATCATTCTTAAATCAATCAAAATAGTGCCCAAACGAAAATCACATTTAATCTCATCTTTTAGCAAGATTTATGCATTTTTACCAAATCAACCATTAAAACCTTAATTAAAAACATAAATCAAGAGTCAAATACTTTGGAATTTCATTAAAAAACCTTGATTAGAGGAGTAGCACAAAATTACCTCCAATCCTTGCTTTTCTTCTAATTTTGCAAGTTTTCACTTCAAGAAACTTGAGTTCACCAAACAAAGAAAGAACTTCAAATAAAAAGAGTTCGCCCAGCAAAGAAAGAACTCATAATGTGAAGAGTTCGGTTAACGAAGAAAGAGTTCCTAATGAGAAGAGTTCATCCCCAGCAAAGAAAGAACTTCAAATAAGAAGAGTTTGCCCAGCGAAGATAGAATTTCCAATGAGAAGAGTTCATTCTGAGGTTCTAAATGAGAAGAGCCTATCCTTTTGAAGAATAAGGAAGTCCACAATAAGAAGAGCTTTCTTATTCGACGTCTTTACAAAGAGACAAATTAGCAAAGGAGAAGATTGAAACATTTCATAATCAGAAGAATAGTTTTAAGTTTCGATGGTTAGATGGTTCAGACAAAATTCGTGTATTTTTAGTCTTTGCCCTATTCATGTTCCACAACAATGAGCAAAGAGCGATAATTGTAATATTCGTATTTTGTTCGGGTACCTATATATATGTATATATCTCTATAAATAAAACCAAAAGTAATAATAATAACTAACTAACTAACTAAATAATATAAATAGTGATTCGTTAAATAAATAAATGTTTATAGAGTCCAATTTAAATACCCAAAATACATCACAAGTCCACTTTTTACATACAAAAACCTATAGGCCCATAAAATGATGCCAAGCCCATTTATAAAATTCATTCCCGCCCAAATCCAGGTTTTTCTCACCAAAATTTGCCTAAAGCCGAGTAAAGTGTCCCAAACAAACACATCTATGTTTGTTTGGCCTGCCAAAAGTTCCACGTGGCATTACGAGATTCGTCTATTCCCCCTTCACTTATATTAAGGACCCCTGCTAATGTCAGCGCCTACACTAGCTATAAACAGCCTAGAAGAGAGAGAAAAGTCGGTAATGATTAGAGTCATTAATAGCCAATAATTACTGAAAATAATTCGGAAAGAGAAGGGAAGCCCGAGAGTCTTACCAAAATACGAACTGACGCCGGAGAAGACAAAGCGATCATCAAAGACGCTTGCCGTGACACCATCGGACACCGTTCAGCCCACCGGAGAAGGTAAAACTCCTTCTCCATCTTATTTCCTACATTAAAAACAACTAAAGTTAGATCTAAGTTCATAAAACACAAACAGAAACAATAGCTAAAAAATATCTAAACTATAAGCCCTAGTTCTAAGGAAATCATATTCGAGGAGGATTAAAGGCTTATTTGAGTGTTGTCGAAGGGTTTTTTGAAGATTGGAAAGCTTAGGTTTCCGGCGGAGTCGAAGAGGTAGATTTAGGTTCGGTTTTTGGTAGTTTAGGCTTAGGATGGGTGGAGAATGATGTCTCTATTAAGCCAAGATTAGATTTAGGTGAAACGAAAGTGAAAATTGGGATTTATTGTGATTTTTGAGCATTTTAGGGTTCCGACATGGCGGTCGGAAATCGCCTCATGGAGATTGGCCGGAACCAGGTAGTGGCCGGAGAAATTTGGAATTATCAGAGAAGACGACCAGAGACGACTGCCGGCGTCACCTCTTGCGACCAATGAACAGGCCGAGGTTGGTTGAAGGAGGTAGAGGAAGATCAAAATGAGAAGTATTAGAATAAGGGCTGGGTTTTTTTTTGGAGTTTTTGGTGTTTTGATCTTAAAAAATAAATGAAGGCGTGTTAGCGTTTTTGCATATTAAAGTGGGAAAAATGATGAACTGAAGATGAATTTAGATGAAAAATTGAAGTTTGATCGAAAATGGCAAGGGATTTATGGGTTAGAGTTGTTTGAGTTGAGAGAGTTTAGAGAGAGAGGATTGTGGAGAGAGAATCAAAACATGTAGAATGGCCGAGTTGGCTCAGTTTAGGTACTTTTATACCCGAGTCAATACGACGCCATTTTGGTGTCCGGGTTGAGGAATGATCCGCGCGTTTTTGTGCGATTTTGGATACGGGCCTGCACTCCGACCCAACTACATGGTTTTGGGCTATTTGATTTGGGCATGACCAGATTTCATTTAGGTTGGGTTAAATTTGTAATAAAATTAGAAATTGGGCTTCTAGTTTTCAATTTAGTGCAATTTAGTCCCTTTTATTTGTTTAGTTGCTTTATTTAATCATTCTAATTAAATGTATGTGTGCATATTTTTAAATGGGCATGTAGTATATTTGTTTAGGTGACTAATTCACTTAGAATAAATAATTAGAGCGTTTTAGCTTAAGTACTTTAATTAATTAATTAATTAATTAAAATAGGGAGAAAATTGTAGAAAATAAATGAATATTAAATGGAAACTTTATTGTTCTAAGTTGGTTAGTGTCTCATAGTAATGATTTTAGTTGAATATTTAATATTTTATTTAAACTTAGAATATTGTAATCACACATAGTTAGTCTAATTAAAATAAATTATGATTAGATTTAAACAGTTAGAGTCGTTAAATAATTAGGAATATTGTTGATTTAGGGCCTAATATGGATAGTGCCCAATTGTTTGGGTGTTATCACATAAACCCTTAAATTTGATAATATTCATAGATTCTTAATAGATTTAATCGATTGGAGCCCTGATTAGGTTTGAACTTAAAACTGACAAGATAATAAATGGACATGCATCGAAAACCTTTTGTATTGAGATACATTTTGAATATGAATTGAATTATCCTAAAGTAACTGGATTTTTAAAACTCATATTAGTATAAAATGCACTTTCTTACAACATGATACCTCTGTTCAGAATGAAATTCATTTAACGATTAAGAATTTAATTAAATGTAAATTATTGTTCGAAATGCCAATATGCCACGTGAAATTAATAAGGTACCGATAGCGAGCGTTTTGTGGGGTGTTAATCCTTTCCCACACGTAACCGACTATTGAACCTTAATTTTTTAAAAAATGAATCTCTAGTAGTTTTTATGGTGTCCGGTCTACCAAAATGACAGATGACAACTCCAAATTAATTTTCTAGAATAAATAAAGGGAAACTCGATTTAAAATAAAAATCCCTAATTTTCATAATTAAATGAATTAAAATGGATAAAACCCCAATTTTAAAAAAAATTAATCGTCAGGCTATTTTTACACACTCAATTTTAAAAATGGTTGCGAAAAAAAGTTAACCAAATTTAAAATGATGTAAATTCAAAATTGACACAATAAAAAATGATCATTTAATTAAGACGAAATAAAACATATGGAGTAATAAATACAATAAAAATATTAAAATTGATTGTATGCATGTGTCACATGTAGCTAAGGCTAGTCATAGATTAATTCAAAGTTAAGCCCGAATGATTACTTCATCACCTTTCCAATTAATTAAAATTAAAGTAAAAATATCAACGATATCTAAAGTAAGTAGTTAAAATTCTCGGTTGACATCTCCCCTCTTTCTTAGATTATGGGTTCAAAACTTATTAGGATAAGAAAATAATCTTAGCCATTTATTATCATCAACTAACGGTCCAAGAACAGTGTAAAACAAATTGAGTTTTATACAATGTAAGTGGATCCTAACCCTATATATACATAAAAAAAATTTATACACCGACAGTGAATTTTGTTTTTATTTAAGTTAGAGTTTAGAATGTATGATTTATGGTTATAATTTAGGTTTTAAATTATAGATATTAGAGTTTAAAATTTTAAGATTGTGGATTTTTTTACCAATATTAAGATTGTGGATTTGAATTTTAATTTTTAATGTAAAATTAATCATGCTTGTGGAGTATTTATTTTGGATGAGTCTACCACGTGCGACGAACATCGATGAACACCACTAATGATGAACACCATTAAATTAATTAATAAAGATTTAAAATTTCAAGGACTCATCATACAATTAATAATTGGGAAAACTATCCAAATCATCACTCAACTTTGGTCATTAGACCTACTTTAGTCACTCAACTTTAAAAACGTTCATTTTCATCACTCAACTTTCAACATTGTGATGTTTTCATCATTCCACCGTTAACTCATTTAACACCGTTATGACATGGCTTATAAAATTACACGTCATTTAAAAGAAAATAAACAAAACGACAGTGTTTTGAACATTGGGTTAATTACTGAGAAGGAGAACCCACAAGAGACCAAACACGACCGCCGGTTCGGCTGCGCTTGCTTCTGGCTTTGCCCGGAACAGGAGTTTTAAAGCATGTTGCAACTGCCGGTTCCGGTTCCGGTTTGGGTAACTTTGGCTTTTCCGTTAACGTTCCGGTAGGATACGCCGCCGCAGAGTGTTCCGAGAAGGAATCCTCAACGAAATGAGACAGCCATTCAAGGCTAGCCACGTCATCCGCCTGTAAAAATGTCACCTTTTTCACCATTACCCCGAACCCAAAGCAGCAAAATCATAAATAACAAAAAAGACTATGTTTTTCAAAGTACCGGAACGACGAGTTCGCCGACGGATAAACAACCGTAATCAAAATCGGTAGCTTCGTCGTAAAATTGTCGCTTATTCGAACAAGAAGAAGAAGAAACCGACACTTCTTTCCATTCATCTTCTTCTTCTTCTTCCTCCTGTTGTTCGAGAAAACCCTCGCCGTTAGTGAAGTCAAAAAGGTCGTCGACGGAGAAATCATCGCCGGCGACTCCATTTTGCCCATTATTTACGACCAAAACATCCTCCAAAAACGCTTGGGGACTTGATTTCACGCCCATCTCCTTCCTAAAACTGGTTTTCAAATCTGCTTCAACACATTCCATTTCCTAAAACAAACACGTTATAAAAAAAACTCAAAAATCTAAAAAAACCCCAGAAAAAACAGAGCTTTTCAGTACCTGCAGAGAAGATAGGAAGGTTGAAGGGAGAGGAGGAATGGAGGGAAAATGGCAGAAATCATCCTTTTTTTGTTTTATCTATTTGATATTTTACTTTTTCTCTGTTTTCAAGGATGCTTTCTGTCGTTTTGTTTATTTTCTTTTAAATGACGTGTAATTTTATAAGCCATGTCATAACGGTGTTAAATGAGTTAACGGTGGAATGATGAAAACATCACAATGTTGAAAGTTGAGTGATGAAAATGAGCGTTTTTAAAGTTGAGTGACTAAAATAGGTCTAATGACCAAAGTTGAGTGATGATTTGGGTAGTTTTCTCAAATTATTTAAAAAAAATTTAATTAAATTATTTTTATATATATTAAAATTTTATTTTTTAATAAGGGTAAACTATATATTTAGTACCTCACCTATTTCTGTATTTCTATTGAACCCTCATTATTTAAATATTATTTAATTTGACCCTATTCTTTATAAAAAATAACTTAACCCTTAACCCTCAACCTAAAACCCTAAACTATTAAACATTAAACCCTTAAACTCTTAAACCTATACCCTAAACCATATACCATTAAAAATAATTTCACCATTATCAATTCAATGAATTGTTGAATTCTCCTAGAATAATTCACCATTATAGATCATGCCTAACAACCTCCCAAGGACTGAACTTCTACCAAAACAATCCCAATAAAAACAGAAACATCAGTGTATATTCCAGGGCATCTATGCAACTTCAAAGTGCGATAAGCTGAACCAACCTCAATCCAATCTTCCGCAATTTCCTCTTGTCCTTGTTTAGTGATCCGCTGTTTGAAAAGCCCATATTTATACCTTAAACTGTATCCCCAAGCAGACAAATTCAACGTTGCCATGGAATCGAGAAAACAAGAAGCAAATCTTCCCAAACCACCATTTCCAAGTGCAACATCTTTTTCCCGCAAATCCAGTCATCAAAACAATGCAATTTAATAGCTAAAGTAGGTTTCTTCTTTAATTCTCACATAATTATTGATATAAAATTGTCTAAAAGGCAGTAATTAACAAAATAAATATGGTTAAATTGATTTACGAATTACATGCTCAACAATTTCTTCGAGTTCATGCCCCAACTTCTTTAAAGTCTCGGCGTAAGCATTTTGAATGCCGAGATTCCCAATCGCATTAGTCAAAGCTCGTCCTTGAAGAAATTTCAGTGAGAAGTAATAAGTTTGTTTCGGCTTAGCTCTGCCAAAGTGCCATTTAGTGTCCTCCCATTGCTTCACACACACACAAATCCATAATCAGAGAAAATGTAACCCCCTCGTCCCGGTCTGGTCGGATGACTGATCCGAGTGGGCCACATGGGGAAAACCGAAGCGAAACCCGTTAAGGTTCCCCCTCGGTTAACGACCCAGAAAATTCCTTTTAACTTTATCTTGTCTATAGGCATGATTAAATCCTATGTGAAGCACAACAGCGGAAAATACAAACAATTTGACATCGACCAATCAGACGATACATTAAACATCTCATTTTACCCCTTTACAGCAGGCCGTATCGAAACGCCCTTAGGGTGTTCCGATACGCCTTGAATTAGTCAACAGGCCAGGGTCAACCATAGGGAGACCATTTTGGAACAGGGGTGACCCGTATCGAAACGACCCTAACGGTCAACTTCTCGTGGTTAACGAGATTTGACCATTTCGAAACATCAAAGGCCCGTTTCGGAACGCCTTTATCTCGCCAATTTCTCAAAATTCCAGTAGCAAAAATGTTCCGAAACGACCCCTATCCGTTTCGAAACGGCAGGCCAAATGCAAAGGGACCGTATCGAAACAGGGTGGCCCGTTTTAAAATGCCCCCTGTCTGCAGATTCGTTTTGGCTGTTTTAAGGCACAAGGGTGCCCCAAAACACCTCCACAACCTATAACAACACTCTAGCAATGAAACTTAAGGCAACCCAACATACAAGCATGCTTCAACATCAAGAAAACGAACTAAACACCAAGGCACAACAACACAAGTCATGCACACATACAATTCATTTAAGGCATTAAGCATTCAAAGGTCAACACTTAGACAACTTCAAAATAGTAACATGCTAACAGGGTATCAAGCAAGGCATACATCCCAAGTCAAAATAGCCAACACATACGAGGAGTCTAACATGCTCCCAAGCAACATTGACCACAACATAGCCATCAAAATAACACATGTCCCATTGCTTAGACTATTACACATTCAACATTAAAAACTCATACTTGAAGTACTCAAGACTAACAATCACACTTGGAGGCCCTCCACTTGCTCGACCAACCCGCGAACCAAGGATCTGCAATGTTGAACAAAGAGAGCGTAAACAATGATGCTTAGTGAGGGTAAGCTCTTAAAAAGAAACCTCAACATTGCAGGGTCCGAGCACGATCTAGGCAAGGTAAAACACATATTTACCAAAGATCCACAAGCCACAAGATAAAGATGCATGAGCACTAATCATTATATATGCCATGATCATGAGCTCAATTCCACAATACATGTATTCGCATTTAACATCCAATTAAAGATCATACATCCCAACACAATGATATACTTGTCACTCAACATTGGCACCTAGCTATGACCCGAATACGTGGATAGACACGTTGGAACTCACATCCAACAACCATATTACCTCACGGTGGGATTACACTCATCACCGGTCTCGCGAAGGGGATTCCACTCATCCTCACGCCCCGTCGATGGGATTCCACTCATCACCGACTATATTTAAATACAATTTCCGGGCAAACCCGTACTCCTCCTTGGTGACTCAACGCCACCAAGGCCATGCACGACTTTTGACTCATGTGTACACACTAACATCTTAATGATCGATCATTTGTATTCAAGTATACTAGTGCCAACATTTACTCATTCCACATTACTCATTTCAATCAATTCCGTGCTTAGCACGTACTCCCCAACAACCATCGTCATGCATGTCTCAAGCATCACAAGTCATATCTCATCTCACATGTATAATACAATATACATAAGCATTCATATCACATTTCATACGAGACATACACAACCACATAAATGAGTTCATCCAAAAGCTCTAGATCAAGCTTAGGATTAGGCTACCACCCTAATCCTAACTCTAGGTTGGTCTACCAAGCCCGACCTAGTCCATATACTCGAACCAACCATTTTAAAACCATTTAAAACAATTAACCACTCACCTAAGCTTCCAAGCTCAAAGACCAAGCAAGCGTCCGTCTTTAAATTCCCAAATTCACTTCTGATGCTTCACCGATGCCCAAACTCGATTATAATCAATCTCAAACACAAAAAAACATTCACAATCAATATCTCATCATCGAAACTAACTCGGATCAAAATTTTCAAGCACCCAACACTAAAAAACAAGCCCAAAACAAAATTCCCGAGCAGCCTCTAAAACCCACTGAAATCTTCCATTTCAAGCATCCAAACAACCATCAAATACACCCAAAGTGACCCTCATATATCATGCTACCACCAGCCCCCAAAAACCAACATTAAACCACCCCAAAAATCACTTTAAAACCTTCCAAAAAACCCCTTGAAACCCAATTCCGAAAATTGCTCAAAATCATTTTAAATTCACATATGATATACCATTTGACTTCTATATATCATAACTAAGCATATTAAATCAAAATACTTCACTTAACCACATAAATATTTCATTTTTAATCAAAACATTCAAAACTTCCATTTTCCAAAACCTTCATGAAAATGAAAATAAAAGGTACTTTCATGGAGAGGGAGATGAGGGGAAGTCAAAAATATCATTACCTTTCAAAATGGAGTTGAAATGAGGGAGCTTTTGAATGAAATAGTAGATTGGAGAGGGGAACCCATTTTCACGTTAGAGAGGAAGAAGGTGAATAGTAGAAGATGGTGAGAAAATGGGTATTTTTAAATGTTTGTTTAAATTTAAAGGCTAAAAGACCACATTGCCCTTAATGAAATGGGATATTCACAAGAGCACACCATCCATGGCTATTTGGGATTAAATTTCAAAACATAGTCAATCATTAAATCGATTAATTTGAAAATGAAACCCGAAATTTTAAAGAATCGTTTTGATTATAAAATCGAGCCCAAATAATATTAAAATATTACTTTCACCTAACCCCTAAACCCGAGTGTTACAGAAAAAGTAGTAAATATAAAAAATAATTTAATTGAATTTTTAGGAGAATTTAACAATTCATTGAATTAAATTGAATCGATGATGGTGAAATTATTTTTATTGGTATATGATTTAGGGTATAGGTTTAAGAGTTTAAGGTTTAATAATTTAGGGTTTTAGGTTGAAGGTTAAGGGTTAATTTATTTTTTTATAAAGAATATGGTCAAATTAAAATAATATTTAAATAATGAGGGTTCAATAGAAATACGAAAAAAGTGAGGTACTAAATATATAGTTTACCCTTATTAAAAAATAAATTTTTAATATATAAAAATAATTTAATTGAATTTTTTTATATAATTATTAATTGTATGATGGGTCCTTGAAATTTTAAATTTTTATTAATTAATTTAATGTTGTTCATCGGTGTTCATCGTTAGTGGTGTTCATCAATGTTCGTCGCCCATTGTAGAATTTTCCATTTATTTTATATTGTTAGTGTATGAAATAATACATATTTATATAAATAATAATAATATAATTGCATTACAAGTTACAATATACAAAAGATGTGCACTTCAAATTCAAAACAATAGTAGTAATAAATAAATAACTTCGAACGGTCTCCTTGTGTTTAATATATATAATTAAGATCTGTTGACCCAATGTAAATTTTAAAAGTTATATATATGGAAAATACTTTGATGCACAAGCTTGTGTAAACTTTAGTTTACACAAGCCCTTTAATTTTAGGGTTTAGGGTTTAGGGGTTTAGGTTGTAGGGTATATAATTTAAGGTTTATGGGTAAAATTTAGAATTTAGGATTTAAGGCTTAGGTTTTAGGTTGCTAGGGTTTGTGATTTAGATTTTAAATTTTATAAAAGGAATGTGTAAAATTTTTTTACACAGCTTGTGAATCAAAATAAAACCCTATATATATATATTGTATAGTTGGATTAATGAAAATAGATGACTAAAATCAGGGGCAGACTTTCACAGGGTACTAGGTGGCCTTGGTCCCGACCAATTTTTTAATATATATATATAAATTTTTTAATATATATAGTAGTTCTATCGGTTCCCTCAATTAAGGAAAAATATTTCAAATTAATGAGTTGTTCTCATTAAGTATTAATTAGGAATAAAAAATTAAAATTTTGATAAAATTTAAGGTAAGATAAGATTATTGTCGCGGCCGTTTTTTGAAAGTCAATTTTTTTTAAGTTTGGAATAAAAATAGCACAACGTTTAAATTTTCGAAATCAGAGTTTTGGCCAATTTTATCCTAATATCCCATTTTTAATTAAAATCCCTTTTCTTTTTTGATGAAAAATTATTTTGGAGTCACCACCAGCCACTTTGGTAGGCCGGACACCATAAAAACGCACTAGAGATTCTTTTTTGATAAATTCAGGTTCAAGAGTCGATTACGTGTAGGGAAGGGTTAGCACCCCTACAAATGCCCATTATCGGTACCTTATTAATTACATGCGGCATTTTGGCATTTCGAACATTAATTTGGATTTAATTAAATCTTTTAATTGTAAAATGAATTTTATTCCTAATATGAGTATCCTTTTGTAAGAAAATACATTTCGATTGGATATAATTATGAAACATCCAATTACATTAGGACATTTCAACTTATATTCGAAAAATGTACCTCAACACAAAAGGTTTAATGCATGATTAATTATTATCTTGCCATTTTAAATGTACCCTAATTAAGCTACATTAATTAATTCGATTAAAATTCTATGAATGTTATTAATTTTGGACATAAAAGAAAACACCCAAAATAATATTTGGCACTTTCTTTGACAAACCTAAAAGTAACAACATTCCTAATTAAGATGTCTCTAATCAATAACTCTATCTTAACTTTTAAATTTACCTAATTAATGATTTAGTTCCATTTTTTAAGTTAAAGCAAAAAATTGAAACCTTTATCGGAATACTCATTGATTAACATCACTCTACATTGTGACACTAGCCAATATTGAGTAGTCTAACATTGTTTCAAATATCCACTTATTTTATACTATGATCTCCTTATTCAATTATGACTAAGTGAACTACACTAATGGCTCTAATCCTATTTTAGCATGTGATTAATTGTCCAAACAATATATGATATGATGTTTTAAAAAAGCATTCAAGCATACAAATTAATTAAAACAATTAAATTCTTAAAAGAGACCATATTGAATTAAATTGAATTTTAGGTGATCAGATTACAAACAAATAGGGATTGATTTGTAAAAAGACAAAAACCTAAGAGCCCAAACCTAAAAACCTTAAAAGACTAGCCCATACCTGTCAAACCAAACCCAAACCAATGGCCTTAGGCCCAAAACCCTCAACCCGTTTAACCAAAACCCAAAACCAATCCATTTAACTCGAATGGGTCACGGACCCATACCCGAACCCGCACTAAAACACGCGGATCCCCTTGCGACCCGCTCTTCAAAACGACGCCGTCCTAACTCAGTATAAATAGCCCCAGACCGAGTTGGAACGATCATTTAATTTGTTTTCTCTCTCTCTCCTCATTTCTCTCCCCCCAAATCCTCTTAACTCGAAAACCCGAAACCTTAGAAACGCTAACCCTTTTCGATCAAAATCCAACTTTTCCCTTCTGTTTTTCCATAGTTCTTCGAAAATTCCCTCGTTCAATATTCACAAACACCAAAACCTTCCCCAAAACTATTTTTAAAGATCAAAAACCTCTTTTCCTCAAGAACAAACAAAGAACCCTTCGAAATTCCTTTGTTTGATCCTCACAAACATTTAAACTCTCCCTAAACCTATTTTTTAAAGATCAAAAATCATTTTCTTCAAAAACACACCAAGAACTTTTTCAAAAAACCATCGTTTTAATCCTCATTCACCCCTAACACTTCGCCGTCATGTTTCTTAGCCGCCGGGATGATATCGGTCACCGAATATCATCTTCGGTCTCCTCCTACCTCTTTCCGTTAACCGGACCTTCTTCGGTCATCTTCTCTAGCACCTCTGTAAACTTTAACCATCGTCTGACCTTCTTCAACCTTTTTTCGATAATCGGGCCTTCTCCGGTCATCTTCTCTGTCCAGACCTGGCTTTTCCGGCCACCATTTGCAACTTCGACCACCGTCTCTACCATCGTCGAAACCCTAATTCTACCCAAAAAGCTTATTTTTAACCCTAATCCTAGATCTGAGTCCCATTTAATCAGAACCACCAAGCTTCTCCCAATCCTAGGCCATCTACCCAAAACTAGTGACCTCTCCTCTATGTTTTTCAACTCTGACAACGGTCCTAGCACTCAAATCCTCACTCAGACAGCACTTCCGGCAATGGAAAAGCCAGATAAGCCTTCGAACCCTCTCTCTCTCTTATTTTTTATTTTTATGTTTTTACGAGTTTCGAACTAGATCTGACTCTTAGAGTTTAGATCTGTTTTATATTATCCTAGATCTAGGTTTTAATGTGTGTTACGGATCTGATTTTATGTTTTTGTTTAAAGTGTGTTTTATGCTTGAGATATGGTTTTTAAATAGATTAGGGTTTAGTTTTTAGAAATTTTAACTTTTAATGTTTCGAATAGGTAAAGTGGGGAAAAAGAAATGAACAGAGGTAAAAACCACCTCAATTCGGTATTCCGGTGGTTCCGGTGAGCTTCTTGCAAGATCTCTTTGTCTGGTTGTCTTCCTCGATCAACTAAGGCTCTTCAGGTAACCTCTCAACCTTTCTGACCTTTTGTTTTTCTTTTTTGGTAATTATTAGTGTAATTATTACTGCATTAATTGATACTTTTCTCTCTCTTCGCATGTATTTATACCTGCTGTCAGATGTGACATCATCTTTGCACGGCTGGCGATGCCAGCTGGTTCTAGGTCGATATGAATTCGAGTGAGAAGGGATGGACCAATGCCATCTCAACACATGTCTATTGGAGCTCGAGTTTGAGCGGGAAAAAGAAACACATAGAGGTTTTTGTGTTTGTTAGGATGTTTATGGGTTGGTAGTGGGTCATTAACAGCTGTAATGGGTCTTTGGTTAATTGGTTTGGGCTTTATAACGTGTTGGGCCTTTTGTATATACATTCCGGGCTTTGTATAACATTTGGACTCTAATATATATTTTGGGTTATAAATATCATTATCTTATATATATATATATATATATAAGCCCAGACAAAAATCCGGTTCTACAACTGCTTCTCTTTGCTCATTGTTGTGGAATAGGTATAGGGCAAATATTGAAAGGGCACCGATTTTGTCTGAATCATCCGCTCGTCAAAGCTTGAAGTTGTTCTTCTCATTATGAAATTCTTCAATCTTTGATAATTTGGCATCGCTCCATAGCATGCTCCATCTTCTGAGGTCTGAAGCTTTTCTTCTTATTATGAAATTCTTCATTCCCCACTCTTTCGCTGGTCTGCATTTTGCGGCGGCACTGAATAAGCAAGCCCTTCTCATTTGGAACTTTCCCGTTCTTCAACGAACAAACTCTTCCTTGCTGGGAGAACTCTTCCCATTATGAATCCTTCTTCGCTGGGCGGACTCTTCTCATTATGAATCCTTCTTTGCTGGGCGGACTCTTTTCATTATGAATCCTTCTTTGCTGGGCGGACACTTTTCATTATGAATCCTTCTTCGCTGGGCAGACTCTTCTCATTATGAATCCTTCTTCACTGGGCAGACTCTTCTCATTATGAATCCTTCTTTATCATTTTCTTGTTAAAAAATGAAATATACAGGTTAACATGACCCTAATGTCCTATATGATGCATGAACCATGGTTTACTTGGATCCATCAATCATTTTATGCTCTTTCGGGTCCCTTTTCGAATGCTTCTTGTCTAATTTCATCCCACACCAGGGCTTGGCCATTGCAACCTCTTTTCTACAGTTCTGGTCCATCGCTCTAAAGTGCCCTTTCGGGTTTTCACTTTGGTTTTTATTTTCTTTTCATAAGCCCTTATCATTCTTCTTTGGTACATTTGACCATGACATACGGCTTTCAACTTTTTTTTCAATTAAATTCAATTGGTCATACCCTGCCTGAACTCATTCAGCTTCATCTAACTTAGCCTCCATCAAGACACACAATGAGGGCATCTCAACCTCAATTGGTAGCACAACTTCTACTCCATATTCTAATGAGGACAGAGTTGCCCAATAGATGTTCGTACCGCTGTTCGATATGCATACAAGGCGAATGGTAACTTTTCATGCCAATCTTTATAAGTGTCAGTCATTTCGGCAACTATCTTCCTGATATTTTATTGAATACCTCTACTGCTCCGTTCATCTTCGGGCGATAAACTACTGAGTTGCGGTTCTTAATGCTAAACTGCTCACAGACCCCAACAATCATTCGGTTGTTCAAGTTAGAGGCATTATCAATGATTATGCTCTATGGTAGACCATATCGACAAATGATCTCTTTCTTTAAGAAATTGCAAACAATGGACCTAGTTACATTTGCATACGAGGCCGCTTCCACCCATTTTGTGAAGTAATCGATGGGTACCAAAATAAAGCGATGTCTGTTTGACGCCTTCGAATGAATCTGCCCAATGATGTCTATGCCCCACATAGAGAATGGCCAGAGAGATGACATGACACAAAGAGACTGAGGAGGCACATGAACCTTGTCGGCGTAAATCTGGCACTTGTGACATTTGCGGGAGTAATTAATGTAATCTCCTTCCATCATTGACCAGTAATATCCAAAACACATAATTCTTCTTGCCATAGTGAAACCACTAGGGTGAGTTCCGCAAACTCTCTCATGAACCTCTTCAAGAATCAATTGTGCTTCTTTTGCATCCACACATCTTAAAAGCACCTGATTCCGACTTTTTTTTGTAAAGGATTTCTCCATCAGGAATGTATCCTGATGCCATTTTTCTAATCACCCTCTTTTCATTTTCTAAAGCTTGTGCTGGGTATTTCTAAAGTTTTATGTATTGCAAGATGTCATGGTACCACGGCAAGCCATCTACCTCTTCTTCTATGTTGTAACAATGCACTGGGGACTCCAACATTTGCAACTTAATAGGCATCATCTCAGAACCTTCACTTGCTTTAAACATGGCAGCCAAAGTAGCTAATGCATCAGTCATCTGATTATCTTCTCTTGGGAGATGCCTAAAGGTGATCACATCGAATTCTTTAGTTAATTCAAGGACCAACTTGTAATACTCTATTAATTTTGCATCCTTTGTTTCCCATTCGCCACATATTTGGTAGATGATCAACGCCGAATCCCCATAGACCTTCAAATTTCAGATTTTTCTATCAATGGATTTTCTTAGACCTAATATGTACGTCTCATATTCTGCCATATTATTTGTGCAAAAGAATTTCAAACAGCAAGTGAAAGGATAATGATCTCCTTCCCGTGAAGCCAAAACTGCCCCGATACCTCATCCTAGAGCATTTATAGCACCGTCAAAATGCATGACCCAAGATTCTGTTGGTGGCTCTTCATTTTCTGTAATACACATTAAATACTCATCGGGGAAACTGAAATATAATGCCTCATAATCATATTAAGCACAACTTGCATGAAAATATGCTATGGCGCTTCCTTTTATTGCTTTTTAATTCACATACTGAATATCATATTCTGAAAGCAACATCTGCCATCGTGCTATTCTTCCTGATAGGGCTGGAGCTTTCATCATATACTTTAATGGATCTAGCCTTGAGATCAACCATGTGGTATGATTCAACATACATTGCCTAAGCATTTTAGTAGCCCATACCAGAGTGCAACAAACCTTTTCAATATGAGTATATCTTATTCCATAGTTAGTAAACTTCTTCCTTACATAATATATTGCCCTTTCCCTCCTTCTAGTTTCATCATGCTGCCCCAATATGGAGCCCATTGAATTCTCATACACCATTAGATAGAGTATTAATGGCTTTCCTGAAATAGGTGGCGCCAACACTGGAGGATTAGTTAACTGCTCATTGATCTTTTCTAAGGCTGCCTGACATTCCTCATTCCATGTCCCCGGATTGTTCTTTCTAAGCAACCTAAATATTGAATCACAGTTATTTGTTAGTTGGGAGATGAAACGGGCTATGTAATTCAACCTTTCCAGGAATCCTCGAACTTGCTTATGTGTTTGGGGTGGTGGAAGCTCCTGTATGGCCTTTATCCTGTTAGGATCAATTTCAATTCCTCTTCTGCTTACTACAAAGCCTAACAACTCCCCAAAAGTAACCTCAAATGTGCACTTGGCGGGATTAAGCTTTAATTGAAAATTTCTCAATCTTTGAAAAAGCTTACTCAAGTTTACTAGATGTTCTTCCCTAGTTCTAGACTTGGCAATCATATTATCCACATACACTTCTATTTCCCTATGCATCATATCATGGAAAAGAGTAACCATAGCTCTCTGATAAGTTGCCCCGCATTTTTCAATCCGAAAGGCATTAGTTTATAGCAAAAAGTTCCCCAAAGTGTTACAAAAAGTAGTTTTTTTCCATGTCTTCTGGGCACATCTTTATTTGATTATATCTAGAAAATACATCCATGAATGAGAAAAGGGAGTGCGCGGCTGTATTGTCTACCAATGTGTTGATATGTGGGAGCGGAAATTTTTCTTTAGGACTTGCCCTATTAAGATCCTTGTAGTCGACACACATCGTTACTTTTCCATCATTATGATATTTAGCCACCTCGAGGAATCCTGCATTGTATTGCTTCTTTACTTTATCCCTGATTTTCAGAAGTGTATCAGCCTTTATCCTTCTAAGCTTTTGTTTTACAGGTTCCCATCCCTCCTTTATAGGAAGCCTATGCATAACAATATCTGTATCAAGACAGGCATATCCTGATACAACCATGAAAAAATGTTTTTATACTCTTGTAGAAGCTCAATCAAACATTGTGGCGTCTTAACTGAGATGGTGGTACCAATCTTCACTTTACGCTTCTCTTATTCGGTTCCAAGATTCAAAACTTCTATCTCTTCTTTGTGGGGCGGAATTTGCTTTTCCTCTCCCTCTACCATTCTAAACAGATCATCGGGCAAGTCATACTCTTCTTCATCATCAATACTCCCAACTTCCTCTAAACATAGTGGTAGCTCAAAATTGACCTCAGAGTCTTACTCGGAGTCATTTGTACCGTTGATATCTAAAAACCTGCAAATAAAAGAGACAAGAATATATGTTGCGTGAAAAAGTGATACGCAATTAGCGTGTAAGTGTACACAGTGCCAAGTTATAGTATTTAAGATATCGTCTCCACAGGGATTGTGACAGCTTTTTGGAGTTCACTTTTCTGCTCAAGTAAAGTAAAAACACAGATATTATGAGTTGGGTTGATTGAAGCTAAAACTAAAACAAGTAAAGTAAATTGAGATATCAGAGTGAGAGAATGAGCCGGTATTGGATGTTTCATAGTGTGGAGAATTGATGTATTTTCTCGGCACAGTTTTGCTGATCAACTTAAAAGTTCAGACACCGCCCACAAGAATGCCTCGGCAGGCGCCCGCCTCGACAGAGTTGTGTGAGATTGCCTGGGCAAATAAGCGATGATTCAAGGTTCATCAAGGCTCCCTTCTATGACCCCCTCTTCTGCCGAAGCTTGAAGTACTATTGGCGAACATGTCTTAGATGATACCTCCCGGCATGAATCTAAGGGCGAACACCAACCGATTATGGATCCTCTTTTAGTCGTTGAACTTCTTAACTTATCCCTAAGCCAAAGTAGATTTACTCTATAGTTGGATAAAACCGTGTTTACTCGTTTCGTGAGTTCAACTCTCCCAGTATTGAACAAATAGATTGCCGCCCTCTTCTCTCCTGATAAAGATTGCGACAATGAAGAACCAAGAGTAAAAAAACCTTAAATTTTATTGCAAAACTAAAATCCTAAACGAATACAACAAAACTCTCACAACTACTACGCAACCAACCCTTAGCCCTAGGAAAGGTTTAGAACATGGTGGGTTTGGACGACACTAGGGTTTCGACAAGAAAGAGTTTCTCTCAAATCTCAATTGTGTTTTCTCCTCTTGGTCGATTACATATATATAGGGGAGAAGCCTAGGCTTGAGTCGGTTTAGGCTAGGAATACTAGTTAGAATATGATTACAACTCATTAAAAGATCATTAAATCTTCCTAGATTCCCGTTTGACTTTTTCCAACTTGACTTTGACATTGGCTTTTCTTTGTCTGTTGGGCTCCAATGCACATGCAAGTGGTCTCTAAAAATCGGGCTTGACGAGCTCTTTCTATCGCATACCACTCTGCATTTTTCCATTCTTCCTTGAAGTGCTGCCTCGGCGTCAAGTAGTTGACTGCCTCAGCGGCGGTATAGACTGATGTGCAGAGGTTGGCACAACTCTACATTATGGTTCTTTCCTCCTCGATTGGCTCTCGTGATGCTCCAACAGCTTCCCCCTTCAACTCCCAGCTTTCTCTTCATCTGCCCCCTTTGCTGCCTCAACGACATCTGCCTGGGCGGGTACCTACGCACATGGAGAAAACGCACTTGAGCAATATCATATATATATATATAATCAACTAAATTCATCAAATAAGGCAGATTGTCTAATCTATATTATTTTGTGTATGTTACCTAATAAATGCAACCTAAACTTTACTTAAGAACAACAATAATTGAGCTAAACTAGGGTATAAATATAGGACTTTTGCACACTTAACAATATATACATAGAAAGAAAGAATGGATGAAATGATATGATATGATTTGTTTTTTTAGGTTTGCTTTTAGGGTTTTTTATGATCTTTTTCTTTTTTGGGTTTTGCATTGCGAAAGAAAGTTTGCCACTCAATATTATTGGAAAATATGCATCCTTTATTGAAATAAGAATCATGGTTTTGACATAGACCCTTTTTACACAAGATCTCTAATTACCCTCGGGCCTAAGGGTATAAGAGTTGGTTTCCAGAATTACTCTAAGGCAGTCTTAAAAACTTCAAGAACTACTTCAGCGGTCCAGTTCTTTAGCTCGGCACTGGGGAAAATCTTGGACAAATATTTTTCCCCTCTTTCTTCGTCTGTGATGACATTAATGCTCAAATTCTCAAAAGCCTCGCACAATTCATTCTTTCCTTTCTCCTCCTCATCAAAGTGGGCATTAGGGTCTAGGAGTCCTCCAGCCCTGAAAGTGTCACTTAAGGGTGGGTACGTTAGCCACTCGATTTCTTCTTCCTTCAGCTTTGCTTTCATGCCGCCTCCTAGTTTTAGTTCTCCTTTTCCATTTATTGGGCCTAAAGCCCTAGCCAAATCGGTCCCTCTTTGCTGGGATCACCACAAGATAAAGCTTTCCCTGATTTCCTTCCTCGGCTTCCTTTCCTTGCCTTCCAAGGGAAGGCTCCTCTGTCGCACATATACTCATTCCGTGCTTAACATCTCCCTTCTTGAAAAACATAAATTCCTTACTATCCATCTTGGCTTGGACCATCTGTTTAAACTCTAAGAAACACAGGATCTCATGTCCCTAAACTTCATGGTACTCACAATAAGATTTATCATAAACCTTCATCTTCCAAACCTCTTCCTTTACTATCCCAGCCGCAACCAACTAAGCCTATACCCACTTCATGGGCGCCTTAATTTCCTCAACGTATTCCTTGATCACCCTCTCTTATTCCTCAAACACAACATTCATCTCTATTTTTTGGTGGTTCGACAAAAGATTTCATTTTTCTTTAGATGTTTCAAATGACATCATGCCCGATTTCCTTAAATCATCTACCACCCTTTTGAATGCAGTGCAATTCTCAATGGTATGCCCCCTTACTCCTGCATGGTATTCACATTAGACCTTCTCATTGTACCATGGTGGATAAGGAGGTGAGTAAGGAGGGACATGTCTTGGCACCACCATCTGTGATTTGACCAACTCAGCAAATAACTTCACATACGTCATTGGGATGGGAGGAAAGTAGGGTCTTGAGTTCCTTTGATATCTTCGCTCTCCTTTTGGGGAATTTGCGGCTGTCAGAGCTGAGGCGTTGAGTTTTTTGAGGGTGTTAGGATTTTTTAACACTACACATGTTGAATAACTTGGGTTGTAGACATTTGTAGCATTGACTTCATTATCTCTCTTTTTATATGTCTTCTTTGTTTCCCAACTGTCTAACTTTCTACTCTTCATATCCGTTAGGATTAGTTCACCAGTCATTAGCATGTCCGCAAAGTTCTTCGTAGCATGATTGATCATGCGATCATAAAAAAGGATCCTTTAGAGTTTCCACAAACATCAGGGTGATTTCATTTTCTAGCAGCGGTGGCTGCACCTGTGCTGCTACATCCCTCCATCTTTGTGCATACTGTCGAAAGCTCTCATGATGCTTCTACTCCATCCCTTGTAAGACCAAACGGGTTGGAACCATGTCTGAAATATGCTTGTATTGTTCACGGAAGGCTCTAGACAAATATTTCCATGATTTTATGTTCACCCGACTTAGTTGCGAATACCAACGTGCAGCTGATCCTACTAAGATATCTTGGAAGCAATGAATGATCATCTTCTCATTGTCAAGGTACATTGACATCTTTCTACAATACATGGTTAAATGTGCCAATGGGCATATGGTCCCATTATATTTCTCAAAGTCTGTGATCTTGAATTTTTGGCGGCACAACTAAGTCAGTTACCAAGCTCAAGTCCTTGGCATCCATTCCACCATGAGAAACTCCTTCCTAGAAGGATTTGATCATTCCCTCTAACTTCCTATAATTATCCTCCCACTTTTTCTCAATCTTAACCTTATCGGCGATTTCGTCAAGGTCAGGTACCTCATAATTATTAGCTTCTCCGTTTGGAACATGAGTAGAGGATTCAACAACCTAGATTGGTGTTTTGGTTTTGGCAGAATCCTCCTTCCTAAAGGTCATTCCTGGGAATCGCGGAAATGCACCAGTGTTTCCTTCTTTTTCAAACGCATCTAGATCCTTGAACCCTAGCATGGAAGCTATTGAACTGTCTTTTGATGAACCGACTCAATTTTTTGTTTTAGGTCGGCTTCCATTTTCTCCAACTTGTCTTGAGTGCTCTTTTGGTTTGCCTCCAAAGCTATCAACCTTTCCTTAGAGTTCATGGCTCAGGTTTAGGCATGTGTACCGTACTTATGAGTTGTCTTAGCTATTTTGAATATTCTGCCGTTTTTATATTAAGTTAGTTTTTGACATGAGTGAATGTATACATGAATGAATTCACAACAAAGCAAACAAAACAATGCAAATGCATGAATGCAGTCGAAGGGCCATTAATTCCATTGAAAATTTGCTCGTAAAAAGAAACTCTATTGAATACAAAAGCTTTTTATTACATCTTTTTTCTCAAATTAAAAATATTTTTTGCTTGTACACCTAACTCATTGATTTCTTCTACAAGCCACATAAGCCTTGGTCCAACTTCTTGTGGGCTTGATGTACTGATGAAGAGTTGTAGCTTCAGTTGCCAACATTGTCACATGCTTGGCCAAATCCCGGATTTAAGTCATCACGGTCTTATCAAACTTATCTCTCTCGGAACCTTCGGGCAATGTCTATGAGACGAGTGAGCCAATAATCACTTCCTCCTTCAGCAATATCTTCAAGGACCAAGATCTTTGTTCTGTATTCTTGGATGATGTTGTCCATTTCTTTGACATGTTCTTTTAAAAGATCATTTTCATCCAAACTAGCTTGGAGTTCTTCATGGGTCAGACCATTCTGTAAGTAATCGAGCATCTGTTTTGATCCTCTATCTTGGCCTCTAGCTTTGCAGCATAAACCTGACTTTGTTCTAATTTTTCACAAACTTCATTATAATCTTTATGCAACTCTCGCAAACGCACCTTGTTGTCATGGGCTTTCCTCTTCCATGCAACCGTGTTTTCCCTCTCTTTCTCACAGAGACGTTTTCCATTCTCATTCTTCATCACTTGTTTCCCTTTCCTCTCTTCTTCATCCCTTAAGAGTCTTCCGTCCATAATGAGAGTTTTTTTTCTTGAGAAATTTTCTAGAATCAACCCCTTCAAGATATGGAATGATACACATGTAAAACAAACAAGATAGGGAACATAGATTTAAAAAAAGAAAGGAAAAAACAATCAAAAACAAATTAATTGCACAATAATTCTGGGCAGGCACTCTAACATTTCAGGACATGTCTCCAAGGATTATTCTTGCGACTCAACACCCTAGGCTTTCGCATGGCTCTATTTAGGGTAGGCTCTAGATTCTCAAACTTGGTTTGGTTCTAAAAAGGTACTCGAGCTATCCTTGCCGTCCCTTACTAAGGGTAGCAAGGCCCTTGATTCTCACCCATTACAAGCTCCAAACGAATCGAGTTCAACTCAGGAGGACTCACCACCGATGCCTTCTCGAAGAATCAATATCCTTACGAAAACAAGGGAATGAGTCCCGAAGGTACTTGCTAGGCTCATACGAAGAATCAATATTCTTAAATGAGCAAAGTGTGTTCCCCTCACTTAAACAAACGAGACAAAGCTCAGGAATAGAGCTTGGAATGAAGTCTTAAATGCATGAAACCAAATTATATTCACTTAAACGGACAAATAAATTAAACATGTAGTGAACTTACAAATTATATATATTTTTTTAAAAAAAAACTTTTTTGAAAACCATTTAAAACCAATTTGTAGCATGACTCTCTTTTGTTTTTATTTTAAAAACAAAAACACTTCCTTAGAGGAGTCGCCAAGCTGTCGCAACCCTTTCAAGCTTCAAATTTTCAAAAACTTTTAAAAAATCAACAGAGTCACCACCAATCTTTTTTGAAAAGTGTGATTGTATCACTTTAAAACGGGGTCATTTTAATAAAACGTTTTGTTTTAATAAAACAACGGTTTTGGTCTGTGAAAACCAGAAAATAGGTTAGGGGGTCGGTTACGTGTGGGGAAGGGTTAGCTCCCCCACAACGCCCAAAATTGGTACATATTTGATTTAAAACTAGAATTTGCAAGTTCACGAAGGTTCGTCTTTATTTGTCCATTTAATGAATATCAAACTATTTTAACGACCTTATCGCCTGAGAGATGAACTTTAATCATCACCAACATTTCTGGCGCTAATCTGTCATTCTCGTTTGATAAGTCATCGCATTGAATTTATTTCACTTTTCAAGTAACATGAAAATTCAATGTGTTGAGCTTTTTTATTTATTCTAGATTTGATTATTTTTAGATCATAAAAAAGTCTAAGTCTTTTACTCCTAATTGAGGGTTTAAATTTGTTTAAGTGTGTCTTATTTTTGTGAAGAAAATCTTTCTACAAATACGTCTCTATCTAAGCTTTTAGAACCTAATCCTAAGTTTGACCTATTTCTAAAGAACAAACAACAAACTTGAACTTTTCTTTGTGTTTTTACTTTTTATTGTTTCATTTAAAAAACTTTTATTATTATTTTTACTTTTAAACCAAGACCCTTCTTTTTGACATTTTTTACATTTTAGTCTTATTCTTTCTACATTTTTATTCTTTTTATTTCTATTTTCAAAATATAGTTTTTCTTTTAAGACTTCAAAGATTATCAATATTATTTATTTCATTTTTTAAAAGCCTTACTCAAAAGATGACTTAAAAATTTAAAACCTTATTTTAGAAAAGATTTTTTTTATGTTTTTTCAAAATTCATTTCTCTTAAAATTTTAAACTTTTATCCATCATTATTAAAGCCCTTTTTTAATTTTATCTTTATTTTCTTTTTTTTTGAAAACTTATTATTTCTTTTTTAAAGCAACCTTATTATTATTGCTTGTGCACATGAAGACATTACATATTCAGTTCTAAGTTTGTTGTTTACAAAAATAATGTTGCAACTAGTTATTTTCTAACCTTAAAAAAGTTGTCCCCAAGGCAAGCTAGATGACAGAAGTTTGTAGCTGAGTTTAAATTTTCCATAAAGCATAAGTCAAGGAAAGGTCAATATCGTGGAAGACGCACTAAGTCGAAAGTCTATGTTTGGAGTCATCAACCAGCTCGAGGGAGAATTGCTTCAGAGCATTAAAGAGAGACTGTTTTACGACCCTACTACCAAGGCCTTGATTGATTATGCCAAAGAGGGCAAATCTTGACGGTTCTGAATCGAAGAGGATTTGCTGTACACACAAGAACACTGCCTCTAAATCCCATAATTTAGCTACTTGCTCAAGCAACTCATGAAGTAATTCCATAATTCCAAATGGGCTGACCATCTAGGAATGCATTGTACTTTGGCCTTATTAATAGAGAGGTATTATTGGCCACACATAGGCAATGATGTGGAAGCTTATGTCAAGGCATGTCTTGTGTACCAACAAGAAAAGTTGGAGACCAAGAAGCTGATGGGTTTGTTGGAGCCATTATCCATCCCTGAAAGACCATGAGAGAGTATATCTATGGATTTCATTATTGGTTTGCCTAACACTGGCAATTTTTCTAGTATAGTAAAATCTGTATAAATTAATACTCTTTAAATTAATAAACTCTATTACATAATAAATTTCTCTGGTCTCGACTTGGGCCAATGTAAAAAATCATTAAACTCGATAAGATAATAATATAATATTTTTTTGGAGATCACCTTTATAAATATAAAGGTCCCATCAAAACTATAAATTAATAATTCATAAATTTTACAATTACCACTTTGGTAACTTGTTAAAATATGTATCTATTGTAATTTGTTTCTTTTTAAAATTCAAATCTAATTCGATTTCATCTCTAACTATAAATTAAGTACATTCTTTAGTCTAGTTAGATATAAATAATTTGATACATGAATATATTTAATAACATATACATGAATCTACTTATTTTTAATTAATTGAAATATTGTCTACACAAAGCCGAGAAGCGAACCAAGAAGTGGGCAGATTAAAAACGCAAGGACATGGATTTCCAGGTAGGTGACTTAGTCCTTGCAAAATTAAATCTAACACTTCGTAATTCTAATGTCTAAAGGAATTTTTTGAGACGATAAGAGGGACCATTTTGAGCCGTGAAGCGAGTAGCCAATACGGCTTACAAACTATAGTTACCGCCAACTGAGAGCACATCTCATATTCCATATCAGAATGCTCAAGTCGTTCTACAAGAATGCCAATGATCTAGAGCGGAGCAAGTATCATAGAGCACCAATAAGAGTAAAGCCTTCATAAAAAAAGAGGTACAACACATTCTAACGGACCGAGTGAGACGACCAAGCCACGTGCTAAGGCATAAATACTTTGGGCTTTGGAAAGGACTTCTCGAAACCGAGGATAGTTGGTGTTGTCACTAAATTTTCACCTTAACTTTTAATAAAAAGAATGAGGAAAAAGTCAAAAAAATATATAAAATATAAAAAAACCTTTTAAAAGCCCACTTTCTTAAAATAAAAACCCTTTTTTAAATAAAAAACTCATTTTCAAGTAAAGCTCACGTTTTAATGAAGAGAATAAAGCCCATTTTATGTTGAAGCCCATTTTTAAGGTAAAAAGTAAAAGAAAAGGAAAAAAGAAAAAAAGGAAAGAAAAAAATATTAATTATGGTGTTTAATAATTAAATTTTAAAAAAAAGGAATAAAAGGAGGTAATAATTCTGAAGTGTGGTATAAAAAAAGAAAAAAAACAACAAAAAAAGGTCAAAAAACAGTAAAAATAGTGTGTGTGTATATATATATACACGCATGCTGGCTTTTTATATATATATATATATATATATATATATATATATATATATATATATATATATATATATATATATATATATATATATATATATATATATATATATATATATATATATAAGAGCTAGCATGCGCGTCACGCGCTAGAGCGTGACGTCCACGCGCGGGATTGGGCTCTCCAAACCTTTGCTGCGAATGATGGGAGTCATTGTTCTCTGTCCACCGGTCGCAACAGCTGGCATGGTTGGTGCCAATCAGACCGCTTGGTTGCCGCCGACCCCGCTTGCCGCCGTTGCGTATAGTTGCCGGAATCTGTAAAAAATGAAACTAAATAATAAACCCTAGATTCGAACTAAATGGGAAATTCTATCCCGAATTTGGATCAAAATGGATGATTTCTTGGGGGTTTTACCGGGTATCAAGTTTCTTGTCTGATTTTACCTTCAATTCGGGGATTGAAATCCGAATTTGGCTTGAATTTGAAGCTAGAAATCAACTATAAAACCCCCCAAATGCTTCATTGTTCAACACACCTTGAGAGAAAAACCACTAAAAAGGGTTCAAGAAAAATCCGAAAATTTCTCTAAATTTTTCTTGAGTTGGCTAGAAATTTTTGGAGAGGAAATTCGAGTTTGGAGCAATTTTCTAGAGGTGGTTTGAAGCATTTAGAGAAGCTTGAGTTCGAGTTCATCGTTCATTGATTTCTCGGTAAATTTTCTATCCTTTCTTTGTTTATTTTTTATGTTAATTATATGTTTGTTCTTTGTTGAATTTTGGTGTTTTTGTTTGTGTTGTTTGTGATTTTTAGGTTGCTTTCTCGAAGTCGGAAAATCGTTCACGATTCCGGTAACTTTTTTGTTTTAAATTTCGTTTTAATTTTTAGTTTGATCCTAAAATGTTTGCATGCTTTTAAAAAATATTGTTAAAGTGATTTTGATCTTTAGAAATGTAGAAAATAATTTAAAGGGTGTTTAAATTTTAAATGCATGAAATAAAAATAAATAAATGTGGTTAATTTGAAAAACTTGAAATTAGGGATTTAATTAGAAGAAATAATAATGTCAGGCGTTAGATAATAAAGAGATTGATTTTAGAAAATTAAAAAGTTTTTTTTATTTGTTTTAATAATTGATGGGAAAATTGATTTTTAAAAGAAAAATAATAAAAATGTTTTTTAGAAAAAAATATAAAAGAAATAGGTTTTAAAGAAAAAGAAAATAAAAGATTTTTAAATTAAAAATTAGGTTCTTGTTATGAATATTTATTTATGTGGATGTCTATCATGATTAAAACTTTATCAAAGGAGTTTGATTTATTTATTATTAGGAATATTATCCATATGAATTAGAGTTTAATGTATTATGTACTTCTTATGCCTATAAATAGATGATTCATTGAAGGCATTGTATACAATTCTATATTTTGAGAATAATACAAATCTCCCTCTTTCTCTCATCTCATTGTTCTTCTTGTTCTTATTCTTGCTCTTCTTCATTTTATTCACAACACGTTATCAGCACGATCTCGCTCGCTCAATTACTGTGATTATTGTTGGTGGTTCTCGAAAAGAATTTCAATTTGATATTGGTGACTACATCTATCATATATTCAGCTTACCTTGGAAAGTATGGTATGTTTTACTTATTTATATACTAATATAATGATTGATTTATCATTCTCCAAAAGTTAGTATATTCATATCTATTATTTGGTTATTATTTTAATTTATTATTATTTTATTCATACATGAAGTAACTCTTGAATTAACGAAAATTAAAATTATCGTCGTACTTCATTAGATGGATTGATAAAGCAAACCAAATTAAAGCCCTCAAGGATTTCGGCTAAATGCTATTGGGCGCACAAGTTGGAACATTTTATTACACAATATATTAGTTTTATTCAAAGTTTTTATTATTCCATTCTAATTTATAATTGATTCAATTCAAGGATTGTGTTGTCATGTGATTGTTATATATTTGTTTTATTATTATTATTATTATTATTATTATTATTATTATTATTATTATTATGGTAATTTATATGAATAAATTCGAGATATAAAACAACTTTATTATTTGTATCAATTACTTTGTATGTGAATCAAAGGCAAAAGGAATACTTTACTTTGATGTGTTTATATATTCATCAAAATGTCGCTTGATTTTAACTATGGTTGTTTATAATTTGATCACATCAATTATAGTTATGTTTATTCAACTTGATCTATGACTACTTTTATACCTTTTGATCTAGTCTCAAATAATTTTTTTTATTCTATTGATAAAAGTTGATGCTTTTAATCGTGTTTTGAGTTTTACATGTATTCAAATGAGTTGGAAAGAGACATGGTGTAAAAAAAGATTATGAGAAGATTCCTTGGTTCATTTGCTACGTCATCATTGTCTTTGAGACGAAATTCAATATCGGTAAACTCTATTTTATTTTTATCTTTTAAAATACAATTTTAAAGTGCGATAAATCATGATGATTTTGGATTTACAAGAAGATTATTATAAAGTCTATATTTGCTTGAAAGCAATATTTCTTCTTCGTCGAAAAACTCGACCATAGACTTCTCCCAATTTCAAGTTACGAAAATTCGTTGATCCAAAAAGTTTTATGGGAGGCATTCCTTGAAGTGAATGCAAAGCATGATGTTTATTCCATGCGATTATCAATGAGGGGGCATTCCCTGAAGTGAATGCAAGCATGATGTTTATTCCATGCAATTATCAATGATGGGGCATTCCCTGAAGTGAATGCAAGCATGATGTTTATTCCATGCAATTATTGGATCTGTTTCATTCCCTGAAGTGAATGCAAACATGGTAAATCATTATTCAATTAGAGACATAATTTCGATATAATCCAAGTATAATTGGCTGGACATCCCGTTCTGCGAGGCTACTGGTCTCAAAGGAGGTTTTTAAAGGACCTTGTGGACAGGTTTAACAATGCCGCGTACGAGGATTAAATCTTTGTTCTCTGTGATAAGGATATGTGAAAAAGGTTTTAAAGGCCCACTGGCTCTACTCCATTCCCTGAAGTGAATGTGAGATTATATTATGGAAGGAATAAAAAATCACATTAAAAGTTGTGGTCGTTGTCGAGGCTATGAATATACACATGAAAAATATAGTCATTTTAAGAATACTTCTACCCGCTGGTAGCGAAGTTATAAGGATGACAAGAGTGATAAAGATCATTCTAAGGAAGTGAAATCCTTTTACCAATGTGATGCTATAAACCATTGGTTTCGTACTTGTCAAACGCCAAAGTATTATGGACTTTATCCATAATCATGAATGATAAATGAAATAAAATATAAACAAAATTTGTTTATGGTGAAAATAATTATGGCATTATTGGTCCAACTCAATTGGATATTGTTAATTTTCTCATAACCTTTGAAGGGAATAATTTACCATTTATTTTATTTCCCTTATAACCTCTAACAAGAATAATTGTTTTTTTATTTTGTTTTTTTAATGTTAATTCGTTTTATTTATTATTTATTTATGTTAGTTTGCTTTATCTTTATTTATTTCATATATTATTTATTTATGTTTTATGTTAATTTATTATTTGAAGAATATGATTACTTCCGGAATAAAATATACAATGAATTGTGGCTATTTATGCCTAGAATTGTGGCTATTTATGCCTAGCAGATAATGCAAGTACTCATATTGTACTTAAGCATAAGAAATATTTTTCCCATTTAAATGCAAGGGGAAATATGAGTAGTATTTCTCAAAGTACTAAAATATCAATACTTCGGAAGAGCACTTGAAAGTTTATCTCTGATAGATAATCGACTTGATATGATGTGCTATATTTTATATTTTTCATTCCTCGAAGTAAATGATACAAAGTACATATTTTCATTACCTGAAGTAAATGAAACAAAGCACATTTTGAAAGGTGCACAATTATGCATTTCTCGATTAAAATGCAAGGGAATAATGTGAGTACTATATCCGGAAGTACTAATATCACAAAAGGCTCTGGTTGAGCAAATATGTTATTGTCAAATGAAACTTTATTCCATATTCAAAGTGCGTTATACTCGTCAAAGTCATAAAGAGAGCAATATGAGTTCGCAAACTATCCCTTTGGGAATTATAGATAACATATGTTATCAATTGGCATTTGAAATAAGCCAATATGGATATAAGTTCTGGTAGTCAAAAAGTCAGTTGAAAGCTCTAGAAGAGCTATATATTGCTACCAAAAGATAATTTCAATTGAAAGCTACGAAAGAGCTAAATATATTCCTATTTAAAGGAACAATTTTGATGGCCGTACTAGACATGTACGAGTGAGATTGAATTACATGTTATGGTAAACAAGGAGTTTACAAATTCAGAGATATATACACACATATATATAGTTGGCATGATCGGTTAGACCATCCTGATCAATGGTGCAGAAATTATTGAGATTTACATGCACATGTATTAAAAGAACCTGTAGTTCTTGTGGTGCTTATTCTCAAAGGAATGGATTAAATTCCACTTATTAAAGAACGTGAAGTTCTTGTGTTGCTTAAAGGAATTGAATAAATTCCACTTACTAAAAGAACCTGAAGTTCTTGTGTTGTTTGTTCTCAAAGGATATAGATGATCCCACTTACCAAAAGAATTAGAACTTAAAGTTCTTGTATTGAAGTTGAGACTGTATGTCTTGCATATCTGAACGAAATATGGGCCCATATATCCACAAATGTGGAAAGTTTTATATGATTTTAGTAGATGCATCTACATTGTTTTATCAACTTACAACCAGAAGTTTGTGAGATTGATTCTAAAAATATTCAGATTATGCAGTTAGACTATTCGTCTTGAAAAGCTAGTGGGTTTATATTTTAGGCTATATCAGTTGTTACAAAGCCTATTGATTATGAAAAATATAGTTTAGCAAAATTTCAATTGGATGCCTCCTATTTAATAGCTAAACTATGAGAACAAAAGAGTTATTATTTATATGGTGTTTCCATATAGCAACACTTATACTCATCAAGCCAACGAGTTATAATAAACTCCTCGTTATGATTGGTTTTTGGTCAGAAACCATACATTTCCCATTTTATGATTTTTGAATGTGCGATATGAATTGCTCCACCACAACGCACAAAATGAGTAAATAAAAAGGGTTGAGAATATATATTGAGTACGAGTCTCCTTTTATGTTTAAATTCTTAAACATTAATTGGAGAATCATTTATAACATGATTTTTCTCAACATCAGGGGGAGACAATAATCAGCTGGATAGAGGAAAATGAATTATAATTATCTAGATCCTCGTATATGAACTAGAAGTTCATAAGATAATTCATGTTATTACATGTCAACTGCCAGACATATTTACTGACCCAATGAGAGTAATTAAGTCTCATATACCAGCTGAAATGCTCTAAGTTTAAATTACATGTTAGAGCGAGAGAATGTAAATCATGCCTGAAGCATGATAGTTGAAATGGTTCCAATGATCAAAATTCTCGTAAATAGAAAGTAATATGAGATGGTCATATATTGGAGGCGGGTGCTCCTGAAGAGACCCAAGACATAACAAATAATAAAACTCTATAAGAGTTTCAGGTACCTGAAATAAAGATTGAAATCTTGAAGAGATCTCGATGAGTTATGTCATTACGAGAATGGAACCAGAAAATTGGAAATTTGTCGACAACGATTTTACAAACAATTTTACATAAAATACTTATATAGAAGTAAAGAAAGAAATCGATGATCTTGTATAAAATCTATCTGGAAGTATAGATATTGAATTGGCCAATGTTGAAAGACGCTTTGAACTTCTAAAGTAGAAGTATTTGGACAAGCAGTCCAAACACCTAAAGGTGTAATGCAAGCGAGGCACAAATAAGTAGTCGTAAATACGACTTGAACTATGATTTATGAAAAGTTTTAATTACTTCATGGTGGATGCAATTACTTTGGCAGTTTTTGAAAATTTTACATGCGTCTAATTATTTGTGGATCCATATTTATCCTTGAAGGATCTAAAATGCTATAAGCATTTGGAAATTTATGAGGAAATTTATTTAGACATGTCTCATGAATATTTTGGCGCAATTGGTATAATTGCCTTAGTGAATACTAATTGAGAAAATACTATAAGAATGATCAGATTTTCTTATGTATTTTATAAAGGAGTTTGGATCAAGATCCATTATGATAATTTTAGAACTCCTAAAGAACTTCAAATTGGAAACTCATGAAGTACTTTCAATACAAGTACTTGAATCTTGACATCAAGTTTATCTCGACCTGAAGATCGAGCATTTTTATATATTTCTTTTGTCTATGAATAGACATAAGCTAAAAGAATCTTAAAGAAGATTCAATATGAATAGAACATATCTATTGAGTATCCCAATAGTTGTAAGATTGTTGGATGTGAATAAAGATAATTATATCTTTTCTTGCTCTTGAAGCACTATATATTAGTTGGTCAAGAAATATCTATGAATATACAAAGATCATTACATTTAGATCTTCAAACATTCATTGATGCCTCCTCAAATGTCGTAGAAATAATTATACACGAGGCAAGCCAAAAAAATGTGTTTGGCTAAGATTATTGACCCAACATATCCAAAAGATATGTGGATTTACTTTTACAAGATATGATAAAAGCTATCTTGTGTGAAGATAAAGCAAGATGTATATCTCAGTTTGAAAGTTGATACATCATGGAACATATTACTCCAAAGTTTCATCCCTCGCGATCTTTAGAAAATGATATTCAAGATTAAATTATGAAGATTCAAAGATCTTCTGTGATGTTTTCATGAGGGGGAGTAAATACACGTTGCACTCTTTTTCCCTTAACCGAGGTTTTGTCCCAATGGGTTTTCCTGGTAAGGTTTTTAATGAGGCAACAAGTTATGCGTATCAAAGATGTGTGTACTCTTTTTCCTTCACTAAAGATTTTTTTCCCACTGGGTTTTTATCTTAGTAAGGTTTTAACGAGGCACATTATCTTCATAGACATCCAAGGGGGAGTGTTATGAATATTTATTTATGTGGATGTCTATCATGATTAGAACTTTATCAAAGGAGTTTGATTTATTTATTATTAGGAATATTATCTCTATGAATTAGAGTTTAATGTATTATGTACTTCTTATGCCTATAAATAGATGATTCATTGAAGGCATTGTATACAATTCTATATTTTGAGAATAATACAAATCTCCCTCTTTCTCTCATCTCTTTGTTCTTCTTGTTCTTATTCTTGTTCTTCTTCATTTTATTCACAACAGTTCTAGGATATTTAAATGAATTTAAAAAGAGTAAAAATTCTTTTGAAAAAGGAAACACAAAATGGTAAAATCATAAAAAATGAGAAAAAAAACACAAAAAATAAAAAACGTAAAAAATAGATTTTTACTTAGAAAATAAAAAGTAAAAAAAAATATAAAAGGCTTTTAAAAGGAATAATAAACAGGGTAAAATTAAAAAGAATAAAAAGTCTGGTTGCTTGTTTTAGAAATAGGTGAAAACTTAGAATTAAGGACTTAAGCGTATTTAAACCTTAGGAATAAAAGACTTAGACGTTTTTAGGGCTTTTAATAATCGAACCTAGAATTGAATAAAATGGTCAACACACTTAAATTTCTTTGTTGCTTGAAAAGTGAAAACTTAATTTAATGCGGTGTCTTATCAAACGAGAATGACAGATTAGCACCAGAAATGCTGGCGGTGATTAAAGTTCATCTCCCGGGCGATAAGTACGTTAAAATAGACTAATATTCATTAAATGGACAAGTAAAGTCGAACCTTTTTTGAACTTGCAAATTCCAGTTTTGAAAACGATTTTAAAACCAATTAGGTACCAATTTTGGGCGTCGTGGGGTGCTAACTCTTCCCCACACGTAACCGGCCCCCAAACCTGTTTTCTGATTTTCATAGACCAAAACTGTTGTTTTATTAAACCAAATAAAACTTTTATTAAAATATCCCTATTTTTAAAAGTGATCAAATCACACTTTTTTTTCTTCAAAAAAGATTGGTGGTGACTCCGTTGATTTTTAAAAGTGTTTTCCAAAAACGTCGAAGCTCGAAAGTGTTGCGACAGTTTGGCGACTCCGTTGGGGACGTGTTTTTGTTTTTTTAAATAAAAACAAAGAAGGTTAGGTCAAATTGGTTTTCAATAGTTTTCAAAAAAATGTATTTTTAAAAAATATGGAATTTGCAAGTTCACCATAGGTTCTATTTATTTGTCCGTTTAAATGAATATAATTCTATTTTACGCATTTAAGACTTAATTCCAAGCTCTAATCTGGAGCTTAGTCCCGTTCATTTTAAGTGGGGGGAACACGCTTTGCTCATGTAATAATATTGATTCTTCGTATGACCATCGCAAAGTACCTTCGGGACTCAATCCCTTTGCCTTCGTAAGGATATTGATTCTTCGAGAAGGCTTCGGTGGTGAGTCCTCTTGAGTTGAACTCGATTCGTTTGCAGCCTATAATGGGTGAGAATCGAGGGCCTTGCTACTCTTAGTAGAGGACAACAAGGACATCTCGGGTACCTTTTTAGAACTAAACCAAGTTTGAGAATTTAGAGCCTACCCCTAATAGAGCCATGCGAAAAGCCTAGGGTGCTGAGTCGCAGGTAATCTGTGAGGACATGTCCTGAAATGTTGGAATGCTAGCCCAGAATTATCGTGCATTTATCACGTTTTTGTTTGTTTTTTGACTTTTTTATATGTTTCATTGGTTTGTTCTTTCTTGTTGATCTCTGTTTATTATCTTGTTTATTTTGCATGTGCATCATTTCATATTAGAAGGGGTTAATTCTGGAAAGTTGTTCAATTATGGACGGAAAGCTCTTAAAGAAGGAAGAGGAAAATGCGAAAGTGTGTCACTGGTCTGAGGTTAATCAGAGAAAGTATGCGAAAGTTGTTCAATTATGGACGGAAAGCTCTTAAAGTTTGAGTGCGGGTCACTTAACAGAAACTTCAGAGTATGCCCACATTGGTGCCAAACAAAACGACGCGCATGAGTTACGTAAGATATGGGATCATTTTGATCACAAGACCACGTAGTTGTTCCGTGAGTCCTATGGCGACATAACATATCTTCTGTTTGTGAAGGTCGATGAGTCGTTTCCAAAGGCCTTAATTCAGTTCTGGAACCCTAGGTATTGTTGCTTCATGTTCAACGGAGAAGATATGATGCCAGCTTTCGAGGAATACTTGGCATTGTTCAATATACATGAAGTAAAAGAGAACTGGGTGTATACAAAGCCGCCCAAGAACAAGAATTCACACTAAAAACTCGTTTCATTTGCCGGAATGAGCGATGAATGGGCTGAAGGGTTGATACGGAAGAGAGGGGGAAGTTTCAATTTTCCTTGGTCACGTATTCGAAATATTTTACAAGTTCACCCAGACATCACAAAAAGGTAGACCTCTTGGCCATTGCAATTTACGGTTTAGTGATTTTTCCAAAGGTGTTGGGAAACATCGATGTGGCCCTATTAGACTTCTTTGAGCAGTTGAAGAGGAATGTCAATCTAGTGCCTGCAGTGTTAGCAAAAACCTTCATTTCTTTGAATGCTAGTCAGAAAGTGGAAGGCGTGTGTTTTGGAGGGTGTGCTCCATTACTTCAAGTTTGAGCCCTTAGTCATTTCTGGGAGTGTCCAACTTTGGCTTTACCAAATGTATTCTCCCTGAACTTTTCCCCACCTCAGGAGTTTTTGGCACAGGAATGTCCAAGCATGAAGAGAAGTAAGTGGGTAGATATTTTCATAGATCGTCGTGACGAGGACATCAAATGGAGAGTGCCATGGATGGGACGTGCAACAGTCAGATATAGATGTGTGGATTACAATTATCTGATGATGTTAGGCATGTGGGGAGGAATTGGTTGTGCACCTCTGTTAGTATCACACCAATATGGATCACAACAATTTATTCCCTTCACTTTCGAGCTTGGTACGTTAGAATTCGAGTTCCAAGGGGTGTTTAGGCGAAAGGTGCAAGAAATTAGCGATTCATGGAAGATGTGTTATTTTATGAAGACAACGTCTAACTGGCATTGCATGTATACTCCTTATTATGATGTGTGGAGACATATGAGGATGAACAACAAGGTTATGCTACCTACTCTCGGGCCTGTCAAATCAATAGAGGAACATTTGAAGGTGGTTCCTTCTAAGGCTGACATTCTAAGGGAGGAGCTAAGACGGGCTAAGTTAGAAATCGAAGCGCTTAAATAACATAATTTACGAGACAAGTTTGAAGTTAGCCTTGATGTAGAAAAGCACCAGGGAGAAGCCAACCGTGTGCGGAAAATGTATGAGAATCTAGAAGAGAGGTATGAGATCCAGAAGGTTGATTTCCTTAAACTTCAAGCTATAGTTCAATATGCAGATCTTCAAAAAAGCCCAGAACAATGGAGACAAGAGATAGAAAAAGTTGTCGTGAAAGAGAAGGAACACGATAAGGAGATAGAAAAATTTCGACGGGCCTTTGATGAAGAAAGAAAGAAGGTGAAACAAGCAGTAGAGAATGTGAAAGGGAAGAGGCCTCAAGAGGAATCAAAGGAAAATTCAACTGCATGGAAAAAGCAAGCCCACGACAACAAAGTTCGTTTGCTAAAATTAAAATTAGTCTACGACGAAACTACTAAGAAGTTGAAGCAAAGTCAGGCCTTCATTATTAAGCTAGAAGCCAAGGTAGAGAATTTGAGTCAAACAGTTCACAAGATGCAAAGGGGCCGTACCTATGAAGAGCTCCAAGCTCGTTTGAATGAGAATGGCTTCTTAAAAGAGCGAGTTAAAGAGATGGATCATCTCCTTCAAGAGTACAAAACGAAGATCATAGTTCTAGAAGATATCACTGAAGGAGGAAACGACTATTGGTTCACTCGCCTTAGAGATAATGCTCGAAGGTTCCAAGAAAGGGATGAATTTGACAGGATGGTGATGACACAAGTTCAAGATGTGGCCAAGCACATGACAATATTAGCAACTGAAGCTGCAGCCCTTCGACAGTATGTCAAGCCCGTTGGAGAAGTGGGACCGAGACTCATGTGGCTAATTGAAGAAATCAAGGAGTTAGGCGTTCGAGCCGAGAAATATTTGTAATTTCAAAAGTTGTAATCAAACTTTTGTATTTAATACAGAGTTTCCTTTCATGGACAAACTTTCAATGGAATTGATGGCCCTTCGACTACATTCATGTATTTGCATTATCTTGTTCGCTTTGATTGTTTGCTTTTTATGAATTCATTTGTGCATACACTCATTCGTTCATAAACTAACTTAATAATAAAAAACGACAGAATATCCAAAATTTCTAAGACAACCCATAAATATGGTACACGAGCCCAAACTCGAGCCATGAACTCTGAGGAAAGGTTGGAAACTTTGGAAGCAAATCAAAAGAACATTCTGGATAAGTTGGAGAAAATAGAAGTCGACATGAAACAACAAGTTGAGGCGGTTCATCAGAAAATGGTCAGTTTGATGGCTGCATTGCTTAGATTCAAGGACCCGGATGCAGTTGAAGAAGGAGGAAATACTTCTGCCATTCCACGATTCCCAGGGATGACCTTTAGAGAGGAGGCTGCTGCCAAGGTCAAAACACCCATTCATGTAGCTGAATCTTCCACTCATGTGGAGGACAAAAATTACGAGGTGTCAGACCTCGATGAAGTTGTTGATAAGGCTCGAACTGAAAAGAAGTTGGAAGAGAAGTATGAAAAGTTAGAAGGAATTTTCAAATCCTTCCAAGATGGAACTGCCTATGGAGGAATGGATGCCAAAGATCTGAGCATGGTAACTGATTTAGTTGCGCCACCAAAATTCAAGATCCCAGACTTTGAGAAATACAATGGGACCATATGCCCATCATCACATCTTACCATGTACTGTAGAAAGATGTCCATGAACCTTGAAAATGAGAAGATGCTCATTCAATGTTTTCAAGACAACCTAGTAGGATCTGCTGCACGTTGGTACTCGCAATTAAGTCGACTAAACATCAAATCATTGAGGGATATGTCCAGAGCCTTCAGCGGGCAATACAAGCATGTTTCATACATGGTTCCAACCCAACTGGTTCTGCAAGGCTTGGAGCAAAAGCACCATGAGAGCTTCTGACAATACGCTAAAAGGTGGAGGAATGTAACGGCACAGGTGCAACCACCATTGTTAGAAAACGAGATCACCCCAATGTTTGTGGAAACACTAAGGGGTCCTTTTTATGATCACATGCTCAACCACGCCACGAAGAATTTTGCAGACATGCTAATGAATGGCGAACTAATCCTGGTAGTCATGAAGAGTGGAAGGTTGGACAGTGGGGAAACAAAGAAGACATATAGGAAGAAGGACAACAATGAGGTCAATGCAACGAATGTCTACAACCCCAATTACTCAACATGTGTAGTGTTCAACAAGCCCAACACCACTTCTCTGACGGTTGCAAACACCCCAAAAAGAGAACGAATATATGAAGGAAATTCGAGGCCTTACTTTCCTCCTATCCCAATGACTTATGCAGAATTGTTTTCTGAGTTGATCAAATCGCAAATGGTGTTACCAAGACATGTTCCTCCATTCTCACCTCCATATCCACTGTGGTGTGACGAGAAGGCCCAATGCGAATATCATGCAAGAGTAAGGGGGCATACTATCAAAATCTGCACCACATTCAAAAAGGTGGTGGATGATCTAAGAAAATCAGGCATGTTGGCATTTGAAATTTCCGAGGAAAAAGGAAACCCATTACCAAATCACCAAAAGACAGAGGTGAATGCAGTGCTCGAGGGAGAGAAGAGGATGATCAAGGAGAATATCGAAGAAATTAAAGCGCCCATGATCTGGGTCTGGGATCAGTTAATAGCAACAAGGATATTGAAGGATGAGAATCCAATGATGAAGGATGATGAAAAACCATACTGTGAGTATCATGGAGTTGAAGGACATGAGATCCAGTGTTGCCCAGAGTTTAAGCGGGTGGTCCAAGCCAAGATGGATAGCAAGGAGCTTGTGTTTTTCGAGAAGGGGGATGTTGAGCATGAAGCAAATATATTTGCTACGGAGGAAATCTTCTTTGGGAAGCAAGGAGAGGAAGTTAAAGAAGAGAGACGAGGAAGGCCTTATCATATGGTGATCACGGTGAAGAGGGATCGATTCGATTTAGGCTTTAGGCTTGATAAGTGGCAAAAGAAAGTTGAGAAACAATAGGAAAGCATGATAATGAAGCGGAAAGAAGAAGAAGTTGAAGGCGAGCCAATGACGTACCCACCCCTAAGTGTCACTTTCAAAGTAGGGGGCTTCTAGACCCAAATGCCCGCTTTGATGAGGAAAAGAAAGGAAATAACGACTTATGCGAGGTTTTTGAGAATTTGAGCATTAACGACATCAATGACAAAGAGGAAGAAGAAAACAAATTTTTGACCAAGATTCGCCCTTGCCCTGAATTGAAGAACTGGACTGTGAAAATGGTTCCTAAAGTTTTTAAGACTACCTCAGAGTAATTCTCAAAACCAACTCTTTTACCCTTAGACCCTGAGGTAATTAGAGACCTTATGTAAAAAAGGGTCTATTGTCAAAACTATGATTTGAATTTCAATAAAGGATGCATTTTCCCCAATTTTATCTTGTGGCAAACTTTCTTTCACAAAACCAATAAAACCAAAAGATCATAAAAACCCAAAAAGAAAAAACGAACCCTAAAAACATAACAAATCATATCATTTATTCTTTCTTTCTTGGTATATATTTTGCCTCCTTTTATTTACAGGTTTTTAGATATCAATGGTCCAAACGACTCTAAATCAGATTCTGAGGTTAATTTTGAGTTGTCGTTGTGTTTAGAAGAAGTTGAGAGTACTAGTGATAAACAAGGGTATGACCTGTAAGGTGATTTGCTTAGAATGGTAGAAGGGGAGAAAAAGAAAATTTTGCCCCACAAAGAAGAGTTAGAGGTTTTGAATCTTGGGACCGAAGAAGAAAAGCGCGAAGTAAAGATTGGTACCACCATCTCATTTAAGACACGACAACATTTGATTGAGCTTCTACAAGAATATAAAGAAATCTTTTCCTGGACATACCAAGATATGCCTGGACTCGACACAGATATTGTCATGCATAGGCTTCTTATAAGAGAAGGATGGGAGCCTGTAAAACAAAAGCTTAGAAGAATGAAGGCTGATATACTCTTGAAAATCAGAGACGAGGCCAAGAAGCAGTACAATGCAGGATTCCTTGAAGTAGCTAAGTATCTAAAATGGGTGGCAAAGATCGTCCCAGTGCCCAAGAAAGATTGAAAAGTAAGAATGTGCGTCGATTACAAGGATCTCAACAAAGCAAGCCCTAAAGACAATTTTCCGCTTCTACATATCAACACTTTGGTCGACAATACAACTGGCCATTCTCTTTTCTCATTCATGGACAGATTTTCCAGTTACAATCAAATCAAGATGTGCCTAGAGAACATGGAGAAAACTACTTTTGTAAAACTTTGGGGAACCTTTTGCTATAAGGTAATGCCCTTTGGATTGAAGAACGCAGGGGAACGTATTAGAGAGCTATGGTCACTCTTTTTCATGACATGATGCACAAAGAAATAGAAGTTTATGTGGATGATATGATCGCCAAGTCCAGAACTGAAGAAGAGCATCTGATGAACTTGAGTAAGCTTTTTCAAAGATTAAGAAAATTCCAGTTAAAGCTTAACCCCGCCAAGTGCACATTTGGGGTTACATCTGGGAAATTGTTAGGCTTCGTAGTAAACAGCAGGAGAATTGAAATTGACCTCGACAAAATAAAGGCCATACAAGAGCTTCCACCTCCTCAAACACAAAAGCAAGTTCGAGGATTCTTAGGAAGGTTGAATTACATAGCTCGTTTTATCTCCCAACTCACGAATAAGTGTGACCCCATATTCAGGTGCTTAGAGCGAACAATTGTAACCCCCTTAACCCGGGCTAGACGGTTAACCCGAATTAAGAAGTTTACACGGGGAAAACCAAAGTCAACCCGAAAAGTCAACCTTGATTAACGACCCTTTTTTTTAACTTTTATCTAGATGCAAATTAACCCTAGTCAAGCACTCGAGGAAAGCATACTCAAAAACCGCAGCAATCAGACATCGAACAGGGACTCAATTGCACAACATATGAAAATAGGGACTAAATTGTAAAATCTGAAAATCATAAGGATCTAACCAACTTTTGAGTTACTATTAGGGAATTAATCAAGTTTCATGCTTCTCTGCCAAATTTCAACTCAAACAGACATCTCAAACTCATTCAATTGCATATACAAAGTTCAGGACCAAAACGCAAAAGTTTCAAAACATATAACCGTCAATTTCAGTGTCCAACGGTCGAGTGTTTCGGAACAGGGATGATCTGTTCCGAAACGCGGCACCGTTCTGAAACCAATTCCGGAACAGGGCCTGGTAATGGCAAAACCGTTCCGGAACGGTTCCACCCGTTTCGGAACGCCTAAGCCATTTTAGGCCCCCTGTTCCGATACGGTAGCACCTGTTCCGAAACAGGCTGCCCAGATTGCAGAAATGTTGCTGGTTTAACATGCTTTCGACCAATCAAACATAACCCAAAGACCCTCAAATCATACCAGCAAGTCATCATATACTTAAGGAACATGTTAGCATCATTCATTCTCAAACATGGCATCAATTAAGTAAAATCCCAATTCTATAGGCATGCATCCTATATTGAAAACCATACAAACACCAAAACACCAATCAAACCTTATAAAGGCCATTTACATGTATCAACATTAACAAAAGCATAAATCCAACTTAGGGAGTCCAAAACATCTCCCAAAACAACCATTTAGGTTCCCATTGCCAAATACCCAAAAGCTAATAGTGTTAGGAAAACATTCACCATACATGAGCTTAGTTCTTCACTTGGATTCTTGACCTTCTTGCTGCCCTTATGCACTTCAATGCTCTGCATTATTGGTTTAAGAAAAGAGAGAGCGTAAGCGTATAGCTTAGTGAGGAATGCTCATTTAAAACATTACAATAATGCATTTATAAAACCCCTTTTCAAAACCTTTAGTTCAAATCACATTTGATCATGCACATATGCATATAAACTAAGCATTTCATGCTTCAAATTATTAACATGTCATATTGGCTTTCAAGTGATAATCATATCCATTTTCAAAATACAATCGACAATCAACAATAGACAACAACCAATCGACAATCAACAATAGACAACAACCTATCGACAATAATCGAATACGTGGATTACAAGCATTGTCCCTACGCTTCATACACACTACCAATATCAAGGTGGAGCATGGTACAATCACAATCCCTCAACACCCGTGATGGAGACTTTGGTACAATCACAACCCCTCCACATCACTCATTGGTAGTTGTATAACATCACTAACGAGATCACGGGACACACAACACAAGATACACACATGGACTTTTAACCACCATGGTGATCTTACAATACACAAGGCTCACACATGGACTTTTAACCACCATTGTGACCTTAACAATACACAAGGCTCACACATGGACTTTTAACCACCATTGTGACCTTAAACAAGAACCACCCATGGACTTTTAACCACCATGTTGTTCTTAACCATCTCGTTAGTGTACTTGGATGGAGCATGGTACAATTACAACCCCTCGACATCCAAGGCGACTTTATTCACGGTGCACCCAATCCTATAGCCGACTAATATTCATGTACTTTTAAAACAACACATCACTTGCCAATATACATCATTTAACAACATAAATCCACTGTTTTAAAGCATTTAACAAAGCCATTATCATCATGCATCATTATGCATCAAAACCACATTTATCAATGTACAAAAACAAGGATCTCTTGCCTTGAGCATCCTTCAATACATGGCTTATAAAATCAGCAATAAACATGCTCAAATATGCTTTCAAAAACAGAATTCAAAACATGCAAACAATCACATTGCATTCAACCAACACATGGTTCATTAACAAGAGAGTTTTTCTGAAAACTTACTCTTGAGCTTAGCTAAGTTGTTTAGACTTAAACTAAGCTCCCAAACCTTCAAAACATTGGTTTCAAAGCTGAAAACCAAACTTCACTCACCGATTCCGTTTCGCAACTTGCCGAAACACCAATCAAGCTTCCGGATCAACACCACAAGGATCCGAAGATGTCTCCCCTGTTTTAAACACATCAAAGCAGAGGATTAATGCATCATCATGCATTAATATCTTCAACCAAGACACCTAAACTCGCTGCTCTCATCAACACTCACATTTCGGCTACCAAACACAACCGAAATCACATCCAAACTTCACTACAACACTACCCAGCCAAGATCCATCAATTCCAATCATTCTTAAACCTCAATTAACATCCAAAAAGGATCTAATCACATCCTTATACCTCCATCTATAGCAGATCACCAAGATCACTCCAAAAACCACCAAAAACTCAAGCAAAACTTAGGAAAATCAACCTATCCGGGATTGCATTGATTAAACCTCAATTTCTCATCAATTATACATCCAATTTACATTAAAAACACATCTCAAAACAATGCCCAACCATTTCATACGAATTACATCAAAAATTAAACAAATCTTGCATTTTAAAGCCAAGATCAAGAACACAACTACAAAACCTTTAATAAAACACAAATCAAGGATTGAGAACTTGGGAATTTCAGTAAAGAGCTGAGTATTTAGAGGAGAAGGACATTAATACCTCTAAATGTGAGTTTCTCCCTTTTTGGAACCAAGATTCTTGAAAATCCAATAAGCAAATGCTAAGGTTTTGATGTAGAAAAGATTAGAGATCAAATGAAAGTTGAAATCTCATCTTTAATTGTCAAAATCAGAGGGAAATTTGCTGGAGAAAAATGTTTAGGTTGAGAGAAAAGAAATGGAAATTTTAGAGAAAAGTTAGTTATGATCAAAAATATCTTTTTCCCTCCCTTTTACCTTTAATTAAACCATTAATTAATTGATTAATATTAAGAAAAATTTGGAGAAACTCTTTTTGGGTAAATAGCTCCTTAAAGATTCAAAGTTTCAATCCTTTTTAAAACAGTCACCAAGTTTCCAAAAATTACATTTTAGTCACTAACCCAAAATGTCACACTTCCCTATTGCACCGGAGGATCAAGAGAAAACAACCTTCACTTACCCGTACGACACTTATGCTTTTCGGAGAATGCCATTTTGACTCTACAATGCACTAGAACCTTTCAAGAGGTGTATGATGGCAATATTCTCTGACATGGTGGATGACTTCCTGGAAATATTCATGGATGATTTTTTCGTCTTTAGAGACAGTTTTGAAGGTTGTTTAGGCAACCTACAGAAGGTGCTCGAAAGATGCGAAAAAGCGAACTTGGTCTTAAACTGGGAAAAATATCACTTCATGGTTGATGAAGGGATAGTCCTAGGCCACAACGTAAGTTGTCGCGGACTAGAGGTCGACAGAGCAAAGATAGAAGTGATTGAAAAGCTGCCGCCACCCACCACAGTCAAGGGAATTCGGAGTTTCTTGGGGCATGTTGGGTTTTATCGAAGGTTTATTGCAAATTTTTCGAAGATTACCAAGCCTTTATGCCACCTACTGGAACATAATCGTCCCTTTGACTTTAATAATGAATGTACGGAGGCATTCAGAATTCTGAAAGAAAAGCTGGTAACAACCCCAATTATACAGCCACCAGACAAGAGTTTGCCATTTGAAAATATGTGTGATGCCAGTGACTATGCTGTAGGGGCAGCACTTGGGCAGAGGAAGGACAAGTTGTTCCATGTAATTTATTACGCCAACAAAACACTAAACGATGCCCAAGTAAATTACACCACAACAGAAAAGGAACTGTTAGCAATGGTGTTCTCGATTGACAAGTTTCGTTCGTACATACTTGGGACAAAGGTGGTGGTCCATACAGACCATTCAACACTAAAGTATTTGTTCGCTAAAAAGATGCAAAACCTAGACTGATACGTTGGATTCTGCTGCTGCAAGAATTCGACATTGAAATCAAGGATAAAAAGGGGACAGAGAACTAAGTTGCATACCACTTGTCAAGATTAGAGATGGGAAAGAGTCTACCGACAGACAAGACCAATATACTAGAGACTTTCCTTGACGAGCAGTTGTTTGCTGCCACAAGCACTATCGTGACACCCATGGCGGCAGGTAAGTTTTCTGAACTTCCTTGGTACGCTGATTTCATTAATTACATAGTTAGCGGAGTACTACTTCCTGAACTTAATTACCAAGCAAGGAAGAGGTTCCAAAATGATGCAAAACATTATTATTGGGACAAACCTCTTCTTTTCAAACATTGTGTAGACCAAATTATCAGGAGGTGTGTACCACAGGATGAGCAGGAAGCTGTGCTTCACCACTGCCATGCTTTACCATATGGAAGACACTTGGGTGGAAACAAAATCGCTGCAAAGGTTTTGCAATCGGGTTTTTATTGGCCCTCACTGTTCAAGGATGCCCAAGCATTCTACATAAGCTGTGACAAGTGCCAACGAATTGGGAACATCTCAAGAAGACATGAGATGCCACTACAAAACATCTTAGAAGTCAAAATCTTCGATCTATGTGGGATTGATTTCGTGGGACCATTCCCAGCATCATGTGGGAATCTATATATCCTACTGGAAGTGGATTATGTATCCAAATGGGTTGGAGCGATCGCCACATAGAAAAATGATGTCAAGATTGTTCAGAGATTTCTGCACAAAAACATTTTCTCCAGGTTTGCCATACCTAAGGCGGTCATTAGTGATGAAGGGAGACATTTCGACAATAGGGTAATCGCTGCTGCCTTAAGAAAATATGGCATAAAGCACCACATTGCAACATCATATCACCCTCAAACAAATGGACATACTAAAATATCCAACCAGGAAGTAAAGAACATTCTTGAGAAGACGGTTAAACCTACTTGAAAAGATTGGTCTTTACACCTTAATGATGCACTCTGGGACTATAGAACAATATTCAAGACACCATAGAGAATGTCACCCTACAGGCTTATATATAGGAAAACATGCCATTTACCTGTCGAGATAGAGCACATAGCTTACTGGGCTATCAAGGTAGTAAATATGGACTTAGATAAGGCAGGAAAAAAGAGGCTACTTGACTTGAATGAAATTGAAGAAATTCGAGCAATGGCCTATGACAACACAAAGATTTACAAAGATAAAACCAAAAGGTGGCATGACAAGAAGTTGATGCCACGACAGTTCTGCCCAGGGCAGCTTGTGTTGTTGTTTAACTCTAGGTTGAAACTTTTCCCAGGAAAGCTTAAATCTAGATGGTCTGGCCCATTCCAAGTTGTGCAGGTTTTCCCCATGGTGCCATCACGATCAAATCCTTAAAAGACGGGCACCAATTCAAAGTCAACAAACAGAGACTAAAGCATTATCAGGGGACTGAAGCCCCAAGGATGCAGGAAGTGGTTACTTTAGGAGATGCCCCTCAAGGCATCCCTAATTTAAATTAATTTTATTTTTCTTTTATTTAGTTATTAGGAATTAAGAATTATTTCATTTTTAGGAAATAAGGTTTTATTTTAATTATTTTTAGGAAATAAGGGAAACAAGGAGAGGAGAAGAAGTGAACCAGCCCACAATATCAACATCAGCCCAAAAAGCCCAACAGAGGAGTCTGTCGTCACAATATGTCATCAGTTGTCGCGACAGACGCGAAAAATATAGCCTGTCACCATGTTGTCGCGGCAGACACGCAAACACGTAACAGACGCACAACAGACACAGAAACGCGTGACAGACGCGTCAGAAACCGCGTAACAGCTGTCCTCATTATTCACGCCTACCGTTACAGCTCCAACAGGCAGAAAACCATTCATCTATATAAACCCCCTTTCACAATTCATTTTTCACCTCACTTTTACTCTGTCAACTTTCTTTCTCTTTAGATCTCAAATTTCTTTTTATCTTCAATAGCCTTGCAACTATGACTAGCAGACAAACGTGCAGAAGTGCTACCTCCAGCTCGACCGCAACAGTGAGCACACCCAGCCATAGTGCCATCCCAAATCACTTTTCCTCAACAGACTCTGCCGGCAGATATTACCACTCTTTCCAGAAGAGGGAGATGTGGAAAGAAAGAGGTTTATTCTACAACGAGCCCACGAGATACCTATGGCTTCAACCGTTTATTTTAAAGAAGATCCATGCGTTGAAGTGGCAGCGATTTGCTACTCAACCAGCAGAAATAAATGTCACGTTGGTCCGAGAGTTTTATGCTGCCTTTGACAGCAAGGATATCACAACCGTGACGGTAAGAGGTAAGGAACTTACTTTTGAGTCTTCCTACATCAATACTCTATACGACCTCCTTTCAGTACAAGGGAAGATGCCCACAGAAGGTTCGTCGAGAGTTTGTCACCGGCAAACTATGATGCTGTGATGGCAGAGGTAATAGAGGAGGGAACAGAGTGGAACACCGACCCCAAGCATCAGTGGATGGTGAAAAGAACTCAACTCACTCCCGAGGCGAAATTATGGAACCACTTTGTTACGAAGAGAATCATGCCTTCCTCTCATAACAGCACGGTCGACTGACCCATGTTAGCACTTGTCCATTCAATTTTTAATGAAAGACCGATAAATGTCGGACGGTACATTAGGAAGGGGATTTTGGAATGTGCCCTCCGACCGTCGGGACCTCTTGTCTTCCCGTACCTCATCACCGAAATCTACCCAGGTCATAACGTTCCAGAAATCACTGAAGACTTCAAAGTCCAAGGGAAGGGATGGACGGAGCGTAACATCTTCAGCCATATGGAGCTGAAAGCAGCAACAGTGCTCTCCTACATCAACTCGTCTGCCACAACAGAGGAGCCGACAGGCCCCAGTCAGCCAGTACCTACTGTAGCAGAGTAGTAGCAGCCAACAACAATAGCCCCTCCAGCAGATGCCTCCACTCAGATTCTGGTCACACTAAAAAAGATAGAAGAAAGGCAGCTCGGTCTGATGAGTTTTGTTAGAGACTTCACGACAGCCACAATACATTTTATTCACAATAATTTAAATTTTGCAAATGTACAATTTCCTGCCTTCCTAGAGCAATACTTTGCTGCCCCTACACCCACACCTACTCCCACTCCTGCTGCTACACCAAAAACATCATATGCTGCATCTACTCCAACTCCAGTCGCGACAGCTGAAGGCGGGAGCCACACTGCCACTGCCTCTGCCAGAGGTGAGAAACGAAAAGAGCCGCTGCCAGAACTCGATGACGACTACTTCGTAGGGTTCTCATCATCCTCCTTCTGGAAAGACTCTAATGGGGAGCCCTTTCTTGCTAGAAACCTTTCCAAGGAGTTCACTCCTATGAAAAGGCAGAAACCCAACCAAGCTAGTGAAGGACCATCCGACCAGGGCAAGTCTGCTAGCAGCAGTAGCAGTAGAAGCAGTAGCTCGGAAGACAAGGTACAAGTGCTGGACAAGCTACCCCAAATCTCACCCACTCGTATCCATCCGCCAAGGGAAGCTAAGAAGAAAACTACCTCCGCCTTTCCTAGCACTCTGCTGGCACCAACAATGAAGGTCACTACCCGCCGACAGTTACAGATTAGCAACAGCAGTAGCGATGATAGCTCATCAAATTAAGTTTCTATCCTATTTTTGCTGTCTTGCTGTTTTATTATTATTGTGATGTATTTTGTTTTTATTTTCTTTTTCTTTTTCATCTATGTTATCATGCATTGAGGGCAATGCAACCCTCGAGTTTGGGAGTGACATCCTTTCAGTAATGAAGTGTCTTTTAGGTCTTAGAATTGTGTCTAAGTGTTAATTGTTATTTAAGTTTATTTTGTCAAAAAAAATCTTCTGGCTTAAGTCTTTTGAACTAAACTTACCTGTCGCGACAGACTCTGTCGTGGTAGTGCCTTTAGGATATTTTTAAGAACAGTTTAGAGCCTTACTATAGTTCTGATATTTAAACACCCTTTGTGACTCTTATATTGTCTAGACTTCTACTGGTAAACTATAATAGGAAAAGCTTAAACACTTGAGTTTCCCCTAGAGGTGCCTAACACTGGCTCTAGGAAAAGAAGATAATAAAATTAAGACTCAATACACCTAGAGGTACCCAAACCGGCTCTAAGAAGTTAGCTAGAGGTGCCCCAAAAACATGCTCTAGTCAAACTTGAAATAAGAAAAGAAAATTCAGTCTAGGAAAAAAACTAAAGGAGCCTAAGAATTGCCTCCAAGAAAATGAAAATTGGCATAAAAATTCAAGTGAGTGCCTTAGCTATTCTAGTAAATTAAAAGAGTCTAGGCATATAATTGTTCACAAAACATGCACACACTACTAGAGAACTATAGCAAGGTTCCGAATAAGTCCAGAAATGTCCAACAAGGTGTTGTTCGCGTTAGGGCATGAATGGTATGTAAGGAAAGGTTCACTGAATTAAGCCAAACAAAAAAAATTTAGATCATAATTGCTTGAGGGAAAGCAAGAACTTGATTTTGGGGGTGTGTTGAGTGTGTAAAAGTTCTATATTTTACCCCTTATTTAACCCATATTTATGTTGCATTCAAGCATGATTTATTGCATTTAGGTAAAGTTTCACATATACATCACAATTATATAAAATGGAAAAGATGCTACTGATTCTGACTGATTTTGCAGGTAGCTGCTGTGGCAGACTCAGGGCAGTGAAGAAGCAAAGCCGGAACACAGGACTGGAGTCAAGAAGGAGGACGCTGCCATGGCAGGCATAACGACAACAATTGTGAAGGGAAAAGTGAAGTGGAGCTCGATAGATAGAGGAATTAAAGCCAGTCTGTTGTGGGCCACTCCTATATTTTTCTGAGCCCTAGATCAGAATGAGGGCCAAGCCCAAGGTTCAAGGAAGAAACCCAAAGCAAGAAAAGATGACGAATTAAAGGAATCTACTCAGAAGATTTAATCTTAATTAGAGTTGTACTTTAGTTTGAACTTGTATTCTTACCCTATTAGAACACTTGAACCCAAGGCCTATATAAAGGCATGTAATTCGACCTAGGGAGGGATATCTCATTCGCTAGTCGTCTTCCTCAAAACCCAAGTTGTTTCCCCCTTCTCATCATGTTCTAAACTTCCCCTAGGGATAAGGGTTGATTCTGTAAAGTAGTTGCAAGGATTGTACTGTTTTTAGGAATTTTCTATTCATTCAAATAAAACTTCAAGTTTGCTTATTCTGGTTTTCAACATCTTGCAAGAGTATCAAGAGAGTATTGTGAGATTATCTATTTACTTAATATCGGGAGGTTGAGTATATGAAATTAATAAGTGTGGGTTCTCCAGTTTATGGTTGAACTATCTCGGACCTAGGGATAGGAAGAGTTTAAGTGGCTAAGGAAGAATTCAATAACATTGGTGTTAACCCTTTGATTCACGCCGAGAGGTATCATCCGAGAAGTTGCATCAACGGTACTTGGACCTAAGGATAGGACAAGTCACACCAGGGATTCTTGCCAAGCTTGAAGTACAGAGCTGTGTGAACGCTGCCGTGACAACAACAGACTGCTGCCCCGACAGGGACGACGACAGAACATGAATTCTTATATAGTGCAACACCTGCACTACCAAGAAAATCAATACCAGCCTATTTTTCAACTCTGAAAATTCTGTTATTTTATATTCATTATTCTTCAATATTATTCCTCAATAAATTAAATTATTTTCTTTCTCTCTTGTGCAACAATCCAACGATAAAGCTATTTCCAGTCCCTGTGGATTCGAAATCCGATACTTTGAGTATCACTTTATGTAACGCCCCGGTTTTGGGCTTAGGAGTTTTGGGCGTTGACCGGTTGGTCAAAGTGCTGTTCGAATCTTAAGTGGTTAAATTAGGAAAGCCTAGTTCGGGTTGCATTAAAAATATGGAAAAATGTTCTAAAATCATCTTTTAATATAATTAAGGGAACTGTGAAATCAATTTTGGAAAATGAGTTTTGGAAGTGTGACATTTTGGCTAGTGACCAAAATGAAATTTTCGCAAGTTTGGTGGCTATTTTATAAAGGATTGGAACTTTGAATCTTTAAGGAGCTATTAATCTAAAGGTGATTTCTCCAGATTTTTCTAAGGTTTTATAAGCTATTTTCTGATTTTAAAGATAACAAAAAGGAGGGAAAACTCATTTTGGCTATTTTCTCAACTAACTTCCCATTTTCTTTCTCTCTTTTTCTCTCAACCCAAACACTCCATTTCCAGAGATTTGTTTCTGATTTTCTCACCTAAATTCCTCCTTTCAACTCTCATTTGATTGCAAATCATTGTATCTTCAAAACCTCTTCAATTGCTACAAGTTTCAACAAGCATTTTGTTTGCAAAAAGTGGAGAAATACAAGTTTGGAGGTAAGAACGTCCTTCTCCTCTAAACTATCAGTTCTTTACTGAAATTCCTAAGTTTTCAATCCTAAATTGATGTTTAATTAAAGGCTTTTAAGTTGATCTATAGATCTTGGCTTATTATGCAAGATTTTGATGATTCTTGAGGAATTTCGTTAGATCTGAGTAATCTGTGTTTTAAGAGATGTTTTTTGATGTTAAATGATCTCTAAAATGATGTGGAATTGAGTCTTGATTGATGCAATCCCGGATAGGTTGAGTTTCCTAAGTTTAGCTTGTGTTTTAAGGTAGTTTTTGAGGTGATCTTGGTGATCTGATGTTGCTGGAGGTATAAGGTTGTTAATAGGTTGTTTTTAGATGTTATATGATGTTAATGGAAGTGAGGTTTTGCTGGTTTATGGCTGGGCTTTGTTTAGAAGTGGTTTGGATGCATTTTCGGTTGTGTTTGGTGGCCGAAAATGGAGGTTGGATGAGAGCAGCGAGTTTAGGTGCTTTCATTGAAGCAATTAATGCATGATGATGCATTAATCCTCTGCTTTGATGTGTTGAAACATGGGAGGCATCTTTGGATCCAAGTTTGGTTGATCCGGAAGCTTGGTTTGGTGCTTTGGCTTGAAGCAAAGTGGAAATTGGTGAGTGGATTTGTGGAATTGGATTTTCAGCTTTAAAACCAAGGTTTGAAGGTTTTGGGAGCTTAGTTTAAGTCTAAACAACTTTGCTAAGCTCAAGTGTAAGTTTTCGGATTTTCTCTCTAGTGGTGGCCATGACTTGATGTTTTGCAAAGTGATGATTTGCATGTTTTAATTACTGTTTTGAAAGCATGTTTTAGCATGGATTTTTGCTGATTATATAAGCCATATGTTGAAGGTAACTCTAGGTAGGAGTTCCTTGTTTTTATACATTGAAATGATGTGGATTGATGCTTTAAAATGCATGATGAAAAATGGCTTGGTTTAATGCTTTAAAACAATGGATTAAATGATGATAATGATGTATATTGGCAAGTGGTGTTTTGAAAATGTTAAGGTCACTAAGGTGGTTAAAAGTCCTTGAGTGAGCCTTGTTACTTAAGATCATCAAGGTGGTTAAAAGTCCTTGGATGAGTCTTGTTGTGGACACTAAGGTGGTTAAAAGTCCTTAGGTGATCCTTCCATTGTGTTTAAAAGTCCATGGGCCAAGGTGTTTAAAAGTCCTTGGGGCCAAGGTGTTTAAAAGTCCTTGGGGTGATTCAAGCATTGGACACAAAGGTGGTTAAAAGTCCTTGTGTGGTCCTTATTCATGGTGTTTAAAAGTCCATGGCCAAGGTGTTTAAAAGTCCTTGGGGCCAAGGTGTTTAAAAGTCCTTGGGAAAGTTGTTGAACTTGTTTTATGAAATGAAATGTATCACTTGAGCCAATATGACATGTTGAGTACTTTGTGAAGCATGAGATGCTTGTTTTAAGGTTTATGTTGAAGCATGAAATTGCTTGTTTTAAGTATGCTTTGAGCATGTGTAAGGTCGATTTAAGCATGGTTTATAAATGATTTTAATTGCATTATTGAATTGTTTTTAATGAGCATGCCTCACTAAGCTTTTGCTTACGCTCTCTACGTTTTCTTAATTCAATAATGCAGAGCATTAGAGTACTTTGAGGGGCAGCAAGAAAGGGCAAGCAATCAAGTTCAAGTGAAGCTCAAAGTATGGAAGGTTTTGTTAAACATTTAGCTTTTGTGTGTTTTGGCAATGGGGGACCTATGTGTATGATTTGGGAGGTGTTTGAGACTCCCTAAATATGTTGAATGTTGTTTTAAATGCTGGTTTTTGGATTGGAACCTTATATGCTTGTTTTAGAAGTTTGAAGCTTGAGTAGCTAGCTTGTGTAGGAAGCATGCCTATAGAATTGGGGCTTTTTGCATATGTTGTTGAATTGTTGATTTGTTGATTCTTATAAGTCACATATATGTTTAATTGCATGCTGGTAAAGTTTGGTGACGTTTGGAGCATGTTTGAATGATCAATTGCATGTTTTGGTATGCTTGTTTGCTGCAATCTGTGCAGGCGTTTCGGAACAGTATGCACCGTTTCGGAACGGGTGCCTTACACGAACCCAGGCGTCTGAAACTGTGTGCACCGTTTCGAAACGGTTTGGTCTCTGCCAAGGCCGTGTTTCGGAACGGTGTTGGGTGGTTTCGGAACGGCCCGTGTTTCGGAACAGGGTCGAGCCGTTTCGGAACGTCCGACCGTTAAGGAGCTGACATTGGCAGTTATATGTTTTGAATTGTTTACGTTTTGGTCCTGAATCTTGTATGTTCAATTGTGTGAGCTTGGGAAGTCCTTTTGAGCTGAAATTTCACATAGAAGCATGAAACCTGATTAATTTCAAGATGGTAACTTTAATTTGGGTTAAGTCCTTTTTCATTATCAGAAATTACAATTTGGTCCCTAAAGTTGTAATTTGTTCAATTGGGTCCCTGTTTGATCTCTGATGTTTGTGATCTTTGAGTATGATGTTTGTGTGATCACAATTAGGGTTAATGTGCATCTAGACAAGATTAAAAAGAGAAAAAAAAGGGTCGTTAATCAAGGTTGACTTTCGGGTTGACTTTGGTTTTCCCCGTGTGACTTTCTTAATTCGGGTCAACCGTCTAGGCCGGGTTAAGGGGGTTACATTTGGTGGTATCAGAGCTGAGTTTGCGAGTAATTGGGAATGAATGTATGCATGATTGAAGTATGTTTGTCTTGTATGCTGTTGTGTGAAAGCATGATCAGTGGCTTGTAATGTTTATGCAATTGAGATGTATGCTATGATGTTGCATGTTGAGGGTACCCATTGCCAAACAAAAGCTAATGAAATGAAGTTGATTTTGAATAAAATTGAGCTTGAATACTTGGATTGCTTACCTTGCTGGGCCTGACTTGTTGTATTTTTGCATTGTGATTGCATGGTAAAAGTATGGCACCACGTAGAGAGTTACGAGGTAGTGTGCGAGCTACGGCTCCTAACGAGAATGAAAACGAAGAGAATATGGGTAGTGCTGTGTTACCCCCTCCTCCGCCTGGTGGTGGTGCTGGAGGTGAGCGAGCTGAAGCTGCAGCTGGTGCTGGAGCTGCTGGACCAGAGGTTGGTCAGGGGCAAGCTATGCCTGATATGTCTATGCTGGTACAAGCTATTGCGGGTGCTTTTCGAGCAGCAGTAGCTGGAGCTCAAGGAGCTGGGCATCAGGGAGATGCTGGAGTCAGATTACCTTTGGAGCGTTTGCGCAGTCTTGGAGGGACTGAGTTCAGAGGTATGTCTGCTGAGAGTTCGGAAGCTTGGCTAGAGAGTACCAAGCGTATCTTGGGTCAGATGAGCTGCACGGATGTGCAAAAGTTGGGTTGTGTTGTGTCCTTGCTGCAGGACGATGCATATAGGTGGTGGACGACCACCATAGCTGGGATGGCTGAAGCTGATGTTACTTGGACATTCTTTCAGAATGCGTTCAAGAGGAGATATCTTGGAGTGAGATATCTGGATGAGAAGAAGCGTGAATTCATGTCTCTTACCCAAGGGAGCATGAGTGTAGCTGAGTACGAAGTGTAGTTTGTACGCCTCAGTCAGTATGCACCGGAGCTGATACCTGATGAGCGTGAGAGGTGCGAAAGGTTCCGCTATGGCTTAGTGACGGAGGTTAAGACATACATGTTGGCTGCTGAGTACAATGATTTTGATGTGTTGGTTAGTCGATCCAAGGACATTGAGATGAACTTGGGTTTAGCTGCGAAGGGTGCTGGAGCGAGTTCTGGCAAGAGAGCTGCTGAGTATAGTTCCGGAGGTGGACGGAACAAGAGGGGACGTGATCAGAAGTATCAGTCCTCAGCCAAGAGAGGTGGTGGTACACCTGCTAGGGGTGGTTATGCTAGAGCTGAACCAAGTGCTTGCTGGATCTGTGGTTCGCGTGGTCACATGAAGCGTGACTGTCCTCGAGCTGTGAGGGAGGTGCAAGCTCCTGTTGCGGCTGCTGGGAATGGATGTTGGAACTGTGGTTCTGTTGATCATCTGAGGCGAGATTGTCCGAGGTTGGCTGGTGGCCAAGATCGTGCTCCTGTTGTAGCTGCACAGCAGATAGGTCGTGGGCGCGGCCGTGGTAATTTTCAGAGGAGAGAGGAAGGTGGCTGCGGAGTAGCTCATGTTGTGGCTATTCAGCCTGAGGGTGGAGGCCAAGCGAGGGTGTATGCTCAGCGCGAGGGAAGGAATGATGCTGATGTGATTGCAGGTACTTTTACTTTGCAATCCTTGTCATTGCTTTCTTTGATTGATTCTGGATCTACGCATTCATACATTTTGCGTGAGCATGCTGAGTTGCTTGGTTTGCCTGTTGAGTCTTTGGATGTTGGTGTTCGTGTCACTAGTTCTTTTGGTGAAACCGTTGTGACTCGAAAGCTTTATAGAAGGTGTCCCTTGGTTGTTCAAGAACATGTCTTTCATGTTGATCTTATGGAGTTGCCTTTCTATGGTTTTGATGTGATCCTTGGTATGGATTGGCTTGCTGGCATCGTGCTGTTGTGGATTGTGAGAATAAGCGGGTTTCGCTTAAGCTTGCGGATGATTATGAAGTTGTTGTTGTTGGCGAGAATGTGAAGTTTCTTGCTAATGTTGTGTCTACCTTGGAGGCGAGTAGGATGCTGAGGCAGGGTTGCGAAGCTTATCTAGCTTTTGTGATGAATCCTAGCTCTAAGGAGTTGAGGGTGCAAGATATCAAGGTTGTGAAGGAGTTTCCTGGTGTTTTTCCTGAAGAGTTGCCTGGTTTACCTCCTAATCGCGAGGTGGAGTTTGGAATTGAGCTGTATGAGAATACAACTCCTGTGTCCATTACTCCCTATAGAATGGCACCTAAGGAGCTGAAGGAGCTGAAGACGTAGTTGCAAGAGCTGCTTGATCGTGGTTTCATCCGGCCGAGTGTGTCGCCTTGGGGTGCTCCTGTCTTGTTTGTGAAGAAGAAAGATGGCACTTTGAGGATGTGCATTGATTACCGTCAGCTGAACAAGTTGACTATCAAGAATCGGTATCCTTTGCCGAGGATTGATGACCTCTTTGATCAATTTCGGGGAGCTGCTGTGTTCTCTAAGATTGACTTGAGGTCAGGGTATTATCAGTTGAAGGTGAAGGATGTGGATGTGCCTAAGACAGCTTTCAGGACAAGGTATGGGCATTATGAGTTCCTTGTTATGCCGTTTGGTTTGACAAATGCTCCTACTGCTTTCATGGACATGATGAATCGTGTTTTTCATGAATACCTGGACAAGTTCGTTGTGGTGTTCATTGATGATATCCTCGTGTACTCGCGTACTGAGGAGGAGCACGAAGAGCATTTGAGGATTGTGCTGCAAGCCTTGTTGGAGAATCAGCTTTATGCTAAGTTGAGCAAGTGTGAGTTTTGGCTTAGGGAGGTGGTGTTTCTTGGGCATGTGGTCTCAGCTGAAGGGATTCGTGTTGATCCTCAGAAGATTGAAGCGGTGATGAATTGGAAAGTTCCTAAGTCTGTTCATGAAGTCCGTAGTTTCCTTGGTTTGGCGGGATACTACCGGAGGTTTGTGGATGGTTTTTCTAAGATTGCTGCTCCTTTGACGAAGCTGTTGCAAAAGGATGTTAAGTATGAGTGGGCGGAAGCGAGACAGCAGGCTTTTGAGAAGCTGAAGGCGGCTTTGACTCAAGCTCCTATCTTGATTCAGCCTGAATCAGGGAAAGAGTTTGTGGTCTATAGTGATGCATCCTATGTTGGTTTGGGATGTGTGTTGATGCAAGAGGGTAAGGTTGTGGCTTATGCGTCGCGGCAGTTGAAGGTGCATGAGCGCAACTATCCTACGCATGACATTGAGCTGGCAGCTGTGGTTTTTGCTCTAAAGATCTGGAGACATTATCTGTATGGTGAGAAGTGTACTGTGTACACGGATCACAAGAGTTTGAGGTATCTGATGTCTCAGAAAGAGTTGAATCTCAGGCAGCGACGTTGGTTGGAATTGCTCAAGGATTATGATATGACGATTGAGTATCATCCTGGTAAAGCTAATGTTGTTGCGGATGCTTTGAGTAGGAAGGTAGCTGTTGAGCTGAGGGCGATGTTTTCTAGTTTGAGCATATCGCGAGATGGTGGTCTTGTTGCTGAGTTGCAAGTGAAACCATCGTTGGTTCAGTTGATCAAGGAAAAGCAGTTGCTGGATGATTCCTTGGTGTCTCATGTTCAGGATATCGCGGAGGGTAGACCTTCGGATTTCTGCTTTAATGAGGATGGTGTGTTGTGTTTTGGTAGTCGGATAGTAGTGCCTGCTGATGTTGAGTTGAGGCGTGCTATTCTGACTGAAGGTCATAGTAGTCCTTTTGCTATGCACCCTGGTAGTACTAAGATGTATCGTGATCTTCGTGATGAGTACTATTGGGTAGGTTTGAAGAAGGATGTTGCAGAGTTTGTGAGCAAGTGTTTGGTGTGTATGCGAGTTAAGGCTGAACATCAGGTTCCTTCTGGTTTGTTGCAACCGTTGAAAATCCCTGAATGGAAGTGGGAGAGGGTTACCATGGATTTTGTATCTGGTTTGCCTTTGTCTCCATCAAAGAAGAATTCTGTTTGGGTGATCGTGGATCGTTTGACGAAGTGTGCGCATTTCTTGCCTGTGCATACTACGTTTTCTTTGGATAAGCTGGCAGAGCTGTACATTGCTGAGATAGTGAGGTTGCATGGTGTGCCTAAGTCGATTGTGTCGGATAGGGATCCGAGGTTCACATCGCGTTTTTGGCAGTGTTTGCATCAAGCTCTGGGTACAAGGTTGCATTTCAGTACATCCTATCATCCTCAGTCGGATGGTCAGTCTGAGCGGGTTATTCAGATTTTGGAGGATATGTTGAGATGCTGCGTGATTGAGTTCCAAGGTTCTTGGGAGAAGCATCTGCCTTTGGTTGAGTTCGCTTATAACAATAGTTATCAGGCGAGTATACAGATGGCACCTTATGAGGCTCTGTATGGGAGGAAGTGTAGGACTCCTCTTTGTTGGGCTGAAACTGGTCAGAAGTTGGTTTCGATGCCTGCTTTGTTGAAAGGGACCACCGAGAAGGTGAAGCTCATTTGTGAGAGGTTGAAGGCTGCCTCTGATCAGCAAAAGTCTTACGCGGATTTGAAGCGTAAGGAGATAGAGTATGCGGTGGGTGACCGTGTGTTCTTGAAGGTTTCGCCTTGGAAGAAGGTGATGAGGTTTGGCCGGAAGGGTAAGTTGAGCCCTCGGTACATTGGACCATATGAGGTGGTTGAGCGAGTGGGTCCTGTTGCGTATCGGTTGAGGTTACCTCAGGAGTTGGAGAAGATTCATGATGTGTTCCATGTTTCTATGCTCCGGAAGTATAGATCTGATCCTTCGCATGTGATGCCTGTGGAGGATGTGGTTTTGAATCCGGATTTGACCTATGATGAGGAACCGGTGAAGGTTCTGGATTCGGATTGCAAGGTTCTTCGTGGCAAGACCATTGAGTTGGTGAAGGTGCTGTGGAAGCATCGAGGTGTTGAGGAAGCCACGTGGGAGCGGAAGGAAGACATGCTGAAGCAGTTTCCTTATCTCTTTCCTTCAGGTAAATTTCGAGGACGAAATTTCTTAAGGGGGGGAGAGTTGTAACGCCCCGGTTTTGGGCTTAGGAGTTTTGGGCGTTGACCGGTTGGTCAAAGTGCTGTTCGAATCTTAAGTGGTTAAATTAGGAAAGCCTAGTTCGGGTTGCATTAAAAATATGGAAAAATGTTCTAAAATCATCTTTTAATATAATTAAGGGAACTGTGAAATCAATTTTGGAAAATGAGTTTTGGAAGTGTGACATTTTGGCTAGTGACCAAAATGAAATTTTCGCAAGTTTGGTGGCTATTTTATAAAGGATTGGAACTTTGAATCTTTAAGGAGCTATTAATCTAAAGGTGATTTCTCCAGATTTTTCTAAGGTTTTATAAGCTATTTTCTGATTTTAAAGATAACAAAAAGGAGGGAAAACTCATTTTGGCTATTTTCTCAACTAACTTCCCATTTTCTTTCTCTCTTTTTCTCTCAACCCAAACACTCCATTTCCAGAGATTTGTTTCTGATTTTCTCACCTAAATTCCTCCTTTCAACTCTCATTTGATTGCAAATCATTGTATCTTCAAAACCTCTTCAATTGCTACAAGTTTCAACAAGCATTTTGTTTGCAAAAAGTGGAGAAATACAAGTTTGGAGGTAAGAACGTCCTTCTCCTCTAAACTATCAGTTCTTTACTGAAATTCCTAAGTTTTCAATCCTAAATTGATGTTTAATTAAAGGCTTTTAAGTTGATCTATAGATCTTGGCTTATTATGCAAGATTTTGATGATTCTTGAGGAATTTCGTTAGATCTGAGTAATCTGTGTTTTAAGAGATGTTTTTTGATGTTAAATGATCTCTAAAATGATGTGGAATTGAGTCTTGATTGATGCAATCCCGGATAGGTTGAGTTTCCTAAGTTTAGCTTGTGTTTTAAGGTAGTTTTTGAGGTGATCTTGGTGATCTGATGTTGCTGGAGGTATAAGGTTGTTAATAGGTTGTTTTTAGATGTTATATGATGTTAATGGAAGTGAGGTTTTGCTGGTTTATGGCTGGGCTTTGTTTAGAAGTGGTTTGGATGCATTTTCGGTTGTGTTTGGTGGCCGAAAATGGAGGTTGGATGAGAGCAGCGAGTTTAGGTGCTTTCATTGAAGCAATTAATGCATGATGATGCATTAATCCTCTGCTTTGATGTGTTGAAACAGGGGAGGCATCTTTGGATCCAAGTTTGGTTGATCCGGAAGCTTGGTTTGGTGCTTTGGCTTGAAGCAAAGTGGAAATTGGTGAGTGGATTTGTGGAATTGGATTTTCAGCTTTAAAACCAAGGTTTGAAGGTTTTGGGAGCTTAGTTTAAGTCTAAACAACTTTGCTAAGCTCAAGTGTAAGTTTTCGGATTTTCTCTCTAGTGGTGGCCATGACTTGATGTTTTGCAAAGTGATGATTTGCATGTTTTAATTACTGTTTTGAAAGCATGTTTTAGCATGGATTTTGCTGATTATATAAGCCATATGTTGAAGGTAACTCTAGGTAGGAGTTCCTTGTTTTTATACATTGAAATGATGTGGATTGATGCTTTAAAATGCATGATGAAAAATGGCTTGGTTTAATGCTTTAAAACAGTGGATTAAATGATGATAATGATGTATATTGGCAAGTGGTGTTTTGAAAATGTTAAGGTCACTAAGGTGGTTAAAAGTCCTTGAGTGAGCCTTGTTACTTAAGATCATCAAGGTGGTTAAAAGTCCTTGGATGAGTCTTGTTGCGGACACTAAGGTGGTTAAAAGTCCTTAGGTGATCCTTCCATGGTGTTTAAAAGTCCATGGGCCAAGGTGTTTAAAAGTCCTTGGGGCCAAGGTGTTTAAAAGTCCTTGGGGTGATTCAAGCATTGGACACAAAGGTGGTTAAAAGTCCTTGTGTGGTCCTTATTCATGGTGTTTAAAAGTCCATGGCCAAGGTGTTTAAAAGTCCTTGGGAAAGTTGTTGAACTTGTTTTATGAAATAAAATGTATCACTTGAGCCAATATGACATGTTGAGTACTTTGTGAAGCATGAGATGCTTGTTTTAAGGTTTATGTTGAAGCATGAAATTGCTTGTTTTAAGTATGCTTTGAGCATGTGTAAGGTCGATTTAAGCATGGTTTATAAATGATTTTAATTGCATTATTGAATTGTTTTTAATGAGCATGCCTCACTAAGCTTTTGCTTACGCTCTCTATGTTTTCTTAATTCAATAATGCAGAGCATTAGAGTACTTTGAGGGGCAGCAAGAAAGGGCAAGCAATCAAGTTCAAGTGAAGCTCAAAGTATGGAAGGTTTTGTTAAACATTTAGCTTTTGTGTGTTTTGGCAATGGGGGACCTATGTGTATGATTTGGGAGGTGTTTGAGACTCCCTAAATATATTGAATGTTGTTTTAAATGCTGGTTTTTGGATTGGAACCTTATATGCTTGTTTTAGAAGTTTGAAGCTTGAGTAGCTAGCTTGTGTAGGAAGCATGCCTATAGAATTGGGGCTTTTTGCATATGTTGTTGAATTGTTGATTTGTTGATTCTTATAAGTCACATATATGTTTAATTGCATGCTGGTAAAGTTTGGTGACGTTTGGAGCATGTTTGAATGATCAATTGCATGTTTTGGTATGCTTGTTTGCTGCAATCTGTGCAGGCGTTTCGGAACAGTATGCACCGTTTCGGAACGGGTGCCTTACACGAACCCAGGCGTCCGAAACGGTGTGCACCGTTTCGAAACGGTTTGGTCTCTGCCAAGGCCGTGTTTCGGAACGGTGTTGGGTGGTTTCGGATCGGCCCGTGTTTCGGAACAGGGTCGAGCCGTTTCGAAACGTCCGACCGTTAAGGAGCTGACATTGGCAGTTATATGTTTTGAATTGTTTACGTTTTGGTCCTGAATCTTGTATGTTCAATTGTGTGAGCTTGGGAAGTCCCTTTGAGCTGAAATTTCACAGAGAAGCATGAAACCTGATTAATTTCAAGATGGTAACTTTAATTTGGGTTAAGTCCTTTTAATTATCAGAAATTACAATTTGGTCCCTAAAGTTGTAATTTGTTCAATTGGGTCCCTGTTTGATCTCTGATGTTTGTGATCTTTGAGTATGATGTTTGTGTGATCACAATTAGGGTTAATGTGCATCTAGACAAGATTAAAAAGAGAAAAAAAAGGGTCGTTAATCAAGGTTGACTTTCGGGTTGACTTTGGTTTTCCCCGTGTGACTTTCTTAATTCGGGTCAACCGTCTAGGCCGGGTTAAGGGGGTTACACTTTACTGCTTGCGTCGTGTACACTTGCACTACATTGCGATAGGACTTTTGACACGCAACAATGCTCTTCTAAGCATCAATGCACTTTTCAAACCACATGTTTTTAACATCATTAAATTAACAACAAATAATATTTTGCTTATGCTTAAACCAAGCATCACGTCCATTCTAGAATAAACCTCAAGCGTCACATGCTTAAATCATTAATTAACAACATTATATTGGCTTGCAAGTGATCGATTCTCAATGATACCAAAACCAAAACAAATGACACAATCGGATACGCGGATTACAAGCATTGTCCCACACGCTTCATACACACTACCAAACTACACAAGGCTCACACAAGAGAGCAACCCTCCATCGTTGTGACACCCATGGTAGAGTATAACAGTACAACCACAACCCTCAACACCACTCATCGATAGTTATATAATTCCACTAACGAGAGCATGTGACACATAACACAAGAATCACACACGAGATTAGCATCCACCGGTGTGATCTTAACCTCAACAGTTAGGGTACTTGGATAGAGTATAAGGTGCAATCACAACCCCTCAACATCCAAGGCGACTTTATTCACGGTGCACCCAATCCTATAGACGACTAACTATATCCGATTAAAGTAACCAAAAACCATTTTCATCACTTGCCAATATAATCATTTAACATCAATATTCCACTATTTTACTAGCATAAACACAATACGATGTTCACAAGCATAACCATGCTTAATCTCAAGTACATATATTTCTAAAATCCAAGGATCATCTAACAAATGCATCCTTAATAACATGACATTAAACATCAGCATTATCAATGCTCAAAACAAGCTTAAAACAGTAGATAAAATCACATTTACATCAAGTCCATTTTCAACTAAAATAGAGCACATTCCGAGAGAGAATTTCGAATCACTTACTCTTGAGCTTAGCTAAGTGTTTCAAACTTACACTAAGCTCCCAAGACCACGCTCAACGCATTACAAAGCTGGAAAATCCATTTCTAGTCACCGATACGCGAAGCCTTGCTCCCCGACACGAAAATTACTCTTGCGGGGCCTCCAAAAATGTCTCGTTTTCTCCTAGGTCAAGATCCCCTATTTTTACATCCTCAAAATAGAGATCTACATGCATTAAAATGCATTTCAACACCAGCAACCAAACACAAACTCGTTGCTCACCCAAACTACACCAATTTACCCATCTGAAACAACCGAAAACTCAATTGATTGCTTCCTAAACCAAGCCCAGCCAACATCAAAACAAAATATCTTGGGAAAATCAAGAGTTTCATCATATTTTAGCATTACTCCAATCAATTATAAACATTAAAACACATCTAAAATCAACCTAAACCCTTCCTTATACCTCCACCAAGCATTACTCCAACATTTCATCTCAAAAATCCATCTAGAACTATAAAAAAACTCAAGGATCTCAAGAATTTCGGGATCTATATCAACAAAATCTTATTTTAACATATTAACTACCTCAAAACTTAATTAAAATCAATCCAAAATAGAGCTTAACAAAACAAGTCCGAAAATCAAGAGTTTCATCATATTTTAGCAAGATTTAAATCTCAAATAAATACTATAATGAAAACTCAACTAAAAACATTAATTAGAAGCCAAAGATCTTGGGAATTTCAATAAAGAACCTAAATTGAAGGTTGAGAACGAGATTTACCTCCAATCCTTCCTTTCCTCAATGAATGACAAGTTTTCCTTAGAAAAAATCTTGAAGAACTTGAAAGAACTCTTGAAATTTGTTTAGAAAATATTGAGAGAGTGTTTGGGAGAAAAGAATTATGGAGAAAATGAGTTAGAATTGTGTTTGGCTGAAAATGAAAAGAGGAAGGTAGTTACGTCAAATGAAATCTCACTTTTCTAATTTATTAATTTTTATTTAATAAAAATCCTTTTATTAAATCACTTTAAAATCCCTTTTAAAAGACATGTCATATTAAGGAAAGGATAAATTGCCATAAATCTCCCTAAATATTCTAAGATTTTGGCTCCTCTTTCAAAATAATATTTTCCACAATTTTGAAACTTTACATTTTGGTCACTACCCAAAATGTATTACTTCCGAAACTCTTTTTGTAAAATTGATTTAACCAAACTCTTAAACGTAATTTTAGAGTATTTTAGCAACTTTACAGTATTTTTATCCTATCATGATCCTTGATTTCCTTAAACCACTTAATGCGATTTGAATCGTTTCCGACCAGCCCGGTCCGACGCCCAAAACATCTAGGCCTAAAACCAGGGTGTTACAACTCTCCCCCACTTAGGAAATTTCGTCCTGAAATTTTACCTGAAGGAAAAAGGTGCGGAAACTATTTCAGCATATCCACCTTGCTTTCCCACGTGGCCTCCTTAACTCCCCGGTTTCACAACAACCCCTTCACAAGTTCTATCGTCTTGCAATGAAGAACAATTCTACTCACATCCAGAATCCTCTCTGGTTCCTCATCATATGACAGATCCAAATTCAACTCTATCTCCTCAACATGCATCACATGTGAAGGATATGATATGTACCTCCACAACATCGAGACATGAAACACATCATGTATCTTTTCCAGCTCCGAAGGCAATCTCAACCAATATGCCACAGGACTAATACACTCCACAACCTCGTAAGGTCCAATGAACCTTGGGCTAAGCTTACCCTTACGCCCAAATCTCACCACCTTCTTCCAAGGCGATACCTTCAAGAACACATGTTCGCCAACCGCAAACTCAATCTCTTTACGCTTCAGGTCCGCGTAAGACTTTTGTCAATCCGATGTTGCCTTCAAATGCTCACAAATGAGCTTCACCTTCTCGGTAGTTCCCTTTAACATAGTTGGCATCGAAATCAACTTTTGCCCAACTTCAGCCCAACAAAGAGGGGTTCTACATCTTCTCCCATACAAAGCCTCGAATGGAGCCATTTGAATACTTTCTTGGTAACTATTATTGTAAGCAAACTCAACCAATGGCAAGTGCTTCTCCCAAGAACCCTGAAAATCTATTACGCAGCACCTCAACATATCCTCAAGCACGTGGATCACACGTTTCGACTGTCCATATGTCTAAGGATGATAGGAAATACTGAAATTCAACCGTGTACCCAAGGCCTGATGCAAACATTCCCTAAATCGTGCCATAAACCTCAGATCCCTATCCGACACTATGGACTTTGGCACACTGTGCAACCGCAAAATCTCAACAATGTACAGCTCAGGCAGCTTATCCAAGGTAAACATAGTATGCACAAGCAGGAAATGTGTACACTTCGTAAGGCGATCAACAATCACCGAAACTGAATTCTTCTTTGACGGTGACAACGGAAACCAAGACACAAAATCCTTGGTAATTCTTTCCCACTTCCATTCTTGAATCCTACAAGGTTGCAACAACCCAGAAGGAGCTCGATGTTCGGCCTTCATTTGCTGACACACCATGCACTTGTTGACAAACTCAACAACAACCTCTTTCAATCCCACCCAATAGTAATCATCCTTCAAATCACGATACATCATCGTACTTCCAGGATGCATAGCAAAAGGACTACTATGAGCTTCAGCAAGAATCGTGCGCCTAAACTCAACATCATCTGGCACCATTATTCAACTCCCAAAACACAGAACACCATTATCACTAAAACTGAAATCCAAAGGTCTACCCTTCGCAATGTCCTGAACATGAGGAACAAGAGAATCAGCAAGCAACTGCTTGCCCTTGATCAACTGGATCAAAGATGGCTTCACTTGCAATTCATCGATAAGACCACAATCACGCGATATGCTCAAGCGAGCAAACATCACCCTCAACTCCACGGCCACTTTCCGGCTCAAAGCATCAATCACAACATTAGCCTTGCACGGGTGATACTCAATCGTCAGATCAAAATCCTTAAGCAACTCCACCCAACGATGTTGCCTAAGATTCAACTTTTTTTGAGACATAAGATACTTCAAGCTCTTATGATCTGTGAACACAACACACTTCTCACCGTACCGGTAATGCCTCTAGTTCTTCAAAGAAAACACAACAACCGTAAGCTCAAGATCATGAGTAGGGTAGTTACGCTCATGCACCTTCAATTGTCTGGATGCATAGACTACCACCTTACCCTTTTGCATCAACACACAACCCAAACCAACAATGGACACATCACTATAGACCACAAACTCCTTTCTAGACTCAAGTTGAATCAGGACAGGATCTTGCGTCAAAGCTTCCTTCAGCTTCTCAAAAGCTTGTTGCCTCACATTTGTCCACTCAAAGCGAACATTCTGCTGTAACAACTTGGTCAAAGGTGCAGCAATCTTCGAGAAACCCTCGACAAACCTTCGGTAAAACTCGGCTAAACCAATGAAACTTCGTACCTCTGTCACTGAGTTAGGCACCTTTCAACTCATCACAGCCTCCACTTTGTGCGGATCAACACGAACACTCTCAAATGATACTAGTTGCCCTAGGAAGACCACCTCCTTAAGCTAAAACTCACACTTACTTAGCTTGACATATAACTGGTTCTCCAATAATGCTTGCAAAATGATTCTCAAGTGTCTATCATAATCCTTCTCGGTACGCGAATACACAAGGATATCACCGATGAACACCACCACAAACTGATCCAAGAACTCATGGAACACACGATTCATCAGGTTCATGAAAGCAGCATGTGTGTTGGTCAAACCAAACGGCATCACCAAGAACTCATAATGCTCGTACCTTGTCCGAAAAGTCGTCTTAGGTACGTCTACATCCTTCACCTTCAACTGGTAATATCTTCACCTCGGGTCTATCTTAGAAAACACATATGCTCATCGAAACTGATCAAAGAGATCATCAATCCTAGGCAAGGGATACTTATTATTGATCATCAACTTGTTTAGTTGCCGATAATTTATGCACATCCGCATTGTCCCATCTTTCTTCTTTACAAACAACACCGGTGCACCCCAAGGTAACACACTCGGCTGGATGAACCCTCGATCCAACAACTCCTGCAGTTGCGTTTTCAACTCTTTTAGCTCTTTAGGTGTCATGCGATAAGGAGCAATGGACACCAGAGTCGTATTCTTATACAACTCGATACCAAATTCAACTTCTCTGTTTGGTGGCAACCGTGGCAATTCTTCTTGAACGACACCCGGAAAATTGCAAACGATTCGAATATCATGCACACGTACATCCTTTGTGCCAAGATTCATCACATAGGCAAGGTAAGCCTCACAACCCAACCTCATCATACAGTTTGCTTCCAAATCAGAAATCACATTCGACAAGAATTTCACATTCTCGCTTACAATCACCACTTCATAATCATCGACAAGCTTTAAGGTGACTCGCTTGACATCAAAATCAACCACCGCTCTATGCTCATTCCACCAATCCATACCAAGGATCACATCGAAATCGTAGAAGGGTAATTCCATCAAATCCACAAGAAAAACATGACCTTGCACAGAAAAAAGGGCATCTTGTATACAACTTCCTAGTGACTACAGTCTCACCAAAAGAACTAGTCACTTCCTTTCCTACTTCAAGCAACTCAACATGTACATCAAGCAAATGCGCATGCTCACTCAAGATATAAGAATGCATAGATCCAAAATCAATCAAAGACAGCAACGATAAAGAATGAAGAGCAAAGGTACCTGCGATAACATCAGTATCATTGCGCTCCTCGCGCTGAGCATAGACCCTCGTAGGACCGCCTCCCTCAGGCCGAACTGCTACTACATGTGCAATGCCTCGCTGACCATCGTCTCTCCTCTGAAAGTTCTCTCAGTCGTGCCCACGGCCTCTCTGAGGTGCAGCCACAACAAGTGCACGTCCTTTGCCTCCACCATCCAACACAGGACACTCTCGCCTCATGTGATCCGCTGAACCACAGTTCCAGCACGAATTCCCTATTACCACCATAGGAGTCTGAAACCTCTCTAGCCGCTCGAGGACAATCTCGCCTCAGATGACCCCGAGATCCACATATCCAACACGTGTTCTGTTCTGCTCTCATCCGATCTCCCTGAGCTGGTGCACCATGTCCAGCATTGCCTCGCCTAGCCGGCTGATATCTCCTATCTCGTCCCTCTTATTCCGTCCACCTCCGGAACTAAACTCAGTTGCTCTCTTTCAGAGCTAAAACCAACTCCTCGGGATGCCAAACCCAAATTATGTTCAATGTATTTGGCTCGACACACCAACACATCGAAATCGGTGTAATCCGCAACCAACATATATGTCGTGACTTCTTGCACGAACTCGTACCAAAAGTGATCACAACAGTGCATCTCACTAGGTATAAGCTCAGAGGCATACTGGCTTAGACATACGAACTGGACCTCATACTCAGCCACAAAAAGAGTTCCCTAAACTAGCGACATGAACTAATGTTTCTTTTCATCCAAGTATCTCAAACATAGATACTTTCTCTTAAAGGAACCCTTGAAAAACTCCCAATCTACTTCATTGGGTTCCATTCCAGCGGTGGTAGTCGTCCACCAACTATACGCATCACCCTGGAAAAGAGAAACATCGCACCCCAGCTTGCGCACATCATTACAGCCCATATGATCCATGATACGGATCGTACTCGCTAACCAAGCTTCTAGCGCCTCATAAGTCATTCCAAAGAACTCAACAGCTCCTAGAATCCTCAACCTCTCCAAAGGTAAACTCGCCTACCCAATTGCAAGGGCCTATAAATGCGCTCCGGCTATTGCATCCTGAAACGCCCCAATGATCGCCTGAACCAACGTCGTTAAGTCACCCAAACCCGGACCAGCATGTCCTTGTTGCTCTTGTTCCCCACGTCAAGGTGGTGGTGGAGGAGGTAAATTTCCACCAGGAGGGACATCAACTCTTCCTCACTCTGGTCGCCCTGCTCAGCCGCAGGCACTATCATTTTTGACCTTAGCTCTCTCCTGGGACCTATAGTGCTATTTTTAACAAAGCATAAAACAAAACAAATCATGATTTAGGTCAGCCTCAAGCAAGGATCCAAGTTCACAAAAACATTTAACTAGTGTACTAAGGCAACTGGCACCCCGATTTCCCTCAAATATAACATAGCATACAATATCATATCACACTCATCATGCTTTCTATCATCTAAAATCAGCACATATCAACATCCCATCATCAATATACAATCATATTCATCTCACATGTGATTCACATCAATCAAGCATAACATAAACTCAATATTCAACCAAAATCATGCTTTTCAATCAACACACATCAACACATAGCAATTTCATATACCAACATCCAAAATTCTTTCATAACCTGGATCTGATACCAACAATTGTAACCCCCTTAGCCCGGCCTAAACGCCCGACCCGAAGTGAGAAGAATACAATGGGAAAATTGAAGTCAACTCGTTAAAGTCAACCTCGATTAACAACCCTCTCTTTCTTTTATCTTTTCTAGATGCACATTCTTATCCTATATGATTAGAAATTTGATTTTACGAAAGCAACATAGCGAACGGAACTGAAGTAGGGGGTCCAATTGTATACAAACGTCTTTTAGGGACTAAATTGTAAATTTACAAAATTATATGGACTAAACAGGTTTTAAAGTTACCAATTCAAAATTAGTCATATAACATGCCAGCATGTCATGTTTCATCACAAACAGATCATTCAAACTCATTTAATTAAGCATTCAAGACTTAGGGACCAAAACGTAAGAAAACAAATACTTGAAATAATTCAAATTGAAAACCAAAGGTCAAGTGTTTCGAAACACAAGACCTTGTATCGGAACGGCTGTTTCGAAACCAGGTTGACCGTTTCGATACGTGGGTGCATTTCAAAACTCGTTTCGAAGCAATGCTTTCTAGTAGCAAAATGTTCCAGAACGTGCTTACCCGTTCTGAAACGACATGATCATTCCAGGCCATCGTTCCGAAATAGAAAAGGGCTTTCCAAAACGCCTTGTCTTGCAACTTCAAAATTTTCTGTTTTTTCTCAAACAATCACCTCCGAAATCATTCCAACACATGCCACACCTCACATAAAACATGTACACACATCAAAGACGATTAGCATGAAGCACAAGCTAAAACATAGCATCATTCATGCAAGCATTAGAACAATAGGCATGCTTCCTAGTCTTCAAAACCATACAAAGCTAAAAACCATATTCAAGCATAAACCAACCTTCAAAGGTCATTTACAAACCAAAATGAACAAACCAAACATGCTTAATGTGTTTAACATCACCAAATACTAACGAGAGTAGAAATCCCACCCATTGCCTCTTATTACACCAAGGTGAAACTACAAACTTTGTTTAATCAAAAGCTTGGATTCCACTTGCTATCGAGCTTCCTTGAATGCTCAATTCTCTGCATTGATGAAACAAATGAGCATAAACATCTAGCTTAGTGAGGATCGTTAAAAAGAACATTCACCAATGCATTTCATAAAACCATTGCATCATCGTTTGCAAACTCATGCCTTTCCTTAAACATGCTCTTCTAAGCATCAATGCACTTTTCAAACCACATGCTTTTAACATCATTAAATTAACAACAAATAATCTTTTGCTCATGCTTAAGCCAAGCATCCAATGCATTCTAGCATAAACCTCAAGCATCACATGCTTAAATCATTAATTAACAACATTATATTGGCTTGCAAGTGATCCATTCTCAATGACACCAAAACCAACAGAAATGACACAATCGGATACGCATATTACAAGCGTTGTCCCACAGGATTCATACACACTACAAAACTACACAAGGCTCACACACGAGAGCAACCCTCCATTGTTGTGACACCTGTGGTAGAGTATAACGGTCCAATCACAACCCCTCAACACCGCTCATCGGTAGTTGTATAATTCCACTAACGAGAGCACGGGACACAAAACATGCTTAAAAACAATAGATAAAATCACATTTACATCAAGTGCATTTTCCAACAAAAACATAACACATTCCGAGAGAGACTTTTGAATCACTTACTCTTGCGCTTAGCTAAGTTTTTCAAACACACACTAAGCTCCCAAGACTACGCTCAAAGCGTTACAAAGCTGGAAAATCCATTTCCACTCACCGGTATGCGAAGCCTTGCTCGCCGACATGAAAATTACTCTTCTAGAGCTTCCAAAAATGTCTCGTTTGCTCCCGGATCAAGATCCCCTGTTTTCAAATCATCAAAATAGAGATCTAAATGCATTAAAATGCATTTCAACACCAGCAACCTAACACAAACTCGTTGCTCACCCAAACTACACCAATTTACCCATCCGAAACAACCGAAAACTCAATTGATTGCTTCCTAAACCAAGCCCAGCCAACATACATCACTTCCAATCAATTATAAACGTCAAAACACATCTAAAATCAACCTAAACCCTTCCTTATACCTCCAACAAGCATTACTCCAACATTTCACCTAAAAAATCCAACTAGAACTATCAAGAAACTCAAGGATCTCAAGGATTTCGGGATCTATATCCACAAAACCTCTTTCCAACATATTAAACACCTCAAAACTTAATTAAAATCAATCCAAAATAGTTTAACAAAATAAGTCTGAAAATCAAGAGTTTTATCATATTTTAGCAAGATTTCAATCTCAAATGAATATTATAATGAAAACTCAACTAAAATCATTAATTAGAAGCCCAACCAACATACATCACTTCCAATCAATTATAAACATCAAAACACATCTAAAATCAACCTAAACCCTTCCTGATACCTCCAACAAGCAATACTCCAACATTTCACCTAGAAATCCAACTAGAACTATCAAGAAACACAAGGATCTCAAGGATTTTGGGATCTATATCCACAAAACCTCTTTTCAACATATTAAACGCCTCAAAACTTAATTAAAATCAATCAAAAATAGAGCTTAACAAAATAAGTCTAAAAATCAAGAGTTTCATCATAGTTTAGCAAGATTTCAATCTCAAATCAATACTATAATGAAAACTCAACTAAAAACATTAATTAGAAGCCAAAGTTCTTGGGAATTTCAATAATGAACCTAAATTGAAGGTTGATAACGAGATTTACCTCCCCTTCCTTTCCTCAATGAATGACAAGTTTTCCTTAGCTAAAATCTTGAAGAAGTTGAAAGAACTCTTGAAATTTGTTTAGAAAATATTGAGAGAGTGTTTGGGAGAAACTAATTCCGGAGAAAATGAGTTAGAATTGTGTTTCGCTGAAAATGAGAAGAGGAAGGTAGTTACGTCAAATGAAATCTCACTTTTCTAATTTATTAATTTTGATTTAATAAAAATCTTTTTATTAAATCACTTTAAAATCCCTTTTAAAACACATGTCATATTAAGGAAAGACTAAATTTTCATAAAGCTCCCTAAAGATTCTAAGATTTGTGCTCATTTTTTAAAATCACAATTTTCCACAATTTTGAAACTTTACATTTTGACCACTACCCAAAATGTATTACTTCCGAAACTCATTTTGTAAATTTGATTTGTCCAAACTCTTAAATATAATTTTAGAGGATTTTAGAAATTTTTACCATATTTTTATCCTATCTCGATCCTTGATTTCCTTCAATCACTTAACGCGATTCAAATCGTTTCTGACCGGTTCAGCCCGGCACAAAACATCTAGGCCCAAAACCAGGGCATTACATCCCCACCCCCAAAAAAGAACTTCTTTCAATAAACCGTTGTCATGCAACTTCCTCAGTCTAATGAAGGGGAAACACGTAGAGAATTAAGAACTCGTCCAGAATCAGCCAAGAATCAACTGAAAAAAGCTCAAAAGCGAAGAGAAAATGAGAGATTCTTAGAGGTCATTAGGCTTGCTAACGTGCACATGAAGAGAAAACCGCCCACATAATGGGAATTATGTTAGCTTGTGTTGGGTAAATTTTACCAAAGCTATGATCACAAGATTTGAGTGCACTAATCAAGACAAATTAAGCACAATGGTCACCCATGTATTCGATGAATTGCCAACTCCAACTAACTTTCAATGGATAAAGGGAAATAAGGGACTTGATTTGAAGAATAGTGCAGTTAGATTTGATTTTTTTAACGCCCTGGATTTGGGCCTAGATGTTTTAGACATTGGATCGGGCCGGCCGGGAACGGTTCGAACCCTTGAGGTTGGTTTAGGGAAAACCTAGTTTGATATGTTATAGAAATATGGAAAAATATCTAAAAATCCCTATTTATTATATAAATGATTATGGTGAAAACAATTTTAAAAAATAAGCGTTGAAAATATTACATTTTGTTGTAGTGACCAAAATGCAGTTTTTGCGAAAGTTGGCTAGGGACTGTTTTGTAAAGGATTGAAACTCTGAATCTTTAAGGAGCTAATTTTACCATTTACTTTCATCAGATTTCTCTTTAATTTGGGAGCTTTTAATAATGATTTTATTAAAGGAATAAAAGGGAATTAAAAAGGAAACCAAAAGTTGACTTTTCATAACCAACTTTACGATAGATTTTCTCTTCTCATTTTCTCTCAACTTCCATTCAGCCAAACAATTTCCTCTTATCAAAGATCCTTTGATTTTCACCTTGTTTGTAGATATTTCAACTTCCAAAAGATTTCCTATCATTGCTTCTTCAAAACACATTGATTTACCTTTAGATTTTTAAGAAAACTTGCCCAAATTGAAGAGAGATCAACCATTAGAGGCAAGCTTCATTTTCTCCTCTAATGATCAGTTTTTTACTGAAATTTCCAAGTTATCAATCATTTGTTAATGGTTTTTAAGTTGTTTTAATGTTATAAACAATAAAGAATTGTTAAATTCAAGAATCTTGATGATATCTTGGTGATTTTCGTATTTCTAAGTTAAGTTCTAAGTTGAGGTTGGTTTTCAACATATTTTGGATGTTATTTGATGTTGAGAATAAGGTTTTAACAAATAAATCCCGAATAGGTTTGGGTTCTTAAGTTTAAGATGTTAAATTTGTGGTTTTTGAGGTGTTTTTGGTGATATGCTATTGCTGGAGGTATAAGGTCGTGTTTATGTTGATTTTTGATGTTAATTGATGTTTAAAAAAGGTTAGAAGTGATAGATCTTGGTTGGGCTTTGATTAGAGATGGTTTGGAGGTGTTTTTGGTTATTTCAGATAGAGGAAATGCTAGTTTTGAGTAGAGCAACGGGTTTAATTGAGTGGTTGATGATTTTAATGCATGATGATGCCTTAATCCTCTACCCTTATGTATAATGAACAAGGGAGACTTCTTCGGACGCGTTTGATGTTGATCTGGAAGTACGTGAAGCCTAGAAATTGTTTCGACAAGCAAGTGAAACGTTATCGGTGAGTGAAAATGGTTTTAGAAGTCCTTGAGGGACAAGAAAACAAGTTTTGGGGATTTAGGATTGGTTTGAACCACCATCCTAAGTTCGGAAGTAAGTATGTTTAGATTTGCTCTCGAAATGTGGATGATTCCCCTAAATGCTTTTGACACGCTCTTAATTTGAGATATACAAAACCATACATGTTTTACGATTACTTTAGTAATGATATATGGTAATGTGATTTAATGGTTTGTTTTGGGAGATGTGTTTCGGACTCCCTTGTGATGTTGCAAGTTATGTGTGCCCCATTTGGTTTGTAGAAGGCCTCTATATTGGTTTTGATGCTTTATATTGACTTTTGAGATGTTTATGATTTTTGGCTTAAGAACACTCTCTTTTATGCCATTAGATATTGTGATGCTATGTCAAATGCTTGCCATGTGCTTAGATTTGCATGCTTATGTGATATAGTTGATGCTATAGTCATATCCATATGATTTGGTGATGATTTGATGATGTTAGACATGAATTTGGGGCTATTTTTGGGACACTTCTGGTATGCGTATCGATACTCGGGCTTGTGTACTGATACGTATAAGCGAAATCTGTGCCATTTTGTACAGGGGTATCGGTACAAATGAGAAGTTTATCGAAACGGGTAGGCCAATTTTGAAGGGCGTATCGATACACGAGAGAGTGTATCGATACCTTTTCTGCGAGTTTGGTCACTACCTCCCCGCGTATCGGTACGGCCCCTAGGCGTACCGATACGCACCGTTAAATTCAGTTAAAGGCGTCGTTTAAAGTTTTGAAATGTTATATTTTAGTCCATGATCATCATGTATGCAATTGGAAGGGTTTAGAAGGTCTGATTGTGATGAAAAATTGTAGATAAGCATGAAACATAACTAATTTAATAATGGTAACCTTAAAATCAGAAAAGCCCGTGTAATTTGTAGAAATTACATTTTGGTCCCTAAATGTTTAATTTGTGTAATTAAACCCCTAAATGACTTCCTATCGCTGTGCCGTTTCTTCCTATGCTCTTTGGTGATCACATAGGATTTAATTTACATCTAGAAAAGATAAAAAGAAAAAAAAGGGTCGTAAATCAGAGTCAACTTTAACGAGTTGGCTTCGGTTTTCCCCGTGTAATCACCTCGGTTCAGGTCAACGAAAAAGCGTATTGAAGAGAAGGCTATGGAATCACAAGAACGGGTGTCAAATGAGATTCAAAATATAAATTCAATAGATACAAAGAGACTTTTCACTGATAGAGATGAGTCACAAGTGCATTTGACTTCAATTGTGAACCAGAAAAGGGTGGCATTCAAGAGGAACAAGTGGACCGAGATACAAAGGTGCATCAACTATGGTTAACTACACCTGCGATGATGATCTCTAAGGTTGATAATTTCTCTAGTTCGCCCGAATTGGAATGCTCTCAAATTTTACTTAAATAACATAGTTATTTACAGACACTTTATTCTAACAAGTAAGCGTCATTGGGATCAAAGCTCAATTGTAAAACAGGGTTATTTGATATGTTTGACTGTGACTGGACCGACAAGTATCATCATTGTTGGGTTGTCACGAATTTTGTTCCAGCGGAAGCTCAATTGTAAAAATTTCAAATCGTGACAATGTACCAATTCTTGGCATGCACCAATTGAAGAAGAAAACTATAGGATCAATGTCAAATTTACAGCATTTACAGACACTTTATTCTAACAAGCAAGCGTCATTGGGATCAAAGATGATGCTTATAATTGCTGATGTGTTGGATTATTTAATTACAAGAGATAGGGAAAAGCTCTCTATACGTCCATATATTGTCTTCCACCGGCAGACATTCAAAATTTGGGCCAGTAAAGTTGCATCTGCATCTGGGGATATGCGGAAAGCTCTTTCTATTTGTAGGAGTGCAGCTAAAATTTTTGAGGCAGAATTAAGGGGTTGGAATTTGTGAAAAAGACTACAAGAATTTATTGTAACATGATGAACCAGCTGTTTGCCAAAGTGAACAGTATAACAATTCTAAACCATGTTTTGCTGATTGGAATGACCACCCAAAATGATTTAGTTGATAATGTTTGTTATGTGTATTTGGAACCATGGCCATTTCTATTAACATCCTTGTGATGACATTATTGGTTGGACATATATTCAATGCAAATGTTAATCAAATTCCCAAGAGAAATGATGATGGTCATGAGCTATAGGAGCTTAAAAAATACAATAATGGAAACAATTTAGGATTGACCACTGGAGTACTTCATCTCACAACATCTGAAGCATACAGCTGGACTGGTATGGATTTTTCTTTCTTTGCAACACCTTATATGGTTACTTGGGACTACTACTTTTTCGCTAGAGAGAACACTTTGAAATTAAATACATGGCACGAATTTGTCGAATTGGGGTACATAAGGAAACATGAAATTTTTGTATTTCCAATTCTAGCTGGAATGCTCGGCATGTTGCTTTCTTTAGTTGGTGTATAGCCCATGTTTTCAATTACAAACTGGGGTCAAGATGCCATACTTGTTTCTTATGCTAAATCAAGACATGAAAATGAAAAGGGTGAAGTGGTTATTTCATGGAATAAAAATTGCACTATGATTCATACGTGTAAGGTTTCTCATCACTTCGAAGATGTTTCAACTAATCCGAAGGAATTCTCATTTAGGAGAAAGATGGAACATGTCATTTCTTTTGATCTGAGATAAAATCTGTGGGGGTACAAGATATTCTTTACAAATCATCTTCAAACAGGGTCAAAAGCTCTAAGCAATTATTCAACTCAAGAAAGTACAAAATGTAATCAACAAACTTGGGAGAATGAAGATGAATTGTTGGAAGATTTTTTTTTGGTTGAACCTTGAGGACAAGGTTCTTTTTCCCAGGGAAAGGTAATGTTATGAATCCACAACTGAATAAGCAATGGTGGTTAGTTTGTAACCGAATGAGAAGAAGCATGTTGAGGCCTTGTTGGTTACTTCAATGGGTTATTAAAGGCAGTAGATAATAGAAAGCAGTTATGAAAATTTTGAAAACTATTGTCCTCTCTTTCTCTCTTTCAAATTCTCTTCTCCCTTATCTTCTTTTCTACTCTAATTCTCTGGTTTTCAATAGAAATTCAGTTTGATTACTTGAGTTCATAATAACATACCAACAAATTTTTTTATTTGGACGAGGAATCATGATTAATGATGGTCATGGAAAATTTTATAGAGATATGAGTTACTTCGATTTTTTAAGCAGATCCCATTGGGGGAACATGATGACCTCTTCTTAAAATTATATTGATGGAGGTCTGACAATGGTGTTAAGCAGGGGGCAGATCTCGGTACTAAATTCTTAGAGGGCCATAATTAAAATGCTTTAAAAAAATAAAGGAATTATAAATTTTTTTGGAGCTCTAATAAATTTTTAAGAGTTTTAATGAGAATTAATAAAAATATAGGGATCAAATTAAAATATTTAAAAACTTAAAGTATTAATAAATTATTTTTAAAATTTTGAAAGGGCGAAATTAAATTATTTAAAACTTTTTGAAGGACCTAAAAGAGATTTTCCCAAATCTTGGGGGGCCAAGGTTCTCTCATGCTTCCATTATCATTCACCCCTAGGGTTAAATCTATATTTTGTAAGATATGATGGTCGTTGTAGGTGTTTCTAACCGTTCATCTTTTTTTATTTAAGTGAAGAATTGCGGTCAATGGTGGTTGCGGAAAATGTTGAACTGAGATAAGTTAGTCTTATTTTTAACCGGATCGCATTTGGAGAGATAATGATCTCATCCTACAATTATATTTGTGGAGGTCTGAGGAGGTTCTCAATCTATGACGTGGGTATCAAGTATAAGCTTTGTAAGATATGATAAGTGCGACAGACTAGCCTTGACTGTCCTCCTAGACCTATTTGATAGTTATTTTATCAGAGTATTGTAGTTTCTGAATAAAATTATATCTTCGATGTTTTAGAGGTTTCTAATATATGGATCATGTGTCGAACTAGGAGCAAACGAAAGAATGTTATGTGAAGATAATATTTCAACTGAATTAAAAATGGAGATATGACCTTACGAAGATAATATTATTAGAAAATATTGTAGTTATAACACAATAATCTCGTATTGGTTATGTTTTGTGTTTCTTCCAACAGATGGTTTATACACCCACCTACCAAAATTGATTTTGGAACAAGTCATGGAGACTTGGAGAGTGGTTAAGTTGTGGAAAACGACTTCTGTAACAAAACTGAATGTTGGCAAGATATGACATCCTCTACAAATTTTATTTCTTATATTGCTTTTTTATATTCTCAATATGAATTTCCTCCATCTCTATCATTGTTATTTTGCATTAATATTCAAATGATTATAACTATAAAAATGAAACAAATGCAAGGAATAATAAAAGAATATTAAGCCGACTAAGTCGATGGTACTAAAACATACAATACAAGAATAGTGCATCTATAGAAATATAAGCTTTCAAAACTCTTATGGTCTGCTAAACATCAAAAGAAAAGAAAAGAAGCAAATATAATTTCAGTGTGTGCCTCTTGATGGAAAAATATTGCAAGAATTATTCAAAATAAAATTCTAAGTGTAGTGAATTCTAGCCATCTCCTTAAGGAAGCAAAGTAACAATACTTGCACAGATAAAAGAGTATTAGGAGGTTATTATCTAGTTGGTTAAAGTTTGTTAAGGGTAGTTAATAATATTAAGAGTGGCGGGTGTCAAAAACACCTTAATTATTTTTGTATATATTAAACCTTTCCTTTTTAGTTTAATAATATTAGAAAATCTTATTGTTTTATTTTCTCTCAAATCCGTTCCTCTTCTTCCTATTTCCCCCTCTTTTTCTAACCTAAAATCAATAAATTACTGATTCAAGAAATAAAATAAGGTATCAGAAGAAAATGCTTCTGTCTCACGTTCGCATGATTCCAACTGAGTTTATCGTACCGATGATCCGCACAATGAATTTTATATCCACCTGAACGAGAATCCAGCTCTCGTTTTTGTTTCTAGTCTTTTTACCGGAGTAAATTACCACGACTGAGCTAGGTCAATGAAGAAGACACTTATATCGAAGAACAAATTTCGCTTTGTTTCTGGTGCTATTAGGAGCCCCAGGATGATGATTCACAGTATGAGGCGTGGGTGAAATGCATTAACTTGGTACTCTCATGGCTGCAAAGGGCTATCCACTCGGACATTGTTCAAAGCGTAATTTGGAACAACACGGTGTACGATCTTTGGAAGGATCATTATGATCGTTTTAATCAAAGAAATTTAGTTCGAATCTCAAACTTGATTCACGAATTTTATGCACTACAGCAAGATAATCTTTCAATTACCTCTTACCATACTCAGTTGAAAATTCTTTGGGATGAAATAACAAATTTAAGACCGTTGGGTTCTTGTTCTTGTTTAGCATTGAAATATATGAATCAAGATTTTACGTTGAAATTTGTTAGGGGTTTAAGTGATGTAAAAACATTTTCTAATGTTCTTAGTAATGAAATCTTTGCCATTGTTGTTCAGCATGAACGAACCTTTTCTAATGTTCTTAGTAATGAAACTAATATCTTTTTGGTAGACAAATTTCCTACCGTTAAGTTTAGGGATAGAGGAGATAGGCAAGGTAGTACTAGTGTGTCAAAGAAATTATATTCGGTGTTGCCAAAAATCCTCTTTGTATCTTATGTTGTTTTTATGGCCAAACATGGTTTTCCTCTAAATTATAGGCAGAGTAATCAACAACCTAGTTAAATAAATCAGATTGGGTTACATGAGAATAGTGGAGGTGATCAGAATATTCATAATGTCCCTAAGGCTCATGGTCAAATTGTTCACAATGTTTCTTTCACTAAGGAACATTATGAGAATTTACTCAATTTGTTACACGAATGTGGCCCTGCTCAGACTTACATTGCTCATCCCTCTGTTCAAACTTTTAGAGTGAACATGTTGAATTCTGCTTTTGATCTTTCTTCACCTCAGGAGTCAGGTATCATTCTTAATTGTTTTGATTCATTTCAAAATTCAGTAACTCCTTGGATCTTAGATTCATGAGATACTGACCATGTTGTTTGTTCTTTGCTATATTTTATAGATTATGTTAGTGTTGATAATAAATTTGTTAAACTTTCTAATGGTGCATTAGTCAAAGTTTCTCATATTGGTACTATTCAAATTTCTTCTAACCTTGTTTTATTTAATGTGTTGCATAGATCTTTTTTAAGTTTAATCTAGTTTCAGTTTCACAGTTGACTAAGTCTGTTAAAATTTGCTTAATTTTTAATTCTGATTCTTGTTTTATTCAGGAAGTCAAGAATTGGAAATAGATTGGTTTAGCTAAGCATGTTGTTGGCCTGTATCAGCTTGATGTCAGTGATTCTGCTTTTCTTTTTCAGTCTTTTGTTTCTTGTAATGCTTATGCTAGTACTTCTAGTTTTGATCTTTGGCATGTTAGACTAGGACATCCTTCAAAACAAAGGATGAGACACTTTTGTTTGTTAAATTCTGATATTCCAATGAGTTCTAGTTCTGATAATCATTGTGATATATGTCATTTGTCTAAGAATAAGAGTTTTCCTTTTCCGGTGAGTTCTTCTTGTTCTGAAAATATTTTTGACTCGATCCATGTTGATGTTTGGGGTCCCTTCCATGTTACAAGCATTTATGGTCATTTCTATTTTTTTGACTATTGTAGATGATATGAGTAGATTCTTATGGATTTATCCTATGAAATATAAATATGAAGTTAGGAGTATAATTGATTCTTTTTATCAAATGGTAAATACTCAATTTTCTACTAAAATCAAATGCATAAGAATAGATAATGCTAGGGAATTTGACATGACTGAATTTTATCGTGCTAAAGGAATAATTCACCAAAATTCATGTGTTTATACACCTCAACAGAACAATATTGTTGAAAGGAAGCATCAACATTTATTAAATGTTGCTAGATCTTTAAGGTTACAAGAAGATTTACCCTTAATGTTTTGGACTGATTGTGTTTTACTTGTTACCTTTTTAATTAACATCACTCCCACTCATGTTTTAAATGATAAAAAACCTTTTGAACTGTTATATAACAAAAAACCTAAGACTAAACATTTAAGGTCTTTTGGTTGTCTTGCTTATGCTAGTGTTCTTCCAAAACCTAGAACTAAACTTCATGCTCGAGCAATAAAGTGTGTGTTCATTGGTTTTCCTAGAAACATCAAAAGTTTTAGGTTGTATGATTTTCTAAATAAAACAATTTTTGTATCTAGGGACGTGTCTTTTTCAAAACACATTTTTCCTTTTTAAAGAAAATAGATTAGTTATGGATAATGTTGTGTAAAACCTATGTTTGATTTTGATATAATTAAATCTTTAAGGTTCAATTTGTAAAACTTAAAATTGTTTTTATAAGTCCCTTAATAAGTTTCAAAACACCAACACTTTAAAACTGATTTATAAAACTCAAACTCAAAATATTTTCTAAGTGTTCCAAGGCAAAACCATTGAAAATCGTCTAGGAGTATCGATACCTTTTTTGCAAAACTTGGTCACTGTCGGAACCATATCGATACCTCAAACCCCTAGTATCGATACGCCCCTGTGTTAAATGAATAAGCGTACCGATACGGATAACCCTCGTATCGATACAGGCTTTATAATTTTTAAATATTAAGTCGGTTTAAAAATATGACCGTTGGTGTTAGTTGGTTGGTAACCAAACTTTAAAAAGTTGTTGACCCGTATCGATACGCTTAACCCCCGTACCGATACGGATTTGGACAGTGAGCTAAGTTCAGAAAAAGGTATCGATACGGCCCTTGTCGTTTCGATACCCAGTACCGATACGCTTACGTGCGTATCGATACCCCTTATTAAATGCACACAACGGCTCTTTCTTTTCTGAGACAGGTACTGATACACCTTCTCGCGTACCGATACTGGTAGCTGCAGAAGTGCATTTATGGTGGTAAGAGAGGGTTCCAACGGCTCCATTTATGTTCCCAACCACCCAAACGGCTAGAAATCAATGAGGAGGTATAAAAGACACATCCAAAAGCATCATCAACAACTATTGATCTTCAAGAAAACACCTATTCATCAAATCCAAGCAATTGTGCCAAAATTCCTATTTGTCTAAAAATCCCAATTGTAATCTTCATTCATATTTTGTTCAATTGGGTTGAGTGCTTCTAATTGGGCTATCATTTGTATTGAGAGATACCTTATTAGCCAACAAATTTCTTTGTTCATTTGTGTGAGGATTGGGTTGATTTTTGGGTAGAAAAATCAACCGAAATCGTAAAGGGTTGCCTCCTTGTCCTAGAAAAAGGGGAAGAGCAATTAGTGGAATTGTTGCAAATCCTTAGTGAAGCTAAGGTAGTGGATGTAGAGTTCATTTGGAACTTGAACCACTCTAAATACCTTGTCTATTATTTTTAATTTGCAATTTCCACCACAAAACCTTTAAATTTCCAATTCACTGCCCCTCTTGTTCAATATCGATCTTGCGATCCACTCAACATGTTGTTTTACCACAGTGTCAAAACACTGCTTTTGTGGATCATTTTCATAAAGTCAAACAACATAAAAAAGTTCCAAGTTCAACAGTTAATAATCATGATAATACATCCACTAATAAAACCTATGAACATCAATTCTTAGAAGGTCACATTTGCCAAGATTCCATCCAAACTGTTTCTCCAGTCTATGTTTCAGAACCTTCTGATTCTTTAGATAAATCATCTGATTCTTCAGATAGACAACTCATTGCTCCTACACGCCCAACAAGGAATAAGCAACTGCCTTCACATCTTAGAGACTATCATGTCTCTTTGCCAAAGCCAAGAACCTCTCCTCACTCTATTGCTCAGGTAATATCTTACCAACATCTTTCTCATGCATACATGTTTTATGTTTATACTGCTAAAATTTTTATTGAACCTAAAAGTTACAATCAAGCTGTTAAGCATGAATGCTGGAAAGCTGTCATGAATGAGGAAATATTAGCATTAGAGAGAAGTCATATATGTGATCTTGTCCCACTTCCTCCTAGAAAACTAGCTATAGGATGCAAATAGGTTTATAAAACAAAGTTGAACCCTGCTGGTAGTTTAGAAAGGTATAAGGTTAGGTTAGTTGCTAAAGGGTACACCCAACAACCTGAAATTGATTACCTTAATAATTTTAGTCCTGTGGAAAAATTAACCACTGTTAGATTAATTCTTGCTCTTGCTGCTGCTTAGAACTGGTTTTACATCAACTTGATATTAATAATTCTTTTTTGCATGGTTATTTTGATGAGGAAGTATACATGCAATTGCCCCTGGTTTTACTCCTCCTTCTCCTGGTTTAGTTTGTAAATTAAAAAAGTCTTTATGGGTTGAAGCAAGCCAGTCGTCAATGGAATGAAAGGTTAACTTCAGCTTTATCAGATCAAGGTTTTAGACAATCTTCTTCAGATTTTTCTCTTTTTACTATAGGAGAAGGGTCTGACTTTATTGCTTTAGTCATTTATGTAGATGATATAATTCTTGTTGGACCTAATATAACTTCAATAAATTCAATTAAAAGCTATCTTCATGATACTTTTAGGATAAAAGATTTAGGCAACTTGAAATTCTTTCTTGGTCTTGATGTTGCTAGGAACAATAAAGGCATAAATCTATGTCAGAGGAAATACACTTTGGATCTATTGGAGTATTTTGGTTTTACCGAATCTAAACCAGTATCAACACCAATGGTTCCAAATAAAACCCTCTATAAAGATGATGGTGAACCCTTAACTGATATCACTTCTTATAGAAGAATCATTGGTAAACTTTTGTATTTAACTAATACAAGGCATGATATATGTTTTTCCATTGAACAATTGTCTCAGTTCATGTCTGCACCTACTAATTCTCATTTGGCTGCTATTCATAAGGTCCTTAGATATCTTAAGGCCACACCTAGTCAGGGATTATTCTTTCCTGCCTCTAATCAGCTAAAGTTAAATGCCTTCTGTGATTCAGATTGGACTTCATGTTCAGACTCTAGATGCTCTACAACTGGTTTTTGTATATTTCCTGGTTCAGCTCTTATCTCTTGGAAGTCTAAAAAGCAACAAACAGTGTCAAGATCCTCTAGCGAAGCTGAATATCGTGCTTTGGCCACAATTGTTTGTGAAATTTAGTGGCTTAATTATTTACTTAATGACTTACGTATTACTTTTTCTTCAGCTAAACTATATTGTGACAACCTTTCTTCTATTAAACTTGCAGAAAATCCGATACATCATGAACGTAATAAGCATATAGAGATCGATTGCAACATAATTCGATTGAAGGTTCACAACAGGACTATCACATTGCTGACTGTTTCAAGTCAGAATCAACTTGCTGATTGTTTCTCAAAAACTCTGCTTGTGACAGCTTTTCAGACTTCAATCATCAAGTTGGGCATTCAAAACTTGTATGCTCCAACTTGAGGGGGGTATTAGGAGGTTATTATCTAGTTGGTTAAAGTTTGTTAAGGGTAGTTAATAATATTAAGAGTGACAAGTGTCAAAAAAAGCTTAATTATTTTTGTATATATTAAACATTTCCTTTTTGGTTTAATAATATCAGAAAATTTTATTGTTTTATTTTCTCTCAAATTCGTTCCTATTCATCCTATTTTCCCATCTTTTCTTAACCCTAAAATCAAGAAATTATTGATCCAAAAAATTTAATAAGGAGCAGTCGCATCTGCACTATGACTAGCAACAACCTTTCCCACAATAGCATTGGCATCTATTTCTTGCATAATGCTGCAAAGGGAAAAACAAAGAAAAGAAGTAACAAGGATACAAAACCACTCTTATGTATGGAAGCGGATTGAGATAGCTTAGAATCCCTAAAGATGACCATTACAGTTCCTGTTGTATTGTTTACATACTAAATTTTAACTAGCAAGCCTAAAAATCTTATCTATTGTACACATTTACCAATCATGCTAATTGATGGCATTCTAGGTAAAAATAAAAGACTTTTAGCAATGTTAAAAACTTCAAAATTAAAGGGATCTTGACTATTACCATGCAAACAAGAATAAATAGTGTTATCTATGTCGCAACCTTTTTTTCGGACTCGACATTTTAAAACAAAACAATATAGTCACCACCAATATTTTTTAAAAGGTGTGATTGGATCACCTAAAAAAATGAGTTATTTTAATATAATCGTTTTATTTTATTAAAACAACAATTTTGGTCTACGAAAAACAAAAATGGGTTCATAAGTCGGTTACGCATGGGGAAGGGTTAGCACCCCATAGCGCCCAAAATTTGGTACCTAGCCGATTACAAAACGTTTTAATGTCAGAATTCGTAAGTTCGTATAAAATCCAACTTATTGTCCATTTATGAGTATGGTTCCATTTTAATGGCCCCATCATCTAGAGAGTAAACCCTAATCACCGCCAACATTTCTAGCGCTAACCCGTTACCTCCTTTCGGTAAGACACCACATTTATTATGTTACATTTTTAAGCAAACAATAAAAAACAATTAATGTGTTGAACATTTTATTTATTCTATGTTAGTGATTATTAACCTAAAGAATTGTCTGAGTTATTTTTACCTATTGAGGTTCAAATGTAGTTAAGTGTATATTATTAATTTTTGATGTGAGAAGAGTTTTTATTTTTTTAACTACAAGGCTCTAAGTAAGTCTTTTAAGAAACTAATCCTAGGGGTTTTAGCTAAATTGAAATTCAAATAATTTGGACAGTTAAAGATTTAACACGGACTAAATTAACGAGATATCTATAAAAAGGTAACATTAACTAAATTTAAAAAACTAAATAGAATAACAAAAGGGGAAAAGAATTTAAAAGCAAATTAAAATATGTGCAAAGTTTTATATAATAATCATTAAAAAGAATGATACAAAAGGATTTGAATTAAGTCGTTTGATTCGCTCTTATTTTAAAATATGAGTACAAGACTAAAAAGCACCATATTTCAACTTTTATTTTAAAACAAAGATTAAAACACCTGATATGATCCCGGTTGAGAGCTTCGAATCATATATGTTGTTGCTCGATCGTGATTCGAGTAAGAACTTGAATGTCGTTTACCGTGGCAAGTTAGTTGCCGTGACAACTGGAGTTGTGAAGTTTGTCGTGGAAACTAAGTTTAAGATGGGAATGGATAGTGTTGAAAAATATGGTAGAAGGAAAAATGGATACGGAAGAGAGCGAAATCGAGCTAAGAACCAACTAGCTATATCAAGCTAGGAACCGACAATATAAAGTGATGATATCAAAGTGATAGAGGGTTGAACGCAACCTACTAACTATAAAAAATCTAATAACCAATACTATAAACAAATGAATGAATGAAGACTACAAGATTAACATGAAGCAGATATAGTTCTTCAAAAGAACTAGAATGAAAGCAACCTTTCAAAAAGAGTTTTAATATAAATCAAGTTCCCTTTACAAATGATCCTAAGGCGCCTATTTATAGAATTTCTAGGAAGCATATGAATGGTCACACAAAGATGAAACATTCTCATCAATTCAGAAATATAATACACTTGAATGCTTTGTATTTTCCCATCCTCAAAATTGGCCGAATATTCTAGATCATTTTGGGAATGAATCTAGATAATTTGAAGCTGAACATGTCCTTAATTTCGTACAAAGGATGAAAGACTCTTGGGCTACCTTGTCTTGCTTTTCTATGAAGAAAAAAAGGAATGAATATAGACAATGAGTGAATTTAGACACCCTTTTCGTCCACTAGGAGGTGACTTTTCCTATTCCATGTTGATCTTCACCACTTGATTGTCTTAATAAGTGAATTAAACCAGCCTTCATTGCTTTCTCCCTTAAAGAATTTGAACAACCACTTGAATTGGATGATAAAAATCAGATTTGAATGCCTTAAATAGGTGAATAAAGAAGGTCTTCAATGTCTTGTCTTTTGACTGAAGTTGAAAACACTCCTCCTCGATTCAAGCGTCATCCACATGTCCATACACCTAGTCACAGAGATAGACCTTATTCAAACTCTAAATTAAAACATGAATGAATGGACTACTCCCCTAAATGAACTCTAAGGTTAAATGCAATTCTTGCTTTAATGACCGGCTCTTGTTCCGGCTTGTTGGCTTCGTTGTGCTTAGTTCAGAGCAAACGAGCAGCAAGTCCTTGGTTCGAGGGCTGGTGAGAGAGAAGAAGAGAACAAAGAGAAAGAAGCATAACAAAAAAAATTCTTGCTTTAATGAACAACTTGCTTATTCAATTCAATGAGTATTTATGCAAACTTTAATTTCTCGTGCAAATTCATGCATAAGTAAAATAAAGTATTCATCTCTTGTTGTTGGTCTTTCTTCTTCTCGTTCCAAGCTTGTCATAAACAAACTATCCATGGTTGCTTAGAACTTCTTGGCCCATGCACGTGTAATGGGCCCACTTGGGTATTCTTCCGTGTCTTTGTTGTTAGGAATCACATCAGTCCCTCCCTGTTTAAGGTGATTTGTCCCCAAATCATCATCGACATCAAAAGGAGATAAGTCAACAACATTAAAGGTAGCGTTAACATTAAACTCGCATAGTGTAACCCTCTCGACCTGGCCTGGATGCAGCACCAAACTGAAGAGGTCATAGGGGGAATATTGAAGTAAACCGGGAAGGTTTACCTCAATAAATAACTTTTTTCTTTTAATCTTGTCTAGATGCACATTGTTACCCTAAGTTAGAAGTCTTACATTGGAAGACTAATTTGTAAGTTCATCAAATTACAGGGAAATAATCCAATTTTAAGTTAACATCCTTTAATTTGTAACCCCCTTAGCCCGGCCTAGACGCCCGACCCAAACTAAGAAGATTACACATGGAAAATCAAAGTCAACCCGTTAAAGTCAACTCTGATTTACGACCCTTTTTTCCTTTATATTTTCTGAATGCACATTATTAACTTATATGATTAACAAAACATTTCAACGAAAGCGACACAGTGAACGGAACTCAAATAGGGGTTCAATTACACACAAACATCTTTTAGGGACTAAAATGTAAATTTCCCAATTTTTAAGGACTAATCAAGTTTTCAAGTTACCAATCTGAGATTTAATATATAATAAGACAACATGTCAAATTTCATCTTCAACAGACCGCTCAAACTCATTTAATTAAGCATCCAAGACCCAGGGACCAAAACCTAAGAAAAAGAAACCTGAAACAATTCAAATTCAAACTCAACGGTCGAGTGTTTCGAAACACCTGACTCTATATCGAAATGGTCGTTTCGAAACTAGGTTGACCGTTTCGATACTCGGGTGCGTTCCGAAACCCGTAACAAACACTGCTTACCACTAGCAAAATTGTTCCGGAAAATTCCTACCCGTTCCGAAACGTCATGGCCATTTCAGGCCTCTATTCCGACACAGGTAAGGGCGTTCCGATGCGCCTTGCCCTACAACAGTAGATTTTGCTGGTTTTTTTTACATCTTTCCACATCCAAAAACATTCCAATTCATGCCACAACATACATACAACATGTTTAAGCATCAAAGATCATCATTATGAAGCATAAACTAAAACATGACATCAATCATGCAAACATTGAAACTATAGGTATGCTCCCTAGTCCACCTAAGCCATACAAAGCTAAAATCAACATTCAAACCAAGAATCAAACCTCAAAGGCCACTTACAACTCAAAGGTAAACAACCAAACATGCTCAAGGTAATTAGCAACATCCTCAACCATCCAAAAGTATAAATCCCACCCATTGCCTCTTATTACACCAAAGTAAAGCCACATACTTTGCTAAACCAAAAAGCTTGGATTCCTTTGCTTGTGTGATGCCTCAAACACCTAATTCTCTACATTGATGAAATGAATGAGCGTATGCACAAAGCTTGGTGAGGCTCACTAACAACATTCAACAATGCATTTCACACAATTTGCAAAACCACCACTTTTCAACACATGCCTTTACACAAAACATGTCCTTTCAAGACATCAAAGCATTTTCTAAAACGTGCTCAAATGCATCATTCTAAAATAGCAAGTAAACCTTTGCTCATACTTTACCAAGCATCTCAAGCATTCTAGCATCACTTACAAGCATCTCATGCTTAATATTAACCATTTACATTATATTGGCTCGCAAGTGATAATCCATAAACCATACCAACAAAAGACACAATCGGATACACGGATTGCAAACTTTGTCCCACACGCTTCATACATACTACCGAACTACACAAGGTGGAGATCAATGGCACAATCACAACCCCTCAACACCCGTGATGGAGATTAATGGCACAATCACAACCCCTCAACATCACTCATCAGTAGTTGTATAATACCACTAACGAGAGTACGAGAGACATGCACAAGACTTATACACGGGATTAAACCATTCACCGTTGTGATCTTAGCCTCAATCGTTAGGGTACTTGGATGGAGATTATGGCACAATCACAACCCCTCGACATCCAAGGCGACTTTATTCACGGTGCACCCAATCCTATAGCCGGCTAACTATATCTGATTAATGCAACCAAAAACCATTTCCATCACTTGCCAATATAATCATTTAATCTCATTAATCCACTATTTTACAAGCATAAACACAATGCCATTTCCACAAGCATAACATGATTAACATCATATGCATTTATCACATGAAAACCAAGGATCGCTTACCTAGTGCATCCTTAACATAATGGCACTAAAATCCAGCAACAATCATGCTTAAAACAAGCTTTAAAGTAGTAATCAAATCCACATTTAACCCAAGTGCATTTTCATCAAAACATAGCACATTTCTGAGAGAGATTTTCGAACCACTTACTTTTGAGCTTAACTAAGTGTTTGAAACTTACTCGAAGCTCCCAAGAACACGCCCAAAGCAATACAAAGCTGGAAAATCCATTTCCACTCACCGTTACGCGAAGCCTTGCTCGCCGACATGAAAATTACCCCTTCGAAGCCTCCAACAACACCTCATTTGTTCCCAAAACAAGATCCCATGTTTACACAACATTAAAATAGATATATAAATGCATTAAAATGCATTTCAACACCAGCAACATTTCACTAACTCGTTGCTTACCCAAACTACACCAATTTACCCATCCAAAACAACCGAAAACTCAATTGATTGCTTCCTAAACCAAGCCTAGACAAGATACACCACTTCCAAAACATTATAAACATCAAAACATCTCTAACAAACAACCTAACCCAACCTTATACCTCCAGCAAGAAAGATTCCGGGATCTATGTTATCAAAACTTCATTTCAACGTAATAATCAACTTAGAACTCAATTAAAATCAATCCAAAATAGAGATTAACACAACTAGTCCGAAAATTAAGATTTCAACCACATTTTACAAGATTTTGATCTCCAATAAAAAATATAATGAAAACTCAACCAAAAACATTAATTAGAAGCCAAATATCTTGGGAATTTCAATAAAGAACTTTGATTAGAGGTTGAGAACAGGATTTACCTCCAATCCTTGCTTTCTTCAATGGATGACAAGTTTTCCCTTGCAAAATCTCGAAGAACTAGATAGGTTTTCTTGAAAATTGTTTAGGAAATATTGAGAGAGTGTTTGGAAGGAAAGAATTCTGGAGAAAGAGGAATGAAACTAGTGTTTGGTTGTAAATGAGGAGAAATTGGTAGTTACGTAATTGAATCTCTCATTAACCACCCTTTTAGTTAATTAAAATAAAAACCATTTTAAAGTCATTTAATTAAAACCCATTTTAAACACATGTCATATTCAGGAAAGCCTAAATTGCCATAAAGCCCCCTATAGATTCTATGAATTTGGCTTCTTCTTTAATAATCACATTTTCCATAGTTTGAAACTTCACAATTTGGTCACTACTCAAAATGTCCCACTACCGAGACTCTTTTTGTAAAATTGACATGACCAATCCGTTAAACACATTTTTAGAGGATTTTAGCAATTTTAACCACATTTTTATCCTATCCTGATCCTTGATTTCCTTCAATCACCTTACGTGATTCGAACCGTTCTCGACCAGTCCGGTCCGATGTCTAAAACATCTAGGCCCAAAACCAGGGCATTACATAATTAGTCACATTACATGCCACTATGTCAAATCTCATCTCAATTTGATCATCCAATCTCATTTATTTGCATCCACAACATTTAGGGACTAAAAGGTAAGAAACATATCTTTAAAAAGATTCTAAATAACTAATTAACCGCATAGTGTAACGGTACACTCGACCCTGTATTGATACACCTCGTACCAAAAAAGCTCAGGTGTTTAGATACACGAACCCGTATCGATATAGTCTCCTAAGCATATCGAAATACAAAATTCCAATAACCAAATTAACCAAGCATGTTTCGATACACCATGCACTATACCGAAACACCATTCCCATTTCAGACTCACCGTATCGATACAACTGTAGGTGTATGTTGCGTTCGTGCAATACTATAAATGATATGCAAATGGTGCAAGTATACAGGTCGAATGAGTAATAAAGTGATGAGTGAGTATCGTCTCCACTAGTATTGGAAGTGAACACAGTTCTCGTATCCAAATTGCTATAGTAACCAAATTGTAATATGAGTATGTTGAAGCGGAATGAAGGATGGAAAATGTTGTAGCAAAACAAGTAGACAGAGAAGAGATAATCAAATGACAGATAGGTCCTCTGTCAGATATGAAGCTCTCTACAGAATGGTTGGCTAGCTCGTGAAGAATAACCCTCTGAAACTCTTAACACTGCTAACGAATCCTAGTTCTCTACATTATGCTCAACGGGATTTACTTAGGTTGCTCCTAAACTATCTCTAGCAAGAAAGCTGGGAGACTAAAATGCTATAACAATACCTCTCGGCTTAACACTAAACACCTCACTCTCCTAATCTCTATCCCTCTTAGCTGTTTAAACCAATCACTTATCTCTAAGGTAGGTCGAAGTCCTTCCCCTTGGTTGTTACTCCATTGTTTATGGGATCTAAGGCTAGCTCTTTCGATCACTCACCCTAGCTAATGCTAAAGCAATGAACCTCTCACGAAGGTTGTCACACACTACTTTAACTGTCACTATTGGCTAAGGCTTACTCTCTTAATCATCACCCCAATCTTCACCTAGGGAACGACCATCACTCGAAGGCATCATAAATAATGGCCTGTCTCTCAACGCACTAACATCCCTAATCTCTTACAACCCTAGACTGTTTCTAAAGAAAGGAAAACTCTCGAAGGGGCTTAAGGTAGGGCTTATGTCTCAAAGCACTGACAACCCTAAGCTCTTACAGCATTAGGAAATTAAGCACACCACAAACAAAGCAAAGATCAAGAGAGAACAATAAACATTAACATGGAATTAAGAAAATAAACAAAGTATCATCCAACAAAACATACTCCATCTAAAACAGTTCATGGTTGGGCGATAATCAAACATATCATCCTCATACAACCCTCTAGATAAATAAATGCTATAGAAAAAAGGAAAGATAAACTCCCAGTTCGCTAGTGGACTGCCATGACCGCCTTAGGCTCGCCGCCTCATAAGAGGACGAAGAGGCCACACCTTAAGCTTCCCGATGAAGGACACTAAGTCTGGTCAACGATGAAGTGCTTATCCCCTCTGGTTGTGCTTTCTCTTGCACACTTTTCTTTCTCTCCTCCTTCTCTTCGCTTCCCTTGCCTTTGAAGAGATGAAGCCTTTATATAGTGGAGGGTGGTCTTCTAGGGTTTTGGCGCCTTGGTATCTCATTGGGGATCCCAACAAATATCCTCCGACAAGCTTTGTCCACCAGGGGACAAAAGGGATGGTCTGCAGATGGAGTGCGTCTGCTGCATAAAGATGCCTGACAGTGTCAGGCGTCCTTTCCTGCACTTCACGTGCTTGTACTTTCTTGCGCCAGCTAGCCTTCTTTCTCCTCCTTTGCTATATCATTTTGTTCCTTGCTTCTTCCCTCGCATTCTGCTATGTCATCTTGCACACAAACAACCCAAAAACTACCTTTCACGCAGCACGAACTCCACACGAGCAATAAATTGAAAAGCACCCATAATATACTAAAAATGCAGCCTGCATGCAATGCAATGCACTTGAAAACAAGCAATTGCTATAGAAAATAGGCATAATTATAGAGGTAATAGCATAGCTATCAGTGTATTGATAAACATGGGCTTGTAATGTCTAATTTTGCTGTTTTTCACTCTTAAATGCAACTCAAACTACCTAAACATGCTTCTAACATATACATAACATATCCAAGGATCAAACCTCAATCAAATATGACATATTCAACATCATCTCATGGAAACATGTATCAAAGTGAAACTATAGGCATGCAACCTCGAAACCAAGCCAAGCAAGATACCAAAACCCATAGTAAAGCACAAACCAATTTCCAAAGGCCATTTACAAGTCTAAAGCAGCGATATAAACTTTCTCAAATATGGAGTTTACACAAATCTCTAAAAAACACAACGAATCCCCCATTGCCCTTATTACTCACAATCTAAGCTAGAAACATACTTTCAAGAATGAAGTCTCTCTTGGTTCCTTGCTCCTCCCTGCCTTGCAAACCTCAATTCATTGTATTGATGGATAAAATATAGCGTAAGCACACAAGGTTTAGTGAGGAGTGCTAGAAAACAAAACACCATCAATGCATTTAAAATCATTTCCCAAATACACCTTGAAATCTCATTTCTATTACTTCAATCATCATTTGAAAACCATCAATGCTTTAAAACCATGAAATTTAACTAATCAAAAACCCGCATAATAAACCATATGCAACATGTATCACGAACCAACAACAAGTTCTATTGCTAACACTAAATTTAAGTTTTCCCATGCATAATGTAAAGTGTCCACAAGTTCTATATTTCATGCACATTCCATCCAATATTGTTGTTGTTTTCGAGTACATTTATGCATAATTAGGATCATACATTGCATTTTACAGTATCTCTTTACTTTTCCATATTTTTCTAGATTATGCTTTGTTTGGTAAAGAAAATGTATTGTTTTAGTGTACCTTTGGTTTTAGGTATTAGAGGCTGACAGAGAGAAAGAGGAGCTGAGGATGTGATGTTGAGGCAGCGAACCAAGGAATTGTATTGACGTAGTTCTAAACAAAGACAACAGCTGTGTAGTAGCTGCCGCCGCCCACCATGGCGCCCAAGACAACAAACTATGGAGTTGGAGAACTAGAGTGCGATTTGTAGAGCAGAAAATCTTGACTCTATTGATGTTGTCCACTCAGCTTTTCAACGTCTGTAGCATCAGACAGAGCCGCCAAAGGTGAATCTCGAGTTTACTTGCGGAACAAGGAAACGTGATAAATTCCACATTCAACTCAATGAAGTCAGAGTTTAAAGTCACATTTAATGTGGAAAGCTAATTTGAAGAATTCCACTTCAAGATATATCCATTGTAATTCTAATTCAAAGCAATTTTAAGTTTTCCTTAGGCATAGTTTAGGTTTTCTTGTCGCCGACATGTTCTAATTCTCTCCTTGGGTTTGGGTTATGTTGTAATTAGTTGTTAGAACAGTTGTGTAGGATTTCAAGTTTGTTTTTGCAAATAAAATTACAAGGTTTACTTATTCCATGTTCTTCACAGTTTTTCATTTAAGTCGAAAGATTTGTTGAATTTTATACATTTGTCCGTTATCGAGAGAGTCGAACTCACAGAAGAAGTAAGTACAATTTCATTTATAGACGGTGGACCAGTCCGGCCTATACATAGGTTAAGGGTTTAAGGCGTCTGAAAAAGAATGAATTAACCTTGTTGTCTTTGCATCATTCACGCCGCGACTGGTATTATCTGCAGTGGGCTTCAACAAAACTCTGACTTAGGCATAAGTAGAGTCACTTTCGAAGCGTTCTTCTGAGCCTTGTAGTTCTGCCGAGTTTGCTACCGAGATACAATTCCATTCCTCTGCCGAGGAAGCGAGAGGGTCTCAACATTCTACCTGCCATCCACTACCGAGGCAACAGAGTCTGGCAGCGCAAAACAACTTGACTTATTCAACGTATTTTCACACTAAGCAGCAGCATAACCCTGCCATCTCTATCAGTTTGATCACTTCCTTTTTAATTACTTGTGTTTTTATTTTACTTTTCTTCTCGACATCCACCTTACTTGTGCATTTACTTTTCTTGTGCAGGAAAAATAATTCGAATCAAGTTGTCCAATCCCTGTGGGAGATGATATCTTTTATATTATAACTTGACAGGAGTGTGCACTTGCGCTCATAAATAGAGAACACCCGAACGTTCTACAAGTTTTTGGCATCGTTGCTGGGGTTTGGTAACAGTAAAATTTGTCCTTAGTTTCAGCACTTTTATTTCTTCACGATTTATTTTATTTTTATCTTTAGTCGAAAAAAGTAAAAGAGCTCAAGAAGAAATCCTTTTCTACGACGATATCAAAAAGGAAGAGAGCTCAAGAAGATTTCTACAATTTTACAGTTTCCTTTGTTATTGTATGACCAGGGCGAATCCAAACAAAGAAATCCTCTTCTACGACGATATCGAACGAAGAGAAAGAGAGCTCAAGAAGGAAATCAGATTAACCCTAGGGAAAACCAAAGAGGAAAAAAAGAAAGCAAAGGTAAACATGGACCCACCCAACAATGCTGCGAACGACAGGGATGGGCAGCAAAACTTGTCGCCCGAGAACAAAAAGACCCACCAAGGCAACAACCCCCTCTTCCGCCCAGATAGTGTAACGCCCTAAATTTGGGCCTAGATGTTTTAGAGTTTGAATTGGACCGGCCGAGAACGGTTCAAATCTTAAAGGGAGATTTAGGGAAAACCTAGTTTGGGATGTTTAAAAATATGGAAAGATACCTAAAAATCCTCGTTTATTATATGAATGATTATGGTGAAATCAATTTCACAAAATAAGGTTTGGAAATACTACATTTCGGTGTAGTGACCAAATCACAGTCTTTGCAAAATTTAAATAGTGATTATTTTGTAAAGGATTGAAACTTTGAATCTTTAAGGAGCTAATTTTACCAAAATGTTTTAATCAGATTTCACCATATTTTGGGTGATTTTAATAACGGTTTAATTACATGAAATAAAGATTGATTAAAGGAAAACTATCTTTGACTTTTCATAACTACCATACGTCAATTTTCTCTCATTTCATTTTCTATCAATTTCTTTTCAGCCAAACACGTTTCCTCCATCAATTAGAATTTGATTTTCATTTCTTTTGATGAGATTTCAATCTCCTTTTGATTCCTAATCTTTTCCTCATCAAATCCTCTTGTTTTCACATTGAATTTTCAAGAAAACTTGCCCAAATCAAGGAGAAATCAGCCATTAGAGGTAAGCTTCGTCCTTCTCTTCTAATGATAAGTTCTTTACTGAAATTCTCAAGTTATCAATCCTTTTTAATGATTTTTTAGTTGCTTTAATGTTAGAAACAAGAAATTGTATTAAAACTCGAGGTTTTTGGAGAGATCTTGATGATTTTCGTGGTTGATGGTTAGGCTCTGTTTTGAGGTTGTTTTTTAATATATTTTGGATGTTAATTGATGTTATAAATGAGGTTTTATCAAAAAATCCCGAATAGGCTTGGATTCCTAAGTTTTGCATGCTAGAATGGTGGTTTTTGGGGTGGTTTTGGTGCTCTATTATAGCTGGAGGTATAAGGACGCGTTTAGAAGAGATAGATCTTGGCTGGGCTTTGTTTTGGAAGAGTTTGAAGATGATTTCTGTTGTTTTTGGTAGCCGAAATGATGTTCTCGAGTAGAGCAGCGAGTTTAGGTGTGTGGCTGGTGATTTCATTGCATGATGATGCATTAATCCTCTGCTCTTATGTGTTATAAACAGGGGAGACATCTTCGGACGCCTTTGGTGTTGATCCGGAGCTTAGATAGCGTTTTGGCGAGCAATCGAAACGTAATCGGGTAGTGCGAATGGTTTTAGAAGTCCTTAATGGACAAAGAATTTTTTGGGGGGATTCAGGAAAGGTTTGAAACACATTCCTAAATCCGAAAGTAAGTATTGGCTAGATTGGTCTCTTATATGTGGTGATTGCCCCTAAAATGCTTTTACATGCTCATGGTTTGAGATAGATAAATTCCTACTGTTTTTATGCATGATTTGTAGCATGAGATGATGCTTGAAATGATTTCATGAAATAACATGTTGCATTGATGAGTTTTGAGCTTTTGTTCTAAAGCATGACAATTGTTATGGTTTTGAAATGAGATGAGAAAGATTTGAGAAATGTTGCATGAAAAATAGTAGGTGAGATGATGTTTTGACATAGTATATTGGCATAGAAGATGAGATACTTACTGGATATAATTGATCGATCAATAGGATGAAAGTGCACTATAAACTAAAAATTTGTATGTGCTCTTTAGTTTAATCCAAAGGGAGAGACCGATGATGGGCATTCCATCGAGTAGGATTTGGTGAAATTCCCAAGCTTTGTGGTGATGAGAGATTCCACCATGCGAGCACGGTGATGTAAGATTCCACCGGAAATTATGTTACTAGACAAGTGAGTACGGTGATGTGAGATTCTACCAGAAGAGTCTAGTGGTTTGAGAATGATGTCTGCATATCCGAGTAATAATGAGATGTGAAATGCCAATATAATATATGAAAATGCTTTTGATTCACATGTACCTATTGATGAGATGATTTATGCTATGAGAAATGCATATGAGATTTGTATATGAAATGCTTTGGTTTTACAAGCATGTGTGTGGCCTTGCATGAGATTTGCATTGGTTTAAATGCATGAGATAGAATTGTGGTACATGTGTTTTCAACGAAGAGTTGCTTTGAAATGGTTTTCAAGCATGAGATAGAATGAACATGTTGTAGAAAAGGCTTTTGAGAAAGTGTTTTGAATAATGCATTGTTGTGTTGGTTTTCTTTAGAGCTTGCCTCACTAAGCAAAAGTGCTTACTCTCTCTTTTACCAACATTGCAGATAATTGAGGTGTTTTTGGGCAGCAAGAAGGTTAAGAACATCCAAGGAAGTGCATAACTCATGTATGGTGATATTTTTATACACCTTAGTTTTGATATTTGGCAGTGGGACACCAAGGTTGTATTTGGGAGATGTGTTTTGAACTCCTTAAGTTTGTGGCATGTTTTTGATGGCTTGTATAGGTTGTAATTGGTCCTAAAGGTTTGGCTTGAGGTTTGGACTCTATAATTGGTTTGGTGGATATGAAGCATGCATGTAGTTTGAGTGTTCTTGTGCTTGATGCCATGTTTGAGATTATCCTTCTTATACGTGTTCTTTGAAGTTTAAACATGTTGATGGTATGGTATGATATGTTTTGAAGCATGTTTGAGTGGGCTAAAAGGTGAAAAACCAGAAATTTCTGTTGTCACAGTGCTGAAAGTGTTTCAGAACATTTTGGCTACTGGAGAGGCCTATTTCGATACCGGTCTCGGAACGCACCCGAGTACCGAAACGATAAACTTCGTTTCGATACTGGCATGTCGGTGCGAAGGCCAGTGTTTCGAAACGGATGACCGTTGAATGATGATTTGAATTTTTAAAGTTTTCATGTTTTACATTTTAGTCATGGATGTTGTGGATGCAATTGGTTGAGCTTGGAATGTCTTTTTTGGTTGAAACTTGACAGAGAAGCATGTGATATGACTAATTACATATTGGTAAGCTTAAAATCTGCAAGGTCCTTATATTTTCTAAAAATTACATTTTGGTCCCTAAAAGTGTAATTCATGCAATTGAGTCCTTAAATGTTTCCGATTGATGTGCCCTTCTCTTATATGATTCTTGAGTAATCACATAGGCTTAATGTGCACCTAGAAAAGATAAAAAGAAAAAAGGGTCGTTAATCAAGGTTGACTTTCAGGTTGACTTTGGTTTTCCCCGTGTAATCTTCGTAGTTCGGGTCAAATGTCTAGGTCGGGCTAAGGGGATTACATTTGTTGGTATCAGAGCCAGGTTACGAATAATTGGGGCTCGGTAAGTGGTTAATGTATGTGGTTATTAGGGGTGTGCAAAAAAACCGAAAAACCGAAACCGAAACCGAAACCCGAAAAAACCGAACTGAAAAATTGGTTAACCGAACCGAAAAATTCGGTTTTGGTTTGGGTTTTTATTTTTTTTAAAAGAAACCGGTTCGGTTACGGTTTACGGTTTTGGGATAAACCGGGTAACCGAACCGACCAGTTATATAATATATATTATTATATTATATGTTATTTTATTATTTTATATTAAAAAATTAAATTTTATTTTATTTTCTCATTCCCTAAAAGTAAAACCATAATTTTATTTTATCAAGTTTAAGTGTTTAACTTGCTAATATTAGAAAAGATAATAATATCATGTGTCGATTTTAAAAAGTATGTACTTTTTTCTAACATATTATTAAAATTTATATTTTTAATAAACAAAATAAAAAACCGTTACCCGAACCGAACCGAACCGAATTTTTCGGTTAACCGACTAAACGGTTAACCGGTTGAATGGATACGGTTTAGGGTCGAGAATTTAGTGACCCGAACTTACCGGTTAACCGAAATAATTTGCTAATGGTTAACCGAACCCGGTTTTGCACACCCCTAGTGGTTATGTATGATTGTGACCTTTCGGCGAAATTATGGTGTGTGAATATTGATGTATGATTCAATTGAGATGAATTTGTGATGCTATGCTATGTTTGGAGTGTGGCTGGGCATCCCATTTCTATATAATTACTAATGAGAAGAATTGGTTTCAAAAATGAGCTTGAGTACTTGGATTACTTACTATATTATGCCTAATTGAATTTGTTGTATTTTGTCAGTGCATTGTTTTTATTATAGGTCCACGTAGACAGCTCAGAATCAATACTCGATCTATGGCTGAGATTGAGAATGTAGAGAATGCTGAGGATCTACCTCCTCCTCCCCCTTGTGGACCACCTAATGGTAGTGGAGCTGGGGTTGGTGCTGGGGTTGCTGGACCCGAGGGAGGTCAGGGGCAAGCTGCTCCCGATATGACCGTGTTGTATAGGCTATTGCTGGAGCTTTCCTAGCAACAATAGCTAGAGCTCATGGAGCTGCACCACAGGATGGTGCTAATATAAGATTGTCGTTTGAGTGTCTTTGCAGTCTGGGAGGGACTGAGTTTAGGGGGTTGACCCCGGAAGGTTCCAAGTCTTAGTTAGAGAGTACCAAGAGGATACTTGGACAGCTAAACTGCAACAATGTTCAGAAGCTAGGATGCATTATGCCACTACTGCATGGTGATGCATATACGTTGTGGACGTCCACTATTGCAGGAATGGAGGATGATGAAGTGACTTGGACATTCTTCTTGAATGCGTTGAAGCGAAAATATTTGGGAGTTCGCTACCTCGACGAGAAAAAGAGGGAGTTTATGTCCCTTGTGCAAGGGAGCATGTCTGTGGCTGAATATGAGATTCAGTTTGTTCGCCTTAGTCAATATGCGCCTGAGCTAATTCCCAACGAGAGAGAAAGATGTGAACGATTCTATTACGGGCTGGTGGCAGATATAAAAACCTATATGCTCGCAGCTGATTATACTGATTTTGATGTCTTGGTCACTAGAGCCAAGGACATTGAGCTGAATCTTGGATTGGCGAGCCGAGCAGAAGGATCTAGCTCGGGAAAGCGAGCTACGGAACGTGATTATGGTAGGGATCGCAACAAGAGGCATAAGGATAGAAAGCCGCATTTTGATGCTAGACGAGGGGGTGGTAACCTTGGAAGAGGTTAGAAATGACCAAATGTTTTCTTGAGGACTCCTGAATGTAATCGGTGTGGTAGGAGACATGCTGGTGAGTGTTGGGGTAACCTTGGTACATGTTGGAACCGTGGTAACCGGGGGCATATGAAGAAAGATTGTCATCAATCGCTGAGAGAGGGACTGGCTCCGGTGAGAGCAGCTGAACCACAGAGAGGTCGTGGGTGCGGCCATGGTAATTTTCAGCGTAAAGATGAGGGTGGAAGGAATGTGGCGCCTATGGTGGCTGTCCAACCTGAGGGTGGCGGTCAGGCTCAATTGTATGCCCATCGTGAGGGAAGGAATGACATGGACGTGATCGCAGGTACCTTTACTTTGCAATCCTTGTCATTACTTTCTTTGATTGATTCTGGATTTACACACTCGTATATATTGCGTGAACATGATCGAATGCTTGGTTTGCTTGTTGAGTCTTTATATGTTGGTATGCGTGTGACTAGTTCCTTTGGTGAGACGATTGTAACAAGAAAGTTGTATAGGAGATGCCCCTTAAAGGTGCAGATCATGTGTTTCTTGTTGATCTTATAGAATTTCCATTCTATGGTTTTGATGTAATTCTTGGCATGGATTGGCTTTTTGAGCATAGAGCCGTAGTGGATTTTGAAAGCAAGCGAGTTTCATTGAAACTTGTAGATGATTATGAGGTTGTGGTGGTGCGAGAAAAATGTGAAGTTTCTAGCTAATGTGGTGTCGACGCTTGAAGCGAGCCGAATGTTGCGTTAAAGATGTGTGGCTTATCTAGCCTTTGTTATGAATCCTACTTCAAAGGAGGTGTACGTCCAGGATATAAGGATCGTGTGTGAGTTCCCTGTAGTGTTTCTGGAGGAATTACCTGGTTTGCCGCCTAGTCGAGAGGTTGAATTTAGAATCGAGTTGTACGAGAACACAACTCTGGTGTCCATTGCTTCTTATCGTATAGCACATAAAGAGTTGAAGGAGTTGAAGACACAACTTCAGGACTTGCTTGACCGTGGCTTTATTCGGCCTAGTGTATCACCTTGGGGTTCACCGGTCTTGTTTGTTAAAAAGAAAGATGGCACGATGAGAATGTGCATTGATTATCGTCAGCTGAATAAGTTGACTGTCAAGAACAAGTATCCTTTTGCCAAGGATTGACAATCTTTTTGATTTGTTTCGGGGAGCGGCTTTGTTTTCAAAGATTGATTTGAGGTCAAGGTACTATTAGTTAAAGGTGAAGGATGTGGATGTGCCGAAAACAACATTTCGACTGAGGTATGGGCATTATGAGTTCCTTGTGATGTCATTTGGTTTGACGAATGCTCTTGCTTCTTTCATGGACATGATGATTAGGGTGTTCCATGAATTCTTGGACAAGTTCGTTGGGTGTTCATCGAAGATATCCTTGTGTACTCTCGTACTGAGGAGGAACATGAAGGTCATTTGAGGATTGATTTGCAAGCATTGTTGGAAAATCAGCTTTATGCTAAGCTGAGCAAATGTGAGTTTTGGATAAAGGAAGTTGTTTTCCTTGGTCATGTGGTTTCGCCTGAAGGGATTCGAGTTGATCCCCAAAAGGTTGAGGCGGTGATGAATTGGAAGCCTTCTATGTCCGTTCATGAAGTCCGTAGTTTCCTTGGGTTGGCAGGATATTATCGGAGGTTTGTGGATGAATTTTCTAAGATTGCTACCCCTTTGACGAAGTTGTTGCAAAAGGATGTTAAGTATGAGTGGACGGAAGCGAGACAACAAGCTTTTGAGAAGCTAAAAGCAGCTTTGACGCAAGCTCCTATCTTGGTTCAACCTGAATCAAGGAAAGAGATTATGGTGTATAGTGACGCATCCTATGTTGGTTTGGGGTGTGTGTTAATGCAAGAGGGTAAGGTCGTGGCTTATGCATCACGACAGTTGAAAAGTGCATGAGCGCAATTATCCTACGCATGACATTGAATTGGCTGCAGTGGTTTTTGCTCTAAAGATCTGGAGACATTATCTCTATGGTGAGAAGTGTACTGTGTACACATATCACAAAAGTTTCAAGTATTTGATGTCTCAGAAGGAGTTAAATCTTAGGCGACGACGATGGGTGGAGTTGCTTAAGGATTACGATCTAACGATCGAGTATAATCCAGGGAAGGCCAATGTTGTGGCCGATGCTTTGAGTAGGAAAGTGGCGGTGGAGTTAAGAGCGATGTTTGCTGGCTTGAGCATATCGCGTGATGGTGGTCTTGTTGCTGAATTGCAAGTGAAACCATCTCTAATCTAGTTGATTAAGGATAAACAATTGTTGGATGATTCATTGGTGCCACATGTACAGGATATTGCTGAAGATAGGCCATCGAATTTCTATTTTAATGATGATGGTGTTTTATGTTTTGGGAGTCGGATAGTGGTGCCAAATGATGATGAGGTGAGGCGCACTATTCTGACCGAAGCTCCTAGTAGTCTTTTTGTTATGCACCCTGGTAGTACAAAGATGTAACGTGATCTGAAGGATGAGTACTATTGGGTGGGATTGAAGAAAGATGTCGCTGAGTATGTGAGCAAATGTATGGTTGTCAGCGGGTTAAGGATGAGCATCAGTTTCCTTCAGGGTTGTTGCAGCCGTTATGGATTCCTGAGTGGAAATAGGAGAGGATCACCATGGACTTTGTGTCTGGTTTACCATTATCGCCATCAAAGAAGAATTCTGTTTGGGTGATTGTGGATCGCCTTATAAAGTGTGCGCATTTCTTACGTGTGCATACTACGTACACCTTGTATAAGCTTGCGGAGCTGTACATTGCTGAGATTGTACGTTTGCGTGGTGTACAAAAATCTATTGTGTCGGATAGAGATTTGAGGTTTACCGCAAGGTTTTGGGAGTGTTTGCATCAAGCTTTGGGTATGCGGCTGAATTTATGTACTTCTTATCATCCGCAAACGAATGGACAGTCGGACCGTGTTATCCAAGTGCTTGAGGATATGTTGAGGTGCTGTGTTATTGAGTTTCAAGGCTCTTAGGAGAAGCACTTGCCTTTGGTGGAGTTTGCTTATAATAATAGTTACTAGGCGAGTATTCAAATGGCACCTTATTAAGCTTTGTACGGGAGAAAGTGCAGAACTCCTCTTTGCTGGGCTGAAATGAGACAAAATTTGGTCTCGATGTCGGCTTTGTTGAAAGGAACCACCGAGAAGGTGAAGCTCATTTGTGAGTGTTTGAAGGCATCATCGGATCGGCAAAAGTCTTACGCGGATTTGAAGTGTAAGGAGATAGAATTTGCGGTGGGTGATCGTGTGTTTTTGAAAGTTTCACCTTGGAAGAAGGTGATAAGGTTTGGCAAAATGGGCAATTTGAGCCCAAGGTACATTGGACCATACGAGGTGATAGAACGTGTGGGTCCTGTTGCTTATAAGCTGAGACTACCTCAAGAGTTAGAAAAGATACATAATGTGTTTCATGTGTCCATGCTTTGGAGGTATAGATCGGACCCTTCACATGTTATGCATGTGGAGGGGGTTGAGTTGAATCCAGATTTGACATATGATGATGAACTTGTTGAGATTTTGGATTTGAATAGTAAGGTTCTTCGTGGTAAGACCATTGAGCTGGTCAAAGTGTTGTGGAGATATCGTGGGGCTGAGTAAGCCACATGGGAAAGGAAGGAAGACATGAAGAAGCAACTCCCTTACCTTTTTCCTCCAAGCAAATTTCGAGGATGAAATTTCTTAAGAGGGTGAGAGTTGTAACGCCCCAAATTTGGGCCTAGATGTTTTAGAGTTCGAATTGGACCGATCGAGAACGGTTCTAATCTTAAAGGGAGATTTAGGGAACACCTATTTCGGGATGTTTAAAAATATGGAAAGATACCTAAAAATCCTCATTTATTATATGAATGATTATGGTGAAATCAATTTTACAAAATAAGGTTTGGAAATACTATATTTCGGTGTAGTGACCAAATCGTAGTCTTTGCAAAAGTTAAATAGTGATTGTTTTGTAAAGTATTGAAAATTTGAATCTTTAAGGAGCTAATTTTACCAAAATGTTTTTAATCAGGTTTCTCCTTATTTTGGGTAATTTTAATAATGTTTTAATTAAAGGAAATAAAGATTGATTAAAGGAAAAACTATCTTTGACTTTTCATAACTACCTTTTCAGCCAAACACATTTCCTCCATCAATTAACCTTTGACTTTCATTTCTTTTGATGAGATTTCAATCTCCTTTTGGTTCATAATCATTTCCTCATCAAATCCTATTGTTTTCACATTGGATTTTCAAGAATACTTGTCCAAATCAAGGAGAAATCAGCCATTAGAGGTAAGCTTCGTCCTTCTCCTCTAATGACCAGTTCTTTACTGAAATTCCCAAGTTAGCAATCCTTTGTTAATGATTTTTGAGTTGCTTTAATGTTAGAAACAAGAAATTCTATTAAAACTCAAGGTTTTTGGAGAGATCTTGATGAATTTCGTGGTTGATAGTTAGGCTATGTTTTGTGGTTGTTTTCTAATGTATTTTGGATGTTAATTGATGTTATAAATAAAGTTTTATCAAACAAATCCCGAATAGGCTTGGATTCCTAAGTTTTGCATGCTAGAATGTTGGTTTTTGGTGTGGTTTTTGTGCTATGTTATAGCTGGAGGTATAAGGATGAGTTTGTGGGGTTTTTTTTATGTTGATTGATGTTTAGAAATGTTTAGAAGTGATAGATCTTGGTTGGGCTTTGTTTTGGAAGAGTTTGGAGATGATTTCGGTTGTTTTTTGTAGCCGAAATGCGGTTCTCAAGTAGAGCAGCGAGTTTAGGTGTGTGGCTGATGATTTCAATGCATGATGATGCATTAATCCTCAACTCTTATGTGTTATAAACATGGGAGACATCTTTGGACGCCTTTGGTGTTGATCCGGGAGCTTAGATAGTGTTTCAACGAGTAAGTGAAACCTAATTGGTGAGTGCGAATGGTTTTAGAAGTCTTTGAGGGGAAAAGAAACAAGGTTTGGGGATTCATGAAAGGTTTAAAACACCTTCCTAAGTACGAAAGTAAGTATTTGCTAGATTTCTCTCTTATATGTGGTGGTTGCCCCTAAAATGCTTTTACATGCTAATGGTTTGAGATAGATAAATTCCTACTATTTTTATGCATCTTTTGTAGCATTGATCGATCAATAGGATGAGAGTGCTCTATGAGGTAAAAATTTGCACGTTCTCTTTGGTTTAATCCAAAGGGAGGGACCGATGATGGGCATTCCAACGGGTAGGACTTGGTGAAATACCCAAGCTTTGTGGCGATGAGAGATATTGCCATGTGAGTACGGTGATGTGAGATTCCACTAGATATTATGTTACTAGACAAGTGAGTACGGTGATGTGAGATTCCACCGGAAGAGTCTAGTGGCTTGAGAATGATGTCTGCATATCCGAGTAATAATGAGATGTGAAATGCCAATAAAATATATGAAAATGCTTTTGATTCACATTTACCTATTGATGAGATGATTTATGCTATGAGAAATGCATGTGAGATTTGTATATGAAATGCTTTGGTTTTACAAGCATGTGTTTTGCCTTGCCATGAGATTTGCATTGGTTTAAATGCATAAGATAGAATTGCAGTACATATGTTTTCAACGAAGAGTTTCTTTGAAATGGTTTTCAAGCATGAGATAGAATGATCATGTTGTAGAAAAAGGCTTTTGAGAAAGTGTTTTGAATAATGCATTATGGTGTTGGTTTTCTTTAGAGCATGCCTCACTAAGCAAATGTGCTTAGGCTCTCTTTTACCAACAATGCAGATAATTGAAGTGTTTTTGGGTAGCAAGAAGGTTAAGAACATCCAAGGAAGTGCATAGCTCATGTATGGTGATATTTTTATACACCTTAGTTTGGATATTTGGCAATGGGACACCAAGGTTGTATTTGAGAGATGTGTTTTGAACTCGCTAAGTTTGTGGCATGTTTGTGATGGCTTGTATAGGTTGTAAATGGTCCTAAAGGTTTGGCATGAGGTTTGGACTCTATAATTTGTTTGGTGGATAGGAAGCATGCATGTAGTTTGAGTGTTCTTGTGCTTGATGCCATGTTTGAGCTTATGCTTCTTATACATGTTTTTTGATGTTTAAACATGTTGCTGGTCTGATATGGTATGTTTTGAAGCATGTTTGAGTGGGCTAAAAGGTGAAAAACTAGCAATTTCTGCTGTCACAGGGCAGGGTGTATCGAAACACCCTTAATTGTTTCGAAACGGGGGCCTGTAATGGCCATAACGTTTCGGAGCGATTGAAGGTGTTTTAGAACATTTTGGCTACTAGAGAGGCATGTTTCGATAACGGTCTCAGAACCCACCCGAGTACTGAAACGGTCAACTATGTTTTGATACGGGCGTGTCGGTACGAAGGTCAGTGTTCCGAAACGGATGACCGTTGGATGATGATTTGAATTGTTTAAGTTTTCATGTTTTACATTTTAGTCCTGGATGTTGTGGATGCAATTGCTTGTGCTTGGAATGTCTTTTTTGTTGAAACTTGATAGAGAAGCATGTGATATGACTAATTACATATTGGTAAGCTTAAAATCTGCAGGGTCTTTATATTTTCTAAAAATTACATTTTGGTCCCTAAAAGTGTAATTCATGCAATTGAGTCCCTAAATGTTTCCGATAGCTGGTCCCTTCTCTTATATGATTCTTGAGCAATCACATAGGCTTAATGTGCACCTAGAAAATATAATAAGAAAAAAAGGGTCGTTAATCAAGGTTGACTTTGGTTTTCCCCGTGTAATCTTCGTAGTTCGGGTCAAACGTCTAGACCGGGCTAAGGGGGTTACAGGCAGCCCTAGAATGTTCGAACCACTAGAGATTATTTGGAAAATTACATCAAATGGTTCGATCCGACAGTGATAGAACCTGAGATTGAGGCGGATCACTTTGATTTGAAGTAGGTTATGTTTAACATGATCAACACGTTAGGGTAATTTGGAGAGACCGCCACAGAAGATGCTCGACAGCACTTGAGAGGATTCTTGGACATCTACAGAGCATTCAAAATACACAGAGTCCATCAAGACGTACTGAGACTGACATTATTTCCCTATTTACTAAGGGATAAGGCAAACAAATGGATAACAACCAGCCAACATGATCGTTCAACACATGGACAGAGTTGTCAAGGATTTTCTGGACTGTTTTAGCTTGTCCAATGTCACAGACAAACTACGAAACGAAATAACAGCCTTACGAAAAGGGGATGGTGAGCCGATGTATAAAGAATGGTAGCGGTACAAATAGATGCTGAACAACTGCCCACTACATGGTTTTTCGGCTTGGACACAGGTATCATTGTTTTACAACGGGGTGAACTACCCAACACGGACGATGATTGATGCCTCAGCCTATGGAATCATCCTTGACAGACCACCAGAGGAGGAACTATGGATTCTAAACCAAGCCGCCAAGAACGAGTACATGTATCCAACAGCCCGCTGAGGCAGCGTGAAACCTGCCCAAAACACTTACGATGAGTGTGAGGGCAAACATGATTCCTCTGACTGCATCGCATATGCCAACTTTATGGAAGGATACTAGAGGAACAACAGACCTGCCCAGAACACCTACAACCCTAGATGGAAGAACCATCCCAATTTCTCCTAGAGCAACCCAAAGACTGCTGGAAACCCACAACAACAACATGGAGGTTACTAGCAGTACCTATCACGACAGTTGCTTGAACATCACCATAATATAAACACTTCTTCCTTATAATTTACCCTGCATACTTTCATATCATGTACTAATGATTTTATTTCTAATACAAATAAATTTATTGACAAAATAGAATCTTTCATGGACAAGACGGAAAACGTGATGAACAACCAAGAGGCAGCGATAAAAAATCTAGAGACCCAGTTTGGAAAGTTTGCTCAAGTCATCAGTACTAGGCCAATGGGTGGATTACCTAGTGACACTGAAATCACGAAAGGGAAATCCCATGAACAGTGCAAAGCTACAATAACCGGAAGTGGGATAAAACTAGAAGACCCATCAATGCCTTTCGCAAGAGAGACAACACCCGCTGAACCAGTGCAAGCCGGTGAGCAACCTACTGCGGCAGCCCCAGAAGAAAACAGCAGCGAACCAGAACAAGAACTGACAGATGACACTAGGAACGAGCATCAAGATTTTGAACCAGTTACTTCCTCCCATGATAGGATACCTCTCAAAGAAAAGACTGCCACCCCGACACCTCCACCACCATTTCCACAAAGACTGAAAAAGCAAAAACAAGATATGCAGTATAAAAAATTCTTGGACGTGCTAAAACAAGTAAAAATCAATCTCCAATTGGTAGAGTTGATCGAACAGATGCCCAGCTAAGCCAAGTTCTCAAAAGATATGGTATCCAAGAGAACAAGTGTTGGGGAATTTAAAACAATGGAAATAATAGAAGGATGCATGGCCATGCTGTACAATAAGGCACCACCCAAACAGAAAGATCCGGGCAGTTTCATAATTCCGTGCAAAATAGGTAGCAACCACTTTGTACGAGCCCTATGCGACTTAGGGGTAAGTGTAACCCTCTTAGCTCGGCCTAGACACCCGACCCAAACTAAGAAGATTATAGGGGGAAACCAGAAGCCAACTCATTAAAGCCGACTTCAATTAACGACCTTTTTTTCTTTTTATATTCTCTAGATGCACATTAAGATCATATGTGACCAGCAACACACTTAGAAGAAAGTGACACAACGATCGGAGTTCAATAAGGGGTTCAATTACATACATTTAACTTTTAGGGACTAAACTATAATTTCTAAAAATATTACATGGACTAATCCAATTTTAGGATTACCAATCCTTAATTAGTCATGTAACATGCCATCATGTCAAATTTCATCTCAAACGGATCATCCAAACTCAACCAATTGAACATAAAACATTCAGGGACCATAATGTAACATTTCAGAACTTTAAAAAATACTTTTTAATAGAAATTAACGGCTCGGTATCGGTACATTCTTGCTCGTATCGATACGCGGGAAGGCAGTAGCAAATATTGGGAAAAGGGTATCGATACGCTTCGTCGCGTATCGGTACGGCCTTCAAATTTTGTCTAGGCGTATCGATACGCGAGAAACTCGTATCGATACCCCTGTATTGATATGCCTGAAAAATGCCTTAGTGTATCGATACACAATCTCGAGTATCGATACACATATAAGAAAATCATGTTCCACAGCCCTCAAATCACATTTAACAACAACTAACAATGTCCAAAACATTCATACAAGATATATCCAACATTCCATACTCTTATGCATCAACATCCACTCACAAGACAAGCATTAAGCATGGCAATTCATGAAGAGACATTAAACTACTCAAGCATGCTTTTAAACACAAACCATAGCATAGCCAAATACTAAATATAAGACCATAACCCAAATATAGACCATTTACAAGTACAAAAACACAAACACAAACCAAACATGATCAAGGTGTTTAACATCACCAAACAAATCCAGGAGTAGAAATCCCTCTCATTGCCTCTTATTACACTAAAGTGAAAGCACATACTTTTCTTAGCTAAAATCACTTCGATTCTCCTTGCTCTCTTGCTGCTAAAGATGCTCAGTTCTCTAATTGATGAAACAAATGAGCGTAAGCATAAAGCTTAGTGACGACAGCTATCAACAAAACATTCATCAATGTATTTTATAAAACCAAATCATCATTCTTTGTAAACATATGCCTTCCTTTAAAACATGCAATTTAAAACATCTTTTCCACTTCCAAAACCACATGCTCATAGAATCATTAATTACAACAGCAAAATCCTTTGCTCATGCTTAAACCAAGCATCATATGCACTCAAGCATATCTCTCAAGCATCTCATGCTTTCTCAAAATAAATGTTCATCATTAATTCATTATATCAACGTCATTATATTGGCCCGCAAGTGATCAATACATGAACCATATCAAAATCAACACAATTGACACAATCAAATACGCGGATTACAAGCGTTGTCACACACGCTTCATACACACTACCGAATTCACTAGGTGGAGTTTAATTGCACAATCACAACCCCTCAACACCCGTGATGGAGATTAATGGCACAACCACAACCCCTCAACATCACTCATCGATAGTTGTATAATTCCACTAACGAGAGCACGGGACACAAACCACAAGATTCACACACATGATTAAACCATCTACCATTGTGATCTTAGCCTTAATCGTTAGGGTACTAGGATGGAGTTTACGGCACAATCACAATCCCTCGACATCCAAGGTGACTTTATTCACGATGCACCCAATCCTATAGCCGGCTAACTAGATCCGATTAAAGTAACCCCAAACCATTTACCATCACTTTCCAATATAATCATTTACCAACACCATTTCATTGTTTTACAAGCATAAATCACATTCTCACTTTCACAAGCATTAATATGCTTAAAACCAAATGCATAATTTATATAAACTCAATGATCACTTACCATGTGCATCCTTAACAAAATGGCATTTAAAAGTAGCAACATCATTGCTCAAAACATGCTTTAAAATAGTAATCAAAACACATTTAAATCAAGTGCATTTCAAAACAAAACATAGCACAATCCGAGAGAGACTTTCGATTTACTCACTCTTGAGCTTAGCTAAGTGTTTCAAACTTACACTAAGATCCAAAAACCACGTTCAAATTTTTTCGAAGCTGAAAAATCCTTTTTGCACTGATCGATACGCGAAACTTCGCTTGCCGACGCGAAGATCACTCGTCTGAAGCCTCCAAAAATGCTTCGCTTGCTTCCGGATCAAGATCCCTATTTTTAGAGCATCAAAATAGTGATTCAAATGCTTTAAAATGCATACCAACACCAAAAACTAACCACAAACACATTGCCCAACAAAACTACACCAATTTACCCTTCCGAAACAACCGAAAACTCAATCGATTGCTTCCTAAACCAAGCGCATCCAACATACATCACATCCGACCATTAAAAATCATCAAAACACATCTAAAAACAACTTAAACCCTTCCTTATACCTCCAGCATACATATAACCACCAAAACATCTCAAAAGCTCAACCAAAACTATAATGAAACTCACGGATCTCAAGGATTTCGGGATCTATATTATTAAAATACTTTTTCAACAACACATTCATCTCAAAACTCAATTAGAATCAATCTAAAACATAGCTCATCAACATCACTCCGAAAATAAAGATTTAAACCTTTATTTTGCAAGATTTTTATATTAAATTAAAACTATAATCAAAACTTAGTTAAAAACAACAACTAGGAGTCAATAATCTTGAGAATTTCAATGAAGAACCTAGATTAGAGGTTGAGAACGAGATTTACCTCCAATCCTTGCCTTCCTTAATGATTGACAAGTTTTAGCTTCCCAAATCTTGGAGAAGTTGAAGAGAATTCTTGAAAATGATTTTGAAATCAAAGAGAGAGTGTTTGGGAGAAAAATCTGGAGAAAATGGTTTTAGAAATGGGTTTTGCTGACATGAAAGTTAGTTACGTAAAACACTTCTCAGTTTACTGTTTTAACAAATGAATAAAATAAAATCTCTTCTTAATTAATCATCTAAAAATCTTTTAAAACACATTTCAATTTAAGGAAAGATAGAATTGCACAAAATCTCCCTTAAGATTCTAAGATTTTGACTCCTCTTTTGAAATAGCATTTTTCCACAGTTTTAAAACTTTACATTTTGGTCACTACCCAAAATGTACCACGTTCAAAACTCATTTTCTAAAATTGATTTGACCTACTTCTTAAACATGATTTTGGATGCTTTTATCAATTTTGTCATATTTTTATCTTATCCCAAAACTTGATCTCCCTAAACGACTTAATATGATTCGAATCGTATCCGACCGGCCCGATCCGATGTCTAAAACATCTAGGACCAAAACTAGGTCGTTATAGCAAGCATTAACCTAACGCCCAAATTTGTCTTCCAAAATTAGGAATAGGAGACGCCGGCCCAACAACAGTAATGCTCCATCTGGCCAACAGAACATACATACAACCGGAAGGAAAATTTGAGGACATCCTAGTGAAGGTGGACAAATTTATTTTCCCTGCCAATTTTCTGGTACTAGATTGTGAAGCATATGAAAAGGCACCAATAATCTTGGGGCGACCAATCTTTGCTATGAGAAGAACATTGATTGAAGTGGAAAACGGTGAACTTACGATGAGGGTAAACAACCAACAAGTAAAATTGAATATCTTCCAAACCATGAAGCATGATGATGATCCGGAAGAATGCCAGCTAATGGAAACCATCTCAGAGTTCAATTTTGTAGCCAACAGACCATGCCTACAGCAAGACTACCCGGGCAGAGACCTCGACAGTTGTTTCGGCAACCATTTAGAAATTGGCCCATAAGAAGAGCAACATAGTGAGTGGACATAACAGGAATTGAAGGAACATGAAGAAGCATATTGGATAGCAAACATGCAAGGTAAGTACATCAAACCACTGAATTATATAGAAAAGGGGGGCAAAATGTTCAAACCATCTTTCGAACAACCTCCCACTCTTGAGTTAAAAGCCTTACCTGCACAACTTAAGTATGTTCTCTTGGGACCTGATTATACATTGCCAGTAAAAATTTCTTCCAAGTTGCAGCCTAGACAGGAACAACAACTGACAACACTGTTGCGGCAGCATAAAAAGGCAATAGGATGGACCATTGCAGACATAAAGGGAATAAGCCCAGCCATATGCATGCACAAAATACAGCTCGAGCAAGGCCAAAAGCCAAATTTAGATGCCAAGAAAAGATTAAACGATGCCATGAGAGAAGTTGTCAAAAAAGAGATTACCAAAGGGTTAGACGCTAGTATCATATAACATATCTCAGACAGTGAATTGGTAAGCCCGATACAATGTGTACCAAAGAAAGGTGGCATAATTGTGGTAAGCAATGACAGTAATGAGTTAATACCAACTAGAACAGTAATTGGTTGGAGAATATGCGTGGATTACCGCAAGCTAAATAAATGAGAGAAGAAAACTATCGTGTTGGAGAATAAGTAGAAAATAGATAAATCCTTGAAATCCAAATTAAATTTAGTGTTTACCTTGAAAATCGTGTTGTTTGGATGAAGGAAATTTGAGAGAAAAATGAGAGAAGAAAACTATCGTCAAAAGCCAATTGTGAGAAAAATGAAAATTGTTTTTAACTTCCCTCCATCTTTTATTATTATAATCATTTAATTAAAATTGTAAAATAGGTGGAAAAGTCTCTATTAGCCCTTGGTATTGCTCCTTAAAGATTCAAAGCATTAGCCTTTTCCGTTTTTCCATTAAATCAAACTTTACCATTTTTACATTTTTGTCACTAAACCCAAATGTCCAATTTCCAAAATTGTTTTCATAAAATTACCTTTACCAAAATGAATCATATATATAATTATGATATTAGAAAAATTCCACATATTTTTATCCGACGAAAAACCTTTTAATTTAATTGTTTCCTTAAACTAGACTAGTCCACTAAACTAGTTCGAACTGAACCGCCTAGCCAAACCAAGCTAACATCTAGGCCCAAAACCAGGGTGTTACAAAAACCACTTTAAAATTGACCAATTAAAGGGAAAAAGTATGAATTAGACTTTGGATCAATAGCTCCTTAAAGATTCAAAGTTTTGATCTTTTACGATTTAGCCACTAAAAACAATTTTACGATCTTTACATTTTGGTCAGCAATTTCCAAAATGTCAAACCTCCAAAATCCATTTTCCAAAATTCATCCCACCAAAATCATATATATATATATATATATATAATTATTTTTAAAAAATTTCCCATACTTTACCAACCTTAAAAGCTCTTTAAAATAATTAAATCCCAAAACTAGTCTAAGTTGTTCGAACTGGTTCTCCCAAACTATTTAGCCTAAACTCGGCTAACTCCTAGGCCCAAAATCGGGGTGTTACACCCATCCTGCAAGAAAAATCATCCATGTTTCTTCAGGATCCTTAAAGAGTTTGCATCTCTCTACCCTTACTATTTATGCTATAGCATTTGCATGTTTTTGTGTATATAAATAATTTAGTTTTTTTATATAGTCCCCTAGTCGTTTATTTTATTCTCTTGTTTTTATCTTATGATTGTCTTTATCACCCAACATCTGAATTGTCCCCATGTTACAGCTGGCACGCTATGGCCTTATGTTTGAAAGGTAGCTTTTTCCTATTAGGGTTAGGGTTTGTTTTTATCTTCTTAAGGGAAGTCGCAAAGAGATAAAATAGTCCTAGGTTTGGGGGAGACGAAATTAAAAAAAGCAAAAAGGGGAAATTTACTTTTAATATTTTTAAAACCCTAATTAATCATTAACCATCAACATTCTCTCTCCACCTTTTCACCTTTTCATTAAATACCTCTCTCATCTGACCACGCCGCATAATCGTCCCCATCACCTTCTCTCTCCAATCATATATGGCAATTACCAAACCCTTTAACTCCCTTCCCCATAACTTTTTTCTTCCACTTTTCTCTTTCTTCAACTTCATCTTTTTCACCAGCTTTTCTTTCATTGCCCCCACAACTCCATTCTACTTCATTGTTCCCTCACTAATACCCCCAATAATCAACCCAGAAATTTTTTCTTTTTCCCCTTACAACCATGGTTCGATGCAAGAATGCCACAGATGCTACTAGTAGCAAACAATCCCCACCCTTCATTAAGATAAAGAAGTTCTTCGACGATGCTGCCAAGGAACGCTTCTAGTTGATAAAAGAAAGAAGGCCCTTTGTTAAGCAAGGTTTTAAATTCCCTACTAATAGGGAAAGAGGCTTCGATAATGAAGTGATGGAAGTCATCACTAAGAAGAACTGGGAGTCCTTTATTAAACACTCAGGCGATATATGTGTGCCCCTCGTAAGGGAGTTCTACGCGCACCTAACGATCCCTACCCAGTCTTGTGTGTATGTGCGAGGCGACCAGGTGAAATTCACTACTACAACAATCAACAAATTTTATGGCCTGAAGAATGTGGTGGATCAACACACCCCTTTTGTTGAAGCAGCCAACGCCCAAACGTATAAGGAAGTCCTTGAGAACTTGTGTTTCAGTGGGACGGAGCTAGACCCAACAACTTGGTCAGTGGGGCATGGATGCTTGAAGCCCGAGGCCAAGGTTTCGAATCACAACCTCAAAACATGCATAATGCCCACTTCCAACATGGCTACTGTGCGTATCTCCGGGATGCTCCTTTTTCATTCCATCCTCAATGGTCAATCGATAGATGTGGGCATAACCATTTTTGATGAAGTCTATTCCTGCCTGAAGAGGAAGTCGAGCCCTCTAATTTTCCCCAACCTCATCACAACCCTGTTCCGCAAGAAGCAAGTCTTCCAAGACCCTAAGGAGGATGAGATTGTAACCCCCTTAGCCTGGCCTGGACGATTGACCCGAACTACGAAGATTACACAGGGAAAACCAAAGTCAACCTGAAAGTCAACCTTGATTCACGACCCTTTTTTTCATTTTAATCTTGTCTAGATACTTGTTAACCCTAAGTGAGTACTCACGAAACACGATTGAGAAGGGTACAGCGATTGAATAACATATAGGGACTCAATTGCACTTCACACCAGACTAGGGACCAAAATATAATTTCTGTAATTTAGAGGGACTTCATTGGTGTTAAGGTTACCATCTTGAAATTAGTCATGTTACATGCTTCTCTGCCAAATTTCAACTTAAGAAGACATCTCAAGCTCAAGCAATTGCAATCTCAACATTTAGGACTAAAATGTAAAGCATGCAATCATCAAACAATTCAAATTTGGGTCCAACGGTAACCCATTTCAAAACGCCTACTCACCGTACCAAAATGCTGTGTCAGAACGGCGTTGACGATTTTGGTACACGGGTATGTTTCGAGACCAGTTCCAAAACATGTAGCTCCAGTAGCCAAAATGCATCGAAACAGCTCCTTTCGTTTCGAAACGCCAAGGCCATTTCAGGCTCCCGTTCCGAAACACCATGGGGTGTTTCGATACACCCTACCCAGAAACTGCTGCATTTGCTGGTTTTTCCCTCAAATACCTACTCAAATATGCCCCAAAGACTCTCTCATTAAACCAACAAGTCATCATACATGTAAGGAACATTTTTGGGGCATTCAAGCAAAATCAGAGCATCAAACACAAAGCTTCATTATTCTAAAGGCATGCTTCCTAATCTCAAAACCCAAATAGGCAATCCAACCTCAAAACAAGCAATTAAGGCCATTTACAATCCAAACAAGCTAAAACAAACATGCCACAATATTAGGAAGTTTAACACATCTCCCGAATACAATTCTTGGTTTCCCATTGCCAATCTATCAAAACTAAAGTGTACGAAAACTTCACCATACATGAGCTTGGACTTCCTTGGTCGAACTTAGCTTCCTTGGTGCCCGAAAACACCTCAATTTTTTGTATTATTGGTAAAAGAGAGAGCGTAAGCACAAATGCTTAGTGAGGTATGCTCTAAAAGAAACCAACACAATAATGCACATCTTGAAAATACTTTCATCAAAAGCTTTTAAACCACATGCTCATTTCTATCTCATGCTTGGAAACCTTTCAAAGCAATTTCTCATTCAAACCACATGTACCTTCATTCTATCTCATGCATTTAAACCAATGCAATACTCATGGCAAAGCCAAATTCATGCTTATACTCTAAAGCACTTTATAAACAAACCACATATGCATTTCTCATAGCATAACAATTAGATCAACGGTACATGTGAATCAAAAACCATAACATATTTTATACTGGCATTTCACATCTCTTTATTACTCGGATATGCGGACACCTCACTAGACACTTCTGGTGGCATCTCTCATCACCGTACCAACTCGTCTAGTAATATAGTTTCCGATGGAATCTCACATCACCGTACTCACATGGCGGAATCTCTCATCACCACAAAGCTTGGGTATTTCACCAAGTCCTACCCGATGGAATGCCCATCATCGGTTCTCTCCCTTTGGCTTAACCAAAGAGCACGTACGAATTTTAGTTTATAGTGCACTCTCATCCTATTGAATGATCAATTATATCCGGTAAGTATCTCAACATATATGCCAATATATTATGTCAATCAACATCTCACCTACTGTTTTTCATGCAATAATACTCAACATTCCCATCTCATTTCAAAACCATAACATTTGCTATGCTTTAACATAAAAGCTCAAATCTGAATTATGCAACATGTTACTCTATGAAATCTTTTCAAGCTTCATCTCATGCTATAATTTATGCATAAAAATAGTAGGAATTTATCAATCTAAATCCATGAGCATGTAAAAGCATCTAAGAAGCAATCACCACATTCTAGAGAGCAATCTAGCCAATACTTACTTCCGGACTTAGAAAGGTGTTTTAAACCTTTCCTAAATCCCCAAACCTTGATTCTTTGTCCCTCAAGGACTTATAAAACCATACGAACTCACCGATTACGTTTCGCTTGCTTGCCGAAACGCTATCTAAGCTTCTGGATCAACTCCAATGGTGTCCGAAGATGTCTTCTCTGTTTTAAACACATAAGAGCAGAGGATTAATGCATCATCATGCATTGAAATCATCAGCCACACTCCTAAACTCGCTGCTCTACACGAAAACCACATTTCGGCTACCAAACACTACCGAAATCACCTTCTAACTCTTCCAAAATCAAACCCAGCTAAGATCCATCACTTCTAATCATTTCTAAACATCAATTAACATCAAAAACTAACACAACCACGTCCTTATACCTCCAGCTATAGCAGAACACCAAAATCACCCCAAAAACCACTATTTTAACAAGCAAAAACTTAAGAAAAACAACGTATTCGAGATTGGATTGATAAAACCTCATTTATAACATCATTTAACATCCAAAATACATTAGAAAACCATCTCAAAACAGAGCCCAAACAATCACCACGAAAATCTGCAAGATCTCTTCCAAAATCTTGAGTTTTAAGCCAATTTCTTGTTTCTAACATTAAAACCACTTAAAATCGTTAATAAAGGATTGATAACTTGGGAATTTCATTAAAGAACTGATAATTAGAGGAGAAGGACGAAGCTTACCTCTAATGGATAATTTCTCCTCGATTTGGGCAAGTTTTCTTGAAAATTCAAGGTAGAAATCAAGTGGGTTTGTTGAAGGATTGATTAGGAATCAAAGAGTGATTGAAACCTCATCAAATGAAGTGAAAATCAAAGTAAATTTGCTGGAGAAAAAGTGTTTGGTTGATAGGATTTTGAGAGAAAATGAAATGAGAGAAAATTTAGTGAAAAGTGGTTATGAAAAGTCAAAGGTAGTTTTTCTATTTTTATCACCTTTATTTTCTTTAATTAAATCATTAATTAAATCACCCAAATTAAAGAAAAATATACTGAAAATTTTTGGTAAAATTAGCTCCTTAAAGATTCAAAGTTTCAATCTTTTACAAAACAGTCACTACTAAACTTTGCAAAAGCTACGTTTTGGTCACTACACCGAAATGTAGTGTTTCCAAACCTTATTTTGTAAAATTGATTTCACCATTCTCTTATATATATTAAATGAGGATTTTTAGATATTTTTCTATGTTTTTAAAGCATCCCGAACTAGATGTTCCCTAAAACCCTTACTGTTTTTCAGATCGGTCCGGTTTAGACTCTAAACATCTAGGCCCAAATTTGGGGTGTTACAACTCTCCCCCTCTTAAGAAATTTCGTCCTCGAAATTTACCTAGAGGAAAAGGTAAGGAAACTGCTTCTTCATATCATCTTTTCTTTCCCACGTGGCTTCCTCAACACCACGATGCCTCAACAACACCTTAACCAGCTCAATGATCTTACCTCGAAGAACTTTACTGTCCGAATCCAGAATCTCAACCGGCTCATCATCATAGGTCAAATATGGATTCAACTCAACTTCCTCCACGGGCATAACATGCGAAGGATCCGAACTATACCTCTGAAGCATGGATACATGAAACAAATCATGTATCTTCTCTAACTCTTGTGGTAGCCTCAGCTTATAAGCAACAGGACCCACACGTTCTAACACCTCATATGGTCCAATATACCTAGGGCTCAACTTACCCTTCCGGCCAATTCTCATCACCTTCTTCCAAGGTGAAACCTTTAAGAACACACGGTCACCCACCGCAAACTCAATCTCCTTACGCTTCAAATCCGCGTAAGACTTCTGCCGATTAGAAGCTGCCTTCAACCGCTCACAAACGAGCTTCACCTTCTCGGTGGTTCTTTTTAACAAAGCAGACATCGAGACCAACTTCTGACCTGTTTCAGCCCAGCAAAGAGGAGTTTTGCACTTCCTCCCATACAAAGCTTCATAAGGTGCCATTTGAATACTTGCCTGGTAGCTGTTATTATAAGCAAACTCCACCAAAGGCAAATGCTTCTCCCAAGAGCCTTGAAACTCAACCACACAGCACCTCAACATATCCTCAAGCACTTGGATAACACGCTCAGACTGTCCATCCGTCTGTGGAGATAAGAAGTACTGAAATTCAGTCGCGTACCCAAAGCTTGATGCAAACATTCCCAAAATCGCGATGTGAACCTCGGATCTCTATCTGACACTATAGATTTTGGTACCCCATGCAAACACACAATCTCAGCAATGTATAACTCTGCAAGCTTATCCAAGGTATATGTTCTATGCACAGGTAAGAAATGCGCACACTTCGTAAGGCGATCCACAATCACCCCCACCGAATTTTTCTTCGATGGCGACAAAGGCAACACAGACACAAAGTCCATGGTGATTCTTTACCACTTCCATTTAGGAATCCTCAACGGTTGCAACAACCCTGAAGGAAACTAATGCTCAGCCTTAACCCGCTGACAAACTATGCACTTACTCATATATTCTGCAACATCTTTCTTCAAACCCACCCAATAGTACTCATCCTTCAGATCACGATACATCTTTGTACTACTAGGGTGCATAGAAAAAGGACTACTATGAGCTTCGGTCAGAATAGTACGCCTCAACTCCACATCATTCGGCACTACTATCCGATTTCCAAAACATAGAACCCCATCATCATTAAAACAAAAATTTGATGGTCTATCCTCAGCAATATCCTGCACATGTGGCACCAAAGAATCTTCCAGCAACTGCTTATCCTTTATCAACTGAAATAGAGATGGTTTCACTTGCAATTCAGTCACAAGACTTCCATCTCGCGAAATGCTCAAGCTGGCAAACATAACCCTTAACTCTACCGCCACTTTCCTACTCAAAGCATCAGCCACAACATTAGCTTTTCCCGGATGGTACTCGATTGTTAGATCATAATCCTTAACCAACTCCAACCATCGTCGTTGCCTAAGATTTAACTCTTTCTGAGACATCAAATACTTCAAAGCAACGTAGGATGCGTCAATGTACACCATAAACTCTTTTCCTGATTCAGGTTGAACCAAGATAGGAGCTTGCGTCAAAGTTGCCTTAAGCTTCTCAAAAGCTTGTTGTCTCGCTTCTGTCCATTCATACTTAACATCTTTTTGCAACAACTTTGTTAAAGAGGCAGCAATCTTTGAAAATCCATCCACAAACCTCCGGTAATATCCTACCAACCCAAGGAAACTATGGATTTCATGAATAGACTTAAGAGGCTTCCAATTCATCACCGCCTCAACCTTCTGAGGATTAACGTGAATCCCTTCCGCCGAAACCACATGACCAAGGAACACAACTTCCTTTATCCAAAACTCACACTTGCTCAGCTTAGCATAAATCTGATTTTCCAAGAGCGCTTGCAAAACAACTCTCAAATGACCTTCATGTTCCTCCTCAGTACGAGAGTACACAAGGATATCGTCTATGAACACCACAACGAACTTGTCCAAGTATTCATGGAACACTCTATTCATCATGTCCATGAAAGCAGCAGAAGCATTCGTGAAGCCAAACGACATTACAAGAAACTCATAATGCCCATACCTCGTTCTAAAGGTTATCTTCGGCACATACACATCTTTCACCTTTAGCTGATAGTTCCTTGGCCTCAAGTCAATCTTGGAAAACACAGCCACTCCCCGAAACTGATCAAAAAGATCATCAATCCTCGGCAAAGGATACATGTTCTTGATAGTCAACGTGTTTACTTGACGATAATCGATGCACATTGTAACCCCCTAAACCCGACCCAAGGGTTATGGGCCGAATCTGGGAAGTTAGATTGAAAACGTGTCCCTCAAGTAATTTAAAAACGGTGTCGTTTAACATTAAAATCCATATTTTTGAAAACGCAATCGTATAGATAAAGTAATCTAAAATAAAGTAACAAAATATCCATTTAAAAATTCTCATGCATGCTAAAACAGTTAAAAATCCCAAATAAATGTATAAGTAACCAAAATTATATAAATCCCAAAATAATAACTAAAATAAAATAACTATAAATTCGAAATGTCCATACTGAAAACTGAAATAAATATGATAAATTGTGGTCCTCCAAGTACCGAACTCCTATGTCTGAGAATCTGAAACAAGAACTAAGGGGGAGTCAGCTATTAAGCTCAGTGTGTCTCTAAGGTGCATCAGACAGAAAATCACAAGAATCATACAGTCAATATAGTCATTTCAACAGTCAATCGAATATACAAATATGCAATGCACGATGCACCTAAGTCTATGTCATGAACCCATCTACATCACCGTCCGAAGAGTAAGGTTCCCCAGAACCACTCTCTGCATCGTCACCATCCGAAGTGGAACTCAGCCCGAAGGGTGGAACCACTGATCCGAAGTGGAATTCAACCCAAAGGATGAAACCACTGAACTTCCTCCGTACAAATCCCACCCGAATGATATGATATGAATATTTCGATCTTAATCCGAATGCAACATCATTAGTCCGAAAATGCATGAGCATTTAGTCCGATAATTAACTATTCATAATCCAATGTATGATGTTTAACAGAATGACATACAACATATCACATAGCCCAGATCACAACATATCACATAGTCCAGATCAGACATATCACATAGTCCAGATCACAACATATTTTATAGTCAACCATCACATAGCAACAACATATTTCACAATCAAACATCACACAACATCAACACATATAATGTAGCACAAGCAGAAAACACACCTTAATCAGCTAACAGCTCAACGTCGAGAGTGACGACTCCCACGCTCAGATCTAGAAGCAGGCGAAACAGGATCGACACCTACAAGGGTTCACTAAGTCAAAATTCTCTACTACTATGCCACAATATACTAACAAAAATTTATTTAAATTCTCATACGTGCAGAACTTGAAGGTTGAGACGCAGGAGGTCGACCAGGCGAAGGAGGTGGAAGAATCTCGGTGTCCAAATCTATGTCACCTGAACGCAAACGAAATCCGATTTCAGAAACTAATTAACATTTTCTTTTTAACTAAGCATAAAATTAAATAAAAAGGCCAAAAACAGTTGTTCGGGATCGAATTTAGAAAAACGGGTTGCGAATCTGGAATCGGAACATCGAAAAACATAAAGTTGACTTTCGGCCCAAAAAGTCAACGCTGACGTCATCATGGTCAATGATGACGTCATCGCTGACGTCAGCCTGCTTGCATCAGCAATGTCATCAGCGGATGACATCACTGCTGACGTCACCCGGTCCAGTTCGATTTGAGAGTTCAGCCCGGTTCAGTTTCATAATTCCGGTTCCGTTCTTAAAATCCCCAAAATTTCAATTAACAAAACCCTAACCCTAATTTCAGATTAATTCCCCAAATCAAAATAACCTAACCCTAATATCAACACAACCCCAACCGGCGGCGGCGACAATCAACAAACTGGCGGCGACAGTCGTTCAATGCGACAACGGCGGCCAAAGCTTACCCTAACAGATCTGACAAGGAACAACGGAGGAACAGCGGCACGCGCGAGGACGTTCTCAATGAAGACGGCGGCGAGGAGACGAATGGACCAAGGCAAATGGACGGTTTAAACCCATTCCCAAGCTATCGACGACGACAAAGGAAAAACCAAGTCGTGTTTTTGGTCAGACGGTCACGGTGAACACGCCGATGACCTAGAAGCGGCAACGGACGGCAACGGCCCCTTAATCGGAGCTTGAACAGAAGGAATGGTTGCGGGAGAGGAAAATATGTGAGAGAGATGCGGCTGACTTGAAAAAAAACAAAATATGGCAGATGAAAGGCCATACAATGTTTTTTTTACCCTAATGAATGGGTAAATCGCGAAGCAAGGGTTTCAACCTTTACCCACTTAACCAAAAGGCCCCCAAAGTTCTAGTTTTAACAATTAGGTCACCTAACTTTTTGATTTGTCCGATTAAATCCCTAAATCAAATTAGGTTTCAAAAACAAAATTCCCAAATTTTAAGTTAGGAATTAGGGATTTAACTCAATTTAGGGTTTTTAATTTTAGGGGATTTTTGGGGTGTTACAAATCTCCCCTCCTAACAAGAAATTTCGGCCTCGAAATTTTAAACTTAACGACAGATCCCAAAAATTAGCTGACATAACTTAAGGTTCTTCATTCTGAATTCCTCATCCTTCAATATGAAAGTAAAAACTGAAAACATAAAAAAAAAAGTACCTGCTATGTCCCCTTGCACATCATCATAACTCTCATGAGCTCTAGTTGCATAAACCAACCCCGGATGTCTAGTATCGGATCTAGCTGATCTATCACTCTGGGCAGGTCTACGTCTACTAGCAGTACCTGAAGTAGCAGGTCTACCATGTCCTCTACCCCCAGCAGGAGTCTGTACGGATGCCTGAGACTGACTCGGAACGTAAGATGATGAAGGTGCTACCAGACAATCCCTAAAAAGATGCTCAAATGATCCATATCGGAAACAAGCCCCAGACTGCCTCCTACACTCACCCAGGTGCCACCTCTTACAGAAGGAACACTGTGGCACCCCACGTGTACTAGTCGAACCCCCAGCACTAACGATTGGAGCAGTGGAAGTCACCAGTCTATCTCTGAAATAACCCTGATGATCAAACTCATCTCTGGCTCTCTTCCTAGACTGGTTACCCTCACTGTGCTGAACTGACGCGGTCGACTGCCTCTTACCCTGGGACTCAGCTTGCCTCAACTCTACCTCATTGCGTTCAGCAGTCCTAGCTCACAAGGTAATTTCCTTGTACTCTTTTTCTAAAGGCAAAGACACACCAGTCTTGATCGAAGGTCTCTGACCCTTCAGAAACCAGCTGCACTTCTCTTCCTCTGTAGTAACTAACCCAGAGACGTACTGTACCAGCCTTAGAAATTCAATCTCGTACTGATTCATGGTCATGTCATTTTGCTTCAGATTTATAAAGTCCTCTCGACACTTGGCTAGATACTCTGCCCCGACATATCTGTCTCGAAAAGCCTAACGAAAATGATCCCAAGTGATCCGACAAGCAGAAATAACGGTCTTCTCAGCCTCCCACCAGTTTAGGGCTTCACCCTTCAATAAAGACTCAGTCGCTCTTAATTTTCTGTCTGCAGGGTAGTCCATCTCATCAAATAACTGTTGTAATTTCTTCAACCAATACTCTGCGTCGGCTGGATCTGCAACCGTCTTACCATCAAACATCGACATCCCAGCAGACAAAAACTCAGCAGATATGGGTCTCCTAGAACCCTGTCGAAGATACTTAAGTAGCTCCAAGTGCACTGCAGCAACATCAACTCCAGCAGTCCCACTGTTACCGACTGCACGAGGAACTTCACTCTGAGTCTGCTGATCAGGGTGGTCGGTCTGTTGACCACTCGTACGAACCTCAGGTTGCTCCTCAGCTTGCTAATGTTGTGGGTCCTCCTGATGCAGTGGCGAATGCTCAGGAGGATTAACGTCAGTCGTATTCGCAGCGGTACGACCTCGACCTCGGCCAGCCGTAGCTCTAGTACTCCTACGGGGTGGCATAGTAGTCTATCTACAAAAGAAGAGTCCTAAGATCAGATTCGGTACTTGGAGTTCTATTCAAAATATATCAAAATTCTGAGAATATTTACTTTCCCAAAAATTACTCATTTTGCCCGAAAATATTTAGTATGCATGCAAAAATCATTTTTAACTTAAAAATTCTATGTGAGCCACACAGTCCGAGGGTTGAACTTAGCTCTGATACCACTAAATGTAACCCCCTAAACCCGACCCAAGGGTTATGGGCCGAATCTGGGAAGTTAGATTGAAAACGTGTCCCTCAAGTAATTTAAAAACGGTGTCGTTTAACATTAAAATCCATATTTTTGAAAACGCAATCGTATAGATAAAGTAATATAAAATAAAGTAACAAAATATCCATTTAAAAATTCTCATGCATGCTAAAACAGTTAAAAATCCCAAATAAATGTATAAGTAACCGAAATTATATAAATCCCAAAATAATAACTAAAATAAATTAACTTTATAAATTCGAAATGTCCATACTGAAAACTGAAATGAATATGATAAATTGTGGTCCTCCAAGTACCGAACTCCTATGTCTGAGAATCTAAAACAATAACTAAGGGGGAGTCAGCTATTAAGCTCAGTGTGTCTCTAAGGTGCATCAGACAGAAAATCACAAGAATCATACAGTCAACATAGTCATTTCAACAGTCAATCGAATATACAAATATGCAATGCACGATGCACCTAAGTCTATGTCATGAACCCATATACATCACCGTCCGAAGAGTAAGGTTCCCCAGAACCACTCTCTGCATCGTCACCATCCGAAGTGGAACTCAGCCCGAAGGGTGGAACCACTGATCCGAAGTGGAATTCAACCCGAAGGATGAAACCACTGAACTTCCTTCGTACAAATCCCACCCGAATGATATGATATGAATATTCCGATCTTAATACGAATGCAACATCATTAGTCCGAAAATGCATGAGCATTTAGTCCGATAATTAACTATTCATAATCCAATGTATGATGTTTAACAGAATGACATACAACATATCACATAGCCCAGATCACAACATATCACATAGTCCAGATCACAACATATCACATAGTCCAGATCACACATATCACATAGTCCAGATCACAACATATTTTATAGTCAACCATCACATAGCAACAACATATTTCACAATCAAACATCACACAACATCAACACATATAATGTAGCACAAGTAGAGAACACACCTTAATCAGCTAACAGCTCAACGTCGAGAGTGACGACTCCCACGCTCAGATCTAGAAGCAGGCGAAACAGGATCGACACCTACAAGGGTTCACTAAGTCAAAATTCTCTACTACTATGCCACAATATACTAACAAAAATTTATTTAAATTCTCATACGTGCAGAACTTGAAGGTTGAGACGCAGGAGGTCGACCAGGCGGAGGAGGTGGAAGAATCTCGGTGTCCAAATCTATGTCACCTGAACGCAAACGAAATCCGATTTCAGAAACTAATTAACATTTTCTTTTTAACTAAGCATAAAATTAAATAAAAAGGCCAAAAACAGTTGTTCGGGATCGAATTTAGAAAAACGGGTTACGAATCTGGAATCGGAACATCGAAAAACATAAAGTTGACTTTCGGCCCAAAAAGTCAACGCTGACGTCATCATGGTCAATGATGACATCATCGCTGACGTCAGCCTGCTTGCATCAGCAATGTCATCAGCGGATGACATCACTACTGACGTCACCCGGTCATGTTCGATTTGAGAGTTTAGCCCGGTTCAGTTTCATAATTCCGGTTCGGTTCTTAAAATCCCCAAAATTTCAATTAACAAAACCCTAACCCTAATTTCAGATTAATTCCCCAAATCAAAATAACCTAACTCTAATATCAACACAACCCCAACCGGCGGCGGCGACAATCAACAAACTGGCGGCGACAGTCGTTCAACGCGACAACGGCGGCCAAAGCTTACCCTAATAGATCTGACAAGGAACGACAGAGGAACAGCGGCACGCGCGAGGACGTTCTCGGTGAAGACGGCGGCGAAGAGACGAATGGACCAAGGCAAACAGACGGTTTGAACCCGTTCCCAAGCTATCGACGACGACGAAGGAAAAACCAAGTCGTGTTTTTGGTCGGACGGTCACGGTGAACACGCCGATGACCTAGAAGCGGCAACGGACGGCAACGGCCCCTTAATCGGAGCTTGAACGGAAGGAATGGTTGCGGGAGAGGAAAATATGTGAGAGAGATGCGGCTGACTTGAAAAAAAACAAAATATGGCAGATGAAAGGCCATACAATGTTTTTCTTTTACCCTAATGAATGGGTAAATCGCGAAGCAAGGGTTTCAACCTTTACCCACTTAACCAAAAGGCCCCCAAAGTTCTAGTTTTAACAATTAGGTCACCTAACTTTTTGATTTCTCCGATTAAATCCCTAAATCAAATTAGGTTTCAAAAACAAAATTCCCAAATTTTAAGTTACGAATTAGGGATTTAACTCAATTTAGGGTTTTTAATTTTAGGGGATTTTTGGGGTGTTATACACATTCTCATAGTGTCATCCTTCTTTTTCACAAACAAGACCGGTGCACCCCAAGGTGACACACTATGTCGAATGAAGCTGCGGTCCAGGAACTCCTGAAGTTGCGTCTTCAATTCCTTCAACTCCTTAGGTGCCATGCAATAGAGAGCAATGGACATCGGAGTTGTGTTTTCATACAGCTTAATCCCAAACTCCACCTCTCGACTAGGCAGCAATCTAGGTAACTCCTCCGGAAACACTCCAGGAAACTCGCGTACAGTTCTTATATCCTGAACGCGCAACTCTTTTGAACTAGGATTCATCACAAAGGCTAGGTAAGCCTCGCAACCCTGCCTCAGCATTCGACTTGCCTCCAATGTAGACACCACATTGGCAAGAAACTTCACATTCTCTCCCACAACCACCATTTCATAATCATCCGCAAGTTTCAACGAAACCCGCTTGCTTTCGAAATCCACAACAGCTCTATGCTCAACAAGACAATCCATACCAAGGATTACATCAAAGCCATAGAATGGCAATTCCATGAGATCAACAAGAAAAACATGATTTTGCACTTTCAAGGGACATATCCTATACAACTTCCACGTTACAATAGTCTCAGCAAAGGAACTAGTCACACGCATACCAACATCCAAAGACTCAACAGGTAAACCAAGCATTTGAGCATGTTCACGCAATATGTACGAGTGTGTGGATCCAGAATCAATCAGAGAAAGTAATGACAAGAATTGCAAAGTAAAGGTACCTGCAATCATGTTCGTATCATTCCTTCCCTCACGATGGGCATACACTCGAGCCTGTCTGCTACCCTCAAGTTGAACGGCCACAACATGTGCTGCGTTCCTGCCACCATCATCTCTATGCTGAAAATTTCCACGGCCGCCCCCACGACCTCTCTATGGCTCAACTGCTCTCACCGGAGCTTGTCCCTCTCTCAAAGGCTGAGGACAATCTTTCTTCAAATGTCCACGGTTCCCACAATTCCAGCATGTCCCAAGGTTACCCCAACACTCGCCACCATGTCGTCTACCACAATGGTTACACTTAAAAATCCTCAGAACAACATTAGGTCCTTGCTGACCTCTACCAAGGTTACCACCCCCACGCCTATCATCATAATGTGGCCTCCTATCCTTATGCCTCTTGTTGCGATCTCTACTGTAATCGTGTACAGCCACTCGTTTTCCGGAGCTAGATCCACCCGCTCGACTAGTCAGACCAAGATTCGACTCAATGTCCTTGGCTCTAGTGACCAAGACATCGAAATTCGTATAATCAGCCGCAAGCATATAAGTCTTAACATCCGCTACTAGCCCATAACAGAATCTTTCGCACCTCACCCACTCGCTAGGGATTATCTCAGGCGCATACTGACTGAGGCGCACAAACCAAATTTCATACTCAGCTACTGACATGCTGCCTTGTACGAGAGACATAAACTCTCTTTTCTTCTCATCTAGGTAACGCACTCCCAGATACTTCCGCTTGAACGCATTCAAGAAGAACGTCCAAGTCACCTCATCATCCTCCATCCTAGAGATAGTGGTCGTCCACCACGTATAAGCATCACCATACAGTAGTGATACAACACAACCCAGCTTCTGCACATTATTGCAGTTCATCTGCCCCAAAATCTGCTTGGTGCTCTCTAACCAAGACTCAGATCCTTCCGGAGATAAGCCCCTGAACTCAGTCCCTCCTAGACTGCGAAGACGTTCCAAAGGCAACCTCACATTGGCATCATCCTGATGCACAGCTCCATGAGCTCCAGCTACTGCTGCCTGGAAAGCTCAAGCAATAGCGTGAATCAACATGGTCATATCAGGAGCAGCTTGCCCCTGCGCACCCTCGGGTCCAACGACCCCTTAACCAGCACCAGCGTTACCAGCTCCAGCACCACCACCACTGGGTGGTCCACCACCAGGAAGAGGAGGAGGTAAATCCTCAACATTCTCAGCATTCCCATTACCAGTGGTTGATCTAGTACTGATTCTCAGCTCTCTACGTGGCCCCATTATATATAAAAAAATGCACTGAGAAAGTGCAATAAACACAATTAGGCACAATAAGGTAAGTAATCCAAGTACTCAAGCTCATTTTTGAAAACAATTCCTCTCATTAGTTTTGATATGGTAATGGGATCACCTATCACACTCCAAACATAGCATAGCATCACAAAAACATCTCAATTGAGTCATACACCACCAATCATACATCATCCTTTCACCCATAAAACACATCATGCATTAACACATACATCAATCACATATCAAACCCCAATGATTCGATAACCTAGCTTTGATACCACCAAATGTAACCCCCTTATCTCGGCCTAGACGATTGACCCGAAGTACGAAGATTACACGGGGAAAACCAAAGTCAACACGAAATTTAACCTTGATTCACGACCCTTTTTTCATTTTAATCTTGTCTAGATACTTTTTAACCCTAACTGAGACCTCACGAAACATGATTGAGAAGGGTACAATGATCGAATAATATATAGGGACTCAATTGCACTTCACACCAGATTAGGGACAAAAATGTAATTTTTGTAATTTAGAGGGACTTCATTGGTTTTAAGGTTACCATCTTGAAATTAGTCATGTTACATGCTTCTCTGCCAAATTTCAACTTAAGAGGACATCTCAAGCTCAAGCAATTGCAATCTCAACATTTAGGACTAAAATGTAAAGCATGCATCATCAAACAGTTCAAATTTGGGTCCAACGGTAACCCTTTTCGAAACGCCTACTCACCGTACCGAAACGTTGTATCGGAACGGCGTTGACCATTTCGGTACGCATGTATGTTTCGAGGCTAGTTCCAAAACATGTAGCTCCAGTAGCCAAAATGTATCGAAACAGCTCCCTTCGTTTCGAAACGCCAAGGCCATTTCATGCTCCTGTTCCGAAACACCATGGGATGTTTCGATACACCCTGCCCAAAAACTGTTGCATTTGCTTGTTTTTCCCTCAAATACCTACTCAAATATGCCCCAAAGACTCTCTCACCAAACCAACAAGTCATCATACATGTAAGGAACATATTTGGGGCATTCAAGCACAATCATGGCATCAAACACAAAGCTTCATTATTCTAAAGGCATGCTTCTTAATCTCAAAACCCAAATAGGCAATCCAACCTCAAAACAAGCAATTAAGGCCATTTACAATCTAAACAAGCTAAAACAAACATGCCACAACCTTGGGAAGTTTAACACATCTCCCGAATACAATTCTTGGTTTCCCATTGCCAATCTATCAAAACTAAAGTGTACGAAAACTTCACCATACATGAGCTTGGACTTCCTTGGATGAACTTAGCTTCCTTGGTGCCCGAAAACACCTCAATTATCTGCATTATTGGTAAAAGAGAGAGCGTAAGCACAAATGCTTAGTGAGGCATGCTCTAAAAGAAACCAACACAATAATGCACATCTTGAAAATACTTTCATCAAATGCTTTTAAACCGCATGCTCATTTCTATCTCATGCTTGGAAACCTTTCAAAGCAATTTCTCATTGAAACCACATGTACCTTCATTCTATCTCATGCATTTAAACCAATGCAATACTCATGGCAAAGCCAAATTCATGCTTATACTCTAAAGCATTTTATAAACAAACCACATATGCATTTCTCATAGCATAACCATTACATCAAAGGTACATGTGAATCAAAAACCATAACATATTTTATATTGGCATTTCACATCTCTTTATTACTCGGATATGCGGACACCTCACTAGACACTTCCGGTGGCATCTCTCATCCTCGTACTCACTCGTCTAGTAATATAGTTTTCGGTGAAATATCACATCACCGTACTCACATGGCGGAATCTCTCATTACCACAAAGCTTGGGTATTTCACCAAGTCCTACCCGATGGAATGCCCATCATCGGTTCTCTCCCTTTGGCTTAACCAAAGAGAACGTACGAATTTTAGTTTATAGTGCACTCTCATCCTATTATCGATAAATTATATCTGGTAAGTTTCTCAACATCTATGCCAATATATTATGTCAATCAACATCTCACCTACTGTTTTCATGCATTAAAACTCAACATTCCCATCTCATTTCAAAACCATAACATTTGCTATGCTTTAACATAAAAGCTCAAATCTGAATTATGCAACATGTTACTCTATGTAATCTTTTCAAGCATCATCTCATGCTATAATTCATGCATAAAAATAGTAGGAATTTATCATGAGCATGTAAAAGCATTTAAGGGGCAATCACCACATTCTAGAGAGCAATCTAGCCAATACTTACTTCCGGACTTAGGAAGGTGTTTTAAACCTTTCATAAATCCCCAAACCCTTATTCTTTGTCCCTCAAGGACTTCTAAAACCATACGCACTCACTGATTACATTTCGTTTGCTTGTTGAAACGCTATCTAAGCTTCCGGATCAACTCCAATGGTGTCCGAAGATGTCTCCCCTGTTTTAAACACATAAGAGCAGAGGATTAATGCGTCATCATGCATTGAAATCATCAGCCACACTCCTAAACTCGCTGCTCTACACGAAAACCACATTTTGGCTACCAAACACTACCGAAATCACCTCCAAACTCTTCCAAAATCAAACGCAGCCAAGATCCATCATTTCTAATTATTTCTAAACATAAATTAACATCAAAAACTAACACAACTACGTCCTTATACCTCCATCTTTAGCAGAACACCAAAATCACCCCAAAAACCACCATTTTAACAAGCAAAAACTTAGGGATAACAACCTATTCGGGATTGGATTGATAAAACCTCATTTATAACATCATTTAACATACAAAATACATTAGAAAACAATCTCAAAATAGAGCCCAAAGAATCACCACGAAAATCTTCAAGATCTCTTCCAAAATCTTGAGTTTTAAGCCAATTTCTTGTTTCTAACATTAAAACCACTTAAAATCATTAATAAAGGATTGATAACTTGGGAATTTCAATATAGAACTGATAATTAGAGGAGAAGGACGAAGCTTACCTCTAATGGATGATTTCTCATTGATTTGGGCAAGTTTTCATGAAAATTCAATGTAGAAATCAAGTGGATTTGTTGAAGGATTGATTAGGAATCAAAGAATGATTGAAATCTCATCAAATGAAGTGAAAATCAAAGTAAATTTGCTGGAGAAAAAATGTTTGGTTGATAGGATTTTGAGAGAAAATGAAATGAGAGAAAATTTAGTGAAAAGTGGTTATGAAAAGTCGAAGGTAGTTTTTCTATTTTAATCACCTTTATTTTCTTCAATTAAATCATTAATTAAATCACCCAAATTAAGAAAAAATCTGATGAAAACATTTTTGGTAAAATTAGCTCCTTAAAGATTCAAAGTTTCAATCCTTTACAAAACAGTCACTATTAAACTCTACAAAAGCTATGATTTGGTCACTACACCGAAATGTAGTATTTCCAAACCTTATTTTGTAAAATTGATTTCACCATTCTCTTATATACTTTAAATGAGGATTTTTAGATATTTTTCTATATTTTTAAAGCATCCCGAACTAGATGTTCCCTAAAACCCCCTTTTAAATTCGAATCGTTTTCCTAACCGATCCAGTTCAGATTCTAAATATCTAGGCCCAAATTTGGGGTGTTACAGAGATCAACAAGGGCATGGGTCCAATAACCCTAGACCAAATCCATGGGCTTAAGGGATTCAATGAGGTTGCTCTAGTGGAAACATTGAAGGGTGGAGCCAAAACTATTGATGCAGCAAGAATCGCAGCCCTCGTTGCCTCCACTAAGCGCATTCAAGAGGGGATGAATGGGATGAAGGGAATCTTGGCGACCTATTTCAAGTATGTCAAGGAAAGCGATGCAGACCTCAAATCTTACTTCAAAGAGATGCTCCCGCACATGGAAATTAACTTCCCACCCTTACCCAATGATTTGTTTCTGCCCAAGCTGTCACAACCCTTTTTAGGAGGCTTCGAATTTTTGAAAACTTTTTTAAAAAAACGAAGTCACCACCAACCTTTTTGAAAAGTGTGATTGGATCACTTTAAAACAATGTTATTTTAATAAAACGTTTTGTTTTAATAAAACAACGGTTTTGATCTACGAAAACTAGAAAATGAGTTCGGGGTCAGTTATACGTGGGGAAGGGTTAGCACCTCTGCGACGCCCAAAATTTGTACCTAATTGATTTTAAAATCGTTTTCAAAACTGGAATTTGCAAGTTCACGAAGGTTCGACTTTATTTTTTTGTTTAATGAATATTAGTCTATTTTAACAACCTTATCGACTGAGAGATAAACTTTAATCATTGCCAACATTTCTGACGTTAATATGTCATTCATGTTTGATAAGACACCGCATTAAATTAGTTTGGCATCAGTTTTTTAGCCACCATTCATTTTAGGATGAGAATGCAATGTGATAGTTTGAAAAAGGAACTAATATTTTTTTTGAATAAAAGTCATTAGTCTTACTAAAAAAAATATCCAAAATTACAATAAGGGTTTACAACTGTCATCGTAAACTAAAGAAATAATTTGGACATTTTCCTAAAACTAACCATTTTAAATCATACAAGGACCATACATAGAAAAAGTTAAAACTCGTCCAAAAGACTCGAACGAAAAATAGATACAAATAAATTTAACTGCATCGACATACGAACCATAAAAGAGGATTAATTTATTGAAAGACCACTGAGAACCGCAAATTAGAGCCGGGAATCGTGAGAAACTATCCACGAGCACAAATCACGTATCCAAATTCAATCTGAGGGTCCAGAGCAGGGAAGATCAGCAGGATTGCAAATAAGCGCAATCTTAATAAGTTGTAGCGTCGTCAAATTCAACCCTAAGAAAAACATAAAATAAAGAACGACCAAACGACTGAGGAAGAAAAGGAAAACATGCCAAAAGATAGAGATAAATGTGCCACAAAGGCAGAGGAAAACATGCCACAAAGGCATAGTTATTTTTATTAAAAACTAAAAAAATAAAGAAAAAAAATTTGACGGTCGGCAACCAGCATCGAAATCGGTGCCGTCGTCGGATAAATAAAATTAAAAAAAAAGTAAAACTTGCGGCGTTCTATCGACAAAAAATGTTGCAGCAAAACCTTAAAGCAAAAAAAATTAATAAAGTAACTAATAATTTTAGTAACTATGTACTATGTTGTACAACTTGTTATTATCATATAATAATGTTAGAGACCAAATCCACTCTAATCACAAATATGATTAAGAGAACATCCTTGAAATAAACTTTGGAGAAGGATTCATAAAAATAAAATATATTATTTTAAAATATGAGAAAAATATCCTATGTACTGGCGGTGGAAAGGAAAAGTTTCAACAAGTGCCTTAGTTTTAAGGTTTAAGGACCTGATTTAGAGTTTAAGATTTAAAGATTTATGTAACGACCCAGATTTCAGAATATGTTGGGCCCAATATGATCTCATTTTTGTCTCCATATTCTCCCCATCTCTCCTCTACATCTTTCCTTAGTGGCCTAAAGATAAAGATCCAATCTTTGTCATTTTGAGTTGAAATTTTAGAAATTGAATTGAGAGTGTTGTAATTTACATTCAAAGATCTACATAAAGAGATAAAATTCATCAAAATGGAGGAAGATCAAGTTTTAGGTTTTAGTGGGGATTTTGAGGGAAATGGGTTAAAGGATTTAATCTCGTTTTTTCAGCCCTAGATGAATGTTTCAATTACAATTTCAACCTCCTGCAAGTTGTAATTTGTTTTACAATTTTTTGTGTAGAGGGAGGAAGGTTAGTACAATACTAACTCCTTGTCTTCATGAACACCCTAAGGGCGATGCTTGTGTATGCTTGGTTTGTTGATTTTAGTGTTTTTGAGGTGTAATGAGACTTGTCTATGGTATAATCTGGATTTTATGCTAATAAAATGAAACAGTGGTAGGAAACCACCTAAATCACCTTCCATAATATGTAAGTTCGATTTAGGGCTTAACCTTAAAGGTTTGAGTGGGTTGGGGTGATTTCTGAACTCTAGAAAATGAATTTTGGGTTTGAATACCGGTATAGGATGAACTAATACTGGTACCTCGAGTTCTTGTTGAAAAACACTGGTGAAATAGAGAGAGTACTGGTACGGGATTTAACCTGTACCAGTACGATGTTTAAGCCGTATCGGTACAGGTCAACTCATACCAGTAACCACTATTTCATTGAATTTCAGTGAGTAAAATCGATATTGATACGTGTGGGAGCATATCGGTACCGAGAGGCCATTTTGATACTCATGCTCGAGCACTGGTATCAAGTGCATTTTTGTTTCCCCTCTTTGGTGCTCGCATATCGGTATGCAATGGGCAAGTATCTGTACTCGTAGTACCGTATCAGTACGCGAGGACGAGTACTAGTACTGCTTGGGTAATCTTCCTAAAATATATGAGTTTGAGTTCGAAGGGTGGAAAATTGTAGACAAAGGTCCAATAAACTTCTAATGTTGTAAAAATAATTGTAAAACTGAGAAACCGGGTTAAACCCCCACATGCTATCATAACGTGTAATAACTTGGTAAGCTTTGGATGACATGTTGTAATAGCAACCATAGGGGATCCTTGGTTGATTGTGTGTTATTACGTGCTAAATAAGAGCACTTGTTTGGTATAGCCATCCTTGATTGTTGAGATCTGGATACCCATAGAGCGTGTTACAACACCATGAGATGAGACACCGAATGTACGTTTCTGAGGTTGTATGACATCGAATCTCACCCAGAGTGTATGTTCCTGATGCTTTGTGACACCAGACCTCACCCAGGGTATACATTCTCGAGACTGTGTGACATCGGGCATCACTCCATGTTTGTGGATTGATGCATATGTTTTCTTTATGAGAGTAATGTATATTTTCTTGCTATGTGTTTATACGGCAAGAGGTAGCGCCATATGTTTTTATGTTGTCATGTCATCATCTCTAGCTACATGCTCATATTTATGTTTTGCATGAAACATAGTAGAGTGGAAGTGTATCCACTAAGCTTGTTAGCTCAGTGTCCGGAATCGTTGTTTTCATTCGTAGGTTAGCACCATCAAAGTAGGATTTCAGCATCGACTTGTTATGAGTACAGTACTTAGATTTGTGTGGACTATCTATTCGTAGGACCTTATGATTTTGAATTTTGGATTTTGGATTTATAACCCAGGTCGAATGCTTTTACATTTGTAATTTAATGGGGCTCTCATGTAAACGTTTTAAATGTTTAACGTGTTTTGAACTAAAAGAACTTTGAATGAAATGGTTGTGGATGGGCTAAACTAGGTCAAATTTTGTAATTGCTTGTTGGGCTTGAGGCCCAAATGTGGCACTGGATTCGGGTGTTAAAGTTTAAAGGTATTGATTTAAAATTTAGAGTTTATAGATAGAATTTAGGGTTTAGTTTTTAGGGTAATATGGTTAGGGGTTTATATTTTAACTTATAAATCATAAAATTTAACCTTAAACCCTAAGTTCTAACCACATTCCCTAAATGAAAAACTCATCCACTAAAAGTCCTAAACAGTAGACCCTAAACGAAATCCATAAACCCTAAAATTAAGGTGCTTGTCGAAACACAGTTTCCACACGCACTTGTGCATGAAATAATTACCCTTCAAAAATAACATGAATAAAAAGGCATAGATTATTGATAATTATTCCATGCACAAGCGCCTTAGTTTTAAGGTTTAAGGATTTTGTTTAGTGGTTTAAGTGTACTAGTTTTGAAATTTTCTGGTGTGGTTAGAATTTAAGTTTTAGGGTTAAAATTTAAAGTTTATAGGTTAGAACATATATCTCTAACCATATTACTTAAAATCCTAATCTCTAAATTATAATCTCAAACCCTAAATTTAACTCTAAACCCTAAATTCTAAAGTCATGCACTTAAATCCCTAAACATTGAACCTTAAATTGGGTCTCTAAATCTTAAAACTTAGATACTTGTAAAAACTTTTCATTTTCACTACGAGTGACTCAGATATTTTCCCAGAGATTATTCATTACCTAAAAATAGATGGAACATTTTCACTATTTTCTTGGACTATTTAATTTGTAAAAATAATTGGGCTTTTGATCGAAAGAGAAAACGTGCTTGGGGGTAGACATTGGATGAAGCCTTTTTAAAGTTGAAACCTTAAATTTTTGGGCAAACTACATAAATGACCACCTTACCACTGTAAAAGTTGTGATCTGACCACATTACTTTTTTCGTCACAATTAAACCACCAAACTATTTAAATGGTATCAATGTGACCACCAGCCGTTAAAGGTTAACGGAAGGGTGACGAGGCAGTTAAAAAATAAAGGGTATAATTACACATTTAGTCATCGTTACTTATAAACTTTATCAATTTAATCCTAATTTTAATTTAATAAAATAAATTAATTATTTATATTTAATTATTTTATTTTATTTTTCTCCTCCAAACAAGAGGTGACACGTGTCACCACCATTTATTTGTGCTAAAAGTAACCCTTTTAAATATATGTTCTACTCCACAAAAAAGTAACCCTTTTAAATATATGTTTTACTCCACAAAAAATTCATGTAAAGCTTATTATCAAAATTTACTTCCAAGTTAGCCTTGTTTGAGCCAAGTTAAATTTCATTTGATTGCAATTACTTTAGAACTATGTTACTCGGACTATGATATTAGTTTTTGGTGTAGTTATGTGTTCGACATGGGTATGTTGATTTTTTTTTCAGTTTTAAAATTTATTTGGAGGGTCATATCAACATATCTATGTCTACATATGCATTTAACATGAGTGTCATAGACGAGTACTTCAATAAAAATGAGGAATCGATGTAACATAACTTTCGATTGTTGTTATACACTTCAGATCTCACAGTGTGGTTTAGTTTTTCTCTTTAGCATTTTGCCATCTGATGCCTTCATTTGCAGTGAATTGATTCTGCTTTCTCTTATTCCTGTTTAACCTGTAACTCAACTTATCTTCATTAGAAACAAAGAGTGTTTGTACTAATTTCTAATTATTGCGTAGTCTGCAGTTGTTTACCTGCTTCTCAAATTCATTGTTGACTGGGTGGATGGACAAATATCCTACCTGGAGTCTCGAGAAACTGCTGCTGTAATTGATTTCTGCATGCGTTTGCTCCAGCTTTACTCATCACACAATATTGAGAAGGTAAGTTTTGTTCAATCTCCATATAAAATTCCTTAAATATTCTGATTAAAGAAGTTTATCTCTTTATCATCTCCATCTTTAAATTTCTACTCAAGTAACATTTCAACTATGAAGGTACCCTATTAATATATCTGAGTCAGCAGTTATGCAATAGTTTTTATTTTCTTGCATATAATTTAAAGCTTCTAAAAATTCAAAAAGAACTTTATTATTTTGCTAAAGGAAGAGCATCTTTCGACTAGATAAATTTTGTATTGTTTTGACTTTTGAGCTGTAAGAACTATTTTCTTGGCTAATTTCACAAAAGGCTTATTTATTTCGTTTTGTAGCTGCGTAGCATAGTTCAATCTAGTTCCAATGCCAAGTTTTTGGCATACTCCATAGCAGTGGAAGTAATTTCTTCTAAAATTGATTGCATACTACAGCACCCAAGCTCATTTTAAAACTGATAGAAATTGTTCAACACAAAGCTCTATCTGGTAAAATTATTGCTAGCCAGGATGAATCAACACTGGTCCGGTACTACTGCCCTTGGCCTTTTTGGATGGAATATGGTTCACTTTGTTTCAAAATGAGCTTCATATCTAGCATTCATTGCACCTCATAAATTAAAATTTATTTTATTTTATTAAATTAAAATTAGGACTAAATTGATAGAGTTAATAAGTAATAAAGACGAAATGTGTAATTATACCCTTTATTTTTTAACTTCCACGTCACCCTTCCATTAACCTTTAACGGCTGGTGGTCACATTGATACCATTTAAATAGTTTGGTGGTTTAATTGTGACGAAAAAGAGTAATGTGGTCAGATCACAACTTTTGCAATAATAAGGTGGTCATTTATGTAGTTTACCCTAAATTTTTAGGATTTGGTTCAAGTCAGGTAATTTCTTTCAAAATAATCTTACCTTTTGTCATAATATTTGCTTGTTTAGTTCGTTAAGATTACCTTGAATATGTAATCTCATATTCTCAATAGTTCCAAGATTCTAAACATATAAAGATAATGATTGATTTTCAAGATAATTTTCATATTTTTAGTTTGATTGATTTTATCACTTCACTCGTACATTTTTATTGAACGTTAAATAAATATAGTATATATATTGAAAATTATTTTAGCATAATATTTTAATTTAATATGATAATAAAAATTAATTAATTATCCATTATTATATTTAAAATATATAATATACTAACTAAATTTAAAATATATATATATATATATATATTACATTTTCATAAAAAGTAAAATGATATTTACATACATGTAACATTCTAACAAAAACTACTTGGTAAAATTTACTCTTAGATGATCGTCTATCCTGTCTATCAAACATTAAAATCTTATATGGACAATGTGCAAAGTTACGACTATCTTAATACCAAAAGTAATAATACATTCTGCGTTATATTTTGGCATGTACATTTCATTTCTTATGCTTCTGGGTTATAGCTATTAACAACAGTCTTCTTTCATCGTGGTCAGTCTGGTAGCAAAATTTGGAAACTTATGGCTGTTTCAGTGATGGCGACGATGTTTACTTCTACGCTCTTCATCAGAGCTAGAATCTTCATATCTGCGTGAAGACGAATGCTTATTCCGACTCTTTTCTCCTTTCTTATGTCGATGAGCATCATCTTCAGATGAATAATGATGCTTATGTCTATACTTTCCACTCCTATTATTATGCCTAACAGTGACAGAATCTTCTGAATCCGAGTTATAAGGCTTTTGTATGGTCTTTATCCTGCGATCACGCCTACCACGGTTTGAATCTTCAGATGAATAGGAATGCTTGTTTTCACTTTTCCTATCATGCCTATAATTCTCATCATCAGATGAATTAGAATGATGCCTTTGTCTGCGCTTTTTACTCTTCCTGTGTCTACCAGCATCCATATCATCCAATGTATAAGGCCTTTGGGTGCTCTTTTTCTTCCTATCATGCCTGCCAGAGTCAGAATCTTCAGATGAATAAGAATGCTTACGTTTGCTCTTCCTATAATGCCCATCAAAGTCCTCCGCAGATGGAGGAGAATGCTTTGTCCTTCTCTTTTTACCAGAACGTTCCTGATTAAAGCCAGAATCTTCAGACGCATGTAAACGCTTTTCTCTGCTTTCTTTAGTCCTGTATTGCTTTCCAGAGTCTTCATCTTCCGATGAATAAGGATGCTTGTGTATTCTCCGTCTCTGATGCCTATCAAACTCTGCACCATTAGAAGAACTTGACACGGAATGATTCTGCTTCTTCTTCTTCTTGGTTTTCTTCTCCTTCTTCGACTTTCTCTCATCATCATCAGAAGTTGAGGACAAGTCATCTTGATTAGGATCCTCTGAGTCCCAACTACTTGGAGACGACTTCTTCTTGTGTTTACTCTTTTTTGAGGACTTCCTTTTCTTGGGTTTGCAAGTGATGTTAGTCAGCAAATCAGGGATATTACCCCCACTAAGGAATCCTGTAAATTAGAAAAACAAAAAAAGGGGATAACGGTTAACATGAAGTTACTTGGATGTCACGAGCTCAAATTGACGGTCATAGAGTGCAATAGGAAAAAGTATTCACCTCCATACTCATCAAATATATCCTCGGCAACTATTTGTTGGTTGGGATCATCTGGTAGAAATCCACCACGAGGAGGACTCAACCCTGGTTTTTGCTTTAGCTCCCACTTCAAAGGCTGCAAAAAATGGGATATATATCAAACCAAGAAGCCAATGAATGACAAAGATACATATGAGACAACATGTACTGTTGCTTGCTTAGTAGGCATAAACTTCTCTGAAAATATTCTAACATTTGAATTTACAACTCTTCATTATAAAATCGACCTTTCAAAATAATAATAGGAGCGACAGAGACAGATCCCATATGTTCAAAAAATGTATAAATAGATGCTACTATTTGGAACAATAAAGTGGTTTGAGGATTAAGCTTTAAAATAAGCTTCGACAATTTCAACAAAACCAATAAAGAAGTAATACCAACCTCAGTAGGATCCATTTGAGCCATGATAGCAGTCAAGGGGTCATCTCTTTTTAAACGGCTCTCTTCATTTGGCATTATAGCATCCTTCAATGGACAGTCACGGTCACCACTCTGGTGCCCATAATTTCCACATCTAAGACATTTCACATTACGGACTTCAACAGCAAATGGTTTAACCCTACCAGGAACACCGGTCTCCAGCCTGAAAGTGCCATCATCATGCAAACCAAATCAAATAAAATGTCCATTCACACTATAACAATGCAACTACGAGATCAATATATTTTGCCCTTGTTATAAGATGATTAGTTTTAACATTACTTGAAACGATGTAGCTTGAGCACCCTTATGCAAGTCAATTTCATTGCATAGTATTGTAATTAAATTCATTTGCAAAACATGACCATGGAAATAGACAACCAAATAGCTTAATTCAGCAATAAACATCTTTTGGTCAAACTGTCTATTTTTTTCTATAAAACGTCAAACATTCTTTGGTTTAACAGCCAAGATCATGAATTGTTTCATCTACCAATGACTAATACTGACTACCGTTGCTACGTACCGCGGAGCATTTTTAAGAACTTCAAACTCTTCCTCTGTCGGTAAAGCTCGTCCAAAAACATCTTTTGGTCTCGATTTCTGTTTCTCTTTAGTCATATTACCTCCACCAGGCAAAGATTCCGGCGGCCTGCAAAATGAAGCAAATAAATTGAGAAAACTATTTCAAAAAGAGGAAAAGCAGCTTAAATTAAAACACGTAAACAAATTAAACGTTTTATATTCAAATAAAAATTACATTGCTGTGGAATGATCATTGGATACGTCGTTGTGCTCAGTATTTTTCCTCTCATCGGCAATCTCAGCCGCTTTGGCACTTTCAGCATTATAACCAGGCGGACGAACATACATAAAGCTAACAGCTTTCATCATCTCCACCTAGGAATTTATTAAGGATTGTTGGGTAATTTAGTCCCCCAAAAGAATAAAGATAGAAAGAAAAATCAACGGAAACCACTTAGATTAAGAAATAAAAACCTTTTCCTTCTCCTTTTTAGAAATTAGAGCAGTCTGGCGAAAGAATTCTTGCTCTTGGGCATACTGTAGCAGAACATAAAAGTGCAATACATAGTGTAAGGGCAATTGAAGAATAGATATATGAAAAGATTGGGGCGAGAAAGAAAGCGACCTCGCGGGCAACTTCCTCGGCACGGCGGCTGCGCTGGGCATGGGTCTGTTCGGCGATCCACTTACGGCGTTGGTTGGGATAGGAGAGGGGGTGCCATGGCTTTTGGTTGAGATAGGAATGGCTCCAGGCGGTGCCTGCTTTTGTCTTGTAATCGACTTCCCCGGAAGAGCCAGGCTTGTCATCGGAGAACCTTTTGCTCAGCCTTATTCCTCCCCCCTCCTCTCCGATTCCATCCATCCTATCAATCACTCACTGTTTCTTCTGCTCCTTCAAATTGTTTCTTCTGCTTCCAAAACAGTATCAGATTTCGTTCTTCTATTTCCAAAAACAATATCAGATTTCAATCCCAAATTTGCTAGTACCAACTTCGGGAATAGGGATCGGGAGTTGCATTTATTGGGCTGGCCTGTCAACTATTTATGGGCCTAAGGCCTTTATAAAGTTCCACCCCGCTTTCATAATCAAATCAAGCCCGCTGTCATGTAGCTTTTGAAGTTCAATATTATTTTTGTTCAAAGAAGTTCAATATCTTTTACCTTTATTAGATCAGACAAACTTAATTTGAACGTTATTTGATTCGAAATTGATATGAACCCTAATATAATAGTTTAAATTGATTACAAACTCGAAACAATCTAAACTAAAATTATAAAATAAATCTACTCGTTACCCAATTTTTTGTTTATTTGGTAACTTTAATTGTCATCAATTAGACGGTAGACTATAATTAACTTTATAAGAAGGGTAAAATACGTAAATCATCGCTAAACTTTGTTCTCTAACTTATTCTGGTCATAAATTTTTAAAATGTTCAATTTAATCATTGAACTTTATACATTGAATTTTTTTCATTACTCCTTTTGTAACCCCCTCGCCCTGGTCTGGTTGGCTGACCGGTCCGAGTAGGCTACACGGGGAAAACTGATGTGAAACCTGTTAAGGTCCCACCTCAGTTAGCAACCCTAAAAATTTATTTTAATTAAATCTTGTCTAAAGGCATATTATTTCCTAAGTGATCACGACAGCGGAAAACATCACGAGGTAAAAGCAACCAAGTCAACTGCCCTCAGTCAACACAGGAAGATCGTATCGATACAGTCATTGAGCGTATCGATACGCCCTTCTCGGTCAACATCTCGTGGTCAACGAGACAAAACTGGATCGATATGCCTAGAGCTCGTACCGATACGCCAAAGACTCGTGAAAATCTCATAATTCTAGTGAGCTTTGGGCGTATCGATACACCCCCGAGTATCGGTACCCCTAGCCAATTATGTGTCCCAAAGTGTAGGACCGTATCGATACGACCCTTAGGCGTATCGATACGCCCTGCGCTGCAAGATATCAATTGGCAGCAAAACAACACAAGACTCAACACTAAATGCATTTTAAGACTTCCCTAGCCACATACAAGCATTCATACAACACTACACAACCAAGAACTAGCATGTAGGACAAATTAGATGAAAGACAAGGCATTCACATAGAGATAGATATTGCATTTCAAGCATACTCAAAAGCTTAAAAGCCAAAAGGCACATGTCTTCACACAAGGTTTACAAATTCAAAGCATAGCAAAAACATCATCCAGAAAATATGAGTCATACAACGCTCATACAAACACATAGCAACCCCATTGCTAAACTACTACTTTATTTACTAAACCATACTTGAGCAACTACAAAAGCTTGGAATAACCCTTTCCTTGCTCCTTGCTAACTCCACACTACTGATCTGCGTTGTCGAAAATGAGAGCGTATGCTAGAAGCTTAGTGTGGATGCTCTAAAACCAAAACAACGACAATGCATGGTTCAAGCATATAATCCTTAACATCACACACAACATACATAAGCATCAACATAGGAAACTAGCTAGCAATACAAGAGTCAATAATATGGTATCTTACTTCATATTAAGCTCAACAAGATAAAGCATTTATCTAAGCAACATAACCACATGAACAAGTATATTGGCCACTATTAGTTTACTCGGATACGCGGATTACACTCAACAACAACATTACCTCGGTGGGATTACACTCATCACCGGACCTTTCATGGATGGGATTCCACTCATCATAACATGTCCTACGGATGGGATTCCATTCATCATCACGTATAATATAAACAATTTCTGGTGGAATATTACATCACCGTACTCCTCCTTGATGGCTTAATGCCACCAAGGCCACGCATGAATTTGACTCAACCGTGTGCACACTAATTCTAATGATCGATCATTTATACCCGATAAGTTAACTAGTGCCAATTACTTTTAATCCACATAATAACAACCATCATTTATAGCACACATCCATCATCACACACATCAATGTATATTCATACATAGCCAAATCATGCTTCACAAGACCATATTAGGCATAAACATTTAAAGCTTGGAAACACACAAGAAGTTAAACTACCAATTTAACTTCTACCTAGGAATGACCTACCAAGCACATTCCTAAACCTCATCTACACACACTTGAACCAATTTACACAAATTTGAAAGTTTCACTCACCACCCTTCCTTAGCAAACCAAGCAAAGCTACTCAAGCCTCCACAATTTCCGGATTCGATCTCGAACCTTCTCTGATGTTTCCTCTTGCTTCTAAGCAATCAAAAGACAAGGTATTACTCACAAAATCAATGCTAAACTCAGCCACAACCTCAACCCACAATCACAAGCTAAAACTTTATATTTTCGAACCCAAACTAACCACAAAACTCACATTTTCGTGCTCCCCAAATACCCAGCTGAAATCCACCATTTCCAACACCCAAATGACCTCTAAAGACTTCCAAAACACTTCTCTAACAACCCTAAACCATCAGCCCTTCAACCCAACACAAGAACACACCAAAAATTCAAGTTTTGACACTTTCAAAAACACCCCCAAGACCCATTTCGAGATTTTTCTCAAAATTCCTCAATCTTAAGATATTAGGTGTATTAAAGCGAGCTTAACTCAAAACCTAACTAAACAAACCAAAAACAAGTTGAAAACCCATTAAAAATTCATACTTTCTTCAAACTTGGAAACTTAGAAATTTTAAAAAGATGATGGTTTTGAAATCTAAAACCATGGAAATGCTTGGGATAAGGAGAAGATATCAAAAACGAAGTTACCTTGTGAAAATCCTTGAAAGGGCGAAGCACCTCAATGGAATAGTGAACTTGGGAGGGGTTTGGGTTTTTCCATGTTAGAAATGAAAAATGGGGAGAAGATGACTCTTTTTTTTCTTCTTTCTTTTTGTTTCAAAAAGTTGTCTTCCTTTATTTTAACTTAATTAAAAAAATGCCATTAAGAGTATTTTAGGCTCATTTGGATTAAAATAAGGTCTAATTAAATTAAACCGATTTTGACGACTTGAACCCAACACACACCGAACTCCTAACCCCAAAATACGAGTGTTACACCTTTGTTAACCCTCTAACACCATTACAATGTCGGCCATAACATGTGATATTTTTTAATAATCAAAATAGGTCAGAGAGCAAAGTTCACTGATGATTTATGTATTTTATCCATTATTTTTTTTATTTTTTACTCTACATCATAACGATGTTAAAGGGTTAACAGTTGAGTTATGAAAAAATCAATGTACAAAGTTTAGTGAGTAAATTAAACACTATGAAACTTCAGTGACCAAAATAGGTCAGAGAGCAAAGTTCAGTGATGATTTACGTATTTTACCCTTAAAGGAAAATAAATTTCACTTTTTTACAAGCACAAATTAACATCAAACACAAATCTGAATTAAGAAGTTTTCATTTAAAAAGTGATATAAAATTACAAACCAAGTAAAAAAATCAATAAAGACTACTCTTACATATCAAACTCAATTACATTGAGTTTCTTAATAAAGCTTAAAAAATAATATAGTGAGATCCACTAACTAACCAAGTAGTCAAAGATGTTCATATTACCTTATCTTGTATAGGTTCGAATCTTAAAATTTACCTTAGGAATGAAACATTTCTCTTCTTAATAAAAAAATCAATAAAGTGGTATCAAAATAAATACAAATATTGTATTCATCAATTATTTAATTGGGTTGCAGTTTAATCCATATAAAAACAAATAAACTTTTCATCTTTCGTAGCTAAATAAGCCATAACAAGAAATTATTAATTTGTTTACTAGTGAAACAAGAAATAAATAATATATATATATATATTTAAATTAAAATAGCAATTTGTCACGGGACTAGGACTTTTCTAGCAGAACTGTGTGGCCTTAATCAATAAATTTTAGTCGAAAGATTAAGTCAACCTTCAAAATTTAAGTAACTTAGAAAGAATAGAAGTTGTGGCAAGGAAAACAATATAAAAGAAAGTGGAATGAGTTTAATGTATTCTCTTGTACTTAAAAAAAGGATTGAATGAAAAATGCGGTATAAGCGAGCCTTCTTACATCTAACGGTCAAGAATGTTACAATTTAATGGCTAAGATTAGTCTCTAGATTGAAGATATCCATATAAAAAAAATTTATCTATATCTTACAAGGTTGTCTTAACTGTTGAGGAAGAATCACTCTCAATCATATATAATTTATTACAATCATGTTGCCAATGATACATTCCATGAATAGCTTAGTCAACAAGATGAACATCTTCCAATAGGTGGGCTCTTTTGGGAGGATAGGTGTTGATAGGCCCATGAGCTTAGCCAAAACCTTATGGCAGCATGAAGTATGCTGGTTTGGGCCCCTTGGTCGTGGATCACACGCGGTGTGTGCCTTTCTCGATCATAGGCTGGTCATTTGTGACATTCTCCTCCCACTAGATTTAGCAATATTCTTGTCGTTTGTCGGTGATGAAACTTTCCAACCTTGTCCACAAACTGCCACAATTCCTCGGCAAGTTCCCAACTGTCACAACCCTTTTGTGTAACGGCCCGGTTTTGGGCTTAGGAGTTTTGGGCGTTGACCGGTTGGTCAAAGTGTTGTTCGAATCTAAAGAGGTGAAATTAGGAAAGCCTAGTTCGGGTTGCATTAAAAATATGGAAAAATGTTCTAAAATCATCTTTTAATATAATTAAGTGAACTGTGAAATCAATTTTGGAAAATGAGTTTTGGAAGTGTGACATTTTGGCTAGTGACCAAAATGTAATTTTCGAAAGTTTGGTGGCTGTTTTATAAAGGGTTGAAACTTTGAATCTTTAAGGAGCTATTTACCCAAAGGGAGTTTCTCCAGATTTTTCTAAGATATTTTAAGTCTAAATTCTGATTTTAAATGATATTAAAAGTGGAGGGAAAGCCATTTGGCTATTTTTGGATTTTGTAACCAACTTTTCTCAATTTTCTTTCTCTCATTTTCTCTCAACCCAAACACATTCTCTCCAGAGAATTGGATCTGATTTTCTCACCTAAATCCCTCCTTTCAACTCTCATTTGATTCCTAATCAACATATCTTCAAAACCTCTTCAATTGCTACTTGATTCAACAAGGTTTTTTATTCCAAAAAGAGGAGAAACTCAAGTTTGGAGGTAAGAACGTCCTTCTCCTCTAAACTATCAGTTCTTTACTGAAATTCCTAAGTTTTCAATCCTTAATTGATGTTTAGTTAAAGGTTTTTAAGTGGTGAAATGGATCTTGGCTTATAATGCAAGATTTGATGATTTTTGATGATTTTCGTTAGATCTGATTAATCTGTGATTTGAGATGTGTTTTTGATGTTAAATGAACTCTAAATTGATAAGGAATTGAGTTTTGATTGATGCAATCCCGGATAGGTTGAGTTTCCTAAGTTTAGCTTGTGTTTCAAGGTTGTTTTTGAGGTGATCTTGTGGATCTGATGTTGCTGGAGGTATAAGGATGTTAATAGGTTGTTTTTAGATGTGTTATGATGTTAAAGGATGTGTGGTTTTGCTGGTTTATGGCTGGGCTTTGTTTAGAAGTGGTTTGGATGCATTTTCGGTTGTGTTTGGTGGCCGAAAATGGAGGTTGGATGAGAGCAGCGAGTTTAGGTGCTTTCATTGAAGCAATTAATGCATGATGATGCATTAATCCTCTGCTTTTATGTGTTGAAACAGGGGAGGCATCTTTGGATCCAAGAGTTGTTGATCCGGAAGCTTGATTTGGTGCTTTGGCTTGAAGCAAAGTGGAAATCGGTGAGTGCGTGAGTGCGTTTGTGGAAATTGGGTTTTCGACTTTGAAACCAATGTCTTGGGAGCTTAGTTTAAGTCTAAACAACTTTGCTAAGCTCAAGTGTAAGTTTTCGGAATTACTCTCTAGTGGTGGCCATGATTTTGTTGTGATGCAAAATGGTTATTTGCATGTTTTAATTACTGTTTTGAAAGCATGATTTAGCATGGTTTTTACTGATGTTGTAAGCCATATGTTGAAGGTAACTCTAGGTAGGAGTTCCTTGATTTTGTACATTGATTAAATGTGGATTGATGCTTTTAAATGCATGATGAAAATGGCTTGGTTTAATGCTTTAAAACAGTGGATTAAATGTTGAAAATGATGTATATTGGCAAGTGATGTTTTGAAAAGGTTAAGGTCACTAAGGTGGTTAAAAGTCCTTGAGTGAGCCTTGTTTACTTAAGAACATCAAGGTGGTTAAAAGTCCTTGGATGGTTCTTGTTGCGGACACTAAGGTGGTTAAAAGTCCTTAGGTGATCCTTTCCATGGTGTTTAAAAGTCCATGGGGCCATGGTGTTTAAAAGTCCATGGGGCCAAGGTGTTTAAAAGTCCTTGGGGCCAAGGTGTTTAAAAGTCCTTGGGGTGATTCAAGCTATGGACACAAAGGTGGTTAAAAGTCCTTGTGTGGTCCTCATTCATGGTGTTTAAAAGTCCATGGCCAAGGTGTTTAAAAGTCCTTGGGGCCAAGGTGTTTAAAAGTCCTTGGGAAGTTGATGAACTTGTTTAAATGAAATGGAATTTATCACTTGAGCCAATATGACATGTTGTATTATGTTGAAGCATGAGATGCTTGTTTTAAGTATGCTTTTGAGCATGTGCAAGGTTGATTTAAAGCATGATTTGTAAATGTTTTTAAATGCATTATTGAATGGTTTTTAAGAGCATACCTCACTAAGCTTTTGCTTACGCTCTCTTCCGTTTTCTTAATTCAATAATGCAGAACATTAAGGAACCTTGAGGGCAGCAAGGAGGGCAAGAATTCAAGTGCAAGTAGAGCTCAATGTATGGAAGGTTTTTGTTAAACATTTTAGCTTTTGGGTAATTTGGCAATGGGGGACCAATGTGTATGATTTGGGAGGTGTTTGGAACTCCCTAAGTATGTTGATTGTTGATAAGATTGCTGGTTTTTGCATTGGATCATTACATGCTTGTTTTGGAAGTTTTGTGCTTGAGTAGCTAGCTTGTGTAGGAAGCATGCCTATAGAATTGGGGCTTTTTGCATATGATGTTGTTCTGATGATTTGTTGATGCTTGCAAGTCTTATATATGTTGAATTGCATGCTGGTAAAGTTTGGTGGCATTTGGAGCATGTTTGGATGATAAATTGCATGTTTTGGAATGCTTTTTGCTGCAATCTGTGCAGGCGTTTCGGAACAGTGTGCACCGTTTCGGAACGGGTGCCTTGAATGAACCCAGGCGTCCGAAACGGTATGCACCGTTTCGAAACAGTTTGGCCTCTTCCAGGCCATGTTTCGGAACCCGTTGCGGAACGGCCCGTGTTTCGAAACGGGGTCTACCTGTTTCGGAACGGTCGACCGTTGGGGGCTGACATTGGCAGTTATATGTTTTGAATTGTTTGCGTTTTGGTCCTGAAACTTGTTTGTGCAATTGTATGAGCTTGGGAAGTCCTTTTGAGCTGAAATTTCACAGAGAAGCATGAAACCTGATTAATTTCAAGTTGGTAACTTTAATTTGGGTTAAGTCCTTTTATTTATCAGAAATTACAATTTGGTCCCTAAAGTTGTAATTTGTTCAATTGGGTCCCTGTTTGATCTCTGATGTTTGTGATCTTTGAGTATGATGTTTGTGTGATCACAATTAGGACTAATGTGCATCTAGACAAGATTAAAAGAAAAAAAAAGGTCGTTAATCAAGGTTGACTTTCGGGTTGACTTTGGTTTTCCCCGTGTGACTTCCTTAATTCGGGTCAACCGTCTAGGCCGGGTTAAGGGGGTTACATTTGGTGGTATCAGAGCTGAGTTCTCGAGTAATTGGGAATGAATGTATGCATGATTGAAGTATGTTTGGCTTGTATGCTTGTGGTTCGAAAGCATGTTTAGTGGCTTGTGATTTGGATGCAATTGAGATGTATGCTGTGATGTTGCATGTTGAGGGTACCCATTGCCAAACAAAAGCTAATGAAATGATGTTGATTTTGAATGAAATTGAGCTTGAATACTTGGATTGCTTACCTTGCTGGGCCTGACTTGTTTTATTTTGCATTGTGATTGCATGGTAAAAGTATGGCACCACGTAGAGAGTTACGAGGTAGTGTGCGAGCTACGGCTCCCAATGAGAACGAGAATGAAGAGAACACGGGTAGTGCAGTGTTACCCCCTCCTCCGCCTGGTGGTGGTGCTGGAGGTGAGAGAGCTGAAGCTGCAGCTGGTGCTGGAGCTGCTGGACCAGAGGTTGGTCAGGGGCAAGCTATGCCTGATATGTCTATGTTGGTACAAGCTATTGCGGGTGCTTTTCGAGCAGCAGTAGCTGGAGCTCAAGGAGCTAGGCATCAGGGAGATGCTGGAGTTAGACTACCTTTGGAGCGTCTGCGCAGTCTTGGTGGGACTGAGTTCAGGGGTATGTCTGCTGAGAGTTCGGAAGCTTGGCTAGAGAGTACCAAGCGTATCTTGGGTCAGATGAGCTGCACGGATGTGCAAAAGTTGGGATGTGTTGTGTCCTTGCTGCAGGATGATGCGTATACGTGGTGGACGACCACCATAGCTGGGATGGCTGAAGCTGATGTTACTTGGACATTCTTTCAGAATGTGTTCAAGAGGAGATATCTTGGAGTGAGATATCTTGATGAGAAAAAGCGTGAATTCATGTCTCTTACCCAAGAGAGCATGTCTGTAGCTGAGTACGAAGTTCAGTTTGTCCGACTCAGTCAGTACGCACCTGAGCTTGTCCCGGATGAGCGGGAGAGGTGTGAAAGGTTCCGTTATGGTTTGGTGACGGAAGTAAAGACATATATGTTGGCTGCTGAGTATAATGATTTTGATGTGTTGGTGGGCCGAGCCAAGGACATTGAGATGAACTTGGGTTTATCTGCGAAAGGTGCTGGAGCAAGTTCTTGTAAGAGAGCTGCTGAGTATAGTTCCGGAGGTGGACGGAACAAGAGGGGACGTGATCAGAAGTATCAGTCCTCAGCCAAGAGAGGTGGTGGTGCACCTGCTAGAGGTGGTTATGCTAGAGCTGATCCTAGTGCTTGCTGGATCTGTGGTTCACGTGGTCACATGAAGCGTGACTGTCCTCGTGCTGTGGGGGAGGTGCAAGCCCCTGTAGCGGCAGCTGGTAATGGATGTTGGAATTGTGGTTCTGTAGACCATTTGAGGCGAGATTGTCCGAGGTTGGCTGGTGGCCAAGAGCGTGCTCCTGTTGTTGCTGCACCGCAGAGAGGTCGTGGGCGCGGCCGTGGTAATTTCCAGAGGAGAGAGGAAGGTGGTCGTGGAGTAGCCCATGTTGTGGCTATTCAGCCTGAAGGTGGAGGCCAAGCTAGGGTGTATGCTCAGCGTGAGGGAAGGAATGATGCAGATGTGATTGCAGGTACCTTTACTTTGCAATCCTTGTCATTGCTTTCTTTGATTGATTCTGGATCTACGCATTCATACATTTTGCGTGAGCATGCTGAATTGCTTGGTTTGCCTGTTGAGTCTTTGGATGTTGGTGTTCGTGTCACTAGTTCTTTTGGTGAAACTGTTGTGACTCGAAAGCTTTATAGAAGGTGTCCCTTGGTTGTTCAAGAACATGTCTTTCATGTTGATCTTATGGAGTTGCCTTTTTATGGTTTTGATGTGATCCTTGGTATGGATTGGCTTGATGAGCATCGAGCTGTGGTAGATTGTGAAAATAAGCAGGTTTCGCTTAAGCTTGCGGATGATTATGAAGTTGTTGTGGTTGGTGAGAATGTGAAGTTTCTTGCTAATGTGGTGTCTACCTTGGAGGCGAGTAGGATGCTGAGGCAGGGTTGCGAAGCTTATCTAGCTTTTGTGATGAATCCTAGCTCTAAGGAGTTGAGGGTGCAAGATATCAAGGTTGGGAAGGAGTTTCCTGGTGTTTTTCCTGAAGAGTTGCCTGGTTTACCTCCTAATCGCGAGGTGGAGTTTGGAATTGAGCTGTATGAGAATACAACTCCTGTGTCCATTACTCCCTATAGAATGGCACCTAAGGAGCTGAAGGAGCTGAAGACGCAGTTGCAAGAGCTGCTAGATCGTGGTTTCATCCGGCCGAGTGTGTCACCTTGGGGAGCACCAGTCTTGTTTGTGAAGAAGAAAGATGGCACTATGAGGATGTGCATTGATTACCGTCAGCTGAACAAGTTGACTATCAAGAATCGGTATCCTTTGCCGAGGATTGATGATCTCTTTGATCAATTTCGGGGAGCTGATGTGTTCTCTAAGATTGACTTGAGGTCAGGGTATTATCAGTTGAAGGTGAAAGATGTGGATGTGCCTAAGACAGCTTTCAGGACAAGGTATGGGCATTATGAGTTCCTTGTGATGCCGTTTGGTTTGACAAATGCTCCTGCTGCTTTCATGGACATGATGAATCGTGTGTTTCATGAATACCTGGACAAGTTCGTTGTGGTGTTCATTGATGATATCCTCGTGTACTCGCGTACTGAGGAGGAGCACAAAGAGCATTTGAGGATTATGCTGCAAGCCTTGTTGGAGAATCAGCTTTATGCTAAGCTGAGCAAGTGTGAGTTTTGGCTTAAGGAGGTGGTGTTTCTTGGGCATGTGGTCTCAACTGAGGGGATTCGTGTTGATCCTCAGAAGATTGAGGCGGTGATGAACTGGAAAGTTCCTAAGTCTGTTCATGAGGTCCGTAGTTTCCTTGGTTTGGCGGGATACTACCGGAGGTTTGTGGATGGTTTTTCCAAGATTGCTGCTCCTTTGACGAAGCTGTTGCAGAAGGATGTTAAGTATGAGTGGACAGAAGCGAGACAGCAGGCTTTTGAGAAGCTTAAGGCGGCTTTGACGCAAGCTCCTATCTTGATTCAGCCTGAATCAGGGAAAGAGTTTGTGGTCTATAGTGATGCATCCTATGTTGGTTTGGGATGTGTGCTGATGCAAGAGGGTAAGGTTGTGGCTTATGCGTCACGGCAGTTGAAGGTGCATGAGCGCAACTATCCTATGCATGACATTGAGCTGGCTGCAGTGGTGTTTGCTCTGAAGATCTGGAGACATTATCTGTATGGTGAGAAGTGTACTGTGTACACGGATCACAAGAGTTTGAGGTATCTAATGTCTCAGAAAGAGTTGAATCTTAGACAGCGGCGTTGGTTGGAGTTGCTCAAGGATTATGATCTGACGATTGAGTATCACCCTGGAAAGGCTAATGTTGTTGCGGATGCCTTGAGTAGGAAGGTAGCTGTTGAGCTGAGAGCTATGTTTGCTAGCTTGAGCATATCGCGAGATGGTGGTCTTGTTGCTGAGTTGCAAGTGAAACCATCTTTGGTTCAGTTGATCAAGGAAAAGCAGTTGTTGGATGATTCCTTGGTGTCTCATGTTCAGGATATCGCGGAGGGTAGACCTTCGGATTTATGCTTTAATGAGGATGGTGTGTTGTGTTTTGGGAGTCGGATAGTAGTGCCTGCTGATGTTGAGTTGAGGCGTGCTATTCTGACTGAAGGTCATAGTAGTCCTTTTGCTATGCACCCTGGTAGTACTAAGATGTACCGTGATCTTCGTGATGAGTACTATTGGGTGGGTTTGAAGAAGGATGTTGCAGAGTTTGTGAGCAAGTGTTTGGTGTGTCAGCGGGTTAAGGCTGAACATCAGGTTCCTTCTAGGTTGTTGCAACCGTTGAGAATCCCTGAATGGAAGTGGGAGAGGGTTACCATGGATTTTGTATCTGGTTTACCTTTGTCTCCATCGAAGAAGAATTCTGTTTGGGTGATTGTTGATCGCTTGACGAAGTGTGCGCATTTCTTGCCTGTGCATACTACGTTTTCTTTGGATAAGCTGGCAGAGCTGTACATTGCTGAGATTGTGAGGCTGCATGGTGTGCCTAAGTCGATTGTGTCGGATAGGGATCCGAGGTTCACATCGCGTTTCTGGCAGTGTTTGCATCAAGCCCTGGGTACAAGGTTGCATTTCAATACATCCTATCATCCTCAGTCGGATGGTCAGTCTGAGCGGGTTATTCAGATTTTGGAGGATATGTTGAGGTGCTGCGTAATTGAGTTCCAAGGTTCTTGGGAGAAGCATCTGCCTTTGGTTGAGTTCGCTTATAACAATAGTTATCAGGCGAGTATACAGATGGCACCTTATGAGGCTCTGTATGGGAGGAAGTGTAGGACTCCTCTTTGTTGGGCTGAAATTGGTCAAAAGTTGGTTTCGATGCCGGCTTTGTTGAAAGGGACCACCGAGAAGGTGAAGCTCATTTGTGAGCGGTTGAAGGCTGCCTCTGATCGGCAGAAGTCTTACGCGGATTTGAAGCGTAAGGAGATAGAGTATGCGGTGGGTGACCGTGTGTTCTTGAAGGTTTCGCCTTGGAAGAAGGTGTTGAGGTTTGGCCGGAAGGGTAAATTGAGCCCTCGGTACATTGGACCATATGAGGTGGTTGAGCGTGTGGGTCCTGTTGCGTATCGGCTGAGGTTACCTCAGGAGTTGGAGAAGATTCATGATGTGTTCCATGTTTCTATGCTCCGAAAGTATATATCTGATCCTTCGCATGTGATGCCTGTGGAGGAGGTGGTTTTGAATCCGGATTTGACCTATGATGAGGAACCGGTGAAGGTTCTGGATTCGGATAGCAAGGTTCTTCGTGGCAAGACCATTGAGTTGGTGAAGGTGCTGTGGAAGCATCGAGGTGTTGAGGAAGCCACGTGGGAGCGGAAGGAAGACATGCTGAAGCAGTTTCCTTATCTCTTTCCTTCAGGTAAATTTCGAGGACGAAATTTCTTAAGGGGGGGAGAGTTTTAACGGCCCGGTTTTGGGCTTAGGAGTTTTGGGCGTTGACCGGTTGGTCAAAGTGCTGTTCGAATCTAAAGAGGTGAAATTAGGAAAGCCTAGTTCGGGTTGCATTAAAAATATGGAAAAATGTTCTAAAATCATCTTTTAATATAATTAAGTGAACTGTGAAATCAATTTTGGAAAATGAGTTTTGGAAGTGTGACATTTTGGCTAGTGACCAAAATGTAATTTTCGAAAGTTTGGTGACTGTTTTATAAAGGGTTGAAACTTTGAATCTTTAAGGAGCTATTTACCCAAAGGGAGTTTCTCCAGATTTTTCTAAGATATTTTAAGTCTAAATTCTGATTTTAAATGATATTAAAAGTGGAGGGAAAGCCATTTGGCTATTTTTGGATTTTGTAACCAACTTTTCTCAATTTTCTTTCTCTCATTTTCTCTCAACCCAAACACATTCTCTCCAGAGAATTGGATCTGATTTTCTCACCTAAATCCCTCCTTTCAACTCTCATTTGATTCCTAATCAACATATCTTCAAAACCTCTTCAATTGCTACTTGATTCAACAAGGTTTTTGATTCCAAAAAGAGGAGAAACTCAAGTTTGGAGGTAAGAACGTCCTTCTCCTCTAAACTATCAGTTCTTTACTGAAATTCCTAAGTTTTCAATCCTTAATTGATGTTTAGTTAAAGGTTTTTAAGTGGTGAAATGGATCTTGGCTTATAATGCAAGATTTGATGATTTTTGATGATTTTCGTTAGATCTGATTAATTTGTGATTTGAGATGTGTTTTTGATGTTAAATGAACTCTAAATTGATAAGGAATTGAGTTTTGATTGATGCAATCCCGGATAGGTTGAGTTTCCTAAGTTTAGCTTGTGTTTCAAGGTTGTTTTTGAGGTGATCTTGTGGATCTGATGTTGCTGGAGGTATAAGGATGTTAATAGGTTGTTTTTAGATGTGTTATGATGTTAAAGAATGTGTGGTTTTGCTGGTTTATGGCTGGGCTTTGTTTAGAAGTGGTTTGGATGCATTTTCGGTTGTGTTTGGTGGCCGAAAATGGAGGTTGGATGAGAGCAGCGAGTTTAGGTGCTTTCATTGAAGCAATTAATGCATGATGATGCATTAATCCTCTGCTTTTATGTGTTGAAACAGGGGAGGCATCTTTGGATCCAAGAGTTGTTGATCCGGAAGCTTGATTTGGTGCTTTGGCTTGAAGCAAAGTGGAAATCGGTGAGTGCGTGAGTGCGTTTGTGGAAATTGGGTTTTCGACTTTGAAACCAATGTCTTGGGAGCTTAGTTTAAGTCTAAACAACTTTGCTAAGCTCAAGTGTAAGTTTTCGGAATTACTCTCTAGTGGTGGCCATGATTTTGTTGTGATGCAAAATGGTTATTTGCATGTTTTAATTACTGTTTTGAAAGCATGATTTAGCATGATTTTTGCTGATGTTGTAAGCCATATGTTGAAGGTAACTCTAGGTAGGAGTTCCTTGATTTTGTACATTGATTAAATGTGGATTGATGCTTTTAAATGCATGATGAAAATGGCTTGGTTTAATGCTTTAAAACAGTGGATTAAATGTTGAAAATGATGTATATTGGCAAGTGATGTTTTGAAAAAGGTTAAGGTCACTAAGGTGGTTAAAAGTCCTTGAGTGAGCCTTGTTTACTTAAGAACATCAAGGTGGTTAAAAGTCCTTGGATGGTTCTTGTTGCGGACACTAAGGTGGTTAAAAGTCCTTAGGTGATCCTTTCCATAGTGTTTAAAAGTCCATGGGGCCATGGTGTTTAAAAGTCCATGGGGCCAAGGTGTTTAAAAGTCCTTGGGGCCAAGGTGTTTAAAAGTCCTTGGGGTGATTCAAGCTATGGACACAAAGGTGGTTAAAAGTCCTTGTGTGGTCCTCATTCATGGTGTTTAAAAGTCCATGGCCAAGGTGTTTAAAAGTCCTTGGGGCCAAGGTGTTTAAAAGTCCTTGGGAAGTTGATGAACTTGTTTAAATGAAATGGAATTTATCACTTGAGCCAATATGACATGTTGTATTATGTTGAAGCATGAGATGCTTGTTTTAAGTATGCTTTTGAGCATGTGCAAGGTTGATTTAAAGCATGATTTGTAAATGTTTTTAAATGCATCATTGAATGGTTTTTAAGAGCATACCTCACTAAGCTTTTGCTTACGCTCTCTTCCGTTTTCTTAATTCAATAATGCAGAACATTAAGGAACCTTGAGGGCAGCAAGGAGGGCAAGAATTCAAGTGCAAGTAGAGCTCAATGTATGGAAGGTTTTTGTTAAACATTTTAGCTTTTGGGTAATTTGGCAATGGGGGACCAATGTGTATGATTTGGGAGGTGTTTGGAACTCCCTAAGTATGTTGATTGTTGATAAGATTGCTGGTTTTTGCATTGGATCATTACATGCTTGTTTTGGAAGTTTTGTGCTTGAGTAGCTAGCTTGTGTAGGAAGCATGCCTATAGAATTGGGGCTTTTTGCATATGATGTTGTTCTGATGATTTGTTGATGCTTGCAAGTCTTATATATGTTGAATTGCATGCTGGTAAAGTTTGGTGGCATTTGGAGCATGTTTGGATGATAAATTGCATGTTTTGGAATGCTTTTTGCTGCAATCTGTGCAGGCGTTTCGGAACAGTGTGCACCGTTTCGGAACGGGTGCCTTGAATGAACCCAGGCGTCCGAAACGGTATGCACCGTTTCGAAACGGTTTGGCCTCTTCCAGGCCATGTTTCGGAACCCGTTGCGGAACGGCCCGTGTTTCGAAACGGGGTCTACTTGTTTCGGAACGGTCGACCGTTGGGGGCTGACATTGGCAGTTATATGTTTTGAATTGTTTGCGTTTTGGTCCTGAAACTTGTTTGTGCAATTGTATGAGCTTGGGAAGTCCTTTTGAGCTGAAATTTCACAGAGAAGCATGAAACCTGATTAATTTCAAGTTGGTAACTTTAATTTGGGTTAAGTTCTTTTATTTATTAGAAATTACAATTTGGTCCCTAAAGTTGTAATTTGTTCAATTGGGTCCCTGTTTGATCTCTGATGTTTGTGATCTTTGAGTATGATGTTTGTGTGATCACAATTAGGACTAATGTGCATCTAGACAAGATTAAAAGAAAAAAAAGGGTCGTTAATCAAGGTTGACTTTCGGGTTGACTTTGGTTTTCCCCGTGTGACTTTCTTAATTCGGGTCAACCGTCTAGGCCGGGTTAAGGGGGTTACATTTTGAGCTTTGACGTTTTTGGAAAATATTTTTAAAAATCAATGGAGTCGCCACCAATCTTTTTTGAAAAAAATGTGATTGGATCAATTTTAAAATAGGGTTATTTTAATAAAACATTTTTTTATTTTAATAAAACAATGATTTTGTTCTGCGAAAATCATAAAACAGGTCCGGTGGTCGGTTACGCGTGGGGGAAGGGTTAACATCCCCACGATGCCCAAAATTGGAACTTAATTGGTTTTAATTTACAAGTTCAAAAAAGGTTCGACTTTACATGTCCGTTTAATGAATATTAGTCTATTTTAACAGCCTTACCGCCCGAGAAATGAACTTTAATCACTGCCAATATTTCTGGCGCTAATCCATCATTCCCATTTGATAAGACACCGCATTAAATTATGTTTTCACTTTTCAAGCAACAAAGAAATTTAAGTGTGTTGAGCATTTTATTCAATTCTAGGCCCTAAGTTTTCACCTATTTCTAAAACAAGCAAGCAAACATTTTATTCTTTTGAATTTTACCCTTTTTTTATTCATTTTAAAAGCCTTTTATATTTTTTTACTTTTTATTTTCTAAGCAAAAATTCATTTTTACGTTTTTGTGTTTTTTCCTATTTTATGTTTTTTTACCATTTTGTGTTTTTCTTTTTTATAAGAATTTTCACTCTTTTTAAATTTATTTTCATTTTTAAGTTTTTAAGTATTTTTCTTTTAAAACAACCCATTTTAGAAAATAAACTTTATTTTTTCCTAAGAACTTTTTTTTATGTTTTTCCCTTTTAAAATATTTATTTAAATATCCTAGACCCTAGTTTTTACTTTAAAACCCTTTTATTTTCTTTTTCTTGAAAACTTATATCTTTTTTATATTTTTTTTCTTATTTTTTTTATTTTTTCTTTTAAAAATCATTTTGCCCATCAATTATTAAAACAAATAAAAAACTCTTTTTAATTTTCTAAAATCTAGCCCTTTATTATCTAACACCTCACATTATTATTTCTTCTAATTAAATCCCTAATTTCATGTTTTCAAATTAATCACATTTATTCATTTTTATTTCATGCATTTAAAATTTAAACACCCTTTAAATTATTTTCTACATTTCTAAAGATTAAAATCACTTTAACAACATTTTTAAAAAGCATGCAAACATTTTAGGATCAAACTAAACTTAAAACAAAAAAAGTTACCGGAATCGTGAACGATTTTCCGACTTTGAGAAAGCAACCTAAAAATTAGCTTCTCTAAAATTTGGTGTGTTGAACAATGAAGCATTTGGGAGGTTTTATAGTTGATTTCTAGCTTCAAATTCAAGCCAAATTCGGATTTTAATCCCCAAATTGAAGCTAAAATCAGATAAGAAACTTGATACCCGGTAAACCCCCCCAAAAAATCATCTATTTTGATCCAAATTCGGGATAGAATTTCCCATTTAATTTGAATCTAGGGTTTATTATTTAGTTTCAGTTTTTTACAAATTTCGGCGGCTATAGGCAACAGCGGCAAGCGGGGACGGCGACAACCAGGCGATCCGATCGGCAGCAACCACGCCGATTATCGAGATCGGTGGATGGAGAACGGCGGCTCCCATCGTTCGCGGCAAGGGTTTGGAGAGCTCAACCCCGCGTGCGTGGACATCACGCGCCAGCGCGTGACGCGCAGGCTGGCTCTCTTTTTCTTATATATTTTTTACTTTTTTGACTGTTTTTTACCCCTTTTGTTCCTATTTTTTTCTTTTTTTTATATCACACTTCATAATTATTACGTCATTTTATTCCTTTTTTAATTTAATTACTAAACACCATAACAAACATTTTTCTTTCCTTTTCTTTTTTTTTCTTTCTTTTTTTACTTTTTACCTTAAAATGGGCTTCAACATAAAATGGGCTTTATTCTCTTCATTAAAAAGTGGGCTTTTCTTGAAAATAGGTTTTTATTTTAAGAAAGTGGGCTTTTGAAAGGATTTTTATTTTTATTTTTGATATTTTATTTCTTTTTTTTACTTTTTTCCATTTTTATTAAAAGTTAGGGTGAAAATTTAGCGACAACATGTGCCCTTCTTTGCTTTTCACAAAGATAAAGCAAAGACAAAAAGACACAAATTTTCACATGATTTACTGATTGGCTCCATTCTCTGAATGCCCGAACATATAAGCGTGCTCTATTCTCCTTATGCTCAAATAGCTGAGATGGGTTCCATTCTCCAAATGCCCGAACGAATAGGCTGGTTCTATTCTCCTTATGCTCAAATAGTTGAGCTGGGTTCCATTCTCCAAATGCCCGAACGGATAGGCTGGTTCTATTCTCCTTACGCTCGAATAGTCGAGTTGGGTTCTATTCTCCAAATGCCCGAACGGATAGGCTGGTTCTATTCTCCTTGCGCTCGAATAGTTGAGCTGGGTTCCATTCTCCAAATGCCCAAACGAATAGGATGATTCTATTCTCCTTACGCTCGAATAGTTGACCTAGGTTCTATTCTACCAAAATGCCTAGGTTCTATTCTACCAAAATGCCTAAGCAACTAAGTTGGGCTTTGTCCTCCCAAATGCTCAATTAGGCCAAGTCTTCTGAAAACTTTAATCTTTCTTATGCTTGGATGAATAAGCAAGCTCCATTCTCCTTATCCCCGAACGGATAAGCGAATCTTCTTAAGCACTTCATCCTTCTTATGCTTGGATGAATAAGCGAACTCCCATTTGAACATGTCTTCCATGTACCTGAAAAAACAAAATGCAATATGCAATATGATGTGCATGCCCCTAGGAATGTCTAAAACATGAATGCATGACAAGTTTTCCTTTTAAAAACTTCTTTTGCTTAGACCATTTTCTTAATTTTGATGAAATTCTGGTTATCGAGGCCAACCCGATTAATCATGAACTCTCTCTCCTAAACTTGTGTAGGTCAAAACGATTTGCTTCACTCTTCTTTCAACTCTTCTTGGTTTTTTTGGCTTTGAATTCACCATTCTCTGTGACAAGTCCATTTCTTTTGCTTTGGAAACCACCCATAAATTATGAACTAATATGACTCTTCCTTATTTTTTGATCTTCTACTGACTGGTTCAATCCCATTCTTACTTCATTGGAAACATTTAATCCTTTATCTATTTTTTCAATCGCCATTTTCATATTCAGGGATGCACACCCTAAGTCAAGTTTTGACCTTGCAAGGCTACTCCTATCGTCATATAAAAAGAGTTGGTGGTTAAGAAATGTTGTTTAAACGCCCAGACATTCATATGGATTTTCTTTCTTTTAAAAAAAGTTTCGCAACAAGGCTTTACGTTTTCCTTCTTTAAACATTTTAACACCGCATGCCCCAAATAATAATTATGGAACGCTTCATAGTCCTTGAACTTTTCAAAACATTCTCAAAGTAATGCTCAAAAATCTTTTGCATGTATAAATGATTGTCAAACCCATTGATCCTTATTTCAAAGCAAAATGTTAACAAAGATAGGGAAGGAAACAAAAAGAAAGATAAATTCATGAAACAAATTTATTAACATTGTGGAAAACACAAAAAGGTTTATAAAAAGGAAGGGGAAACAAGTATTCAAATATCAATAGTCCAAACTCCTCCTTTCAAACGCCATAAGTGAACTTGAATGCTGCCAGTGTCGAAGAAACCTTGAGTACAATGCATGATCTGTGAAGCCTCGAAATCTGTCAAATTATCTGAGCTGCCCTTTACAGGTTTTCAACTCAGACCCTTTTTTGGTTTCAAAACGCCCTTTGCGGGTTTTCATTTTGAACCCTTCTTTTGCTTTTTCTTTTTTTTCTTTTTCCTTTTTTTCTTTTTTTCTTTTTTTCTTTTTTCTTTTTTTCCCTTGTTTTTCAGGCATAATACTTCTTGATAGTATCATAGTTTACCGAATTTTGAAACTCATTTCCATCCATCTCAGCTAAAATCAATGCTCCACCTGAAAGAACCTTTGTCACAATTTACGGTCCTTCCCAATTAGGCGCCCATTTTCCTCATGGATCACTTTGAATTGGCAATTTCTTCTTTAAGACCAAATCGCCCTCTTGGAATTCTATAGAGCAGACCTTCTTTTCATAAGCCCTAATCATCATTCTTTGGTACATTTGACCATGGCAAACAACTTTCAGTCTCTTTTCCTCAATTAAATTCAACTGGTCATACCTTGCTTGTACCCATTCTGCTTCATCTAACTTGGCTTCCATTAAGACACGCAAAGATGGTATCTTCACCTCGATTGGTAGCACAACTTCAACTCTATATACTGATGAGAATGGAGTTGCCCTAGTTGATGTTTGGATCGTTGTTCGATATGCATACAGAGCAAATGGTAACTTTTCATGTCAATCTTTATACGTATCAATCATATTCGTGACTATCTTCTTAATATTCTTATTGGCTACTTCTACTGCTCCATTCATCTCTGGGCGGTATACTACCAAATTATGATGCTTGATGTTGAATTGCTTACAGACCCCAACAATCATTTGGTTGTTCAAATTAGAGGTATTGTTTGTGATTATGCTTTCTGGAAAACCATATCGACAAATGATTTCTTTCTTTAAGAACTTGCATACAGTGGATCTAGTTATACTTGCATATGAGGCCGCTTCCACCCACTTTGTAAGTAATCAATAGCTACCAAGATAAAGCGATGACCATTCGACGCTTTCGGATGAATCTGCTCAATGACATCTATGCCCCACATAGAGAATGGCCATGTAGACGACATGACATGAAGAGACCGAGGAGGCGCATGAACCTTGTCATCATATACTTAGCACTTGTGGCATTTACAGGAATTATTAATGCAATCCCCTTCCATTTTCGACCAATAATATCCTAAGTGCATAATTCTTCTTGCCATAGTGAAACCACTAGGATGAGTCCCACAAATTCCTTCGTGAACTTCTGACAAGATTAAATGCGCTTCTTTTGCATCCACGCATCTTAGTAATACTTGGTCCCGACTTCGTTTGTAGAGGATCTTCCCATCAAGCGTGCTTCCGGTAATCCATACAAACCTTCCAACCGGTCATGGTCCTGGATGGGATTAGTTCATTATCTTCATTCGTCACCACGGTTATTCCTCCCTTTTTAGGGACACATTGCACTGGGCTCACCCACTTACTATCCAAGATGGCATAAATTATCACAACGTCAAGCCACTTGATAATTTCTTTTCTCATCACTTCTTGCATAGCGTCGTTTAAGCGTCTCTGAGCATCAATTGTCAGCTTATGATCATCCTCTGGGAGAATTTCGTGCATACATAGTGCCGAACTGATGCCTTGGATGTCAACTATCATCCATCCAATAGCCTTTTTATGCTGCTGCAGCATCCTTATTAGCTGATGTTCCTGTTTCTGCAATAACTTGGAAGAGATGATTACGGGCAACATATCATTTAAACCAAGAAAAACATATTTAAGTTGCCCTGGCAGGAGCTTAAGGTCTAAAATAGGTGGTACTACAGTTGAAGGCTTTTGGATTATGTGTTCATTCGAGGTATAGTTTAGGGGCTCGAATAACTTCCATGGACGATTTCCTATCCAGTTTACCTCCTCATGACCTTTAGTGTCGAATGTGTTTGAATTAGAGGAGTTGTTGTCGTTGTTGCTGCCGTGACAGTTTTCCAGATGGCTACTGTGGAAGTGACCAAATTTAATGTCATGGCAGCTCAACCTGATGCAGGGTTGGTCAAGGATTACTTCAGTGATGGCCTTGCATTCTTCTCCTGCATCAACATGTTTAATTGCCTGGAGAACAATGAGCCTTATCTCTAGATCATTTACTCTCATTGTAAGTTCTCTCTTCTCTACATCAATCAATGATCTGCCAGTGGGTAGGAAGGGTCGCCCCAGGATGATTGGTGCGTTCTCGTCTGCTTCACAGTCTAAAAAAAGAAAGTCAGCAGGAAAAATGAACTTATCCACTCTTACCAGAATATCTTTGATCTTCTCTTCTGGTTGTACGTAAGAGCGGTCTACCAGCTGTAGCATAACTTTCGTGGGTTGTGCTCGTCCAATACCTAATTTCTGAAATACAGATTTTGGCATTAAATTAATACTAGCACCTAGATCACAAAGTGCCTTACCCACGAATTTGTCACCAATTATGCACGATATGATGAAGCTCCCAGGATCCTTCTTTTTCTGGGGTGGATGTCAGTGCAAGATAGTCATGCATCCTTCTGTCATTTTTACAGTTTCAAATTCCCCAAGTCTAGATCTTTTCGACATAGCATCCTTGAGAAATTTTGCATAACCAGGCGTCTACTTGATAGCTTCTAACAATGGTATATTGATGTGGACCTACTTAAAAATATCATAGATCTTTTTGAGCTGGTATTCATGTTTATGCTTTTGTAACTGTTGTGGGAAAGGAGGTGGAGGACAGTAATCTTCCAGACGTCCTTCACATGGTATTCCGATCTGAGGAGGCTTAGGTTCTTCACCGTTCTTGTCTTTCTCCTATGTCCCTTCTGCTATCGTAACAGGTGTGGCGGCAGAAGGTTGTTTATCTTCTGCCGGGGTAGTGTTCGCGGCAGATGTTTCTAGGGCTGGTTCCTCGATCGGTACGATTTTCATCTCCAGCCCTGGCAGTTGTTTCTCACTCCTAGCTGTAATGACTGTGCAATGCTCATGTGTGGGTTGTCTAGCGACTTCAGTATCACTAGGGAATCCTTCGTTTTGCCTTGGCTTAATATGCTGGGAAACCTGGCCCATCTGTGTCTCCAGCGATTTCGGTGTAGCTCCATGGTTAGTCATTCTCATCTCTGTTTTATCCATGAACGACTCAGTCTTCTTGACGAAGTGATCCATGTTTGCCATGTAAGCTCATGTCTTTGACATAAATGTGGCCAATATCTGCTCCAGTATGCTAGGTGCGGCTGCCGGCTGCTGTTGCGATTGCTGCCGCATCAGAATTCTGGGTGCCCCCTGATTTTGAGTGTTCTGCACTTGAGGATTTAGTGAGTTGTTTGGGTTACTCCATGAGAACTTGGGGTCTTTCCTCCATTTGGGATTGTAATTGTTAGAGTTGTAATTTCTCGGCTTGTTATAGTTTCCAACATGCATCCCTTCCTCTAGCTGTAACGAGCAGTCTTTCGAACTGTGATTCCCACTGCAAGTTTCACATACCTCTTCCGCAGAGTAGACAGGTTTTGAATCTTTCTTTAGCAAATTTTCTATTGCCTTTGTGAGGTACGCAACTTGTGTCTTTAGGGAATTGTCGGCTTCATAGTCTTTCACAGCTAGCACTCGTTTACCTCACCTCACTGTGGGAAATTGCTCTTCATTCTTTGCTAGATTTTTCAATACTATCATGGCTTCGTCTGGATCTTTGTCCAACAACTGTTCATTTGTTGCTGAATCTATTCTCATCCGGGTGTGTGTGTGTTGGCAACATTGTAGAATTTGATGACTTGATTCCATACGGGGAATTTGTGCATCGGGCAATTCCTTAGAAGAGTGGTAAACCTGCCCCATGCCTCGTGCATTGGCTCGTCATCTTCCTGTTGAAAAGTAACAATTTCATTACGTAATCGCTCAGATAAATGGGGAGGATTAAACCGAGATAAAAATTCACGAGTGAGATCTACCCAAGTTCGTATTGAACCCGATGTTAGTTTTTTCCACCATGTTTTCGCTTTGTCCCTTAGTGAATGAGGAAATAACCGAAGCCTCAGTATCTCTGGATTTACTCCTGGTAATCTAAACGATCCACAGATTTCTTGGAATGTTTTAAGATGTTCTCTGGCATCCTCTGTACCAGCACCACTAAATTGGCCAACGGAATTGATCATGTTGAACATCACATGTTTCAGCTCGAAATTTTCAGCTTCCACGTCTTGAAGGGTGGTCTCCAGTTCCACATGATCATTGATCATGTAATCACAGCATGACCGTCGTGCGGCCACGATAGCAGAAGGTTGTCCATTCCCTTCATGGACGAGAGGATCTTCAGGATTCCTCGGATTGTTTACCTCGTTATGCATTGCTTCTAATTGTTCCTCAATATAATCATTTCTGGCTATCAAAAGGCAGACTCGATTCCTGAGATTGCACGAGCATTCGATTTCAGGGTCTAGTTTATACTCAAGTTCTTTGCCTCATCTTGTTCTGCGCATAAGCAAACGAAAACCTTGTGAAAAGCACAGGGTAAACAATCCCAATAAAAACAGAAAAATTAAAAAGAAATTGCAGTAAAAGTAAAGGTAAAGATATGTTGCCATTCCTCGGCAACGGCGCCAAAAACTTGTTGCGTGTCAAAAGTCCTATCGCAATGTAGTACAAGTGTACACGACGCAAGTAGTAAAGTGATACTCGAAGTATCGGATGTCGAATCCACAGGGACTGTAAATAGCTTTATCCTTGGATTGATGCACAAGAGAGAAAGAAAAGAATTTAATTTATAAAGGAATAATATTGAAGAATAATGAATATAAGATAACGAAATTTTTAGAGTTGAGAAATAGGTCGGTATTGATCTACTTGGTAGTGCAGGTGTTGCACTGTATAATAATTCTTGTTCTGTCATCGTCCCTGTCGTAGCAGCACTTGTCGCGGCAGCAGTCTGTTGTTGTCGCGACAGCGTTCATACAAGTCTGTACTTCAAGCTTGGCAAGAATCCATACTGTGACTTATCCTATCCCTAGGTCCAAGTACTGTTGATGACATTTCTCGTATGATACCTCCCGGCGTGAATCAAAGGGTGAACACCAATGTTGTTGAATTCTTCCTTAGCCACTTAACCTCGTCCTATCCTTAGGTTCGAGATAGTTCAACCATAAACTAGAGAACCCGCACTTATTCCTTTCGTATACTTAACTCTCTCGATATTAAGTAAATAGATAATCTCACAATGCTCTCCCGATACTCTTGCAAGATGTTGAAAACCAAAATAAACAAACTTGAAGTTTTATTTCAATGAACAAAAAATTCCTAAAAATAGTACAATCCTTGCAACTACTTTATAGAATCAACCCTTAGCCCTGTGGGAAGTTTAGAACATGATGAGAAGTGGGAAACGACTAGGGTTTTTGGGAAGACGGCTAGAGAATGAGATATCCCTCCCTAGGTCGAAATACATGCCTTTATATAGGCCTTCGGTTCAAGTTTTCTAATAGGGTAAGAATACAAGTTCAAACTAAAGTGCAACGCTAAATAAGATTAAATCTTCTGAGTAGAAGCCTTTAATTCGTCCTCTTTTCTTGGTTTGGGTTTCTTCCTTGAACCTTGGGCTTGGCCTTCATTCTGATCTAGGGCTCATAAAAATATAGGAGTGGCCCACGACAAATTGGCTTGAATTCCTCTATCTGTCGAGCTCCACTTCACTTTTCCCTTCACCATTGTTGTCGTCATGGCTGCCACGGCAGCGTCCTCCTTCTTGACTCCAGTCATGTGTTCCAGCTCTGTTTCTTCACTACCCTGAGTCTGCCACATCAGCTACTTGCAAAATCAGTCAGAATCAGTAGCAACAGTGTCATTTTATATAATTTTGATGTATATGTAGTTTCACCTTGTTGTAATAAGAGGCAATGCTTGGGATTTCTACTCTTGTTAGTATTTGGTGATATTAAACACCTTAAGCATTTTTGGTTTGTTCATTTTGGTTTGTAAATGGCCTTTGAAGGTTGGTTTGTGCTTGAATGTGGATTTTAGCTTTGTATGGTTTTGAAGACTAGGAAGCATGCCTATAGTTCTAATGCTTGCATGAATGATGCTATGTTTTAGCTTGTGCTTCATGTTAATTGTCTTTGATGTGTGTACACGTTGTATGTGTGATGCGGCATGTGTTGGAATGATTTCGGAGGTGATTGTTTGAGAAAAACCAGAAATTGTGAAGTTGTAGGGCAAGGCGTTTCGGAAAGCCCTTTTCTGTTTTGGAACGATGACCTGGAATGATCATGGCATTTCGGAACGGGTAAGCACGTTCCGGAACATTTTGCTACTGGAAAGCATTGCTTTGAAACAGGTTTCAGAACGCACCCGCGTATCGAAACGGTCAACCTAGTTTAAAACCGATCGTTTCGATACAGGGTCTTGTGTTTCGAAACACCTGACCGTTGGTTTTGAATTTGAATTGTTTCAAGTATCTGTTTTCTTACATTTTGGTCCCTGAGTCTTGAATGCTTAATTAAATGAGTTTTGATGACCCGTTTGTGATGAAACTTGACATGCTGGCATGTTATATGACTAATTTTTGATTGAAAACTTTAAAACTTGTTTGGTTTTTATAATTTTGGAAATTTACAATTTAGTCCCTAAAACACGTTTGTATGCAATTGGACCCCTAATTGAGTTTTGTTCGCTGTGTCGCTTTCGCTAAATCAAATTGCTAATCATATAGGATAATAATGTGCATCTAGAAAAGATAAAAAGAAAAAATGGGTCATTAATCGGGGTTTACTTTAACGAGTTGACTTCGGTTTTCCCAGTGTAATCTTCTCAGTTCGGGTCGGGCGTCTAGGTTGGGCTAAGAAGGTTACAGGGGATGAGCAAACCTTTGATTTTTTTCATGCCGGTGACCAGTGATGATTCATTTGAAATCGCTCATCCTACTGAGATATTCAATAACGGTTTGCTGGATGGATGTACTCGTTAGTTGGCCAATTCATTGGGGTTGCTCCTAATTTTCTGGCTCTAAAGAAAATCGTGACATCTCTTTGGTGGAAAGAAACCCTAACTAGGTTGAGCTTTACCAGAACTAATCTTTATGTGTTCTCCTTCGCTAATGCCACTACAAGAGACTGGGATTTAGAGAACGAGCCATGACACATTCAATATAAGCCTCTGATTCTTCGCAAATGGGAGCCAAATATGCAGAGTTTAGACTTTGACTTGACTCGTATACCAGTATGGGTTCAATTGTATAATATCCCTCTTGAACTATAATGTAGATTAGGGTTGAGCTATATTGCTAGTGGATTGGGTATTCCTTTGTACATGGACTCAATAATTGCTTCGCGAGAACTCCTTGAATTTGTTAAAGTGTGCGTTGAAGTAGATGGTGTTACTAGGTTGCCTCAAACATCGTTTTCAAAATGAAGGATAAATCTATATCCACGGTTAAAGTGAAAATACCTTGGATGCAAGCTAGTTGTTCCTCTTGCAAAGTGTTTGGTCACTCGGAAAACAATGTACTGAAGTGCAAATGTTGGAAAACCTCATGTTGTTGAATGGAGACCAAAGAGTACAATTGGGGCTACTAATGTTGCTGCAGACATAGCTATTACTAATGCTAATATTGGTATATCTACTACCACTGTTTTTGAGAAGCAAGTGGCTCTTGAGGCTAGTAGCAATGTTGATCTAGGCCCTCCTGAGACCAGGCTTAATTCTATTTCTGTTGAACCAACTATTGAGACTGGTGGAGTAGTTGAGACCTGTAATGCCCTGGTTTTGGGCGTAGATGTTTTGGACATCGGATCGGACCGGTCGGGAACGATTCCGATCGAGTTTGGTGATTTAAGGAAATCATGGATCGAGATAGGATAAAAATATGGTAAAAATTGAAAAAATACTCTAAAACTATGTTTAAGAGGTAGGTCAAATCAATTTTACAAAAAGAGTTTAGAAGTAATACATTTTTGGTAGTGACTAAAATGTAAAATTTCAAAACTATGGAAAAATGCAATTTTTAAATGAGGAGCCAAAATCATAGAATCATTAGGGAGCTTTATGGCAATTTAGCCTTTCCTTAATATGATATGTGTTTTAAAAGGATTTTAAAGTGATTAAATAAAAAGGTTTTTATTTAATTAAATTAATATAAAAGAAAAGTGAGGTTTCATTTGACGTAACTACCTTTCTCTTCTCAATTTCAGACAAACACCATTTTAACTCATTTTCTCCAGAATTCTTCTCTCCCAAACACTCTCTCATTATCTTCCAAATCAATTTCAAGATTTCTCTTCAAGATTTCCAAGTTTTGTGAAGCTAAAACTTGTCATTCATTGAGGACAACAAGTATTGGAGGTAAATCCCGTTCTCAACCTTCAATCTAGGTTCTTTATTGAAATTTCCAGGATCTTTGGCTTCTAAATAATGTTTTTGGTTGAGTTTTCATTATAGTTTTGATTTGAGACTGAAATCTTGGAAAAATATGATGAAACTCTTGATTTTCGGATTTGTTTTGTTAGGCTTTGTTTTAGTTTGATTTTAATTGAGTTTTGTGTTGGTTAATATGTTGAAAAGAGGTTTTGTTGATATAGATCCCGAAATCCTTGAGATCCTTGAGTTCCTTGATAGTTCTAGTTTGGTTTTTGAAATGAAATGTTGAAGTAAAGCTTGCTGGAGGTATAAGAAAGCGTTTCAGTTGCTTTTAGATGTGTTTTGATGTTTATAATTGATTGGAGGTGATGTATGTTGGCTGGGCTTGGTTTAGAAAGCAATCATTTGAGTTTTCGGTTGTTTCGGATGGGTAAATTGGTGTAGTTTAGGTGAGTAACGAGTTTGTAATTGGTTGTTGGTATTGAAATGCTTTTTAATGCATTTAGATCTCTGTTTTGAGGATGTGAAAACATGGGATCTTGATCTGGTAGCAAACGAGGCGTTTTTGGAGGCTCTGGAAGAGTGATTTTTGTGTCGGAGAGCAAGGCTTCACATATCAGTGAGTGGGAATGGATTTTCCAGCTTTTAATGCTTTGAGCGTGGTGTTGGGAGCTTAGTATAAGTTTGAAACACATAGCTAAGCTCAAGAGTAAGTGATTCGAAAGTCTCTCTCTCGGAAATGTGTTATGTTTTGATAGAAATGCACTTGAGTTAAATGTGGTTTTGATTACTGGAATTTAATGCCATTAAGTTAAGGACGCACTAGGTAAGTGATCCTTGGTTTATGTGATAAGTGCATTTGATATTAAGCATGTTTATGCTTGTGAAAATGGCATTGTGTTTATGCTTGTAAAACAATGGAATATTGATGTTGAGTGGTTATATTGGCAAGTGATGGAAATGGTTTTTGGTTACTTTAATTGGATATAGTTAGCCGGCTATAGGATTGGGTGCACCGTGAATAAATTCACCTTAGATGTCGAAGGGTTGTGATTGTGTCGTAATCTCCATCCAAGTACCCTAACAATTGAGGCTAAGATAACAACGGTTAACGGTTTAATCTCGTGTGTGAGTCTTGTAGTATGTGTCTCGTACTCTCATTAGTGGGATTATACAACTACCGATGAGTGATGTTGAGGGGTTGTGATTGTGCCATTAATCTCTATCACGAGTGTTGAGGGGTTGTGATTGTGCCATTGATCTCCACCTAGTGTAGTTCAGTAGTGTATATGAAGCGTGTGTGACAACGCTTGTAATCCGTGTATCCGATTGTGTCATTTGTGTCGGTATGGTTTGAGAATTATCACTTGCGAGCCAATACAATGTTGATGATTAATGATTGAGCATGAGATGCTTGTTAATGATGCAAGAATGCATGTGATGCTTGGTTTAAGCATGAATAAAGGAATTTTGCAGTTGTTTAAAATGATGTTATATGCAAGTGGATTTAAAAGTGCATTGATGCTTAAATGGGCGTGTTTTAAAAAAAGGCATGAGGCTGCAAATGATGATGCAATGGTTTTATATAATGCATTGATGAATGTTGTTTTAGCGATCCTCACTAAGCTATATGCTTACGCTCATTTGTTTCATCAATGCATAGAATTGAACATTCAAGGAAGCCTAATAGCAAGGGGATTCCAAGACTTTTGGTTAAGCAATGTATGTGATTCACCCTTAGTGTAATAAGAGGCAATGGGTGGGAATTCTTACTTACTAGATTTGTTGGTGATGTTTACTATCTTAAGCATGTTTGGTTTTGGTTTTGGACTTGTAATCGACCTATAATTGGTTTCATGGTTTGCTTATTGTGTTTTGCCTATGCTTTAGCTTATTGTCTTAAACATGCTTGAAGAGCTAACATATCATCATGGATTGATGTATTTGATGAGTATGATATATTGTTTGTTGATGTATGAATGTCTAGTAGGTTGATTTTAACTTGTATGCATGATTTAAGCTTGTTTGGGTATGGTTAAGTATGTTTAAATGCGTTTGGAATAAGCTTTTCTGGTATGTGTATCGATACACGGGGAAGTGTATCGATACACTAAGGCAAATTTCAGGCTTTTCGGTACAGTGGTATCATTACGGATTGCCCATGTATCGATACGCCCAAGCCAAGTTTGAAGGTCGTACCAATACACGGAGAAGCGTATCGATACGTTCTTCCTTTCTTTTGCAATTGCCTTCTCGTGTATCGATACAGGCTCAGGTGTATCGATACGGGTAGTTAAAATTCAGTTAAAAGTATCTTCTTAAGTCTTGAAATGTTATGTTTTGGTCCTTGAATGTTATTTCATCAATTGGATGAGTTTGGATGATTGGTTTGGTTTGAAATTTGACATTATGTCATGTTACATGACTAATTAAGAATCGGTAACTTTAAAACCTAAAAAGTCTCTGTAATTTATGTAATTTTCAAAATGGTCCCTAAAATTCATAAGTATGCAATTGAACCCCTAATTGAACTCTGATCGTTGTGACGTTTCTTTCTAATGTTCTTGTTGGACACATAGGTTAATATTGTGCATCTAGAGGAGATAAAAAGAAAAAAAAGGTCGTCAATCGAGGTTGAATTTTACCAGTTGACTTCGATTTTCCCCGTGTAATCTTTCTAGTTCGGTTCAGACGTCTAGGTCGGGCTAAGGGGGTTACAAGACGATTACTGATACTGGACATGAAAGTAACACAAAGCAGACTGATGCCCTCGCTACTGTTATAGTGGGAGATATGATCACCCCTCCTATTCTAGTAAATGAGGATGAATTTTCTACCTTTATAGAGCCTAGTGGTAAAAAAGGGCAAGGGGGTAGAGGCTGTGGTTGAATCAACTCATAGAATAAGTTTAAGGTTCTTTAGAGAGTTGAAACTGATAATTTGGTGGAGGTTAGGAAACAAAGGGCGACTTCTTTGGGTGTTACTACTGTAACGCCCCGGTTTTGGGCTTAGAAGTCTTGGGCGTTGACTGGTTGGTCAAAGTGCTGTTCGAATCGTAAGAGGTTAAATTAGGAAAGCCTAGTTCGGGTTGCATTAAAAATATGGAAAAATGTTCTAAAATCATCTTTTAATATAATTAGATGAACTGTGAAATCAATTTTGGAAAATGAGTTTTGGAAGGGTGACATTTTGGCTAGTGACAAAATGTAATTTTTGAAAGTTTGGTGGCTGTTTTATAAAGGGTTGAAACTTTGAATCTTTAAGGAGCTAATTACCCAAAGGGAGTTTCTCCAGATTTTTCTAAGATATTTTGAGTTATAATTCTGATTTTTAAAGTAAAACAAAAGGAGGGAAATCTCATTTTAGTCATTTTCTCATCTAACTTCCAATTTTCTTTCTCTCTTTTTCTCTCAACCCAAACACTCCATTTACAGAGTTTTGTTTCTGATTTTCTCACCTAAAATCCTCCTTTCAACTCTCATTTGATTCCTAATCATTGTTCTTCCAAATCCTCTTCAATTGCTACAAGTTTCATCAAGGTTTTTCATTCCAAAAAGAGGAGAAACTCAAGTTTGGAGGTAAGAACGTCCTTCTCCTCTGAACTTCAAGTTCTTTAATGAAATTCCTAAGTTTTCAATCCTAAATTGATGTTTAATTAAAGGCTTTTAAGTTGATTTATGGATCTTGGCTAATTATGCAAGATTTTGATGATTTCACATGATTTTCGTTTGATCTGTTAAATCTGTGATTTGAAAGGTGTTTTTGATGTTAATTGATCCCTAAATTGATGTGGAAATGAGTTTTGATTGATGCAATCCCGGATAGGTTGAGTTTCCTAAGTTTAGCTTGTGTTTTAAGGTAGCTTTTGTGGTGATCTTGTGGATCGGTTGTTGCTGGAGGTATAAGGGTGTTAATAGGTTGTTTTTAGATGTGTTTTGATGTTAATGGAAGTGTGGATTTGCTGGTTTATGGCTGGGCTTTGTTTAGAGGTGTTTTGGATGTATTTTCGGTTGTGTTTGGTGGCCGAAATTGGAGGATGGATGAGAGCAGCGAGTTTAGGTGCTTTCGTTGAAGCAATTAATGCATGATGTTGCATTAATCCTCTGCTTTGATGTGTTGAAACAGGGGAGGCATCATTGGATCCAAGTTTGGTTGATCCGGAGGCTTGATTTGGTGCTTTGGCTTGAAGCAAAGTGGAAATTGGTGAGTGCATTTGTGAAAATGGATTTTCAGCTCTAAAACCAAGGTTTGAAGGTTTTTTTTTTGGGAGCTTAGTCTAAGTCTAAACAACTTTGCTAAGCTCAAGTGTAAGTTTTCGGATTTTCTCTCTAGTGGTGGCCATGACTTGATGTTTTGCAAAGTGATGATTTGCATGTTTTAATTACTGTTTTGTAAGCATGATTTAGCATGTTATTTGCTGATGTTTTAAGCCATGTGGTGAAGGTAACTCTAGGTAGGAGTTCCTTGATTTATACATTGTTTAAATGTGGATTTGATGCTTTGAAATGCATGGTGAAATGGCTTGGTTTAATGCTTTAAAACAGTGGATTATATGTTGTGAATTATGTATATTGGCAAGTGATGTTTTGTAAAAGTGAAGGTCACTAAGGTGGTTAAAAGTCCTTGAGTGAGCCTTGTTACCTAAGAACATCAAGGTGGTTAAATGTCCTTGGATGGTTCTTGATGCGGACTCTAAGGTGGTTAAAAGTCCTTAGGTGCTCCTTTCCATGGTGGTTAAAAGTCCATGGGGCCAAGGTGTTTAAAAGTCCTTGGGGCCAAGGTGTTTAAAAGTCCTTGGGGTGATTCAAGCATTGGACACAAAGGTGGTTAAAAGTCCTTGTGTGGTCCTTATTCATGGTGTTTAAAAGTCCATGGCCAAGGTGTTTAAAAGTCCTTGGGGCCAAGGTGGTTAAAAGTCCTTGGGGAAAGTTATTGAACTTGTTTTCACAAATGAAATGTATCACTTGAGCCAATATGACATGTTAAGTATGTAAGAAGCATGAGATGCATGTTTTGATATATGATATGAAGCATGTGATTGCTTGTTTTGAAGTATGCTTTTGAGCATGTGCAAGATTTGGTTTTAAGCATGATTTATAAATGGTTTTAAATGCATTATTGAATTGTTTTAATGAGCATGCCTCACTAAGCTTTTGCTTACGCTCTCTACGTTTTCTTAATTCAATAATGCAGAGCATTAGAGTACCTTAAGGGGCTGCAAGGGAAGGTCAAGCATTCAAGTACAAGAGAAGCTCAAAGTATGGAAGGTTTTGTTAAACATTTAGCTTTTGTATGTTTTGGCAATGGGGGACCAATGTGTATGATTTGGGAGGTGTTTGAGACTCCCTAAGTATTTTAAATGTTGTTGTTGTTGCTGGTTTTTGGTTTGAGACCTTATATGCTTGTTTTGCAAGTTTTGAGTTTGAATAGCTAGTTGTGTAGGAAGCTTGATCATTGAATTGGGGCTTTTTGCATATGATGTTGGTTTGTTGATTTGTTGGTACCTACAAGTCTTATATATGTTTAATTGCATGCTGGTAAAGTTTGGTGATGTTTGGAGCATGTTTGAATGTTCAATTGCATGTTTTGGTATGCTTGTTTGCTGAAATCTGAGCAGGCGTTTCGGAACAGTATGCACCGTTTCGGAACGGGTGCCTTATACGAACCCAGGCGTCCGAAACGGTGTGCACCGTTTCGAAACGGTTTGGCCTCTGCCGAGCCACGTTCCGGAACCCGTTTCGGAACGGCTCGTGTTTCGGAACAGGGTCAACCTGTTTCGGAACGGTCGACCGTTAGGGGGCTGACATGGTAGTTATATGTTTTGAATTGTTTACGATTTGGTCCCGAATCTTGTATGATCAATTGCATGAGCTGTGGATATCCTTTTGAGCTGAAATTTCACAGAGAAGCATGAAACCTGACTAATTTCAAGATGGTAATTTCAATTTGGGTTAAGTCCTTCTATTTATCAGAAATTGCAATTTGGTCCCTAAAGTTGTAATTTGTTCGATTGGGTCCCTGTTTGATCTCTGATGTTTGTGATCTTTTGGTATGTTGTTTGTATGATCACACATAGGTTAAATGTGCATCTAGATAAGATTAAAAAGAAAAAAAGGTCGTTAATCAAGGTTGACTTTCGGGTTGACTTTGGTTTTCCCCATGTGACTTTCTTAATTCGGGTCAACCGTCTAGGCCGGGTTAAGGGGGTTACATTTGGTGGTATCAGAGCTGAGTTTTCGAGTAATTGGGAATGTTGTTATGCATGATTGAAGCATGGTTTGGCTTGTATGCTGTTGAATGAAAGCATGTTCAATGATTTGAAATGATGATGTTTGTGAGATGTATGTTGTGTTGATGCATGATGAGGGTACCCATTGCCAAACAAAAGCTAAAGAAATGATGTTGATTTTGAAAGAAATTGAGCTTGAATACTTGAAATTGCTTACCTTGCTGGGCCTGACTTGTTTTATTTGGTATTGTTATGCATGGTAAAAGTATGGCACCACGTAGAGAGTTAAGGAGTAGCGTGAGAGCTACGACCCCGGAGGGGAATGTGAATGAAGAGCACACTGGTAGTGCTGTGTTACCTCCTCCTCCACCTGGTGGTGGTGGTGCGGAGAGGGAAAGAGCTGGAGCTGAGGCAGCTGGTGCTGGAGCTGCAGGACCTGAGGTTGGTCAGGGGCAAGCGATGCCTGACATGTCGATGCTGGTACAAGCTATTGCGGGTGCTTTTCGAGCAGCAGTAGCTGGAGCTCAAGGAGCTGGGCATCAGGGAGATGCTGGAGCTAGATTACCCTTAGAGCGTCTGCGCAGTCTTGGTGGGACTGAGTTTAGGGGTATGTCAGCTGAGAGGTCAGAAGCTTGGCTGGAGAGTACCAAGCGTGTCTTGGGACAGATGAGCTGCACTGATGTGCAAAAGTTGGGATGTGTGGTGTCTTTGCTGCAAGGCGATGCTTATACGTGGTGGAAGACCACCATAGCTGGGATGGCTGAAGTTGATGTTACCTGGACATTCTTTCAGAATGCGTTCAAGAGGAGATATCTGGGAGTAAGATATCTGGACGAGAAAAAGCGGGAATTCATGTCTCTGACCCAGGGGAGCATGAGTGTAGCTGAGTATGAAGTACAGTTCGTACGCCTCAGTCAGTATGCACCGGAGCTGATACCTGATGAGCGTGAGAGGTGCGAAAGGTTCCGTTATGGCTTGGTGACGGAGGTAAAGACCTACATGTTGGCTGCTGAGTACAATGATTTTGATGTGTTGGTTAGTCGATCCAAGGACATTGAGATGAATCTGAGCTTGTCTGCGAAGGGTGCTGGAGCGAGTTCTGGGAAGAGAGCTGCTGAATATAGTTCCGGAGGTGGACGGAACAAGAGGGGACGTGATCAGAGGTTTCAGTCCTCAGCTAAGAGAGGTGGAGGTGCACCTGCTAGGGGTGGCAATGCTAGAGCCGACCCTAGTGCTTGTTGGATTTGTGGTTCTCGTGGTCACTTGAAGCGTGACTGTCCTCGTGCTGGGAGGGAGGTGCAAGCCCCTGTTGTGGCAGCTGGTTATGAGTGCTGGAACTGTGGTTCTGCTGACCACTTGAGACGTGATTGTCCGAGGTTGGCTGGTGGCCAAGATCGTGCTCCTGTTGTAGCTGCACCGCAGAGAGGTCGTGGGCGCGGCCGTGGTAATTTCCAGAGGCGTGAGGAAGGTGGCCGAGGAGTAGCTCATGTTGTAGCTATTCAGCCTGAGGGTGGAGGCCAAGCGAGGGTGTATGCTCAGCGCGAGGGAAGGAATGATGCTGATGTGATTGCAGGTGCCTTTACTTTGCAATCCTTGTCATTGCTTTCTTTGATAGATTCTGGATCTACTCATTCATATATTCTACGTGAGCATGCTGAGTTGCTTGGTTTGCCTGTTGAGTCTTTGGAAGTTGGTGTTAGAGTCACTAGTTCTTTTGGTGAAACTGTTGTGACTCGTAAGCTTTATAGAAGGTGTCCCTTGGTTGTTCAAGAGCATGTCTTTCATGTTGATCTTATGGAGTTGCCCTTTTATGGTTTTGATGTGATCCTTGGTATGGATTGGCTTGCTGAGCATCCTGCTGTTGTGGATTGTGAGAATAAGCGGGTTTCGCTTAAGCTTGCGGATGATTATGAAGTGGTTGTGGTTGGTGAGAATGTGAAGTTTCTTGCCAATGTTGTGTCTACCTTGGAGGCGAGCAGGATGCTGAGGCAAGGTTGCGAAGCGTATCTGGCTTTTGTAATGAATCCTTGTTCGAAGGAGTTGAGGGTGCAGGATATCAGAGTTGTGAAGGAGTTTCCTGATGTTTTTCCTGAGGAGTTGCCTGGTTTACCTCCTAATCGCGAGGTGGAGTTTGGAATTAAGCTGTATGAAAATACAACTCCTGTGTCCATTACTCCCTATAGAATGGCACCTAAGGAGCTGAAGGAGCTGAAGACGCAGTTGCAAGAGCTGCTTGATCGTGGTTTCATCCGGCCGAGTGTGTCGCCTTGGGGTGCTCCTGTCTTGTTTGTGAAGAAGAAAGATGGCACTATGAGGATGTGCATTGATTACCGTCAGCTGAACAAGTTGACTATCAAGAATCGGTATCCTTTGCCGAGGATTGATGATCTCTTTGATCAATTTCGGGGAGCTGTTGTGTTCTCTAAGATTGACTTGAGGTCAGGGTATTATCAGTTGAAGGTGAAGGATGTGGATGTGCCTAAGACAGCTTTCAGGACAAGGTATGGGCATTATGAGTTCCTTGTGATGCCGTTTGGTTTGACAAATGCTCCTGCTGCTTTCATGGACATGATGAATCGTGTTTTTCATGAATACCTGGACAAGTTCGTTGTGGTGTTCATTGATGATATCCTCGTGTACTCGCGTACTGAGGAAGAGCATGAGGAGCATTTGAGGGTTGTGCTGCAAGCCTTGTTGGAGAATCAGCTGTATGCTAAGCTGAGCAAGTGTGAGTTCTGGCTTAGAGAGGTGGTGTTTCTTGGACATGTGGTCTCAGCTGAGGGGATTCGTGTTGATCCTCAGAAGATTGAAGCGGTGATGAACTGGAAAGTTCCTAAGTCTGTTCAGGAGGTCCGTAGTTTCCTTGGTTTGGCAGGATACTATCGGAGGTTTGTGGATGGTTTTTCCAAGATTGCTGCTCCTTTGACGAAGTTGTTGCAGAAAGATGTTAAGTATGAGTGGACAGAAGCGAGACAGCAAGCTTTTGAGAAGCTGAAGTTGGCTTTGACACAAGCTCCTATCTTGATTCAGCCCGAATCAGGGAAAGAGTTTGTGGTCTACAGTGATGCGTCCTATGTTGGTTTGGGATGTGTGCTGATGCAGGAGGGTAAGGTTGTGGCTTATGCGTCGCGGCAGTTGAAGGTGCATGAGCGCAATTATCCTACGCATGATATTGAGCTGGCAGCAGTGGTTTTTGCTCTGAAGATCTGGAGGCATTATTTGTATGGTGAGAAGTGTACTGTGTACACGGATCACAAGAGTTTGAGGTATCTGATGTCTCAGAAGGAGTTGAATCTCAGGCAGCGACGTTGGTTGGAGTTGCTCAAGGATTATGATCTGACGATTGAGTATCATCCTGGAAAGGCCAATGTTGTTGCGGATGCCTTGAGTAGGAAGGTGGCTGTTGAGCTGAGGGCGATGTTTGCTAGCTTGAGCATATCGCGAGATGGAGGTCTTGTTGCTGAGTTGCAGGTGAAACCATCTTTGGTTCAGTTGATCAAGGAAAAGCAGTTGTTGGATGATTCCTTGGTGTCTCATGTTCAGGATATCGCGGAGGGTAGACCTTCGGATTTCTGCTTTAATGAGGATGGTGTGTTGTGTTTTGGTAGTCGGATAGTAGTGCCTGCTGATGCTGAGTTGAGGCGTGCTATTCTGACCGAAGGTCATAGTAGTCCTTTTGCTATGCACCCTGGTAGTGCTAAGATGTATCGTGATCTTCGTGATGAGTACTATTGGGTTGGTTTGAAGAAGGATGTGGCAGAGTTTGTGAGCAAGTGTTTGGTGTGTCAGCGGGTTAAGGCTGAACATCAGGTTCCTTCTGGTTTGTTGCAACCGTTGAAAATCCCTGAATGGAAGTGGGAGAGGGTTACCATGGATTTTGTATCTGGTTTACCTTTGTCTCCATCAAAGAAGAATTCTGTTTGGGTGATTGTGGATCGCCTGACGAAGTGTGCGCATTTCTTGCCTGTGCATACTACGTTTTCTTTGGATAAGCTGGCAGAGTTGTACATTGCTGAGATTGTGAGGTTGCATGGTGTGCCTAAGTCGATCGTGTCGGATAGGGATCCGAGGTTCACATCGCGTTTCTGGCAGTGTTTGCATCAAGCTCTGGGTACAAGGTTGCATTTCAGTACATCCTATCATCCTCAGTCGGATGGTCAGTCTGAGCGAGTTATTCAGATTTTGGAGGATATGTTGAGATGCTGTGTGATTGAGTTCCAAGGTTCTTGGGAGAAGCATCTGCCTTTGGTTGAGTTCGCTTATAACAACAGTTTTCAGGCAAGTATACAGATGGCACCTTATGAGGCTCTGTATGGGAGGAAGTGTAGGACTCCTCTGTGTTGGGCTGAAACGGGTCAAAAGTTGGTTTCTATGCCTGCTTTGTTGAAAGGAACCACCGAGAAGGTGAAGCTCATATGTGAGAGGTTGAAGGCTGCCTCAGATCGGCAGAAATCTTACGCGGATTTGAAGCGTAAGGAGATAGAGTATGCGGTGGGTGACCGTGTGTTCTTGAAGGTTTCGCCTTGGAAGAAGGTGATGAGGTTTGGTTGGAAGGGTAAGTTGAGCCCTCGGTACATTGGACCGTATGAGGTTGTTGAGCGAGTGGGCCCTGTTGCGTATCGGTTGAGGTTACCTCAGGAGCTGGAGAAGATTCATGATGTGTTCCATGTTTCTATGCTCCGGAAGTATAGATCTGATCCTTCGCATGTGATGCCTGTAGAGGATGTGGTTTTGAATCCGGATTTGACCTATGATGAGGAACCGGTGAAGGTTCTAGATTCGGATTGTAAGGTTCTTCGTGGCAAGACCATTGAGTTGGTGAAGGTGCTGTGGAAGCATCGAGGTGTTGAGGAGGCCACGTGGGAGCGAAAGGAAGACATGTTGAAGCAGTTTCCTTATCTCTTTTCTTCAGGTAAATTTCGAGGACGAAATTTCTTAAGGGGGGGAGAGTTGTAACGCCCCGGTTTTGGGCTTAGAAGTCTTGGGCGTTGACTGGTTGGTCAAAGTGCTGTTCGAATCGTAAGAGGTTAAATTAGGAAAGCCTAGTTCGGGTTGCATTAAAAATATGGAAAAATGTTCTAAAATCATCTTTTAATATAATTAGATGAACTGTGAAATCAATTTTGGAAAATGACTTTTGGAAGGGTGACATTTTGGCTAGTGACCAAAATGTAATTTTTGAAAGTTTGGTGGCTGTTTTATAAAGGGTTGAAACTTTGAATCTTTAAGGAGCTAATTACCCAAAGGGAGTTTCTCCAGATTTTTCTAAGATATTTTGAGTTATAATTCTGATTTTTAAAGTAAAACAAAAGGAGGGAAATCTCATTTTAGTCATTTTCTCATCTAACTTCCAATTTTCTTTCTCTCTTTTTCTCTCAACCCAAACACTCCATTTACAGAGTTTTGTTTCTGATTTTCTCACCTAAAATCCTCCTTTCAACTCTCATTTGATTCCTAATCATTGTTCTTCCAAATCCTCTTCAATTGCTACAAGTTTCATCAAGGTTTTTCATTCCAAAAAGAGGAGAAACTCAAGTTTGGAGGTAAGAACGTCCTTCTCCTATGAACTTCAAGTTCTTTAATGAAATTCCTAAGTTTTCAATCCTAAATTGATGTTTAATTAAAGGCTTTTAAGTTGATTTATGGATCTTGGCTAATTATGCAAGATTTTGATGATTTCACATGATTTTCGTTTGATCTGTTAAATCTGTGATTTGAAAGGTGTTTTTGATGTTAATTGATCCCTAAATTGATGTGGAAATGAGTTTTGATTGATGCAATCCCGGATAGGTTGAGTTTCCTAAGTTTAGCTTGTGTTTTAAGGTAGCTTTTGTGGTGATCTTGTGGATCGGTTGTTGCTGGAGGTATAAGGGTGTTAATAGGTTGTTTTTAGATGTGTTTTGATGTTAATGGAAGTGTGGATTTGCTGGTTTATGGCTGGGCTTTGTTTAGAGGTGTTTTGGATGTATTTTCGGTTGTGTTTGGTGGCCGAAATTGGAGGATGGATGAGAGCAGCGAGTTTAGGTGCTTTCGTTGAAGCAATTAATGCATGATGATGCATTAATCCTCTGCTTTGATGTTTTGAAACAGGGGAGGCATCGTTGGATCCAAGTTTGGTTGATCCGGAGGCTTGATTTGGTGCTTTGGCTTGAAGCAAAGTGGAAATTGGTGAGTGCATTTGTGAAAATGGATTTTCAGCTCTAAAACCAAGGTTTGAAGGTTTTTTTTTGGGAGCTTAGTCTAAGTCTAAACAACTTTGCTAAGCTCAAGTGTAAGTTTTCGGATTTTCTCTCTAGTGGTGGCCATGACTTGATGTTTTGCAAAGTGATGATTTGCATGTTTTAATTACTGTTTTGTAAGCATGATTTAGCATGTTATTTGCTGATGTTTTAAGCCATGTGGTGAAGGTAACTCTAGGTAGGAGTTCCTTGATTTATACATTGTTTAAATGTGGATTTGATGCTTTGAAATGCATGGTGAAATGGCTTGGTTTAATGCTTTAAAACAGTGGATTATATGTTGTGAATTATGTATATTGGCAAGTGATGTTTTGTAAAAGTGAAGGTCACTAAGGTGGTTAAAAGTCCTTGAGTGAGCCTTGTTACCTAAGAACATCAAGGTGGTTAAATGTCCTTGGATGGTTCTTGATGCGGACTCTAAGGTGGTTAAAAGTCCTTAGGTGCTCCTTTCCATGGTGGTTAAAAGTCCATGGGGCCAAGGTGTTTAAAAGTCCTTGGGGCCAAGGTGTTTAAAAGTCCTTGGGGCCAAGGTGTTTAAAAGTCCTTGGGGTGATTCAAGCATTGGACACAAAGGTGGTTAAAAGTCCTTGTGTGGTCCTTATTCATGGTGTTTAAAAGTCCATGGCCAAGGTGTTTAAAAGTCCTTGGGGCTAAGGTGGTTAAAAGTCCTTGGGGAAAGTTATTGAACTTGTTTTCACAAATGAAATGTATCACTTGAGCCAATATGACATGTTAAGTATGTAAGAAGCATGAGATGCATGTTTTGATATATGATATGAAGCATGTGATTGCTTGTTTTGAAGTATGCTTTTGAGCATGTGCAAGATTTGGTTTTAAGCATGATTTATAAATGGTTTTAAATGCATTATTGAATTGTTTTAATGAGCATGCCTCACTAAGCTTTTGCTTACGCTCTCTACGTTTTCTTAATTCAATAATGCAGAGCATTAGAGTACCTTAAGGGGCTGCAAGGGAAGGTCAAGCATTCAAGTACAAGAGAAGCTCAAAGTATGGAAGGTTTTGTTAAACATTTAGCTTTTGTATGTTTTGGCAATGGGGGACCAATGTGTATGATTTGGGAGGTGTTTGAGACTCCCTAAGTATTTTAAATGTTGTTGTTGTTGCTGGTTTTTGGTTTGAGACCTTATATGCTTGTTTTGCAAGTTTTGAGTTTGAATAGCTAGTTGTGTAGGAAGCATGATCATTGAATTGGGGCTTTTTGCATATGATGTTGGTTTGTTGATTTGTTGGTACCTACAAGTCTTATATATGTTTAATTGCATGCTGGTAAAGTTTGGTGATGTTTGGAGCATGTTTGAATGTTCAATTGCATGTTTTGGTATGCTTGTTTGCTGAAATCTGAGCAGGCGTTTCGGAACAGTATGCACCGTTTCGGAACGGGTGCCTTATACGAACCCAGGCGTCTGAAACGGTGTGTACCGTTTCGAAACGGTTTGGCCTCTGCCGAGCCACGTTCCGGAACCCGTTTCGGAATGGCCCGTGTTTCGGAACAGGGTCAACCTGTTTCGGAACGGTCGACCGTTAGGGGGCTGACATGGTAGTTATATGTTTTGAATTGTTTACGATTTGGTCCCGAATCTTGTATGATCAATTGCATGAGCTGTGGATGTCCTTTTGAGCTGAAATTTCACAGAGAAGCATGAAACCTGACTAATTTCAAGATGGTAATTTCAATTTGGGTTAAGTCCTTCTATTTATCAGAAATTGCAATTTGGTCCCTAAAGTTGTAATTTGTTCGATTGGGTCCCTGTTTGATCTCTGATGTTTGTGATCTTTTGGTATGTTGTTTGTATGATCACACATAGGTTAAATGTGCATCTAGATAAGATTAAAAAGAAAAAAAAGGGTCGTTAATCAAGGTTGACTTTCGGGTTGACTTTGGTTTTCCCCGTGTGACTTTCTTAATTCGGGTCAACCGTCTAGGCCGGGTTAAAGGGGTTACAACTACCTTACTTTAGGATATGAAAGCAAAAAAAAATCAGAGAAGATGAAGACTAAGGTGCCAGAGGCTGTGGATTCTAGGGGGATTGCGTTATCTTTATCCCAATGAATATAGCTTTCTGGAATGTTAAGGGTTTAACAACCCTAGAAAGAAAAGGAAGGTATTTGAACGAATGGAATGCTTGTAGATTAAGGTCTTATGCTTAATTGAGATTAGAATTTGAGAGCATAATTTTGCTGGAACTTTTAATTTTTTGTCCAAAGAGTGGATCTGCTACAATAATTACAATTCTATTGAGTTGGGGAAAATTTGAATCCTATGTAAAGAAATTTTGGATTTTTCCCCAGTGTATTCTGCATCTTAGGTTGTCACTATTAAAGGTAGTTTGGCTGGCATGACTGTAATGATTTTTGCAGCCTATGGGAGCAATGACAGTTGGTTGCGTGGTGATCTTTAGGAGTAAGTCAGACATGTTGAAGGATTAGTAGGCACTCTCCCTTGAATTGTGGGAGAAGATTTTAATATTACTTATGATCCATCTGAGAGTTCTGATTATAGCTTGGGAGCTCATGTTACACAAGACATGGAAGATTTTCAACAATGTCTTAGTGATACAGGGCTTTGTGATCATCCTTACTTGGGACCTATATTTACCTGGTCAAAAAAGCAAGGTGAAAATTTCTTGGCCAGAAATCTAGATCATGTGCTGGTTAATGGTTCATGGTTTATAGAGTTGCCTACTTCATATGTAGAATTTCTTGCCCCTAGAGTGTCTGACCATAGCCCTGGGATTGTGAAACTTCAAGTGGAGGCCCCGATTCATAAGCCCAAACCATTTAAAATTTTCAACTTCTGGACTCTTCGCCCTGCGTTTAGGGAAATTATTGTTGACTCATGGAGTGAACCTACAGAGGGCAACCCTCTTCAGATTTTGTTCACCAAACTTAAGCAACTCAAGCTTAAATTGAAGGCTCTAAATGCTACTTATTATGGTAATATTTCCCAAAGAGTGGAAATGAAGAGGAAAGAATTAGAAGACCATCAACTACTGAAAATGGCAGGATCATTTACTAGTGTTGGGGTAGAGAAGGAAAATGGTTGCAGAATGAGCTACTAGATCTGGAAAAAGCTGAGACTCAATTTTTTAAACAGAAAGCCAAAATGGATTGGCTATAACAAGGAGATCAAGGGACAAAGTTCTTTTATTCCACTGTTTCTATAAAGAGAAAGAAGAATATCATTCCATACTTAGTTGATGTATCGGGGAATAGAATAAATTCCTTTGAAGGTATTGCAGATGAATTCATTTAGTTTTCAATAGACAAATAGGCTCTATTGGTAAGGGGGTGAGAGGGTGTAGTGTAGAGCAACTTGGGAGTCTCCTTCAGACAATTATTTCTAATGATGTTAAGGATGGTTTGACTAAAGTGGTCACTGTATATGAAATAAAAGCTGCTATCTTTGGTCTAGGCAAGGATAAAGCCCCTAGACCCGTTGGATACACCTCATGGTTCTTCAAGAAAGCATGAGGTACTGTGGGTGAAGATTTTATCTCTGCTGTCAGGTATTTCTTTGAATCTTCCACCCTGCTTCCTTCTTTTAATGCCACTGCCATCACTCGTGTACCTAAAGTGCCTAATGCATGTCATCCTAAGAAGTTTAGGCCTATTGCTTGTTGCTTCGTAGTTTACAAAACCATTACAAAGATTTTAGTTGAAAGATTGACTAGATTGATGCCTTCTCTGGTTTTGCCTAATCAGTCTGCATTCATAAAAGGGATGAGTATTGTTTATAACACTTTATTAGCTCAAGAACTTGTTAAAAAGTATGGCAGAAAGAACATTTCCCCTAAGTGTTCTTTGGAAATTAATCTACAAAAATCCTTTGACTCCATAAACTAAAAACTTTTGATCTACCTCCTGAAAGCTATTGGCTTACCTGCTAAGTTTAGAAACTAGATTGTAGCTTGTCTCACTGGTAGCCGCTTCTCAGTTTCTTTAAATGGCAGCCTTGTGGGTTTCTTTAAGGGGTGGAAAGGGATCAGACAGGGGATCCCCTCTCCCCCTATTCGTTCGTATTGGCTATGAATGTTCTTTCTCATCTCCTTGGTATTTCTGCTTCAAATGATGTCTTTCAGTTCCACCCTAAATGTAAGAAAGTAAATATTACCCACCTGAGCTTTGCATATGATTTGCTAATTTTTTGTAAAGGTAATTTGGATTCTATCTTAGGGAATCTTAGTGTACTAGAGGTTGTCTATGATATATCTAGCTTAAAGTTAAATGCAGTCAAATCTAAAATGTTCATTGATGGCGTTTCACATGAACAACAAAACTCTTAGAGCTTTTCAACTGGTTTCAAATTTGGTAAGCTAGTTATACGATACTTGGGGATTCCTCTAGTTACTAGGAAGCTAATTGAAAGAGATTGTGAAGCCTTGATTGTGAAAGTTAAGCATCAGTTGGAGCATTGGGCTCATAGACACCTTAGTTATGCTGGGAGACTATAATTGATTAATACAATAATTTTCATCATTACAAACTATTGGTGCATGCAAGTCTTACTAACTAAGGGTGTGATAAGAAAGATGAACAATTGTGTATGAGATTATTTTAGAAAAGCAAAGATGAACCTGCAAAGGGAGCCCGAGTAAGATGGCAGACTATTTGTTAGCCAAGAAGTGCAGGTGGCTTAGGGGTGAAGAACCTAGAAATGTGGAATAAAGCTTGTACTATCATGCTTATTACAAATTTGCTAACTGTGGAGGGTTCATTATGGATGGCCTGGGTTTGAGCATATGTTTTCAAAGATAAGAACTACTATACAATGGGCATCAAATCTTGGTTTAGCTGGAGCATTGGAAAAATGACAAATTTCAGAGCAAAGGTGCATGGTTTACTCACAACTGGCCCAGTTAACATGGCATACGTATGGGATGACATACGGGGTGATAACCCTAAATTTCATTGGCACAAAGTCGTATGGTTTGGGTTACATATACCCAAGCATGTGTTAATTGTATGGATGGTAATTCTAGATCGGTTGCCTACTCATGATAGACTGTAGAATGTGATTGAATGTTGAGCAAAGCTGCTTGTTATGTGGGAATGGTCAAGAGTCTAGGGATCATCTCTTTGGCCATTGCACTTTTTCGAAACAAATTTGGAATTCAATCCTACAATTGTGCAACATTATGAGAAACACATATGACTGGGACGCTGAATTACAATGGGTTAGTGAAAACTTGAAGGGTAAATCTTTTCTGGTCTCATTTCTTAAACTAGCCTGGAGCTTATATATTTACAATATTTGAGAGGAAAGGAACTGGAAAATATTTCAAAGCACTACCTGAGATACTACTAATTTACTTGATTGTATTAGAAAAATTGTACAAATTAGAATTCAAAACAAGAACACACACTTACTGATGTGAATAGACAATTATACTCTGCTTGGGGAATTTCCTAAAGGAAATTCTCACTGTGAATCTCCGATGTAAGGTTGTTGCAGTTTTTGTTGTTGTATTGGATAAATAAAACACCACAACATATTCAAAAAAAAATCTCCACACGAAAACTGGTTATATCGCTTCATCCATTGGTACTGTTGAATGTGTAAAAGTTCTATTATTTACACCCTTTTTAACCCATATTTCTGCTGCATTCAAGCATCATTGAATTGCATTTAGGTTAGTTTTCAGCAAAACATCACAAATATGTAAAAGGCACGGATTCTACTAAAAATGGCTGATTTTGCAGGTTGCTGCCATCGTAGAAGGAGAAGGCAGGCGCAGGGTAGAGAAGCAGAAGAGCTGAACTGGACAAGCAGATGACGAGGACGAAGCTGCCATGGAGTTGTCGTGACAGCAAGGTGACAGCAACCTTATAAAGAGGAAAAGTAAAGTGGACCTCGATAGATAGAGAAAAATCTGCTCGTCTGTCGTGTGAAAACCAAACAATTTTCCAAGCCCCGGATCAAAAGATATGTCAAGCCAAATCTCAAGGAGAGGAAATCCCATGAAACAAGGAGGCGGCTGAAAAGTAGGATACTTAGAGATTAAGTCTTTATTAGAATCTTACTTTTAATTAAAGTTGTAATCCTTGTTAACTTAGAATACTTGAGCCCAAAGCTTATATAAGGGCATAGATTTTAACCTATGAGATAATATACCCCATAACCGATAACCAAACCCCTCTGTCGTCTGTCCGTCGCCGACATGTTCTAAATTCCCCCTAGGGCCACGGGTTGTTTTGTAAAGTAGTTGCAAGGGTTGTTTTGTTTTAGGATTTTCCAAGTTCAATAAAATAAACTTCAAGTTCTCTTATTTTGGTAATTAATATCTTGCAAGAGCATCGGAGAGCATTGTAAGGTTATCCATTTACTTAGCATCGGGAGAGTTAAGTATACGAAAGAAATAAGAGCAAGTTCTCTAGTTTATAGTTGAACTATCTTGTGCCTAGGGATAGGGCAAGGTTAAGTGGCTAAGGAAGAATTCATACACATCGGTGTTCATCCTTCGATTCACGCCGGGAGGTATCATCAAAGACGTGTTCATCGACAGACTTGGACCTAGGGATAGGCCAAGGCAGATCTGGGATTCTTGCCAAACTTGAAGTACGGAGTTGGTGTGTTTGCTGCCGCAACAGCCAACGGACAGCCGCCGCGACAGGTGCTGCCGCGACGGGCACGACGACAGAACTGGAGTTCATAAGCAATCCAATACCTGCACTATTGAGCAATTCAATACCAGCCCATTCTCTCTATCTTGGTATTCCAACTCTTTTATTTACGTTTTTCCTTATTATTTTCGTGACAATTCTCTTAAATATTTTCTTTACTTCGTGCAGTGAAATAAGGTGAAGCTATTAGCCCAATCCCTGTGGAAACGATATCCGATACTTCGTATCACTTTACTACTTGCGTCGTGTACACTTGCCAGAGGAGCAGCTCTTTGCTGCTGCAATCGCTGCCGCGACAGCCATGGCGGCAGGTAAGTCTTTTGAACTCCCCTGGTATGCTGATTTCGTTAATTTTATAGTTAGCGGAATACTTCCTTCTGATCTTAATTATCAAGCTAGGAAGAGGTTCCAAAATGATGTTAAGCATTATTATTGGGACGAACCTCTTCTTTTCAAAATGTGTGCAGATCAGGTTATAAGGAGGTGTGTACCACAAGAAGAGCAAGAAGACATTCTCCATCACTGCCATGCTTCACAATATAGAGGTCACTTAGGAGGCAACAAAACTGCTGCCAAGGTGCTCCAGTCAGGGTTCTACTGGCCGACACTGTATAAAGATGCACATGACTTTTACAAGAACTGTGACAGGTGCCAGCGGACAGGTAACATCTCGAGGAGAAACGAGATGCCACTGCAGAACATTCTAGAAGTCGAGATCTTCGATGTTTGGGGGATTGATTTTATGGGACCTTTTCCATCTTCATGTGGAAATCTATACATCCTCCTAGAAGTGGATTATGTCTCCAAGTGGGTAGAAGCAATCGCAACTCAAAAGAATGATGCCAAAACGGTCCAAAAGTTTTTGCACAAAAACATTTTTCTAGATTTGGCATCCCTAAGGCAATCATCAGTGATGAAGGGAGACATTTTGATAATAGGGTAATTGCTGCCGCCTTGAAGAAATATGGTGTCAAGCACAGGATCGCGACAGTATACCACCCACAGACCAATGGACAAGCCGAGATATCCAATAGGGAAGTTAAGAACATTCTTGAGAAGATGGTTAAGCCAACTAGGAAAGACTGGTCTTTACTCCTTAACGATGCATTATGGGCATATAGGACAGCTTTTAAGACTCCATTGGACATGTCTCCATACCGACTGATTTATGGAAAAACCTGTCACTTGCCTGTCGAGATCGAGCACAAAGCATATTGGGCAATCAAGGCAGTGAATATGAACTTAGACAAGGCAGGCCAGAAAAGGCTGTTAGATTTAAACGAGATCGAAGAAATACGAACAAAGGCCTACGACAATGCAAGAATTTACAAGGAGAAAACTAAGAAGTGGCATGACAGGAAGCTGCTGCCACGACAGTTCTGCCCAGGGCAGCTTGTGTTGTTGTTCAATTCTAGACTAAAACTCTTCCCAGGAAAGCTAAAGTCTAGATGGTCTGGCCCGTTCCAAGTGGTACAAGTTTTTCCCCATGGTGTCATCACAATCCGATCATTAAAAGACGGGCACCAATTCAAAGTCAATGGACAACGCCTCAAGCATTATCAGGGGACTGAAGCCCCAAGAATACAGGAAATGGTTACTTTAGGAGATGCCCCACAAGGCATCCTTAATTTAACCTAAATTTTATTTTCTTTATTTTTATTATCTATTATTTATTAGGAAATTAGGTTTATTTTATTCAAATAAAGTTTTTATGTTTTTCTTTTTTTAGGAAATAAAGGAGTCAAGAAGAAAAGAAGAAGTGCACCAAGCCCACCACCCATCCATTAGCCCAACAGAGCCCATTTATTGAAGCCTGTCGTTTCAGCTGCCGCGCAGACACGGATAAGACAGGTTGTCAACAGACTGTCACGGCAGACGCAGAGGCATGCGGTAGACGCATAACAGACGCATAAATGCGTGTCAGACGCGTCAGACACGCCAAATCGCAACAGCCGCCCTGTTATTCACGCCTGCCGTTACAGCATTAAATGGGCAGCAACTCGACCGCTATAAAACCCCGTTTTCATTTTCATTTTTCATCACTTCTGCTTATTCTTACTTGCTTTCTCCTCTCGTTTTTCTTTGCTTTCTTTATTTTCACAACCCTTGCAACTAATATGTCGTCTAGACAGACCCGCCGCAGTGCTGCCTCAGATGACAGCCCTTCTATTAGGAGGAATTTGGAGAGAGAATTTACGCCTGTCAAGAGGCAGAAGCACGTGGCAGACAGAAAATTAATGCCCAAGGCTAGCACCACCACCAGCAGCACTTGGGATAGCGGCAGCAGCTCCGACATCCAGCTCGTGGAGCAACCTGTCCAGCCTCCACCACAGCCCAGACGCCGCCGCCAGATCCGTGTCAACAGCAGCAGCGAAGACATCGACTAAAATTTAAGTCTTTTATTTTTCTTTTCTTGCTGCCTGCTTATATATATTTTGTGATGTACTTGCCTTCATTTTATCTGTCATTTTGCATTGAGGGCAATGCAACCCTCGAGTTTGGGGGTGGCACCCTCCATAGTAATGGAGTCTTAGTACATCTTTTTATTATTATTGTGTCTTTTATTTAATTAAGTTCTCTTAAAAAAAGATTAAACTGTTGGCTTAAAACTGTGAAGTTAACTTACATATCATGACAGCTCTGTCATGGCAGCATCTTTAGAACAATTTAAGGAGAAGTTTAGAGCCTTTCTATAGTTCTGAAAAACTTAAAACACCATTGTGACTGTTATATTGCTTAGATTTCTTTTAGCCAAACTAGAATAGGATGCTTAGTACTTGAATAGCCCCTAGAGGTGCCTAACACTGGCTCTAGGAAAGAAGTTTAGCAAAAGAAACTCAAAAACCTAGAGGTGCCCGAAACCGGCTCTAGGAAGCTAACTAGAGGTGCCCAAAACTGGCTCTAGTAAAACTTAGCTTGAAAATAGAAAAGAAGCATGAAAATGTGCCTTCCAAAAAAAATAACTTTGGCATAAAAATTCGAGTTAAAGAGTTGAATATTCTAGTGAAACTAAGAGAGTCTTGGCATATAACTGTTCACAAGCATGCACACACTGCACGAGAACTATAGGGAAATTCCGGACAGATCCTAACCTTTCCGACAGGTTGCTACCGCCATAGAGAGTGAGCGACGGGTAAAGGACATTTCAGTGTTTGAAGGCCAACAAAAAAATATTCATTTTTCTTTTAAGTTTAATTGCTTGAGGGCAAGCAAAAACATGAGTTTGGGGGTGTGTTGAGTGTGTAAAAGTTCTATTATTTACACCCTTTTTAACCTATATTTCTGCTGCATTCAAGCATCATTGCATTGCATTTAGGTTAATTTTCAGCAAAACATCACAAATATGTAAAAGGTAAGGATTCTACTAAAAATGGCTGATTTTGCAGGTTGCTGCCATCGTAGACGGAGAAGGCAGGCGCAGGGCAGAGAAGCAGAAGAGCTGAACTGGACAAGCAGACGACGAGGACGAAGCTGCCATGGAGTTGTCGTGACAGCAAGGTGACAGCAGCCTTATGAAGAGGAAAAGTAAAGTGGACCTCGATAGATAGAGAAATATTTGCTCGTCTGTCATGTGAAAACCAAACAATTTTCCAAGCCCCGGATCAAAAGATATGTCAAGCCAAATCTCAAGGAGAGGAAATCCCATGAAACAAGGAGGCGGCTGAAAAGTAGGATACTTAGAGATTAAGTCTTTATTAGAATCTTACTTTTAATTAAAGTTGTAATCCTTGTTAACTTAGAATACTTGAGCCCAAAGCTTATATAAGGGCATAGATTTTAACCTAGGAGATAATATACCCCATAACCGATAACCAAACCCCTCTGTCGTCTATCCGTCACCGACATGTTCTAAATTCCCCCAGGGCCACTGGTTGTTTTGTAAAGTAGTTGCATGGGTTGTTTTGTTTTAGGATTTTCCAAGTTCAATAAAATAAACTTCAAGTTCTCTTATTTTGGTTATTAATATCTTGCAAGAGCATTGGGAGAGCATTGTAAGGTTATCCATTTACTTAGCATCGGGAGAGTTAAGTATACGAAAGAAATAAGAGCAAGTTCTCTAGTTTATAGTTGAACTATCTTGTGCCTAGGGATAGGGCAAGGTTAAGTGGCTAAGGAAGAATTCATACACATCGGTGTTCATCCTTCGATTCCCGCCGGGAGGTATCATCAAAGACGTGTTCATCGACAGACTTTGACCTAGGGATAGGCCAAGTCAGATCTGGGATTCTTGCCAAACTTGAAGTACGGAGTTGGTGTGTTTGCTGCCGCGATAGCCAACGGACAGCCGCCGCGACAGGTGCTGCCGCGACGGGCACGACGACAGAACTGGAGTTCCTAAGCAATCCAATACCTGCACTACTGAGCAATTCAATACCAGCCCATTCTCTCTATCTTGATATTCCAACTCTTTTATTTACGTTTTTCCTTATTATTTTCGTGACAATTCTATTAAATATTTTCTTTACTTCGTGTAGTGAAATAAGGTGAAGCTATTAGCCCAATCCCTGTGGAGACGATATCCGATACTTCGTATCACTTTACTACTTGCGTCGTGTACACTTGCACTACAATTGCGATAGACTCTTTTACACGCAACAGGTACCATTAGTAGACTATTCCTTCAATTTGGTAAAACTTGAAGAATGCTTCAGCATGGGCAATCCATGATTCTAGATTTGTGCCATCAAATTGAGATAAATCAAAATAAATTGGTTTTGAGGGAAATAGAAACTCGCCTTGCAGAGTTTTGATATCTTCGACGTCGACCACCATTTTTGTCACTCTCAACGAAAACACACTAATGTTATGAACTCAAATAATCAAACTGAATTTTTATTGAAAATTCGAAAATGACAGTAGGAAAAAAAGAGAGAAGAGAATTAGAAAGAGATAACGAGAGGACAATAATTTTCACAATTTTCATAACTCTTTTTTATTATCTACTACCTTTAATAACCTACTATGGTAATCAACAAGGTCTCAACATTCTTCTCATCACGTGTATTCTTCGATTCGGTTACAAACTAACCAACCTTGCTAACTCAGGCCGAGTTCAAACAGATCAGGTCCGAACCAGGAAATTGGCAGGTTAATTCGGGCTCGAGTAGACTTTAGGTCGAGTATTTTCAGGTCGGTTTCATTTCAAGTCGGGTTAATTCGGGTTTTGAATTCGTATTATTTTTTAGTTCGGTACAATTCTACAAGTAGTCGATATTTATTTCGAGTTAATTATTTAACGTCTTTCGTGGAATCACATTAAAAATAAAATTTTGGCACTATGAATGAAAAAACATATCATAAATGATTCATATTTAAAATAATAAAGTAAATTAAAAACTTGAAATATGTTTCGAGTAAAAAGCTAAGTTTTAGAGACTATAATGAACAACAAATAATAAATAAAAGTCAATTTGGACTAAAAATAAAGTTTTAAGGACTTAATTGAATTAAACTAAAACTTAAAAGACTTAAATGAAAATATCTAAAATTTAAAGGGCTACAAAATATTTAGCCCATCTAAAATGAATGGGTGGTGGATATGAGCCCAAAGGCCAAAGCCCCAAACTATTAATAATTATTACTCCCTCCGTCCCACTAAAACTGTCACATGTTGACTTTTTTTTGTCAATTTTTTTAAACTTTGACTATAATTTATTTAAAAATTTTAATTAATTAATTTTTATAAAAAAATATTTAAAAACTACTTGATTCAAGGTTTTTAACATATATTTTTTAATATTTTTATCAATAATAAATTTTAAATTATAAGAGGTCAAAGTTGAAAAAGTTTGACCCAAAAATTGTCAACATGTGACAGTTTTAGTGGAACAGAGGGAGTATTTATTATTAATTATTATATTATATATACATTATATAACTTATAAGCTTTAATATATATATATATATATATTAATTATATTTATATGTTATATTATAAGTTTTAATATATATATATATATATATATTATATGTTATATTAATTATTATGTACGTATACATATAATATATATGTATTATATGTTATATTAATTATATTTATATGTTATAATATAATATAATTTTTAATATATATATATATATATATAATATGTTATATATAAGAGAATTTGCGTTATACCCCTTCCTCGATCAAATTTTCAGGATGCTATTATATGGAGGTTCGATGGATCAGGGAAATACACTGTGAGGAGTGGTTATATGTTTTTGCGAAGGGACCTTGAGACCATTCCTTCCCTGGTTTTAATACACCACATCCATCAATGAAGCTGCTATACAAGAGTCTCTGGGAAGCCCAACTACCGTCAAAGGTCAAAATCCACATGTGGAAAGTGGTACATAATTTCTTGCCCACTTATGCAAATCTGAGAGCCAGGAACCTGAATGTCATGAAAAATTGCCCTTTCTGTCTTAATTCAGCTGAAACAATAGAACACTTAACGAGAGATTACAGTTTTGCGAACCAAATTCTATCTCAGCAATGTGTTAATGCATGAAGTGCAACTGGGGGAACAGAATGGAGGCAATGGCTTGCAGGATTCTTCTGTACCATAAACTCAGCAAAGCAACGGATTGTGATGGTGTCCTATTGGGCTATATGGTTCTCGAGGAATAGGAGTGTGCATGGAGGGGCTGTTACTAACGTGCAAGAGTCTATAACTTTCATCCAGGCTTTCATTCTAAAACAAGACTCAATTTTGATCTCATCTCTTCCCTCTAAATCGCCATCTAACCATCACTAGATCCTTTCCCAAGGACACACGATCAAATGTAACTTCGACTCTGCCTACGATGCAATCTCAAAAAAAGTAGTTTCGGGGGTTATCTGCAGGAGTTCTGTAACGCCCCGGTTTTGGGCTTAGGAGTTTTGGGCGTTGACCGGTTGGTCAAAGTGCTGTTCGAATCTAAAGAGGTGAAATTAGGAAAGCCTAGTTCGGGTTGCATTAAAAATATGGAAAAATGTTCTAAAATCATCTTTTAATATAATTAAGTGAACTGTGAAATCAATTTTGGAAAATGAGTTTTGGAAGTGTGACATTTTGGCTAGTGACGAAAATGTAAATTTCGAAAGTTTGGTGACTGTTTTATAAAGGGTTGGAACTTTGAATCTTTAAGGAGCTATTTACCCAAAGGGAGTTTCTCCAGATTTTTCTAAGATATTTTAAGACTTAATTTTGATTTTAAAGATATAGAAAAGAGGAGGGAAAGTCATTTTAGATATTTTTGCAACTAACTTCCTATTTTCTCAATTTTCTTTCTCTCATTTTCTCTCAACCCAAACACTTTCTCTCCAGAGAATTTGATCTGATTTTCTCACCTAAATCCCTCCTTTCAACTCTCTTTTGATTCCTAATCAACATATCTACAAAACCTCACCATTTGCTACTTGATTCAACAAGGTTTTTGATTCCAAAAAGAGGAGAAACTCAAGTTTGGAGGTAAGAACGTCCTTCTCCTCTAAACTATCAGTTCTTTACTGAAATTCCTAAGTTTTCAATCCTTAATTGATGTTTTATTAAAGGTTTTTAAGTGGTGAAATGGATCTTGGCTTATAATGCAAGATTTGGTGATTTTTGATGATTTTCGTTAGATCTGATTAATCTGTGATTTGAGATGTGTTTTTGATGTTAAATGAACTCTAAACTGATAAGGAATTGAGTTTTGATTAATGCAATCCCGGATAGGTTGAGTTTCCTAAGTTTAGCTTGTGATTCAAGGTTGTTTTTGAGGTGATCTTGTGGATCTGATGTTGCTGGAGGTATAAGGATGTTAATAGGTTGTTTTTAGATGTTATATGATGTTAAAGGATGTGTGGTTTTGCTGGTTTATGGCTGGGCTTTGTTTAGAAGTGGTTTGGATGCATTTTCGGTTGTGTTTGGTGGCCGAAAATGGTGTGTGGATGAGAGCAACGAGTTTAGGTGCTTTCATTGAAGCAATTAATGCATGATGATGCATTAATCCTCTGCTTTGATGTATTGAAACAGGGGAGGCATCTTTGGATCCAAGAGTTGTTGATCCGGAAGCTTGATTTGGTGCTTTGGCTTGAAGCAAAGTGGAATCGGTGATTGCGTGTGTGAAATTGGGTTTTCGGCTTTGAAACCAATGTCTTGGGAGCTTAGTTTAAGTCTAAACAACTTTGCTAAGCTCAAGTGTAAGTTTTCGGAATTACTCTCTAGTGGTGGCCATGATTTTGTTGAGATGCAAAGTGGTTTATTGCATGTTTTAATTACTGTTTTGAAAGCATGATTTAGCATGGTATTTGCTGATGTTGTAAGCCATATGTTGAAGGAAACTCTAGGTAAGAGTTCCTTGTTTTTGTACATTGATTAAATGTGGTTTGATGCTTTTAAATGCATGATGAATATGGCTTGGTTTAATGCTTAAAAACAGTGGATTAAATGATGAAAATGATGTATATTGGCAAGTGATGTTTTAAAAAGGTTAAGGTCACTAAGGTGGTTAAAAGTCCTTGAGTGAGCCTTGTTACTTAAGAACATCAAGGTGGTTAAAAGTCCTTGGATGGTTCTTGTTGCGGACACTAAGGTGGTTAAAAGTCCTTAGGTGATCCTTTCCATGGTGTTTAAAAGTCCATGGGGCCATGGTGTTTAAAAGTCCATGGGGCCAAGGTGTTTAAAAGTCCTTGGGGCCAAGGTGTTTAAAAGTCCTTGGGGTGAATCAAGCTATGGACACAAAGGTGGTTAAAAGTCCTTGTGTGGTCCTCTTTCATGGTGTTTAAAAGTCCATGGCCAAGGTGTTTAAAAGTCCTTGGGGCCAAGGTGTTTAAAAGTCCTTGGGAAAGTTGATGAACATGATTTAAAGAAATGGAATTTATCACATGAGCCAATATGACATGTTATGTTATGAAGCATGAGATGCTTGTTTTAATTATGCTTTTGAGCATGTGCAAAGGTTGATTTAAAGCATGATTTATAAATGTTTTTAATTGCATTATTGAATGGTTTTTAAGAGCATTCCTCACTAAGCTTTTGCTTACGCTCTCTTTCGTTTTCTTAATTCAATAATGCAGAACATTAGGAAACCTTGAGGGCAGCAAGGAGGGTAAGCATTCAAGTGAAAGTAGAGCTCAATGTATGGGAGGTTTAGTTAGTACATTTTAGCTTTTGGTAAGTTGGCAATGGGGGACCAATGTGTATGTTTTGGGAGGTGTTTGGAACTCCCTAAGTATGTTGAATGATGATAAGAATGCTGGTTTTTTGTGTTGGATCATTACATGTTTGTTTTGGAAGTTTGTGCTTGAATAGCTAGCTTGTGTAGGAAGCATGCCTATAGAATTGGGGCTTCTTGCATACGATGTTGTTTTGATGAATTGATGATGCTAGTAAGTCTCATATATGTTGAATTGCATGCTGGTAAAGTTTGGTAGCATTTGGAGCATGATTGGATGTTTAATTGCATGTTTAAGTATGCATTTTGTTGCAATCTGTGCAGGGTGTTTCGGAACAGTGCACACCGTTTCGGAACGGGTGCCTTGAATGAACCCAGGCGTCCGAAACGGTAGGCACCGTTTCGAAACGGTTTGGCCACTGCCAGCCCGTGTTCCGGTACGCGTTGCGGAACGGCCTGTGTTTCGAAACGGGGTCTGCCTGTTCCGGAACGGTCGACCGTTGGGGGCTGACATTGGCAGTTAAATGTTTTGAAATGTTTGTGTTTTAGTCTTAAATCTTGTCTGTGCAATTGTATGAGTTCGGGAAGTCCTTTTGAGCTGAAATTTCACAGAGAGGCATGAAACCTGATTAATTTCAAGTTGGTAACTTTAATTTTGGTTAAGTCCTTCTAATTATCAGAAATTACAATTTGGTCCCTAAAGTTGTAATTTGTTCAATTGGGTCCCTGTTCGATCTCTGATGCTTGTGATCTTTGAGCATGATGATTGTGTGATCACAATTAGGACTAATGTGCATCTAGACAAGATTAAAAAGAAAAAAAGGGGTCGTTAATCAAGGTTGACTTTCGGGTTGACTTTGGTTTTCCCCGTGTGACTTTCTTAATTCGGGTCAACCGTCTAGGCCGGGTTAAGGGGGTTACAAGTTCTGAAGGGCTAATTATGGCTTCATGCATCGTACCACAACACAATGTAGCTGATGCTTGTACAGTGGAAGTTGTTGCATGTCTGGAGGCAGTCACCTTTGCAAAAGAATTAGGGTTTACACGGGTCATGATAGAAGGTGACTCGTTGGTGGTGATACGAAGAGCTGGTTCAACAGAGACGGATTTATCAATGATTGGCCCTATAATACATGACATTAAGGAGGCTGCACGGGGCTTTGAAAGCATTAATTTCAACTTCATACGTCGTGCATCCAATAATGCAGCATATGTACTGGCTAAAGAAGGAAGGGACGATGACAATCCAAGGTATTGGGTGGAGGAGGCTACACTGGCTAAGGAAGGGACGATGACAATCCAATAATTATTTTTCGAGACGTGATCCTACACCTTATATCTAGATACCCATGCACTTTATGTCTAGTTACCCATACACTCCTGATAGTTAGGCTATTTATTGGAGTTAATTTGCATTTGTATTTTGATACACTCCATGCTTAGATCGACTTCGATGGCTTGGTGAGGTTTTGACGCCTTAATCATGCTCCGCAAGAGATTCTATATATTTCATGTAATCTTCTTTATTAATGCAAGCCATCTATTTCAAAAATAATTATTATGTACGGATATATATAATATATATGTATATATTTATATGTTATATTATAAGTTCATATTAGAGTGTTTAGGGTGTTGCATTATGGTTTATGAGTTATCATTATTGTTTAGGGTTTAGGGTTTAGTGTTTAGCATTTGAGAGTTAGGGTTTATATTTGAGGGTTTAGGGTGTTGCATTAGGGTTTACTAGTCATCATTATTGTTTATGGTTTAGAACTTAAGGGTTTATGGTTTAGGGTGTAGGGTTTATGATTTAAGAGTTATGGTTTATATTTGAGGATTTATGGTTTATATTAGAGTGTTTAGGGTTTAGGGTATTGCATTAGGGTTTATGAGTTACCATCATCGTTTATGGTTTAGGGTGTTGCATTAGGGTTTATGAGTTATCATCATTATTATGGTTTAGGGTTGAGGGTTTAGTGTTTGAGAGATAGTGTTTATATTTGATGGTTTAGGGTTTATGGTGTTGCGTTAGGATTATGAGTTATCATTATTGTTTATGGTTTAGAGTTGAAGGGTTTAATGTTTAGGGTTTAAGGTTCCAAGGTTTATTGTTTATGGTGTTATATTAGGGTTTACGAGTTATCATTATTACTTATGGATTAGAGTATATGGTTTAAGGCTTTAGAGTTCAGGGTTTAGGATTCATATTCGAGTGTAGTTAACAAATTTTTAAGTATATAATATTATTATACATAATGTAGTTAACAAATTAAGACAAATTTTTTAAGTATAATGTAAAATAAAAAAAAATTCTAAGTATAATGAAATTAACATAATCTATTAAAAATTTATTAAGTTTATAATGAACAGTTTACACTTTAAATTATTTAACATTTTTAGTCAGGTATACATTTGTTCAAGTCAACAACAGTTCAGGTTCAAAACAGGCCGGGTCCATTAACAGGTCAGGTAAAATCGGATCTCGGGTCGATTCAGTAATAAAATATCAGGTAATTTGTCAGGTCAGTCTCGGGTTCGGGTTGTTTTCAGTCGGACGCAGAACGTGTTTGGTTGCTACAGTAACATGTTCAACTTGGGTTCAGGTTTGCAACAGTCAGTTACAGTTCGGGTTCGGGTCATCGAATTCTCGAGTCAATCAGGTTCTGACTCGAGCAGATTTTAGGCAGGTTTTTAGGTTCTGACTTGTTTTTACAACCGTACCTACTACTACTACGGCAATCAGCAAGGTCTCAACATGCTTCTCCTCACGTGTATTCTTCTATTCGGTTACAAACTAACCAACCTTGCTAACTCAGCTGTGGATTCATAACATATGCCGACGACCACCGCAGTCTCAATTTTAGCATCAATCATACGTAATATATGAGACTACTTAGATTGTTCTGTTAAGTTCCCTTGGTCGGTTGTTTGAAATGTTATTCGAAAGAGAAAGAAGAGCTGAAATCCTATATTACATCGGCATTTGGCATGGAAGGGGGTTGCGTTGCATTTCTTAGAGCTTAAGGTTAAAGCGGAGGTAAGCAATCCACGTGTCCTTGTCAGCTGCCACGTCCATTACGCATTAGATCAACGCGTGGCATCTCCTTTTAATTAAAATCCATCTGCTGATTTATAAATAAATCTAAAATCCTTACCAAAGAACACATCTATTACAAACTATCTTCTCTTTCGCTAACTCGTTCTCATCTCCCTCGTTTACCTGAATTTATCTTTGTATGTTTATATTTGCATTTTTTTTTCTCTTGTTTTGTGTTAAGTGTAGATGCTCCTTCATCTTATCCAAATTCCAAATGATTCCCTAAACATCTAAACGTTGATCGTTTTGTTATGAAGTCTAAATTACTGTTGATTTCTCAAGCTTTTCAAGGGGGGCTTTTAGTTTTAGTTTTATTTCATCCATTTTGTGTTGGGAAATTTGTTTTGTTATAAATTACACGCTTTCCTGTTATCCTATTCAATGTTTATGACTTGTTTTGTTGAAATGTTGTTCACAGAATGAATTTCATGTTCATGTTTTTCAATCTTTGTTCCACAGGTTGCGAAAAACATGGGAAAGGACAAGGACAAGCATAAGCCTGGTCATGATGACAAGGGTCTCTTTTCACACCTTGCTCATGGTCTTGGTCAAGTTCAAGGTCAAGGTCATGGAGGATACCCGCCTCAGGGCTATCCGCCAGCCGGAGGGTATCCCCCTCAAGGCTATCCTGGCGCACCTCATGGCGCTTCCCATTCAGGTACACTACCAAGGTTACGTTATTTATGCTCCTAGTTGAGTTTGTTGCCATGTTGTGTTTGTGAGATGCCAATTATTAGCCTTCTTTTTGTTCATGTTTCTAAATATATCTCTGTAATTGTGTTAACAGGGCACGGTGGCTTAGGGGGGATGGTTGCAAGCGGTGCTGCAGCTGCGGCAACTGCAATGGGGGCTCACCACTTGGGCCACGGTGGTCATGGCGGTGGCCATTTTGCACATCACGGGAAGTTCAAACATCATGGTGGAAAATTGAAGCACGGGAAGCATGGAGGAGGGAAATTCAAGAAGTGGAAGTGATATAACTGTGGGGGAAAGCATGGACTTTGGGGAAAGTGATTTGCTAGGATCAACTGATGTTGTAATAATCGACTTCAAATAGTTTTATGAATAAGTACAGACCCTTCCTTTCGTTTTTTGCTATTTTGAGATTCAATATCATACAGTATTTGTCCTGCTTTCTATTCAATCCATGGAAGTGTTGTCCAATTTGAAACTCAGTCCCGATTGTCCCTGTTCCATCCCTATTATGAAACGAAACGCTATCCCAGCTATTATGAAACCAACCTTAACTCATCTTTATGTATTTATGATATTTTTAATTTAATTAAAAAGTGTTTAGAACTATTTTTTTGCTTGCTTTAAATGACTACAATTTATTCGGTGATCAATTTTTATTATTAAAAAATTTAAAATATAAGGCATGTTTGGCAATTAGGATTGTGTAAAAGTAAATTGTTTGATTATTTAAACAAACAATATAATTCATGTAAAAGTAAATTGTTTGTTTGATTATTTAAACTGTTTGATTATTTAAACAAACAATACAATTTATGTTCAGTGTGTGAGGTTGTCTCTTCTAATAATGTCGTCTTCAAAGTTTGAATTCGCATCCTCTCCTTGAACTGCAATGCGCCTTATCAATGAACTCAATCCTTATTGATTATAAAAATATTTTTTAATGTAATATTACTAAGAATATAATTAATTATCAAATTTAAACATAAATATAAATGTGTGAGAATAAAATATTAGTTTATAAATGTCATCTTCTAAAGGTTAGAATAATAAAGACCAAAAAATTTAAGTTATTTGAAAATTTTCAATAATTATTAAGAGTAATTTCTATTACACATTAAAACCTCTTATTTCAAAAAATTTCTATTAACAATTTTTTAAAATTAGAAATTTCACCTCAAACTGTTATTCTAATTTGATATTTACGAAACATTCAAATTAACGAATTTGACCGGTTAAATGTCTAATTTTATCTCAAATTATTGTTTACCAAACAGTGTCAGAAACGCTGAAACTATATCAATTCTTTCATTTTAAATTTTTATTTAAAAATAATTAGTGTCCCAACTATGTTTTTTACGTGCATAAAATTTTATTTAAAAAAATTAATGGTTGTCACCTAGGAATGATAACATTTTGACAAAAGGAAACTTTAGTTTTTGTAGTTGAACATCGAGTCGGTTATACTTGAACAATTTCAACTAGGGTCGACAATTACTTATGGATGGTGGTCAATTTGATCCACCCTACCCAACTAAATAGACGAAAATCCAACGAAACGCGGGTTTGATTCGTTTGAAGTGGGTGGCAGGCGATGGGTTCGAACAAAAAAAATTCAACACACCATCTTATTTATCACCCGCCCCATCCATCCATATAATATTTATTTAAAAAAAAATATTTTGAGCTTAAAGACTTTTTAAAGATTTTTTTTAATCTTTAATAATAGTTAAATTTAATGAATTAAATATTAAATATTTTAGTAAGATATTATTTGTATTTTTAACTTTGATTTTCTAATAATAGAACTCATTTATTATTCGACCCACCCTCTTCATTCGTGCTTGATGGAGAGACAGATTTGGGTTAATGATTAAGCGGGTGGTAGGTGGGTTGAGTGACAGTTTGAGATAAGGATGGTAGGGCGGGTAGAGTTCCAACCCGCCTAAATTCGACCCGTTACCAACCCTAGTTGTAAATAAGATATGCTCAAATTAAGTTACATATTTTAAACCAACGTATGACTGTAGAAGTATGATCCTTCGGGCTATTTTCTCCGTCCCACATATCCCTACTTTGCATGTATTATTATTTTTATTAACTAAATTGGATCAAAATAGAATTTGAATCTAATCGTCAAAGAAGAATCTAATCTTCAATTGTCTATCTTTCTTTAATTTTTTTTGTCTGCTTATACCTCTTGAAGTAGCTTAGGGTCCCTCTTAGGGCTTTAATAACATCATCAAAAGGTGGATTAAATTAGTTGGGGGTGGTATTAACCCCTGAGAGCTGCTTTTCCCATCCCATGTCTCATTCGTAATAATATAATACTAAGAAGAAAACAGAGTATATTGTATAAGAGTTTAACTTATATTTGGATTGTTTAAAAAAAAATAATGTTTTAGACATTTAATAATAATGTTACATCATAATTCTTTTGAGTATAGTAAATAATATAATATATAGCAGATAATTCTATTATTTAAGATTTTAATAGTACTATTTCTTCTAATTACAATAATGTTTAGAAAAGTCTAGCATCTCATTGTGTGATGCAATGACTGAATTGGTTAAAATGACAATTCTTTTAAGTACAAAAAAGAACAAATGACATATGTGTTACGGAAAAGGCTATAAAGACCCCCACAAACTCGACTAATCACTTTATAACGACTTGATAAACTACTAAAAAACCAATATAGCCTTGTGTAAAATTTGCTTGTTAATTATGAGCCTTAATATAGATGTGCTGTGTGATGACCTGTCGTCGGCTTTATAAGTTGTGTGGTAATTGATATATCGTTAGTAAGTAAATAAATTATAAGTTGTGTGGTAATTGATATATGGATGTGTGGTGAATCTATATGACATGTGATCAATTAATGTGTGGCCTGAATGACATTATTATTATTATACTCGATCTTATGTGGTAATATTTGTTGGAAAATTTTGATAATTTTGGAGCTTTGAATAAGAAATTGATTCAAATGTTGTTGAGGAAAATGTGGAACCAATTGTTGGTTCGTAAATGTGCAGATGTGCACGACGGGGGTAACACAAATGTCTGAACCGGTCTGGTCCTTCGTGGGCTTGCAGATATTTTGACCCAAATTTAAAATGAATTTTCCTCAAATAAAAGCATAAATTTGCCAAATTTTATCTTGAAATTAAAAGGGTAAATATTAGAAGTTACCTTTAATTCAGATAATAATTTTGGAAATTGCTTTATAGGAGAATCAATTGATTCTCAATATTGAATGCTCCATTAGGTCAAAATTTCCACTTATACCCTCATGACACTCCTATAAATAGGGAGTAAACCTTCTAAGTTTTACACAACTCAAAACCACAGAAAATTTTCATTGTTTTACTCTGTGGATTTTACAAGTGGTTTTCGGTGATAGGCGAAGGCAAGAGTCAGTTCGTGATCTCCACAGTAGTGCAACTGTGGTTGATCTTATGTTGTTGTATCCTGGGAGACAGACGACCAATGAACTCGAGCACCATAGGAGTGGCCAAAAATCTGTCTTAAGGAAACTGCGTTTGTGCAGGCCTCAACACGTTTCTTTTGGTTCCAAATCGGTTTGATTTATATATTCTTGTATTGTTCTTAATTTTGTATTGTTTGTTTAAATAATATTATTTTATATTATTATTTATTCTTGGATTAACGTTTACTTTCTAACAATCTTAAGACAGATTTTTCTAAAGTTTGAATCCAAGACGAACATCATGCTTAAAAGCATGACCAAATTTGCGTTAATGAGGTGAGAAGATTGAGCTACTGCTAACTCTAATCATGTGGTACAATGACAGACAACTCATTTTGCATGTTTTATTGGAAAGATGTTTTGGTATAAGGTAATTTTAAATCTTTAAATATATGGTATATTACCTTATTAATCATATGTGCATATTTTATGGCAATATTAAAATCTTTATTATGTTACAAATATTATTATGGTTTTATTACCTAATAAAGGTAATCCTTATATATATTTTTTACATCATTATGGTAATATTCATGGTACTTTTATTATGGTATTAAGGTAATTTTTAACATTCATTAATAAGGTTTGGTCAAAATATCATTAAGATATTTTATAGTGATATTAACTCCTTAAATCAAGGTAATATTTATCATTTTATTACCTTACAATTTTGGCTTTAATATTAAATAGTAAATATGGCATGAATAAAGGATATCTTATGTCATTTATGGAAATACTGTGGATTATTTATTTTTGTACTAATAATTTCTTTTGAGAAATTTTATAGAGACGAACAGGATATTCAGACGAAATCTTGATTTGTTTTGGAAACAAAGATCTCGTAAATAATTCGTTTCAGAAATTAATTTTTGCCGTTTTAACGGATTTACGTGATCTTTCTAAAACAAGAATAAAAAAATTAAAGGATCGCTTCCTTTGATTTTATTGCCTTGATATCTTTGGTTTGGGTTTTAGTGCTACTAATCCCAATATTTACCAAAAGATATATGAGAAATAAATCACTGAATTTATTTCTTCGTTAGAATCTTGTGTTGATTCTAATTTTGGAAAAGGAAGATAAATCATTGGATTTATTTTCAAGAGAATCTTGTATGATTCTAACGTTGTAAGAAAAATAAATTATTGAATTTATTTCCGTAAGAATCAAGTATGATTCAATTTTTGTAAAAGGAAATAAATCATTAAATTTATTTCTATGCTAGAATCATGCGTTGATTCTAACTTGTTAAGAAAAATAAATCATCGAATTTATTTCCATAAGAATCAAATATGATTAAATTTGTGTAAAAGGAAATAAATTATTAAATTTATTTTCTGTACTAGAATCATGTGTTGATTCTAACTTGTTAAGGGAAATAAATCGTTGTATTTAATTTTGTGAGAATCTAGAATGATTCAACCTTGAAATAAATTGGTGAATTTATTTTGAAAAAAAAATAACTCAAATTTATTATCAAGTATGATTTTATTTTGAAAATAAATTGGTGAATTTATTTCGGAAAGTAACATTGGTTACTAAATTTAGAGCGCTGATTTTGACTGAGGTCTCGAATCAAAGTATAGAAGAACTTGATTCTCTATGTCAAAATTAAATTCTAAAAGTCTATTCTGATGCATGCTATGAAGTGCACATTGTTTAAAAATGGCTAAAGAATCGAGAGGGTCGTTGGACCATAAATAAAAGATTCCAAATTGTTATGAATCAAAGGTAGTGATTCCGATTGATCATCCATGCTTGGAATGATTTCAAGAATAAAATCCAAAAACGGTGATTGAAAGGCAATTTAAAAAATGCATGTCTAGGATTGGTTCTTTGAGAGACTTGGTATTTAAGCGTGCCTAGTGCACCACCTATCTTTCATAAGTTACCTACCTGGTGCATTGTTTATTATTGTTCTTTCTATTAATACCGTGTGAACTTTTGTTTGGGGTTTAGTTTACTAAATCTCCGTCGTCTAACAAAAGTTAGAAATTATATTTCTGTTTCTGATTTTAGTCTTTGACTAAATTCTTAACGTTTAACAGATTCATAATTTTTGGTTCTGGATTGTGTCTACGTGACACAATGGAAAAATTAGTGAAATTTATTGGAAAAAATTTCATACATGGCAACAAAAGATGTTGCATAATTGACCATGATAAACCTAGTTAAATATCTGAAGGATGATCCTCCTATTATTAGAGAGAATAAGGTAAATATTGTTACCACCTTCAAATGTTACTAAGGTCAATATTGCTAAGATAAATATTATCATGGCAAACGTAGTAGAAGTCAAAAACGATTTCAAACCGTAAATTGGACGGTGTGTTCAAGAAGCAAAATTTCATGAAAAAAAATGCTTTAATTGCCATAAGATGAGGAACAAGTCTTCGAACTATAGACTTTCAAACGAGGGCAATGCTATTGCCATAACAATTGATATGACAACATATTGGTTGAAGGAATATGTTTATTACCTTCATTGATGATAGCACAAAATAATGTAAAGATGAAGCTATAGTGAAAATTGTTCTCTATGAGCATGATGTTGAATCCTAAACTTAATTAAAGGTTTAAGATGAGGAGAAGCTCTATATGAGTAACGTTGGTACTATAATGTGCCTAACATGTGGGGGAAGCTGTTCTATAAGCTAATTACCTTTTAAACAAGATTCCCGTAATTAAAGAGACTAGACACCATATAAGTTATGAAAGGTAATTAAACCTTTCTACAACTACTTGAAAATGTGGGGGTGTCTTGCAAAAGTAATGACCCATTACTAAAGCAACTGAGAATAGATCCCTAAAAATTGTGGATTGTATTTTTATTGGCTATATAGAACATAGCAATGTATATCGATTTCTTGTGTATGAATCGAAGAACCCTGAGATTCACAAGCATACGATAATGGAAGATGTATTTCCTTGTAAAGCTAGGGAAGTTGGTCAAAGTTCAATGAACCGAACTTCGAAGATTATCGATAAAGATGACTCAAATGATCAACAATGGTTTGAGCTTGAAATAGAGCCGCAAAGAAGTAAATGAGCAAGGGTAGAAAAATTCATTGGATCATTTTTCTAAACTTTATGTTAGAGGTTGAATCCCAAACGTATAAAGATGTTATACATTCATCTGAAAGCATCTTATGTAAGGATGTCATTAAGAGTGAATTTGATTCCATCATGCAAAATCATACGTGGGAATTAGTGGATCTTTCTCTGTAAATTAAACCACTAAGTTTTGAATGAATTTTCAAAACGGAAAATGAAAGTAGATGGAACAATTGATAAGTATAAGGCCAGATTGGTAATAAAAGGTTACCGAATGCCTTAACTATTTCGATACATAATCTAATGTATCAAGGATAACCTACATAAGTATGATACTTACAATTGTCACTTTGCGAAATCTAGACGTACATCGAATAGATGTTAAAAGATCTTTTCTAAATGAAGATCTTGATGAAGAAATATACATGGAACAACCTGAGGGTTATGTAGTTTCAAGTCAAGAGAGAAAAGTATGTGGGTTGGTGAAGTCCTTGTATAGACTTAAACAAGCACCAAAGTAAAGACATGAGAAGTTCGATAATGTCATGATGACAAACGACTTCAAGATAATTGAGTGTGACAAATGTGTATATGTAAAAACTACTAACATTGGATATATTATTCTATGTTTTTATGTTAATAACATATTCATTGTTGGAAGCAACAATAAAATGGTAAACGTACCAAAGACTTGTCAAATTCAAGATTGACATGAAAAATATGAGATTAACAGATTTGAGTTTGGGCATCCAAATCAAACGATCACTTGAAGGTCTCATATTGACGTAGTCACACTACGCGGACAAGAGAAGTTTGGCAAGGATGTTTCCGGCATAGCCAGAACTCCAATAAATACATGCCAACTTTTGTCCAAGAACAAAGACCAAAGTGTTGACCAAGTAGATTCAATAGACCAGATATTGTTTCTACTGTGAGCAGTTCAAGTAGATTCACAAGCAATTCAAGTGAAAATCACTGGAAAGCAATTGTGAGGGCATTGAGATATCTTAGATATACTCGAGATTATGAATTGCATTATTCCAGAGATTCTTCTATTTAGAAGGATACTCCGATGCGATTGGATATCTGATATTCAAGATATCAAAGGCATAAGAGGATATGTCTTCACTTTGGGAGGAGGAACCGTGTCATGGAAATCCTCAAGAAAAATGGTTATAATCAAATCCATAATAGAATCTGATTTTGAAGTTCTAGACAAGTCTAGAAAAGAAGTCGAATGGCTTTAAAAATTTCTTGGAGGATATTCCTGAACGACCAAAGCCAATGCCCACAATAGGTAGGACATAGAGCTTTGTGTATAATGGTAAGTCGAGACATATGCGTTGTCGACATAATACCGTTAGACAACTGATCTCAAATGAAGTTATCTCTATTGGTTTTTTGAAATCAAAGAATAACGTTGTGAATCCATTAACCAAAGGGTTAAATTGAGATCAAGTTGAGAAAACATCTAAAGGAATGAGACTAAAGCCCATGTAAATTTAAGGTGCTATGTGAAGGAAAACCCTACCTAGTTGACTGGAGATCCCAAGATCTAGGTTCAAAGGGACAACCTAATTGCATAGACCTGTGCGGTCACTGTAGGGGCTCTTATCCCCAAGTCCATTCCTATGATGTAAACGGTGATCAAAGTGGTTTAGGCTAAGCAAATGCTTTTAATGACCATTGTGTGCTTTTGTGAGTCAAGCAACATAAGTCACCTATGTGAGAGTGAAGTGGGGCCGCTTCAATGAGACTATTGGGCATAGTTCTTTCAAACTCTTGCAGAACCAGGCGATGTCCACGGCCATATGGACATACCCATGAGAACTAATACTCTTGTCAGAGAGGTAGTTGTGTGAAGTATATCATCGTTTACACAAACGGCAGAACAGTTCAAGGACATTATGTCTACTGGTCAGCTAGTAAAGTAAATATACTTTCACAAGGGAAGGTTCAAGGGTGAACACCTACCTATCCTATGCAGCTATCGATCGTAGAATCTATCACCACATCGAGTCAAAATGTTTTGATTAAATCAATTTCATTCATGTGGGGGATTGTTGGAAAATTTTGATAATTTTGGAGCTTTGAATAAGAAATTGATTCAAATGTTGTTGAGGAAAATGTGGAACCAATTGTTGGTTCGTAAATGTGCAGACGTGCACGACGTGGGTAACACAAATGTCTGAACCGGTCTGGTCCTTCGTGGGCTTGCAGATATTTTGACCCAAATTTAAAATGAATTTTCCTCAAATAAAAGCATAAATTTGCCAAATTTTATCTTGAAATTAAAAGGGTAAATATTAGAAGTTACCTTTAATTCAGATAATAATTTTGGAAATTGCTTTATAGGAGAATCAATTGATTCTCAATATTGAATGCTCCATTAGGTCAAAATTTCCACTTATACCCTCATGACACTCCTATAAATAGGGAGTAAACCTTCTAAGTTTTACACAACTCAAAACCACAGAAAATTTTCATTGTTTTACTCTGTGGATTTTACAAGTGGTTTTCGGTGATAGGCGAAGGCAAGAGTCAGTTCGTGATCTCCACAGTAGTGCAACTGTGGTTGATCTTATGTTGTTGTATCCTGGGAGACAGACGACCAATGAACTCGAGCACCATAGGAGTGGCCAAAAATCTGTCTTAAGGAAACTGCGTTTGTGCAGGCCTCAACACGTTTCTTTTGGTTCCAAATCGGTTTGATTTATATATTCTTGTATTGTTCTTAATTTTGTATTGTTCGTTTAAATAATATTATTTTATATTATTATTTATTCTTGGATTAACGTTTACTTTCTAACAATATTTATCTATGTGATATTAGTGACACTCGAGAAACAATACATATACTTAAGGTATATTAAACATTTGACCATGAGAAATATTCGAACATTTGATCTTCGTGTTGTATGCTGCTTAGTGATTCTAAGTACCAACACCTATATTAAAGTAATGCGAATGTAGTACATGATGCTTAGTGATTTTAGGTACCATTACACCTATAATGCGTTATGCTTAGTGATTCTAGACACTATTGGATGGGATAAGCTCACGCTTCGTCACCAAAACAACTATTATTACTGTGTAGATGAAATATTGTTTTTATGATATAGTTTCATGGTTAATAATACTTTGGTATTGATATAGGATTAAATGTTTTATGAATATGATTATGTGGGGTCTGGGATAGACCTAGAGGGATTGCAAGGGACGATCGCCTCCTTAAATATTTAAAATTCTTATTTGATTTAAATCTTTTTAAAAATTTCTATGTATTTCTTATTGAAAATCTATTTTCGCCCCTATAATTTTATAAGTTCACCCCTCGAGAATTTTATAAGTGCACCCCTTTAACATAAAGTTTTGTTCCATCCATGTGTGGGGTGGTGATATATGTTTAAGCTCATGCTCTCTACATATACATATGTTGCATGCTTATGTTTATGAACTACATTAAGTATATTAAAATAGATGTGTGTTACTGAGTTTGATAAAACTCAACGCGTAAAATTACTTTTTCACGCATGTATTACCTATATAAGTTGAATCTATAACCGTTTTGAGTGATTTGAGTTCTGATTTTCATTGCAAATAAAGTGACATAAGTCTGATTTTGTATTAAGTGTTTTTTTAATTAAGTTGTTTTAAAAATGTCCTCGATCTTGATCTATTAAGGAAATGATTTTGATGATTGTAAAAAAATGAATAGTCTTAAAAACTTTTTTTGAACAAATCCTATTTAGAGGGAGGAGAAGGAAAAATTTACTCCTATTGAATCCAAAACCTACAACCTAAGGGGAGGAGAGTTGTCAATAAAGCTTTTTAACCACTCCTAATATAACATAGAGCTTTTTTTGTAAGAAATGAATAGTCTTTAAATTTTTGAATCCTCTTAGTTTCCTTATAAAACATTTTAAATCCTCTAATTTAATCGGGTAGGTTTTATGGTGTTACACAACCTATCATCAAACCTTCATTGAGTCAAACCGATAATAATTCACCAAACCCAAGCCCTCGACTGGAATCCCATAGCTACACAGGAACAAAGAAAATTAATGAAGAATCAAAGAAAATTTTTGAGGGCTGTTGTTGGGAATTCGAACTATTATTAAAACATGTAATTTTTGTTCTCTTGTTTTTTTTCTTTAGGGATTTTGGTAACATGCAGTATTATGCGGAAGAAATAGAAATTAAATTGTTTGACTGTGTAAATATAAAGAGTTAAATTTATCGTACTAGTTTAAACATGATCAAATTGATAAAATGTATAAATTATGGATATTAAAATGGTTAGTATACCAGATCATGCCACCATCTTCGTTAAATTTTTAACGGCTAATGACTTGATTGAATCTAAAATAAAAAGTTGGTGACTTAATTGTCAAAATTTCATGTTCAACAATCAAAATAGAATCGATCATATAATTCGATGACTAAACAAGTAGTTTACCCTAACATTGAAATAATAACTCAAAAAGTTGAAACTTATTTTCATTACAAAAACCGGTAGGCCAGCAAACATACGATTAATGTTGCAAACCGAGGCTGTCCTGGTTTTGGCCCATAGTATCCCATATTATTGCAACTCCCATACGCCCATACTTGTTTACCTGTGTACGACTTATTTAAGTATACGTCATGGGCTGGCTTGCATTAAATATTCTCTCCCCCTTGATTTATTTGCTTCGACACTTAGTGAGGATTAGGGATGTAAAAATAGGGAATTAAATCGGTTTTATGTCGGGTCAAATCGGATACATGTCATTTCAGGTCAAATTGATGTTTTGACTCGATTCGAGTTGGGTGCAGGTCAGTTTTAGGTCGGGTTCATTTTAGGTCGTGTTCATTTCAGGTCGGGTCAAAACGGTTCGGGTCTGAATCAGATAATTGGCGGGTTAATTCCGGCTCGGGTAGACTTCAGGTCGTGTTCATTTCAGGTTAGGTTAATTCGAGTTTCGAATTCGTATTAAGTTTGAGTTTGGTACAAATAGTCGATAGACTTTGGGTTGGTCATTAATTTCGAGTTAATTATTTAAAGACTTTCATGAACACGAATCACTAATAATTAGAATACACACATTTACCCCTAAACCTCAAACATAAACCCATAAATCTAACAAAGAAAATAAATCAAAACATAAAAAAAGACAAATCTGAAAATAAATTAAAACTAAATTATTAATTAGAGCTCAATTCACAAATTAATCAAATTACTAAAGTCAATTAATTACCAAATCTTTATACGAGGACCAAATCAAATTTAAAGCAAATCAAAAGACTTAATAATTAATCAATTTATGAAGCATGACCTAATTGAATGAAATCTAAAAAACTAAACTAAAAGTTAAGACTAAAAAGAAACAAAGAAAAACCTAAACCCTAAACATCTAAATAAGGAAGGACCTAAAGGGAGATTAACTCCTAAACAAAAATAAGAGGCAACTCCCTCATTGCTTTGCGACAAATTTTCATTAATTTAATGACTATAATTAGTATTTTTAATAAAATTATTTTTTAATTTAATGTTCATAATTAACAAATTGATTTAAATTTTGAATAATTTGTTTTTAATTCATCCATCACAATTTATTAATTTAATAAAACTTTTAAATTTTGAATAATTTTTTTAATAAAATAAATTTAAATATGTTAATACTTATTAACTTCACAAATAATTTATATTGAATGAGTTAGTACTAAGCATATTGAATTATTTAACAAAATTTAAAATTTAGTAGTGTGAAATGAATATTTAAATACAATCTTTCTTTATATATATATATATATATATATATATATATATATATATATATAGTGTGAAATGAATATTTAAATACAATCTTATATATATATATATATATTAAAATAATTAGGGTTAGGATCAACTTACACCGTGTAAAACTCTTTAAGTTTTACACCTTTTTTGGATCGTTGGATGGGGGAAATGGATGGTTGAGATTAACTCCGTGTTTTTAATTCCCAAGTGATAATCTTCACATATTTTACTGTTAATCTTATCCATCCGTTTCACTCATCCAACGATCCAAAAAAGGTGTAAAACTTATAGAGTTTTACACCGTGTAATTTGATCCTATCCCAATTAATTATATATGTATATATAACATAAAGATTATTTCACACTTTAAATTGATTTAAAAAAAATTACTAATAGTTAATACTTTACATTTATCAACACTTTAAATTCATCAAGTCATAGATTTCCTCAATTACATGTCAGGTAAATATCAAGTCAGATCAATATCGGTTTATGTTAAAAACAAGTCGGGTCAATTCACAAGTAAGGTTCAAAACAGGTCAGGTTCAAAACATGTCGGGTTTCGGGTCTACAGTAACATGTCCAATTCGGGTTCGGGTCGTTCTTAGTCGGATACAGGTCGGGTTCATTACTACAGTAACATGTCCAACTCGGGTTCGGATCAACAATAGTCTGTTACAGATCGGGTTCGGGTCATCCAATCCTCGAGTCAAACCAGGTTCTGACTCGAGCAGATTTCAGTCGGGTTTTTAGGTCGGACCACTTTTTTACATCCCTAGTGAGGATGTAGTAAAGGTTTAAGGACATATATCTACCCTAAAAATCTGATTTTTATTAGTTATTTATTTTATTGAATGTTTTCACCTTAAAAAAATTGTGCGTACTTAGAAAATTTAAATTTTCTCAATTAGTTATCTATTTTATTGTGCATGTCCTTCCTAACATTATATATATATATTCACTTATGTACAAAAAATTATGTTATTAAAACTTAATATATGTGTAATGTTTTCACCTCTACTAGAATCATGCAAGCATGTCTTCTATTTGTCAATTACAATGCCTAGTTAGTAGTTAAGAAAGACATGTGATCCAAACTTCATGGTCAGAACTTGAATTAATAAAGTTGAAATATTTGGGGTTGATATGTCGATCCAAATTTATAAATTTGATCAAATTATTTAAATTTAATTCAATCTAATTTAATTATAAAAAGTAAATAATTTAAATTTGTTAATACGAACTTGAAGTGACTTTACACGCGAGCATAAATAAACTCCAAAATAAATCCAACAAAAATATTCTGAATTCGATCCACTAATTAATCAGGTTTAACCGGGAAGCATCTGACTAGCTAGGAGAATGACACTATAGGTAATATGAGGAGGATTGTAGACAGAGAATAATTTCATAGTCAAATGCCCCCCAAAAAAGAGCAGCCAATGGGAAATTTTGATGACAGAGAACGAGTACTTGGGGTACTAACTTTGCATCTGTGAGCTTCTGTCGTTAGGCACCATAAAAGTATGTTAAAATTAGGCAGACCAGTTATATCAATAGCATGTAACTACATTATTTGTTACGATACGGTTATATAATTTATTACTGTAAATGTAAAAAAATGATAGTTACAGAAAAGCTTATCATGGTAGTAAGTTTTGTAACTATCGAAAATCTTAAAGAATTACTCTAAATGATACAAAACGCATGAGAAATACGATACTTACACAATGTTTCACAATACCTACATAAATATTTATATAAATATAGTAAAAAACGTAACTACCGAAATTATTACCTCATATCTCCAAAATCTTAAACCAACCAAACTTATGGTAAGAAATTATGTAACTACCTGAAATGTTAAAAGATTACTCTATACGTTACAAAACGCATGAGAAATACCATACCTACACAATGTTTCACAATACCTACATAAATCTTTACATAAAATATAGTAAACAACGTAACTACCGAAATTATTACCCCATATCTCTAAATCTTAAACCAACAAAACTTATGGTAAGAAATTGTGTAACTACCTGAAATGTTAAAGGGTTACTCTATATGTTACAAAAAGCATGAGAAATACCATACCTACACAATGTTTCACAATACCTACAGAAATCTTTACATAAAATATAGAAAAAAACGTAACTGCCGAAATTATTAGCCCATATCTCTTATTCTTAAACCAACAAAACTTATGGTAAGAAATTGTGTAACTACCTAAAATGTTAAAGGATTACTCTATTTGTTACAAAACGCATGAGAAATACGATACCTACACAATGTTTCTCAATACCTATATAAGTCTTTATATAAATATCGTAAAAACGTAACTACCGAAATTATTACCTCATATCTCCAAATCTTAAACCAACAAAACTTATGGTAAGAAATTGTGAAACTACCTAAAATGTTAAATGATTACTCTATATATTACAAAATGCATGAGAAATATGATACCTACACAATGTTTCATAATACCTACATAAATCTATATAAAATATAGTAAAAAACGTAATTATTGAATGAGTACCCCATATCTCCAAATCTTAAACTAACCAAACTTATGGTAAGAAATTGTGTAATTACATGAAATGTTAAAGGATTAATTTATATGCTACAAAAAGCATGAAAAATACCATACTTACAAAATGTTTCACAATAGCTACAAAAATATTTACATAAATTATAGCAAAAAACGTAATTACTGAAATTATAAGCCCATATCTCCTTATCTTAAACCAACCAAACTTATGGTAAGAAATTGTGCAAATACCTGAAATGTTAAACGATTACTGTAGAAATATATGTTTTGATATAATCATTGAAAATGATTTGGACTAAATTGAAAAGAATTTAAAACACATTTTTAGTCAAAACAACATGAAAATTAGTTTGAGGTGCTTTCAAAAGGTTTTAGAAATGTTTGAAACGTTTTTAAGTAGCCAAGCCAGTGCTTTTAATGTATCTGTTTCGATACATGCATTATATGTATCGATATGTTTTGAAACTACCAAAGCCCATTTCGATATAGGGCTTACCTCTTTCGATACATACATGTGTTGTTTCAAAACACCCTTTGGTGTTTCGATACGCCTACGTGGCAGACACCCCAACGACTAAAACCCCCAACGGCTATTTCCCAACTACTATTTAAATTGCAGGCTATTTCAATACGACACTAGACGTTTCGATACGGGCGTTCCAATACGACCTTGACGTGTTTCAATACAGCACACTGAATCAGACTCTAACAGCTAGTTCTGAAGAAGGGTGTTTCGATACAGCTACTCGTGTACCAAAACAGATATCACCAGAACTGCATTTAAAGTGGGAAATAAAGTCTCCAAACGACTCTAATTCAATCCCAACGATCCTCAATGGCTACAAACTCAATTAGAGACTTCCAAGTACCAAAGGAAGACTAATGCTTCAATTGTCAACAACCATATGGTGATAAATTTTTCTTAGGGGGTTTAATTATTCATTCTTTGTATAGATAATACTTGTGAGCCTAAATTGTCAAATTTTCTCAAGTGTTTAGGTTTAGGTGAGTGCTTTAGTGTGCAAACATCAACCTTGTAAGAGGGATTTTAGTTTGCTTACCTCTATCTCTTGTAGAGAGGGTTTGATCAAGCTTTAGGCTAGATCGTTGTAAGGGTTTGATCAAATTTTCTTAGTGGGTTTGATCAAATTTTCTTAGAAAGCTTTGATCGTTGTAAGGGTTTCCTCCTAAGCCTAGAAAAGGGGACAAATCAATTAGTGATTTGTTTGTGAAATCCTTAGTGGGAAGCTAAGGTAGTGGATGTAAGTGCTTGTTAGAAGGCCGAACCACTCTAAATTATCCTGTCTTTTATCTTTTAGCTTCCACACCTCAATCACCCAAAAATCCAACTTTTCCACCACTTGGCTAACTAAATCGCTTGAAGGAAATCGAGCCTATCAAGCCTAACAATTATTCTATATGTTACAAAAAAACATGAGAAATACCATACCTACACAATGTTTCACAATACCTACAAAAATCTTTACATAAAATATAGCAAAAAATGTAACTACCGAAATTATTAGCCCATATCTCCTAATCTTAAACCAACGAAACTCATGGTAAGAAATTGAGTAACTAATAAATGTCTAAAAGTTATATATTTTCATCATTTTTACATGGAAATTATTGCTCAAGCTACACCGAATTGAGCTGCATTATGGCCCTCTATGCATTAATTACATTTTTCTATCCTTGATCCTTACATTTGATTTATTTAATGAAAAATGTATTGTTTTGATGCATTTTGGTGCTTGTGCAGATTTACTCACTGCCTGGGCAGGGGATGCCCTAGCAAATGATGTCGTACGGGCAGGTGATGCCGCCAGGGCATTTGATGCCGCGAGGGTAAAGAAGAAAATGGATGATGGTGCGGAATGAGCTCTCGACATGTCTAGATCGAGCAGAGCCAAAGATGACAACTTCTACTGATTGTCCAATAACGCTTGCAACACAATCCGCAAGTGTCGATCGTGATCTTCCTCGGTACGTGAATACACGAGAATGTCACCGATAAACACAACCACAAATTGGTCTAAAATCTCATGAAATACCTAATTCATCATGTCCATAAATATAGCAGGGGCATTAGTCAAACCAAACGGCATCACCAAAAACTCGTAATGCCCGTACCTCATACCAAAAGCAGTCTTAGGTACATCTACATCCTTTACCTTCAACTGGTATTATCCGGATCTCAAATCAATCTTGGAAAACATCGAAACACCTCAGAACTGATCAAAAATATCATCAATCCTTGGCAAAGGATACTTATTCTTAATCGTCAACATGTTCAATTGCCGATAATATATACACATTTGCATCGTCAACATCTACATTCTTTTTCACAAACAAAATTGGTGCACCCCAAGGTGAAACACTAGGCCTAATTAATCCTCGATCAAGCAACTCTTGAAGTTGTGTCTTCAACTCCTTCAACTCTTTTAGAGCCATTTGATAGTGAACAATAGTCACTAGAGTCATGTTTTCAAACAACTCAATGCTAAACTCAACCTCTTTGTTCGGTGGTAAACCATGCAACTCTTTCGGAAATACACCCGAAAACTCACATACCGTACATATGTCTTGTACACGCACTTCTTTCGATCTAGGATTCATAACATAAACCAAAAAAAACTTTATATCCCAAACGCATCAACCAACTCGCTTCAAGAGCTGAAACCACATTAGACAAGAATTCACATTCTCGCCAACGATTACAACCTCGTAATCATCATCAAGTTTCAATGAAACTCGCTTGGTCTCAAAATCAACCACAACTCGATGTTCGGATAACCAATCCATGCCAAGAATTACATCAAAACCATAAAAAGGCAACTACATAAGATCAACCTCAAACACATTACCTTGAACAGACAAATGACATCTCATATACAACTTCCTCATAACAACCGTCTAACCAAAAGAACTGGTTACGCGCATACCAACATCTATCAACTCAACAGGTAAATCAAGCGCTTGTGCATGCTCACACAAAATATATGAATGAGTAGAACCATCATCAATCAAAGAAAGTAATGACAATGATTGCAAGGTAAAGGTACTTACGATCACATCTATGTCATTCTTTCCCTCTCGGTGTGCATACACCCTAGCATGTCCACCTCCCTCAGGCTGAACAACAACAACATGAGAAACATTCCTATGTCCATCCTATCTACGCTAAAAATTACCATGGTCGCGCCCACGACCTTTTTGTGGCTCAACAACTTGTACCGAAGCATGTACATCTCTAACCGGTTATGGACAATCACGCTTCATATGACCTCGTGACCCACAATTCCAGCATGTACCCAGATTACCCAAACTCTCTCCCATATGCCTTCTATCGTACCAGATACACTCTGGTGTACGAACAAAAACATTCTAGCCCTACTGACCACGATAAGGGTTACCACCACCAGGCCTTAGATCCAATTCATACCTCTCATACTTATTCTTCTTGAAATGATCTCTACCAACATAGAACTCAGCTGACCTCTTTCAAGAATTAAAACCACCCAAACGAGCACTTAGACCCAAATTCTGCTCAATGTCCTTAGCCTGAGTGACTAAGACATCAAAATTTGTGTAATTTGAAGCAAACATATATGTCTTAACCTCCTTAACAAGCCCGTAGAGAAAACTATCACATCTATTCTGTTCGTTGGGAACCAGTTCAAGGGCACACTGGCTCAACCGAACAAAGTGAACCTCATACTCTAAAACAAACATGTTTCCTTGCACCAAAGACATGCATTCTTGCTTCTTTTCATCAAGATAGCAAACACCCAAATACTTTCTCTTAAAATCAGCTCCAAAGAAATCCCATGTCACGTCAACTGATTCTGTACCCACAGTGATGGTCATCCACCACGTATAAGCATCTCCATGCAACAAGGATACAACCCAACTTATGCACATCATTACAACCCATCTAACCAAGAATCAATTAGGTGCTCTTAAACCAAGCCTTGGAACCCTCAAGGAACAGACCTCGGAACTCAATTCCACCCAAACTGCGTAAATGCTCCAAAGGTAAACCAACATCAGTACCAGGTTGTGGTACAGCCACATGCATACCTACCATCGCTGCCTGAAAATTCCCAGCTATAGCCTGAATCAACAGTGTCATATTAGTAGCAGCTTGCCCTTGCGCTGCCTGAGGTCCAACAACTCCTACGCCAGCTTCTTCACAAGCTCCATTACAACAAAAAGGAGGTGGAAGGGGCGGCAAATTCTCAACATTCCCATTCGTAGCATCACAATTACCAATCCTAAGCTCTCGTCTCGGTCTCATCTCAATTAGAGTGCAAATCTAAATGATAATGCCATAATGAAATAGTTAGGCCAACCAAAAGCAAAAATCCAAGGAGCTCAAGTTTTCTTTTTAAAACAAAAGCCTCTTTAAGCTAATAGTAATATGTTAATTGGTACCCTTAATCTCTCCCCTAGTAGCATATAACAACCATAAATCATGTTATAAAACACCGTGCATCACACACAAAGCAAACAACCATCTCACCATAGCATAAACAATCACCGTGCATAACAATCATTAAGAAATCATCCAAAAAATAATATCACACCAACCTTACATTCCAATTCTTTCGGAACCTGGCTCTAATACCACCAAATGTAACCCCCTCGACCCGGACTGGGTGAAGGACCAAATCGAACGAGTCACACGAAGAATATTGAAGTAAACCGGGAAGAATACTTCAATAAACGACATTTTTTTATTTTTTATCTTGTCTAGATGCACGCTGTTACCCTAAGTATTTAGACGCACAACAGAAGAATCATCAAATACAACAAACATCGATTAGACACTCAATTAAATACAATTACATTTTAGGGACTATTTTATAATTTTAGCCATTTACAGAGACTTCTTCAATTTTTAAGTTACCAACCATTAATTAGTCATATTACATGCCACTCTACCAAAACACAGATAAAAAAACTATCCAAGCTCATTTAATTGCATCCACAACATTTATAGACTAAAACGTAAAGAATCAGAACTTTGAAAAACTTGGTGTTTCGATACAAAGACCACCGTACAGAAACACCCTGTTTCAGAAATAAGACCTAGTGTTTCGGAACCTGAGCCCATATCGAAACACCCTCTAAAACGTTTCGGTACACCATATTCCAGTAGCCAAACCTCACAAGCATGTTTTGATACACCATGCCCTTTTTCGAAACCCATTGCCTATTTCAGAGTCCCCGTTGCGATAGAGCCTTAGGCGTATCAAAACACTGGACATAAAAATGTCACGTTTTTGCTGGAAAAATCAACAACATAGCATGGGAATTAGCAACATGAGTAAACTATAGACATACATCCTAGAAAATAAGTCAAGCAAGATACAAAAATGCATATCCAAGCATAAACCAAATACCAAAGGCCATTTACAAGTCAACATAGGCATCATAAACTTGCCACAAAACAGAGAGTTTCAAAACACACTCTCCCAAAACTTTAAGGCATCCTCCCATTGCCAATTATTACTTCTAGGTAAACGAAAAACCATACTTGAGCTTTGTATCACTCCTTGAAATCCTTCTTGCTTCCTTGTTGTCCCAAATGTGCTATTTCTCTACATTGTTGGAAAAAGATAGCATAAGCAATAATGCCTAGTGAAGGATGCTCAAAACAAAACAACAACTACAATGCATATTAAAACCATTTCTCAAGTTGAAATCTCTATTACATCATGCTCATTCTATCTCATTGTTGAAATCATTTTCAAAGCAAAACCACATCATTAAAACCACATGTACCATCTATCTCATGCATTAGACACAATGCAAAATCTCAAGGTGAAGCTTCTCATGCTTGTTTCTCATAAAGCATTTCTCGAAACATGTTCTCATATGCAAAACACAATACATAAAATCATTTATAAACAAGGTACATGTGAATCTCATATATTGGCATTTTAGCAACATTACTCAGATAATCGGATAGTTTGACGGAATCTCACATCACCGAACTCTTATGGCAGTATATCTCATCGCCACAAAGCTTGATAGAATCTACAATCATTAAGACGTACCGTGGTGGAATCTCTCATCACCACACTCTCAGTCCAGAACAGGATGGCACTATCCCCATTGCCCGAACCGAAGAGCACGTACGAATTTTGTATATTATAGTGCACTTCTCATAGTATTGGTCGACCATTTCTCATCCCATTTCAAAAGCATAAACAATGAATAGCATTTTCTCAATAAGTTCTATCTCTTTGAAATCATAAATCTATCTCATGGGATTTCATAAATCATCAAAACATTTGTCAAAACATGCATAAAACAGTAGGTTTAATTTTATCTTCAAAACATGAGCATGGTCACATAAAACAATGGGATAAAACCAAGAAACGAGAGCTAAACATCTCATACTTTCTTCTAATCTTAGATTAGTGTTTCAAGCTTAATCTAAACCCCCAAAACTTGCTTTTAAACCATCGAAAAGATTTTAAACCAATTCCACTCATCGACAATGCCTCACTTGCTTTGCAAAAGCGAAATCAAATTTCCAGATCAACCGCAACTCCTTACGAAGCTAACGAAACATCATCCCCTGCTTCTATGAAAAGCCAAATAGAGAATTAGTGCACCACATTGCACCAAAATCCCCATCAACACAACATCTCAACTTCTACCCACAATCACCAAGCAATTAGCAACCAAAAACAACCGAAAACGTCGGTGAAACCTTTCTACTTAACCTCCAACCGTTACCCAGCGAGATTAACATCTAAACCACATCAATTTACATCTAAAAACATCATCTCAACACCAAAGAACCTCCAGCTATCAATTAACAACACAAACAACCTATAATCTCAGAGATTACAATCAAGAAATCATGAATCTAACTAGTTTCGGGTTTCTATTACTAAAATCATTGAATCAACATTCCAACACGTCATAATCATAGCTAAATCTCATTATAAACCCATAAAAACAGTTTGAAACAAAGATCTCTTGATGAACTCCAACAAATATCAATTAAATCTATTTTCCACAATCATAATCTCAAAACCCAATAGAAAACACTCATAAAAGACCAAAAACTTGGGAATTTCAATAAAGAATTTATCATTAGAAGAGAAGAACGAAATTACCTCTAATGTTAGCTTTTTCCTCCAATTGAATAGATTTTCATGAGAAAACCAAAGATGCAAACATATTGAATAGATATTCATAAGAAAACCAAAGATGCAAACATAAGATTTTGATAGTAAATCAATAGAAAATCATTTAATATGAAAAGATAAATATAATCCAATATTTACATTAAATCTTTGAAGAGGAAATCAATGTTTGGCTAAAAAGAATTTGAGAGAAAATGATAGAGAGAAAGTTAGTTACGTAAAATGTGTTTTAAGAAAATAAAGATTATTTAGTCTTTTTCCAACTTTTTTTATTTATTAAAACCATCTTAAAATAAATCAATTTAGAGGAAAAAGGCTGAATTAGACCTTTGGTCAATTACTTCTTAAAGATTAAAAGTTATGGTCTTTTATAACTTAGTCAATTGAAAAACAGTTGTCAATAAATGTAACCCCCTTAGCCCAATCTAGTCGCAAGACCGAACCAAGTTAGCTACACGGGGAAAACCGAAGAAAAACCCGTTAAGATTTCCCTTCGATTAGCAACGCATTTTTTCTTTTAATACATTTTTATCTTTTCTATAGGCATCATTATTATCCTATATGTTCTTGCAAGCAGCAGTTAAAACCTCACCTCAATCGGACATCGATTTGAGGTCCAATTGACCTTTATAGCGATTAAGGACTAAAACGCAAAGAAACAAATCTTCAGAACATTCCATAACTAACAAAACAGACACCCATTTCGAAACAGACCAAGCCTTTTTTAGAACCACCAATTCCAGTAGCAAAACGTACCGAAACAGGTCTCACTTTTTTTGAGACCAACATGCCTGGAACTATTCGCCTGCCTCAGATGTTATAGAGGCGTATCTAAACGACCCTGTGTTTCGATACAGGCCTTAAAATGGCCATGGGGTCTGGGAATGACCCTTATCACTTTCGAAACATTTAGGCCAAATATGCTTACCGTATCGAAACAGTAGCACCTGTTTCAAAACACATACCAGAAAAAGACTCACTGCAGCATATTTGGTCACTCAAACACGTTTCAAACAACATCATAACATCATAAGCAAGCAATCTATAGGCAAATGATCCTAGCACAACCATACAATATGCATTGAAACACAAACAAAAACCTTTAAGCAATCCACAGGATAGGGCATCCTCATAAAATGCAAAACTTTAAACCAAACCACTATCCAACATACAAAGGTCATTAAAAAGACTAAAAAGGCATCTCAAACATGTCTCAACACAGGGAGTCTCAAAACAAAACCTCCCACATGCATAAAGGTCCTATCCCATTGCTAACATACTATTATTTGATGCCAAAATCATACTTGAGCAAAAGATAAACTCTTGGACACCTCCTCGCTTCTTTGCTGCACCAAAAGGCCTAAGGATCTGTATTTTTGGAAAGGAAAGAGCATAAGCAAGAATGCTTAGTGAGCGATGCTCAAAGCAACAACAACAACAACAATGCAATTTTTAAACCATTTTGCTTGCTTTTGAAAACAAAGCCATTTCTCTAATCATTTCACCAAAACAAAATTCCAACATATCATGCTTAATTCAAACTCGTGCGTCAATCATTTAAATTCAATTGATTCATAACATCAACAACACAATATAAGCATAATGAACAAATTAAATATCATGAGTATATTGACATCTTTAGCACTTTTACTCAGATATGCGGATAAATTCCTGGTGGAATGCCTATCACCGTACTCAAGACCACTAGAGAACTTCTGGTGGAATGCTCATCACCGTACTCACATGTCTAGTAAATATAAACTTCCGATGGAATGCCCATCACCGTACTCCTCCTTAGTGGAATCTAACATCACTAAGGCCACGCGCGACTTTTACCATTATAGTGCACTCTCATCCTATTGGTCGACCAATTATATCGAGTAATAAAATCTCATCAAGTGTCAATATACCCATCAAGGCCAACACTTACATATTGTTTTACAAGGCCACAAGCACAACATTCCTTATCCCACTTTCATAAAACATTTCCTTGCATCGCATGTACTCAACCACACTTACCTCGTAAAGATAACCATTTAACATATGGGATCACAAGGGAAAACATTTAAATAGATCAACATGAATGAACAGTAGGATTTATTGTAAACAACATAGCATGAACATGATCCATAAAATCAAGGTAAAACTAGGCAAAAAAAAACCAAACTTACTCTTGAGCTTAGATTGGACTTTTAAGCTCAATTTAAACCCCAAAATCTTATCCTTAAACACGTTAAGGCTTTATAAAACTGTTCCAGTCACCAGCAATACACAAATGCCATCCGAACACCCAAATCAAGTTCTCGGTTTGTCCGATATCGCGTCTGAAGTTCTCAAATCAGTTTCCCCAGCTTCTAATCAATTCAAAATAGAGCATTAGAGTGATTTCAAGCCTTTAAACTTGTTGTAACACAAAAACCCAGCATCTATCAACAATCGCTAATCGATTCATATCCGAAATCAACCGAAAACATTAATAAATCAACTCTAATCAAACTCCAGCTTAAACCCAGCAAGATTATCATCAAATCTACATCTATTAACAACTAAAAACACCAACCCAAAAGCAATAACCCATCAACTACTGATTTCCACAAAACCAAGCCAAAATCTCAAGAATTTCAACCTTAAACACTATCAACTCCACTAGTTTAGGGTTTCACATTATCAAACCATCATTTCAACATTATCAACCATCAAAAATATAGTTTGTACCACGTATAAACTCGGTAAAACAAAACCAATACGAAAATCTCACAAATCCACATTAAATACCTTGATTAAGCACATTTCCACCAAACCCAATGTAAAATCTTTAAATAAACACTATAAAAGAATCAAGAACATGGTAATTTCAATAAAGAACTTACATTAGAGGAGAAAAACGCAGCTCACCTCTAATAGTTGATTTCCCCCCTTTTCCAATGAAAAACCTTATGAAAGCTGGAGAAAACAAAATGGGTTTTAAAGAGAAATCATTAGAAATAAGTTTGATGATGAGAAATCAATGTAACTAAGGATTTACCTTTGAAAGCTTGAGTAAAGAAGGTTCTTTGGATGATAGCACTTTGAAAGGAAATGTTGAGAGAAAGGTTACATCAATTTCTTGTAAAGATGATAACCTTTCAAATATCTTTCATTATATTTAAAAATCCTTTTTAAAACATTTTAGAAACCAAGATATTTAGGGGAAAATATGAAATTAGACTTGGCTAAATAGCTTCTTAAAGATTCAACGTTTTGATTCTTTTACAAACTAGTCACCAAAACAGTGTTGAAACTTTACATTTTAGCCACAAGACTAAAATGTCCACTCTCCAAAAAAAATTCCAAAATTGTTTCCACAAAAAAATCCTTCAAAAGCCATTTATTAAAAATAAATCCTGAAACTAGTCTAAACCGATAAAACTAACTCGAACGAACCTTCAACCAAATCTGGCTAACTTCTGGACCCTAAACTCAGGCCATTTATTCAAGTACACCATGCAATCTCACTGATATACAAATTAGCCAACTTATCTAATGTGTAAGTAGTATGAACAACCAAGAAATGTGTACATTTTGTAAGACGATCAACAATTACCCAAATAGAATTCTTCTTAGAAGGTGTCAAAGGAAAACCTGGTACAAAATCCATAGTAATTCTCTCCCAGTTGCACTCAGGAATTCTCAATGGTTGTAACAACCCATAAGGAAACTGTTGTTCGGCCTTAACACGCTGGCAAACCATACTCTTGCTAACAAATTCAACATCTTTCTTCAAGCCAGCCCAGTAGTACTCATCCTTAAAACTACGATACATCTTTGTACTCCCCGGATGCATGGCAAACGAAATATTATGAGATTCGGTCAGAATGGTGCACCTCAAATCGACATCATTTGGTACAACAATTTTACCTTTGAAGCATAGAACACCATCATCACTATAACAGAAATCTGACAGTTTACCTTTCCTTATGTCCTTCACATGTGGTACTAACGTTTCATCTTGCAACTACTTTTCTTTAATCAACTGAACCAACGAAGGTTTGATTTGAAATTTCATCACAAGACCGCCATCATGTGACAAATCTAGCCTAGCAAACATTGCTCGCAACACAACTACTACTTTCCTACTCATATCATCGGCTACTACATTGGCTTTACCTGGATGGTACTCAATCGAAAGATCATAATCTTTAAGCAATTCTACCCACCTACGCTGTCTAAGGTCCAACTCCTTTTGTGTCATCAAATATTTCAAACTCTTATGATCTATATATATTGTACATTTCTCACTGTAGAGATAATGTCTCTAGACCTTCAAGGCAAACACCACTGCAGCTAACTCTATGTCATGTGTAAGATAATTTCGCTCATGAACCTTCAATTGCCTAGATGCATAGGCCACTACTCTTCCTTCTTGCATTAGCACACAACCTAAGCCAACGTAAGATGCGTCACTGTATATTACATACTTCTTGCATGTCACAGGTTGAACCAAAACAAGAGCTTTCGATAAAACTTCTTTCAATTTCTCAAAAGCTTGTTGTCTCGCTTTTGTCCACTCAAAACGAACATCCTTTTGCAACAGTATTGTTAAAGGAGCAGCAACTTTAGAGAATCCATCTACAAAACGTCGGTAGTAACCTGACAAGTCAAAGAAACTACGAATTTCTGTCACTGACTTTGGTTGTTTCCAGCTCACAATTGCCTCAATATTTTTAGGTTCCATTCGGATTCCCTCACCTAATACTACATGCCCTAAGAATACTACTTCCCTAATCCAAAATTCAAACTTGCTCAGCTTAGCATATAGTCGATTATCTAACAAAGTCTGTAACACCATACACAGATACTTATCGTGGTCCTTTTTGATACAAGAATAAATCAAAATATCATCAATAAACACTACTATGAACTGATCCAAAAATTCATGAAACACTATATTCATCATATCAATAAAAGCAGCTGGTGTGTTAGTCAAACCAAAGGGTATCACCAAGAATTCATAATGTCCATACCGAGTTCGAAAAGCTATTTTCGGTACATCTTTATCTTTTACCTTCAACTGATAGTAGCCATATCTCAAACCTATCTTGGAAAATATGAAAGAACCTCTCAACTGATCGAATAGGTCGTCAATCCATGGTAAAGGATATTTATCATTAATTATCAACTTATTCAATTGCCGATAATCTATACACATTCTCATGCTACCGTCTTTCTTTTTCACAAACAATATCGGTGCACTCCAAGGTGAGATACTAGGGCGAATGAACCCTCGATCCAATAGTTCATGAAGTTGTGTCTTCATCTCTTTCAATTCTTTAAGGGCTTTACGATATAGAGGAATGGATACTGGAGCATAATCGGTATATGTCTCTATAGCAAACTCAACCTCTTTATCAGACGACAAACTAGACAACTCTTCAGGAAATACCTCTGAAAAATCACAAATAATTATGATATCTTGCGGGCATGCCTCATTCATGTTCAGATTCATAATGTAAGCTAAATATGCATAAAAACCAACATCCATCAACCTCTGAGCCTCTAAAGCTGAAACAACAATGGACAAGAACTTAATGTTCTCACCCACTACTACTACTTCATAATAATCTGTAAGCCTCAAGGAAACTCGTTTTGTCTCAAAATCTACCTTAGCCTTATATTCCACAAGCCAATCCATACCCAAAATCACATCAAAACCATAAAACGACAATTCCATCATATCCACTGGAAAAACACATGACCCTGAACCATCAAAGGACATCTTCTATATACCTTCCTAGCCACAATAGTTTCACCAAAAGAACTTGTAACATTCATACCCACATCTAATATCTCACATGGTATATCCAACATCTTTGCATGCTCACTCAAAATATATGAATGTGTAGAGCCGAAATCAATCAAAGAAAGAAAAGTCAAAGACTATAATGAGAAGTTACCTGCAATCACATCGATATCATTCCTACCCTCGCGATCAATCAAAGAAAGAAAAGTCAAAGCCGGATGTGGACAATCACGTTTCAAATATGCTTGTGACCCACAGTTCCAATATGAGCCATAATTACCCAAACAGACGCCTAAATGACGTCTTCTGAATTTGGCACACTCAATGTGCGAACAACAACTCCTTGACCCTGATGGCCACGTCCCGGGTTACCACCTCCACGTTTATGGTCAGGTTGATACCTCCTATCCTTGTGCCTTTTGGCATGATCTCTATCCCATTCGACATGCCTTTTCCCTGAACTAGATCCACCGCTACAAGCAGCCAATCCCAAACATTATTTGATATCATTGGCCCTAGTGACTAAAACATCAAAGTAAACATAGTCTTAAGCCAACATATAGGTCTGCACCTCCTGAACTAAGCCATACCGAAAATGATCACATCGATCCCTCTCAGTGGGAACCAACTCAGAAGTATATTGACTCAGGCGTACAAACTGTACCTCAAACTCGGTTACTATCATCCTACCATGAAACAAGGCCATAAAATCTCTCTACTTCTCATCCTGATATCGAGGACCAAGGTACTTCTTATGGAAGCAAGTTCTGAAAAATTCCCAAGTAACCTCAGCTACTGGCATACGTGACGTAATGATTGTCCACCAAGCATAGGAATCTCCCTAAAGCAAGGAAACAATGCAGCCCAACTTATGTGCATATGAGCACTCCATCTATCCTAAAATACAAATTGTACTCTCAGGCCACGCCTCTGAATTCTCTAGAGATAATGCACGAAATTCAACTCCACCCAAACTACAAAGTCGCTCTAAAGCAAAACTAGTCCCTACACCCTGAGGTGATGCTCAACATGTACACCAGCTAAACCTGTCTAAAAAGCCCCGATATAGCCTGAATCAGAGGAGTCATATCTATCCCAGCTTGTCCTTGGTCAACCTGAGGTCAAAGACCTCTAACACCCGCTCTAACACCACCCTTGAAAGGAGGGGGAGGAGGAGGCAAGTTCTCTTCATTCACATTCCCAACATTCTCATTCCCTAGGTTACCAACTGTAGGCCCTCGTCTCGATCTAATCCTTACATGAAATGCAATCTCAAACATGTCTCAACACAGGGAGTCTCAAAACAAAACCACACAAAGGCATAAAGGTCTTATCATATTGCTAACATACTATTATTTGATGCCAAAACCAAACTTGAGCAAAAGATAAAGTCTTGGACACCTCCTCGCTTCTTTGCTGCACCGAAAGGCCTAAGGATCTACATTGTTGGAACGGAAAGAGCATAAGCAAGAATGCTTAGTGAGCGGTGCTCAAAGAAACAACAACAACAATGTAGTTTTTAAACCATTTTGCTTACTTTTGAAAACAAAGCCATTTCTCAAATCATTTCACCAAAACAAAATTCTAACATATCATGCTCATTTCAAACTCATGCTTGAAACACTAATCAAGGCATAATAACCACTTTTCATAACCACGTGAATCATTTAAATTCAATTGATTCATAACATCAACAATACAATATAAGCATAATGAACAAATTAAATATCATGAGTATATTGACATCTTTAGCACTTTTACTTGGATATACGGATAAATTCCCGATGGAAGGCCCATCACCGTACTTAAGACCACTAGACAACTTCCGGTGGAATGCTCATCACTGTACTCACTCGTCTAGTAAATATAATTGTAACGCCCCGGTTTTGGGCTTAGAAGTCTTGGGCGTTGACCGGTTGGTCAAAGTGCTGTTCGAATCGTAAGAGGTTAAATTAGGAAAGCCTAGTTCGGGTTGCATTAAAAATATGGAAAAATGTTCTAAAATCATCTTTTAATATAATTAAGTGAACTGTGAAATCAATTTTGGAAAATGAGTTTTGGAAGGGTGACATTTTGGCTAGTGACCAAAATGTAATTTTTGAAAGTTTGGTGGCTGTTTTATAAAGGGTTGAAACTTTGAATCTTTAAGGAGCTATTTACCCAAAGGGAGTTTCTCCAGATTTTTCTAAGATATTTTGAGTTATAATTCTGATTTTAAAGATTTCATAAAGGAGGGAAATCTCATTTTGCTATTTTCTCAACTAACTTCTCATTTTCTTTCACTCTTTTTCTCTCAACCCAAACACTCCATTTCCAGAGTTTTGTTTCTGATTTTATCACCTAAATTCCTCCTTTCAACTCTCATTTAATCCCTAATCATTGTATCTTCAAAACCTCTTCAATTTCTACAAGTTTCATCAAGGATTTTCATTCCAAAAAGAGGAGAAACTCAAGTTTGGAGGTAAGAACGTCTTTCTCCTCTGAACTTCAAGTTCTTTACTGAAATTCCTAAGTTTTCAATCCTAAATTGATGTTTAATTAAAGGCTTTTAAGTTGATTTATAGATCTTGGCTAATTATGCAAGATTTTGATGATTTCACATGATTTTCGTTTGATCTGTTAAATCTGTGATTTGAGAGGTGTTTTTGATGTTAAATGATCTCTAAATTGATAAGGAAATGAGTTTTGATTGATGCAATCCTGGATAGGTTGAGTTTCCTAAGTTTAGCTTGTGTTTTAAGGTAGTTTTTGTGGTGATCTTGGTGATCTGTTGTTGCTGGAGGTATAAGGTTGTTAATAGGTTGTTTTTAGATGTTATATGATGTTAATGGAAGTGAGGTTTTGCTGGTTTATGGCTGGGCTTTGTTTGGAAGTGTTTTGGATACATTTTCGGTTGTGTTTGGTGGCCGAAAATGGAGGTTATGTGAGAGCAGCAAGTTTAGATGCTTTCATTGAAGCAATTAATGCATGATGATGCATTAATCCTCTGCTTTAATGTGTTGAAACAGGGGAGGCATCCTTGGATCCGAGAGTTGTTGATCCGGAGGCTTGATTTGGTGCTTTGGTTGAAGCAAAGTGGAATTTGGTGAGTGCATTTGTGAAAATGGATTTTCAGCTTTAAAACCAAGGTTTGAAGGTTTTGGGAGCTTAGTTTAAGTCTAAACAACTTTGCTAAGCTCAAGTGTAAGTTTTCGGATTTCTCTCTAAGTGGTGGCCATGTTTTGGTGTGTTGCAAAATGATGATTTGCATGTTTAAATTACTGTTTTGTAAGCATGATATAGCATGATATTTGCTGATGTTTTAAGCCATGTGTTGAAGGTAACTCTAGGTAGGAGTTCCTTGATTTTATACATTGTTTAAATGTGGATTTGATGCTTTGAAATGCATGGTGAAATGGCTTGGTTTAATGCTTTAAAACAGTGGATTATATGATGTGAAATATTTATATTGGCAAGTGATGTTTTGTAAAAGTGAAGGTCACTAAGGTGGTTAAAAGTCCTTGAGTGAGCCTTGTTATTTAAGAACATCAAGGTGGTTAAAAGTCCTTGGATGGTTCTTGTTGCGGACACTAAGGTGGTTAAAAGTCCTTAGGTGCTCCTTTCCATGGTGGTTAAAAGTCCATGGGGCCAAGGTGTTTAAAAGTCCTTGGGGCCAAGGTGTTTAAAAGTCCTTGGGGTGATTCAAGCATTGGACACAAAGGTGGTTAAAAGTCCTTGTGTGGTCCTCATTCATGGTGTTTAAAAGTCCATGGCCAAGGTGTTTAAAAGTCCTTGGGGAAAGTTGTTGAACTTGTTTTTAATAAATGAAATGTATCACTTGAGCCAATATGACATGTTAAGAATTTTATGAAGCATGAGATGCTTGTTTAAAGATTATGTTGAAGCATGTGATGCTTGTTTAAATGTATTTTGAAGCATGGAATTGCTTGTCTTAAAGTATGCTTTTGAGCATGTACAAAGGTTGATTATAAGCATGTTTTATAAATGGTTTAATTGCATTATTGAATGGTTTTTAAAGAGCACACCTCACTAAGCTTTTGCTTACGCTCTCTTGTTTTCTTAATTCAATAATGCAGAGCAATAGAGTATCTTGAGGGGTAGCAAGGAAGGGCTAGCAATCAAGTTCAAGTAAAGCTCAATGTATGAAGGTTTTATAAGTACTTTTAGCTTTTGGTTGATTTGGCAATGGGGGACCTATGTGTATGTTTTGGGAGGTGTTTGAGACTCCCTAAGTATGTTGAATGTTGTTGAGATCGTTGGTTTTTGGTTTGGAACCTTATATGCTTGTTTTGCAAGTTTGGAGTTTGAATGGATAGCTTAAATAGGAAGCATGCCGCTTAAATTGGGGTTTTTCTTATGTGATGGTTTTATATCGAATTGGTGATGCATTTAAGGTCCTTGCATGTTGGTTGATTATGTGACATGGTTTGGTGTTGTTAATTTGAAGTTTGAAGCATGTTTGATGTTGTTTTCGAGTCAATTCCAGGCAGGGGTATCGGTACTCGGGCTTGCGTATCGATACGCCTGAGCCAAATATGCACATTTCTGCCCAGGCGTATCGGTACGATTGTTAGGGTATCGATGCCGTATGAATGCCGTATCGAAACGAGTGAACTAGTATCGATACCGTATGAATGCCGTATCGAAACGGGGAGACTCGTATCGATACCGTGTTGAGAGTTTGGTTACTGCCTTCCCCGCGTATCGATACGACACCAGGCGTATCGATACCTGTCTGTTAATTCGGTTAAAAGTATCTTTTATGTTTTGTTTTGTTTACGTTTTGGTCCCGAATCTTGTATGATCAATTGCATGAGCTGTGGATGTCCTTTTGAGTTGAAACTTCATAGTGAAGCATGAAACCTGACTAATTTCAAGATGGTAACTTCAATTTGGGTTAAGTCCTTTTATTTATCAGAAATTACAATTTGGTCCCTAAAGTTTTAATTTGTTCAATTGGGTCCCTGTTTGATCTCTGATGTTTGTGATCTTTTAGTATGTTGTTTGTATGATCACACATAGGTTAAATGTGCATCTAGATAAGATTAAAAAGAAAAAAAAGGGTCGTTAATCAAGGTTAACTTTCGGGTTGACTTTGATTTTCCCCGTGTGACTTTCTTAATTCGGGTCAACCGTCTAGGCCGGGTTAAGGGGGTTACATTTGGTGGTATCAGAGCTGAGTTCTCGAGTAATTGGGAATGTTGTTATGCATGATTGAAGCATGGTTTGGCTTGTATGCTTGTTGAATGAAAGCATGTTCAGTGATTTGAGATGATGATGTTTTTGAGATGTATGTTGTGATGATGCATGATGAGGGTACCCATTGCCAAACAAAAGCTAAAGAAATAATGTTGATTTTGAAAGAGATTGAGCTTGAATACTTGGAATTGCTTACCTTGCTGGGCCTGACTTGTTTTATTTTGTATTGTTATGCATGGTAAAAGTATGGCACCACGTAGAGAGTTAAGGAGTAGCGTGAGAGCTACGACCCCGGAAGGGAATGTGAATGAAGAGAATACGGGTAGTGCTGTGTTACCTCCTCCTCCACCTGGTGGTGGTGGTGCGGAGAGGGAAAGAGCTGGAGCTGAGGCAGCTGGTGCTAGAGCTGCAGGACCTGAGGTTGGTCAGGGGCAAGCGATGCCTGACATGTCTGTGCTGGTACAAGCTATTGCGGGTGCTTTTTGAGCAGCAGTAGCTGGAGCTCAAGGAGCTGGGCATCAGGGAGATGCTGGTGCTAGACTACCCTTAGAGCGTCTGCGCAGTCTTGGTGGGACTGAGTTTAGGGGTATGTCAGCTGAGAGGTCGGAAGCTTGGCTAGAGAGTACCAAGCGTGTCTTGGGACAGATGAGCTGCACTGATGTGCAAAAGTTGGGTTGTGTTGTGTCTTTGCTGCAAGGCGATGCTTATACGTGGTGGACGACCACAATCTCTTGAATGGCTGAAGCTGACATCACTTGGACATTCTTTCAGAATGCGTTCAAGAGGAGATATCTGGGAGTGAGATATCTGGATGAGAAAAAGCGTGAATTCATGTCTCTGACCCAGGGGAACATGAGTGTGGCTGAGTACGAAGTACAGTTCGTACGCCTCAGTCAGTATGCACCGGAGCTGATACCTGATGAGCGAGAGAGGTGCGAAAGGTTCCGCTATGGCTTGGTGACGGAAGTAAAGACCTACATGTTGGCAGCTGAGTACAATGATTTTGATGTGTTGGTTAGTCGATCCAAGGACATAGAGATGAATCTGAGTTTGTCTGCGAAGGGTGCTGGAGCGAGTTCTGGGAAGAGAGATGCTGAGTATAGTTCCGGAGGTGGACGGAACAAGAGGGGACGCGATCAGAGGTTTCAGTCCTCAGCTAAGAGAGGTGGAGGTGCGCCTTCTAGGGGTGGCAATGCTAGAGCTGACCCTAGTGCTTGTTGGATTTGTGGTTCCCGTGGTCACTTGAAGCGTGACTGTCCTCGTGCTGGAAGGGAGGTGCAAGCTCCTGTTGCTGCAGCTGGTTATGAGTGCTGGAATTGTGGTTCTGCTGACCACTTGAGGCGAGATTGTCCGAGGATGGCTGGTGGCCAAGAGCGTGCTCCTGTTGTTGCAGCACCGCAGAGAGGTCGTGGACGCGGCCGTGGTAATTTTCAGAGGCGTGAGGAAGGTGGTCATGGAGTAGCTCATGTTGTGGCCATTCAACCTGAGGGTGGAGGCCAGGCGAGAGTGTATGCTCAGCGCGAGGGAAGGAATGATGCTGATGTGATTGCAGGTACCTTTACTTTGCAATCCTTGTCATTGCTTTCTTTGATAGATTCTGGATCTACGCATTCATACATTTTGCGTGAGCATGCTGAGTTGCTTGGTTTGCCTGTTGAGTCTTTGGATGTTGGTGTTAGAGTCACTAGTTCTTTTGGTGAAACTGTTGTGACTCGTAAGCTGTATAGAAGGTGTCCTTTGGTTGTTCAAGAGCATGTCTTTCATGTTGATCTTATGGAGTTGCCCTTTTATGGTTTTGATGTGATCCTTGGTATGGATTGGCTTGCTGAGCATCGTGCTGTTGTGGATTGTGAGAATAAGCGGGTTTCGCTTAAGCTTGCGGATGATTATGAAGTGGTGGTGGTTGGTGAGAATGTGAAGTTTCTTGCCAATGTTGTTTCTACCTTGGAGGCGAGCAGGATGCTGAGGCAGGGTTGTGAGGCTTATCTGGCTTTTGTGATGAATCCTTGTTCTAAGGAGTTGAGGGTGCAAGATATCAGGGTTGTGAAGGAGTTTCCTGATGTTTTTCCTGAGGAGTTGCCTGGTTTACCTCCTAATCGTGAGGTGGAGTTTGGAATTGAGTTGTATGAAAATACCACTCCTGTGTCCATTACTTCCTATAGAATGGCACCTAAGGAGCTGAAGGAGCTGAAGACGCAGTTGCAAGAGCTGCTTGATCGTGGTTTCATCCGGCCGAGTGTGTCGCCTTGGGGTGCTCATGTCTTGTTTGTGAAGAAGAAAGATGGCACTATGAGGATGTGCATTGATTACCGTCAGCTGAACAAGTTGACTATCAAGAATCGGTATCCTTTACCGAGGATTGATGATCTCTTTGATCAATTTCGGGGAGCTGCTGTGTTCTCTAAGATTGACTTGAGGTCGGGGTATTATCAGTTGAAGGTGAAGGATGTGGACGTGCCTAAGACAGCTTTCAGGACAAGGTATGGGCATTATGAGTTCCTTGTGATGCCGTTTGGGTTGACAAATGCTCCTGCTGCTTTCATGGACATGATGAATCGAGTGTTTCATGAATACCTGGACAAGTTCGTTGTGGTGTTCATTGATGATATCCTCGTGTACTCGCGTACGGAGGAGGAGCACGAAGAGCATTTGAGGATTGTGATGCAAGCTTTGTTGGAGAATCAGCTTTATGCTAAGTTGAGCAAGTGTGAGTTTTGGCTTAAAGAGGTGGTGTTTCTTGGACATGTGGTCTCAGCCGAGGGGATTCGTGTTGATCCTTAGAAGATCGAAGCGGTGATGAACTGGAAAGTTCCTAAGTCTGTTCAGGAGGTTCGTAGTTTCCTTGGTTTGGCAGGATACTACCGGAGGTTTGTGGATGGTTTTTCTAAAATTGCTGCTCCTTTGACGAAGCTGTTGCAGAAGGATGTTAAGTATGAGTGGACGGAAGCGAGACAGCTAGCTTTTGAGAAGCTGAAGGCGGCTTTGACGCAAGCTCCTATCTTGATTCAGCCTGAATCAGGGAAAGAGTTTGTGGTCTACAGTGATGCATCCTATGTTGGTTTGGGGTGTGTGCTGATGCAAGAGGGTAAGGTTGTGGCTTATGCGTCGCGGCAGTTGAAGGTGCATGAGCGCAATTATCCTACGCATGACATTGAGCTGGCTGCAGTGGTTTTTGCTCTGAAGATCTGGAGGCATTATCTGTATGATGAGAAGTGTACTGTGTACACGGATCACAAGAGTTTGAGGTATCTGATGTCTCAGAAGGAGTTGAATCTTAGGCAGCGGCGTTGGTTGGAGTTGCTCAAGGATTATGATTTGACGATTGAGTATCATCCTGGAAAGGCTAATGTTGTTGCGGATGCTTTGAGTAGGAAGGTAGCTGTTGAGCTGAGAGCGATGTTTGCTAGCTTGAGCATATTGCGAGATGGTGGTCTTGTTGCTGAGTTGCAAGTGAAACCTTCGTTGGTTCAGTTGATCAAGGATAAGCAGTTGTTGGATGATTCCTTGGTGTCTCATGTTCAGGATATCGCGGAGGGTAGACCTTCGGATTTCTGCTTTAATGAGGATGGTGTGTTGTGTTTTGGTAGTCGGATAGTAGTGTCTGCTGATGCTGAGTTGAGGCATGCTATTCTGACTGAAGGTCATAGTAGTCCTTTTGCTATGCACCCTGGTAGTACTAAGATGTATCGTGATCTTCGTGATGAGTACTATTGGGTGGGTTTGAAGAAGGATGTTGCAGAGTTTGTGAGCAAGTGTTTGGTGTGTCAGCGAGTTAAGGTTGAACATCAGGTTCCTTCTGGTTTGTTGCAACCGTTGAAAATCCCTGAATGGAAGTGGGAGAGGGTTACCATGGATTTTGTATCTGGTTTACCTTTGTCTCCATCAAAGAAGAATTCTGTTTGGGTGATTGTGGATCGCCTGACGAAGTGTGCGCATTTCTTGCTTGTGCATACTACGTTCTCTTTGGATAAGCTGGCAGAGCTGTACATTGCTGAGATTGTGAGGCTGCATGGTGTGCCTAAGTCGATTGTGTCGGATAGGGATCCGAGGTTCACGTCGCGTTTCTGGCAGTGTTTGCATCAAGCTCTGGGTACAAGGTTGCATTTCAGTACATCCTATCATCCTCAGTCGGATGGTCAGTCTGAGAGGGTTATTCAGATTTTGGAGGATATGTTGAGATGCTGTGTGATTGAGTTCCAAGGTTCTTGGGAGAAGCATCTGCCTTTGGTTGAGTTCGCTTATAACAACAGTTTTCAGGCAAGTATACAGATGGCACCTTATGAGGCTCTGTATGGGAGGAAGTGTAGGACTCCTCTTTGTTGGGCTGAAACTGGTCAAAAGTTGGTTTCGATGCCGGCTTTGTTGAAAGGAATCGCCGAGAAGGTGAAGCTCATTTGTGAGCGGTTGAAGGCTGCTTCTGATCGGCAAAAGTCTTACGCGGATTTGAAGCGTAAGGAGGTAGAGTTTGCGGTGGGTGATCGTGTGTTTTTGAAGGTTTCGCCTTGGAAGAAGGTGATGAGGTTTGGTCAGAAGGGTAAGTTGAGCCCTCGGTACATTGGACCGTATGAGGTTGTTGAGCGAGTGGGTCCTGTTGCGTATCGGTTGAGGTTACCTCAAGAGCTGGAGAAGATTCATGATGTGTTCCATGTTTCTATGCTCAGAAAGTATAGATCTGATCCTTCGCATGTGATGCCTGTGGAGGAAGTGGAATTGAATCCGGATTTGACCTATGATGAGGAACCGGTGAAGGTTCTGGATTCAGATAGCAAGGTTCTTCGTGGCAAGACCATTGAGTTGGTGAAGGTGCTGTGGAAGCATCGAGGTGTTGAGGAAGCCACGTGGGAGCGGAAGGAAGACATGCTGAAGCAGTTTCCTTATCTCTTTCCTTCAGGTAAATTTCGAGGACGAAATTTCTTAAAGGGGGGGAGAGTTGTAACGCCCCGGTTTTGGGCTTAGAAGTCTTGGGCGTTGACCGGTTGGTCAAAGTGCTGTTCGAATCGTAAGAGGTTAAATTAGGAAAGCCTAGTTCGGGTTGCATTAAAAATATGGAAAAATGTTCTAAAATCATCTTTTAATATAATTAAGTGAACTGTGAAATCAATTTTGGAAAATGAGTTTTGGAAGGGTGACATTTTGGCTAGTGACCAAAATGTAATTTTTGAAAGTTTGGTGGCTGTTTTATAAAGGGTTGAAACTTTGAATCTTTAAGGAGCTATTTACCCAAAGGGAGTTTCTCCAGATTTTTCTAAGATATTTTGAATTATAATTCTGATTTTAAAGATTTCATAAAGGAGGGAAATCTCATTTTGCTATTTTCTCAACTAACTTCTCATTTTCTTTCACTTTTTTTCTCTCAACCCAAACACTCCATTTCCAGAGTTTTGTTTCTGATTTTATCACCTAAATTCCTCCTTTCAACTCTCATTTAATCCCTAATCATTGTATCTTCAAAACCTCTTCAATTTCTACAAGTTTCATCAAGGATTTTCATTCCAAAAAGAGGAGAAACTCAAGTTTGGAGGTAAGAACGTCTTTCTCCTCTGAACTTCAAGTTCTTTACTGAAATTCCTAAGTTTTCAATCCTAAATTGATGTTTAATTAAAGGCTTTTAAGTTGATTTATAGATCTTGGCTAATTATGCAAGATTTTGATGATTTCACATGATTTTCGTTTGATCTGTTAAATCTGTGATTTGAGAGGTGTTTTTGATGTTAAATGATCTCTAAATTGATAAGGAAATGAGTTTTGATTGATGCAATCCCGGATAGGTTGAGTTTCCTAAGTTTAGCTTGTGTTTTAAGGTAGTTTTTGTGGTGATCTTGGTGATCTGTTGTTGCTGGAGGTATAAGGTTGTTAATAGGTTGTTTTTAGATGTTATATGATGTTAATGGAAGTGAGGTTTTGCTGGTTTATGGCTGGGCTTTGTTTGGAAGTGTTTTGGATACATTTTCGGTTGTGTTTGGTGGCCGAAAATGGAGGTTATGTGAGAGCAGCAAGTTTAGATGCTTTCATTGAAGCAATTAATGCATGATGATGCATTAATCCTCTGCTTTAATGTGTTGAAACAGGGGAGGCATCCTTGGATCCGAGAGTTGTTGATCCGGAGGCTTGATTTGGTGCTTTGGTTGAAGCAAAGTGGAATTTGGTGAGTGCATTTGTGAAAATGGATTTTCAACTTTAAAACCAAGGTTTGAAGGTTTTGGGAGCTTAGTTTAAGTCTAAACAACTTTGCTAAGCTCAAGTGTAAGTTTTCGGATTTCTCTCTAAGTGGTGGCCATGTTTTGGTGTGTTGCAAAATGATGATTTGCATGTTTAAATTACTGTTTTGTAAGCATGATATAGCATGATATTTGCTGATGTTTTAAGCCATGTGTTGAAGGTAACTCTAGGTAGGAGTTCCTTGATTTTATACATTGTTTAAATGTGGATTTGATGCTTTGAAATGCATGGTGAAATGGCTTGGTTTAATGCTTTAAAACAGTGGATTATATGATGTGAAATATTTATATTGGCAAGTGATGTTTTGTAAAAGTGAAGGTCACTAAGGTGGTTAAAAGTCCTTGAGTGAGCCTTGTTATTTAAGAACATCAAGGTGGTTAAAAGTCCTTGGATGGTTCTTGTTGCGGACACTAAGGTGGTTAAAAGTCCTTAGGTGCTCCTTTCCATGGTGGTTAAAAGTCCATGGGGCCAAGGTGTTTAAAAGTCCTTGGGGCCAAGGTGTTTAAAAGTCCTTGGGGTGATTCAAGCATTGGACACAAAGGTGGTTAAAAGTCCTTGTGTGGTCCTCATTCATGGTGTTTAAAAGTCCATGGCCAAGGTGTTTAAAAGTCCTTGGGGAAAGTTGTTGAACTTGTTTTTAATAAATGAAATGTATCACTTGAGCCAATATGACATGTTAAGAATTTTATGAAGCATGAGATGCTTGTTTAAAGATTATGTTGAAGCATGTGATGCTTGTTTAAATGTATTTTGAAGCATGGAATTGCTTGTCTTAAAGTATGCTTTTGAGCATGTACAAAGGTTGATTATAAGCATGTTTTATAAATGGTTTAATTGCATTATTGAATGGTTTTTAAAGAGCACACCTCACTAAGCTTTTGCTTACGCTCTCTTGTTTTCTTAATTCAATAATGCAGAGCAATAGAGTATCTTGAGGGGTAGCAAGGAAGGGCTAGCAATCAAGTTCAAGTAAAGCTCAATGTATGAAGGTTTTATAAGTACTTTTAGCTTTTGGTTGATTTGGCAATGGGGGACCTATGTGTATGTTTTGGGAGGTGTTTGAGACTCCCTAAGTATGTTGAATGTTGTTGAGATCGTTGGTTTTTGGTTTGGAACCTTATATGCTTGTTTTGCAAGTTTGGAGTTTGAATGGATAGCTTAAATAGGAAGCATGCCACTTAAATTGGGGTTTTTCTTATGTGATGGTTTTATATCGAATTGGTGATGCAATTAAGGTCCTTGCATGTTGGTTGATTATGTGACATGGTTTGGTGTTGTTAATTTGAAGTTTGAAGCATGTTTGATGTTGTTTTCGAGTCAATTCCAGGCAGGGGTATCGGTACTCGGGCTTGCGTATCGATACGCCTGGGCCAAATATGCACATTTCTGCCCAGGCGTATCGGTACGATTGTTAGGGTATCGATGCCGTATGAATGCCGTATCGAAACGAGTGAACTAGTATCGATACCGTATGAATGCCGTATCGAAACGGGGAGACTCGTATCGATACCGTGTTGAGAGTTTGGTTACTGCCTTCCCCGCGTATCGATACGACACCAGGCGTATCGATACCTGTCTGTTAATTCGGTTAAAAGTATCTTTTATGTTTTGTTTTGTTTACGTTTTGGTCCCGAATCTTGTATGATCAATTGCATGAGCTGTGGATGTCCTTTTGAGTTGAAACTTCATAGTGAAGCATGAAACTTGACTAATTTCAAGATGGTAACTTCAATTTGGGTTAAGTCCTTTTATTTATCAGAAATTACAATTTGGTCCCTAAAGTTGTAATTTGTTCAATTGGGTCCCTGTTTGATCTCTGATGTTTGTGATCTTTTAGTATGTTGTTTGTATGATCACACATAGGTTAAATGTGCATCTAGATAAGATTAAAAAGAAAAGAAAAAAAAAGGGTCGTTAATCAAGGTTGACTTTCGGGTTGACTTTGATTTTCCCCGTGTGACTTTCTTAATTCGGGTCAACCGTCTAGGCCGGGTTAAGGGGGTTACAATAATCTTCCTGTGGAATGCCCATCACCGTACTCCTCTTTGTTAAATCTTACATCACTAAGGCCACACGCGACTTTTACCATTATAGTGCACTCTCATCCTATGGGTCGACCAATTATATCCGGTAATAAAATCTCATCAAGTGTCAATATACCCATCAAGGCCAACACTTACCCACTGTTTTACAAGGCCACAAGCACAACATTCCTCATCCCACTTTCATAACACATTTCCATGCGTAGCATGTACTCAACCACACTTACCTCATTAAAATCACCATTTAACATATGAGATCACATGGGAAAACATTTAAATAAATTAGCATGCATGAACAATAGGATTTAATGTAAACAACATAGCATGAACATGATCAACAAAATCAAGGTAAAACTAGGCGTAAACAAAGGCGAAAACAACCAAACTTACACTTGAGCTTTGATTGGCCTTTCAAGCTCAATCTAAACCTCAAAATCTTATCCTTAACCACGTTAAGGCTTTATAAAATCGTTCCAGTCGCCAGCAATACCCAAATGCTATTCGAACACCCAAATCAAGCTCCCAGTTTGTCCGATATCAGGTATGAAGTTCTCATGATTTCAAGCCTTTAAACTTGTTGCAACACAAAAACCCAACATCTATCAACAATCGACATCGATTCATATCCGAAATCAACCGAAAACATTAATAAATCAACTCTAATCAAACTTCAGCTTAAACCCAGCAAGATTATCATCAAATCTACATCTATTAACAACTACAAACATCAACCCAAAGGCAATAACCCATCAACTACTGATTTCCACAAAACCAAGCCAAAATCTCAAGAATTTCAACCTTAAACACTATCAACTCAACTAGTTTCAGGTTTCACATTATCAAACCATCATTTAAACATTATCTAACATCAAAATTATCGTTTCTACCACATATAAACTCAGTAAAACAAAACCTGTACGAAAATCTCACAAATCCACATTAAATAGCTTGATTAAGACCATTTCCACCAAACCCAATATAACATCTTTAAATAAACACTATAAAAGAATTAAGAACGTGGAAATTTCAATAAAGAACTTATATTAGATGAGAAAACGCAGCTCACATCTAATGGTAGATTTTCCCCTTTTTCCAATGAAAAACCTTAAGAAAGCTAGAGAAAACAAAATGGGTTTTAAAGAGAAATCATTGGAAATAAGTTTGATGATGAGAAATCAATGTAACTAAGGATTTCTTGCAAAGATTCAACGTTTTAGAAAAAAAAATATTTAGGGGAAAAGACTGAATTTAGACTTGGATAAATAGCTCCTTAAAGATTCAACATTTTGATTCTTTTACAAACTAGTCACCAAAACAGTGTTGAAACTTTTCATTTTAGCCACTAGACTAAAATGTCCACTCTTCAAAAACAATTTTTCAAAATTGTTTCCACCAAAAATCACATATATATTTATAATGATTTAAAACTATTCTTCCATAATTTAAATCCTTCAAAAGCCGTTTATTAAAAATAAATCTTGAAACTAGTCTAAACTAATAAAACTAACTCGAATGAACCTTCAACCAAATCCAGCTAACTTCCATGCCCTAAACTTAGGGCGTTACAATAATTGCATTTTAGTAACCAAATCTAAAATGTCTTTCTTTCTAAACTTATTCTCCAAAATTGATTTCACCAAAATCATATACATATAAAATAATGATTTTTAACCATTTATTCCAACTTATTCTCGAAACTAGTCTAACTTGCTCAAACCAATTCTAACGAACTTCCTAGCCAACCCGCCTAACTTCCAAGCCCAAAATTGGGGCGTTACAACTCTCCCCCACTTAAGAAATTTCGTCCTCAAAATTTACCTGGTGGAAAAAGATAAGGAACTGCTTCTTCATATCCTCTTTCATTTATCACATGGCTTTCTCTACATCACGGTGTCGCCACAAAACCTTGACCAACTCAATGGTCTTACCACGAAGAACGTTGTTGTTAGAATCTAAGATATCAACCAGTTCCTCATCATAGGACAAATCCGGATTCAACTTAATATCCTTAACAGGCATAACATGAGACATATCTTACCTATACCTCCGAAGCATGGAGACATGGAAAACATTGTGTATCTTCTCTAACTCAGGAGGCAACCTTAACTTATAAGCAACAATTCCAACACGTTCATGCACATCATACGGTCCAATAAACCTCAGACTCAACTTGCCTTTACGGACAAACCTCATTACCTTTTTACAAGGTGAAACCTTCAAAAACACCTTGTCACCTAAGGCATACTCAATTTCTTTACGCTTCAAATCCGCATAATACTTTTTTCGATCCGAAGCCACTTTCAACCGCTCACTAATAAGCTTCACTTTTCCGTAGTGCCCTTTAAAATATTAGGCAAAGAGACAAACTTCTGCCTCATTTCCGCCCAACATAGAGGCGTTCTACACTTCCTTCCATATAAAGCCTCATAATAAGCCATTTGAATGCACGATTGATAACTATTATAGTAAGCAAAATCCACCAAAGGTAAATGTTTCTCCCAAGAACCTTGAAAATCATTGATGCAACACCTCAACATATCCTCCAACACTTGGATAGCCTGTTCAAATTGACCATCTGTCTACGGATGATAGAAGTACTGAAACTGAACCGCGTACCCAACGCTCGATGTAAACACTCCCAAAACCTCGCTGTGAAATGCGAATCTCGATCTAAAACAATGGACTTAGGCACCCCACGTAACCTCACAATATCATATGCGTACAAATCCGCCAACTTGTCCAACGTATATGTAGTATGCACCGCTCGAAAATGTGCAGACTTTGTAAAATGATCAACAATCACCCAAATAGAGTTCTTGTTGGATGATGTCAAAGGAAAACCCATCACAAATCCATGGCGATTCTCTCCCATTTCCATTCCGGAATCCTCAATTTGTTGCAATAATCCAGAAGGAAACTAATGCTCAGCTTTAACACGCTGACAAACCATGCACTTACTAACAAAATCAGCCACATCTTTCCTTAAACCAACCCAATAGTACTCATCCCTCAACCTATGATACATCTTAGTATTATCAGGATGCATAGCAAAAGGACTACTATGCGCCTTAGTAAAAATAGTGTGCCTCAACTCAACATCCTTCGGCACAACTATCCTACTCTTAAAACACAAAACACCATCATCATTGAAACAAAAGTCCATTGGATTTCCTTCCGCAATATCCTTCACATGCGGTACCAACGAATCATCCAACAACTGCTTCTCCTTAATCAACTCTACCAACGAAGGTTTCACTTGTAACTCAGCCACCAAACCACCATCCTACAATATACTCAACCAAGCAAACATCGCCCTCAACTCTACAGCCACCTTCCTACTCAAGGCATCGGCTACAACATTAGCCTTCCCTGAATGGTACTCAATCATCAAGTCATAATCTTTAAGAAACTCCAACCACCATCGTTGTCGAAGATTCAACTCTTTTTGTATCATCAGGTACTTCAGACTTTTATGGTCCGTGTAAAACGTACACTTTTCACCATAAAGGTAATGCCTCCAAATTTTCAAGCCAAACACCACCGCAGCTAACTCGATATCATGTGTAGGGTAATTACGCTCATGCACTTTCAACTACTGAGATGCATAATCCACCACACTACCCTTCTACATCAACACACATCCCAACACAACATCGGACTCATCACTATAAACCACAAACTATTTACCCGATTCAGGTTGAATCAGGATAGGAGCTTGTGTCAACGCTTCCTTTTAACTTCTCGAAAGCTTGTTGCCTAACCTCCGACCATTCAAACTTAACATTTTATTGCAACAATTTTGTCAAAAGAGCAGCGGTTTTTGAAAATTCATAAAAAACCTACGATAGTATCCCTCCAAACCAAGGAAACTACGCACCTCGTAGACTGACTTAGGAAACTTCTAATTCATTACTGCCTCTACCTTTTGGGGATCGACCCGAATCCCTTTGGTCGACACCACATGTCCAAGGAAAATGATTTTCTTAAGCCAAAACTCGCACTTGCTCAACTTGGCATACAACTGATTGTCCAATAACGCTTGCAACACAATCTGCAAGTGTCGATCGTGATCTTCCATGGTACATGAATACATGAGAATGTCATCGATAAACACAACCATGAATTGGTCCAAAAACTCATGAAATACCCGGTTCATCATGTCCATAAATGCAACAGGGGCATTAGTCAAACCAAACGGCATCATCAAAAACTCGTAATGCCTATACCGTGTACCAAAAGTAGTCTTAGGTACATCTACATCCTTTACCTTCAACTGGTATTATCTGGATCTAAAATCAATCTTAGAAAACTCTGAAGCACCTCGAAACTGATCATAAAAACATCAATCCTTGGTAAAGGATACTTATTCTTAATCGTCAACACATTCAATTGTCGATAATCTATACACATTCACATTGTGCCATCTTTCTTTTTCACAAACAAAATCGGTGCACCCCAAGGTGAAACACTAGGTCTAATGAATCCTCGATCAAGCAACTCTTGAAGTTGAGTCTTCAACTCTTTTGAAGCCATTTGATATGGAGAAATAGTCATTGAAGTCGTGTTTTCTTACAACACAATGCCAAACTCAACCTCTCTGTTCAGTGGCAAACCAGACAACTCTCCTGGTAATACAACCGAAAACACACATACCTTACGTATGTCTTGTACACGCGCTTTTCATCAGGTAAGAATTTTGAGGACGAAATTTCCTAAGTGGGGGGAGTTGTAACGCCCTGGTTTTGGGCCTAGATGTTTTAGACATCGAATCGAACCGGTCGAGAATGGTTCGAATCAGGTAAAGTGATTTTTGGAAATCAAGGATCGGGATAGGATAAAATTGTGATAAAATTGCTAAAATCCTCTAAAAATATAATTAAGAGGTTGGTCAAGTCAATTTTACAAAAAGGGTTTTGGAAAATGGACATTTTGAGTAGTGACCAAATTGTAAAGTTTCAAAGCTGGGAAAAATGTGCTTTTTAAGGTGGAAGCCAAAATCTTAGAATCTTTAGGGGGCTTTAAGTCAATTTGACATTTCTTCAATATGACATGTGATTTAAATGGGTTTTAATTAAATGATTTTAATTAGAATATGATATTAATTAATTGGTAGTTAGTGGATTTTCATTTTACGTAACTACCAATCCCCTCTCATTTTAGCCAAACACCATTTTCTCTCATCTTTTCCAGAATTCTTTCTTCCAAAAATCCTCTCAACATTTCCTAATTATTTTTTCAAGAGTTCTTTAATTCTTCAAGATTTTTTCAAGGACAACTTGTCATCAATTGAAGGAAGCAAGGATTAGAGGTAAATCTCGTTCTCAACCTCTAATCTAAGTTCTTTATTGAAATTCCCAAGATATTTGGCTTCTAATAACTATTTTTGATTGAGTTTTCAATATAGTTTTGATTTGAGATCAAAATCTTGTGAAAATGTGGATGAAATCTTGATTTTCGGACTTGATGAGTTGGGCACTGTTTTGTGTTGATTTTAATTGATTTCTAAGTTGGTTTATATGTTAAAATGAGGTGTGATTAATATAGATCCCGAAATCCTTGAGTTTCTTTGTAGTTTTAATTGTGATTTTGGGGTGTAATGGTGGAATTTTGATTGTTGGAGGTATAAGGATGAGTTAGGATGTTTATTAGTTGTGTTTTAAAGTTGGTAATGCTTTGAAAGTGATGTAAGGTGGCTGAGCTTGGTTTAAGAGGCAATCGATTGAGTTTTCGGTTGTTTTGGAAGGGTATTTTGGTATAGTCTGAGTGGGCAACGAGTTTATGAATTGTTGCTGGTGTTAGAATACATTTTAATGCATTTAGATATCTGTTTTGATGATGTGAAAACATGGGATCTTGATCCGGAAGCCAACAAGGTGATTTAGGAGGCTCTAGAGGTGTAATTTCCGTATCGGTGAACAAGGCTTCGCGTATCGGTGAGTGTAAATGCATTTTCCTGCTTTGTAACGCTTTGAGCTTGCTCTTGGGAGCTTAGTGTAAGCTTGATACACTTAATTAAGCACAAGTGTGAGTGTTTCGGTAATCCCTCTCTAGAAAATGTGCTAAGTTTGATGAGAATGCATTTGATGTAAGAGTGGATTTGTTTACTGTTTTTAAGCATGTTTAAGCATGGTTTAATGCTGGATCTTATTGTCATTATGTTAAGGATGCACTAGGTAAGTGATCCTTGGTTTTCATATGAAAATGCATATGATGTTAAGCATGTGTGCTTGTGGAAATGACATTGTGGTTATGCTTGAAAAATAGTGGATTAATGTGCATAAATGGTTATATTGGCAAGAGATGAAAATGGTTTTTGGTTACTTAAATCGGATATAGTTAGCCGACTATAGGATTGGGTGCACTGTGAATAAAGTTGCCTTTGATGTCAAGGTGTTGTGATTGTGTCGTAATCTCCATCGAAGTACTCTAAAGATTGAGGTTAAGATCACAACGGTGAATGGTTAGTCTCGTGTTTGAGTCTTGTGTATGTGTCCCATACTCTCGTTAGTGGAATTATACAACTACTGATGAGTGATGTTGAGGGGTTGTGATTGTGCCATTAATCTCCATCACGGGTGTTGAGGGGTTGTGATTGTGCCATTTGTCTCCACCTTGTGTAGTCTTGTAGTTTGCATGAAGCATGAGGGACAACGCTTGTAATCTGCGTGTCCGATTGTGTCTTGTGGTGTAATGATTCGTGGACTATCACTTGAAAGCCAATACAATGTAAATGAACAAAGTGAAGCATGAGATGCTTGTAAATGATGCAATGGTGCATGAGATATATATGTATGATGCAAGAATGCATGTGATGCTTGATAAAGCATGAGCAAAGGTCTATTTGTTGTTGTACAATTATGCATATCTGCATGAGGTTTCAAAAGTGCATTGAAGTCTTGAGAAGACTTGTTTTAAAAATGGCATGTATTATAAAGTGATCATTTTTTAAAACTTGAGTTATGCATTGATGAATGTGGTCTAGCAATCCTCACGAAGCTTATTGCTTACGCTCTTTTGTTTCTTCAATGCAGAGAATTGAACCTTGAAGGCAGCCCAAAAGCAAGAGGAATCCAAGGTCTTGCTAAAGAGATGTATGTGGTTCACCCTTTAGTTTAATAAGAGGTAATGTGTGTGATTTATACTTTGGAATGCTTGAGAATGTTTTTTTTCTTTAGGCATGTTGGTTTGCCTACACTTGAGTTGTAAATGGCCTTTGGAGTATGGATTTTGGTTTATTTTGAGTTTTGACTTGTTTTGATTTTGGCAAACTAGGGAGCATGCCTTTAGTGCTTTTGCTTATGTGTTGATTGCTATGTTTAAGCTTTAGCCTCGGTATGATGATTGTTAATATGTATCCTTGATGTATGCATGTTGTGGCATGTCTCGAGGTTGATTCGAGTGTGAAAAACTGCGAAAAACCAGCATTTTCTGCTATCACAATGCAGGATGTATCGAAACACCCTTAATTGTTTTGAAACAGAGGCCTATAATGGCCATAGCGTTTCGGAATAACTGAAGGTGTTTCGGAACAGTTTGGCCACTAGAGAGGCCTGTTTCGATACTAGTCTCGGAACACACCCAAGTACTGAAACGATCAACACCGTTTCGATATGAGCGTTTTGATACGAGGGTTTGGTGTTCCGAAACGGATGATCGTTGGATGATGATTTTGAGTTGCTTTATGTTTCCATGTTTGACATTTTAGTCCTGAATGTTGTGGATGCAATTGCTTGAGCTTGGAATGTTCTTTTTAGTTGAAATTTGACGGAGGAGCATGCAATATGACTACTTACATAATGATAAGCTTAAAATCTATTATGTCTTTATATTTTCTAAATCTTACGTTTTGGTCCCTAAAAGTGAAATTCACGCAATCGAGTCCCTAAATGTTTTCCGAACGTTGTGTGCTTCTCTCATATGATTCTTGAGTAATTACATAGGCTTAGTGTGCATTTAGAAAAGATAAAAAGGAAAAAAGGGGTCGTTAATCAAGGTTGACTTTCAGGTTGACTTTGGTTTTCCCCGTGTAATCTTCGTAGTTCGGGTCAAATGTCTAAGCCGCGCCGAGGGGGTTACATTTGTTGGTATCAAAGCATGGTTTTGAAATAATTGGGAATGTTGGTATGTGTAGTTGATGTGAGTTGAAGTATGATGTTTGAAAAGCATGCTAATGTTTGAATTTTTGAACTTATGTTATGTTGATTGATGTGAATTGCATGTGAGATGAATATGATGGTATGATGATGATGTTATGTGGAAAGTATGCTATACTTTGTGGGGAAATTGGGTACCCATTGCCTTATTACACTAATCAAATGTTTTGTAAACTTGGATTCTTACTTGCATTTGGCCTAAATGGTTTGATTTATTTTCGTTGTTGTGTTTGTTTAAAATAGCACATGGGGCCTAGAAAAGAGTTGAGGGCCAATAAGATAGTGTCTGCAGCTGAGCAGGGGGCTGATGTTCCTTCTGGTGGAGATTTACCTCCTCTGCCACCACCTAGAGGAGGGGAGCAAGTGCAACAAGGACATGCTGGTCCTGGATTGGGTAATTTGGCGCCACTAGTTGAGGCGATTACCGAAGCGTTTTAGACTACTGTTACCAGAGCGCAAGTGCAGGCCCCTGCAGCTGGGCAGGTTTCTCTACCTTTAGGGAGGTTGAGGAGCTTGGGGCTGTAGAGTTCTATGGTATGGCACCTGAGGCGTCTGAGGCCTGGTTGGCAAGTACGATCCGCATAATGGATCAAATGGGTTGTAACGATGAGCGCAAGCTTGAAAGTGCAGTTTCCTTGCTGCAAAGTGATGCTAACAGCTGGTGGACGACTACCACAACTGTTTGGAACCCAATGAAGTTGATTGGGAGTTCTTCAGGGGTGCCTTCCAGAGAAAGTATCTAGGTGTGAGATACTTGGATGAGAAGAAACGCGAGTTTATGTCTCTCGATCAGGGTAATCTATCAGTGGCTGGGTACGAGGTCCAGTTCGTACGTTTGAGCCAATATGCTCCTGAGCTAGTACCTAGTGAGAGGTATCCGTGTGACCGCTTCTGGTACTGTTTGGTACAAGAAGTTAAGACGTACATGCTGGCTGCTGAGTATACAGATTTTGATGTGCTTGTATGTTGAGCAAAGGACATCGAGCAGAACCTGGGTTTGTCTTCTAGAGGTGTTGGTTCTAGCTCTGGGAAGAGAGCTGCTAAGTACAGTTCCAGTGGTGGACAGAACAAGAGAGGCCGTGATAGGAGACGTCAGTGTTCCAGGTCGAGGTAGACAGGCTCAGGAAGGTCGTATGAGATCCGAGCAGCATACATGCTGGACTTGTGGTTCGATGGACCATTTGAGGCGAGATTGTCCTCGAGCAGCTAGAAAGGTTCAGGCTCCTGTTGTGGTGACAGTGAACTCTTGCTGGAATTGTGGTTCGACAGATCATATGAGGAGGGAGTGTCCTTTGTTGGCTGGTGGAAGCCAAGGACGTGCTCCTATGGTAGCTGCACCTTAGAGAGGTCGTGGGAATTTTTAGAGGAGAGACGAGGGGCAGCGAGGTATTGCTCACATTGTAGCCATTCGACTTGAGGGAGGTGGACCAGGGAGGGTGTATGCTGAGCGCGAGGAGCGCAATGATACCGATGTGATCACAGGTACCTTCGCTCTCTGGTCTTTATCTTTTATGGCTTTGATTGATTCTAGATCCATGCATTCTTGTATCTTGAGTGAGCATGCACATTTGCTTGATATACCTGTTGAGATGCTTGAAGTAGGAATGCAAATGACTAGTTCTTTTTGTGAGACTGTAGTCACTAGGAAGTTGTTCAATAGATGTCCTTTGTCTGTGCAAGGTCATGTTTTCCTTGTGCATTTGATGGAATTGCCATTCTACGGATTTGATGTAATCCTTGACATGGATTGGTTGACAGAGCATAGAGCTGTGGTTGACTTTGATGTTAAGCGAGTCACCTTAAAGTTGGCCGATGACTATGAGGTTGTTGTAGTAGGCGAGAAGGTGAAATTATTGTCGAATATGATTTCGACCTTGGAAGCAAACCATATGATGAGGTTGGGTTGTGAGGCTTATCTTACTTACATGATGAATCCTGGTACCAAGGATGTGCGTGTGCAAGACATTCGAACGGTTCGCGATTTTTCGGGTGTCTTTCCGGAAGAATTGCCTGGATTGCCACCAAACAGGGAAGTTGAGTTTGGTATAGAGTTGTATGAGAACACAACTCCGGTGTCCATTGCTCCTTATCGCATGGCACCCAAAGAGTTAAAAGAGTTGAAAACGCAATTGCAGGAGTTGTTGGATCGAGGTTTCATCTGGCCAAGTGTGTCACCTTGGGGTGCACCGGTTCTGTTTGTGAATAAGAAAGATGGGACGATGAGAATGTGTATATATTATCAGCAACTGAACAAGTTGACGATCAAGAACAAGTATCCGTTACCTAGAATTGACGATCTATTTGATCAATTCAGGGGAGCCTTAGTGTTTTCTAAGATAGATTTGAGATCGGGGTACTATCAGTTGAAAGTAAAGGATGTTGACGTACCTAAAACTGCTTTTCGGACGAGGTACGAGCATTATGAGTTTTTGATGATGCTGTTTGGTTTGACCAGCGCACCTATTGCATTCATGGACATGATGAATCGTGTCTTCCATGAATTCTTTGATCAGTTTGTGGTGGTGTTCATCGATGATATCCTTGTGTATTCTCGTACCAAGGAGGAACATGATAAACACTGGAGAATCATTTTGCAAGCATTGTTGGAGAATCAGTTGTATGCGAAGTTGAGTAAATGTGAGTTTTGGCTTAGATAAGTGGTCTTCCTTGGGCATGTGGTATCGGCTGAGGGTATTCGCGTTTATCCGCAAAAAGTAGAGGATGTGATGAGTTGGAAAGTGCCTAAGTCAGTGACTGAGGTACGGAGTTTCCTTGGGTTGGCTGGGTACTATCGTAGGTTTGTCGAGGGTTTCTCAAAGATAGCAGCACCCTTGACCAAGTTGCTGCAAAAGAATGTTCGCTTTGAGTGGACGAAGGTCAGGCAACAAGCTTTTGAGAAGTTGAAGGAAGCTTTGACACAAGCTCATGTTTTGATTCAACATGAATCTGGTAAGGAGTTTGTGGTCTATAGTGATGCGTCCATTGTTGGTTTGGGCTGCGTGTTGATGCAGGAAGGTAAGATGGTGGCCTATGCATCTAGGCAGTTGAAGGTGCAAGAGCGCAACTACCTTACTCATGATCTGGAGCTTATAGGTGTGGTGTTTGCCTTGAAGATTTGGAGGCATTACCTGTATGCTGAGAAATGTGTTGTGTTCACGGATCATAAGAGCTTGAAATACCTTATGTCTCTAAAGGAATTAAATCTTAGGCAACGATGTTAGGTGGAGTTGTTTAAGGATTATGATCTGGTGATTGAGTATCACCCGGGCAAGGCTAATGTTGTGGTCGATGCTTTGAGCCGGAAAGTGGTTGTTGAGTTGAGAGCAATGTTTGCTCATTTAAGCATATCGCGTGAAGGTGGTCTTGTGGCGGAGTTGCAAGTGAAACCATCTTTGTTACAATTGATTAAAGATAAACAGTTGCTTGATGATTCTCTCGTTTTGCATGTTCAAGACATTGCGGAAGATAGACCTTCGGATTTCAGCTTTAGTGATGATGGTGTTCTGTGTTTTGGGAGTCAAATAGTGGTGCCAGATGATGCTGAGTTAAGGCGCACTATTCTGACTAAAGCTCATTGTAGTTCTTTTTGCTATGCACCTGGGTAGTACAAAGATTTATCGTGACCTAAAGGATGAGTACTACTGGGTAGGGTTGAAAAATGATGTAGCGAAGTTCGTTAGTAAGTGTATGGTGTGTCAGCGAGTGAAGGCTGAGCATCTGGTTCCTTCTTGATTGTTGCAGCCTTTGAGAATTCCAGAATGGAAGTGGGAGAGAATCACCATGGATTTTGTGTCTGGTTTACCTTTGTCAACGACAAAGAAGAATTCAGTTTGGGTGCTTGTAGATCGGCTTACGAAGTGTGCACATTTTCTACCCGTGCATACTACTTATACCTTGGATAAATTGGCTGAGTTGTACATAGCTGAGATTGTGCGGTTGCACGGTGTGCCAAAGTCAATTGTTTCGGATAGAGATCTGTGGTTTACAACGCGATTTTGGGAATGTTTGCATCAAGCCTTAGGTACACGGTTGAATTTTAGCACTTCTTATCATCTGCAGATGGATGGGCAGTCAGAATGTGTGATTCAGGTGCTTGAGGATATGTTGAGATGTTGTGTGATAGATTTTCAGGGTTCTTGGGAAAAAAAACTTGTCGTTGGTTGAGTTTGCGTATAACAATACTTACCAGGAAAGTATCAAAATGGCTCTATACGAGGCTTTGTGTGGGGGGAAATGTAGAATCGGGCAAGGCTAATGTTGTGGCCGATGCTTTGAGCCGGAAAGTGGTTGTTGAGTTGAGAGCGATGTTTGCTCGTTTGAGCATATCGCGTGAAGGTGGTCTTGTGGCGGAGTTGCAAGTGAAACCATCTTTGTTACAATTGATTAAAGATAAACAGTTGCTTGATGATTCTCTCGTTTTGCATGTTCAAGACATTGCAGAAGATAGACCTTCGGATTTCAGCTTTAGTGATGATGGTGTTCTGTGTTTTGGGAGTCAAATAGTGGTGCCAGATGATGCTGAGTTAAGGCGCACTATTCTGACTGAAGCTCATTGTAGTCCTTTTTGCTATGCACCCGGGTAGTACAAAGATGTCTCGTGACCTAAAGGATGAGTACTATTGGGTAGGGTTGAAAAATGATGTAGCGAAGTTCGTTAGTAAATGTATGGTGTGTCAACGAGTGAAGGTTGAGCATCTGGTTCCTTCTTGATTGTTGCAGCCTTTGAGAAATCCAGAATGGAAGTGGGAGAGAATCACCATGGATTTTGTGTCTGGTTTTCCTTCGTCACCGACAAAGAAGAATTCACTTTGGGTGATTGTAGATCGGCTTACGAAGTGTGCTCACTTTCTGCCTGTGCATACTACTTATACCTTGGATAAGTTGGCTGAGTTGTACATAGCTGAGATTTTGCGGTTGCACGGTGTGTCAAAGTCTATATGTCGGATAGAGATCTGTGGTTTACAGCGCGATTTTGGGAATGTTTTCACAAGCCTTGGGTACACGGTTGAATTTCAGCACTTCTTATCATCCGCAGATGGATGGGCAGTCAGAACATGTGATTCAGGTGCTTCAGGATATGTTAAGATGTTGTGTGATAGATTTTCAAGGTTCTTGGGAAAAAAACTTGTCGTTGGTTGAGTTTGCGTATAACAATAGTTACCAGGAAAGTATCAAAATGGCTCTATACGAGGCTTTGTGTGGGGGGAAATGTAGAACTGGGCAAGGCTAATGTTGTGGCTGATGCTTTGAGCCGGAAAGTGGTTGTTGAGTTGAGAGTGATGTTTGATCGTTTGAGAATATCGCATGAAGGTGGTCTTGTGGCGGAGTTGCAAGTGAAACAATCTTTGTTACAATTGATTAAAGATAAACAGTTGCTTGATGATTCTCTCGTTTTGCATGTTCAAGACATTGCGGAAGATAGACCTTCGAATTTTAGCTTTAGTGATGAGGGTGTTCTGTGTGTTGGGAGTCAAATAGTGGTGCCAGATGATGCTGAGTTAAGGCGCACTATTCTAACTGAAGCTCATTGTAGACCTTTTTGCTATGCACCCGGGTAGTACAAAGATGTATCGTGACCTAAAGGATGAGTACTACTGGGTAGGGTTGAAAAAGGTTGTAGCGAAGTTCGTTAGTAAGTGTATGGTGTGTCAGCGAGTGAAGGCTGAGCATCTGGTTCCTTCTTGATTGTTACAGCCTTGGAGAATTCCAGAATAGAAGTGGGAGAGAATCACCATGGATTTTGTGTTTGGTTTGCCTTTGTCACCGACAAAGAAGAATTCAGTTTGGGTGATTGTAGATCGGATTACGAAGTGTGCGCATTTTTTGTCTGTGTATACTACTTATACCTTGGACAAGTTGGTTGAGTTGTACATAGTTGAGATTGTGCGGTTGCACGGTGTGCCAAAGTCTATTGTGTCGGATAGAGATCTGTGTTTTACAACACGATTTTAGGAATGTTTGCATCAAGCCTTGGGTACACGGTTGAATTTCATCACTTCTTATCATCCGCAGATGGATGGGCAGTTAGAACGTGTGATTCATGTGCTTGAGGATATGTTGAGATGTTGTGTGATAGATTTTCAGGGTTCTTGGGAAAAGCACTTGACGTTGGTTGAGTTTGCGTATAACAATAGTTACCAGGCAAGTATCTAAATGGCTCCATACGAGGCTTTGTATGGGAGGAAATGTAGAACCCCTCTTTATTGGGCAAAAGTTAGGAAAAAGTTGATTTCAATGCCGGCTATGCTTAAGGGAACCACCGAGAAGGTGAAGCTCATTGGTGAGCGGTTAAAAGCAGCATCGGATAGGTAGAAGTCTTACGCGGACTTGAAGCGTAAGGAAATTGAGTTCACAGTTGGCGAACGTGTGTTCTTGAAGGTATCACCTTGGAAGTAGGTGATGAGATTTGGGCGTAAGGGTAAGCTTAGCCCAATATTATTTGACCTTACGAGATTGTAGAGCGTATTGGTCCTGTGGCATATCGGTTGAGATTTCCTGCTGAATTGGAGAAGATACATGATGTGTTTCATTCTCCATGTTACGGAAGTACAGATCGGATCCTTCGCATATGATGCTTGTTGAGGAGATGGAATTGAATCCGGATCTGTCATATGATGAAGAACTAGTGAAGGTTATGGACATAAGTAGCAAAGTTCTTCGTGGTAAGACGATAGAGCTTGTGAAGGTGTTATGGCGCCACCGAGGAGTTGAGGAGGCCACGTGGGAAAGCTAGGCGGACATGCTGGAGCGGTTTCCGCATCTCTTTTCATTAGGTAATAATTTTGAGGACGAAATTCCCTAAGTGGTTGGGAGTTGTAATGCCTTGGTTTTGGGCCTAGATGTTTTAGACATCGGATCGGACCGGTCGAGAACGGTTGGAATCACGTAAAGTGATTTTTGGAAATCAAAGACCGGGATAGGATAAAATTGTGATAAAAATTGCTAAAATCCTCTAAAAATATAATTAAGAGGTTGGTCAAGTCAACTTTACAAAAAGGGTTTTGGAAAATGGACATTTATACTAGTGACCAAATTGTAAAGTTTTAAAACTGGGAAATGTGCTTTTTTAAGGTGGAAGCCAAAATCATAGAATCTTTAGGGGGCTTTAAGTCAATTTGACCTTTCTTCAATATGACATGTAATTTAAATGGGTTTTAATTAAATGATTTAATTAGAATATGATATTAATTAATTGGTAATTAGTGGATTTTCATTTTACGTAACTACCAATTCCCTCTCATTTTAGCCAAACACCATTTTCTCTCATCTTTTCCAGAATTCTTTCTTCCAAAAATCCTCTCAACATTTCCTAAATCTTTTTTCAAGAGATCTTCTTTAATACTTCAAGATTTTTGCTAGGAAAACTTGTCATATATTGAAGGAAGGAAGGATTGGAGATAAATCCCGTTCTCAACCTCTAATCTAAGTTCTTTATTGAAATTATCAAGATATTTGGCTTCTAATAACTATTTTTGATTGAGTTTTCAATATAGTTTTGATTTGAGATCAAAATCTTGTGAAAATGTGGAGGAAATCTTGATTTTCGGACTTGATGAGTTGGGCATTGTTTTGTGTTGATTTTAATTTATTTCTAAGTTGGTTTAATTGTTAAAATGAGGTGTGATTAATATAGATCCCGAAATCCTTGAGATCCTTGAGTTTCTTGGTTGTTTTAAGTGTGATTTTAGGGTGTAATGGTGGAATTTTAATTGCTGGAGGTATAAGCATGAGTTATGATGTTTATTAGTTTTGTTTTGATGTTGTTAATGCTTTGGAAGTGATGTAAGGTGGCTGGGCTTGGTTTAGGAGGCAATCGATTGAGTTTTCGATTGTTTTGGAAGGGTATTTTGGTGTAGTTTGAAAGGGCAACGAGTTTATGAATTGTTGATGGAGTTAGAATGCATTTTAGATTTAGATCTTTGTTTTGATGATGTGAAAACAGGGGATCTTGATCCAGAAGCTAACGAGGTGATTTTGGAGGCTCTGGAGGTGTAATTTACGTGTCCGCGAACAAGGCTTCGCGTATCGGTGAGTGGAAATGCAATTTCCTGCTTTGTAACGCTTTGAGCGTGCTCTTGTGAGCTTAGTGTAAGCTTGATACACTTAACTAAGCTCAAGTGTAAGTGTTTCGGTAATCCCTCTCTTGGAAATGTGCTAAGTTTGATGAGAATGCATTTGATGTAAGAGTGGATTTGTTTACTGTTTTTAAGCATGTTTAAGCATGGTTTAATGCTGGATCTTAATGTCATTATGTTAAGGATGCACTAGGTAAGTGATCCTTGGTTTTCATATGAAAATGCATATGATGTTAAGCATGTGTGCTTGTGGAAATGACATTGTGGTTATGCTTGAAAAATAGTGGATTAATGTGGATAAATGGTTATATTGGAAAGTGATGAAAATGGTTTTTTGTTACTTAAAACGGATATAGTTAGCCGGCTATAGGATTGGGTGCACCGTGAATAAAGTCGCCTTGGATGTCGAGGGGTTCTGATTGTGCCATAATCTCCATCCAAGTACCCTAACGATTGAGGTTAAGATCACAACGGTGAATGGTTAGTCCCGTGTGTGAGTCTTGTGTATGTGTCACATACTCTCGTTAGTGGAATTATGCCGCTACCGATGAGTGATGTCGAGGGGTTGTGATTGTGTCATTAATCTCCATCACGGGTGTTGAGGGGTTGTGATTGTGCCATTTGTCTCCACCTTGTGTAGTACGGTAGTTTGTACGAAGCGTGAGGGACAACGCTTGTAATCCACGTATCCGATTGTGTCTTGTGTTGTAATGATTCATGGATTATCACTTGAAAGCCAATATAATGTAAATGGACAAAGTGAAGCATGAGATGCTTGTAAATGATGCAATGGTGCATGAGATATATATGTATGATGCAAGAATGCATGTGATGCTTGATAAAGCATGAGCAAAGGTCTATTTGTTGTTGTACATTGATGCATATGTGCATGAGGTTTCAAAAGTGCATTAAAGTCTTGAGAAGACTCTTTTTAAAAATGGCATGTATTGTAAAGTGAATATTTTGTAAAACTTGAGTTATGCATTGATGAATGTGGTATAGCAATCCTCACTAAGCTTATTGCTTACTCGTTTTTGTTTCTTTAATGCAGAGAATTGAACATTGAAGGCAACCCAAAATCAAGAGGAATCCAAGGTCTTGCTAAAGAGATGTATGTGGTTCACCCTTTAGTGTAATAAGAGGTAAAGGGTGGGATTTATACTTTGGAATGCTTGAGAATGTTTTTTTTTTTACTTTGAGCATGTTGGTTTGCCTACACTTGAGTTGTAAATGGCCTTTGGAGTATGGATTTTGGTTTATTTCGAGTTTTGACTTGTTTTTGTTTTGGCAAACTAGGGAGCATACCTTTAGTGCTTTTGCTTATGTGTTGGTTGCTATGTTTAAGCTTTAGCCTCGGCATGATGATTGTTGATATGTATCCTTGATCTATGCATGTTGTGGCATGTCTCGGGGTTGATTCGAGTGTGAAAAAGTGCGAAAAACCAGCATTTTCTGTTGTCATAGTGCAGGGTGTATCAAAACACCCTTAACTGTTTCGAAACGGAGGCATGTAATGGCCATAGCGTTTCGGAACAGCTGAAGGTGTTTCGGAACAGTTTGGCCACTGGAGAGGCATGTTACGATACTGGTCTCGGAACACACCTGAGTACCGAAACGGTCAACACCGTTTGAATACGGGCATTTCGATACGAGGGTTTGGTGTTCCGAAACGGATGACCGTTGGATGATGATTTTCAATTGCTTTATGTTTCCATGTTTTACATTTTAGTCCTGAATGTTGTGGAAGCAATTTCTTGAGCTTGGAATATGTTCTTTTTAGTTGAAATTTGACAGAGGAGCATGCAATATGACTAATTACATAATGGTAAGCTTAAAATCTATTAATTCCTTATATTTTCTAAATATTACGTTTTGGTCCCTAAAACTAAAATTCACGCAATTGAGTCCCTAAATGTTTTCCGAATGTTGTGTCCTTCTCTCATATGATTCTTGAGTAATCACATAGGCTTATTGTGCATCTAGAAAATATAAAAAGGTGAAAAAAAGGTCACTAATCGAGGTTGACTTTAGTTTTCCCCGTGTAATCTTCGTAGTTCTGGTCAAACGTCTAGGCCGGGCTAAGGGGGTTACAAAGGTACCTACGATCACATACGTTTCATTCCTTCCCTCTCGGTGTGCATACACCCTAGCATGTCCACCTCCCTCAGCATGAACAACAACAACATGAGCAACATTTCTCTATCCATCCTCTCTACGCTAAAAATTACCACGACCGCGCCCACAACCTTTTTATGGCTCAGCAACTCGTACCGGAGCTTGTCCATCTCTAACTGGTTATAGAAAATCACGCTTCATATGACTTCGTGACCCACAATTCCAACATATACCGAGATTACCCCAACTCTCTCTCATATGCCTTTTTTTGCACTAGTTACACTCAGGTGTACGAACAAAAGCATTTTGGTTCTGCTGACCACAACCAGGGTTATCACCACTAGGCCTTAGATCCGATTGATACCTCCTATCCTTATGCTTCTTGAAATTATCTCTACCAACATCAAACTCAGCTGACCTTATTCCATAACTAGAACCACCCGAACGAGCACTTAGACCCAAATTCCGCTCAATGTCCTTAGCCCGAGTAACTAAGACATTAAAATATGTGTAATTCGAAGCCAACATATATGTCTTAACCTCCTTCACAAGCCCGTAGCGAAAACGATCACATCTCTTCTGTTTGTTGGGAACTAGTTCAAGGGAATACTGGCTCAACCAAACAAACAAAACCTCATAGTCTAAAACAAACATGTTTCCTTGCACCAAAGACATGAATTCTCGCTTCTTTTCATCAAGATAGCGGACACACAAATACTTCCTCTTAAAAGTGGTTCCAAAGAACTCCCAAGTGATATCGGCTGGTTTTATACACGCAATGATGGTCATCTGCCACGTATAAGCATCTCCATGCTACAAGGATACAATGCAACCACACTTATGCACATCATTACAACCCATTAGACCAAGAATCCTTCGGGTGTTGTCAAACCAAGCCTTATAACCCTTAGGAGACAGACCTCGAAACTAAGTTCCACGCAAACTGCGCAGACGCTTTAAAGGTAAACCAACATTAGCACCAGAATGTGGTGAGGCCACATGCATACCTACCATCGCTGCCTGAAAAGCCTTAGTTATAGCCAGAATCAATGGTGTCATATTAGTAGCAGCCTGACCTTGCGCTGCCTGAGGTCCAACACCTCAAACGCCAGCTTCTGCACCATCTCTATTACCACCAGAATGAGGTGGATGGGCGACATATTCTGAACATTCTCATTTGCAGCATCACAATTACAAATCATAAGCTCTCGTCTCGGTCTCATCTCGATTAGAGTGCAAATCTAAAACATGATAATGTCATAATAAACCAGTTAGGCCAACCAAAAGCAAGTATCCAAGGAGCTCAAGTTTTCTTTTTAAACCAAAATCCTATTTACGCTAATAGTAATATGTTAATGGGTACCCTTAATCTCTCCCTGGTAGCACATAACAACCATAAATCATGTTATCAAACACCGTGCATCACACACAAAGCAAACAACCATCGCATCATAGCATAAACAACCACCGTGTATAACAATCATTAAGAAATCATCCAAAAAACAATATCACACCAACCTTAAATCCCAATTTTTTTGAAACCTAGCTCTGATACCACCAAATGTAACCCCCTCGATCCGGCCAGGGTGAAGGACCAAACCGAAAGAGTCACACGGGGAATATTGAAGCAAACCAGGAATATTACTTCAATAAACAACCCTTTTTTATCTTGTCTAGATGCATGTTGTTACCGTAAGTTTTTAGACCCACATCGGAAGAATCATCAGATACAACAAACATCGATCACACACTTAATTGAATATAATCACGTTTTAGGGACCATTTTGTAATTTTAGCCATTTACAAAGACTTCTTCAATTTTTCAGTTACCAACCCTTAATTAGTCATATTATATGCCACTCTGCCAAAACTCAGCTCAAAACAACCATCCAAGCTCATTTAATTGCATCTACAACATTTAGGGACTAAAATGTAAAGAATCGGAACTTTGAACAACTTGGTTTTTCGATACACAGAGCACCGTACTGAAACATCATGTTTCAGAATAAAACCTAGTGTTTTGAAACACGAGCCCGTATCAAAACACCCTCTAAAATGTTTCGGTACACCATATTCCAGTAGCCAAACCTCAAGAGCATGTCCTGATACATCGTGTCCTGTTTCGAAACCCCATGCCTATTTTAGAGACCCCAATTAGATACATCCTTAGGCGTATCAAAACATTGGACCTAAAATGTCATATTTTTGCTGGTTTTTCACACTTAAATGCATTCATACTCAACCAATCATGCCTCCAACATGCATACAACTTATCTAAAAATCAAACTTCAATCATACATGGTAAAATCAACATCATAGCATGGCAATTAGCAACACGAGTAAATTATAGACATGCATCCTAGAAAATAAGTCAAGCAAGATACTAAAATGCATATCCAAGCATAAACCAAATATCAAATGCCATTTACAAGTCAACATAGGCATCACAAACTTGCCACGAAACAAGGAGTTTTAAAACACACTCTCCCAAAACTTTAAGGCATCCTACCATTGCCAAATATTACTACTAGGTGAACGAAAAACCATACTTGAGCTTTGTATCACTCCTTGAATTCTTTCTTGATTCCTTGCTGCCCCAAAAGTATTATTTCTCTTCATTGTTGGAAAAGGATAGCATAAGAAATAATTCCTAGTGAAGGATGCTCAAAACAAACCACCAACAGCAACAATGCATATTAAAACCATTGCCCAAGTAGAAATCTCTATTACATCATGCTCATTCTACCTCATGCTTGAAATCATTTTCAAAACAAAACCACATGTACCATCTATCTCATGCATTACCCACTATGCAAAATCTCAAGGCGAAGCTACTCATGCTTGTTTCTCATAAAGCATTTCTCAAAACATGTTCTTATATGCAAAACACAATACATAAAATCATTTATAAACAAGGTACATGTGAATCTCATATATTGGCCTTTTAGCAACATTACTCAGATAAGCAGATAGCTTGACGAAATCTCACAATGTCAAGTCCTACCTTGGTGGAATCTCACATCACCGAACTCTCATGGCGGTATCTCTCATAGCCACAAAGCTTGATAGAATCTCACATCATCAAGACCTATCATGGTGGAATCTCTCATCACCACACTATCACTCTGGAACGGGATGGCACTACCCTCATTGCCCGAACCGAAGAGCACATATGAATTTTGTACATTATAGTGCACTTCTCATCCTATTGTCGACAAATTATATCTGGTAATAATAATCTCATCTCATGCCAATATACACTTTAAAACATCATTTACCTAGTGTTTTTAAATGCATAACATAAACCATTTCTCATCCCATTTCAAAAGCATAAACAATGCATAGCATTTTCTCAACAAGTTATATCTTTTTGAAATCATAAATCTATCTCATGGGATTTCATAAATCATCAAATCATTTCTCAATACATGTATAAAACGGTAGGTTTAATTCTATCTTTAAAATATTAGAATGGTCACAAAAAACAATGGGATAAAACCGAGAAACGAGAGCGAAACATCTCATACTTACTTCCGAGCATAGATTAGCATTTCAAGCTTAATATAAACCCCCAAACCTTTCTTTCAAACCTTTGAAAAGATTTTAAACCAATTCCACTCACCAACAACGCCTCGCTTGCTTTGCCAAAGCGAAATCAAGCTTCCGGATCAATCGCAACTCCATCTGAAGCTAACAAAACATCATCCCCTACTTCTAACCAAAGCAAAAAAGTGAATTAGTGCACCACATTGCATCAAAATCCCCAGCAACACAACATCTCAACTTCTACCCACAATCGCCAAACAATTGGCAACCAAAAACAACCGAAAACATTGGCGAAACCTTTCTATTTAACCTCCAGCTATTACCCAGCGAGATTAACATCTAAACTACATTGATTTACATATAAAAATATCATCTATGCATCAAAGAACCTCTAGCTATCAATTAACCACACAAACAATCCATAATCTCAAATATTTCAATCAAGAAATCAAGCAATCTAACTAGTTTCGGGTTTCCATTACTAAAATCATTAAATCAACATTCCAACACATCATAATCATAGCTAAATATCATTATAAACCGACAAAATCAGTTTGAAACAATGATCTCTTGATCAACTCCAACAAACATCAATTAAATCCAGTTTCCACAAACATAATCTCAAAACCCAATAGAAAATACTCATAAAAGACTAAAAACTTGGAAATTTCAATAAAGAATTTATCATTAGAGGAGAAGAACGAAATTACCTCTAATGTTAGCTTTTTCCTCCAATTGAATAGCTTTTCATGAGAAACCAAAGATGCAAACATAAGATTTTTATAGTAAATCAATAGGAAATCATTTAATATGAAAAGATAAATCAAATCCAATGTTTACCTTAAATCTTTGAAGAGAAAATCAATGTTTGGCTGAAGAGAATTTGAGAGAAAATGATTGATAGAAAGTTAGTTACGTAAAATTTGTTTTTAGAAAATAAAAGCTATTTAGTCTTTTTCCAACTCATTTTATTTATTAAGACCATCCTAAAATAAATCAATTAAAATGAAAAATGTTGAAGTAGACCTTTGGTCAATTACTCCTTAAAGATTCAAAGTTATGGTCTTTTACAATTTAGTCACTTGAAAAATAGTTTTCAAAAATCACATTTTAGTCACCAAATCTAAAATGTCTTTCTTTCAAAACTCATTTTCCAAAATTCATTTCACCAAAATCATATACATATAAAATAATGATTTTTAACCATTTATTTCAAATTATTCCTGAAACTAGTCCAACTTGCTCGAACCGATTCTAACGAACTTCCTAGCCAACCCGGCTAACTTTCAAGCCCAAAATCAGGGTGTTACAAGTATAATCAAAACTACCATATCGTATCGGTACAATGTAGGTCGTATCGATACGGCTAAAGAGCAAAATGAGAAATCGTATCGGTACACGAGGTCGTATCAATACCCTTCAGTGCTACTAGAAATCTAAGAAATTGACGAGATAATGGTGTATCGATACGGGTTGAAGTGTATCGATATGCTTGGCTGTTATGTTGGTTAACTAAGGCTTTTCGATGTTCTGTTTTCTTTCGTTTTGATTACTGATTGTTTAGATGTTTAATTGAATGAGTTTGGATGATTGAAAGAAGATGTCTATTGACATGTGAACATGAAACTTGACTCATTGATTATAGGTAATTTTAATTTGGTTGAAGACCCTGTAATTCGTTAGAATTACAAATTGTTCCCTAACCTTCGTTTATAAGCAATTGAGTGCCAAATCGTTGTATGCTTGCAATGGAGATTCTTTTTGTTAGGAGTAAAAATCACATATGATGTTAATGAGTATCTAGACAAGATAAAAAAACATTTAGGGTCGTTTATTGAGGTAAGTCTTCAGTGATTTATTTCAATATTCCATGTGTGACTCGTTCGGTTCGGTAAGCCGTTAGACTAGGTCGAGGGGGTTACAAGTCATACAACATCATGAACATGCATTTTGTGCCTCTTATCATGGTGTAGCAACAAGCGCTCTGGGTAGCCCCTGTTGTTGCCAATATCAACATGTCACCCTTTTACAATTACAGAGTTGTTACACTTTATGTAAGTATAAAAGATCAAAAGTTCATTTTGTGAAACAAATATTTTAATTTTTGATATAACTAAAAACCTAAGGACTAAATTGAAAATGTCAAAACGAATTTTAAGTCCTCGAAATATCCCCATATAATTTTAAGATTATGCTCAAGTTAAAAACAAAGTTTTTTTCAAATATTTTTCTAAGTGTTTAAAGCCAAAACAGTGATTTTCAAGTCCCTGTTTCGAAACGGCCTAAGGCGTTTCGAAACGTTTTCATCACTGCCAACACCTGTTCCGAAACGTGTATCGAAACGGCTTAAGAAAACTTGAACCCGTTTCGAAACGGTCTCACACGTTATGAAACTGTTCTTCATGTTTGATTTGAAAAAGCATAACGGTTGCAATATTTTTAACTGAATATTTATAGATAAATAGGGTGTTTCGAAACGGGCTAAGGTTGTTTCGAAACGACCCTTGACAGTAGCAAATCCATTTCAAAACGAAGCCAAGTGTTTTGAAACATTTCTTAAGTTTAAATTGAAAAACTTGACCGTTGAAGATGTTTTAAACTAATTTTCTAAAAACCGTTAGGGTGTTTCGAAACGGGCTAAGGCTATTTCGAAACGACCCTTGACAGTGGCAAAAGTGTTTCGAAACGGCCCTAAGGCATTTCGAAACGGGCTCTTAAATGCACCCCAATGGCTCTTTCTATTTTAGTCCGTTCCGAAACAGGTACCCCACGTTTCGAAACGGGTTGTTGCAGACTGCATTTTTTGGTGGTGAGATAACTTCCCCAACTGCTCTATTGATGAGTGCAACAACCACAACGGCTAGAAATCAATGAGAAGGTATAAAGAAGACCTCTAAAAGCTCCAGCAACAACTATTGATCCAAAAGCAAACACCCAAACATCAAATCCAAGCAATTGTGCAAAAATCCCATTTTATCTAGAAACCCTAATTGTAATTTTCATTCATATCTTCTTCAATTGGGTTGAGTGCTTGTAATTGGGCTATCATTTGTATTGAGAAATATCTTATTAGCCAACAAATTCCTTTCTTCACTTGTGTGAGGATTGGGTTGATTTTTGGGTAGAAAAATCAACCGAAATTGTAAAGGGTTGCCTCCTTGTCCTAGAAAAGGGGAAGAGCAATTAGTGGAATTGTTGCAAATCCTTAGTGAAGCTAAGGTAGTGGATGTAGAGTTCATTTGGAACTTGAACCACTCTAAATCCCTTGTCTATCATTTTTAATTTGCAATTTCCACCACAAAACTTTAAATTTCTAATTCACCCCCCCTCTTGGTCTATATCGATCTTGCGATCCACTCAACAATTGGTATCAGAGCCTAACTCTTTGAGGATTAACAACCACAAGAGGATTTACTTGGAAGAGTGTGATCATCAAAATATCAAGAGATGACTTCAACCTCCGGTTCCGGCATGTACGAGTCACAATCCACTACAAAGCCTCCCTTCTTCAACGGTGATAACTATTATTTTTGGAAGAATAGAATGCGTCTATTCATCAAGTCAAATGACTATCTTGTGTGGGATGTCATTGAGGATGGGCCATATATTCCATTGAAGCAAGATGGTGAAGGCAAGATGGTGCTAAAGAAGAAAGTGGAGATGAGTGAAGAGGAGAGGAAAAAGATTCAAGTCAATGATAAAGCTCTCCACATGTTATTTTGTGCTTTCGGTCCGGACATCTACTCAAAGGTCTCATCAATTGAAAGTGCTAAAGAAGTGTGGGACACTCTTGAGACCACTTATGAAGGTACCAATGATGTTAAAGAAACTAAGATTAGACTTCTCAATCTTAGCTATGAGAATTTCAAGATGGAGCCCGATGAGACGGTGTCAAAGATGTTTGATCGTTTCTCCACGATTGTCAATGGTCTAAAGGGCTTTGGAGAGATCATACCGGAAGACAAGCTTGTCCGAAAGCTACTCTATTCACTTCCCGAGTCTTGGGACGGGAAGAGAACCGCTATCATCAAAGCAAAGAATTTGAAGACTTTGAAGCTTGATGAGCTTGTGGGTTCTCTCCTTACTCATGATATCATGAAGCAAGGAAGGGAAGATGAGAAGAAGAAAGAAGAGAAAAGGGTAGAGAAGCTAGAGGTTGAGAAGAAGAAGAAGATGGGAATAGCTCTCAAGGCTAAAGCTTCACAATATGATGAGAGCTCATCTTGTGAGGAGGATGAACTTGAAGAATTGGCTATGATAGCCAAACGGTTCTCACGTTTCATGAGGTCCAACCGGGGAAGAAAAATCCAAAGGAAGATGGACTTCAAAGGCAAGAACAAAGAAGAAGGAAAGGATCCTATCATTTTCTTTGAGTGCAAACAACCCGGCCACATACGTTCGGAATGCCCTCAACTCAAGAAGAAGGGCTTTGAGAAGAAGAAGAGACTCAAAGCCAAGCTTGCTACTTGGAGTGATGAGGAGTCATCGGAGGATGATGAACAAGAAGTGGCTAATCTTTGCCTCATGACACTTGAGGAAGATTCCTCTTTGGTAACCTCTAACTCATCTACTTTAGATTTTTCATATGAAGAGTTAAATGATGCATATGATGAGTTACAAGAGGTATATGATGAATTAGTTGAAAAATATAAGGAGTCGGTCATTAGGAATAAAAAGATTATTCTAGAACTAAATGAGAAAAATGACTCACTTACTCAAGCTAATTCTAAATTTGCGAAAAAGATATTAGGATTAAAAGATGAACTAAAATTCTTTCAAGATGAAAACATTGATCTTAATAATCTTTTATCTCAATGTAATTGTGAACACCAAAAGGTGTTGGGTGAGCTAAATGAGCTCAAAAAGTCTTTAAAAATGTGGGTAGTGTCAAGCATGAAGTAGGAGAATCCTCTAGAACACACCAACCTAAGAAAAAGACTAATTACTACAAACAAAGTGGCTACCCTAGACATAGTAGAGCTAAAAGAATTAGAAGTGTATGGGTTCCTAAGGAACTTGTTAAATCTAATAATATTATTGCTATGTCATCTTGGATTCCTAAGGGAACCAAGGTTTTGGGAGCTAACACTCATGGACCCAAAATGATTTGGGTACCAAAAACAAAAGTTTAATATCTTTGTTTGTAGGGGGAGCATTATTACAAGGCCAAAGCACAAAGTCAAAACTCATGGTACCTTGATAGTGGATGCTCGAGGCACATGACCGGAGACAAGAGTAGATTCATGGATCTAAAGCCAAAAAGTGGAAGAGTAGTAACATTTGGTGACAACTCCAAAGGCCACATTAAAGGTATTGGCTCCATAGGTAATCACTCTACTATTCTCATTGAAAATGTTTATATGTCGATGGTCTTAAACACAATTTATTGAGCATAAGTCAATTGTGTGATAAAGGATTTTATGTTTTGTTTGATAAAAATGGATGCAAAATTGTAGACATTAAATCTAATAATATTATGCTCATAGGTCATCGCATAGGGAATATATACATGGTGCATCTAGATTACATTCATACATCTCATGCATGCTTAGTTGCTCAAAATGAAAATGATGCATGGTTGTGGCATAGGAAGCTAGGACATGCTAGCATAAGTGTTTTGGAAAAACTAGTCTCTCTAAATCTAGTTAGAGGTTTACCCAAAATAAAATTTTCAAATGATAAAATTTGTGATGCATGCTCAAAGGGTAAACAACATAAGTCTTCCTTTAAATCCATTAATGATGTTTCTACTAGTAGATGTTTACAACTAATCCACATGGATTTATTTGGGCCAATTAGAACTATGAGCTTGGGTGGTAAGTCTTATGCTTTTGTGCTAGTTGATGATTTTTCTAGATTTACTTGGGTTCTCTTTTTAAGTACTAAAGATGAGGCTTTGGAAAAATTCATCACATTTTCAAAATTAACCCAAAATGATCTTGAACTTAGAATTTCACATATTAGAAGTGATCATGGAACCGAGTTTCAAAATTTAGGGTTTAAAGATTTTTTAAATGAAAATGGTATTAGCCATAATTTTTCGGCTCCTCGAACTCCTCAACAAAATGGGGTAGTTGAGAGGAAAAATAGAACTTTACAAGAAATGGCTAGAACTATGCTTTGTGAAAACAATTTACCTAAATATTTTTGGGCGGAAGCCACAAACACTACTTGTTATATTGTAAATCGAGTAATGATTAGGCCAATTTTAAAGAAAACACCTTATGAAATTTTAAAATCTAAAAAGCCTAACATTAGCTATTTTCACCCTTTTGGGTGCAAATGTTTTGTTTTAAATAATGGAAAAGATAACTTAGGTAAATTTGATGCAAAAAGTGATTAAGCCATTTTTATAGGTTACTCTTTAACCTCTAAATCATATCGAGTATTTAACAAAAGAACTTTAGTAGTAGAAGAATCTATTCATGTTGTATTCGATGATAACCTCCTTCCTAGGAAGGATTCTTGTGATGATGATGATGTAGGGATCATAAATGCCTTTGATGGAGGTCAAACTTCAAAGGAGGATGAGATTCCAACAAAGGAAGAGGACTCACAAGATCCTCCTCTTGAAGCCTTGAAGGACTTGGCTATTGAGGAAAAGGAAGTGAGCTACCTAAGGGAGTTGAACTATGTCAAAGATGGTGAAATCTTGGGTGATCCATCCAAGTGGGTAACCACTCGTTCTTCTCTTAGATTAATGAACAATGTTGCATTTATCTCATGCATAGAGCCTAAAAATATAAAAGAAGCATTGAAAGATGACTTTTGGATTATGGCTATGCAAGAAGAGTTAAATCAATTTGAGAGAAGTAATGTTTGGACATTAGTTGATAGGCCTAGTAATCAATCTACAATAGGAACTAAATGGGTCTTTAGGAAAAAACTAGATGAGAGTGGTAACATTGTGAGAAATAAAGCTAGACTTGTAGCACAAGGTTACACTCAAGAAGAGGGAATAGATTTTGATGAAACCTATGCACCCGTAGCTAGAATGGAAGCCATTAGGATGTTGCTTGCATATGCATGTTATCATAATTTCAAGCTTTTTCAAATGGATGTTAAAAGCGCATTTTTAAATGGTTTTATAAATGAAGAAGTGTATGTGGAACAACCACCGGGTTTTGAAGATTCAAAATTTCCAAATCATGTTTTCAAACTTACCAAAGCTCTTTATGGTTTAAAACAAGCTCCTAGAGCTTGGTATGAAAGGCTTTCAAATTTTTTGATTGAAAAAGGATTTGAAAAAGGTAAGGTGGACACTACACTCTTTATAAAAATGTATAAAAATGACATCTTGGTAGTTCAAATTTATGTTGATGATATTATTTTTGGTTCTACTAATGAATGTCATTGTCAAGAGTTTGCTAAGTTAATGCAAGGTGAATTTGAGATGAGCATGATGGGGGAGCTCTCATTCTTTTTGGGACTCCAAATCAAGCAAAAGAAGGATGGCACCTTCATCAACCAAGAAAAATACATAAAGGATATGCTCAAGAAGTTTGGCTTAGAGAATGCAAAGCCTCAAGTCACTCCTATGAGCTCATCTACAAAGCTTGACAGAGATGAAGGAGGTAAGTGTGTTGACTCTAAGATTTATCGTTCTATGATTGGATCTTTTCTTTACCTTACTGCAAGTAGACCAGATATCTTGTTTAGTGTTTGCTTGTGTGCTAGGTTTCAAGCTAGTCCTAGAGAGTCTCACCTTATAGCCATTAAGAGAATCTTTAGGTACCTTAGAGATACTCCTTGTTTAGGTCTTTGGTATCCTAGAGACTCTACCTTCAACCTTCATGCTTACTCGGATGCGAATTATGGGGGTTGAAAAATTGATAGGAAAAGTACTTCGGGAACTTGTCATTTCTTAGGTAGTATGCTCATATCTTGGTTCTCTAAGAAACAAAATAGTGTAGCCTTATCTACCACCGAAGCCGAGTACATATCCTTAGGGAGTTGTTGTGCTGAAGTCCTTTGGATGAAGCAACAACTCTTAGATTATGGAATTAAAGTTGAAACCATACCCCTAAAATGTGACAACACTAGTGCAATATGTTTAACAAAAAATCCCATCCAACCCTCTAGAACCAAACACATAGAAATAAGGCATCATTTCATTAGAGATCATGTCCTTAAGGAAGATGTGGTTATAGAGTACATAGACACCTTGAATCAACTAGCGGACATATTTACAAAACCCTTAGACAAAGAGCGTTTTTGGTCCCTTAGGAGAGAGTTACGTCTAGCTAGCCTATCTTGACCTTTTAGGACCTCTTTTGTGCTTAAATATGCTTGATCTTGTGAAATGCCATGTTTGTATGCTTAGTCTCCTAATTTCATCCATGCTTATAGCTAGGGGGAGTATGTTTATGCTTGAATATGTTTTGCCTGCTCATTCATGACATTTATGCATGTTAGGCCTAAGAAAACTTCATTTTTCTTCACTTTTAGAGCCTCATCTGCACTTCCAGGCCCAGGTGTATCGAAACGGGAGACCCTGTTTCGATACGGATACCTTAAATCCAGTTTTGAGAGAAGGGCGTTTCGAAACGCCTCCAATGTGTTTCGAAACATTTTGGCTACTGCCAAAGAGTGTATCGAAACATGTTTCAATACGGGTCAACAGGGCTTCGATACGGTCAACACCGTATCGAAACAGTCAGCCTATGGTCTCAAAACGGTCAAACCCTAGTCGTCCCGTTTCGCAACGGTCCTGACCGTTCCAAAACGGCATCGCAGATTGCTTTATTTAGGGCTTTTAATGATAAAATCCTACTTTTTATCAAACTAAAAAAATACCTAAAACCCTAAACCACCTCCCTCTCTATAAATACCCTCTCAAACTCATTGATTTTCACAAAATTGTGAGGGGTTTTACTCTAAAACTCAAGTCTAAGCGAGTTTCATCAACATTGTGCAAGGATTTTTATCAAATCATTCAAAATCCCAAACTAAGGTATTTTTTTATTTTTTTCCTTTTCTTTCGATTTTTGTTTGAATCTTAGGATAGAAAATTTTATTTTTGTCTAAATTATATGTTTTCATGTGTGGGTTTTCAATATCTTGTAAAAAAAATTTCAAAATCTCATATTTTTTTATTCGAATATAAAATTTTTCAGTCGTATTTTTTTTAATTTTTTTGACTGTTTTTTTTTTCTCTTTTTGTTTGTTTTTAATTTGGTTTCAAAAACCTAAGTGGGATTTATTATTGGATTGATTATAAATATCAATGCATACACTTAATTTTAAAACATACTTGCTTCATATTTCTTAGATGGCGGAACAAGCTAACAAAAAGCGTAAGGCCATTCAAACCGGTGATTCGAGCATGCGTCCGAACCTCGCTCAGCTCTTTCAAAAATCCCTTCGTACTCCGGAGATGCGAGCTCGCTTATCTTTTGTCAAGGATTTCGCAGTTCGTAGAGAACGTGTCATTGATCTTGATTTCCTCAATTCCGAGCGATTCCTATTCCGTTATCTCGAGCGTTTGAGTGAGTGGAATCTTCTCTTTTTCTTGAGCATTTCGGATTTTCGCTACAAACACATGGTACTCCTTTTTTACTCTAATGCTCGTTTTATTTATGATGAGACCAAAACCAAGATTATAGGAATTGAATCTTCATATTGGGCAAAAAATTTGTTGTTAATATGGCTCTCTTGGAGTCAATTTTTAAACTTAAAGATGAGGGTCTTGAGGATGAACGTCACTTTGGCACTTTCACCGGTCGGGCACTTACTTTGGATGTGCACGATCGCGTTCTTCACTTGATGGTTTCATGGTTCATTCGACCTTCCGGAGATAAATACTCTCATATCCGTCATACTGATCATTTTTGGCTTGAATGTTTCCGTAGAGGTGAGCGCCCTAATGTTCCTGAAATTATTTTTGCCGAGATGGTCAATAATGTTAAGCTTATTGACACAAACGAGTTGAAGTCTTTTACCTATGGCACAATCTTGAGCTACATCTTTAATGATCTTGGTATCGATTGTACCTACGACTCTCCGGAACCTTGCAAGTCCAAGATTGGTGAGTCCTCCCTTCACAAGTCCGGGTTTACATATGTGAATGATGTTTGGGAAAGAGTTGATAGAGAAGCTGTTCCTCCTCCCGTTGCTCCTCCACCGCAAGTTCAGGTTGGAAACAATGAAGCCCTCACGGCTCTCATTACCGAGCGGTTCAATGCTTTGGATACTAGCATTGCTTCGGGTTTTACTGCCATGGACAATCGTTTGAAAAATGTCGAGGATCGTCTTCATACTCTTGAGACTTCCCATTCAAACTTGGATTTGTCCTTCTCTACTCTCTATGGGCAATGGACGAATTTTCACCGTTCTCAAGTCAAGAGCGATGATGATACTTCGGATGATGATGACGAGGCCTAGGATCTTCATATCATATTATCTATGCATTTTAGGATTAAGATTGCATCTTTATGTCTTATTATGTTTTAGGAACCTATGCTTTTGATCTTTTGTTTGGGATTTTATTAAGAACTTAATGTTGGTTTATGTTTTGGATATTTTGATATTATGAATTAATATTATGGTTGCTTATTAATGCTTATTGGTACTAATCCTTTGTCTTCTCTTTGAGCTTTCATTATTCTTTTTGATCTAACAAAAAGGGGGAGAAGAAATTTAAGAGCCACAAACTAAAATTCGTTTTAAATTTTTAAAAGGTTTTTTAAAGCTTTACAACTTGGATTTCAAGTCAAACATTTTTTTAACTTTAAAAACCTATCTTAAATTAAGGGGGAGTTAGAATATTTTCAAAACTTTCAAAATTCTTAAAAATTCTAACTTTGGTTCTGTTATATCAAAAAGGGGGAGATTGTGAAACAAATATTTTAATTTTGATATAACTAAAAACTTAAAGACTAAATTGAAAATGTCAAAACGAATTTTAAGTCCTCAAAATATCCCCATATAATTTTAAGATTATGCCCAAGTTAAAAACAAAGTTTTTTTCAAATATTTTTCTAAGGGTTTAAAGCCAAAACAGTGATTTTCAAGTCCCTGTTTTGAAACGGCCTAAGGCATTTCGAAACGTTTTCATCACTGCCAACCCCTGTTCCGAAACGTGTATCGAAACGGCTTAAGAACACTTGAACCCGTTTCGAAACGGTCTCACACATTTCGAAACTGTTCTTCATGTTTGATTTGAAAAAGCATAACGGTTGCAATATTTTTAACTGAATATTTAAAGATAAATAGGGTGTTTCGAAACGGGCTAAGGTTGTTTCGAAACGACCCTTGACAGTAGCAAATCCGTTTCGAAACGAAGCCAAGCGTTTCGAAACATTTCTTAAGTTTAAATTGAAAAACTTGACCGTTGAAGTTGTTTTTAACTGATTTTCTGAAAATCGTTAGGGTGTTTCGAAACGGGCTAAGACTATTTCGAAATGACCCTTGACTATGGCAAAAGTGTTTCGAAACGGCCCTAAGGCGTTTCGAAACGGGCTCTTAAATGCACCGCAACGGCTCTTTCTATTTTAGTCCGTTCCGAAACAGGTACCCCGCATTTCGCAACGGGTTGTTGCAGACTGCATTTATGGTGGTGAGATAACATCCCCAACGGCTCTATTGATGAGTGCAACAACCACAACGGCTAGAAATCAATGAGAAGGTATAAAAGAGACCTCTAAAAGCTCCAACAACAGCTATTGATCCAAAAGCAAACATCCAAACATCAAATCCAAGCAATTGTGCAAAAATCCCATTTTGTCTAGAAACTCCAATTGTAATTTTCATTCATATCTTGTTCAATTGGGTTGAGTGCTTGTAATTGGGCTATCATTTGTATTGAGAGATATCTTATTAGCCAACAAATTCCTTTGTTCACTTGTGTGAGGATTGGGTTGATTTTTGAGTAGAAAAATCAACCGAAATTGTAAAGGGTTGCCTCCTTGTCCTAGAAAAGGGGAAGAGCAATTAGTGGAATTGTTGCAAATCCTTAGTGAAGCTAAGGTAGTGGATGTAAAGTTCATTTGGAACTTGAACCACTCTAAATCCCTTGTCTATCATTTTTAATTTGCAATTTCCACCACAAAACTTTAAATTTCCAATTCACCCCCCTCTTGGTCTATATGGATCTTGTGATCCACTCAACACATTTATTAGGCTAATTACGTCATGAGGCATCATAAGCAACGTATTAAACCGTAGAACTCATTTTTCTGACCCTTTTAGTTCAAAATGGGCATTGCTGAGAAAAATGCCTAGTGGGTATCCGTACTCGATTATGTGTACTGGTACTATTGAGTATTATGTGCTCAATTTCCTTCAACCTTTCTAGCTCGCGAAGTGTGTAGAAGTTGGATTTTTGGGTGTTTAAGTGGAAGCTAAAGAATAAGAATTGGACATAAGGATTTATAGTGGTTCGGCCTTCTAAGAAGCACCTACATCCACTACCTTAGCTTCCCACTAAGGATTTTAACCAAATTCACTAAGAATTTCGGCCCCTTTTCTCGGCTTTAGAGGAAACCGTTACAACGATTAAGCTAACTACCCTTAGCTTAATCGAACACTCTTTCACAAGAGAAATTCTAAGCAAAGTTGAAATCCCTCTAATAGGTATTTGTTTGCAATCTTAAGTTCTCACCCAAAACCTATACACTTGAGCAAATTTGACAATTAAGCTCACAAGTGTTGTTGTCTATACAAGAAAATGTACAAATAAGCTCTAAGACAATTTTGACATCATATAGTTGTTGACAATTAAAGCATTTTTCTTATCTTGATGCTTGGAGGTCCCTTTTATACTCCTAATTAAGTTTGTAGCCATTGAAGACCGTTGGGGTTGTTTTGGAGCCATTGGAGACTTTATTTCCCACCATAAATGATGTTCTGTAGATGTCCGTTTCGAAACAATCGAACTCGTTTCGGAACGCCCTTCTTCAGAACTAGCCGTTGGAGTCTGATGCAGTAAGACGTTTCGAAACGCCTCTGGCCGTTTCAAAATACTCTTGATCTGTATTGAAATGGTAGCAACCTCGTTTCAGAACGGGTGACAGTTGAGCTGCAGTTTAAAAAGCAGTTGGGAAAATAGTTGTTGGGGAGGTTTTGACCGTTGGGTGTATCAAAACACCAAAGGGGTGTTTCGAAACGAAACCCTCTCCATATTGAAACGGGCAAGCCCTGTTTCGGTACGAGTTTTGGCAAATTCAAAATGTTTCGATACATGTCCCCCTGTTTCGAAACGGTTACCTTGAAAAGTCTGGTTTGGTTATTTAAAAACGTTTTAAACCTTGCCAAAACCATTTAAAACATCCACAAACCATTTAAACCATTTTGAGTTTTGGCAAATTCAAAATGCTTCATCCACAAACTTTTCAATTTAGTCCAAAACTATTTTTCAATTATTATATCAAAACATTAGTTCTTCAATCTCCCCTTTTTGATATAATAAAACCAACTTGAAAAATTGTTTGGGATTCTCCCCCTTCAAGTTTAAAAATTTGAATAAGAGATTTCAAAATTGACAAGTAATTAAAACTCCCCCTTATTCATTTGAAAATGCAATTTTTCAAACCAAACTCTCGTTTTTTTGTTATATCAAAAAGAATTTAGATAACTTTAAGTTCAAAATAACTTGGGAGGTTAAAAAAATTGACACAAAAAATTAGTTTTAAAATGACTCCGCCTTACTCAAAACATCATCAAAGAATGTTAGTCCAACATATATGATAATCTAGTTGAAATTAAAAAAAAAATACATCAAATTAAACAACTAAAACAACTAGATTTTACTACACTTGAACTCAAGGGAGGATGTGAAGCCTTCATTCTTCATGTGTTCTTCCTTGTGTGCAAGGAGCTCCCACTCAATGTTTGGACTTGTTGATCTATCTCCATCACACCTATCATAAGACAATCAAGTAATTTTTGGTATCCAAATTACTTTGGATCCATACACATTAGTAGCACATAGTTTAGTCCCCTTAGGAATCCATGCACACAAGTAACGATAACTCAAGTACTGGTACCCCCATACACAAGTACAAATAGTTTAGTCCCCTTAGGAATCCATGCATACATTAGTAGCACATATCAAAACATTATTTCTTTAGGTACGGTAACTTAAGTATCGGTACCCTCATACGCGTACCAAAACGATATTGCCTTACTAGAATTGTTGGAGGTTACCTAGTACCGGTACTCGAGCACAAGCATCGATCTGATTCCTCCGATATTGATACTCCCCACACATACCAATACAAATTTAGCTCACTAGAATCCTCTCCCAACCATGGGTACCTGTATGACATAGAGTAGAATACCAATATTGGTTGAATCTCGTACTTATACCCTACTCATAGTTCATCCTTGTATTTCACTCTAAACAAGGGGTATCGGTATTGACACATCGCGTACCAATACTAAAACCTAGAAAATACTTTCTAAGGCTAAGAAATCATGTCTCATATCTCCCCAAACACTCATAACAAGACTATATAATGATCCTACAAGTTATGAGAGTTGTTTAATGTGATTTGCTACCATTTTTACACTTTATTAACATATTTTGCCCGAGTAAGCCATCTAACAAGTCTTCTACACTAAAACACCCCAAAATAACCAATACACAAATCAAGTATACGATGCATCATTTTTATGATGTAAATGAAGACAATGAAGTTAAAAGTGTACTAACCTTACTCCTAAAGCTAAAAGGAAGCTCCTTGCTTCTAAAGTTCTCAAGCTATCTCCATCTCTCTAGCTCTAGAGGAATTTCCAAATTCTTTCACTACATGAGAAATCTGTAAAGCAAATAAAAATTTGGGGGAAGTAAGAAAACACCTAAAGGATGAATAAGAGTTGAAAAACAAGATCAAATTCTTCATTGAACCCACTCTCAAGAACCCTCACCAAAAAGTACTTCTCATAAGTATTTTTTGACATCAATATCAAATACTCTTATTTTAAATCAAACAATCTAAAAGTACTTCTTAAAAGCACTTTCCTACTCCTCCTTTTAAAAAAATGACAAACTTAAACTTAATTGGGTAGAGTTCACAAATGGTCACTAAACTTTTGTTAATTATTCAATTTGGTAAACAAACATTAAACTGCTTCAATGTTACCATTAAAATTTGTGCTTTGCTTAAATTTGGCCGCTGAGCTCTTAATGGACGTGAAGAAAGTAATGTGACAGTTAACAAATTTTGTATAATAACACATTTAGTCCTCTGCATTTGCACATTCAAACAATTTATTTCTAATTCGAATAATAATAATAAATTTAACCCTCAAATAGTTTAAGGTTTATGGATTCTAGATTTAGGGTCTAAGGTTAAATTATTTTTAATTTAAAATAGGGCCAAACTGAAATAATGTGTAATTGAGGGTTAAATTTATTATTATTTTTTGAATTAGGACTAAATTATTTGAAAGTGCAAATGTGGAAGACTAAATGTGTTATTATAAAAAATTTGTTAACTGACACGTCATCTTCTTAACATCTGTTAGGAGCTCAGTGGCCAAATTAAAGTAAATCGCAAAATTTAATGGTAACATTGAAGTTATTGCCAAAGTTTAGTGAGTATTTGTGAACTTTACCCAACTTAATTTAGATGTTGAGAAAATTATAAATTGTTTAAATATTTATAATTTAGAGTTAAGGGGTGATTATGTTCATTTAATAATCTCAAATCAGTTATTTTGTCCATTCTTTGTATTTTTGTAAATTTAGCCCTTGTAGTTTTCCAAAATTAGTAATGTTACTCCTTGTTTTTAATTTAATCAATTTAGCCCTCAAACTTCTTGAATTGCATCAATTTTATCCTTCGACAATCGTTAACTAACATAATCATTATCATCAGTTATCCTTTACCATGTCAAACACTCCATCGTTGAATAATTAACAACTTCTGAGTTAACATGTCCACATGTCAATTTATTTAATAAATTAATGTTCTTCAATAAGATGATAATGAGTCAGTTTTGATGATGTGAAAGTACAATTGACATGATTTTTCTAAAAAAACTAAAATTTTAAAATAATTAAATAATTATGAATCTCTATATTCGTACTACCAAGTCATCAAAATCGATACGTCGTCAGCGACATGGTCGATGATAACGGATGATGTGGAAGCATGTAGTGGCCACATGTGTATAATTTACGGTTTTATTAGTCAACGACAGTCAAGGAACGAAATTAATGCAATTCAAGAGTTTAAAAACTAAATTGATGAAATCAAAAGTAACCACAACATAGCTGGTTTTAGGCGACTACAATTACTAAATTTTTGGAATTAAAAATATGGACAAAATTTATTGATTTGGAACGGGTTATATCACAAAGAAGTACCAAATTATATCAATTTTTATATAGATATCTAAAGTACTTAAGGTATACTTTTCGATTAAAATAAGTACTTAAGGTATACTTTTGGGTCAAATTAAGTACTTAAAGTATATTTTTTTGTCAAAATAAGTACCTAAAGTATATTTTTTTGTCAAAATAGGTACCTAAAGTTTTTTTTTGTCAAAATAGGTACCTAATTTGACCAAAAAGTATTTTAGGTATCTAATTTGTCAAAAAAATATACTTTAAGTACTTATTTTGATAAAAAAAAACACTTTAAGTACTTAAATGAAAAGGTTGGTACATTTTAGATATTTAATATAAGCCATTTTTATCATAAAGTAATATAAGCCATTTCGAACACCTTCAGCCTACACTTTATATAAAAAATCAAAGAAAATGATATTGATAATAAGAAACTTTTTGGGCAGATATCAGAGCCGTATTGCTGTCGTATAATCACAAACGGAATATTTACACAAATATTACTTTTGGGTTTTTTAATTCCAAAAGTAGGGATGCTGAAAAATAATTTACAAATCTAGGGATGTTTACTATGCAGATTCGGAAGACATTGAGTGCACAGCCCGTTTTTGAACAGTGTTTTCCAGGTTGGAACATTGTTCAAAATCGGACTCCTTTCCCTCCCCCTTTGAAGAAACCACGATGCCACGTGGCATTAGCTGGGAGAGTCGGGCACTGTTCAAAATCGGACTGCCTACCCCCCGAGTTTGAACAGTGCACCGAATATATTTGGTGCGGGTGGCAGGCGGTTCACGGGTGGCAGCTTTAGTTAGGGTATTTGTTTTTTTTATTGGTTGATTGGGAGGTGTAATTTGTGTGGTTGAAATTGAAATGAGGCGAAGTTAAATAGGGGTTGTGTTGAAGGTTGAAGAAAGAAGGTAGAAGATAGAGAATGAAGATTTGGAAGAAATTTGTGTGTATTTATATTTTATTTGAGAAAATTATGTTAAAATTATATATATATATTTGTAATGTATGTATTTTTTCTAGTTACCAATTTTTTTTTAATTTTTCAGATTAATAGGGGTTGTGTTGAAGGTTGAAGAAAGAAGGTAAAAATAGAAGAGAAATATTTTGAAGAAAATTTGTGAGTATTTATATTTTATTTGAGAAAATTATGTTAAATTTATATTTGTAATGTATGTATTTTTTTGTAGTTACATTTTTTTATTTTTTCAGATTATTTTTTTAATTTTATAGATGTTAGAATTTTGAAGTTGATGTTTGAAATATTGAAATTTTTTTGTTAAATAGGTTGTTGAAGAGGAGAAGAAGATATTTTGTGAAGAGTTTGAGAAATAGAGATTTGAAGAAATATAGTAAGTATAATGCAATTTTAATTTGGTGGTTAAATTTTATAAATTTATGAAGAGATTAATTTGTTGTTTTTTAAAATTTTGGAGTTGATATTTGAAAATTTTAATTTTTGAATATTTCTATTGTTGTTAATTTTATGTTAGAATTTATTACATTAATTTTATGTTAGAATTTATAAAAACAATGTTTAATACTTTACGAAATGGTCACTAAATAGTTAAAAATGTAGTAAATGAATTTTAAACGTTCTAAAATTTTGTATGCTATTAGAAATATTGTTTTTAAGGTTTCTGTTAAAATTTGGTAATTTTTGAAAATCGTTTGGTACATGAATTCGAATAAAAACAGTTTTTAATACTTTACGAAATGGTCACTAAATAGTGAAAAACATAGTAAATGAGTTTGAAGCGTTCTAAAATTTTGTATGGTATTAGAAATATTATTTTTAAGGTTTATGTTAAAATTTGGTAATTTTTGGAAATCGTTTGATACATGAATTCAAATAAAAATAGTTTGTAATACTTTACGAAATGGTCACTAAACATTTTTTAATTTATAATATCTAGTATTATTTTTAATTCGGTAAAATTAAACGAAATTCAAATTCTAAGCATTTATTTAGTTATTTAGTAGTAGTAGTAGTAGTGTAATAAATGTATTAGAATGAAAATTTTAATTGCGTAGAATTTTACAAAATTGAGTGTTGGGTTATAATATATTCATACTTATCATGTAGGATGGCTGAGCAAGATCCTCTGTTGAGATCTCAGGATGAACACATTAGTAGTTTGCCAGTTCCTAAGATGGTACAATTTTGTTAATAATTGATTTATTAGAAATTCAATTCAATTATGTTAATAATATTTTGTTTGGTTTATCCCTTTATTTATTGATGTGTCAATTACAGTATTTTTAGGATACATTTAAACATCACCTGACCATGGCAAAAAATCCTCCGCGCGGTCAAATCACTGAATGGTTGCAACAATCTGGATTTTATTATGCGACATTCCTTCGAGGGTACAAGTTGGTGCCTGGGTTGATTGCTGCTCTAATTGAGCGTTGGAGGTCGGAAACCCATACGTTCCATATGCCGTGTGGGGAATGCACGATCACACTTGAAGACGTGGTCATGCTTATTGGGGTGCCGGTAAATGGGGCACCATTGATCGGGGCACCATTGACCGGGGAACCTTCGATCGATCAGACTGAAGTTAGACCTAAAGCACTTTGCGGTTATTTTCTCGGGAAGGTGCCGGACAAATCAAATTTGTCAAGAAGTCGCATGAAACTGAGTTGGTTGCAAAAAGAATTCAATCTCAATGAATATAGTTCGATTGATGCGGTTTATAATGTCAGTCGAGCTTATATTCTGCAGCTCATTGGCGGTTTATTGATGGCGGATAAATCTGGCAATCTTGTACATACACGGTATCTACGCTTTTTGATGTACCCGTGGGAAGCTGCTCAATATAGTTGGGGATCGGCCATATTAGCGTTCTTGTATCGTGAGTTGTGCAAGGGCGCTAAAATAGATAATAGTCGTAAGGTTTGAGGTATTGGTGGATGTTTGTTGTTGCTGCAAGCATGGGCTTGGCAGCGACTTCCGTTCTAGACATCGATTACTCGAACACCGGTACAGTTCCCTCTTGTCGCCAGGTAATTATCTTGATTGTAAGTTTAATTTTGTGGTAATTTTAAATTATTTTCTTATTAATTAAAATATTAATTGTGAATTGTATGCAGATGGTGCGTGAAAAAAACGCACACAGGATTGGCAAACAACAACTTGAAAGTGTTTAGAGTGAAAATTGATTTGTATTGTCAGGAGCGGGTATGTGGTTAACTATATTTTTTACATTAATAGTTTTTTTACATTATAGTTAGGTCTTATTATAATAATCATTAATTTTGCAGTTTATTTGGATGTCATACTATGATGATCGCATATTTGTACCAGATGAACTGTTGAAGGATTCTAGCATGTGGTGTACGGTTACACCGTTGATCCACTTTGCGATTGTCGAGTTCCACTTTGCCGACATGGTACTTAGGCAATTTGGATTCCACCAGCCTATTCCGTATCCCCACACTCAGCATGATTATTTGCACAATTATGATGGACGCGGCAGGGCAGATGTTCCGTGGGAAGTCATACACGCTGAGTATGTTACGATGTGGAACAACAGAAATTCAACGATACCAATTCGTGCCGAAATCGAAGAGGACTATTTTGATTTTCAGAGGTCAGAGTACCTGATTTATTTTTTTAATAATGGAAAGCCTTACTTAACTTCGGTCGAAGAACGGGAACAATGTAAAACATTTAAGAAAAAATATGGCGGTAAAGCTGAGTCTTCCAAGACAGCAGCAACGGCCGCATCTCAAAATCTCGTTTGGTCTCAAAATTCTGAAGGTTGGCCAACAACTTGGGAACATTAAGTGCGATCGCCAGTTATTTGGGAAAAAGAACCGACACCAACACATCATGCAGAATAAGTGGGCCAGAGCTCTTCCGATACTCACGAGTTTGCTGATGTTGATTTATACACACCCGAGTTTATTCCTCAACAGTTACCTCGTTACTCAAACTTTGAACGGAGCATGGAATTTTAGGAAATACAAGATTTCCTGAATTCACTAGAGTTTTTACCTCGTTACTCCACGGGTTGCGCGGACACGTACACAACACCGCCTCCCATGCCCTCGGTGAATGAGGAGGATGCTGGAGAGGTGGATGCTGAAGAAAAGGATGGTGAAGAGGTTCTTGAGGAAGAATTGAGGCCACAACGTAAGAGGACCAAAAAACACACCTATTTTTCGACCATATCCGCTCATTGTCAAAAATTACGTAAGCGGATGCAAAAGAAAAACTTATGTTATCTTTATTTGTGTAATAACTTAGAGTACTGATTGAATTTGAATATTTAATTTTCACTATGTGTTTTGTTTTTTATTTATTATTCGTTCGTTGTTTGGTTAAAATATGATATAAATGGTATATTTTCGATAAAATATTGAAAACGTAGTAAATGAATTTGAAACGTTTTAAAATTTTGTGTGCTATTAAAAATATTATTTTTAAGGTTTCTGTTAAAATTTGGTAATTTTTGGAAATCGTTTGGTACATGAATTCGAATAAAAACAATTTTTAATACTTTACGAAATGGTCACTAAATAGTGAAAACGTAGTAAATGAATTTGAAACGTTCTAAAATTTTGTATTCTATTAGAAATATTTTTTTTAGGTTTCTGTTAAAATTTGGTAATTTTTGGAAATCGTTTGGTAGATGAATTCGAATAAAAACAATTTTTAATGCTTTACGAAATGGTCACTGAATAGTGAAAACGTAGTAAATGAATTTGAAACGTTCTAAAATTTTGTATTATATTAGAAATATTGTTTTTAAGGTTTCTGTTAAAATTTGGTAATTTTTGGAAATCATTTGGTAGATGAATTCGAATAAAAACAGTTTTTAATACTTTACGAAATGGTCACTAAATAGTGAAAAACGTAGTAAATCAATTCAGACAATATTTTAAATGCAAACATTATATTTCTTGAATTCAAGTACAATCCGCAAATAATCATTGAGGCACGGCCACATATCTTGGTTCATTGGGACATTTTGATTCCGAATGGCCTTCACCCCTACATATGCTGCATCTCTTGCGTTGGCCTTTCTCTCTGTCAGGAAGATCCATACTCGTGTAGATCCGAGTCGATCTAGGTCGCCCAGTTGGCTTTCTACGTAGTGTCGGATTCGGTAACCATTTATCATGCTCTACTGGCGGCCAATACATAGAATTCGGGATCAGTGGGAACTCAATTTTGTAAATTTCTAATATATGGCTGAGTCTGAAGCATTTATCAACAAATGTGTACGGGTTAACATTGATGAACAAACATGCTGCAACTGCATGAGTACATGGATATCGCCAAGTTTGGAACTCGCTACAGTCACACCAGTTACGTCTGAAATCTACTCGAAATACGTTCGAGTGGGGGGCTCCGTGTCGGGATCTGGAAGCAACAACATCGAAAGTCTGATTATGGCGGTCGAATGCGTGAACCACCAACGTCATTGCCCTCGTCACATTTGTATCCATTTTTTCAACCATTCTCTCCGAAAATAGTTGTCCACTATTTATTAATGATTGTACCTTCTTCCCTTTGACGGCCCAAACCTTAGCCAAACGATAGTATGTCTCGGTTACCAAGCTGGCTATTGGAAGATGACGCGACTCTTTGAGTACTCCATTAATGAACTCCACAAGGTTAGTAGTCATTTGCCCGTATCATCTACCACCTTCATCATATGATTAGGCCCATCTCTCTCTCTCGATGTTGTTGGCCCAACTCCAAACACGCTCACCATATTTCATTAAACCCGCCATCTTCCTTTCAAATTCTGGCTGTTGTAATTGATACCCTGTGCCATAATTATTGTTTCACTTAGAATCGACATAAATCAAAACACATCACTGCATACACATATATAACTTAATTTGAAAGAATGATACTTACCCATGTTCATAATCTCACTGCGAAGGTGCTGATTTTTGAATTTTTCAACGGTATTCTTTCCGATGTGACGAACACAGTATGCAGGGTATGCATAGGGAGGTGTCCAACGACTTTCCTCTCGATTAATTATTGCTTTGATACCCGTCCCTCGATCAAATATAATACAAACCCCATCTTGGATAACCCAAGCTTCAGTAGTTTCCCCTTCAGTAGTTTCAGTAGTATGTGAGAGTATTTCCCATAAAGCCACGTTCCATCAACTTGGATCATACGCTTACAATACAGAAAGTCGTCAATGCATGGCTTGAAAGCCCAGAACTGTAATCCCCCTAGACCCGCCTATGCGTTTCACGGATCCTAGGAAGTCACATTAGGGTCACAAGAGCGACCCACAGTAAAATTTCAAATAAACATATGGTTAAACCTTTAAAATCATAAAACAAATATCTGATTTAAAATACAATTTCAGAAATCGTTAAAAACGATAAAAACAATCATAATACCAGTTGCGGAAAATAGTTCCAGACTCATTTGTATAATACAAACACGACACACATGCCCCCTAGTTACACAGATACCATACTCCCTGACGAGCCGAAGAAACTCCCATACCGACGTTGATAGGTGCAACTTGTCTGATACTTTTATCCTGAGATGGTAAAAACAACATGAGCTTGGGAAAGCTCAGTAATACAGAACTACCAAAAGATGCTATAAGCTCATGCAGACATATGGTAGGCATAACATTTTTATGATGTTCCAGGCAATACTTGTCTCCATTTATGTTTCGCTGATTTAGTGAAGCATTATTCTTGAGGACTACAAGGTTTGTTCTTTCTATGTTACTGAGTATTAAGAGAGAGCTTATTGTTCAGAGAATCAACAGAGTGGTAGGTTGGAGAAGTTAAACCACGAAGATCAGTGTGTTTTAATAAGTTGCAAAACAACATACATAAGTACTTAGCATTATATCCTATGAGCACATAACAAATTAAATGCAAATGTTCAATGTTCAAACAGAAGTTTACAAGAACTACCCTCCAACCTTACACCAATGTGTAGTCCCCCAGAACTGTATACAGAAGGTCTTATCCTAGGCCTGAGGCGTAGGAGCCTACCTAAGGGAATGCCTTAGGTCCAGAAAGACTTACCCTAGGCCTGTGGGCGTAGGAGCTTAACAGAACAGCTGGATCAGGGCTGTGACAGACACTTCAATCATAACCCGAGAGTATACCCCAGATAGTCATAGGTGTTCAGATTCCAGACATGAATAACATATACATGTAACAGACATATTCTATTCAGAGTATCAGAAACAGAAGTTCATGCTTTCGACAGATAAATAGGCATACTATTGAGCATAGCAGACACTCGTTATTCATCATGCAAACAGATTGTACCATCATAGGTCATACTAACAGATCATACTATCGAGTTTATCGGACAATCAGACAATACCATTACAGATCAAGCAATCACATAGCAAGTATACAAATTGAGCAAACATATATCATGTAGGCAGAGAATGTCATCAAACATTATATTATTCATGATTAATTAATTATATAGTTCATTCAACAGAATATAGCACACATGGAACACACTAGATGGGACAGATCATTTCTCGGAGATATTTGGCATTTACGGAAGGGGACATATTAAACTTTTGACAACTTGAACGGAGTTCTGAAATGTGGCTCTTCTTAAAAATGGGGTTCATACTAACGGTTTAACCCAGATATTCAGAAGGGGATACTTCAAGATCTTAGAAAGTTCAGATATATTAAGGGTACATTAGTCCTTTAAGCATACAAGGGCATTATGGTCATTTTGACGTTCATAGACATTCTGGTAATTATACCAACATTGAAAGCAATGGTTCACAGAACTCGGGTATCATATTTGCTCATTAATTTTCTATCCAGACATTCAAGAATTTCTAAAATAAAGTATTTTAAGTTATCGAATATTTTCAGTGATGTTCCAATTATTTAAGCTATTATGGCCTTTCAGTTATTTTAGTCTTATTAACAATTCCAGAATTTCGTCAAATACATATTTACTGATTAACTCAGGAGGGTATTTCGGTTATTTTAGACTGAGATAGATCTACCATTTCTTTCTGAATTACCATTTGGTACCTCCATCGTTCACTTACTTAAACGAGATTAAGGAGTCCTAACTCTCCGGCCCTTTACAGAAAATTCATTTATTTCAGAACTTGTGGTTTATCGACATTCAAATTAATCAGACATTTCGGTGCTCGAGGGCATTACCATCTTTTCGGTCATTGGATCATTCTTATCAAATTCACGTATTACTGTCATAAGGGTCGACTTAGGATGTCAACACTATTTCCAGAAAATTCTTATTCATGTGTTAAACAGAGATTGAGAGATTATCCAAGTTTGTATCATACGTATTGCATAATGATGCCGAATGCAGATTTTAGGTCATTTCCTTTAATATATGAGTAGTTTGGTCAAACTTATACTTTAAGGGTATTTTCGTAATTTTATATCCAACATCTCATACTCCACATTCTGAACATTGACTCTTAGACATCATTGATAGAGTTTCAGATTTAATTGTATTATTTATTACTATTAGCACTTTCGATACTCCCGGTCTATTAATATTCTTATCTGAATTCTATTTATATTCTTATCTGAATACTTTGATCTTACTGATTCTGATACTTAATTTTCGTATCGAATTCGGCTTAAGCAGAGTTCACAGATACACTTCATCACAAACATGCATGCTTTAACCGGATATCAACATGTGCATAAAGCATACAAGGGGTAGTAATGTATTACCTTAGTTCCGAGTTATACCGGTTGACTCCTGATACTACATTCGATCGCATTAGAATCCGGACTGGATGTCCCATGACATTTCGAATACCGAGATACTTGCATACCCATCGAACTGGCTTCGTCAGCCGGTCGCCGGAACATTGCCAAAATGCCGAATCTACCCAAACAGAGCTGAGCTGCCGGAAACATGTGATACTCCGGTGAGGTCATTAACGGTGTCGGACGGGCTGTTGCTTGGGCGGGCTTTGCTTGCTGTCGCGTCAGGAGCTCAGATCCGATGTCCGTTTCACGAACGGACGGCAACCGAGGTCGGAAAGCTTAGAAAACCGAAGAGAGAGTTTGGTTTCCGACGAACCTTCAATCGACTCTCCACGGCGGACGACAGCCGTTCTCTGAGAGTGGAGCACAGGCTGGGGTCAGGGTGCAACGGCGGACAAAGCGACACCGGCGGTGACAGCCACGGTGCGGCGGTGAGGGCAGATCGGGGTTCGATCGGACGAAGGGGAAGATGGGTTTGTTAGGTCGAACCTTTAACGGGTTTTCATCGGCGTTGGGCGGCTCGGTAGCGCGCGTGGTTGGCGGCGCTGGGCTCGGGGCTGGTCGACGCACACGCCGGTGGTGGCGGTGTTTCGCACGGCGGAGCGGTGAGGGGAGGCCGGGGAAAGAGAACGGGGAAGGTGAAGAGGTTTCCTAGGGAAAATTTTTCAGATCCAATCCCCCCCTTTTTTCATCTGATACATTTAATCTGGAAAAAGGGGGTGGTTAGGATATTTTAAATTTAATATTATATATTTTTTTTATTGTTACAATTCTCCCCTCCTTAAGAAAAATTTCGTCCTCGAAATTTACTTGAATCAAACAGATGCAGAAACTGTTTTCTCATGGATCATTCGATCTCCCAAGTAGCCTCACTAGGACTCCGATTTCTCCACTGAACTTTAACCATCGGAATGCGTCGGTTTCTCAGAACTCTCTCATCAAAATCCAAGATCCGAATCGGTTCCTCCTTGTAGGATAAGTCTGGCCTCAACTCTACATCCTGAACTTGAATGACATGACTATGATCTGGATGGTATTGCCTCAACATGGACACATGGAAGACATTATGTATACGACCGAGCTGAGGAGGTAACTCCAGCTGATAGGCAACTGGCCTAACTCTCTTTATGATACGGTACGGCCCAATAAATCTCGGACTCAACTTACTTTTTTTTTCCTTAGAACTTTCTTCCATGGAGATACTTTCAGAAAGACTTGATCACCGACTTCAAACTCAATATCTTTCTTCTCCGATCAGCATAAGATTTTTGTCTATCAAATGCCTCTTTCATCCAATCATGTACTAAAACTTATCCAATCAGGGTATCCTTGTTTCTCATGACGCTCAGAAGGTCACAGATCAATTTGGTATCGATCCGGTCACTCGGGCTGACATTAGACCCAAAACATCTCATGATGCACGTCAACCCAATTGGTTAACTGTAGTACATAAATCGATACAGAGCTTCATACGGAGCCGCACGAACACTTGTCTCGTAGCTGCTATTATTATAGCATACTCAGTCAAGAATACAAAACATTCTCGCCACCACAGAAGTCGATCATACAGTCTGAAAGTACGTCTATCAGAATCTGAATTACTCTTCAAGGTTGACAACAATTTACGGATGAACTGTGCGTGAAGTTTATGCGAGTACTCAAAGCGTCAACCAGGGCCCTCCAGAATCAGGATGTAACACCAAATTTCAATCAGGGATGATATTTATCGATATATCAAGCCACACCATAGAGGAGATGCCTTTCCTCATACTGATCGAACACAACTAAGGTCATTAGCGGATATCACTTACCTTCAACGAAATTTTCAGACAACTAATTCTTTTGTATTTAACAGAGGCACCACAGATTATACCCTTTCTGCACAATTGCAAATACTTCACTCTGAAGTTCATAAGTTTTTTTTTTCACATTTTCGTTAGGGTAATTTCAAACACATTCGTTATCACCGAATAGTCTTTCATGAAATATTACACCGGTTAACCCGCATGATCAAACATTTATTCTTAATCTGATTCATAAGTACAAATCATCTCAAGTTCCTTATCCAGATTCAAATTCAACCATTTAATTCAAAACACAGACAAATGTTATAGACATTTTCTGTAAGCAGATGTTGAGCTATGGAAGGCAGAATACTCAGATTTGGTTATTTCAAGAGAAATGATTCAACATCAGAGTTTCGGCTCAGTGGAGTACGGTCAGGACCTAGGGGCATGCACATACCAGACACCCTATGACAGACGATCGGCCGATCTACCCAGAATGACGCAACTCTAAGCTCTGATACCACTAAATGTAATCCCCCTAGACCCGCCTATGCGTTTCACGGATCCTAGGAAGTCACATTAGGGTCACAAGAGCGACCCACAGTAAAATTTCAAAAAAACATATGGTTAAACCTTTAAAATCATAAAACAAATATCTGATTTAAAATACAATTTCAGAAATCGTTAAAAACGATAAAAACAATCATAATACCAGTTGCGGAAAATAGTTCCAGACTCATTTGTATAATACAAACACGACACACATGCCCCCTAGTTACACAGATACCATACTCCCTGACGAGCCGAAGAAACTCCCATACCGACGTTGATAGGTGCAACTTGTCTGATACTTTTATCCTGAGATGGTAAAAACAACATGAGCTTGGGAAAGCTCAGTAATACAGAACTACCAAAAGATGCTATAAGCTCATGCAGACATATGGTAGGCATAACATTTTTATGATGTTCCAGGCAATACTTGTCTCCATTTATGTTTCGCTGATTTAGTGAAGCATTATTCTTGAGGACTACAAGGTTTGTTCTTTCTATGTTACTGAGTATTAAGAGAGAGCTTATTGTTCAGAGAATCAACAGAGTGGTAGGTTGGAGAAGTTAAACCACGAAGATCAGTGTGTTTTAATAAGTTGCAAAACAACATACATAAGTACTTAGCATTATATCCTATGAGCACATAACAAATTAAATGCAAATGTTCAATGTTCAAACAGAAGTTTACAAGAACTACCCTCCAACCTTACACCAATGTGTAGTCCCCCAGAACTGTATACAGAAGGTCTTATCCTAGGCCTGAGGCGTAGGAGCCTACCTAAGGGAATGCCTTAGGTCCAGAAAGACTTACCCTAGGCCTGTGGGCGTAGGAGCTTAACAGAACAGCTGGATCAGGGCTGTGACAGACACTTCAATCATAACCCGAGAGTATACCCCAGATAGTCATAGGTGTTCAGATTCCAGACATGAATAACATATACATGTAACAGACATATTCTATTCAGAGTATCAGAAACAGAAGTTCATGCTTTCGACAGATAAATAGGCATACTATTGAGCATAGCAGACACTCGTTATTCATCATGCAAACAGATTGTACCATCATAGGTCATACTAACAGATCATACTATCGAGTTTATCGGACAATCAGACAATACCATTACAGATCAAGCAATCACATAGCAAGTATACAAATTGAGCAAACATATATCATGTAGGCAGAGAATGTCATCAAACATTATATTATTCATGATTAATTAATTATATAGTTCATTCAACAGAATATAGCACACATGGAACACACTAGATGGGACAGATCATTTCTCGGAGATATTTGGCATTTACGGAAGGGGACATATTAAACTTTTGACAACTTGAACGGAGTTCTGAAATGTGGCTCTTCTTAAAAATGGGGTTCATACTAACGGTTTAACCCAGATATTCAGAAGGGGATACTTCAAGATCTTAGAAAGTTCAGATATATTAAGGGTACATTAGTCCTTTAAGCATACAAGGGCATTATGGTCATTTTGACGTTCATAGACATTCTGGTAATTATACCAACATTGAAAGCAATGGTTCACAGAACTCGGGTATCATATTTGCTCATTAATTTTCTATCCAGACATTCAAGAATTTCTAAAATAAAGTATTTTAAGTTATCGAATATTTTCAGTGATGTTCCAATTATTTAAGCTATTATGGCCTTTCAGTTATTTTAGTCTTATTAACAATTCCAGAATTTCGTCAAATACATATTTACTGATTAACTCAGGAGGGTATTTCGGTTATTTTAGACTGAGATAGATCTACCATTTCTTTCTGAATTACCATTTGGTACCTCCATCGTTCACTTACTTAAACGAGATTAAGGAGTCCTAACTCTCCGGCCCTTTACAGAAAATTCATTTATTTCAGAACTTGTGGTTTATCGACATTCAAATTAATCAGACATTTCGGTGCTCGAGGGCATTACCATCTTTTCGGTCATTGCGATCATTCTTATCAAATTCACGTATTACTGTCATAAGGGTCGACTTAGGATGTCAACACTATTTCCAGAAAATTCTTATTCATGTGTTAAACAGAGATTGAGAGATTATCCAAGTTTGTATCATACGTATTGCATAATGATGCCGAATGCAGATTTTAGGTCATTTCCTTTAATATATGAGTAGTTTGGTCAAACTTATACTTTAAGGGTATTTTCGTAATTTTATATCCAACATCTCATACTCCACATTCTGAACATTGACTCTTAGACATCATTGATAGAGTTTCAGATTTAATTGTATTATTTATTACTATTAGCACTTTCGATACTCCCGGTCTATTAATATTCTTATCTGAATTCTATTTATATTCTTATCTGAATACTTTGATCTTACTGATTCTGATACTTAATTTTCGTATCGAATTCGGCTTAAGCAGAGTTCACAGATACACTTCATCACAAACATGCATGCTTTAACCGGATATCAACATGTGCATAAAGCATACAAGGGGTAGTAATGTATTACCTTAGTTCCGAGTTATACCGGTTGACTCCTGATACTACATTCGATCGCATTAGAATCCGGACTGGATGTCCCATGACATTTCGAATACCGAGATACTTGCATACCCATCGAACTGGCTTCGTCAGCCGGTCGCCGGAACATTGCCAAAATGCCGAATCTACCCAAACAGAGCTGAGCTGCCGGAAACATGTGATACTCCGGTGAGGTCATTAACGGTGTCGGACGGGCTGTTGCTTGGGCGGGCTTTGCTTGATGTCGCGTCAGGAGCTCAGATCCGATGTTCGTTTCACGAACGGACGGCAACCGAGGTCGGAAAGCTTAGAAAACCGAAGAGAGAGTTTGGTTTCCGACGAACCTTCAATCGACTCTCCACGGCGGACGACAGCCGTTCTCTGAGAGTGGAGCACAGGCTGGGGTCAGGGTGCAACGGCGGACAAAGCGACACCGGCGGTGACAGCCACGGTGCGGCGGTGAGGGCAGATCGGGGTTCGATCGGACGAAGGGGAAGATGGGTTTGTTAGGTCGAACCTTTAACGGGTTTTCATCGGCGTTGGGCGGCTCGGTAGCGCGCGTGGTTGGCGGCGCTGGGCTCGGGGCTGGTCGACGCACACGCCGGTGGTGGCGGTGTTTCGCACGGCAGAGCGGTGAGGGGAGGCCGGGGAAAGAGAACGGGGAAGGTGAAGAGGTTTCCTAGGGGAAAATTTTTCAGATCCAATCCCCCCCTTTTTTCATCTGATACATTTAATCTGGAAAAAGGGGGTGGTTAGGATATTTTAAATTTAATATTATATATTTTTTTTATTGTTACAATTCTCCCCTCCTTAAGAAAAATTTCGTCCTCGAAATTTACTTGAATCAAACAGATGCAGAAACTGTTTTCTCATGGATCATTCGATCTCCCAAGTAGCCTCACTAGGACTCCGATTTCTCCACTGAACTTTAACCATCGGAATGCGTCGGTTTCTCAGAACTCTCTCATCAAAATCCAAGATCCGAATCGGTTCCTCCTTGTAGGATAAGTCTGGCCTCAACTCTACATCCTGAACTTGAATGACATGACTATGATCTGGATGGTATTGCCTCAACATGGACACATGGAAGACATTATGTATACGACCGAGCTGAGGAGGTAACTCCAGCTGATAGGCAACTGGCCTAACTCTCTTTATGATACGGTACGGCCCAATAAATCTCGGACTCAACTTACTTTTTTTTTCCTTAGAACTTTCTTCCATGGAGATACTTTCAGAAAGACTTGATCACCGACTTCAAACTCAATATCTTTCTTCTCCGATCAGCATAAGATTTTTGTCTATCAAATGCCTCTTTCATCCAATCATGTACTAAAACTTATCCAATCAGGGTATCCTTGTTTCTCATGACGCTCAGAAGGTCACAGATCAATTTGGTATCGATCCGGTCACTCGGGCTGACATTAGACCCAAAACATCTCATGATGCACGTCAACCCAATTGGTTAACTGTAGTACATAAATCGATACAGAGCTTCATACGGAGCCGCACGAACACTTGTCTCGTAGCTGCTATTATTATAGCATACTCAGTCAAGAATACAAAACATTCTCGCCACCACAGAAGTCGATCATACAGTCTGAAAGTACGTCTATCAGAATCTGAATTACTCTTCAAGGTTGACAACAATTTACGGATGAACTGTGCGTGAAGTTTATGCGAGTACTCAAAGCGTCAACCAGGGCCCTCCAGAATCAGGATGTAACACCAAATTTCAATCAGGGATGATATTTATCGATATATCAAGCCACACCATAGAGGAGATGCCTTTCCTCATACTGATCGAACACAACTAAGGTCATTAGCGGATATCACTTACCTTCAACGAAATTTTCAGACAACTAATTCTTTTGTATTTAACAGAGGCACCACAGATTATACCCTTTCTGCACAATTGCAAATACTTCACTCTGAAGTTCATAAGTTTTTTTTTTCACATTTTCGTTAGGGTAATTTCAAACACATTCGTTATCACCGAATAGTCTTTCATGAAATATTACACCGGTTAACCCGCATGATCAAACATTTATTCTTAATCTGATTCATAAGTACAAATCATCTCAAGTTCCTTATCCAGATTCAAATTCAACCATTTAATTCAAAACACAGACAAATGTTATAGACATTTTCTGTAAGCAGATGTTGAGCTATGGAAGGCAGAATACTCAGATTTGGTTATTTCAAGAGAAATGATTCAACATCAGAGTTTCGGCTCAGTGGAGTACGGTCAGGACCTAGGGGCATGCACATACCAGACACCCTATGACAGACGATCGGCCGATCTACCCAGAATGACGCAACTCTAAGCTCTGATACCACTAAATGTAATCCCCCTAGACCCGCCTATGCGTTTCACGGATCCTAGGAAGTCACATTAGGGTCACAAGAGCGACCCACAGTAAAATTTCAAAAAAACATATGGTTAAACCTTTAAAATCATAAAACAAATATCTGATTTAAAATACAATTTCAGAAATCGTTAAAAACGATAAAAACAATCATAATACCAGTTGCGGAAAATAGTTCCAGACTCATTTGTATAATACAAACACGACACACATGCCCCCTAGTTACACAGATACCATACTCCCTGACGAGCCGAAGAAACTCCCATACTGACGTTGATAGGTGCAACTTGTCTGATACTTTTATCCTGAGATGGTAAAAACAACATGAGCTTGGGAAAGCTCAGTAATACAGAACTACCAAAAGATGCTATAAGCTCATGCAGACATATGGTAGGCATAACATTTTTATGATGTTCCAGGCAATACTTGTCTCCATTTATGTTTCGCTGATTTAGTGAAGCATTATTCTTGAGGACTACAAGGTTTGTTCTTTCTATGTTACTGAGTATTAAGAGAGAGCTTATTGTTCAGAGAATCAACAGAGTGGTAGGTTGGAGAAGTTAAACCACGAAGATCAGTGTGTTTTAATAAGTTGCAAAACAACATACATAAGTACTTAGCATTATATCCTATGAGCACATAACAAATTAAATGCAAATGTTCAATGTTCAAACAGAAGTTTACAAGAACTACCCTCCAACCTTACACCAATGTGTAGTCCCCCAGAACTGTATACAGAAGGTCTTATCCTAGGCCTGAGGCGTAGGAGCCTACCTAAGGGAATGCCTTAGGTCCAGAAAGACTTACCCTAGGCCTGTGGGCGTAGGAGCTTAACAGAACAGCTGGATCAGGGCTGTGACAGACACTTCAATCATAACCCGAGAGTATACCCCAGATAGTCATAGGTGTTCAGATTCCAGACATGAATAACATATACATGTAACAGACATATTCTATTCAGAGTATCAGAAACAGAAGTTCATGCTTTCGACAGATAAATAGGCATACTATTGAGCATAGCAGACACTCGTTATTCATCATGCAAACAGATTGTACCATCATAGGTCATACTAACAGATCATACTATCGAGTTTATCGGACAATCAGACAATACCATTACAGATCAAGCAATCACATAGCAAGTATACAAATTGAGCAAACATATATCATGTAGGCAGAGAATGTCATCAAACATTATATTATTCATGATTAATTAATTATATAGTTCATTCAACAGAATATAGCACACATGGAACACACTAGATGGGACAGATCATTTCTCGGAGATATTTGGCATTTACGGAAGGGGACATATTAAACTTTTGACAACTTGAACGGAGTTCTGAAATGTGGCTCTTCTTAAAAATGGGGTTCATACTAACGGTTTAACCCAGATATTCAGAAGGGGATACTTCAAGATCTTAGAAAGTTCAGATATATTAAGGGTACATTAGTCCTTTAAGCATACAAGGGCATTATGGTCATTTTGACGTTCATAGACATTCTGGTAATTATACCAACATTGAAAGCAATGGTTCACAGAACTCGGGTATCATATTTGCTCATTAATTTTCTATCCAGACATTCAAGAATTTCTAAAATAAAGTATTTTAAGTTATCGAATATTTTCAGTGATGTTCCAATTATTTAAGCTATTATGGCCTTTCAGTTATTTTAGTCTTATTAACAATTCCAGAATTTCGTCAAATACATATTTACTGATTAACTCAGGAGGGTATTTCGGTTATTTTAGACTGAGATAGATCTACCATTTCTTTCTGAATTACCATTTGGTACCTCCATCGTTCACTTACTTAAACGAGATTAAGGAGTCCTAACTCTCCGGCCCTTTACAGAAAATTCATTTATTTCAGAACTTGTGGTTTATCGACATTCAAATTAATCAGACATTTCGGTGCTCGAGGGCATTACCATCTTTTCGGTCATTGCGATCATTCTTATCAAATTCACGTATTACTGTCATAAGGGTCGACTTAGGATGTCAACACTATTTCCAGAAAATTCTTATTCATGTGTTAAACAGAGATTGAGAGATTATCCAAGTTTGTATCATACGTATTGCATAATGATGCCGAATGCAGATTTTAGGTCATTTCCTTTAATATATGAGTAGTTTGGTCAAACTTATACTTTAAGGGTATTTTCGTAATTTTATATCCAACATCTCATACTCCACATTCTGAACATTGACTCTTAGACATCATTGATAGAGTTTCAGATTTAATTGTATTATTTATTACTATTAGCACTTTTGATACTCCCGGTCTATTAATATTCTTATCTGAATTCTATTTATATTCTTATCTGAATACTTTGATCTTACTGATTCTGATACTTAATTTTCGTATCGAATTCGGCTTAAGCAGAGTTCACAGATACACTTCATCACAAACATGCATGCTTTAACCGGATATCAACATGTGCATAAAGCATACAAGGGGTAGTAATGTATTACCTTAGTTCCGAGTTATACCGGTTGACTCCTGATACTACATTCGATCGCATTAGAATCCGGACTGGATGTCCCATGACATTTCGAATACCGAGATACTTGCATACCCATCGAACTGGCTTCGTCAGCCGGTCGCCGGAACATTGCCAAAATGCCGAATCTACCCAAACAGAGCTGAGCTGCCGGAAACATGTGATACTCCGGTGAGGTCATTAACGGTGTCGGACGGGCTGTTGCTTGGGCGGGCTTTGCTTGATGTCGCGTCAGGAGCTCAGATCCGATGTTCGTTTCACGAACGGACGGCAACCGAGGTCGGAAAGCTTAGAAAACCGAAGAGAGAGTTTGGTTTCCGACGAACCTTCAATCGACTCTCCACGGCGGACGACAGCCGTTCTCTGAGAGTGGAGCACAGGCTGGGGTCAGGGTGCAACGGCGGACAAAGCGACACCGGCGGTGACAGCCACGGTGCGGCGGTGAGGGCAGATCGGGGTTCGATCGGACGAAGGGGAAGATGGGTTTGTTAGGTCGAACCTTTAACGGGTTTTCATCGGCGTTGGGCGGCTCGGTAGCGCGCGTGGTTGGCGGCGCTGGGCTCGGGGCTGGTCGACGCACACGCCGGTGGTGGCGGTGTTTCGCACGGCGGAGCGGTGAGGGGAGGCCGGGGAAAGAGAACGGGGAAGGTGAAGAGGTTTCCTAGGGGAAAATTTTTCAGATCCAATCCCCCCCTTTTTTCATCTGATACATTTAATCTGGAAAAAGGGGGTGGTTAGGATATTTTAAATTTAATATTATATATTTTTTTTTATTGTTACAAGAACAGTCGATGGAAAAATCTATACCCTTGAAGCAATTGCCCTTGTCAGTCGTACGCATCTTTTGTTTGATACCTGCCTAAGGTGCCTGGGATGAACTGTGTCATTGCCATCAACAACGTTGGTAGCTCATTATACGTTGTGTCATAATCACCGTACACTGAATTCAATGCCTTTTCCCTTGCACGTCACCCCTTCTTGTATTGTATTTGATATTGAAATAGTTGTGCAACGGTTGCTTGAATGGTTAAAACTGGAACCCTTAGATTTGCTTCGACCAACTTCATCACGTGATGGCTTATTACGCTGGAGTCCAATTTCTTGTGGTCCTGGTCGATGGATGTTCGTAAACATGTGTGATCGCCATTGTACTTCGTGACCTCCCAATGACCACTCTTCTTAAGCTTCGTTACATGAATCTTCCAGTTGCACCCTGCTCCGTACTTCACATACTTCGCAAGGAAAGTTTTTGTGTTGGGTTCAACAACCGCATAATCTACATGTTGTCTGATATTATACTCTTTAATTGCCAATATAGCTTCGTCCTTTGCCTTAAATTCCAGCCCCTCAGCCAAGTCGCCATTCTGACTGGAACTTATTTGGGCCATATCTGGAAATTGTGGTGCCCTCATCGCATCGAAATCCACCGAGTGCATATGAGTAAGAGCTTCGTATAATGTAATGTCACTCTCGGTCAGAACAAATTATCCAACACCGAAGTCAGGGGCTTGACCATCGTTTTTCGGGAACAAATCAGGGTCCCCAATATCTTCATCTTCGCCGGAATCTTCTAATGATTCTCCCCATCAGCCACGTCCAAGTGCAATATTAGCATCAACATCAACAGTCGGTCTGTACGATGGATCATATGTTGACGGCCCACCATCATGAAATCCACTAGATGTCCCAGTTGCCAACATTGCAACAAAACTGCCTCCGGACATATCAATTTCGTTACCGACACCCATTTGACTGGATTCCCCGGTTGCATTTCTAGAGGGGCCGGGAATATCAAGCATCGTGGCAAACATCTCGACATTTCGAATTCCCATTGACTAATGCTCTGCGATCATAACTTCCACATCTTCATTATCTTTGAGAGCAATCACGGAATGTATGACTGGATTCGAACATGTCATCCACCGGTATTGCAAACTATGAATCGGAGCTCCAATTTTTTCTGATATCTCCTCTTTCAATACTCGAAATGTGATTTCTTTGTTAATTCTCATCTTCGTAGGCCTCTCCGAATGAAATACGACACCAACATCAGATTTTACCATTTGTTCGTTGTAATGGACAGTCACAAAAATATTGTTGTTTCTCATTTTCTCTGTATATTCGAAAAAATATTTTACAATTAATTTTCAAATAACATAAAAAATATACAGATAAAAAAATATTTCAAAACAACTTGCATTTTTTTCTTCCAACTTTCTTCTTCTTCTTCTTCTCTCTCTTTACTCAAATATAACTTAAACGGTTTTCTATCAAACTACATTCTTCAACACTAAATGAACCTATTTAAAATAAAATCCAACTTGAATATTTACCTATAATACCCCTACACGAAATTTAATATTCACTAACAGATTTACAATAAAAAAACTACAGTACCCCTACATAATTTAAAATTATTTAACAATTAATTTTTTTTACTAACCTACACCACTATTATTTCACATCACTAAAACCAACACCTGCACCTATATCACATCACTGAAACCCTACACCTGCACCTACAAACACTATTATTTCACATCATTGAAATCTACATCTGCACCTACACATGCACCTATATCACATCACTGAAACCCTACACTTGCACCTACATCACTATTATTTCACATCACTGAAACCTACATCTGCACCTACACCTGCACCTATATCACATCACTGAAACTTTACACCTGCTCCTACACCACTATTATTTCACATCACTGAAACCCTACACCTGCACCTATATCAATTAAAAATATTTTAAATCAAATTAAAAAATATTAATTAAAATAATTATTCGAATATTTTTTCAGTCTAAAAATATTGATCATTGGATTAAAAATTAAGTTATATTTTAGTACATAATTAGTGTAGAATATTCTTTCAAATATAAATAAAAATTAAGATATCATATTTATAATATTTAATATTCAAATAATAATTACTTATTATTTTATATTCGATCTAAAATTAAAATAAAAAATATCACCTCTTATTCATCCAATCAAACCCCCAAATTCAGTCAACCCATGCACCTACACCTAAACCTACACCTCCCATTCACCCAATTAAAAAAATAGATTTGATGGTAAAAGCCTGCACACCCAATTAAAAAAAATCAGATTCAAAGACCCGTGAACCCGCCTGCCACCCACCCAAAATTATTCGGTGCACTGTTTAAACTCGGGGGTAGGCAGTCCAATTTTGAACAGTGCCCGGCCTGCACACCCAATTAAAAAAAATTAAGACTTAAAAGCCTGCCACCCGCACCAAATATATTCAGTGGACTGTTCAAAATCGGGGGGTGGGCAGTCCGATTTTGAACAGTGTCTGACTCTCCCAGCTAATGCCACGTGGCAGCGTGGTTTCTTCAAGGGGAGAGGAATCCGATTTTGAACAGTGTTCCAGCTTGGAAAACAATGTTCAAAAACGGGCTGTGCACTGGTGGTGTTCTGAACAGTAAACATCCCTAGATTTGTAAATAATTGTTCAGCATCCCTACTTTTGGAATTAAAAAACCCAAAAGTAATATTTGGGTAAATATTCCAATCACAAACCAAAACGCTTTGATTTTATTGCAGAATGACTGATCCATTGGATTTGGACTGTATGGAGTGGTATTATTGTCCACGTACATCCACATCACCCACCCACCCAACCACATTAGATTCCTAGACCTGGTTTCGAATAGAATAGAAATTCACCCATGGAGCTAGGGATGGGCATTTTACCCGGACTCGACGGGTTTTGACCCGACTCAGTTCAATCGAGTCGAATTTTTTAATAAAAAAACCCGGGTTCGGGTTGGGTTTTTATTAAGGGTAAATTCGGGTCGGGTTTAGGGTGGAAACTATCTGACCCGACCCGAAACTAATGGTGTAATTTTTCCTTAAATATTTTAGGGATATTTATAATAATATCCCTCTTTATATATATATTTTATAATTAAGTCCTTAAAATTGAATTTTTATTTATAATTTAGTCATTTAAATTATATTTTTTACAATTAAGTCCCTTAAAATTATTTTTTATAATTAGGTCCCTAAAATTAATTTATTTTATATGGGTTGGGTTGGGGTAAGATTTAGTATATTTATTTTAGGGTCGAGTTTTTTAAAGAATAATGACGTGGCGGGTCGGGTACGGGTTTAGGGTGTTTATTTTCGGAACAAGTCTGGGTGGGCCAAAAACCCGACCCGTGCTCATCCCTACACGGAGCTTGTGGGCTCCGAAAAGATAAAGGGGAAGACGTGGAAGTGATGCACGAAAGAGATCGTCGAGGACGTACAAAATATGGTTGAGACTAGGGATGTAAAAAGTTGACCCGGCCTGTAAAACTAATTGAAACTGACTTGAGTCAGAACTACTTGTAATTCGAGGTGTTGGTGATCCGAAATCTAATTGAGTCTGAACTGGTGTTGACCTGAACCCGAGTTGGACCTGGAACTTTTGGATCTGAACCCGACCTGAGAACGACATGACACTAAATTTAACCTAATAATATGATAACCGAACCCTACCTGCATCCGACATGATATGAACCTAAACCGAGATTAACCTGGTAAATAATTGATATTACTCGACTTGTTATCAACATGACATATTATGAACCTAGTCTGTAATTGACTCAACTTGTAAATGACCTGACTTGTTATTGAACTAATATGATATTTACCTGACTTGGTATTTATCTGACTTGTAAGAACTAAGAAGTTACAATTGATGAATTTGTGAGATTATGAATTTATTATATTATAGTGTGACAAAATGCATCTTTACAATTTAAGGTGCATGATCAACTATGATCATTAAATTAATATTTTGTTTTTTATATTTATAAATTATAGTATATGAAAATATTTAAAAGTTTTATTAAATATCTAAATATTGTCAACATAATTCCTTAAGCTTTATGATTTATGGTTTATTATTAACAATTTATGGTTCAGTATAGTCTTATAAGTTTATGAGATTAATTCTGATTCTTTAAGATTTATGGTTTAATTTAGTGTTTAGTTTAGGGTTATTGGTATATGTGATTAATTTAGATTCATTAAAGTTTAGGGTTTAGTATCAATTTTTTATGATTTAGCTTATGATTATTGGTTTATGAGATTAATTTTGATTTCTTAAGGTTTATAATTTTGAGTTTAGTATTAATGGCTTATGGTTTAGTATAGGGTTATTGATTTACGAGATTAATTTCGATTCAACTTGCTAACTTATGCATTTGAATTTGACTAAATATTTAAATCCAAGCTTCATGTGTAGAGTTGAACTAAATTAAAGTTTCAACTTTCATGTGTACAATTATATATTTACATCCAAATCAAAGATTTGTGTATAATTATATTAAATCAAAATTTATATGATATAATAATAATGTTCGAATTGAATTAACTTATTAAACTTAGGATCTAATTGAGATAAATTAAAACTTAGAAACATAAATCACGGACATAATTAAAAGAATTCTAAAACTAAATTTGGAATTTCAATCAAATTAATTTAAATTAGGACTCAATTGAAATAAATTAAAACCTAAAAGTGAAATTTGAGACTCAAATGATAAACATCTAAAGTTCAAAGAGCTAAAAAATAATTTATCCTAACCTAAAAACCCACGCGGGTGGGAAACTTTCTATCCCACCGTTTCACTTTAATTAAAATCATAAAAAAATTGGTAAGGGGAAGGACAAAAATTTGGAGGGAATTAAGCCCCCTAAATTTTAGGTTCTTTTCCTCCAAAATTCAAATAGAATCTTTTTAAAAAAGATTCAATAATTAATTGCCCATTTGGAATGTGCCTCCTATTTTTTGCTCAATGATTAATTACCTTTTAGGTCCTCATTTTTATAAAATTTTCATTTTAACCCTAACATTCACTTTTAAATTTTAGTTTAATTCAATTTAGTCATATATATATATATATATATATATATATATATATATATATATATATATATATATATATATATATATATTGTAAACTATTTCGGCATCCTAAGGGATATTTTGGTTCTTATTAATCGCTAAATTTTATTTTTATCTAAAATATACCCACAATTACTATACCGAAGTCTATTTGTACACGGTAAGAGCCAACTTGAACTTCAACCGAAATCGATATTTCCCGACCGAAAATTTTATCCGTCAACGATGTGACCCAACCTGAACGTGTCCTGACCTGAAGTCCATCCGAACATGAATTAACCTATTAATTAACTGATTCGAACCTGAACCATTTTGGCCTGAACTGAAACTTACCCGGCTTGAATTTAACCCGACCCGAACCCAAACTCAATCTGATTTGAAATCAACCTGATAATGACCTAAATCTGAATCAACCCGAACCTGACCTGATCGTAGTCGAACCATTAAATTAACTTGACATAACTCATATCTAATATTATCTAATCTGACCTGAAACTTTAAAACGATTACCTAATTTCACATCGCTGGTTGAGACGCACATAAATGAAGAAATGTCGTATTTAATTATTTAGTGTAAACTACATAAATGATCATCATACTATTGGAAAAGTCGCGATTTGATCACTTTACTTTTTTTCAAAGCAATTAAAACATCATACTATTAAATTGGGTGCAATGTGACCACCAGTCGTTAGGTTAACGGTAGGGTGACATGACAGTAAAAAATTAAGAGTATAATTACACATTTAGTCTTTACTATTTACATGTTCTTTCAATTTAGTTCTAATTTTAAACTAATAAAATAAATTAATTAGGTGATGACACGTGTCAACACCTATTTAGAGGAGAAAAATAAAATCCCCAAACTTGCACTAGGAGAGAATTGAAGTTGGGTGAAATAAGGATAAAGGCAGCACTTTAACCACTACACCAAGCACATATTTGTGTTATAAATCACCAATTATTTTATATGTCTTATTGTTTGTTACCATTCAAACTCATATTTTTCCTCGTCACTTTTGTGTGTGTGTATGGAGTATGATGCTACAGAGTTGTTCCCTCTGCGTTTAAGATGCTACAGTACAAAGAGCCAACAAGTTTTAAGCAAAACTGAAGATCTTTGGGATTAAAATAAATAAATTCTTAGCAAGTTAAATTGAACTATTACAATTTGAATAAATAAAAATATTGTAAAAAAAGGAGCAAAGCTTGAATTAAAAGAGAATGTAAGATTGAATCTATATGGGAAAGCAATACAATATGCTTGCAAAGAGGAAAAATGATAGGAGATGGTAAATTACCTTTGAGGGAGGAGTGGTCATAGGCATTTTTTGAGGGGAGGAGAACACGAGATTGATCGGAATTTTCATCGGCCATCGAGAATACGAAAATTAAGATAATCTAAACGGCAGTAGTACAACGTCATCTAATGTTTCTGAAAATAACGATGCAGAGAGAGATCAAGAGAAAAATTTTAGTTTCAAGTGAATTGATTTTGAAAATATGTGGTTTTCTGAAATCTGGAAAAAATGAAGGATTGAAGACTAAATTTCTAACAAAACAACACACTTTGATCTTCTTTTAGTTTTTTTCGACTGTATTCTTTTAGTTTTCTTATTTTGAGAGAGAGAGATCTTAAACAAGATAAATATCTACCAGATTTTGATGTATGAGTGTTAGTGATACTGATATAACTTGTGCGTTTTGTTTGAAATGATGTGAAAACAAAACCGGTCCCAATTAAAAAGTAACGAGGAAGAAGATGAGTTTGAATGATAAAAAATAATAAGACATATAATATGATTGATGATTTATAACAGAAATATGTGCTTGGTGCAGTGGTTAAAGTGCTACCTTTATCACCCATGTTTGATTCCTCTTAGCCCAAGTTTGGGGATTTTGTTTTTCTCCTCTAAGTAATTAAATTCCTCCAATAAGGTGTTGACATGTGTCATCACCTAATTAATTTATTTTATTAGTTTAAAATTAGGATTAAATTGAAAGAACATATAAATAGTAAGGACCAAATGTGTAATTATACTCTTAATTTTTTAACTGCCACATCACCCTACCGTTAACCTCTAACGACTGGTGGTCACATTGCACCCAATTTAATAGTATGATGGTTTAGTTGCTTCAAAAAAACAATGTGGTCAAATTACAAGTTTTCTAATAGTATGATGGTCATTTATGTAGTTTACCCAATTATTTATTTGCATTAAAACCCAAAAGCTACTCTCTATTGAATTCAACTGACTCAAAGAAAATCGTGTCCATAAATCTCCCTCTACTCTTATCTAAATACGAAAGTACTTGTCAACCATTTCTTTTCATTTAAAACATTTTAAATTTCGAGTTTTAGTTTAATCGATGTTATCATTTAAAGATTATAAATTCAGATAATAATATTAATTAAGAAAAGATTTCTTACATGCAGTTGAGGAGTTGTACCAAAGTGTCTAGCATAGACATTTGGGTCAATAAGACTTTCCAACCCAAGAAACAGGGGTCCCCTATTTAATTAAATGCTTGAAATTAACAATATTTCATGATGTTGACAATCTAATGGGAGGAATCCAAATGGGTTGTTTTGAGCATGTACCCTCTCCTCCATACTCTTCTATTGCTCAATAAGTCCAAGGAGACATCTCATTGAAACTTCTGCAGATTGAGTTTAGTTTGGATGAAATTATCGTCGGTATAATACATACGAAAACGTGAAATCGAGCGTGCTTTAAAAGTAATGCATCCTTCTATTTTTATGTGAAATTTTTTTTGGATAGTATAAACATTAAACCAAAATTGTATGTTAAAAAATTCTTCTAAATATCTATGAATTGATGTAGGAATTTTTACGTGATCTCTTATAACCAAAAAATAATTACCAAGACTAAGGTGGACATGTGCCAGATATATAACATAGTTACCAATATATATATATATAATACACTTTTTCCTCTAAATTAAACATGTTTTCTCAACTTGCCCTCTTGCTCTCTACTGCTAAAAAAATTGTCTTTACTAATCATAACATGTCACGTCATTATTTATTTATTTTTAAATTTTAAAATAAAATAAAAATAAATTAAACTAATATATTAAAATACTCAAAACACCCCGTCTTCATCACATATCTTTTTCCTCAATCGCACCATTTTTAGCCCGAGTGAACTCCCTTCTCCGATTTCAATTTCCATCACTGTGGATATAAATATAGGGTAATTGTTCTATACACAAGCGCTTGTGGAAACTTTTTTACACAAGCGCCTTAGTTTTAGGGGTTAGGGACTTCGTTTAGGGTTTAAAATTTAGGGGTATAAGTGTAGTAGTTTTGAATTTAGGAATTGTTGATAGAATTTTGGGTTTAGGGTTAAAATTTAGGGTTTATAGGTTAAAACCTAAATCCCCACCCATATTACCCTAAAACTAAACCCTAACCCTAAACCCTAAATTCTAACCCTAATTCTTAAATTCTAAACATGAACCCTAAATTCTAACCCTTTACAGTAAAACCCCTAAACTCTAAACCCTAAACACTAACCCTAAACCCTATAATTGAGGCGCTTGTGGAAATAAAAACTTTCCACCGCCAGTGTATAGGATATTAATCCATAAATATATAGCGTATTTTTTTTCTCTTTTCATTCAATTTCTCTTTCCAGTTCCAGTTCCATTTCCATTCCATTTTCCCCTTTTCAGCCCGAGTGACCTCCATTCTACTTCTTTCGATTTCAATTCCATTTTCATTTGCTCTCATATTTCAATTTTTTCCCTCTCTATTCAATTTCTCAGCAACCAAACAGAGAATCAACAACGAAAATGGCAAAAAGAAAAGGGTAAACTATCTGTTTGACCACCGAACTATTGTGAAAGTTTTAAAATGACCACCATAGAAAAAAACGCGCCATTTCACTACCCAAACTATTAAAATGGTCACATTTTGGCCACCTGCCGTTAAGGGTCTAACGGCAGAGCTGAAGTGGACCGTTAAAACAAACGGTGACGGTTAGGTGGAAAAAAAAAGGAAAAAGCCAACTCAGCTTATTAGAAAACAAAAGGTCTCGTTTTTTTTTCTTTACTTCGACACGAAAAAAACCCCCAAAATTCTCTCAACTCTGTCTGAAAACCCAGAAAAATTCCCGACGATCTGTGATCTTTTGTTGGAGATAGAGAGGAGATGGTCGGACTTCTACGCGAAAGAGGGGATCCTTCTCCGCGATACGGTAAGTTCGATTCTTGTTCTGGGGTTTAGGGGTGAAATTTCAGATTAGGGTTCAAACGATTAGGGCTAAAACGAGATTAGGGATTTCATATTAGGGTTAAATAATTGATATTAGGGTTAATACAAGATTAGGGATTTCAGATTACACTTAAAATTTGCTATTAGGGTTAGGGTTTACACTAATCTCAGAAATTAGGGTTAATAAAAATCTGCGATTAGGGTTAATAAAAATCTGCGATTAGGGTTAATAGATTACACTTACAGTTTGATTCTTCGCTTTTGTCTGCTTGTTGTTGGTTTTGTCTGCTTGTTAGGGTTAAAAGAATACACTAATCTCAGAAATTAGGGTATTGCAATAAAATATACTTTTTTTGTCTTTTTTGTTAGACCCTAATAAGATATACTTTGTTTGTTAATAAGATATACTTTGAACAATAAAATACACTTAAAGTTTGACGTGGGTTGATATCAATATTTAGGGTATTGCAATGGTGGGTGGGGTATTTATTATTTGTTTGTTATACTTTGTTTGTTGCACTGTGAAAGCATTAATGGTTAGTGTTGTACAATATTTCTGTTATTTGACGGGGGTTGATTCAGATGAGTTTAGTCTTGTTGTACATCATGGACAAAGACTTGATTATTTCGATTACTGTAATGTGGATACTATGTCCATGTTTGAGATTGTTAATATGGTAGAACGGTTAGGTATTACTACTGCTGTTACTGTCTTTTGGAAGGTTTCAGATAGACCATTAGAACTAAAGAAGTTGATAACTGATTATGATGTACTTGAGATGGTAGGGCATTTACCTACAGATCATTACATGCATGTACACTTAAGGGAAACAGGAGTGGACAATGAGCCTGAGATGAGTGTACATTCTGAAACTAGGGTAGAACCTGAAACTAGGGTAGAATCTGAAACTAGGGGAGATGCTGAAAGTAGGGTACATTCTGAAACTAGGTTAGATTCAGATTCTAACTCAAAAGATGAGGAGTTTCTTGTGGAGTCAGACTCATCCAATCATAATTCTGAATTTAGTGACAGTGAAACAGAAGTTCTTAGCTCTGAAACTGAAAGGTGTAGTGGGAATTTAGGTTTGGGCAGTGATCAAGTACAATATGAATCTGACAATAACAGTGGAAAATCTGACTCATTACACAGTGTAGATGAGTCAGATTCAGAGGGTCCAAAACAACCTAGATTTCCTGAATTTAATTCTGAGTCAGACTTAATGAACCCTAAGTTGAAGGTTGGTCAATTGTTTGCAAGCAAAGACATACTTAAGGATGCCATTAAGATGTATGGTATTAAGAATAGGTACAGTGTTAAGTTAAAGAGGAATGATAATAGAAGGATTCAAGCAAAATGTAAAGGAGAGTGTCAATGGGTGTTATGGGCAACCCCTATACATGGTGAAGATCCTTCTACTGGTACATGGCAGATTAGGTCTATAATTGGTGAACATAGTTGTCTTAGGGAGTTCAAAAATTCCAATTGTACTGCCAAGTGGCTAGCTAAAAACTACTTTAGTAGTTTTTTTGTTGACCCTAATTTCTCTAGTGCATCCCTAAAAGAAGCTGTCCACAAGGATTGGGGATTAGTTGTAGATAAGGGTAAATGCATTAGGGCAAAAAATGTGGCTCTTGAGAACTTGAATGGTAACTACAATGAGCAGTATGCAAATCTGTATGCTTACTTAGGGGAATTGAGGCACTCTAATCCATGGACAACAACTGTTTGTAAGTTGGATGAAAGAAAGTTTGAGAGGGTTTATATCTGCATGCAAGCATTGAAAGATGGCTTCAAAGCAGGTTGTAGGCCCATTGTAGGTCTAGATGGTTGTCACTTGAAGGGGTACTACAAAGGTCATCTTTTGGCAGTTGTAGGAATAGATGCAAATGATGCAATCTATCCTATAGCCTTTGCAGTTGTGGAGAGTGAAAACCAGGCATCATGGTTCTGGTTTTTGGAATTACTTGCCACTGATTTGGAGATGGAAAATTCTCACAGCTATACCTTTATGACTGATAGACAGAAGGTATAAGTAAATTTCTTTAACATTTTGGCCTGGATTTTTTTGCTAAATGTGAATTGTTAATTTATTTTGTTTTTTTTTTGTATGTGTAGGGATTAATGGAAGCTGTGTCAGAAGTGTTTCCCCATGCAGCACATAGGACATGTGTGAGGCACTTGTACTCAAATGCTAAGAGTAGTGGAACTTTTGGAGGAAAAGCAGTGAAGGACCAGCTTTGGAAAGCTGCAAGGTCTACATATGTGAGAGAATTCCAATCTTGCATGGATGAATTAAAGGTGAACTCATGTTTTTAAAGTATTGTCGAGTTTCAATTTGACCACTATCTTTTCTGTTAAGTTTTAATTTGACCACTATCGAATAGTTAAAGTTTTAATTTGACCATTATCGATTATTTAAAGTTTTAAATTGACCACTGCATTTTTGTAGGTATTATCAGAAACTGCATGGAAATGGCTCTCACCTAAGGATCCCACCAACTGGTCAAAGTCTCACTTCTCTTTTGGATGCAAGTCTGACATGCTCCTTAATAATAATTGTGAATGTTTTAATAAGGTTCACTTTCTAACTTATCTAAATTACTTTCCAACTTAGTGTTTATGTGAATGTTTGACTAATAATAGTGCTAATCACTAATCTTTGAATGCTGACAGCTTATACTTGAAGCCAGAGACAAACCAATCATAACATGCCTGGAATCCATCAGATCAAAGCTGATGCAAAGACTTGCCAAAAAGAAGGATGAGGCTGAAAAGTGGACAGGCCTTCTTTGCCCTAAAATTCAGAAGAAGTTAGAACATGCCACATCATCAGCACATAGGTATTTTGACCATCTTTTTACTATTTTAGTGTTTTCATTGTAACTGTGAACTGTGAAATTGATTTTTTTTTGTTTTATGCTAGTTGTTGGCCACTTTATGCTGGTGGACACATGTACCAGGTTTCATGTGGTCCATCAACCCAGCATTCTGTTAACATCCAACAGTGGACATGCACATGCAGGAAATGGCAACTAACAGGTATTTCATGGAAATAAGTTTAGGGTATTACACTTTCAATTATTGTTAACTTGTTTTTTAACTAACAAATATTTTTTTTGTTTAGGGGTCCCATGTGTTCATGCAATTTCTGTGATTTTATCCATTGAAGATAGGCCAGAAAGATATGTTGACTCGTGCTACTTCAGCTCAACCCAAAGAGCAATCTATTCCCATTTGATATGTCCTGTGAGGGTGAGAAACAATGGGAGCCTGTTGACACACTAGAGCCTGTTCTGCCACCAGTCTTTAGAAGACCTCCGGGACGACCACACAAGAAAAGACGCAAGGAAAGTGATGAAACACCATCTCAGACTGGTCGATTGTCAAGAAGGGGTATCAAAATCTTTTGTAAAAGATGCAATTCGAGTGGCCATAATATTAGAACGTGCAAGGGAAAGGTTGGTGCCAATCCGAGAAGACATGGACAGGCATCCAGTGGTGTTGCTGCCAGGAAAATCCTAGAACTCCAAAACTTCCAGTAAGTTACATCCACCAGCTTCTTTGTTACTTGTTTGTTTAATTCATATATAATAAACTGTTGTTGCTTCTTTGTTGTGCAGGTTAGAAGACCTGAACCAGTCCATCCTTCACAACCCACCATTGTGAGATGGATGCCTACAACTGGTGGTGCTGGAACTGGTGGTGCTGGAACCAGTCAAGGACCAAGTCCAACACCATCTCAGCCTTCACAACCCACCACTGTGAGATGGATGCCTACAACTGGTGGTGCTGGAACCAGTCAAGGACCAAGTCCAACACCATCTCAGCCTTCAGAAGTCACCACTATGAGATGGATGCCTACACCAAGAGTTCCTACAACTCAAGAGAGCTCCTACAATCCATCTTGAATTCTGTTGAAGACTTAGGTGGTCATTTTGTATAGTGAATGTGTGTTGCATACATGAATATCACATTTTGTTTTGACTTGCTTTTGGGGGTCATGTTTAGGGGAAGATATTTGTCTTTTGTTATGTATTGGTCAAATATTTGTGTGACACCATGTTGTCATATTTAGGGTTGAGTTTGACCAAAGTATAACATGTTGTCATTACAAACATTAGTTATCACATGTTGTCATTACAAACATTAGTTATCACATGTATTGGTCAAACATATGTATGCAATACTATTATGAAATTATCAAATGAAATATTATCTTTTGCTTATTTTATCATCTTTCCTTTATTTTATGTCTTGTTGATTCAATTTGTAAGATAACATATGGATCAATTATCATAAACAAACAAAAACTACATTTCATTTCAATAAGATAAACCCTAAATACATTACATAATTCTTCCTCCCTGAATGTTCTTCCCCAAATACATAATCCTTACAATACATTTCAATAACAGTCACAAAATAACAGCCCTGCCATGCCCAAAATATCAGGGACAAAATCCTTTCTTCCTCAACACTGTTCTTCCTTTCTTCCTTCACCAACACAAAACCCTAAACCCACCACAATAACAGCCCTAACCTAGAAGAAATGTTTCCCCAAAATAAATCCAACCAAAACAGCAACAACAAGCAAACTTGCAACAATTCTTTGCTTCTTTCTTTCTTCCTCCATCGAATCAACTTTTTTAAGAAGACCAACAATTACTCTTTTTGACCTATCGGTCATTGGTGGATCAAACCAAGAAAAAAATTGCAAGCCCTAACCCTATTTCGAAATTTTCCACAACCCCAAAACCTCCTACCTGGATTTTCATAAGTCCAACTTGTTGTCAGCTTCGAACGAACCTTACAATAGCAATCACGATTCATCTCTCCTGCCATTTTCTTCTACACCAAAACCACTTGCTTTCTTCTTCTTCTTCTTCTTCTTCACGATACTGAAGAAAACTTGTTTTTAGGGTTAAGTTTGGGTTTCATTTATAAACGTTTTTTTTTTTTGCTTAGGTGGAAGGTTGACGTGGATGGCTCCTCACTCCAACGTGGAAAAAATAATCACAGCTCATCCAGCCCACCTGTCCACGTCAGCTCTGCCGTTAGACCCTTAACGGCAGGTGGCCAAAATGTGACCATTTTAATAGTTTGGGTAGTGAAATGGCGCGTTTTTTTCTATGGTGGTCATTTTAAAACTTTCACAATAGTTTGGTGGTCAAACAGATAGTTTACCCAAAAGAAAATTACATGATACAACTTGCTTCCTTCATTAATCGATTGAAGAAGATCTTAAGTAGCTTAAACCCTTTAATATCTTTGATTTTCATCACCAAATTCCCATACGTTTTTTACACGAGTTTCGACACTCTGGCAAACCAGATTGCCCCTTGGAATCACATGCGAGTCCCGTAATCATTCAAACACAACAACAACAAATTCAGAAAAAAAAAAAATTGAATGGAAAGTTTTGATATTTTGTGGAAACTAAAAGGTACCAGATTAGGGAAGCCATGGAAGCTGCGAATTTTAAGCCGAAATTGAAGGGAAAGTTTTAATCTTTTGTAGAAAACAAAAGGTACCCAGATTAGGGAAGCCATGTGTAACAACAATGAACGAAAATGCCCAAAAGATAACACAATTGAAATCGAAAATAAGAAGAAAATAGAAAAGGGAATAAGACTTAAATATCTCAGAAGAGATCCACAATTGTTCAGCCGAAAAATTAGGATAAGGAAGACAGGGTTCCTGGCACGCCTTAAAGCCCTAGAGGACCATACGACGTCGTTTTCTCCTAGGTCTTTATACTCAACGCACCGTTTCATTAAACTTTAATTACCACTCAAATTTAAACCGCAACTACTTTAACAAGAATTTAAAAGGCAACGGCTACTTCTGGGAAATGTCATTGCAAACGCCTCTTCTTCAAAAACATCCTTGTCCTCAAGGATGGAAGTCAGGAAATCGAAGTTGAAGCTGGTGAAGAGATTCCCAGGTGGCATCCTCTGAAAATGCATTTGTCCATTCAACCAAAACCTCTGTGATAGCTCGGCTTCCTCTCTTTCTAATTCTTTTGTCAACAATTCTCAGGGGTTCCTTGCTAACCTCTCCATCTGGGAAACATGGAACACAGGGTGGACCTTCGAGTCTCTTGGCAATTGTAACTTATAGGCAACCATTCCAACCTTACCAATAATGGGGAAAGGACCAAACCATTTGGGAGCTAGTTTTTTATTGGTTCTATGCTTCACAGTTTGTTGTCTGTATGGCTGCAATTTCAGATACACTAAGTCACCAATCTGGTACTCACACTCAGTTCCCCTCTTGTCTGACTGTTGCTTCATTCTTGCGTGGGCCCTCTGCAAATAAAATTTCAGCATCTTCAATGCAGCATCTCTGTGTTGCAAGCTCATGTCTACTGATGCTACAGGGGACTCTCCTGTTGTACAAGGCAAATGGTCCACTGGTGGCTGACCATATAAAGCCTGGTAAGGTGTTGTCTGAATAGCCGAATGGAACGAGGTGTTGTACCACCATTCCGCTAAGTGCAACCAATTCCCCCACTCCTTAGGCTTTTCCTCAGTCATGCACCTCAAATACGTTTCTAAGCACTAATTTACCTTTTCAGTTTGCCCATTAGTTTGGGGATGATATGATGTGGATGGATTTATCTTTACCCCTAATTTCCCAAACAACTCCTTCCAAAACAAGCTCATGAAGATCTTGTCCCTGTCACATACTATATTTCCTGGTAATCCATGGAGTTTGAAAATGTTCTCCATAAATATCTGGGCCACTTCTTTTGTAGTGAAAGGATGAGACAATGCAATAAAATGCCCATATTTTGTCAAACGGTCCACAACCACCAGAATCACATCCTTTCTTCTCGACACTAGCAACCCTTCAATAAAATCCATACTAATAGATGACCAAGTTGAATCTGAGATTGGTAGATGTTGTAGAAGACCTCTGTGATGCACCAGATCAGATTTATTCCTTTGGCAAGTAGGGCATTCTCTGACCATTCTCTTCACTTCCCTTCTCATTCCTTTCCAATACACCAATGCAGAAATCTTTTTAATTGTAGAATGGGCTCCAGAATGACCCCCTGTTGGGCTTGAATGAAAAAACTCCAACAGTTCTTTCCTTAGCTCAAGGTCCTCCCCTACAACCAACTTCCCCTTTCTCCTCAATTGTCTTCCATCCCATGTGTATTTAGAATGTTTCCCAGTGCCTCCTTGGAGCTCTTTGATAATTTTTTTGAGCTTCTCATCCTCTTCCCATGACTTTGCCACCCTTCTAAAGAAATCAGTACAAACACTACTAACTGCCTTGTCCTGTAACTGAGCCACCACTATTCTTCTTGAGAGTGCATCTGCCACAATGTTGTTGATCCCTTTTTTGTAACACACTTCAAAATCATACCCCATCATCTTTATAACCCATTTCTATTGTGCTGGAGTCACAACTAGGTTTTCAGTGAGGAACCTCAAGCTTTTATGATCTGTCTTAATCTTAAAGTGTCTCCCAATGAGGTAATTAGACCACTTTTTAACTGCCACTAGAGCAGCTAACATCTCTTTTTCATATACAGACAGGGCCTGATGTCTCATTCCAAGCCCCTTGCTGAAGAAAGCCAGGGGTTTACCATCCTGAGTCAACACAACACCAATGCCCAGGTCTGAGGCATCAGTCTCCACATTGAATTCTTTCTCCCAATCTGGTAAGGCTATTGTAGGGGCTGAACAAACAGCTCTTTTAAGTTCCTTGAATGCTTCCTCTTCTTCTTGAGTCCACTTCCACCCGCCTTTCTTCAACAAATTAGTAAGAGGCCTAGCAATCCATCCATACTGCTTGATAAACTTCCTATAGTATCCTGAAAGGCCTAGAAACCCTCTTAACTCTTTAACTGAATTGGGTGCTGGCCAATCCAATATACACTGAATTTTACCTTGGTCCATTGAAATCACTCCACCAGAGATTACATATCCCAAATAGTCCATTTCAGTGGCTCCAAAGCTGCATTTACTTTGTTTAGCAAATAGCTTATGTTCTCTTAAAAGCTTCAGCACCTCCTCTAAATCTTTTAAGTGTGATGCCCAATTCTCAGAATAGACGAGAATGTCATCGAAAAAGACCAGTACTGATTTCCTTAACAACCCCTTGAAGACCTTGTTCATAAGTCCCTGAAAAGTTACAGGGGCATTAGTGAGTCCAAATGGCATTACAAGGAACTCATAATGCCCCTCATGAGTCCTGAATGTTGTTTTATGAATATCAGGCCCCCACATCCTGATCTGATGGTACCCTGACCTCAGGTCCAGCTTCGAGAAAACCTTAGCCTTACCTAGCTCATCCAACAATTCTTCAATAACTGGCATAGGGAACTTGTCTTTGACTGTGATTTGGTTTAATCTCTTGTAGTCAATGCACATCCTCCATGAATCATCCTTTTTCCTGACCATTACTATAGGGGAAGAAAAAACATTGGTACTATCTCTAATCACCCCTGCTTGCAACATTTCTGATATCATCTTCTCAATCACATCTTTTTGGGCACTAGGGTACCTATAGGGCTTGACCTTGATGACAGCCTTCTCATCTACTAATGGTATTTTGTGGTCTTGGGCTCTCACTGGAGGTAAGGATTTTGGCTCCTCAAACACATCCATAAACTTACTCAACAACTGTTGCATCTCCTGATCACCCTTCTCAGCTACCCCATTCATTTCCAACCTGGTGTTTAAGGCCATTAAAGATATGTTGCAAGGACTATTAGTGCTTCTGATCATTTTAGCACAAGCCTTGGCTCCCATCCATTGAAAGGATTTCACATTGTACCCTTTCAATTCCACCCTTCTATCTCCTTGCATAAATTCCATCCTCAAAGTACCAAAATCCCATTTGATAGGGTCTAGTTGAGAGAACCACTACACCCCTAAGACCACATCACAGTTTCGCAAGGTGAGTACCATAAATCAGTCTTGAAGTTATGCCCTTGTGACTCTCATTCCACCTTCAAACACTCCCCCAAAGTTTCCATGGAACTACCATCTGCCACTGCCACTTTTAGTTGTTTCCTCATATTGACCAACAATCCCAACTTCTTGACTACAGCCAGACTAATAAAATTATGGGTACTTCCTATATCCAACAGAGCAACACAGTCCACATTCTCTATTTTAATTATCAGTTTCATCGTTTCTCTAGAACTAATGTTTTGATATAATAATTGAAAAATGTTTTGGACTGATTTAAAAAGTATTTAAAACATTTACAAAGTCCAAACAACTTGAAATTATGTTTAGGGAAGTTTTCATAAAGGGTTTTTATGTTTTTCAAAGCCAAACCTCACAAATTGTCTAGGTGTTTCGAAACACCTTGTGGCGTTTCGAAACAGGGGATTACAGTAGCCAAAACGTTTCGAAACTTGTTTCGAAACGGGCTTTCCTTGGACAGGATTTTTGCCCAGCGTTTCGAAACGGGCTAGGCCGTTTCGATGCGCCTACATGGCATTGACCATAACGGTCATAAAACCCAACGGCTCTTTCCCAACCAACTTTCAAATGCAGGCGTTTCGATACGGGCCTATAACATTCCGATACGCGTTTCAAAACAGCAAGGGGGTGTTCTGAAACGGGTACCCTGACAGACTGCAACGGCTCTTTCTACATTGAGAGTGTTTTGAAACGGCTTCGAGCATTTCGAAACGGGTAGCTGCAGAACTGCATTTATGGTGGGAATTAAAGTCCTCAACGGCTCTAATATGATCCCAACGGCTAGTAACGGCTACAAACTCATTTGGGAGTATAAAAGGGACCTCCAAGCATCAAGAGAAGGGTAATGCTCATATTGTCAAACATCAAATGATCAAAGATTTTCTTTGTACCTAATTTGTCAATTCTTGTATAGACAAACACTAGTGAGCCAAAATTGTCAAATTTGCTCAAGTGTTTTAGGTTTTGGGTGAGTGCTTAATTGTGCAAACAAACACCTATTAGAGGGTTTTAAGTTTGCTTTCATCGTCTCTTTGTAAAGAGGGTTTCGATCAAGGCTTTGGGTAGAAGCTTGATCGGTTGTAAGGGTTTCCTCCTAATCCTAGAAAAGGGGACGAATCAATAGTGGATTGATTGAGAAATCCTTAGTGGGAAGCCAAGGTAGTAGATGTAGACCTTGGTTAGAAGGTTGAACCACTATAAATCATTGTGTCACATTTCATTTTAGCTTCCTAAACCCTTCCACCCAAAAATCCACCTCTCCACCACTTGGTGAGCTAAATTGGTTGATCGAATCGAGCCCCACACATCTCAACAGTTTCCCACTGTTCTGCACCCCACATGGCCTGCAGTGACAGAACATGTGAGTCTGATGTAGGTCCTTCAGTTGTTACCAAGTCACCATGATCTTCACAGTCGAGAAACTCTTCTTGGTCCCCTTCCTCTTCAATTCCTCCACCAAAATTTGATACAGTTGAAACTTTTGACATTTGTGCCCCGGAGTGTACTTTGCAGCACACCAAATGCATAATCCCTTCCGTCATCTTTCTTCGATCTCAGCTGAAGACAGAGCCTTTCCCATTCCTCTCACCATACTATTACCAGGACCCTAGGGGTGTACAGGACTCAGCACCTTCGGGGTTGTGTTCCTGGAAGCCACTGATGGAGCTGACGAGTTTACGCCACTAACAGAACCTTTAAACCCAACCATAGTTGGCCTAGGAGGTATTGAAATAGCAGACGGGATCGTCCTACTAAAGTTCGAATACGATCGCCTCGATCCAGGAAAAAACATATTTTCCAAATGTTTAGCCATTTGGAAAGCCTCAGACAAGAATGCAGGATGTAATAACTGAACATATTGGCTAATTTCAACTCTCGGATGTGCTTTAAAAAGACTCAACACATAGTCGTCGGGGAGATTTACCTGATTCAACAGATCTATGAAGTCCTCGTAGTACCGTTCAACCGAATCTATCTGCCTCAGCCCCACAAGTTCAGAGAAGGGATCTTCAAACCCTCCTGGAGCGAATCTCTCCTTCATTCTCAACATGTACTGACTCCATGACAACTGGTTCATCTCCGTGTTGTGTTTGGTTGCGAAATGATGCCACTACAGAGCCTTCCCCTCTAAATGAAGCATTATTGTCCTTACTTTCACATTGTCAGGAATGCGTTCAGCTTCAAAATACTGCTCCACCTTGCAAAGCCAACCCCTGAAATCCGTGCTGTCAAATCTAGGACACATCAGCTTGTATGCTAAATTTCCAGTGTATTGCTGGTCGTCATTTGGTTCTTTCGGTGTTTCCTCGTCTATCACTGGCAGTTCCGGCCCCGTGTTGTTCGCCATCGCACCCGTCGGATTCGAAGAACTAGGACCTGTCTCTGTCGGAGCAGTGTTCATTGAACCCACTACCTTCCCAATGGAATCATCGAGAAGCTTCTTGAAATCCACCATCAACTAGACCTTGAACTCCGCAAGTCGTGTCTCCATCTTCTCGTCTAACTTCGAGATCTCAGATTGAAGTCGTTCCGACTGCGACTGCCAAGTAGCTGCCTGACCCGATTGTTGACGTGTTTCCACCATAACTCGGACCGATTGAAGCTCTGATACCCTTGTAACAACAATGAACGAAAGTGCCCAAAAGATAACACAATTGAAATCGAAAATAAGAAGAAAATAGAAAAGGGAATAAGACTGAAATATCTCAGAAGAGATCCACAATTGTTCAGCCAAAAAAGTAGGATAAGGAAGACAGAGTTCCTGGCACGCCTTAAAGCCCTAGAGGACCATACGACATCGTATCCTCCTAGGTCTTTATACTCAACGCACCGTTTCATTAAACTTTAATTACAACTCAAATTTAAACCGCAACTACTTTAACTAGAATTTAAAAGGCATCGGCTACTTCTGGGAAATGTCACTGCACCATGGAAGTTGGGAATTTTATGTCGGTTGTTCTTGTTTAGAACAAAGAAAGGGAATCAAAGAGGATGATGGGTAGGGTTTGGGGAAAGAGATGGGTTATTTTGGTAAAATGTAATTAATTTAATGCATATTTTAATATATTAAATCAAAAATTAAGAAAATAAAATAATTAGGTGACATGGCGCGTTCTGATTGGTCAAGAAGAGATTTTTTAACGGTAGGGGGCAATATGGGTAACGTCGCAAAACGTAAGGGGGCAAAAGTGGTCAAAATGAACTTTAGGGGGCAAGTTGGGAAAACAAGTATAGTTTTTAACTTTTGCACATTTTGTAGATCGTTGGATGAGTGAAACAGATGACTAAGATAACAGTGGGTTATGTGAAGATTATCACTTGAAAAAAGTAAGGAGTTAATCTCAGCCATCCATTTTACTCATCGAACGATCCACAAAACGTGTAAAATTATGAGTTTTACATTCTGTGTAAGTGGATCTTACCCACACACACGTATATATATATATATAGAAAGAGAGAGAGAGAGATGATCCATTTACCCAAAATGTAAAACTCATAGTTTTACACCTTTTTGGATTGTTGGATGATTGAAATGGATGACTGAGATTAACTCCTTACACTGTTAATCTTAGTCATCCATTTCACTCATCTAATGATCCAAAAAATGTGTAAAAGTTAAAAGCTCTTGTGTGTGTGTGTCTATATATATATATATATATATATATATAAGGGTAAACTACTCAAATGACCACTCAACTATAAGGTTGATCTCGATTTGATCACTATACTTTCAGTTGTCGAAATTTGACCACTCAACTATGTAAGTAGTCCCAATGTGACCACCTACGTTAAAACCTAACGGAGGGAGTGACGTGGCAGTTGGTAAAATTTTGTATAATTACACATTTAGTCCTTATTACTTATGCATTTTATTAATTTGGTCCTAATTTCAATTTAATAAAATAAATTAAACATTCAATTAGGTGATGACATGTGTCATCTGATTGGATGAGGAAAATGAAATAAAAAACATGGCCTAGGCGAGATTCAAACCTGAGTAAGGTAGGGGAAAATGACATGCCTTATCCACTGTTCCAAGCACAAATTTGTGCTATGAATCACTAACTTTAATATATAAGTCTTATTTGTTTTGATTATACCCTCAACTATGTCCTCAACAAATTAGAAAAGTAATTGTTGATTACCCTTTTTTGTTTATTTATTTTTTTATTTTAAAGGCTTCTTAAACATGATGTTTGGAATGTGCACTGGGTTTCAGGTATTTGATTGTCGCAAAATGTGAGGTAGTATCTTCTGCACTTGAGACAGAAATCAAACCTAAGGAACCTGACATTGTTTTGAAGAAGCCAAAGCTTGAAAATGAGGTAAAAATGAGTCTAATATTTGTTTGGATGGTATTTCTTTGAAGCCAAAGCAAGAAATGGTTTCAAAGTCTGCTGCACAAATTGTAATCCCCTCGACCCAGTCTGGACGATAGACCAAACAGAACGGGTCACACGGGGAATATTGAAGTAAACCGGGAAGTTTACTCCAATAAACAACCCTATTATTTTATTTATCTTGTCTAGATGCTCATTATCATCCTAAGTGATAAACTTCGTAGTGGAACAATTTGCAATTCAATCAGACAACGATTAGGGACCCAATTTCATACAAGTACATTTTAAGGACCATTTTGTAATTTTACCAAATTACAGGGAGTCATACCATTTTTATGTCACCAACCTTTAATGAGTCTCATTACATGCCTCTCGGTTTAAGCTCGGCTCAAATCAATCATTCAAGCTCATTTAATTGCATCCACAACATTCAGGGACCAAAACGTATAGAAACATAACATCAGAAGATTCCAATAACTAACTTAACAGCTTGACGTTTCGGTACAAGTTGCCCTGTTTTGAAACACTCGTATTGAAATAGGGTCAAGCGGCTCAAAGCTCGAGCCCGTATCAAAACAACCCCAAGGGTGTTTCGAAACATGCAATTCCAGTAACAAAACGTACCGAAACAACCCTTCCATGTTTCGATACCCTTAAGCCATTTCAGGCTCACTTTTTCGGTTCAGAATCGAGTGTACCGAAATACCTAGGCTTGTAATGACATTTTTTGCTGGTTTTTCACACTTTAATCCATATAAAACTATTCCAACATGCTTCCATCATGCATACAACATATTTAAGCATCAAACCACAATCATATATGTCAATTCCAACATTATAGCATTACATTAAACATAAAAGAAAATCTATAGGCATGCAACCTATGCAAAATAGACACTCAAGAGTCAAAACTCAAACCGAAGCAAAAACCAACAAGTAAAGGCCATTTACAAGTCAATAAGGCCATCTCAAACTTGCCACAAAAACAGGGAGTTTCAAAATACATTCTCCCAAAACATAAAGTCATCCTCCCATTGCCAACCATTATTACTAATAGGTAAACATAAAACCATACTTGAGCTAAGATCCACTCCTTGGAAGCCTTCTTGCTTCTTCGCTGCCCCAAAAGTGTTAATTCTCTACATTGTTGGAAAAGAGAGCGTAAGCAATGATGCGTAGTGAAGGATGCTCAAAACAAACCAACAACAATAATGCATTTTAAGACCATTTCTCAAGTAGAAATATATATCTCATCATGGTCAATCTATCTCATGCTTGAAATCATTTTCAAAGCAACACCACATCATTAAAACCACATGTACCATATATCTCATGCATTAACCCAAATGCATAATCTCAAGGCAAAATCACACATGCTTGTTTCTCAAAAGCATTTCTCAAATCATTTTCTCATATGCAAAACACAATGCATAAAATCATTTACAAACAAGGTACATGTGAATCTCATATATTGGCAATTTAGCAACATTACTCGGATATGCGGATAGCTTGACAAAATCTCAATTCTTCAAGTCCTACCCTGGTGGAATCTCACATCACTAGACTCTCATGGCGGTATCTCTCATCGCCACAAAGCTTGATGGAATCTCTCATCATCAAGACCTACCGTGGTAGAATCTCTCATCACCACATTCTCACTGTGGAACGAGATGGCACTACCCCCATTTCCTCAACCAAAGGAGCACGTACGAATTTTGTACATTATAGTGCAATTCCCATCCTATTGGTCGACAAATTATATCTGGTAACAATTATCTCATCTCATGCCAATATACTCATTTTAAACATCATTTACCTACTATTTTTCAATGCATAACATTTTCTCAATAAATTCTATCTTTTCGAAATCACAATTCTATCTCATGGGATCATATAAACCATCAATCATTTCTCAAAACATGCATAAAACAGTAGGTTTATATCTATCTTCAAAACATTAGCATGATTATAAAAATCAATGCGATAAAATCCGAGAAACGAGAGCGAAACATCTCAAACTTACTTCCAGGCTTAGATTAGTGGTTCAAACTCAATTTAAACCTCCCAAACCTTTCTTTCAAGTCTTCGAAAGACTTTTAAAACAAATTCCACTCACCGACAACGCCTCGCTTGCTTTGCCGAAACAAAATCAAGCTTCCGGAGCTCTCGAAACTTCACCGATTTCTTCTGAAATGTTCTCTCATGTTTATACCACACAAGAATAGAGGATTAATGCATCTCAATGTATTGAAAACAACAGAAACCAAAGCTACAACGTCGCTCTACCTCAAAACACCAAAACACCTATTTGAAACAACCGAAAACTCTTTTGATTACTCTACAAACTCAACCCAGCCAAAACCTAACACTTCCATCCAATTTTAATCATCAATTAACATCCAAAACAATCTAATTTCATCGTTATACCTCTAGCAACACGAGAACCATATTATCTCCACAAAACCCCAAATATAACCATCTAACAACTAGAGATCCAATCTATTTTAGGATTATTATGATAAAACCTTTATTTTAGCATCATTTAACATCCAAATAATTATTAAAATCAATCTCAAATCAATCAAAATTGTAGCATTACGAAAATCTACAGAAATAATCTTTTTAAACCTTGATCTCACCATTTTCACCAAATAGATTATAAAACATTTTCATTAAACACAATTAGAGAGTCAAAGACTTGAGAATTTCATTAAAGAACCTTTATTATAAGAGTTGAAAGAATTTTACCTCTAACCCTTGCCTATTCTTTCAATTTACAATATTAGATGAGAAATCTTCAAGAATCCTTTGAGATAATTGAAAGAATCATCAAGAAAATCATTTGTAAATCAAAGTGAAGTGAGAAGATGAGAATCTCTGGATGTTTGTGAGAAAAAGGAATGTTTGGCTGATTAAAAATGAGAGAAAAAGGAAGTTACGTCAATATAGAATTTAGAAGACTAAATTCCCTATTAATAAAATATCATTTTTAATTCCTTTTTAATAAAATACATTTAAAATGGTTAATTAAAGAAAAAAGCCCATTAAATATATAATATCTCCCTAAAGATTTTAATTTTTGGCCCTCTTTCAAAACAGTCCTTTAAAAAACAGATTTTACATTTTTACAAAATAGTCACTAACCCGAAATGTCAATCCTCCAAAATCCGTTTTCTAAAATTGACTTCACCAAACCTTTGTATATATATTTATAGGATTTTAGGAATTTTCCCCATAATTTTATCATATCTCGAACCACGTTTTCCATGTACCACTCTCGAACTAACCCATAATTATAATTATAATGATAATTTTCAAAAAAAAATTATATATCATAATATTTAATTAAAATTTGAGTATTTAATTAAAATTCAAAAATATAGAAAGTTTAATGAGAATTTTTTAAAATAGAGGTTTTAATTAATTATTTTTAAAAAAATAATATTTAATATGAATTTCTAAAAGTTTAAAGCCGTCAAAGTACAAATATCTCTATCTTTTTTCTATATCTTAAGGCTAAAAAAATTATATGCTTTAACTCTAAATTTTAAATCTTAAACCCTAACAATTATATCATAATCTTAAACTTTAACCTTAAAAATATTTTTTTAGTGTAGACATAAATTAAAAAAATTATTATAAAAGAACTTAAATTCTTGAGAGACCAAGGCTCCTCCCGACTCTTCTTATGGTCCACCTCTGGACCTGTAATTAACTTTATTCATGTGATAAAAAGTATTAAACATATAAATTCACTCAAACCTATAATTAATTATAGTATAATTTTGATGTAAAATGAATATCGACTCAATTGGTATATATATTAATTATATATATCGACTCAATTGGTTATCCAAAGACGGAAAGCCTGGGTTCTGTTTATGACAGACAAAATCCGATGTATAAAGCAAATACAGTTTGCAGGTGAAGTTAGGGTTAGCCTTTTTGGACCCTTTCAATTCCAATTCTGCTTTTCACATTGAAAATTGATGCATGCAGATTCTCTCAATTAATGCATAAAGTTAAGTCTTGCATCCACAGGGTTTACTTGATTTTATTTTCTGCATGAATATATATGGTGATGCCCAATATCATTTTTCTGCATGAGGGTTGTCAGAATCATCATGCACAATGATAGACCGAGAGGGCTGTCGGGGGCGGTCGCTCCCTTTAAAAAATTGAAATTCTTATAAGATTTAAAAAAATTTCTATGTATTTTCTATTTTTGCGCCTTAAATTTTTATAAATTTGCCCCTAAAAATTTATAGATTCACCTCCTAATCTAAAATCATGCGTCCGTCCCTGATCATGCATTATCTTTCTTAAATCCTCTTTCTTTCTTTAAGGTTCGAAAGACTAAATCTTGTTAAAACTGGGGAGATGAGAGAGAGTCAGAAGTTGTATTGGCTAGAAATGAGACGAGACAGATCGCGAGCTACTCGAGCTCGACTCGGTCAAAGCTCGGTCAAAGCTCGACTCGATTGGACTCGACTCGAGCTCGAACTCGGCTCGAGTTCTTGACGAGCCGAGCCGAGCTACTTGATACTCGACTCGAAAAGCTCACGAGCTACTCGAAAATATAATATACTAATTTTTTTATTTTTTATAATTTAAAATCTAAATTCTTAAACTTAAAACCTTAAATACAAACCCTAAACATAAGTATTAAACCCTAAAATCTAAATCATAAATTCTAAACCCAACAAATTAAACTTCTAAACCCTAAACTAACACCCTAAACCCTAAAATTAACAAGCTTGAGTTTACACAACTTGTGTATCAAAGTTTTTTCTTCATAGAACTTTAAATGAGACGTGACAGATGAAGAGGTACTCGAGTCCAATGCAGTCAAAGATCGATCAATACTTGACTCGATTGGGCTCGAATTAAGCTCGAACTCGACTCGAATTCTAAACGAGCCGAGTCGAGCTCAGATTTCTCAGGCTCGTTAGAAATTACTCAAGCTCGAACTCGACTCGAAATCTTAACGAGCCGAGCCGAGCTTAGCACTACTCGAGCTCGACTCGGCTCGTTTACACCCCTAGTATTGGCAGACAAGTGGAGTTACAATGTACCTCTCTTTGTTGAGTGTTACGGGACGCTACACTCTTCCCAAGAAAACATATATATAAAAATGTACATCGTCGCGGATTTTACATCCTAAGATTTATTATTATTTTTTCCAATGTGGAATTAATGCATCATTTCTCTCAGGTGACACATACATTCTCTCATCAAACTATTTTGGCTAGATATATACAGGTATAAGATAATATCAAATTTTATATTCTATTTATGAATCGAATAATGAATTATCATAAAATATTTTTAAAACTAAATTTATATGACTTTAATATTGAAAATGTGCTCTTTTATTTCATTAATAATACATTTATAGAAAAATTATATTACAAATGAATTATAGGTGGAGTGGTAAATAATTTAGGTAAAATGTCAAAAAAAAATGCCGCTAACGTTTGATTAAATAGTCATTTTGGCTCTTATTCTGTTTTTCTTAAAGCAACTTAACCCTCAACATTTTATTTTGGGTCAAAATAGCCCCTCTACAAATAAAAAATGTTAGTCAACTAAGAATAAATGACTTGAAATGACGTAACAAACCTACATGACAGTATCATATAGACAAATGTGTTGAGTAGAAAGAATGTCGCACCAGTCAAAAAATAAATTTATAAAATTATATAAAATATAAAATTATTTTTCTATTGATATGTCTTCTGCCAAGTCATTTCAAGCTGTTTATCATTAATTGACTAACAGTTTTATCTGCAGAGAGGTCATTTTGACCTAAAATAAACCGTTGAGGGTTGAATTGCTTCAAAAAAAGAATAAGTATCAAAATGACTATTCAGATTGGGGTATTTTTTTGGCTTTATGGCAATAATATATATATATATATACAAATCTAGGTATTCTTCGTCTGTCGTCCATTTTGTTTAGGTTTTGTTCTATTTTTGTCACCACAATTAAAAAAAAGGCTATTCTTGTCATTTACGTTAGAAAACATTTTTGTTTTACCGTTAACCTACATTAATAAAAAAAAATTAATTTAACACCAAACTTTCAAAACTTTATTTTTCACCATATTTCCGAATGTAACAATATTATATCTTACCCTCTTCATAAGCATCTTTAAAGTATCAAGCAATATCATCAACATCACCACTAAATCGAAGACCAATAGTAAGCAAACTTGAAACAAGATACGAGGTCCATGAAAAAAATGATTACTACTAATATTGTAAGAAATCCCATTAACATTTTCCTTTGGGAAATTTTAGAATTCAACTCTGACATGCACTGAATTGTAATAAGAATAACGATTACAAATAATATCAATTATTGAACAAACTCAAAACCTCAGAATTCAAAAATTCTTGTTGAAGATGTTTCTTGGAGAGAAAATCAGTAAGAAGAGGCAGCGTCTGGATCTTTTTAATGGCAGTTTTATTTTACCTGTAGAACTCAATGTCGTAGAACTCAATGTGTTTCTTTCAGCTGCAACCTCTATTAGAGCAACTACTTTCTCAACAAGTAATATCAAATTAAATAGATTATTGTTTCCTAATTTTAAGCATAATAAAAAAGACTAAAACAATAATTAAATCATATATATAATATGTTTTTATAGATAAAAGGAGCACTCATAAAAGAGGAACTCAACACATAGATTCCCCGGTAGAATCAACTAGCAAAAGAGAGGATAAACCAACAGTAGCTTCATTACAAAGCACCAGTAAGTTAATTCCAGCAAAAGATCCGAACTTAGAGGGTTTGAAATTTGGCTCCCTTTCCCCAATAATATAATAGTCTACTAGAAACCATGTTAAGCTTGATGGATTTCTAATTGAGTTTAGAGAGGAGGACAATTTCTATAACACAAGTCTTGTTTCAGGTTTGCTTACTATTGGTCCTCGATTTGGTGGTGTTGTTGATGATGTTGCTCGATACTTTAAAGATGCTTATGATAGGGTAAGATATAATATTGTTACTTTAGGGAAGATGGTGAAAAATAAAGTTTTGAAAGTTTGAGGGGTTAAATTAGAAATTAATTTTTGTATTAACAAAGGTTTAACGGTTTAATGACTAAAATAAAAACGTTTTCGAACGTAAGTGACAAGAATTGTCTTTTTTAAATTTTAGTGACCAAAATAGAATAAAACCTAAACAAAGGAGACCACGGGTGAAGATTATCCATAAATATATTTGTCTTGTCTCTTGTGGTTCAATCTAAAACAGTTATTTTTTAGTCTTTGTATTTTAATATTACTATATAAAAGTATGAAGAAAAAAAACATTCTTATGAGAATTTTAATTGCCGTTTAGGAGGAGTATATATAATATATATTGTAATTGAGCTGGTACCAAATTAACATGTGACACCAATTCATCAATAATTTTATAATAGATAAAGATAAAATAAATTTTTTTATATTTTTTTTGATGAAAAAAATATTATCATGTGTCTTATTAAAATCCTTAAATCTTAGTCGGAGAAAAATATATATACACATGATAATATGAACAATAATAACATACGAGAGGTCCTCGTCAAACATTACATATCACAACCATCCTAATGTGTAACCAATCGCATTAACATAAAACAAAGATAAAATCTCATCTGGGGGCGACAAAAGCCGATGACATAACAAGACTTCACTTCGAGCTACTTTTTCCACACCATTAGCTACTATTGACACAACAAGAGAATTCTTTTATGAACTATATAACTGAGTTTTGCCTCTGAATTATTAATAAATAAAACTTACGCTGAGAAACAAATAATAGAATTTGTAAAAAGTGTAAGTAAACAAAATCAATATTTTCTCCTTTCACTCTTTGGTTTACAGGTAAAGAAATTCTATAAAAAAAAAGTAAGATTAATGGTATAAGAGAAAAAAGTATATTAATTTGCTATTATAATTTATTTCATATAGCTGTTTGGCAAAACATAACGAATTAAAACTAAAGAGCCACTTTTTGCAGGACCACCACACAACTCCATGGTTTATTAAAATCTATTTTCATCGGTGTATGTATAAATCTCAACATAATCAACTTGTTATACGCTCCAACTCTACAAATGACTTTGTTAAGAGAAGTTTTGATTGTCCCAACCGTAAACGCAAGTAAGCCTTAAGCCTTCGAACGTCTTCTTGTTAATTTGATTGGATGGATGAAAATATAGAGTTTGGGTGCGGAAGCATGATAGCCTGGTGTAAGTATTTAAAGGATGAAACAAATAGATGGGTGAAGTGTTTAGGGATTGTTCGGGTAAGGAAGTGAATGGAAAAAAGGATGGAATAAATATAGGTAGTATTTAAGGGTTCAAGAAAGAAACTATACGCAAGTATAATTTCGTTTCTTATAGAATGGACCTTAAGGGTGGTAGGGTGACTTAGACCGATTGGTTAAAACAACCAACAATCTGAAGTATCAAGATGAAAGTAGGAAATGCCACAAACCTTAGATAGTTTTGATAAGTCAAGAAATTCTAAAAAGAACAAGTTTGAGAGAAAATCTCACTAAGATAGAAATTTTATAAAGAAAGTTGCGTGTTTATAAAATAAAATTGAACTCCTATTTATAGGATTACAAGGGCTGCCGAATGGGCATGATTCAAAGGGGTTGTGGATGTTCGGTTATGCTTGTGCCTCCCTCCAAATGGCCAAAAAGCTCCCTTCAAGCATAAGGCAATCATTCGGCTGAATGGTGCCCCCTCCATGCATTTCCTTCCATATTTTAGGCGTCAAACTTGGTTTCTCTCTGAGGCTGATCGGTTGTGTCCCTTGAGGAGGGAACATGTCCCTCCATGGTTGAGCTAAAAGTTGTAGGGTGAATTGAGATGAGCTGATTGAGTTAAGAGTGAGCTGGCTTGAGCTGCGCTAACTAGCTGATTGAGCTAGCTAAACTCTGGAGCTTTTTTGAGCTAATCCGAGCTACCTCTAGCTAGGTGTGTAACATCCTAATTTTGGGCTTAGAAGTTTAGGGTCTGAACTGGATCGGTCTGAGAAACGGTTCGAATATAGAAGGGAGTTTTAGGGAAAGCCTAGTTCGGGATGCTTTAAAAATATAGAAAAATATCTAAAAATCCTCATTTAATATATATAGGTGATTGGTGAAATCAGTTTTACAAAATAAGGTTTGGAAATGCTACATTTCGGTGTAGTGACCAAATCGCGATTTTTACAAAGTTTAGTAGTGATTTTTTATGTTAATTGATGTTTAGAAATGATTAGAAGTGATGGATCTTGGCTGGGTTATGTTTTGGAAGAGTTTGGAGGTGATTTCGGTTGTGTTTGGTAGCCGAAATGTTGGGTTTAGGTAGAGCAGCGAGTTTTGGAGTGTTGGCTGAAGATTTCAATGCATGATGATGCATTAATCCTCTGTTTTTATGTCTAAAATAAGGGAGACATCTTCGGAGGGATCACTATCGACTATTCTGCCGAACTTGGAATGTCTGTCAGACTTGCTGCCATGACTTCTTTCCATTCCACCTGCCGAGATAGTACACACCCTTGTAGTGGCAGTGACCTGCTGCGATCGTGTGATAAGGTCGTAGTTTGCCGCCCGCCGAGGCAGCAACTCGTGGCAGCGCAAAACATACTCAAGCTTTACAATGCAGTCCACAAGCTACTAAGCTGCACTAGTCTTGCCCAGCCTATTGCCCAATCTCTCCCTATCATTCATCTCTTTACTATCTTTATCTTTACTTATGTTTTTATATTTCCACATCTTGAGATTTAATGGCGCATTTACTAAATCTTTGTGCAGGAAACCATTCTTGGAGCTATTCCAATCCCTGTGGGAGACGATATCTTTTATACTATAACTTGACAAGAGTGTGCACTTACGCTCATAAATAGATAACACCCAAACGCTCTACAAGTTTCTAGCGTTGTTGTTGGGGATTGGCAACAGCAACTACGTTTGAATTTCGGCACCACTATTTAGTTTTTGCACATTAAATCTCTTTTATTTATTTGCTAAAAAACATATATGTTTTCTTGGTGTATGTCCTGCCATGGTAGCAAGGTTGGCAGCAACATCCACCTGAGAAGGGGAAGGACATGCCCAGACGAATAGCCAAACATAAATGGATAACACCCAAACACTCTACAACAACTTTATGCCTTTTACCGCTCGATCTCTCGATACAAGTTCTTGAAAAAACTATCTCAGACCTGCCAAAATTTTCTTTGGTTTTAATGGTGTTTGGGCTGCAAAATAAGGTTAGGCTAGGAAATGGAAAGAAAGTAAAAGGTTAAGAAAGAAATGGGTGTAAAGGAAAGAAAATTAAAAGAAAGAAAGGGAATGAAATAAAAGAAAGAAATGAAATAAGAAAGACGAATTCGTTGCCACAAAACTTACTTACAAACTGATCGTAAATAATCAAACTTGAGGAACTTCTCAGAGTCGGTTGCTTGCATATCTTGTGCTATCTTCACAACCTTTGTACTTTTCTGATTTTTTTATTGTTTTTCTTTTTTGTACTATTCAAAGTTCTTGAGTAATGAGAAAGGAATTATGAATTAAGCTTTTTATTTTACATTTTTTATCAGAAAATGAAAATACAAAAGTTAGGCTTACTTGATTCTTCGTTTGCTCTGATTACCACATGATACGCTCCAACTCTTCAAATGGCTTTTTTGAGAGAAGCTTTGATTGTCCTAACCGTGAATGCAAGTAAGCCTTGGGCCTTCAAACGTCTTCTTGTTAATTTGAATGAATGGATGAAAGAATAGAGTTTGGGTGCGGAAGTATGGTAGCGTGGTGTAAGTATTTAAAGGATGAAATGGATAGATAGACGAAGTGTTTAGGAGCTGTTTCGGGTAAGGAAGTGAATGGAAAAGGATGGAATGAAGATAGATAGTATTCAAGGGTTTAAGAAAGAAAATATACGTAAGTATAATCTCGTTTCTTATAGAATAGACCTTGAGGGTGGTAGGGTGACTTAGACCGATTGGTTAGAATAACCAACAATCTGAAGTATCAAGATGAAAGTAGGAGACGCCACAAACCTTAGATAGGTCTGATAAGTCAAGAAGTTTTAAAAAGAACAAGTTTGAGAGAAAATCTCACAAAGATATAAATTTTATAAAGAAAGTTGTGTGTTTACAAAATAAAATTGAATTCCTATTTATAGGATTACAAGGGCTGCTAGATGGGCATGATTCAAAGGGGTGGTGGCTGTTCGGTTATGCTTGTGCCTCCCTCCAAATGGCCGAAAAGCTCCCTCCTGCATATGGAAATCATTCGGCTGAATGGTGCATCCCTCCATGCATTTCCCTTCATGTTTTAGGCACCAAACATGGTTTCCCTCCAAGGCTGGTCGGTTGTGTCCCTTGGGGAGGGAACATGTCCTTCCATGGTTGAGCTGAAGGTTGTAGGGTGAGCTGAGATGAGCTTAGTGTGAGCTGGCTTAAGCTAGCTAAATTTGGGAGCTATTTTGAGCTAATCTGAGCTGCCTCTAGCTAGGTGAGTTACCCTTTTAGTATCCTTGAGCATATATCGAGTTAATGGAGTGATTTGGAGTTGAATTGAAGCTTGCTTCACCTTGAATCATTTCCAAGTTATTTTGAGCTTATTCTGAACATCACGAGCTATTAGTGAGTTTTCATTTGATCTTTTTTATGTGGGTATTGTATCCTACAAAGAAAACAATCACAAATAATCATGAGTAGATGTAATGCATACTATATATATATATATATATATATATATATATATATATATATATATATATACTTAGAAAGTAAAGATGTGGATGGTACAATGTGTTACATGCCATCATCATGTAATACATTGTACAACTTCACTTTTAAAGCCATTTGACCACCTAAAGCAGAAATACACTTACGAGTAGGGATGTAAAAACAGGTAATCGGACAGGTTTTAGGTCGGGTACTGTTAGGTCGGGTAAAATTGGATACATATCATTTCAGGTAAAAAAAATTGACTCGACTCGGGTCGGGTGTGGGTCCATTGCAGTCGGGTAATTTGCAGGTCGAGTCCATTTCAGGTCGGGTCAATTTTCAGGTCGGGTCCATTTCAGGTCAAACTCGTTGCAGATCGGGTAAAAACATATCGGGTGTTGAGTTGATCGAACACTTGCAAATGTCCAAGAGGGGGGTGAATTGGCAATTAAAATTTTGGTGAAGAGAAAGATTGAAAATAAAAATGACACAAGGGGTTATAGTGGTTCAAGTTCTCCAAATGAACTCTACATCCACTACCTAGCTCCCACTAAGGATTTTCAAACAATTCACTAATTGAATTCGTCCCCTTTTATTGGATGAGGAGGAAACCTTACAATTTCGATTAAGCTTTCTACCCAAAGCTTAATCCACTCAAATACAAAGAAAGAATTTGGTAAACTCAAATGTTTCCTCTCAAAGGATAATTGTCTACCCAATTACAATTTCAACAATCCCAAACTCACAATACAATTTGACAATAGAAAGACAATAGAGTTGGGAACAAGAATATGACTTTGAATAGCTCAAGGGTTTTGATTTTTTCTTTGATGATGCTTGAATGTTGATTAGTTGTTGCTGACCTTCAAAGAGCTTCATTTTATACATTCTCTATTAATTCTAGTCGTTTGAGTGGTTGGGAACATAAATGGAGCCGTTGGAACCCTCTCTTACCACCATAAATGCACTTCTGCAGCTATGCGTATCGGTACGCGGGGAGGTGTATCGATACCTGTCTCAGAAAAGAAAGAGTCGTTGTGTGCAATAAATAAAGGGTATCGATACGCACATAAGCGTATCGGTACGGGGTATCAAAACGGGGGTTTGCCGTATCGATACCTTTTTTTCAACTTAGATCACTGTCGATTTCCGTATCGGTACGAGGGTTTGGCGTATCGATACGGGTCAACGACCATTTAAAATTTGGTTACCAACCAACTGACACCAACGGTCAAATTATTTAAACTGACTTGCATTTAAAAAATTTGTTAAGGTCGTATCGATACGAGGGTTTGTCGTATCAGTACGTGTTCCTCCAATAGCCAACTTTGGTAAAAAGGTATCGATATGCTTGGGAGTGTATCGATACACCTGAACGATTTTCAATAGTTTGGCCTTGGAACACTTAGAAAATATTTTGAGTTTGAGTTTTTCAAATCAGTTTTAAAGAGTTGGTGATTTAAAACTTATTAAGGGACTTACAAAAACAATTTTAAGTTTTTCAAATTGATCCTTAAAGATTTAATTATATCAAAATCAAACATAGGTTTTACAATCTCCCCCTTTTTGATATAACAAAACTAAAACTTAAAATTTTTGACATTTTGAAAAACTTTACAAAGTTAACTCCCCTTAATATAAGTTTGGTAACCTTTGAGTTAAAATCAAAATATTTGAAGTATTGTGAGCTAGTTTCTCTCCCCCTTTTTGTTAGATCAAAAATATTGAGACAATTAAGTGCATAAACATAGGCAAAGGTATAAATAAGCAACACTTATATTATTGATCATAACATCAAACTTGAAATCCAAACAAAAATAGAAAATCAAAGCATAAGTTTAAACATAAAGCAAACTTAATCCTAAGAACATAAATCAAAGATGCATAAAATAGAAAATCCTAAATGAGATGCATGAGATGCAAGAAGAAACGTCTAGGCATCATCTTCATCGTCTTCATCATCTTCGTCATCAATCCCCATTGGAGCATTGTCCCTCATGCTATTTCGCCACTCATCATGGAAAGCGGAGATGGAAATATTCAAAGAATTGTGACCGCTTTCAAGGGATGTGAGGCGATTCTCCATACTCGTCGTCCTTGTATCAAAAGTTGTTTCAAGGGAGGTAAGACGAGTGTTCATGTCCGTGCACAACCCGGTAAATTGCACATTGAGGTAAGTCATGAGAGCATCCATGGAGGGTTGTGGAGCTTGAGAAGCTTGATCCCCTTGAGGTGCTTTAAATACGACGGCGGCTTCGGGTGGTAACTCGGCAAGACGAACCCATTCACCATTAAAATAATGGAATTTTCCCCGTGCAAGAGATCGCTCATCAATGGGATCAATTAGGGGAATTGGGAAGTCAAAAGAGCAATCAATATCCTTTTTCATAAAGAAATAACTCAAAGTCGTACCATATGTAAAGGAGGAGATGAGAGAGGTTTGACGATTTTGCACATGATAGACGATTTCCCCAAACATGATTCGAGCTAGATTTGGGCGCTTTCGCTCACGGAAGTAACGGATCCAAAAATCATCCACTTGACGGATGGTGGAATATTTTCCTTCGGAGGGACGAAACCACCAAGACACCATCAAATGTAGGATACGGTCTTAAGCATTTAGGGCGGTCACGGAGCCACTAAGAACATGCCTCAAAGCATCATCATCATCAATGCCTTCATCATCTAATTTGAAAACTTCACAAATAGATTTGACATCAAGGATGAATTTCTTTCCCATGAGATATGAGCTAATGGCAACAACTTCCCCATTGTGAGTAATACATTTGGCATTAGTGTAGAAAATTAAAACCAAAAGACGATAATAAAAACCAGGAATAGATAGGAAATCCATGAAGTTCCAACGATGAAGCAAATGAAGATATTCAAATTTAAAACGCTCCGAATCGAGAAAAGGAATGGATATTAACCTTTCGGCACGAATCTTGTAATTCTCGAATTGTCAAAAATATGCTAGACCCGTGGGACTTTCAAAGGACTGTTCATAGATGGTAGAGTAGTTCAGGCGTGCAATCGCTCCAAGAGTGGATGATTCACCGGTTAGAGAAACCCTTGTACGCTTCCTCGATTCCTTTGGTGCCATGATCTAAAAGAGAAATTATGCAAAAGGATTTCTCTAATTTTTTGGTAAAAACCAAGGTAAAAAATTAAAAAAATATATTTGAAGAAAAGTTTTGAAGAACAAAAGTTTTGATAAAAGGATGAAACAAAAAAAACAAAAAAAAATTGAAAAAGAAAAGGAAAGAAAAGATTACCTTGATAGAAACTTGAGAGATTGAAGAAAATTCTAGCACAATTGATGAGAGAGAGCTTAAAGCTTTGCTTGATTGTAAAAACTCTTTTAGATTTGAGTTGTGGTGTGAAAATATGAGGAAGGAAGAGCCCTTTTATAGGAAAAAACGGCTAGGGATTTTAGGTTTTGAAGAGTTTTAATTTTGGTAAAAGTTGAACACTTTAAATGCCTTATTAAAAGTTGTCTGCGCAATCGAGTATCGATACGCCTGAGGGTGTATCGATACGGGGGTAAAAACGTCATTTCCTTAAAAATGCCCAATGGAGAATCGTATCGAAACGGATGAGGTCCGTATCGAAACTATTGAAAGCTCATATCGATATGGGTTTAACCGTATCGATACTCGTTTAAGCAAAATGAATTCTGGGAAACTGGATGAAGAACACGTATCGATACGCGTAGATCCGTATCGATACCCTATGCCCATAAATGCATTTTTAGTTCTAAGAACAACCATAGGCTCGAATTTAACATCTCCTAATAGTATACAAATGATGAATGAACAGTTCTAAGCATATTTTAATAGAAGCATACTCCCCCTAACTATAGGCATGGATATTTTCAAGAGTTACAACACATAAACATGCAATTTCACAAAATCAAGCATTTTTAAGCACAAAGAGGTTCTAAAAGGTCAAGATATGCTAGCTAAACCTAACTCTCTCCTAAGGGACCAAAAACGCTCTTTATCTAAAGGTTTTGTAAATATATCTGCTAATTGGTTCAAGGTATCAACATATTCTTTAACAACATCATTTTTCAAAACATAATCTATAATGAAATGATGTTGAATTTCTATATGTTTAGTTCTAGAGTGTTGGATGAGATTCTTAGTAAGACAAATGGCACTTGTGTTGTCACACTTAAGGGGTATGGTTTCTACTTCAACACCATAATCTAAGAGTTGTTGCTTCATCCAAAGGACTTGAGCACAACAACTCCCTAAGGATATGTACTCCGCTTCGGTGGTAGATAAGGCTACACTATTTTTGTTTCTTAGAGAACCAAGATACGAGTATACTACCTAAGAATTGACATGTCCCGAAAGTACTTTTCCTATCTATCTTACATCCCCCATAATCCGCATCCGAATAAGCATGAAGGCTAAAGGAAGAATCTTTAGGATACCAAAGGCCTAAAGTAGGTGTGTCTCTAAGGTATCTAAAAATTCTCTTAATGGCAACTAAGTGTGATTCTCTAGGACTAGCTTGAAACCTAGCACACAAGCAAACAATAAACATGATATCCGGTCTACTTGCGGTAAGGTAAAGCAAAGAACCTATCATGGATCTATAAAGCTTAGAATCAACACACTTACCTCCTTCATCTATGTCAAACTTTATGGAAGAACTCATGGGAGTGGCTTGAGGCTTTGCATTCACCAAGCTAAACTTTTTGAGCATATCATTCACGTACTTAGCTTGATTTATGAAGGTGTCATCCTTCCTTTGTTTGAATTGGAGTCCCAAAAAGAATGAGAGCTCCCCCATCATGCTCATCTCGAACTCACCTTGCATTAGCTTAGAAAATTCTTTACAATAACACTCATTAGTAGAACCAAAAATGATATCATCAACATAAATTTGAACTACTAAGATGTAATTGTTATATGTTTTTATGAAGAGAGTTGTATCCACCTTTCCTTTTTCAAAACCCTTTTCAATTAAGAAATTTGAAAGTCTCTCATACCAAGCTCTAGGAGCTTGTTTTAAACCATAGAGAGCTTTGGTTAATTTAAACACATGGTTTGGAAAATTTGAATCCTCAAAACCCGGTGGTTGTTCAACATACACCTCTTCATTTATAAAACCATTTAAAAAGGCACTTTTCACATCCATTTGAAAAAGCTTGAAATTATGGTAACATGCAAATGCAAGCAACATCCTAATAGCTTCCATTCTAGCTACGGGTGCATAAGTCTCATCAAAATCAATTCCCTCTTCTTGTGTATAGCCTTGAGCAACAAGCCTAGCCTTGCTTCTCACTATATTACCACTTTCATCTAATTTATTCCTAAAAACCCATTTTGTTCCTATAGTAGATTGATCATTAGGCCTTTCAACTAATGTCCAAACTTTACTCCTCTCAAATTGATTTAATTCCTATTGCATGGCCAAAATCCAAAAATCATCTTTTAAAGCTTCTTTAATATTCTTAGGCTCAATGCATGAAAGAAATGCAACATGATTCATTAATTTGAGAGAGGATCTAGTAGTTACCCCCTTGGATGGATCACCCAAGATTTCACCACCTTTGACATAGTTTAACTCCCTTAGGTAAGACACCTCCCTTTCCTCAAGAGACAAGTCCTTCAAGGCATCAAGAGGTTGATCTTGTGAATCCTCATCTTTGGTTGGAATCTCATCCACCTTTGACGTTTGTCCTCCATCAATGGCATCAATGATTCCTACATCATCATCATCACAAGATTCCTTCCTCGGAAGGAGGTTATCATCGAAAACAACATGTATTGACTCTTCAACAACTAGAGTTCTTTTATGAAATACTCGATAGGCTTTAAAGTTTAAAGAGTACCCTAAGAAAATAGCTTCATCACTTTTAGCATCAAATTTACCTAAGTTTTCTTTACCATTATTCAAAACAAAACACTTGCAACCAAAAGGGTGAAAATAACTAATGTTAGGCTTCTTAGATTTTAAAATCTCATAAGGTGTTTTCTTCAAAATTGGCCTAATCATTACTCGATTTATAATATAGCAAGCAGTGTTTGTGGCTTCTGCCCAAAAATATTTAGGTAAATTATTTTCGCAAAGCATGGTTCTAGCCATTTCTTCTAAAGTTCGATTTTTCCTCTCAACTACCCCATTTTGTTGAGGAGTGCGAGGTGCGGAAAATTGTGGCTAACCCCATTTTCATTTAAAAACTCATTGAAACCTAGATTTTGAAATTCAGTTCCATGATCACTTCTAATGTGAGAAATTTTAAGTTCAAGATCATTTTGAGTTATTTTAGAAAATGTGATGAATTTTTCTAAAGCCTCATCCTTTGTACTTAAGAATAGAACCCAAGTATACCTAGAGTAGTCATCTACAAGCACAAAAGTATATAATTTTTCACCCAAGCTCATTGTTCTAATTGGCCCAAAGAGATCCATATGAACAATTGTAAACATCTACTAGTAGACACATCATTTATGGATTTAAAAGAACTTCTATGTTGTTTACCCTTTGAACATGCATCACAAATTTTATCATTTGAAAATTTTAGTTTGGGTAAACCTCTAACTAGATTAAGGGAAATTAATTTTTCTAAGACACTCATGCTAGCATGTCCTAATTTTCTATGCCATAGCCATGAGTCATGTTCATCATGTGCAACTAAGCATGTATGTGATGAATGAATGTCTTCTAGATGCACCATGTAAATGTTCCCTATGTGATGACCAATGAGTATTAGTTGATTTGTTTTAATGTTTACAATTTTGCAACCACTTTTATCAAATATAACATTAAAACCTTTGTCACACAATTGACTAATACTCAACTAATTATGCTTAAGACCGTTGACATACAAAACATTTTCAATGAAAATAGAAGAGTGATTACCAATGGAGCTTATTCCTTCAATGTGGCCTTTGGAGTTGTCACCAAAAGTTACCACTCCACCACCTTTAGGCTTTAGTTCCACAAATCGACTCTTGTCACCGGTCATGTGTCTTGAGCATCCACTATCAAGGTACCAAGAATTTTTGCTTGAAGCTTTAGCCTTGTAGCAATGCTCCCCCTACAAACAAAGAAATTAGGCCTTGGTTTTTGGTACCCAAATCATTTTGGGTCCATGAGTGTTAGCCTTCAACAATTTGGTTCCCTTAGGAATCCAAGAAGCAATAACATTCATATCATTAGAAATAATGAGTTCTTTAGGAACCCAAACACTCCTAACTCTTTGACCTCTAGCTTGCTTATTAAAATTTCTTTGTTTAGGCACAAAAGGTTTTCTTTTTACATATAGGGATTTAGAATGATTTCCTTTTTCAAAATTATTGTTCATAATAGCAATAGATGTTTTAAGATTATCCACTTCCTTTGTGTGATAATCTTGAAAATCAGAAAGAAGTTTTTCAAGTTTAAGATTTTTTGTTTTAAGATCATTTGAAAGATTGACTAAAAACAAAACCTTCTTTTCAATTCGGAGTTAGCTTTAGAAAATGTCTCATTTTGATTTTTTAAATCAGAAATTGTTTTCTTGTTTTTCAAAATGGACTCTTTGTATTTTTCTACTAACTCATCATACACTTCTTACAATTCATCATAAGCTTCTTAAAGTTCATCAATAGTAAAATTGAAATTGGATAAATGAGAGTTTACCTTAGGTTCATCATCAATGGCCATGAGACATAGGTTGGCCACTTCCTCCTCTTTCTCGGATGACTCATCGTCACTTCAAGTAGCAATTTGTGCTTTGAGCTTGTTCTTCTTCCCAAAGCTTTTCTTTTTCAATTGAGGACACTCGGAACGAATGTGACCCAGTTTCTTGCATTCATAACAAGTAATTTGGTCCCTCTCCTCTTCCTTGCTTTTACTCTTGAAGTCTCCCTTTCTAATGAATTTTCTTCCACAATTTGACTTCATGAACCGAGTAAAATGTTTGGCCAACAGAGCCATCTCCTCATCTTCATCCTCACTAGAATCGCTTTCTTGAAGTGAAGCTTTTAGTGCGATTCCCACTTTCTTCTTCTCAACTTCCTTCTTCTCCACTATCTTCTTCTCTTGTTCTCTTCCCTTTCTCATAATCTCATGTGTGAGTAGAGATCTAATAAGAGCATCAAACTTTAGAGTCTTCAAATCTCTAGCTTCAATAATGGTCGTTCTCTTGCCATCCCATGACTTCGGAAGAGAGTACAACAACTTTCTCACTAGTTTGTCTCCGGGAATGATTTCGCCGAAACCCTTCAAATTGTTGACAATGACCGAGAACTGATCAAACATCTTGGAGACACTATCTTCGGGATCCATCTTGAAGTTCTCATAGCTTAGATTGAGTAGCCCAATCATTGTCTCCTTGACATCACTAGTTCCCTCATATGTTGTCTCGAGGGTGTCCCAAACCTCCTTGGCATTTTCAATTGAAGACACCTGGGAGTAGATATCCGGACCAAGTGCACAAAATATAACATGAAGAGCTTTGTCATTCACTTGTATCCTTCTTCTTTCATCATCGGTCATTTCGGCTTTGACCTTTGGGACGAGCCTTTCTCCATCTCTCCTCATGGGAATGTATGGACCTTCTTCAACTACATCCCACACCATATAGTCGGTAGACTTGATGAAGAGCCTCATTCTATTCTTCCAATAAGGATAGTTATCCCCATTGAATAATGGTGGCTTGGTGGTGGATTGGGACTCATAGTTGGAGGTGGATGACATTGCTTGACTTGTTGTTGATCAAACTCTCCAAGAATCGGCTCAAGAGGATTGTAATCCTTCCAATGAGTGTAGCTCTGATACCAATTGTTGAGTTGATCGAACACTTGCAAATGGCCAAGAGGGGGGTGAATTGGCAATTAAAATTTTGGTGAAGAGAAAGATTGAAAATAAAAATGACACAAGGGGTTATAGTGGTTCAAGTTCTCAAAATGAACTCTCCATCCACTACCTTAGCTCCCACTAAGGATTTTCAAACGATTCACTAATTGAATTCGTCCCCTTTTCTTGGATGAGGAGGAAACTTTACAATTTCGATTAAGCTTTCTACCCAAAGCTTAATCCACTCAAATACAAAGAAAGAATTTGGTAAACTCAAATGTTTCCTCTCAAAGGATAACTGTCTACTCAATTACAATTTCAACAATCCCAAACTCACAATACAATTTGACAATAGAAAAACAATAGAGTTTGGTACAAGAATATGACATTGAATAGCTCAAGGGTTTTGATTTTTGATTTGATGATGCTTGAATGTTGAATAGTTGTTGCTGACCTTCAAAGAGCTTCATTTTATACCTTCTCTATTAATTCTAGCCGTTTGGGTGGTTGGGAACATAAATGGAGCTGTTGGAACCCTCTCTTACCACCATAAATGCACTTCTGCAGCTATGCGTATCGGTACGCGGGGAGGTGTATCGATACCTGTCTCAGAAAAGAAAGAGTCGTTGTGTGCAATAAATAAGGGGTACCGATACGCACGTAAGCGTATCCGTACGGGGTATCGAAACGGGGGTTTTCTGTATCGATACCTTTTTCTCAACTTAGCTCACTATCGATTTCCGTATCGATACGAGGGTTTGGCGTATCGATACGGGTCAACGACCATTTAAAATTTGGTTACCAACCAACTGACACCAACGGTCAAATTATTTAAACCGACTTGCATTTAAAAAATTTGTTAAGGTCATATCGATACGAGGGTTTGACGTATCGGTACGCCATTCAAACTCTTTAGAATTTTACACAGGGGTGTATCGATACGAGGGTTTTCCGTATCGATACGTGTTCCTCCAGTAGCCAACTTTGGTAAAAAGGTATCGATATGCTTGGGAGTCTATCGATACACCTGAACGTTTTTCAATAGTTTGGCCTTGGAACACTTAGAAAATATTTTGAGTTTGAGTTTTTCAAATCAGTTTTAAAGAGTTGGTGATTTAAAACTTATTAAGGGACTTACAAAAACAATTTTAAGTTTTTCAAATTGATCCTTAAAGATTTAATTATATCAAAATCAAACATAGGTTTTACATCGGGTAAAATCAGTTAATTGGTAAGCAAATTGCAGGTCGGGAAAATTCCAGGTCGGGTTCATTTCAGTTCGGGTTCATTTCAGGTCGGTTTCATTTTAGGTCGGGTTCATTTCAGGTCGGGTAATTTCAGGTCGTTGGGTTCATTTCAGTTCGGGTTAATTCAGGTTCACCAGAAATGAACAATTTTGAATAAAAACAAAGTTTTATGGACTATAGTGAAAAAAATAATAATAAATAAGAGCTAATTTGGACTAAAATAAAGTTTTATGGACTATAATAGGCTCAATTTTGAATAAAAACAAGGTTTTATGGACTATATAGTGAAAATAATAATAAATAAGAGTTAATTTGAAGTAAAAATAAAGTTTTAAGGACTCAATTGAATTTAATTAAAACTTAAAGGACTTGAAAAAAAACTTATATAATATAAAGGGTTTTATTTATAATTTACCCCAAATTGAAATTCAATTTGGGAATTGGGCGGTTTCAAAATAAATTTTCCCGCCCATATATATTATAATTTAATATTATTTATTAATTATTATAATATAATATAACTTATTAATTATTATAATAACTTTTTTTTGATGAAAGCTAAAGTGATTACAAGTAGTATCCGTTCTAAATATACTCTCAACCATTTGACAATGAACGATCAATCACCTTGCTGCAGCTGCTGGTGCTTGAACTCGTGACCTCTAGGAACAACAACCGTTCCCTTAACCACTGAGGCAAGATGGTTCGTGCAATTATTATAATAACTTTATAAGTATAAATATATGTGATTATATGTATATGTATGTATTTTTATGTATTCACATGTATATAAATTACAATATATAATTATATATTATACAAACATGTATGCATTTATGTATATGTAATGTATTATACATAAATACATGTATATGTATATACATAATACATACTATGATACTAACAACATACATGTATATATACATATATATATATATATATATATTATACAAACATATGTATATATTAAATTATGAATACATTATACATATAACATATCATACATAATAATGAATACATATTATACAAATATATGTATGTTAATATATAATATATAATGTACATGTATTTATATATATATATATTTATATGTGTGTATATATGTATATAAATACATAAATATACATATAAAATATATGTATATATATATAAATATATGTATTTATAAAATTATAAAATATCTGTATTTATATATGTATTTAAATACACAAAATGAATTGAACTAAAACTTAAAAGAATTAAATGAAAAACATCTAAAATTTAAAGGTCCACAAAATATTGAGCCTATCTAAAATTTTTAGCCCAAAGCCCAACAATTAATAATTATTATTAATTATTATATTTAGCCCATCTAAAATATTTAGTCCAAAGCCCAACAATTAATATTTATTATTGATATTATTAATTATTATAAATGGGTGGTGGGATATGAGCCCAAAGGCCTAAGGCCCAAAATATTACTAATTATTATATAGGGAAAACTACACCGGTGGTCCCCAAACTATTATCGTCTTCCTATTTTTGTCCCAGAATTTTTCTTTTGGCAAAATCGTCCCTTCTATTACATAGTTCTCCTGTTTTGGTCCCACGCTGTTAAAAACTAACGGAATATTTTATTATTATTTTTTCTCTCCTATATATATTATTTAAAAAATTTATTCGGACTAATGTGGCGGTGACACGTGTCACCACCATAACAAAGAAAATAAATTAAATGTAACGGGGGAAGCTAAGATTCGAACCCGCATCCCCAACCAATGAGTTAACCATTGGGCTAAACTCTAATTATTGATATGTTTTAGCACAAATTATATTTAAAACAATCAAATGTTGTTTTGTACATGGAGAAATTCCTGGAGACTCCTCCAACACAAAATAAAGCTGTTTACAAGATCTCTGCTACTCCTCCTCTGAGGTTGACAATGGATAATTCTAATGAGTTGGGACATGAAACACTTGATATTAGTACAGTGGGTCATGTAAAAGTCTCTTCAAAAGGAAAGGAAACCTTAAGTTCTTCACCTACTGTACATGAAATTGCCCTGAAACCATCCATTGAAGAGTTGAACGAAGACGCCGTTGATAAAGAGATTATGAAGGTGCCTGAACCAACAGTTGATTGCAGAAATGGAATCCCCCATTCCCTTCATAAAGTAACATCTGAAGAGGAGATAATAATAGATGGAGAAAGCATAGATGAATGCAATGTATGTGGGGACCATTCCGATGGCATGAGCAGTGAGGCTGACAATTGCATTGATGCAATTACTACCTTGGACTCTGAAATGGATACAAACAATGAGTATAGACCTAAGGATGGTATTTTTTTGATGTGGTTAGCCAAAATATATCAGATTATGTCTTTTGTAAGTTGTAACCAGTTGAGAAATATTCCCAACTTCTGCAATTGAACACATCTTTTTAACTACAATTGTACAGTTGAAAACATAAAATTCTTACACCTTTGTCCTATGTTAAATTGCACATGCACCAAGTTCATGCCTTCAATCATTTGTTTCTTATAAGCTTGAGCCGAAAATGAAACGGTCGCAACCAAACTACCAGGATGTGTGGGACGTCGATTAGTCAGGCTAGCCAAGATGCAATTGTTTGAGCTTTTACAGAAGTTACTGCAACTTCTATTGAACTTTTGCAAATGTTCGGCTAGATGCATACAATAATTTAACAAATCCAAGAAAACTTAGCTTTCCATCAGTGTGACGGATCCAATCGTGGAGGACATCGTAAACAGGCACAGATGGGCTCAGTCCGAGTTCCGAAGCTAGCTGCAAACGAGGATGGTATTGACTTTGTGGATATTGGGAGGTATCATCCGAGTTCTCGTGCAAACGAGGAAAAGCTTGGGGTTCAAGACCATTTATCAGATTCTCAATCGGATAGGATATCCTCTTCGTCTGCTGATAGAAACTGCTCAATCGAGAAAGAAGCTCGAGTATTATACTCTCACCTGAACATTTGGATGTTTTGAAGCCTATCAACTTAGTTTCTGAGGTCAGTAATGCTATTGTAGAAGTGGATCTCAACATGGAGCGTATAATTCCCATGGTAGATCCTTCTCAGATTTGTGGCTCCAGTGAACAACAATTTTCAGACATATTACACGATGATCCAAAAGTTGAAGTTGGCCTAACAGAGATAGAAGCTTCATGTTCTGAACAGAAAAAAATTGTTGATGAACTTTTTGATGCTACAGAGGGAGAAGAAAGTAGGGAATTTAAGTGCAGTGCGAATATGGTGGAAGAATATGTCATCCGCGTCCCCATTTGATTGTTTTAAATGTAATTTGTGCTAAAACATAACAATAATTGGAGTTTAGCCCAATGGTTAACTCATTGGCTTGGGAGCAATTCCGTTAGTTTTTAACGACGGGGACTAAAACAGGAGAACTATGTAACAGAAGGGACGATTTTGCCAAAAAAATAGTTTTGGGACTAAAATAGGAAGACAGTAATAGTTTGGGGACCACCGATGTAGTTTTCCCTATTATATATTATTAATTATTATATTATAAATACATTACATAACTTATAAGTTATAAGTTTATATATATATATATATATATATATATATATATATATTATAGGTTTTAGGGCCCATCTAAAATAAATGGGTGGTGGGATATGAGCCCAAAGGCCCAAGGCCCAAACTATTACTAATTATTATTTATTATTAATTATTATATTATAAATACATTATATAACTTACAAGTTTATATATATATATATATATATATATATTTATACATTATAGGTTTTAGGGGCCCATCTCAAATAAATGGGTGGTGGGATATGAGCCCAAAGGCCCAAGGCCCAAACTATTACTAATTATTATTTATTATTAATTATTATATTATAAATACATTATATAACTTATAAGTTATAAGTTTATATATATATATATATATATATATATATATTATTTATACATTATATGTTTTAGGGGTCATCTAAAATAAATAGATGGTGGGATATGAGCATAAAGGCCCAAGGCCCAAACTATTACTAATTATTATTTATTATATTATAAATACATTATATAAATTATAAGTTATAAGTTTATATATATATATATATATATATATATTATTTATACATTATAGGTTTTAGGGGCTCATCTAAAATAAATGGGTGGTGGGATAAGAGCCCAAAGGCCCAAGGCCCAAACTATTACTAATTAATATTTATTATTAATTATTATATAAATTATAATTTATAAGTTTATATATATATATATATTATATTTATACATTATAAGTTTTAAGGGCTCATCTAAAATAAATGGGTGGTGGGATATGAGCCCAAAGGCCCAAGGCCCAAACTATTACTAATTATTATTTATTATTAATTATTATATTATAAATACATTATATAAATTATAAGTCATAAGTTTATATAATATATATATATATATATATATATATTATATTTATACATTATAGGTTTTAGGGGCCCATCTCAAATAAATGGGTGGTGGGATATGAGCCCAAGGCCCAAACTATTACTAATTATTATTTATTATTAATTATTATATTATAAATACATTATATAACTTATAAGTTATAAGTTTATATATATATATATATATGTATATATATATATATATTTATACATTATAGGTTTTAGGGGCCCATCTCAAATAAATGGGTGGAGCCCAAAGGCCCAAGGCCCAAACTATTACTAATTATTATTTATTATTATTTATTATATTATAAATACATTATATAAATTATAAGTTATAAGTTTATATAATATATATATATATATATATATGTATTTAATAAATGGGTGGTGGGATATGAGCCCAAAGGCCCAAGGCCCAAACTATTACTAATTATTATTTATTATTAATTATTATATTATAAATACATTATATAATTTATAAGTTATATATATATATATATATATATTATATTTATACATTATAAGTTTTAGGGGCCCATCTCAAATAAATGGGTTGTGGGATATGAGCCCAAAGGCTCAAGGCCCAAACTATTACTAATTATTATTTATTATATTATAAATACATTATATAACTTATAAGTATATATATATATATATATTATTTATATATTATAGGTTTTAGGGGCCCATCTAAAATAAATGGGTGGTGGGATATGAGCCCAAAGGCCCAAGCCCCAAGGCCCAAACTATTACTAATTATTTTTTATTATTAATTATTATATTATAAATACATTATATAAATTATAAGTTATAAGTTTATATATATATATATATATATATATATATTATAGGTTTTAGGAGCCTATCTCAAATAAATAGGTGGTGGGATATGAGCCAAAAGGCACAAGGCTCAAACTATTACTAATTATTATTTATTATTAATTATTATATTATAAATATATTATATAACTTATAACTTATAAGTTTATATATATGTATATATATATATTATTTATACATTATAGGTTTTAGAGGCCCATCTAAAATAAATGGGTGGTGGGAAATGAGCCTAAAGGCCCAAGGCCCAAACTATTACTAATTATTATTTATTATGTTATAAATACATTATATAAATTATAAGTTATAAGTTTATATATATATATATATATATATATATATATATATATATATATATATATATTTATACATTATAGGTTTTAGGGGCTCATCTAAAATAAATGGGTGGTGGGATAAGAGCTGAAAGGCCCAATGCCCAAATGATTACTAATTAATATTTATTATTAATTATTATATTATAAATACATTATATAAATTATAAGTTTATATATATATATTATATTTATACATTATAGGTTTTAGGGGCCCATCTCAAATAAATGTGTGGTAGGATATGAGCCCAAAGGCCCAAGGCCCAAACTATTACTAATTATTATTTATTATTAATTATTATATTATAAATACATTATATAAATTATAAGTTATAAGTTTATATATATATTATATTATATTTATACATTATAGGTTTTAGGGGCTCATCTCAAATAAATGGGTGGTGGGATATGAGCCCAAAGACCCAAGGCTCAAACTATTACTAATTATTATTTATTATTAATTATTATATTATAAATACATTATATAACTTATAAGTTATAAGTTTATATATATATATATATATATATTTATACATTATAGGTTTTAGGGGCTCATCTCAAATAAATGGGTGGTGGGATATGAGCCTAAAGGCCCAAGGCCCAAACTATTACTAATTATTATTTATTATTAATTATTATATTATAAATACATTATATAACTTTTAAGTTATAAGTTTATATATATATATATATATATATATATATATATAGATATAGATATATATATATAATATTATATTTATACATTACATATAGGGTTTAGGGGTACATCTCAAATAAATGGGTGGTGGGATATGAGCCCAAAGGCCCAAATTATTACTAATTATTATATTATAAGTACATTATATAACTTATAAGTTATAACTATATATATATATATATATATATATATATATATTTATACATTATAGGTTTTAGGTGCCATCTCAATTAAATGGGTGGTAGGATATGAGCCCAAAGGCCCAAGGCCCAAACTATTACTAATTATTATTTGTTATTAATTATTATATTATAAATACATTATATAAATTATAAGTTATAAATTATATATATATATATATATTATATTTATACATTATAAGTTTTAGGGTGTTATCTCAAATAAATGAGTGGTGGGATTTGAGCCCAAAGGCCCAAACTATTACTAATTATTATTTATTATTAATTATATATTATAAATACATTATATAACTTATAAGTTTATATATATATATATATATTATTTATACATTATAGGTTTTAGGGGCCTATCTAAAATACAATATATAATTGAAAGACAATTGTTTCACATGTTATATAAGTATAATAACGTTAATTTTATGTTAAACACAATACTAACTTATATTTTGTATTTATTTTAATTTTATGATCATAATAAAATTAACATAATATATATTATATAATAAAGCATAATAAGTTTAATATATTATATTATCTATATATTACTAATATATTATATACTTAGTAAAAATTATGACAAATCTTTTAAATATATAATTTTATTATACATAATATATATTTTTATACTTAAACAAATTTCTAAGTATATAATTTTATTATACATAATGTAGTTACAAATTAAGACAAATTTCTAAGTATAATGGAAGATAAAAAAATTTTAAGTAATGAAATTAACATAATCTACTAAAAAATTACTAAGTTTATAATGAACAGTTTACACTTTAAATTATTTAACATTTTTAGCTAGGTCTACATTAGTTCAGGTCAACAACAAGTCAGGTTCAAAACAGGTCGGGTCCATTAACAGGTCGGGTTCAAAACATGTCGGTTTCAAAACAGGTCGGGTTCAAAACAGGTCGGGTAAAATCGGATCTCGGGTCGATTCAGTCGGATAATATCAGGTAATTTGTCAGGTTGGTCTCGGGTTCGGGTTTGTTTCAGTCGGATGCAGGTCGGGTTTCAGGTCAAAATTACCAGGTCAGATTCGGGTTCAGGTCGTTTTCATTCGGACGCAGATCGGGTTCGGTTGCTACAGTAACGGGTTCAACTCGGGTTCAGGTCAGAAACAGTCAGTTACAGTTCAGGTTCGGATTATCGAATTCTCGGAACAAATCAGGTTCTGGCTCGAACAAGTTTCAAGCAGGTTTTCAAGTCCTGACTTGTTTTTACAACCCTACTTACGAGAGAATGCTTCCCTGAGTTGTATGACCTTAGAAAGGGTGATTGGTCTGATGGCATGACTTTTGGGTCTTGTGGTGGATTTGGAGGCGTACACGCATCACTTGTGATTTACTAGTAATGTAAAATCTATTTTCAACAGTGAATGACTACACAAGGTCCAAAAAAATAATAAAATTTATCAAGGTTTTTTTTTTCCTAAGGTATCTATTGAAAGGCACATGGAGAAGGCATGTGTTTTGAAAATAACCTACGGTTATTTATGATAATAAAATGGAAAAAGTCAGCCATTCAAATGAAGTCCCTTCGTATATTATAATTATTTTTCAGATTTATATGTGCATGAATTCGTTTGGTCAAGTTGTTTTCGATGGGAGAAATTAAGAGTATTGGAACAGGTGGCTTCAGCACCCGAATGGGAAATTGATTGTATATAAGCAAAGACAATTTTATTAAGAATAATATCTCAATATAAGTCATATCCTCCACGGTTTGGTAATTGACTTTGACAACTCAACTCTTTCCAGGTTTAATGCCACATGCCCTGCTACAACTCATTGTTTGTATGCTGCTTATCAATTATCATTACTGGACTGCTAAAACAATCAAAGACAAAACATTCAGCCAAGACAACTTTTGAGAATACATAAAAAAAGTGTAGAAATACAACACTGGCGTGACCATTTCATTGCTCTACGTCTTGGCTGCTAAGGATGGCAATCGAGAGCTATTTAGTATTTAATATCTCTTCTGACTTTTGAGTGCATGTTGTTGGAAAAATTTGTACCGCAAAATAATTTCCTCACCATTGACATTAAAAATCTTAGGCGGGCTTAAGTGAGATGATAAATATTGGTGTAGTCTTGAACAATTTAAGTTGTTTAAGTTCTTACATCAGATTTCATGTTTAAACATAGACAACCTTTTCTCTATTATTTTTAGAAGAAAAAAAACCCTGTAAATATAAGCATTGTTGGTTTTTGCAGATAGCTATCGCTTAACAACTATAAATGCTTAATTACTCAACCGTCATCTTATAAAAGATTAAAGTATAGAATTTAATTTTTTAATGTTGGAGCATACATACAGATACCAAGAAGGACACAAAAAATTTTGTTATTCAATTTGAAAGTTTGAAGAGATTATAGATAATTTAAGTATGGTATAAAAAATCAATTGAATTATAATTGAGCAGGAAACAAAGATCTAATTTGCTTATCACATATCTACTTTAATGAATCGTATTGACGTTTTTTTAAAAATAAATTATTAATTCATAAGTTTATGGCTAAACTTGAAATTCTCACCCAACACGAAAAAGAATGAGCTTGACATTAGGAGGCAATATTTTGGAGTAATATGTAAACCTATAACAGGTCAAGTTTGATCATTCAAATATGGTGATGGGAGTAATGAATTGAAACAGTAGGGGATGAGTTGGTTTGTAATGTATTGAATGCAAGGCCCCATCTGTTTCATCTACACATGGTTGACAAAGGTTTTGACTCACCAAAACACCACCAAAATCAAACCCAATAAGTGTTTATTAAACTAAAAACTCCCTCTCTTTGCCTGCACTCAACTTTCTCCGTCTCAAGCCATGCCAAATCTAATCAGCTACTAGCCGGACCACGCCCGCTGTGGTGAGATTGATAGAGTCATAGAAAGTGATAAACTATACGTAAGGTAGAATCTGTTAATCCTATTTCCTAAGAGCAAGTTAAAGTGGGGACTTACAACTCTCCTTTTGTCTTGCTAAAGGGACGTTTTCATGTTTTAGATGCGAGTTAAGGCCAAAAGCCAATTGATTTATTATATTTTAAACCGTTTTAGTTGGGGTTTTGAGATTGTGCCCTGTCTGTGTATGCTAAAGAGTAGGACTAATCATAACTGGAAAACATGAATGAGCTGGAGGGAGATTCCGCGTGTGGGAGCTGTACTTGAAACTCCCTTCCCCTTCCTCAATTCCTTATCATTCCCACCCGACCCGACCCAATTACCACCCTTCCCTATATATACCCCATATTGCTTAACTTGGTTTCCTCACACAACACAGCTACTTCACCACTCGGCTACTCCAGTCTTCACCATGGCATTCCATTTCCTGCTTCCCTTCTCTTTGTTTTCCTCTTCCGTTGTTTTCTTAAATACTTCAAATCCAACAACCACGGATTGCCCCTCCCGCCAGGCACCATGGGTTGGCCCTACATCGGCGAAACCTTCCACCTCTACTCCCAAAACCCAAATGTCTTCTTTGCTTCCAAGCAGAAGAGGTGCTCAATCCTTCTCTTCTTCCTGCTTTCATTCTGTAAATCTTCCTTCCCATGTATATTAATGATTGCTTGGTTTTCTTTTCTTTACAGGTATGGCTCCGTATTCAAGACCCATATACTCGGATGTCCCTGCGTGATGATTTCCAGCCCCGAAGCTGCTAAATTCGTGCTGGTAACCAAAGCTCATCTCTTCAAGCCTACGTTCCCCGCCAGCAAAGAGAGGATGTTAGGCAAACAAGCCATTTTCTTCAGCCAAGGACAGTACCACGCCCAATTGAGGAAACTCGTCCTCCGCGCCTTCATGCCCGAAGCCATCAAATCCATCATCTCCAGCATCGAATCCTTTTGCTCTTCCTCAGAATGGTTTGCCCATCAGATTGGTCAGGAAATCATAGGCACTGAATTCTCAGTTGCAGATGTAGGCTTAGATCGGGTGATTATAAATACAAAAATGGAGAAAGTAAAGTCCCCCCAACTGTACAGAAGACAAGGGTCTGTCATCTCGAATCGAAACACAACAAAAAAAGAAGAGGAAATTTTCTGTTTCTTCTTTCTCTCAACTCAGCCTTTTTGTAATTTTATTAATTCATAAATGAAGTCCGCAAGGCAAAAGTAATGAAATTTTGTTTGAGCTCAAGTTCAAGTACAAGGACAGATAATGAAACTCTGCAAACCCATGCCCTGCATTCCTCTCTCTTTCCAATCATACATTAATTAATTTCTTAGTTTATGCCTTCGATCACTGCAAATGTTTGATTGATATCAACTAGACAGCTATTGTTTAGAAAACACACACATTATTAATTTCACTAAAGCTAACTTGCTAGCTATTGAACCTAATTTCCAGCTCTTTCCTTTCTTTTCTTTTTTTAGAATAAAACTTTGATACGCACTATGTGTACTCTACACAATTCTTTCTATTGTGGAATTTTGAGATTTAGTTTAAGGTTTAGAATTTAAGAGTTATGGTTAAAGATTTAAATTTTTTTATAAGGAAAGGATCATTGCTAGGTGCCTCATTAAAATCTCCTTAAATTTTGTCGGAAGAAAAGAGTACACGTGATAATGTTAAAAACAAGAAATGATTTAGATTTTAAAAAGAATAAATATGTAGGATTGTGTAACTTTTTTTTTTTACGTAAAATGTGTATAAAAAGTTAATTACTCTTCTTTTATTCTTTAATGTTTACACCTTTTGTCAATTTAATATCTTATTTTTTAACTAAAATGGACTCTCATCAATTTCAAAAGATTCAAATTTAATCCTAATCTTTTAATAAAAATCGAGTTATTGTTTTTTATGAAAAGACTGACTAAAATGATAAAACTTTATCAATGTTACCATATCAGTTTGCATGATAATATGCGTGTACTTCATGTTTTTAAAAAAAAAAAAACTTTTTGACTGTTTTTGTGTGTACGTGACTGTATGCGTGTTAAATTATTTATGGACAAACAAAAAGCTTCATGTTAGCATCATGTTATCACTATAAAAAATTTGAAGTGCATCTACGTGCATGCACTGCATGGATTATGAACTATAGCAAAACCCATTGATTCCTTTTCTTTATTTGTCAGTAGAGGTTTTGCTTGATTGCTTCCTGCAAATGCAACTCAACAACTCTTACTTTCATTATTTATTATTCACAAAAAATATAACATAAGTCCATAATATAATGTTCTCAAAACTCGGTATGCAACTCCTGTAATTAATTGTACAATTACGACTCTCGTAGAAGATATGGAGATAGTAAAATGAAATTAAAAATAATAAAAAAAAGTATAATTTCTTTTGTAGAATTAAGATAATCACGACACTGTGCCTACATTTAAAGATTACTTCCTTCTGGAAGAGTAGGACAAAGTAAATTGTAAATGTCGTTTTCATTTGATAACGAGTTAAGAAACTGTTGGAGAATCTGTAACACCAACTAAAAGTAAATTGTAAGCGTCGTTTTTATTTAAGTCAACCATCTTATTTCATTTTGTTTTTCTATCAACGTTAGAATTTAAATTTTTGATTTTAATTATTTATATTTCATTTAACATTCTTACCAGACCGACCTGATAGTTTTTTTCTTTGATTAAAATACTTTTAAGCTAAGAATTATTACTATATTTTTTTAGAAAAGTCAAGTGGCAATATTATTATTATAGCAAGAATCGAGAAAATAGCCTTCATAACTTGAAAGTGAAAGCCTTCTGACCTTGGAATCTCCATTTCTCATGACAAATTAGGTTAAGAATATTTATGTTACGACCTGCCCCGTAATGAATGAGTTGTTTCATAATTTGGAGTGATTCAATTAATGACATTACCCGATTGAATTTCATATAATTATCCAAATACAAAATACGAAAGTAGTAATTAAAACCAAGATAAAAGATGACCGTGATATTCTATTTTTTTGTCGGTTCGAATTTTGATATTTAACTTAAAAATATAATAGTTTCATATTTAATAATAATAAAAAAAACAAAGACAACTACGTACGAGCAAAGGTCCTAAATCCCAATTATTCATTCATTCCCCACATTGTAATTGCGATTGTCTACATTAGCGAACCGACAGAAAGACAAGGACAAGACAAGCAAAAATGTTCATAGCCATCCAACTCAGCCACTGCTAGCCATAATACATTCTTTTTATGTACTAATTCCGAAATCAAAATGAAAGCATTTCAAGTACTTGGCATCTTACTATGAAAAATAAGACAAATACCTAACCAACAGTCCTCGTTTTCGCTTTAGACATAAAATAGACAAGGTTCAGCCTTGTTGACAACAGCTGTTCAGATTCAAAACCATTCCGACAGCTACATGTTCACGTAAACTAACTCAAGTGAAGATTTGACATCTTCCTTGCCCGAGACTTGTAGTGTTTTATTCTTATGTAGCACAACCTCAGTTCGGATTAGGTGATTGTGTTCTTCGGCCTACAAACAAATTGGAAATAATATGACTGCCACAAGTTTCTGACACGTCAATAAGAACAAAAAACCAGTGTTTTTCATCGGACCCACTGAAGGTCCAGTAATAATAATAATAATTACAAAAAAAAAAACCAAACATAATTAAAATTACTAAGTACCCGTTTACAAGCCCAAATCCCAAACTAAGTCCAATAACCTTAACCCAAACACAAAATCCATCAGTTAAACCCAACTAAAATTACCCTACTATTTATTCTATAGTATTACGATACGTACTTAAAAAAATATGACATAACATTATTATTAAATGCATGCAGAGCCGTCCCTAGGCCAAGGCAAGAGGGGCGCCCGCCCAGGGCCCCGGCTTTAGAAGTGATAGAGCAGTAAAGATATTCACGCACTTCAATTGAGTAGAGATGAGGAGTGGGGCCACAAGTAATAAAAATTAAAACTTAATTAAAAATAAAAGGAAAAAGAGGAGTGGGGCCCAAAAACTTTATAATATATATATATATATATATATATATATATATCACAATAATATATCTAAAGAGAAGAAGAGTTCGTTTCAAAAGAAAAAAAAGGAGTGGGCCCAAATATTTTATAATATAATATATATATATATATAAATGACACTAAGAATATTTATTACAAGATCTTCTTTAAAATTTAATTTTTTCAATTTTATTATTAATGATCTATTTTTTAATATATTTATTATTAAGAGCCTAGTTTTTTAATATTTTTTATTACATGATTATTTTTTTTTCTAATATTTATTATTACGAGTTTATCTTAAAATTTAATTTTTAAGTACTTATATTAAGACACGCAATTTTTTTCTACAATATTTGTTATATGAACATACTCTTAGAATTTTTTTTTTCAATATTTGTTATTAGGAACCCAATTTTTTCAATACTTGTTATTATTGACCTAATCTTAAATTTTTTATACTTGCTATTAAGGACAGAGATTTAAATAGTAATTTGTAATAGCAACAACGATCGTTATATAGCGGTAGCAACACCATCCGAAACCGCGATACATGCAACTGTTATGTTCATAATAACATATGTTTTTAAAAAAATTACAAGTGTGATACTCGTTGTGACCAAAATAACATTCGTTATGTCCACATAGGCGAAAAATACAACACGATCGAAAATTTTATCACAACCATAATTTAAATTCTTAATTTAGGGCCTAATTTTTAAATTCGCCATAGGGCCACCAAAATGTCAGAAACGGCTCTCAATGCATGAATGAGTGGTTATGGACATGTGTAATAGAAGCGATCCCACAAGGTTTTCAAAAAAAAAACTAAAATGAATGAAATTAAATATTTACCGGATAAAAAAATAGTTCTAGATTACTGATAAAGCAAAATGATGTTGCACTTCATTGATTTTTTGAGTCATGTTAGACTCACTTTTTCCCCAAAAAACTAGTCTTCCACGTACTGAACAAGTCAACAAATATTTTTTTATAAAAAATGAGGATCTGATTATAATAAATTGTACAAGATCTATTAAATCTCCGAGTCAAGCAAAATGTTGGGTTCGAGTACGTCAACCAACTATCACCAAGAGAGGCGGGGGCGTGAATTGGCTTGGAAGGAATTTTAATGGAAGCAATAGAAATTAAAAAATTTGCACATGGATTTATAGTGGTTCGACTTTTAAACCAAGTCTACCTCCACTGCCCTAGCTCTCCGTTAAAGATTTTCCACAAATTCACTAATTTGTCTTTCTTTTTCAAGAATTAATAGTAACCTTTACAAACCCTCAAAGCTTATACCACAAAGCTTTGAGACATTCTCTTCCAAGAGAAGGATACAAATTAAGCAAACAAGGAAAACCTCACAAGGCTGATATGTTTGCAATTTTTGCACTTACCCAAAACCTAAACACTTGAGCAATATTGACAATTTGTCTCACAAGTGTTTTTTACAAAGAATATGACAATTTAACCCAAAACAAATTATTTTATATAAAGAATGTTGGCAGTATGTTTCTTGTTGTTCAATGGCTGCTTGAAGGTCCCTTTTAAGTCCTCTAATGAGTTTTTGAATGTTACTAGCTGTTGAAAGTTGATAAGAGCCGTCGGGTAATTAATTTATACCAATAAATGCACTTCTGGCATGTCGGTATCGGTATGCGGGTCTCAATTTTGTACATATCTTAATAAGAAAGAGCTGCTACAAGCAATTAATGCAGGGCGTATCGATACACGATACATCCGTATCGGTATGAGCCCTTGCGTATCGGTACGGGCTTGGCCGTATTGGTACGAAGATTGATTACTGGAAACTTTAAAAACTTGGGGAAATAAAAGAGTATCGATACACAAACAACCGTACCGGTACGAACTGTTGGGTATCGGTACGCGAAAAAATGTACTGGTACTCATAACCTATTTTTGACACTTGGGCTATTTTGAAAGCATCTAAACACACGGAAAATATTTAAAAACTATTGCGTGATTTAAGTGTTACGCAAACGGTACAAGTATACACGTCGTAAGTAATAAAGTGATAGGTATCAAGTATCGTCTCCACATGGATTAAGTAAAATAAACTAATTCTAATGGAACTTAAATAAATGAAATAGGAGATCGAGTTTAGAGAGTAGGCTGGGTTATTGAGTCTAGTGATGCAGTTGTCGGCCGAGTTGCCGTGGTAATTAATTGCCATGCGATGTTCGACAAAGTGTTCTTCAATGCCTTTGAATTGTCCCTAACTGAAGAATTGATGATTGTGCAAGCCTTGGTAATACATCATTGCGTTAACTTTGGAAACTGTTTAAATGGAAACTGTAACCAATCATTTTTGTGAATCTAGCTCTCTTGAGCCTAGATAAATAGATTCAGCCTAGTCTCCCCTCTTAGTTCATTTGGAATTAAATAACACCCAAGTAAAAACCAAAACAACTCATTCTTTCACAAACAACTCATTCTCTCTCCTGGGTTGAAAGAAATCAACAAAGGATAAAACCCAAACATCGGGTATTTCAAAAGATAAAATAAAAGAAATAAAATTTGGAGAAGACGAGCTCCTCCAAGATCCGATCTCCCTTTTGAGTCGATCTGACCCTAGCTTCGATCTGTCTCTCTCAATCGTTGTTGATGTTGAAGATGTGATGCGTTTATATAGAGGTAGAAATCTCTATTTGAATTTCGAAATAGAGGGGATAATCTCTTTATCTTTATCTCTAGTAGATAATAACATTATCACAACTTGCCATGGCAGACTTCGGTAAATGGCTCAACAACTCACTATTGAGTGGATCGAAAGATCGATAATTACCAAGAGGGGGGGTGAATTGGAATTTTTAAGGATTGTAGTGGAAATTGGCAAATAAAAATTGAAGAACAAGGGATTTAGAGTGGTTCAAGTTCCAAATGAACTCTACATCCACTACCTTAGTCTCACTAAGGATTTGCAACAATTTCACTAAATTGATCTTCCCCTTTTCTAGGACAAGGAGGCAACCCTTTACAATTTCGGTTGATTTTTCTACCCAAAAATCAACACAACCCTCACACAAGAGAACAAAGAAATTTGTAGGCTAATTAGGTATCTCTCAATACAAATGATAGCCCCAATACAAGCACTCAACCCAATTTTTCAAAATATGAATGAAGAACACAAATTGGGATTTTACACAAATTTGGGATTTTTGCTCAAATGCTTGACTTTGATGTTTGGATGTTTGCTTTAGGATCAAAATTGTTGCTGATGCTTTTGGATGTCCCTTTTATACCTTCTCATTGATTTCTAGCCGTTTGGGTGGTTGGGAACATAAATGGAGCCGTTGGAACCCTCTCTTGCCACCATTAATGCTGTCTGCACCAACCCGTTTCGGAACACGGGAAACCTGTTTCGGAACGGACTAAAATAGAAAGAGCTGTTGGGGTGCATTTAAGATCCCGTTTCGAAACGCCTTATGGCCGTTTCGGAACGTTTTTGCCACTGTAAATTAGTCGTTTCGGAACGGTACTTGCCCGTTTCGAAACGCCTTAACGGTTTTGATAAAATCAGTTAAGACATACAACGGTCACATTTTCAAAATAAAACCTAGCCCCTGTTTCGGAACGGTAGTGATCCGTTTCGAAACGGAATGGCTACTGTCAAAGGGTCGTTTCGGAACGGGATTGATCCGTTTCGAAACACCCCTTATATGTTTGAAAATATGAAATATTTGAAATAAAATAACCCATTTTAAATCCTTCATGAAGAACAGTTTCGAAACGAGTTGATCCGTTTCGAAACACTTTCAAGTGTTTCGATACACGTATCGGAACGGTGGTCGACAGTGGTGAAAGTGTTTCGAAACGCCTTAGGGCCGTTTCGAAACGGGTACGTGAAAAACACTGCTTTGGCTTGAAACACTTAGAAAAATTATTTGAAAGTGTATGTTTTTAACTTGGCATAATACTAAAATTATATGGGGATATTTTATGGACTTAAAATTCGTTTTGACTTTTTCGATTTAGTCCTTAGGTTTTTAGTTATATCAAAATTAAAATATTTGTTTCACAATCTCCCCCTTTTTGATATAACAAAACCAAAGTTAGAATTTTTTAGAATTTTGAAAGTTTTGAAAATATTCTAACTCCCCCTAAATTTAAGATAGGTTTTTTTAAAAAAAATTTGATTTGAAGTTTAAGTTTAAAAACCTTTTAAAATTTAAAAACGAATTTTAGTGTTGTGGCTCTTAAATTTCTTCTCCCCCTTTTTGTTAGATCAAAAAGAACAACATAAGCTCATAGAGAAGATAAAAGATTAGTACCAATAAGCAATAATAAGCAACCATAGAATTAATTCATAATAAAAGTATCCAAAACATAATTCAAACAATAAAATCCTAAATAAAAGTCATAAGCATAGGTTCCTAAAAACATGAGAAAACAAAAGATGCAATCTTAATCCTAAAAAGCATAAATAATATGATATGATATGAAGATCCTAAGCCTCGTCATCACCATCCTCATCATCATCATCATCATCATCGTCCTTGGCTTGAGAACGTTGAAACTTCGTCCATTGCCCATAAAGAGTCGAGAAGGAAAGATCCAAGTTGGAATGAGAAGTTTCAAGAGAATGAAGACGATCCTCGACATTCTTCATCCGATTGCCCATAGATTCAAAGCCCGAAGTAATGCAAGTGTCCAAAGCATCGAACCGAGAGTCCAAGGCATTGAATCGCTCGGTAAGGAAAGCCGTGAGGGCATCATTGTTCGCGGCTTGAACTTGCGGTGGAGGAGCAACGGGAGCAGGAACCGCTTCTCTATCAACTCTTTCCCAAATACCATCCACATATTGGAACCCGGACTTGCGAAGGGATGACTCACCAATCTTGGTCTTGCGAGGTTCCGGAGAGTCATAGGTACAATCAATTTCAAGATGCTCAAATAGGGCGCTCAAGACAATGCCATAAGTAAAGGACGTCAACTCACTTGTGTCAATAAGCTTGATATTATTGACTATCTCGGCAAAGATTATCTTAGGCACATTTGGGCGCTCACCCCTACGGAAACACTCTAACCAAAAATGATCTTTTTGACGGATATGGGAATATTTACCGCCGGAAGGGCGAATAAACCAAGAGACAATCAAGTGAAGGACACGATCATGCACATCCAAATTAAGTGCTTTACCGGTGAAATTTCCAAAATGACGTTCATCCTCAAGACCCGTATTCTTAAGTTTAAAAGCAGATTCCAAAAGAGCAACATTAATAACAATATTTTTGCCTAGTAAAGATGACTCAATTCCTATGATCTCGGTTTTGGACTCATCATAAAGAAAACGAGCATTGGAGTAAAAGATGAGTACCATATTTTTGTAGCAAACATCCGGAGTGCTCAAGAAATACCAGAGATCCCACTCATCTAAACGGCCGAGATAACGGAAAAGGAATCGCTCGGAATTGAGGAAATCAAGATCGATGACACGTTCCTTACGAACTGCGAAATCCTTGACATAAGCAAAGCGAGCACGAGCGTCCTGATTTTTGAGAGATTTCTGAAAAAGCATTGTGATATTCGGACGAATGCTCGATTCACCGGATTGAACGGCCTTGCGCTTTTTGTTCGATTGATCCGCCATCTAAAAAAAATTAAGCAAGTGTTTTAAAATTGAGTGTATGCATGGATAATTATAATCAATCCAATAATAAATCCCACTTAGGTTTTTGAAAACAAAATTAAAAAAAAAACAGGTAAAAAAAATACGATTGAAAAATTTTATATTCGAATCAAAAATTTTGAGATTTGAAAAATTTTTTACAAGATTTTGAAAACCCACAACCAAAAACATATAATTTATACAAAAATAAAATTTTCTAACCTAAGATTCGAACATGAATTGAAAGAAAAAGAAAAATAGAAAAATTACCTTAGTTTGGGATTTTGGATGATTTGAGAAAAATCCTTGCACAAGATTGATGAAACTTGCTTAGACTTGAGTTGTAGAGTAAAACCCCTCACAATTTTGTGAAAATCAAAGAGTTTTAGAAGGTATTTATAGAGAGGGAGGCGGTTTAGGGTTTTAAGGGTTTGATAAAAAAGTGAACTATGTCATTAAAAGCCCTAGATAAAGCAATCCGCGATGCCGTTTCGGAACGGTCAAGACCGTTTCGGAACGGGCGGCTAGGGTTTTGACCATTTTAAAACCATAAACAGAATGTTTCGATACGCTGTTGACCGTATCGAAACTCCCTTTGACCCGTATCGGAACGCGTTCCGATACACCCCTTGGCAGAATCAAAAACGTTTCGGAACGCTTTTAAGGCGTTTCGAAACGCCCTTCTCTCATAGCTGGATTTAAGGTATCCGTATCGAAACAGGTTCACCCGTTTCGATACACCTGGGCCTGGAAGTGCAGATGAGGCTCTAAAAATGCAGAAAAATGATTTTTTAAGAGGCCTAACATGCATAAATGTCATGAATGAGCAGGCAAAGCATATATAAGCATAAACATACTCCCCCTAACTATAAGCATGGATGAAATTAGGAGTTTAAACACATCAACATGACATTTCACAAAATCAAGCATTTTTAAGCACAAAAGAGGTCCTAAAAGGTCAAGATAGGCTAGCTAGACCTAACTCTCTCCTAAGGGACCAAAAACGCTCTTTGTCTAAGGGTTTTGTAAAAATGTCCGCTAATTGATTCAAGGTGTCTACATACTCTATAACCACATCTTCCTTAAGGACATGATCTCTAATGAAATGATGCCTTATTTCTATATGTTTGGTTCTAGAGTGTTGGATGGGATTTTTAGTTAAGCATATTGCACTAGTGTTGTCACATTTTAGGGGTATGGTTCCAACTTTAATTCCATAATCTAAGAGTTGTTGCTTCATCCAAAGGACTTGAGCACAACAACTCCCTAAGGATATGTACTCGGCTTCGGTGGTAGATAAGGCTACACTATTTTGTTTCTTAGAGAACCAAGATATGAGCATACTACCTAAGAATTGGCAAGTTCCCGAAGTACTTTTCCTATCAATTTTGCAACCCCCATAATCCGCATCCGAATAAGCATGTAGGTTGAAGGTAGAGTCTCTAGGATACCAAAGGCCTAAACAAGGAGTGTCTCTAAGGTATCTAAAGATTCTCTTAACGGCTATAAGGTGAGACTCTCTAGGACTAGCTTGAAACCTAGCACACAAGCAAACACTAAACAATATATCCGGTCTACTTGCGGTAAGGTAAAGCAAAGATCCAATCATAGAACGATAAAGCTTAGAGTCAACACACTTACCTCCTTCATCTTTGTCAAGCTTTGTAGATGAGCTCATAGGAGTGGCTTGAGGCTTTGCATTCTCCAAGCCAAACTTCTTGAGCATATCCTTTATGTATTTTGCTTGGTTGATGAAGGTGCCATCCTTCTTTTGCTTGATTTGGAGTCCCAAAAAGAATGAGAGCTCCCCCATCATGCTCATCTCAAATTCACCTTGCATTAGCTTAGAAAACTCTTGACAATGACATTCATTAGTAGAACCAAAAATAATATCATCAACATAAATTTGAACTACTAAGATGTCATTTTTATACATTTTTATGAAAAGTGTAGTGTCCACCTTACCTTTTTCAAATCCTTTTTCAATCAAAAAATTTGAAAGCCTTTCATACCAAGCTCTAGGAGCTTGTTTTAAACCATAAAGAGCTTTGGTAAGTTTGAAAACATGATTTGGAAATTTTGAATCTTCAAAACCCGGTGGTTGTTCCACATACACTTCTTCATTTATAAAACCATTTAAAAATGCGCTTTTAACATCCATTTGAAAAAGCTTGAAATTATGATAACATGCATATGCAAGCAACATCCTAATGGCTTCCATCCTAGCTACGGGTGCATAGGTTTCATCAAAATCTATTCCCTCTTCTTGAGTGTAACCTTGTGCTACAAGTCTAGCTTTATTTCTCACAATGTTACCACTCTCATCTAGTTTGTTCCTAAAGACCCATTTAGTTCCTATTGTAGATTGATTACTAGGCCTATCAACTAATGTCCATACATTACTTCTCTCAAATTGATTTAACTCTTCTTGCATAGCCATGATCCAAAAGTCATCTTTCAATGCTTCTTTTATATTTTTAGGCTCTATGCATGAGATAAATGCAACATGGTTCATTAATCTAAGAGAAGAACGAGTGGTTACCCCCTTGGATGGATCACCCAAGATTTCACCATCTTTGACATAGTTCAACTCCCTTGGGTAGCTCACTTCCTTTTCCTCAATAGCCAAGTCCTTCAAGGCTTCAAGAGGTGGTTCTTGTGTGTCTTCTACTTTTGTTTGAATCTCATCCTCCTTTGAAGTTTGACCTCCATCAAAGGCATTTATGATTCCTACATCATCATCATCACAAGAATCCTTCCTAGGAAGGAGGTTATCATCGAATACAACATGAATGGATTCTTCTACTACTAAAGTTCTTTTGTTAAATACTCGATAGGTTTTAGAGGTTAAAGAGTAACCTATAAAAATGGCTTCATCACTTTTTGCATCAAATTTACCTAAGTTATCTTTTCCATTATTTAAAACAAAACACTTACACCCAAAAGGGTGAAAATAGCTAATGTTAGGCTTTTTAGATTTTAAAATCTCATAAGGTGTTTTCTTTAAAATTGGCCTAATCATTACACGATTTACAATATAACAAGCGGTGTTTGTGGCTTCCGCCCAAAAATATTTAGGTAAATTGTTTTCACAAAGCATAGTTCTAGCCATTTCTTGTAGAGTTCTATTTTTCCTCTCAACTACCCCATTTTGTTGAGGAGTTCGAGGAGCCGAAAAATTATGGCTAATACCATTTTCATTTAAAAATTCTTCAAACCCTAAATTTTGAAACTCGGTTCCATGATCACTTCTAATATGTGAAATTCTAAGTTCAAGATCATTTTGGGTTAATTTTGAAAATGTGATGAATTTTTCCAAAGCCTCATCTTTAGTACTTAAAAAGAGAACCCAAGTAAATCTAGAAAAATCATCAACTAACACAAATGCATAAGATTTACCACCCAAGCTCATAGTCCTAATTGGCCCAAATAAATCCATGTGAATTAATTGTAAGCATCTACTAGTAGAAACATCATTAATGGATTTAAAGGAAGACTTATGTTGTTTACCCTTAGAGCATGCATCACAAATTTTGTCATTTGAAAATTTAATTTTGGGCAAACCTCTAACTAGATTTAGAGAGACTAGTTTTTCCAAAACACTAATGCTAGCATGTCCTAGCTTCCTATGCCACAACCATGCATCATTTTCATTTTGAGCAACTAAACATGCATGAGATGTATGAATGTCATCTAAATGCACCATGTATATGTTTCCTATGCGATGACCTATGAGCATAATACTATTAGATTTAATGTCTACAATTTTGCATCCATTTTTATCAAAAAGAACATTAAATCCCTTATCACATAATTGACTTATGCTCAATAAATTATGTTTAAGACCATCGACATATAAGACATTTTCAATGAGAATGGTAGAGTGATTACCTATGGAGCCAATACCTTTTATGTGGCCTTTGGAGTTGTCACCAAAAGTTACTACTCCTCCACTTTTTGGCTTTAAATCCATGAATCGACTCTTGTCTCCGGTCATGTGTCTCGAGCATCCACTATCAAGGTACCATGAGTTTTGACTTTGTGCTTTGGCCTTGTAGCAATGCTCCCCCTACAAACAAAGATATTAAACCTTGGTTTTTGGTACCCAAATCATTTTGGGTCCATGAGTGTTAGCTCCCAAAACCTTGGTTCCCTTAGGAATCCAAGATGACATAGCAATAATATTATTAGATTTTACAAGTTCCTTAGGAACCCATACACTTCTAATTCTTTTAGCTCTACTATGTCTAGGGTAGCTACCTTGTTTGTAGTAATTAGTCCTTTTCTTAGGTTGGTGTGTTCTAGAGGATTCTCCTACTTCATGTTTGACACTACCAACATTTTTTAAGGACTTTTTGAGCTCATTTAGCTCACCTAACACCTTTTGGTGTTCACTATTGCATTGAGACAAAAGATTATTAAGATCAACATTTTCATCTTGAAAGAATTTAAGTTCATCTTTTAATCCTAAAATCTTTTTCTCAAATTTAGAATTAGCTTGAGTGAGAGAGTCATTTTTCTCATTTAGCTCTAAAATGATTTTCTTGTTTTTAATGACCGACTCTTTAAACTTCTCAACTAATTCATCATATACCTCTTGTAACTCATCATATGCATCATTTAATTCTTCATATGAAAAATCTAAAGTAGATGAGTTAGAGGTTACCAAGGAGGAATCTTCCTCAAGTGCCATGAGACAAAGGTTAGCCACTTCTTGTTCGTCATCCTTCGATGACTCCTCATCACTCCAAGTAGCAAGCTTGGCTTTGAGTTTCTTCTTCTTCTCAAAGCCCTTCTTCTTGAGTTGAGGGCACTCCGAACGGATGTGACCGGATTGTTTGCACTCATAGCAAATGATGGGATCCTTCCCTTCTTCTTTGTTCCTTCCATTGAAGTCCATCTTTCTTTGGATTTTTCTTCCCCGGTTGGACCTCATGAAGCGTGAGAATCGTTTGGCTATCATAGCCAATTCTTCAAGTTCATCCTCCTCACAAGATGAGCTCTCATCATGTTGTGAAGCTTTTGCCTTGAGAGCTATTCCCATCTTCTTCTTCTTTTCAACTTCAAGCTTCTCTACTCTTTTCTCTTCTTTCTTTTTCTCATCTTCCCTTCCTTGCTTCATGATCTCATGAGTAAGGAGAGAACCCACAAGCTCATCAAGCTTTAATGTCTTCAAGTTCTTTGCTTCGATGATGGCGGTTCTCTTCCCATCCCAAGCTTCGGGAAGTGAATAGAGTAGCTTCCGGACAAGCTTGTCTTCCGGTATGATCTCTCCATAGCCCTTTAGCCCGTTGACAATTGTGGAGAATCGATCAAACATCTTTGACACCGTCTCATCGGGCTCCATCTTGAAATTTTCATAACTAAGATTGAGAAGTCCAATCTTAGTTTCTTTGACATCATTGGTGCCTTCATAAGTGGTCTCAAGTGTGTCCCACACTTCTTTGGCATTTTCAATGGAAGAGACCTTCGAGTAGATGTCCGGACCGAAAGCACAAAATAGCACGTGGAGAGCTTTATCGTTGACTTGAATCTTCTTCCTCTCCTCTTCACTCATTTCGGCTTTCTTCTTCAACACCATCTTGCCTTCATCATCTTGCTTCAATGGAATGTATGGCCCATCCTCAATGACATCCCATACAAGATAGTCACTTGACTTGATGAATAGCCTCATTTTGCTCTTCCAAAAGGAATAGTTGTCACCATTGAAGAAAGGAGGCTTGGTGGTTGATTGTGACTCGTACATGCCGGAACCGGAGGTTGAAGCCATCTCTTGATAATTGGATGATCACACTCTTCCAAGGATCTCCTCTTGTGGTTGTTAATCCTCAAAGAGTTAAGCTCTGATACCAATTGTTGAGTGGATCGAAAGATCGATAATTACCAAGGGGGGGGTGAATTGGAATTTTTAAGGATTGTAGTGGAAATTGGCAAATAAAAATTGAAGAACAAGGGATTTAGAGTGGTTCAAGTTCCAAATGAACTCTACATCCACTACCTTAGTCTCACTATGGATTTGCAACAATTTCACTAAATTGATCTTCCCCTTTTCTAGGACAAGGAGGCAACCCTTTACAATTTCGGTTGATTTTTCTACCCAAAAATCAACACAACCCTCACACAAGAGAACAAAGAAATTTGTAGGCTAATTAGGTATCTCTCAATACAAATGATAGCCCCAATACAAGCACTCAACCCAATTTTACAAAATATGAATGAAGAACACAAATTGGGATTTTACACAAATTTGGGATTTTTGCTCAAATGCTTGACTTTGATGTTTGGATGTTTGCTTTAGGATCAAAATTGTTGCTGATGCTTTTGGATGTCCCTTTTATACCTTCTCATTGATTTCTAGCCGTTTGGGTGGTTGGGAACATAAATGGAGCCGTTGGAACCCTCTCTTGCCACCATTAATGCTGTCTGCACCAACCCGTTTCGGAACATGGGAAACCTGTTTCGGAACGGACTAAAATAGAAAGAGCCGTTGGGGTGCATTTAAGATCCCGTTTCGAAACGCCTTATGGCCGTTTCGGAACGTTTTTGCCACTGTAAATTAGTCGTTTCGGAACGGTACTTGCCCGTTTCGAAACGCCTTAACGGTTTTGATAAAATCAGTTAAGACATACAACGGTCACATTTTCAAAATAAAACCTAGCCCCTGTTTCGGAACGGTAGTGATCCGTTTCGAAACGGAATGGCTACTGTCAAAGGGTCGTTTTGGAACGGGATTGATCCGTTTCGAAACACCCCTTATATGTTTGAAAATATGAAATATTTGAAATAAAATAACCCATTTTAAATCCTTCATGAAGAACAGTTTCGAAACGAGTTGATCCGTTTCGAAACGGTGGTCGACAGTGGTGAAAGTGTTTCGAAACGCCTTAGGGCCGTTTCGAAACGGGTACGTGAAAAACACTGCTTTGGCTTGAAACACTTAGAAAAATTATTTGAAAGTGTATGTTTTTAACTTGGCATAATACTAAAATTATATGGGGATATTTTATGGACTTAAAATTCGTTTTGACTTTTTCGATTTAGTCCTTAGGTTTTTAGTTATATCAAAATTAAAATATTTGTTTCACACTCACCCTGCACAAAATAAGAACAAAGCAACGACGAAGGGCTTTATAAATCTTTTCAATTATCACACACTTCATTTATATCATCCATTAATTAATTTATCAAGTTCATATTGCATAATCCAAGATACATACTTATAATGACTTGTAATTTCACAATTTCATACAAGCCATACCAAGTAGTTTCATATCACATTCGATCATCATCAATACAATAGTAAAACAACAGGATTTCATGTATTTACAAGCTCATATCAAACATAGCAAATAAATATCACAAGGGCAGTCCACATTTACATACAATCAAGACATTAACAATGATTTGTTTTATGCTTCCATTTCTATATTAGCCTGCTCCCCTTACTAAACAAGTTACCAGCTTTGAATTAAGTCCAATTCATGCATAACATATAAATTAAATTACGTAAGGAAAATAGGTTGGTTAGGACACTAGTCCCTACCCTAAAGCAATTACACTCACAATACTCCACTAAGCTTGATCTTTGATTATAATGCCTTTATTCCTCCCCTTGGTTGTCCAACCCTTGCCTCCTCCAAGGTTTCTTTACAAACTTGATCTTAACACTCAAACACAAGCATATACAAACCGTATTAGAGATCAATTCAATCATATTAACCCCTTTGACACAACTACAAACATTAACATTCAAAACTATTTTTCATTTAAATAGTTTGAGGACCAGTTATCATTTTGACCATAACTTCATACTCACTAATTTAAATTTCACTTATCATACACCTTTAGAAAGGTAATTCACTCAGTTTTCTAACCATATGAACATCATATTTTTATCTTTTCTGAGTTAATACAGTTTAATACTTAAACACAATTATTTTTAATAGACCTGGACAGTTTGTACTGCTTAACTTCTTTAATCTACAATTCCTAACTCACATGCTGAAATTCAATTCCGTTTTCTCTCAATGAAAATAGAAATTTCAAAGTTCATAGCATAGAAATTTAAGCTCAAAATACATTATACCCTATTTTTGGTAAATTTTCAAAGTGACAGCTCAAGACTTAGATTTTATGGACAGCTTACTCCTTAGACACTTTAAATCTTAGTGTCACCTATTTACCTCAATTTATTACCAAAACCATTTATAACATGATTCATACTATCCTTTAAAATCATTTTAAGTACTTAGTAATTTCTACAACTAACAGACAAGTCCTCAAATTTCATGAAATTCCAGATTAGTCATATTATCATGCTTCAAGTGACTAGTTTCCTTAATTCACCAAATTAGATCATTTTAAGTTCAATTCAAGTCTCCAATCTTGTTCTAATATAATCCCATGATTCTAAACTTCAATTTAAGCACTGAATTTTGTGTAATTCAGGTCCCTCAATTTCTTAATTTCATTCAAAGCATTCCATTTTTTCTAGTTTTACTTCATTACACGATCAGCCTGTTCTAAAGTGGAATTATCCTATACAAAAATAATTCTTCATGCAATTCAGCACTTCTACCATATTTTTACCTTGATTAGCTACCATTTTCACCTGCAGATCATTTCCCAATTCGAATTAAAAATCCTTTAATTTTACAGATTTCGACAACATGCTATCCCAATTGAGTTTGAGCATATAATTGTCTATGTAAACCAATTCCTTTCATAATTTTAATTACCTCTTTATTCTTACTTAACTCTCAAAAAGTTATTTTATCTAACATGCAAACATTATCAATTTTCAGAATTCACATCTCTAATTTAACACTCAAACTAACAAGCATTTCATGAAGAGAAATGAAAATGTTTCCAACACTTACTTGAATTTTACACATGCATGAAGCCTATCATCCCCTTTAAAACCTCTTCTCTTCAAAACTCCATTTTTCCTCTTGATTTTAATCTAAAGTTGTAGATTTTCTTTCAAGCTTTCCTATCTCCTTTTTCTCTCTAAGTTCACGGCAATACAAGGGAAATGGGAGAAGGTAGATATAACCCCTAATTTGGGGATGATGTTGGATTATTGTTTTACCCAAATGCCCTCCCCTTGTCTTCTAAGTTTACTTTTGACTAAGGGCAGCCCAAAGAATCATGAAATTTAGCATGCAACTTTTGTATTTTGTTTTATCTTTAATTTAGTCATTAATCATGGACATATATAATTTCAATCTTCTTATAATTTGGCCCGATTTTCACTAAGTTGCTCATATCTATTCTAATTATTTTAACTCACCAAATCTCTTAGTTTGCACATGTCATGTCAAAAAAACATCATACATAAATGGTACATGTTTAGAACTCCTAAACACATTCATAGCATCAAACATGGTAAACTCATATTTCTAGAGGCATGCTTCCTAATCAAGCAACCCAATAGGCAATCCAAACCTCAATAAAGTATTAAAGGCCATTTACAATCCAAAACAACCAAGGCAAACATGCCACAACCATAGGGAGTTCAATACATCTCCCAAACCAAAGTATAGATTCCCATTGCCAAATTATCAAAACTAATAGTGTATGAAAACATCACCATACATGAGCTTGGATTCCCTTGGACACACTTAGCTTCCTTGATGCCCTTAAACACCTCAATTATTTGCATTATTGGTAAAAGAGAGCGTAAGCACAATTGCTTAGTGAGGCATGCTCTACGTAAACCAACACAATAATGCATTTTTAGAAAACACTTTCAACAAAGCTTTTAAACCACATGCTCATCCCTTTCTCATGCTACCATGCATCATTTTCAAGCATCTCATGCTTCGTTACATTTAAATACATTATATTGGCTTTCAAGTGATAGTTCATAACCAGTTCAACACAAAACATAATCGGATACACGGATTACAAGCGTTGTCCCACACGCTTCATACACACTACCGGACTACACATGGTTCACACTCAAGAGCAATCCCTCCATTGATGTGACACCCGTGGTGGAGTATAACGGTACAATCTCAACCCCTCAACACCACTCATCGGTAGTTGTATAATTCCACTAACGAGAGTAAGGGATAACACAAGATCCACACACGGAATTTCAACCACCGTTGTGATCTTACCTCAATCGTTAGGGTACTTGGATGGAGTTTACGGTACAATCACAACCCCTCAACATCCAAGGCGACTTTAATTACGGTACACCCAATCCTATAGCCGACTAACTATATCCGATTCAAGTACTTTAAAACCATTTCATCACTTACCAATATACATCAAATACCATCATCAATTCACTGTTTTAAAGCATTAATCAAAGCCATTAAACATCATGCATCTCCATGCATCATTACCAAATTAATAACATGTCAAACCAAGGATCTCTTACCTTGAGCATCCTTCAATAAATGGCTTTCAAAACCAGCATTAACCATGCTAAAACATGCTTTCAAAACAATAAATAAACATGCAATTTATAACTAATGCATCAAACCACATCTTAGCACATCCGAGGGAGTTTTTCCGAAAACTTACTTGTTGAGTGTTTAAAAGTTCTATTATTTACCCCCTATTTAACCCATATTTCTGCTGCATTCAAGCATAATTCATTGCATTTAGGTTAGATTTCATTTATACATCACAAATATATTAAATGACACAGTTTCTACTGAAATTGGTTGCTTTTGCAGGTTGGTGCTGTAGCAGATGGAGAAGCAGGCGTTGGGCAGTGATACAACAGAGCTGGAACTAGATGAGCAGACGAGGAGGACGATGCTGCCATGGCTGCTGCCGAGGCAGCCAAGGACGACAACGATAGTAAGGAGAAGAAGCAAAATGGGCCTCGACAGAAAAAGAAAATCAAGCCCATCTGTCGTGGAGCACCCTTATATTTTTCCAAGTCCTAGATTAGAATGAAGGCCAAGCCCAAAGTTCAAGGAAGAAACTCCAAGCAAGAAGGAAGGACGAATTAAAGACTTATGCTCTGAAGATTTGGTTTTTAATAGAGTTGTACTTTAATTTAAACTTGTATTCTTGCCATATTAGAAAACTTGAACCCAAGGCCTATATAAAGGCATGTAATTCAACCTAGGAGAGGACATCATCTATCCCTAGCCTTCTTCCCAAAACCCTAGCCGTTTTCCCTTTCTCAGCATGTTCTAAATTCCCCCTAGGGCCACGGGTTGATTTGTAAAGTAGTTGCAAGGATTGCTTTTGTTTTAGGAATTTTCTGTTCAATAAAATAAACTTTAAGTTCGCTTATTCTGGTTGTTAACATCTTGCAAGAGTATCGTGAGAGCACTGTGAGGTTATCTCTTTACTTAATATCGGGAGAGTTAAGTATACGAAAGGAATAAGTGCGGGTTCTCTAGTTTATAGTTAAACTATCTCGGACATAGAGATAGGACGAGGTTAAGTGGCTAAGGAAGAATTCAACAACATCGGTGTTCATCCTTCGATTCACACCGGGAGGTATCATCAAAGATGTGTTCATCGACAGACTAGGACCTAGGGAAAGGCCAAGGCACAACAGGGATTCTTGCCAAGCTTGAAGTACAGAGTTGTGTGATCGCTGCCGCGACTAACAACAGACCGCTGCTGCAACGGGTGCTGCCGCGACAGGGACGACAATAGAACAAATATTCCTAAACTTTGCAACACCTACACTACTGAGCAATTCAATACCAGCCCATTCTCTCTATCTTTATTACTTTAATCTTATATTCCTGTTCTCTTTATTATTTTCGTGACAACAACTTAAATCGAGACGAGGAAAGGAACCTGAGTATCCATTAGATCCTGAAATCGAACGTTCGTGCAATCTTAGGAACCGACTTCGCCACGTACTAGCCAGAAACGAATACCTTGAAGAACAATTAGAGGCCATGAACAACCAAAGGAATCCCCAGGATAATAACAATCCTGCCGCAGATGGAGGGAACGATCCACCTGCCGACCCTCCTGTCGCTGCCGCACGCCGGTCATGCCGAGACTACATGCTCAATGATCATGTAGAACTAGAAACCACCCTGCCAAACGTAGATGTTGACAACTTTGAGCTGAAACCTGTTATGTTCAGCATGATTAACAACGCTGGCCAATTTAGTGGTGCTGCTACAGAGGATGCTAGGGAACATCTGAAAACGTTCCAGGAAATTTGTGGTTCATTTAGACTACCAGGAGTTAATCCGAAGATATTGAGGCTTCGGTTATTTCCTCATTCATTGAGGAACTGTAACATCCCAAAAATTAGCCTAGAAGAATTAGAGGTCTAATTAGTTGATTAAGGGAAATATTAGATTAAATTCCTAAACTATCGAATTGGGAATTGGTTCATTAAGGACCAAATTGAAATAAGGTCAAATGAACAATAAGAATTCGGTCAATAAGCTCAATGACCAAACCGAACAAGGTGGAAAAGTTGAGGCTTGCATGCAAAAATAAAAATGACATGAATAATACTAATTATAAGATGAAATCATAGTGTAATTGGGGACTTTATATGTGAATTAGTGAAATTATTAAGTGAATAATTAGAGGGGTTAGTTGGAGACATGACCCTTGGTCATATCTCATTAAATTTGTTCCCCATTATCACCTTCCTTAGCCGGCTACCCCTAAGCGAACTCATACACCTCATTTGTTCTTTCACACACACAAACATAACATAGAATTTGAGAGAGGGTTGAGAGCTCGGTGGAGAAGAAGAATCTTGCATGTTGGTGTTAACCCCTTAGAAAAATCAAGGAAAAATCGGAAGTAAGTAGATCATCCTCTTCTCAACCCGATTATAGTAATTGGTTTAGTAAATCATGTGTTCTAATGTGTCTAGAAAATTATAAAGGTGATGTTCTTGAGCATGGTTGCTGGAAATATAGAAATGTGTATGAATTCTTAAGGATTAAGAGTCTTAAAACATTAATAACATGCATGCAAATTGTGTTAACAGATTTGTAAGATCCATAACATGCACTTTTGAAAAATTATAGAAATTTCTATAATAGGATTTTTGATCTGCATTTTGGATACGTATCACCTTAATATGTTTAGAATCATAGAAAAATGATAAAACAAGGTTCTAAGGGTTGTGTTAAAATCTGGAAGTGTGAAATGGAGTAACATGCAAAACTGTCTAGCACTAATTCGAGCTGGACAGTGAACTTTGAAAATTTGTAGAAATTAATCTACTAAGTGTTTTGATCTGAATTTTTGATATGTTAAAATTGGATGTGTAATCTGAATTTAGAAACAAACAGAATCTGATTTGGAGTTGTATACAAGGAAAACGAAGGGTGTCAATCTAGGTGGTCAGAAATGAGCTAAACTGGAAATATGTGAAATTTGGAATTGGAATTTGTAAAATTGGCAAAATTGAAGCTTATGAAGCATTGTTAAGTCGAGTCATAAACTGAAGGGTATGAAATTTAGTAAATTGGTGGTCAATTTGAAGGATTAAAGAGTTAATTGAAGGAATTAGAAAAATTGGAAACTAGTCGAATCGGATTAAAATAATTCAGGGACTGTTTTGATTAAAATGAAAAATTCAGTTTTTAATAGCATGAATTGTATTCTGAAAATTTGTTATTTGTTTGGATTGAGTGTCTTAGATCTTAGAAGCGAAAGGGTAGAAGAAGAGGTTACTCCGGGATCGGCTACGGATCGGGCGAAAGGCATACGGATTCCGAATTAGCTCGGCGAATTGTGAGTGAAACGAATCTTTAGAGTTGGAATTAGAGTTCCAACTACCTCATTCTGATTTTTGGTTATAATAAACATGAAATTTGACTAATTAACTATTCGATTTAGTAAGGGAAGAAGGAAAAATGGAAATTGGATTGGGTGCTCGTGTTATGTGATGTTGATATGTATGAGATTAAATTTAATTTGGTGTTTGTTATGCTTGATTCGGAAATTGACCAATTGTTAATTGTGTTGCTTATATATGAACTTAGCAATGCTGATTTTTGGTTGTTGTGATATAAGTTATGTGTGAATATCATGACATTGAATTATGAGATATGACTATATGATGACTATTCCATGTATGCTTAAGCTTGATATGTTCAAATTGAGTGTTGAACTATGAGACGTGATTCTAGATTATGTGATATGAGCATGGAATTATATGAGAACTAATCTGAAAAATGCGAATTGAGCATAAATTGTTATATGAACATGTATGCTAATATGTTAGTAGAATTGGAACCATAAGTAATTAATCGAAAGGATTAATTAAGAATTTCTGAAATTCGATTGATTATGTATCTGATTAAATTAAAGACTTAAATGCAATGCCCTTGGTGTGTACAGTCTGTTTAGGTAGTACGGCTAGCCTAGAGTCTGAGCTCAATAAGAAAATCGGTACGTTAGTGTACTCGATATTGTGGTACGTAAGTGTACCTACTTGTTTAATGTCTGCGGACATTATGATATGTTATATGTGATACGAATTGGTACGTGGTACCTTAACATGGTGAATTTGATTCACAACCTCTGTTATATGTGACTTGATTACCTATCAAACTATACTATCCAAGGCATTGCAATTTGATTAATCGAACGATTAAAGAAAAGAAATCTGAAATTGAAAGTAAATTGATGAAATTGATTATGGAAGCATTCGAATGAAATGCTAAATTTTGTGATTATGCCATGCTTGATATGCTATGAAATTTGAATTGTGATAATTTGATATTTGAAAGTTAATTTAGGTTTCATGGCTTGTATGTGTAATTGAATCATGAATAATGTTAAATTAGTGAAATGTATTCGAATGGAATTACTTGGTTTCTTTGGATATATATTCGAATGATTGATACATGACATTGATAATGATGTTGCTTAATTTGCTTGATTCATTCGAATGGAATAATGTGCAAAGTGAAACTTAATTTGTTTGATCACAATGCTAAATTGGGAAACTGAATAGAATAGGGTTTCCTCACTAAGTACGAAATGTACTTACCACTCGAACCTTCCTGCCTTCCCCTAAATTTCAGGTGCTAACATCGTTGACCTTTACCCGAAACTTTTCCGTACGAAGCTTAAGTATGATATTTCCTATCTTCGTCGTACTTATGATGGGTGGCTTAGCATTCAGCATGTTAGTGCAATTCGGATTAATGGTTATGTTCATGAACTACTACTTTGGTTCTATATAGACTTTTAAATGTTTCCCTATATTTTGTTATGTATGTAAGGGGGTAAATGTTGGGGTATAGATCACCCGTATATATGTAGGGCATGATTCTTTTTGTGGATAGTCTCTTTTTGTATAGGCAACCGCTAGGTTTAGCCGTTTGATACCCCGGTTATTTTGTAAAGGGAAACGAAACTCTATGGATGTATGAACCGAAAATGATGCCTATTATATATATATATATATATATATATATGATGAATGTTTCGGTTATATGGATGGTATTAAATCCTTTGAAATGAATTCTATGTTTGATAATAGATTAACTACTTTGGAATGGATTAAATGAATGATATCCGAATAGTTTTTAATAAGGAATTAGTATTTAGAAATTGTAATAACCAATTGAAATTGGCTATGTGTTATTCGATTGGAATTGAAATTTTAGATTGAACTTATTTGGTTAGTATGTTATTCAATTTGATGATAAGAAGGGAATTCAATCTAATAGAAAATGTGTTAAGCTATTCGAATTAGACATAGTTAGTGAACTTAGAAATTAAAAAAATGGTTCATATGTATAAGTCAATTTATGATGCAAAATGGTAAATTAATTAGAATGGATAGTAGATTAAGATGATGGCCGAATGGTATGAGATATTTCTAAAGGGATATAATGTATGTTTATGATTGGAAATGTATGTATAATATACATATGTATTATTTTGTGTGAGATGACCATGTATGTTTATGGTATTCGAATAAAAAAAAATATTACACGAATTTGTTAATCCTTCTGCTGTGCCTAATACGAATTCTGTTTATGTTAATATAACGCTCCTTGCCCCTAATCCGGGTGAGGGGTGTTATAGGAACAAGGCAAAGACTTGGTGGAATAAACTAACGTCGGGTTCAATTCGAACTTGGGTAGATTTAACTCGTGAATTTTTGTCTCGTTTTAATCCTTCACACTTATCTGAGCGACTACGTAACGAAATTGCTACTTTTCAACAGGAAGATGACGAGCCAATGCACGAGGCCTGGGATAGATTTACCACTCTTCTAAGGAACTGCTCGATGCATGGATTCCCCGTTTGGAACCAGGTAACAAAATTCTATAATTTTGCCAATTTACAAATTCGTATTAGAATTGATTCAGCAACAAACGGATTACTGCTGGACAAAGACCCAAATGAGGCAATGACAGTATTGAAAAATCTGGCGAAGAATGAGGAACAGTTTCCTACAGCAAGAAGATGGGGTAAACAAGTACTAGCTGTAAAAGATTATGAGGCCGACACTTCATTAAAATCACAGGTGGCATATCTCACTAAGGCAATGAAAAAGCTCTTGAAAGAAGATTCACAGCCTGTCTACTCTGCTGAAGAGGTATGCGAAACGTGTGAAGGAAATCACAGTTCGGAGGAATGTCCATTACAGTTAGAAGAAGGGATGTATGTTGGGAACTACAATAAATAGAATCATAACTCCAACAACTGCAATCCCAACTGATGAAAGGATCCCCAGTTTTCTTGGAGCAATCCTAATAATGCCCTGAATCCTCAGGCACAAAATAACCAGAACCAGGGAGAACCTAGATTGCTGACTCGGCAGCAACCGCAGCAGCAGCAGCAACATCCACTAGCTGCCACAACTAGTATATTGGAACAGACTTTGGCTACGTTTATGTCTCAAACAGGAACCTACATTGAGAACATGAATCACTTTGTCAAGAAGATGGAAACATTCATGGATAAAACAGAGATGCAGATGACCAATCATGAAGCTACTCTGAAATCAATGGAGACACAAATGGGTCAGGTTTCCCAGCATATTAAACCAAGGTAGAATGGAGGATTTCCTAGCGATACTAAAAACGCTAGACATCCCACACATGAGCAGTGTAAAGCTATCACTACTAGGAGTGGGAAGAAACTACCAGGGCCTGAGAAGGAAGCTGAATCAGTTAAGAAACCAGCCTTGGAGTCGATTGTCGAGGAAACTGCCCCGACAGGTAACAAACAACCTGCTGCCAATGAGCCTGTCACGACAACAGAAGGGACATAGGAGAAAGATGATGAACCTAAACCTCCTCAGATCCGTATGCAGTGGGAAGGACGTATTGCTGATTATCGTCCCCCACCTCCTTTTCCTCAACGGTTATAGAAATTGAAACACGAATCACATCTTAAGATGATTTATGATATTTTAAGAAGGTTCGTATCAATATTCCGCTGTTAGATGCCGTTAGGGAGATGCCCGATTATGCCAAATTTCTCAAGGATGCCATGTCAAAGAAATCCAGACTTGGGGAATTTGAAACGGTCAAGATGACAGAAGGATGCATGAGTATTTTACACAAGCATCCACCCAGAAGAAGAAGGATCCTGGGAGCTTCACCATACCATGCGTAATCGGAGACAAATTTGTGGGTAAGGCACTTTGTGATCTCGGTGCTAGTATAAATTTAATGCCCAAATCTGTTTTTCAGAAATTAGGTATTGGAAAAGCTCGGCCCACAACAGTAATAATGCAGTTGGCCGACCGCTCTTACGTTCATCTAGAAGGAAAAATTGAAGATATTCTGGTAAGGGTGGATAAGTTTATTTTTCCTACTGACTTTGTTGTCTTAAATTGTGAAGTAGATGAAAACACACCAATCATCCTGGGGCGGCCCTTCTTAGCCACGGGAAGATCACTGATTGATGTGGAAAAAGGAAAACTCACCATGAGAGTAAACGATCAAGAAAACAAGTTGAATGTTTTCCAAGCAATGAAGCATGCTGATGCAGAAGAAGAATGCAAGGTTGTAACACCCCAAATTTGGGCTTAGAAGTTTAGGGTCTAAACCGGACTGGACTGATTTTCGGTTTGAATATAAAGGAGGTTTTAGGGAAAGCCTAGTTCGGGTTGCTTTAAAAATATGGAAAAATATATAAATATCCTCTTTTAATATATATAAGAGAGTGGTGAAATCAATTTCACAAAATAAGGTTTGGAAATGCAACATTTAGAAATAGTGACTAAAATGCGAATTTTGAAAAGTTCAGTGGTGACTGTTTTGTAAGGATTGAAACTTTGAATCTTTAAGGAGTTAATTTACCCAAGAAAGATTTCTCCAGATTTTTCTTAAATTTAAGCGATTTAATTAATGTTTCAATTAATTAGATGAGGAGAGAAACCACATTTTGATTAAATCATAACTAACTTTTCTTAAAACTTTCTCATCTCATTTTCTCTCAAAATTCCCTAATCCAAACACTTTTCTCCAGCATCTTTTCCATTGGTTTTCAATTCAATTGATGAGGATTCAATCAACAATTGATTCATAATCCTTTCTACATCAAATCCTTTTGATTTGCTCATTGGATTTTCAAGAAAGTTGTCTCTAATCAAGGAGAAATCTACATTTAGAGGTAAGGTTGTTCTTCTCCTCTAAATACTCAGTTCTTTACTGAAATTCCCAAGTTATCAATCCTTAATTTAAGTTTTATAAATGGTTTTAATGGTATGAACTTGATTTTGGCTTAAAACTCAAGATTTAGAAGAAATCTTGAAGAAATTCGTGGTGTTTGTTTGGGCTCTGTTTTGAGATGGTTATTAAATGTATTTTGGATTTCTAATGATGTGTAAATGAGGTTTGATCAATGCAATCCCGAATAGGTTATGTTTCCTAAGTTTTTGCTTATGAAAATGATGGTTTTTGGGGTGATCTTGGTGTTCTGTTATAGTTGGAGGTATAAGGACGAGTTTAGGTTTATTTTGGATGTTAATTGATGTTTAGAAATGGTTTGAAGTGATGAATCTTGGCTGGGTTATGTTTTGGAAGAGTTTGGAGGTGATTTCGGTTGTGTTTGGTAGCCGAAATGTTAGATTTATGTAGAGCATCGAGTTTAGGTGTGTTGCTGGTGATTTTAATGCATGGTGATGCATTAATCCTCTGTTGTTATGTGTTTAAAACAGGGGAGAATGATCCAGAAGCAATAGAGGTGGCGTTGGAGGTTTCGGATGCTTGGAAGGCTTGTCGGCTAGCATAGTTTTGTGTATCGGTGAGTGGAAAAGAGTTTTCCAGCTTTGGAACATTTTGAACAAGGTTTCGGGAGCTTAGTTTAAGTCTAAAAAACTTAGCTAAGCTCAAGAGTAAGTGAATGGAATTTCTCTCTTGGATTGTGCTATGTTTTGGTTTTAAATGCACTTGGGATGGTTTTGTTTTAATTACTGTTTTCAAGCATGTCTAGACATTGTTTAATGTTGGTTTATTAATGCCATTATGATAAAGATGCACTAGGTAAGTGATCTTTGGCTTGCATGTGTTGAATGCATATGATTTTAAGCATGTGGTGCTTGTGGAAATGGCATTGTAGTTATGCTTGTAAAAATAGTGGTTTAAAGTGGTAAAATGATTATATTGGCAAGTGATGTAAGTGGTTTTTGGTTACTTTAATCGGATATAGTTAGTCGGCTATAAGATTGGGTGCACCGTGAATAAAGTCGCCTTGGATGTTGAGGGGTTGTGACTGTACCGTAAACTCCATCGAAGTATCCTAACGAGAGAGGTAAGATCACAACGGTGGTTAAAAGTCCGTGTGTGGATCTTGGTAAGCTCACAACGGTGGTTAAAAGTCCATGTGAGGATTTTGGTAAGATCACAACAGTTGTTAAAAGTCCGTGTGTGGATCTTGGTAAGATCACAACGGTGGTTAAAAGTCTGTGTGTGGATCTTGTGTTATGTGTCCCGTACTCTCGCTAGTGAGTTATACAACTACCGATGAGTGATGTTGAGGGGTTGTGATTGTACCGTTAAACTCCATCACGGGTGTTGAGGGGTTGTGATTGTACCGGTAAACTCCACCTTGTGTTGTTCGGTAGTGTGTATGAAGCGTGTGGGACAACGCTTGTAATCCGCGTATCCGATTGTGTCTTATGTTGTGATGGTTTATGATGTATCGCTTGAAAGCCAATATAATGTATTTGAATGAAATGAAGCAAGAGATGCTTGAAATGATGCAAGTGTATATCTTCTATTGTGAGTGGTGCATATGTTCTTAGAATCTCTTTAGTGCATTGAAGTCTTGTGAAGGCTTGTTGGAAAAAGGCATGTAATGCAAATGTTGCTTTTGTTGTTCATGTGTTTTGCATTTGTTGAATGCATGAAATAGTTAGAAGGAACAAATGGTTTTCGAAAGGTTTTGCTTTGAAATGATCATCAAGCATGAGGAAATTATGTTGTGAAGTGGAAGTGTTTTCCAAGGAATTTGAGTTTAACTTTGCATGTGGTGTTCATGCATGGAAAGGTTTAAATAATAGTTTTTGCAAGAATGTGTTTTGGGGTGAGTTGTTTAGCTTTTCTAAGCGAAAGGTTGGATTTCATGTTGAGTAATGCATGGTTTAAAGCATGTTGTTTCAAAAGAGGTTTTTCAAACAATGCTTTGGTTTATTGAATTGTATCTACTTTTAAAGTGAGTTTTTTGATTCGCTGCATTGATGGTATTTTGGTTTTGAGCATTCCTCAGTAAGCATTGTGTGCTTACGCTCCTATTTGTCCATCAATGAAGATATTTGAAGTTGGGACAGCATGAAGCAAGGGATTCAAGAAGAGCTCCACTTGAGAAGTATGTCTTGGTTTTATAGCTATAGATAATAAAGGCAATGGGGGAGAGTCTTTTATATTGATGTGTAGTGAGATTGTGTCTGTTGACCATGTTCGGTTTATGGTTTGAACCTTGTTGTTGATCGCTTGGCATACTTGAATTTTCTTCTTAATATTGATATGCTATGCTCTTTGATTAAGCAAGATCATGTGTTGGATGTGTTGAATGAGTTGGTGCACCTAAGGTTTGATTTGTATCTAGTTTTTAATGCAATTTGGTAGTTATGATGCTTGGCATGTTGTTGTTATGTTGAGGAATGGTTTAAGGTATGTTTGTTGGTGTTTGGATGTGTAAAACCAGAATTTTCTGCTCTTTCTGGGCAGGGTGTATCGAAACACCCTTGGCTGTTTCGAAACGGGTGCAAGAATTGGTATGGGCGTTTCGAAACGGCTAGAGGTGTTTCGAAACACTTTGGCCACTGGAGGTGTCCGTTTCTGAACTGGTTTCAGAACATACCCGCGTATCAAAACGGTCAACACCGTTTCGAAATGGGCGTACGACACGGGTGTTTCTATACGGGTGTCAGTGTTTTAAAACGGGTGACCGCTGGATAGATTCTTCATGCTTTACATTTTAGTCTTGTAAGTTGTAATTGCAATTGCTTGAGATTGGGATGTCTTTTTAAGTTGAAATTTGGAAGAGAGGCTTGGAATATGATTAATTGAGGTTTGGTAAAACTAAAATCTTGAAAGTCATTTTGTTTACCAAACTTTACATTTTGGTCCCTAATTTTGTGATTTGTGCAATTGAGTCCTTTATTATTATTTTAACGCTGTGCTTTTCACGTATGTGTTTCTCGAGAGTACGCTTAGGGTTAATGTGCATCTAGACAAATTTAAAAAGAAAAAAAGGGTCGTTAATCAAGGTTGACTTTTGGGTTGACTTTGGTTTTCCCCGTATAATCTTCGTAGTTCGGGTCAACCGTCTAGGCCGGGCTAAGGGGGTTACATTTGTTGGTATCAGAGCTAAGTTATGAATATTTGGGGAGATGGTAAGTTTATGGTAAGTTGTTATAATAAGTGTTTGATGGTTGTTCTGATGCGTGGTTGAAAGTTGGTTGAAAAGTGTGTCTTTGAGCAAGTTGTTAATGTTTTTATTATGCATTTTGGTTATGAATCTTCTATAAGCTAATGTGAACTTTTGTTGATGATATGCTGGTGTTGTGAGTTGATTTTCTGAACGATGAAAATGTGATGGGTATGTTATGTTGATATTATGCTGTTGAGGGTGAATGTTGTTTGATGAGAGCATGATTGAAGTTTGCTGGTTGATATGATCGATGTTGTGGTATCCATGTTTTTATTGATTGTTCTGTCATATAAAAGGGGAGAGTTCGGGATACCCAATTCCTTATTATTACAGCTATTGTGTTATGTTGGAGTTGGAGTCTTGAATCCTTGCTTGAAGCTGGCCTGATCGTTTTGTTTGTTTTGTTATGATTGCTTTGTTAATAATAGCACGATGGAATCGATGAGAGAATGGCAGTTGGGTGAGATGGTTGCTGCTTTAGAGCAGGTTGTTAAGGCGTGGAATTCACCTTTTGGTGGAGGTGTTTCGTTTCAGTCTACAGTGCCTGGAGTTGAGGCAGTAAGGCAGGAGGAGGAAGCTGGTTCTGTGATGAAAGGTTCATCACCTATGGTTCAGGAGGTGTCGGGAGCATCTTAGGCCGTGGTGAAAGTGAGGCCTGTAGACGTGCCGACTGAGAGACACACGAGTTTGTCAAAACAACATTTATATGATTTTGGAGCTGTGGAGTATCATTGTTCGACACCTGAGGCGTTCGAGGCTTGGTTAGCTAATATAATTCCGATCCTGGATCAGGAAAGGTGTGACGACGCCTGTAAGCTGGGAAGTGTTGTCTCGTTGATGTTGGAGGATGCTTGTGCTTGGTGGACATCTGTGGCGGTGGCAACGCATATCCACGTTATAGATTGGGAATTCTTTGTGTCTGCCTTCAATGGAAGATACCTTGGAGAGAAGTTCTCAGGGGTTAAGCAACATGGGGGTGTGACTTCAGATTATGATGGTGGGAAAAGTTTAAGCAAAAGAGCTGTGGGTTCTGACCTCGAGAGTGGTCAGCGTAAGAGGCTACGTGACCAAAAGGTTTTCTTGAATCGATGTCTGGGTGGTAGTGCAGATGTGAGTCAAGTGCTACATGATCAAGGAGTGGTAGCTCGGTTGCCGATGTGTGACCGTTGTGGAAGGTGTTATATTGGAGGTTGTTGGGGCGTGGGAGTTAGTTGGAACTGTGGTTCTAAGAAGCATGTGAAGCGAAATTGTCCTCAAGTGGTGAGATCAGCTTCAGTGGGTGCAAAAGGGTCTCAGAAGGGTCATGGGTGCGGCCGAGACAAAGTTCGGAGGTGGCAAGAAAGGCAGAAGGGTGTGAGGAGCTTGGGGGATGGATCTTGTTGGAATTGTGGGTCTATTGGACATTTGAGACGAAATTGTTTGGAGTTGGCTCAGGGTAGTCAGGGTTCTTTACCGCAGGGAGACGGTGATGACCTTAAAGTGTTGGTTGATGCTGCGACGGTGCGGCTAGAGAATGATGGCTCTGTGAGAAAGAGAGCTTGTCTGTTGAAGCTCTGGGAAAGTGAGGTGATTACAGGTAACCTTGTTAAGTAATCTTTGCCCTAGTTATCTTGTTTGGTTTCGGTTTGGATTCCCTTGCGTAGTGGGTATGGTCTTATAGCTAGAAAGTTTGGGGTAGTAGCCGTTGTTGTTTTGAAAACAACATTAGTATGAAGAGGGCATTAGTGGAGTATTTTGTGATTAGCCGATTGTTAGAATGGTTGAGTTGGACAAGTTAGAAGTGAGGTAAGAGGTTGTTCTTAGGCGGATTCTGAAGATGTTATTGGTGGGTGTGAACCGACATACATGCACAGTTAAAACCATTTCTTATATTCTATATTATAGATATGTGTTGGTACATGCATACATGCGACATGACATTAGAGGTTTTGCATACATGTACACATGCATTGATAGGGCATATTGGTGACCATGCATACGAATGTTCACACATGCTAATAGCTAGTTGGGTCCGTTAGTGTTGTGGTAGGATTAGGTTGGATGGTGGGTTTTAAGAGTTGTTTCGGTGCTAGGAGAATGTTAGAAGTAATGGAGGGTAGTAAGCGAGCTGTCAGTAATAGAGAGTGCCATCTAGCATGTTGGCAGCAGGAAAGTGTTTTGGTGCTTAAAGAGTTTAGCGGTGTGGTAATGAGGGGATTACCGGTTGAAGTTAGAATCGGTCAAAGTGGTTGTGAATAGATAATAGATGTTGTAGTTTGTAACCCCCTTAGCCCGGCCTAGACGGTTGACCCGAACTAGGAAGATTACACGGGGAAAACCAAAGTCAACCCGAAAGTCAACCTTGATTAACGACCCTTTTTTTCTTTTTAAACTTGTCTAGATGCACATTAACCCTAGGTGTACTCTTGAGATAAGCATACTCAAAAATCACAGCAATCGGAAAACAATAAGGGACCCAATTGCACAACATACGAATTTAGGGACCAATTTGTAAATTCTGGAAATTAAGAGAACTTTACCAATTTTTAAGTTACCATTATAAAATTAGTTATGTTTCATGCCTCTCTGCCAAATTTCATCTCAAACGGACATATCAAACTCAATCAATTGCACATACAAAATTCAGGACTAAATGTAAAGCTTGCAAACCTCAAAACCATTCAAATCAGTGCCCAACAGTCAAGTGTTTCGAAACGGGTATAGACCGTTCAGAAATACGGCTTGGCAGTAGCCAAAGTGTTTCGAAACACCTCTACCCGTTTCGAAACGCCCAGGCCAAAACATGCCCCTGTTTCGAAACATGCAAGGTTGTTTCGAAACACCCTGCCCAGAAACAACAGATAAGCCTGTTTTAACACATCTAATCATCATCAAACATACTCTAAATCAATCCTTAACAAATCAATAACATGCCAAGAATCATAACTACCAAATTGCATTAAAATCTAGATACAAAACAACCCCTAGGTGCACCAACTCTTTCAACACATCCAACACTTAATCATGCTTTTAAAACAAGAAGCATAGCATAACGACTTATGAAGGAGAAGATTCAAACGTTGCAAGCGTTAAACCACATAGTTCAAATCATAAACCAAACTAGTCCAACGTACACAATCTCATTACACATCAATATGAAAGACTCTCCCCCCCATTGCCTTTATTATCTATAGCTATTAACCGAGACATACTTCTCAAGTGGAGCTCTCCTTGAATCCCTTGCTTCTTGCTGTCCCCACTTCAACTATCTACATTGATGGACAAAAAGGAGCGTGAGCACATAATGCTTAGTGAGGAGTGCTCAAAACCAAAACACCATGAATGCATCGAATCATAAAACCTTCTTAAAAAGTAGATACAATTCGATAAACCAAAGCATTGTTTGGAAACTCATTTTTAGCAACATGCTTTAAATCATGCATTGCTCAATCATGAAAACCAACCCTTAGCTTAGAAAAGCTAAAAACTCACTTCAAAGCACATTCTCGCTAAACCATCAATTAAAACCTTTCCAAGCATGAACACCTTATGCAAAGTTAAACTCAAATTCCTTGAAAAACATTTCCTCTTCGTAACATGCTTTTCTCATGTTTAATGATCCATTCAAGAAAAATCTTTGGAAAACCATTTGTTCCCTCTAACTATCTCATGTATTCAACAATTTCACAACACATGAAATACCAAAGCAACATTTACATTTCATGCCTTTCTAAACAAGTCTTCACAAGACTTCAATGCATCTAAGAGATTCCTTGCACATAAACACTTTAACCCCCTTAACCCGGCCTAGACGGTTGACCCGAATTAAGAAAGTCACACGGGGAAAACCAAAGTCAACCCGAAAGTCAACCTTGATTAACGACCCTTTTTTTTCTTTTTAAACTTGTCTAGAGGCATATTAATCCTAGTTATGATCATTCACACAACAAACTCAAAGATCATAAACATCAGAGATCAAACAGGGACCCAATTGAACAATTTACAACTTTAGGGACCAAATTGTAAATTCTGTAAATTATAAAGGCTTCATCCAAATTAAAGTTACCATCTTGAAATTAGTCAGGTTTCATACTTCTCTGTCAAATTTCAGCTCAAACGGACATCCCAAACTCATACAATTGCACAAACAAGATTCAGGACCAAAATGTAAACATTCCAAAACATTTAACTGCCAATGTCAGCCCCCAACGGTCGGACGTTCCGAAACAGGGAGAGCCCGTTTCGAAACGCGGGGCCGTTCCGCAATGCGTACCGAAACGAGGACTGGCAGTGGCCTTTCCGTTTCGAAACGGTGCCTACCGTTTCGGACGCCTGGGCTCATTCAAGGCACCCGTTCCGAAACGGTGTCCACTGTTCCGAAACACCCTGCACAGATTGCAGCAAAAAGCTTCCTTAAACATGCAATTGATCATCCAAACATGCTCCGATTGCCACCAAACTTTACCAACAACAAATTCAACATATAAGAGACATGTTTGCATCAACCAAACAACATACTAACATCATATAAGAAAAGCCCCAATTCTATAGGCATGCTTCCTACACAAGCAAACCATTCAAGCATAAAACTTCCAATTCAAACATGTAAAGGCCAATTACAAAACCAGCATTTCCAACATCACTAAACATACTTAGGGAGTTCTAAACATCTCCCAAAACATACACATAGGTCCCCTATTGCCAATTTGCCAAAAGCTTAAGTGTTTAAGAAAACCTTCCATACTTGAGCTTAACTTCCTCTTGATTGCTTGCCTTCCTTGCTGCCCTCAAGTACCTTAACGATCTGCATTATTGGTTTAAGAAAACGGAAGAGAGCGTAAGCAAAAGCTTAGTGAGGAATGCTCATTAAACCACTCAATAATGCATTTGTAAAACTCATTTGCAAAACATACTTTCAATATCATTTAGACACGCTCAAAGCAATTTAAACAAGCAACACATGCTTCCATATCAATTTATGTCATATTGGCCACAAGTGATAAGTTTCATCTTTTTGAAAACAAGTTCAACATAAGACTCACACATGGACTTTTAAACACCATTGTGATCTTATAATAATCAAGAACCACGCAAGGACTTTTAACCACCTTCGTGTTCTTCCCAAGGACTTTTAAACACCTTGGCCCCAAGGACTTTTAAACACCTTGGCCCATGGACTTTTAAACACCATGGCAAGGACCACACAAGGACTTTTAACCACCTTTGTGTCCTTAACAAGAACCATCTAAGGACTTTTAACCACCTTGATGTTCTTAAGTACAAGGCTCACTCAAGGACTTTTAACCACCTTAGTGACCTTAGCAAGAATCAACATGGACTTTTAACCACCATGAAGTTCTTAGAATCCACAAGGCTCACTCAAGGACTTTTAACCACCTTAGTGACCTTAACCTTTTTAAAACATCACTTGCCAATATACATCTTTATCATCAAATAATCCACTGTTTTCAAGCATTAAACCAAGCCATATTCATCATGCATTTTTAAGCATCAAACCACATTTATTCAATGTTCAAAAACAAGGAACTCTTACCTTGAGCTTCCTTCAACATATGGCTTACAAAATCAGCAATAACCATGCCAAATCATGCTTTCAAAACAGAATTTAAAACATGCAATATACCACATTGCATAACAATCAAATCATGGCCACCACTAGAGAGTTTTTCCGAAAACTTACACTTGAGCTTAGTAAAGTTGTTTAGACTTAAACTAAGCTCCCAAGACATTGGTTTCAAAGCTGAAAACCCATTTTCACTCACCGATTCCACTTCGCCTCTTGCCGAAGCACAACTCAAGCTTCCGGATCACCACCACTTGGATCCAAAGATGACTCCCCTGTTTTAAACACATCAAAGCAGAGGATTAATGCATCATCATGCATTAATAGCTTCAATGAAAGCACCTAAACTCACTGCTCTCATCCACACTCCATTTTCGGCCACCAAACACAACCGAAAATGCCTCCAAACAACTCCTCAACAAAGCCCAGCCATAAACCATCAAAACCAAACATCCTCTAACATCATTTAACAACTAAAAAGAACCTAACAACATCCTTATACCTCCAGCAACATCAGATCTACAAGATCACCTCAAATACAACCAAGAATCACAAGCTAAACTTAGGAAATTCAACCTATCCGGGATTGCATTAATCAAAACTCAATTCCATATCAAATTAATGTTCATTAATCATCAAAAACACATCTCAAATCACAGCTTTAACAGTTCTAACGAAAATTGACCAAAAATCACCAAATCTTGCAATTTAAGCCAAGATCCATTTCATAATTTTAAAAGCCATTTATAAAACATCAATTAAGGATTGAGAACTTAGGAATTTCAGTAAAGAACTGATAGTTTAGAGGAGAAGGACGTTCTTACCTCCAAACTTGAGTTTCTCCTCTTTTGGAACCAAAAAGCTTGAAGAAACAACTTGCAAATGGTGAGGTTTTGTTGATGTGATGATTAGGAATCAAAAGAGAATTGAAAAGAAAGATTTAAGTGACAAAATCAGAAAGAAATCTCTGGAGAGAAAGTGTTTGGGTTGAGAGAAAATAAGAGAAAAGGAAAATTGGAAGTTAGTTACAAAATAGCCAAAATGATTTTCCCTCCACTTTTCTTTAGCTTTAAAATCAGAATTAAACCTTAAAATATTTTAGAAAAATCTGGAGAAACTCCCTTTGGGTAAATAGCTCCTTAAAGATTCAAAGTTTCAATCCTTTCTAAAACAGTCACGCAACTTTCAAAAATTACATTTTGGTCACTAGCCAAAATGTCACCCTTCCAAACCTCATTTTGTAAAATTGATTTCACAGTTCACTTATATATATTAAAAGATGATTTTAGAACATTTTTCCATATTTTTAATGCAACCCGAACTAGGCTTCCCTAATTTCACCTTTTTAGATTCGAACAACACTTTGACCGAACCGGTCAATGCTCAAAACTCCTAAGCCCAAAACCGGGGCGTTACAACTCTCCCCCCTTAAGGAATTTCGTCCTCGAAATTTACCTGAAGGAAAAAGATAAGGAAACTGCTTCAGCATGTCTTCCTTCCGCTCCCACGTGGCTTCCTCAACACCTCGATGCTTCCACAACACCTTTACCAACTCGATGGTCTTGCTACGAAGAACCTTGCTATCCGAATCCAGAACCTTCACCGGTTCCTCATCATAGGTCAAATCCAGATTCAATTCCACTTCCTCCACAGGCATCACATGCGAAGGATCAGATCTATACTTCCGAAGCATAGAAACATGGAACACATCATGAATCTTTTCCAACTCTTGAGGTAACCTCAACCGATATGCAACAGGACCCACATGCTCAACCACCTCATATGGTCCAATGTACCTAGGGCTCAACTTACCCTTCCAGCCAAACCTCATCACCTTCTTCCAAGGCGAAACCTTCAAGAACACACGATCTCCCACCGCATACTCTATCTCCTTACGCTTCAAATCCGCGTAAGACTTCTGCTGATCAGAGGCTGCCTTCAACCACTCACAGATGAGCTTCACCTTCTCGGTGGTTCCTTTCAACAAAGCCGGCATCTAAACCAACTTTTGACCAGTTTCAGCCCAACAAAGAGGAGTCCTACACTTCCTCCCGTACAAAGCCTCATAAGGTGCCATCTGTATACTTGCCTGATAACTATTATTATAAGCAAACTCCACCAAAGGCAAATGCTTCTCCCAAGAACCCTGAAACTCAATCACGCAGCACCTCAACATATCCTCCAAAATCTGGATAACGCGCTCTGATTGACCATCCGACTGAGGATGATAGGATGTACTGAAATTCAACCTTGTACCCAGAGCTTGATGCAAACACTGCCAGAAACGCGATGTGAACCTCGGATCCCTATCCGACACAATCGACTTAGGCACACCATGCAGCCGCACAATCTCAGCAATGTACAGCTCTGCAAGCTTATCCAAAGAAAACGTAGTATGCACAGGCAAGAAATGCGCACACTTCGTCAGGCGATCCACAATCACCCAAACCGAATTCTTCTTCGACGGAGACAAAGGTAAACCAGATACAAAATCCATGGTAACCCTCTCCCACTTCCATTCATGAATTCTCAACGGTTGCAACAAACCTGATGGAACCTGATGCTCAGCCTTAACTCGCTGACACACCATACACTTGCTCACAAACTCCGCAACATCCTTCTTCAAACCTACCCAATAGTACTCATCACGAAGATCACGATACATCTTAGTACTACCAGGGTGCATAGCAAAAGGACTACTATGACCTTCAGTCAGAATAGCACGCCTCAACTCAGCATCATTAGGCACTACTATTCGACTCCCAAAACACAACACACCATCATCATTAAAGCAGAAATCCGAAGGTCTACCCTCCGCGATATCCTGAACATGAGACACCAAGGAATCATCCAGCAACTGCTTTTCCTTGATCAACTGAACCATAGATGGTTTCACTTGCAACTCAGCTACAAGCCCACCATCACGCGATATACTCAAGCTGGCAAACATAGCCCTCAGCTCAACAGCTACCTTCCTACTCAAGGCATCTGCAACCACATTAGCTTTTCCCGGATGGTACTCAATCGTCAGATCATAATCCTTGAGCAACTCCAACCAACGCCGCTGCCTAAGATTCAACTCTTTCTGAGACATCAGATACCTCAAACTCTTGTGATCCGTGTACACAGTACACTTCTCACCATACAGATAATGTCTCCAAATCTTCAGAGCAAAAACCACCGCAACCAACTCGATATCATGCGTAGGATAATTGCGCTCATGCACTTTCAACTGCCGTGATGCATAAGCCACAACCTTACCCTCTTGCATCAGCACACATCCCAAACCAACATAGGATGCATCACTATAGACCACAAACTCTTTCCCTGATTCAGGCTGAACCAAGATAGGAGCTTGCGTCAAAGCCACCTTAAGCTTCTCAAAAGCCTGCTGTCTCGCTTCTGTCCACTCATACTTAACATCCTTTTGCAACAACTTCGTCAAAGGTGCGGCAATCTTAGAAAACCCATCCACAAACCTCCGGTAGTATCCCGCCAAACCAAGGAAACTACGGACCTCATGAACAGACTTAGGAGCCTTCCAATTCATCACTGCCTCAATCTTCTGAGGATCAACACGAATCCCCTCAGCAGAAACTACATGCCCAAGAAACACCACCTCTTTAAGCCAGAACTCACACTTGCTCAGCTTAGCATAAAGCTGATTCTCCAACAAAGCTTGCAAAACAATCCTCAAATGCTCTTCATGCTCCTCCTCAGTACGCGAGTACACGAGGATATCATCAATGAACACCACAACAAACTTATCCAGGTATTCATGAAACACACGATTCATCATGTCCATGAAAGCAGCAGGAGCATTTGTCAAACCAAACGGCATCACAAGGAACTCATTATGCCCATACCTTGTCCTGAAAGCTGTCTTAGGCACATCCGCATCCTTCACCTTCAACTGGTAATACCCTGACCTCAAGTCAATCTTAGAGAACACAGCAGCTCCCCGAAATTGATCAAAGAGATCATCAATCCTCGGCAAAGGATACCGATTCTTGATAGTCAACTTGTTTAGCTGATGGTAATCAATGCACATTCTCATAGTGCCATCCTTCTTCTTCACAAACAAGACCGGTGCACCCCAAGGCGACACACTCGGCCGGATGAAACCACGATCAAGCAGCTCTTGCAACTGCGTCTTCAGCTCTTTCAGCTCCTTAGGTGCCATTCTATAGGGAGTAATGGACACAGGAGTTGTATTCTCATACAGCTCAATTCCAAACTCCACCTCGCGATTAGGAGGTAAACCAGGCAACTCCTCAAGAAACACTCCAGGAAACTCCTTCACAACTCTGATATCTTGCACCCTTAACTCCTTAGAGCTAGGATTCATCACAAAAGCTAGATAAGCTTCGCAACCTTGCCTCAGCATCCTGCTCGCCTCCAAGGTAGACACCACATTGGCAAGAAACTTCACATTCTCACCAACCATAACAACATCATAATCATCCGCAAGCTTCAGCGAAACTCGCTTATTTTCACAATCCACAACAGCACGATGCTCAGCAAGCCAATCCATACCAAGGATCACATCAAAACCATAGAAAGGCAACTCCATAAGATCAACATGGAAAACATGTTCTTGAACAACCAACGGACACCTTCTATACAACTTTCGAGTCACAACAGTCTCACCAAAAAAACTAGTGACACGAACACCAACATCCAAAGACTCAACAGGCAAACCAAGCAATTCAGCATGCTCACGCAAAATGTATGAATGCGTAGATCCAGAATCTATCAAGGAAAGTAATGACAAGGATTGCAAAGTAAAGGTACCTGCAATCACATCCGCGTCATTCCTCCCTTCCCGCTGAGCATACACCCTCGCTTGACCTCCACCTTCAGGCTGAATAGCCACAACATGGGCCACTCCTCGACCACCCTCCTCTCTCCGCTGGAAATTACCACGGCCGCGCCCACGACCTCTCTGCGGTGCAGCAACAACAGGAGCACGCACTTGGCCACCAGCCAACATAGGACAATCTCACCTCAAATGATCCGCAGATCCACAATTCCAGCATCCATTTCCAGCTGCCGCAACAGGAGCTTGCACCTCCCTCACAGCACGAGGGCAGTCACGCTTCATGTGACCACGTGATCCACAAATCCAACAAGCACTCGGATCAGCTCTGGTATTTCCTCCCCGAGCAGGTGCTCCACCACCTCTCTTGGCCAATGACTGATACTTCTGATCACGTCCCCTCTTGTTCCGTCCACCACCGGAACTAAACTCAGCGGCTCGCTTACCAGAACTTGCTCCAGCACCTCTAGCAGATAAACCCAAGTTCATCTCAATATCCTTGGCTCGACCCACCAACACATCAAAATCATCATACTCGGTGGCCAGCACATACATCTTCACATCCGTCACTAAACCATAACGGAATCTTTCGCACCTTGTCCGCTCATCAGGTACCAGCTCAGGTGCATATTGACTGAGTCGCACAAACTGCACCTCATACTCAGCCACAGTCATGCTCCCCTGGGTAAGAGACATGAACTCACGCTTCTTTTCATCAAGATATCTCACACCAAGATATCTCCTCTTGAACGCATTCTGAAAGAATGTCCAAGTCACATCAGCTTCAGCTATCCCAGCTATAGTGGTCGTCCACCACGTATATGCATCATCCTGTAGCAAAGACACTACACAACCCAGCTTTTGCACATCAGTGCAACTCATCTGACCCAAGATCCTCTTGGTACTCTCTAACCAAGCTTCAGAACCCTCAGCAGACATACCCCTAAACTCAGTCCCACCAAGACTGCGTAAACGCTCCAAAGGTAGTCTAACACCAGCATCTCCCTGATGCCTAGCTCCTTGAGCTTCAGCTACTGCCGCTCGAAAAGCACCCGCAATAGCTTGTATCAACATCGACATGTCGGGCATAGCTTGCCCCTGACCAACCTCAGGTCCAGCAGCTCCAGCACCAGCTGCAGCTTCAGCTCTTTCTCCCTCAGCACCACCACCAGGTGGAGGAGGAGGTAACACCGCACTACCCGCGTTTTCCTCATTCTCATTCTCATTGGGAGCCGTAGCTCGCACATTACTTCTCAACTTTCTACGTGGTGCCATACTCTAACCATGCAATCACAATGCAAATAAACAAAGTCAGGCCCAGCAAGGTAAGCAATCCAAGTACTCAAGCTCAATTTCATTCAAAATCAACATCATTACTTAGCTTTGATTTGGCAATGGGTACCCACAACATGCTACATCACAGCATACAACTCAATTGCATCAAATTCTCAAACCACTAATCATGCTTTCAAACAATCAAGCATACATAGCATACACACTTCAATCATGCACACATTCATTCCTAATTACTCGAGAACTCAGCTCTGATACCACCAAATGTAACCCCCTTAACCCGGCCTAGACGGTTGACCCGAATTAAGAAAGTCACACGGGGAAAACCAAAGTCAACCCGAAAGTCAACCTTGATTAATGACCCTTTTTTTTTCTTTTTAAACTTGTCTAGAGGCATATTAATCCTAGTTATGATCATTCACACAACAAACTCAAAGATCATAAACATCAGAGATCAAACAGGGACCCAATTGAACAATTTAAAACTTTAGGGACCAAATTGTAAATTCTATAAATTATAAAGGCTTCATCCAAATTAAAGTTACCATCTTGAAATTAGTCAGGTTTCATACTTCTCTGTCAAATTTCAGCTCAAACGGACATCCCAAACTCATACAATTGCACAAACAAGATTCAGAACCAAAATGTAAACATTCCAAAACATTTAACTGCCAATGTCAGCCCCCAACGGTCGGACGTTCCGAAACAGGGAGAGCCCGTTTCGAAACGCGGGGCCGTTCCGCAACGCGTACCGAAACGAGGACTGGCAGTGGCCTTTCCGTTTCGAAACGGTGCCTACCGTTTCGGACGCCTGGGCTCATTCATGGCACTCGTTCCGAAACGGTGTCCACTGTTCCGAACAGCCTACACAGATTGCAGCAAAAAGCTTCCTTAAACATGCAATTGATCATCCAAACATGCTCCGATTGCCACCAAACTTTACCAGCAACAAATTCAACATATAAGAGACATGTTTGCATCAACTAAACAACATACTAACATCATATAAGAAAAGCCCCAATTCTATAGGCATGCTTCCTACACAAGCAAACCATTCAAGCATAAAACTTCCAATTCAAACATGTAAAGGCCAATTACAAAACCAGCATTTCCAACATCACTAAACATACTTAGGGAGTTCTAAACATCTCCCAAAACATACACATAGGTCCCCCATTGCCAATTTGCCAAAAGCTTAAGTGTTTAAGAAAACCTTCCATACTTGAGCTTAACTTCCTCTTGATTGCTTGCCTTCCTTGCTGCCCTCAAGTACCTTAACGATCTGCATTATTGGTTTAAGAAAATGGAAGAGAGCGTAAGCAAAAGCTTAGTGAGGAATGCTCATTAAACCACTCAATAATGCATTTGTAAAACTCATTTGCAAAACATACTTTCAATATCATTTAGACATGCTCAAAGCAATTTAAACAAGCAACACATGCTTCCATATCAATTTATGTCATATTGGCCACAAGTGATAAGTTTCATCTTTTTGAAAACAAGTTCAACATAAGACTCACACATGGACTTTTAAACACCATTGTGATCTTATAATAATCAAGAACCACACAAGGACTTTTAACCACCTTCGTGTTCTTCCCAAGGACTTTTAAACACCTTGGCCCCAAGGACTTTTAAACACCTTGGCCCATGGACTTTTAAACACCATGGCAAGGACCACACAAGGACTTTTAACCACCTTTGTGTCCTTAACAAGAACCATCCAAGGACTTTTAACCACCTTGATGTTCTTAAGTACAAGGCTCACTCAAGGACTTTTAACCACCTTAGTGACCTTAACCTTTTTAAAACATCACTTGCCAATATACATCTTTATCATCAAATAATCCACTGTTTTCAAGCATTAAACCAAGCCATATTCATCATGCATTTTTAAGCATCAAACCACATTTATTCAATGTTCAAAAACAAGGAACTCTTACCTTGAGCTTCCTTCAACATATGGCTTACAAAATCAGCAATAACCATGCCAAATCATGCTTTCAAAACAGAATTTAAAACATGCAATATACCACATTGCATAACAATCAAATCATGGCCACCACTAGAGAGTTTTTCCGAAAACTTACACTTGAGCTTAGTAAAGTTTTTTAGACTTAAACTAAGCTCCCAAGACATTGGTTTCAAAGCTGAAAACCCATTTCACTCACCGATTCCACTTCGCCTCTTGCCGAAGCACAACTCAAGCTTCCGGATCACCACCACTTGGATCCAAAGATGACGCCCCTGTTTTAAACACATCAAAGCAGAGGATTAATGCATCATCATGCATTAATAGCTTCAATGAAAGCACCTAAACTCACTGCTCTCATCCACACTCCATTTTCGCCCACCAAACACAACCGAAAATGCCTCCAAACAACTCCTCAACAAAGCCCAGCCATAAACCATCAAAACCAAACATCCTCTAACATCATTTAACAACTAAAAAGAACCTAACAACATCCTTATACCTCCAGCAACATCAGATCTACAAGATCACCTCAAATACAACCAAGAATCACAAGCTAAACTTAGGAAATTCAACCTATCATGGATTGCATTAATCAAAACTCAATTCCATATCAAATTAATGTTCATTAATCATCAAAAACACATCTCAAATCACAGCTTTAACAGTTCTAACAAAAATTGACCAAAAATCACCAAATCTTGCAATTTAAGCCAAGATCCATTTCATAACTTTAAAAGCCATTTATAAAACATCAATTAAGGATTGAGAACTTAGGAATTTCAGTAAAGAACTGATAGTTTAGAGGAGAAGGACGTTCTTACCTCCAAACTTGAGTTTCTCCTCTTTTGGAACCAAAAAGCTTGAAGAAACAACTTGCAAATGGTGAGGTTTTGTTGATGTGATGATTAGGAATCAAAAGAGAATTGAAAAAAAAGATTTAAGTGACAAAATCAGAAAGAAATCTCTGGAGAGAAAGTGTTTGGGTTGAGAGAAAATGAGAGAAAAGGAAAATTGGAAGTTAGTTACAAAATAGCCAAAATGATTTTCCCTCCACTTTTCTTTAGCTTTAAAATCAGAATTAAACCTTAAAATATCTTAGAAAAATCTGGAGAAACTCCCTTTGGGTAAATAGCTCCTTAAAGATTCAAAGTTTCAATCCTTTCTAAAACAGTCACACAACTTTCAAAAATTACATTTTGGTCACTAGCCAAAATGTCACCCTTCCAAACCTCATTTTGTAAAATTGATTTCACAGTTCACTTATATATATTAAAAGATGATTTTAGAACATTTTTCCATATTTTTAATGCAACCCGAACTAGGCTTCCCTAATTTCACCTTTTTAGATTCGAACAACACTTTGACCGAACCGGTCAACGCCCAAAACTCCTAAGCCCAAAACCGGGGCGTTACAAACACCATTCATAAAAGAAGATAAACACTTGTTCAAGCTTAAAAAGTAATACATGCACTCTTAAACCATTACACACTTCCCATGCAACCTTGCATCATTTCAAGCATCTCATGCTTCATTACATTCAAGAACATTATATTGGCTTCCAAGTGATAATTCACAAACCATCACAACACAAGAAAACAATTGGATACGCGGATACAAGCGTTGTCCCACACGCTTCATACACACAATCGAACAACACAAGGTGGAGTTTACCGGTACAATCACAACCCCTGAACACCCGTGATGGAGTTTAACGGTACAATCACAACCCCTCAACATCACTCATCGGAAGTTGTATAACTCACTAGCGAGAGCCGGGACACATCACAAGGCTTACACGTGGAAGCTACCACAACCATTGTAATCACCTTAACCAAGCTCACACACGGGAGCAACCCTCCACCATTGTGACGCTTAACAAAGTCCACCCACGAGAGCCATCCTCCATCGTGGTGACATTTAACAAGGTTCACCCACGAGAGCCATCCTCCATCTTGGTGCACTTAACCAAGCCCACCCACGAGAGCCATCCTTCATCGTGGTGGCACTTAACAAAGCCCACCCACGAGAGCCATCCTCCATCGTGGTGACACCAACTCTCTCAATCGCTAGGATACTTGGATGGAGTTTACGGTACCATTACAACCCCTCGACATCCAAGGCGACTCAATTCACGGTGCACCCAATCCTATAGCCGGCTAACTATATCCGATTAAAGTAACCAACAACCACTTACATCACATGCCAATACCATCAATTACCTTCATCAATTCACTGTTTTAAAGCATTAAACAAAGCCATTAAACAACATGCAACACTATGCATCAATTCCACAATTCCAAGTACAAAACCAAGGATCTCTTACCTTGAGCATCCTTCAATACATGACTTTCAAAACCAGCATTAAACCATGCTAAAACATGCTTTCAAAATAGAATTTAAACATGCAAATTAAATGTATGCATCCAACCATCTCATGGTTCATTCAAGTGAAAGAGTTTTTCCGAAAACTTACTCTTGAGCTTAGTTAAGTTGCCTAGACTTAAACTAAGCTCCCATAACCTTCAAACATTGGTTTCAAAGCTGAAAACCCAACTTCACTCACCGTTACACAAAACTACGCTAGCCGTTAAGCCTTCCAGGCTTCCAAACCCTCCAATGCTACCTCTATTGCTTCTGGATCATTCTCCCCTATTTTAAACACATAACAACAGAGGATTAATGCATCATCATGCATTAAAAACACCAGCTACACAACTAAACTCGTTGCTCTTCGCAAATCCAACATTTCAGCTACCAAACACAACCGAAATCACCTCTAAATTCTTCCAAAACTTAACCCAGCCAAGATCCATCACTTCTAACCATTTTTAAACATCAATTAACATCCAAAATGCTCCCAAACTCGTCCTTATACCTCCAGCAATAATAGAACACCAATATCACCCCAAAAACCACCATTTTCACAAGCAAAAACTTAGGAGAATCAACCTATTCGGGATTGCATTGATTAAACCTCAATTACACATCATTTAGACATCCAAAATACATCAAAAAGACAACTCAAAACAGAGCCCAATCATCCAATACGAATTTCTTCAAAATTAAATCCAAATCTTGCATTTTAAGCCAAAATCAAGATCACAACATTAAAACCTTTAATAAAACTCAATTTAAGGATTGAGAACTTGGGAATTTCAGTAAAGAACTGAGTATTTAGAGGAGAATGACGTTCATACCTCTAAATGTGGATTTCTCCTTGTTTAGAGCCAAAATCCTTGAAAATTCATCAAGCAAATGATGAGGATTTGATGTAGAAATGATTAGGAATCATTTAGGAATTGAAATCTCAACTTTAGGTGTGAAAATCAAAGGAAATGTTGCTGTGGAAATGTGTTTGGCTGAGGGAATTTTGAGAGAAAATGAAATGGAAAAATTTTGGTAAAAGTTAGTTATGAAACTAAAATATCACTTTTCCCTCTTTTCTTTTTATTAATTAACATTAAATGAGTCTTTAAAATTTAAGAAAAATCTGGAGAAGTCCTCCCTTTGGCAAATTAGCTCCTTAAAGATTCAAAGTTTCAATCCTTTTAAAACAGTCACGAACTTTTCAAAAATTACATTTTAGTCACTAACTCGAAATGTCATATTTCCAAACCTCATTTTGTAAAATGGATTTCACCACCCTCTTATATATATTAAAAAGAGGATTTTTAGATATTTTTCAATATTTTTAATGCATCCCAAACTAGGCTTTCCCTAAAACCACCTTTTATATTCAAACCGAAAATTAGACCGGTCTGGTTCAGGCCCAAAACTTCTAAGCCCAAAATTGGGGTGTTACATAGTTTCTTTGTGTTAAGTGATGTTGTAGGTTAGTGGATGTGTCTCCAGAGTGCTTAGGTGTCTTGGCGTTGATGTTTGTAATAAGAGGGTTGTTTATGTAGGTTATGGTTTGTAGCAACCTTTGAAGAGTTGAGACGAGGTTGTCTTGAGGGTTGTAGGAAAGGTTTGGCCTGGATTGAGTAGAGGTTTCGTAATCTTAACATATTTGTATAGAATGGGCGGTATCCAGGTAAGGTTAGTGTTATGGTCAAAGCTTGAAGTGGAAAGGCAATGTAAGTTCAAGGGCCATTTTTGGTTGGCCAGGTTCTTGTGAGAAGTGGTTTGCTAGTCGGGTATAAGTAAATCTTTTCTAAGTCAGCTAGGGGTACGTGGAACAGCTGGTGGAGTTAAGGTTGGAGTCTTGTGACGTGGATTTCGAATGTTGTGTGAGTAGTTTTGGTGAGTCGTTATGGCAGTGATAGTGGCGGATGTGAAGGAATGTCATCAATACATTGAGAAGTTTGAGTAAATAGTTGATGCTAAAGAAATTTTTGCTTGTTGTGGTAATCTTAGAAAGAAGTTGAGAAGTTTTGCAAGGGGGTTTTGGAAGCAGTGAAGGTTGTGTGTCACATGGTGGCTGAAGCTGGATGGGTTGGTGTCACCGTGTGTGCGAGTTTGGGAGTTATGAGATAAGGTGGAGTATGTTGTAAAGATTTGAAGGTTCTTCGGGTTGTTGGGGCTATGTGCAGTTTGGAAGTGTGAAAGGTTAAGATGAAGCTAATATTTGAGTGTTTTGGAAGTGTTGAACAGTATTTAGTGGTGTTGGGTTTGGTTATAGTGTAAGTTTGATTTGTGGAGGAGTTGTTTTTTTGTGGTGTTTTGGGTGAAAGGTGTTCAATGGTGGTTAAGTCTCTTGTGTTACAATGTGTGTTGCTTTGGGAAGTTTGGTATCGTGCTCTTTTCGCAGGTTGAAATTTCGAGGACGAAATTTACTAAGAGGGGGAGAGTTGTAACACCCCAAATTTGGGCTTAGAAGTTTAGGGTCTGAACCGGATTGGTCTGATTTTCGGTTCGAATATAAAAGGAGGTTTTAGGGAAAGCCTAGTTCGGGATGCTTTAAAAATATGGAAAAATATCTAAAAATCCTCTTTTAATATATATAAGAGAGTGGTGAAATAAATTTTACAAAATAAGGTTTGGAAATGCAACATATTGAAATAGTGACTAAAATGTGAATTTTGAAAAGTTTAGTGGTGACTGTTTTGTAAGGATTGAAACTTTAAATCTTTAAGGAGCTAATTTACCCAAGAAATATTTCTCCAGATTTTTCTTAAATTTAAGTGATTTAATTAATGTTTTAATTAATTAGATGAGGAGAGAAACTACCTTTGATTAAATCATAACTAACTTTTCTTAAAACTTTCTCATCTCATTTTCTCTCAAAATTCCCTCATCCAAAAACTTTTCTCCAACATCTTTTCCATTGGTTTTCAATTCAATTGATGAGGATTCAATCAACAATTGATTCCTAATCCTTTCTACATCAAATCCTTTTGATTTGCTCATTGGATTTTCAAGAAAATTGTTTCTAATCAAGGAGAAATCTACATTTAGAGGTAAGGTTCTTCTTCTCCTCTAAATACTCGGTTCTTTACTGAAATTCCCAAGTTATCAATCCTTAATTTAAGTTTTATAAATGGTTTTAATGGTATGAACTTGATTTTGGCTTAAAACTCAAGATTTGGAAGAAATCTTGAAGAAATTCGTGGTGTTTGTTTGGGCTCTGTTTTGAGATGGTTATTAAATGTATTTTGGATGTCTAATGATGTGTAAATGAGGTTTGATCAATGCAATCCCGAATAGGTTATGTTTCCTAAGTTTTTGCTTATGAAAATGGTGGTTTTTGGGGTGATCTTGGTGTTCTGTTATAGCTGGAGGTATAAGGACGAGTTTAGGTTCATTTTGGATGTTAATTGATGTTTAGAAATGGTTTGAAGTGATGGATCTTGGCTGGGTTATGTTTTGGAAGAGTTTGGAGGTGATTTCGGTTGTGTTTGGTAGCCGAAATGTTAGATTTATGTAGAGCAGCGAGTTTAGGTGTGTTGCTGGTGATTTTAATGCATGGTGATGCATTAATCCTCTGTTGTTATGTGTTTAAAACAGGGGAGAATGATCCGGAAGCAATAGAGGTGGCGTTGGAGGTTTCGGATGCTTGGAAGGCTTGTCGGCTAGCATAGTTTTGTGTATCGGTGAGTGGAAAAGAGTTTTCCAGCTTTGGAACATTTTGAACGAGGTTTTAGGAACTTAGTTTAAGTCTAAACATCTTAGCTAAGCTCAAGAGTAAGTGAATGGAATTTCTCTCTTGGATTGTGCTATGTTTTGGTGTTAAATGCACTTGGGATGGTTGTGTTTTAATTACTGTTTTTAAGCATGTCTAGACATGGTTTAATGTTGGTTTATTAATGCCATTATGATAAAGATGCACTAGGTAAGTGATCTTTGGCTTGCATGTGTTGAATGCATATGATTTTAAGCATGTGGTGCTTGTGGAAATGCATTGTAGTTATGCTTGTAAAAACAGTGGATTAAAGTGGTAAAATGGTTATATTGGCAAGTGATGTAAGTGGTTTTTGTTTACTTTAATCGGATATAGTTAGCCGGCTATAGGATTGGGTGCACCGTGAATAAAGTCGCCTTGGATGTTGAGGGGTTGTGATTGTACCATAAACTCCATCCAAGTATCCTAACGAGAGAGGTAAGATCACAACGGTGGTTAAAAGTCCGTGTGTGGATCTTGGTAAGCTCACAACGGTGGTTAAAAGTCCGTGTGAGGATTTTTGTAAGATCACAACGGTTGTTAGTGTTTCGAAACGGGTGACCGTTGAACATATTCTACATGCTTTACATTTTAGTCTTGAAAGTTGTAATTGCAATTGCTTGAGCTTGGGATGTCTTTTTAAGTTGAAATTTGGCAGAGAGGCTTGGAATATGATTAATTGAGGTTTGGTAAAACTAAAATCCCTAAAGTCATTTTGTTTACCAAAATTTACATTTTGGTCCCTAATATTGTGATTTGTGCAATTGAGTCCCTTATTATTATTTGAACGCTGTGCTTTTCACGTATGTGTTTCTTGAGAGTACGCTTAGGGTTAATGTGCATCTAGACAAGTTTAAAAATAAAAAAAGGTCGTTAATCAAGTTTGACTTTCGGGTTGACTTTGGTTTTCCCCGTGTAATCTTCGTAGTTCGGGTCAACCGTCTAGGCCGTACTAAGGGGGTTACAAAGGTTATCAATGAAGTTACCCTTGACCAACCCTGCATCAGGTCGGGCTACCACGACATAAAAATTGGTCACTACCTCGGCAGCCAGTTAGAAGACTGTCACGACAGCACCGGCGACAGCAGCCCCTCAAAACCTGATACATCTGATACTGAAGATCAAGAGGAGGCAAATTGGATAGGCAATCGTCCATGTAAGTTGTTCGAGCCCTTAAATTACACCTCAGATAACCATGTAATTCAAAAGCCATCAACTGTTGAGCCCCCTATTATAGATCTTAAGCCCCTGCCAGGGCAGCTAAAATATGTTTTCCTTGGTTTAAATGATACGTTGCCCGCAATCATCTCTTCCAAGTTGATGCAGGAACATGAACAACAATTAATAGGGATGCTGCAACAACACAAGAAGGCTATTGGATGGACGATAGCTGATATCCAAGGCATTAGTCCGGTATTATGCATACATAATACCGGGCAGCTAAAATATGTTTTCCTTGGTTTAAATGATACGTTGCCCGTAATCATCTCTTCCAAGTTGATGCAAGAACAGGAACAACAGTTAATAGGGATGCTGCAGCAACACAATAAGGCTATTGGATGGACGATAGCTGATGTCCAAGGCATCAGTCCGATATTATGCATACATAAAATTCTTTTAGAAGATGATCATAAGCCGACCATTGATGCACAAAGACGTCTAAACCATTATATGCAAGAAGTAGTGCGTAAAGAGAATAAAATGGCTAGATGCTGGAATAATCCACGCCATATCGGATAGCAAATGGGTGAGCCCGATGCATTGCGTTCCCATGAAAGGAGGAATGGCCGTGATAACCAATGAAGAAAACGAGCTAATCCCAACCAGGACTGTGACCGGTTGGAGGGTTTGTATGGACTACCGGAAGCTTAACAAAGCTATCCGGAAGGACCACTTTCCTTTACCCTTTATTAATCAAATGCTTGATAGATTAGCGGGAAAACCTTACTATTGTTTTCTTGACGGTTACTCAGGTTACAATCAAATAGCCATCGCACCAGAAGATCAAGAAAAGACGACGTTCACATGCCCTTACGGAACTTATGCTTTTCGGAGAATGCTTTTTGGACTTTGTAATTCACCAGCCACCTTTCAAAGGTGCATGATGGCAATATTCTCCGATATGGTGGAGGATTTCCTAGAAATATTTATGGATGATTTTTCAGTCTTTGGAGATAACTTTGAAAGCTGCCTAGGCAACCTACAAAAGGTGCTCGAGAGATGTGAAAAAGCAAACTTGGTATTGAATTGGGAAAAGTGTCACTTCATGGTGGATGAAGGGATAGTCCTTGTCCATAAAATTAGCTACCGTGGCATAGAAGTCGACATAGCTAAAATAGAAGTGATCGAAAAGCTGCCGCCACCCACTACAGTCAAGGGAATCAGAAGTTTCTTAGGACATGCTGGTTTTTATCCAAGGTTCATTGCGAACTTTTCAAAGATCACCAAGCCCTTATGCCATCTTCTGGAGCAGAACCGACCCTTCGATTTTAACGCTGACTATACTGAGGTATTCAAGGCTCTAAAAGAAAAGCTGGTAACAACCCCAATAGTACAGCCACCAGATTGGACACTGCCATTTGAGATCATCTGTGATGCTAGTGACTATGCTGTCGGGGTAGCACTTGGGTAGAGGAAAGACAAACTTTTTCATGTCATATACTATGCCAGCAAAACACTGAACGACGCCCAAGTGAACTACACCACCACAGAGAAGGAACTATTAGCTGTGGTATTCTCCATTGACAAGTTTCGTTCTTATATACTTGGAACGAAGGTCATAGTCCACACAGACAATTTTGCATTGAAGTATCTGTTCACCAAAAAGGATGCAAAGCCTCGACTGATACGTTGGATTATGCTACTGCAAGAGTTCAACCTTGAAATCAAGGACAAAAAGGGGACAGAGAATCAAGTTGCAGATCACTTGTCAAGGTTGGATAAGGGAAAGAGTCTACCGGCAGACGAGACAAACATACTGGAGACCTTCCCCGATGAGCAGCTGTTTGCTGCCACAATCACTGCCGCGACAGCCATGGCGGCAGGTAAGTCTACTGAACTCCCCTGGTACGCTGATTTCGTTAATTTTTTAGTTAGCGAAATAATTCCTCCTTACCTTAATTATCAAGCTAGGAAGAGGTTCAAAAATAATGTTAAGCATTATGATTGGGACGAACCTCTTCCTTTCAAAATTTGTGCAGATCAGGTTATAAGGAGATGTGTACCATAGGATGAACATGAAGATATATTACATCACTGTCATGCTTCACAGTATGGAGGACATTTGGGGGGTAACAAAACTACTGCCAAGGTTTTGCAGTCGAGATTCTATTGGTCGTCACTGTACAAAGATGCTCAAATATTCTACAAGAACTGTGACAAGTATCAACGGACGGGAAATATCTCTAGGAGACACGAGATGCCGCTGCAAAATATTCTTGAAGTCGAGATCTTTGACGTTTGGGGGATAGATTTTATGGGACCATTCCCATCTTCATGTGGGAACTTATATATCCTCATGGCAGTGGACTACATGTCCAAGTGGGTTGAAGCGATCGCCACTCAGAAAAACGATGCCAAGACGGTTCAAAGGTTTTTGCATAAAAACATTTTTTCCAGATTCAGCATCCCTATAGCGATCATCAGTGATGAAGGGAGACATTTTGACAATAGGGTTATAGCTGCTGCCTTGAAAAAGTATGGTGTCAAACATCGGATTGCAACAGCGTACCACCCTCAGACCAATGGACAGGCTGAAATATCAAACAGAGAGGTCAAGAACATTCTTGAAAATATGGTTAAGCCAACTCGGAAAGACTAGTCTCTACACCTCAATGATGCATTATGGGCCTACAGGACATCGTTCAAAACTCCATTGGGAATGTCCCCCTATCGGCTGATTTACGGAAAAACGTGCCATTTACCTGTCGAGATTGAGCACAGAGCATACTGGGCCTTCAAGGCAGTTAATATGGACTTGGAAAAAGTAGGGCAGAAAAGGCTACTTGATCTGAACGAAATTGAAGAAATTCGAACAATGACCTATGACAACGCATGAATTTACAAGGACAAGACCAAAAAGTGGCATGACAAGAAGTTGCTGCCACGACAGTTTTGCCCGGGGCAACTTGTGTTACTTTTTAACTCTAGGTTGAAACTCTTCCCAGGGAAGCTGAAATCTAGATGGTTCGGCCCATTCCAAGTGGTGCGGGTTTTTCCCCATGGTGCCATCACGATCATATCTTTAAAAGACGGGCACCAATGCAAAGTCAATGGACATCGTTTGAAGATTTATCAGGGGACTGAAGCTCCAAGAATGCAGGAAGTGTTTACCTTAGGAGATGCCCCACCTGGCATCCCAAATTTAACCTAATTTTTTTATTATTATTTATATATTAGGAAATTAGAATTATTTTATTTTTAGGAAATAACGTCTTTATTTTTATTGTTTTTAGGAAATAAAGGAGATAAGAAGAAAAGGAGAAGTGAGTTCAGCCCACCATCTTTCGATCAGCCCAAAAAGCCCAACTTTGGAGCCTATCGTTACTGCTGCCGTGACAGACGCGGAAAATACAGCTTGTCGACACGCTGTCACGGGAGACATGGAAACGCGTGACAGACGCGCAGTAGACATGGAAACGCGTGACAAACGCGTCAAAAACTGCGTAACAGCTGGCTCCATTATTCGCGCCTGCCGTTACAGCTCCAACGGGCAACAAATTCTCCCCTATATAAACCTCGTTTTACTATTCATTTTTCACTCACTTCTACTCTTCTTACTTGTATTCTCTAGAATTTTTACTTGTTTTCATTTTTTTTCTTACACAATCCTTGCAACCATGTCTTCTAGAAACACGCGCAGAAGTGCTGCTTCAGGCTCTGCCCCGGCAACATCAACCCCACGATCCTTCTAGATTCTTGACATGTGGGAGGAGAAGGGCTTTATCTACACTTCCAAGGAGGGGGACCTGTGACTGCAGCTGTTTATCGCTAGGAAAATCAAAGCCCTGCAGTGGCAGATATTCGCAGAACAACAAGAGGAGATGAATGTGTCTCTTGTCCGAGATTTTTATGCTGCCATCGGCAGCAGAAACGCGAGAGCAGTCACAGTCAGAGGGAGAGAGGTGCCCTTCAAGCCAGAATATATCAACACTCTCTATGAATTTTTTGTGGGCAGCAACGAAGATGGCCACTAGCAATTTCTCGAGAGCTTAGAACCTGCTGCCTACGACGCTATCATGGCAGAACTCACGGACGAACGTACACAATGGAACACTGATCCGAAAAACCCAAGGATAGTGAAGAGAGTCCAACTCACCTCGGGGGCCAAATTGAGGAACGCCTTCATCAAAAAGAGAATCATGCCATCCTCACACAACACAACCGTAGATCAACCTAGGTTAGCCCTCATTCATTCTATACTACATGAGAGGCCGATTAACGTTGGCAAATACATTCGGGAGAGTATATTGGAATGCGCACACCGGCCGACAGGACCACTCTTCTTCCCCTATCTTATCACCGCCCTCTGCCGCGGCCATCAAGTACCAGAAGCTTCCACTTATCTACGAGTCCAAGGGAAGGGCTGGATTGAGTGAAATATACTCAGCTTGATGGAACTAACTGCTGCCACCCCGCTGTCGTTTTTCGACCCTACTACCACAGCAACAGAGCCGATAGGACCAACCGACACTAAGCACATCCGAGGGAGTTTTTCCGAAAGCTTACTCTTGAGCTTAGCTAAGTTGTTTAGACTTAAACTAAGCTCCCAAAACCTCCAATTAATTGTTTCAAAGTTGGAAAACCATCTCCACTCACCAATTATGTTTCGCTTGCTTGCCGAAACACCGATTAAGCTTCCAAATCAACTCCAAAGGTGTCCGAAGATGTCTCCACTGTTTTAGATACATCAAAGCAGAGGATTAATGCATCATCATGCATTGAAATCTCCAGTCAACACACTAAAACTCGCTGCTCTACCTAAAACAACATTTCAGCTACCAAACATAACCGAAATCACCTCCAAACTCTTCCAAAACTTTACCCAGCCAAGATCCATCACTTCTAAACATTTCTAAGCATCAACCACCATAAAAAAACCTAAACTCGACCTTAGAACTCCATCTATAACAGAACACCAAGAACACCTCAAAAACCATCATTTTCACAAGCAAAAACTTAGGAAACACAACCTATTCGGGATTGGATTGATAAAACCTCATTTCTAACATCATTTAATATCCAAAATACATTAAAGAAACACCTCAAAACAGAGCCCAATCAATCACAACAAAATTATTCAAGATCTCTTCCAAATCTTGAGTTTTAAGCCAAAAATCAAGTTTCTAACATAAAATCCAATTATAAAACTTAAATGAAGGATTGACAACTTGGGAATTTCAATAAAGAACTGAGTATTTAGAGGAGAAGAACAATCTTACCTCTAAATGGTGATTCCTCCTTGATTTGGGCAAAATCCATGAAAATTCAATGTTGAAATCAAAAGGATTTGTTGCTAGATTGATTATGAAACAATGAGTGATGGAAATCTCATCAAATGAGGTGAAGATCAAAGTGAATTGTGCTGGAGAAAATGTGTTTGGATGATAGGATTTTGAGAGAAAAAAGAATGAGAGAAAATTAGAGAAAAGGTAGTTATGAGAATCTAAAAGTAGTTTTCATCTTTATTTTATTTAATTAAAACATTAATTAAATCACCCAAATTAAGGAAAAATCTGGAGAATTTTTTTTGGGTAATTAGCTTCTTAATGATTCAAAGTTTCAATCCTTTACAAAACAGTCACTACTAAACTTTGCAAAAATCGTATTTTAGTCACTACTCTGAAATGTAGTATTTCCAAACCTTATTTTGTAAAATTGATTTCACCACTCTCTTATACATATTAAAAGAGGATTTTTAGATATTTTTCTATATTTTTAAAGCATCCCGAACTAGGCTTTCCCTAAAACCTCCTTTTATATTCGAACCGTTTCTCAGACCGGTTCGACCAAACCCTAAACTTCTAAGCCCAAAATTGGGGTGTTACAACTCTCCCCCTCTTACGAAATTTCATCCTCGAAATTTACCTGGAGGAAAAAGGTAAGGAAATTACTTCTTCATGTCATCCTTTCTTTCCCACGTGGCTTCCTCAACACCACGATGCCTCCACAACACCTTAACCAATTCAATGGTCTTACCTCGAAGAACTTTACTGTCCAAATCCAGAATTTTAACCGGCTCTTCATCATAGGTCAAATCTGGATTCAACTCCACTTCCTCCACAGGCATAACATGCGAAGGATCCGATCTATATCTCCGAAGCATAGAGACATGAAACACACCATGTATCTTTTCCAATTCTTGTGGTAACCTCAGCTTGTACGCAACATGACCCACACGTTCAATCACCTCGTATGGTCCAATATACCTAGGGCTCACCTTACCCTTCTAGCCAAACCTCATCACCTTCTTCCAAGGCGAAACATTCAAAAACACACGGTCACCCACTGCAAACTCAATCTCCTTACGCTTCAAATCCGCGTAAGACTTCTGTCGATCAGAAGCTTCCTTCAACCATTCACAAATGAGCTTCACCTTCTCGGTGGTTCCCTTCAACTAAGCCGGCATCGAGACCAACTTCTGACCTGTTTCAGGCCAACAAAGAGGAGTTCTGCACTTCCTCCCATACAAGGCTTCATAAGGTTCCATTTGAATACTTGCCTGGTAACTATTGTTATAAGCAAACTCCACCAAAGAAAAATGCTTCTCCCAAGAACCTTGAAACTCAATCACACGACACCTCAACATATCTTCAAGCACTTGAATAACACGCTCAGACTGTCCATCCGACTGTGGATGATAAGAAGTACTAAAATTTAGCCGCGTACCCAAAGCTTGATGCAAACATTCCCAAAAACGTGATGTAAACCTCGGATCTCTATCCGACACTATAGATTTTGGAACACCATGCAGTCGCACAATCTCAGCAATGTACAGCTCTGCAAGCTTATCCAAGGTATACATAGTATGCACAGGTAAGAAATGCGCACACTTCGTAAGGCGATCCACAATCACCCACAACAAATTCTTCTTCGATGGCGACAAAGGAAAACTAAAAACGAAGTCCATGGTAATCCTTTCCCACTTCCACTCACGTACTCCACAATATCTTTCTTCAAACCCACCCAATAGTACTCATCCTTCATATCACGATACATCTTTGTACTACCAGGGTGCATAGCAAAAGGACTACTATGAGCTTCAGTCAGAATAGTACGCCTCCACTCCGCATCATTTGGCACTACTATCTGACTTCCAAAACATAGAACTCCATCATCATTAAAACAAAAATCTGATGGTCTATCCTTAGCAATATCTTGAACATGTGGCACCAAAGTATCATCCAACAACTGCTTATCCTTTATCAACTAAACCAAAGATGGTTTCACTTGCAATTCAGCCACAAGACCTCCATCTTGCGAAATACACAAACTGGCAAACATAGCCCTTAACTCTACTGCCACCTTCCTACTCAAGGCATCCGCTACAACATTAGCTTTTCCCGGATGGTACTCGATCGTCAAATCGTAATCCTTAAGAAACTCCACCCAACATCGTTGCCTAAGATTCAACTCTTTCTGAGACATCAGATACTTTAAACTCTTATGATCCGTGTACACAGTACACTTCTCACCATACAGATAATGTCTCCAAATATTCAAAGCAAAAACCACCGCAACTAACTCAATATCATGCGTAGGATAATTACGCTCATGCACCTTCAACTGGCGCGATGCATAATCCACCACCTTACCCTCCTACATCAGCACACACCCCAACCCAACATAGGATGCATCACTGTAAACCACAAACTCTTTTCCTGATTCAGGTTGAACCAAGATAAGAGCTTGCGTCAAAGCTGCCTTAAGCTACTCAAAAGCTTGTTGCCTTGCTTCTGTCCACTCATACTTGACATCTTTTTGCAACAACTTGTCAAAGGGGCAGCAATCTTCGAAAATCCATCCACAAACCTTCGGTAATAACCTGCCAACCCAAGGAAACTACATACTTCATGAACAGAATTAGGAGGCTTCCAATTCATCACTGTCTCAATCTTCTAAGAATCAACATGAATCCCCTCAGCAGAAACCACATGTCCAAGGAAAACAACTTCCTTAAGCTAGAATTCACATTAGCTCAGCTTAGCATAAAGATAATTTTCCAACGGCGCCTGCAACACAATCCTCAAATGCCCCTCATGCTCCTCCTCAGTACGAGAATACACAAGGATATAATCAATGAACACTACAACAAACTTGTCCAAGTATTCATGGAACACTCTATTCATCATGTCCATAAAACCTGCAGGATCATTCGTCAAGCCAAACGGAATTACAAGGAACTCATAATGCCCATACCTCGTCCTAAAGGCTGTTTTTGGCACATCCACATCTTTCACCTTAAGCTGGTAGTAACCTGACCTTAAGTCAATCTTGGAAAACACAGCCGCTCCCTGAAATTGATCAAAAGATCATCAATCCTTGGCAAAGGATACCGATTCTTGATAGTCAACTTGTTCAGTTGACGATAATCGATGCACATTCTCATAGTGCCATCCTTCTTCTTCACAAACATGACAGATGCACCCCACGGTGACACACTAGGCCGAATGAAACCACGGTCAAGGAACTCCTAAAGCTGCGTCTTCAACTCCTTCAACTCCTTAGGTGCCATGCGATAGGGAGCAATAGACACTAGAGTTGTGTTTCCATACAGCTCAATTCCAAACTCCACCTCTCGACTAGGCGTCAATCTAGGTAACTCCTCCAGAAACACTCCAGGGAACTCACGAATAGTTCTTATATCCTGAACGCACACCTCCTTCGAACTTGGATTCATAACAAAGGATAATAAGCCTCGCAACCTTGCCGCAACATTCGGCTTGCTTCCAACGTAGACACCACATTACAAAGAAACTTTACATTTTCACCCACCACCACTACCTCATAATAATCCGCAAGTTTCAACGAAACTCGCTTGTTCTCAAAATCCACTACAGCTCGATGTTCAACAAGCCAATCCATACAAAGGATTACATCAAAACCATAGAATGGCAATTCCATGAGATCAAAAAGAAAAACATGGTTTTACACTTCCAAGGGACATCTCCTATACAACTTTCGTGTTACGTCTGTCTCACCAAAGGAACTAGTCACACACATACCAACATCCAAAGACTCAACAGGTAAACCAAGCATTTTAGCATGTTCACGCAATATGTACGAGTGTGTAGATCCAGGATCAATCAAGGAAAGTAATGACAAGGATTGCAAAGTAAAGGTACCTGCAATCACATCCATATCATTCCTCCTCTCACGCTGAGCATATACTCGAGCCTGGCCACCATCCTCAGGTTGAATAGCCACAACATGCGCCACATTCCTCCAACCATCATCTCTGCGCTAAAAGTTACAACAGCCACGCCCACGACCTCTCTGTGGTGCAACTACCCCAGGAGCACGGCCCTGACCACCACCGGCCAACAAAGGGCACTCCCTCCTCATGTGGTCCGCCGAACCACAATTCCAGCATGAAATACATGTCACTCCAACAGGAGCTTGAACCTCCCTCGCTAATCGAAGACAATCTCGCTTCAAATGGCCACGAGATCCACACGTCCAACACGTGTTCTGACCAACCATCATCCTATCTCCCTGAACAGGCGCACCATGTCCTCCATTACCACGCCTAGCAGAAGACTGATACCTCTTATCTCGTCCTCTCTTGTTCCGTCCACCACCAGAACTATGATCAGCAGCTCTTTTTCCCGAGCTAGAACTAACGCCTCTGGAAGACAAACCCAAGTTCTACTCGATGTCCTTCGCTCTACTAAAAAGCACATCAAAATCTGTATACTTAGCCGCAAGCATAAAAGTCTTCACGTCCGTTACCAAACCATAACGGAAACGTTCACACCCTTTTCGCTCATCAGGGATTAGCTCAGGTGCATACTGACTAAGTCGAACAAACTGGATCTCATACTCAGCTACCGTCATGCTTCCTTGCACAAGAGACATAAATTCTCTTTTCTTCTCATCTAGGTATTGCACACTCAGATACTTTCTCTTGAACGCATTCAAGAAGAATGTCCAAGTCACATCATTGTCCTCCATTCAAGAGACAGTGGTCGTCCACCACGTATAAGCATCATCATGCTGCAGTGACACCACACAACCCAACTTCTGCACATTACTGCAGTTTATTTGCCCCAAAATCCTCTTGATGCTTTCCAACCAAGACTCAGATCCTTCCGGAGATAAACCTCTGAACTCAGTCCCTCCCAGACTGCGAAGACGTTCCAAAGGCAATCTCACATTAGCATCGCCCTGATGCGCAGCTTCATGAGCTCCAGCTACTGCTTCCTGAAAGGCTCCAGCAATAGTCTGAATCAACACGGTCATGTCAGGAGCAGCTTGCCCCTGCACACCTTCAGGTCTAGCGACCCCAGCACCAACACCCGCATTATCACCTCCACCACCACCACCTCCGGGTGGTCCACCACGAGGGGGAGGAGGTAAATCCACAACATTCTCAACATTCTCCTCATTCTCATTCTAAGCCATAGCTCTTGTATTCATTCTCATCTCTCTACGCGGCCCCATTTACAAGAAAAAAAATGCACTGACACAAATGCAATAAACATAATTAGGCTCAACAAGGTAAGTAATCCAAGTACTCGAGCTCTTTTTCGAAAACAATTTCTTTCATTAGTTTTGATATGGCAATGGGATCCCCTAACACATTCCAACATAGCATATCATCACAATTGAAACCACGCATCACAATTCAGACAACATTCTTTCACCCAAAAGGCATATCATGCAAATACACATACATCATCCACATACAAATCCCAAAGATACGAGAACTAGGCTCTGATACCACCAAATGTAACCCCCTTAGCCTGGCCTAGACGGTTGACCCGAACTACGAAGATTACACGGGGAAAACCAAAGTCAACCCAAAAGTCAACCTTGATTAACGACCTTTTTTTTCTTCTTTTTAGTCTTGTCTTGATACTCGTTAACCTTAAGTGAGTACTCAAGAACATATATGAGAAAAGCACATCGATCGAACAAAAAAGAGGGACTCAATTGCACTTATTACAAGTTTAGGGACTAAATTGTAATTTCTGTAAATTAGAAGGTAATAACTAATTTTAAAATTACCAATATGAAATTAGTCACATTACATGCTTCTCTGCCAAAATTCAACTTAATTGGACATCTCAAACTCAAGCAATTGCAAGTTTAACATTTGGGACTAAAATGTAAGGCTTGCAAACTTCAGCACCATTCAAATCAGTGCGCAACGGTTACCTGTTTCGAAACGCTCACCTGCTGTATCGGAATGAGGACCAAAATGGCGTTGACCGTTCCGAAACGCGGGTTGGTTCCGAGACTAGTTCCGAAACAAGGCCTTCTAGTAGCCAAATCATTTCGAAACGCCCCATAGCGTTTCGAAACACGAAGGCCATTTCAGGCCCCCGTTTCGAAACACTAGAGGGTGTTTCGATAGGGTTTGCCCAGATTCAGCAGCAAAGTCTGGTTTTTCATACATAAACCCATTCAAACACTACCTAATGACTCCGTAATCATGTCAACAAAACATCATACATAAATGGTACATGTTTAGAACTCCTAAACACATTCATAGCATCAAACATGGTAAACTCATATTTCTAGAGGCATGCTTCCTAGTCAAGCAACCCAATAGGCAATCCAAACCTCAATCAAGTATTAAAGGCCATTTACAATCCAAAACAATCAAGGCAAACATGCCACAACCAAGGGAGTTCAATACATCTCCCAAACCAAAGTATAGATTCCCATTGCCAAATTATCAAAACCAATAGTGTATGAAAACATCACCATACATGAGCTTGGATTCCATTGGACACACTTAGCTTCCTTGATGCCCTTAAACACCTCAATTATCTGCATTATTGGTAAAAGAGAACGTAAGCACAATTGCTTAGTGAGGCATGCTCTACGTAAACCAACACAATAATGCATTTTTAGAAAACACTTTCAACAAAGCTTTTAAACCACATGCTCATCCATTTCTCATGCTACCATGCATCATTTTCAAGCATATCATGCTTCGTTACATTTAAATACATTATATTAGCTTTCAAGTGATAGTTCATAACCATTTCCACACAAAACACAATCGGATACGCGGATTACAAGCGTTGACCCACACGCTTCATACACACTACCGGACTACACAAGGTTCACACTCAAGAGCAATCCCTCCATTGATGTGACACCCGTGGTGGAGTATAACGGTAAAATCTCAACCCCTCAACACCACTCATTGGTAGTTGTATAATTCCACTAACGAGAGTAAGGGACACATAACACAAGATCCACACACGGAATTTAACAACAATTGTGATCTTACCTCAATCGTTAGGATACTTGGATGGAGTTTACGGTATAATCACAACCCCTCAACATCCAAGGCGACTTTACTTACGGTGCACCCAATCCTATAGCCGGCTAACTATATCTGATTCAAGTACTTTAAAACCATTTCATCACTTGCCAATATACATCAAATACCATCATCAATTCACTGCTTTAAAGCATTAATCAAAGCCATTAAACAACATGCATCTCCATGCATCATTACCAAATTAATAACATGTCAAACCAAGGATCTCTTACCTTGAGCATCCTTCAATACATGGCTTTCAAAACCAGCATTAACCATGCTAAAACATGCTTTCAAAACAGTAAATAAACATGCAATTTATAACTAATGCATCAAACCACATCTTAGCATATCCGAGGGAGTTTTTCTGAAAACTTACTCTTGAGCTTAGCTAAGTTGTTTAGACTTAAACTAAGCTCCCAAAACCTCCAATTAATTGTTTCAAAGCTGGAAAACCATCTCCTCTCACCAATTACGTTTCGCTTGCTTGCCGAAACCCCGATTAAGCTTCCAAATCAACTCCAAAGGTGTCCGAAGATGTCTCCCCTGTTTTAGACATATAAAAGTAGAGGATTAATGCATCATCATGCATTGAAATCTCCAGCCAACACACTAAAACTCGCTGCTCTACCTAAAACAACATTTCGGCTACCAAACATAACCGAAATCACCTCCAAACTCTTCCAATAATTTACCCAGCCAAGATCCATCACTTCTAAACATATCTAAGCATCAATCACCATAAAAAACAAACCAAACTCGACCTTATACCTCCAGCTATAACAGACCACCAAGAACACCTTAAAAACCACCATTTTCACGAGCAAAAACTTAGGAAACACAACCTATTCGGGATTGGATTGATAAAACCTCATTTCTAACATCATTTAATATCCAAAATACATTAAAGAACCACCTCAAAATAGAGCCCAATCAATCAACACGAAATTCTTCAAGATCTCTTCCAAATCTTGAGTTTTAAGCCAAAAATCAAGTTTCTAACATAAAATCCATTTATAAAACTTAAATAAAGGATTGACAACTTGGGAATTTCAGTAAAGAACTGAGTATTTAGATGAGAAGAACAATCTTACCTCTAAATGGTGATTCCTCCTTGATTTGGGCAAAATTCCATGAAAATTCAATGTTGAAATCAAAAGGATTTGTTGCTAGATTGGTTATGAAACAATGAGTGATGGAGATCTCATCAAATGAGGTGAAGATCAAACTGAATTGTGCTGGAGAAAATGTGTTTGGATGATAGGATTTTGAGAGAAAAAAGAATGAGATAAAATTAGAGAAAAGGTAGTTATGAGAATCTAAAAGTAGTTTCCATCTTTATTTTATTTACTTAAAACATTAATTAAATCACCCACATTAAGGAAAAATCTGGAGAAAAACATTTTGGGTAATTAGCTCCTTAAAGATTCAAAGTTTCAATCCTTTACAAAACAGTCACTATTAAACTTTGCAAAAATCACATTTTAGTCACTACTCCAAAATGTAGTATTTCCAAACCTTATTTTGTAAAATTAATTTCACCACTCTCTTATACATATTAAAAGAGGATTTTTAGATATTTTTCTATAATTTTAAAGCATCCCGAACTAGGCTTTCCCCAAAACCTCCTTTTATATTCGAACCGTTTCTCAGACCGGTCCGACCAAACCCTAAACTTTTAAGCCCAAAATTAGGGTGTTACAAATCCACTAGTATTGCAAAATAGTCCCATTTTTATTGCAAAATTGTCCCTCAATTAATCTTACAAAACAATCAACTAGTATAGCAAAACAGTCCCATTTTTAATTGCAAAACAGACCATGTTTCATTTTACAATTAAGCCCTTGTTTTAAAAAAATAGTCCAAATCAATCCATTCAATTTATAAAGCTGTCACATTGATTACTAACCAATTTATAATTCTAATTCATGAAAGTAGCCCTTAAACAACTCTTTCTAGTTCATTACAGTCCACAACTGTTTCTATCAAACAATGTGACTACAATTCTAATTCATGCATAAGTTTTTCATTCAACAAGGGCATCATTTGAATGCTCAATTCTGAACTACTATAGAATTTACTATCAAGCAATTTGATCATCTTAACTTTGTTGCAAAAATAAAAAAAGGCATGGCAAATTCATCATGTATATCGTTCAAATGCACCAAGAAATCTCATAGCATGAGTTTAATTTTCTAACAATTCTATTAAAAACATAGTTCATGAAGGTCTTGAACTTATCAGAGTTCATATCTTAACTTATCATTAAAATTCACATTAGAGCTTACCAGAGTTCACATCAAAGTTTATCAAAGTTCTTATCAAATTTTATTAGAGTTCTTATCAAATTTTATCGAAATTCGTATATGAGTTTATATATTTTAGAGCAATTTCCTTGTATCATATTTGGACATAGGTAACATTGGTCTAAGTTACACTTATCACAAAGCACAAAGCAATGGCTAGTGTTTTAGCGTATCAAACCTAGCTTGATACCCCAAAATTACGCCCAAATTGTAAACCCTAGATTCAAAATATTTCTAATTTAGAAATCTAATTTCAAAATCCCTAATTCTTAAAACCCTAATAATTTGGGAATTTAATTCAAAAACCCTAATTCAGTTTGAGGGTTAAATTGAGAAAAATTCAGATTTATAAAGCTTAATATAAATATTTATGGATCAATTTGTAAATTATGAAAAGCTTAGGTGCTAGTTTGCAAACCCTCAAAAAGTTCAATGACTTCTCTTGTGAATTACCCATAAAATTAGGTATAAAAACCCTATATCAGCCCTAAAACGCATTTGGTAGCTACATCTTCCCTCTCTCTCCTTCAATCGAATAACATAACCATTCACCTCTCGAAATCATCTTTTTTTATGATTTGTATTTCGATCGAACCTTAGTTTCGATTCAGCTAGATCCGAACGTGAGAGGCGTTCTTCCCGACGTTAGAGCTATTGTTGCTTAAGGTGTGTTTTCTTCCGGTGCTATAAATAAATTATGTGTTATTTTTCTATGTGTTGGTGTTTTTATCCCTTATGTGATTATTTATACGTATTATGGCTTGTTTGGTTGTTATCACGCACATAGGATTTCAGAATGTGTTTTAATTATGATTTATGGAATATTTGATTTATGAAACATTAAATTTACGGTACTATGATTTATGGACTATGATTTATGAATTATGTTTATGAAATACAAGATTTATGAAAATTGGGTTTTATGAAACTTAAATTTTAAACATCATATATGTATGAGCATGAGTTGGGGTTAGTAAGGAGGAAGTTCAGTGGTTTTACCCTTCGGGTTGAATTCCACTTCAGATGGCGGACGTAGGGAGGAGGTTATGGGAACTTTCCTCATTTTTGGCAAACGTAGTTGGGTGCATTGCACACTAAGCTCTTTATCTTACTCGCCCATAGTTTCCTCTTATAGATATCTTTGGACTTTAGGCCACGTTGTAATTGGAGGATCTCAATTTTATTCAGTTATTTTATTATTCAGTACGAACCTATTTTTAGTTAATCATATTATTATTTATTATTTTGAGACATTGATGTAATTTCATACTTTGAGAATAAATATGTTTTGGGATTATTTTTCTAGAATTCTTTTACTATAATTTTATTTAAGAGATTTTATATAAACATTCTAATATTTATTATGATATTTATATTTTTATTTACTATAAGATATTTAGTAAATTAATGTTATTTTATTTGAAGTTAAAGTATAATTTCCAAAATCGAATTTCTTGAGGATTAAGTTTTCAAACGTGACTTCCTAAAATTTGGTCTTTTCTTAATGGCTAGTGTTATAACATATCAAACCTAGCTTCTCTTCTATATCCATCCAACTGTCTCCAATCTCCTTATCATCTCCCATGTTACATTCTATTGCCGCCAATATATCACATATATGGGGTCGTCACCCCTAAGTCATAGCTTGTGGATCGTAATTCTGAATTATACCTTTGCACCATGGCAAAGGGTCCAAGGACTTCCATTGTTTAGGAAACTTAAATTTTTTATGCTTTGAAGTTAGAAGGGGTATCTTATGACATATTGTGGCTTACTTATTTCTTTCGTTAATTTCTTAAGGTAAAAACAAGCTAAATTGCTCAAGTGAACTAGGATTTCAAAGATTTATAGCATTATGAATTCGATTTGTTTCAAAAAGTTTCATGGACTTATAACATTAGGAATTATTATTTTATAGCTTGGTATCTTATGAAGGGTGATCAATATGTTTGCATCTAAGTTTTTCAACAAGGTTAGTACTGTCTTCCATCACATAAACATAGCATAGCAAGGAAAAAGGTGCATAAATAATGCAAACATAAACAATGAGCTTATCAAAGGTGTCATGCTATGAATGTAACCATCCTAAAGAGCTCTATGTAAGCCTTACGTAAACTGATAATGTGCATTCAGAACATAAACATTTCATAGATTACACACATAGAAACAAAGGTCAAAATGACTTCGTGTCATCCGAAAAAATGAAACTACACTCACATGATATCCCGAAGTTACGGGATACCTGAACCACGATTGCGTCTTGTTCTCATTTAATTCCGAACTTAGTTTTCCTCATCACATCTTCCATATAAAATATTTACCTCAAAAGACAATCGTTCTAAGTATTAGCAAATCAAGTTTCATAATCACAAGGAAATTATCAATACAGTTTATAGCACACTAACTAACATCAATTAGATAGCATAACATGCATCATAAGATTGTTTTACACAATACAAAATATATATACCCTCTTTTTAAGACAGCTTCATTCATATTACAACTTTACATTTTATTAATGTGACATCATTGATACAATCTACAAATGACAATTCTCCCAAACACACAATTGGAACAAAGTTTACAAATCCAAATCTATATAGGCCACCATGATTACTTTTAAACATATGATCTCTATTACTTCGAATGATATAAGTCACATAATTTAATAAAATCCACAAAAAGTATGAAAATTCCTAAAAGTCCCGAAACAGAGATTGTCTAGAGCAGAATCTGCTTCCTGAATTTCTGCATTACCTTCACTTAAAAATTTATATATTTTAATTTAGAACTCAAAATCAATCACCGTTTGTTGGAAACAAAACTGGACTCACACATGGTTCTACATATATAAAATTCATCCTCTAACACAGTATTTTCAATTTTCTATGAATTTCTAAACTCACATCCAGAACAGAGTCCCCTGGGCAGATTACATATCAAAATTACTGCATGCTTTCATTCAAAAATCAAAGTAACAATATCATTTTGTCAAGGATTCAAAAACAATTAGCTAAGTTCAAAATTGATACTTTCTTCCTCTAAAACATCTTAATAACCAAGACCCAATTAGCTCTCAAAGCCATTAATTTCTAGCAAAAAATTCCATGCTTTTTAGGCTATCTTTAAGCTCTTTCAACAATGAATATGGAGAGATAGGTGAAGAGGAAGATGAGAGCTTTTGTCTCTTTTTTTCACTAGCCAACTACCTTTTCTCTTTCTCTATTCTATTTTCATTTTCCTCTTTTTTTATTTAGTTTGAAAGATAATTCATAACATAGTCACATGTCTTGCACCATGCAACAAGGGGAAAATAGCCATGCAAAGAAAATCTTTCTCTCTTATCTCAATTTGATTTGTATGCCTATTTCTTTTATTATTTCAATCCGGTCACCCTAATTATGTTTCAATTCATTCCAAACCAATTCTCTTTACTAAGTTACTTGTTAATCCATGATTTTATTTACTCTCTTAGTAATCCCATTGAAAGGTCCTAAATTATTTCACTGAAAATCCTAACCCAGTTTTAAGGGTATTACAACTCCGACTTCCTTCCCAATAATGCTTCAATCTCTGCCATTCACCTTGAAATATGTCCCCGTTTTCAAGTCTTTGATATCTATTGCTCCATGAGAATAAGGCTTAACAACTTCAAATGGTCCTGACCATATGGATTGGAATTTACTTGGAAATAACTTAAGCCTTAAATTGGACAACATAACTTTTTTCCATACGTTAAACTATCTTGGCAATATTCTGTTGTCATCCCACCTCTTTTTTCTTTCTTTGTAATGCCCCGGTTTTGGGCCTAGCAGTTTGTGGGTTAATTCGACAGTCTGGTAGGCCGAGTTAAAGATTCGAGCCGAATTCGAGATTGAATATTTTTATGCGAGAAAAAATATTGAAAATGGTTAAAATATTTATTTAATATATAGTGAATAACAATGAAATCAAAATTGGAAAATATATTAAGGAAATGTGACATTTTGGACTAGTGACTAAAATGTAATTTTGGCAAATTTGTTTTTGTGACTATTTTGTAAAGACTCAAAACTTTGAATCTTTAAGGGGCTATTTTATTTTAATAAGCTATTTCCCTTAATTTAGGCCTTTTTAATACATGTTTTAGTTAAATGATAATTAAGGATGAGAAGGATTTTAATAAGAGAGATGAGTTAAACATAACATTTTCTCACGTAACTTCCTTTGACTCTCAACTTTTGTTTGTACTTTCTTATCAGCCAAAATAGATTTTCGCTTCTAAAATGTCCAGAGATTTATTTCTTTTCATCCAACTTTGATTTCTAAATGATTTCCTTATATTTCTACAACAAGCTTCATTTGTTTTCTTGAAGATTTCGATCCAATCTTGCCAATTGAGGGAAAAGCAAGGGATTAGAGGTAATCTTTTTTCTTCTCCTCTAACCAATGTTCTTTATTTAAAATTTACAGTTCTCGACTCTTTAATATGTTTTCTAACGAGGTTTTATGATTTAATTGGGTAATATGATTAAATCAAGGTTTAATCGATGGATTTATGTGATTTTCGAATTAAATATGTTTTAATGGGTTCTTACTTTATTCTAATCATGGTTTTGATGTTTAATGATGTTGATATAATGGTTTTAACATTTAGATCTTGAAACTATGCGAATCTCTCATTGTTTAGGTTGATAATTATGTAATTTTGAGGAGTTATGGTGGTGTAATGGTTGTTGGAGGTATAAGGATGTAATGAGATGGTTTTTAGATGTCTTTTGTCGTTAATTGATGGTTGAAATTCGTAACACCCCGGTTTTAGGCTAAGATGTTTTGGAGAGTCGGGTCGGGCCGGTGGAATCGGTGTTAGTTGTTCAAACCGTTAAAAGGAGGTTTAGGAAAATCAGATTTCGGGATATGATAAAAATATGATAAAAACTCCTAAAATTCTCTAAAATGATGTTTAAGAGATTGGCCAAATCAATTTTACAAAACGGTTTTTCTAAAGTGTACATTTTGGGTAGTGACCAAAATGTAATGATTTAAAAGTTGGAAAAATGTGTTTTTCAATAAGAGTCAAAATCTTAGAATCTTTAGGGAGCTTCATGGCAATTATGCTTTTCCCCTAATTTTTCATGCATTTTAAATGTTATTAAAATTAAAAAGTCTTTTAATTGGGTTTAAATAAAAATAGTTAATCAGTTATTGAAAATTTTGACGAGCTTTTCATTTCTCTCTTTCACTTCAGCCAAACACTTCACATTTTCTCTAAAATCTCTATATTTTCTTTTCTCTCAAATCCTCTTTTGATTTCTATTATTTCATCATTGATTCCTTCCATTTTCCTTCAAGTTTCTTCAAGCAAATCTTGCCAAATTAGAGGAGAAGCAAGGATTGGAGGTAATTTTCGTTCTATCCCTCTAATCTAAGTTCTTTAATGAAATTACAAAGATATTTGACTCTTTAATACTGATTTGGATTGAAGTTTTGTTGTTAGATTAATAAACTCTTGAAATCTTGATGAAAAATAGGTTTAAAATGTGATTTTTGGACTTTGATTGTTTGGCTGGTTTGAGATTGTTTCTAAATGTGTTTTGAAAGGTTTTTGGTGTTGAAGTGGAGTCTTAATCATATAGATCCCAAAATTCTTGAGATCCTTAGTTTTTGAGAAGTTTTTGGGTGAGTTTTTGAGATGTTCTTGAGGAATTTGGGTTGTTGGAGGTATAAGGTGGGTAATGGTTGGGTTGATGTTTGAGGTCAATCGATTGAGCTTTTAGTTATTTCAGATGGGTGTTTTGATGCTTTAGAACATGCCTGCGAGTTTTCTTGAAGATTTTTGTGGTGATTGACTGGGCTTTGTTTTGAGATGGTTTTCTAATGTATTTTGGATGTTAAATGATGTTAGAAATGAGGTTTTATCAATCCAATCCCGAATAGGTTGTTATTCCTAAGTTTTTGCTTCTTAAAATGGTGGTTTTTGGGGTGATTTTGGTGCTCTACTATAGCTGGAGGTATAAGGACGTTGTTGTGTTAGTTTTTTATGTTAATTAGTGTTTAGAAATGATTAAATCAAGGTTTCATTGATGGATTTATGTGATTTTCGAACTAAATATGTTTTGATGGGTTCTTACTTTGTTCTAATCATGGTTTTGATGTTTAATGATGTTGAGATAATGGTTTTAACATTAAGATCTTGAAACAATGTGAATCTCTCACTATTTAGGTTGATAATTATGTAATTTTGAGGAGTTATGGTGGTGTAATGGTTGTTGGAGGTATACAGATGTTATGAGATGGTTTTTAGATGTCTTTTGTCGTTAATTGATGGTTGGAATTCGTAACTCCCCGGTTTTAGGCTTAGATGTTTTGGCGAGTCGGGTCAGGCCGGTGGAACCGGTGTTAGTTGTTCAAACCATTAAAAGGAGGTTTAGGAAAATCAAATTTCGGGATATGATAAAAACTCCTAAAATTCTCTAAAATGATGTTTAAGAGATTGGCCAAATCAATTTTACAAAACGGTTTTTCTAAAGTGTACATTTTGGGTAGTGACCAAAATGTAATGATTTAAAAGTTGGAAAAATGTGTTTTTCAATAAGATTCAAAATCTTAGAATCTTTAGGGAGCTTCATGGAAATTATGATTTTCCCGTAATTTGTCATGCATTTTAAATGTTATTAAAATTAAAAAGCCTTTTAATTGGGTTTAAATAAAAATAGTTAATCGGTTAATGAAAATTTTGACTAGCTTTTTATTTCTCTCTTTCACTTCAGCTAAACACTTCACATTTTCTCTCAAATCTCTAGATTTTCTTTTCTCTCAAATCCTCTTTTGATTTCTATTATTTCTCCATTGATTCCTTCCATTTTCTTTCAAGTTTCTTCAAGCAAATCTTGCCAAATTAGAGGAGAAGCAAGGATTGGAGGTAATTTTTGTGCTATCCCTCTAATCTAAGTTCTTTAATGAAATTACAAAGATATTTGACACTTTAATACTGATTTGGATTGAGGTTTTGTTATTAGATTAATAAACTCTTGAAATCTTGATGAAAAATAGGTTTAAAATGTGATTTTTGGACTTTGATTGTTTGGCTGGTTTGACATTGTTTCTAAATGTGTTTTTAAAGGTTTTTCGTGTTGAAGTTGAGTCTTAATCATATAGATCCCAAAATTCTTGAGATCCTTAGTTTTTGAGATGTTTTTGGGTGAGTTTTTGAGGTGTTCTTGAGGAATTTGGGTTGTTGGAGGTATAAGGTGGGTAATGGTTGGGTTGATGTTTTAGGTCAATCGATTGAGTTTTCAGTTGTTTCATATGGGTGTTTGATGCTTTAGAACATGCCTGCGGGTTTTCTTGTGTGTGCTGGAGTTTTGGATGCATTTTTATGCATTGAACCTCTGTTTTGATGTGTAGAAAACAAGGGATAGTTATTTGGAAGCAAACGAGGTGGTTTTGGAGGCATTGAACGATCGGTAGTCGCGTCGGGAAACTTGGTTTCGCGAGTCAATGAATGTAATCTGGTTTTCCAGCGTGGAAACATTTTAGAAAGGTTTTGGGTAATTAATAAGAGCTTGAAACACTTTATTAAGTTCGGAAGTAAGTAAATTGAATTTTCTCCCTCGGTTGTGCTAGTTGTGAGCCTTTGGTTGCACTTGATTTTAAATGCACTCACCTACTGTTTTAAAGCATGTTTTGAGAATATAAAATGTGTATGATGATGCCATGTGGTTTAAGGATGCACTAGGTAAGTGGTCCTTGTATGCATGTGTTGATGTCTGAGGTTTTAAGCATGGTTTAATGCTTCTTGATGTCTTATCATGATTGCTTTGTAAAAACAGTGAGTTATGGGTTGTATTGGCAAGTGATGTTGAATAAAATGTTTTATAAGTGAAATCGGATATAGTTAGCCGACTATAGGATTGAGTGCACTATAAAAAAGTCACCTTGGATGTTGAGGTGTTGTGATTGTACCGAATACTCCATCCAAGTACCCTAACAACTGAGGATTGTTTAAGGTTGCAACGGTTGAGGGTAGCTCCTGGGTCCGAACCTTGTGTTTTGTCCTGTCTCTCGTTAATGGATTATACATCTACTGATGAATGGTGATGAGGGGTTTTGATTGTAACACCCCAAATTTGGGCCTAGATGTTTAGAGTCTGAACCAGACTGGTCTGGAAAACGGTTCGAACCTAAAAGGGGGTTTTAGGAAACACCTAGTTCGGGATGCTTTAAAAATATAGAAAAATATCTAAAAATTATCATTTAATGTATAAAAGCGAATGGTGAAATCAAGTTTACAAAATAGGGTTTGGAAATACTACATTTCGGTGTAGTGACCAAATCGCAGTTTTTGCAAAGTTTAGTAGTGACTGTTTTGTAAAGGATTGAAACATTGAATCTCTAAGGAGCTAATTTTACCAAAAATGTTTTCATCAGAATTTTTCTTAATTTGGGTGATTTAATTAATGTTTTAAATAAAGAAATTAAAGGTGATTAAAATAGAAAAAACTACCTTTGACTTTTCATAACCACTTTTCACTAATTTTCTCTCAAAATCCTATCAACCAAACACTTTTTTTCTCCATCAAATTTACTTTGATTTCCACCTCATTTGATGAGATTTCAATCACTCTTTGATTCCTAATCAATCCTTCAACAAATCCACTTGATTTCTACATTGAATTTCAAGGAAACATGCCCAAATCAAGGAGAAATCATCCATTAGAGGTAAGCTTCGCCCTTCTCCTCTAATAATCAGTTCTTTACCGAAATTCCCAAGTTATCAATCCTTTATTAATGATTTTTAAGTGGTTTTAATGTTAGAAACAAGAAATTGGCTTAAAACTCTAGATTTTGGAAGAGATCTTGAAGATTTTCGTGGTGATTGACTGGGCTCTGTTGTAAGATGGTTTTCTAATGTATTTTGGATGTTAAATGATGTTAGAAATGAGGTTTTATCAATCCAATCCTGAATAGGTTGTTATTCCTAAGTTTTTGCTTGTTAAAATGGTGGTTTTTGGGGTGATTTTGGTGCTCTACTATAGCTGGAGGTATAAGGACGTTGTTGTGTTAGTTTTTGATGTTAATTAGTGTTTAGAAATGATTAAATCAAGGTTTCATTGATGGATTTATGTGATTTTCGAATTAAATATGTTTTGATGGGTTCTTACTTTATTCTAATCATGGTTTTGATGTTTAATGATGTTGAGATAATGGTTTTAACATTAAGATCTTGAAACTATGCGAATCTGTCATTGTTTAGGTTGATAATTATGTAATTTTGAGGAGTTATGGTGGTGTAATGGTTGTTGGAGGTATAAGGATGTTATGAGATGGTTTTTAGATGTCTTTTGTCGTTAATTGATGGTTGAAATTCGTAACGCCCAATGTTTTAGGCTTAGATGTTTTGGCGAGTCGGGCCGGTGGAACCGGTGTTAGATGTTCAAACCGTTAAAAGGAGGTTTACTAAAATCAAATTTTGGGATATTATAAAAACTCCTAAAATTCTCGAAAATGATGTTTAAGAGATTGGCCAAATCAATTTTACAAAACGGTTTTTCTAAAGTGTACATTTTGGGTAGTGACCAAAATGTAATGATTTAAAAGTTGGAAAAATGTGTTTTTCAATAAGAGTCAAAATCTTAGAATCTTTAGGGAGCTTTTTGGAAATTATGCTTTCCCCCTAATTTGTCATGCATTTTAAATGTCATTAAAATTAAAAAGTCTTTTAATTGGGTTTAAATAAAAATAGTTAATCAGTTAATGAAAATTTTGACTAGCTTTTCATTTCTCTCTTTTACTTCTGCTAAACACTTCACATTTTCTCTCAAATCTCTAGATTTTCTTTTCTCTCTAATCCTATTTTGATTTCTATTATTTTTCCATTGATTCCTTTCATTTTCCTTCAAGTTTCTTCAAGCAAATCTTGCCAAATTAGAGGAGAAGCAAGGATTGGAGGTAATTTTCGTGCTATCCCTCTAATCTAAGTTCTTTATTGAAATTACAAAGATATTTAACTCTTTAATACTGATTTGGATTGAGGTTTTGTTGTTAGATTAATAAACTGTTGAAATCTTGATGAAAAATAGGTTTAAAATGTAATTTTTGGACTTTGATTGTTTGGCTGGTTTGAGATTGTTTTTGAAAGTGTTTTGAAAGGTTTTCGGTGTTGAAGTGGAGTCTTAATCATATAGATCCCAAAATTCTTAAGATCCTTAGTTTTTGAGATGTTTTTGGGTGAGTTTTGGAGGTGTTCTTGAGGAATTTGGGTTGTTGGAGGTATAAGGTGGGTAATGGTTGGGTTGATGTTTGAGGTTAATCGATTGAGTTTTCAGTTGTTTCGGATGGGTGTTTTGATTCTTTAGAACATGTCTTTGGGTTTTCTTGTGTGTGCTGGAGTTTTGGATGCATTTTTATGCATTGAACCTCTATTTTGATGTGTAGAAAACAAGGGATAGTTATTTGGAAGCAAACGAGGTGGTTTTTGAGGCATCGAACGATCGATAGTCGCGTCGGCAAGCGTGGTTTCGCGAGTCAATGAGTGTAATCTGGTTTTCCAGCGTGGAAACATTTTAGAAAAGTTTTGGGAACTTAATAAGAGCTTGAAACAATTTATTAAGTTCGAAAGTAAGTAAATTTAAATTTCTCCCTTGGTTGTGCTAGTTGTGAGCCTTTGGTTGCACTTGATTTTAAATGCATTCACCTACTGTTTTAAAGCATGTTTTGAGAATATAAAAAGTGTATGATGATGCCATGTGGTTCAAGGATGCACTAGGTAAGTGGTCCTTGTATGCATGTGTTGATGTCTGAGGTTTTAAGCATGGTTTAATGCTTCTTGATGTCTTATCATGATTGCTTTGTAAAAACAATGAGTTATGGGTTGTATTTCTTTACTGAAATTCTCAAGTTATCAATCCTTTACATATGTTTTGTAAGTTGTTTTGATGGATTAATTATCAAAATTTTGTTAAATTGAAGTTTAATGTTGAGATTTTGTGATTTTCGTAATGCTATTATTTTCCTTGATTTAAGGTTGTTATTAATCAAGATTTGGATGTTAAATGATGTTGAAATAAAGGTTTTATCATTATAATCCCGAATTGGTTTGGATCTCTAGTTGTAGATGGCTAGATTTGAGGTTTTTGGTGAAATTTTGAGGTTCTGGTGTTGCTGGAGGTTTATGGATGGGATTAGGCTGTTTTTAAATGTTAATTGATGATGAAAAGTGGTTCGAAGTGTTAGATTTTGGCTGGGTAAAATTTGGAGAGTAATTGATGGTATTTTTGGTTGCATCGGATAGCCGTTTTGGTGGTTTTGGGCAGAACATTGAGGTAGCTTAGCTTGCTGGTGATTTTAATATATTGAGATGCATTAATTCTATGTTTTGTGTTGTATAATCATGGGAGTTTTTGTCAAACACGTTTGGTGAGGCTTCGAAAGCTTGATTTTGCTTCAGCAAAGCAAGCGTGGCGTTGTCGGTGAGTGGAATTGGTTTTAAAAGTCTTTCAAAGACTTGAAAGGAAGGTTTGGGGGTTTAGTTTGAGTTTGAAACACTAACCTATATCGGTAAGTAAGTATGAGATGTTTCGCTCTCGTTTCTCGGTTTATTGTCCCATTGATTTTTTATCATGCTCTTGTTTTGAAGATAGATTTATACCTACTCTTCTATGCACGTTTTGAGAAATGAAATGACGATTTTAATGATCCCATGAGATAGAATTGATATTTCAATGAGACAGAACTATTTGAGAAAATGTCATGCAATGTTCATGCTTGTGAAATTGGATGAGAAAGTTTTAGATTGATGCATTGAAATAGTAGGTAATGATGTTTAAAATGAATATATTGGCATGTGATGAGATTATTGTTACCAGATATAAGTGGTCGACCAATAGGATGAGAAGTGCACTATAATATACAAAATTCGTACATGCTCTTTGGTTCGGGCAAAAGGGGTAGTTCCATCCCGTTCCAAAGTAAGAGTGTGGTGATGAGAGATTCCACCACGATAGGTCTTGGTGAAACACCCAAGCTTTGTGGCGATGAGAAATGACGCCATGAGAGTCCGATGATGTGAAATTCCATTGGGGTAGGACTTGACATTTAGTCAAGCAATCCATGTATCCAAGTAATTTTGCATATGAGAATGTTATTTGAGAAAGGCTTTACGAGATTTAAGCATGTAAGGCTATGCCTTGGGACTTTGCATTTGTTGAATGCATGAGATAGATGGTACATGTGATTTAAACAATTTGGTTTTGTTGGGTTTTATGATGCTCGATTTTCTTTAACCGATGTGTTTGCCAAGTTAGGAGAAGATTGAACTGTTGGTGTTAAAGTGGAAGCTAAAAGATTCGAATTGGACACAAGGATTTGTAGTGGTTCGGCCTTCTAACAAGCACCTACATCCACTACCTTAGCTTTCCACTAAGGATTTCAACAAAATTCACTAAGAATTTCGTCCCCTTTTCTAGGCTTAGGAGGCAACCTTTACAACCCTCAAAGCTTTCTATCCAAAGCTTAAGTAAACCCCCTTAACAAGAGAAATTCTAAGCAAACTTGAAATCCCTCTAATAGGTGTTTGTTTGCACTATTAAGCTCTCACCCAAAACCTAAACACTTGAGCAATTTTAACAATGTTTAGCTCACTAGTGTTGTCTATACAAGAAAATGGACAATTGAGCTCTAAGACAAAATCTTAATAATAGTGTTGTTGACTATTGAAGCATTAGTCTTCTCTTGATGCTTGGAGGTCTTTTTATACTTTCAAATGAGTTTGTAGACGTTGAGGACCGTTAGGGATGTTTTGGAGATGTTAGGGTCTTTATTTCCCACATTAATTACAGTTCTGGTGCTTATCATATCGGTACATGGAGACCTGTATTTGTACGCCCTTTTTCAGAGCTAGTTGTTGGGCTCTTGCTATCCTAAGCGTATCGATATGCTAGGGAGCGTAACGGTACGGTCTTCATTTTAAAAGACTGTTGGGAAATAGCCGTTGAGGGTTGTTAAAGCAGGGATCGGTACGCTTTAAAGGTGTATTGGTACGACCCCTGTCTGTATCGATACATGCAAGCCTATATCCGTACGAGTTTTGGTAGAATCAAAACTGGAGAAAAAAGGTATCGATACAGGGTATACCATATCGGTACGGTAGTGTTGAAAAGCCAGATTTTACTGTTTTAAAGCATACCAAACTTTGCAAAAACCTTTTTAAATACCTCAAACATATTTTCAAGTTGTTTGAACTTAAAGACATGTTTTAAATTCTTTTCAAATTAGTCCGAAACAATTTTCAATTATTATATCAAAACACCTAGTTTTTCAGGTTTTTCTTTGAAAATGATTTCAAGCATGAGACAGAAAGAGCATGATGAGATAGAGATTTCTAAATGAGAAATGGTTTTAAAATGCATTGTTGCGTTGGTTTGTTTTGAGCATCCCTCACTAAGCAATTGTGCTTACGCTCTCTTTTTCCAACAATTTATAGAATTAGCTTATTTGGGCAGCGAAGAGGCAAGAAAGATTCCAAGAAGTGTGGTTAAGCTCAAGTATGGTTTTACATTTGCTTATTAGTAATAATAGTTGGCAATGGGAGGATACCATGTTATTTTGGGAGATGTGTTTTAAAACTCCCTGGTTTGTGGCAAGATTTGAATGTCCTTAATGACTTGTAAATGGCCTTTAATTGATGGTTATTGCCTTGGTTTGTGTTTTGACTCTTAAGTGGCTATTTTGCATAGGTTGCATGCCTATAGATTCCATTGTTGCATTTGGACATGCTATGATGTTGTGACTAACATGTATGATTGTGGTTTGATGTCTTAAATATGTTGTAGGCATGTTGGAATGGTTTAGTACGGATTAAAGTGTGAAAAACCTGCAAAAAATGTAATTACATGCCTAGGTGTTTCGGTACACTTGAGCCTGTACCGAAACAGTGAGCCTGAAATGGTCTAAGGGCTTCTAAATAGGGAGGCCTGTTATGGTACATTTTGCCACTGGAAACCTCTATTCTGAAACACCTCAAAGGGTGTTTCGTTACGGGCCCGTGTTCCGAGCCATGAGAACCTATTTCGATACGCCTGTTTCAATACAGGGCTAGCTTGTACTGAAACAAAAACATGTGTTATTTGATGGGGTATTTTGAAGTTCTGATTCTTTACGTTTTAGTCCCTAAATGTTTTGTATGCAATTTATTGAGCATGGATGATTATTTTAAGTTGCGTCTTGGCAGAGAAGTATGAAATATGTTTAATTAAAGGTTGGTAACTATAAAAGTTGATAAGTCCATGTATTATTGTTAGAATTACATATGGTCCCTAATATGTATTTGAATGCAATTTAGTTTCAATTTGTTGTTTGATCGAGTTGCAAATTATTCCCCTGCGATGTTAAACACATAGGATCCTAATGAGCATTTAGGTAAGATAATATACAAAATAGGGTTGTTTATTGAAAGGTTTACCTCAATATTCCCCATGTTATCCGTTTGGTTCGACCTTTCGCCCAGATCGGGTCGACAGGGTTACATTTGGTGGTAACAGAGCATGGTTTTGAAAGAATTGGGAGGTAAGGTTGATGTGATATTGTTGCTTGGTTGAATCCTTGATGAATTATATGCACGGTGATCGATTATGTCATATTTTTATCATTGTTTGATCTATGTGAGATGCACGGTGGTTGTATATGTTATGAAATTATCGTTGAATGCTTGGTTGAGATGTTTGGTGATTGATAGCATGATTTATGTTTGTTTGGGGGAGAGAATAAGGGTACTCATTGCGATATTATTACTAATGTAAAGAGAATTTTGGTTTTGAAAAGTAAAACTTGAGTACCTTGGATTCTTGCATTGGCTAGACTGATTGGTTTTATTGTTGCATTCGTTAAGTAAAATCGTTTTTATAATGGGACCGAGACAAGAGATTAGAGCCAATGTGAGTAATTTGGTTCAGAATGAGATTAACGATAATGTTGAGAGCACCCGAGAGATTCTTGGTTAGATGTCTTGCAAGGAAGTGTAAAAGTTGGGTTACATTGTATCTTTTATTTGTGGAGATGTTTATACGTGGTGGATGACCATCACTGCAGGTACGGAACCTGTCAATGTTTCTTGCAAGCTCTTTGGAAATGCTTTCAAGAGGATGTATTCGGGTGTTCACAATCTTGATGAGAAGAAGCGAGACTTTATATCTTTGGTGCAAGGAAACATGATTGTTTCCGAATATAAGGTTTAGTTGTGCAGATGAATTAGTGTACACTAGATCTAGCGACTGATGAACGCAAGTGATATGAGCTTTGAGAGGTGGTTTGTTTAAGGCAGTGTGTAAGATTAGAAAGTTGTTGTAGGAATGTTTGTTTGGGATTTCCTTTCTTGTAGCATCAATGCGTTAATCATCGATAATGGTGATGATTTGGTTTAGTATTTTGGCGTGTTGATGAAGAATGTCTTAGTGGCATTCGAAGTTGAGAAGAATCAAGCATTTTGAGAATACTTGGGTTTAAGTCTAACAAGAGTGGCATCGGTTATGTGTGCAATGATGCACCAAAGCAAATCTTGACTGAAAATCAAGATGTGGAGTAGTCTTTATGTTGAAGCTTTCGTTCTGGAGGTGGATAGGTGTAAATTTTGGTGAAGACGTCTGCGGTGCTGTGGGGATGTGAATTTGGTTGCAAGTGATCGGTCCGAGGATATTATTGGTAAGTGTGAATCATTAATCGTGCACAATACAAAGCACTTATATGTAATATTTAAATACTTCATTACATGCATGCATTTGGGTATGACATTAGAAATTTTGCATACATGTACATAGGCACCTACGAGGGCATGTAGTTGGCATGCACGCATATGCCCACACTTAAGGACGATTTCTCGGAGACCGATAAAGATGAGATGTAGTAGTTTTTGTAAATAGGTTCTTTAAAATCTTGAGGAGTAAAGGAGGTGTTTAAAGTAGTTTAAGGGGTTGATGTTTGAAGTGCGAGGTCTTTTTAGGGATTAGGTTCTTCTAATGAAGTATGCTGAGGAAATTTTCTTAAGTTGTTATGTCGTTGGCGAAGTTGCGACATTGGAGATGTCCTTTGTCTGTTCAAGGTTATGTGTTTGAGGTTGATCTTATGGAGTTTCCTTTCTATGGTTTCGATGTAATTCTTGGTATGGATTGGTTAACTAAGCATAGGGATATGGTTGATTTTGAGACCTAGTGAGTTTCGTTGAAAATTGCCGATGATTACAACGTGATGGTTGTAGCTAAGAATGTGAAATTCTTATCTAATGTGGTTTCAGCTCTTGAAGAGAGTTGGTTGATGTGTTGGGGATGTGAAGATTTCCTAGCTTATGTGATGAATCCTAGCACAAAGGAGGTGCGAGTGTAGGAAATACGTACGGTATGTGAGTTTCCGGGTGTCTTTCCGGAAGAGTTGCCTGGTTTACCACCAAACCTAGTGGTTGAGTTTGGCATTGAGTTATACGAGAATACAATTCCAGTGTCTATTGCTCCCTATCAAATGGCTTCGATGGAGTTGAAGGAGTTGAATACGCAACTTCATGAGTTGTTGGACCGATGTTTCATTAGGCCTAGTGTTTCATCTTAGGGTGCATCAATCTTGTTTGTGAAGAAGAAAGATGGTCAGATACGAATATGTATAGGTTATCATTAGTTGAGCAACTTGACAATCAAGAACAAGTATCCTTTTCCAAGGATTGATGATCTTTTTGATCTATTTCGAGGTGCTTCAGTGTTTTTAAGATTGATCTGAGATCCAGATACTACCAGTTGAAGGTAAAAGATGTTGATATGCCTAAGAATTTTTTTTGCACATGGTACGAGCATTATGAGTTTTTGGTGATGCCTTTTGGTTTGACTAATGCCTCTGCTGCATTCATGGACATGATGAATCATGTGTTTCATGAGTTCTTGGATAGGTTTGTTGTTGTGTTTATCGATGATATTCTAGTGTACTCTCGAACCGAGGATGATCATGATAACCATTTGCGGATTGTGTTGCAAGTTTTGTTGGAAAATCAACTTTTTGCTAAGTTGAGTAAGTGTGAGTTTTGGCTTAGAGAAGTTTTTTTCCTTGGTCATGTGGTTTCGACCGAAGTGATTAGAGTTTATCCTCAAAAGGTTGAAGCGCTAATGAATTGGAAGTCAACTGAGTCAGTTCATGAGCTGTGTAGTTTGCTTGGTTTAGCAGGATACTACCATAGGTTCGTGGATGGTTTTTCAAAGATTGTTGCTCTATTGACAAAGTTGTTTCAAAAGGATGTTAGATTTGAGTGGACGGAGGTTCAACAGCAAGCTTTCGAGAAGTTGAAGGAAGCATTGAAGCAAGATCCTATCTTAATTCAACCTAAATTGGTAAAAGAGTTTGTGGTTTATAGTGATGCATCCTATGTTGGTTTGGGATGTGTGTTGATTCAAGGAGGTAAGGTGGTAGCTTATGCATCTCGCACTTGAAGGTGCACGAGCATAATTATCCTACAAATGAAATCGAGTTGGCTACGGTGGGGTTTGCCTTGAAAGTTTGGAGGCATTACCTTTATTGTGAAAAGTGTACGGTGAACACAGACTACAAAAGTTTAAAGTACTTGATGTCTCAAAAAGAGTTGAATCTTAGACAATGAAGGTGGCATGAGTTGCTTAAAGATTATGACTTGACGATCGAGTACCATCTATGGAAGGTTAATGTTGTAGTTGATGACTTGAGTAGGAAGGTGGGTTTAAATTTAAGGGCGATGTTTGCTCGATTGAGTGTATCGCGATGTAACACCCCAATTTTGGGCTAGGAAGTTTAGGGTCTGAACCGGACCGGTCTGATTTTCGGTTCGAATATAAAAGGTGGTTTTAGGGAAAGCCTAGTTCGGGTTGCATTTTTTAATATGGAAAAATATCTAGAAATCCTCTTTTAATATATATATAAGAGAGTGGTGAAATCAATTTTACAAAATAAGGTTTGGAAGTGTGACATTTCGAATTAGTGACTAAAATGTAATTTTTGAAAAGTTAAGTGGTGACTGTTTTGTAAGGATTGAAACTTTGAATCTTTAAGGAGCTAATTTACCCAAGATTGATTTCTCCATATTTTTCTTAGATTTTAATGATGCATTTAATATTTAACTAATTAAAGGAAAATGAGAAAAACCAATTTTTGAGTTTTCATAACTAACTTCCTTTAAAATTTTCTAATCTCATTTTCTCTCAAAATTCTCTCAGCCAAACACATTTCTATAGCAACTTTTCTTTTTATTTTCACACCAAATGATTATATTTCAATCCTCAAATGATTCCTAATCCTTTCTACATTAAATCCTCTTCATTTGCTTATTGAATTTTCAAGGATTTGGGCTCTAATCAAGGAGAAATCTACATTTAGAGGTAAGGATGTTCTTCTCCTCTAAATACTCAGTTCTTTACTGAAATTCCCAAGTTCTCAATACTTAAATTAAGTTTTATTAAAGGTTTTAATGTTGTGATCTTGATTTTGGCTTAGAACTCAAGATTTGGATTAAATTTTAAAGAAATTCGTGGTGATTATTTGGGCTCTGTTTTGAGATGGCTTTTTAATGTATTTTGGATGTTTAATGATGTGTAATTGAGGTTTAATCAATTCAATCTCGAATAGGTTGGTTTTCCTAAGTTTTTACTTGTGAAAATAGTGATTTTTGGGGTGATCTTGGTGTTCTGTTGTAGCTGGAGGTATAAAGACGAGTTTAGGTTCTTTTTGGATGTTGGTAGGTGTCTAAGAATGTTTAGAAGTGATGGATCTTGGCTGGGTAATGTTGTGGAAGTGTTTGGATGTGATTTCGGTTGTGTTTGGTAACCGAAATGTTAGATTTGGTGAGAGTATCGAGTTTAGGTGTAATGGCTGAAGATTTTAATGCATGATGATGCATTAATCCTATGCTTTGATGTGTTTAAAACATGGGAGACATCTTCGGATCCTTGTGGTGTTGATCCGGAGGCTTGAACGGCGTTTCGGCAAGCTTGCGAAATGGAATTGGTGAGTGGAGTTGGATCTTCAGCTTTGTATTGAATGTTTGAAGGTTTGGGAGCTTAGTTTAAGTCTAAACAACTTAACTAAGCTCAAGAGTAAGTTTTCGGGGAAACTCTCTCTCTTGAATGAACCATGAAATGGTTGGATGCAATGCGTTTAATTTGCATGTTTAAATTCTGTTTTGAAAGCATGTTTTAGCATGATTAATGCTGGTTTTGAAAGCCATGTGTTGAAGGATGCTCAAGGTAAGAGATCCTTGGTTTGATATTGATAATTGTGGCTTGATGCATAGTGATGCATGATTGTTTAATGGCTTTGATTTGGATGCTTTAAAACAGTGGATTAATGATGATAATTGATGTATATTGGCAAGTGATGTGTTGGTTTTAAAGTATTTGAATAAGATATAGTTAGCCGGCTATAGGATTGGGTGCACCGTGAATAAAGTCGCCTTGGATGTTGATGTGTTGTAATGGTACCGTTAACTCCATCCAAGTACACTAACGAGATGCTTAAGATCACAATGGTGGTTAAAAGTCCATGTGTGGATCTTGTGTTGAGTGTCCCGTGTTCTCATTATTGATGTTATACAACTACTAATGGATTATCACTTAAAAGCCAACATGACATGATAATGATAATGAAGCATGAGATGCTTGATGAGAATGCCATGTTGCATGAATGATGTTGATTAGTGTTAAAAAGGCTTTATGAAAAGTTTTTTATGAAATGCATTATTGTGTTGTTTCTTGAGAGCATGCCTCACTAAGCATTTATGCTTACGCTCTCTCTCTTGAACCAATAATGCAGATTATTGAGGTGTTTGTGGGCAGCAAGGAGGCTAAGAATCCAAGGGAAGGCTAAGCTCATGTATGGTGGTTATTTTACAACATTAATAGATTTTGATATTTGGCAATGTGAACCTAGGTTGTGTTTTGGGAGATGTCTTGGACTCCCTAGTTGTGGCATGATGCCTTAATTGTTTTGGGATATGTACTTGGCCATATTGGTGCTTGCTTTGATGATTTGATGATTGTATGCTTTGGACATTAGGATGCATGCCTATAGTCTTGTGAATTTCCCTAATTGATGCCATGATTGTGTTTTGATGTTGCAAACATGTATCTAATATGTATTATGACTTGTTGGCATGATTAGGAAGTCATTATGATGTGTTTGAGTGGTTAAATGTATGTAAAACCAAAAAAATCTGCATTTTCTGAGCAGCCCGTATCGGAATGGGCACTACCGTTTCGAAACGGGGGCCTGTAATGGCCTTCGTGTATCGAAACGGGTAGAGGCCGTTCCAAAACACTTTTACCACTGTAAAGCCCTGTTTCGATACAGGTTTCGAAACGAACCCGCGTTTCAGAACGGTCAACCTCCATTTCGAAACACTTGACCGTTGGACACTGATTTGAATGGTTTATGGTTTGCAAGCTTTACGTTTTGGTCCTGAATTTTGTATATGCAATTTCTTGAGTTTGGGATGTCCGTTTAAGGTAAAATTTGACAGGGAAGCATGTAATATGATTAATTTGATATTCGTATCCTTGAAATTGGTTAAGTCCCTCACTTTTCTAGAATTTACATTTTGGTCCCTAAATTTGTATGTTGAGCAATCGAGTCCCTTGTTGCTTTCCGATTGCTGTGATTTTCAAGTATGCTTTTCTCAAGAGTACGCTTAGGGGTAATGAGCATTTAGACAAGATTAAAAAGGAAAAAAAGGTCGTTAATCAAGGTTGACTTTCGGGTTGACTTTGGTTTTCCCCGTGTAATCTTCGTAGTTCGGGTCAACCGTCTAGGCCGAGCTAATGGGGTTACATTTGGTGGTATCAGAGCTGAGTTCTCGAGTAAACGGGAATGGTTATGTGGGTAATGTATGTATGAATGCATGATGTGCCTTTTTGAATGAAAGTATTATGTGTGAATTGTAAGTATGTTGCAATTGTGATGTATGCTGTGGTGAAGCATGTTAGAGGGACCCATTGCCATATCAAAACTAATGAAATGATTTGTTTTTATTTGAAAATGAGCTTGAGTACTTGGATTTCTTACCTTGCTGAGCCTGATTATGTTTATTGCATTTGTGTTAGTGCATTGTTTAGTGAATGAGACCTCGCAGAGAGATGAAAATTAACACGCGAGCTATGGCTCAGAATGAGAATGAGAATAATGCTGAAAATGTTGTGGATTTACCTCCTCCTCCTGGTGGTGGACCGCCCGGTGGTGGTGGTGCTGGAGGTGATGGAGCTGGTGTTGGTGCTGGTGGTGGTGTCGCTAGACCTGAAGCTGGGCAGGGGCAAGTTGCTCCTGACATGACAGTGTTGATACACGCTACAGCTGAAGCCTTTCAGGCGGCAGTAGCTGGAGCTTGGCATCAGAGCGATGCTATTGCGAGACTACCTTTGGAACGGTTGCGTAGTCTGGGAGGGACTGAGTTCAGAGGTTTGTCTGCTGAGGGTTCCGAATCTTGGTTGGAAAGTACCAAGAGGACATTGGGACAGATGAACTGCAATGATGTGCAGAATCTAGGATGTGTGGTGTCGCTGTTGCATGATGATGCGTATACTTGGTGGACGACCACTGTCTCTGGAATGGAGGAAACTGATGTAACTTGGACGTTCTTTCTTAACGCGTTCAAGAGAAATTATCTGGGTGTGCGATACCTGGATGAAAAGAAAAAAAGTTCATGTCTCTTACTCAAAGGAGCATGACAGTGGCTGAGTACGAGATCCAGTTTGTCTGTCTCAGTCAATATGCACCTGAGCTTATTCATGATGAGCGGGAAAGGTGTGAGCGTTTCCTGTATGGTTTGGTGACGGATGTAAAGACCTTTATGCTTGCCGCTGAGTATACTGAATTTGATGTGCTGGTTAGTAGGGCGAAGGATATTGAGCTGAATCTAGGTTTATCTTCTGGAGGTGCTGGTTCTAGCACAGGCAAGAGAGCTGCCGAGTATAGTTCCGGTGGTGGACGGAACAAGAGAGGACGAGATAGGAGATATCAGTCTTCTGCTAGGCGTGGTGGTGGAGGGCATGGTGCGCCTGTTCTGGGAGATAGGGCGAGAGCTCATCAGAACACATGTTGGGCGTGTGGATCGCGTTGTCACTTGAGGCGTGATTGTCCTCGGGCAGCGAGAGAGGTGCAGGATCCTGTTGCAGTGACTGGTAATTCGTGTTGGAATTGTGGTTCGGCAGACCACATGAGGAGGGAGTGTCCTCTGTTGGCCGGTGGTGGTCAGGGACGTGCTCCTGGAGCTGTAGCACCACAGAGAGGTCGTGGGCGCGGTCGTGGTAACTTCCAGCGCAAAGATGATGGTGGAAGGAATGTGGCGCATGTGGTGGCTGTCCAACCTGAGAGTGGAGGCCAGGCTCGAGTGTATGCTCAGCGGGAGGGGAGGAATGACACGGATGTGATCGCAGGTACCTTCACTTTGCAATCCTTTTCATTACTTTCCTTGACTGATTATGGATCTACACACTCATACATATTGCGTGAACATGCTCATTTGCTTGGTTTACCTGTTGAGTCTTTGGATGTTGGTATACGTGTAACTAGTTCCTTTGGTGAGACCGTTGTGACACGGAAGTTGTGTAAAAGATGTCATTTGGTTGTGCAAAACCATGTTTTTCATGTTGATCTCATGGAATTGCCTTTCTATGGTTTTGATGTAATCCTTGGTATGGATTGGCTTGTTGAATATTGTGCTGTGGTGGATTTTGAGAATAAGCGAGTTTCGTTGAAGCTTGCGGATGATTATGAGGTAGTGGTGGTTGGTGAGAATGTGAAGTTTCTTGCCAATGTGGTGTCTACATTGGAAGCAAGCCGAATGCTGAGGCAAGGTTGTGAAACCTACCTGGCCTTTTTAATGAATCCTAGCTCTAAGGAGTTGCGAGTGCAAGATATTAGGACAATGCGAGAGTTTCCTGGTGTGTTTCCGGAGGAGTTACCAGGATTGCCTCCTAACCGTGAGGTAGAGTTTGGAATTGAGTTGTATGAAAATACAACTCCAGTGTCCATTACTCCTTACCGAATGGCACCTAAAGAGTTGAAGGAGCTGAAGACGCAACTTCAGGAGTTGGTTGATCGTGGTTTCATTCGGCCGAGTGTGTCACCTTGGGGTGCACCAGTCTTGTTTGTGAAGAAAAAGGATGGCACTGTGAGAATGTGCACCGGTTACCGTCAGCTTAACAAGTTGACTATCAAGAATCAGTATCCATTATCGAGGATTGATGATCTTTTTTATCAATTTCGGGGAGCGGATGTGTTCTCTAAGATTGACTTAAGGTTAGGGTATTTCCAGTTGAAGGTGAAGGATGTGGATGTGGATGTGCCAAAGATAGTTTTCAGAACGAGGTATGGGCATTATGAGTTCCTTGTGATGTCGTTTGGTTTGACGAATGCTCCTGCAGCTTTTATGGACATGATGAATAGAGTGTCCCATGAATACTTGGATAAATTTGTTGTGGTGTTCATTGATGATATCCTCGTGTACTCTCGTACTGAGGAGGAGCATGAGGGGCATTTGAGGATTGTGTTGCAGGCTTTGTTGGAGAATCAGCTTTATGCTAAGCTGAGCAAGTGTGAGTTCTGGCTCAGGGAAGTTGTGTTCCTTGGTCATGTGGTTTCTGCTGAGGAGATTCGTGTCGATCGTAAGAAGATTGAGGCAGTGATGAATTGGAAGCCTCCTAAGTCTGTTCATGAAGACCGTAGTTTCCTTGGTTTGGCGAGATACTATCAGAGGTTCGTGGATGGATTTTCGAAGATTGCTGCACCTTTGACGAAGTTGTTGTACAAGGATGTCAAGTATGAGTGGACGGAAGCGAGACAACATGCTTTAGAGAAGCTTAAGGCAGCTTTGATGCAAGCTCCTATCTTGGTTCAACCATAATCAGGGAAAGAGTTTGTGGTGTATAGTGACGCATCCTACGTTGGTTTAGGGTGTGTGTTGATGCAAGAGGGTAAGGTGGTGGCTTATGCATCGCGACAGTTGAAGGTGCATGAGTGCAATTATCCTACGTATGACATTGAGCTAGCTGTGGTGGTTTTTGCTTTGAAAATTTGGAGACATTACTTGTATGGTGAGATGTGTACTATGTACACGTATCACAAAAGTTTGAAGTATCTGATAACTCAGAAAGAGTTGAATCTTAAAGATTATGATCTGACGATCGAGTACCATCCGGGAAAAGCTAATGTTGTAGCGGATGGCTTGAATAGGAAAGTAGCAGTGGAGTTGAGGGCTATGTTTGCCAGCTTGAGTATTTCGCGAGATGACGGCCTTGCGGCTTAATTGCAAGTGAAACCATCCTTGGTTCAGTTGATAAAGGATAAGCAACTGTTGGATGATTCCTTGGCGCCACATGTTTAGGATATTGTTGAGGATAGGCCATCAGATTTCTGCTTTAATGATGATGGAGTATTATGTTTTGGGTGTCGGATAGTAGTGTCCAATGATGTTGAATTGAGGCATGTTATTCTGACTGAAGCTCATAGTAGTCCTTTTGCTATGCACCCTGGTAGTACTAAGATGTATTGTGATCTTCGTGATGAGTACTATTTGGTGGGTTTAAAGAAAGATGTTGCTGAGTATGTGAGCAAGTGCATGATTTGTCAGCGAGTTAAGGTTGAGCATCAGTTTCCTTCTGGGTTGTTGCAACCGTTGAGGATTCCTGAGTGGAAGTGGGAAAGGATTAGCATGGAATTTGTATCTGGTTTGCCTTTGTCGCCATCGAAGAAGAATTTGGTGTGGGTGATTGTGGATCGCCTTACGAAGTGTGCGTATTTCTTACCTGTGTATACTACGTACACTTTGGACAAGCTTACGGAGCTGCACATTGCTGAGATTGTGCGACTGCATGGTGTACCAAAGTCGATCGTGTCGGATAGAGATCTGAGGTTTACATCGCGTTTCTGGGAGTGTTTACATCAAGCTTTGGGTACACTGTTGAATTTCAGTACTTCTTATCATCCACAGTCGGATGGACAATCTGAGCGTGTTATCCAAGTGCTGGAGGATATGTTGAGGTGCTGTGTGATTGAGTTTTAGGGTTCTTAGGAGAAGCATTTGCCTTTGGTGGAGTTTGCTTATAAAAATAGTTACCAAGAAAGTATTCAAACGACACCTTATGAAGCCTTGTACGGGAGGAAGTGCAAAACTCCTCTTTGTTGGGCTGAAACAGGTCAGAAGTTGGTTTCGATGCCTGCTTTGTTGAAAGGAACCACTGATAAGGTGAAGCTCATTTTTGAGCGATTGAAGGCAGCTTCTGATCGACAAAAGTCTTACGCGGATTTGAAGCGTAAGAAGATCGAGTATGCGGTAGGTGACTGTGTGTTTTTGAAAGTTTCGCCTTGGAAAAAGGTGATGAGGTTTGGCCGAAAGGGTAAGTTGAGCCCTAGGTACATTGGACCATACGAGGTGATTGAGCGTGTGGGTCCTGTTGCATACAAGTTGAGATTGCCACAAGAGTTGGAAAATATTCATGATGTGTTTCATGTTTCTATGCTTCGGAGGTATAGATCGGATCCTTCACATGTTATGCCTGTGGAGGAAGTGGAATTGAATCCAGACTTGACCTATGATAACGAACCAATGGAGATTCTGGATTCGGATAGTAAAGTTCTTCGAGGCAAGACCATTGATTTGGTAAAGGTGTTCTTGAAGCATCATGGTGTTGAGGAAGCCACGTGGGAACGAAAGGATGACATGAAGAAGCAGTTTACGTACCTTTTTCCTCCAGGTAAATTTCGAGGACGAAATTTCTTAAGGGGGGAGAGTTGTAACACCCCAAATTTGGGCTTGGAAGTTTAGGGTCAGAACCGGACCGGTTTGATTTCCGGTTCGAATATAAAAGGTGGTTTTAGGGAAAGCCTAGTTCGGGTTACATTAAAAATATGGAAAAATATCTAAAAATCCTTTTTTAATATATATAAGAGGGTGGTGAAATCAATTTTACAAAATAAGGTTTGAAAGTGTGACATTTCAAATTAGTGACTAAAATGTAATTTTTGAAAAGTTCAGTGGTGACTGTTTTGTAAGGATTGAAACTTTGAATCTTTAAGGAGCTAAATTACCCAAGATTGATTTCTCCAGATTTTTCTTAGATTTTAATGAATCATTTAATGTAAAATTTAATTAAAGGAAAATGAGAAAAACCAATTTTTGAGTTTTCATAACTAACTTCCTGTAAAATTTTCTCATCTCATTTTCTCTCAAAATTCTCTCAGCCAAACACATTTCTACAACAACTTTTCTTTTGATTTTCACACCAAATGATGATATTTCAATCCTCAAATGATTCCTAATCCTTTCTACATTAAATCCTCTTCATTTGCTTATTGAATTTTCAAGGATTTTGGCTCTAATCAAGGAGAAATCTACATTTAGAGGTAAGGATGTTCTTCTCCTCTAAATACTCAGTTCTTTACTAAAATTCCCATGTTCTCAATCCCTAAATTAAGTTTTATTAAAAGTTTTAATGTTGTGATCTTGATTTTGGCTTAAAACTCAAGATTTGGATTAAATTTTAAAGAAATTTGTGGTGATTGTTTGGGCTCTGTTTTGAGATGATTTTTTAATGTATTTTGGATATTTAATGATGTGTAATTGAGGTTTAATCAATGCAATCCCGAATAGGTTGGTTTTCCTAAGTTTTTACTTGTGAAAATGGTGGTTTTTGGTGTGATCTTGGTGTTCTATTGTAGCTGGAGGTATAAGGACGAGTTTAGGTTCTTTTTGGTTGTTGATTGGTGTCTAAGAATGTTTAGAAGTGATGGATCTTGGCTGGGTAATGTTGTAGAAGTGTTTGGATGTGATTTCGGTTGTGTTTTGTAGCCGAAATGTTAGATTTGGTGAGAGCAGCGAGTTTAGGTGTAATGGCTGAAGATTTTAATGCATGATGATGCATTAATCCTCTGCTTTGATGTGTTTAAAACAGGGGAGACATCTTCAGATCCTTGTGGTGTTGATCCAGAGGATTGAACGGCGTTTCGGCAAGCTTGCGAAACGGAATTGGTGAGTGGAGTTGGATCTTCAGCTTTGTATTGAATGTTTGAAGGTTTGGGAGCTTAGTTCAAGTCTAAACAACTTAACTAAGCTCAAGAGTAAGTTTTCGGGGAAACTCTCTCTCTTGAATGAACCATGAAATGGTTGGATGCAATGTGTTTAGTTTGCATATTTAAATTCTATTTTGAAAGCATGTTTTAGCTTGATTAATGTATGTTTTGAAAGCCATGTGTTGAAGGATGCTCAAGGTAAGAGATCCTTGGTTTGATATTGATAATTGTAGCTTGATGCATAGTGATGCATCATGGTTTAATGGCTTTGATTTGGATGCTTTAAAATAGTGGATTAATGATGATAATTGATGTATATTGGCAAGTGATGTGTTGGTTTTAAAGTATTTGAATCGGATATAGTTAGCCGGCTATAGGATTGGGTGCACCGTGAATAAAGTCGCCTTGGATGTTGAGGGGTGGTAATGGTACCGTAAACTCCATTCAAGTACACTAACGAGATGCTTAATATCACAATGGTGGTTAAAAGTCCATGTGTGGATCTTGTGTTGAGTGTCCCGTGTTCTCATTAGTGATGTTATAGAACTACCAATGAGTGATGTGGAGGGGTTGTGATTGTACTGTTAAACTCCATCACGAGTGTTGAGGGGTTGAGATTGTACCGGTAAACTACACCTTGTGTGTTTGGTAGTGTGTATGAAGCGTATGGGACAACGCTTGTAATCCGCATATCCGATTGTGTTTTATGTTGTAAAAGGTTATGGATTATCACTTGAAAGCCAATATGACATGATAATGATAAAGAAGCATGAGATGCTTGATGAGAATGCCGTGTTGCATGAATGATGTTGATTAGTGTTAAAAAGGCTTTATGAAAAGTGTTTTATGAAATGCATTATTGTGTTGTTTCTTTAGAGCATGCCTCACTAAGCATTTATGCTTACGCTCTCTCTCTTGAACCAATAATGCAGATAATTGAGGTGTTTGTGGGCAGCAAGGAGGCTAAGAATCCAAGGGAAGGCTAAGCTCACGTATGGTGGCTATTTTACAACATTAATAGATTTTGATATTTGGCAATGGGAACCTAGGTTGTGTTTTTGGAGATGTCTTGGACTCCCTAGTTGTGGCATGATGCCTTAATTGTTTTGGGATATGTATTTGGCCATTTTGGTGCTTGCTTTGATGATTTGATGATTGTATGCTTTGGACATTAGGATGCATGCCTATAGTCATGTGAATTTCCCTAATTGATTCCATGATTGTGTTTTGATCTTGCAAACATGTATCTAATATGTATGATGATTTTGTGGCGTGATTAGGAAGTCATTAGGATGTGTTTGAGTGGTTAAATGTATGTTAAACCAGAAAAAACTGCATTTTCTGGGCAGACCGTATCGGAACGTGCACTACCGTTTCGAAACGGGGGCCTGTAATGGCCTTCGTGTATCGAAACGGGTAGAGGCCGTTCGAAACACTTTTTCCACTGCCAAGCCCTGTTTCGATATAGGTTTCGAAACGAACCCGCGTTTCGGAACGGTCAACCCCCGTTCCGAAACACTTGACCGTTGGGCACTGATTTGAATGGATTATGGTTTGCAAACTTTACGTTTTGGTCCTGAATTTTGTATATGCATTTGTTTGAGTTTGGGATGTCCGTTTAAGGTTAAATTTGACAAGGAAGCATGTAATATGATTAATTTGATATTGGTAACCTTGAAATTGGTTAAGTGCCTCACCTTCCCACAATTTACATTTTGGTCCCTAAATTTGTATGTTGAGCAATCGAGTCCCTTGTTGCTTTCCGATTGCTGTGATTTTCAGGTATGCTTTTCTCAAGAGTATGCTTAGGGTTAATGAGCATTTCGACAAGATTAAAAAGGAAAAAAAAGAGTCGTTAATCAAGGTTGACTTTCGGGTTGACTTTGGTTTTCCCCGTGTAATCTTCGTAGTTCGGGTCAACCGTCTTGGCCGGGCTAAGGGGGTTACACGCGAGATGGTGGTTTAGTGGCTGAGATGCAAGTGAAACCTTCATTGGTGGGGTTGTTTAAAGAAAATCAATTGTTGGATGATTCGTTGGTACCTCATGTTTAGGACATTGCATGGGGAAATCCAACGAACTTTCGTTTCAATGATGACGGTGTTTTGTGTTTTAAGAGTCAATGTAACACCTTAGTTTGGTCCTAGAGGTTTTAATGGTAGTTTAGGGTCTAATGAATCTAGATTAGAGATTTGGGTCAATTCGGAGTTGGTTCAAGGAAAACTTGGTTCGAGATGTGATAAAATCATGTGAAAATTTTCTAAAATCCTCTTTAAATATATATTGAGGGAAAGTGAAGTCAATTTCAGAAAATGATTTTTGGAAAGTCGATAATTCAGTTTTGTGACTAAAATGAAAAAAATTGCAAGTTTCATTTAAATGGCTAAATTTAAGAGAGGCAAAACTTAGAATCCTTAGGGAGCTATTACACCAAGGTGTTACCATCTATTCCCTTGATTTTGTGTTTTTAAAAGATTGAATTAATTGATTTAATAAGGGAGTTTTATTAAAAGAGATTTTAAAAGGCTAAACATTTTCTTACGTAACTACTTTTCTCTAATTTTTTCTCTCAACTTTCCCAGTAGCCAAACTCTCTTTTCATCACTAAAATCTATAGAGAATTATCTCATTTCTTCTAGTTTTGTTTCCTAAATAATGTCAATTGATTTCTATAACAACTAGCTAGAGTTTTCTTGAAGGATTTCATCAAAACCATTGCAGATCAAGGGGAAAGCTTGTGTTACAGGTGATATTTCTTTTATGTCCTCTAATCAAGGTTCTTTATTGAAATTCCCAAATCTTTGGCTCTCTAGTTTTTAATAATAAGAAGATTTCGTAATTCAATTGATGAAAATTGCTAAATTAAACTTTGTAAGATGATTTTTCAAGATTTATGTTATGGTACTTTTTTTATTGGTTTGAGGCTAGTTTTAATTATGATTTGGATGTTAAATGATGTCTAAATAAAGGTTTATGAATGTAATCTCAAAATGAGTTGGATCTTTAATTGTTAGATTGTTAGATTTTGGGTTTTTGAGGTGTTAGTGTGAAATATGAGTTGCTGGAGGTATAAGGATTTGATGAGGATGCTTTTGGATGTTGCTTGATGATTAAAATTGGGTGGAAGTTTTAGATTATGACTGGGCTGAGTTTAGAGAGTGATTTCGGTTGTTTTCATATGGGTGTTTTGGACAAAGCAACGAGATTGTTTAAGTTCTTGGTGATTTTACTGCATTATGATGCATTAATCCTCTATTCTTGTGTGGTATAAATAGAGGGCAATACATCAGAAGCAATCTGTTAAGTTTCGCGGGCTTATCGGTTTATTGGACCTTATGAGGTTATGCAACAAGCTGGTCATGTGGCTTATCGGTTGAGGTTGCCTCTCGAGTTGGAGAAGATCCATGATATGTTTCACGTTTTGATGTTGCAAAGGTATAGATCGGATTCGTCTCATGTGATGCCAGCTGAGGAGATTGAGTTGAATCTGGATTTATCCTATGATAAGGAACCAGTGGGGATTCTTGACTCGAGTAGCAAAGTTCTTCATGGTAAGACGATTGAACTTGTGATGGTGTTGTGGCTACACTGAGGAATTGAGGAGGCCGCGTGGGATAGCAAGGCGGACATGTTGAGGTAATTCCCTCATTTTTTCCTTCAGGTAAAATTTCTTTAACGAAATTTCCTAAGAGGGGGAGAGTTGTAACACCTCGATTTTAGGCCTTGGTGTTTTGCGTGTCGGGTTAGGCCGGTGGAACCGATAATTGGTTGTTCAAATCGTTAAAAGGTGGTTCAGGGAAATCAAGGTTTAGAATGGGTTAAAAATATGATAAAAATTCCTAAAATCCTCTAAAATTATAATTAAGAGGTTGGTTGAAATAATTTTGCAAAACAAGTTTTGGAAAGTATACATTTTGGGCAATGACGAAAATGTGAAGTTTTAAAACTATGGAAAAAGTGTGTTTTTCAAAAAGAGTCAAAGTCTTAGAATCTTTAGGGAGATAATTGGCAATTATGCCTTTTCTCTAATTTGGCATGTGTTTTAAATGATTTATTAAATAATTAAAATGGCTTTTATGATTTAAGTAAAGAGGTAGTTATTTTAGTTGAACATAATTTGACGATCTTTTCATTCTCTCCTTTTCACTTCAGCCAAACACTCTTCATTTTCTCTCAATTTCCAGATTGCCTACACTTTCATTTCCTTTCATGATTTCCAACTTCTCCTATGTGATTTCTCTCAAATTTCTTCAAGATTCTTGAAAGCTGAACTTGTCAAATTAGAAGAGAAGCAAGGATTGGAGGTAAATTTCATGCTAACCCTCTAATCAAGGTTCTTTAAAGAAATTCCAAACATATTTGACTCTTTATTCATGTTTTTTATTGAGATTTTATTACTGTTTTTATAAAATGATGAAATCTTGATAGAAAAGAGGATTTGAGATGATTTTCAGAGTTGCTTTGATCAGGTTTGTTTGAGATGGTTTCTAGATGGGTTTTGAAAGTTTTATTATTTTGAAATGAAGTCTTAATCATATTAATACAAAAATCCTTGAGATCATTGGTTTTTAAATTGTTTTTGATTGGGTTTATTGGATGCTATGTGAGATCTAAGTTTCTTGAGGTATAAGGGTGGTTTAAGGTTGTTTTTGGATGTTGATTTATTGTTAAAATGTGTTTGATGTGTTGGTTGGTGGCTGGGATGAGTTTAGAGATCAATCAGTTGAGATTTTGATGATTTGGATGGGTAATTTGATGCTTTAGAGCAGGGCTGCAAGTTTCCTTTTGAGTGCTGGAGTTTGAATGCATTATGATGCATTGAACCTATGTTTTAATGTGATGAAAACAAAGGATATTGTTCCAGAATCGAACGAAGTGGTTTAGAGGCTCCAGACGGTTGATCTATGCGTCAACAAGTGTGGTTTCGCTAGTCGGTGAGTGGAAACTGATTTTCCAGAGTGAAATCATTTTACAAAAAGGTTTTGGGAACTAAGTAAGAGCTTGAAAAACTTTACTATGTTCAAAAGTAAGTAAAGTGATTTTCTCTCCTGTATTGTGCTAGTATGAGTCTATGGTTGCACTCGATTTTAATTGCATTTACCTACTATTTTAAAGCATGTTTTGAGTATATAAAGTGTAATCGATGATGGCATGTGGTTTAAGGATGCACTAGTTAAGTGACCCTTGTATGCATGTGTTGATGCATGAGTTTTGAAGCATGGTTTAATGCTTTAGTTATTGCTTATCATGAATGCTTTGGAAAAACAATGAGGTATGCATGAAATGTGGATTAAATTGGCAAGAGATGTTGTATAAAGTGTTTTTAAATGAAATCAGATATAGTTAGACGGCTATAGGATTGAGTGCACTATAAACAAATCGCCTTGGATGTTGATGGGTTGTGATTGTACCGAAAACTCCATCCAAGTACCCTAATGATTGAGGAATGTTTAAGGTTGCAATGGTTGAGGGTAGCTCCGGGGTGCGAACCTTGTTTGTGTCCCGTGTCTCGTTAGTGGGTTATACATCTATCAATGAGTGGTGTTGAACGGTTGTAACTGTATAAAATACTCCACCATCGGTGTCGCAATGATGGAGGATTGCTCCCGTGTGTGAGCCTTGAGATGCTGGTAGAGTGTATAAAGGGTTTGTGGACAACCCTTGGTATCCGATGTGTTTTTGAGAAATGGATTGTTGTTAATCACTTGTAAGCCAATATAATGAATTGAAATGTTATGGAAATGTTGATGATGCATATTGTGCAAAATGCACGTGTTACCTTAAGCTTAGCATATTGGTGAATATGCTTGGAAGGTTTGATTTTTTAGCAATGGTGTAATTGCTGTGAAGTTATTGATACTTGTTGTATGATGTTTACATGCTGATTTTAATGATGAAGTACATGGATTTTCAAAGAAGGCATGATGGATTTGAAAAGAGTGAAAATGGTTTTGTGCATTGATGATGTTTTTGGTTTTGAGCACTCCTTACTAAGCTTGTATGCTTATGCTCTCTTTTGTTCGTCAATGCAGATAATTAGGCGTTTGGAGGTAGCAACTATCAAAGGATTCCCAAGAGACTTCTTTAAGTGTATGTCATAGTTTTAAACTAGTGTAACAAAGGCAATGGGAGTGTTCAATGCTTTGATTGTTGGTTGCTTTAGTGTTTTCTGATTTGGTGCAAGTTTGATACGTATATATGAGTATATAAATGGCCTTTAAGAGTTGATTTATGCTTGGATTTGAGGATTGGCCTTTTGGTGCTTGTTTTCTTCGGAAGCATACCTTTAGTTCTCTTTGATATTCCTAGTGATGCTTTGATGGTGCCTTTGCCATGTATTCTTCAGTATTGAAGTGTATTTGAGTTGCAAGCATGATTAGCTATATATATTGGATTAGTTTTGGATGATTTAACTCGAGTTAAGCCAACAAATTTTTACATTGCAGGCCCATGTGTTTCAAAACACCATCGCTTGTTTCGAAACGGGTGTTCGAAAATGGCTTGGGGTAACGAAACAAGGAGATCAGTTTCGATACGTTTTGAAACTGTGAACCCCTGTTCAAAAACGAGTTCAGGGTCGTTTCGGTACGGTCTCTTGTTTTAAAATAGGTGTGTCTGCTTCGATACACTCGTTCTAATACGGGGCATGCTATTTCCGAAATGGCTGGGTGTTGACAATTTCTGGTATCTTTGAAATTATGTTTTTTTGCAATTTTGTCAATGTTTGTCTTTTTTCAATTAAATGAGTTGTAGTGGTTATCTTGAGCTGATTTTGTACAAAGAAGCATGAAATTAACTTAATTAAAGGATGGTAATCACAATTTGGTAATAATCCTTACAATTTGTTAAGTTTACAAAATGGTCCCTAAATATGGATTTGATAATAATTGATGAATGCTCGGGTTGTCTTTCAATTTGCTGCTTGTTGATCACATATGAATGTAACTTGCATCTAGACAAGATAAAATGAAAAAAATAGGGTCCTTTATTGAGGCTTCAATATTCCTCGTGTTACCCGTTTGGTTCGGTTTGTCGACTAGGCCGGGTCGAGGGGGTTACATTTGGTGATATCAGAGCCATGTTACAAAAGGTTGGGATGATGGTAAGTTGTTGGTAAGTAATTGAGATGTGAATATGTGTTTTGGTTATGTTTGCTTTATCCAGTGAATGTCTTAAGCATGTTAATATTGAGTATGTGATGGTGATGCTACATAAGGTGATTGTAATATGAATGTAAGATGTTATATGTGAAGATAGATTGGGCTGAATCTTGAAGCTTGAGTTGCATGATGGTTGTGACATGTGTGTAGTATGTTTCATGATATGTTGGGGGGGGGGGGGGGGAATTGGAATGCCTATTGCCTTATTACAATAGTGAATTGCTTTAAAATTGGATTGAAGTCTTGGATCCTTGTTAGATGCTGGCCTGGTCTTTTGTTTGTATATTCATGCTTTAATTTTAGTAGCACAATGGAACCGAGGAGAGAATTACGCTATGGGTCAATTGCTCTGGCTGATGAGCCGAGGAATCAGGAGAACGAAGTTCTGCCTGGTGCGAACTTACCTCCCCCACCACCAACATCACTTGAGGGTGAGGAGCAAGAGCAACATGGACATACTGGTCCGACGTTGGGTGATTTGACGCCTTTGGTACAGATGATGATGGGAGCATTCTGGGATGTTGTTGCTGGAGTGCAAGTGCAAGCACCTGCTGCGGGGAAAACGGGTTTTCCATTATAGCGTTTGATAAGTTGTTGGATTAGATGAGGTGCAATGATGCACAAAATCTGGGTTGTGGAGTGTCATTTTTGCATGGTGATGCGTATGCATGGTGGACGACTGTGATTGCGGCCTTGGAGCCAGAAGATGTGGATTGGACTTTCTTTCAGTTTGCCTTCAAAAGAAAGTATCTTGGAGTCAGATACTTGGACGATAAAAAAATGTTCATGTCCCTAGTGTAAGGGAACATGAAGGTGGCTGAGTACGAGGTCAAGTTCGTACGTCTCAGCCAGTATCCTCCGGAGTTGGTGCCGAGTGAGAGGCATCGTTGTGATCGGTTCCGGTATGGTCTGGTGCAGGATGTGAAGATGTTCATGCCCGTGTCTAATTACATGGATTTCGATGTGCTGGTGACACGAGCCAAGGACATAGAACACATCTAGGGTTTGACCTCGCGTGTAGGTGGTGCTAGTTTGGGCAAAAGAGCTGCAGATGTTGGCTCTAGTGGTGGGAAGAATAAGAAGAATCGTGACAGTAGATATCAGCCTGTGGTAAGGCGAGGTAACTTTGGGCATAGTGCACCAGCTCAGGGCAACAGGGCTAGGTTTGAGAAGAATACATGATGGTCATGCAGTTCACCTGAGCACTTGAGGCGAGATTGTCCTCGCACAGATCGAGGTGCAGGCTCATGTGGTTGGGGCTAATTCTTGTTTGAACTGTGGATATGTTGATCAAGGGACACATGAGTGTCCCTTGTTACTGGGAGGTGGTCATGGTCGTGCACCTATTGTTGCACCGCAGAGAGGATGTGGGCGCGGCCGGGGTAACTTCCAGAGGAGGAAGGATAGGTAGAGAGGTGTGGCTCATGTCGTTGCAGTTCAACCAGAATGAGGTGGTCCTGCGAGTGTGTATGCACATCGAGAGTGACGTAACGACACCGACGTGATTGTAGGTACCTTCGCCTTGCAATCCTTATCTTCGTTAGCATTGATTGGTTATGAATCTACGCATTCATACCTCTTAAGTGAGCATGCGCATTTTCTTGATATTCCTATTGAGATGCTAGATGTAGGAATGCAAGTAACAAGTTCTTTTGGCGAGACTATTGATACAAGGAAATTGTATAGGAGATGCCCTTTATATGTTCAAGGCCGTGTGTATTCAGTTGATTTGATGGAATTGCCTTTTATAGCTTTGATGTGACTCTTGGAATGGACTGGTTGGTTTAGCATCAAGTTGTGGTTGATTTTGACGAAGTAGTAACCATAAGCGAGAACGTGAAGTTCTTGTCCAATACAATTTCGGCTCTTGAAGCGAGTCAGATGATGGAGTTGGGTTGCAAAGCTTTCTTGGCGTATGTAACGATCCTGGTACGGAGGAAGTACGAGTGTGAGACATACGAACAATTGTGAGTTTTCGGGTGTTTTTCTAGAAGAGTTGCCTGGGTTGCCACCAAACAGAGAATTTGAGTTTGGTATCGAGTTGTATGAGATTACGACTCCCGTGTCCAATGCTCCTTATCGCATGGCACCTAAGGAGTTGAAGACGCAACTTCAGAAGTTTCTTGATCGAGTGTTCATAAGGCCAAGTGTTTCACCTTGGGGTGCATCGGTTTTGTTTGTGAAGAAGAAGGGCGGTACGATGCGTATATGCATAGATTATCGGCAACTGAACAAGTTGACGATTAAGAACAAGTACCTTTTGCAAAGGATTGATGATTTGTTTGACAAGTTTCGTCTTGCTTCAGTGTTTTCGAAGATTGATTTGAGGTTTGGGTATTATCAACTAAAGGTTAATGATGTGAATGTGCCCAAGACAGTTTTTCAGACTAGGCATGGCCATTATGAGTTCTTGGTGATGCCGTTTGGGTTGACAAATGCACTGGTGGCATTCATGGATATGATGAATATGGTGTTCTATGAGTTCCTCGATCAGTTTGTGGTGGTATTTATCGATGATATTCTCGTGTAATCGCGTACCGAGGAGGGCCATGATAAGCATCTGAGGATTGTGTTGCAAGTGTTGTTGGAGAATCAACTTTATGCCAAGCTAAGCAAGCGTGAGTTTTGGCTCATGGAAGTGGTTTTTCTTGGACATGTTGTGTCAGCCGAAGGTATTCAGGTTGATCCACACAAGGTCGAGGCGGTGATGAGTTGGAAAATGCCTAAATTAGTGACAGAAGTGCGTAGTTTCCTTGGGTTGGCTGGTTATTATCGAATGTTTGTTGAAGGTGTTTCTAGGATTGCTGCTACTTTGACCAAGTTTTTGCAAAAGAATGTTCACTTCAAATGGACCAATGTTAGTCAACAAGCTTTCGAGAAGTTGAAGGAAGCTTTGGCGCAAGCTTCTGTCATGATTCAACCAGAATCGGGTAAGGAGTTTGTGGTTTATTGTGATGCATCATATGTTGGTTTGGTTTGCGTGTTGATGCAAGGTGGTAAGGTTGTAGCTGATGCATCTAGACAGTTAAAGGTGCATGAACGCAACTATCCTACTCATGATCTAGAGCTCTTTGCGGTGGTGTTTGCATTGAAAATTTTGAGACACTACCTTTATGGTGAAAGGTGTGTGGTTTACACAGACCATAAAAGTTTGAAGTATCTCATGTCTCAAAGGGAATTGAATATTAGGCAATGAAGATGGTTGGAGTTGCTTAAGGATTATGATATGATGATTGAGTATCATCCTGGAAAGGCCAATTTTGTGGCTGATGCGTTGAGTAGGAAGGTAACTATTGAACTGAGAGCGATGTTTGCTTGGTTGAGTTTATCGCGGGATGGTGGGTTGATAGCCGAGTTGCATGTGAAACCTTCCTTGATTCAGCTAATCAAGGAGAAGCGGTTTCTTGATGATTCGTTGGTGCCTCATGTTCAAGATGTAGCTGAGGGTAATGCAACAAATTTTTGTTTCAACGATGATGGAGTTTTATGTTTCAAAAGTCAAATAGTAGTGTCAGAAGATGTTGAGTTGAGGAGCACTATTTTGACTGAAGCACATAACAATCCTTTTGTTATACATCTTGGTAGTACTAAGATGTATCGTGGTTTGCGGGATGAGTACTATTGGGTGGGGTTGAAAAAGGATGTTGCTGACTTTGTAAGAAAATGTATGGTATGTCAGTGTTTGAAAGCTAAGCATCAGTTTCCTTCTGGTCTGTTACATCCTTTGAGGATACCAGAGAGGAAATGGGAAAGGATTACGATGAATTTTGTGTCTGGCCTGCCTTTGACACCATCTAAGAAGAACTTCGTATAGGTGATTGTGGATCGTCTTACGAAGTGTGGACATTTCTTAGTTCTGCATACTATGTATACGCTGGACAAGTTAGGGGAGTTGGATATTGCTGAGTTTGTGCGTTTGTATGGTGTGCCTAAGTCCATAGTGTCAGATAGGGATTCAAGGTTTGCAGTAAGGTTTTGGGAATGTTTACACCAGACGTTGGGTACACGTTTGAATTTCAGCACTTCATATCATCCTCAGACCGATGGACAGTCGGAGCTAGTTATCCAAGTGTTAGAGGACATGTTGTGATTTTGTGTGATTGATTTCCAGTGTTCTTGGGAAAAACATCTGCCTTTGGTTGAGTTTTCCTATAATAAGAGATTTCAGGAAAGTATACAACTGGCACCATATGAGGCCTTGTATGGGAGAAAGTGCAGAACTCCCTTTTATTATATTGAGGCGGGTAAAAGTTGGTTTCCTTACTGGATATGTTTAAGGGTACAACTAAGAAAGTGAAGCTCATATGTGATGGGTAGAAGGCTGCATCAGAAATCTTATGTGGATTTAAAGCGTAGGGAGATTGAGTTTGCGGTTGCAGATCGCGTGTTCCTTAGGGTATCAACTTGGAAGAGGCTGATGAGGTTCAGACATAAGGGAAAGCTTAGTCCGAGGTTTATTGGATCTTATGAGGTTGTGGACCGAGTTGGTCCTGAGGCTTATTAGTTGAGGTTGCATCCCGAGTTGGAGAAGATCCATGATGTGTTTCATGTTTTGATGTTCGAAGATATAGATCAGATCTGTCGCATGTGATGCCAGTTGAGGAGATTGAGTTGAATCCAGATTTATCCTATGAGGAGGAACTAGTGGGGATTCTTGACTCGAGTAGCAAAGTTCTTCGTGGTAAGACGATTAAACTTGTGAAGGTGTTGTGGCGACACCGAGGAATTGAGGAGGCCACGTGGGAAAGCAAGGCGAACATGTTGAGGCAAATCCCGCATCTTTTTCCTAAGGTAAAATTCCAAGGAAAAAATTTCCTAAGTGGGGGAGAGTTGTAACGCCCCGGTTTTGGGCCTAGGTGTTTTGCGTGTTAGGTTAGGCCGGTGGAACGTGTAATCGGTTATCCAAATCGTTAAAATGTGGTTCAGGGAAATCAAGGTTCAGGATGGGATAAAAATTTGATAAAAATTCCTAAAATCCACTAAAATTATAATTAAAAGGTTGGTTGAATCAATTCTGCAAAATAAGTTTTGGAAAGTATACATTTTAGGTAGTGACCAAAATGTGAAGTTTTAAAACTGTGGAAAAAGTGTGTTTTTCAAAAAGAGTCAAAGTCTTAGAATCTTTAGGGAACTAATTGGAAATTAATACTTTTCTCTAATTTGGTATGTCTTTTAAATGGTTTGTTAAATAATTAAACTGGCTTTTATGATTTATTTAAAGAGATATTATTATTCTCTCCTTTTCACTTAAGCCCAACACTCTTCATTTTCTCTCAATTTCCATATTTCCTTCACTTCCATTTCCTTTCTTGACTTTCAACTTCTTCTTTGTGATTTGTCTCAAATTCTTCAAGATACTTGAAAGCTAAACTTGCCAAATTAGAAGAGAAGCAAGGATTGGAGGTAAATTTCATGCTAACCCTCTAATCAAGGTTCTTTAACGAAATTCCAAACATATTTGACTCTTTATTCATGTTTTGATTGAGGTGTTATTAATGTTTTGATAAAATGATGAAATCTTGATAGAAAAGAGGATTTAAGATGATTTTTGGAGTTGATTTAATTTGGTTTGGTTGAGATGGTTTCTAATTGGGTTTAGAAAGGTTTATGATGTTGAAACAGAGTCTTAATCATATTAATCCTGAAACCCTTGAGATCATTGGTTTTTAAAGTATTTTTTATTGGGCTTTTTGTGTGATATGTGAGATATGAGTTGTTGGAGGTATAATGGTGGTTTTAGGTTGTTTTGGATGTTAACTTATGGTTAATATGTGTTGGATGTGTTGGTTGATGGCTGGGATGAGTTTAGAGATCAATCAATTGAGATTTCAGTTGATTTGGATGGGTAATTTGATGCTTTAGCCAAGGGCTGCGAGTTTTCTTTTTGAGTGTTTGTGTTTGAATGCATTATGATGCATTGAATCTCTGTTTTAATGTGTTGAAAACAAGGGATAGTGTTCCGGAATCGAACAAAGTGGTTTGGAGGTTTCAGACGATTGATTTGTGCGGTGTCAAGTGTGGTTTCGCAAGTCGGTGAGTGGAAACTGATTTTCCAGTGTGGAAACTGTAGAGTATCCACAAGTTCTATATTTTGTACACATTCCTGCCCTTATTATCATTGTTCTTAAGCTCATTTAGGAATATGTAGGTGCATTGCATGCATTATAACACTATATTCTCTTTTACCAGGTTTTTATTGAATATTTTATGTTTGATTGAGAAAAGTTACTATTTTAGTTTAGTTTATATTTTCAGGTGCTATAGCTAGGAGAGGAGAGGACAGGAAAGCTGGAACCAAAGGAGATGTACTGAAGCAGCTCAAGATGCCACCAAGGAAGCTGCCGAAGCAGCATTGCTGCCAAGAGCCGCCCGGGCAAGAGTTACACCGACTTAGCCAAGATGGGTGGCGATTGAATGAGGGCATTTTCCTAAACCCAATAACCCAGTCTACCGATTTTCTGAAGCATGTAGGGGCCGGTAGAGATGATCCAAGATCGATAAGAAGGAGCACTTATACTTACTTGCGGAAGAAGGCAACGTCCAAAGAGTCCATATTTAAGTCAAAAAGGAGTATGTATTTAATGTAATTTACTTTTAGAACACCTACTTCAAGGAGGACTTAAACTTAGGCCATGAGCCCTATACATACCCAATGTATGTAAAGGTATAGTGGCATGACGCAGGTGAGGGGATGTGAGCCTGAACAACCGCACAACAAATATGTAGGTAGATAGGTTGGAGTTGTTGGGGGTCGCTACCCAACTCTCATAGGGTTTAGGCGCGTGTATGTAAAGTAGTTTGAGGGAAATGGTTGTAATAGTTTTGAGTTGTTTTCAATAAATTTACAAAGTTTGCTTAATCTATGGTCTTTGTTCTTTTAATTAGTTTACACCAGTTAGTTGAGAGAAAATCCATTTGTCGGGCACGAAATTGCAAGGCTCACGCAAGGGTTACGCACGATCACAACATGCAAAGGCGTGACTAACTTAGTTATACACCAGTCCACAATTTTCAGTGGCTAAGATGGATCACCAATTGAATGGACTTGCCTGTTTTAGGTTGACGCTGAGATTGCTAGGTATTGTCTACCTCACGTGAGTGTTCGAGCATCCTAACCTAGAAATAGAAGGGATCATTATCGACTATCCTGTTGAACTTTGGAATGTCAGCCAGAGTTGCCGCCAATACTTCTTTTCGTTCCACCTGTCGAGACAGTACACTCCTACAGTGGTAGTGACCTGTTGCGGCCACGTGACAAGGTCTTAGTTTGCCGCCCGCCATCCCACCGAGGCAGCAATTCATGGCAGCGCAAAACATACTCAGACTTTACAATGTGGTCCACATGCTACTAAGATGCATTTTTCTTTCCCAATCTATCGCCTAAATCTCTCCCTATTATTCCTCTCATCACTATCTTTATTTTATTTGTGTTTTTATATTTCAACATCGTGAGATTTAATTGTGAATTTACTAAATCATTGTGCAAGACACCATTCATAAGAGCTGCTCCAATCCCTGTGGGAAACGATATTATTTATACTGTAACTTGACAAGAGTGTGCACTTGCGCTCATAAATTGAGAACACCTAGACACTCTACAAGTTTTTGGCATCGTTGCCAGGGATTGGCAACAATAACTATGTTTGAATTTCTGCACTTCTATTTTTAGTTTTTGCATATTAAATCTCTTTTCATTTATCTGCTTAAAAAGGCATCTTTGTTTTCTTTGGTGTATGTCCTGCCAGTGCATCAAGGATGACAGCAACATACACCTGAGGAGGGAAGGACATGCCCAGATAGAAAGTCAAACATAAATCCCTCGAGAAGTGGTTATTGTAGGGCGTGTAGGTGTTCCCTTTTTTGTGAGCACAAGTGCACACTCCTTCCAAGTTATAGTGTAAAAGATGTCGAATCCCACGAGGATTGGACAACTTATCTCGTTTCGTGGTTCATGCACAAGTTAAAGTAAAACACAAGTGAATGGTTGGTTTGGATAGAACGTAAACAAAAACACAAGTAATAAAGAAGAGGCGAATCAGGTTGATAAGGCAGACAGAGTTATACTTCCACTTAGTGTGAAAACTGCATTGTAAAAGGTATGAGTTATTTTGTGCTACCACGATATGCTGCCTCGGCAGGTATGGCGTTCCATAAACTACGTCCCTGTCACGCAGCCGCGGTAGGTCTCTCCCACTGCAGGGGTGTACTATATAGGTAGGTGGAATGGAAGAAGTCCTGGTGGCAAGTCTGGAAGATACTACAAGTTCGGCAGGATAGTCGACAATAATCCCTCCTATTTCTAGGTTAGGATGCTCAAGGGCTAACTTGTGGACTAGTGTGGAACCAAGTCAGTCAACTCGGTTGGTAATCCATTTTAGCAGCTGAAACTTGTGGACTGGTGTAGAACCAGGTTAGTCACGCCTCATTATGTTGTGATCGTACTTAACACTTTCGTGATCCTTGCACTTTCGTGCCCGAAAAATGGATTCTCTCAAATGATTGGTGTAGAAAGATTGAAGAATGAAGAACAATTGATTAAGTAAACTCAGAATATTTTATTGAAAAATAACTCAAAACCTAAAACAACTGTGATGAACTGGTTACAACAAAACCCTAACCCAAATAGAATTTAGAACATGGCGGCAATGAAGAACACGAGAAAGGTCTATAAAAAACCTCAGATGATTTAAACTAGGAGTACAATGGGTATTTATAGACTCAAGACTAGGTTAAGTCCTCTTTAAAGTATAAGTCCTCAAAAGTAGCTTTCCATCTTTAATATAACTTTAAATGTCGACTTATTTGCTTGGAATATGGACACTATCTCGTTTGCCTTAGTCCGCAAGTAAACTTGAGAATTTCGCTTCGACAGTCCTGGCCACTACTACAGACGTCGGAAAATCACATGAATGTCGATGATAGATTCAGAAGTTTTAGCTCTACGGATCACGCTCCGGTTCTCCCAACTTCCATAGTCGGCAACAACTCTGCTCGACAAGTGTTTGGCAGCAACTCGTCTTCAGCTAGAACTGCTTCAGTATAGCTCCTAGGTAAGTTTCATCAGCCTTGTGCCCTCAGCTCCTCAGTTCCCTCTTTCAGCTGTTAGTTCCTACATAGAATAAATACACTAAAATAGTATCTCTTTTCCACCAAATAAATAATAATCATAAAAGCAAGGCAGAAACTAGAAATACTATAAAATGTAATGAATGCACCTACTTATGTCAAAAATATGCTCAAAAACAGTAATAATAACAGTTGGAATGTGCATGAAATATAAGACTTTTAGACACTTTACAGTTATGCTAGGGAAAAGCGCAGCCCAACATAACCCAATTTTTAAAATTTTTATTTTTACTTTTAATTTTTTTAGTCATAAGGATTAGATTTATTATTTAATTCTTTTATTTAATTTATTTCAGGTTAGGAATGAATGAAAGATCAAGAAAGATGAAAGAATAAAGGAGAGGCCCAACTAGCAGTGAATGCAGCCCAAGGCAGATAAGCTTAACGGCTAGTAGCTTTATAACGGCTAGGCGCAACAGTTATATTTTGCCCCAGGGAGCAAAACGAATATTTGTGTAACGACTAGAATCTTGTTATTCGGGCCACAATAATTGCCACTCGTTGATAGCTTACCCGCCAAGGTAGTGGAGAGAAGTGGCTATGTAAAGCTAACTATTCTTCCCCAGTTCTGAACTTTTCTTTCTCTTTTACATTGAATTCTTTCTACAAAATTTGTTTCTAAGATTTGACATGCTTTATTTTCTTTCCCGTTCTTTCTTTTCTTTCTTTAGGAAATACAACCACCCCACAAACTATGGCCTCAACACAGCAACCCGCCGCCACCTCCAAAACCCTTTACAAAAGGTTCTTGAACCCAGCTGTCCAATAGACCTACAAGAAACACTAAAATAGTATATCTTGTCCACCAAATAATTAATACTCATAAAAGCAAGGCAGAAACTAGAAATACTGTAAAATGTTATGAATGCACCTACTTATGTAAAAAATATGCTAAAAAATAGTAATAATAACAGTTGGAATCTGCATGAAATATAAGACTTTTGGACACTTTACAGTTATGCTCGGGAAAAGCGCAGCCCAACATAACCCAATTTTTTTAATTTTTATTTTTACTTTTAATTATTTTAGTCTTCAAGATTAGATTTATTATTTAATTCTTGTATTTAATTTATTTCAGGTTAGGAATGAAGGAAAAATCAAGAAAGATGAAAGAATAAAGGAGAGGCCCAACTAGCAGCGAAGGCAGCCCAAGGCAGATAAGCATAACGGCTAGTAGCTTTATAACGGCTAGGCCCAACGGTTATATTTTGCCCCAGGGAGCAAAACGAATATTTGTGTAACGACTAGAATCTCGTTATTCGCGCCGCAATAATTGCCACTCGTTGACAGCATACCCGCCAAGGTAGTGGAGAGAAGTGGCTATGTAAAGCCAACTATTCTTACCCAATTCTTAACTTTGCTTTCTCTTTTACTCTGAATTCTTTCTACAAAATTTGCTTCCAAGATTTCCCATGCTTTATTTTCTTTCCCGTTCTTTCTTTTCTTTCTTTAGGAAATACAACCACCCCACAAACTATGGCCTCAACACAGCAGCCTTCCGCCACCTCCAAAACCCCTTACAAAAGGTTCTTGAACCCAACTGTCCAGGAGACCTACAAGAAACACTATAGAGAGCGACAACTATGTGAGGAGATGGGTTTCTAATACACCCAGTCTGATAGGGAATTTGGCTTGGAACCCTCCCTATTCGAAAGGATCCAAAATATGGGCTGGGACCAATTCAGACGGAAGCCAGAAGGAATCAACAACAACCGTGTGCGAGAGTTCTACGCCCACAGACCGACACCGGCAAGCCCTTTCGTTTATGTCCGCGGAGAAAGTGTCAAGTTTACTGCTGACATGATCAACAACGCCTATAGCATAGAAGTCAACGACAATCCACACGAGGAATGGGAGTCGTACTTAAATGTGGCTGACTACAACAAAATCAAGAGGGAGATCTGTAAGCCGAACACCAAGTGGCTAACAAGTAAAAACAACGGGTCAGTCAACTGCCGTGATTTGCTGCCGGAGGCATCCCTTTGGAGTTACTTCGTCCAACGCCGCCTGATTCCCACCACGTACGAATCAACAGTTAACAGGCTGCGACTTGCCCTCATCTACAACATAATGATGGGGCGGGAGATCAACATTAGTGATGTAATAATAAAAGAGATCTATGCCCACGCAAAAAAGCCAAATGTCAAAGGACCCCTCTTCTTCCCTGCACCCAAAAGACAACGCACCCAAAAGACACAATTCTTCCTACCACAGAAGGATGGACAAGAAGGGTACGCCGGCATATGATGCATAACGTGGAGCCAGACACCCCTTCCACCACCCAGCTGTCGTCCCAAGCTGCTGCCACCCCAGCCGCTGCGGGTAGTACTGAAGCTGCCCTCCCGTCTGGAGTGATCTCCCTACTGCGCAACCTAGGTTAAAGCTGCTGGAGGATCGAGCACAAGTGGGTGATCTTCACCAAATACATAGCAGACGTGCAAGAGGCCTTTGTGGCCTACTTGCTGGACAAATATCAGGACACCGGCCCACAGTTACCCGCCTTTCCCACAGAGTTAGCAGCTTCCAAACCAATCCAAATCACTTCAAGACCAGCAGCTGCTCCTGCTGCCGATGACAGCGAGGGGCCGCACCACCACCTCAAAAGAAGAATCTCTCCAACCCCTATCCAGCCATATGAACTTACCTCCTCATCCGTATTAGAGAAGGAGGAGGAAACCACTGCTACATCCCTAGGAAATCACTCCTCATACGACTCAGACATGGAGATCACAGACTGCATTGATAACGAACCAGTAGAGGCAGATAAAAAGAGAAAGCGGCCAGCAACAGATCCCAAGGTGGAGGAGCTGAAAAACAAACAAAGAAGCCCACCCCCAGCCGCATCCAGCTGCTGTGTAGCAAGAAGAAGAGCCCAACTAACAGACCATCTGCTACGCGCTGCCTCGTCTTGCCTGCCTCCTCAGCACCCTCCTCTGACGCGGCAACAACAAAGAGGATCTCCCTCAGTCTATAGCACCATTTTTCTCTTCTTTTCTTTTTAATTTTTTATGTTTTATGTTTTATTTTTTAAACTTTTAATTTTTGTTTTGTAGAGGCATTGAGGACAATGCCAACCTTGAGTTTGGGGGGGAAATTAGTCCTCTTTGTTTTTAGGTTCATGTAGTAGCATATAGATGTATATGTAAATTCTACCCTCTAGCACTTAATGAAATAGAAATCTTTAGCTTAAAATGTGTGCATATGATAGATTAGCCGACTACTTATATTCGCAACATTCTAAAAATATTTAAATCTAACTATGGGAAGAAGCATGAAAAACACTTAGATTTTCTTTTCTTTCTGCCAATTATCTTTACACTTGTCTGTTAAATGTTGAATTTTTGCTTGAGTTTTGAGTTTAACACTACCTGCCTTACTTAATAAAGATTCCTTGATTGAATACAGGTTTGCCGCCACAACAACACAACAAAAATGATGAAAAACCTAGAGGTACCCGAAACAAGCTCTAGGCATGAAGTTCAAATACCATAAGGGGGCCCGAAACAGGCTCTAGGAAGGATCATGAGCAAGGACCCTCCGCTGCTATCAAAGTCCATGAATCTAAACCAAGTGACGGATAAATTAGTAAGAGTGAATGAAAATCTTCATGGGATAACTCTATTCAAAGGGTTCAGAGTTTCGTAGAGTGCACCTATCTTAGCTTCAGACTCGATGAATAGTTGTGATGAGATGAAGCCCTTAAAGCCATGATCAGAAAAAGAAAACAAAAGTGTCCAATTGTGTTGCCAAGGCAGCAACTCGTATCCTTTCTAGTAGTTTAATTATTTTAGGCATTCTTTGTTAACTTAATTATCTCAGCATGTTTAGCATGAGCACAGATCTGTACTGACATTAAGAAAATTAAAACATAAGTTATTCCCCGCCCTTCCCTATGACTAACATAAAAATAGGTGCCACGTCCTTGAGGTAAGAAATCAAGTTAAAGGCTAATGCTTCTATTAATTTTGTGCTAAGGGAAGATTTACTAGGTAGGTTGCATTGCTTGAGGACAAGCAATAGTTCGAGTTTGGGGTGTGTGTAGAGTGTCCACAAGTTCTATATTTTGTACACATTCATGCTCGTATTATCGTTGTTCTTAAGCTCATTTAGGCATATGTAGGTGCATTACATGCATTATAACATTATCTTATCTTTTACTAGGTTTTTATTAAATATTTTATGTTTTGTTGAGAAAAAGTTACTATTTTAGTTTAGTTTATATTTTTAGGCGCTATAGCTAGAAGAGGGGGGAGAGGAGAGGACATGAAAGCTGGAAACCAAAGGAGATGTACTGAAGCAGCTCAAGATACCGCCAAGGATGCTCCCGAAGCAGCATTGCCGCTAAGAGCCGCCCTGGCAGGAGATACACTGACTTAACCAAGATGGGTCGCGATTGAAAGAGGGCAATTTCCTAAGCCCAATAAGCCCAGTCTTGCAATTTTTGGAAGCCTGTAGCTGCCAGTAGAGCTGATCCAAGATCGATAAGTAGGAGCACTTATCCTTACATGCGGAAGAAGGCAACGTCCAAAGAGTCCATAATTAATTCAAAAAGAGTCAGTATTTAATGTAATTTACCTATTGAACTCCTACTTCAAGGAGGACTCAAACTTAGGCCATGAGCCTTATATATACCTAATGTATGTAAGGGTATTGAGGCATGACGAGGGTGAGGGGATGCGAACTTGAGCAGCCGTACAATGGAAATGTAGTTAGATAGGTCGAAGTTGTTGGGGGTCGCGGCCCAACTCTCTTAGGGTTTAGGCGTGTGTATGTAAAGTAGTTTGAGGGAAACAATTGTAATAGTTTTGAGTTGTTTTCAATAAAATTCCAAAGCTTGCTTAATCTATGCTCTTTGTTCTTTCAATTAGTCTACACTAGTCAGTTGAGAGAAAATCCATTTGTCGGACACGAAAGTGCAAGGCTCACGAAAGGGTTAAGCATGGTCATAATATGCAGAGGCGTGACTAACTTGGTTTTACACCATTGCACAAGTTTCAACGGCTAAGAGGGACCACCAATCGAATGGACTTGCCTATGTTAGGTTGACGCTTAGGTTTCTAGGTATTGCCTACAGCACGTGAGTGTTCGAGCATCCTAACCTAGAAATAGGAAGGATCGTCGTCGACTATCCTGCCGAACTTTGGAATATTTGCCAAACTTGCCTCCGGGACTTCTTTTCGTTCCACCTACCAAGACAGTACACTCCTGCAGTGGTAGTTACCTACTGCGGCCGCGTGATAGGGTCGTAGTTTGCTGCCCACCATCCCGCTGAGGCAGCAATTCATAGTAGCGCAAAACATACTTAAACTTTACAATGCAGTCCACATGCTACTAAGCTGCATTTGTCTTACCCAATCTATCAACAAAATCTCTCCCTATCATTAATTCTCATAAATAACTTGACAAGAGTGTGCACTTTCGCTCATAAATAGAGAACACCTAGATGCTCTACAAAAACATTTTAGAAAAAGGTTTTGGAAACTTCGTAAGAGCTTGAAATGCTTTACTAAGTTCGGAAGTAAGTAAATTGAATTTCTCTCCCAGATTGTGCTAGTATGAGCCTTTGGTTGCACTTGATTTTAATTGCATTTACCTATTGTTTTAAAGCATGTTTTGAGTATATAAAGTGTAATTGATGATGCCGTGTGGTTTATGGATGCACTAGTTAAGCGATCCTTGTATGCATGTGTTGATGCATGAGTTTTGAAGCATGGTTTAATGCTTGAGTTATGGCTTATCATGAATGCTTTGGAAAAAGAGTGAGTTGTGCATGAAATGTGGATTATATTGGCAAGTGATGTTGTATAAAGTGTTTTGTAAATGATATCAGATATAGTTAGCTGACTATAGGATTGAGTGCACTATAAAAAAGTCACCTTGGATATTGAGGGGTTGTGATTGTACCGAAAACTCCATCCAAGTACCCTAATGATTGAGAAATGTTGAGGGGTTCCAACGGTTGAGGGTAGCTCCCGGGTGCGAACCTTGTGTGTGTCTCATCTCTCGTTAGTGGGTTAAACATCTACCGATGAGTGGTGTTGAGGGGTTGTAATTGTACCGAATAGATTGTTGTTTTTGAGTGTGTGAGCCTTGAGATACCGGTAGAGTGTATGAAGGTATTGGGGACAACCCTTGGTAATTCGTGTATCTGATGTGTTTTTGAGAAATGGATTGTTGTTATTCACTTATATGCCAATATAATGAATTGAAATGTTATGGAAATGTTGATGATGCATATTATGAAAAATGCATGTGTTACCTTAAGCTTAGCTTATTTGTGAATATGCTTAGAAGGCTTGATTTTTTTAGCAATGGTTTAATTGTTATGAAGTATTTGATTCTTGTTGCATGATGTTTCCATGCTGATTTTAATAATGAAGTACATGGATTTTCAAAGAAGGCATGATGGATTTGAAAAGAGTGAAAAATAATTTTGTGCATTGATGATGTTTTTGGTTTTGAGCACTACTCTCTAAGCTTATATGCTTATGCTCTCTTGTGTTCATCAATGCAGATAATTAGGCATTTAGATGCATACTATAAAAATATTTCCAAGAAACTTCTTTAAGTGTATGTCAAGGTTTTAAACTAGTGTAGTAAAGGCAATGGGGGTGTCCAATGCTATGAATGTTGGTTGGTTTAGTGTTTTCTGATTTGGTGCAAGTTTGATACGCATATATGAGTATGTAAATGACATTTAAGAGTTGGTTTATGCTTGGATTTGAGAATTGACCTTTTGGTGCTTGTTTTCTTAGGAAACATGTCTTTAGTTCTCTTTGATATTGCTAGTGATGCTTTGATGCTGCCTTTGCGATGTATTCTTGAGTATTGAAGTGTATTTCAGTTGCAAGCATGCTTAGGTATATATCGGATTAGTTTCGGATGATTAACTCGAGTTAAACCAACAAATTTTTACATTGCACACCCAAGTGTTTTGAAACACCATTGCTTGTTTCGAAATGGGTGTTCGAAAATGCCTTGGGGTATCGAAACGGGGAGATCCATTTCGGTACATTTTCAAACTATGAACCCCTATTCCGAAACGGGTCCAAGGTCGTTTCGGTACGATCCAGCATTTCGAAATAGGTGCTCCTGTTTCGAAACACTCGTTTTGATACGATGCTTGTTGTTCCAAAACGGCTGACTGTTGTGACAATTTTCGGAATCTTTGAAATTCTATTTCTTTGCGATTTAGTCTCTGTAACGCACTGGTTTTGGGCCTAGATGTTTTAGACATTGGATCGGGCCGATCGGGAATGGTTCGAATCCTTTAGGACGATTAAGGGAAAACCTAGTTCGGGATGTTTTAAAAATAAGGAAAAATATCTAAAAATCATTATTTATTATGTAAATGATTATGGTAAAAACAATTTTACAAAATGAGTTTTGGAAATATTACATTTTGGTATAGTGACAAAAATGTAGTTTTTGCAAAAGTTAACTAGTGACTGTTTTGTAACGGATTGAAACTTTGAATCTTTAAGGAGCTATTTTTACCAATTATTTTCATCAGATTTCTCTTTAATTTGGGAGCTTTGAAAAAATTATTTTATAATAAAATAAAGGGTATTAAATGGGAAACTAAAAGTTGACTTTTCATAATCAATTTCACGTTAGTTTTTCTATCCTCATTTTGTCTCAACTTCTGTTCAGCCAAACACTTTTTCCTTATCAAAGAACCATTGATTTTCACCTTGATTGCTGAGATTTAATTCTCTAAATGATTCTCCAACTTTGTTTCATCAAATTACATTGATTTTGCTTTGGATTTTTCAAGAAAACTTGCCCAAATTGAAGAGAGATCAACCATTAGAGGTAAGATTTGTTCTTCTTCTCTAATGATCAGTTCTTTACTGAAATTCTCAAGTTATCAATCCTTTATGAATGTTTTTTGAGTTGTTTTAATGTTATAAACAAGAAAGAGTTGTTAAATTCAAGATTCTATATGAGATCTTGGTAATTTTCTTATTACTATGTTATGATAGGAGTTGAGGTTGATTTTCAACATATTTTGGATGTTATTTGATGTTGAGAATGAGGTTTTAACAAATAAATCCCGAATAGGCTTGGGTCCCTAAGTTTAAGATGTTAGATTTGTGGTTTTTGAGGTGTTTTTGGTGTTCTACTATTGATGGAGGCATAAGGTCGTGTTTATGTTGCTTTTTGGTGTTAATTGAAGTTTAGAAAAGGTTAGAATTGATAGATCTTGGATGGGCTTTGATTTGTGAATGTTTGGAAGTGCTTTCAGTTATTTCATGTAGCCGAAATTCTAGTTTTCAGTATGCAGCGGATTGGAATGAGTGGCTGATGATTTTAATGCATTGTGATGCATTAATCCTCTGCTCTTATGTGTGTTGAACAATGGAGACGTCATCAGAGGCATTTGGTGTTGATCTGGAAGCACCAGAAGCTTAGAAGTCGTTTCGGCAACCAAGCGAAACGTCATCGGTGAGTGAAAAATGGTTTTAGAAGTCCTCGAGGGACAAAGGAACAAGTTTTGGGGATTTAGGATTGGTTTGAAACACCATACTATGTCCGGAAGTAAGTATGTTTAGATTTTCTCTCGAAATGTGGATGATGCTCCTAAATGCTTTTGACATGCTCTTGATTTGAGAATGATAAATTCCTACTAGTTTATGCATGATTTATGACATGGGATGATGCTTTATATTGATCCCATGTGATTGAACAATATTAACATTTTGATCAAATGCTATGCATGGAATTTAATTTTGAAATGGGATGAGATTGGTTTAGAAATGTTGCATCAAAACAGTAGGTGAGATGATGTTTTTAATTTAATATATTTGCATAATTGATGAAATGTTACCAGATATAATTGGTCGACCAATTGGATGTAAAGTGCACTCTAAACTAAAACTTCGTACGTGCTCTTTGAAGTTGGGCAATGGGGGTAATGCCATCCCGATCCAAAGTGAGAGTCTGATGATGAGAGATTCCATCGAAGTATGTCTTGGTGAAACACCCCATGCTTTGTGGCGAAGATAGCTACCGCCATGAGAGTCTGGTGATGTGAGATTCCACTGCGGTAGGACTTTACTCTATGTCAAACTAATATGCATATCCGAGTAAAGATAGAAAATGAAATGCCAATTGATGAGAATGAGCCATTATTCACATGTACCAATGTTTAAAATGTTTTTATGCTATGAGAAATTCATATGAGATTTTGAGAATATGAAATGCTATTGTATATCAAGCATGTGTAGCCTTGCCATGAGTTTTGCATTGGTTGAATGCATGAGATAGATAGATGGTACATGTGGTTTTCAAATGGTGTTTTGCTTTGAAATGGATTTCAAGCATGAGATAGAAAGAGCATGGTTTTAGTAATGGATTTCAAGATAATGTTTTAAAAGCTTGTGTAACCCCCTTAACCCGGCCTAGACGGTTGACCCGAATTAAGAAGTTTACACGGGGAAAACCAAAGTCAACCCGAAAGTCAACCTTGATTAACGACCCTTTTTTTCTTTTTAATCTTGTCTAGATGCACATTATCCCTAGATATGATCATACAAACAGCATACTCAAAGATCATAACCATCAGAGAACATTCAGGGACCCAATTGCACAAATTAGGACTTTAGGGACCAAAATGTAAATTCTGAGAATTATAAGGACTTAACCCAAATTAAAGTTACCAACTTGTAATAAATCATATTTCATGCTTCTCTGTCAAATTTTAGCTCAAATGGACATCTCAAACTCATTTAATTGCAACAACAAAGTTCAGGACTAAAATGCAAACATTTCAAAACATATAACCAACAATTTCAGTGCCCAACGGTCGAGTGTTTCGGAACAGGGGAGACCCGTTCCGAAACGCGGGACCGTTCCGCAACTGGTACCAAAACAGGGCTTGGCAGAGGCCAAACCGTTTCGGAACAGTTCCTTCCGTTTCGGAACGCCCATGCCATTTCAGGCCCCCGTTCCGATACGGTAGCACCTGTTCCGAAACAGGTTGCCCAGATTGCAGAAAAATTGCTGGTTTAACACGTAATTGACCTATCTAACATGCTCCAAAAGCCAGCAAAATTTACCAGCAAGTCATTCAACATACAAAGTACATAATTGCATCAACCAAACATCAACATGGCATCAATTATGAAAATCCCCAATTCTATAGGCATGCATCCTACTAAGAAACCATTCAAGCATCAATAAACCAAAACCACATCACAAAGGCCAATTACAAGTTCAAACATTAACAACATCATAAGTCCAACTTAGGGAGTCCAAAACATCTCCCAAAACAACAACATAGGTCCCCCATTGCCAAATACCCAAAAGCTAATAGTTTTAAGAAAATGTTCACCATACATGAGCTTAGATCACCACTTGGATTCTTGACTTCCTTGCTGCCCCAAAATGCACTTCAATGCTCTGCATTATTGGTTTAAGAAAAGAGAGAGCGTAAGCAAAAGCTTAGTGAGGAATGCTCATTTAAAACCACACAATAATGCATTTATAAAGCATCTTTATAAACCTTAAATCAATCATCCTTTGCACATGCACTAAAGCATTTAAAACCAGCAAATCATGCTTCAAGTTCACATCATGTCATATTGGCAACAAGTGATACATCAACATAAGATCCACACATGGACTTTTAAACACCATTGTGATCTTATAATTTCCAAGGACCACACATGGACTTTTAAACACCATTGTGTCCATAACATCACCCATGGACTTTTAAACACCATGGCAAGGACCACACAAGGACTTTTAAACACCTTTGTGTCCTTAAAAAGAATCTCCCAAGGACTTTTAAACACCTTGGAGTTCTTAAGTAACAAGGCTTACACAAGGAATTTTAACCACCTTTGTAACCTTAACCAAGAACCAACCATGGACTTTTAACCACCATGTTGTTCTTAAATAAACAAGCCTCACTCAAGGAATTTTAACCACCTTGGTGATCTTAACCAAGAACCAACCATGGACTTTTAACCACCATGTTGTTCTTAAATAAACAAGGCTTACACAAGGACTTTTAACCACCTTTGTGACCTTAACCATCACTTGCCAATATACATCATTAACCACAATATTCCACTGTTTTAAAGCATTTAACAAAGCCATAAACATCATGCATCTTTAAGCATCAAACCACATTAAAACAATGTTCAAAAACAAGGATCTCTTACCTTGAGCATCCTTCAACACATGGCTTATAATCTCAGCAAATAAACATGCTAAATATGCTTTCAAAACAGGATTTAAAACATGCAAACAAACCCCATTGCATACAACCAATCCATGGTTCATCACCAAGAGAGTTTTTCCGAAAACTTACTCTTGAGCTTAGCTAAGTTGCTTACACTTAAACTAAGCTCCCAAACCTTCAAAACATTGGTTTCAAAGCTGAAAACCAAAATCCACTCACCGATTCCGTTTCGCCACTTGCCGAAACACCAATCAAGCTTCCGGATCACCACCACTAGGATCCAAAGATAACTCCCCTGTTTTAAACACATCAAAGCAGAGGATTAATGCATCATCATGCATTAATAACTTCAATGAAAGCACCTAAACTCGCTGCTCTCATCCACACTCCATTTTCGGCCACCAAACACAACCGAAAATGCATCCAAACAACTCCACAACACTACCCAGCCAAGATCCATCAACTCTACTCATCTTTACACATCAATTAACATCCAAAAAGGATCTAACATCACCCTTATACCTCCAGCTATAACAGATCATCAAGATCACTCCAAAAACAACCAAGAACTCAAGCTAAACTTAGGAAAATCAACCTATCCGGGATTGCATTAATTAAACCTCAATTTCTCATCAATTTAACATTCATTAAACATCAAAAAGACACCTCAAAACACTGCTTAAACAGATCATACGAATTTTAACCAAAATCAACCAAATCTTGCATTTAATAGCCAAGATCAAGAACACAACCTTAAAACCATTTATAAAACACAAATTAAGGATTGAGAACTTGGGAATTTCAGTAAAGAACTGAGAGTTTAGAGGAGAAGGACGTTCTTACCTCCAAACTTGAGTTTTCTCCCTTTTTGGAACCAAATTCTTGAAAATCCACTTAGCAAATGCAAAGGTTTTGATGAAGAGATGATTGAAGATCAAAAGAGAATTGAAATGAATTGTTTAGGTGACAAAATCAGAGGAAAATGCTCTGGAGAATTGTGTTTGGTTTGAGAGAAAAGATGAGAGAAAATGAAAATGGAAATTTGGAAAGTTAGTTAGCAAATGCCAAAATATCTTCCCTCCACTTTTCTTTTATTTAAAAACCATTAATTAATCATTTAATACTTTAGAAAAATCTGGAGAAACTCCCATTGGGTAAATAGCTCCTTAAATATTCAAAGTTTCAATCCTTTTTAAAACAGTCTCACAGTTTTCAAAAATTACATTTTGGTCACTAACCAAAATGTCACACTTCCAAACCTCATTTTGTAAAATTGATTTCACCATACTCTTATATATAATAAAAGAGGATTTTAAGACATTTTTCCATATTTTTAATGCAACCCGAACTAGGCTTTCCTAAATTCACTTTTATATATTCGAATCGCACTCCGACCGAACCGATCCGAAACCCAAAACTCCTAAGCCCAAAACCGGGGCGTTACAACTCTCCCCCCTTAAGAAATTTCGTCCTCGAAATTTACCTAAAGGAAAGAGGTAAGGAAACTGCTTCAGCATGTCATCCTTCCGCTCCCACGTGGCTTCTTCAACACCACGATGCTTCCACAACACCTTTACCAACTCAATGGTCTTGCCACGAAGAACCTTGCTATCCGAATCCAGAATCCTCATCGGTTCCTCATCATAGGTCAAATCCGGATTCAATTCCACTTCTTCCACAGGCATCACATACGAAGGATCCGATCTATACTTCCGAAGCATAGAAACATGAAACACATCATGAATCCTCTCCAACTCTTGAGGTAACCTCAACTTGTACGCAACAGGACCCACACGCTCAATCACCTCGTATGGTCCAATGTACCTAGGGCTCAACTTACCCTTACGGCCAAACCTCATCACCTTTTCCAAGGCGAAACCTTCAAAAACACACGGTCACCCACCGCATACTCAATCTCCTTACGCTTCAAATCCGCGTAAGACTTTTACCGATCAGAAGCTGCCTTCAAACGCTCACAAATGAGCTTCACCTTCTCGGTGGTTCCTTTCAACAAAGCCGGCATCGAAACCAACTTCTGACCCGTTTCAGCCCAACAAAGAGGAGTCCTACACTTCCTCCCGTACAAAGCTTCATAAGGTGCCATTTGAATACTTTCCTGATAACTATTGTTATAAGCAAACTCCACCAAAGGCAAATGTTTCTCCCAAGAGCCCTGGAACTCAATCACGCAGCACCTCAACATATCCTCCAAAATCTGGATAACACGCTCGGACAGACCATCTGACTGAGGATGATAAGATGTACTGAAATTCAACCGTGTACCCAAAGCTTGATGCAAACACTGCTAGAAACACGATGTAAACCTCGGATCCCTATCCGACACAATCGACTTTGGCACACCATGCAGCCGCACAATCTCAGCAATGTACAGCTCCGCAAGCTTATCCAAAGAATACGTAGTATGCACAGGCAAGAAATGCGCACACTTCGTCAGGCGATCCACAATCACCCACACCGAATTCTTCTTCGATGGAGACAAAGGTAAACCAGATACAAAATCCATGGTAATCCTTTCCCACTTCCATTCAGGGATTCTCAACGGTTGCAACAACCCTGAAGGAACCTGATGCTCAGCCTTAACTCGCTAACACACCATGCACTTGCTTACAAACTCAACAACATCCTTCTTCGGACCCACCCAATAGTACTCATCACGAAGATCACGATACATCTTAGTACTACCAGGGTGCATAGCAAAAGGACTACTATGACCTTCAGTCAGAATAGCACGCCTCAACTCAGCATCATTGGGCACTACTATCCGACTCCCAAAACACAACACTCCATCATCATTAAAGCAGAAATCCGAAGGCCTACCCTCCGCGATATCCTGAACATGAGGCACCAAGGAATGCGCACACTTCGTCAGGCGATCCACAATCACCCACACCGAATTCTTCTTCGATGGTGACAAAGGTAAACCAGATACAAAATCCATGGTAATCCTTTCCCACTTCCATTCAGGGATTCTCAACGGTTGCAACAACCCTGAAGGAACCTGATGCTCAGCCTTAACTCGCTAACACACCATGCACTTGCTTACAAACTCAACAACATCCTTCTTCGGACCCACCCAATAGTACTCATCACGAAGATCACGATACATCTTAGTACTACCAGGGTGCATAGCAAAAGGACTACTATGACCTTCAGTCAGAATAGCACGCCTCAACTCAGCATCATTGGGCACTACTATCCGACTCCCAAAACACAACACTCCATCATCATTAAAGCAGAAATCCGAAGGCCTACCCTCCGCGATATCCTGAACATGAGGCACCAAGGAATGCGCACACTTCGTCAGGCGATCCACAATCACCCACACCGAATTCTTCTTCGATGGTGACAAAGGTAAACCAGATACAAAATCCATGGTAATCCTTTCCCACTTCCATTCAGGGATTCTCAACGGTTGCAACAACCCTGAAGGAACCTGATGCTCAGCCTTAACTCGCTAACACACCATGCACTTGCTGACAAACTCAACAACATCCTTCTTCAGACCCACCCAATAGTACTCATCACGAAGATCACGATACATCTTAGTACTACCAGGGTGCATAGCAAAAGGACTACTATGACCTTCAGTCAGAATAGCACGCGTCAACTCAGCATCATTGGGCACTACTATCCGACTCCCAAAACACAACACTCCATCATCATTAAAGCAGAAATCCGAAGGCCTACCCTCCGCGATATCCAGAACATGAGGCACCAAGGAATCATCCAACAACTACTTTTCCTTGATCAACTGAACCAAAGATGGTTTCACTTGCAACTCAGCCACAAGACCACCATCACGCGAAATACTCAAACTGGCAAACATAGCCCTCAACTCAACAGCTACCTTCCTACTCAAGGCATCCGCCACAACATTAGCCTTCCCAGGGTGATACTCAATCGTCAAATCATAATCCTTGAGCAACTCCACCCAACGTCGCTGCCTAAGATTCAACTCCTTCTGAGACATCAGATACTTCAAACTCTTGTGATCAGTGTACACAGTACACTTCTCACCATACAGGTAATGTCTCCAGATCTTCAAAGCAAAAACCACTGCAGCCAACTCAATGTCATGTGTAGGATAATTGCGCTCATGCACTTTCAACTGCCGCGATGCATAAGCCACCACCTTACCCTCTTGCATCAACATACATCCCAAACCAACATAGGACGCATCACTATACACCATAAACTCTTTCCCTGATTCAGGTTGAACCAAGATAGGATCTTGCGTCAATGCTGCCTTAAGCTTCTCAAAAGCCTGATGTCTCGCTTCCGTCCATTCATACTTAACATCCTTCTGCAACAACTTTGTCAAAGGTGCAGCAATCTTAGAAAACCCATCCACAAACCTCCGGTAGTATCCCGCCAAACCAAGGAAACTACGAACTTCATGAACAGACTTAGGAACCCTCCAATTCATCACCGCCTCAATCTTCTGAGGATCAACACGAATCCCTTCAGCAGAAACCACATGCCCAAGAAACACCACTTCACTTAACCAAAACTCGCACTTGCTCAGCTTGGCATAAAGCTGATTCTCCAACAAAGCTTGCAACACAATCCTCAAATGCTCTTCATGCTCCTCCTCAGTACGCGAGTACACGAGGATATCATCAATGAACACCACAACAAACTTATCCAGGTATTCATGAAACACACGATTCATCATGTCCATGAAAGCTGCAGGAGCATTTTTCAAACCAAACGGCATCACAAGGAACTCATAATGCCCATACCTTGTCCTGAAAGCTGTCTTAGGCACATCCACATCCTTTACCTTCAACTGGTAATACCCTGACCTCAAGTCAATCTTAGAGAACACAGCTGCTCCCCGAAATTGATCAAAGAGATCATCAATTCTCGGCAAAGGATACCGATTCTTGATAGTCAACTTGTTCAGCTGACGATAATCAATGCACATTCTCATAGTGCCATCCTTCTTCTTCACAAACAAGAGCGGTGCACCCCAAGGTGACACACTCGGCCGAATGAACCCACGATCAAGCAACTCTTGCAACTGCGTCTTCATCTCCTTCAACTCTTTGGGTGCCATTCTATAAGGGGTAATGGACACAAGAGTTGTATTCTCATACAGCTCAATCCCAAACTCCACCTCGCGATTAGGAGGTAACCCAGGCAACTCCTCAGGAAACACACCAGGAAACTCTCGCACAGTCCTGATATCTTGCACACGCAACTCCTTAGAGCTAGGATTCATCACAAAAGCTAGATAAGCTTCACAACCTTGCCTCAGCATCCGGCTCACCTCCAATGTAGACACCACATTGGCAAGAAACTTCACATTCTCACCAACCACAACTACCTCATAATCATCCGCAAGCTTCAACGAAACTCGCTTATTCTCGCAATCCACAACAGCTCGATGCTCAGCAAGCCAATCCATACCAAGGATTACATCAAAACCATAAAAAGGCAACTCCATAAGGTCAACATGAAAAACATGATCTTGAACAACCAAAGGACATCTTCTATAAAGCTTTCGAGTAACAACAGTCTCACCAAAAGAACTAGTGACACGCACACCAACATCCAAAGACTCAACAGGCAAACCAAGCAATTTAGCATGCTCACGCAATATGTATGAGTGCGTAGATCCAGAATCAATCAAGGAAAGTAATGACAAGGATTGCAAAGTAAAAGTACCTGCGATCACATCCGCGTCATTCCTTCCCTCCCGCTGAGCATACACATTGGCTTGGCCACCACCCTCAGGCTGAATAGCCACAACATGAGCCACACCCCGACCACCTTCCTCTCTCCGCTGGAAGTTACCACGGCCGCACCCACGACCTCTCTGCGGTGCAGCAACAACAGGAGCCCGCACTTGGCCACCAGCCAACATAGGACACTCTCTCCTCATGTGATCCGTAGATCCACAGTTCCAGCACACATTACCAGCTGCCACAACAGGAACTTGCACCTCCCTCACAGCACGAGGACAATCACGTTTCATATGGCCACGCGAACAACATATCCAACATGCACTCGGATCAACTCTAGCATTGCCTCCCCGAGCAGGCGCACCACCACCTTGCCTGGCTGAGGACTGATACTTCTGATCACGTCCCCTCTTGTTCCGTCCACCACCGGAACTATATTCAGCTGTTCGCTTACCAGCACTTAACCCAGCACTTTTAGCAGATAAACCCAAGTTCATCTCAATGTCCTTTGCTCGGCCCACCAGCACATCAAAATCATCATACTCGGTAGCCAGCACATACATCTTAACTTCCGTCACTAAACCATAACGGAACCTTTCACACCTCTCCCGCTCATCCGGAACAAGCTCAGGTGCGTACTAACTGAGTCGAACAAACTGGACCTCATACTCAGCCACATACATGCTCCCTTGGGTAAGAGACATGAACTCCCTCTTCTTTTCATCTAGGTACCTCACACCTAGATACCTTCTTTTGAACGCATTCTGAAAGAACGTCCAAGTTACGCTAGCTTCCGCCATCCCAGTGATAGTGGTTGTCCACCAAGTATAAGCATCATCCTGTAGCAAGGATACTACACAGCCCAGATTTTGCACATCAGTGCAACTCATCTGACCCAAGATTCTCTTGGTACCCTCTAACCAAGACTCCGAACCTTCAGCAGACAAACCCCTGAACTCAGTCCCTCCTAGACTGCGCAAACGTTCCAAGGGTAGTCTAACTCCAGCATCTCCCTGATGCACAGCTCCTTGAGCTCCAGCTACCGCTGCTTGAAAATCTCCAGCAATAGCTTGAATCAACACCGTCATGTCAGGAACAGCTTGCCCCTGACCAGCCTCAGGTCCAGCGACCCCAGCACCAGCTGCAGCTCCAGCTCCTTCACCCCCAACATCACCACCACCAGGTGGAGGAGATAAATCCACCGCACTTTCAACATTCTCCTCATTCTCATTCTCATTTTGAGTCGTAGCTCGCACATTACTCCTCAACTCTCTACGAGGTGCCATACTCTAACAATGCAATCACAATGCAATTAAACAAAGTCAGGCCCAGCAAGGTAAGCAATCCAAGTACTCCAGCTCATTTCCAATTAAAAACAATATCATTTCATTAGCTTTGATTTGGCAATGGGTACCCACAACATGCTTCATCACAGCATACACCTCAATTGCTACATATTTACAATTCACTCAACATGCTTTCACTCAACAAGCATACAAAGCATACATACTTTAATCATGCACATAATCATTACCAATTACTCGAGAACTCAGCTCTGATACCACCAAATGTAACCCCCTTAACCCGGCCTAGACGGTTGACCCGAATTAAGAAGTTTACACGGGGAAAACCAAAGTCAACCCGAAAGTCAACCTTGATTAACGATCCTTTTTTTTCTTTTTAATCTTGTCTAGATGCACATTATCCCTAGATAATATCATACAAACATCATACTCAAAGATCATAACCATTAGAGAACATTCAGGGATCCAATTGCACAAATTAGGACTTTAGGGACCAAAATGTAAATTCTAAGAATTATAAGGACTTAACCCAAATTAAAGTTACCAACTTGTAATAAATCATATTTCATGCTTCTCTGTCAAATTTCAGCTCAAATGGACATCTGAAACTCATTTAATTGCAACAACAAAGTTCAGGACTAAAATGCAAACATTTCAAAACATATAACCAACAATTTCAGTGCCCAACGGTCGAGTGTTTCGGAACAGGGGAGACACGTTCCGAAACGCGGGACCGTTCCGCAACTGGTACCGAAACAGGGCTTGGCAGAGGCCAAACCGTTTCGGAACAGTTCCTTCCGTTTCGGAACGCCCATGCCATTTCAGGCCCCCGTTCCGATACGGTAGCACCTGTTCCGAAATAGGTTGCCCAGATTGCAGAAAAATTGCTGGTTTAACACGTAATTGACCTATCTAACATGCTCCAAAAGCCACCAAAATTTACCAGCAAGTCATTCAACATACAAAGTACATAATTGCATCAACCAAACATCAACATGGCATCAATTATGAAAATCCCCAATTCTATAGGCATGCATCCTACTAAGAAACCATTCAAGCATCAATAAACCAAAACCACATCACAAAGGCCAATTACAAGTTCAAACATTAACAACATCATAAGTCCAACTTAGGGAGTCCAAAACATCTCCCAAAACAACAACATAGGTCCCCCATTGCCAAATACCCAAAAGCTAATAGTTTTAAGAAAATGTTCACCATACATGAGCTTAGATCACCACTTGGATTCTTGACTTCCTTGCTGCCCCAAAATGCACTTCAATGCTCTGCATTATTGGTTTAAGAAAAGAGAGAGCGTAAGCAAAAGCTTAGTGAGGAATGCTCATTTAAAACCACACAATAATGCATTTATAAAGCATCTTTATAAACCTTAAATCAATCATCCTTTGCACATGCACTAAAGCATTTAAAACCAGCAAATCATGCTTCAAGTTCACATCATGTCATATTGGCAACAAGTGATACATCAACATAAGATCCACACATGGACTTTTAAACACCATTGTGATCTTATAATTTCCAAGGACCACACATGGACTTTTAAACACCATTGTGTCCATAACATCACCCATGGACTTTTAAACACCATGGCAAGGACCACACAAGGACTTTTAAACACCTTTGTGTCCTTAAAAAGAATCTCCCAAGGACTTTTAAACACCTTGGAGTTCTTAAGTAACAAGGCTTACACAAGGAATTTTAACCACCTTTGTAACCTTAACCAAGAACCAACCATGGACTTTTAACCACCATGTTGTTCTTAAATAAACAAGCCTCACTCAAGGAATTTTAACCACCTTGGTGATCTTAACCAAGAACCAACCATGGACTTTTAACCACCATGTTGTTCTTAAATAAACAAGGCTTACACAAGGACTTTTAACCACCTTTGTGACCTTAACCATCACTTGCCAATATACATCATTAACCACAATATTCCACTGTTTTAAAGCATTTAACAAAGCCATAAACATCATGCATCTTTAAGCATCAAACCACATTAAAACAATGTTCAAAAACAAGGATCTCTTACCTTGAGCATCCTTCAACACATGGCTTATAATCTCAGCAAATAAACATGCTAAATATGCTTTCAAAACAGGATTTAAAACATGCAAACAAACCCCATTGCATACAACCAATCCATGGTTCATCACCAAGAGAGTTTTTCCGAAAACTTACTCTTGAGCTTAGCTAAGTTGCTTACACTTAAACTAAGCTCCCAAACCTTCAAAACATTGGTTTCAAAGCTGAAAACCAAAATCCACTCACCGATTCCGTTTCGCCACTTGCCGAAACACCAATCAAGCTTCCGGATCACCACCACTAGGATCCAAAGATAACTCCCCTATTTTAAACACATCAAAGCAGAGGATTAATGCATCATCATGCATTAATAACTTCAATGAAAGCACCTAAACTCGCTGCTCTCATCCACACTCCATTTTCGGCCACCAAACACAACCGAAAATGCATCCAAACAACTCCGCAACACTACCCAGCCAAGATCCATCAACTCTACTCATCTTTACACATCAATTAACATCCAAAAAGGATCTAACATCACCCTTATACCTCCAGCTATAACAGATCATCAAGATCACTCCAAAAGCAACCAAGAACTCAAGCTAAACTTAGGAAAATCAACCTATCCGGGATTGCATTAATTAAACCTCAATTTCTCATCAATTTAACATTCATTAAACATCAAAAAGACACCTCAAAACACTGCTTAAACAGATCATACGAATTTTAACCAAAATCAACCAAATCTTGCATTTAATAGCCAAGATCAAGAACACAACCTTAAAACCATTTATAAAACACAAATTAAGGATTGAGAACTTGGGAATTTTAGTAAAGAACTGAGAGTTTAGAGGAGAAGGACGTTCTTACCTCCAAACTTGAGTTTTCTCCCTTTTTGGAACCAAATTCTTGAAAATCCACTTAGCAAATGCAAAGGTTTTGATGAAGAGATGATTGAAGATCAAAAGAGAATTGAAATGAATTGTTTAGGTGACAAAATCAGAGGAAAATGCTCTGGAGAATTGTGTTTGGTTTGAGAGAAAAGATGAGAGAAAATGAAAATGGAAATTTGGAAAGTTAGTTAGCAAATGCCAAAATATCTTCCCTCCACTTTTCTTTTATTTAAAAACCATTAATTAATCATTTAATACTTTAGAAAAATCTGGAGAAACTCCCATTGGGTAAATAGCTCCTTAAAGATTCAAAGTTTCAATCCTTTTTAAAACAGTCTCACAGTTTTAAAAAATTACATTTTGGTCACTAACCAAAATGTCACACTTCCAAACCTCATTTTGTAAAATCGATTTCACCATACTCTTGTATATAATAAAAGAGGATTTTAAGACATTTTTCCATATTTTTAATGCAACCCGAACTAGGCTTTCCTAAATTCACTTTTATATATTCGAACCGCACTCCGACCGAACCGGTCCGAAATCAAAAACTCCTAAGCCCAAAACTGGGGCATTACAGCTTGCATCGTTGTGTTGGTGTTTTTAGAGCATGCCTCACTAAGCTATTGTGCTTACGCTCTCTTTTACCAAAAATGCAGATAATTGAGACATCTTGGGTAGCAAAGAGGCTTAAAAGAATTCGAAGAAGTATATAAGGTCAAATATGATGTTTTACGTTTACCTTAGTAATGATATATGGCAATGATATTTAATGGTTTGTTTAGGGAGATGTGGTTTGGACTCCCTTGAGGTGTAGCAAGTTATGTGTGCTCTTTTGGTTTATAGAAGGTCATTTTAATTGTTTTGTTGCTTTACCTTGCCTTTTGGGATGCTTATGGTTTGTGGTTTAAGCATGTTCTTTCATATGCCTTGCATCTTTGTGATAATTTATCAAATGCGTGCCATGAGCTTAGAGTTGAATGCTTATATGTTAGTATTTATGTTATAAACAAATTCATATGTTTTGGTGATGTTAAATGTGAGTTTGGGGCTGAATTTGGTACACATCTGGTATGGGTATCGATATTGGGGCTTGAGTATCGATACTCATAAGAAAAACTGGTGCAAAATGGTCAGGGGTATCGATACGAGTAGGAAGCGTATCGATACATCTAGGCAAAATTTGAAAGGCGTATCGATACTCGGGAATGGGTATGAATATTGTTTTCCCAAGTTTGGACACTTCCTTCCCGTGTACCGATACACGACCGTTAAAATCTGTTAAAAGCATCTTTTAAAGTTCTGAAACGTTACATTTTAGTCCCTAAACTTTGTGTATGCAATTATGTGAGGTTGGATGATTCGATTGTGATGAAATTTTGCAGAGAAGCATGAAATATGACTAATCGAACATTGGTAACCTTAAAATCAGAAATGCCCTTGTATTTTACAGAAATTAAATCTTGGTCCCTAAATGTTTAGCTTATGCAATTAAACCCCTAAATGGAATCTGATCGTTGTGTCGTTTCTTCCTATGCTCTTTGATGATCACATAGGATCTAATTTGCATATAGAAAAGATAAAAAGGAAAAAAAGTATCGCTAATCAAAGCGGCTTTAACGTGTTGGCTTCGGTTTTCACCGTGTAGCTCATTGGTTCGGGTCATCCGTCTAGACCGAACTAAGGGGGTTACAGTCCCTGTTTGTCTTGTTTGCAACTAAATGATTTGTAGTGGTTATCTTGAACTGAGTTTGTGCAAAAAATCATGTAATTAACTTAATTAAAGGATGGCAATCCCAATTTGGTAGTAACCCTTACAATTTGTTAAGTTTACAAATGGTCCCTAAATCTAGATTTGGTAATAATTAATGAATGCTCGCCTTGTCTTTCAATTCGCTGCTTGTTGATCACATAGGAATGTAACTTACATCTAGACAATATAAAAAGAAAATATAGGGTTGTTTATTGAGGTAAACCATCTCGGTTTACTTTAATATTCCTTGTGCGACACGTTCGGTTTGGTCTATCGGCCAGGCCGGGTCGAGGGGCTACAATGAGAGCCAGGTTTTGAAAGAATGGAATAATGGTAAGTTATTGGTAAGTTGATATGATGTAATTCCAAGTGAATGATGATGTTTGCTTTGCGTGATGATTGTTATTATAATGTCTTGATCAATAAATGATATTGATGTCATGCATGTTAGTTATATGTATGTGTTCAGTATATACATAAGGATGATTTGGGCTTAATCTGATTGACTGTTATGCATGGTGATTACTATATGCATGTTTGTTGAGATATGCTATGTGGTGTAAGTCTTTGAAAGATCGGGATGTCAGTAAGCTGGTATGATGGTGTTGAGAAACGAAATCTGTTGATTGTTATGAACGGTATGTGTGATGTGCTATGATTGTTTCATGCTATGATTGGGGAAAGTCAGGATACCCATTGCCTTTATTACTATAGTTAAAGTGTTATAGATTGAGTTGGAAGTCTTGGATCCTTGCTCGAAGTTGGCCTGAATGTTTTGTTTTTTGTTAGTTTATTATCATGACTTAATTATAATAGCACAATAAACCGAGGAGAGGGTAGAAATCTGTTATGATTGTTGTTGTCGTTGGGCAAGGAGTAGAGGAGTGTGTGAAGTCTCATGGGGGTTTGACGCCATGATGTAAGTACAACCTGTGTCGGTTGGGCCAGTGTTGGATGACATGGCGCTTGGGACATTGATGATGTCTAGAGATTGAGAAGTTGTTAATGCTGGAGTACATGAGACTGCAGTAGCTGTTGGACGAATGTGAGTTATTGTTAGAACGTTTATGTAATTTGGAAGTAGTTGAGCTCGAGGGTTTTTACCTGAGGTATCCATGGAGTGGATGATATGTACTAATAGGATTGTGGAACTAATGGGGTGTAATGATGCCCATAGATTGAAGATGATGTGTATCTCAGTTATGAGGAGATGTGTATAGTTTGTGGACAACTGTGATTGTGGGCGTGGAACCCGATGTTGTGTCTTGGGAGTTCTATTGAACTGTTCTTAAGGAGAAGTATCTAAAAGTTAGATACTTGGATGACAAGAAATGTGAATTCATGGCTTGGGTTCGAAATTGTAAGTTTGTAACCAAGTTTAGGGAATAGATTGTTTAGTTGAACAATGTGCTCTTACACTAGAACTGGATGTGAGACATCGATGTGATTAATTCATTTATGAATTGGTACTTGATGATAGGCTATATATGTTGTTTTTATTGTCTACACCATTTTTGACGTGTTGGTTGCACGAGCGAGGTGCACTGAGCAGAACCTGGGTTTATCAATACATGTGAGAGGTTCTAGATCTGGAAAGAGAGTTGTGGACTCTAGTTTTAACGGTAACCAGTGTAATAATAGTCATGCTACAGGGTATAGCCTGGGATGAAGTGAGGTTGTAGAAATGATGGACAAAGACCATAGGGTCAGTTTGTCAAGGTTTGAGTAGCATGTGATACCTATTAAATATGTGTATCTTGTGACCACGTGAGGCGAGATTGCCCATGTTTGATCAGTGGGGTATAGCTTTATGCGCCTGTTGTTGCTAATGTTTTTGGGAATTGTGGCTTGAACGATTGTTACAGAGGTGTTAGATGTGGGAATGCAAGTAACTAGTTCTTTTTGTGAAATTGTGGTTACGAGGAAGTTGTATAGGAGATGTCTTTTATCTATCCAAGGCCATGTGTTTACAGTTGATTTAATGGAATTTCCTTTCTATGATATTGATGTAATCCTTGGGATGAATTTGTGGACCGAGCATAGGGCTATGGTCGAGATTGGTGTTAAGCGAGTTACCTTGAAACTTTCTAATGATTACGAAGTAGTAATCGTGGGATAGAATGTGAAATTATTGTCCAATGAAATTTCGGCTCTTGAGGCGAGTTGTATGATGGAATTGGGTTATGAAGCTTTCTTAGCTTATGTGATGAATTATGGCACAATGGAGGTGCGAGTACAAGACATTCGAACAATATGTGAGTTTTTGGGTGTCTTTCCAGAGTAGTTGCTTGGTTTGCCACCAAACAAAGAGGTTGAGTTTGGCATTGAGTTGTATGAAAATACGACCCCAGTGTATATTGCTCCCTATCGGATGGCACCTAAGGAGTTGAAAGAGCTGAAGACGCAACTTCAGGATTTTCTAGATCGAGGGTTCATTAGGCCAAGTGTTTCACGTTGGGGTGCACTAGTCTTGATTATAAAGAAGAAAGATGGCACGATGCGTATGTGTATAGATTATCGGCAATTCAACAAGTTGACGATCAAGAACGTGTAGCTTTTGCCAAGGATTGATGAATTGTTTGATCATTTTCGAGATGCTTCATTTTTTTTCTAAGATTGATTTGAGATCTGGATATTATCAATTGAAGGTAAAGGATGTGGATGTGCCTAAGACAGCTTTTCGTACAAGGTACGAACATTATGAGTTTTGGGTGATGCCTTTTGGTTTGACGAATGCATCGGATGCATTCATTGACATGATGAACCGTGTGTTTCATGAGTTTTTGGATCAATTTGTGGTTGTGTTTATTGATGATATTCTCGTGTACTCTCGTACCAAGGATGAACATGATAAGCATTTGCGCATTGTGTTGCAAGTGTTTTTGGAAAATTAGCTTGATGCCAAGTTAAGTAAGTGTTAGTTTTGGCATAGATAAGTTGTCTTTCTTGGACATGTGGTGTCGGCCGAAGGAATCGAGGTTGAACCACATAAGATTGAGGCGATGATGAACTGGAAGACGCCTAAATCGGTGATGGAAGTTCATAGTTTCCTTGGTTTGGCGGGCTACTATCGGCAGGTTTTGGATGGGTTTTCTAAGATTCCTGCTTCGTTAACCAAGTTGTTGCAAAGGAATGTTTGGTTTGAGTGGTTTAATGTTAGGCAACAAGCTTTCGAGAGGTTGAAGGAAGCTTTGACGCAAGCTCCTGTCTTGATTCAACCTGAATCGGGTAAGGAGTTTGTAGTTTATAGTGATGCATCGTATACTGGTTTGGTATGTGTGCTGATGCCAGGTGGGAAGGTTGTGGCGTATGCATCTATGCAATTAAAGGTGCACGAGCGCAACTATCCTACTCATAACGTAGAAATTCTTGTTATTTTGTTTGCTTTAAAGATTTGGAGGCATTACCTTTATGGTGAGAAGTGTGTGGTTTATACGAATCATAAGAGTTTGAAATATCACCCTGGAAAGGCCAATGTTGTGGCAATAAAAATGGTTGGAGTTGCTTAAAGTTTACGACTTGACAACAGAGTATCGCCCTGGAAAGGCCAATGTTGTGGTTGATACCTTGAGTAGGAAGGTGGATGTAGAGTTGAGGGCGATGTTTGCTTGATTGAGTATATCGCGAGATGGTGTATTGATAGCTGAGTTACAAGTGAAACTTTAGAACTAGTGTTTTGATATAATTATTGAAAAATGTTTTGGACTAATTTGAAAAGAATTTAAAACATGTTTTTAAGTCCAAACAACTTGAAAATATTTGAGGTATTTAAAAAGGTTTTTGGCAAAGTTTAGAATGTTTTAAAGTACTCAAACTAACTTTTCAGCTCTATCGTACCGATACGGTATACCTCGTATCAATACCTTTTACTCTAGTTTTTATTCTGCCAAAACTTGTATCGATATCAGCTTGCTCGTATCGATACGGATAGGGGTGGTACCGACACGCCTTTAACGCGTAACGATCCTTATTTTAACAAACCCAACAACTATTTCCCAACAGACTTTTAAAGTACAGACCGTATCGATACGCTTAGGTTAGTTCTGAAGAAGGGACTACCGATACGGGTCCCCGTGTACCGATATGCTAGGCAGCAGAACTGCATTTCTGGTGGGAAATAAAGTCTCCAACGGCTCCAATTCATCCTCAATGTTTGTCAACGCTTACAAACTCAATTAGGAGTATAAAAGGGACCTCCAAGCATCAAGAGAAGACTAATGCTTCAATTGTGAAACATCATATAATAAAAAATATGTCTTAGTGCCTAATTGTCAATTTCTTGTTTAGACAAACACTAGTGAGCTAAAATTGTCATATTTGCTCAAGTGTTCTACATTTTGAGCGAGTGCTTAGATTTGCAAACACATACCTATTAGAGGGTTTTCTTGTTTGCTTTGAATTTCTCTTTTAAAGAGTGTTTACTCAATATATGGGTAGAAAGCATTGAGGGTTGTAAAGGTTGCCTCTTTAGCCTATAAAGGGGACAAAATTCATACTGAATTTGTTTGAAATCCTTGGTAGGAAGCTAAGGTACTGGATGTAGGCTTTGGTTAGAAAGCCAAACCACTCTGAATCATTGTGCAAAACTTCTATCTTTTTGCTTCCACCACTATCACCCAATATTCCACTTCTCCACACCTTGGCGAGCAATTTGATTGAAGGAAATCGAGCACCATAAAACATCACAATTGGTATCAGAGCGAGACTCAATCGAAGAGGATTAACATCTTATTAAGGTGATCCGAGAAGCTCGATACAATATATCAACCAACTGATCAAATGACGCAATCTATCGACAAGCCACCATTTTTCGACGAAATACACTATGCCCATTGGAAGACAAGAATGATGTATTTCATAAAGTCCAAGGACTACAAGATTTGGGAAATGGTAGAAGATGGTTCGTTCGTGTCACAACGAAGGAAGGCAGATTGGAGCGCGGATGATCACAAGAAGATGGAGCTTAATTGCAAAGCCTTGCACATCATCTTTTGTGCATTGAGCCCAAACATCTACGAGAAGATTTCTTTTTGTGAAGATGCCAAGGAGGTATGAGACAAGCTTGAAGTCACAAACGAAGGAATCAATGAAGTAAAGGAGACCAAGATCGGACTCCTCAACCACGAGTATGAAAACTTCAAGATGGATCCGAAAGAGGACATTGAGAAGATGTTCGATAAGTTCTCCACAATCACCAATGGACTTAAAGGTTATGGAGAAGCCATCCCGACAGAGAAACTTGTTCAAAATCTCATCTACTCCCTTCCCGAGTCATGGGACTCAAAAAGGACCGCCATCATCGAAGCCAAGAATCTCAAGACTTCAAAGCTTGATGAGCTCATGGGGTCACTTCTCGCTCACCAAATAATGAAAAAAAAAACAAAGAAGATGAGAAGAAGAAGGAAGATATTAGAGCTATGGGGGAGAAGAAATTCAAAGGGGTTGGCATCAACACAAATGTCATTGCTCTCAAATCCTCCACATGCCATCATGTAGATTCAAGTGAGGAGGAAAGTGAAGATGAAGAGATGACCTATCTCTTCAATAAATTCACCCGGTTCATGAAGAATGAAATGAAAAAATCTTAGCATGAATCGAAGAAGAAGATGAAGGAATTCCATAAGTCCAACAAGAAGGGATCATCTTCAAAGCAAGCATATGTGGCCACATGGAGTGATTAAGACTCCACCGATGACGAAGTAGCCCACCTATGTTTGATGGCCCTCAATGAGGGGGAGGTAACTTCTAACTCATCTATGATGAATTGGTTTTCGAATTCAAGGCTTCATTTTCAAAAAACAAAAAAAAATGATTTCAAAGTTGAAAAATGAAAATGATTTTATTTTGAAAACCAATTTGAGTTTGAAGCAAAATTGAAGGATTTTGAGCAGCGAGTTTCACATTTGCAAAACTTGCTTCAAACAATGGAAAAGGATCATCAACAAGAAATTGATGATCTTAAAAAGGAAAAAGATTTGATTTCTAATGAACTTCAAAAGAAAAATGATTTTGGAAAATCAAATTTTTTTTGTAAAACAATCTGGTGCCCCTAGATTTTTAAATGGAAAATGTTTTAGAAGTGTTTGGGTTCCAAAAGAACTAATCACTTCACATAAAAATGATGAAATTGAAAAATGGATTCCTAAGGGGACTACATTTTGTGCTACTAACGTTTATGGATCCAAAGTAATTTGGATACAAAAATTTGTATGATTGGCTTGATTAGTTGTGATGAAGGTGTTCAACAAGTCCAATTTTTAGGGGGAGCTCCATTCACACAAAGGATGAACACTTGAAGAAGGAAGGCTTCACATCCTCCCTTGGATTCAAGTGTGGTAAAATTTTCTAGTTGTCTTTTGTTTTTAATTAGATTATCTTTATTTACAACTAGATAATCATATATGTTTGTTAAACTAACAGTGCTTGATGCTATGAGTAAGGGGGAGCCATTTTAAAATCAAAATTCTTATCTATGTCAATTTTTAGTAACCTCCTAAAGTATTTTGAACTTAAAGTCATTTAAATTCTTTTTTGATATAATAAAAAGGCAATAAATAATTTTGAAAAAAATGCATTTTTAAATGAATCAGAGGGCGCTTTACTTACTTTGAAAATTTTTCATCTCTTATTCAAATTTTCAAACTTGAAGGGGGAGAAATCTCAAACAATTTTTCAAGTTGGTTTTATTATATCAAAAAGGGGGAGATTGTAGAACTAGTGTTTTGATATAATAATTGAAAAATGTTTTGGACTAGTTTGAAAAGAATTTAAAACATGTTTTTAAGTCCAAAAAACTTGAAAAAAAAGTTTGAGGTATTTAAAAAGGTTTTTGGAAAATTTTGGAATGTTTTAAAGTATTCAAAACTGACTTTCCAGCTCTACTGTACTGATATGGTATACCCCGTATCGATACCTTTTACTCCAGTTTTGATTCTGCCAAAACTCATACCGATACAGGCTTGCCCGTATCGGTACGGATAGGGGTCGTACCAATACGGATTTAAAGCGTATCGATCCCTGTTTTAACAAACCCCAACAACTATTTCCCAACAGACTTTTAAAGTGCATATCGTACCGATACGCTTCCTAGCGTATCGTTACGCTTAGGCTGGCAAGAGCTCAATGGCTAGTTCTAAAGAAGGGCGTACCGATACGAGTCCTCGTGTATTGATACGGTAGGTAGTAGAACTGCCTTTATGGTGGGAAATAAAGTCTCCAGCAGCTCCAACTCAACCCTAACATTCCTCAACGGCTACAAACTCAATTAGGAGTATAAAATGGACCTCCAAGCATCAAGAGAAGACTAATGCTTCAATTGTCAAACATCATATGATCAAAAATATGTCTTAGTGCCTAATTGTCAATTTCTTGTATAAACAAAGACTAGTGAGCCAAAATTGTCATATTTGCTCAAGTGTTCTAGGTGTTAGGTGAGTATTTAGATTTGCAAACACATACCTATTAGAGGGATTTCTTGTTTTCTTTGAATTTCTCTTGTGAAGAGTGTTTACTCATGTTTTGGGTAGAAAGCTTTGAGGGTTGCTGTAACCCCCTCAGCTCGGTCTAGACGTTTAACCTGAACTATGAAGATTATAAGGGGAAAACCAAAGTCAACCCGAAATTCAACCTTGATTTACGAACCTTATTTTTCCTTTTTATCTTCTCTAGATGCATATTATTAACATATAAATTTAGCAAAGCGATTAAGTGGAATTGGCGCAGCGATCAGGTTCAATTACGGTTCAATTGCATACATTTGACTTTTAGGGACTAAACTGTAAATACCATTAAATTGAGGAACTTTCATGATTCTAATGTTATCAATCCTCAATTAGTCAGGTAACATGCCATCATGTCAAAATTCAGCTCAAGCAGATCAACCAAAAACATTCAATTGCACGCACAATATTCAGGGACCAAAATGCAACATTTCCAAACCTTAAAAGATACTTTTAACTGAAATTTAACTACACGTATCGATACACATGGCTCTGTATCGATACGCGGGAAGACATCAGCTAAAGAAGATTTAAGCATATCGAAATGCTTCCTCACGTATCGGTACTACCTTCAAACTTGGCCTAGGCGTATCGATACACGGGCAATCCGTTTCGATACCCCTGTATAGAAATACCTCATTTTGCCTTAGTGTATCGATATGTTTCCCCGTGTATCGATACGCATACCAAATTGGCTTCAACCAACTTCATTTAAACATACCAAATCACATTCAAACAAGCTCAAATCATGCATACAAGATATACTCTATCTAATAAACTTTTAAACACCATCAAACAACAAATCATACTCATCAACCACTTCATATCATGACAGCATTTAACTATTCTAGCATGCTTAAGATATCAAGCTATTACAAGGGTAAAACACCACAAGCAAGCCTTAGAACCATATAAAGGCCAAACAAAAGTCCACAATCAGAAACTAAACATGCTAATAACAACAAACATCTCCAACCAAAATCAGAAAGTAGAAGTCCCACCCATTGCCACTTGTTACACTAAGGACGAATCACATACATCTTTTTAACAAAGTGTAGAACTAATGTTTTGATATAATAATTGAAAAATGTTTTCGACTGTTTAAAAAGTATTTAAAACATTTCCCAAGTCCAAATATATGTTTAGGGAATTTTTCAAAAAGGTTTTTCATGTTTTCAAAGGCCAATTTTCACAAAATTGTCCTAGTGTTTCGAAACACCTTAGGGCGTTTCGAAACAGGTGCCTCTAGTGGCCAAAACGTTTCGATATTCGTATCGAAACGGGGCCAGCGTTTCGAAACAGGCTAGGCCGTTTCGATACGCCCACGTGGCACTGACCACAACGGTCATAAACCCCAACGGCTCTTTCCCAACTAACTTTTAAATGCAGGTCGTTTCGATACGGGCTTAGAGCGTTCCGATACGCGTTCCGAAACGGCAAGGGGGTGTTCCGAAACGGGTACCCTGACAGACTGCAACGGCTCTTTCTATATTGAGGGTGTTTCGAAACGGCTTCGAGCGTTTCGAAACGGGGAGCTGCAGAACTGCATTTATGGAGGGAATTAAAGGCTCCAACGACTCTATTTCAACCCCAACGGTCCTAAACGGCTATAAACTCAATTGGGAGTATAAAAGGGACCTCCAAGCATCAAGAGAAGGCTAATGCTTCAATTGTCAATCAACAAATGATCAAGAAATTGTCTTAGTGCTTAAAGTGTCATTTCTTGTATAGACAAACACCAGTGAGCCAAAATTGTCAAATTTGCTCAAGTGTTTTAGGTTTTGGGTGAGTGCTTCATTGTGCAAACAAACACCTATTAGAGGGTTTATGTTTGCTTTATTTATCTCTTTGTAAAAGAGGGTTTTGATCAAGGCTTTGGGTAGAAGCTTGATCGGTTGTAAGGGTTTCCTCCTAATCCTAGAAAAGGGGACGAATCAATTAGTGGATTGATTGAGAAATCCTTAGTGGGAAGCTAAGGTAGTGGATGTAGGTGCTTGTTAGAAGGCCGAACCACTATAAATCATTGTGTCTTTAATCTTTCTAGCTTCCTCAACCCTTCCACCCAAATATCCACCTCTCCACCACTTGGTGAGCTAAATTGGTTGATCGAATCGAGCTCCACACAACACAACAATTGGTATCAGAGCTTGGCTCAATTGGTGAGGATTAACATCCTATTGAGAAGATCCGGCAAGCTCGATCAACATTTCATCAACCGGCTCAAATGGCGCAATCCATCGACAAACCGCCTTTCTTCGACGGAGACCACTATGCCCATTGGAAGACAAAGATGAAGTTCTTCATCAAATCAAAAGATTACAAGCTATGGGATGTAGTTGAAGATGGCCCGTTCGTGCCTAAAAGAAATAAAGCGGAGTGGAGTGCCGACGATCGCAAGAAGATGGAGCTTAATTGCAAAGCCTTGCACATCTTGTTTTTTGCATTTGTTCCATCCATCTATGAGAAGATGTCTTCTTGTGAGAGTGCCAAGGAGGTATGGGACAAGCTTGAAGTCACATACGAGGGGACAAATGAAGTCAAGGAGACCAAGATTGGGCTCCTAACCTTGGAGTATGAGAACTTCAAAATGGATCCGGAAGAGAACATCGAGAAGATGTTTGATAGGTTCTCCACCATCACCAATGGTCTTAAAGGTTATGGAGAAGCCATCCCGGAGGAGAAGCTTGTTCGAAAGCTCATCTACTCACTTCCCGAGTCTTGGGACTCAAAGAGGACCGCCATCATCGAAGCCAAAAATTTGAAGACTTTGAAGCTTGATGAACTCATGGGGTCACTCCTTACTCATCAAATCATGAAGAAGAATAAAGAGGATGAGAAGAAGAGGGAAGAAATTAGAGCTATGGGAGAGAAGAAAATCAAAGGGCTTGGCATCAATGCTAGTGCCATGGCTCTCAAATCCTCCACTTGCCATCATGTCTACACAAGTGAAGAGGAGGATGAAGATGAAGAGATAGTTCATCTCTTCAAGAAGTGTGCCCCTTTCATGAAGAAAGCCTTGAGAGAGCTTGAACGAGAACCTAAAAGAAAGGAGAGGGCAAGCACTTCAAGCCATAAGAAGAAGGCACATGTGGCTACTTGGAGTGATGAGGACTCCACCGACGATGAACAAGCCAACCTTTGCCTTATGGCCATCGAAGAAGATTCAAGGGTAACTTCTAATTCATCTACTTCATGTTCTTACACTTTTGATGAATTACAAGATGCCTATGATGAATTGGTTTTAGATTTTAAAAGCCACATTTTGAAAAACAATAAATTGGTTTCAAAGTTAAAAATTCAAAATGATTTGCTTTCTAAAACCAAACTTGAACTTGAAGCAAAACTTGAAGAGTTTGAACTAAAATGTCTTGATTTACAAAAATTGCTTCAAAATGTTCAAGTAGAAAAAGATTTGATTTCCAAAGAACTTGAAAAGAAAAACAATTTTGGAAAATCAAATTTTTATGTTAGACAATCTAGTGCCCCTAGATTTATGAATGGAAAATGTTTTAGAAGTGTTTGGGTCCCAAAAGGACTAACCACTTCAACTAAAAAGGATGAAATTGAAAAATGGATTCCTAAGGGGACTAAATTTTGTGCAACTAACGTTTATGGATCCAAAGCAATTTGGATACCAAAAATTACTTGATTGTCTATTGTAGGTGTGATGGAGATGTTCAACAAGTCAAACATTGAGGGGGAGCTCCATACACACAAGAAAGAACACTTGAAGAAGGAAGGCTTCACATCCTCCCTTGGGTTCAAGTGTTGGTAAAATTTCTAGTTGTTTTGATTTTATTAGTCTTATTTTTATTTAATTCAACTAGATGATCAGATATGTTGTGACTAACATTTCAATGATGCCTTGAGTAAGGGGGAGCCATTTTAAAACCAAATTCTTTTTTGTCAAAATTTTACCTCTATTGTTATTTTTGAACTTAATGTTTTAAATTCTTTTTGATATAACAAAAAGGGGGAGAAATGGTTTGAAAAATTGAATTTTCAAATGAATAAGGGGGAGCTTCATTTGATTTCATATCTTTAGTCTCTTATTCACATTTTTAAAGTTAAAGGGGGAGAATCCCAAACAATTTTTCAAGAGAGTTTTATTATATCAAAAAGGGGGAGATTGTAGAACTAATGTTTTGATATAATAATTGAAAAATGTTTTGGACTGTTTAAAAAGTATTTAAAACATTTCCCAAGTCCAAATATATGTTTAGGGAATTTTTCAAAAAGGTTTTTCATGTTTTCAAAGGCCAATTTTCACAAAACTGTCCTAGTGTTTCGAAACACCTTAGGGCGTTTCGAAACAGGTGCCTCCAGTGGCCAAAACGTTTCGATACTCGTATCGAAACGGGGCCAGCGTTTCGAAACAGGCTAGGCTGTTTCGATACGCCCACGTGGCACTGACCAAAACGGTCATAAACCCCAACGGTTCTTTCCCAACTAACTTTTAAATGCAGGTCGTTTCGATACGGGCTTAGAGCGTTCCGATATGCGTTCCGAAACGGCAAGGGGGTGTTCCGAAACGGGTACCCTGACAGACTGCAACGGCTCTTTCTATATTGAGGGTGTTTCGAAACGGCTTCGAGCGTTTCGAAACGGGGAGCTGCAGAACTGCATTTATGGAGGGAATTAAAGGCTCCAACGACTCTATTTCAACCCCAACGGTCCTAAACGGCTATAAACTCAATTGGGAGTATAAAAGGGACCTCCAAGCATCAAGAGAAGGCTAATGCTTCAATTGTCAATCAACAAATGATCAAGAAATTGTCTTAGTGCTTAAAGTGTCATTTCTTGTATAGACAAACACCAGTGAGCCAAAATTGTCAAATTTGCTCAAGTGTTTTAGGTTTTGGGTGAGTGCTTCATTGTGCAAACAAACACCTATTAGAGGGTTTAAGTTTGCTTTATTTATCTCTTTGTAAAAGAGGGTTTTGATCAAGGCTTTGGGTAGAAGCTTGATCGGTTGTAAGGGTTTCCTCCTAATCCTAGAAAAGGGGACGAATCAATTAGTGGATTGATTGAGAAATCCTTAGTGGGAAGCTAAGGTAGTGGATGTAGGTGCTTGTTAGAAGGCCGAACCACTATAAATCATTGTGTCTTTAATCTTTCTAGCTTCCTCAACCCTTCCACCCAAATATCCACCTCTCCACCACTTGGTGAGCTAAATTGGTTGATCGAATCGAGCTCCACACAACTCAACACAAAGCCTTGGATTCCTCTTGCTTTTGGGCTGCCTTGAAATGTTCAATTTTCTGCATTGATGAAACAAATGAGCGTAAGCATATAGCTTAGTGAGGACCGCTAACCACATTCACCAATGCATTTAACATAATTTCTAAAAGCACCAATTTTATCACATGCTTTCTCATAAACCATGTCTTCTCAAGACAACAATGCATTTAATAAACACAAGCTCATATGCATCACTTAAAAACAACAATTAAACTATTGCTCATGTTTTACCAAGCATCTCATGCTTCACATTATACATTTTCATTATATTGGCTCACAAGTGATAGTCCTTAAACCATTTCAACACAAGATACAATCGGATACGCGGATTACAAGCATTGTCCCACAGGCTTCATACACACTACCGGATTACACAAGGCTCACACATGAGAGCAACCCTCCATCGTTGTGACACCGTTGGTGGAGTATAACGGTACAATCTCAACCCATCAACAGCACTCATCGGTAGTTGTATAATTCCACTAACGATAGCATGGGACACATAATACAAGATCCACGCATGGAATTACAAACCACCATTGTGATCTTAACTTCAATCGTTAGGGTACTTGGATGGAGTATACGGTACAATCACAACCCATCGACATCCAAGGCGACTTTATTCAAGGTGCACCCAATCCTATAGCCGGCTAACTATATCCGATTAAAGTAATCAAAAACCATTTTCATCACTTGCCAATATAATCATTTAACCACATGAATCCACTGTTTTACAAGAATTACCACAATGCCATTTCCACAAGCATCACATGCTTAATATCATATGCTTTCAACACATGAAAACCAAGGATCACTTACCTAGTGCGTCCTTAACATAATGACATTAAATTCCAGCATTAAACCATGCTTAAAAACAGTAAACAAATCCACACTTACTTCAAGTGCAATTTCATCAAACATAACACAATTCCAAGAGAGGGATTACCGAAACACTTACACTTGAGCTTAGTTAAGTGTATCAAACTCACACTAAGCTCCCAAGACCACGTTTAAAGCGTTACAAAGCAGGAAATTGTATTTCTACTCACCGATACGCGAAGCCTTGTTCGCCAACACGGAAATTATACCTCTAGAGCCTCCAAAATGACCTCGTTCGCTATCGGATCAAGATCCCCTGTTTTCACATCATCAAAACAGAGATCTAAATGAATTCTAACACCAGCAACAATTCAAAAACTCGTTGGTCACCCAAACTACACCAAAATACCCATCCAAAACAACTGAAAACTCAATCAATTGCTTCCTAAACAAAGCCCAGCCAACATACATCACTTCCAAAGCATTATAAACATCAAAACACATTTAACAAACATCCTAACCCAACCTTATACCTCCAGCAAGCAAGAATCCACCATTTCATCCCAAAATCTCACCTAAAATAATAAAGAACTTCAAGGATCTCAAGGATTTCAGGATCTATGTTATTAACAACTCATTTTAACATATAAATCAACTTAAAACTCAATTAAAATCAACACAAAATAGAACCTAACTCAACAAGTCTGAAAAGTAAGATTCCAACCATAATTTCACAAGATTTTGATCTCCAATCAAAACTATATTGAAAACTCAACCAAAAATAGCATTTAGAAGCCAAATATCTTGGGAATTTCAATAAAGAACTTAGATTAGAGGTTGAGAACGAGATTTACCTCCAATCCTTGCTTCTCTCAATGAATGACAAATTTTCCTTAGTGAAATCTTGAAGAACTAAGAGAGATTTCTTGAAAATGATTTAGGAAATGTTGAGAGAGTTTTGGGAAGTATGAATTCTAGAAAAAGATGAGTGTGTGTTTGGCTGAAAATGAGAAAGATTTTGGTAGTTACGTAATTGAAATCAAATTGACTTAAAGCCCCCTAAAGATTCTAAGATTTTGTCCTCCAGCTTAAAAATCACATTTTTCCCAATTTTGAAACTTTACAATTTGGTCACTACTCAAAATGTCCCATTTCCGAAATCCATTTTGTAAAATTGACTTGACCAACCCATTAAACATATTTTTAAGGGATTTTAGAAATTTTTATCACAATTTTATCCTATACCGATCCTTGATTTCCTTAAATCGCCTTACACGATTCGAACCGTTCTCGACCGGTCCCATCCGATGTGTAAACATCTAGGCCCAAAACCAGGATGTTACAGTTGTAAAGGTTGCCTCCTTAGCCTAGAAAAGGGGACGCAATTCATAGTGAATTTGTTTGATATCCTTGGTAGGAAGCTAAGGTAATGGATGTAGGCTTTAGTTAGAAAGCCGAACCACTATAAATCATTGCGCAAAACTTCTATCTTTTTGCTTCCACCATCATCACCAAATATTCTTTAGTGCCTCATGTTCAAGACATAGCAAATGGTAACACAACAGATTTTTGTTTCAACGATGATGGTGTTTTGTGCTTTAAAAGTTGAATAGTTGTGCCAGAGGATGTTGAGATGAGGCTCACTTTTTTAAATGAGGCTCATAGCAGTCCTTTTGTTATGCATCATGGTTGTACAAATATGTATCCTAGATTGAAAGATGAGTACTATTATGTTGGGTTGAAGAAGGATGTTGTTGAATTTGTGAGTAAGTGTATGGTTTGCCAGCGTTTGAAAGCTGAGCATCAATTTCCTTTTGGGTTTTTGCAACCTTTGAGAATACCATAATGGAAATGGGAGAGGATTACAATGGATTTTTTGTCTGGTTTTCCTTTGAACTTGTCAAAGAAAAACTCCATTTGGGTGATTGTAGACCGCCTTACGAAGTGTGCACATTTCTTAGTTGTGCATGCTACGTATACATTGAATAAGCTAGCAGAACTTTACATTGCCGAGATAGTGTGTTTGCATGGTGTACCTAATTCTACAGTGTTGGATAGAGATATGACGTTTACAGTGAGGTTTTGGGAGTGTCTACATCAAGCGTTGGGTACGCGTTTGAATTTCAGTACCTCATATCATCCTCAGACAGATGGTCACTCTGACTGAGTTATCCAAGTGCTTGAGTATATGTTGAGGTGATGTATTATTGATTTTCAAGGTTCTTGGGAGAAACAATTACCTTTGGTGGAGTTTGCCTATAATAATAGTTTTCAAGCGAGTATACAAATGGCTCCGTATGATGTTGTATGAAAGAAAGTGTAGAATGTCTCTTTGTTGGGCGGAGGCGGGGCAAAAGGTTGTTTCCTTTCCGGATTTGCTTAAGGGAACGACTTAAAAGGTGAAGCTTTTTTGTGATCGGTTAAAGTCAGATCGCGTGTTTTTGAAGGTATCGTCTTGGAAGAAGGTGATGAGGTTTGGACGTGGTAATCTTAGTCCAAGGTTTATTGGACGTTATGAGTTTGTGGAGCGTGTTGGTCTTGTTGCATATCGGTTGAGGTTGCCTCCCAAGGTTGAGAAAATTCATGACATGTTTCATGTTTCAGTGTTGCGAAGGTATAGATCGTATTCGTCGCATGTTATGCATGTTGAGAAGATTGAGTTTAATATGGATTTGTCTTATGATGAGGAACCAGTTGGGATTCTGGATTCTAGTAGCAAATTTCTTCGTGGCAAGACGATTGAACTTGTTAAGGTATTGTGGCGACATCGAGGAGGTTAAGAGGCCACGTGGGAAAGCAAGGTGGACATGTTGAAGCAGTTTCCGTACCTTTTTCCTTCAGGTAAAATTTTGAGGACAAAATTTTCTAAGAGGGGGGAGTTGTAACGCCTCGGTTTTGGACCTTGAGGCTTTAAAGGCGGTTTACGGTCTGATGAATCTAGATTAGAGATCCAGGTCAGTTCGGAGTCGGTCCAGGGAAAACTTGGTTCGGGATGTGAAAAATTATGTGAAAATTTTATAAAAATTTGTATGAATATATATTGAGGGAAAGTGAAGTTAATTTTGGAAAATGATTTTTGAAAGTCGACATTTCGGTTTGGTGACTAAAATGTAAAAATTGCAAGTTTCGTTTTAATGGCGAAATTAAAGAGAGCCAAAACTTAGAATCCTTAGGGAGCTATTACACCAAGGTGTTATCAGATATTCCCTTGTTTTGTGTTGTTAAAAGATTTAATCAATTGATTTAATAAAAAAAGCTTTATTAAAAGAGATTTTAAAAGGATAAACATTTTCTTACGTAACTACTTTTCTCTCAACTTTTCCAGCAGCCAAACTCTCTTTTCATCACTAAAATCTCCAGATAAATATCTCATTTCATCTACTTTTGATTCCTAAATGATGCTCATGGATTTCTATAACAACTAGCTAGAGTTTTCTTAAGGATTTCATCAAAATCATTGCAAATCAAGGGGAAAGCTTGTGTTAGAGGTGATCTTTCTTTTCTCTCCTCTAATTAAGGTTATTTATTGAAATTCCCAAGTCTTTGGCTCTCCAGTTTTGATTAATAACAAGATTTTCTAATTCAATTGATGAAAATTGCTAAATTAATCTTTGTAAGATATTTTTCAATATTATTGTTATGGTATTGTTTTGATCGATTTTTGGCTAATTTTAATCATAATTTAGATGTTAAATGAAGTGTAACTGAAGTTTTTATGAATGTAATCCCGAAATGAGTTGGATCTCTAATTGTTAAATTGTTAGATTTGGGGTTTTTGAGGTGTTAGTGTGAAATCTGAGTTAGAGGTATAAGGATGTGATTAGGTTGATTTTAGATGTTGATTGATGTTTAAAATTGGGTAGAAGTGTTAGATTATGGCTGGGCTGAGATTAAAGAGTGATTGAATGTGATTTCAGTTGTTTTCGGATGAGTGTTTTGGTGTTTTGGACAGAGCATCGAGATTGTTTAAGTTGTTAGTGATTTTAATGCATTATGATGCATTAATCCTCTATTCTTGTGTTGTATAAACATGTGAGAATGCATTAATCCTCAGTACTTTGTAAGCGATTTTTTGTTTTTGATGTTATATTGATGAATTGTGCACATGGCAAGTGATCATTGTATGTATATGATTATACTTGTATTATGAAGCATTGTTTGATGCTTGGAAATGTGAATTATTGGTAACGCTTTTAAAACAATGAGGCTTATGTTAAATGCGAATTATATTGTCAAGTGTTGTTGTGAAATTGGTTTACAAATGAAATCGATTATAGTTAGCCCTGCTATAAGATTGAGTGCACTATAAACAAGTCACCTTGGATGTTGAGGGGTTTATACGGTGTATTGAATACTCCATCCAATTACTCTAATGATTGAAGAAAGTGTATAGTGACTCATCTCTCGTTAGTGGGGTTAAACATCTTCCAATGAGTTGAGTTGAGGGGTTTATATGGTGTACCGAATACTCCACCACGGGTGTCACAACGGTGGAGGGTAGCTCCCATGTGTGCACCTTGAGATGCTGATGAGAATGTATGAAGTGTTGGGACAACACTTATGAATCAATGTATGTGATGTGGTTTTGAGAAATGAACATGTTGATGATCACTTGTGAGACAATATAATTGATGATGTGTTATGATATGGTTTATGATGCATAAAAATGAAAATGCATATTTTACTCTTTAAGCTTTGCATAAGGTAGCTATGCATAGGAAGGCTTAAGTTGAGTGCTAGCAACGAATTTGCTTTTGGGATTTATAACACATGTTGCATGATGTTTAACATGTTGATTTGTTAAGGAAAGTGTAACACCCTGGTTTTGGGCCTAGATGTTTTAGACATCAGATTGGGTCGGTTGCATTCAGTTCGAATCGTATTAGGTGGTTTAGGGAGATCAAGGTTTAGGATGGGATAAAATTATGACAAAATTTCTAAAATCCTCTAAAATCATGTTTAAAAGGTTGATCAAATCAATTTTACAAAATGATTTTTGGAAGCGGTACATTTTGGGTAGTTAGCAAAATGTAAAGTTTTAAAACTGTGGGAAATGCAAATTTCAAAAGAGGAGTAAAAATCTTAGAATCTTTCGGGAGCTTTTGTGCAATTACACCTTTCCTTAAATTGCCATGTGTTTTAAAAGAATTTTAAATGATTAATTAAAAGAGATTTTATTTTACTTTAATTAATAAAATAGTAAATAGAGAAGTTTTGATGTAACTTTCTTTCATTTCAGCAAAACCCATTACTAAAACCATTTCTCCAGATTTCTTTTCTCTCAAAAACTCTCTCTTTGATTTCTAAATCATTTCCAAGAATTCTCTTCAATTTCTTCAAGATTTGTGAAGCTAAAACTTGTCAATCATTAAGGAAGGCAAGGATTGGAGGTAAATCTTGTTCTCAACCTCTAATCTAGGTTCTTTATTGAAATTCCCAAGATTATTGACTCTTAATTGTTGTTTTTGACCGAGTTTTGATTATAGATTTGATTTAATATTGAAATCTTGCAAAATAAAGGTTTAAATCTTGATTTTCGGAGTGCTGTTGATGAGCTCTGTTTTAGATTGGTTCTAATTGAGTTTTGAGATGATTATGATGGTGAAAAAGTGTTTTAATAATAAAGATCCCAAAATCCTTGAGATCCTTGAGTTTCATGATAGCTTTAGTTGAGTTTTTGAGGTGTTTTGATGGTGATCTATTTGCTGGAGGTATAAGGAAGGGATTATGTTGTTTTTAGATGTGTTTTGATGTTTATTAATGGTTGGATGTGATGTATGTTGGCTTGGCTATAGGATTGGGTGCACTGTGAATAAAGTCGCCATGGATGTCGAGGGGTTGTGATTGTGTCGTAAACTCCATCCAAGTACCCTAATGAATGAGGTTAAGATCACAACTGTGGATGGTTTAATCTCGTGTGTGAATCTTGTGGTTTGTGTCTCGTGCTCTCATTAGTGGAATTATAAAACTACCGATGAGTGATGTTGAGGGGTTTTGATTGTGCAATTAACCTGCATCACGGGTGTTGAGGGGTTGTGATTGTGACATTAAACTCCACCTCGTGAATCTAGTAGTGTGTATGAACCATGTGGGACACCGCTTGTAATCTATGTATCCGATTGTGTCTATTGTGTTGATTTTGATATGGGTTTTTATTGATCACTTGTGAGCCAATATAATGATGTTGATATAATGAGTTAATGTTGAACTTTTATTTGAAAAAGCATGAGATGCTTGAAAGATATGCTTGAATGCATATGATGCTTGGTTGAAGCATGGTCAATGGTTTTTGCTGTTGTAACTAATGATACTATGAACATGTGGTTTTGAAAGTGGAAATGATGTTTTAAAGTGCATGCTATAAAGAAATGCATATGTTTACAAATGATGATGATTTGGTTTTATAAGATGCATTGATGAATGTTTTGTTGTTAGCAGTTTTCACTAAGCTTTATGCTTACGCTCATTTGTTTCATCAATGTAGAGAATTGAGCATATTTGGCAGGAAGAGAGCAAGGGGAATCCAAGTTATTTTTAGCTAAGCAAAGTATGTGATTTAATTTAGTGTAATAAGACACAATGAGAGGGATTTCCACTCATGAGTTGTTTGGTGATGTTATACACCTTGAGCATGGTTGATTTGTGTTTTGAGACTTGTAAATGGTCTCTATATGGTTTATGGTCTTACCTTTGGTAGTTGGCTATGCTATGGTTTGTGTTTAAAAGCATGCTTGAGTAGTATAACGTCTCCCCATGAATTGATATGCTTAATGCTTGTCTTATGAGTGGATGTTGATGTATAAATGTTTGGAGGGTTGGATATAGCATGTATGGATGTTTTAGACATGTTTAGATGTTGTTAAATGAGATTTGAGTATTGTGGAATGTGATCCTCTGGTATGCGTATCGATACTCAGGGTTGAGTATCGATAATTTCAGGCAGATCGACATAGGGGTATCGATACGAGTTACCTGTGTATCGATACACTCAGACAAAGTTTGAAGGTCGTACCGATACGCTGGGAAGGATATCGATACCATTTCCCCTATTTTGGCTATTGCCTTCCTACGTATCGATACAAGCTTATGTGTACCGATACATGTTAGTTATTTTCAGTTAAAAGTATCTTTAAAAGTTTTGAAATGTTGCATTTTGGTCCCTGAATATTGTTTGTGCAATTGGGTTAGTTTGGATGATCCGTTTGTGATGAAATTTGACATGATCGCATGTTACATGACTAATTAAGGTTTGGTAATCTTAAAATTGGATTAGTCTCTGTAAATTTCAAAAATTATAGTTTAGTCCCTAAATGTTAAATGTATGCAATTGAACCCATAATCAAACTATAATTGATGTGTCACTTTTTCTATGTGCGTTGCTGATCACATAGGATCTTACTGTGCATCCAGAGAAGATAAAAAGAAAAAACATAGGGTCGTTAATCGAAGTCGGCTTTTACGAGTTGGCTTCGGTTTTCCTTGTGTAATCTTCTTAGTTCAGGTCGGGCGTCTAGGTTGGGCTAAAGAGGTTACAGAAAGTGCATGGCTTTAAGGAGGGCACGATGGTTTTCAAATGATGTTTTGAGAAATTGAAATGAGATTTCAATGTGGTCATGAAAATTGTTTTAGTTCATTGATGGTGTGTTGGCTTTGAGCACACCTCACTAAGCCTTGTGTGCTTACACTCTATTTGTGTCCATCAATGCAGAGAATTGAGGCTTCGGAGGCAGCGTGGAGCAAGGAATCACAAGAGACTTCTTTTGAGAATGTATGTTTCGGTTTAGACTATACTTAATAAGGGCAATGGGGGATCTGTTGTCTTTTTGGAGATTTGTGTAAACTCCTTGTTTGAGCAAATGTTCATTTCTGTTTTAGACTTGTAAATGGCCTTTGGTTATTGGTTTGTTCCTTGTTATGCATTTTGGTGTCTTACATGGTTTGTTTGCTAGGTTGCATGCCTTTAGTTTACCTTTGATGCATATTGCCATGATTTGATGTCGAATATGCCATGAATGATTGAAGTTTGATGTTAGGATATGTTGTATACATGTTGAAATGGTTTAGTATGGATTAAAATATGAAAAACCAGTAAAATGTAACATTACAGGTCTCAGGGTATCGGTACGGTAGTAAGTGTATCGATACAGACCAAGTGAAATTAAAGAGGCGTATCGATACACGAGGGCGTACCAATACGGTTTTATGCTACTGGTTTTTAGTGTATCGATTAGGTCCTTGAGGGTATCGTTACGGGCCTTGTGTTTTGAAATTTTTGAGATGTGATGACGAGGGCGTATCGATACTGGATCTCAGGGTATCGATACGGCCAACTGGTAAGATAGTTAAAACTGTCTTTGAATATTTTGTTTCTTCACATTTTAGTCACTGAATGTTGTGGATGCAATTAAGTGAGCTTGGATGATTGTTTTGAGCTGAGATTTTACAAAGATGCATGTAACTTGAATAATTTAAAGATGGTAATCTAAAATTAAAATAATCCCTCGTAAATTGTCATGTTTGCAAAATGGTCCTAAAAAATGTGATTGGGTACAATTGAGACCTTAAGCGTTGTTTGAATAAGATGCAAATGGTTCTGATGTGTAGTCTATCACCTAGGGTTAATGAGTATCTAGAAAAGATGAAAAAGAAAATAAAATTAGGGTTGTTTATTGGAGTAAACCTCCTAGTTTACTTCAATATTCCTCGTGTGACCCGTTCAATCCGGTCTACCGCCTAGGCAAGGTCGAGGGGGTTATAGTCGAATAGTTGTACCAGATGATTTTGAGCTAAGGCGCACTATTCTGATTGAGGCACATTGCAGTCCTTTTGTTATGTATCCTGGTAGTACAAAGACGTATACGTTAGATAAGTTGGCGGATTTGTACATCTCTGAGATTGTGAGGTTACATGGGGTGCCTAAGTCAATTGTTTCAGACTAAGATCCATGTTCCACATCAAGGTTTTGGGTGTGTCTTCATTAAGCGTTGGGCACACGTTTGAATTTTAGTACATCGTATAATCCTCAAACAGATGGTCAGACAGAACGAGTTATCCAAGTGTTGGAGGATATGTAGAGATGTTGCATCATTGATTTCCATGGTTCTTGGGAGAAACAATTGCCTTTGGTGGAGTTTTCCTTTGGTGGAACACCTTTTTTGTTGGGCAGAAGCAGCGTTGAAGTTGGTTTCTTTGCATAATGTGCTTAAGGGCTCTATGGAAAAAGTGAAGCTCATTAGTGAGAGGTTGAAAGGAGCTTCAGATCGGCAAAAGTCTTACGTGGATTTGAAGCATAAGGAGATTGAGTATGTTGTGGTAGATAAGGTGTTTCTGAAGGTTTCACCTTCTAAAAAGGTGATGAGATTTGGCCGGAAGGGAAAGTTAAGTCCAAGGTTTGTTGGACCATATTAGGTGCTTTAGCGTGTTTGACCCGTTGCGTATAGGTTGAGATTGCCTTCATGGTTAGAAAGGATACATAATGTCTTTCATGTATCCATGCTTCGTAGGTTTAGATCGGATCAGTCTCACTTTATGCGTGTTGAACAGATTGAGTTGAATCTAGAGTTGTCCTATGATGAAGAACTAGTTAAGATCTTAGTTTCGAGCAATAAGGTTCTTCGTGGTAAGACCATTGAGTTGGTCAAGGTCTTGTGGCGTCATCGTGGTGTTGAAGAAGCCACATGGGAAAGAAAGGATGACATGAAGAAGCAGTTTCCATATCTTTTTCCAAGAGGTAAAATTTCATGGATGTAATTTCCTAAGTGGGGGAGAGTTGTAACTCCCTGATTTTTGGCCTAGAAGAGTTTGAGGTTAATTCGAGGTTCGTAGAGCGTAGACTAGAGATTCAAATTTTCAGGAGTGGTTCATGGAAATTAAGGTTCGGGTTAAGATAAAAATATGAGAAAATGCTTAAAAATCATTATTGATTATATAAATGATTTTGGTAAAATAATTTTTAATAAAAAGATTTTGGAAGTACGACATTTTGAGTCAGTGACCAAAATGTGATTTTTGCAAAATTGGTTTAGTTATTGTTTTGTAAAAGGATTGTATAACCCCCTTAGCCCGGCCCAGACGGTTGACCCAAACTACGAAGATTACATGGGGAAAACCGAAGTCAACTCGAAAGTCAACCTTGATTAACGACCTTTTTTACTTTTTAATCTTGTCTAGATACACGTTAACCCTAAGTGAGTACTCATGAAACATATGAGAAAAAGGCACAGCCATCGAACAAAAAAGAGGGACTCAATTGCACTTTATATAAATTTAGGGACCAAAATGTAATTTCTATAAATTAGAAGGTCGTAACTTATTTTAAAGTTACCAATATGAAATTAGTCACATCTCATGCTTCTTTGCCAAAATTCAACTTAATTGGACATCTCAAACTCAAGCAATTGCAACTTAAACATTTGGGACAGAAATGTACAGCTTGTAAACTTCAGCACCATTCAAATCAGTGTCCAACGGTCACCTGTTTCGAAACGTTTACCTGCTGTATCGGAAAGAGGACTGAAACGGCATTGACCGTTCCGAAACGCGGGTTGGTTCCGAGACTGGTTCCGAAACATGGCCTTCCAGTAGCCAAATCGTTTCGAAACGCCCCTTAGCGTTTCGAAACACGAAGGCCATTTCAGGCCCCCGTTTCGAAATACTAGAGGGTGTTTCAATACGGTTTGCCCAGATTCAGCAGCAAATTCTAGTTTTTCATACATAAACCCATTCAAACACTACCTAATGACTCCCTAAACATGTCAACAAATCATCATACATAAGTGGTACATGTTTAGAACTCCTAAACACATTCATAGCATCAAACATGGTAAACTCATATTTCTAGAGGCATGCTTCCTAGTCAAGCAACCCATTAAGAAATACAAACCTCAATCAAGCATTAAAGGCCATTTACAATTCAAATCAAACAAGGCACACATGCCACAACCAAGGGAGTTTAATACATCTCCCAAAACAAAGTTTGGATTCCCATTGCCAAGTTACCAAAACTATAGTGTATGAAAACATCACCATACATGAGCTTGGAATCCCTTGCACACACTTAGCTTCCTTGATGACCTTAAACACCTCAATTATCTGCATTATTGGTAAAAGAGAGAGCGTAAGCACAAATGCTTAGTGAGGCATGCTCTAAGTAAAACCAACACAATAATGCATTTTTAGAAAACACTTTCAACAAATCTTTTAAACCACATACTCATCTCTTTCTCATGCTACCATGCATCATTTACAGGAATCTCATGCTTCGTTACCTTTAAATACACTATATTGGCTTTCAAGTGATAGTTTATAACCATTTCAATACAAAACACAATCAGATACGTGAATTACAAACGTTGTCCCACACTCTTCATACACACTACCGGACTACACAAGGTTCACACTCAAGAGCAATCCCTCCATTGATGTGACACCAGTGGTGGAGTATAACGGTACAATCTCAACCCCTCAACACCACTCATCGGTAGTTGTATAATTCTACTAACAAGAGTAAGGGACACATAACACAAGATCAGCACACGGACTTTCAACCACCGTTGTGATCTTACCTCAATCGTTAGGGTACTTGGATGGAGTTTACGGTACAATCACAACCCCTCAACATCCAAGGCGACTTTACTTACGGTGCACCCAATCCTATAGCCGGCTAACTATATCCGATTCAAGTACTTTAAAACCATTTCATCACTTACCAATATACATCAAATACCGTCAAAAATTCATTGTTTTAAAGCATTAATCAAAGCCATTAAACATCATGCATCTCCATGCATCATTACCAAATTAATATCATGTCAAACAAAGGATCTCTTACCTTGAGAATCCTTCAATACATGACTTTCAAAACCAGCATTAACCATGCTAAAACATGCTTTCAAAACAGTAAATAAACATGCAATTTATAACCAATGCATCAAACCACATCTTAGCACATCTGAGGGAGTTTTTCCGAAAACTTACTCTTGAGCTTAGCTAAGTTGTTTAGACTTAAACTAAGCTCCCAAAACCTCTAAATAATCGTTTCAAAGATGGAAAACCATCACACTTCACCAATTACGTTTCGTTTGCTTTCCGAAACGCAATTTAAGCCTCCAAATCAACTCCAAAGGTGTCCGAAGATGTCTCCCCTGTTTTAGACACGTCAAAGGAGAGGATTAATGAATCATCATGCATTGAAATCTTCAGCCAACACACCTAAACTCGCTGCTCTACCTAAAACCAACTTTTCAGCTACCAAACACAATCGAAATCACCTCTAAACTCTTCCAAAACTTTACCCAGCCAAGATCCATCACCTCTAAACATTTCTAAACATCAATCACAATAAAAAACAAACCTAAACTCGACCTTATACCTCCAGCTATAACAGAACACCAAGAACACCAAGAACACCATATTGGCTTTCAAGTGATAGTTCATAACCATTTCAATACAAAACACAATCGGATACGCGAATTACAATTGTTGTCCCACACGCTTCATACACACTACCGGACTACCCAAGGTTCACACTCAAGAGCAATCCCTCCATTGATGTGACACCAGTGGTGAAGTATAACGGTACAATCTCAACCCCTCAACACCACTCATCGGTAGTTGTATAATTCCACTAACGAGAGTAAGGGATACATAACACAAGATCCACACACGGACTTTCAACCACCGTTGTGATCTTACCTCAATCGTTAGGGTACTTCGATGGAGTTTACGGTACAATCACAACCCCTCAACATCCAAGGGGACTTTACTTACGGTGCACCCAATCCTATAGTCGGCTAACTATATCCGATTCAAGAACATTAAAATCATTTCATCACTTTCCAAAATACATCAAATACCATCAACAATTCACTGTTTTAAAGCTTTAATCAAAGCCATTAAACATCATGCATCTCCAAGCATCATTACCAAATTAATATCATGTCAAACCAAGGATCTCTTACCTTGAGCATTCTTCAATACATGGCTTTCAAAACCATCATTAACCATGCTAAAACATGCTTTCAAAACAATAAATAAACATACAATTTATAACCAATGCATCAAACCACATCTTAGCACATCCGAGGGAGTTTTTCCGAAAACTTACTCTTGAGCTTAGCTAAGTTGTTTAGACTTAAACTAAGCTCCCAAAACCTCCAAATAATCGTTTCAAAGCTGGAAAACCATCACCACTCACCAATTACGTTTCACTTGCTTTCCGAAACGCCATTTAAGCCTCCAAATCAACTCCAAAGGTGTCCGAAGATGTCTCCCCTGTTTTAGACACATCAAAGCAGAGGATTAATGCATCATCATGCATTGAAATCTTCAGCCAACACACCTAAACTCGCTGCTCTACCTAAAACCAACATTTCAGCTACCAAACACAATCGAAATCACCTCCAAACTCTTCCAAAACTTTACCCAGCCAAGATCCATCACCTCTAAACATTTCTAAACATCAATCACAATAAAAAACAAACCTAAACTCGACCTTGTACCTCCAGCTTTAACAGAACACCAAGAACACCATATTGGCTTTCAAGTGATAGTTCATAACCATTTCAATACAAAACACAATCGGATATGCGGATTACAAGCATTGTCCCACACGCTTCATACACACTACCGGACTACCCAAGGTTCACACTCAAGAGCAATCCATCCATTGATGTGACACCAGTGGTGGAGTATAACGGTACAATCTCAACCCCTCAACACCACTCATCGGTAGTTGTATAATTCCACTAACGAGAGTAAGGGATACATAACACAAGATCCACACACGGACTTTCAACCACTGTTGTGATCTTACCTCAATTGTTAGGGTACTTGGATGGAGTTTACGGTACAATCCCAACCCCTCAACATCCAAGGCGACTTTACTTACGGTGCACCCAATCCTATAGCCGGCTTGTAACACCTTTAAAACCACCCTAGTACAAACTATAGAAAACGACAAGAATAACGTAAACATGTGTTGATCTAGTTAAGATTGAAATGAAACCACATTAACTAAGTTATTTCAGGTTATAAATAGATTAAAGTGCAACATAAAAATTCGCATGTATGTTTCGGTGAGATTATGTAATTATATACATATACGTGTAATATATATACATGAATAATACATGACAATAATAATAATTAAAGTATATATATATATATATATATATATATATATATACAGGTAATGGGCTGATATCTAAATGAAATCAATAAGGATAATATCCTTAACATATTAGATTAAATATTCAATAGTGGGAACACATGGAAACTAGACATTCCATGTGTCATTGTGATGACCATAAACGGTCACTATGTTTGAAGGCAAATAACAAGTGTTGCTTTCATTCACTATCTTCTTCATTTTTCATCTATCTAGCTGAAACCATAGAACCCAAGAGAGAGAGGGAGTGAGTTTTGAAGGATTATGTGCTGGAAATTAAGATACTAATGCATGCATGTTCTTGTAAAATTCAAGTAAGTATAATTTTGTGTTATTTTGATTAGGGTTATTTTGATGTGTTGATTATTATTTTTTGTTGGAATTAGGATTATAATCAAGTTAATATGTTGTTTGATATCTGGGTTTAAGAAAATATAGTTGAATTTCTGGAAATTTAAGTGAGAACATGAACTTAGGTTGAATCTGCCCAGATTAGGGTTCATGCACTGCCCTGCTTTGTATTGAAAATTCGAATGGTTAGAGTTCGAATTAGGAAACAAATTGTAAATAAAAGTTGTAGATATGAATGAGTACTATAAGAAAATGGCCTCTTGAGTATGAAAACGACATAGGAAGTGGCTGGAAATTGAATTACAAAAAGACTGCTCAGAATTGAATGAATCTGGAAACTGCTTAGGTTAAATTGTAATTTTGAAAATGTATAGGGGTTTAATTGATGCCAATAAATTCTGGAAAATTTATTAGAAACAGGGGGTATTGTAGGAATGAAAAATAAATAATTTAGTTTGAATTATATATCAACTGATAGTTTAAATATCATTAGAACACATAGAAGATCAAAATGGACTAGTTTGTAAGAATTGATAATTTGAGGACTTATATGCCCTGTTTTCATGGTTTCTGGAACATAATTATTATGTTAATATGTGAAGGTAAATGTGTTTAAAAGCTCAAGATTAATGGTGTAGTGAAACATAGGTTATAAATGCACTAAAGTCACAAATTAAGAATAGGCAGATTAGGTTTCTAAAAAAATGCCCTATGTTCAAGTAAAAAACTGTATTGATAGGGAAATGATAAAATTATGTGTCATACATGGTTGTAAAGGTGTGTTTATAAGCTTTCTAAAATGGTAAATAACTCCTTATTTGGAGTTGTGAGTAAAAAGATATGGTCCGTTTAGTAGAGGTTACGCAAACTGCCAGTTTAGGGGAGAGATTCACTTGTCTAGGTGATTATGCTTAAGTAAATGAATTTATATGTTTGAATTAATTACTAATGGATATTGTATATGATATTTTATGTTTTAATATCACATTGGTGAAGAATTTCAAGAATATTCAAGGAGTGATCAAGCAAAGAGAAGGGGGAAAGGAATCATCATCAAGGATAACAACTAAGCCTGGAAGTATTTGTGAGTGTAGCTAATTTAGGGTTGAGATTAGTGTCTCAACCAATGTGTTTATGTTTCTTGGATGATTTAAAATGAAGCATGTAATGAACTTAATAAGTGATGTGTGTTAACTTTAAGTTTGTTATGATGGTTGCTATGCGATTTAAAGTGTAACGCCCCGGTTTTGGGCTTAGGAGTTTTGGGCGTTGACCGGTTTGGTCAAAGTGCTGTTCGAATCTAAAGAGGTGAAATTAGGAAAGCCTAGTTCGGGTTGCATTAAAAATATGGAAAAATGTTCTAAAATCATCTTTTAATATAATTAAGTGAACTGTGAAATCAATTTTGGAAAATGAGTTTTGGAAGTGTGACATTTTGGCTAGTGACCAAAATGTAATTTTCGAAAGTTTTGTGGCTGTTTTATAAAGGGTTGAAACTTTGAATCTTTAAGGAGCTATTTACCCAAAGGGAGTTTCTCCAGATTTTTCTAAGATATTTTAAGTCTAAATTCTGATTTTAAATGATATTAAAAGTGGAGGGAAAGCCATTTGGCTATTTTGGATTTTGTAACCAACATTTCCTAAATTTTCTTTCTCTCATTTTCTCTCAACCCAAACACATTCTCTCCAGAGAATTGGATCTGATTTTCTCACCTAAATCCCTCCTTTCAACTCTCATTTGATTCCTAATCATTGTATCTTCAAAACCTCTTCAATTGCTAATTAATTCAACAAGGATTTTGATTCCAAAAAGAGGAGAAACTCAAGTTTGGAGGTAAGAACGTCCTTCTCCTCTAAACTATCAGTTCTTTACTGAAATTCCTAAGTTTTCAATCCTAAATTGATGTTTAATTAAAGGTTTTTAAGTGGTGAAGTGGATCTTGGCTTATAATGCAAGATTTGATGATTTTTGATGATTTTCGTTAGATCTGATTAATCTGTGATTTGAGATGTGTTTTTGATGTTAAATGAACTCTAATTTGATGAGGAAATGAGTTTTGATTAATGCAATCCCGGATAGGTTGAGTTTCCTAAGTTTAGCTTGTGATTCAAGGTTGTTTTTGAGGTGATCTTGTGGATCTGGTGTTGCTGGAGGTATAAGGATGTTTATAGGTTGTTTTTAGATGTTATTTGATGTTAAAGGATGTGTGGTTTTGCTGGTTTATGGCTGGGCTTTGTTTAGAAGTGGTTTGGATGCATTTTCGGTTGTGTTTGGTGGCCGAAAATGGAGGTTGGATGAGAGCAGCGAGTTTAGGTGCTTTCATTGAAGCAATTAATGCATGATGATGCATTAATCCTCTGCTTTGATGTGTTGAAACAGGGGAGGCATCTTTGGATCCAAGAGTTGTTGATCCGGAAGCTTGATTTGGTGCTTTGGCTTGAAGCAAAGTGGAAATCGGTGAGTGCGTTTGTGAAAATTGGGCTTTCGGCTTTGAAACCAATGTCTTGGGAGTTTAGTTTAAGTCTAAACAACTTTACTAAGCTCAAGTGTAAGTTTTCGGAATTTCCCTCTAGTGGTGGCCATGATTTTGATGTGATGCAAAATGGTTATTTGCATGTTTTAATTACTGTTTTGGAAGCATGTTTTAGCATGGAATTTGCTGATGTTTTAAGCCATATGTTGAAGGAAACTCTAGGTAGGAGTTCCTTGCTTTTGTACATTGATTAAATGTGGTTTGATGTTTTTAAATGCATGATGAATATGGCTTGGTTTAATGCTTTAAAACAGTGGATTAAATGTTGAATATGATGTATATTGGCAAGTGATGTTTTGAAAAAGGTTAAGGTCACTAAGGTGGTTAAAAGTCCTTGAGTGAGCCTTGTTACTTAAGAACATCAAGGTGGTTAAAAGTCCTTGGATGGTTCTTGTTGCGGACACTAAGGTGGTTAAAAGTCCTTAGGTGATCCTTTCCATGGTGTTTAAAAGTCCATGGGGCCATGGTGTTTAAAAGTCCATGGGGCCAAGGTGTTTAAAAGTCCTTGGGGCCAAGGTGTTTAAAAGTCCTTGGGGTGATTCAAGTTATGGACACAAAGGTGGTTAAAAGTCCTCGTGTGTCCTCATTCATGGTGTTTAAAAGTCCATGGCCAAGGTGTTTAAAAGTCCTTGGGGCCAAGGTGTTTAAAAGTCCTTGGGAAGTTGATGAACTTGTTTAAAAGAAATGGAATTTGTCACTTGAGCCAATATGACATGTTTTGTATATTATGAAGCATGAGATGCTTGTTTTAATGTATGTTATGAAGCATGAGATGCTTGTTTTTAAGGATGCTTTTGAGCATGTGTAAAGATTGACTTTAAGCATGTTTTGTAAATGATTTTAATTGCATTATTGAATGGTTTTTAAGAGCATTCCTCACTAAGCTTTTGCTTACGCTCTCCTTGTTTTCTTAATTCAATAATGCAGAGCATTAGTGAGCTTTGAGGGCAGCAAGGAGGGCAAGAATTCAAGTACAAGTAAAGCTCAATGTATGGAAGGTTTTGTTAAACATTTTAGCTTTTGGGTGATTTGGCAATGGGGGACCAATGTGTATGTTTTGGGAGGTGTTTGGAACTCCCTAAGTATGTTGAATGATGTTAAGAATGCTGGTTTTTGCATTGGATCATTACATGCTTGTTTTGGAAGTTTTGTGCTTGAATAGCTAGCTTGTGTAGGAAGCATGCCTATAGAATTGGGGCTTTTTGCATGTGATGTTGTTCTGATGATTTGATGATGCTTGCAAGTCTTATATATGTTGAATTGCATGCTGGTAAAGTTTGGTGGCAATTGGAGCATGTTTGAATGATTAATTGCATGTTTTGGAATGCCTTTTTGCTGCAATCTGTGCAGGCGTTTCGGAACAGTGTGCACCATTTCGGAACGGGTGCTTGAATGAACCCAGGCGTCCGAAACGGTATGCACCGTTTCGAAACGGTTTGGCCTCTGCCAAGCCCATGTTTCGGAACCCGTTGCGGAACGGCCCGTGTTTCGAAACGGGGTCTACCCGTTTCGGAACGGTCGACCGTTGGGGGCTGACATTGGCAGTTAAATGTTTTGAAATGTTTACGTTTTAGTCCTAAAACTTGTTTATGCAATTGTATGAGCTTGGGAAGTCCTTTTGAGCTGAATTTTCACAGAGAAGCATGAAACCTGATTAATTTCAAGTTGGTAACTATAATTCGGGTTAAGTCCTTTTAATTATCAGAAATTACAATTTGGTCCCTAAAGTTGTAATTTGTTCAATTGGGTCCCTGTTTGATCTCTGATGTTTGTGATCTTGGAGTATGATGTTTGTGTGATCATTACTAGGACTAATGTGCATCTAGAAAAGATTAAAAAGAAAAAAAAAGGGTCGTTAATCAAGGTTGACTTTCGGGTTGACTTTGGTTTTCCCCGTGTGACTTTCTTAATTCGGGTCAACCGTCTAGGCCGGGTTAAGGGGGTTACATAAAGTGTGCTTGTATGATTATGTGATCTTGGATAACTGATAGTGTTAATGAGACATGAACTATAGGATTGTAATATGCATCTAGATGTATGATATAAAATGAAGATTAGAATGTATTGCTATGCTTAGTTAGAATGTACCTAGGGAATGAGCCTTGTTTATATGTATGGTTAGAATAGAGTATATTAAGAAATTGGTTTGGTAACATGATTATGTAATGGTTGTTGAATGTATAAGCATGATTAAATGATTATCTTGTTGTGTTAGTACATGTATGTAATTGCTATGATTGTAACATGATTGCTTGTATGTAATAGTTAAGGTTTTTGTTAGCCCACATATATGTATGTTTACATTTTTGGTTGAATGTTAGAGTAAGCTTCCGCATGTATACGTTGTATAAATCTAAAGTATGTTTCATAAAGAAACTTGTATGTCAAGTATGTTATGATAATTGGAATTGCATATGTATGCCATGAATATGTTTAATATGAATCTGAATAATAATACGCTGTAAAATGTAATGCTCCTCGCCCGCGTTCCCGGGCGAGGGGTGTTACATAAATTGACATCAGAGCTTTAGGTTATAGATCCTAAAATTTGTCCGAACATTGCATGCATCATATAGGATTACACTATGCCACCTAGGAGTCTTATATTGAATTATTTGTGACTTTGCTCTCTAATTCCGAACTTTCCTCTAAATTCCTTATAGAATGTCTGCTACCAACTTAGCTCGGGACGATGAGAGTCCCCATGGATCTTCTACTAATAACGAGGATAGCTTTGCTATGCGACCCCCGGTTGAACCTGAACAACCTCGAGTACAAGTCCCTCCTCCTTTGGACAATGCGACCATCAAAATTGTTCATCGGGAATGTTTTATCAGTGTCAAAGAAATATTCGATCACTTTGCAACGGGTGTACGAGCAGCCCCGGTTGTTGTTGCACCATCTCAAGCCCGATCGACAAGCTCGCTTCACTCCGAGCTACTCCTTTTAGTGGCCTTGATATCGAGAAACCGGAAAAAGGTGAGCAGTGGCTCGATAAAACTATCCAGATCTTGACTAAGCAACTCAAATGTTCCGATGAGCATAAACTCGAGTGTGGAGTCTCCTTATTAACCGAAGACGCTTTAAGCTGGTGGGAAACTACGATTCTGAATACCCCTGTTGAGTCAGTGACCTGGGACTTCTTCGTTGTTGAGTTTAAGAAGAAGTTCATTAATGAACAATATCTGGCCGACTGCAGAAATAAATTCTTGTACTTGAAGCAGGCCAATCGGCCGATTGAACAATATGTTGCTGATTTCTGCAAATACTGCAAATACGGAGGTGCTTACATTAAGACTGAAGAAGAGAAATGTTGTAAGTTCGTAGGTCGTCTGAACGACGAGCTAAAACCGATGTTTACTACTCTTGGTCTCACAAACTTTCAAACTCTTGTGAACCGAGCTATTTCTACTGAAGCTACGATGAGGGTCGCAGAAAAGCGCAAGAGTAGTTATCGTCCAGACAAGGGTAAGAAAGGTGACAGTAAGTCCCGGTGGTCGAAGAGGCCAAAGCACCAGAATGAGTCCTTCTCTACTTATTCACCTGTCACTCAGAATGATTATCGACCTCCGTCCTCAAACAAGATGGCTATTCCGGTGGTTTCTGTTAACAGCACTGAAAAATCTGAAAGGTTACCTACTTGCAAATTCTGTCAAAAACAGCACTTCGGCCAATGCCGATTTTAGTCTAATCTCTGCTTCACCTGTGGAGGCAATGATCATTATATTTGTGACTGTCCAAAGAAGGATGACCAAACTTCTACTCGTCACTCTAATCCGAACTCAGCACCATCTGGTCGAAACAAGAACCCGAGACAAGCTCAATCGGGTAATCAAGGGAAAGGCAGGGCTACTCATTCAAAAGCCACTACCTATCAGGAATCTCGAGCCCCAGCTCGTTTCTATCACATTCGTGGCAAAGAAGAAGAAGAGTCTCCCGATGTCATTGCGGGTACGGTTGAACTTAACCTTAAACCTGTTTACGCTTTGATAGATTCGGGATCAACCCATTCATTTATATGTTCATACTTGTTAGATGAGCTTAAATTGAAACCTGAAACTGTACAAACTGGGCTAATTGTTTCGAACCCTATAGGAGGTAGTATGCCTATAAATTTGATTTTGTAAAGACTGTCAGATAACAATCCAAAATGTACCATTTCTTTGTAATCTTTATGTGCTGTCTAAATGTGAATTTGATCTAGTTTTAGGACTAGACTGGTTGGGAAAACATGAATCCTGGGTAGATTGTCAAAACCGTAGGTTGTACTTACGAGGTTTAGGAAAATAATCCATTTTGTTAATAGATAAGAAACCAATCTCCATTTTTGGTGCTATGGCATTACAAGATGATCTTGACTTCGGTTTATCTGAAATGCCGATTGTATCTGAATTTTCTAATGTCTTTCCCGAGGAACTCCCTGGTCTTCCTCCAACTCAGGAAGTTGAATTCAAGATTGAAATTCAACCCGGAACCAATCCTGTGTCCATTGCGCCTTATCGTATGGCACCCGTTGAACTGAAAGAATTGAAAAAGCAGATACAAGAGCTCGAAGACAAGGGATTCATTCGACCGAGCATCTCTCCCTGGGGTGCCCTATTTTGTTCGTGAAAAAGAAAGACGGTTCGATGCGACTCTGTATCGATTACCGGCAATTGAACAAAGTTACTATCAAGAACAAGTATCCGCTACCGAGAATCGAAGATCTGTTTGATCAACTCAAAAACGCAGCCGTGTTTTCCAAGATTGATCTTCGGTCGGGATACTACCAATTGAGGGTAAAAGATAAAGACATGCCCAAAACAGCCTTCCGAACTCGATATGGATCTGACAAATGCCCCCGCTCCATTCATGGATCTGATGAATCGAGTATTCAAGCCCTATCTCGACAAGTTCGTTGTCGTATTTATCGACGAGATCCTTGTTTACTCCCGGAACAAGGAAGAACATGCTGATCATCTTCGGATTGTACTTCAAACGCTCCCAAAACCTCCAAATAATCGTTTCAAAGCTGGAAAACCATCACCACTCACCAATTACGTTTCACTTGCTTTCCGAAATGCCATTTAAGCCTCCAAATCAACTCCAAAGGTGTCCGAAGATGTCTCTCCTGTTTTAGACACATCAAAGTAGAGGATTAATGCATCATCATGCATTGAAATCTTCAGCCAACACACCTAAACTCGCTGCTCTACCTAAAACCAACATTTCAGCTACCAAACACAATCGAAATCACCTCCAAACTCTTCCAAAACTTTACCCAGCCAAGATCCATCACCTCTAAACATTTCTAAACATCAATCACAATAAAAAACAAACCTAAACTCGACCTTGTACCTCCAGCTATAACAGAACACCAAGAACACCATATTGGCTTTCAAGTGATAGTTCATAACCATTTCAATACAAAACACAATCGGATACGCGGATTACAAGCGTTGTCCCACACGCTTCATACACACTACCGGACTACCCAAGGTTCACACTCAAGAGCAATCCATCCATTGATGTGACACCAGTGGTGGAGTATAACGGTACAATCTCAACCCCTCAACACCACTCATCGGTAGTTGTATAATTCCACTAACGAGAATAATTGATACATAACACAAGATCCACACACGGACTTTCAACCACCGTTGTGATCTTACCTCAATTGTTAGGGTACTTGGATGGAGTTTACGGTACAATCCCAACCCCTCAACATCCAAGGCGACTTTACTTACGGTGCACCCAATCCTATAGCCGACTTGTAACACCTTTAAAACCACCCTGGTACAAACTATAGAAAACGACAAGAATAACGTAAACATGTGTTGATCTAGTTAAGATTGAAATGAAACCACATTAACTAAGTTATTTCAGGTTATAAATAGATTAAAGTGCAACATAAAAATTCGCATGTATGTTTCGGTGAGATTATGTAATTATATACATATACGTGTAATATATATACATGAATAATACATGACAATAATAATAATTAAAGTATATATATATATATATATATATATATATATACAGGTAATGGGCTGATATCTAAATGAAATCAATAAGGATAATATCCTTAACATAATAGATTAAATATTCAATAGTGGGAACACATGGAAACTAGACATTCTATGTGTCATTGTGATGACCATAAACGGTCACTATGTTTGAAGGCAAATAACAAGTGTTGCTTTCATTCACTATCTTCTTCATTTTTCATCTATCTAGCTGAAACCATAGAACCCAAGAGAGAGAGAGAGTGAGTTTTGAAGGATTATGTGCTGGAAATTAAGATACTAATGCATGCATGTTCTTGTAAAATTCAAGTAAGTATAATTTTGTATTATTTTGATTAGGGTTATCTTGATGTGTTGTTTACGATTTCTTGCTGGAATTAGGATTATAATCAAGTTAATATGTTGTTTGATATCTGGGTTTAAGAAAATATAGTTGAATTTCTGGAAATTTAAGTAAGAACATGAACTTAGGTTGAATCTGCCCAGATTAGGGTTCATGCACTGCCCTGCTTTGTATTGAAAATTCGAATGGTTAGAGTACGAATTAGGAAAAAATTTGTAAATAAAAGTTGTAGATATGAATGATTACTATAAGAAAATGGCCTCTTGAGTATGAAAACGATATAGGAAGTGGCTGGAAATTGAATTACAAAAAGACTGCTCAGAATTGAATCAATCTGGAAACTGCTTAGGTTAAATTGTAATTTTGAAAATGTATAGGGGTTTAATTGATGCCAATAAATTCTGGAAAATTTATTAGAAACAGGGGGGCATTGTAGGAATGAAAAATAAATAATTTAGTTTGAATTATATATCAATTGATAGTTTAAATATCATTAGAACACATAGAAGATCAAAATGGACTAGTTTGTAAGAATTGATAATTTGAGGACTTATATGCCCTGTTTTCATGGTTTCTGGAACATAATTATTATGTTAATATGTGAAGGTAAATGTGTTTAAAAGCTCAAGATTAATGGTGTAGTGAAACATAGGTTATAAATGCACTAAAGTCACAAATTAAGAATAGGAAGATTAGGTTTCTAAAAAAATGCCCTATGTTCAAGTAAAAAACTGTATTGATAGGGAAATGATAAAATTATGTGTCATACATGGTTGTAAAGGTGTGTTTATAAGCTTTCTAATAAATAACTCCTTATTTGGAGTTGTGAGTAAAAACATATGGCCCGTTTAGTAGAGGTTACGCAAACTGCCAGTTTAGGGGGCAAATTCACTTGTCTAGGTGATTATGCTTAAGTAAATGAATTTATATATTTGAATTAATTACTAATGGATATTGTATATGATATTTTATGTTTTATGATCACATTGGTGAAGAATTTCAAGAATATTCAAGGAGTGATCAAGCAAAGAGAAGGGGGAAAGGAATCATCATCAAGGATAACAACTAAGCTTGGAAGTATTTGTGAGTGTAGCTAGTTTAGGGTTGAGATTAGTGTCTCAACCAATGTGTTTATGTTTCTTGGATGATTTAAAATGAAGCATGTAATGAACTTAATAAGTGATGTGTGTTAACTTTAAGTTTATTATGATGGTTGCTATGGGATTTAAAGTGTGCTTGTATGATTATGTGATCTTGGATAACTGATAGTGTTAATGAGACATGAACTATAGGATTGTAATATGCATCTAGATGTATGATATAAAATGAAGATTAGAATGAATTGCTATGCTTAGTTAGAATGTACCTAGGGAATGAGCCTTGTTTATATGTATGGTTCGAATATAATAGATTAAGAAATTGGTTTGGTAACATGATTATGTAATGGTTGTTGAATGTATAAGCATGATTAAATGATTATCTTGTTGTGTTAGTACATGTATGTAATTGCTATGATTGTAACATGATTGCTTGTATGTAATAGTTAAGGTTTTTGTTAGCCCACATATATGTATGTTTACATTTTTGGTTGAATGTTAGAGTAAGCTTCCGCATGTATACGTTGTATAAATCTAAAGTATGTTTCATAAAGAAACTTGTATGTCAAGTATGTTATGATAATTGGAATTGCATATGTATGTCATGAATATGTTTAATATGAATCTGAATAATAATACGCTGTAAATGTAACGCTCCTCGCCCGCATTCCCGGGCGAGGGGTGTTACATAAATTGGCATCAGAGCTTTAGGTTATAGATCTTAAAATTTGTCCGAACATGTCATGCATCATATAGGATTACACTATGCCACCTAGGATTACACTATGCCATCTCAAGCCCCGATCGACAAGCTCGCTTCACTTCGAGCTACTCCTGTTAGTGGCCTTGATATCGAGAAACCGGAAAAAGGTGAGCAGTGGCTCGATAAAACTATCCAGATCTTGACTAAGCAACTCAAATGTTCCGATGAGCATAAACTCGAGTGTGGAGTCTCCTTATTAACCGAAGACGCTTTAAGCTGGTGGGAAACTACGATTCTGACTACCCCTGTTGAGTTAGTGACCTGGGACTTCTTCGTTGTTGAGTTTAAGAAGAAGTTCATTAGTGAACAAGATAGGAGCTTGCGTCAAAGCTGCCTTAAGCTTCTCAAAAGCCTGTTGTCTCGCTTCCGTCCATTCGTACTTAACATCCTTTTGCAACAACTTCGTCAAAGGTGCAACAATCTTAGAAAACCCATCCACAAACCTACGGTAGTATCCTGCCAAACCAAGGAAACTACGAACCTCATGAACAGACTTAGGGACCTTCCAATTCATCACCGTCTCAATCTTCTGAGGATCAACACGAATCCCTTCAACAGAAACTACATGCCCAAGAAACACCACCTCCTTAAGCCAGAACTCACACTTGCTCAGCTTAGCATAAAGCTGATTCTCCAACAAAGCTTGCAGCACAATCCTCAAATGCTCTTCATGCTCCTCCTCAGTACGCGAGTACACGAGGATATCATCAATGAACACCACAACGGACTTGTCCAGGTATTCATGAAACACACGATTCATCATGTCCATGAAAGCAGCAGGAGCATTTGTTAAACCAAACGGCATCACAAGGAACTCATAATGCCCATACCTTGTTCTGAAAGCTGTCTTAGGCACATCCACATCCTTTACCTTCAACTGGTAATACCCTGACCTCAAGTCAATCTTAGAGAACACAGCTGCTCCCCGAAATTGATCAAAGAGATCATCAATTCTCGGCAAAGAATACAGATTCTTGATAGTCAACTTGTTCAGCTGACGATAATCAATGCACATTCTCATAGTGCCATCCTTCTTCTTCACAAACAAGACCGGTGCACCCTAAGGCGACACACTCGGCCGAATGAAACAACGATCAAGCAACTCTTGCAACTGCGTCTTCAGCTCCTTAGGTGCCATTCTATAAGGGGTAATGGACACAGGAGTTGTATTCTCATACAGCTCAATTCCAAACTCCACCTCGCGATTAGGAGGTAAACCAGGCAACTCCTCAGGAAACACACCAGGAAACTCTCGCACAACCCTGATATCTTGCACACGCAACTCCTTAGAACTAGGATTCATCACAAAAGCGAGATAAGCTTCACAGCCTTGCCTCAGCATCCGGCTTGCCTCCAACGTAGACACCACATTGGCAAGAAACTTCACATTCTCACCAACCACAACAACATCATAATCATCCGCAAGCTTCAGCGAAACTCGCTTATTTTCACAATCCACAACAGCACGATGCTCAGCAAGCCAATCCATACCAAGGATTACATCAAAACCATAGAAAGGCAACTCCATAAGGTCAACATGAAAAACATGATCTTGAACAACCAAAGGACACCTTCTATACAGCTTTCAAGTCACAACAGTCTCATCAAAAGAACTAGTGACACGAACTCCAACATCCAAAGACTCAACAGGCAAACCAAGCAATTCAGCATGCTCACGCAAAATGTATGAATGCGTAGATCCATAATCAATCAAGGAAAGTAATGACAAGGATTGCAAAGTAAAAGTACCTGCAATCACATCCGCGTCATTCCTCCCCTCTCGCTGAGCATACACCCTAGCTTGACCTCCACCCTCAGGCTGAATAGCCACAACATGGGCCACTCCACGACCACCTTCCTCTCTACGCTGAAAATTACCACGGTCGCGCCCACGACCTCTCTGCGGTGCAACAGCAACAGGAGCATGCACTTGGCCACCAGCTAACATAGGACACTCCCGCCTCATGTGATCCGTAGATCCACAATTCCAGCACCCATTACCAGCTGCCGCAACAGGAGCTTGCACCTCCCTCACAGCACGAGGACAATCACACTTCATATGACCACGTGATCCACAAATCCAACAAGCACTCGGATCAGCTCTAGCGTTGCCTCTCCGAGCAGGTGCTCCACCACCTCTCTTAGCCGAGGACTGATACTTCTGATCACGTCCCCTCTTGTTCCGTCCACCACCGGAACTATACTTAGCAGCTCGCTTTCCAGCACTTGCTCCAGCACCTCTAGCAGATAAATCCAAGTTCATCTCAATATCCTTTGCTCGGCCCACCAACACATCAAAATCATCATACTCGGTGGCCAGCACATACATCTTCACATCCGTCACTAAACCATAACAGAATCTTTCGCACCTCGCCCGCTCATCAGGTACCAGCTCAGGTGCATACTGACTGAGTCGAACAAACTGAACTTCATACTCAGCCACAGTCATGCTCCCTTGGGTAAGAGACATGAACTCTCGCTTCTTTTCATCCAGGTACCTTACACCAAGATACCTTCTCTTGAACACATTCTGGAAGAATGTCCAAGTTACATCAGCATCAGCCATCCCAGCAATAGTGGTTGTCCACCACGTATAAGCATCATCCTGTAGCAAGGATACAACACACCCCAGCTTTTGCACATCAGTGCAACCCATTTGACCCAAGATCCTCTTGGTACTCTCCATCCAAGATTCAGAACCTTCCGCAGACAAACCCCTGAACTCAGTCCCACCTAGATTGCGTAAGCGCTCCAAGGGTAGTCTAACTCCAGGATCTACCTGATGCCCAGCTCCTTGAGCCCCAGCCACTGCTGCTCGAAAAGCACCAGCAATAGCTTGCACTAACATAGACATATCAGGCATAGCTTGCCCCTGGCCAGCCTCAGGTCCAGCGACCCCAACATCAGCTGCAGCTCCAGCTCCTTCACCCCCAGCATCACCACCACCAGGTGGAGGAGGTAAAACCGCACTCTCAACATTCTCCTCATTCTCATTCTCGTTCTGAGCCGTAGCTCGCACATTACTCCTTAACTCTCTACGAGGTGCCATACTCTAACAATGCAATCACAATGCAAATAAACAAAGTCAGGCCCAGCAAGGTAAGCAATCCAAGTACTCAAGCTCATTTTCATTTAAAATCAACATCATTTCATTATCTTTGATTTCGCAATGGGTACCCACAACATGCTTCACCACAGCATACAACTCAATTGCATCAAAATCACAAACCACTCAACATGCTTTCACTCAATCAAGCATACATAGCATACATACTTCAATCATGCACATAACCATTCCCAATTACTCGAGAACTCGGCTCTGATACCACAAAATGTAACCCCCTTAACCCGGCCCAGACGGTTGACCCGAATTAAGAAAGTCACACGGGGAAAACCAAAGTCAACCCGAAAGTCAACCTTGATTAACGACCCTTTTTTTTTTCTTTTTAATCTTGTCTAGATGCACATTAACCTTAGATGTGATCATGCAAACAGCATACTCAAAGATCACAAACATCAGAGATCAAACAGGGACCCAATTAAACAAATTACAACTTTAGGGACCAAAAAGTAAATTCTGAAAACTTTAAGGACTTAACCAGATTTTAAGTTACCAACTTAAAATTAATCAAGTTTCATGCTTCTCAGCCAAATTTCAGCTCAAACGGACATCCCAAACTCAAACAATTGCACAACCAAGTTTCAGGACCAAAATGCAAACATTTTGAAACATTTAACCGCCCATGTCAGCCCCCAACGGTCACCCGTTCCGAGACAGGCAGAGCCTGTTCCGAAACTCGGGGCCATTCCGCAACGCGTTTCGCAACGGGGGTCTGGCAGAGACCAAACCATTTCGTAACGGTGCATACCGTTTCGGACGCCTGGGTTCATGCAAGGCACCCGTTCCGAAACGGTGCACACTGTTCCGAAACGCCTGCACAGATTGCAGCAAAATGCAATTCCAAAACATGCAATAGGCCATTCAAACATGCTCCAAATGCCACCAAACTTTACCAGCATGCAATTCAACATATATATAACTTGCAAGCATCAACAAATCATCAGAACAACATCATAAGCAAAAAGCCCCAATTCTATAGGCATGCTTCCTACACAAGCAACTGTTTAAGCACAATCTTTCCAAAACAAACTCATAATAGCCAAATCATGATTCAGCAACATCAACAACATTAACACATACTTGTCCGAACATATACGAATACAAAAACATCAAACCGAGAGATTCTACCCCCATTGCCCTTATTATCTATAGCTATTCACCGAGACATACATCTCAATTGGAGTCCACCTTGAATCCCTTGCTCCTTGCTGTCCAAACTTCAAGAATCTGCATTGATGGACAAAAGGAGCGTAAGCACATAATGCTTAGTGAGGAATGCTCAAAACCAAAACACCATCAATGCAGCGGGTTATAAAACACTTTAAAAACAACCCGATTTGACAAACCAAAACCATGTTTGAAAACTCCTTTTCAACATCATGCTTAAACCATGCATTGCACATACATAAAACCAAACCTTAGCTTATCAAGCTAAGAAAACCTTTTCAAAGCATAGATTACATAAACATCCATTTAGCCATTCCATGCATAAACACCTTATGCAAAGCTAAATTAAAACCTTGGGAAACACTTCCATTTCATATTACTCATTCATAACCTTGAACATCATTTCAAGCAAGAAACCCCTTTTAAACCATTATTTAAGCAATCCAATTCATGCATTAAACAAAGACAACCTATGAATCACATCATCATCATCACATGCCTTTTAAAACAAGTCTTAACAAAACTCCAATGCATTAAAGAGATCTCATGCACACAAGCATCATTTACCAAATGATAATCAACTCTTGTTCAACTTAACAAGTAAACATGCATTCACTAGCATCATACACTTTTCATGCAACCATGCATCTTTTCAAGCATCTCATGCTTCTTTATGATCAAGAACATTACATTGGCTTCCAAGTGATCAACCACGTCCACTTTTCAACTCAACAACCCGATCGGATACGCGGATTCCGAGCGTTGTCCCTACGCTCCATACACCCTACCAATCCAAGGCCTCCCCAATGGACTTTTAAACACCATTTGACCTTACAAGCCTAAAGTTCCCATGTATGGACTTTTAAACACCATACAACCTTAGCTTTTCTCGAGGTTCCCATGCATGGACTTTTAAACACCATACAACCTCAACATGCACAAGGTTTCCTTGTATGGACTTTTAAACACCATACAACCTTTGCATAACCGATTGGTAGTTGTATAAATCACTAACAAGATCCGGGACACCCCACACAAGATCCACACATGGTCTTACACCGCCATTGTGATCTTAACAAGCACAAGGTTCTCACATATGGACTTTTAAACACCATATAACCTTTGCTCAACCAAGGTCCTCGAATGGGCAACACCTCCATTATGACCTTAAACATCTCGTTAGGATACTTGAAGGGAGCTTTCCGGTCCACTCTTGACCACTCCTCCTCCAAGGCGACTTAATTCACGGTGCACCCAATCCTATAGCCGGCTAACTATATCCGATCAACGAACCAAGAACCACTTTCATCACTTGCCAACATAACCATCTTACCATATTATTCCACTGATTCATATACATAATCATAATGCAAAAACCATCACCACAATAGTCCAATGATTCACATGCATAACCAATATGCAAAACCATTACCTCATTAATCCAATGATTCACATGCATAACCAATATGCAACAAGTAACATTTATCATCATCAATTCACTGTTTTAAAGCATCATACAAAGCCATAGATCAACATGCACCACTATGCATCAAAATCACAATTACCATAAACAAAACCAAGGATCTCTTACCTTGAGCATCCTTCACAAATGGCTTCCAAAACCAGCAATAAACCATGCTTAATATATGCTTTCAAAACAGATTTAAACCATGCAAAACATATGCATCTCAATCATCAACCACAATAGCTTTTAAAACCAAACACAACACAATTCAAGAGCGAAAATCCAATCACTTACTCTTGAGCTTAGCAAAAATGTTTAGACTTAAACTAAGCTCCCAAAACCTTCAAACCTTGGATTAAAAGCTGAAAACCCAACTTCACTCACCGATACACAAAACAAGGTTAGCCGACAAGCCTTCCAAGCATCCGAAAACCTTCCGCAACACCTCTAAAGCTCACGGATCAAACTCCCCTATTTCAAGCACACAACAACAGAGGATTAATGCATCATTATGCATTAAAAACACCAGCAACAAGACTCAACTCGCTGCTCATCCCAAATCCAACAATTTGGCTACCAAACACAACCGAAATCACCTCCAAACACTTCCAAAACTTAACCCAGCCAAGATCCATCACTTCTAACCATTTTTAAACATCAATTAACATCCAAAATGATCACAAACATATCCTTATACCTCCAGGTATAACAGATCACCAAAAACACTCCAAAAACAACCAAAAACTCAAGCCAAACTTAGGAAATTCAACCTATCCGGAATTGCATTGATTAAACCTCAACTTCTAATCAATTTAGCATTCATTTAACATCATTTTGACACTTCAAAACACTGCCCAAACAGATCACACAAAAATTTCACCAAAATCACCAAATCTTGCATTTTAAGCCAAAATCAAGATTTCAATTGAAAAGCCATTAACAAAACACAAATATAGGATTGAGAACTTAGGAATTTCCGTAAAGAACTGATAGTTTAGAGGAGAAGGACGTTCTTACCTCCAAACTTGAATTTCTCCTTTTTAGAGCCAAAATGCTTAATGAAACAACTTGCAAATTTGAGAGGTTTTGTTGTAGAGATGATTAGGAATCAAAAGAGAGTTGAAATGAGTGATTTAGATGCCAAAATCAGAGAAGAAAATCTGGAGAATTGTGTTTGGGTGGAGAGAAAATGAGGGAAAAGGAAAATTGAGAGAAAATAGAAAGTTAGTTAAGAAATGGTGAAAATGATTTCCCTCCACATTTCATAATCTTAAAAATCAGAATAAAGCCTTAAAATATCTTAGAAAAATCTGGAGAAATCCTTTTTGGAATAATAGCTCCTTAAAGATTCAAAGTTTCAATCCTTTATAAAACTGTCCCGCAACTTTCAAAAATTACATTTTGGTCACTAGCCAAAATGTCAACCTTCCGAACCTCATTTTCCAAAATTGATTTCACAGTTCACTTTTATATATTAAAATATGATTTTAGAACATTTTTCCATATTTTTAATGCAACCCGAACTAGGCTTTCCTAAATTCACTCTTATATATTCGATCAGCACTTTGACCGAACCGGTCAACGCCCAAAACTTTTGAGCCCAAAACCGGGGCGTTACAACTCTCCCCCCCTTAGGAAATTTCGTCCTCGAAATTTCAACCGGCGAAAAGAGAACAACAACCTCCTGCAAGCAACACACAAGGCAACACAAAAGCCTCAACCAACACTGAACACTTCCCACACAAAACTCCACCGAACACAACACCACCACATGTTGTTCACAAAACCCAGAACACTCCACGATAGCCACAACTTAACCTTTCACATAACCAGACCTTACACAGCCCCAACATCAACCTGAAGAACTTCAGCTCCTACAACACACATCACTGTAACACACAACTCCAAGACTTATTTACACAGAGACAACAACCAATCCAACTCAGCCACCATGCAAACCTCTCAGCCTCTAAAACTCTTGCAAACTCCCAGACCTCTTCCAAGGATTTTCCCAACAAGCAGAAATCCTTAAGCATCAACTGCTTACCCAAACTCTTCAACAAAACTGACAATCCTTCACACCCGCCGCTAACATTACCATAACAGCTCACCAGGACCACTCACCCAGATTCCAAGAATTACATTACAACCCCAACTTGACTCCATCAGCCGTTCCACACACCACTAACTGACTTCAAACGGAACTTTCTTAACCACAACCAGCCAACCACTTCTCACAAGAACCCAAACGACCAACAAAAGCCTTCGATCTTTCATAACCCTATCACTTCAAACTTCAACCTTAACACTTGCATTACCAGAACATTGCTTATCCAAAACACACATAACAGCTCCTCAACTCCTCAAAGGTTGCCAAAAACCAACACAACCCTTCCACAACAACTTAAATACTAGGCTACTTCAGCACCTGAAAACACAACCGCAAAACTGCAACATCACTAGCACCAAGGAACTACCACTTCCTTTTAGCTACACAAACCACTTAACCGATACTAACCTCAACCGGTACCCTTCACCACCAAACCACTAAACTCTGTAAGCAACAAACACTATTCTTCCACTAACATGCTATACCCCACTCTCACCACTACTAGCATCTAGCTTGATATTACTTCTAACCCTCACTCAGCACCAAAACAACCTCTAAAAACCATCATCCAAACCAACCACCACACTAACAGATTCGATTAGTTATTAGCGAGTGTGAACATCGTATGCATGATCACCTACATGCCCTATCAATGCCTGATGTACATGTATGCAAAACCTCTAATGTCATGCCACATGTATGCATGGACCAACATAAATAATATATAGCATATAACAATGATTTTAACTATGCATGAATACCAGTTCACACCTTCCAATAACAACCTCAAATCCGTCTAAGAACAACCTCCTACCTCACTTCTAGCTTATCTACTCCACCATACCAACAACCATTAACCACCAGATACTCACTAAGCCTTCTTCACACCAAAGATGTTTCCAAACCACAACTATTACCCCAACATGCTAGCAACAAGACTAACTTACCACGCAAGGAAATCCAACAGAAACCAAAACTAAGGTAACTAGAGCAAAGATTACGTAACAAGGTTACCTGAAAACACAACACCTCTCTGAAGCTTCATCAAACGAGCTTTCTTCCTTGCAGAACCATCATCCTCCTGCGGCACAACTGCAGCACCAGCTAACACACCAGGGTCACCATCAACTCCTTACGGTAAGGAACCTTGACTGTTCCGAACCAACCTCAAACAATCACGTCTCATGTGTTCAGCAGACCCACATTTCCAGCAATTCTCTTTCCCCAAACTCTTCACAACCTTCTGCTCTTTTTGCAACCTCTGAACCTTGCCTCGGCCGTGCCCACGACCTTTCAAAGACCCATTGGCTAACACCAAAGCTGACTTCACTCCATGAGGGCAATCACGCTTAACATGCACTTTGGAACCACAATTCCAGCAAGCACCCGCGCCCCTACAACGTCCAACATGGCGCCTTTCGCAACGGTCACACACCGGTGGCTGAAACTCCACTCCTTGCTCAAGCAACACCTGCTCCACAACAACACCATCTTCACATTGCTTAACCCTTGGAAATTCCCTTCCAAGATACCTTTCACAAAAAGCAGATACAAAGAAATCCCAATCAATGTCAGGAATATATGACGCCACCGCCACAGATGTCCACCAGACACACGCATCCTCCAGCATCAGAGAAACAACACTCCCCAGCTTACAGGCATAATCACAGCCTTCCTGATCCAAAATCAGAATCACACTGGCCAACCAGGCCTCAAACATCTCCGGTGAAGAACCATGATAATCCACAGCGCCCAAATCAAGCAAACGCCGCTTCGGCAAACCCACACATTCAACAGCCAGCACATCCACTGACTTCAACTTTACCTCAGCCTGAGATGTTCCCAACACCTCCTACTCAACAAATGATGAACTCTTCATCAAAGGACCAACTTCTTTCCCTTGCCTTACCACCTCAACTCCAGGCACAGAAGACTGAGACAAAACACCTCTACAGAAAGGTGAATTCCAAGCCTTAACAACCTGCCCCAAGGCAGCAACCAGCTTACCCAACTGCCATTCTTCCATCGACTTTGCCATACTACTAACAACAACAAACAATCACAACAAGCAAACAAACCAGTTAGACCAGCATTAAGCAAGGATTCAAACTCCAACTCCAAATACCACAATAGCTATATTAATAAGGCAATGGGTATCCCGAATCGTCCCCTTTTCATGACATAACAGTCAACACAACATGGATATCACAACATCAAGCATATCAAACAACATACTTTGATCATGCTTACATCAAACAGCATCCATTTGCAACAGCATATTATCAACATAACATGCTCATAACACATTCATCATGCATAACATCAGCTCACAGCATCAGCACATTTCCAAATAAACTAAACCAAGATTCATAACCATAAAACATGCTTGCATACATCAGCAACATGCTCAGAAACATCAGCAGCATACTCAGAAACACATGTTTCAACCAACTTTCAACCACACATCAAGGTAAACAACAAACACACATCACAACAACTTACCGTTTTCCCCAAGCATTCGCAACTCAGCTCTGATACCACCAAATGTAACCCCCTTAACCCGGCCCAGACGGTTGACCCGAATTAAGAAAGTCACACGGGGAAAACCAAAGTCAACCCGAAAGTCAACCTTGATTAACGACCCTTTTTTTTCTTTTTAATCTTGTCTAGATGCACATTAACCTTAGATGTGATCATGCAAACAGCATACTCAAAGATCACAAACATCAGAGATCAAACAGGGACCCAATTGAACAAATTACAACTTTAGGGACCAAAAAGTAAATTCTGAAAACTTTAAGGACTTAACCAGATTTTAAGTTACCAACTTAAAATTAATCAAGTTTCATGCTTCTCAGCCAAATTTCAGCTCAAACGGACATCCCAAACTCAAACAATTGCACAACCAAGTTTCAGGACCAAAATGCAAACATTTTGAAACATTTAACTGCCCATGTCAGCCCCCAACGGTCACCCGTTCCGAGACAGGCAGAGCCCGTTCCGAAACTCGGGGTCGTTCCGCAACGCGTTCCGCAACGGGGGTCTGGCAGAGACCAAACCGTTTCGAAACGGTGCATACCGTTTCGGACGCCTGGGTTCATGCAAGGCACCCGTTCCGAAACGGTGCACACTGTTCCGAAACGCCTGCACAGATTGCAGCAAAATGCAATTCCAAAACATGCAATAGGCCATTCAAACATGCTCCAAATGCCACCAAACTTTACCAGCATGCAATTCAACATATATATAACTTGCAAGCATCAACAAATCATCAGAACAACATCATAAGCAAAAAGCCCAATTCTATAGGCATGCTTCCTACACAAGCAACTGTTTAAGCACAATCTTTCCAAAACAAACTCATAATAGCCAAATCATGATTCAGCAACATCAACAACATTAACACATACTTGTCCGAACATATACGAATACAAAAACATCAAACCGAGAGATTCTACCCCCATTGCCCTTATTAACTATAGCTATTCACCGAGACATACATCTCAATTGGAGTCCACCTTGAATCCCTTGCTCCTTGCTGTCCAAACTTCAAGAATCTGCATTGATGGACAAAAGGAGCGTAAGCACATAATGCTTAGTGAGGAATGCTCAAAACCAAAACACCATCAATGCAGCAGGTTACAAAACACTTTAAAAACAACCCGATTTGACAAACCAAAACCATGTTTGAAAACTCCTTTTCAACATCATGCTTAAACCATGCATTGCACATACATAAAACCAAACCTTAGCTTATCAAGCTAAGAAAACCTTTTCAAAGCATAGATTACATAAACATCCATTTAGCCATTCCATGCATAAACACCTTATGCAAAGCTAAATTAAAACCTTGGGAAACACTTCCATTTCATATTACTCATTCATAACCTTGAACATCATTTCAAGCAAGAAACCCCTTTTAAACCATTATTTAAGCAATCCAATTCATGCATTAAACAAAGACAACCTATGAATCACATCATCATCATCACATGCCTTTTAAAACAAGTCTTAACAAAACTCCAATGCATTAAAGAGATCTCATGCACACAAGCATCATTTACCAAATGATAATCAACTCTTGTTCAACTTAACAAGTAAACATGCATTCACTAGCATCATACACTTTTCATGCAACCATGCATCTTTTCAAGCATCTCATGCTTCTTTATGATCAAGAACATTACATTAGCTTCCAAGTGATCAACCACATCCACTTTTCAACTCAACAACCCGATCGGATACGCGGATTCCGAGCGTTGTCCCTACGCTCCATACACCCTACCAATCCAAGGCCTCCCAAATGGACTTTTAAACACCATTTGACCTTACAAGCCTAAAGTTCCCATGTATGGACTTTTAAACACCATACAACCTTAGCTTTTCTCGAGGTTCCCATGCATGGACTTCTAAACACCATACAACCTCAACATGCACAAGGTTTCCTTGTATGGACTTTTAAACACCATACAACCTTTGCATAACCGATTGGTAGTTGTACAAATCACTAACAAGATCCGGGACACCCCACACAAGATCCACACATGGTCTTACACCGCCATTGTGATCTTAACAAGCACAAGGTTCTCACATATGGACTTTTAAACACCATATAACCTTTGCTCAACCAAGGTCCTCGAATGGGCAACACCTCCATTATGACCTTAAACATCTCGTTAGGATACTTGAAGGGAGCTTTCCGGTCCACTCTTGACCACTCCTCCTCCAAGGCGACTTAATTCACGGTGCACCCAATCCTATAGCCGGCTAACTATATCCGATCAACAAACCAAGAACCACTTTCATCACTTGCCAACATAACCATCTTACCATATTATTCCACTGATTCATATACATAATCATAATGCAAAAACCATCACCACAATAGTCCAATGATTCACATGCATAACCAATATGCAAAACCATTACCTCATTAATCCAATGATTCACATGCATAACCAATATGCAACAAGTAACATTTATCATCATCAATTCACTATTTTAAAGCATCATACAAAGCCATAGATCAACATGCACCACTATGCATCAAAATCACAATTACCATAAACAAAACCAAGGATCTCTTACCTTGAGCATCCTTCACAAATGGCTTCCAAAACCAGCAATAAACCATGCTTAATATATGCTTTCAAAACAGATTTAAACCATGCAAAACATATGCATCTCAATCATCAACCACAATAGCTTTTAAAACCAAACACAACACAATTCAAGAGCGAAAATCCAATCACTTACTCTTGAGCTTAGCAAAGTTGTTTAGACTTAAACTATGCTCCCAAAACCTTCAAACCTTGGTTTAAAAGCTGAAAACCCAACTTCACTCACCGATACAAGTACTTTAAAACCATTTCATCACTTGCCAATATACATCAAATACCTTCAACAATTCACTGTTTTAAAGCTCTAATCAAAGCCATTAAACATCATGCATCTTCATGCATCTTTACCAAATTAATATCATGTCAAACCAACGATCTCTTACCTTGAGCATTCTTCAATACATGGCTTTCAAAACCAGCATTAACCATGCTAAAACATGCTTTCAAAACAATAAATAAACATGCAATTTATAACCAATACATCAAACCACATCTTAGCACATCCGAGGGAGTTTTTCCAAAAACTTACTCTTGAGCTTAGCTAAGTTGTTTATACTTAAACTAAGCTCCCAAAACCTCCAAATAATCGTTTCAAAGCTGGAAAACCATCACCACTCACCAATTACGTTTCGCTTGCTTTCCGAAACACCAATTATGCCTCCAAATCAACTCTAAAGGTGTCCGAAGATGTCTCCCCTATTTTAGACACATCAAAGCAGAGGATTAATGCATCATCATGCATTGAAATCTTCAGCCAACACACCTAAACTCGCTGCTCTACCTAAAACCAACATTTCAGCTACGAAACACAACCGAAATCACCTCCAAACTCTTCCAAAACTTTACCCAACCAAGATCCATCACCTCTAAACATTTCTAAACATCAATCACCATAAAAACCAAACCTAAACTCGACCTTATACCTCCAGCTATAACAGAACACCAAGAAAACCTCAAAAACCACCATTTTCTTGACCAAAAACGTAGGAAACACAACCTATTTGGGATTGGATTGATAAAACCTCATTTCTAACATCATTTAATATCCAAAATACATTAAAGAACCACCTCAAAACAGAGCACAAACAATCACAACGACATTCTTCAAGATCTCTTCCAAAAATATTGAGTTTTAAGCCAAAATCATGTTTCTAACATTAAAACCATTTATAAAACTTAAATTAAGGATTGAAAACTTGGGAATTTCAGTAAAGAACTGAGTATTTAGAGGAGAAGAATAATCTTACCTCTAAATGATGATTTCTCCTTGATTTAGGCCATATTCCTTGAAAATTTAATGAGGAAATCAAAAGGATTTGATGCAAAATTGATTAGGAACAAATCAATGATAGAATTCTCATCAATTGTAGTGAAAATCTATGTGAAAGTTGCTGGAGAAAAAGTGTTTGGAGATGGGATTTTAAGAGAAAAAGGAATGAGAGAAAATTAGGAAAAGGTAGTTATGAGAATCTAAAAGTAGTTTCCATCTTTATTTTATTTAATTAAAACATTAATTAAATCACCCAAATTAAGGAAATATCTGGAGAAAAACATTTTGGGTAATTAGCTCCTTAAAGATTCAAAGTTTCAATCCTTTACAAAACAGTCACTACTAAACTTTTCAAAAACCGCATTTTGGTCACTACACCGAAATGTAGTATTTCCAAACCTTATTTTGTCAAATTGATTTCACCACTCTCTTATATATAAAAAAGGATTTTTAGATATTTTTCTATATTTTTAAAGCATCCCGAACTAGGCTTTCCCTAAAACCTCCTTTTATATTCGAACCGTTTCTTAGACCGGTCCAACCAAACCCTAAACTTCTAAGCCCAAAATTGGGGTGTTACAACTCTCCCCCCCCTTAAGAAATTTCGTCCTCAAAATTTACCTGGAGGAAAAAGGTAAGGAAACTGCTTCATCATGTCATCCTTTCTTTCCCACGTGGCTTCCTCAACACCACGATGCCTCCACAACACCTTAACCAATTCAATGGTCTTGTCTCGAAGAACTTTACTGTCTGAATCAAGAATTTCAACCGGCTCTTCATCATAGGTCAAGTCTGGATTCAACTCCACTTCCTCCACAGGCATAACATGCGAAGGATCGGATCTATATCTCCGAAGCATAGAGACATGAAACACATCATGTATCTTTTCCAACTCTTGTGGCAATCTTAGCTTATAAGCAACAGGACCCATACGTTCAATCACTTCGTATGGTCCAATATACCTAGGGCTCAACTTACCCTTTCGGACAAACCTCATCACCTTCTTCCAAGGTGAAACCTTCAAGAACACACGGTCACCCACCGCAAACTCAATCTCCTTACGCTTCAAATTCGCGTAAGACTTCTGTCGATCAGTAGCCGCCTTCAACCGTTCACAAATGAGCTTCACCTTCTCGATGGTTCCTTTCAACAAAGCCGACATCGAGACCAACTTCTGACATGTTTCAGCCCAGCAAAGAGGAGTTCTACACTTCCTCCCATACAAGGCTTCATAAGGTGCCATTTGAATACTTGCCTGGTAACTATTATTATAAGCAAACTCCACCAAAGGAAAATGCTTCTCCCAAGAACCTTGGAACTCAATCACACAACACCTCAACATATCTTCAAGCACTTGGATAACACGTTCAGACTGTCCATCCGACTATGGATGATAAGAAGTACTTAAATTCAACCACGTACCCAAAGCTTGGTGCAAACACTCCAAAAAACGTGATGTAAACCTCATATCTCTATCTGACACTACATATTTTGGTACACCATGCAAACGCACAATTTCGGCAATGTGCAACTGTGCAAGCTTGTCCAAGGTATACGTAGTGTGCACAGGTAAGAAATGTGCACACTTCGTAAGGCGATCCACAATCACCCACACTGAATTTTTCTTCGATGGCGACAAAGGCAAACCAGACATGAAGTCCATGGTAATCCTTTCCCACTTCCACTCAGGAATCCTCAACGGTTGCAACAACCCTGAAGGAAACCGATGCTCAGCCTTAACCCGCTGACAAACCATTCACTTAGTCACTTCCTCCACAACATCTTTCTTCAAACCCACCCAAAAGTATTCATCCTTCAGATCACGATACATCTTTGTACTACCAGGGTGCAAAGCAAAAGAACTACTATGAGCTTCGGTCAGAATAGTACGCCTCAACTCCGCATCATTCGACACTACTATCCGACTTCCAAAACATAGAACTCCATCATCATTAAAACAGAAATCCGATGGTCTATCCTCAGCAATATCCTGAACATGTGGCACCAAAGAATCATCCAACATCTGCTTATCCTTTACCAACTGAACCAAAGATGGTTTTACTTGCAATTGAACCACAAGACTCCCATCTCACAAAATACTCAAGCTGGCAAACATAGCCCTTAACTCCACTGCCACCTTCCTACTCAAGGCATCTGCTACAACATTAGCTTTTCCCGGATGGTAGTCGATCGTCAAATAATAATCTTTAAGCAACTCCACCCAACGTCGTTGCCTAAGATTCAACTCTTTCTGAGACATCAGATACTTCAAACTCTTGTGATCTGTGTACACCGTACACTTCTTACCATACAGATAATGTCTCCAAATCTTCAAAGCGAAAACCACCGCAGCTAACTCAATATCATGCGTAGGATAATTACGCTCATGCACCTTCAACTGGCGCGATGCATAAGCCACCACCTTACCCTCTTGCATTAACATATACCCCAAACGAACATAGGATGCGTCAATGTAAACCACAAACTCTTTTCCTGATTCAGGCTGAACCAAGATAGGAGCTTGCGTCAAAGCTGCCTTAAGCTTATCAAAAGCCTGCTGCCTTGCTTCTGTCCACTCATACTTGACATCCTTTTTCAACAACTTCGTCAAAGGGGCAACAATCTTCGAAAATCCATCCACAAACCTCCGGTAATATCCTGCCAACCCAAGGAAACTACGGACTTAATGAACAGACTTAGGAGGCTTCCAACTCATCATCGCCTCAATCTTTTGAGGATCAACTTGAATCCCCTCAACGGAAACCACATGACCAAGGAAAACAACTTCCTTGAGCCAGAATTCGCATTTACTCAGCTTAGCATAAAGCTGATTCTCCAACAACGCCTGCAATACAATCCTCAAATCCCCCTCATGCTCCTCCTCAGTACGAGAATACACAAGAATAACATCAATGAACACCACAACAAACTTGTCCAAGTATTCATGGAACACTCTATTCATCATGTCCATAAAAGCTGCAGGAGCATTCGTCAAGCCAAACGACATTACAAGGAACTCATAATGCCCATACCTCGTCCTAAAGGCTGTTTTTGGCACATCCACATCTTTCACCTTAAGCTGGTAGTAACCCGACCTTAAGTCAATCTTAGAGAACACATCCTCTCCCCTAAATTGATCAAAAATATCCTCAATCCTCGGCAAATGATACTGGTTCTTGATAGTCAACTTGTTCAGCTGACAATAATCGATGCACATTCTCATAGTGCCATCCTTCTTCTTCACAAACAAGACCGCTGCACCCCAAGGTGACACACTAGGCCGAATGAAACCACAATCAAGCAACTCCTGAAGTTGCGTCTTCAACTCCTTAAACTCCTTAGGTGCCATGCGGTAAAGAGCAATGGACACTAGAGTTATATTTTCATATAGCTCAATTCTAAACTCCACCTCTCGACTAGGCGACAATCCAGGTAACTCCTCTAGAAACACTCCAGGAAATTCTCGCACAGTCCTGATATCTTGAACGTGCAACTCATTCGAACTTGGATTCATAACAAAGGCTAGGTAAGCCTCACAACCTTGCCTCAGCATTCGGCTTGCTTCCAACGTAAACACCATATTACTAAGAAACTTTACATTCTCACCAACCACCACTACCTCATAATCATCTGCAAGTTTCAACGAAACTCGTTTGTTCTCAAAATCCACTACAGCTCGATGTTCAATAAGCCAATCCATACCAAGGATTACATCAAAACCATAGAATGGCAATTCCATGATATCAACAAGAAAAACATGGTTTTGCACTTTCAAGGGACACCTCCTATACAACTTCCATGTTACGACTGTCTCACCAAATGAACTAGTCACACACATACCAACATCAAAAGACTCAACAGGTAAACCAAGCAATTGAGCATGTTCACGCAATATGTGTGAATGTGTAGATCCAGAATCAATCAAGGAAAGTAATGACAAGGATTGCAAAGTAAAGGTACCTGCGATCACATCCGTATCATTCCTTCCCTCATGCTGAGCATACACTCGAGCCTGGCCACCACCCTCAGGCTGACCAGCCACCATATGCACCACATTCCTCCCACCATCATCTTTACGCTGAAAGTTACCACTGCCGCGCCCACGACCTCTCTGCGGTGCAACTACCCAGGAGCACATCCCTAACAACCACCGGCCAACAAAGGACACTCCCTCCTCATGTGATCTGCTGAACCACAATTCCAGCATGAATTACCCGTCATCGCAACAGGAGCCTGAACCTCCATTGCTGCTCGAGGACAATCTCGCCTCAAATGGCCACGAGATCTACACGTTCAGCACGTGTTCTGATCAGCCCTCATCCTAACTCCCTGAACAGGCGCACCATGTCTTCCATTACCACGCCTAGCAGAAGATTGATACCTCTTATCTCGTCCTCTCTTGTTGCATCCACCACCAGAACTATGATCAATAGCTCTTTTTCCCGAGCTAGAACTAACGCCTCTGGAAGACAAACCCAAGATCTGCTCACAGTCCTTCGCTCTACTCACAAGCACATCAAAATCTGTATACTCATCCGCAAGCAAAAAAGTCTTCACATCCGTTACCAATCCATAACGGAAATGTTCACACCTCTCCCGCTCATCATGGATTAGCTCAGGTGCATACTGACTAAGGCGGACAAACTGGATCTCATACTCAGCTACCGTCATGCTTCCTTGCACAAGAGACATAAATTCTCTTTTCTTCGCATCTAGGTACCGCACACCCAGATACTTCCGCTTGAACGCATTCAAGAAAAATGTCCAAGTCACATCATTGTCCTCCATTCCAGAGACAGTGGTCGTCCACCACGTATAAGCATCATCATGCAGCAGTGACACCACACAACCCAACTTCTGCACATTACTGCAGTTCATTTGCCCCAAAATCCTCTTGGTGCTTTCCAACCAAGACTCATATCCTTCCGAAGATAAACCTCTGAACTCAGTCCCTCCCAGACTGCGAAGACGTTTCAAAGGCAATCTCACATTAGCATCACCATGATGCGCAGCTCCATGAGCTCCAGCTACTGCGCCTAAAAGGCTCCAGCAATAGCCTGAATCAACACAGTCATGTCAAGAGCAGCTTGCCCCTGCACACCTTCAGGTCCAGCAACCCCAGCACCAGCACCAGCATTACTAGCTCCAGCACCCTCACCACCAGGTGGTCCACCACTAGGAGGAGGAGGTAAATCCACAACATTCTCAGCATTCTCCTCATTCTCATTCTGAGCCATAGCTCTTGTATTCATTCTCATCTCTCTATGCGGCCCCCATTTACAAGAAAACAATGCACTGACACAAATGCAATAAACATAATTAGGCTCAATAAGGTAAGTAATCCAAGTACTCAAGCTCTTTCTCAAAAACAATTCCTTTCATTAGTTTTGATTTGGCAATGGGATCCCCTAACACATTCCAACATAGCATATCATCACAATTGAAACCATGCATCACAATTCAGACAACATTCTTTCACACAAAAGGCATATCATGCAAATACACATACATCACCCACATAACCATTCCCACTTACACGAGAACTAAGCCCTGATACCACCAAATGTAAACCCCTTAGCCCAGTCTAGATGGTTCACTCGAACTACGAAGATTACACGGGGAAAACCAAAGTCAACCTTGATTAAGGACCCTTTTTTACTCTTTAATCTTGTCTAGATACACGTTAACCCTAAGTGAGTACTCATAAAACTTATGAGAAAAAGGCACAGTGATCGAACAACAAAGAGGAACTCAATTTCACTTAATATAAATTTAGGGACCAAAATGTAATTTCTGTAAATTAGAAGGTCCTAAATGATTTTAAAGTTACCAATATGAAATTAGTCACATTTCATGTTTCTCTGCCAAAATTCAACTTAATTGGACATCTCAAACTCAAGCAATTGCAACTTAAACATTTGGAACTGTAATGTAATGCTTGCAAACTTCAGCACCATTCAAATCAGTGCCCAACGGTCACCTGTTTCAAAACGTTTACCTGTTGTATCAGAACGAGGATCAAAACAGCGTTGACCGTTCTGAAACGCGGGTTCGTTTCGAGACTTGTTCCAAAACAAGGCCTTCCAGTAGCCAAATCTTTTCGGAACACCCCTTAGCGTTTCGAAACACGAAGGCCATTTCAGGCCCCCGTTTCGAAACACTAGAGGGTGTTTCGATACGGTTTGCCCAGATTCAGCAGCAAACTCTGGTTTTTCATACATAAACCCATTCAAACACTACCTAGTGACTCCCTAAACATGTACACAAATCATCATACATAAATGGTACATGTTTAGAACTCCTAAACACATTCATAGCATCAAACATGGTAAACTCATATTTGTAGAGGCATGCTTCCTAGTCAAGCAACCCATTAAGCAATCCAAACCTCAATCAAGCATTAAAGGCCATTTACAATTCAAATCAAACAAGGCACACATGCCACAACCAAGGGAGTTCAATACATCTCCCAAAACAAAGTTTGGATTCCCATTGCCAAGTTACAAAAACTATAGTGTATGAAAACATCACCATACATGAGCTTGGAATCCCTTGGACACACTTAGCTTCCTTGATGACCTTAAACACCTCAATTATCTGCATTATTGGTAAAAGAGAGAGCGTAAGCACAAATGCTTAGTGAGGCATGCTCTAAGTAAAACCAACACAATAATGCATTTTTAGAAAACACTTTCAACAAAGCTTTTAAACCACATACTCATCTCTTTTTCATGCTACCATGCATCATTTACAAGCATCTCATGCTTCGTTACCTATAAATACACTATATTGGCTTTCAAGTGATAGTTCATAACCATTTCAATGCAGAACACAATTGGATACACGGATTACAAGCGTTGTCCCACACGCTTCATACACACTACCGAACTACACAAGGTTCAAACTCAAGAGCAATCCCTCCATTGATGTGACACCTGTGGTGGAGTATAACGGTACAATCTCAACCCCTCAACACCACTCATTGGTAGTTGTATAATTCCACTAACGAGAATAAGGGACACATAACACAAGATCCACATACGGACTTTCAACCACGATTGTGATCTTACCTCAATCGTTAGGGTACTTGGATGGAGTTTACGGTACAATCACAACCCCTCAACATCCAAGGCGACTTTACTTACGGTGCACCCAATCCTATAGCCGGCTAACTATATCCGATTCAATTACTTTAAAACCATTTCATCACTTTCCAATATACATCAAATAGCATCAACAATTCATTGTTTTAAAGCATTAATCAAAGCCATTAAACATCATGCATATCCATGCATCATTACCAAATTAATATCATGTCAAACCAAGGATCTCTTACCTTGAGCATCCTTCAATATATGGTTTTCCAAACCAACATTAACCATGCTAAAATATGCTTTCAAAACAGTAAATAAACATGCAATTTATAACCAATGCATCAAACCACATCTTAGCATATCTGAGGGAGTTTTTTTCGAAAACTTAGTCTTGAGCTTAGCTAAGTTGTTTAGACTTAAACTAAGCTCCCAAAACCTCCAAATAATCGTTTCAAAGCTGGAAAACCATCACCACTCACCAATTACATTTCGCTTGCTTTCCGAAACGCCAATTAAACCTCCTGTTGCGTGGAAAAGTGTCTATCGCAATGTAGTGCAAGTGTACATGATGCAAGTAGTAAAGTGATACGGAAGTATCAGATATCGTCTCCACAGGGACTGTGCTAATAGCTTCACCTTGAATTACTGCACGAAAGTAATGAGAATGATTTAAGTTGTTTGTCACGAGAATAATAAAGAATACTAGAAAATAAGATTAAAATAATCAAGATAGAGAGAATGGGCTGGTATTAAATTGCTCAGTAGTGTAGGTATTGCTAAGTCTAGGAAAATCTACTCTGTCGACGTCCCTGTCGCGGCAGCACCCGTCGCGGCAACTGTCTGTTGTTAGTCGCGGCCGCGATCACAGAACTTTGTACTTCAAGCTTGGCAAGAATCCCTACTGTGCCTTGGCCTATCCCTAGGTCCAAGTCTGTCGATGAACACGTCTTTCATGATACCTCCCGGCGTGAATCAAAGGATGAACACCAATGTTGTTGAATTCTTCTTTAGCCATTAACCTCGTCCTATCCCTAGGTCCGAGATAGTTCAACTAGAGAACTCGCACTTATTCCCTTCGTATACTTAACTCTTCCGATATTAAGTAAATAGATAATCTCACAATGCTCTCCCGATACTCTTGCAAGATGTTAATAACCAGAATAAGAGAACTTGAAGTTTATTTTATTGAACAGAAAATTTCTAAAACAAAAGCAACCCTTGCAGCTACTTTACAAATCAACTCGTGGCCCTATGGGGAATTTAGAACATGTTGAGAAGGGGAAAACGGCTAGGGTTTTGGGATGAAGGCTAGAGATAGGTGATGTCCCTTCCTAGGTCGAATTACATGCCTTTATATAGGCTTTGGGTTCAAGTTTTCTAATATGGCAAGAATACAAGTTTAAATTAAAGTACAACTCTAATAAAGACTAAATCTTCAGAGAATATAGCTTTAATTCGTCCTTCCTTCTTGCTTGGAGTTTTCTTCCTTGAACTTTGGGCTTGGCCTTCATTCTGATCTAGGGCTTAGAAAAATATAGTGGTATTCCACGACAGACGGGCTTAAGTTTCTCTTTCTGTCGAGGCCCAATTTGCTTCTTCTCCTCAAAACTGTTGTCATCCTTTGCTGCTACGGCGGCGACCATGGCAGCATCGTCCTCCTCGACTGCTCCTCCAGTTCCAGTTCTGCTGTATCACTGCCCAGCGCCTACTTCTCCATCTGCTACAGCGGCAACCTGCAAAAGCAACCAATTTCAGTAGAAACTGTGACATTTAATATATTTGTGATGCCTAACTGTAATCTAGCCTAAATGCAATGAATTATGCTTGAATGCAGCAGAAATATGGGTTAAATAGGGGTAAATAATAGAACTTTTACACACTCAACACACCCCCAAACTCAAGTTTTTGCTTGCCCTCAAGCAATTCAGACCTAAAAGAAAAATAAGAATTTTTGTTTTGGCTTAAAACAGTGAACTTTACCTTACCCTCCATTCGTTCTCTCTTGACAGCAGCACCTTGTCGAATAATTTAGGATTCGTCCAGAATCTTACTATAGTGTGTGCACGCTTGTGAACAATTATATGCCAAGCCTCCCTTAGTTTCACTAGAATATTTCAGCCTCTAACTTGAATTTTTATGCCAAAGTTTATCTTTTTGAAGGCATTTCTTATGCTCCTTTTTTTTGTTTAGACTCGATTTTTTAAGCTTTAAGTTTCACTAGAGTCGCTTTCGGGCACCTTTAGATAACTTCCTAGAGCCAGTTTCGGGCACCTCTAGGTATTGAGTCTATTTTGCTAAACTTCTTTTCCTAGAGCCAATGTTAGGCACCTCTAGGGTCTATTCAAGTGCTAAGCTTCCTATTCTACCTAACTAGTGGAGTTCTAGGCAGTATAACAGTCACAAATGGTGTTTACGTTTCAGAACTATAGTAAGGCTCTAAACCGTTCCTAGAACTATCCTAAAGGCACTGCCACGACAGAGCTTTCACGACAGGTAAGTTCAGTTCAAAGACTTAAGCCAAAAATTTTCATCATTTTTTGTAGCAAAAATAAACTAAGTAAAAGACTCAATTTTTAAACTAAATAAGACTCCATTAATATAGGGATGCCACCCCCAAACTCAAGGGTTGCATTGCCCTCAATGCAAATGAAAAATAAAAGAAAAGAAAAGTACATCACAAAATATATAAAAGCAGACAGCAAAATAAGGTAAGAAACTCAAATTTTATGTGTTGTCGTCGCTGCTGCTAAGTTGGATCTGGCGGCGGGCAAGAGCCTTCTTAACTGGCTGACGGATGGGAGAAGCATATGTGTTCTTCGTTTTGGCCTCCCTTGGAGGTTGAATTCTGGTAGGGGAGATGTGAGGGGGTTTCTTCACTACCTACACCTCTGAGATGCTGCTGCTGTCACTTCTATTGCCGTCACCATTGCGGCTGCTGATGTAACGCCCCGGTTTTGGGCTTAGGAGTTTTGGGCGTTGACCGGTTGGTCAAAGTGTTGTTCGAATCTTAAGTGGTTAAATTAGGAAAGCCTAGTTCGGGTTGCATTAAAAATGTGGAAAAATGTTCTAAAATCATCTTTTAATATAATTAAGTGAACTGTGAAATCAATTTTGGAAAATGAGTTTTGGAAGTGTGATATTTTGGCTAGTGACCAAAATGTAATTTTCGCAAGTTTGGTGGCTGTTTTATAAAGGGTTGAAACTTTGAATCTTTAAGGAGCTATTTATCCAAAAGTGGTTTCTCCAGATTTTTCTAAGATATTTTGAGTTATAATTCTGATTTTAAAGTATATCAAAAAGGAGTGAAAAGCCATTTGGCTAATTTCATAACTAACTTCTCAATTTTCTTTCCCTCATTTTCTCTCAACCCAAACACCACATTTCCAGAGAATTGTTTCTGATTTTCTCACCTAAATCTCTCCTTTCAACTCTCATTTGATCCCTAATCATTGTATCTTCAAAACCTCTTCAATTGCTACAAGTTTCAACAAGCATTTTGATTGCAAAAAGTGGAGAAACACAAGTTTGGAGGTAAGAACGTCCTTCTCCTCTAAACTATCAGTTCTTTACTGAAATTCCTAAGTTTTCAATCCTAAATTGATGTTTAATTAAAAGCTTTTAAGTTGATTTATGGATCTTGGCTTATTATGCAAGATTTTGATGGTTTTTGATGATTTTCGTTAGATCTGATTAATCTGTGATTTGAGAGGTGTTTTTGATGTTAAATGATCTCTATATTGATAAGCAATTGAGTTTTGATTGATGCAATCCCGGATAGGTTGAGTTTCCTAAGTTTAGCTTGTGTTTCAAGGTTGTTTTTGAGGTGATCTTGGTGATCTGATGTTGCTGGAGGTATAAGGATGTTAATAGGATGTTTTTAGATGTGTTATGATGTTTTTGGAAGTGAGGTTTTGCTGGTTTATGGCTGGGCTTTGTTTAGAAGTGGTTTGGATGCATTTTCGGTTGTGTTTGGTGGCCGAAAATGGAGGTTGGATGAGAGCAGCGAGTTTAGGTGCTTTCATTGAAGCAATTAATGCATGATGATGCATTAATCCTCTGCTTTGATGTGTTGAAACAGGGGAGGCATCTTTGGATCCAAGGATTGTTGATCCGGAAGCTTGATTTGGTGCTTTGGCTTGAAGCAAAGTGGAAATCGGTGAGTGCATTTGTGGAAATTGGATTTTCAGCTTTAAAACCAAGGTTTGAAGGTTTTGGGAGCTTAGTTTAAGTCTAAAAAACTTTGCTAAGCTCAAGTGTAAGTTTTCGGATTTTCTCTCTAGTGGTGGCCATGACTTTGATGTGTTGCAAAATGATGATTTGCATGTTTTAATTACTGTTTTGAAAGCATGTTTTAGCATGGATTTTGCTGATGATGTAAGCCATATATTGAAGGTAACTCTAGGTAGGAGTACCTTGTTTTTATACATTGGAATAATGTGGTTTGATGCTTTGAAATGCATGATGAATATGGCTTGGTTTAATGCTTTAAAACAGTGGATTAAATGATGAAAATGATGTATATTGGCAAGTGATGTTTTGAAAAAGATTAAGGTCACTAAGGTGGTTAAAAGTCCTTGAGTGAGCCTTGTTACTTAAGAACATCAAGGTGGTTAAAAGTCCTTGGATGATTCTTGTTGCGGACACTAAGGTGGTTAAAAGTCCTTAGGTGATCCTTCCATGGTGTTTAAAAGTCCATGGGGACATGGTGTTTAAAAGTCCATGGGGCCAAGGTGTTTAAAAGTCCTTGGGGCCAAGGTGTTTAAAAGTCCTTGGGGTGATTCAAGCAATGGACACAAAGGTGGTTAAAAGTCCTTGTGTGGTCCTTATTCATGGTGTTTAAAAGTCCATGGCCAAGGTGTTTAAAAGTCCTTGGGGCCAAGGTGTTTAAAAGTCCTTGGGAAAGTTGTTGAACTTGTTTTATGAAATGGAATTTGTCACTTGAGCCAATATGACATGTTAAGTATGTAAGAAGCATGAGATGCTTGTTTTGATATATGATATGAAGCATGAGATTGCTTGTTTTAAGTATGCTTTGAGCATGTGCAAAGATTGATTTTAAGCATGATTTATAAATGGTTTTAATTGCATTATTGAATTGTTTTTAATGAGCATGCCTCACTAAGCTTTTGCTTACGCTCTCCTCGTTCTCTTAATTCAATAATGCAGAGCATTAGAGTACCTTGAGGGGCTGCAAGGAAGGGCAAGCAATCAAGTTCAAGTAAAGCTCAATGTATGAAGGTTTTATAAGTACTTTTTAGCTTTTGGGTGATTTGGCAATGGGGGACCAATGTATATGTTTTGGGAGGTGTTTGGGACTCCCTAAGTATGTTGAATGTTGTTGAGATTGCTGGTTTTTGAATTGGAACCCTATATGCTTGTTTTGGAAGTTTGGTGTTTGAATAGCTAGCTTGTGTAGGAAGCATGCCTATAGAATTGGGGCTTTTTGCATATGATGTTGAATTGATGTTTTGATGATGCTCTTAAGTCATATATATGTTTAATTATATGCTGGTAAAGTTTGGTGACATTTGGAGCATGTTTGAATGATCTATTGCATGTTTTGGAATGCCAATTTGCTGCAATCTGTGCAGGAGTTTCGGAACGGTGTGCACCGTTTCGGAACGGGTGCCTTGCATGAACCCAGGCGTCCGAAACGGTATGCACCGTTTCGAAACGGTTTTGCCTCTGCCGAGCCATGTTCCGGAACCCGTTTCGGAACGGCCCGTGTTTCGGAACGGGGTCGATCGGTTTCGGAACGGTCGACTGTTAGGGGCTGACATTGGTAGTTATATGTTTTGAATTGTTTGCGTGTTGGTCCTGAATCTTGAATGTTCAATTGCATGAGCTTGGGAAGTCCTTTTGAGCTGAAATTTCACAGAGAAGCATGAAACCTGACTAATTTCAAGTTGGTAACTTTAAAATGGGTTAAGTCCTTTTAATTATCAGAAATTACAATTTGGCCCCTAAAGTTGTAATTTGTTCAATTGGGTCCCTGTTTGATCTTTGATGTTCGTGATCTTTGAGTATGTTGTTTGTGTGATCAATTAGGACTATTGTGCATCTAGACAAGATTAAAAAGAAAAAAAAGGGTCGTTAATCAAGGTTGACTTTCGGGTTGACTTTGGTTTTCCCCGTGTGACTTTCTTAATTCGGGTCAACCGTCTAGGCCGGGTTAAGGGGGTTACATTTGGTGGTATCAGAGCTGAGTTTGCGAGTAATTGGGAATGAATGTATGCATGATTGAAGTATGTTTGGCTTGTATGCTTGTTGTGTGAAAGCATGTTCAGTGGTTTGAGATGTTGATGCAATTGAGTTGTATGTTGTGATGTTACATGTTGAGGGTACCCATTGCCAAACAAAAGCTAATGAAATGATGTTGATTTTGAATGAAATTGAGCTTGAATACTTGGATTGCTTACCTTGCTGGGCCTGACTTGTTTTATTTTGCATTGTGATTGCATGGTAAAAGTATGGCACCACGTAGAGAGTTAAGAGGTAGTGTGCGAGCTACGGCTCCCAAGGAGAATGAGAATGAAGAGAACACGGGTAGTGCTGTGTTACCCCCTCCTCCGCCTGGTAGTGGTGGTGCTAGAGGTGAGAGAGCTGAAGCTGCAGCTGGTGCTGGAGCTGCTGGACCAGAGGTTGGTCAGGGGCAAGCTATGCCTGATATGTCTATGCTGGTACACGCTATTGCGGGTGCTTTTTGAGCAGCGGTAGCTGGAGCTCAAGGAGCTGGGCATCAGGGAGATGCTGGAGTTAGACTACCTTTGGAGCGTTTGCGCAGTCTTGGTGGGACTGAGTTCAGGGGTATGTCTGCTGAGAGTTCGGAAGCTTGGCTGGAGCGTACCAAGCGTATCTTGGGTCAGATGAGCTGCACGGATGTGCAAAAGTTGGGATGTGTTGTGTCCTTGCTGCAGGACGATGCGTATACGTGGTGGACGACCACCATAGCTGGGATGGCTGAAGCTGATGTGTCTTGGACATTCTTTCAGAATGTGTTCAAGAGGAGATATCTGGGAGTGAGATATCTGGATGAGAAAAAGCGTGAATTCATGTCTCTTACCCAAGGGAGCATGAGTGTGGCTGAGTATGAAGTGCAGTTTGTGCGACTCAGTCAGTATGCACCGGAGCTGATACCTGATGAGCGGGCAAGGTGCGAGAGGTTCCGTTATGGTCTTGTGACAGATGTAAAGATGTATGTGCTGGCCACTGAATATGATGATTTTGATGTGTTGGTGGGCCGAGCCAAGGACATTGAGATGAACTTGGGTTTATCTGCGAAAGGTGCTGGAGCGAGTTCTGGCAAGAGAGCTGCTGAGTTTAGTTCCGAAGGTGGACGGAACAAGAGGGGGCGTGACCAGAAGTATCAGTCCTCAGCCAAGAGAGGTGGTGGTGCACCTGCTAGAGGTGGTTTTGCTAGAGCTGATCCTAGTGCTTGCTGGATCTGTGGTTCCCGTGGTCACATGAAACGTGACTGTCCTCGTGCTGTGAGGGAGGTGCAAGCTCCAGTAGCGGCAGCTGGTAATGGATGTTGGAATTGTGGTTCTGTTTACCATTTGAGGCGAGATTGTCCGAGGTTGGCTGGTGGCCAAGAGCGTGCTCCTGTTGTTGCTGCACAGCAGAGAGGTCGTGGGCGCGGCCGTGGTAATTTCCAGAGGAGAGAGGAAGGTGGTCGTGGAGTAGCCCATGTTGTGGCTATTCAGCCTGAGGGTGGTGGCCAAGCGAGGGTGTATGCTCAGCGCGAGGGAAGGAATGATGCTGATGTGATTGCAGGTACCTTTACTTTGCAATCCTTGTCATTGCTTTCTTTGATTGATTCTGGATCTACGCATTAATACATTTTGCGTGAGCATGCTGAATTGCTTGGTTTGCCTGTTGAGTCTTTGGATGTTGGTGTTCGTGTCACTAGTTCTTTTGGTGAGACTGTTGTGACTCGAAAGCTTTTTAGAAGGTGTCCTTTGGTTGTTCAAGAACATGTCTTTCATGTTGATCTTATGGAGTTGCCCTTTTATGGTTTTGATGTGATCCTTGGTATGGATTGGCTTGCTGAGCATCGTGCTGTTGTGGATTGTGAGAATAAGCGGGTTTCGCTTAAGCTTGCGGATGATTATGAAGTTGTGGTGGTTGGTGAGAATGTGAAGTTTCTTGCCAATGTTGTGTCTACCTTGGAGGCGAGTAGGATGTTGAGGCAAGGTTGCGAAGCTTATCTAGCTTTTGTGATGAATCCTAGCTCTAAGGAGTTGAGGGTGCAAGATATCAAGGTTGTGAAGGAGTTTCCTGGTGTTTTTCCTGAGGAGTTGCCTGGTTTACCTCCTAATCGCGAGGTGGAGTTTGGAATTGAGCTGTATGAGAATACAACTCTTGTGTCCATTTCTCCCTATAGAATGGCACCTAAGGAGCTGAAGGAGCTGAAGACGCAGTTGCAAGAGCTGCTAGATCGTGGTTTCATCCGGCCGAGTGTGTCACCTTGGGGAGCACCGGTCTTGTTTGTGAAGAATAAAGATGGCACTATGAGGATGTGCATTGATTACCGTCAGCTGAACAAGTTGACTATCAAGAATCGGTATCCCTTGCCGAGGATTGATGATCTCTTTGATCAATTTCGGGGAGCTGCAGTGTTCTCTAAGATTGACTTGAGGTCAGGGTATTATCAGTTGAAGGTGAAGGATGTGGATGTGCCTAAGATAGCTTTCAGGACAAGGTATGGGCATTATGAGTTCCTTGTGATGCCGTTTGGTTTGACAAATGCTCCTGCTGCTTTCATGGACATGATGAATCGTGTGTTTCATGAATACCTGGACAAGTTCGTTGTGGTGTTCATTGATTATATCCTCGTATACTCGCGTACTGAGGAGGAGCACGAAGAGCATTTGAGGGTTGTTTTGCAAGCTTTGTTGGAGAATCAGCTTTATGCTAAGCTGAGCAAGTGTGAGTTCTGGCTTAAGGAGGTGGTGTTTCTTGGACATGTGGTCTCAGCTGAGGGGATTCGTGTTGATCCTCAGAAGATTGAAGCAGTGATGAATTGGAAAGTTCCTAAGTCTGTTCATGAGATCCGTAGTTTCCTTGGTTTGGCGGGATACTACCGGAGGTTTGTGGATGGTTTTTCCAAGATTGCTGCTCCTTTGACGAAGCTGTTGCAGAAGGATGTTAAGTATGAATGGACGGAAGCGAGACAGCAAGCTTTTGAGAAGCTTAAGGCGGCTTTGATGCAAGCTCCTATCTTGATTCAGCCTGAATCAGGGAAAGAGTTTGTGGTCTATAGTGATGCATCCTATGTTGGTTTGGGATGTATGCTGATGCAAGAGGGTAAGGTTGTGGCTTATGCGTCGCGGAAGTTGAAGGTGCATGAGCGCAACTATCCTACGCATGACATTGAGCTGGCTGCGGTGGTTTTTGCTCTGAAGATCTGGAGACATTATCTGTATGGTGAGAAGTGTACTGTGTACACGGATCACAAGAGTTTGAGGTATCTGATGTCTCAGAAGGAGTTGAATCTTAGGCAGCGACGTTGGTTGGAGTTGCTCAAGGATTATGATCTGACGATTGAGTATCATCCTGGAAAAGCTAATGTTGTTGCGGATGCCTTGAGTAGGAAGGTAGCTGTTGAGCTGAGAGCTATGTTTGCTAGCTTGAGCATATCGCGAGATGGTGGTCTTGTTGCTGAGTTGCAAGTGAAACCATCGTTGGTTCAGTTGATCAAGGAAAAGCAGTTGTTGGATGATTCCTTGGTGTCTCATGTTCAGGATATCGCGGAGGGTAGGCCTTCGGATTTCTGCTTTAATGAGGATGGTGTGTTGTGTTTTGGTAGTCGGATAGTAGTGCCTGCAGATGCTGAGTTGAGGCGTGCTATTCTGACTGAAGGTCATAGTAGTCCTTTTGCTATGCACCCTGGTAGTACTAAGATGTATCGTGATCTTCGTGATGAGTACTATTGGGTGGGTTTGAAGAAGGATGTTGCAGAGTTTGTGAGTAAGTGTTTGGTGTGTCAGCGAGTTAAGGCTGAACATCAGGTTCCTTCTGGTTTGTTGCAACCGTTGAAAATCCCTGAATGGAAGTGGGAGAGGGTTACCATGGATTTTGTATCCGGTTTGCCTTTGTCTCCATCAAAGAAGAATTATGTTTGGGTGATTGTGGATCACTTGACGAAGTGTGCGCATTTCTTGCCTGTGCATACTACGTTTTCTTTGGATAAGCTGGCAGAGCTGTACATTGCTGAGATTGTGCGGCTGCATGGTGTGCCTAAGTCGATTGTGTCGGATAGGGATCCGAGGTTCACATCGCGTTTTTGGCAGTGTTTGCATCAAGCTCTGGGTACAAGGTTGCATTTCAGTACATCCTATCATCCTCAGTCGGATGGTCAGTCTGAGCGGGTTATCCAGATTTTGGAGGATATGTTGAGATGCTGCGTGATTGAGTTCCAAGGTTCTTGGGAGAAGCATTTGCCTTTGGTGGAGTTCGCTTATAACAATAGTTATCAGGCGAGTATACAGATGGCACCTTATGAGGCTCTGTATGGGAGGAAGTGTAGGACTCCTCTGTGTTGGGCTGAAACTGGTCAAAAGTTGGTTTCGATGCCGGCTTTGTTGAAAGGGACCACCGAGAAGGTGAAGCTCATTTGTGAGCGGTTGCAGGCTGCCTCTGATCGGCAGAAGTCTTACGCGGATTTGAAGCGTAAGGAGATAAAGTATGCGGTGGGTGACCGTGTGTTCTTGAAGGTTTCGCCTTGGAAGAAGGTGATGAGGTTTGGCCGGAAGGGTAAGTTGAGCCCTCGGTACATTGGACCATATGAGGTGGTTGAGCGTGTTGGTCCTGTTGCGTATCGGTTGAGGTTACCTCAGGAGTTGGAGAAGATTCATGATGTGTTCCATGTTTCTATGCTCCGGAAGTATAGATCTGATCATTCGCATGTGATGCCTGTGGAGGATGTGGTTTTGAATCTAGATTTGACCTATGATGAGGAACCGGTGAAGGTTCTGGATTCGGATAGCAAGGTTCTTCGTGGCAAGACCATTGAGTTGGTGAAGGTGCTGTGGAAGCATCGAGGTGTTGAGGAAGCCACGTGGGAGCGGAAGGAAGATATGCTGAAGCAGTTTCCTTATCTCTTTCCTTCAGGTAAATTTCGAGGACGAAATTTCTTAAGGGGGGGAGAGTTGTAACGCCCCGGTTTTGGGCTTAGGAGTTTTGGGCGTTGACCGGTTGGTCAAAGTGCTGTTCGAATCTTAAGTGGTTAAATTAGGAAAGCCTAGTTCGGGTTGCATTAAAAATATGGAAAAATGTTCTATAAAGGGTTGAAACTTTGAATCTTTAAGGAGCTATTTATCCAAAAGTGGTTTCTCCAGATTTTTCTAAGATATTTTGAGTTATAATTCTGATTTTAAAGTATATCAAAAAGGAGGGAAAAGCCATTTGGCTAATTTCATAACTAACTTCTCAATTTTCTTTCTCTCATTTTCTCTCAACCCAAACACCACATTTCCGGAGAATTGTTTCTGATTTTCTCACCTAAATCTCTCCTTTCAACTCTCATTTGATCCCTAATCATTGTATCTCAAAACCTCTTCAATTGCTACAAGTTTCAACAAGCATTTTGATTGCAAAAAGTGGAGAAACACAAGTTTGGAGGTAAGAACGTCCTTCTCCTCTAAACTATCAGTTCTTTACTGAAATTCCTAAGTTTTCAATCCTAAATTGATGTTTAATTAAAGGCTTTTAAGTTGATTTATGGATCTTGGCTTATTATGCAAGATTTTGATGGTTTTTGATGATTTTCGTTAGATCTGATTAATCTGTGATTTGAGAGGTGTTTTTGATGTTAAATGATCTCTATATTGATAAGCAATTGAGTTTTGATTGATGCAATCCCGGATAGGTTGAGTTTCCTAAGTTTAGCTTGTGTTTCAAGGTTGTTTTTGAGGTGATCTTGGTGATCTGATGTTGCTGGAGGTATAAGGATGTTAATAGGATGTTTTTAGATGTGTTATGATGTTTTTGGAAGTGAGGTTTTGCTGGTTTATGGCTGGGCTTTGTTTAGAAGTGGTTTGGATGCATTTTCGGTTGTGTTTGGTGGCCGAAAATGGAGGTTGGATGAGAGCAGCGAGTTTAGGTGCTTTCATTGAAGCAATTAATGCATGATGATGCATTAATCCTCTGCTTTGATGTGTTGAAACAGGGGAGGCATCTTTGGATCCAAGGATTGTTGATCCGGAAGCTTGATTTGGTGCTTTGGCTTGAAGCAAAGTGGAAATCGGTGAGTGCATTTGTGGAAATTGGATTTTCAGCTTTAAAACCAAGGTTTGAAGGTTTTGGGAGCTTAGTTTAAGTCTAAACAACTTTGCTAAGCTCAAGTGTAAGTTTTCGGATTTTCTCTCTAGTGGTGGCCATGACTTTGATGTGTTGCAAAATGATGATTTGCATGTTTTAATTACTGTTTTGAAAGCATGTTTTAGCATGGATTTTTCTGATGATGTAAGCCATATATTGAAGGTAACTCTAGGTAGGAGTACCTTGTTTTTATACATTGGAATAATGTGGTTTGATGCTTTGAAATGCATGATGAAAATGGCTTGGTTTAATGCTTTAAAACAGTGGATTAAATGATGAAAATGATGTATATTGGCAAGTGATATTTTGAAAAAGATTAAGGTCACTAAGGTGGTTAAAAGTCCTTGAGTGAGCCTTGTTACTTAAGAACATCAAGGTGGTTAAAAGTCCTTGGATGATTCTTGTTGCGGACACTAAGGTGGTTAAAAGTCCTTAGGTGATCCTTGCATGGTGTTTAAAAGTCCATGGGGCCATGGTGTTTAAAAGTCCATGGGGCCAAGGTGTTTAAAAGTCCTTGGGGCAAAGGTGTTTAAAAGTCCTTGGGGTGATTCAAGCAATGGACACAAAGGTGGTTAAAAGTCCTTGTGTGGTCCTTATTCATGGTGTTTAAAAGTCCATGGCCAAGGTGTTTAAAAGTCCTTGGGGCCAAGGTGTTTAAAAGTCCTTGGGAAAGTTGTTGAACATGTTTTATGAAATGGAATTTGTCACTTGAGCCAATATGACATGTTAAGTATGTAAGAAGCATGAGATGCTTGTTTTGATATATGATATGAAGCATGAGATTGCTTGTTTTAAGTATGCTTTGAGCATGTGCAAAGATTGATTTTAAGCATGATTTATAAATGGTTTTAATTGCATTATTGAATTGTTTTTAATGAGCATGCCTCACTAAGCTTTTGCTTACGCTCTCCTCGTTCTCTTAATTCAATAATGCAGAGGATCAGAGTACCTTGAGGGGCTGCAAGGAAGGGCAAGCAATCAAGTTCAAGTAAAGCTCAATGTATGAAGGTTTTATAAGTACTTTTTAGCTTTTGGGTGATTTGGCAATGGGGGACCAATGTATATGTTTTGGGAGGTGTTTGGGACTCCCTAAGTATGTTGAATGTTGTTGAGATTGCTGGTTTTTGAATTGGAACCCTATATGCTTGTTTTGGAAGTTTGGTGTTTGAATAGCTAGCTTGTGTAGGAAGCATGCCTATAGAATTGGGGCTTTTTGCATATGATGTTGAATTGATGTTTTGATTATGCTCTTAAGTCATATATATGTTTAATTATATGCTGGTAAAGTTTGGTGACATTTGGAGCATGTTTGAATGATCTATTGCATGTTTTGGAATGCCAATTTGCTGCAATCTGTGCAGGAGTTTCGGAACGGTGTGCACCGTTTCGGAACGGGTGCCTTGCATGAACCCAGGCGTCCGAAACGGTATGCACCGTTTCGAAACGGTTTTGCCTCTGCCGAGCCATGTTCCGGAACCCGTTTCGGAACGGCCCGTGTTTCGGAACGGGGTCGATCGGTTTCGGAACGGTCGACCGTTAGGGGCTGACATTGGTAGTTATATGTTTTGAATTGTTTGTGTGTTGGTCCTGAATCTTGAATGTTCAATTGCATGAGCTTGGGAAGTCCTTTTGAGCTGAAATTTCACAGAGAAGCATGAAACCTGACTAATTTCAAGTTGGTAACTTTAATTTGGGTTAAGTCCTTTTAATTATCAGAAATTACAATTTGGCCCCTAAAGTTGTAATTTGTTCAATTGGGTCCCTGTTTGATCTCTGATGTTCGTGATCTTTGAGTATGTTGTTTGTGTGATCAATTAGGACTATTGTGCATCTAGACAAGATTAAAAAAAAAGGGTCGTTAATCAAGGTTGACTTTCGGGTTGACTTTGGTTTTCCCCGTGTGACTTTCTTAATTCGGGTCAACCGTCTAGGCCGGGTTAAGGGGGTTACAGCTGATATTGCCGCTATCCTTCTTGTTCTTATCTGACATCGTCTTCTGCCACTTGACCGGTGTGAACTCTTTGGATAGATTCCTCTTAACAGAGGGTTCGTTGTCGTTTTCCTCCCAAATTGAGGAAGAGGAGAAACCGGTGATGAATGCATCAAGTTCTTCTGAGGGCATTCTTCTCTTAGTTCCACAGGCAGAGGTATCAGCTGCGCGGTTGCTGCCGGTGGCTGCCGTGGTAGGGGTCGGTGTGGATGCTACAGATGGTGTCTTGGGTGTGGCAGTAGGTGTAAGGGTATGGGCAAGGGTGGGTGCAGCAAAATAATGGATGGGAAGGCAGGAAATACAACATCAGGGAAATTTAAATAAGTCTGAATGAATTGTACCGTAGCTGTGGTGAAATCCCTGATGAGGCTCATAAGACCTAGCTGTCGTTCCTCCATCTTCTGTATGGCAGCAAGGATCTGGGAGGAGGAGTCGGTCAGGGCTGCTGCTGCTGTGGGCTGTCTGGCTTCTGTGGCAGCAGGTTCAGTGTCTGTTGGTTCTGTCATCTCTGCTGCCGTGGCAGTGGGGTCAAAAGATGACAGCGGGGTGGCAGCAGTCAATTCCATCAAGCTGAGTATATTTTTGTTGGTCCATCCCTTCTCTTGGACTCTGAGATCGGTGGCAGCTTCAGGTACATGATGGCCGCAGCAAAGGGCTCTGATGAGGTAGGGGAGGTAGAGTGGTCCTGTCGGCCGGTGTGCACACTCCAAAATACTCTCCTGGATGTAGCTGCCCACATTAATACGACTCTCATGCAAAATAGAATTAATGAGGGCTAACCTTGGTTGATCGATAGTGGTCTTGTGCGAGGATGGCATGATTTGCTTTTTGATGAAAGCGTTCCACAGTTTAGCCTCTGAGAGAAGTTGAGTTCTCTTCCCCGTCCTCGGGTTCTTAGGATTTTTGTTCCACTGAGTACCTTCATCCGTGAGCTTTGCCATGATAGCATTGTAGGCGGCAGGGTCTAGGCTGTTCAGAAATTGCTGGTGACCATCCTCATTGTTGCCCAGGTAAAATCCGTAGAGAGTGTTGATGTATTCTGGCTCGAAGGGCACCTCTCTCCCTCTCACGGTGACTGTTGTCGCGGTTCTGCTGTGGATGGCAGCATAGAAATCTCGGACCAGAGATGCGTTCATCTCCTCTGGTTGTTCTGCAAAGATCTGCCACTACAGGGCCTTGATTTTTCTATCAATCAATGGCTGCAGGCCCAAATTCCCCTCCTTGGAAGTGTAGATAAATCCCCTTTCCTCCTACATGTCTCGTATCTGGAAAGATCGTGGGATTGATGCTGTCGGGGTGGAGCCTGAGGCAGCACTCCTGCGGGTGTTTCTGGAAGACATGGTTGCAAGGGTTGCAGTTTGTTCGACTCAGTCAATATGCACCTGAGCTGGTCCCTGATGAGCGGGCGAGGTGCAAAAGATTCCGTTATGGTTTAGTGACGGATGTGAAGATGTATGTGATGGCTACCGAGTATGATGATTTTGATGTGCTGGTGGGCCGAGCAAAGGACATTGAGATGAACTTGGGTTTATCTGCTAGAAGTGCTGGTTCTAGTGCTGGAAAGCGAGCTGCTGAATATAGTTCCGGTGGTGGACGGAACAAGAGGGGACGTGATCAGAAGTATCAGTCCTCGGCTAAGTGAGGTGGTGGTGCGCCTGCTCGGGGAGGCAATGCTAGAGTTGATCTGAGTGCTTGTTGGACATGTGGTTCGCGTGGCCATATGAAGCGTGATTGTCCTCGTGCTGTGAGGGAGGTGCAAGCTCCTGTTGTGGCAGCTGGTAATGGGTGCTGGAATTGTGGATCTGCGGATCACATGAGGCGAGAGTGTCCTATGTTGGCCGGTGGCCAAGTGCGTGCTCCTGTTGTTGCTGCACCACAGAGAGGTCGTGGGCGCGGCCGTGGTAACTTTCAGCGAAGGGAGGAAGGTGGTCGAGGAGTGGCTCATGTTGTGGCTATTCAGCCTGAAGGTGGTGGTCAAGCTAGGGTGTATGCTCAGCGTGAGGGAAGGAATGACGCGGATGTGATCGCAGGTACTTTTACTTTGCAATCCTTGTCATTACTTTCCATGATTGATTCTGGATCTACGCACTCATACATTTTGCGTGAGCATGCTAAATTGCTTGGTTTGCCTGTCGAGTTTTTGGATGTTGGTGTTCATGTCACTAGTTCTTTTGGTGAGACTGTTGTGACTCGAAATCTTTATAGGAGATGTCCTTTGGTTGTTCAAGAACATGTTTTTCATGTTGATCTTATGGAGTTGCCTTTCTATGGTTTTGATGTAATCCTTGGTATGGATTGGCTTGCTGAGCATCGTGCTGTTGTGGATTGTGAAAATAAGCGAGTTTCGCTGAAGCTTGCGGATGATTATGAGGTTGTTGTGGTTGGTGAGAATGTGAAGTTTCTTGCCAATGTGGTGTCTACATTGGAGGCAAGCCGGATGCTGAGGCAAGGATGTGAAGCTTATCTAGCTTTTGTAATGAATCCTAGCTCTAAGGAGTTGCGTGTGCAAGATATCAGGATTGTGCGGGAGTTTCCTGGTGTGTTTCCTGAGGAGTTGCCTGGGTTACCTCCTAATCGTGAAGTGGAGTTTGGGATTGAGCTGTATGAGAATACAACTCCTGTGTCCATTACTCCTTATAGAATGGCACCTAAGGAGCTGAAGGAGCTGAAGACACAGTTGCAAGAGTTGCTTGATCGTGGTTTCATTCGGCCAAGTGTGTCACCTTGGGGTGCACCGGTCTTGTTTGTGAAGAAGAAGGATGGCACTATGAGAATGTGCATTGATTATCGTCAGCTGAACAAGTTGACTATCAAGAATCGGTATCCTTTGCCGAGAATTGATGATCTCTTTGATCAATTTCGGGGAGCAGCTGTGTTCTCTAAGATTGACTTGAGGTCAGGGTATTACCAGTTGAAGGTGAAGGATGTGGATGTGCCTGAGACAGCTTTCAGGACAAGGTATGGGCATTATGAGTTCCTTGTGATGCCGTTTGGTTTGACAAATGCTCCTGCTGCTTTCATGGACATGATGAACCGTGTGTTTCATGAATACCTGGATAAGTTTGTTGTGGTGTTCATTGATGATATCCTCGTGTACTCGCGTACTGAGGAGGAGCATGAAGAGCATTTGAGGATTGTGCTACAGGCTTTGTTGGAGAATCAGCTTTATGCTAAGCTGAGCAAGTGTGAGTTCTGGCTTAAGGAGGTGGTGTTTCTTGGGCATGTGGTTTCTGCTGAGGGGATTCGTGTTGATCCTCAGAAGATTGAGGCGGTGATGAATTGGAAGGTTCCTAAGTATGTTCATGAGGTTCGTAGTTTCCTTGGTTTGGCGGGATATTATCGGAGGTTTGTGGATGGGTTTTCTAAGATTGCTGCACCTTTGACAAAGTTGTTGCAAAAGGATGTTAAGTATGAGTGGACGGAAGCGAGACAACAGGCTTTTGAGAAGCTTAAGGCGGCTTTTACGCAAGCTCCTATCTTGGTTCAACCTGAATCAGGGAAAGAGTTTGTGGTGTATAGTGATGCGTCCTATGTTGGTTTGGGATGTGTGTTGATGCAAGAGGGTAAGGTGGTTGCTTATGCATCGCGGCAGTTGAAAGTGCATGAACGCAATTATCCTACGCATGACATTGAGTTGGCTGCGGTGGTTTTTGCTTTGAAGATCTGGAGACATTATCTGTATGGTGAGAAGTGTACTGTGTACACAGATCAGAAGAGTTTGAGGTATCTGATGTCTCAGAAGGAGTTGAATCTTAGGCAGCGGCGTTGGGTGGAGTTGCTCAAGGATTATGATTTGACGATTGAGTACCATCCTGGAAAAGCTAATGTTGTAGCGGATGCCTTGAGTAGGAAGGTAGCTGTTGAGTTGAGGGCTATGTTTGCCAGTTTGAGTATTTCGCGAGATGGTGGTCTTGTGGCTGAGTTGCAGGTGAAACCATCTTTGGTTCAGTTGATCAAGGAAAAACAGTTGCTGGATGATTCCTTGGTACCGCATGTTCAGGACATCGCGGAGGGTAGACCTTCGGATTTCAGCTTTAATGATGATGGAGTGTTGTGTTTTGGGAGTCGAATAGTAGTGCCCAATGATGATGAGTTGAGGCGTGCTATTCTGACTGAAGGTAATAGTAGTCCTTTTGCTATGCACCCTGGTAGTACTAAGATGTATCGTGATCTTCGTGACGAGTACTATTGGGTGGGTTTGAAGAAAGATGTTGCAGAGTTTGTGAGCAGGTGTATGGTGTGTCAGCGAGTTAAGGCTGAGCATCAGGTTCCTTCAGGGTTGTTGCAACCGTTGAGAATCCCTGAGTGGAAGTGGGAAAGGGTTACCATGGATTTTGTATCTGGTTTACCTTTGTCACCATCGAAGAAGAATTCGGTGTGGGTGATTGTGGATCGCCTGACGAAGTGTGCACATTTCTTGCCTGTGCATACTACGTTTTCTTTGGATAAGCTTACGGAGCTGTACATAGCTGAGATTGTGCGGCTACATGGTGTGCCTAAGTCGATTGTGTCGGATAGGGATCCGAGGTTCACATCGCGTTTCTGGTAGTGTTTGCATCAAGCTTTGGGTACAAGGTTGAATTTCAGTACATCTTATCATCATCAGTCGGATGGTCAGTCTGAGCGTGTTATCCAGATTTTGGAGGATATGTTGAGGTGCTGCGTGATTGAGTTCCAAGGCTCTTAGGAGAAACATTTGCCTTTGGTGGAGTTTGCCTATAACAATAGTTATCATGCAAGTATTCAAATGGCACCTTATGAGGCTTTGTACGGGAGGAAGTGTAGGACTCCTCTTTGTTGGGCTGAAACAGGTCAAAAGTTGGTTTCGATGCCGTCTTTGTTGAAAGGAACCACCGAGAAGGTGAAGCTCATCTGTGAGCGGTTGAAGGCAGCTTCTGATCGGCAAAAGTCTTACGCGGATTTGAAGCGTAAAGAGATTGAGTATGCGGTTGGTGACCGTGTGTTTTTGAAGGTTTCGCCTTGGAAAAAGGTGATGAGGTTTGGCCGGAAGGGTAAGTTGAGCCCTAGGTACATTGGACCATACGAGGTGATTGAGCGTGTGGGTCCTGTTGCGTACAGGTTGAGGCTACCTCAAGAGTTGGAGAAGATTCATGATGTGTTTCATGTTTCTATGCTCCGGAAGTACAGATCTGATCCTTCGCATGTGATGCCTGTGGAAGAAGTGGAATTGAATCCGTATTTGACCTATGATGAGGAACCGATGAAGGTTCTGGATTCAGATAGCAAGGTTCTTCGTGGCAAGACCATTGAGTTGGTAAAGGTGTTGTGGAAGCATCGTGGAAGGATGACATGTTGAAGCAGTTTCCTTATCTCTTTCCTTCAGGTAAATTTCGAGGACGAAATTTCTTAAGGGGGGGGAGAGTTGTAACGCCCCGGTTTTGGGCTTGGAAGTTTTGGGCATGGACCGGTTCGGTCAAAGTGTTGTTCGAATACAAAAAGGTGAAATTAGGAAAGCCTAGTTCGGGTTGCATTAAAAATATGGAAAAATGTCCTAAAATCCTCTTTTAATATATATAAGTGAACTGTGAAATCAATTTTACAAAATGAGGTTCGGAAGGGTGACATTTTAACTAGTGACCAAAATGTAATTTTTGAAAACTGCGTGACTGTTTTAAAAAGGATTGAAACTTTGAATCTTTAAGGAGCTATTTACCCAAAGGGAGTTTCTCCAGATTTTTTTAAGATATTAAATGATTTATTTCTGGTTTTTAAACAAAAGAAAAGTGGAGGGAAGATATTTTCCTAATTCCAACTAACTTTCCATATTTTCCAATTCTCCTTTTCTCTCATTTTCTCTCAAACCAAACATCTTTCTCCAGAGCTTTTTCCTCTGATTTTGTCACCTAAATATCTCTTTTCAATTCTCTTTTGATTGCTAATCATCTCATCAATAAAACCTCACCAATTGCTAATTGGATTGCTAATCACCTCATCAATAAAACCTCACCAATCATCTCTTTTCAATTCTCTTTGGATTTTCCTAAGTTTAGCTTGTGTTCTTGCTTGTTTTTGGAGTGATCTTGTGGATCTGTTATAGCTGGAGGTATAAGGATGATGTTAGGTCCTTTTTAGATGTTAAATGATGTTTAAGGATGTTTAGTTTTGATGGATCTTGGCTGGGCAATGTTAAGGAGTTGTTTGGATGCATTTTCGGTTGTGTTTGGTAGCCGAAAATGGGGTGTGGATGAGAGCAGCGAGTTTAGGTGATTTCATTGAAGCTATTAATGCATGATGATGCATTAATCCTCTACTTTGATGTGTTTAAAACAGGGGAGTCATCTTTGGATCCAAGTGGTGGTGATCCGGAAGCTTGATTGGTGTTTCGGCAAAAGGCAAAACGGAATCGGTGAGTGGAATTTGGTTTTCGGCTTTGAAACTAGTGTTTTGAAGGTTTGGGAGCTTAGTTTAAGTCTAAGCAACTTAGCTAAGCTCAAGAGTAAGTTTTCGGAAAAACTCTCTTGGTGATGGCCATGGTTTTGGTTTTATGCAATGTGTTTGTTTGCATGATTTTTAAATATGTTTTGAAAGCATATCTAGCATGTTTATTTGCTGAGATTATAAGCCATGTGTTAAAGAAAGCTCAAGGTAAGAGTTCCTTGTTTTTGAACATTGTTTTAATGTGGTTTGATGCTTAAAAATGCATGATGTTTATGGCTTGTTTAAATGCTTTAAAACAGTTGAATATTGATGTTATGATGCATATTGGCAAGTGATGGTTAAGGTCACAAAGGTGGTTAAAAGTCCTTGTGTGAGCCTTGTATATTTAAGAACATCAAGGTGGTTAAAAGTCCTTGGATGGTTCTTGGTTAAGATCACAAAGGTGGTTAAAAGTCCTTGTGTGAATCTTGTAAAGTTTAAGAACAACATGGTGTTTAAAAGTCCATGGTTGGTTCTTGGTTAAGGCTCAAGGTGGTTAAAATTCCTTGTGTAAGCCTTGTTACTTAAGAACTCCAAGGTGTTTAAAAGTCCTTGGGAGATTCTTGTTAAGGACACAAAGGGGTTTAAAAGTCCTTGTGTGGTCCTTGCCATGGTGTTTAAAAGTCCATGGGGTTAAGGACACAATGGTGTTTAAAAGTCCATGTGTGGTCCTTGGTTGTTATAAGATCACAATGGTGTTTAAAAGTCCATGTGTGAATCTTATGTGAAATGTATCACTTGTTGCCAATATGTCATGTTATGAACTTGAAGCATGAGATGCTTGTTTTAAATGCTTATGTGCATGTGCAAATGATGATTTGAAGGAAGGTTTATAAATGTGTTTTGAAAAAGCATTATTGTGTAGTTTTATTGAGCATTCCTCACTAAGCTTTTGCTTACGCTCTCTCTTTCTTAAACCAATAATGCAGAACATTAAAGTGCATTTGAGGGCAGCAAGGTGGTGAAGAATCCAAGTGGTGAACAAAGCTCATGTATGGTGAAAGTTTCTTAAACACTATTAGCTTTTAGTAATTTGGCAATGGGGGACCTATGTTGTTGTTTTGGGAGATGTTTTGGACTCCCTAAGTTGGACTTATGTTGCTAATAATGTTGGAACATGTAATTGGCCTTTATGAGTTGGTTTTATCAAATTGGTGCTTGAATGGTTTGCTAAGTAGGAAGCATGCTTATAGAATTGGGGCTTTTCATATTTGATGCCATGTCGATGTTTGGTTTATGCAATTATGTTCTTTGTATGTTGTATGACTTGCTGGTGAAGTTTGGTGGCTTTTGGAGCATGATTGGTTGGTCATTTGCATGATAAACCAGCTAAATTTCTGCAATCTGGGCAGCCTGTTTCGGAACAGGTGCTACCGTATCGGAACGGGGGCCTGAAATGGCCTGGGCGTTCCGAAACGGGAGGCACTGTTTCGGAACAGTTTGGCCACTGCCAGGCACTGTTTCGGAACCAGTTGCGGAACGGTCCCGCGTTTCGGAACGGGTCTTCCCTGTTCCGAAACACTCAACCGTTGGGCACTGAAATTGATGGTTATATGTTTTGCAATGTTTGCATTTTGGTCCTGAAACTTGTTTATGCAATTGTATGAGTTTGAGATGTCCGTTTGAGCTGAAATTTGGCAGAGAAGCATGAAACCTGACTAATTACAAGTTGGTAACTTTAATTTGGGTTAAGTTCTTAAAATTTACAGAATTTACAATTTGGTCCCTAAAGTTGTGAATTATTCAATTGGGTCCCTGAATGTTCTCTGATGGTTATGATTTTTGAGTATGCTGTTTGTATGATCATATATAGGGTTAATGTGCATCTAGGCAAGAGTAAAAAGAAAAAAAGGGTCGTTAATCAAGGTTGACATTCGGGCTGACTTTGGTTTTCCCCGTGTGATCTTCTTAATTCGGGTCCACCGTCTAGGCCGGGTTAAGGGGGTTACACCAAGAGGCCAATTACAAGTTGCAGCATTATTAACATCATAAATCCAACTTAGGGAGTTCAAAACATCTCCCAAAACATCAACATAGGTCCCCCATTGCCAAATACCCAAAAACTAATAGTTTTGAGAAAATGTTCACCATACATGAGCTTAAAACCTTCACTTGGATGCTTGGCTTCCTTGCTGCCCCAAAATGCACTTCAATGCTCTGCATTATTGGTTTAAGAAAAGAGAGAGCGTAAGCAAAAGCTTAGTGAGGAATGCTCATTTAAAACCACACAATAATGCATTTATAAAACACCTTTATAAACCCTAAATCAATCATCACTTGCACATGCACTAAAGCATTTAAAACAAGCAATTCATGCTTCAAGTTCATATCATGTCATATTGGCAACAAGCGATACATCAACATAAGATCCACACATGGACTTTTAAACACCATTGTGATCTTACAATTTCCAAGGACCACACATGGACTTTTAAACACCATTGTGTCCTTAACAAGAATCATCCATGGACTTTTAAACACCATTGTGATCTTACAATTTCCAAGGACCACACATGGACTTTTAAACACCATTGTGTCCTTAACAAGAATCATCCATGGACTTTTAAACACCATGACAAGGACCACACAAGGACTTTTAAACACCTTTGTGTCCTTAACAAGAATCTCCCAAGGACTTTTAAACACCTTGGAGTTCTTAAGTAAACAAGGCTTACACAAGGAATTTTAACCACCTTTGTAACCTTAACCAAGAACCAACCATGGACTTTTAAACACCATGTTGTTCTTAAATAAACAAGCCTCACACAAGGAATTTTAACCACCTTGGTGATCTTAACCAAGAACCAACCATTGACTTTTAACCACCACGTTGTTCTTAAATAAACAAGGCTCACACAAGGACTTTTAACCACCTTTGTGACCTTAACCATCACTTGCCAATATGCATCATTAACCACAATATTCCACTGTTTTAAAGCATTTATCAAGCCATAAACATCATGCATCTTTTAGCATCAAACCACATTAAAACAATATTCAAACACAAGGATCTCTTACCTTGAGCATCCTTCAACACATGGCTAATAATCTCAGCAAATAAACATGCAAAATATGCTTTCAAAACAGGATTTAAAACATGCAAACAAACCACATTGCATACAACCAATCCATGGTTCATCACCAAGAGAGTTTTTCCGAAAACTTACTCTTGAGCTTAGCTAAGTTTCTTAGACTTAAACTAAGCTCCCAAACCTTCAAAACATTAGTTTCAAAGCTGAAAACCAAAATCCACTCACCGATTCCGTTTCGCCACTTGCCGAAACACCAATCAAGCTTCCGGATCACCACCACTAGGATCCAAAGATGACTCCCATGTTTTAAACACATCAAAGCAGAGGATTAATGCATCATCATGCATTAATAACTTCAATGAAAGCACCTAAACTCGCTGCTCTCATCCACACTCCATTTTTGGCCACCAAACACAACCGAAAATGCATCCAAACAACTCCACAACACTACCCAGCCATGATCAATCAAATCAAATCATCTTTACACATCAATTAACATCCAAAAAGGATCTAACATCACCCTTATACCTCCAGCTATAACAGATCATCAAGGTCACTCCAAAAACAACCAAGAATTCAAGCTAAACTTATGAAAATCAACCTATCCGGGATTGCATTAATTAAACCTCAACTTCTCATCAATTTAACATTCATTTAACATCAAAAAGACACCTCAAAACACTGCCCAAACAGATCACACGAATTTTAACCAAAATCAACCAAATCTTGCATTTAAAAGCCAAGATCAAGAACACAACCTTAAAACCATTTATAAAAGACAAATTAAGGATTGAGAACTTGGGAATTTCAGTAAAGAACTGAGAGTTTAGAGGAGAAGGACGTTCTTACCTCCAAACTTGAGTTTTCTCCCTTTTTGGAACCAAATTCTTGAAAATCCACTTAGCAAATGCAAAAGTTTTGTTGAAGAGATGATTGAAGATCAAAAGAGGATTGAAATGAGTTATTTAGGTGACAAAATCAGAGGGAAAAGCTCTGGAGAAATGTGTTTGGTTTGAGAGAAAAGATGAGAGAAAATGAAAATAGAAGATTTGAGAGAAAAGTTAGTTATGGCCAAAATATCTTCCCTCCACTTTCCTTTTATTTAAAAACCATTAATTAATCATTTAATACTTTAGAAAAATCTGGAGAAACTCCCATTGGGTAAATAGCTCCTTAAAGATTCAAAGTTTCAATCCTTTTTAAAACAGTCTCACAGTTTTCGAAAATTACATTTTGGTCACTAACCAAAATGTCACACTTCCAAACCTCATTTTGTAAAATTGATTTCACCATTCTCTTATATATAATAAAAGAGGATTTTAAGACATTTTTCCATATTTTTATTGCAACCCGAACTAGGCTTTCCTAAATTCACTTTTATATATTCGAACCGCACTCCGACCGAACCAGTCCGAACCCAAAACTTCTAAGCCCAAAATTAGGGCATTACAACTCTCCCCCCTTAAGAAATTTCGTCCTCGAAATTTACCTGATGGAAAGAGATACGGAAACTGCTTCAGCATGTCATCCTTCCGTTCCCACGTGGCTTCCTCAACACCACGATGCTTCCACAACACCTTTACCAACTCAATGGTCTTGCCACGAAGAACCTTGCTATCCGAATCCAGAATCCTCACCGGTTCCTCATCATAGGTCAAATCCGAATTCAGTTCCACTTCTTCCACAGGCATCACATGCGAAGGATCCGATCTATACTTCCGAAGCATAGAAACTTGAAACACATCATGAATCTTCTCCAACTCTTGAGGTAACCTCAACTTGTACGCAACAGGACCCACACGCTCAATCACCTCGTATGGTCCAATGTACCTAGGGCTCAACTTACCCTTACGGCCAAACCTCATCACCTTTTTCCAAGGCGAAACCTTCAAAAACACACGGTCACCCACCGCATACTCAATCTCCTTACGCTTCAAATCCGCGTAAGACTTTTGCCGATCAGAAGCTGCCTTCAAACGCTCACAAATGAGCTTCATCTTCTCGGTGGTTCCTTTCAACAAAGCTGGCATCGAAACCAACTTCTGACCCGTTTCAGCCCAACAAAGAGGAGTCCTACACTTCCTCCCGTACAAAGCTTCATAAGATGCCATTTGAATACTTGCCTGATAACTATTGTTATAAGCAAACTCCAACAAAGGCAAATGTTTCTCCCAAGAGCCCTGGAACTCAATCACGCAACACCTCAACATATCCTCCAAAATCTGGATAACACGCTCTGACTGACCATCCGACTGAGGATGATAAGATGTACTGAAATTCAACCGTGTACCCAAAGCTTGATGCAAACACTGCCAAAAACGCAATGTAAACCTCGGATCCCTATCCGACACAATCGACTTTGGCACACCATGCAGCCGCACAATCTCAGCAATGTACAGCTCCGCAAGCTTATCCAAAGAATACGTAGTATGCACGGGCAAGAAATGCGCACACTTCGTCAGGCGATCCACAATTACCCACACCGAATTCTTCTTCGATGGCGACAAGGGTAAACCGGATACAAAATCCAAGGTAATCCTTTCCCACTTCCATTCAGGGATTCTCAACGGTTGCAACAACCCTGAAAGAACCTGATGCTCAGCCTTAACTCGCTGACACACCATGCACTTGCTCACAAACTCAGCAACATCCTTCTTCAAACCCACCCAATAGTACTCATCACGAAGATCACGATACATCTTAGTACTACCAGGGTGCATAGCGAAAAGACTACTATGACCTTCAGTCAGAATAGCACGCCTCAACTCAGCATCATTGGGCACTACTATCCGACTCCCAAAACACAACACTCCATCATCATTAAAGCAAAAATCTGAAGGCCTACCCTCCGCGATATCCTGAACATGCGGCACCAAGGAATCATCCAGCAACTGCTTTTCCTTGATCAACTGAACCAAAGATGGTTTCACTTGCAACTCAGCCACAAGACCACCATCACGCGAAATACTCAAACTGGCAAACATAGCCCTCAGCTCAACAGCTACCTTCCTACTCAAGGCATCTGCCACAACATTAGCTTTTCCAGGGTGATACTCAATCGTCAAATCATAATCCTTGAGCAACTCCACCCAACGTCGCTGCCTAAGATTCAACTATTTCTGAGACATCAGATACTTCAAACTCTTGTGATCCGTGTACACAGTACACTTCTCACCATACAGGTAATGTCTCCAGATCTTCAAAGCAAAAACCACCGCAGCCAACTCGATGTCATGCGTAGGATAATTGCGCTCATGCACCTTCAACTGCCGCAATGCATAAGCCACCACCTTACCCTCTTGCATCAACACACATCCCAAACCAACATAGGACGCATCACTATACACCACAAACTCTTTCCCTGATTCAAGTTGAACCAAGATAGGAGCTTGCGTCAAAGTTGCCTAAAGCTTCTCAAAAGCCTGCTGTCTCGCTTCCGTCCACTCATACTTAACATCCTTCTGCAACAACTTTGTCAAAGGTGCAGCAATCTTTGAAAAACCATCCACGAACCTCCGGTAGTATCCCGCCAAACCAAGGAAACTACGAACCTCATGAACAGACTTAGGAACCTTCCAATTCATCACCGCCTCGATCTTCTGAGGATCAACACGAACCCCTTCAGTAGAAACCACATGCCCAAGAAACACCGCTTCACTTAACCAAAACTCACACTTGCTCACCGTCTCGATCACACTTGCTGATTCTCCAACAAAGCTTGCAACACAATCCTCAAATGCTCTTCATGCTCCTCCTCAGTACGCGAGTACACGAGGATATCATCAATGAACACCACAAGAAACTTGTCCAGGTATTCATGAAACACACGATTCATCATTTCCATGAAAGCAGCAGGAGCATTTTTCAAACCAAACGACATCACAAGGAACTCATAATGCCCATACCTTGTACTGAAAGCTGTCTTAGGCACATCCACATCCTTCACCTTCAACTGGTAATACCCTGACCTCAAGTCAATCTTAGAGAACACAGCTGCTCCCCGAAATTGATCAAAGAGATCATCAATTCTCGGCAAAGGATACCGATTCTTGATAGTCAACTTGTTCAGTTGACGATAATCAATGCACATTCTCATAGTGCCATCCTTCTTCTTCACAAACAAGACCGGTGCACCCCAAGGTGACACACTCGGCCGAATGAAACCACGATCAAGCAACTCTTGCAATTGCGTCTTCAGCTCCTTCAACTCTTTAGGTGCCATTCTATAAGGGGTAATGGACACAGGAGTTGTATTCTCATACAGCTCAATCCCAAACTCCACCTCGCAATTAGGAGGCAATCCAGGCAACTCCTTAGGAAACACACCAGGAAACTCTCGCACAATCCTGATATCTTGCACACGCAACTCCTAAGAGCTAGGATTCATCACAAAAGCTAGGTAAGCTTCACAACCTTGCCTCAGCATCCGGCTCGCCTCCAACGTAGACACCACATTAGCAAGAAACTTCACATTCTCACCAACCACAACTACCTCATAATCATCCGCAAGCTTCAACGAAACTAGCTTATTCTCACAATCCACTACAGCATGATGCACAGCAAGCCAATCCATACCAAGGATTACATCGAAACCATAGAAAGGCAACTCCATAAGGTCAACAGGAAAAACATGATCTTGAACAACCAAAGGACATCTTCTATAAAGCTTTCGAGTCACAACAGTCTCACCAAAAGAACTAGTGACGCGCACACCAACATCCAAAGACTCAACAGGCAAACCAAGCAATTCAGCATGCTCACGCAATATGTATGAGTGCGTAGATCCAGAATCAATCAAGGAAAGTAATGACAAGGATTGCAAAGTAAAAGTACCTGCGATCACATCCGCGTCATTCCTTCCCTCCCGCTGAGCATACACCCTGGCTTGGCCGCCACCCTCAGGCTGAATAGCCACAACATGAGCCACACCCCGACCACCTTCCTCTCTCCGCTGGAAGTTACCACGGCCGTGCCCACGACCTCTCTGTGGTGCAGCAACAACAGGAGCACGCACTTGGCCACCAGCTAACATAGGACACTCTCTCCTCATGTGATCCGTAGATCCATAGTTCCAGCACGCATTACCAGCTGCCACAACAGGAGCTTGCACCTCCCTCACAGCACGAGGACAATCACGTTTCATATGGCCACGCGAACCACATATCCAACATGCACTCGGATCAACTCTAGCATTGCCTCCCCGAACAGGCGCACCACCACCTCGCTTAGCTGGAGACTGATACTTCTGATCACGTCCCCTCTTGTTCCGTCCACCACCGGAACTAAACTCAGCAGCTCGCTTACCAGCACTTGATCCAGCACTCTTAGAAGATAAACCCAAGTTCATCTCAATATCCTTGGCTCGGCCCACCAGCACATCAAAATCATTATACTCGGTTGCTAGCACATACATCTTAACTTCCGTCACCAAACCATAACGGAACCTTTCACACCTCTCTCGCTCATCCGGGACAAGCTCAGGTGTGTACTAACTGAGTCGAACAAACTGGACCTCATACTCAGCCACAGACATGCTCCCCTGGGTAAGAGACATGAACTCCCTCTTCTTTTCATCTAGGTACCTCACACCTAGATACCTTCTCTTGAACGCGTTCTGAAAGACCGTCCAAGTTACGTCAGCTTCCGCCATCCCAGCGATAGTGGTTGTCCACCACGTGTAAGCATCATCATGTAGCAAGGATACTGCACAGCCCAGCTTTTGCACATCAGTGCAACTCATCTGACCCAAGATTCTCTTGGTACTTTCCAACCAAGCCTCAGAACCTTCAGCTGACAAACCCCTGAACTCAGTCCCTCCCAGACTGCGCAAACGCTCCAAAGGTAGTCTAACTCCAGCATCTCCCTGATGCACAGCACCTTGAGCTCTAGCTACCGCTGCTTGAAAAGCTCCAGCAATAGCTTGAATCAACACTGTCATGTCAGGAACAGCTTGCCCCTGACCAGCCTCAGGTCCAGCGACCCCAGCATCACCTGCAGCTCCAGCTCCTTCACCCCAGCACCACCACCACCAGGTGGAGGAGGTAAATCCACCGCACTTTCAACATTCTCTTCATTCTCATTCTCATTTTGAGCCGTAGCTCGCACATTACTCCTCAACTCTCTACGAGGTGCCATACTTTAACAATGCAATCACAATGCAAATAAACAAAGTCAGGCTCAGCAAGGTAAGCAATCCAAGTACTCAAGCTCATTTTCACTTAAAAACAATATCAATACATTAGCTTTGATTTGGCAATGGGTACCCACAACATGCTTCATCACAGCATACACCTCAATTGCAACACATTTACAATTCACTCAACATGCTTTCACTCAACAAGCATACAAAGCATACATACTTTAATCATGCACATAATCATTCCCAATTACTCGAGAACTCAGCTCTGATACCACCAAATGTAACCCCCTTAACCCGGCCCAGACGGATGAACCGAATTAAGAAGTTTACACGGGGAAAACCAAAGTCAACCCGAAAGTCAACCTTGATTAACGACCCTTTTTTTTCTTTTTAATCTTGTCTAGATGCACATTATCCCTAGATATGATCATACAAACAGCGTACTCAAAGATCATAACCATCAGAGAACATTCAGGGGCCCAATTGCACAAATTACAACTTTAGGGACCAAATTGCAAATTCTGAAAATTATAAGGACTTAACCCAATTTAAAGTTACCAACTTGAAATTAATCATCTTTCATGCTTCTCTGTCAAATATCAGCTCAGACGGACGTCTCAAACTCATTTAATTGCAATAACAAGCTTCAGGACTAAAATGCAAACATTTCAAAACATTTAACCAACAATTTCAGTGCCCAACGGTCGAGTGTTTCGGAACAGGGAAGACCCGTTCCGAAATGCGGGACCGTTCATAAACTGGTACCGAAACAGGGCCTGGCAGAGGCCAAACCGTTCCGGAACAGTTCCTTCCGTTTCGGAACGCCTAGGCCATTTCAGGCCCCCGTTCCGATACGGTAGCACCTGTTCCGAAACAGGCTGCCCAGACTGCAGAAAAATTGTTGGTTTAATACCTAATTGACCTATCTAACATGCTCCAAATGCCACCAAATTTTACCAGCATGTCATTCAACATACAAGGAACATAATTGCATCAACCAAACATCAATATGGCATCCAAATAAGAAATACCCAATTCTATAGGCTAGCATCCTATGAAGCAAACCATGAAATCCTCAAATCACCAAAACACATACCAAGAGGCCAATTACAAGTTCCAGCCTTATTAACATCATAAATCCAACTTAGGGAGTTCAAAACATCTCCCAAAACATCAACATAGGTCCCCCATTGCCAAATACCCAAAAGCTAATAGTTTTGAGAAAATGTTCACCATACATGAGCTTAAAACCTTCACTTGTTTGCTTGGCTTCCTTGATGCCCCAAAATGCACTTCAATGCTCTGCATTATTGGTTTAAGAAAAGAGAGAGCGTAAGCAAAAGCTTAGTGAGGAATGCTCATTTAAAACCACACAATAATGCATTTATAAAACACCTTTATAAACCTTAAATCAATCATCATTTGCACATGCACTAAAGCATTTAAAACAAGCAATTCATGCTTCAAGTTCATATCATGTCATATTCGCAACAAGTGATACATCAACATAAGATCCACACATGGACTTTTAAACACCATTGTGATCTTACAATTTCCAAGGACCACACATGGACTTTTAAACACCATTGTGTCCTTAACAAGAATCATCCATGGACTTTTAAACACTATGACAAGGACCACACAAGGACTTTTAAACACCTTTGTGTCCTTAACAAGAATCTCCCAAGGACTTTTAAACACCTTGGAGTTCTTAAGTAAACAAGGCTTACACAAGGAATTTTAACCACCTTTGTAACCTTAACCAAGAACCAACCATGGACTTTTAAACACCATGTTGTTCTTAAATAAACAAGCCTCACACGAGGAATTTTAACCACCTTGGTGATCTTAACCAAGAACCAACCATGAACTTTTAACCACCATGTTGTTCTTAAATAAACAAGGCTCACACAAGGACTTTTAACCACCTTTGTGACCTTAACCATCACTTGCCAATATGCATCATTAACCACAATATTCCACTGTTTTAAAGCATTTATCAAGCCATAAACATCATGCATCTTTTAGCATCAAACCACATTAAAACAATATTCAAAAACAAGGATCTCTTACCTTGAGCATCCTTCAACACATGGCTTATAATCTCAGCAAATAAACATGCTAAATATGCTTTCAAAACAGGATTTAAAACATGCAAACAAACCACATTGCATACAACCAATCCATGGTTCATCACCAAGAGAGTTTTTCCGAAAACTTACTCTTGAGCTTAGCTAAGTTGCTTAGACTTAAACTAAGCTTCCAAAACTTCAAAACATTGGTTTCAAAGCTGAAAACCAAAATCCACTCACCGATTCCGTTTCGCCACTTGCCGAAACACCAATCAAGCTTCCGGATCACCACCACTAGGATCCAAAGATGACTCCCCTGTTTTAAACACATCAAAGCAGAGGATTAATGCATCATCATGCATTAATAACTTCAATGAAAGCACCTAAACTCGCTGCTCTCATCCACACTCCATTTTCGGCCACCAAACACAACCGAAAATGCATCCAAACAACTCCACAACACTACCCAGCCATGATCCATCAAATCAAATCATCTTTACACATCAATTAACATCCAAAAAGGATCTAACATCACCCTTATACCTCCAGCTATAACAGATCATCAAGATCACTCCAAAAACAACCAAGAATTCAAGCTAAACTTAGGAAAATCAACCTATCCGGGATTGCATTAATTAAACCTCAACTTCTCATCAATTTAACATTCATTTAACATCAAAAAGACACCTCAAAACACTGCCCAAACAGATCACACGAATTTTAACCAAAATCAACCAAATCTTGCATTTAAAAGCCAAGATCAAGAACACAACCTTAAAACCATTTATAAAACACAAATTAAGGATTGAGAACTTGGGAATTTTATTAAAGAACTGAGAGTTTAGAGGAGAAGGATGTTCTTACCTCCAAACTTGAGTTTTCTCCCTTTTTGGAACTAATTTCTTGAAAATCCACTTAGCAAATGCAAAGGTTTTGTTGAAGAGATGATTGAAGATCAAAAGATGATTGAAATGAGTTATTTAGGTGACAAAATCAGAGGGAAAAGCTCTGGAGAAATGTGTTTGGTTTGAGAGAAAAGATGAGAGAAAATGAAAATGGAAGATTTGAGAGAAAAGTTAGATATGGCCAAAATATCTTCCCTCCACTTTCCTTTTATTTAAAAACCATTAATTAATCATTTAATACTTTAGAAAAATCTGGAGAAACTCCCATTGGGTAAATAGCTCCTTAAAGATTCAAAGTTTCAATCCTTTTTAAAACAGTCTCACAGTTTTCGAAAATTACATTTTGGTCACTAACCAAAATGTCACACTTCCAAACCTCATTTTGTAAAATTGATTTCACCATTCTCTTATATATAATAAAAGAGGATTTTAAGATATTTTCCATATTTTTAATGCAACCCGAACTAGGCTTTCCTAAATTCATTTTTATATATTCGAACCGCACTCCGACCGAACCGGTCCGAACCCAAAACTTCTAAGCCCAAAATTGGGGCGTTACAACTTTTAAATCAACACATCACTTGCCAATATACATCATTTAACATCATTAATCCATGGTTTTAAAGCATTAATCAAAGCCATTAACCATCATGCATTACTATGCATCAAAACCACATTTATTAATGTTCAAAACAAGGATCTCTTTCCTTGTGCATCCTTCAACACATGGCTTATAAAACCAGCAATAAACATGCTAAAATATGCTTTCAAAACATAATTTAATCATGCAAATAAAACACATTGCATTCAACCATCTCATGGTTCATCAAAAAGAGAGTTTTTCCGAAAACTTACTCTTGAACTTAGCTAAGTTGTTTAGATTTATACTAAGCTCCCATAACCTTCGAACATTTGTTTCAAAGCTGAAAACCAAACTTCACTCACCGATTCCGTTTCGCAAGCTTGCCGAAACACCAATCAAGTTTCCAGATCAACACCACAAGGATCCAAAGATGTCTCCCCTGTTTTAGACACATCAAAGCGAAGGATTAATGCATCATCATGCATTAATATCTTCAACCAAGACACCTAAACTCGCTGCTCTCATCAACACTCACATTTCGGCTACCAAACACAACCGAAATCACATCCAAACACCTCTACAACATTACCCAGCCAAGATCCATCAATTCCAAACATTCTTATACATCAATTAACATCCGAAAAGGATCTAATCACGTCCTTATACGTCCAGCTATAGCAGAACATCAAAATCACCCCAAAAACCACCATTAACTCAATCAAAAACTTAGGAAAATCAACCTATTCGGGATTGCATTGATTAAACCTCAATTACACATCATTTATACATCCAATTTACATCAAAAAGACATCTCAAAACAGAGCCCAATCATTTAATACGAATTTCTTCAAAATTAAATCCAAATCTTGCATTTTAAGCCAAGATCAAGAACACAACATAAAAACCTTTAATAAAACTCAAATCAATGATTGAGAACTTGGGAATTTCAGTAAAGAACTGAGTATTTAGAGGAGAAGGACGTTTATACCTCTAAATATGAGTTTCTCCTTGTTTAAAGCCAAGATTCTTGAAAATTCAATAAGCAAATGATAAGGATTTGTTGTAGGAATGATTAGAGATCAATTAGAGATTGAAATCTCATCTTTAGATGTTAAAATCAGAGGAAAAATGGCTGGGGAAAATGTTTGGCTTAGAGAAAATGGAAAGAAAATGAAGTGGGAAAATTTTAACAAAAGTTAGTTATGAAAACCAAAATATCCATTTCCCTCTTTTTCTTTTTATTAAATATCATTTAATAAAATGTTTAATATTAAGAAAAATCTGGAGAAAACTCTTCTTGGTTAAATTAGCTCCTTAAAGATTCAAAGTTTCAGTCCTTTTAAAACAGTCACCAACTTTTCAAAAATTACATTTTAGTCACTAACTTGAAATGTCACATTTCGAAACCTCATTTTGTAAAATTAATTTCACCACTCTCTTATATATAATAAAAGAGAACTTTTAGATATTTTTCCATATTTTTAATGCATCCCAAACTAGGATTTCTCCTAAAATCACCTTTTATATTCTAACCGCAATCCGACCGGGCCGATTCAAACCCAAAACTTCTAAACCCAAAATTGGGGTGTTACAACTCTCCCCCCCCCCCCTTAAGAAATTTCGTCCTCGAAATTTACCTGAAGGAAAGAGGTACGGAAACTGCTTCACCATGTCATCCTTTCGTTCCCACATGGCTTCCTCAACACCACGATGCTTCCACAACACCTTTACCAACTCAATGGTCTTTCCTCGAAAAACTTTACTATCCGAAACCAGAATCTTCACCGGTTCCTCATCATAGGTCAAATCCGGATTCAATTCCACTTCCTCCACAGGCATCACATGTGAAGGATCCGATCTATACTTCTGAAGCATAGAAACATGAAACGCATCATGAATCTTTTCCAACTCTTGCGGTAACTTCAACTTGTACGCAACAGGACCTACACGCTCAACCACCTCGTATGGTCCAATATACCTAGGGCTCAACTTACCCTTTCGGCCAAACCTCATCACCTTTTTCCAAGGCGAAACTTTCAAAAACACACCGTCACCCACCGCATACTCAATCTCCTTACGCTTCAAATCCGCGTAAGACTTTTGCCGATCAGAAGCTGCTTTCAAACGCTCACAAATGAGCTTCACCTTCTCGGTGGTTCCATTCAACAAAGCTGGCATCAAAACCAACTTCTGACCCGTTTCAGCCCAACAAAGAGGAGTCCTACACTTCCTCCCGTACAAAGCTTCATAAGGTGCCATTTGAATACTTGCCTGATAACTATTATTATAGGCAAACTCCACCAAAGGCAAATGTTTCTCCCAAGAACCCTGAAACTCAATCACACAGCACCTCAACATATCCTCCAACACCTGGATAACACGCTCAGACTGTCATTCCGACTGCGGATGATAAGAAGTACTGTAATTCAACCGTGTACCCAAAGCCTGATGCAAACACTGCCAGAAACGCGACGTAAACCTCGGATCTCTATCCGACACAATCGACTTTGGCACACCATGTAGCCGCATAATCTCAGCAATGTACAGCTCCGCAAGCTTATCCAAAGTGTACGTAGTATGCACAGGCAAGAAATGCGCAACTTCGTCAGGCGATCCACAATCACCCACACCGAATTCTTCTTCGATGGCGACAAAGGTAAACCAGACAGAAAGTCCATGGTAATCCTCTCCCACTTCCACTCAAGAATCCTCAACGGTTGCAACAACCCTGAAGGAAACTGATGCTCAGCTTTAACTCGCTGACATACCATGCACTTGCTCACAAACTCAGCAACATCTTTCTTTAAACCCACCCAATAGTACTCCTCACGAAGATCACGGTACATCTTAGTACTACTAGGGTGCATAGCAAAAGGACTACTATGACCTTCAGTCAGAATAGCACGCCTCAAATCAGCATCATTGGGCACTACTATCCGACTCCCAAAACATAAAACTCCATCGACATTAAAGCAGAAATCCGATGGCCTATCCTCCGCAATATCCTGAACATGTGGTACTAAGGAATCATCCAACAACTGCTTTTCCTTAATCATCTGAACCAAGGATGGTTTCACTTGCAACTCAGCCACAAGACCACCATCACGCAAAATGCTCAAACTGGCAAACATAGCCCTCAACTCAACAGCTATCTTCCTACTCAAGGCATCCGCTACAACATTAGCTTTACCCGGATGTTACTCGATCGTCAAATCGTAATCCTTAAGAAACTCCACCCAACGTCGTTGCCTAAGATTTAACTCCTTCTGAGACATCACATACTTCAAGCTCTTGTGGTCTGTGTTCACAGTACACTTCTCACCATACAAGTAATGTCTCCAAATTTTCAAAGCAAAAACCACCGCAGCTAACTCAATGTCATGCGTAGGATAATTGCGCTCATGCACCTTCAACTGACGCGATGCATAAGCCACCACCTTACCCTCTTGCATCAACACACATCCCAACCCAACGTAGGACGCATCACTATACACCACAAACTCTTTCCCTGATTCAGGTTGAACCAAGATAGGAGCTTGCGTTAAAGCTGCCTTAAGCTTCTCAAAAGCCTGCTGTCTCGCTTTCGTCTACTCAAACTTAACATCCTTCTGCAACAGCTTCGTCAAAGGTGCAACAATCTTTGAAAACCCATCCACGAACCTCCAATAGTACCCTGCCAAACCAAGGAAACTACGGACTTCATGAACACACTTAGGAGGCTTCCAATTCATCACTGCCTCAATCTTTTGAGGATCAACACGTATTCCTTCAGCAGAAACCACATGACCAAGAAACACAACTTCACTAAGCAAAAACTCACACTTGCTCAGCTTGGCATAAAGCTGATTCTCCAACAAAGCTTGCAACACAATTCTCAAATGCCCTTCATGCTCCTCCTCAGTACGAGAGTACACGAGGATATCGTCAATGAACACCACAACAAATTTATCCAAATATTCATGGAACACTCTATTCATCATGTCCATGAAAGTTGTAGGAGCATTCGTCAAACCAAACGACATCACAAGGAACTCATAATGCCCATACCCCGTCCTGAAAGCTGTCTTTGGCACATCCACATCCTTCACCTTTAACTGGTAATACCCTGACCTTAAGTCAATTTTAGAGAACACCGCCGCTCCCCGAAATTGATCAAAAAGATCATCAATTCTCGGCAATGGATACCGATTCTTGATAGTCAACTTGTTAAGCTGACAGTAATCAATGCACATCCTCATAGTGCCATCCTTTTTCTTCACAAACAAGACCGGTGCACCCCAAGGTGACACACTCGGCCGAATGAAACCGCGATCCAGCAATTCCTGAAGTTGCGTCTTCAGCTCTTTCAACTCTTTAGGTGCCATTCGATAAGGAGTAATGGACACTGAAGTTGGGTTTTCATACAGCTCAATCCCAAACTCTACTTCGCGATTAGGAGGCAATCCAGGCAACTCCTCCGGAAACACACCAGGAAACTCTCGCACAGTCCTGATATCTTGCACTCGCAACACCTTAGAGCTAGGATTCATCACAAAGGTTAGGTAAGCTTCACAACCTTGCCTCAGCATCCGGCTAGCTTCCAATGTAGACACCACATTGGCAAGAAACTTCACATTCTCACCAACCACAACTACCTCGTAAACATCTGCAAGCTTCAATGAAACTCGCTTATTCTCAAAATCCATAACAGCTCGATGCTCAACAAGCCAATCCATACCAAGGATTACATCAAAACCATAGAAAGGCAATTCCATAAGATCAACACGAAAAACATGATCTTGCACAACCAAGGGACATCTTCTATAGAGCTTTCGAGTCACAACAGTCTCGCCAAAAGAACTAGTTACACGCATACCAACATCCAAAGACTCAACAGGCAAACCAAGCAATTGAGCATGCTCAAGCAATATGTATGAGTGTGTAGATCTAGAATCAATCAACGAAAGTAATGACGAGGATTGCAAAGTGAAAGTACCTGCGATCACATCTGTGTCATTCCTCCCCTCCCTCTGAGCATACACTCTGGCCTGGCCACCACCCTCAAGCTGAACAACTACAACATGAGCCACATTCCTTCCACCATCCTCTCTACGCTGGAAGTTACCACGGCCGCGCCCACGACCTCTCTGTGGTGCAACAACTCCAGAAGCACGTCCCTGACCACCACCGGCCAACAGAGGACACTCCCTCCTCATGTGATCTTCCGAACCACAGTTCTAGCACGAATTACTGGTCACCAAAACAGGAGCCTGAACCTCCCTCGCTGCTCGAGGACAATCACGCCTCAAATGTCCACGCGATCCACACGTCCAACATGTGTTTGGATCAGCTCTCGCCTTATCCCCCTGAACAGGCGCACCTTGCCCTCCACCACCTCGCCTAGCTGAAGACTGATACTTCCGATCACGTCCTCTCTTGTTCCGTCCGCCACTGGAACTATACTCAGCAGCTCGCTTGCTCGCACTAGAACCAACTCCTCTAGAAGATAAACCCAAATTCAGCTCAATATCTTTTGCTCTACCAACCAGCACATCGAAGTCAGTGTACTCCACAGCTAGCATATAGGTCTTCACTTCCGTCACCAAACCATAACGGAAACGTTCACACCTCTCCTGCTCATCAGGGACAAGCTCAGGTGCGTACTGACTAAGTCGGACAAACTGAACCTCGTACTCAGCCACTGACATGCTCCCTTGAGTAAGAGACATGAATTCCCTTTTCTTTTCATCCAGGTATCGCACACCCAGATACCTCCTCTTGAACGCGTTCAGAAAGAACGTCCAAGTTACATCAGCTTCCCCCATTTCGGAGATAGTGGTTGTCCACCAGGTATACGCATCGTCATGCAACAACGACATCACATAGCCCAGCTTCTGCACATCATTACAATTCATTTGTCCCAAAATTCTCTTGGTACTTTCCAACCAAGACTCAGAACCTTCAGCAGACAAACCCCTGAACTCAGTCCCTCCCAGACTGCGCAAACGTTCTAGAGGTAGTCTAACATTAGCATCTCCCTGATGCCCAGCTCCTTGAGCTCCAGCTACCGCTGCCCGAAATACTCCAGCAATAGCTTGTATCAACATTGTCATGTCAGGAGCAGCTTGCCCCTTCCCAGCTTCAGGTCCAGCGACCCCAGCACCAGCAGCAACACCAGCTCCTTCACCCCCAGCACCACCACCACCAGGTGGAGGAGGTAAATCCACCACATTTTCAACATTCTCCTCATTCTCATTTTGAGCCATAGCTCGTGTATTAATCCTCGTCCCTCTACGAGGTCCCATTCACTAAACAATGCAATCCCAATGCAATAAACAAAGTCAGGATCAACAAGGTAAGCAATCCAAGTACTCAAGCTCATTTCCAATTAAAACAAATCATTTCATTAGCTTTGATTTAGCAATGGGTCCCTCTAACATGCTTCACCACAGCACACACCACAATTGCAACTTACTTACAATTCATACATCATACTTTCACTCAACTAGCATACAAAACAATCATACACTTATCACCCACATAACCATTCCCAATTACTCGAGAACTCAGCTCTGATACCACCAAATGTAACCCCCTTAGCCCGGCCTAGACAGTTGACCCCAACTATAAAGATTACACGGGGAAAACCAAAGTCAACCCGAAAGTCAACCTTAATTAACGACCCTTTTTTCTTTTTAAACTTGTCTAAATGCATATTAGCCCTAGGTGAACTCTTGATAAGAACATACTCAAAAATCACAGCAATCAGATGACATTTAGGGACTCAATTGCATAACATACGAATTTAGGGACCAAATTGTAAATTTTGGAAATTAAGAGGACTTTACCAAATTTTAAGTTACCAATAGGAAATTAATCATATTTCATGCTTCTCTGCCAAATTTCATCTCAAACGGACGTCTCAAACACAACCAATTGCATATACAAAGATTGGGACCAAAACGTGAGAGTTTCAAAACATTTAACCATCAGATTCAGTGCCCAACGGTCGAGTGTTCCGAAACGGGGAAGATCCGTTCCAAAACGCGGGACTGTTCCGAAACTTGTTGCGGAACAGGGCTTGATAGTGGCAAATCCATTTCGGAACAGCTCTACCTGTTTTGAAACGCCATGGCCATTTCATGCCACCTGTTCCGAAACAATAGCACTCGTTCCGATACGGGCTGCCCAAAATTGCAGAATTTTGCTGGTTTAACAAACAATTGACCGATCAAACACGTTCCGATGACATCCAAATTCATACCAGCAAGTCATTAAACACCCAAGGAACATATTAGCATCAACTAATCTCAATCATGGTATCATGCAAGGAAAATCCCAATTCTATAGGCATGCGTCCTATATTGGAAATCATGTAACCATCAAAACACCAAACCAACCACCAAAAGGCCATTTACATGTTCCAACATCATCAAAGGCATTAACCAAACTTAGGGAGTCCAAAACATCTCCCAAAACACAATTTAGATTCCCATTGCCAAATGCCATAAGCTAATAGTGTTAGGAAAACATTCACCATACATGAGCTTAGTCTTTCTCTTGGATCCTTGGCCTCCTTGCTGCCCTTTATGCACTTCAATGCTCTGCATTATTGGTTTAAGAAAGACAGAGCGTAAGCACATAGCTTAGTGAGGAATGCTCAATTAATACATCACAATAATGCATTTGTAAAAACACCTTTTCAAGGCCTTTAGTTTCAAAACAACTTTTATCATGCACTTATGCATACAAACCAAGCATCTCATGCTTCAATTCAACAACATGTCATATTGGCTTACAAGTGATAATCCATAACATTTTACAATTCAAAACACAATCGGATACGTGGATTACAAGCGTTGTCCCATACGCTTCATACACACTACCAATATCAAGGTGGAGTATACGGTACAATCACAACCCCTCAACACCCGTGATAGAGACCATGGTACAATCACAACCCCTCCACATCACTCATTGGTAATTGTATAACATCACTAATGAGAACACGGGACACACAACACAAGATCCACACATGGACTTTTAACCACCATTGTGATCTTAACACAATATCCACTCGTGGACTTTTAACCACCATGGTGATCTTAACCATCTCGTTAGTGTACTTGGATGGAGTTTACGGTACAATCACAACCCCTCAACATCCAAGGCGACTTTATTCACGGTGCACCCAATCCTATAGCCGGCTAACTATATCCGATTCAAGTACTTTTAAATCAACACATCACTTACCAATATACATCATCTAACATCATTAATCCACGGTTTTAAAGCATTAATCAAAGCCATTAACCATCATGCATTACTATGCATCAAAACCACATTTATTAATGTTCAAAACAAGGATCTCTTTCCTTGAGCATCCTTCAACACATGGCTTATAAAACCAGCAATAAACATGCTAAAATATGATTTCAAAACAGAATTTAATCATGCAAATAAAACACATTGCATTCAACCATCTCATGTTTCATCAAAAAGAGAGTTTCTCCGAAAACTTACTCTTGAGCTTAGCTAAGTTGTTTAGACTTATACTAAGCTCCCATAACCTTCGAACATTGGTTTCAAAGCTAAAAACCAAACTTCACTCACCGATTCCGTTTCGCAAGCTTGCCGAAACACCAATCAAGCTTCCGGATCAACACCACAAGGATCCAAAGATGTCTCCCCTGTTTTAGACACATCAAAGCAGAGGATTAATGCATCATCATGCATTAATATCTTCAACCAAGACACCTAAACTCGCTGCTCTCATCAACACTCACATTTCGGCTACCAAATAGAATCGAAATCACATCCAAACACCTCTACAACATTACCCAGCCAAGATCCATCAATTCCAAACATTCTTATACATCAATTAACATCCAAAAAGGATCTAATCACGTCCTTATACCTCCAGCTATAGCATAACATCAAAATCACCCCAAAAACCACCATTAACTCAATCAAAAACTTAGGAAAATCAACCTATACAGGATTGCATTGATTAAACCTCAATTACACATCATTTATACATCCAATTTACATCAAAAACACATCTCAAAACAGAACCCTATCATTTAATACGAATTTCTTCAAAATTAAATCCAAATCTTACATTTTAAGCCAAGATCAAGAACACAACATAAAAACCTTTAATAAAACTCAAATCAAGGATTGAGAACTTGGTAATTTTAGTAAAGAACCGAGTATTTAGAGGAGAAGGACGTTCATACCTCTAAATATGAGTTTCTCCTTGTTTAAAGCCAAGATTCTTGAAAATTCAATAAGCAAATGATAAGGATTTGGTGTAGGAATGATTACAGATCAATTAGAGATTGAAATCTCATCTTTAGATGTTAAAATCAGAGGAAAAATGGCTGGGGAAAATGTTTGGCTGAGAGAAAATGGAGAGAAAATGAAGTGGGAAAATTTTAACAAAAGTTAGTTATGGAAACCAAAATATCCATTTCCCTCTTTTTCCTTTTATTAAATATCATTTAATAAATGTTTAATATTAAGAAAAATCTGGAGAAACTCTTCTTGGGTAAATTAGCTCCTTAAAGATTCAAAGTTTCAATCCTTTTAAAACAGTCACAAACTTTTCAAAAATTACATTTTAGTCACTAACCTTAAATGTCACATTTCGAAACCTCATTTTGTAAAATTAATTTCACCACTCTCTTATATATAATAAAAGAGAATTTTTAGATATTTTTCCATATTTTTAAGGCATCCCGAACTAGGCTTTCCCTTAAAATCACCTTTTATATTCGAATCGCAATCCGACCGGGCCGATTCAAACCCAAAACTTCTAAGCCCAAAATTGGGGTGTTACAGATTGAGCCTCGCTCTGATACCAATTGTTGGGCTCGATTATCTCATTCAATCGATGCTTGCCAAGTGGTGGAGAAGTTTGATTTTTTAAGTGTTTGAGTTGGTGGCAAAAATTAAGAATTAAACACAAGGATTTAGAGTGATTCGGCTTTCTAACCCAAAGCCTACATCCACTACCTTAGAACGCCACCAAGGGTTTCCCAAATTCACTAAAAATTTTGTCCCCTTTTCTCGGCTTAGGAGGAAACCATTACAACGATTAACCTGTCTACCATTAGCATAATCAAACACTCTCTTACATGTGAAATTAAAAGCATAAAAGAAACCTCTCTAATAGGTATGAGTTTGCAACTCTAAGAACTCACTCAAAACCTATACACTCGAGCATACAAAAACATTTTAGCTCACAAGTGTTTTGTCTATACAAGAGAATGACAATTAAGCTCTAAGGACAACTTGACATCATAATGTTGTTACAATTAAAGCATTAACCACCTCTTGATGCTTGAATGTCCCATTTATACTCCTAAATGAGTTTGTAACTGTTGACGACCGTTAGGGTTGAATTAGAGCTGTTCGAGCCTTTACTTCCCACCATAAATGCAGTTCTGCAGCTTAGCCTATCGATACTCCTCAAATCGTATCGATACGGTATCAATATGGAAATAGTCGTTGAGCACTTCCAGTTGGTGCATTTCGATACACGTTGCAAGAGTGTTGATAAGGTACTTTAATTTAAATGACTATTGGGAAAATGACCGTTGGGATAGTTGGGCGTATCGATACGCGATACAACCGTATCGATACACTAACTAGCCATTCGACATTTAAAACACACCGTGCCGATATGGACAAAGCGTATCGGTACGAGTTTTGGCTACTGGAATTTCACTATAGCTGACATTCTAAGGCGTACCGATACAGTACCAGACCGTATCGGTACTGTACGGTTTCTTGAAAAACACTGGTTTAGTTACTTTAAAAGCATTTTAAGTCATTCCAAAGCCTTTTAAAGACCCTTTAACATATTTTCATGTTTTTTTACTAAAAGCTTACTTTAAATTCTTTTCAATTTTGTCAAAAACATTTTTTAATTATTATATCAAAATATTTAGTTCTATAATCTCTGCCTTTTTGATATAATAAAACCAACTTGAAAAATTGTTTGGGATTCGAACCCTTAGTATTTAAAAATTTTGAATAAGAGAATTTTAAAAATTCAACCATGGAAAGCTCCCCCTTATTCACTTGAAAGATCAATTTTTCAAAACAATTTGACTAAGAGATGGCCTATCTCTTTGAAAGGTTTGCTCTTATACCAATTGTTGAGCTCGATGATCACCTTCAACCGATGCTTGCCAAGTGGTGGAGAAGTTGGATTTTTGAGTGTTTGAGTTGGTGGCAAAATTTTAGAATTAAACACAAGGATCTAGAGTGGTTCGGCTTTCAACCCAAAGCCTACATCCACTACCTTGGAACGCCACCAAGGATTTTTAAAATTCACTAAGAATTTCGTCCCCTTTTCTCGGCTTAGGAGGAAACCGTTACAACGATTAAGCCATCTACCCTTAGCTTAATCAAACACTCTCTTACAAGTGAAATTCAAAGAAAACAAGAAATCCCTCTAATAGGCATGTGTTTGCAACTCTAAGCACTCACCCAAAACCTATACACATGAGCATACATAAAAATTTTAGCTCACAAGTGTTTTGTCTATACAATATATTGATAATTAATCTCTAAACACAACTTGACATCATAATGTTGTTACAATTAAAGCATTAACCATCTTTGGATGCTTATAGGTCCCTTTTATACTCCTATTTGAGTTTGTAACCGTTGAGGACCGTTATGGTTGAATTAAGCCATTGGAGCCTTTATTTCCCACCATAAATGCAGATTTGCATCTTAGTATATTGATACTCCTCAAATCTTGTTGATACGGTCTCGATAAGAAAATAGTCGTTGAGAACTTCCAGTTGGTGCGTATCGATACGCATCGCAAGCGTATCGGTACGGTCCTGCAATTTAAAAGATCGTTGGGAAAATGACCGTTGGGGGTAGTTGGTTGTATCGGTACGCGATAAAATTGTATCGGTACGCGAATTAGCCATTAGATATTTAAAACACACCGTACCGATACAAACAAAGCGTATTGGTACAGGTTTTGGCTACTGTAATTTTATTGTAGCTGAACCCTACTTGATAGCTCTAGGGTAGCTCAATTATTGTTAGACTTAACCCCATTTTAGTTGCATAATTATGAAAACATACTCAAAAATTGCATAATTAGGTAAACATATTAAAAATTGCATAGATTAGATACTTTGTCCTACTTGATAAATTTCAATGTTTTTATCTATAAAAGATACTGCTCATGTATATGTTTCACAGTGCGGAGATACCCACCTATATAGACGATGCTGCGGCAGCAAGGAGGGCAGAAGGAATGAGCTGAACATTCGATGGACGATGCTGGTGTACCTACTAGAGATGCTGATCAGACTAAGCTACAGCCCAAACTAAGGAGCCCTGCTGATGCAGACCTCTGCCGAGGTAGCAGATGGTGTGCCGCTGAGGAAGCAACCCAAGGCAGCTGAAAACATACAAAGTGGTATGTGAGAAGAAGAACACATTCAGCCCGATTTTTAGAGACCACTTTCATGCAGATCGGAGTCCAAAAGCCCAAGAAATACCACAGTCAAAGCTCAAGGAATTTAAATTCAACCAGGAGTCAAGTTTTGATTAAAAGAAGATTTAATTGGAGTTTAATCTTTTTAGGAGATCAAATTTGTAACACCCTCTTCCCGATCTGGTCGACAACAGGGTCGGAAGGTGATATCAATGTTCAATATAGTAGACAATGCAACAAAATTTCTTTTTAATATTAACCTTTAAACCAATATCATGCAATAACACAATACCTCTATACATTTTAGTCCAATTAATCCATATGAAGCAATAATTCATCAATTGGGTTAAAACACAATTTTTACAAGTTTTAGGGACCAATCTGTATATTCGATAATTTAAAGGTCCTTCAATGCAATTAGTTAAACTACAATGAAATTCAACACAATATTAAAATGCCTGTAAAATTTCATACAATTTGAGGTCCACTCTTGTTGACTTACTCTTTACATCGTATCGATACGGATATGCTTTGTATCGAAACGAGTTGACTTCATTTGACTTTGACTTTGACCCGTTTCGATACACTATAAACTCGTATCGAAACAATGAATTCCAGTGACAAAATGTTTCAAAATGGCCACGAACCATTCCGATACGCCCCATTCCTCAGGCTCAACTATGCTTACGCGTATCGAAACGCCATCACTCTTTTCTATACGGCCAGAACTGTAATGATATATTTTTGTTGATATTATTCAATTTGACCTACTGAACGATGTTCAAATGCAATGAAATTTCACACACAATATTTCAATGATATAAACTACTAGCATGCCAAATTTCATGATCATATGAATGCGTTTACTATGTTTTGACCTTTATGAGCCAAGTATGCACTTTTAAGCCATTTTAAGCCAACCAAAAAAGCCATTCAGGGCTATTAATCATATTATAACATATGCATATCACCATCATAACAAAATGAGCATAAATGACTAAATCAACTACTTTTCCACCTTCCTAGGAGCTTTTAAGTCAAAACACATCACTTTAGGGATTGCAGTGACATGTCATGTTTTGCCAATCCGATCCTCTGACACACGATCCTTTAAACCTGAAAATGTATGAGATGAGACACGTTAGGCATACGATGCCTAGTGAGGTAGTCATAAGCAATATGAACAACAATATGTCGAGTATCTATATATATGATCTAATGCTTATCAATGTCAATGCTATGCAACAATATATAGTGTAATCAAGATAGTAGATGCACGAATTCTTACGCCTCGCCAAATCAATGAATGGTCTAGTCTCTCTGCCTCACCAGTATAACCAACATTAATACACATCCCTCCACCTCGCCAAATCAATATAGGTCGTAGCCTTAGGTATGTAGTCCATTCGTACACTGAGCTCATGAATTCTATGGCATGCCAATTGTATCCAATGTCTATTCAAATCCAAGGTTCCAATGTTCATATTCATTTCAATAATCAATGAGTGTTCCAATGACCAATTATTTCAATATAATCAATAACCAATATGTCTCATGATCAATGTTTCATGGTTCAATGTTAATAACAATAATCAATGATTCCTTGCAATGATTCAATAAGAATATCTATAACAATAACAATGCTCAATGACGATACCAATAGCTATGTCCGATGTTCAATGACAAACTTACCTACACTGTAACCCCCTTAACCCGGCCTAGATGGTTGACCCGAATTAAGAAAGTCACACGGGGAAAACCAAAGTCAACCCGAAAGTCAACCTTGATTAACGACCCTTTTTTTCTTTTTAAACTTGTCTAGATGAACATTAACCCTATATATGATCATATGAACAGCATACTCTAAGATCATAACCATCGGAGAACATTCAGGGACCCAAATGCACAAAAATAGAACTTTAGGGACCAAATTGTAAATTCTGTAAATTATAAGGACTTAATCCAATTTAAAGTTACCAACTTGAAATTAATCATCTTTCATGCTTCTTCGTCAAATTTCAGCTCAAACGGACATCTCAAACTCTTACAATTGCATAAACAAGTTTCAGGACCAAAATGCAAACATTACAAAACATATAACCAACAATTTCAGTGCCCAACGGTCGAGTGTTTCGGAACAGGGAAGACCCGTTCCGAAACGCGGGACCGTTCCGCAACAGGTTCCGAAACAGTGCCTGGCAGTGGCATATCCGTTCCGGAACAGCTCCTACCGTTTCGGAACGCCCAGGCCATTTCAGGCCCCCGTTCCGATACGGTAGCACCTGTTCCGAAACAGGTTGCCCAGATTGCAGAAAAATTGGCTGTTTAAACACACAATTGACCTACCAAACATGCTCCAAATGCAACCAAACTTTACCAACAAGTCATTCAACATACAAGGAACATAATTGCATCATCCACACATCAACATGGCATCAATTATGTAAACCCCAAAATCTAAAGGCATGCTTCCTACTTAGCAAACCATTTAAGCATCAAATCTCCAAACAAACCACATAAAGGCCAGTTACATGTTCCAACATTATTAACAACATATATCCAACTTAGGGAGTCCAAAACATCTCCCAAAACATCCACATAGGTCCCCCATTACCAAATGCCAAAAGCTAATAGTGTTTAAGAAACCTTCACCATACTTGAGCTTAGTTATCCACTTGGTTGCTTGCCCTCCTTGCTGCCCTCAATGCACTTTAATGCTCTGCATTATTGGTTTCAGAAAAGAGAGAGAGCGTAAGCAAAAGCTTAGTGAGGAATGCTCATTTAAAACCACTCAATAATGCATTTATAAAACACATTTATAAACCACTCTTCAAGCAACATTTATACATGCTCTTAAACATTTAAAACAAGCATCTCATGCTTCACTTTCATTACATGTCATATTGGCAACAAGTGATACATTTCACATAAGAACCACACATGGACTTTTAAACACCATTGTGATCTTATACTTTCCAAGGACCATACATGGACTTTTAAACACCATTATGTCCTTAACCCCATGGACTTTTAAACACCATGGCAAGGACCACACAAGGACTTTTAAACACCTTTGTGTCCTTAACAAGAATCATCCAAGGACTTTTAAACACCTTGATGTTCTTAAATAACAAGGCTTACACAAGGAATTTTAACCACCTTGAACCTTAACCAAGAACCAACCATGGACTTTTAAACACCATGTTGTTCTTAAAATTCACAAGATTCACACAAGGACTTTTAACCACCTTTGTGATCTTAACCAAGAACCATCCAAGGACTTTTAACCACCTTGATGTTCTTAAATATACAAGGCTCACACAAGGACTTTTAACCACCTTTGTGACCTTAACCATCACTTGCCAATATGCATCATTAACATCAATATTCCATTGTTTTAAAGCATTTAAACAAGCCATAAACATCATGCATTTTTAAGCATCAAACCACATTAAAACAATGTTCAAAAACAAGGAACTCTTACCTTGAGCTTCCTTCAACACATGGCTTATAATCTCAGCAAATAAACATGCTAGATATGCTTTCAAAACAGATTTAAAATCATGCAAACAAAACACATTGCATACAACCAAATCCATGGCCATCACCAAGAGATTTTTTCCGAAAACTTACTCTTGAGCTTAGCTAAGTTGCTTAGACTTATACTAAGCTCCCAAACCTTCAAAACACTGGTTTCAAAGCTGAAAACCAAAATCCACTCACCGATTCCGTTTCGCCTCTTGCCGAAACACCAATCAAGCTTCCGGATCACCACCACTTGGATCCAAAGATGACTCCCCTGTTTTAAACACATCAAAGACGAGGATTAATGCATCATCATGCATTAATAGTTTCAATAAAAGCACCTAAACTCGCTGCTCTCATCCACACTCCATTTTCGGCTACCAAACACAACCGAAAATGCATCCAAACAACTCCACAACATTGCCCAGCCAAGATCCATCAAATCTAACCATCCTTAAACATCATCTAACATCAAGAACACCATCACGCGAAATACTCAAACTATCCGGGATTGCATTAATTAAAACTCAATTTCTCATCAATTTCACATTCATTTAACATCAAATTAACACCTCAAAACACTGCCCAATCAGATCATACGAAATTTCATCAAAAATCACCAAATCTTGCATTTAAAAGCCAAGATCAATAACACAACTTTAAAACCATTTATAAAACACAATTTAAGGATTGAGAACTTAGGAATTTCAGTAAAGAACTGAGAGTTTAGAGGAGAAGGACGTTCTTACCTCCAAACTTGAGTTTCTCCCTTTTTTAGAATCAAAAAGCTTGAAGATCCAATTAGCAAATGCAAAGGATTTGATGAAAAGATGATTGAAGATCAAAAGGGAAATGAAATGAGTGATTTAGATGACAAAACCAGAGGGAAAAGTTCTGGAAAAAGATGTTTGGTTTGAGAGAAAAGATGAGAGAAAAGTGAAAATGGAAAATATGGAAAGTTAGTTGGAAATTCCAAAATATCTTCCCTCCTTTTAGTTTTATTTAAAAACCTTTAATTAATCATTTAATTATCTTAGAAAAATCTGGAGAAACTCCCATTGGGTAAATAGCTCCTTAAAGATTCAAAGTTTCAATCCTTTCTAAAACAGTCTTACAGTTTTCAAAAATTACATTTTGGTCACTAGCCCAAAATGTCACCCTTCCAAACCCCATTTTGCAAAATTGATTCCACCATTCTCTTATATATATTAAAAGAGGATTTTAGAACATTTTTCTATATTTTTAATGCAACCCGAACTAGGCTTTCCTAAATTAACTCTTTTATATTCGAACCGCACTTTGACCGAACCGGTCCGAGCCCAAAACTTCTAAGCCCAAAACCGGGGCGTTACAACTCTCCCCCCCCCCCCCCTTAAGAAATTTTGTCCTCGAAATTTACATGAAGGAAAGAGATAAGGAAACTGCTTCAGCATGTCATCCTTCCGTTCCCACGTGGCTTCCTCAACACCACGATGCTTCCACAACACCTTTACCAACTCAATGGTTTTGCCACGAAGAACCTTGTTATCCGAATCCAGAATCTTCACTGGTTCCTCATCATAGGTCAAATCCGGATTCAATTCCACTTCTTCCACAGGCATCACATGCGAAGGATCTGATCTATACTTCCGGAGCATAGAAACATGAAACACATCATGAATCTTCTCCAACTCTTGAGGTAACCTCAACTTGTACGCAACAGGACCCACACGCTCAATCACCTCGTATGGTCCAATGTACCTAGGGCTCAACTTACCCTTCCGGCCAAACCTCATCACCTTTTTCCAAGGCGAAACCTTCAAAAACACACGGTCACCAACCGCATACTCAATCTCCTTACGCTTCAAATCTGCGTAAGACTTTTGTCGATCAGAAGCTGCCTTCAAACGCTCACAGATGAGCTTCACCTTCTCGGTGGTTCCTTTCAACAAAGCCGGCATCGAAACCAACTTTTGACCCGTTTCAGCCCAACAAAGAGGAGTCCTACACTTCCTCCCGTACAAAGCCTCATAAGGTGCCATTTGAATACTTGCCTGATAACTATTGTTATAAACAAACTCCACCAAAGGCAAATGTTTCTCCCAAGAGCCTTGAAACTCAATCGCACAGCACCTCAACATATCCTCCAAAATCTGGATAACACGCTCTGACTGACCATCCGACTGAGGATGATAAGATGTACTGAAATTCAACCGTGAACCCAAAGCTTGATGCAAACACTGCCAGAAACACGATGTAAACCTCGGATCCCTATCCGACACAATCGACTTAGGCACACCATGCAGCCGCACAATCTCAGCAATGTACAGCTCCGCAAGCTTATCCAAAGAAAACGTAGTATGCACAGGTAAGAAATGCGCACACTTCGTCAGGCGATCCACAATCACCCACACCGAATTCTTCTTCGATGGCGACAAAGGTAAACCAGATACAAAATCCATGGTAATCCTTTCCCACTTCCACTCAGGGATTCTCAACGGTTGCAACAACCCTGAAGGAACCTGATGCTCAGCCTTAACTCGCTAACACACCATGCACTTGCTCACAAACTCAGCAACATCCTTCTTCAAACCCACCCAATAGTACTCATCACGAAGATCTCGATACATCTTAGTACTGCCAGGGTGCATAGCAAAAGGACTACTATGACCTTCAGTCAGAATAGCACGCCTCAACTCAGCATCACTGGGCACTACTATCCGACTCCCAAAACACAACACACCATCATCATTAAAGCAGAAATCCGAAGGCCTACCCTCCGCGATATCCTGAACATGCGGCACCAAGGAATCATCCAGCAACTGCTTTTCCTTGATCAACTGAACCAAATATGGTTTCACTTGCAACTCAGCCACAAGACCACCATCACGCGAAATACTCAAACTGGCAAACATAGCCCTCAGCTCAACAGCTACCTTCCTACTCAAGGCATCCGCTACAACATTAGCTTTTCCAGGGTGATACTCAATCGTCAAATCATAATCCTTGAGCAACTCCACCCAACGCCGCTGCCTAAGATTCAACTCCTTCTGAGACATCAGATACCTCAAACTCTTGTGATCCGTGTACACAGTACACTTCTCACCATATAGATAATGTCTCCAGATCTTCAACGCAAAAACCACCGCAGCCAACTCAATGTCATGCGTAGGATAATTGCGCTCATGCAACTTCAACTGCCGCGATGCATAAGCCACCACCTTACCCTCTTGCATCAACACACATCCCAAACCAACATAGGACGCATCACTATAGACCACAAACTCTTTCCCTGATTCAGGTTGAACCAAGATGGGAGCTTGCGTCAAAGCTGCCTTAAGCTTCTCAAAAGCCTGCTGTCTCGCTTCCGTCCATTCATACTTAACATCCTTTTGCAACAACTTCGACAAAGGTGCAGCAATCTTAGAAAACCCATCCACAAACCTCCGGTAGTATCCCGCCAAACCAAGGAAACTACGAACCTCATGAACAGACTTTGGAACCTTCCAATTCATCACCGCCTCAACCTTCTGAGGATCAACACTAATCCCCTCAGCAGAAACCACATGCCCAAGAAACACCACCTCCTTAAGCCAAAACTCACACTTGCTCAGTTTAGCATAAAGCTGATTCTCCAACAAAGCTTGAAACACAATCCGCAAATGCTCTTCATGCTCCTCCTCAGTACGCGAGTACACGAGGATATCATCAATGAACACCACAACAAACTTATCCAGGTATTCATGAAACACACGGTTCATCATGTCCATGAAAGCAGCAGGAGCATTTGTCAAACCAAACGGCATCACAAGGAACTCATAATGCCCATACCTTGTCCTGAAAGCTGTCTTAGGCACATCCACATCCTTTACCTTCAACTGGTAATACCCTGACCTCAAGTCAATCTTAGAGAACACAGCAGCTCCCCGAAATTGATCAAAGAGATCATCAATTCTCGGCAAAGGATACTGATTCTTGATAGTCAACTTGTTCAGCTGACGATAATCAATGCACATCCTCATAGTGTCATCCTTCTTCTTCACAAACAAAACCGGTGCACCCCAAGGCGACACACTCGGCCGAATGAACCCACGATCAAGCAACTCTTGCAACTGCGTCTTCAGCTCCTTCAGCTCCTTAGGTGCCATTCTATAAGGGGTAATGGACACAGGAGTTGTATTTTCATACAGCTCAATTCCAAATTCCACCTCGCGATTAGGAGGTAGTCCAGGTAACTCCTCAGGAAACACACCAGGAAACTCTTTCACGATCCTGATATCTTGCACACGCAACTCCTTAGAGCTAGGATTCATCACAAAAGCTAGATAAGCTTCACATCCTTGCCTCAGCATACGGCTCGCCTCCAACGTAGACACCACATTGGCAAGAAACTTCACATTCTCACCAACCACAACCACCTCATAATCATCCACAAGCTTCAACGAAACTCGCTTATTTTCACAATCCACTACAGCACGATGCTCAGCAAGCTAATCCATACCAAGGATTACATCGAAACCATAGAAAGGTAACTCCATAAGGTCAACATGAAAAACATGATCTTGAACAACCAAAGGACATCTCCTATAAAGCTTTCGAGTCACAACAGTCTCACCAAAAGAACTAGTGACACGAACACCAACATCCAAAGACTCAACAGGCAAACCAAGCAATTCAGCATGCTCACGCAAAATATATGAGTGCGTAGATCCAGAATCAATCAAGGAAAGCAATGACAAGGATTGCAAAGTAAAAGTACCTACGATCACATTCGCATCATTCCTTCCCTCCCGCTGAGCATACACCCAGGCTTGGCCACCACCCTCAGGCTGAATAGCCACAACATGAGCCACACCCCGACCACCTTCCTCTCTCCGCTGGAAGTTACCACGGCCGCGCCCACGACCTCTCTGCGGTGCAGCAACAACAGGAGCACGCACTTGGCCACCAGCCAACATAGGACACTCTCTCCTCATGTGATTCGTAGATCCACAGTTCCAGCACCCGTTACCAGCTGCCGCAACAGGAGCTTGCACCTCCCTCACAGCACGAGGACAATCACGCTTCATATGGCCACGCGAACCACATATCCAACATGCACTCGGCTCAACTCTCGTGTTACCTCCCCGAGCAGGCGCACCACCACCTCGCTTAGCCGAGGACTGATACCTCTGATCACGTCCCCTCTTGTTCCGTCCACCACCGGAACTATACTCAGCTTCTCGCTTACCAGCACTTGTCCCAGCACTTCTAGCAGATAAACCCAAGTTCATCTCAATATCCTTTGCTCGACCCACTAGCACATCAAAATCATCATACTCGGTAACCAGCACATACATCTTAACTTCTGTCACTAAACCACAACGGAACCTTTCACACGTTTCCCGCTCATCCGGAACAAGCTCAGGTGCATACTGACTGAGTCGAACAAACTGAACCTCATACTCAGCCACGGACATGCTCCCTTGGGTAAGAGACATGAACTCCCTCTTCTTTTCATCTAGGTACCTCACACCTAGATACCTTCTCTTGAACGCGTTCTGAAAGAACGTCCAAGTTACACCAGCTTCCGCCATCCCAGCGATAGTGGTTGTCCACCATGTATAAGTATCATCTTGCAACAATGATACTACACAACCCAGCTTTTGCACATCCGTGCAATTCATCTGACCCAAGATTCTCTTGGTACCCTCTAACCAAGATTCCGAACCTTCAGCTGACAAACCCCTGAACTCAGTCCCTCCCAGACTGCGCAGACGTTCCAAGGGTAGTCTAACTCCAGCATCTCCCTGATGCCCAGCTCCTTGAGCTCCAGCTACCGCCACTTGAAAAGCTCCAGCAATAGCTTGTATCAACACCGTCATGTCAGGAACAGCTTGCCCCTGACCAGCCTCGGGTCCAGCGACCCCAGCACCAGCTGCAGCTTCAGCTCCTTCACCCCCAGCACCACCACCACCAGGTGGAGGAGGTAACACCGCACTTTCGACATTCTCCTCATTCTCATTCTGAGCCGTAGCTCGCACATTACTCCTCAACTCTCTACGAGGTGCCATACTCTAACAATGCAATCATAATGCAAATAAACAAAGTCAGGCCCAGCAAGGTAAGCAATCCAAGTACTCAAGCTCATTTTCTCTTAAAATCAACATCATTACATTAGCTTTGATTTGGCAATGGGTACCCACAACATGCTTCACCACAGCATACACCTCAATTGCATCATATTCACAAACCACTCAACATGCTTCACTCAAAAAGCATACATAGCATACATACTTCAATCATGCACACAATCATTCCTAATTACTCGAGAACTCAGCTCTGATACCACCAAATGTAACCCCCTTAACCCGGCCTAGACGGTTGACCCGAATTAAGAAAGTCACACGGGGAAAACCAAAGTCAACCTGAAAGTCAACCTTGATTAACGACCCTTTTTTTTCCTTTTTAAACTTGTCTAGATGCACATTAACCCTAGATATGATCATACGAACAGCATACTCAAAGATCATAACCATCAGAGAACATTCAGGGACCCAAATGCACAAAAATAGAACTTTAGGGACCATATTGTAAATTCTATAAATTATAAGGACTTAATCCAATTTAAAGTTACCAACTTGAAATTAATCATCTTTCATGCTTCTCCGTCAAATTTCAGCTCAAACGGACATCTCAAACTCTTACAATTGCATAAATAAGTTTTAGGACCAAAATGCAAACATTTCAAAACATATAACCAACAATTTCAGTGCCCAACGGTCGAGTGTTTCGGAACAGGGAAGACCCGTTCCGAAACGCGGGACCGTTCCGCAACAGGTTCCGAAACAGTGCCTGGCAGTGGCATATCCGTTCCGGAACAGCTCCTACCGTTTCGGAACGCCCAGGCCATTTCAGGCCCCCGTTCCGATACGGTAGCACCTGTTCCGAAACAGGTTGCCCAGATTGCAGAAAAATTGGCTGTTTAAACACACAATTGACCTACCAAACATGCTCCAAATGCAACCAAACTTTACCAGCAAGTCATTCAACATACAAGGAACATAATTGCATCATCCACACATCAACATGGCATCAATTATGTAAACCCCCAAATCTAAAGGCATGCTTCCTACTTAGCAAACCATTTAAGCATCAAATCTCCAAACAAACCACATAAAGGTCCAAACAAACCAACATTATTAACAACATATATCCAACTTAGGGAGTCCAAAACATCTCCCAAAACATCCACATAGGTCCCCCATTGCCAAATGCCAAAAGCTAATAGTGTTTAAGAAACCTTCACCATACTTGAGCTTAGTTATCCACTTGGTTGCTTGCCCTCCTTGCTGCCCTAAATGCACTTTAATGCTCTGCATTATTGGTTTGAGAAAAGAGAGAGAGCGTAAGCAAAAGCTTAGTGAGGAATGCTCATTTAAAACCACTCAATAATGCATTTATAAAACACATTTATAAACCACTCTTCAAGCAACATTTATACATGCTCTTAAACATTTAAAACAAGCATCTCATGCTTCACTTTCATTACATGTCATATTGGCAACAAGTGATACATTTCACATAAGAACCACACATGGACTTTTAAACACCATTGTGATCTTATACTTTCCAAGGACCACACATGGACTTTTAAACACCATTGTGTCCTTAACCCCATGGACTTTTAAACACCATGGCAAGGACCACACAAGGACTTTTAAACACCTTTGTGTCCTTAACAAGAATCATCCAAGGACTTTTAAACACCTTGATGTTCTTAAATAACAAGGCTTACACAAGGAATTTTAACCACCTTGAACCTTAACCAAGAACCAACCATGGACTTTTAAACACCATGTTGTTCTTAAAATTCACAAGATTCACACAAGGACTTTTAACCACCATTGTGATCTTAACCAAGAACCATCCAAGGACTTTTAACCACCTTGATGTTCTTAAATATACAAGGCTCACACAAGGACTTTTAACCACCTTTGTGACCTTAACCATCACTTGCCAATATGCATCATTAACATCAATATTCCATTGTTTTAAAGCATTTAAACAAGCCATAAACATCATGCATTTTTAAGCATCAAACCACATTAAAACAATGTTCAAAAACAAGGAACTCTTACCTTGAGCTTCCTTCAACACATGGCTTATAATCTCAGCAAATAAACATGCTAGATATGCTTTCAAAACAGATTTAAAATCATGCAAACAAAACACATTGCATACAACCAAATCCATGGCCATCACCAAGAGAGTTTTTCCGAAAACTTACTCTTGAGCTTAGCTAAGTTGCTTAGACTTATACTAAGCTCCCAAACCTTCAAAACACTGGTTTCAAAGCTGAAAACCAAAATCCACTCACCGATTCCGTTTCGCCTCTTGCCGAAACACCAATCAAGCTTCCGGATCACCACCACTTGAATCCAAAGATGACTCCCATGTTTTAAACACATCAAAGACGAGGATTAATGCATCATCATGCATTAATATCTTCAATGAAAGCACCTAAACTTGCTGCTCTCATCCACACTCCATTTTCGGCTACCAAACACAACCGAAAATGCATCCAAACAACTCCACAACATTGCCCAGCCAAGATCCATCAAATCTAACCATCCTTAAACATCATTTAACATCCAAAAAGGATATGACAACGTCCTTATACCTCCAGCTATAACAGATCCACAAGATCACTCCAAAAACAACCAAGAACACAAGCTAAACTTAGGAAATTCAACCTATCCAGGATTGCATTAATTAAAACTCAATTTCTCATCAATTTAACATTCATTTAACATCAAATTGACACCTCAAAACACTGCCCAATCAGATCATACGAAATTTCATCAAAAATCACCAAATCTTGCAATTAAAAGCCAAGATCAATAACACAACTTTAAAACCATTTATATAACACAATTTAAGGATTGAGAACTTAGGAATTTCAGTAAAGAACTGAGAGTTTAGAGGAGAAGGACGTTCTTACCTCCAAACTTGAGTTTCTCCCTTTTTAGAATCAAAAAGCTTGAAGATCCAATTAGCAAATGCAAAGGATTTGATGAAAAGATGATTGAAGATCAAAAGGGAAATGAAATTAGTGATTTAGATGACAAAACCAGAGGGAAAATTTCTGGAAAAAGATGTTTGGTTTGAGAGAAAAGATGAGAGAAAAGTGAAAATGGAAAATATGGAAAGTTAGTTGGAAATTCCAAAATATCTTCCCTCCTTTTAGTTTTATTTAAAAACCTTTAATTAATCATTTAATCATCTTAGAAAAATATGGAGAAACTCCCATTGGGTAAATAGCTCCTTAAAGATTCAAAGTTTCAATCCTTTCTAAAAGAGTCTCACAGTTTTCAAAAATTACATTTTGGTCACTAGCCCAAAATGTCACCCTTCCAAACCCCATTTTGCAAAATTGATTCCACCATTCTCTTATATATATTAAAAGAGGATTTTAGAACATTTTTCTATATTTTTAATGCAACGTGAACTAGGCTTTCCTAAATTCACTCTTTTATATTTGAACCGCACTTTGACCGAACCGGTCCGAGCCCAAAACTTCTAAGTCCAAAACCGGGGCGTTACATACACTAACCAAAGTGTCCGTTCAATTATCCGATGTAAGTTTTTCCAATAGCAATGTGAGTAAAATGATCAAAGACAACAATATTAGATTCGGAAAGGCTTTTCACCTAATCCCGAGACTCCGACTACACCCACCTTGACAATCCGAACCTTTCAAGGCTCTCGGATAACAATCCCATTTTTCCTAGCTTTGGTTGGAGACGATGGATGTTCCTTATCAACTTCTTGAGCTAGGAAATCAATAGAGAGATTGTTAGATTCTATATTACGATATCAAAATCAATATAACGACATCAAAATTGATATTCGATTCCAATATAGATGACAATGATGAGATATCCATGGATAGTCAAAACCTTAGCTTAAGATTAAGCTTGATATATCCATGTAATTCAATAACCGATTGAGGAATATAGCTTACTGGATCGATAGCAACGATTCAATAACAATAAATCAAAGAAAAGCAATTCTAGAAGCTAGCTCCAATGGAGGTGCTTGCTTAGGTAGGTGATGATGAAAATGAAGAGATAGAGAGGTGTATGCTTCAAAAGTTTTTGGGTAAGTTCTCCTCAATTTTATTTTGCTATGTTTATGAAGTAAAAGGCTTTCCTTTTTGTGAAGCATTCTCGCCAGATTATCCCATGTATGCAAATATAAATTGAGGAGGGGCTAAGCACAAGGTTGGTCCCTCACTTCTCACTACATTATAGTTTTGCCTTCTAACATAGAATTCCTTCAATTTAGTCTCTATATAGGTTTCTATATTATTTGATAAAGTCCAATGACCACATACTAGCTCAATTAGGATCTGATATCAATAATTAACTAGCCAAATCTATACTTACATTTCATCAATGCAGAATTTCTGATCACCAGAACCAAATTTCGACTAGACTAGATTTTGGGGTGTTACAATTGTCCCGCCCTTAAGAAAAATTTGTCCTTGATTTTTTACTTGAATCGAAGAGATATGGATATTGGTGTCTCATGGTCTCTTCAGGTTCCCAAGTGGCTTCCTCAATGGTGTGGCTCCTCCAGAGCACTTTAACCAATGGTACAGTTTTGTTGCGAAGCCTCTTGACTTCCCTTGCTAAAATTTGAACCGGTTTCTCCTCGTAGGATAGATTTGGTCAAAGTTCTACAGACTCAGGTTCCACAATGTGCGAAGGATCAAAACAATACTTTCGAAGCGTCGATACGTGAAAAACATCATGGATCTTACTCAATTCTAAGGGTAACAGTAGCTGATATGCCACGGGGCCAACTCTTTCAATGACTTCAAAGGGTCCAATGAATCAGAGACTCAATTTTCCCTTCTTTCCAAACCTTAAAACCTTCTTCCACGGTGATACTTTGAGGAAAAAATTTTCTCAAACTTCATACTTGATATCTATTTTCTTAAGATCATCATAAGCCTTTTGTCGATCAAAGGCAGCCTTTAAACGATCATGGATAATGGTGACCCGCTCTTTAGCCTCTGGAATGAAGTCGAGGCCTAACATCTTTCCCTTGCCAAGCTCCGACCAACACAATGGAGTTCTACATCGCCTACCATACAATGCTTAACATGTGGCCATTTGGATTGATGCTTGGTAACTATTATTGTAGGAAAATTCAACAAGGGGTAGAGATTTCTCCCAAGTTTCGCCAAAGTCAATAATGCATGCCCTGAGCTTCTTGTAGGGTTCTCCAAAACCGAGAATCGAGGATCACGATTAGAGATAATAGACTTAGGTACTCTATGGAGTCGGATTACTTTCTTGATATACAAGTCAGCTAGTTTAGGAAGACCATAGTCCATTCTGCCCGGTATGAAATGAGATGACTTCGTGAAACGATCTACAATGACCCGTAAGGCATCATGCTTCGCAGGAGTTAACGTTAAACCACTAACAAAATCCATAGTGATCTTCTCCCACTTCCATTTCGGTTGATAAATAGGCTGCAATAATCCAGTCGGAGCACAATGTTCTGCCTTAACACGTTCGCACGTGAGACATCTAGAAATGAAATCAACTATAACCTACTTTATGCCCGGCCACCAATAGAGTTCTCGCGGGTCCTTGTACATCTTTATAGACCCAGGGTGAATAGAAAATGAACTCGAGTGAACTTTAGAGAGAATATATGTGCGAATAAATTCCTCATTAGGTGTAACCCCCTCGACACGGCCTGGCCGTTAGACCGAACCGAACGGATAACATGGGGAATATTGGAGTGAACCAGAAAGGTTCACTTCAATAAAAGACCCTTTTTTTCTTTTAGACTTTTCTAGATGCAATTTAAGTTCCTATGTGTGCGTACACAAGTAGCGGATAAAACCCTAGTGCATTTGCCGATTTATTAAAAAGCAATTAAAGATTAAGGACCATTTTGTAAAACTGATAAATTACAAGGGCTTCCACAAAATTCAAGGTACCAAACTTCAATTACATTCATTACATACTTCCCGATGAAATTTCAGCTCAAGAAAACAATTGCAACTCATTCAATTGCATGCAAGGAAAATAGGGACCAAAATGCAAGAAATAGAACTCAAAACAATTCAAAATCTGCATTCAACGGTATGGTGTTTCAGAACAGGGAGCCCCATTTTCATACAACCGTTATAAAACATAGATGCCCATTCCGAAACGCGGGACCGTTTCGAAACCCCTCTAGACAAGTTCCGGTACAAAAGTTCACAGAGGCAAAGTGTTCTAGAACAAGTCTCACCGTTCTGGAACACCAAGTCCATTACAGGCCACCGTTCCGAAACAGGTAAGTGCATTCCGAAACGCCTGGGCCTGCAACTTTCCAAAAATCAGGTTTAAATCACCTTTCGCCCTCCGAAACCATCTCGACACATGTCCTAACATGCGTACAACTTAAATGCACAACAATGACCACATAAGCGAAGCACAAGCATTATCATACCATCATTCACTCAAGCTATGGAACTAAAGCCATGCTTCCTAGATGTCAAAAGAACAAGAAGCTTAAAGGTCATTCACACAACTAAATATGCATATCAAACTTGCACAAACACGGAAAATGATAATGCAATCAACATTCATAACATCGGACACCCCATTGCCTCTATTACACTAGTTACAAAACCAAGACACACCTTCAATCAAAGTCTTCCACCAATCCCCTTGCAAGTGCTGCCTCCAAAGCTTAAATGGACTGCATTGATGAACAAAGTGAGCATAAGCATACAACCTTAGTGAGGATTGCTCAAACCAAAAACATCATCAATGCACAAAACTACTTTTCATTCTTTTCAAAACCACCATGCTTCATTTGACAAAACATGCACTTTATCCTCAAAACCATTGTTATACACATCATGTTACATGATACATATAAGTCCAGCAATTTAACCATTGATACTGATAATACAAGCCTTCCAAGCATAATCACCTTTATGTTATGCTTAAACCAAAACATGCATCTTTCAAATTATGCATTAACAACATTTTCCACAATGTTTCATTTCATTATATTGGCTCACAAGTGATAAACAACAATCCCAAAAACATATATCAGATACACGGATTACCAAGGTTTATCCCACACCCTTCATACACTCTACCAGAATTACAAGGCTCACACACGAGAGAGACCCTTTATCGTTGTGACACTTGTGGTGGAGTATTCGGTACAATCACAACCCCTCAACACCACTCATCGGTAGATGTATAATCCACTAACGAGAGACGGGAAAAATCACAAGGTTTGCACCCGTGAGCTACCCTCAATCGTTAGGGTACTTGGATGGAGTATTCGGTACAATCACAACCCCTCAACATCCATGGCGACTTGTTTATAGTGCACTCAATCCTATAGCCTGCTAACTATATCCGATTTCATTTAAAAAAACATTTTATACATCATCACTTGCCAATATAATCCATATGACATGCATATTTCATTGTTTTTACAAAGTATTCACGATAAGCTATAAATCAAGCATTAAACCATGCTTCAAACCCCATGCATCAACACATGCATACAAGGATCACTTACCTAGTGCATCCTTAAACCACATGACATCATCAACCTCATTCCACATATTCAAAACATGCTTTAAAACCAAGTGCAATCAATGGTTCAAAACTAGCACAAATTGAGTGAGAATTTCACAATACTTACTTCCGAACTTAGCAAAGCGCTTCAAGCTCTTACTAAGTTCCTCAAACCTTTTCTAAAATGTTTCCACACTAGAAAACCAAGTTCCATTCACCGACTTGCGAAACCACGCCTACCGACGCAACTATCGATCATCTGAAGCCTACAAAAACACTTCGATTGCTTCTGGATTACTATCCCTTATTATCAACAAATCAAGACAGAGGTTCAATGATTTAAAAAGCATCCAAAACTCTAGCGCACACAAGAAATCCCGCATCTCTGCACTAAAGCATCAAAACACCCATCCGAAAACTCAATCGATTGACCCAAACCTCAGCCCCAGCCATTACCCATGTCATCCAACACATTCTAAGCATTAATAAAATTCCAAATACAACCTAAAACCAACCTTATACCTCCAGCAACTCGAATTCCTCAAAAGCACCTCAAAAACTCACCCAAAAACACTTCAAAAACAAAGGATCTCAAGGATTTCAGGATCTATATGATTAAGACTCCACTTCCACACTAAAAACCTTCCAAAATTCATTTAGAAACAATATCAAACCAACTAAGTCAATCGAAGTCTGAAAATCACATTTTAAACCAATTTTTCATAAAGATTTCAAGACTTTATAAATCTAAACACAAAACCTTAATCAAAATTAGTATTAAAGAGTCAAATATCTTTGGAATTCATTAAAGAACTTAGATTAGAGGGATAGCAGAAATTACCTCCAATCCTTGAATCTCCTCTAATTTGGCAAGATTTGCTATGAGGAAAATGGAAGAAATTGTTGAGTGCATAAAATTTCTATATTTTATCCTTCATTTACTCATATTTTTGCTGCACTCAAGCATGATTAGTTGCATTTTAGGATAGATTTTTTCATACACATCACAACTAGATAAAACTGCACAGATGCTATTGATTTCGGGTACTTTTGCAGGTATCTGCCGCGGCAGAATCCAGGGCAGCAAAAGAGCAGAGGCGAGTTGCAGAGCTGGAGCGGAAGGACGTAGAACACCGCCTTTCGTGACATCTGTCGTGGCAGCGATGAAGACAGTGGAACATCGATGATGAAAAACAAAGTGGAGTTTGACAGATAGAAGATTTTAAGCTGGTCTATTGTGAACTACTCACATATTTTTGTGAGCCCTGAAGTAGAAGGAATGTCGGGTCCAAAGTTCAAGGAATAAAGTCAAAGCAAGAAAAGAAGACAAATTAAACACATCTACTCAGAAGATTTAGTCTTTAATAAGAGTTGCACTTTAATTTAAACTTGTACTCTTACCATATTAGAAGACTTGGACCTTAGGCCTATATATATGCTTGTAATTCGACTAGGCAAGGGATATCTAGCTCCTAGCTGCCTTCCCCCAAAACCCTAGTTGTTTCTCTTTCTCCATCATATTCTAAACCTTCCCCAGGGCTACAGGTTGATCTTGTAAAGTAGTTGTAAGAATTGTACTGTTTTTAGGTTTTTTCAGTTCAATACAATAAAAGCTTAAAGTTTATTTACTCATGTTTCAATATCTCATAAGAGTATCAGGAGAGCATTGTGAGGTTATCCATTTACTTAATATTGGGAGAGTTAAGTATACGAAAGGAGTAAATACGTGTTTTCTAGTTTATGGTTAAGTAGCTAAGGACGAATTCACAAACATCGATGTTCATCCTTCGATTCACGCTGGGAGGTATCATCTAAGACGTGTTCATCGACAGAACTTGGGCCTAAGGATTGAACAAGTTACAATATGGATTCTTCTTGAACTTGAAGTATAAAGTTGTTGATCGTTGCCGCGACAACAACAGACCTCTGTCGTGACAGGCACGACGACAGCCGCAACATGAAGCCTTCTGAGAAGTGCAACACCTACACTACTGAGAAAATCAATACCAACCTATTTCTTAAATCTGATTACTTTCTCTTTTACTTTAGCTTATTCTCAAGATTTCTTCAAACATTTTATTAAACTTATTTTTTCTTATGCAGCAATCTAAGGATGGAAGTATTTCCAGTCCTTGTGGAGACGATATCCGATACTTCGTATCACTTTATTACTTGCAACGTGTACACTTGCACCCATTTGCGATAGACTCTTTTACACGCAACATGTTTTTGGCGCCGTTGTCGGGGAATGGCAACATACCTTTACCTTTTATTATTGCACCTTTTTATTTTTGTTTTTATTTCTTTTTGTTTTTAGATGTTTTATTTTCCCTTTGCTTTTCACAATGTTTCTCTATTGCTTATGCGCATATCAAGACGTGATAAAGAACCTGAGTACGAATTAGATCTAGAAATCGAATGCACATATCAACTCAGGAACCAAGCCCGACTCTTGATAGAAAGAAACAACTATCTTGAGGAAAGACTGGAAGCAGTGGTGAACGGAAGACAACGCAATGGGGAAGATGACAACAACACCAACAACAACCCTAGGGGTGATGTTGATCCTCCTATTGATGCTCAAAATGATCAGCCGCTGCCTGCTGCCCCAGCAGCAAGACAAACTTTATCGAGAGTACATGGATAACGACCATGTTGAACTGGAAACTACGCTGCCAGATGTGGAAGCTAAACACTTCGAACTGAAACCTGAGATGTTCAGCATGATAAATTCCGCTGGTCAATTTGGTGGTTCTACTACTGAAGACGCAGATGAACATCTGAAAACTTTCCAAGAGATCTGTGGATCATTTAGACAGCCAGGAATAAGCCTAGAAGTACTGAGACTCCAGCTATTTCCTAACGTCAGGTTCAATAAGAACTTGGGCGGACCTTTGTAGCGAATTTCTCTCTCGTTTTAATCCTTCCCTCTTATCTAGAAGATTACGTAACGATATTGTTACTTTTCAACAGGAAGATGACGAGCCAATGTACGATGCATGGGAACGATTTACAACTCTCTTACGAAACTGCCCAATGCATGGATTCCCTGTATGGAATCAACTTGTCAAATTCTGTAATGCTGCCAATGCACACACTCGGATGAGGATTGATTCAGCAGCAAACGGCTTGTTATTGAACAAGGAACTAGAAGATGCAATGCTGGTGCTAAAATCGATGAGCAGTTTCCCACAACTCGAAGATGAGGTAGACGAGGAATATTTGTAAAGGAATACGAATCTAACAGCTCGGTTAAAACTCAGATTGCATACCTCACTAAGATAGTTGAAAACCTATAGCGGAAGGAATCTAAAGTTGTATTTTCTGTCGAAGAGGTGTGTGAAACCTGTAGCAGAAACCACAATACAGATGAATGTTCCTTACATCTGGAAGAAGGGATGTATGTTGGAAACTATAACAAGAACAGGAGTTATGATTCCAACAACTATAACCCAAATTGGAGAAAGGACCCCAAATTTTCCTGGAGCAACCCAAACAATGCATTGAACCCTCCAGTCCAGAATAACCAAAACCAAGGGGGTCCCTGAATTATGTCACGACAGGAACCATAGTAGAAGCCACAACAGCAGCCGGCAGCCACAACGAGCATACTGGAACAGACCCTGGCAACCTTCATGTCTCAAATAGGAGCATATATGGAAAACATGGATCACTTTGTCAAGAAAACTGAATCCTTCATGGATAAGACATAGATGAGAATGACAAACTATGAGGCTACCCTAAAATCCCTAGAGACACAGATGGGTCAAGTTTCACTATTCATAAACCCAAGGCAGAATGGAGGATTCCCTAGTGATACTGAGGTCACTAGAAAACCCACACATGAGCAATGCAAAGCTATTACAACGAGGAGTGGGAAACAATTACAAGGGCCAACAATTAGAGAAACATCTGATAAGAAATCAACCCCACAGGCACTTGCCGAGAACACTACCCCAGCAAAAGCAAAACAACCTACTGTCGCCACACCTGCCACGACATCAGAAGAAACTGAGGAGCAGACAGAGGAAACTACAAAATGTGAGCCTCCTCAAATCTGATTCCCATGTGAAGGACGCCTCGAAGACTACCGTCATCCATCCCCCTTTCTGCAGCGGTTGAAAAAACAGAAACAGGAGTACCAGCTTAAGAAAACCTATGATGTTTTTAAGCAAATACACATCAATATTCTGTTGTTAGAAGCCATTAAGCAGATGTGTGGTTATGCAAAGTTCCTTAAGGATGCAATGTCCAGGAGATCCAGACTTGGGGAGTTTGAAACTGTGATGATAACAGAAGGATGCATGGCAATCCTACATAAGCGTCCACCCCCGAAGAAGAAGGATCATGGAAGCTTCATCATACCATGCATAATTGGTGACAAGTTTGTGGGCAAGACACTTTGTGATCTTGGTACTAGCATTAATCTAATGCCCAAATTTGTATTTCAAAAGCTAGGTATTGGACAAGCAAGACCCACGACAGTCATGTTGTAATTGGCAGACCGCTCTTACGTACAATCGGAAGGGAAGACATAAGATATTTTGGTAAGAGTTGATAAGTTTATATTTCCTGTCGACTTTCTTGTTTTAGACTATGAAGAAAATTAGAATGCACCGATCATCCTAGGGCGACCCTTCCTCGCCACATGTAGAACAGTCATCAATGTAAAAAAGGAGAACTGACCATGAGAGTAAATGACCAGCAGATAAAGCTCAATATTCTCCAAGCTATTAAACAAGATGATGCAGAGGAAGAATGCAAGGCAATATCAGAAGTCATCTTATATCAACCCTGCATCAGATCTAGCTGTAATGATAGAAAATTTGGCTACTGCCACCGCAGTCACCTTGAGAACTGCCACGACAGCATTGACGACAGTGACTCCTTAGATAATGAAGCATCTAATACTGAAGGTACTGAGGAGGTAAATTGGATAGGCACACGTCCAGGTAAGTTCTTTGAGCCCTTGAATTATACCTCGAATGAACATGTGATCCAAAAGCCTTCCATTGATCAGTCACCTATTTTAGATCTTAAACCCCTGCCAGGGCAACTTAAATATGTTTTTATTTGTTTTAATGATACGTTACTCGTAATAATCTCTTCTAAGTTGATGCAAAAACAAGAACAACAGCTGATCAGAATGCTACAGCAGCATAAGAAGGCGATTGGATAGACCATTGTCGACATCTAAGGCATCAGTCCGGCACTGTGTATGCATAAGATCCTCTTGGAGGATGACCATAAGCCGACGATTGATGCCCAAAGACGATTGAATGAAGCTATGCGAGAGGTGGAACGAAAAGAAATCATTAAGTGGCTTGATGTTGGGATAATTTATGCCATCTCGGATAGCAAGTGGGTGAGCCTGGTGCAATGTGTACCCAAAAAGGGAGGCATAATCGTGGTAACAAACAAGGACAACGAACTTATCCCAACCAGGATTGTGACCGGTTAGAGGGTTTGTATGGACTACTAGAAGCTTAATAAGGCTACCCAGAAGGACCACTTCCCCTTACCTTTTATTGATCAAATGTTAGATAGATTAGTGGGGAAACCTTACTATTGTTTCCTTGATGGTTACTCAGGTTACAACCAAATCGCAATTGCACCAGAGGACCAAGAGAAAACAACCTTCACATGCCCCTACGGAACATACGCATTTCGAAGAATGCCATTTGGATTGTGTAATGCACCAGCAACCTTCCAACGGTGCATGATGGCAATATTCTCCGACAAGGTGGAAGATTTCCTGGAGATCTTCATGGATGACTTTTTGAATAAGGTGCATGAGGACCAAGAAAGTTTTGATGATTGCCTAGGCAATTTGAAGAAGGTGCTTGAAAGATTTGAAGAGGCAAACCTCGTATTAAACTGCAAAAAATGCAACTTCATGGTGGACGAGGGCATAGTGTTGGGACACAAGGTCAGCTGCCGCAGCATAGAGGTCGACAGAGCCAAAATCGAAGTTATTGAAAAACTACGGCCACCAACCATAGTCAAGGGCATAAGAAGTTTCCTGGGACATGATGGGTTTTATCGAAGATTTATTGCAAAATTTGACTTTAACTCTGAATGTACTGAAGCATTCAGGATACTGAAGGAGAACCTGGTAACAACCCCTATAGTACAGCCATCAGACTAGAGCTTACCATTCGAGATAATGTGTGACGCCAATGATTATGTTGTCATGGCAGCACTAGGGCAGAGGAAGGAAAAACTCTTCCACATTATATACTATGCCAACAAGACCTTAAATGATGCCCAAATAAACAACACCACAACAGAAAAAGAATTGCTAGCAGTGGTGTTTTCAATTGACAAGTTCCGACCATACATACATGGAACAAAGGTGGTTGTCCATATGGATCACTCGGCACTGAAATATCTATTCACGAAGAAGGATGCAAAACCTCGGTTGATACGTTGGATTCTGCTCTTGCAAGAATTTGACATTGACATCAAGGACAAGAAGGGGACAGAAAACCAAGTAGCTAGTCACTTGTCAAGACTAGAGATGGGAAAGGACAAAGACTAAGATAAGATTAACATATAGGTGACCTTCCTAGACAAGTAGTTGTTCGTTGCCACCAGCACTACCATGACAACCATGGCGGCAAGTAAGCTTCCTGAAATCCCTTGGTATGCTGATATAGTAAATTACCTTGTAAGTGGTTTATTACCCCCTGAACTTAAATACCAAACAAGGAAGAGGTTCCAAAATCATACAAAACATTATTATTGGGATGAACCTCTCCTATTTAAGCATTGTGTAGATCAGATCATCAGAAGATCCATACCAGAGGAAGAACAGGAAGAAGTGCTGAACCACTGCAATGATGCCCCTTATAGAGGACACTTTGGAGGAAACAAGACTGCTGCTAAAGTTTTGCAATATGGTTTCTATTGGCCTACATTGTTTAAAGATGCACAAGCCTTTTATAAGAGTTGTGATAAGAGCCAAAGGACTGGAAACATTTTGAGAAGGCATGAGATGCCCCTGCAGAACATTCTCAAAGTCAAAATTTTTTATTTTTTGGGAATCGACTTCATGGGACCATTCCCAGCCTCTTGTGGGAATTTGTACATATTGTTGGCAATAGACTACGTGTCCAAGTGGGTAGAGGTTATCGCCACACAAAAGAATGATGCCAGGACCGTTCAAAGGATTCTCAACAAACATATCTTCACAAGGTTTGGCATCCCAAGGGCGATTATTAGTGATGAGGGTAGGCACTTTGACAACAGGGTAATTTTTAGTGCATTAAAGAAGTATGGAGTAAAGCACATGATCGCAACAGCATATCACCCTCAAACCAATGGTTAGGCCGAAATCTCAAATAGAGAAGTGAAGAACATCCTAGAAAAGATGGTCAACTCAACTAGGAAGGATTGGTCTCTTCACCTAAATGATGCTTTATGGGCCTACAAGACTGCATTTAAAACACCATTGGGAATGTCACCCTACCGAATCATCTACAGAAAAACTTGCCACCTTCATGTCGAGATAGAGTATAAAGCATATTGGGCTATCAAGACAGTAAACATGGACTGGGACTAGGCAGGGCAGAAAAGGCTACTGGATTTAAATGAAATTGAAGAAATTCGAGCCATGGCCTACGACAACGCCAAAATCTACAAGGAGAAAACAAAGAAGTGGCACGACAGAAAACTGCTGCCACGACAATTTAGCCCAGGGTAGAAGGTGTTGTTGTTCAACACTAGGTTGAAGCTCTCCCCAGGAAAGCTTAAATCTAGGTGGTTTGGCCCCTTCCAAGTAGTCCAAGTCTTTCCCCATGGTGCCATTACAACCAGATCAATCAAGGACCGGCACCAATTCAAAGTCAATGGAAAAAGGCTAAAGCACTATCAGGGGACTGAAGCCCCAAGGGTGCATGAAGTAGTTACTTTAGGAGATGCCCCTCAAGGCATCCCTAATTTAACTTAGCTTTATTTTATTTTATTTATTTTTATTGTTTTAGGAAATAAGAATTTAATATTTTCTTTATTTTAGTTTTCTGGTAAATAGAGGAAGCAAAGCAAAGAGAATGAATGAACTAGCCTACCACGCTCACAACAGCCCAAGAAGCCCAATAGAACAAGGATGTCGTGACAGCCGATCAACAGCTATCGCGGCAGACACGAAAAATCCAACTTGTCACGAAGCTATCGCATAGACACGGAAACGCGTAACAGACGTGCAACAGACACAGAAACGCGTGACAGACACGTTAGGAAACCACGTGATAGCTGGCTCTATTATTCGAGCCACCCGTTACAGTTCCAACAGGCAAAAAAATCCCTTTCCAGATAAACCTCTCTTCCCATTTCATTTTTCACCCCATTCTCTTCTCTCTACTTCGCTTTCAAGAATTTTAGCTTTTCAGAAATTTTCTTTTATTTTCCACAATTTCCTTATAATGACTACTCGATCAACTAGAAGGTTCACCTCTGCAGACTCGGAGAAGAGATATTACGACTCCTTCCAGAAACGGGAGATGTGAGAGGAAAAAGGCTTCACCTACACCAAAAAGACGGGAGATCTAGGGCTCGAGGGTTCATCTCCAAGAGGATTATTGCACTGAAGTGGCAGATGTTTGCAGTCCAACCGGAGGAAATGAACATCACATTGGTCCATGAATTTGACACTTTCATCTCATCCAAGGATGCCACAACAGTAACGGTTAAGGGTAAGGAAATCTCCCTTGAACCAGCCTACATCAACATATTGTATGACCTTTATGTGAAAAGAAAGAAGGATGAACACAGTAGATTTCTCAGTAGTCTGTCGCCGGCAAACTATGATAGCATCATGGCAGAATTGACGGAAGAAGGCACCACCTGGAACGATGATCCCAAGCATTGATGGATGGTGCGAAGGACCCAGCTCTTACCGACAACCAAACTCTGGAGCCACTTTGTGAAGAAGCATCTTATGCCAACATCACACAACACAACAGTGGACCGATAGAGACTTGCCCTCGTGCATTCCATCATCAACGAGCGTAATGGGCCCCCTTTTCTTCCCCTACCTCATCACATCCCTCTTTCGAGCCCAAAATGTGCCTGAAATTGATAAGGACGTGAAGATCCAAGGCAAAGGGTTGACGCACCATAACATCTACAGCCTCATGGAGCTGAAGCCTACCTCCAATTTGGCATATGTGGACCCCTCTACTGCGACAGAGCCAGACTCCACCGAACATGTCGCGGCAGAGCCTAAGCAGACCGAAACCGCACAACAGGCAGATACCTCCTCCAACCAACTCCTTCAACTGCTAAAAAGGATGGAGGCACGACAACTGGGATTCATGGAATTCATGAAGGACATCAGCATTGTCACGGTAAATTTCATTAAAGTTCATTTAAATAATCCAAATGTGCAGTTCCCCTCTTTCCCAAGAAACCTTCTTGCCACCCCTACACATGATGCCAGCCCTAGTACGCCCACGCCAACTGCTGCCTCCACTACACCCCCTACCACGGTGGGCATGTAACGCCCTCGTTTTGGGCCTAGATGTTTTAGAGGTTGAGTCGGGCCGGTCGAGAACGATTTGAATCCTTTAAGGGTGATTTAAAGAACACCTCGTTCGGGATGCTTTAAATATATGGAAAATATCTAAAAATCCTCATTTATTATATAAATGGTTATGGTGAAAGCAATTTTACAAAATATGATTTGGAAATACTACATTTCGGTGTAGTGACCAAATTGCAGTTTTTGCAAAAGTTGACTAGTGATTGTTTTGTAAAGAATTGAAACTTTGAATCTTTAAGGAGCTAATTTTACCAAAATGTTTTTTATCAGATTTCTCATTAATTTGGGTGTTTTAATAATGATTTAATAAAAAGAATTAAGAGAGAAATCCTATTTTGACTTTTCATAACTACTTTACGATCTTTTTTCCCTTTTTTCATTTTCTATCAACTTCCACTCTGCCAAACACAATTCCCTCACCAATTAATCTCTGATTTTCATCTCTTTTGTTGAGATTTCATTCTTCTAAAGATTTATAATCTTTATCTCATCAAATCCTTTTGTTTTTACTTTAGATTTTCAAGAAATCTTGCCCAAATTGAGGAGAAATCAGTCATTAGAGGTAAGCTTCGTTCTTCTCCTCCAATGATCAGTTCATTACTGAAATTCCCAAGTTCTCACTCCTTTGTTAATGATTTTTGAGTTGTTTTAATGTTAGAAGCATGAAATTGTTGTAAAACTCAAGATTCTTGGTGAAGCCTTGATGATTTTCATAACTCTTTGTTAAGCTCTATTTTGGGTTGATTTCTAATGTATTTGGGATGGTAATTTATGTTAAGAATGAGGTTTTAAACAATGATTCCCGAATAGGTTTGGATTCTTATGTTTCAGATGCTAGATTTGTGGTTTTAGAGTGTTCTTGGTGTTCTGTTGTTGCTAGAGGTTTAGAATTGATAGAACTTGGTCAAGCTTTGATTTGGGAAAGTTTGGAGGTGATTTCGATTATTTTGGGTAGCCGAAATGGTGCTTTTGAGTAGTGTAGCGAGTTTGAATGGGTGGCTGGTGAATTCAATGCATGATGATGCATTATCCTCTGCTCTTATGTGTAATAAATAGGGGAGACATCTTTGGACGCTTTTGGTGTTGATCTGGAGGTGCCGAAAGCCTAGATATCGTTTCGGCAAGCAAGCGAAACGTAATCGGTGAGTGTGAATTGTAACGCCTTGATTTTGGGCCTATAAGTTTTAGAGTTTGAATCGGACCGCTCAAGAACGGTTCGAACGTTTAAGGGAGATTTATGGAACACCTAGTTCCAGATGCTTTAAAATTATGGAAAAAATATCTAAATATCCTCATTTATTATATGAATGATTATGGTGAAAACAATTTTACAAAATTAGGTTTAGAAATATTTCATTTCAGTGTAGTGACCAAAACACAGTTTTTGCAAAAGTTAACTAGTGATTGTTTTATAAAGGATTGAAACTTTGAATCTTTAAGGAGATAATTTTACCAAAATGTTTTTAATCGGATTTCTCTTTATTTTGGGTGTTTTAATAATGATTTAATAAAGGGAATTAAAAGATAAAAATCTATTTTGACTTTCATAACTACTTTACGACCTCTTTCCCTTTTCATTTTCTCTCAACTTCCACTCAGCCAAACACATTTCCTCCATCAATCAGCCTCTGATTTTCATTCCTTTTGATGAGATTTCAATCTTCTTTTGATTCCTAATCTTTTCCTCATCAAGTCCTATTGTTTTCACTTTGGATTTTCAAGGAAACTTGCCCAAATTAAGGAGAAATCAGTCATTAGAGGTAAGCTTCGTCCTTCTCCTCTAATGATTAGTTCTTTACTGAAATACCCAAGTTATCAATCCTTTGTTAATGATTTTTAAGTTGCTTTAATCTTAGAAACATGAAATTGTGTCAAAACTCAAGGTTCTTGGTGAGATCTTGATGATTTTCGTAACTTTTGGTTAGGCTCTATTTTGAGGTTGATTTATAATGTATTTTGGATTGTAATTGATGTTATAAATGATGTTTTATCAAACAAATCCTGAATAGGTTTGGATTCCTAAGTTTTGCATGCTAGATTGGTGGTTTTTTGGGAGGTTTTGGTGTTCTGTTGTAGCTGGAGGTTTAAGGATGAGTTTATTGTGATTTTTGGTGTTGATTGAGGTTTAGGAATGATTAGATGTGATAGATCTTGGTTGGGCTTTGTTTTGGAAGAGTTTGGAGATGTTTTCGGTTGTTTTTGGTGGTCGAAATGATGCTTATGGGTAGAGCAGCGAGTTTGATTAGTTGGCTGGTGATTTCAATGCATGATGATGCATTAATCCTCTGCTCTTATGTGTATTAAGAAGGGGATACATCTTCAGATGCCTTTGGTGTTGATCCGGAAGTTCCGAGAGCTTAGATAGTGTTTCGACGAGCAAGCGAAACATAATCGGTGAGTGCGAATGGTTTTAGAAGTCCTTGAGGGAAAAAGAAACAAGGTTTGGGGATTTAGGATTGGTTTGAAACATCATCCTAAGTCCGGAAGTAAGTATGGCTAGATTTTCTCTCAAATATGTTGTTGTTGCCCCTAAAATGCTTTTACATGTTCTTGTTTTGAGATAGACAAATTCATAATGTTTTATGCATGATTTGTAGCATGAGATGATGCTTTGAAGAGATTTCATAAGATAGCATGTTGCATTGATGAGTTTTGAGATTTTGATTTAATGCAAAGCATGAGATATGATTTTGAAGAGATTTCATGAGATGATGCTCTTGGTGATGTTTCTACATACTTTAGTTTTGATATTTTGAACTCCCTATGTTTGTGGCAAGTTTGTGTTGGTTTTTGAAGTTTGTAAATGGTCTTATATGGTTTGTTTGAAGTTTTAAATCTATATTTGGTCCATGAGGATAGGAAACATGCCTATAGACTAAATGGTCATTTGTTTGATGTTATGCCTTAGCTTAGGGTTCTTAAATATGTTCTTTTATGTCTAACCATGTTGTTGGCATGTTATGGTATGATTTGGGATATGTTTGAGGGTGAAAGGATGTGAAAGACCAGAAAATTATGATGTTGCATTGCAGGGTGTATCGAAACACCCTTATCTGTTTCGAAACAGGGGCCCGAAATGGCCATAGTGTTTCGAAACGGATGAAGGTGTTTGGGAACACTTTGGCTACTAGAGAGGGCTGTTCCGATACTAGTCTCGGAATGCACCCGAGTACCGAAATGGTCAACACCGTTTCGATACGGAGATCAGAGTTCCGAAATGGCTGACCGTTAGATTGCAAATTTGAATTGTTTCAAGTTCTTATGTTTTACATTTTAGTCTTGGATGTTGTACATGCAATTGATTAAGCTTGGAATGTTCTTTTAAGCTGAAATTTGACAAAGAGGCATGTAATATAACTAATTACATATTGGAAATCTTAAAATCTGCAAATTTTTTATAATTTCCAAAATTTACGTTTTGGTCCCTAAAAGTGTATGTCTTACAATTGAATCCTTAAATGATGTCCTATCGATGTGTTTTTCTCTCCTATGATTCCTGAGTAATCACATAGGCTTTATGTGCATCTAGAAAAGATAAAAAGGAAAAAAGAAGGGTCGTTAATCAAGGTTGACTTTCGGGTTGACTTTGGTTTTCCCCGTGTAATCTTCGTAGTTCGGGTCAAGCGTCTAGGCCGGGCTAAGGGGGTTACACGAATGGTTTTAGAAGTCCTTGAGGGACAAAGAAACAAGTTTTGGGGATTTAGGATTGGTTTGAAACACCATCCTAAGTCCGGAAGTAAGTATGGCTAGATTTGATCTCGATTTGTGGTTGATGCCCTAAATGCTTTTAACATGCTCTTGTTTTGAGTTAGACAAATTCCTACTGTTTTATGCATGATTTGTAGCATGAGATGATGCTATGTGTTGAATCCATAAGATAGCATGTTATAGTAAAGAGTTTTGAGATTTTGATTTAATGCAAAGCATGTGATATGGTTTTGAAATGTGATGAGGAAGATTTGAGAAATGTTGCATCGAAACAGTAGGTGAGATGATGATTTTAATATAATATATTGGAATAAATGATGAGATAATTAGTGGATATAATTGGTCGACCAATAGGATGAAAGTGCACTATAAACTAAAAATTTGTACGTGCTCTTTGGAGTCAGGTAATGGGGGTAGTGCCATCCCGATCCAAAGTGACAATCTGATGATGAGAGATACCATTGGGGTAGGACTTGGTGAAACAACCAAGTGTAGTGGCGAAGAGAGATGTCGCCATGAGAGTCTGGTGATGTGAGATTCCACCGGGGTAAGACTTGGCTTAATGCCAAGATAATCCGCATATCCGAGTAAAGATGTAATATGAAATGCCAATATATGAGATTGTATTTGAGTCACATGTACCAAATGTTGAGATGTTTTATGCTATGAGAAATGCATATGAGATTTGTGGTTTATGAAATGCTTTTGCTTTCATTGAGCATGTGTATGGCTTTGCCATGAGATTTGCATTGGCTGAATGCATGAGCTAGATTGAAGGTACATGTGATTTTCAAATGGAGAATTGCTTTGAAGTGGTTTTCAAGCATGAGATAGAAAGAGCATGTTGTAGAAAATGATTTTTGAGATAGAGTTTTAAAGTTCCATTGTTGTGTTGGTTTTCTTAGAGCTTGCTTCACTAAGAAAATGTGCTTACGCTCTCTTTTACCAACAATGCAGATAATTGAGACGTTTTTGGGGAGCAAGGAGGCTAAGGATATCCAAGGAAGTGAGAAGCTCATGTATGGTGATGTTTTCGTATGCTTTAGTAAAGATTTTTGGCAATGGGGATCTATGGTTGATTTTGGGAGATGTATTTTGAACTCCATATGGTTGTTGCAAGTTTGCAATGGAATTTGTGGATTGTAAATGACCTTTATGTTTTGGTCTTGTGGTTTATGGATTTCGTATGGTTTCTGTGATTAGGGAGCATGCCTATAGATTCAGTGATTGCATGATTGATGCCATGCTTTTGTTTATGCTTCATCATGATGAACTTGATGCTTAAACATGTTGCTAGTTTGTTGTGGTATGTGTTGGGACATGTTTGGATGTGCTTGAATGTGAAAAGATGTGAAAAACCAGAAAAATATATAGTTGCAGGGCAGGGTGTATCAAAACACCCTAATATGTTTCGGAACAGGGGCCTGAAATGGCCATAGTGTTTCGGAACGGGTAAGAGTGTTTCGGAACACTTTAGATACTGGAGAGCCATGTTTCGATACGGGTCTCGGAACTCACCCGAGTACTGAAACGGTCAACTTCGTTTCGACATGGTCATTTCGATATGAGGGTCAACGTTTTGAAACACCCGACCGTTAGTCTGCATTTTGAATTGTTCCAAGTTCTTGCTTCTTAAATTTTAGTCCTTATTGATTATGGATGCAATTGGTTGAGTTTGGAATGTCTGGTTAAGTTGATATTTGACAGAGATGAAAGAAATATGACTAATTAGGTATTGATAAACTTAAAATCTGCAAAGTCCTCGTATTTTGTAAATATACATTTTGGTCCCTAAAAGTCTAATTCTTACAATTAAACCCCTAAATGAATTTCGATCGATGTGCCTTTCCTTCCAATGATCTACAAAGTTCGCATAGGTTTAATATTGCATTTAGAAAAGATAAAAAGAGAAGAAAAAAAAGGGTCGTTAATCAAGGTGGACTTTCTGGTTGACTTTGGTTTTCCCCGTGTAATCTTCGTAGTTCGGGTCAAACGTCTAGGCCGAGCTAAGAGGGTTACATTTGTTGGTATCAGATCCAGGTTTGCGAATATTTGGGGCTTGGTAAGTGGTTAATGAGTGTGATTATGAATGATTATGACATTTTGGTGAAAGCGTGATGTGTGATTATTAATGTTCTAGCTCTAATGAGATGAATTTGTGATGCTATGTTATGTTTGGGGTATAGTTGGGGATCCCATTTCCATATCATTACTATTGGAAATAATTGTTTTGAAAAATGAGCTTGAGTACTTGGATTACTTGCCTTACATTGCCTAATTGAATTTATTGCATTTTGATAGTTGCATTGCTTTTAACTGGGGCCACGTAGAGAGCTTAGAGTTAATGCGCGTGCTGCGGCTGAGAATGAGAATGATGAGCATGTTGAGAATTTACTGCCTCCACTTTGTGGTGGATCACCTGGTGGTGGTGGAGCAGGGGTTGGTGCAGCGAGAGCTAGTGCAGGGGTTGCTGGACCCGAGGGAGTTCAGGGGCAGGCTGCTCCTGATATGTCAGAGTTAATTCAAGCTATTGCTGGGATGTTTTAGGCAGCAGTATCTGGAGCTCATGGGGCTGCACCTCAGGATGGTGCTGGTGTGAGATTGTCGCTGGAGCGACTCTGCAGTCTTGGAGGGCCTGAGTTCAGGGGCTGACCCCGGAAGGTTCTAAGTCTTGGTTAGAAAGTACCAAGAGGATACTTGGGCAGCTGAACTGTAACAATACTCAGAAATTGGGATGTATTGTGTCCCTGTTGCACGGTGATGCGTATACGTGGTGCACAACCACAATTGCAGGGTTGGATGATGATGAGGTTACTTGGGCATTCTTCTTAAATGCATTCAAGCGAAAGTATTTGGGAGTCTGCTACCTAGATGAGAAAAAGAGGGAGTTCATGTCCCTTGTGCAAGGGAGTATGACAGTGGCGGAGTAGGAGGTGCAATTTGTATGCCTCGGCCAATATACACCCGAGTTGATTCCTAGCAAACGGAAGAGATGTGAATGGTTCAGATATGGATTGGTGGCTGATGTAAAAACATATATGCTCGCAGCCGATTACACTAATTTTGATGTCTTGGTCACTCGAGCCAAGGACATTGAGCTGAACTTTGGTCTGGCAAGTTGAGTTGGAGGGTCTAGCTCAGGGAAGCGACCTGCAGATCGTGATCTTGGTAGACATCGGTTCAAGAGACCTGAGGATAGAAGGTCACATATGGATGCTAGACGTGGGGGTGGCAACCCTGGAAAAGGTCAGCAAGGACTGAATGCTTTCATACGGACTCCTAAGTGTACTCAGTGTGGTAGAAGGCACACTAGTGAGTGTAAGGGCAATCTTGCTACATGCTGGAATTACGGTAATCATGGGCACATGTAGAGGGATTGTTCACAGCCGATGAGAAATGGTTAGGCTCCGGTGAGAGCAGATGAGCCATAGAGAGGTCATGGGCGCGGCCGTGGCAACTTCCATAGCAGAGATGAAGGTGTAAGGAATGTAGCACATATGGTGATTGTCCAGCCTGAAGGTGGTGGCCAGGCTAGAGTGTATGCCCATCGAGAAGGAAGGAATGATACGGACGTGATCGCAGGTACCTTTACTTTGTAATCCTTGTCATTACTTTCTTTGATTGATTATGGATCTACACACTCGTACATATTGCGTGAAAATGCTCAAATGCTTGGTTTGCCTGTTGTGTCTTTGGTTGTGGGTATGCATGTGACGAGTTCTTTTGGTGAGACAATTGTAACAAGGAGATTGTATAGGGGATGTCCCTTAAAAGTGCAAGAGCATGTATTCCTAGTTGATTTTATGGAATTGCCATTCTATGGATTCGATGTAATCCTTGGTATGGATTGGCTTGTTGAGCATAGGGCGGTTGTGGATTTTGAAAATAAGCGAGTTTCGCTGAAACTTGCAGATGATTATGAGGTTGTGGTGGTGGGAGAAAATGTGAAGTTCTTGTCTAATGTGGTGTCGACGCTAGAAGCAAGACGGATGTTGCGGCAGGGATGCGAGGCTTATTTGGCCTTTGTTATGAATCCTAGTACAAATGAGGTTCATGAAAAAGATATTAAGACCATGTGTGAATTCTCTGGAGTGTTTCCAGAGGAATTACCGGGTTTGCCACCTAGCCGAGAGGTTGAATTCGGAATTGAGTTGTATGAGAACACAACTCCATTGTCCATTGCTCCCTATCGCATGGAACCCAAGGAGTTGAAGGAGTTGAAGACGCAACTTCAAGAGTTGCTTGACTGAGGCTTTATTCGGCCTAGTGTGTCACTTTGGGGTGCACCGGTCTTATTTGTTAAAAATAAAGATGGCACGATGAGGATGTGCATTGATTATTGTAAGCTGAATAAGTTGACTATCAAGAACAAGTATCTGTTGCTGAGGATTGATGACCTCTTTGATCAGTTTTGAGGAGCGGCTGTGTTTTCAAAGATAGATTTGCAGTCATGATATTATCAGTTAAAGGTGAAGGATGTGGATGTGCCGAAAACAACCTTTCGAACGAGATATAGGCATTATGAATTTCTAGTGATTTCGTTTGGATTGATGAATGCTCCTGTCGCTTTCATGGATATCATGAACAGGGTGTTTCATGAATTCTTAGATAAGTTTGTTGTGGTGTTCATCGATGATATCCTTGTGTACTCTCGTACCGAGGAGGAACATGAAGAACATTTGAGGATCATTTTGCAAGCGCTGTTAAAGAATCAGCTTTATGCTAGGCTGGGTAAATGTGAGTTTTGGATAAAGAAGGTTGTTTTTCTTGGCCATGTTGTTTCGGCTGAAGGGATTCATGTCGATCCTCAGAAGATTGAGCCGGTGGTGAATTGGAAGCCTCTTAGGTATGTTCATGAAGTTTGTAGTTTCCTTGGGTTGGTAGGTTACTACCAGAGGTTCGTGGATGGATTTTCTAATATTGCTGCCCCTTTGACGAAGTTGTTACAAAAGGATGTTAAGTTTGAGTGGACGGAAGCGAGACAACAAGCTTTTGAGAAGCTAAAGGCAGCTTTGATGCAAGCTCTTATCTTTGTTAAACCTGAGTCAGGAAAAGAGTTTTTGGTGTATAGTGACATATCCTATGTTGGTTTGGGTGTGTGTTGATGCAAGAGGGTAGAGTAGTGGCTTATGCATTGTGACATTTGAAGGTGCATGAGCACAATTACCCTATGCATGACATTGAGCTGGCAGCGGTGGTTTTTGCACTAAAGATTTGGAGACATTATCTATATGGTGAGAAGTGTACTGTGTACTGTGTACACGGATCATAAAAGTTTGAAGTACCTTATGTCTCATAAGAAGTTAAATCTTAGGCAACGACGTTGGGTGTAGTTTCTTAAGGATTACGATCTAACGAACGAGTATCATCTAGGGAAGGCCAATGTTGTGGCTGATGCTTTGAGCAGGAAAGTGGCGGTGGAATTAAAGGCGATGTTTGCTAGCTTGAGCATATCGCGAGATGGTGGTCTTGTTGCTGAATTGCAAGTGAAACCATCTCTAGTTCAGTTGATAAAGGATAAACAATTGTTGGATGATTCTCTGGTACCTCATGTTCAGGATATCGCAGAAGGTAGGCCTTCAGATTTCTGTTTCAATGATGATGGTGTTTTATGGTTTGGGAGTCAGATAGTGGTGTCGAATGATGTTGAGTTAAGGCGCACTATTCTGACTAAAGCTTATAGTAGTCCTTTTTCTATGCACCCTGGTAGTACAAATATGTATCGTGATTTGAAGGATGAGTACTATTGGGTGGGATTGAAGAAAGATGTCGTTGAGTTTATTAGCAAATGCATGGTTTGTCAGGGGGTTAAGGTTGAACATCAAGTTCCTTGTGGTTTCAACACTCTACTCGATCACTCTATTACTTGATCGATGAGTATACTTGCTCTAAAGTGCATACCATATTTTGCAAGCATCACCTTTAAAGGCTAACCTTTCCTTCGTCAACCTAAAATGTTACCAAAACCATTAACTTTTTAGGTTAAAGGTTAACGTTTTCTTTGGCAACCTAAAATGTTACCGAAACCTGTAACTTTTTAGGTTGGAAGGGTAACATTTCCTTCGACAACCTAAAATGTTACCAAAACCTTGAACTTTTTAAGTTGAAAGGGTTACATTTCCTTTGTCAACCTAAAATGTTACCAAAACCTTAAATGTTTTAGGTTTTAACGGTAACATTTACTTCGGGGACCTAAAATGTCCAAAACTTATAACTTTTAGGCTTTAAGGGTAACATTTCTGACGACAACTTAAAATGTTACCAAAACATGTAACTTTTTTGGTTGGAAGGGTAACATTTCTTTTGGCAACCAAAAACGTTATCCAAAATCAAGTTGGAAAAAGTTAACATTAAGTTGATAACCAGTAAATGAGAGAATCGGTCACGTCATAGATTGTCGTATTTTAGGCGTCATACCGCATACCCACTCTGATACGCGTGGGCGGATCTACATTAATATTTGGGGGGGGGGGGGGGGGGCAACTAATCCCAGTTTATTTGTTAGGGTGTGGGGTTTTCAAGGGGCTAATATAGGATTTTTAGAATTTTTTATAGGAAATATTAGAATTTACCCCACTTAATTTGTTGAGATATGGGGTCAATTCTAATATTTCCTATAAAAAATCAGTAAATGAGAGAATCGGTCACGTCATATATTATTGTATTTTAGGCGTTGTACCGCAGACTCACTCTGATACGCATGGGTGGATTACATTAATATTTGGGGGGCCAATTGACTCCACTTTATTTGATGGGGTATGGGGTTTTCAAGGGGATAATATAGAATTTTTTATAAGAAATATTAGAATTGATCACACTTAATTTATTGAGGTACGGGATCAGTAATAATTATTATAATAATATGAGAATCCTCCATCATTGACCCACTAAATATAAACCATGGCTTCGTCACTACAGGTACGGCACCATTTGTATTGAGACAACATCAATTATGTGACGGCTTTTTTCAATTGATGAGATCCAAACGGTTCGATGTTGGATTAGCTATTAGATGTCGACAACTGTTATATACCCACAATTTTACACCAAAAACCTATTTTAATTAAATATCTAGAAAAATGGCCCCCACAGACTATTATTTAGAAAAATGACCCCCAAATTTGCCACGTATGAAGAACTTGTGTTTCGGGGGTCGCAAGATACGAACTCGTGCTACGCAGAAAGTGAGTTCTGCATACGTGGCAACACATTTCAGAATAACGAACTTTATGGAAACTTGCATTCTATGAAACGCGAGTTCCCCGAGAATTTCAAGAGGTGGCTGAATTTATCGCGGGGAACTCACTTTCTGCAGAAAACGAGTTCTTTGCACCTCAAACACCCAAACCAAGCTTTGATAGACATGTTCGAGCATTATTTCGGGCTTATTAATCAAATATTTTTGGTAAACATTTAGTTTGGGTTCGTAGTACTGGAACGTGTCTTTCATTTGACACCAATATGGCCCAGTTCAGTCCGTTCTAAACCTACTAAAATTCACGTCGAAAACGGTATCGTAGCTTGTTTTGTGAATGTATGAAAGTATAAAATGGCCTCATATGCTCTTTCTACAAGAATGACAAGCCAAAAAAAGAATTTTTAAAATGAATAAGACAAAATTTTAAAATGAATAAGACTTAGTTAATACGAGGGCCCGAGCAATTAGGACACTTGTTCTTTGTGTGTCCAGGATTTTTACATATACTGCAAGGTTTCTTTTGTCCGTTTTTTTCTCTATGTTCGACCAGATCCTCAGCATAGTAAATTCGTGTCGATCGTGGACGCCCCTTTTCTCTTATTAGTGCTGGATCTGCGCGAATGGTCGGTTTAGTATCAACGGCATAAGGATCAATTTCATTTCCGATGGGAGGAAACTATTTTTTGTAAACCTTGAATATTGTTTCGAGTAAGTATATCGGATCAAGCAGTCTCTTGTAGTTAATCTATTTGTTTGAACAAGAAGTAATGGCGTGAGTGCACGGGTATTTGAATGTTTGGAATATTCCGCAGTCACAGGTTCTTTTCCTAAGATCTACCATATACGCGTTGTGCTCTATGCCTTCCAACAGCCTGAAAAATTCTAAAACACGAAACAGATGGCCTTCTCGCGAGAAGAGAGTTGCAGTCATCTCATTTGAATGGCGCACATCAATTTGCAATTTTTTGGAAAAGTCCGGGAGGACCTTGTGGCCACCTGCCATGTACTCAGTTGCTTTCCTTCCCAAGGTTGCAAATAGGGTAGCCAAACGATAGTAGGCCGCTTTGACAACGAAAGTGATAGGCAAATGCCGCACTCTCTTGAGTGCTGAGTTGACCGCCTCAGCCAAGTTCATTGTCATTTGACCATATCGTTTACCCTCGTCATATGATCTAAGCCATTTTTCCCTCGAGATTTTGTCAAGGTAGTCCGCGCCATATTTATTTCTGGCTCTCAGTTCTTGGAACAAGTCCTCTACCTCCTGTACGTAATCCGAGTTGCCTAGGGAATGACTGTTGAATAGTTAGGGGTGAACAACACATGCAAAGATATCGTAAATGAAAATGACTTAAAAGACGTACCCATTCGAAGCACAAGAGCACGTTCATCATGGTTCTTGAACTGCTGCAAGTAGTTCGCCGTAATGTGGCACAAGCAGTAACGGTGGTAAATGTACGGAGGCTTCCAAGAATCGCCCAAATGTTCTATTGCCAACAAGATCGTTGTGCCTCTGTCTGAAATTAGACATATCCCATCGTCCCTTGCCCACATTATAGGAGAAAGAACATGTTACCGTAGGTTCTTAAGGAATAATGCTCAAGACTCGAGAATCACCTTTTGGACAATTGTGAATGCTACATGCACGGTTTTCCAATTGTCGTCTTGTGCAACTGCCAGAAGTAGGACATGTGTATATTTCTCGTACAACCATGTATTGTCGATTTGAACCATCGGTTTGCAGTGCTTGAATGCATTAATGCACTGGGGGAATGTACAAAATAGCCAGTGTAATTGACAAGCACCTCGAATGACACAATCATTTTCGTATGCCGAAACCGTATAAAATTTGACAACCATTACGGGTATGTGTTTCTGCATCAGGTTTAGCCACGGGCGCAACTCATTGTAAGATTCCTCCCAATGGCCAAATAATTTTTCGACGGCCTGGTTCTGTGCATACCATGCTTTATGGTATTCAAGATAGTACTTGTGGACCTATTGAGCTATAGCTGACAGACGCGAACCGTGACTCGGGGATTTGCTTTTATCATTGGCATGAAGGTGTTGTAGAGGACGTGTACATCGAGGTTCTTGTGATCCTGACTTAGGCTAGTAACGGTGCATGTATGGGGCCCTTCCAGTTTTGTGATTCTCCACAGGTCGCCCGCCTTGTTCAATTGAGATACACGAATTTTCCACTTACATCCTTGATTCTTCTTATGGGCCCACACCGCCTTGTAGAAACTCGCTTATGTTTTCTCCATATTCGTCGTAAAAGCGCGGCGAATGTTATACTGCTTAATTGCGGCCATCGCCAGTTCTTTTGTACGGAACGTCATCCCAATGGCCAGTTCACTATCAGCACGGTTGATTCTACCGTCAATTGTTTGGTATTGGTATTGTAAAAATTCTGGAACGTCCAACGCATCCATATCAACCGTCGTGAAGTGGAATGGCAGCTGGTAATAAGAAATAGGTGTGGTCGATACTGGAACGTTGCTTGTTGTCGGGTGTTCTTCATTGCCTTCCAACTCATCCATATCAATTGTTGGAATGATCACGTCTTCTGGTTCTTCATAGAAGGGCCTTTGCTCGTCGCCTTCATGTCCAGGTTCCCTATGCGATTCTTCATCTGAATTATCCATATCAATTGTTGGAATGATCACGTCTTCTGGTTCTTATAGTCTAGTATTTTTATACTCCATACAAAAGGAGGGTTTATTCCGACTAGACTAGCAACACATGTTCGACTACTAGAGGACCACTAATGAGGTAATATTCTTTATATTTCTAAATTATTTTTCTTTTTACCTTATTTTATTTATTTATTTATTACTATTTTTTATTTATTATATATTGTTTTATTTTTTCAAGCACTACAAACGCGCATTGACGTTATATGTCAATCGTATCACGGTCGCGTCGGATCCAGAGATTATGTCATTCATTGAGGAAGTTGGTTTTGGTCAAGTTGCGAAAATCGTGGGTGGTACGAAGTTGGATCGTTCTCTGATTAACGCCTTAATTGAACGATGGAGGCCAGAGACACACACTTTTCATTTTACGTGTGGCGAGGCGACAATTACACTAGAAGATGTCGCATACCATCTTAGCTTGCCTACAGACGACAATCTTATTACCGGTATAGCCGATGGTCACTAGTCAACCCTGTGTGGAGACCTATTGCGAGCGGTGCCGAACACGTTCGACGGTGGCAAAATCTACATAACTTTTTTGGACCAAGAGTTTTGAGTCCTCCTGATGCGGATGACGAAACAAACGGGTAAATATTTTTTATTATATATTTTGTGTTTTTTTTAATAATTGAAATATTATATATATATATATATATTTCGTGCCTTTTTTACTAAAATATTTTTATTATATATTTTCAAAGCAGTTTGCTCGTGCACACATACTATGCATTATTGGAGTGATTTTGATGCCAGATAAATCACGCAACAAAGTGCATGTCATGTGGATGTATCATCTAATTAATTTTGTGGAATCAAGAGCAAAATGTTGGGGAGCAACGGTCTTGGGCTTTCTGTTCAAGGAGCTTTGCAGAACCGTCGACCCTGATAGACAAGCAATCAGAGGATGTCTTTTGCTCCTTCAGTCTTGGGCTTAGTTTCTTATGCCATTTTTAAGCTCGCAACCTAGACAGCCCACCCCATACATATTTTCACTTCTTAGGAGGTACTATTAAAATAATTTAATTGAATATATTTTTTAATAATTTCTTTAACAATTTTATTTATTTTCCATTAATGAAAGATGGGCCGGTGCACTCACCCATCAGGGATTGTCAACAAAATCACGCAACAAAGTGCATGTCATGTGGATGTATCATCTAATTAATTTTGTGGAATCAAGAGCAAAATGTTGAGGAGCAACGGTCTTGGGCTTTCTGTTCAAGGAGCTTTGCAGAACCGTCGACCCTAATAGACAAGCAATCGGAGGATGTCTTTTGCTCATTCAGTCTTGGGCTTAGTTTCGTATGCCATTTTTAAGCTCGCAGCCTAGACAACCCACCATGTACATATTTCCACTTCTTGGGAGGTACTATTAAAATAATTTAATTGAATATATTTTTTTAACAATTTCTTTAATAATTTTATTTATTTTCTATTAATGACAGATGGACCAGTGCACTCACCCACCAGGGACTGTCAACCAATCAGCGAGACTACAGGCTTGTGATCGACAAGATGCGCCACGATATGGTAATCCAAAAATTTATTTGTAGTTATTCATATTATTTCTCTAATCAAATTTCATATAATTAACGTTCAAATAAATTTTTTCAGTTCATGCGTACTACGTACGCTAGTCTTGCGATTCGCCAGATTACTTCGCTAGACATTGTGCAGTCCTCTCATGTATGGTTGCTGTGAGTACCACTCATCAACTACGAAATTGTCGAGTGGCGTCCTATAGACCGGGTTCTACGACAATTTGGGTACATCCAAGGGGTTCCTCATCTGCCGCCTAATTTGGACGAATTAAATCGGTTAACGCAGTAGGGGAAGACAAAAATTCATTAAGGCCATCATCACGCTGACTGGGTCTAGCAATAGATGAACTGATATGTCAGTCGACCGCCCATCCTCGCACCCATTTTGGATTGGGTCATGTCCGTCACTTTCGAATATTTTCAATGGTACCTCCATAATGGGAAGCCATATATACTTACTTCGAGGAGGGCGAGTGAGAAATTGAGGTACCTCCCCAAAATCGCCCACGCCCTCAACGTTGACCCGGCCAGAGCCGGAGCTAGTCGAGGCAGCATGATCCAAGACCGCGAACTAACACTGCAGGGGCATCATCTTTTGGAATAGTGTTTCCGAATTTCACTGGTCCTTCCACGTTTCAACAGATGAGGCCTCCCCCTGAGTTCGGTTTCTCAGATGCCTATCGTCCCTCCATGCCGATGAGTGGTTCTCTGCAATCGATGTTCCACCGTTGGCATCACAGTTCGACTACAGCATTGTCCAACATACGCCATCGGGCAGCTTGTTCTCTGCCCGCCCCGGTCCCAGCAGGGGACCGCGTTTCGAGGACATCTTTGGAGCCGATGCTGCTGCTGCTGCTAATGATGATGATGAGAACAACCCTTAAGCACATGAAATTCGGAAGAATCCGCCACGGGATCGTCGTGCACTCCGCTAAGGAACGGGTGGACATAGACGTCATTAGGGCCTTTTTTCAAGTTTATATTTAATTATGTTTTAATTATATTTATGAAAGACAATACTTTTTTATTTTGTAATTACAAAAATTTAATTTTCTTTAGTAATTTTTTTATACTTTTTCTAATTTATATTTAATTTCGTTTTTTTAATTACTATTATTCGATTAATAAACCAAGTTCATTACATCTTTTTAAAGACAAATTCATTCAAAAAAACAAATTAGGATACTGTTTTATAAGTGAATTTAGGTTGATTTAGAATGGACGGAAATTGCTCATATTAGTGTCGTATGAAAGAGAATTTCCAGTACTACGAACTTAAACTGAATGTTTACTAAAAATATTCGATTAATAAGCCCGAAATATTACTCAAGCATGCCTATCGAAGCTTGTTCTTCCACCCTGATTTGCAAAGAACTCGCTTTTCCCCGCGATAAATTCAGCCGCCTCTTGAAATTCTCGAGTAACTCGTGTTTCGCAGAACGCGAGTTTCCGTGAAGTTCGTTATTCTGAAAAGTGTTTGTACGTATGCAAAACTCGCTTTCTGCATAGCGCGATTTCGTATCTCGCGACCCCCAAAACGTGAATTCTTCATGCGTGGCAGATACGGGGTTCATTTTTCTAAATAATAGTCTGTGAGGGGCATTTTCTAGATATTTAATGAAAATAGGTTTTGGTTGTAAAATAGCCTGCAACGCCACCATTGGTAATTGACATGAATTGTTGAAGATGAAAACCAAGTTCCAAAGAATGTCCAGCCCATCTAATAATGCATGAGAGTCATCGCGGACGGTAATGGGTTAAAGGGGGCCTGACCCTCCAAAATATTTGGAAAATTGATCTTTACCCCTTTTAAATTTTTAAAAAGTTCAATTTGACCCCTTCCAAAATTTTAAAAACTCTTATTGTGTTTCAATTTTTTTATATATTTTATATTTTCCCCTCCCAAACTTTTAAAAGTTGTCATCAAGTTTCAAAATTTTAAACTTTTTATTTAGATCTATGAGTCTACAGTACACCACCTAATGTTCAGCGTCTATTTGATCGGGACATCATATACCCTCCTTATTGTAAATCTAAATCGTTTGTCTCATGATTTAGACCACTCTCGAATTAAAAAATATATATTATCTAATTAAATAAATTCTTCAAATTTTATAAAATACGGAATTAAATAGAGAGATTAACTAATCATTTTCATATACGAGGTACAATAGAAAAATGAAATTCATCAGACTGTTTTTATTGTTGTTGTTAAACATAATCAAATTGTTTACTATTAACTGTGAATCGAACTTGTAATTATGTTTTCCTAAGACACCAAGCAAATCAAATGAAGCATAAGAAAATGCATAATATAAATACCTATATTTAAATACTATCATAGTTTAATTTCAAATATGTTTATTTTTATATAAACTTTTTTAGCTAGAAAACCGATATTTGTTTTACTTCTTTTTCTCATTTCCTGCAAACAAAAACTAGGAAACGGGGATAAATCATCCATATTTAATGGATATATATGCTTAACAAACGCACCAACAAAAAAATAATGTACCACGTCTCATTCATACATAAGCATATTTATTTATTATCACAACAGACTCAACAATTATACAGTGCAAAACCCCGTTTCTCGGATTGAGCCAGCCGTATAAAAAGCCTCACAGTTGGAACAGCCACACAATATCACATTCACTAGCCACACAATCTCACATTCACTGCGGAGAAAGACCGCTGTGCTATTTGCCAACGACCCAAATCAATTTGAGAAAAAGAAAGAAATAAGAAACAATAATTATAGAAAGAACAGGGGAAAAAACTCTTACTCTCCATCTACAGACCCGTACCTAACACTTAAACCTCATTCGAGGTGGCTGAACAAAATTAAGACCACCATCTCCGCTTATCAGCTCTTGATATATCATTTCTCGTATGGTTCACCTATCGACTGCTCAGCTTCTGTATGGAAGGAAGCCATACTGAAAGTGCATTGCTGTAAACTGAAGTCAATCCTTCCCAATATACTTCACCCGAGTAGATCTTTAAACAAGTTTGGATTCGGACTCAATGGAGTCACACCCATCTGCCTAACCAGTGCATCCTTTTCCAATGAGTTTTTAAGGTTGGGGCCCTTACTACTTTGTGCTACTTGCATGCTTGTAGTACCGCCAAGCATATTTGTCACTGGCGGATTTGATAAGCCAGATAAAATATCACTGTCATCTTTATTGTATATGCCAGCAGGTGTTTCTGTATACAATCCCATTATATCAGGTGATTTCGTAGCAGCAGCAGTTGAACCATGATTCTCCGCAGAATCAACTTGAGTTGTTGGCTCCAGAAGACCCTCCAGTTCTTTAAATGGATCTACTGAAGGAGCTGCACTGTTGACAGTTGGTTCTCCAAAATCAAGTAAGTCCGGAGGTGGTTGAATGGAAGCTTTCTTTTCAGATGCAATTTCCATACTAGACTTTCGCACATGAGACCTCTCCACAATGTGGCTGCTTGGCTTTGAGATCTTATGACCCGTAGCTGGCTTCTTTTCTGATTTCGATGAACCTCCAAACAGTGAGGCAGCAAGTTTCTGCTTTTCTGGAGTAATTTCAACCTGTTGTTTCCTAGAATCATAGGTTTCACGCGTTCTTGAATTTGAAGTATTTGCTCCATCAACTTGTGTGATACCATTATCCGTTTTCTGGGATGTGGAACTTGAGGTAGATGTTGCAGGAGAGTGCGTTTGCCTACCCCACTTCTTTTGGACTCCATCTAGCCGTAGTTTGAGCTCCGTCGATCCTGCATCTGATGATGCAGATGGCACAGTAGTAGTTTGGTAGATCTCCCTAACATAAATTGGCTCAGGCACTGGAACAATTTCAGTTGAAGCAAGTGAGGTTGGCGGAACCCTCGATTGCACTGTCTGCTTTGGAAGCTCATATGCCTCAAACCTGAGACTATGTGCTGAAGTTTCATGGTGATCTTGGTTCCTAAAATTGCTAATTTTTAGCATTCCGGAGCGTTCATTCTCAGGAATATAGGGTTGAGCACCATTTTCTATTGAATCTTGGATATAACCAGTGAGGAATGAAAGGTTCTTATCAACCTGCATGGAAAGATCAACAGTGATGTACTCTTGCATGAAAAGATGTATAAATTTAGCAAATAGTATTCCACCAAGATGCAGTTGACAGAACAAACAAGGTACTACAATGACAAATAGCTCTAGTACACATGCAATAATCATAACCTGTAACGTAAAGAGCCACGTCTTTTGTAGAAATGTAGGGATTTAAACATAATAAATTAATCTAGCACAGATACATTCACGATCTTGTGGAGCTCCAGCACTGGGCATGCTTGAAAAGAAATATCAAACATGCTTGTAGGTCAATTTATTCAATGCAGAAGCAGAAGACAGATGCAGGAAGCAATGGCATTACTCTCTCCTCAAGGCAAAATTTAAAATTAAAAGTAGCACCACCTCATATTTGAGAAAGCAAGGAGAAATGATGCTTACTTTAAACTAAGGTGCAGATGTCAGAGCATTTAAAAAAACATTAATCATAAGTTTAAGTAGTAGACACTTCATAAAACTGAAATTTAGGCCATGGAAGCTTCAATATGGACACAAGACTTGAGTGATTTTGGAGCTCAAACTATAAAGAAATAGATGTTAAAAAACAGGGCACACAAGTTTTAAAGCTAATACAATGAGAATAAGTACATATAATCCAAATTAAAAATTACCTCAATATCTTCACAATTTGCATCTGATGGCATAATACTCTCAACAGCATGAGCATCAAGGCCAATCACTGCTTGCAGTTCATAGGCACGTTGCTGCAAATCTGTCGAGTGAGAAGCCAAAAATTCTTCCATTAAAGACTGACACTGCATCAACAGAGGAAAGATCAATCAGTCCACAAATTTTGTTACAATTGCAAGAGCTCAAAATTATGCATGAAAGTATTAGATATGCTGGCATCTATAGAGCCTAAAATCAAACTGTATCTAGCTTTACTGAAGTTAGAAAGCATTAAAAAGAAATTTCCATCCCAAATATAAATCATATCAACAGCAGTTTCATCACTATCCGGTTACAAGAACTCTGCAGTGGTCTCCATCCTACCAGAACACTACATAATTGGCATCAATGACAGCTGATCTCCAACTTGCAATTCTTATCCCTGAATAGATAGCTTGTTGCTCCAAACATTGCTTTCATTCCCTTGCCCAACCAGGTGCCAACATGCCCACTACCCTATTATCCGTAATTTTAATCACTTAAAGAACCTCCAATGTGTCTTATTTGAATATTTTCTATAAAATGAGAACTTTTAATGGTAGCTTAATTATAAGCTCTATTTCCTTTCAGGTCAAATATATCTCAGAGAGAGAGAGAGAGAGAGAATAGAAGATTTAAACAGAAACTTGTTTTAAAACTACAGCTACTGCTAAGCAAAAGATAGCATTTCTATTAAACTAAAATTCACAATCAATACACTGAGATAATGCAAACATGAACTATGAATCTGACCCAATTCAAAGCCTGATTCTGTTTCTTCATTGCAAGATCATATGGAAAGACACGGGATATACTAGTTTCATCTTGTAACCAGGATCTAACTTTCCTTTGGGTTGATTACTTATATTCCAGCAATTTTTCTTCCAGGAAAAGGAGCTCCAAGCAGCCTATACATGAATATGATGCATTCTATTCAACTTTTCTCTCCTTTTTGGATAATTACTACTTTACTTTATTGGAAAACTTCAACATGCTAGGACTTTACTACTTTACTTCATACATGAATATGATTGATTACTAACCTTTGTATTTTTGTTGTATTGACTTGACCTCAAGCCGCCTACACATGAATACGATGCATTCCATTTAATCATTTTGCTTCAAGCCAACATCTAAGAGATGATTAACCTTATAAAACTTTAACATCACTACTTTCAAGTCCCTAATACCTCAAAACAATCAGACTCTCAAGTTCTTTAAAAATCTTTGCTAGCTGCTGTCGAGAGAATTATAGTACTAAAATTTTCTGTTCTAGGCAACCAGACAAACCCCAAAACCAAACCTTTTCCAAAATTAAAACCATAAGCTTATTACCAAACTTACAAAATACAAAATCCCAACTTGAGTACACTAAAATAATGCAAATCCTGAAGAATTATTTTAAAAGCACATTGTTCTCCATCAATCAGATGCATGAAAAGCTATCAATACTGGTTTAATTTTCACAATGCTGCACTAAGGACATGCAATCTAGTAGCATAATATTACCAAGGGATGCAAATAGTCAACAACGCCAAAAACAAAAATGAACATGCATTTGCGTAAAAAATAATTGTCATCAAGTGTTTGGGAGCCAACCTCGGGCAGCATATCTACTTTTCTCCCAGCTGCTATTTCAAACGCATATATTTTCGTGAGAGCTGTAACTGCATATGCCTTCAAAAATATGTGATTGTCACATTTTGAGACTTTAAATGTACAATATAATATTAAGAACCATACATTAATTATCAGATAACTATGAGAATCGCCAACATACGAAACATCTTGTTCAACTCCATTAAGATGTGGTAATAAATAGTTAAAGAAACATTAAACCATATTAATCGATACCTTAACAGTCTCATCACTAGAATATGCCTCTGCCACATCACACAACTTCCCAGTTATGTAGGAAGCTGAGTACTTACCATCAGCAGTTCCATATTCCCCTAAAACCCAGCAAATTACCTGCAATCAGAGCTCACAAGTCACGATTAAGATGATAATCAAAATTTTGGTACTGCTTGCATGCATCGAAAACAAAAATACAAAGGTTAGTCAATACAACAAAATCATACTTGAAGAAAAACAGATGGCAGCTTTGATTCACCAAGAATGTGTAAGTATGACTCCACCTGTGGCAAAAAATAGAAGGACCAAAATAACGAAGATTAAAACTAGAATACAGATGAAATCAGAAGGGTGAAAAAGCACCAAAAAATATTTTCTAGGAGGCATTGTCACGATCTAGACCTTAAGCTCCAGTCTTTTTCAATAAAATTATAAGTTCCTTAGGATGCAAAAATATTTCCAGAATAATTTTGAACTCATTGTGAAACCCCATATATACTTATAGGTTCATAGAATTCATTGACCTGGTATATCCCATTAGAAAAAGAACTGTTACGTCTACGCTAAATCTTATAGGTTTCATTTAAGGTAGTCATATCCTGCCAATTGCCTGTATAAAATTAATAGATTTTCTAGGGCTAAAGCTCGACTTCCAAATTGAATGATGTGACTAAATGAATTAATTTTAATTTGTTAAAAATTGACGGCATGTTTCTAGGGTTGAGTTGACGAGTCATACTTTTTCAACCAAACACAATTTAAAAACTTTCTGAAGTTTGAGCAACATGAAATTCGAATCAATTCAAGTTAAATAAATTTGTTCAAACTAAATTCAATGAATCTAATCAGGTCGAATTAAAACCTTGTTGACAATTTGACTAAATTTCAAGCTAGAGCACAAATTTGAGAGCATATATGGAAACTTCTTTCAAATCAAAATAAGAGAAAAACTTGATTTGGTAATTTACTTGTTTAATATTACTATACATCAATTAACTCCAGAATTAATGATTATATAACTTCGTTACTTTTTAGAATTTGTTAATCAATTTCTCAAATATTCTAGTTGTAAAGAATAGTAGTGTTCCTCCTAGGTGACCTGGGTTCGAGCAGTGTAGTCCGCAAGTGTGCGTGGGTTTACCCAAATTTGAAACCGGACTGAGATGTTGCCTTGTAATTGAATTAGAATGCTCAAAAAAAATTCAACTCGACTCAAACTTCAAAAATCAAATTACTTATTCGAATTGATTCGAAAAACCGAATAACTCCAATAACTCAATTCGATTAACCCAAAATTTGAATTGTTTGGGGGGTATTTTTTAGTTGATCCAAGTTTTGCTGACCTCTATGTATCAATAAGAAACTCAATTCATGTCATTAACAAAATAGACAAAGCACACGTACCTACAAAATCCAAGGTTTCCAGCTTTTAGGAGAGATTTCTTTTTCTTCTTTTCTAAGACTCAAGTTGACATGCCATTAATTAAAAAACATATATAAAGAAGATTGAACAAGATGCAAGATGTAAATATGTTTTAAATCCATTACGATGCATGAATTTGACACACATCAACACATAATGGGCTGTAAGCACGCACACAAACAGCAATAATCAAAATAAGTAAATAACTTACAGCAGATGATCTCAGTTGACTGTCAGTATCATCGTCCTCTCCAAATCCCTCAGCAATCAACCGCATCAAATTGTGTGCTACCTTAGTGTTGACCAGATCTCCCGCATGCATGAACACTTTATTCATGGTCTGCCAAGTAAAATTATCAGGAATGGCTACATTCTGAACTAAGAAACTCATTCACCAGTGGAAGGTAAAATATTACCTGAATGAACCATTGATTGCTCGGTGCAAATTGCTCCGCAAGTTCAACACATCGAGAAGCTATTTCAGTTTTATAATGGTTATCATTAATGTTAATCATGTAATCAATCATGCGATCAACAATAACCTCCACATTTGTAGACTTCGTCATTTTGTAGAGTAGTTCTAAGGTCTTTCTCTTCAGAGTATCATCTGGGTCCTGTGTGGTGCCTTCGGGTTAAATAATTGTAATGGAAAAAATGAAAGTTGCATGAATGATAGCATAACGAAGAGGGATAATCATTTGCTAAGAAATCTGAAGCCAAACCAAACTGTAAACACAGATAGATGCACAAGGAATTTACAGTTATCAAAATTATTCTTCTATAACATGCATAAGTGGATCAACGCAGAAAGGGCAGTCTTAAACCCAAAAAAAGGTGCTTGGTAGTGTTAGATGGTCCAGCTAACCACTCATTGGCTCCTCAAGTCTGGCAAATTGGCCTTTGGCCAAATGAAATCACCCAAATATCCTCATTTATGTAAAGATGTAACCACAATAGAACTGCCAAATATGTGAAGTGAAAACATATAACCAAGGCTGATTTAATCAGACCTAAAAAACTGGGGGTCTTGTAAATCCACTATAAAATTATTAAGGATATTCAGGAATAAAACAAAAGCTGGTCATATTGATTTAAACAGCTTCTTTCCTCACTTGCTTCCCTAGGAATCAATCCTTGTATAACATTTATGGCAATGGAAGACAAATATATTATAATTTTTTAAGAGTAGCATTCTCCCTATTTTCCTCTAAAGCTCTTCCATCAATCTTCAGTGCTCCAGCTTCTTCCCTTTTCCCCATTTAAAGAACCATGTAAACATTAAACTAGACCATATATGGAAATCTATATGAAAACAGATACATAACTCCTAGCCTTCACAGGATATCATGTTAATATACCCTGAGGTTAGTCAGTAAATAACATTACCAAGTAAAAAGTGAAATAAGCATAGAAACTTCTTACCTCTAAGCAATCGATCACAGCCAATTGATGTTGCTCAGCAATCTCTGGACTTATCTTTATTAATCGGCCAAGAGCATCAATGCCCATGTATTTTAGGTTATGACTGTCACTCTGCCAACAAGAAAAAGAAACACGAACAAAAAAGAGCTCAAAATCCTCTTTATAATTGCTATGTCCACTTCCTAAAGGCAGACACTAGCTACAAGTGATATACCTTTAAAAATCTGGATATAGCATCCGCTGCGAACTCTAATAACTTAGGATTGGAATATATAGTGGAAACACAGCATATGCACTCATAGAGTACAGCATTTCCTATATTACTTGATGAATCACATTTCTTGAATATGTCTCCCACCACAGTATACATGTTTTCACTTGCTTGCTTGTCACCACTTCCAAGAAGGGCCAGAATTTTCAGCAACTTGATCTGCAGAATGCAACTATGATTTTCAAATGCCTAAAATTTTAATGGAAAATTTAAGCCAATAAAGCTGAAACCTTAAAAAAAGGCATTACCTGAATAAACGGAGCCGGCATCTGATGGTAATCATAAGCCTTTGGCAATCTGCGTTCAGCTACTTGTTTAAGAATGCTTACAAAGCTCATGACCAAATCTTTGTAAGAATTAACATCAATTGTTATAAGCTCAAAAAGTGGGCAAAGGGTTGCACCCATAACTCCAGGATCATTATCACAAAGTCTCTGAAACAAAGGAAACCACACTGTATAAATAGATAAATAAGATAGTGTATGGCTGCTGAGAAAAATATATGCGGAGAAACGTCAAAATATCTAATATATCAAGATTAAAATGGAAACCATGGCCTCTCCATTATGGTGCTAATTCTTTCCTTAATGGAGGTCATTCAAGGATGTATTTGGAATTTATGGTTCTAGTGGTGAAACATATACAAGTAAGTTCAATTCAAAATACTAATTCAGAAATGAAGAAGAAAATGCTCAATATTTAGAAAAGCAGCATTTCATTTAGCATATCACTCACATGCATGCACAGTCCGGTTTCCTAAAGGTTGTATGCTGGTAAAAACTGAAATGCATCCACACATTCATTTGGAATGGTAATGGTATAAAAATTAGATTAGGAAAGCAAGAAAAAGAATAAGCCCTGCCTTGCGAAAATTGGAGAGGAGATGCGAAACAGAAGAGGGGGATTTCTGATAGAAGCGATGGAGAGCCATGATGGCCTTCTTCCGTACAGCCTCCTTAGAGTGTGCGAGCAACTCCACAACCAGCGGTAACACGGCAGGAATCGTCTCCTCATTGATCAACCTGCAAACGGCATTCAAGGCGGCGCAGACTACCAAGTAATTGTCAGACGTCAAATCCTTCTGGATGGTATTGACAATCAAAATGATCAAATCATGATCTTCGTTTAAGAAGAGCGTGACAGCCAAGTAACCGGTCCGTTTGACGAGAAGGCTATCGTCGTGAGTCATCTTAACGGCGTGAATGTAACCGAAAGAGGCATCGTGACCGAGCATCTCGACGTAAACCAATCTGATGATGTATTCTTTCATCTTGCGTTTGGGTATGTCGGGCTCGGAGATGCGGCGTTTGAGAGTCTCGATCTCGCCGAGAACAATTCGGTCTTCTTCGGCCTTGGATCGAGCCTCGCCGATGGACTTGACCAGATCCAGAAATTCTTTGGATTGGTAGAATCCGCCTTGAGAGCCCATTGCGAGCTCCCTGCCGATCGTCTTCAATTGCTCCAGCTTGGCTACAATGTACCTCGATCACCTCTCCCTTTGTCCTTCAGATTAGATCTACACCCACAAATCAGATAATATCCAGCAATGTTTCCCTTGCGTTTTTACAGACTATAAAACAAAAGAGACCTAGAGAGGGAGAAACAGACGTGTTTTTCTTACTAATATAAAACCACCACTAAAAATACAATAATGATTATTTTATGTAAAAAAATAAAAATCCAACAACTAAGCCTTTGGTTTCGTAGAATAAAAGGTATTTTTATTATTTATTTTTATTTTCTTGAAAATAGAAAATGTTAAGAAAATATATTTGGTTGCAAAGATTAAAAATTGTTTTTAGAGCTCATCCCCTTGTGTTCTAGTGGTAAAGGTAGATGTTTATCATCCTTTGAGATTCGGGTTCGAGCACCAGTAATGCATGTTGTGTTCGAGCACCAATAATACACCACTAATGCAAGTTGAACATATGCTACACTTGCATCGCACCAGCATATTCAAAAAAAAAATGATTTTTAGAAAATAAGTGAAATTTTAAAAGAAAATCACCATTTTCATTGAAAATGTTTTACAAAATTAGAAAACACGAAAATAAGGGTTTTTAAATTTTAACTTTATTTAACCCGGGTACCAATCATTCTAATGTTAATTTTAAAACTTTGGTTTATTTAATTATATTTTATTTTTATTATAATAATATTTAATAATTATAGTTTAAGTTAATTATTTAATGAGTAATTATTTGTTTATTTTTATTTGGCTTAAAGATCAAATTAGTCCTCAACGGAAAAAAAAATCAATTAATCCATTGTTGATTTTTTTGCACCAAATTTAACTATAATAGTTGAAACACACTCAATTTAGTCCTTTCGTAACGGTTGGCCAAATTTTGACCATTAACTCATTAAAAACCAATAAATGATAAAGTGTGGCACACTATAAAAATGTTACGTCATTGAACCTTAAACAATTTAAAAAATATTTAAAAATTCTAAAAAATGTAAAATTTTAAAAATATTTTCTAATTTGGCCATTTACTATTTTTTTTATTTCAAAACAATCATAATTTTAATTTTTTTAATTGAAATATCAAACTATATTGTTATCATTACCGTGAGAACTAGCATAGCTGGTAGATCTCCTATCCAGACTTCCTCCAATCCATGCGAATTAAGTTTTCCACTAGAATTTTACTAATTTCCTAGGAAACAAACAATCCTTAACAAACAAACTACGTGTTTTAAGAAGAAAATGGATGTTAAAACCTGGAGATGTCAGATTTAATTCTAACTCATATAAATTCCATATCGTTTTAATGGATCCAAGTGAAGACTGTAGTTGTGGAGGGGAACTAATTAGCAAACTATTTTAAGGTGTGTAGTTATAGAGGGGAACTAATTAGCAAACTATTTTTTGATCAAACATAACTTTCATTCACCATTAAAAAACAAAGACAAAATAAGAAGACAAAGGATCACGAACACGTTCGGGATCAACAGAACAACCGAGAAAGAACAAAGCAAAAGGTCATGTAAGGCCTGAAACGCCTAAAAAAACCCACGAGCCAAACGCTTCGATGGGGACCAACAACACCAAAAGAAAACCAACAAATCCGAGAAACTGAAACAAAGGTAGTGTCTGCTGGAGCAACCAGGGTGTAACCCCCTTAGCCCGGCCTAGACGGTTGACCCGAACTACGAAGATTACACGGGGAAAACCAAAGTCAACCCGAAAGTCAACCTTGATTAATGACACTTTTTTTTTCTTTTTAAACTTTTCTAGATGCACATTAAACCTAGGCATACTCTTGAGATAGGCATACTCAAAAATCACAGCAAACGGAAAACAATAAGGGACCCAATTGCATAAAATACGAATTTAGGGACCAAATTGTAAATTCTGGAAACTAAGAGAACTTTACCAAATTTTAAGTTACCATTATGAAATTAGTCATGTTTCATACCTCTCTGCCAAATTTCATCTCAAACGGACATCTCAAACTCAATCAATTGCACATACAAAAAATCAGGACTAAAACGTAAAGCTTGCAAACCTCAAAACCATTCAAATCAGTGCCCAACGGTCAAGTGTTTCGTAACGGGTCTAGGCCGTTCCGAAACACCCCTTGGCAGTAGCCAAAGTGTTTCGAAACACCTCTAACCATTTCGAAACACCCAGGTCAAATCAGGCACCTGTTTCGAAACAGGCAAGGGTGTTTCGAAACACCCTGCCTAGAAACAGCAGATAGGCCTGTTTTAACACATCTAAACCCCATCGAACATGCTCCAAATCAATCATCAATAAAGCAACAACATGCCAAGCATCATAACTACCAAATTGCATTAAAATCTAGATACAAAACAACTTCTAGGTGCACCAACTCCTTCCACACATCCAACACTTAAACATGCTTTTAAAACAAGAAGCATAGCATAACGACTTATGAATAAGAAGATTCAAACGTTGCAAGCGTTAAACCACATAGTTCAAAATCATAAACCAAACTTGTCCAACATACACAATCTCATTATACATCAATATAAAAGACTCTCCCCCCCATTACCTTTATTATATATAGCTATTAACCGGGACATACTTCTCAAGTGGAGCTCTCCTTGAATCCCTTGCTTCTTGTTGTCCCAACTTCAATTATCTGCATTGATGGACAAAAAGGAGCGTAAGCACATAATGCTTAGTGAGGAATGCTAAAAACCAAAACACAATCGGATACGTGGATTACAAGCGTTGTCTCACACGCTCCATACACACAACCGAACAACACAAGGTGGAGTTTACCGGTACAATCACAACCCCCTCAACACCCGTGATGGAGTTTAACGGTACAATCACAACCCCTCAACTTCACTCATCGAAAGTTGTATAACACACTAGCGAGAGCCGGGACACATCACAAGGCTTACACATGGAAGCTACCACAACCATTGTAATCACCTTAACCAAGCTCACACACGGGAGCAACCCTCCAACGTTGTGACACTTGACAAAGTCCACCCACGAGAGCCACCCTCCATCGTGGTGACTTTAACAAGGTTCACCCATGAGAGCCATCCTCCATCTTGGTGGCACTTAACCAAGCCCACCCACGAGAGCCATCCTCCATCGTGGTGGCACTAAACAAAGCCCACCCACGAGAGCCATCCTCCATCGTGGTGACATCAATTTCCTCAATCACTAGGATTCTCGGATGGAGTTTACGGTACAATTACAACCCCCTCGACATCCAAGGCGACTCAATTCACGGTGCACCCAATCCTATAACCAATCACAAGTGCATTAAAAACCAATTCATAACACAAACCAAGAGAGAAATTCTATTTACTTACTATTGAGCTTAGCTATGTTGTTTAGACTTAAACTAAGCTCCCAAAACCTTCAAACATTGGTTTTAAAGCTGAAAACCCCAACTTCACTCAGCGATACACAAAACTAGGCTAGCCAACAAGCCTTCCAAGCATCTGAAACCTTCAACGCCACCTCTATTGCTCACGGATCATTCTCCCCTGTTTCAAGAACATAACAACATAGGATTAATGCATCATCATGCATTAAAAACACCATCAACACAACTAAACTCGCTGCTCTTCGCAAATCAAACATTTCGGCTACCAAACACAACCGAAATCACCTCCAAACTCTTCCAAAACTTAACCCAGCCAAGATCCATCACTTCTAACCATTTTTAAACATCAATTAACATCCAAAATGATCCCAAACTCATCCTTATACCTCCAGCATGAACAAGACACCAAGATCACCCCAAAAACCACCATTTTCACAAGTAAAAACTTAGGAAAATCAACTTATTCGGGATTGCATTGATTAAACCTCAATCACGCATCATTTAGACATCCAAAATACATCAAAAAGACATCTCAAAACAGAGTCCAATCATCCAATACGAATTTCTTCAAAATTAAATCCAAATCTTGCATTTTAAGACAAAATCAAGATCATGACATTAAAACTTTTAATAAAACTTAATTTAAGGATTGAGAACTTGGGAATTTCAGTAAAGAACTGAGTATTTAGAGGAGAAGGACGTTCATACCTCTAAATGTGGATTTCTCCTTGTTTAGAGCCAAAATCCTTGAAAATTCATTAAGCAAATGATGAGGATTTGATGTAGAAATGATTAGGAATCATTTAGGAAATAAAATCTCAACTTTAGGTGTGAAAATCAAAGGAAAAGTTGCTGTGGAAATGTGTTTGGCTGAGGGAATTTGGAGAGAAAATGAAATAGGAAAATTTTGGTAAAAGTTAGTTATGAAACTAAAAATATCTTTTTCCCTCTTTTCTTTTTATTAATTAAACATTAAATGAGTCTTTAAAAATCAAGAAAAATCTGGAGAAATCCTCCCTTGGGTAAATTAGCTCCTTAAAGATTCAAAGTTTCAATCCTTTTAAAACAGTCACCAACTTTTCAAAAATTACATTTTAGTCACTAACTCAAAATGTCATATTTCCAAACCTCATTTTGTAAAATTGATTTCACCACCCTCTTATATATATTAAAAAGAGGATTTTTAGATATTTTTCCATATTTTTAATGCATCCCGAACTAGGCTTTCCCTAAAACCACCTTTTATATTCGAACCGAAAATCTGACCGGTCCGGTTCAAACCCAAAACTTCTAAGCCCAAAATTGGGGTGTTAAAACTCTCCCCCTCTTAGGAAATTTCGTCCTTAAAATTTCAACCGGCGAAAAGAGCACAACCAAACTTCTCAAGTCAACCCACAAGGCAACACAGGAGACTTAACCACCACTGAACACTCTCCACACAAAACTCCACCAAACCCAGCACCACCACATACTGTTCACGAATTCCAGAACACTCAGATGTTAACCACATCTTAACCTTTCACACCTCCGGACTGCACATAGCCCCAACAACAACCTGAAGAACCTCCAAACTTTTACAACATACACCACCTTAACTCATAACTCCCAAAACTCATACACATGGTGACACCAACCCATCCAGTTCAGCCACCATGTGACCCACAACCTTTACTGCTTCTAAAACCCCTTGCACAACTGCTCAACCTCTTCCAAAGGTTACCACATCAAGCAAGAATTCTTAAGCATCAACTGCTTACTTAAACTTCTCAGCGTATTGCTGACATTCCTTCACATCTATCGCTATCATCACCATAACGACTCACCAGGACTACTCACCTAACATCCGTAAAATCACGTCACAAAACCCCAACCTTGACTCCGCCAGCTGTTCCACATACCACTAGCTGACTTCAGAAGGAATTTACTTATGCACGACCAGCCTACCACTTCTCACAAGAACTCGTCCAACCAACAATGGCCCTTGAACTTACATTGCCTTTCCACTTCAAACTTTGACTACAACACTAGCCTTACCAGGACACCGCCCATTCTATACATACATATTAAGATTACGAAACTTCGATTCACCCCAGACCAACCTTTCCTACAACCCTTAACACAACCTCTTCTCAACTCCTCAAAGATTGCTACGAGCCATCACCTACAAAAACAACCCTTCTATTACAACACCAATGCCAAGTTACCTCAGCACTTTGGAAACACATCCACTAACCTGTAACATCACTTAACACAGAGAACCACCACATCTATCAGCTATTCAAAACTACTCTGACCGATTCTAACTTCAACCGGTAATCTCCTCACCACCACACCGCTAAACTCTTTAAGCGCCAAAACACTTTCCTTCTGCCAACATGCTATATCGCACTCACTATTACTGACAGCTCGCTTAACACCCTCCATTACTTCTAACACTCTCCTAACACCAAAACAACTTTCTAAAACCCATCATTCAACCTAACCCTATCACAACACTCACGGACCCAACTAGCTACTAGCAGGTGTGAACGTACGTATGCATGATCACCAATATGCCCTATCAATGCATGTGTACATGTATGCAAAACCTCTAATGTCATGTCACATGTATGCATGGACCAGCACATATATCTATAATATAGAATATACCAATGGTTTTAACTGTGCATGTATGTCGGTTCACACCCACCAATAACATCCTCAGGATCCGTCTAAGAACAACCTCCTATCTCACTTCCAACTTGTCCAAACCTACTATTCCAATAACCCATTAACCACGAAATACCCACTAATACCCTCTTCACACTAAAGTTGTTTTCAAAACAACACTGACTACTACCCCAAACATGCTAGCGATAAGACCAAACCACTACGCAATGGAAAACCAAACAGAAACCAAACTAAGATAACTAGGGTAAATGTTACTTAACAAGGTTACCTGTAAACACCTCACCGCCTCGGAGCTTCAACAGACGAGCTCTCTTCCTCGCAGAACCATCATTCTCCAGCCGTACCGCTGTAGCATCAGCTAACACATTAAGGTCATCACCATCTCCCTGCGGTAAGGAACCCTGACTACCCCGAGCCAACTTCAAACAATTTCGTCTCAAGTGTCCAACAGACCCACAATTCCAACAAGATTCTTTCCCCAAGCTTCTCACACCTTTCTGCCCTTCCTGCCACCTTCGAACTTTGTCTCGGTCGTGCCCACGACCCTTCAAAGACCCTTTTGCTACCACTAAAGCTGATCTCACCACTTGAGAACAATTTCGCTTCACATGTTCCTTAGAACCACAGTTCCAACAAACTCTCGTGCCCCGACAACCTCCAACATGACACCTTCCACAATGGTCACACTTCGACAACCGAGCTACCACTCCCTGATCATACCGCACTTGACCTACGTCTGCTCCACCACCCAGACTTCGATTCAAGCAAAACCTTATATCACGTAGCCTCTTACGCTGACTGCTCCGGAGGTCAGTACCCACAGCTCTCTTGCTTAAATTTTTTTCACCCTCATAAACTGAAACCACATCCTCACGTTGCTTAACCCTTGGGAATTTCTCTCCAAGGTACCTTTCATAAAAGGCAGACACAAAGAGGTCCCAATCTATATCGTGGATATGCGATGCCACCGCCACAGATGTCCACCAGGCACAGGCGTCCTCCAACATCAATGAGACAACACTTCCTAGCTTACAAGCGTAGTCACAACCTTCCCGATCCAAAATCAGAATTACACTGGCCAACCAGGCCTCGAACAACTCAGGTGTCGAACCATGATACTCCACAGCTCCCAAATCATACAAACATTGTTTCGACAAACTCGCATGTCCCACAGTCAGCACGTCTACAGGCCTCACCTTCGCCACAGCCTGAGATGTTCCCAACACCTCTTGAACAATAGGTGATGAACTCTTCATCACAGAACCAACTTCTTCCTCCTGCCTCACTACCTCAACTCTAGGCACAGAAGACTGAGACGAAACACGTCCACTAAAAGGTGAATTCCACGCCTTAACAACCTGCTCTAAAGCAGCAACCATCTCACCCAACTGCCATTCTCTCATCGATTTCACCATGCTATTAACAACAAGCTATCATAACAAAACAAACAAAACGATCAGGCCAGCTTCAAGCAAGGATTCAAGACTCCAATTCCAACATAACACAATAGCTATAATAATAAGGCAATGGGTATCCAAAATTCTCCCCTTTTACATGACATAACAGTCAATAAAAACATGGATATCACAACATCGAGCATATCAATCAACATACTTCGATCATGCTCTCATCAAACAACATTCACTCGCAACAGCATAACATCAACATATCATACCCATTACACTTTCATCATTCATAAAATCAGCTTACATCACCAGCATATCATCAGCACAAATTCCACATTAGCTCAATGAAGATTCACAATCAAAAAGCATGACAAAATCATCAACAATTCGCTCACAGACACACATTTCAACCGACTTTCAACCACACATCAGAATAAACATCAAACACATATTATAACAATTTACCATTTCCCCAAGCATTCGCAACTCAGCTCTGATACCACCAAATGTAACCCCCTTAGCCCGGCCTAGACGGTTGAGCCGAACTACGAAGATTACACGGGGAAAACCAAAGTCAACCCGAAAGTCAACCTTGATTAACGACCCTTTTTTTCTTTTTAAACTTTTCTAGATGCACATTAAACCTAGGCATACTCTTGAGATAGGCATACTCAAAAATCACAGCAAACGGAAAACAATAAGGGACCCAATTGCACAAAATACGAATTTAGGGACCAAATTGTAAATTCTGGAAATTAAGAGGACTTTACCAAATTTTAAGTTACCATTATGAAATTAGTCATGTGTCGTACCTCTCTGCCAAATTTCATCTCAAACGGACATCTCAAACTCAATCAATTGCACATACAAAAAATCAGGACTAAAACGTAAAGCTTGCAAACCTCAAAACCATTCAAATCAGTGCCCAACGGTCAAGTGTTTTGAAACGGGTCTAGGCCGTTCCGAAACACCCCTTGGAAGTAGCCAAAGTGTTTCGAAACATCTCTACCCGTTTCGAAACACCCAGGCCAAATCAGGCACCTGTTTCGAAACAGGCAAGGGTGTTTCGAAACACCCTGCCCAGAAACAACAGATAGGCTTGTTTTAACACATCTAAACCCCATCGAACATACTCCAAATCAATCCTCAAAAAAGAAACAACATGCCAAGCATCATAACTACCAAATTGCATTAAAATCTAGATACAAAACAACTCCTAGGTGCACCAACTCCTTCCACACATCCAACACTTAAACATGCTTTTAAAACAAGAAGCATAGCATAACGACTTATGAATAAGAAGATTCAAACGTTGCAAGCGTTAAAACACATAGTTCAAAATCATTAACCAAACTTGTCCAACATACACAATCTCATTATACATCAATATAAAAGACTCTCCCCCCATTGCCTTTATTATCTATAGCTATTAACCGAAACATACTTCTCAAGTGGAGCTCTCCTTGAATCCCTTGCTTCTTGCTGTCCCAACTTCAATTATCTGCATTGATGGACAAAAAGGAGCGTAAGCACATAATGCTTAGTGAGGAATGCTCAAAACCAAAACACCATCAATGCAGCGAGTCATAAAACCTCTTTAAAAAGTAATCACATTTCGATAAACCAAAGTAGTGTTTGAAAACCCCTTTTTAAACAACATGCTTTAAATCATGCATTGCTCAAACATGAAAACCAACCCTTAGCTTAGAAAAGCTAAGTAACTCACTTCAAAACACATCCTTGCAAAACCATCAATTTAACCTTTCCATGCATGAACATCATATGCAAAGTTAAATACAAATTCCTTGGAAAACACTTCCACTTCACATTATACTTTTCTCATTCTTGAAAATCATCTCAAAACAAGAAACCTTTGAAAACCACTTTCTCCTTCAATCTAACTCATGCATTAAACAAATGCAATACATGAACCACAAAATCAACATTTGCATTACATGCCTTTAAAAACAAGCCTTCACAAGACTTTAATGCACTAAAGAGATTCACATGCACATATGCACCATTTTCAATATAAGATAAACACTTGTACAAGCTTAACAAGTAATACATGCATTCTTGGAACATCACACACTTTCCTTGCAACCTTGCATCATTTCAAGCATCTCATGCTTCATTACATCCAAGAACACTATATTGGCTTCCAAGTGATAATTCACAAACCATCACAACACAAGATACAATAGGATACGCGGATTACAAGCGTTGTCCCACACGCTCCATACACACAACCGAACAACATAAGGTGGAGTTTACCGGTACAATCACAACCCCATCAACACCCGTGATGGAGTTTAACGGTACAATCACAACCCTTCAACTTCACTCATCGAAAGTTGTATAACACACTAGCGAGAGCCGGGACACATCACAAGGCTTACACATGGAAGCTACCACAACCATTGTAATCACCTTAACCAAGCTCACACACGGGAGCAACCCTCCACCGTTGTGACGCTTGACAAAGTCCACCCACGAGAGCCACCCTCCATCGTGGTGACTTTAACAAGGTTCACCCACGAGAGCCATCCTCCATCGTGGTGGCACTTAACCAAGCCCACCCACGAGAGCCATCCTCTATCGTGGTGGCACTAAACAAAGCCCACCCACGAGTTCCATCCTCCATCATGGTGACACCAATTTCCTTAATCGCTAGGATTCTCGGATGGAGTTTACGGTACAATTACAACCCCCTCGACATCCAAGGCGACTCAATTCACGGTGCACCCAATCCTATAGCCGGCTAACTATATCCGATTAAAGTAACCAAAACCACTTACATCACTTGCCAATACCATCAATTACCATCATCAATTCACTGTTTTGAAGCATTAAACAAAGCCAATAAACAACATGCAACACTATGCATCAATTCCACAATTCCAAAGTACAAAACCAAGGATCTCTTACCTTGAGCATCCTTCAACACATGACTTTCAAAACCAGCATTAAACCATGCTAAAATATGCTTTCAAAACAGAATTTAAACATGCAAATTACATGCATTGCATCCAACAATCACAAGTGCATTAAAAACCAATTCATAACACAAACCAAGAGAGAAATTCTATTTACTTACTATTGAGCTTAGCTATGTTGTTTAGACTTAAACTAAGCTCCCAAAACCTTCAAACATTGGTTTTAAAGCTGAAAACCCCAACTTCACTCAACGATACACAAAACTAGGCTAGCCAACAAGCCTTCCAAGCATCTGAAACCTTCAACGCCACCTCTATTGCTCACGGATCATTCTCCCCTGTTTCAAGAACATAACAACATAGGATTAATGCATCATCATGCATTAAAAACACCATCAACACAACTAAACTCGCTGCTCTTCGCAAATCAAACATTTCGGGTACCAAACACAACCGAAATCACCTCCAAACTCTTCCAAAACTTAACCCAGCCAAGATCCATCACTTCTAACCATTTTTAAACATCAATTAACATCCAAAATGATCCCAAACTCGTCCTTATACCTCCAGCATGAACAAGACACCAAGATCACCCCAAAAACCACCATTTTCACAAGTAAAAACTTAGGAAAATCAACTTATTCGGGATTGCATTGATTAAACCTCAATCGCGCATCATTTAGACATCCAAAATACATCAAAAAGACATCTCAAAACAGAGTCCAATCATCCAATACGAATTTCTTCAAAATTAAATCCAAATCTTGCATTTTAAGCCAAAATCAAGATCACGACATTAAAACTTTTAATAAAACTTAATTTAAGGATTGAGAACTTGGGAATTTCAGTAAAGAACTGAGTATTTAGAGGAGAAGGACGTTCATACCTCTAAATGTGGATTTCTCCTTGTTTAGAGCCAAAATCCTTGAAAATTCATTAAGCAAATGATGAGGATTTGATGTAGAAATGATTAGGAATCATTTAGGAAATAAAATCTCAACTTTAGGTGTGAAAATCAAAGGAAAAGTTGCTGTGGAAATGTGTTTGGCTGAGGGAATTTGGAGAGAAAATGAAATAAGAAAATTTTGGTAAAAGTTAGTTATGAAACTAAAAATATCTTTTTCCCTCTTTTCTTTTTATTAATTAAACATTAAATGAGTCCTTAAAAATCAAGAAAAATCTGGAGAAATCCTCCCTTGGGTAAATTAGCTCCTTAAAGATTCAAAGTTTCAATCCTTTTAAAACAGTCACCAACTTTTCAAAAATTACATTTTAGTCACTAACTCAAAATGTCATATTTCCAAACCTCATTTTGTAAAATTGATTTCACCACCCTCTTATATATATTAAAAAGAGGATTTTTAGATATTTTTCCATATTTTTAATGCATCCCGAACTAGGCTTTCCCTAAAACCACCTTTTATATTCGAACCAAAAATCCGACCGGTCCGGTTCAAACCCAAAACTTCTAAGCCCAAAATTGGGGTGTTAAAACTCTCCCCCTCTTAGGAAATTTCGTCCTCAAAATTTCAACCGGCGAAAAGAGCACAACCAAACTTCTCAAGTCAACCCACAAGGCAACACAGGAGACTTAACCACCACTGAACACTCTCCACACAAAACTCCACCAAACCCAGCACCACCACATACTGTTCACGAATTCCAGAACACTCAGATGTTAACCACATCTTAACCTTTCACACCTCCGGACTGCACATAGCCCCAACAACAACCTGAAGAACCTCCAAACTTTTACAACATACACCACCTTAACTCATAACTCCCAAAACTCATACACATGGTGACACCAACCCATCCAGTTCAGCCACCATGTGACCCACAACCTTTACTGCTTCTAAAACCCCTTGCACATCTGCTCAACCTCTTCCAGAGGTTACCACATCAAGCAAGAATTCTTAAGCATCAACTGCTTACTTAAACTTCTCAGCGTATTGCTGACATTCCTTCACATCTATCGCTATCATCACCATAACGACTCACCAGGACTACTCACCTAACATCCGTAAAATCACGTCACAAAACCCCAACCTTGACTCCGCCAGCTGTTCCACATACCACTAGCTGACTTCAGAAGGAATTTACTTATGCACGACCAGCCTACCACTTCTCACAAGAACTCGTCCAACCAACAATGGCCCTTGAACTTACATTGCCTTTCCACTTCAAACTTTGACTACAACACTAGCCTTACCAGGACACTGCCCATTCTATACATACATATTAAGATTACGAAACTTCGATTCACCCCAGGCCAACCTTTCCTACAACCCTTAACACAACCTCTTCTCAACTCCTCAAAGATTGCTACGAGCCATCACCTACAAAAACAACCCTTCTATTACAACACTAATGCCAAGTTACCTCAGCACTTTGGAAACACATCCACTAACCTGCAACATCACTTAACACAGAGAACCGCCACATCTATCAGCTATTCAAAACTACTCGGACCGATTCTAACTTCAACCGGTAATCTCCTCACCACCACACCGCTAAACTCTTTAAGCGCCAAAACACTTTCCTTCTGCCAACATGCTATATCGCACTCACTATTACTGACAGCTCGCTTAACACCCTCCATTACTTCTAACACTCTCCTAACACCAAAACAACTTTCTAAAACCCATCATTCAACCTAACCCTATCACAACACTCACGGACCCAACTAGCTACTAGCAGGTGTGAACGTACGTATGCATGATCACCAATATGCCCTATCAATGCATGTGTACATGTATGCAAAACCTCTAATGTCATGTCACATGTATGCATGGACCAGCACATATATCTATAATATAGAATATACCAATGGTTTTAACTGTGCATGTATGTCGGTTCACACCCACCAATAACATCCTCAGGATCCGTCTAAGAACAACCTCCTATCTCACTTCCAACTTGTCCAAACCTACTATTCCAATAACCCATTAACCACGAAATACCCACTAATACCCTCTTCACACTAAAGTTGTTTTCAAAACAACACTGACTACTACCCCAAACATGCTAGCGATAAGACCAAACCACTACGCAATGGAAAACCAAACAGAAACCAAACTAAGATAACTAGGGTAAATGTTACTTAACAAGGTTACCTGTAAACACCTCACCGCCTCGGAGCTTCAACAGACGAGCTCTCTTCCTCGCAGAACCATCATTCTCCAGCCGTATCGCTGTAGCATCAGCTAACACATTAAGGTCATCACCATCTCCCTGCGGTAAGGAACCCTGACTACCCCGAGCCAACTTCAAACAATTTCGTCTCAAGTGTCCAACAGACCCATAATTCCAACAAGATTCTTTCCCCAAGCTTCTCACACCTTTCTGCCCTTCCTGCCACCTTCGAACTTTGTCTCGGTCGTGCCCACGACCCTTCAAAGACCCTTTTGCTACCACTAAAGCTGATCTCACCACTTGAGAACAATTTCGCTTCACATGTTCCTTAGAACCACAGTTCCAACAAACTCTCGTGCCCCGACAACCTCCAACATGACACCTTCCACAATGGTCACACTTCGGCAACCGAGCTACCACTCCCTGATCATACCGCACTTGACCTACGTCTGCTCCACCACCCAGACTTCGATTCAAGCAAAACCTTATATCACGTAGCCTCTTACGCTGACTGCTCCGGAGGTCAGTACCCACAGCTCTCTTGCTTAAATTTTTTTCACCCTCATAAACTGAAACCACATCCTCACATTGCTTAACCCTTGGGAATTTCTCTCCAAGGTACCTTTCATAAAAGGCAGACACAAAGAGGTCTCAATCTATATCGTGGATATGCGATGCCACCGCCACAGATGTCCACCAGGCACAGGCGTCCTCCAACATCAATGAGACAACACTTCCTAGCTTACAAGCGTAGTCACAACCTTCCCGATCCAAAATCAGAATTACACTGGCCAACCAGGCCTCGAACATCTCAGGTGTCGAACCATGATACTCCACAGCTCCCAAATCATACAAACATTGTTTCGACAAACTCGCATGTCCCACAGTCAACACGTCTACAGGCCTCACCTTCGCCACAGCCTGAGATGTTCCCAACACCTCTTGAACAATAGGTGATGAACTCTTCATCACAGAACCAACTTCTTCCTCCTGCCTCACTACCTCAACTCTAGGCACAGAAGACTGAGACGAAACACGTCCACTAAAAGGTGAATTCCACGCCTTAACAACCTGCTCTAAAGCAGCAACCATCTCACCCAACTGCCATTCTCTCATCGATTTCACCATGCTATTAACAACAAGCTATCATAACAAAACAAACAAAACGATCAGGCCAGCTTCAAGCAAGGATTCAAGACTCCAATTCCAACATAACACAATAGCTATAATAATAAGGCAATGGGTATCCAAAATTCTCCCCTTTTACATGACATAACAGTCAATAAAAACATGGATATCACAACATCGAGCATATCAATCAACATACTTCGATCATGCTCTCATCAAACAACATTCACTCGCAACAGCATAACATCAACATATCATACCCATTACACTTTCATCATTCATAAAATCAGCTTACATCACCAGCATATCATCAGCACAAATTCCACATTAGCTCAATGAAGATTCACAATAAAAAAGCATGACAAAATCATCAACAATTCGCTCACAGACACACATTTCAACCGACTTTCAACCACACATCAGAATAAACATCAAACACATATTATAACAATTTACCATTTCCCCAAGCATTCGCAACTCAGCTCTGATACCACCAAATGTAACCCCCTTAGCCCGGCCTAGACGGTTGACCCGAACTACGAAGATTACACGGGGAAAACCAAAGTCAACCCGAAAGTCAACCTTGATTAACGACCCTTTTTTTCTTTTTAAACTTGTCTAGATGCACATTAAACCTAGGCATACTCTTGAGATAGGCATACTCAAAAATCACAACAAACGGAAAACAATAAGGGACCCAATTGCACAAAATACGAATTTAGGGACCAAATTGTAAATTCTGGAAATTAAGAGGACTTTACCAAATTTTAAGTTACCATTATGAAATTAGTCATGTGTCGTACCTCTCTGCCAAATTTCATCTCAAACGGACATCTCAAACTCAATCAATTGCACATACAAAAAATCAGGACTAAAACGTAAAGCTTGCAAACCTCAAAACCATTCAAATCAGTGCCCAACGGTCAAGTGTTTTGAAACGGGTCTAGGCCGTTCCGAAACACCCCTTGGAAGTAGCCAAAGTGTTTCGAAACATCTCTACCCGTTTCGAAACACCCAGGCCAAATCAGGCACCTGTTTCGAAACAGGCAAGGGTGTTTCGAAACACCCTGCCCAGAAACAACAGATAGGCTTGTTTTAACACATCTAAACCCCATCGAACATACTCCAAATCAATCCTCAAAAAAGAAACAACATGCCAAGCATCATAACTACCAAATTGCATTAAAATCTAGATACAAAACAACTCCTAGGTGCACCAACTCCTTCCACACATCCAACACTTAAACATGCTTTTAAAACAAGAAGCATAGCATAACGACTTATGAATAAGAAGATTCAAACGTTGCAAGCGTTAAAACACATAGTTCAAAATCATAAAACAAACTTGTCCAACATACACAATCTCATTATACATCAATATAAAAGACTCTCCCCCCATTGCCTTTATTATCTATAGCTATTAACCGAAACATACTTCTCAAGTGGAGCTCTCCTTGAATCCCTTGCTTCTTGCTGTCCCAACTTCAATTATCTGCATTGATGGACAAAAAGGAGCGTAAGCACATAATGCTTAGTGAGGAATGCTCAAAACCAAAACACCATCAATGCAGGGAGTCATAAAACCTCTTTAAAAAGTAATCACATTTCGATAAACCAAAGTAGTGTTTGAAAACCCCTTTTTAAACAACATGCTTTAAATCATGCATTGCTCAAACATGAAAACCAACCCTTAGCTTAGAAAAGCTAAGTAACTCACTTCAAAACACATCCTTGCAAAACCATCAATTTAACCTTTCCATTCATGAACATCATATGCAAAGTTAAATACAAATTCCTTGGAAAACACTTCCACTTCACATTATACTTTTCTCATTCTTGAAAATCATCTCAAAACAAGAAACCTTTGAAAACCACTTTCTCCTTCAATCTAACTCATGCATTAAACAAATGCAATACATGAACCACAAAATCAACATTTGCATTACATGCCTTTAAAAACAAGCCTTCACAAGACTTTAATACACTAAAGAGATTCACATGCACATATGCACCATTTTCAATATAAGATAAACACTTGTACAAGCTTAACAAGTAATACATGCATTCTTGGAACATCACACACTTTCCTTGCAACCTTGCATCATTTCAAGCATCTCATGCTTCATTACATCCAAGAACACTATATTGGCTTCCAAGTGATAATTCACAAACCATCACAACACAAGATACAATCGGATACGTGGATTACAAGCGTTGTCCCACACGCTCCATACACACAACCGAACAACACAAGGTGGAGTTTACCGGTACAATCACAACCCCATCAACACCCGTGATGGAGTTTAACGGTACAATCACAACCCCTCAACTTCACTCATCGAAAGTTGTATAACACACTAGCGAGAGCCGGGGCACATCACAAGGCTTACACATGGAAGCTACCACAACCATTGTAATCACCTTAACCAATCTCACACACGGGAGCAACCCTCCACCGTTGTGACGCTTGACAAAGTCCACCCACGTGAGCCACCCTCCATCGTGGTGACTTTAACAAGGTTCACCCACGAGAGCCATCCTCCATCGTGGTGGCACTTAACCAAGCCCACCCACGAGAGCCATCCTCTATCGTGGTGGCACTAAACAAAGCCCACCCACGAGATCCATCCTCCATCGTGGTGACACCAATTTCCTCAATCGCTAGGATTCTCGGATGGAGTTTACGGTACAATTACAACCCCCTCGACATCCAAGGCGACTCAATTCACGGTGCACCCAATCCTATAGCCGGCTAACTATATCCGATTAAAGTAACCAAAACCACTTACATCACTTGCCAATACCATCAATTACCATCATCAATTCACTGTTTTGAAGCATTAAACAAAGCCATTAAACAACATGCAACACTATGCATCAATTCCACAATTCCAAAGTACAAAACCAAGGATCTCTTACCTTGAGCATCCTTCAACACATGACTTTCAAAACCAGCATTAAACCATGCTAAAATATGCTTTCAAAACAGAATTTAAACATGCAAATTACATGCATTGCATCCAACAATCACAAGTGCATTAAAAACCAATTCATAACACAAACCAAGAGAGAAATTCTATTTACTTACTATTGAGCTTAGCTATGTTGTTTAGACTTAAACTAAGCTCCCAAAACCTTCAAACATTGGTTTTAAAGCTGAAAACCCCAACTTCACTCAACGATACACAAAACTAGGCTAGCCAACAAGCCTTCCAAGCATCCGAAACCTTCAACGCCACCTCTATTGCTCACGGATCATTCTCCCCTGTTTCAAGCACATAACAACAGAGGATTAATGCATCATCATGCATTAAAAACACCATCAACACAACTAAACTCGCTGCTCTTCGCAAATCCAACATTTCGGCTACCAAACACAACCGAAATCACCTCCAAACTCTTCCAAAACTTAACCCAGCCAAGATCCATCACTACTAACCATTTTTAAACATCAATTAACATCCAAAATGATCCCAAACTCGTCCTTATACCTCCAGCATGAACAAGACACCAAGATCACCCCAAAAACCACTATTTTCACAAGTAAAAACTTAGGAAAATCAACTTATTCGGGATTGCATTGATTAAACCTCAATCACACATCATTTAGACATCCAAAATACATCAAAAAGACATCTCAAAAACAGAGCTCAATCATCCAATACGAATTTCTTCAAAATTAAATCCAAATCTTGCATTTTAAGCCAAAATCAAGATCACAACATTAAAACTTTTAATAAAACTTAATTTAAGGATTGAGAACTTGGGAATTTCAGTAAAGAACTGAGTATTTAGAGGAGAAGGACGTTCATACCTCTAAATGTGGATTTCTCCTTGTTTAGAGCCAAAATCCTTGAAAATTCATTAAGCAAATGATGAGGATTTGATGTAGAAATGATTAGGAATCATTTAGGAATTAAAATCTCAACTTTAGGTGTGAAAATCAAAGGAAAAGTTGCTGTGGAAATTTGTTTGGCTGAGGGAATTTTGAGAGAAAATGAAATAGGAAAATTTTGGTAAAAGTTAGTTATGAAACTAAAAATATCTTTTTCCCTCTTTTCTTTTTATTAATTAAACATTAAATGAGTCTTTAAAAATCAAGAAAAATCTGGAGAAATCCTCCCTTGGGTAAATTAGCTCCTTAAAGATTCAAAGTTTCAATCCTTTTAAAACAGTCACCAACTTTTCAAAAGTTACATTTTAGTAACTAACTCAAAATGTCATATTTCCAAACCTCATTTTGTAAAATTGATTTCACCACCCTCTTATATATATATTAAAAGAGGATTTTTAGATATTTTCCATATTTTTAATGCATCCCAAACTAGGCTTTCCCTAAAACCACCTTTTATATTCGAACCGAAAATCCGACCGGTTCGGTTCAAACCCAAAACTTCTAAGCCCATAATTGGGGTGTTACACAGGGATAGCTTCAAACAATAGCCGAAAAACGGCATATACAACAACGGTCCATCCACGATCAGTCGGGGCTTAAGACAACAGGGATACGCTTGAAACTCGCCTAAGAGCTCCCTCCGGAGGCAGGCTCCCACTCTATACGAGACGAGCCTTATCAAGGCAAGCTGAACGTAGCCCCTACGTTGTGGCCATGACACGTAGGAAAGGAGCGCATCAACTGTGGTAAAACCAGCCTGAAACCAAATCACGGTAAAACTGAACGCGCGATCAACCGAAAAGCGATACCACATCCCTCGAGATTTTTCTGTAAAATTGGATCCTCCCAGGTCCCATCCAATGTTGCACTCCAAGGACAAACGGGGCTTGCTAAAAGCCCAAATCGATATCTGGACGGGCCCAAAAGATCTCCAAGGATCTTCAAAATTCTAAATCCCATGAAGAGAGGATTTGCTTGGCTTAATTGGGTAAAATCTGATCCTAGATCCATAAAAACCGGAGAGGTTTCCTGATAAGTTTCCAAAATTGGAAATAAGGGCCCCTTCGGTGGTACAGGTTGACAGATGGGGAAAAGTCCATACTGCCCCTGCCAATGTTCCCTTCTCAAGTGAAAACCCGCTCAGCTTTTTCGTTGATCGGCCGGACCAAGCTCCGGCAATCCGACGACCGTTGGGGGTGCAAACGTTTTGAATTGAACCCTCACCCAACCTTCAGCCTTGTGAGCACAGCAAATCCATGAATGAACAAGCCCAGAAGTTTCCGGCTGACAACACCGAGAGCTTCAGCAGATCCGAAGCAAAGCCTCCAGGTCCAGCAGACCGCCTACATCTCAGTCCGCCTGGATCGAAACACGCAAATGTCGGCGAGGACCTTGTCTCAGAAGCACAGCAGAGGCAGACCGGATGAACGTTGACGAGAACCATAGCTTCAAAGGCCGCAAAAATGGTTCCAAGGGACGCCGGAGGAGAGCTGTAAACGGTGCCAGAACCGACCTACATGTCCGGCATCCACTTGTTTCTAGCAAAAGAGCCCGTCACCTGCCACGACAGAGCTAAAGACGCCACCGCAACAAGGCTGAGCTTGGGGACGGCTTCCCTTTGCGCTGTCTAACCCGGCCACCCACCGTTCCGTTGGTCCAAGCCACCAGCCGGCGTCGCCGTCCATTGTACCGGTAACCGACGACCCATGACAGGGCCGAACGCGAAGACCGTCACGGATCGGTCACAGCACCACCTGAGGGACGCAGGGTTAGGAAGAGCCAAAGTTTTGGATAGCGCGTGAGGCGCGTCCATTTTTCTACCCACTACGTATATGAATGTACAATAACATGTGAGCTTCATTCCATTACCAATTAGCAAACTATTTTAAGGTGGGTAGTTGTGGAGGGGTTAATTTTAAATGTTTTTTTAATATATTTTTAATATTTCTCAGGTGTGTCATGTATCATTATATTAATGATTGTTTGTGAGTTAACAGTCAATTATAATGGTCAACTTTATGAGAGGGCTAAATTGATCGCAATTTGAATTACGAGGGTCTGATTGATTGTAATTTGACTTATGATGGCTAAATTTGATGTAAAAAAATTATAAGGGCTTAATTGATTTTTTATTTTTCGTTGAGAGCTAATTTGATCTTTAAACATTTTTATTTTAAAAAACTAGATATCAAACACATTTCTACTATTTTAATTTTTAAAAATAACTTTTCATTTCTATTAACCAAATGTGTTTTTTAATTTTGAAAAAAAATGAAAACATTTTTTGATAATGAAAATGGAAAACAAAAACAAAAAATGCTTTCTAGAACAAACGAACCTTAAGATTTTCATTTTTCAAGATTTAAGATTTGAATTAGGGTGTTGTGAATAGAGTAGTTAGATTAAAAGAGTTTTCGGAGGATCATCACTCTATATTTGGATTAATTAACCAATAAATTAGGTATCAATAATAATAAAACTTTACTTATGTATATATTTTAAAAAGAAAAAATAGGTTATTAAATTTTTACAATACCGGAAGCACTTATATATATAACGTGTAATATGAATATCTTTTTTGAACAATTTCTTCTTAGGGGAGGTCAAGGGGACATTTGCTCCTAATGGGTCTGATACCCACAATAGCCCTGTTTGGCAATCAGCGGATAGCTGATAGCTGATAGCGGATTACATTAGCTGATAGCTGATTGCATTAGCTAATTTGACTAACAGATTGTATTAGATGATTGTATAAAAGTGTTTGGTAAAATTAACTGATAGTTGATAGTTGTTTGATTATTTAAACAAGCAAAATGACATATAAGGACATGATTATATTCAATACTTGTTTGAATAATTTATCAGTTATGAATATTTTGTATCTAATAAATATTAATTAGATTTGTAAAAATTATTTTTAATATAAATTTTCTAAATATATTTGAAAGATTTATATATTAATTTATTATTTATATAATTATTAAAAATTTATATGCACATATAAATATGTGATAATAAAAAAATAAAATTAACTTACAAATGTCACCATATAAATTAGTAGTAACAACAAATAAGTCCAATATTTAATATGTTATTATTTATATTAAAACAATGTTATTATTTAATTTAGGTTATTTGGAGATTTTTGGTAATTGTTAAGGGTAAAAGAGTCATTACAACTCTAATATCAAACCTCTAATCTTAAAAAGCTCATATTAGGAGCTTTTTCAAAATTAGCTTTTTCACCCCAATCCGCTCTTTCAATCCGCTATTTACCAAACATCAATATTAGCAGATTTGACTAATCAAACCTCTAATTATACCTCAAACCTCTAATTTTTGCCCAAACCGCTGTTTACCAAACAGGGCCATATAATTTGATTTTTTAACCATTTATTTTAGAGATTGTTGATTAATATGAACATTATTACATTTTTGAACATGTACAAATTTTATTAATAATATATATATATATAAAATCTAAATAAATCGGTTCTTTGTAGTTTGATTTTTTTTTATTCTGCAGTTGTGCATGTGAATTTTGAAAAATCACGAGCAATTTGGTATATTTTAGGTAAAGTTAATTTTTGAAATTTCAAAAATCTTAATATGAATGAAAACATTTCTCCAAATCCTTTAAGAAAACTTACCTTTAATACAATAAATTTGATAATACTCTTTTTTCTAAAAAAAATTGTCATGTTAAAATGTCATATTTATACCGATTAAACTAGAGTTTAATTCTAGACAATAAAAAAAGCACAAAATTATAATTAATAAATATAAATTTGCATATAAAATAGTCCTTAATTCAATTAGGCACTAAATTATGTTGAAGACACATATTCAAAACAATAAGGATGTAACTTAGATAAACTACAAGAATAATCCTAAAACCTTGAACACAACAATCATTAGGCGGTCAATATACTTTCCAAATGATTGCATTCACTAAATTATTATTTTTTTGAAAAAAAAATAAGTCTATTTACTACAAATGTGTTAATTTTGAGGGAATGAATAACTTCCATTCATTAGAATCAATTTATATGTACAAACTGTGTACATTTATACACTAAATGTAACCCCTCGACTTAGCCTAAACGGTAGACCGAACTGAATGAGTCACACGGGGAATATTAAAGTAAACCGGGAAGTTCACTCCAATAAACAACCCTAATTTTTTCTTCTTTTTATCTTGTCTAGATGCCTATTAGTATCCTAAGAGTTCAATAACGCAGCGGAACATTCATAACTCAATAAGACATCGATTGGGACTCGATTGCATTCAATTACGATTTTAGGGACCATTTTGTAATTTTATCAAATTATAGGGTCGTATGCCATTTTATGTTACCAACCTTTAATTAGTCACATTATATGCATCTCTGTCAAAACTCAGCTCAAAATAATCATTCATGTTCAATTAATTGCATCCACAACATTTAGGGACCAAAACACAAAGAATCAGAACTTCAGAATATAACATCAACTAACTTAACAACCAACCATTTTGGTACAAGCTAGCCCTGTATCGAAACAGGCATACCAAAACAGGTTCACTTGGCTCAGAACACGAGCCTGTATCGAAACACCTCAGAGGTGTTTCAGAACTGTTGTTTCCAGTAGCAAATCGTACCGGAACAGACCATCCTTGTTTCGAAACCCTCAGGTCATTTTAGGCTTGTTGTTTCGGTACGGGCTCGAGTGTACCGAAACGCCTGGGCCAATAATGACACTTTTTGCTGATTTTTCACACTTAAATTCATCCTAAACCATTCCAACATGCTTCAAACATGCATATCACATATTTAAACAATAATCTCCACTCATTCATGGCATAATCAACATCAAATCATGGAAAATTGCATCAAAGGTAAACTATAGGCATGCAACCTAGCAAATAAGCCATTCAAGAGTCAAAACTCAAACCCATGCACAACCCATCAAATAAAGGCCTTTTACAAGTTTAAAACCATAAAGCAAACATGCTCAAAAGGGTGTTCATACACATCACCCAAATAGACTATGGAACCCTCATTGCCCTTATTACTCTAGTCCATAAACAAACTTACATTCAAAAGCAAAGTCCCTTGGAATCCATTGCATCTTGCTGCCACTTAAGCTTTAATTATCTGTATTGATGGACAAATAAGAGTGTAAGCACACAAGACTTAGTGAGGAGTGCTCAAAACCAAACTACCACAAATGTATTAAAACCATTTTCCATCATTTGAAAACCATCATGCCCTTTTTAAAACCATGGACTTTCTTTAACAAATCAGCATGTTAAACATCATGCAACATATGTTAAATACCCAACAACAAATCCATTTGCCAACACTCAACTTAAACCTTCTCGTGCATAGCTACCATATGCAAAGCTTAAAGAGTAAGACATGTATTTTCATTTTTTTATGCACCATAACTATAACATAACACATCGTCAAATATATTGGCTTACAAGTGATCATCAACATGTCCATTTCTCAAAACCACATCGGATACACGGATTCTCAAGTGTTATCCCAACACTTTATATATTCTCATCGGCATCTCAAGGTTCACACACGAGAGCTACCCTCCACCGTTGTGACACCCGTGGTGGAGTATTCAGTACACCGTATAAACCCCTCAACACTACTCATCAGTAGATGTATAACCCCACTAACGAGAGACGGGACACTATACACATTCATCAACCGCTAGGGTACTTGGATGGAGTATTCGGCACACCGTATAAACCCCTCAACATCTAAGGCGACTTGTTTATAGTGCACTCAATCATATAGCCGACTAACTATATACGATTTCATTTATAAACCAATTTTACAACATCACTTGCCAATATAATTCACAATTAACATAAACCTCATTATTTTTAAAGCATTGCCAATAAAGCACATTTCCAAGCATCAAACCATGCTTCATAATTTAAGTATAAGCATATACTTACAAGGGTCACTTACCATGTTCATCCTTCATCAATTTATTATCAAAAACAATAAACCACTTACTTCAATTCATGCTTTAAAACAGTAGGTAACATGTATTAAAAATCAAATACAACAACAATCTCATAATAGCACAATTTAAGGTGGAAAATCCTTTTACTTACTTCCGAACTTAGTAAAGCGTTTCAAGCTTACACTAAGTTCCCAAAACCATCTTTAAAGTGTTTCAAAGCTGGAAAACACGTTCCCACTCACCGACTCGCGAAACCAAGATTCGCCGACGCGAAAGTAAGCGTCCGAAGCCCCTAGAACTTCCTAGATCGCTTCCAATGTATTCTCCCATGTTTATACCGCACAAGAACAGAGGATTAATGCATTAAAATCACCAGCAACTTAAAAAATCTCGTTGCTCTGCCCTAAAGCATCAAAATACCCATCCGAAACAACTGAAATCACCTTTGATTGCTCTCGAAACTCAGACCAGCCATAAACTAACACTTCCATCCCAATTTAACCATCAATCAACATCCAAAATCAACCTAATTACATCCTTATACCCCCAGCAACTCAGATTTCACACTAACACCTCAAAAACCCAAAATCTAACAATCTAAAAATCTAACAATCCAACTCAATTCGAGATTACATTCATAAAACCTTCATTTTCACATCATTTAACATCCAAATCAAGTTTAAAATCATTCTCAAACCAATCAAAATAGTGCCCAAACGAATTACTTAGAAATTCACCAAGAAAAACTAGATCAATAAATTTTCCATTAATCAAAACATGAAACTTAGTTAATAAACATATTTAGGAAGCCAAAGACTTGGGAATTTCATTAAAGAACCTTGATTAGAGGAGTTGAACAAAATCTTACCTCTAACCTTGCCTCTTCCCCTCAAATGAAAAGATTTAATGAAGTCTTTCGAGATAGCTTAAGGAAAATTGAAAGGAAACTCAAAGAAATCATTGGCTAATAAAAAAGATTTGAGAAAATAGAATCCTCTGAAATTTTAGAGAAAAAGAATAGTGTTTGGCTGATTAGTAAATGAGAGAAGAGTTATTTACGTGAAATCTCTTTTGGCCATTAAAATTTCCTTTTTACTTTAAAATGGTCAATTTCAGGGAAAATGTTCACAAAATAGATATAAGCTCCCTAAAGATTCTAAGTCTTGGCCCCTTTTTAATTTAGTGCTTAAAAACCAATTTTGCACTTTTTTACAAAATAGTCATCAAACCGAAATCTTAACTTTCCAAAACATGTTTTCTGAAATTGATTTTACTTTCCCTCAATATATATTTAAAGAGGATTTTAGAAATTTTTCGCACGATTTTATCACAACCCAAACCAATTTTCCCTGAACCAACTCCGAACTAACCCGGAACCTCACTTAAAATCTCTAGGCCCAAAATCGGAGTGTTACACTAAACTAAGCTGGTATAATAATTTTTTTTAACTAATCTTTTAATCTCAACAAACTAACTAGTAATTAACCGTCATCTAACTCTCCCCTCAAGTTGGTGGGGAAGAAGACATCTTTGATCCCCAACTTGGATAACAAGTGCTAATGTTGTGAAATTCTTAATGCTTTTGCCAGGATATTTGTAGGTTGTTCTGTCGTTGCTATGTACTCAGTTTCTATTAAGCCTTTTTGAATATTTTTCCTGATAAAATAACAATCGATTTCTTTGTGTTTCGTTCTTTCATGAAACACTGGGTTTGCTGCAATTTGAAGAGCTGCTTTATTGTCACTATAAAGCTTAGCTGGATGCTTGTCATTGACTCCAAGTTTTTGCAAAAGGCCTTACAACAAAATTATTTCTGTAGTCGCCATTGTCATGCTTCTATACTCTGCTTTTGCAGACGATCGAACTATTGTACTTTATTTTTTATTTCTATGAAGCTAATGATTCTCCCATTATAATACATAAACTTGTAATAGACTTCCTAGACATTAGATAGGTTGCCCAATCTGAATCACAACTTCCCATAATTTAACATTTGCTAGAAGACTTCAATAAAATTCCCAAACCTGAATTTTTCTTTATATACCTAACAATCCTAAACGCAGCTTCCATATGTTCTTTCTTGGACTAGTGCATAAACTGACTTAAATGTTGTACTGAGTAGGTAATGTTTGGCCTAGTGTGTGTCAAGTACAACAGTTTGCTTATGAGTCTTTAAAATGTGTCTTGTCATCAAGTAATTCTATATTATCACTTTGTTGAATACCCTCATCATATTCAATAGTAGCCAATCTATTGTTTTGCTATAATGGTGTTGAAACAGGCTTAGGTCCATCTCCTCTAATATCTTGAATAAGCTCAACTGTGTACTTGCGTAGATTGAGCAGAATCCCTTCTTTAGATCTCAATACTTCAAGTTGATCGAAGTATTTTAACTCTCTTAAATCCTTCATTTTGAATTTCTAATGCAAAGCCTCCTCGAGTTCCTTTATCATGCCTTCATCATTCCCAATAATTAACAAATCATCAACATAAACACTTGAGCTTTGCATTCCACTGTCTTGAAGCCTGCTTCAAACTATACAAGGAATTTTGTATTTTACACACTATGGTCTTCCGCTAACTATAAAAGCCCTCTGAAAAAGTCATTTAAACCTCTTCCAATAAATTTCCCTAAAAAAGCATTAAGAACATCCATTTGCCAAAATGGCTAAGAGAAAATAGAAGCAATGGCTAAAACAAACTTGACAATGGTGAGATTAGTAACAGGAGAAAAGGTATCCAGAAAATCAATTCCTTATCTCTAATTATAGCCTTTGGCTACGAGCCGAGCTTTATACCTCTTAAACTCACCCAAGGCTTTGTGTTTTTTTTTTCTGAAGACCCATTTACAACCAATACAAAACTTTAATAGGAGGCAAAGGAACAACAATGTAATACCCCAAAAATAAGGTTAGATGTTTAGAGGTTGGACTGGGTTCGGTTCGAACTAAAATAGCCGATTGGAGCTAGTTTCAGGATATTTGATAATTTAAAAAAATGGAATTGAGGAGATTAAATAGATTTATGTGATTTAAATTGTTTATAAATGTTAACAAGTATTTTGGTAATTAAATTGGAGGCTAATTAATTGCTTTTAAGTGGCATTGGGTTTTAGTGACCAAATTGTAAAAATTGCAAAATTGTTTTTAATGACTATTTTGTAAATGAGCCAATACTAAGAATCTTTAGAGAGCTATATTTTTCAAATGTTTTAATAAGAAAATAACCCACCTTAATTGAGTAAGAATCGATAGTTAATTGATTTCTAAATCATTTTCTTATTGTTTTGATTTGCCCTCATTTTCTCTACTTATTTTCCCTAACTTTCCATTTCAAATTCCAAAAACGTTTCTCTAAAATCCTTGCTGATTTTCAATGGAGAATCCATTATTTGATTTCACTTTTGTTTCTTAATAAAACCTCACAAGATTTTCTCAAGGATTTCATTAATTTCACAAGTTGGATTTCAAGAAAAATCTTACGTCAATTTTGGTGGGAGCTTTCAAAGGTGAATTTCTTTTCCTCTCTTAAAATTACGGTTCTTTATTGATATTCCCTAGTAGTTGACTTTTGTTAGATTGATTTTAACATAATTTTGCAATGAATTTCAAGATTTGTGAAATATTGTGATTTTGATGTTTTGCTTAAAGATTTGTTTTAAGTTGATGAAACATGCAGATTTTAATTGGGTAATTTCAAGTTTTAATAAGGTAATCATAGTTTGAAATAAGGAAATGGAAATAAATCTCGAAATTATTCGATTGGATAATTTTTAAATGGGTTTTAGTGGTTTTGGGGGGTTGTTCGATGTGTTTTGAGTTGCTGGAGATATAAGGATGTTTAGAAGGTGTTTGTGGATATGTTTCGGTGTGGATAGAATGTTAGAATTGCTGGTTTGAGGTTGGGAGTTGATAGAGCAAAGATTGATGTTGTTTTTCGGTTGTATCGGCTAGTTTTTGGAAGGTTTATGTTCAGGGTGCAAGGGATCATTTTTTAGCAATGAGTTGAATGCATAATGATGCATTTTCCCTCTGGTTTTATGTGGTTAAAACAGGGGATGATTGTTATAAGGTTTTTTTGTGTCGAGGAAACCGACTAACTAGGACGAGGCCTTATCACTATTTTCTTCTTGAAAAGGGGTTTTATTTAAAAATGGGGAAATCCGCATTTTGGAAAACTGTAAAAATTGGAGTCGCCACCGGCCACTGAGGTAGGCCGGACACCACAAAACCAGATATTCGTTTAAAAACGGGTTCGGGAGTTGGTTACGCATGGGGAAGGATTAGCACCCCCATCACGCCCGGAAATCGGTACCAAATTGCTTGTTGCCTTTTGATCGATAGAAGGATGACAATACACCAGACCATAGACTAAACCGACATCAAATAAGGCTGACTGCCGTGTTAGTTTAGGGTTCGGATCCCGTACGTCACCTTTATGCATGGTGCGGGCAAATAAGGGATGATGCGTGCTATTTCCATTTTTATGCTCTCGCTTACCTAGAGATGGTGGAAATTAACCTAAGTATTCTATAGACATCCATTAAGCTAGGACTGTCATTTTCTGTAACCCCCTTAACCCGACCCAGACGGTTGACCCGAATTAAGAAAGTCACACGGGGAAAATCAAAGTCAACCCGAAAGTCAACCTTGATTAACGACCCTTTTTTTTCTTTTTAAACTTGTCTAGATGCATATTAACCCTAGATATGATCATTCAAAAAGCATGCTCAAAGATCATAAACATCAGAGATCAAACAGGGACCCAATTGAACAATTTACAACGTTAGGGACCAAATTGTAAATTCTGCAAATTAAAAGGTCTTAACCCAAATTAAAGTTACCAACCTGTAATTAGTCAAGTTTCATGCTTCTCTCCAAATTTTCAGGTCAAACGGACTTCTCAAACTCATACAATTGCACATACAAGTTTCAGGACCAAAACTCATACATTTCAAAACATATAACTGCCAATGTCAGCCCCCAACGGTCAGGTGTTCCGAAACAGGGAGAACCTGTTTCGAAACGCGGGACCGTTCCGCAACGGGTTCCGAAACGAGGGCTGGCAGAGGACTTTCCGTTTCGGAACGATGTCTTCCGTTTCGGACGCCTGGGCTATTGCAGGGCACCCGTTCCGAAACGGTAGCTCCCGTTCCGATACGGCCTACATAGAATGCAGAAAAATGCTTGCTTAAACACACAATTGATCAACCATACATGCTCCAAATGCTACCAAACTTTACCAGCAAGACATTCAACAAGTAAGGAACATAAATGCATCATCCAAACAACATCATAACATCAAATATGAAAAGCCCCAAATCTATAGGGATACTTCCTACTTAGCAAACCAATCAAGCATTAAATCTCCAAATCAACCACATAATGGCCAATTACATGTTCCAACATATCAACAACATAAAACCATTCTTGTCCAAACATACAAAAACTCATAACCATCAACATAAGAGATTCTTCCCCCATTGCCTTTATTAACTATAGCTATTAACCGAGACATACATCTCAAATGGAGCTTCCCTTGAATCCCTTGCTTCCCGCTGATCCAACTTCAAGAATATGCATTGATGGACAAAAAGGAGCGTAAGCACATAATGCTTAGTGAGGAATGCTCAAAACCAAAGCACCATCAATGCAGCGAATCATAAGACCACTTTTAAAAGCAACTCAATTCGATAAACCCAAGCATTGTTTGAAAACCCTTTTCAACAACATGCTTAAAATCATGCATTGCTCAAACTTGAAAACCAACCCTTAGCTTAGAAAGCTAGGTAAACCCTTTTCAAAACATAAACTTGCAAAAACATCAATTTAACCATTCTATGCATAAGCACCAAAGGCAAAGTTAAATTCAAAACCTTGGAAAACACTTCCACCTCACATCATACCTTTCTCATACTCGATTATCATTTCAAGCAAGAAACCTTTTAAAGTCATTTACTCAATCAATCCAACACATGCATTAAATAAATGCACATATGAACCACATCATCAACATTTGCATCATATGCCTTTTAAAACAAGTCTTATCAAGACTTCAATGCACTAAAGAGATTTCATGTACACATGCATCATTCTCAATAGATAACCAACACTTGTTCAAACTTAACAAGCAAACATGCATTCTTAATACATTATACACTTCTCATGCAACCATGCATCATTCCAAGCATCTCATGCTTCGTTAAAAATCAAGAACATCATATTGGCTTCCAAGTGATAAACCAAATCCACTTTTCGACACAACATCCAATCGGATACGCGGATCACAAGCGTTGTCCCTACGCTTCATACACACTACCGATCCAAGGTCCCCAAATGGAATTTTAATCACCATTTGACCTTACCATTCACAAGGTTCCCATATATGGACTTTTAATCACCATATAACCTTAACATTCCCAAGGTTCCCATATATGGACTTTTAATCACCATATAACCTTAACATTCACAAGGTTCCCATATATGGACTTTTAATCACCATATAACCTTAACATTCACAAGGTTCCCATATATGGACTTTTAATCACCATATAACCTTAACATTCACAAGGTTCCCATATATGGACTTTTAATCACCATATAACCTTAACATTCACCGATTGGTAGTTGTATAACATCTCTAACGAGATCCGGGACACCCTACACAAGATCCACACATGGACTTTACACCACCATTGAGATCTTAACAAGCACAAGGTCCACCAATGGAATTTTAACCACCATTATTACCTTTGCTTACCCAAGGTCCTCGAATGGGATTCCAATCACCATTATGACCTTAACCATCTCGTTAGGATACTTGGATGGAGTTACCGGTTCACTCTTAACCACTCCACATCCAAGGCGACTTTATTCACGGTGCACCCAATCCTATAGCCGGCTAACTATATCTGATCAAAGTAATCAAGAACCACTTACATCACTTGCCAATATAACCATCTTACCACATTAACCCAATGTTTTACAAGCATAACCAAAATGCATATACCACCATTTACCATCACCAATCCAATGTTTTAAAGCATTAGACAAAGCCAATAAGCAACATGCAACACCATGCATTAATTTCACAATTCCAATGTACAAAACCATGAATCTCTTACCTCAAGCATCCATCACACATGGCTTTCAAAACCAGCATTAAACCATGCTAAAATATGCTTTCAAAGCAGAGTTTAAATCATGCAAATCACATACATTGCATCCAACAATCACAAGTGCTTTACAAACCAATTCATACACAAACCAAAAGAGAAATTCCATTTACTTACTCTTGAGCTTAGCTAAGTTGTTTAGACTTAAACTAAGCTCCCAAAATCTTCAAACCTTGATTTTAAAGCCGAAAACCCAAATTCACTCACCGATACACAAAACAAGGCTAGCCAACAAGCCTTCCAAGCATCCGAAACCTTCCACACCACCTCTAAAGCTCACGTATCAATCTCCCCTGTTTCAAGCACACAACAACAGAGGATTAATGCATCATTATGCATTAAAAACACCAGCAACACAACTAAACTCGCTGCTCTTAGCAAATCCAACATTTCGGCTACCAAACACAATCGAAATCACCTCCAAACACTTCCAAAACTTAACCCAGCCAAGATCCATCACTTCTAACCATTTATAAACATCAATTAACATCCAAAATGATCCCAAACACGTCCTTATACCTCCAGCAACAATAGATCATCAAAAACACTCCAAAAACAACCAAAAACTCAAGCAAAACTTAGGAAATTCAACCTATTCGGAATTGCATTGATTAAACCTCAATTCCTTATCAAATTAACATTCATTTAACATCAAAAACACACCTCAAATCACTGCTTTAACAGATCAAACGAAAATTCATCAAAATCACCAAATCTTGCATTTAAAGCCAAGATCCATTACACAACTTTAAAACCACTTATAAATCATCAATTAAGGATTGAGAACTTAGGAATTTCAGTAAAGAACTGAGAGTTTAGAGGAGAAGGACGTTCTTACCTCCAAACTTGAGTTTCTCCCTTTTTAGAACCAGAATCTTAAAAATCCAATTAGCAATTGGTGAGGTTTTGTTGATGAGATGATTAGGAATCCAAAGAGAATTGAAAAGAGATGTTTAGGTGTCAAAATCAGAAGAAAAACTCTGGAGGAAAGGTGTTTGGGTTGAGAGAAAATGAGAGAAAAGGAAAATTGGAAAAGTTAGTTGAAAATGCTAAAATATCTTTCCCTCCTTTTAAACTTTATTTTAAACCATTAATAAATCATTTAATATCTTAGAAAAATCTGGAGAAACTCCCATTGGGTAAATAGCTCCTTAAAGATTCAAAGTTTCAATCCTTTCTAAAACAGTCATAGAGTTTTCAAAAATTACATTTTGGTCACTAGCCAAAATGTCACCCTTCCAAACCTCATTTTGTAAAATTGATTTCACAGTTCACTTATATATATTAAAAGAGGATTTTAGGACATTTTCCATATTTTTAATGCAACCCGAACTAGGCTTTTCTAATTTCACCTTTTATATTCGAACAGCACTTTGACCGAACCGGTCCAAGCCCAAAACTTCTAAGCCCAAAAATTGGGGTGTTACAACTCTCCCCCTCTTAGGAAATTTCGTCCTCGAAATTTCAACCGGCAGAAGAACACAACCAAACTCCTCAAAACAACCCACAAAGCAACACAAGAGACTTAACCACTACTGAACACTCTCCAGACCAAAACTCCATCAAACCCAACACCACCACATTCTGTTCACAAATTCCAGAACACTCAAATGTTAACCACATCTTAACCTTCCGCACTTCCGAACTGCACACAGCCCCAACAACAACCTGAAGAACCTCCAACTTTTACAGCATATAACACCTTACCTCAAAATCCCTCAAGAATCGTACACACGGTGTCACCAACCAATCCAGTTCATCCACCATGTGACCTACAACCTTCACTGCTTCCAAAACTCCTTGCAAAATCTACTCAACCTCTTTCAGAGATTTCACAACAAGCAAAACTCTTAGGCAACAACTGCTTACCCAAACCTCTCAACGTATTGCTGTCCCTACTTCACATCCACCGCTATCTTTACCATATCGACTCACCAGAACTGCTCACTCATCGACAGATAACCACGTCACCAACCCCAACCTTGACTTCGCCAACCGTTCCACACACTACCAGCTGACCTCAGAAAGAATTTACTTATTCACAACCAGCCAACCACCTTTTACAAGAACCCATCCAACCAACAATGGCCCTCGATCATACATTGCCCTTCCACCTCAAGATTTGACTACAACACTAGCCTTACCAGGACACTGCCCACTCTACACACCCATACCCATTAAGATTACAAAACTTCTATTCTCCCAGACTAACCCTTTTTCTACAACCTTAAACACAACACCAATGCCAAGTTACCTCAGCACCTAGGGCACACATCCACTATCTTAACACCAAGAAACCACCTCTTCTACTAGCTATTCAAAACCACTAACATGCTATATTGCACGCACTATTACCAACAGCTCGCATAAAACCCTTTATTACCTCTAACATTCCTCTAGCACCAAAACAACCTCTAAAAACCCATCATCCAAACTAACCCTATCACAACACTAACAGAATCGATTAGTTATTAGCGAGTGTGAACGTTCGTATGCATGGTCACCAATATGCCCTATCAATGCTTGATGTACATGTATGCAAAACCTCTAATGTCATGCCACATGAATGCATGGACCAGTACATATATAACATAATATGTAACAGATGATTTTAACTGTGCATGTATGTCAGTTCACACCCACCAATAACATCCTCAGAGTCCATCTAAGAACAACCTCCTACCCCACTTTTAACTTGTCCAACTCCACCATTCTAGCAACCATTATCCACAATATACTCACTACAGCACTCTTCACACTAAAGTTGTTTTCAAAACAACAACAACTACTACCCCAAACATACTAGCAACAAGATCATACTCACTACGCAAGGGAAGCCAACAGAAACCAAACTAAGATAACTAGGCAAAGGTTACTTAACAAGGTTACCTGTAAACACCTCACTGCCCTGGAGCTTCCACAGACGAGCTCTCTTCCTCGTAGAACCACCACCCTCCAACCGCACCACTGCAGCATCAGCTAACACACTAAGGTCACCACCATCTCCTTGCGGTAAAGAACCCTGGCTATCCCGAGCCAACTTCAAACAACTACGTCTCGTATGTCCAGCAGACCCACATTTCCAACAGATTTCATTTCCCAAACTCTTCACAACTTTCTGCTCTTCCTTCCTCATTCGAACCTTGCCTCGACCGTGCCCACGACCCTTCAGAGACCCTTCTGCTACCACTGAAGCTGATTTTACCACATGAGGACAATCTCGCTTCACATGCCCCTTAGAACCACAGTTCCAACACGCACCTGTGCCCCAACAACCTCCCACATGGCGCCTTTTACAACGGTCACACACCGGTAGCTGAGCTTCCACTCCACCCACAACTTCCTTGCTTAAACCTCCACCACCTTCACAAACAGAAACCACACCCTCACATTGCTGAACCCTTGGAAATTTCTCTCCAAGATACCTTTCATAAAAGGCAGACACGAAGAAGTCCCAATCAATGTCGTGGATGTGCGATGCCACCGCCACCGATGTCCACCAGGCACAAGCATCCTCCAGCATCAATGAAACAACACTTCCCAACTTACAAGCACAATCACAACCTTCCTGGTCCAGAATCAGAATTACACTGGCCAACCAGGCCTCAAACGTCTCAGGTGTCGAACCATGATACTCCACAGCACCCAAATCCAATAAACGCTGTTTCGGCAAACCCACACATCCCACAGCCAGCACGTCTACAGACTTTACTTTTACCACAGCCTGAGATGTTCCCAACACCTCTTGAGCAACAGGTGATGAACTCTTCATCGCAGAACCAGCTTCTTTCTCCTGCCCTACTACCTCAACTCCAGGCACAGAAGACGGAGACGAAACACTTCCATTAAAAGGTGAATTCCACGCCTTAACAACCTGCCCTAAAGCAGCAACCATTTCACCCAACTGCCATTCTTTCATCGATTTCACCATGCTATTAACAGCAAACAATCACAACAAAACAAACAAATCGATTAGACCAACTTTAAGCAAGGATTCAAACTCCCACTCCAAAATAACACAATAGCTATAATAATAAGGCAATGGGTATCCCGAATCCTCCCCTTACTCATGACATAACAGTCAATAAACATGGATATCACAACATCAAGCACATCAAACAACATATTCAATCATGCTTTCATCAAACAACATCCACTCGTAACAATATATTATCATCAATACCATACCCATTACACTTTCATCATTCATAGCAACCAGCTCATAACACCAACACAACATCAGCACAACCCACTTGAGCTCAACAAAGATTCATAATCAAAAGCATGCTAAAACATCAATAGTTTACTCAAAAACACGCATTTCAACCGGCTTCCAACCACACATCAGAACTAACATCAAACACATAATACAACAACTCACCATTTCCCAAAGCATTCGCAACTCGGCTCTGATACCACCAAATGTAACCCCCTTAACCCGGCCCAGACGGTTGACCTGAATTAAGAAAGTCACACGGGGAAAATCAAAGTCAACCCGAAAGTCAACCTTGATTAACGACCCTTTTTTTCTTTTTAAACTTGTCTAGATGCATATTAACCCTAGATATGATCATTCAAATAGCATGCTCAAAGATCATAAACATCAGAGATCAAACAGGGACCCAATTGAACAATTTACAACGTTAGGGACCAAATTGTAAATTCTGCAAATTAAAAGGTCTTAACCCAAATTAAAGTTACCAACCTGTAATTAGTCAAGTTTCATGCTTCTCTGCAAATTTTCAGCTCAAACGGACTTCTCAAACTCATACAATTGCACATACAAGTTTCAGGACCAAAATGCATACATTTCAAAACATATAACTGCCAATGTTAGCCCCCAACGGTCAGGTGTTCCGAAACAGGGAGAACTTGTTTCGAAACGCGGGACCGTTCCGCAACGGGTTCCGAAACGAGGGCTGGCAGAGGACTTTCCGTTTCGGAACGATGTCTTCCGTTTCGGACGCCTGGGCTACTGCAGGGCACCCGTTCCGAAAAGGTAGCTCCCGTTCCGATACGGCCTGCACAGAATGCAGAAAAATGCTTGCTTAAACACACAATTGATCAACCATACATGCTCCAAATGCTACCAAACTTTACCAGCAAGACATTCAACAAGTAAGGAACATAAATGCATCATCCAAACAACATCATAGCATCAAATATGAAAAGCCCCAAATCTATAGGCATACTTCCTACTTAGCAAACCAATCAAGCATTAAATCTCCAAATCAACCACATAATGGCCAATTACATGTTCCAACATATCAACAACATAAAACCATTCTTGTCCAAACATACAAAAACTCATAACCATCAACATAAGAGATTCTTCCCCCATTGCCTTTATTAACTATAGCTATTAACCGAGACATACATCTCAAGTGGAGCTTCCCTTGAATCCCTTGCTTCCCGCTGATCCAACTTCAAGAATATGCATTGATGGACAAAAAGGAGCGTAAGCACATAATGCTTAGTGAGGAATGCTCAAAACCAAAGCACCATCAATGCAGCGAATCATAAGACCACTTTTAAAAGCAACTCAATTCGATAAACCCAAGCATTGTTTGAAAACCCTTTTCAACAACATGCTTAAAATCATGCATTGCTCAAACTTGAAAACCAACCCTTATCTTAGAAAGCTAGGTAAACCCTTTTCAAAACATAAACTTGCAAAAACATCAATTTAACCATTCTATGCATAAGCACCAAAGGCAAAGTTAAATTCAAAACCTTGGAAAACACTTCCACCTCACATTATACCTTTCTCATACTCGATTATCATTTCAAGCAAGAAACCTTTTAAAGTCATTTACTCAATATGAACCACATCATCAACATTTGCATCATATGTCTTTTAAAACAAGTCTTATCAAGACTTCAATGCACTAAAGAGATTTCATGTACACATGCATCATTCTCAATAGATAACCAACACTTGTTCAAACTTAACAAGCAAACATGAATTCTTAATACATTATACACTTCTCATGCAACCATGCATCATTCCAAGCATCTCATGCTTCGTTAATAATCAAGAACATCATATTGGCTTCCAAGTGATAAACCAAATCCACTTTTCGACACAACATCCAATCGGATACGCGGATCACAAGCGTTGTCCCTACGCTTCATACACACTACCGATCCAAGGTCCCCAAATGGAATTTTAATCACCATTTGACCTTACCATTCACAAGGTTCCCATATATGGACTTTTAATCACCATATAACCTTAACATTCCCAAGGTTCCCATATATGGACTTTTAATCACCATATAACCTTAACATTCACAAGGTTCCCATATATGGACTTTTAATCACCATATAACCTTAACATCCACAAGGTTCCCATATATGGACTTTTAATCACCATATAACCTTAACATTCACAAGGTTCCCATATATGGACTTTTAATCACCATATAACCTTAACATTCACCGATTGGTAGTTGTATAACATCACTAACGAGATCTGGGACACCCTACACAAGATCCACACATGGACTTTACACCACCATTGAGATCTTAACAAGCACAAGGTCCACCAATGGAATTTTAACCACCATTATTACCTTTGCTTACCCAAGGTCCTCGAATGGGATTCCAATCACCATTATGACCTTAACCATCTCGTTAGGATACTTGGATTGTAACCCCCTTAACCCGGCCTAGACGGTTGACCCGAATTGAGAAAGTCACATGGGGAAAACCAAAGTCAACCCGAAAGTCAACCTTGATTAACGACCCTTTTTTTTTCTTTTTATTCTTGTCTAGATGCACAATAGTCCTAATTGTGATCACACAAACAACATACTCAAAGAATACAAACATCAGAGATCAAACAGGGACCCAATTGAACAAATTACAACTTTAGGGACCATGTTGTAATTTCTGATAATTAAAAGAACTTAACCCAAATTAAAGTTACCAACTTGAAATTAATCAGGTTTCATGCTACTCTGTGAAATTTCAGCTCAAAAGGACTTCCCAAGCTCATGCAATTGAACATTCAAGATTCAGGACCCAAACGCAAACAATTCAAAACATATAACTGCCAATGTCTGCCCCTAACGGTCGACCGTTCCGAAACCGATCGACCCCGTTCCGAAACACGGGCCGTTCCGAAACGGGTTCCGGAACATGGCTCGGCAGAGGCCAAACCGTTTCGAAACGGTGCATACCGTTTCGGACGCCTGGGTTCATGCAAGGCACCCGTTCCGAAACGGTGCACACTGTTCCGAAACGCCTGCACAGATTGCAGCAAATTGGCATTCCAAAACATGCAATAGACCATTCAAACATGCTCCAAATGTCACCAAACTTTACCAGCATGCAATTAAACATATTTAAGACTTGTAGGCATCATCACAACATCAATCTAACATCATATGCAAAAAGCCCCAATTCTATAGGCATGCTTCCTACACAAGCTAGCTATTCAAACACCAAACCTCCAAAACAAGCATATAGGGTTCCAATTCAAAAACCAGCAATCTCAACAACATTCAACATACTTAGGGAGTCCCAAACACCTCCCAAAACATATACATTGGTCCCCCATTGCCAAATCACCCAAAAGCTAAAAAGTACTTATAAAACCTTCATACATTGAGCTTTACTTGAACTTGATTGCTTGCCCTTTCTTGCTGCCCCTCAAGGTACTCTAATGCTCTGCATTATTGAATTAAGAAAACGTAGAGAGCGTAAGCAAAAGCTTAATGAGGCATGCTCATTAAAAACAATTCAATAATGCAATTAAAACCATTTATAAATCATGCTTAAAATCAATCTTTGCACATGCTCAAAGCATACTTTAAAACAAGCAATCTCATGCTTCATATCATATACCAAAACAAGCATCTCATGCTTCTTACATACTTAACATGTCATATTGGCTCAAGTGACAAATTCCATTTCATAAAACAAGTTCAACAACTTTCCCAAGGACTTTTAAACACCTTGGCCCCAAGGACTTTTAAACACCTTGGCCATGGACTTTTAAACACCATGAATTAGGACCACACAAGGACTTTTAACCACCTTTGTGTCCAAAGCTTGAATCACCCCAAGGACTTTTAAACACCTTGGCCCCAAGGACTTTTAAACACCTTGGCCCCATGGACTTTTAAACACCATGGCCCCATGGACTTTTAAACACCATGGAAGGATCACCTAAGGACTTTTAACCACCTTAGTGTCCGCAACAAGAATCATCCAAGGACTTTTAACCACCTTGATGTTCTTAAGTAACAAGGCTCACTCAAGGACTTTTAACCACCTTAGTGACCTTAACATTTTCAAAACATCACTTGCCAGTATACATCATTTTCATCATTTAATCCACTGTTATAAAGCATTAAACCAAGCCATTTTCATCATGCATTTCAAAGCATCAAACCACATTATTCCAATGTATAAAAACAAGGTACTCCTACCTAGAGTTACCTTCAACATATGGCTTACATCATCAGCAAAATCCATGCTAAAACATGCTTTCAAAACAGTAATTAAAACATGCAAACCATCATTTTGCAACACATCAAAGTCATGGCCACCACTAGAGAGAAAATCCGAAAACATACACTTGAGCTTAGTAAAGTTGTTTAGACTTAAACTAAGCTCCCAAAACCTTCAAACCTTGGTTTTAAAGCTGAAAATCCAATTTCCACAAATGCACTCACCGATTTCCACTTTGCTTCAAGCCAAAGCACCAAATCAAGCTTCCGGATCAACAATCCTTGGATCCAAAGATGCCTCCCCTGTTTCAACACATCAAAGCGGAGGATTAATGCATCATCATGCATTAATTGCTTCAATGAAAGCACCTAAACTCCCTGCTCTCATCCAACCTCCATTTTCGGCCACCAAACACAACCGAAAATGCATCCAAACCACTTCTAAACAAAGCCCAGCCATAAACCAGCAAAACCTCACTTCCATAAACATCAAAACACATCTAAAAACATCCTATTAACATCCTTATACCTCCAGCAACATCAGATCACCAAGATCACCTCAAAAACAACCTTGAAACACAAGCTAAACTTAGGAAACTCAACCTATCCGAGATTGCATTAATCAAAACTCATTTCCTTATCAAATTAGAGTTCATTTAACAACAAAAACACCTCTTAAATCACAGATTACTCAGATCTAACAAAAATCATAAAAAACCATCAAAATCTTGCATAATAAGCCAAGATCCTTAAATCAACTTAAAAGCCTTTAATTAAACATCAATTTAGGATTGAAAACTTAGGAATTTCAGTAAAGAACTGATAGTTTAGAGGAGAAGGACGTTCTTACCTCCAAACTTGTGTTTCTCCACTTTTTGCAATGAAAAACCTTGATGAATCAAGAAGCAATTGAAGAGGTTTTGAAGATGTGTTGATTAGGAATCAAAAGAGAGTTGAAAGGAGAGATTTAGGTGAGAAAATCAGAAACAATTCTCTGGAAATGTGGTGTTTGGGTTGAGAGAAAAAGAGAGAAAGAAAATTGAGAAGTTAGTTATGAAATTAGCCAAATGGCTTTTCCCTCCTTTTTGATATACTTTAAAATCAGAATTATAACTCAAAATATCTTAGAAAAATCTGGAGAAACCACTTTTGGATTAATAGCTCCTTAAAGATTCAAAGTTCCAACCCTTTATAAAACAGCCACCAAACTTGCGAAAATTACATTTTGGTCACTAGCCAAAATGTCACACTTCCAAAACTCATTTTCCAAAATTGATTTCACAGTTCACTTAATTATATTAAAAGATGATTTTAGAACATTTTTCCATATTTTTAATGCAACCCGAACTAGGCTTTCCTAATTTAACCACTTAAGATTCGAACAACACTTTGACCAACCGATCAACGCCCAAAACTCCTAAGCCCAAAACCGGGGCGTTACATGGATGGAGTTACCGGTTCACTCTTAATCACTCCACATCCAAGGCGACTTTATTCACGGTGCACCCAATCCTATAGCCGGCTAACTATATCCGATCAAAGTAATCAAGAACCACTTACATCACTTGCCAATATAACCATCTTACCACATTAACCCAATGTTTTACAAGCATAACCAAAATGCATATACCACCATTTACCATCACCAATCCACTGTTTTAAAGCATTAGACAAAGCCAATAAGCAACATGCAACACCATGCATTAATTTCACAATTCCAATGTACAAAACCATGAATCTCTTACCTCAAGCATCCATCACACATGGCTTTCAAAACCATCATTAAACCATGCTAAAATATGCTTTCAAAGCAGAGTTTAAATCATGCAAATCATATACATTGCATCCAACAATCACAAGTGCTTTACAAACCAATTCATACACAAACCAAAAGAGAAATTCCATTTACTTACTCTTGAGCTTAGCTAAGTTGTTTAGACTTAAACTAAGCTCCCAAAATCTTCAAACCTTGATTTTAAAGCTGAAAACCCAACTTCACTCACCGATACACAAAACAAGGCTAGCCAACAAGCCTTCCAAGCATCCGAAACCTTCCACACCACCTCTAAAGCTAACGTATCAATCTCCCTTGTTTCAAGCACACAACAACAGAGGATTAATGCATCATTATGCATTAAAAACACCAGCAACACAACTAAACTCGCTGCTCTTAGCAAATCCAACATTTCGGCTACCAAACACAACCGAAATCACCTCCAAACACTTCCAAAACCTAACCCAGCCAAGATCCATCACTTCTAACCATTTATAAACATCAATTAACATCCAAAATGATCCCAAACACGTCCTTATACCTCCAGCAACAACATATCATCAAAAACACTCCAAAAACAACCAAAAACTCAAGCAAAACTTAGGAAATTCAACCTATTCGGAATTGCATTGATTAAACCTCAATTCCTTATCATAACATCAAAAACACACCTCAAATCACTGCTTTAACAGATCAAACGAAAATTCATCAAAATCACCAAATCTTGCATTTAAAGCCAAGATCCATTACACAACTTTAAAACCACTTATAAATCATCAATTAAGGATTGAGAACTTAGGAATTTCAGTAAAGAACTGAGAGTTTAGAGGAGAAGGACGTTCTTACCTCCAAACTTGAGTTTCTCCCTTTTTAGAACCAAAATCTTGAAAATCCAATTAGCAATTGGTGAGGTTTTGTTGATGAGATGATTAGGAATCCAAAGAGAAATGAAAAGAGATGTTTAGGTGTCAAAATCAGAAGAAAAACTCTGGAGGAAAGGTGTTTGGGTTGAGAGAAAATGAGAGAAAAGGAAAATTGGAAAAATTAGTTGAAAATGCTAAAATATCTTTCCCTCCTTTTTAACTTTATTTTAAACCATTAATAAATCATTTAATATCTTAGAAAAATCTGGAGAAACTCCCATTGGGTAAATAGCTCCTTAAAGATTCAAAGTTTCAATCCTTTCTAAAACAGTCACACAGTTTTCAAAAATTACATTTGGTCACTAGCCAAAATGTCACCCTTCCAAACCTCATTTTGTAAAATTGATTTCACAGTTCACTTATATATATTAAAAAAGGATTTTAGGACATTTTTCCATATTTTTAATGCAACCCGAACTAGGCTTTCCTAATTTCACCTTTTATATTCGAACAACACTTTGACCGAACCGGTCCAAGCCCAAAACTTCTAAGCCCAAAAATTGGGGTGTTACAACTCTCCCCCTCTTAGGAAATTTCATCCTCGAAATTTCAACCGGCGGAAGAACACAACCAAACTCCTCAAAACAACCCACAAAGCAACACAAGAGACTTAACCACTACTGAACACTCTCCAGACCAAAACTCCATCAAACCCAACACCACCACATTCTGTTCACAAATTCCAGAACACTCAAATGTTAACCACATCTTAACCTTTCGCACTTCCGAACTGCACACAGCCCCAACAACAACCTGAAGAACCTCCAACTTTTACAGCATATAACACCTTATCTCAAAATCCCTCAAGAATCGTACACACGGTGTCACCAACCAATCCAGTTCATCCACCATGTGACCTACAACCTTCACTGCTTCCAAAACTCCTTGCAAAATCTACTCAACCTCTTTCAGAGATTTCACAACAAGCAAAACTCTTAGGCAACAACTGCTTACCCAAACCTCTCAACGTATTGCTGTCCCTACTTCACATCCACCGCTATCTTTACCATATCGACTCACCAGAACTGCTCACTCATCGACAGATAACCACGTCACCAACCCCAACCTTGACTTCGCCAACCGTTCCACACACTACCAGCTGACCTCAGAAAGAATTTACTTATTCACAACCAGCCAACCACCTTTTACAAGAACCCATCCAACCAACAATGGCCCTCGATCATACATTGCCCTTCCACCTCAAGATTTGACTACAACACTAGCCTTACCAGGACACTGCCCACTCTACACACCCATACCCATTAAGATTACAAAACTTCTATTCTCCCAGACTAACCCTTTTTCTACAACCTTAAACACAACACCAATGCCAAGTTACCTCAGCACCTAGGGCACACATCCACTATCTTAACACCAAGAAACCACCTCTTCTACTAGCTATTCAAAACCACTAACATGCTATACTGCACGCACTATTACCAACAGCTCGCATAAAACCCTCCATTACCTCTAACATTCCTCTAGCACCAAAACAACCTCTAAAAACCCATCATCCAAACTAACCCTATCACAACACTAACAGACTCGATTAGTTATTAGAGAGTGTGAACGTTCGTATGCATGGTCACCAATATGCCCTATCAATGCTTGATGTACATGTATGCAAAACCTCTAATGTCATGCCACATGAATGCATGGACCAGTACATATATAACATAATATGTAACAGATGATTTTAACTGTGCATGTATGTCAGTTCACACCCACCAATAACATCCTCAGAGTCCATCTAAGAACAACCTCCTACCCCACTTTCAACTTGTCCAACTCCATCATTCTAGCAACCATTATCCACAATATACTCACTACAGCACTCTTCACACTAAAGTTGTTTTCAAAACAACAACAACTACTACCCCAAACATACTAGCAACAAGATCATACTCACTAGGCAAGGGAAGCCAACAGAAACCAAACTAAGATAACTAGGCAAAGGTTACTTAACAAGGTTACCTGTAAACACCTCACTGCCCTGGAGCTTCCACAGACGAGCTCTCTTCCTCATAGAACCACCACCCTCCAGCCGCACCACTGCAGCATCAGCTAACACACTAAGGTCACCACCATCTCCTTGCGGTAAAGAACCCTGGCTATCCTGAGCCAACTTCAAACAACTACGTCTCGTATGTCCAGCAGACCCACATTTCCAACAGATTTCATTTCCCAAACTCTTCACAACTTTCTGCTCTTCCTGCCTCATTCGAACCTTGCCTCGGCCGTGCCCACGACCCTTCAGAGACCTTTCTGCTACCACTGAAGCTGATTTTACCACATGAGGAAAATCTCGCTTCACATGCCCCTTAGAACCACAGTTCCAACACGCACCTGCGCCCCAACAACCTCCCACATGGCGCCTTTTACAAAGGTCACACACCTGTAGCTGAGCTTCCACTCCACCCACAACTTCCTTGCTTAAACCTCCACCACCTTCACAAACAGAAACCACACCCTCACATTGCTGAACCCTTGGAAATTTCTCTCCAAGATACCTTTCATAAAAGGCAGACACGAAGAAGTCCCAATCAATGTCGTGGATGTGCGATGCCACCGCCACCGATGTCCACCAGGCACAAGCATCCTCCAGCATCAATGAAACAACACTTCCCAACTTACAAGCACAATCACAACCTTCCTGGTCCAGAATCAGAATTACACTGGCCAACCAGGCCTCAAACGTCTCAGGTGTCGAACCATGATACTCCACAGCACCCAAATCCAATAAACGTTGTTTCGGCAAACCCACACATCCCACAGCGAGCACGTCTACAGACTTTACTTTTACCACAGCCCGAGATGTTCCCAACACCTCTTGAGCAACAGGTGATGAACTCTTCATCGCAGAACCAGCTTCTTTCTCCTACCCTACTACCTCAACTCCAGGCACAGAAGACGGAGACGAAACACTTCCATTAAAAGGTGAATTCCACGCCTTAACAACCTGCCCTAAAGCAGCAACCATTTCACCCAACTGCCATTCTTTCATCAATTTCACCATGCTATTAACAGCAAACAATCACAACAAAACAAACAAATCGATTAGACCAGCTTTAAGCAAGGATTCAAACTCCCACTCCAAAATAACACAATAGCTATAATAATAAGGCAATGGGTATCCCGAATCCTCCCCTTACTCATGACATAACAGTCAATAAACATGGATATCACAACATCAAGCATATCAAACAACATATTCAATCATGCTTTCATCAAACAACATCCACTCGTATCAGTATATTATCATCAATACCATACCCATTACACTTTCATCATTCATAGCAACCAGCTCATAACACCAACACAACATCAGCACAACCCACATGAGCTCAACAAAGATTCATAATCAAAAGCATGCTAAAACATCAATAGTTTACTCAAAAACACGCATTTCAACCAGCTTCCAACCACACATCAGAACAAACATCAAACACATAATACAACAACTCACCATTTCCCAAAGCATTCGCAACTCGGCTCTGATACCACCAAATGTAACCCCCTTAACCCGGCCCAGACGGTTGACCCGAATTAAGAAAGTCACACGGGGAAAATCAAAGTCAACCCAAAAGTCAACCTTGATTAACGACCCTTTTTTTCTTTTTAAACTTGTCTAGATGCATATTAACCCTAGATATGATCATTCAAACAGCATGCTCAAAGATCATAAACATCAGAGATCAAACAGGGACCCAATTGAACAATTTACAACATTAGGGACCAAATTGTAAATTCTGCAAATTAAAAGGTCTTAACCCAAATTAAAGTTACCAACCTGTAATTAGTCAAGTTTCATGCTTCTCTGCAAATTTTCAGCTCAAACGGACTTCTCAAACTCATACAATTGCACATACAAGTTTCAGGACCAAAACGCATACATTTCAAAACATATAACTGCCAATGTCAGCCCCCAACGGTCAGGTGTTCCGAAACAGGGAGAACCTGTTTCGAAACACGGGACCGTTCCGCAACGGGTTCCGAAACGAGGGCTGGCAGAGGACTTTTCGTTTCGGAACGATGTCTTTCGTTTCGGACGCCTGGGCTACTGCAGGGCACCCGTTTCGAAACGGTAGCTCCCGTTCCGATACGGCCTGCACAGAATGCAGAAAAATGCTTGCTTAAACACACAATTGATCAACCATACATGCTCCAAATGCTACCAAACTTTACCAGCAAGACATTCAACAAGTAAGGAACATAAATGCATCATCCAAACAACATCATAGCATCAAATATGAAAAGCCCCAAATCTATAGGCATACTTCCTACTTAGCAAACCAATCAAGCATTAAATCTCCAAATCAACCACATAATGGCCAATTACATGTTCCAACATATCAACAACATAAAACCATTCTTGTCCAAACATACAAAAACTCATAACCATCAACATAAGAGATTCTTCCCCCATTGCCTTTATTAACTATAGCTATTAACCGAGACATACATCTCAAGTGGAGCTTCCCTTGAATCCCTTGCTTCCCGCTGATCCAACTTCAAGAATATGCATTGATGGACAAAAAGGAGCGTAAGCACATAATGCTTAGTGAGGAATGCTCAAAACCAAAGCACCATCAATGCAGCGAATCATAAGACCACTTTTAAAAGCAACTCAATTCGATAAAGCCAAGCATTGCTTGAAAACCCTTTTCAACAACATGCTTAAAATCATGCATTGCTCAAACTTGAAAACCAACCCTTATCTTAGAAAGCTAGGTAAACCCTTTTCAAAACATAAACTTGCAAAAACATCAATTTAACCATTCTATGCATAAGCACCAAAGGCAAAGTTAAATTCAAAACCTTGGAAAACACTTCCACCTCACATCATACCTTTCTCATACTCGATTATCATTTCAAGCAAGAAACCTTTTAAAGTCATTTACTCAATCAATCCAACACATGCATTAAATAAATGCACATATGAACCACATCATCAACATTTGCATCATATGCCTTTTAAAACAAGTCTTATCAAGACTTCAATGCACTAAAGAGATTTCATGTACACATGCATCATTCTCAATAGATAACCAACACTTGTTCAAACTTAACAAGCAAACATGAATTCTTAATACATTATACACTTCTCATGCAACCATGCATCATTCCAAGCATCTCATGCTTCGTTAATAATCAAGAACATCATATTGGCTTCCAAGTGATAAACCAAATCCACTTTTCGACACAATATCCAATCGGATACGCGGATCACAAGCGTTGTCCCTACGCTTCATACACACTACCGATCCAAGGTCCCCAAATGGAATTTTAATCACCATTTGACCTTACCATTCACAAGGTTCCCATATATGGACTTTTAATCACCATATAACCTTAACATTCACAAGGTTCCCATATATGGACTTTTAATCACCATATAACCTTAACATTCACAAGGTTCCCATATATGGACTTTTAATCACCATATAACCTTAACATTCACAAGGTTCCCATATATGGACTTTTAATCACCATATAACCTTAACATTCACAAGGTTCCCATATATGGACTTTTAATCACCATATAACCTTAACATTCACCGATTGGTAGTTGTATAACATCACTAACGAGATCCGGGACACCCTACACAAGATCCACACATGGACTTTACACCACCATTGAGATCTTAACAAGCACAAGGTCCACCAATGGAATTTTAACCACCATTATTACCTTTGCTTACCCAAGGTCCTCGAATGGGATTCCAATCACCATTATGACCTTAACCATCTCGTTAGGATACTTGGATGGAGTTACCGGTTCACTCTTAATCACTCCTCATCCAAGGCGACTTTATTCACGGTGCACCCAATCCTATAGCCGGCTAACTATATCCGATCAAAGTAATCAAGAACCACTTACATCACTTGCCAATATAACCATCTTACCACATTAACCCAATGTTTTACAAGCATAACCAAAATGCATATACCACCATTTACCATCACCAATCCACTGTTTTAAAGCATTAGACAAAGCCAATAAGCAACATGCAACACCATGCATTAATTTCACAATTCCAATGTACAAAACCATGAATCTCTTACCTCAAGCATCCATCACACATGGCTTTCAAAACCAACATTAAACCATGCTAAAATATGCTTTCAAAGCAGAGTTTAAATCATGCAAATCACATACATTGCATCCAACAATCACAAGTGCTTTACAAACCAATTCATACACAAACCAAAAGAGAAATTCCATTTACTTACTCTTGAGCTTAGCTAAGTTGTTTAGACTTAAACTAAGCTCCCAAAATCTTCAAACCTTGATTTTAAAGCTGAAAACCCAACTTCACTCACCGATACACAAAACAAGGCTAGCCAACAAGCCTTCCAAGCATCCAAAACCTTCCACACCACCTCTAAAGCTCACGTATCAATCTCCCCTGTTTCAAGCACACAACAACAGAGGATTAATGCATCATTATGCATTAAAAACACCAGCAACACAACTAAACTCGCTGCTCTTAGCAAATCCAACATTTCGGCTACCAAACACAACCGAAATCACCTCCAAACACTTCCAAAACTTAACCCAGCCAAGATCCATCACTTCTAACCATTTATAAACATCAATTAACATCCAAAATGATCCCAAACACGTCCTTATACCTCCAGCAACAACAGATCATCAAAAACACTCCAAAAACAACCAAAAACTCAAGCAAAACTTAGGAAATTCAACCTATTCGGAATTGCATTGATTAAACCTCAATTCCTTATCAAATTAACATTCATTTAACATCAAAAACACACCTCAAATCACTGCTTTAACATATCAAACGAAAATTCATCAAAATCACCAAATCTTGCATTTAAAGCCAAGATCCATTACACAACTTTAAAACCACTTATAAATCATCAATTAAGGATTGAGAACTTAGGAATTTCAGTAAAGAACTGAGAGTTTAGAGGAGAAGGACGTTCTTACCTCCAAACTTGAGTTTCTCCCTTTTTAGAACCAAAATCTTGAAAATCCAATTAGCAATTGGTGAGGTTTTGTTGATGAGATGATTAGGAATCCAAAGAGAATTGAAAAGAGATGTTTAGGTGTCAAAATCAGAAGAAAAACTCTAGAGGAAAGGTGTTTGGGTTGAGAGAAAATGAGAGAAAAGGAAAATTGGAAAAGTTAGTTGAAAATGCTAAAATATCTTTCCCTCCTTTTTAACTTTATTTTAAACCATTAATAAATCATTTAATATCTTAGAAAAATCTGGAGAAACTCCCATTGGGTAAATAGCTCCTTAAAGATTCAAAGTTTCAATCCTTTCTAAAACAGTCATGCAGTTTTCAAAAATTACATTTTGGTCACTAGCCAAAATGTCACCCTTCCAAACCTCATTTTGTAAAATTGACTTCACAGTTCACTTATATATATTAAAAGAGGATTTTAGGACATTTTTCCATATTTTTAATGCAACCCGAACTAGGCTTTCCTAATTTCACCTTTTATATTCGAACAGCACTTTGACCGAACCGGTCCAAGCCCAAAACTTCTAAGCCCAAAAATTGGGGTGTTACATTTTCGGATACCGAGGTTAACTAATACCTCTCTTGAGGTTGAGTTTTAGGTTCGGTTACCATGCTTAATCATTGGGCCATATGGATGACAAGAATATACATGCATGCCATAAAAGCACCCAAAATAGACATATAAAGGAAGGCCCACATTGATAAAAGATTAAGCCCACACATACTTAACCAAATTAGCTCCTAATGCCCAAAGGCCCAAAATTTACATATCGAAATTACCCGCTAGTTAATTAGATTAATTCATTCTAGCATATAAAATTAATGGATCAAGGTTCATGATCCCACCCATATATTTGATTCAATATTATTAAAATCTAACCAACATAAGTATTTTGACCACATACGAGCAAAACATATTTATACCAAAACAAGTCATGCGGGACCCACCACAAAAAATAACGGATAAGCATATACATTCGATTCATTATGCCATTATTAACACATGACAAAAACATACAATTTCATATAAAAAAGCATTAAAGCATTAAATTATATTGCATTCAAATGGTGACTGAAATGAAATGAATGTAAAAACAGAGGCTAAATCAGAAAAACCAAAAGACTCTAAACTGTAAGGACCCTATTGAACACGGGGAAAAGGGGAAAGGACCGAGTACGTAAATAACCCCTAAAAACTCGATCTAAGACTGGAACACGAACCGACTCAAAACCTCGGGGAGCTAAGACGTGATTTACCCTTGCGGAAGCACTTAAGATGCTATTTGCTAGACGCGGAGGGACTAGACGTGCTATTGACCCAAATTTAAAACCTAAAAAATCTATAAACCCCCTAAATGTAACAGACACCCCTTTTGCCACCTGATGAAACCTTAGACGCCTCAAAGAAAAAAACAAACTCTCTCTCGACCTCGGACGCCGGCAGGTGCTAGTCACCGTCCGTCGGACCCTAGACTCACCCCGACTAGCCAAACAGACCCCAAACAACCTAAACGCTACACTATCCTAACTGAAACTAAAGACTCTTCCCTTACACAGCCAGAAAAACGAAAACCCTAAAACCCTTCTCACTATTTTTTTTGGAAAACCTATTCACAAAAGAGAAAAGGGGTTTCAAGCCCCTTCCTCGGCTCACCCTTCGAAGCCGCAGAACGGCCGGGATTATCGTTGTGAGAAGATGGGCACCGATTCGAGAAGACGAGAATCGGAAGAGGTAAAAAGAAAAAAACCTTTATGCTTTCGATTCTATTATATTTTTTTACATGCGATGTTGGTGAAAAAATGGAATACCTGAAAGTCTGGTGTGTATTTCTTTCCGTGTATTCTTGAGGGAGAGCACGGATCCCTTTACAGTGGTTTGTCGATTCGGCTTTTTAGCCGGAATTTCGACTGATTTTTTACATATTGTTTATATGACCGAAAATACTCATTGGTTCGTATCACTGATTTGGCCGGATTCATGTGTGATTTCTGCCATTCTCTGCCATTCCGTTGCCTATTTCGTTTTTTCCTTTTTTCTTTCTGCTTTTGTTTTTTCTGCATCTGGCATAGCTAATCCTTTTTTTCTCTTGCATGGCTCGTACGACGGTCGACGTGGCCACTGGATCGGTCGTTGGATCGGACGAGGATGACGTGGCGAGCCCTCGAGAGCATCCGAAAGGTCGGGCGTGGGCTACACACGTGTGTGTGGTAACCCCAAACGTCGCGCGTGGAGGTGCTGGGAAGCAGAGGGGTCTCGCGTGTGAAGTCACTTCCCATCCGAGCCGTTGGATCGTGCTTGATCCAACGGTTTGGAGTTGAGCAGCGCATCACCATCTGATGGGGATCTAGGGCTTCCACGAGCGAAAGGATCTGGGCCGTCTGATGTCCCTCTGATCCAATGGCCCAGATTGGTGCGGCGCTGAACCATCTAATATAGTCTCCTAGTGTTTTTCTATCTTCACATCTGGGCCATTGATCTCGTGCCAGGATCCAACGGCCGGATCTGGGGGCGGCTGCAATCACACAAGGGAGCTGTTAGGGTTTTTTTATCAGATTAGGGCTTATTTTGTTTTGGGCCGAACATGCCTTGTATCAATTGTAATGGACTGTAGATGGACTTTAATATACAATTTGGGCTTATGTGTGATTATATTATTTCTTTTTTTGTCTTTTATTCTAATTATAATAATACTATAGTATCTAACCGGTAATAATAACAACATAAAACAACATTAATAATATATAAGACAATAGTAGAAATAATAACAAAACAAATAAGAATATGTGATGATAATATGACAAGGATGATAACAAATGTGGTAATAAAGTTAATAAATATGACCAAAAGTGACAAGAAGCATAACAACCATAGTATATAGTATACGAATAACATTAATAATAATGGAAGGACTAATGATAATAGCTGAAAATATTTACACTAATAATTCAATATCCAGGTGTTAATTAAACCAAGCCCAGCATGCATGGACAAAGCCCAAGTGGATAAAGCCCAATATGAATAAAGCCCAATATGAATATACAAGACCCAATCTTATTTAAGAAGATTTAAGGGCTAATCAGCCCGAAAAAAATTAGTGATTACAGTTGCCCCTCTTTGCTTGTGCTTGTGAAACAAGAGCAAAGCAAAGACCGCAAGCACTAATTTTTTCCAACTTCCCTGTTTGGGCGGTTTGCTCCTCCGAAGCAGCAGGAACATTGTGGGTGTCGTCGGCATGTCCTTCCTGAATGGTCAAAGGACAAAGTCGATTCATTCTTCCTACGCGGTACAGAATGAACTTCAAATTGCGTGCTTTCCCGGAGCGACAAAAGCAAACTGGACAGGCCTTCTTTCTCTTCTGTCCAGGGATCCTTGAACTCTTTTGCTCTCAGATCAGGATGCAGCGAGTATAAAATTTTTCGCTTGAAACTACATTTGTTCCTCCGAAGCGGCATGAACAATGTGGGTCGTTGGCATGTCCTCCCTGAACGGTCAAAGGACAAAGTCGATTCATTCTTCCTACGCGGTATAGAATGAACTTCAAATTGCGTGCTTTCCCAGAGCGGCGAAAGAAAACTGGACATGCCTTCTGGCTCTTCTGTCCAGGGATCCTTGAACTGTTTTGCTCTCAGATCAGGATGCGGCGAGTATGAAATTTTTCGCCTGAAACTACATTTGTTCCTCCGAAGCGGCAGGAACAATGCGGGTCGTTGGCATGTCCTCCCTGAACGGTCAAAGGACAAAGTCGATTCATTCTTCCTACGCGGTACAGAATGAACTTCAAATTGCGTGCTTTCTCGGAGCGGCGAAAGCAAACTGGGCAAGCCTTCTGGCTCTTCTGTCCAGGGATCCTTGAACTCTTTTGCTCTCAGATCATGATGCGGCGAGTATGAATTTTTTCGCCTGAAACTACATTTGCTTCTTTTTGACGGCAAAATGCCTCGGTGTACCCTTAAAGAAAAATGTCATGATGCTATGTGTTAGTATGAACCTATCACATGTATGCCTATGATGATGCATGAATGAATATGTCTCAACATTCTATTGCCGATCTCTTCTTGATCTTTGCTTTATCTTCAACACCGATGTTTGTCTCACACTCGGGTCTAACCATTAGTTCTTCTGGGAAGCCCTTTTTTGCGGATTCCAGTCTCAGGTTTTTCTATCCCAAAGCGCCTTTTCAGGTTTTCACTTTGGTATTTATCTTTTTATGAAGCGCCCTTCTGGGTTTTCACTCCATTTCTTTTTCTTTTTTCCTTTTCTTTTTCTTTTGTTCTTTTTCTTCTCTTTTTTTTGAAATGCCCTTTCGAGTTTTCACTCCACTTTCTATTTTGTGAAGCGTTCTTTCTGATTTTCGCTTCATTCCCGAAAGTGCCTTTTGGGTTTTCACCGTGCCTCCTCTTTTCTTTGTCCTCTTTCTTCTTTCCTTAGGCATATCTTTTTTGCCTTTTGTCGAGTTGATTTCAGATCATATTTACTGCCTCATCTCGGCGCGTCCCCTCAACGCGGTGCGCACGGTCCTTCTCGGGACATTCTCCAGCAAGATGTTTAGGTTCTGAGGGTAATTTCTGTTCCCCGATTCTCAACGTCAAAATTTCTACCTTCATGTTCTATTATAATATTTCTTAACGAAGGTCGACTTCATAGCTCAACATTTCACCGAAGACGGTCTTGATATTTCAACTAGAGGTATTAGTAATGTTTGAACCTCCAAGGGTGCCCCTCTGGGTACTGATGGCTTTACCTCGAGCCATGGTCAGTCTGCTTGTTCATTCTAATATAGGAGACTTATGAAAATGATAAAAACAAATTCATTATGTATATATATACATTTTAAAGGATCACGACAAGTGATATTTAAGAAAATCAAGTTTTGGGTCTTTGAAAAAAAGGTCGACCCGAGTGACATTTTCCGAATGTTGCAGGAATGCACATATGGAATCTTTTCTGGGCTATTAGGCTTCCGAGAGGAGCGACTCCCATTCCCAGTTTCTACCCGATTTAAAAGTGGCTCTCTTTAGCTCACTAACTCACCATGCCCCATCCTTCCCTCTTTTCTAATCTCAATCATGCATTAGAAGTGTGGCAATCCTTGAAGAAAGGTTAACCCTAATAGGCGGAATGTGATCTAATGACGAATTCATCCTTCTGCGCATGGTCCAAATGGTCTTTTATGGCATGTAATGTAGGCTAAGGCTCACATCTATGAAAGAAAGGGTAGATAGGCCCAAACAAGTGTTTAAGGGTGGTGAAACCAAGGATCAATTCTTCCAATCTGTAGTCTCAATTATGCTCCGATGACATGCTATTTCCTCTATTACTTCTTTGGATCGCTCTAGACTGCCCTTTCTTGTTGGGGTTTTCACCCTAGAGTTCATTTCCTTTTATCAAGCGTAGTTTCGGATCAAATTGCACCTTCGCATTGTATTAGTGCAGACTCTTGCTCAAAGGTGAACAATCTTTCGAGGCTCATCTAAGCAGAGATTCATTTGGATAGGGAATCCTCTTGTCCCTTTTCTTTATCCGCTTCTCTCCTTTTACAAAACTGCACTTTTCACTTTGGTGTTTTTGCTTTTGATTTCTTCAACCTTTATGTCGGTAACTTTCGACTTGATTTGGGTAGCTCTTTGAGCACCTACTTTTCTTTCGCTGTTTCCTTTTGATGTTTTTGCTGCTAAAAATGTGTTTACTGCCTCTATTCTTACTTATTGCCCTTTAATTCACAAGGCCTCATCCTCATAGCATAATTAGGGTCCACTGTCATTTACTTGTCCATAGACTTCTATCTCATTTGCCCCCGGCGTAGGGGTGATCCTTGGTTTGGGTTTAATCAAAAGAAAAAAAAAGTTTAAAAGGCTCAAACGGGGACAACAATGGGTATATTTTCTATTTCTTTTTCTATGTGAATGGAATTGAAGGAATGCCAAATGTTCTCCCATACACGGATATCAAAAATTGGTCTTCAGGTGGTAGAAGTTTAAAGGTTATCATTTCATTCAAGAACCTTAGACAACAATGACGGAGAGGAAGATTCACTCAATGGGAGTGACCCATTATTTCTAAACACTCATTGTCACCGCTCCCTTGGCCTAAGTAGAACAGATGGTGCTTCCATTTGTACCATTCCCACAACATTCGATTTTTTCTTTTCAAAGTATTAAGGTCATTTTTATAAAAATATATACATGTATGTTTTTAATAGAAAAACAATAGGGTTATAATCATAAAGAACAAATGAAGTGTCTAAAAGGAATTAAAGAATATAAAATGCTTGCAAAAGTCTCCTTCATTGAAAATAAAACAAACGAACATCACAAAAGCCCTTACAAAATATGCTAGCTATCATGGGCCAATAGTACAAATTTAAACATGCACATTAAAGAGGAAAAGATATGACAACAAAAGGTAGGATGTAACAGAAATTCCCCACCACCACGACACCGAACCCGACTTTTCGCACTCGACCTTCCTACTTAAACTTAGGTTTTCCATTCTCGAAGGAGAGCACTCTATTCTCAAAAAGCTTGTGGATCCTGCGCTTTAGAAACGCGCATTCTTCCGTTGTGTGGCTGAAATCCCCGGAATGATATTCACACGGAATCCTGGCACCAAACACATTGGTATTAAAATAATTGTACCGCTTCGGGGGTGGTGGCCTCAGGAGCTTGTTCTGAATCAGCAGAGGTAACAACTCAGAATTGGTCATCGGGAAACACGCCTTCGTCTTCTTGTCAACCTCTCCTACAACGTGCTCTTTAGCTTTACTTTTTCCCCTTTCCTTAGATAAGGCTCACATTCTTCAATTTTATCGGGGTCAATCACTTTAGTGGGCTCCTTTGGAAATTCTTTCGATCCCTTAAGCAGGCCCGACCCTTCCGTATCATGATCAGGACAGCCACTGTTGTTCGTAGATTTCGTCGATGCCTGTGACTTTTCCTTATCCACCTTTTTCACCACAGCAACTTGATCTCCTCCCAGCTTCACCTCATTATCCGTAGTTGGAAACCTGATTATCAAACTCGGGCTTTTTGTCTCAAATTTGAACACCCCAAGGTTTAGGAGAACCTAAACTTTGCGCTTAAAGCTCGTGCATTTCTCAATCGAGTGCCCCTGAATTCCGGCGTGGTAATCACAATGCTCTTCCCAATTGAACCAACTGGGATACGGAGGTGACGAGGTTTTAACAAAGCAAGGTGCCACCACTCGAGCATGCATCAGTTTTGAGTACAACTCTTGGTAAGTGAAAGGGCTGGGGGTGAACTGATCATTCCCTTTCTCAATCCCTTTCATCTTCTTTGAACTTTGAGGACTCCCGACCATAGTTCAAGGTTGCGAGGTCGTAACGTTCTTCGGGGCTTCTTGGTAGTTTTGTCGTTCTTGAGCTGATTCTTCCTTCGTTGGAGAAGACAAGCTTCTCCTAAGAGAATCTTCGATCTTATCTAACGCCAACTCAATGGGGAATTCTGAAGTAGTGCGGTTCACCTCATACTGGCTGATGATGGCCTGGTCCTCTTTAGACAAAGCTTCTCTCGTCCCAATGTCATGGCCCACATTCTCACGGGGGTTTCCCCTCACGCCGCTTCATTCGGTCACCACGGCTATCATAACCCTCAATACACTGATTTGCCCCATCGTTTCATCTTGAAACGTCTTCACATACGCGATCGTCTCTTTCTGATTTCTAACCAACTGCTCGTGAAGCTGTTCAAGCATGTCCACCCTTGCTAATAGGTCATTCATACTTCCAACGCTATACTGGCTGAAAACCGTTCCTCTGTCTATTTTCTCTCTCTTTTTCTCTGACATGAGTGTTTTCCCCCAATTAGTAATGATTAAATGCATTAAGAAAGTTTCAAATATGGATGTATTATGGACTCGAATCAACATGTGCATGATCATGAGATGGGTGCATGGCTGACAATTCAAATGTTGCTCTAGAATGATATATGCTACAATTGTTACAGATGTATGCAAGTCAAAAGTGGTATAATGTATGTATGTATGAATATGAAGAGCAACATTGGGTTTGGCAAATATCCTCCTCAAATAGCTCATATTTAGTGGAATATTGTTTGGTTACAATTTCTAGGAAGTCAATTACATCAAAAGTCCTAAATTGACACTACTAAAAGTCTAGCTTCTCCTTCTTTCTTCTAATCCTTCTTTTCCATGAACTGATCTAGCTTGGCACCCAAGTCCACAATCTCTCTGAGGATCCACACGACTGTCTCCCCCGCCTTGTTTGAGTCATCTACCTTGTCATGAAGCTCGACAGCATCTTCAGCTAGAAACTGCACCTTCCCGGCGATGTAGCGTACATGAGCATCCCATCGAGCCAACTCTTGTTCTTGCCTCCAAATAGTGTAGGAGGCAAAGTATAACTATTCTAGAGTTGGTACCGGGCGCACTTGGATTGCCCCTCTCATGCTCTCGATGCGGTCCTTTAACTCTTGCACCTTGGTCTCTAACTCGTCGATGCGATCTCTCAAGGTTTGGTTTTCCGACTCACTTTCTCTGAGCTTGCTAGTAGATCCCTTGTGTTTGAAGAGGTATCTTTCAAGATTCTTCACCTTGTCCTTCAAGGTCCCGTTCTCATTCATCTCTCTTTCGAGCTATGTGGAATATTCGGTGCGAAGACCCTTCATTTCCTGAGTTAATGCGAGTGCCCGATCCTTAAACTCATGGTACCCTCTCTTGTAGTTTTCTGCCCTTGTTCTTTCTTCCTTGAGTAGGAGTTCGTCCCCCTGACTCGCTCCTCCTTCACTAACTCTTTTACCTTTACTCATCCTTTGTAATTTTTGTATCTCTTCCTTCTCCATTCCTAGCTCGAGCTGCAATTCATCATTTTTCTTTTGTAGTGCCTTAAGGTTCCCTACGTATCGTACCTTCTCAAGTTCAAAATCGAACTTCTCCCTACTTGCCTTTTCTTTAAGCCTTGCATACTCCTTCCGCTCCTCTTCTAGCTGTTCTCTCATCAAATCCGCTTCAGTGGGAAGTGATGCTAACCTTTCCCTCATGACTCTCCTCTTATCCGAGTTCAACTGAGGAACATTATCGTCGATGCGATTAAACCTCCATACTTCGTATTCCGGAGTGACCATATAAGGGGCATTCAAGATCCTTACTCGTCTGGCATTATTCCATGCTGAAGATGTGGCATACACCTTTCCCTTATAGCCTTTTTCTTTCTGATAATCTACATGGAAGCCATTCAAACCCTCGGTGGCTAGTACAAATTGCTTTGACCCGTACTGTCTTAGGACCATCAATGGTGCATAGGCCGTGTGTCCCCATAGTCCTAACAAAGGCACCCATGAGTACATTCCGCATCTATATCGAATGTTTCTAGCTAACAACCACAGGGTTTTCCAAACTACATCTTCGACGTTCAAATTCTGAAGCATATCGAACCAAACTTCTGTGGTCTGCTTAGCAAGCCAATTCCCTTTCTTCAAAAACTTTTCCAAAGCCGAGAACTTACTATCGTAGACTGGTCTTGAGAAACTGACATCTGTCCAGAAATGACTGTAGAACCATACCGTCAGGAGTTGAGGACATCCCAAGAAGCGACCACCCCCGTGCTTCCTACAGAATCTCAAAGATTGGAAAGTTTCTAACAGAATGACTGGAGCTGGATTACCTCCCTCGGCCAACTTGTCGAACAAATCTAACACCGCCGGATGTATGAAGCCTAAGGCTTTAGGAAAGATGACCAACCCATAAATTACCAATGCGAATAAGTTCCACTGAACCGTTCCAGCCGGGAGTACTGATGCTAAGGCCAAGATTCCTTCAACCTTCAAGTATTCCTTGTTGTTCCACGTCCCAATCTGTTGGTCTACCCATGATGTCAAAGTACCGGAGAGCTTTCCAAGCTTTGCTCGGAATGATTTGTACTTACTATTCTTCGAATAAACACGATCATCTTTTACCTTCTTGCAATTAATAAGGTCTTGGTACTCCTCAACAGTAGGTGTTAAGTCTAGATCTCCGATCGTGAAACAACTGTATGCGGGGTTCCAGAATCCAACCAAGGCTTGAAGCAATGCCTGATCAACCTGGACGTATAATAGATATGCTATGTCCCCAAACTCATTTCTGAAAGCAGTCCTGGCTTCAGAATCCCAACTGTTCCATACTCGCTTCAATCCGGACACGTCGTTGATTTCTATGTTCATGAAAGTTTGGTTCGCCATCTCTGACCTGAACTCGATCGTAATATTATCGCCCTTATGTTGTCACTCTCCTTCTGACCAAACTTGAACTTCCGAATTCTTCTCATCCATGCTCCTTACAATTTCCCCCATAACTCTCGCCTTCAATTTAGACTATCCCCAAACCAACGTGCTCTTTAAAACACGATGATATGCAAAATAAGAGAAAAAAGGGGGGAAGAAAAACAAATGTGTTAGTCACATGATAAACATAAATTATAAGGAAAGCAAAGAAAATCAAGCATTAAAGATAATGAAGCATGGAATAAAATAGATAGCAAAAAGAAGCCTAGACACTCTAAATTCTAGGGTTATCCACATGGCTCTAACGGGGTGGGATTCTTATGTTCTCACGCATGAGTTCGGTTCTAATAAAGGGTACCCGAACCTATCTTACCACTTATTGAGGCAATAAGAACCCCAATTCTGGCCCACTACAGGCTTGCGAACTGATTTCGGCTCGAGGGAAAGCACGACCTAATGACGTGGAGGGCTGCTCACGTGTCAAAAGGCGTGGATTCTGAAAGTGAATTACCGACCCGTAGAGGGATGCTCACGTGGGTATAGGCGTTTTACTTTCACTTAGAAAAGGGTAGCTTGGGTATTGAGCTTAATGAACATGGTGCAACACATGTCAGTGATTTCCTTAATAATTAAATGGAAAATTAATTCGAAATGCAACAAATCTTCAAAGCCCGTTTAATTTAAATCATATTTTCAAGGAAGAATAAACTTATTAAATTCACTTTAGATTTTAAATACTTTCCATCGACTAAAAGCAACAAGTGTTTTATTAGCTTAACTCTCTTTTTTGTTTTGTAAAAACAAAATTTTAGTCCCCACCGGAGTCGCCAAACTGTGATAAGTTTTTTTTTTTGTGTCGAGGAAACCGACTAACTAGGCTGTGGCCTTATCACTATTTTCTTCTTGAAAAGGGGTTTTAATTAAAAATGGGGAAATCCACATTTTGGAAAAATGTAAAAATTGGAGTCGCCACCGGCCACTGAGGTAGGCCGGACACCACAAAACCAGAGGATTTTAGGACATTTTCTTCACTAGCCAAAATGTCACCCTTCCAAACCTCATTTTGTAAAATTGACTTCACAGTTCACTTATATATATTAAAAGAGGATTTTAGGACATTTTTCCATATTTTTAATGCAACCCGAACTAGGCTTTCCTAATTTCACCTTTTATATTCGAACAGCACTTTGACCGAACCGGTCCAAGCCCAAAACTTCTAAGCCCAAAAATTGGGGTGTTACATTTTCGGATACCGAGGTTAACTAATACCTCTCTTGAGGTTGGGTTTTAGGTTCGGTTACCATGCTTAATCATTGGGCCATATGGATGACAAGAATATACATGCATGCCATAAAAGCACCCAAAATAGACATATAAAGGAAGGTCCACATTGATAAAAGATTAAGCCCACACATACTTAACCAAATTAGCTCCTAATGCCCAAAGGCCCAAAATTTACATATCGAAATTACCCGCTAGTTAATTAGATTAATTCATTCTAGCATATAAAATTAATGGATCAAGGTTCATAGTCCCACCCATATATTTGATTTAATATTATCAAAATCTAACAAACATAAGCATTTTGACAACATACGAGCAAAACATATTCGATACCAAAACAAGTCATGCATGACCCACCACAAAAAACAACGGATAAGCATATACATTCGATTCATTATGCCATTATTAATACATAACAAAAACATACAATTTCATATAAAAAAGTATTAAAACATTAAATTATATTGCATCCGAATGGTGACTAAAATATAATAAATGTAAAAACAGAGGCTAAATCAGAAAAACCAAAAGATTCTAAACTGTAAGGACCCTATTGAACACGCAGAAAAAGGGAAAGGACTGAGCACGTAAATAACCCCTAATAACTCGATCTAAGACTGGAACACTAACCGACTCAAAACCTCGGGGACCTAAGACGTGATTTACCCTTGTGGAAGCCCTTAAGACGCTATTTGCTAGACGCGGAGGGACTAGACGTGCTATTGACCCAAATTTAAAACCTAAAAAATCTATAAAACCCCCCTAAACGTAACAGACACCCCTTTTGCCACCTGATGAAACCCTAGACGCCTCAAAGAAAAAAACAAACTCTCTCTCGACCTCGGACGCCGACCGGTGCTAGTCACCGTCCGGCGGACCCTACACTCACCCCGACTAGCCAAATATTCCCTAAACAACCTAAATGCTACACTATCCTAACTGAAACCAAAGACTCTTCCCTTACACACTCGGAAAAACGAAAACCCTAAAACCATTCTCACTGTTTTTTTTGGAAAACCGATTCACAAAAGAGAAAAGGGGTTTCAAGCCCCTTCTCCGACTCACCCTTCGAAGCCGCAGAACGGTCGAGATTATCGCCGTGAGAAGATGGGCACCGATTCGAGGAGACGCGAATCAGAAGAGGTAAAAAGAAAAAACCTTTATGCTTTCGATTCTATTATATTTTTTTACATGCGATGATGGTGAAAAAATGGAATACCTAAAAGTCTGGTGTGTATTTCTTTCCGTGTTTTCTTGAGGGAGAGCATAGATCCCTTTATAGTGGTTTGTCGGTTCGGCTTTATAGCCGGAATTTCGACTGATTTTTTTACATATTGTTTATATGACCGAAAATACTCATTGGTTCGTATCACTGATTTGGCCAGATTCATGTGTGATTTCTGCCATTCTCTGCCATTCCGTTGCCTATTTTGTTTTTTCCTTTTTTTCTTTTTGCTTTTGTTTTTTCAGCATCTGGCATAGCTAATCCATTTTTTCTCTTGCATGGCTCGTACGACGGTCGACGTGACCACTGGATCGGTCATTGGATCGAATGGGGATGACGTCGCGAGCCCTCGGGAGCATCCGAAAGGTCGGGCGTGGGCTACACGCGTGTGCATGGTGACCACAAACGTCGCACGTGGAGGTGCTGGGAAGCAGAGGGGTCTCGCGTGTGAAGTCACTTCCCATCCGAGCCGTTGGATCGTGCTTGATCCAACGGTTCGGAGTTGAGCGGCGCATCACCATCTGATGGGGATCTAGGTATTCCACGAGCGAAAGGATATGGGCCGTCTGATGTCCCTCTGATCCAATGGCCCAGATTGGTGTGGCGCTGAACCATCTGATGGAGTCTCCTAGGGTTTTTCTATATTCACATCTGGGCCGTTGATCTGTTACTTGGATCCAACGGCCGGATCTGAGGGCGACTGCAATCATACAAGGCAGCTGTTAGGGTTTTTTGATCAGATTACGGCTTATTTTGTTTTGGGCCGAACGAGCCTGGTATCAATTGTAATGGACTATAGATGGACTTTAAAATACAATTTGGGCTTATATTATTTAATATATCGGGCTTATGTGTGCTTATATTATTTCTTTTTTGTCTTTTATTCTAATAATAATAATAATACTATAGTATCTAACCAGTAATAATAACAACGGAAAACAACATTAATAATATATAAGATAATAGTAGAAATAATAACAAAACAAATAAGAATCTGTGATGATAATATGATAAGGATGATAACAAATGTGGTAATAAAGTTAATAAATATGACCGAAAGTGACAAGATGCATAACAACCATAGTATATAGTATACGAATAACATTAATAATAATGGAAGGACTAATGATAATAGCTGAAAATATTTACACTAATAATTCAATATCCAAGTGTTAATTAAACCAAGCCCAGCATGTATGGACAAAGCCCAAGGGGATAAAGCCCAATATGAATAAAGCACAATATGAATATACAAGACCCAATCTTATTTAAGCAGATTTAAGGACTAATCAGCCCGGACAAAATTAGTGATTACAATGATCAAGGCGAGGTTGCCTAGTTGCGTACGTTGCTTACCGAAGGCTCAATTCACATCGGTGACCAAGGCGAGGCGAATCGGTTAGTGTTTAAGCGCGTTGAGCTCTTAAAGGTTTGATTGATAGATCATAGAGGTTTAGTTGTTGGCCAAAAAGCTTAACTAAACTCAAGCATAAGTGTTCGCTATTTCGCTATTGATATCGGTTTGATATGAGCCTTTGTTTTCATGTTTTGGTTTAAAAGCATGGATTGATTACTCACTATTTTATGCATCTTTTAAATGATATGCAATGATTTATCATGTATATGAATGCTTGCGAGCATTGAGAAATGGTTCCTAAATGGAATGTGTTGTTGCCTTGGGCAATGAGTTTTACATATGGAAAATGGTTTGATAAATGCATATGGAATAATAGTAAGTATATGAATTTGGAAATGATATATATATTGGCTTTGTGATGTATGAAAAAGTATTAGATATAGTTGGCTAGCCATAGGATTAAAGTGCACTATAAAATGTAAAATTGATCGTGTGAAATTCTTCGGTTACACAATAAGGGTAGTGCTATTGTGAGGTGATAGGGGTAGTGCTATCACAATGGGATAGGGGTAGTTCTATTCTTGGCTGAAGTGAGTTATGATGGAGGTAGTACCGCCATGAAACTTGATGGGGGTAGTGCGATCAAGGAAATCTATGTATCCGAACATGTATGGATAGGGGTAGTGCTATCCATGGATGAAGGTAAGTCTATTCGGGTCACTAAAATTGCCAATATATGAGAATATTTGTGATAAATGAGATTTTAAATCGGTTTGATGCATATGGATATTATGCACGATTTTTTGTGGAAACAAATGTGAAAATGATTGGGTAGTTAAGCATGATTTGAAAGCAAAGTGGTATATGGTTTTCCAATGATTTACAAATGTATCAATGTTTTGTTTAAGAGCATCCTCACTAAGTATTTGTGCTTACGCTCTCTTTTTCCTATTGATGCAGAGTAATAGAGTTCGAGGGCAACGTTGGTTTGGCGAGGAAGGTCCAAGATTAAGACTTTTGCTTGAGTATGAAACTTGGTTTTAAATTCGGTTAATAAGACAATGTGTTACCATGTTTTGGGGATTTTGTAATTTTTCGATTTGGTTGTATTGTGAAGATTATATGATGTGGTTGATGGATTTATATGTTGTTGTTTTGTGACTTGAATGTTGGACTAGCATATATGTATTTGGTGCTTGATGGATTTCATAGAATGCATATGGGGTGGATGTGCTTATGCTTATGATATTGTGGTTCAAGCATGCTTAAGTTGTTGGTCTAATTCCTTTGTTGTGATTCCTATGCTGGAATATGCCATAAATTCCTTTTCGCACTTTGAGTTGGATGAAAATAGGAAGCATGCCTCTACAGTTTTGTTATTGTAGTGTAACCCCCTCGTCCCGGTCTGGGCCAAAGACCGAACCAAACGGGTCACACGGGGAATATTGAGGTAAACCAACAAGTTTACCCCAATAAATGACCCTATTTTTTATTTTATCTTGTCTAGATGCTCATTAATATCCTATGTGTTAAACATCGCAATGGAATAGGTTGCAACTCAAACAAACAACGATTAGGGACAAAATACATTATGCCATATCGATAAGGCTTTTATACATGAATGGATGGGGGTAGATTCTATCAAGGGCTTGACGAGTGTTGATTCTGTCAAGTGTGTCCGTATATTTGATCATTATTGGATGGCGGTATATTCCATCCCGTTCACTTGAAATGACAATATATGAATCGAACATGTATCATGGTTTTTGAAATGCTTTTGTATAAAGACTTTTATACATGATGATTATGCTTTATGAGATTTAAGCATGTGAAGCTTTGGCTTGGTTGCATTGAGATATGCATGAGAAAATGATACATATGGTTTATAAATGATGCTTTAAATGTGGTTTTAAAAGCACAAGGAAATTGAGCATGATGTTGTTATGATTCAAAGAAATCGTTGTTTTTGAATACTGCATTGTTGTTATTTAAATTGAGCTTTCCCTCACTAAGAAAATATGCTTACACTCTCCTTTCCAACAATGAAGATTAGTGAGCTTATTGGCAGCAAAATAGCAAGGGAATTCACCCAAGACATCACTCGATTTATAAGTATGGGTTTTAACACTTTTAATAAGGTAGAATTGGCAATGGTGAGGGTACCTCGGTATTTGGGAGAGGATTGTTTAAACTTCCTGGTTTGGAAAGTGTGTTTTTCCTTATAAGACTTGTAATGGGCCTTTGTATGTTGATATGCTTTGTTTTGTAAATTGCTTATAGGTTGCATGCCTATAGAGTAATCATGTTTTGCAATTCATGATGTTTGATACCTTTGATGATGCCTATGTGTTGGATAAATACGTGGTTGATGTTTACCTATGATTGCATGATGTTTGGTGGCTATATGATGTGTTTTAAGGTGCCTAAATGTTGCTGTTTTAGTGCAGATCTGGTAAGTGTTTCAAAACAGTAGCAGCTATTTCGATACAGTTTTCATATTTGACCTTAATGTTTCGGAACACTACTAGACCGTTTCGAGACCTTTAGTTATCTTTTGTACCCGTATCAAAACTCCGGGTTGTTTCAATACGGCTTTGTTTTGTCTGAGTGTAGAGGAGATCAATTTGGGGATTTGGTTCCTGTAGATTGTCCACGAGTTCTATATTTTATACACATTTATGTCTTTATTATTGATGTTCTTAAGATCATTTAGGCATATTTAGGAGCATTGCATGCATAATAACAATATTTTCTCTTTCACCATGCTTTTATTGAATATTTTATGTTTGGTTAAGAAAAGATATTGTTTTAGTTTAGTTTTATTTTCAGGTGATGTAGATTTGTAGCTGTGGAGAGGACCGGAGAGGATAGGAAAGCTGGGAGCAAAAAGGAGTTGTACTGAAGAAGTTCCAGGATGTCGCTGTAGCAGCATTGCCGCTGAGTGCCGCCCGGGCAGGAGTTACACCGACTTAGCCAAGATGGGTTGCGATTGAAAGAGGGCAATTTCTTGAGCCCAATGAGCCCACCCTTGCAATTATCTGAAGCCTGTAGCGGCCTGAAGAGCTGATTAAAGATTGATAAGTCAAGTTACTTATCCTTTGCTGCAGGAGAAGGCAACGTCCAAAAGAGTCCACATTCAAGTAAAAAAGGAGTCAACATTTAGTGTAAAGTTACTTTAAGAACTTCTACTCCAAGGATGACTCAAACTTAGGCTATGGGCCCTATATATACCCAATGTAAGTGAGGGTATAGGGGCATGCTTTGATGCACAGATAGACGTATGCTTAGTGGAGAGGTAGAAAGGTAGATTGGAGGTGTTGGAGGTCGCAACCCAACTCTCCTAGGGTTTAGGTTTTTGTATGTAAAGTAGTTGTGAGAAACGGCTGTAATAGTTTATGTGTGTTTTCAATAAAATATTCTCAAGTTTGCTTAATTCATGTTCTTCACTTCTTCAATTAGTTCCAAAAGTCCAGTTGAGGAAATCCATTTGTCGGGCACGAGAGTGTAAGACTCACGAAAGGATTAAGCACGGTCTCATCATGTCGAGGTGTTGACTAATTCAGCTTAGACATAAGTTATAATTTCAGTGGCTAAATGGAGCAACCAAACATCGACTGCCTGTGTTAGGTTTGCGCTGAGATTGCTCGGTATTGCCTACATCACGTGGTGACAGAATCCTTGCCTAGACATAGGAAGCATCACTTAAGAATTGCTCTGTCGAGCTTGGAGTATCTGCTAGACTAGCCGCCAGGACGTATTTCCATTCCACCTGCCGAGACAACGAAAGTTGCGAGCGCAGAGACTCGTTGCGTCCGTGTGATAGGGTCGTAGCTGTCGTCCGCCGTTACCCACCGAGGCAGCAGATTGTGGCAGCGTAAAACACACTTAGGTTTTACAATGAAGTCTACACACTACTGAGCTACAACTACCTTACCCAATCTATCGACCTTATCTCTCCCTATCTTATTTTATTTGTGTTTTTATTTTTCCACATTCAGAAATTTAATTGTGTATTTACTAAATCCTTGTGCAGGAAAACATTCATAGGATTCGTTCCAATTCCTGTGGGAGACGATATCTTTTAAACTATACATTAACAAGAGTGTGCACTTGCACTCATAAATAGAGAACACCACCATGTCCTACAAGTTTTTGGCGCAGTTGCCGGGGATTGGCAACAACAACTACGTTTGAATTTCTGCAGTTTTATTTTAGTTTTTGCTCTTAAATTTCTGTTTCTTATTTTTCAAAAAAAAATTATGCCTCTTGCTTGTCTTTGGTGTATGTCTCGCCATGGTGTCAAAGATGACAACCAACATCCACCTGAGGAGGGGAAGGACATGCCCGTTCGAAAAGCCAAACACAAAGTCCTCATGAAGTGGTTATGTTTGTGAAATGCGCAACCCAACATAACCTAATTTTTAATTTTTATTCTAATTCATTTTTATGTATTAGGATTAGATTTATTCTTTAGTTATTTAATTTTTGCATTTAATTTATTTCAGGTTAGGAATGAAGGCAATACCAAGAAGGATGAAAGAATAAAGGAGAAGCCCAACCCAGCGGCCAAGGCAGCCCAAGGCATATGAGCATAACGGCTAGCGGCTTCATAACGGCTAGCCGCAACGGTTACATTTGCAACACCTGGCAGAACAAATATCTGCGTAACAGCTAGAAGCGTGTAAATCGCGCCTCAATCATTGCCGCCCATTGGTAGTGTTCCTGCCAAGGCAGCAGAGAGTAGCAGCTATATATGGCCAACTACTCTCTCCTAATTCTTCACTTTGCTCTCTCTTTTACTCTCAATCCTTCTTGTCATCTTTGCTTTCAAGATTTCGTTTGCTTTACTTTATTGCAATTTCTTTTTCTTTCTTTAGGAAAACACAACTGTTCTCACAGTTATGTCCACATTAAAACAACCTGCCTCCACCCAAAGCCTACCTTCCAAAGGTTCTTAAACCCTGCTGTAGCGACAACTTACAAACATCACTTCACCGAGCGGCAACTTTGGAAACCCTTTCGTCTATGTTCGCGGTGAAGGATTCAAACACACAACGGAAACCATCAATCACTTCTACAACATAGAACTCAGAGGGAATTCGCATGAAGAATGGAGGTCCTATTTAACGACGACTGACTATGAAAAGATCAAGAAAGAAATCTGCCGACCCAACACCAAGTGGCTAACCGGAAAGAATAACGGATCAATCAACTACCGCGATCTGCTGACGGATCAACAATCAACAGGCTGCGGATGGCCCTTATCCACATCATTATAAAGGGGCGGCCAATCAACGTTGGCGAAGTGATTCTTGAAAAGATCTATGCCCTCGCCGACAAGCCCAACGCCAGGGGACCTCTTGTCTTCCCCGCATTCATCATAGGCCTATGCGCTAACTTCCGTGTGCCACCACACTGCAAAGATACAATCATTGCCGCCAAGGAACAATGGACAAGAAAGGCGCGCCTCTAGATGATGCAGGAGTCGGAGCCGGAAACACCGTCAATCGCCTAGCCGCCGTCACAACCAGCCGCCACCCCAGTCGCACCAGGCAGTACTGATGTTGCCCTCCCCTCCGCCGTAGTCCCCCTGCTGTACAGCCTTGTGGAGAGCTGCCAGAGGATCGAGCACAAACAGGTGATCTTCAACAAATACATTGTGGAGGAGCAAGAGGCCTTTGTGGCCTACTTGCTTGACAAGTATCACGATGACGACCCAAAGTTGCCCGTCTTCCAACCAGAGTTAGCAGTATCCAAACCAACCCAAATTACACCCAGATCAGCTGCCACTCCAGCCGCCGCCGACAGCGAGGGGCCACACATCTGCCCCAAGAGAAGGACCTCGCCCACTCCCATCCATCCATACGACCTCACCTCCTCATCGGAGTCGGAGAAAGAGGAGGAGACCACAATCGCCTGCCCAGCAGCAAAGGAGGCAGTTGCCAAAGGTACCGATGACTCAGACATGGAGATTTCTGACTCCTTCGATGATGAACTGGCCGAAGCAACAAGGAAGAAGAAGCAGCCAGCAACCGAGGCTCAAGGTGGAGGGATTGAACCTGAGCCAGAAGGACCATCCAAGAAACACACCCCCAGCTGCATCCGGCCGCCAGACCTTCTACCACACGTCGCCTAGTCCTGCCCGCCTCCTCAGAATCCTCCTCCGAAGCAGCAGCAACAAAGGGGAAATCCCCTAGTCTATAATACCTTTTTCTTTTTCTTTATTTTTATGTTTTCTTTTTTCTTTTTCTTTTATATTTTGTAAGGCATTGAGGATAATGCCAACCTTGAGTTTGGGGGAATAGTTCTCTTTGTTTTCTTTGTCTTTAGGTTCATTTAGCAGCATATGTGAATTCTACCCTAAACACTTAATGAAATAGAAACACCTAGTTCAAAAACTTGTACCTATGATAGTTAGTCGATTTCTTATTTTCGAACCATACTTAAAATTTGACTTAACCATGTGAATTCTACCCTAAACACATTCTCGCCCACGATTAACACTTCGTAATCACCAGCAAGTTTCAAGGAAACCCGCTTAGTATCAAAATCGACCATAGCCATATGCTCAGTCAACCAATCCATTCCAAGGATTACATCAAAACCATAGAAAGGTAATTTCATAAGATCAACCTCAAACACATAACCTTGAACATCCAAAGGACATCTCCTATACAACTTTCTTGTAACAATCGTATCACCAAAGGAACTGGTTACACACATACCAACATCTAACAACTCAATAGGCAAACCAAGCACTTGTGCATGCTCACGCAAAATGTATGAATGAGTAGAACCATAATCAATCAAAGAAAGTAATGAAAAGGATTGCAAAGTAAAGGTACATGCGATCACATCCGTGTCATTCCTTCCCGCTCGGTGTGCATACACCCTAGCATGTCCACCTCCCTCAGGCTGAACAACAACAACATGAGCAACATTCCTCCGCCCATCATCTCTACGCTGAAAGTTACCACGACCACGCCCTCGGCCTCTCTATGGCTCAACAGCTCGCACCAGAGCTTGTCCATCTCTAACCGGTTGTGGACAATCATGCTTCATATGTCCTTGTGATCCACAATTCCATCACATACCCAGATTAGCCCAATACTCTCCCGTGTGCCTCCTAACTCACCGGTTACATTCTAGAGTACGACCAAATGCATTCTGACATTTATGACCACGACCAAGGTTACCCACACCACACCTAGGATTAGGTTGATACATCTGATCCTTATGCCTCTTGTAACGATCCTCACCAACATCAAACTTAGCCGACCTCTTTCCAGAACTCCAGAACTAGAACCACCCGAATGAGCAACCAAACCCAAATTATGCTTAACATCAAAGTTGGTGTAGTTCGAATCCAACATGTATGTCTTAACATCCTTCACTAGCCCATAGAGAAAACGATCACATCTCTTTTGATCATTGGGAACCAGCTCAAGAGCATACCGGCTCAACTGAACAAACTAAACCTCGTACTTGGAAACATTTATGTTTCCTTGCACCAAAGACATAAACTCTAGCTTCTTCTCATCAAGATAGAGAAAACCAAAATACTTTCTCTTGAAAGCATTCACAAAGAACTCCCAAGTAACATCGACAGGTTCCATACTCGTACTGATGGTCACCCACCACGTATAATCATCTACGTGAAGCAAAGAGACAATGCACCCCAACTTTTGTACATCATTGCAACTCATCCGACCAAGAATCATTCGTGTGCTCTCAAACCAAGCATCAGAACCCTCACCAGATTACTCCAACACTGTCATGTTGCCTTCTACCGCACCAGTTACATTCTAGATTACAAACAAAAGCATTCTGGCCTTGATGACCACGACCAATGTTACCACCACCACGCCTAGGATTAGGTTGATACCTCCGATCCGTATGCCTCTTGTAACGATCTTCACCAACATCAAACTGAGCCGACTTCTTTCCAGAACTACAGAACTAGAACCACCCGAACGAGCAGCCAAACCCAAATTTTTCTCGATGTCCTTAGCTTGAGTGACTAAGACATCAAAGTCGGTGTAGTCTGAATCCAAAATGTATGTCTTGACATCCTTCACCTGCCCATAGAGAAAATGATCACATCTCTTTTGTTCATCGGGAACCAGTTCAAGACCATATTGGCTCAACCGAACAAACTAAACCTGGTGCTCAGAAACAGTTATGTTTCCTTGCACCAAAAATATAAACTCTCACTTCTCATCAAGATAGCGAACACCAAAATACTTTCTCTTGAAAGCATTCATAAAGAACTCCCAAGTAACATCGATGGGTTCCATACCCGCAGTGATGGTCATCCACCACGTATAAGCATCTCCGTGAAGCAAAGAGATAACACACCCCAACTTTTGCACATCATTGCAACTCATCTGACCAGGAATCCTTCGGGTGCTCTCAAACCAAGCTTCAGAACCCTCAGACGATAGACCTCATAACTCAGTTCCACCCAAACTTTGCAAACGCTCCAAAGGTAAACCAGCATTAGCACTAGGCTGAGGTGCGGTCACATGCATACCCATTATCACTTCCTGAAAAGCCCCAGCTATAGCACGAATCAATGGTGTCATATCAGCAGCAGCTTGCCCTTGCTCTGCCTGAGGTCGAACATCTCCAACACCTGCTCGCGCTCATGCTCCATCTCTATCACCAAAGGGAGGAGGTGGCGTCAAATTCTCAACATTCTCATTAATCTCATTCTCAACTACGTTACGCACATTGCCTCTAAGCTCTCGTCTCGGTCCCATTATCAAAACGATATAGCTAAAAAGAATGCAACAATAAAAACTATCAAGCTAGCCATTGCAAGAATCCAAGGTGCTCAAGTTTTCTTTTCAAAACCAAAATTCTCTTTACATTAGTAATAATATGGCAATGGGAACCCTTAACCTCTTCCCCATCAGCTTAAAACAATCATAATTTATGTTATCAAACACTGTGCATCTCACACAGATTAAACAATGATCAAAACATGGCATAATCACTCACCGTGCCTAGCACTCAACAAGAAATCAACCAAGCAACAACATTACATCAAACTTACCTCCCAATTCTTTTGAACCTGGCCCTAATACCACCAAATGTAACCCCTTGACCCATTCTGGACAATAAACCGAACCGAACGGGTCACACGGGGAATATTGAAGTAAACCCGGAAGTTTACTCCAATAAACAACCTTATTTTTTCATTTTATCTTGTCTAGATGCTCATTATTAACCTAAGTGATAAAAATCATAGCAGAACGATTTGCAACTCGATCAGACATCAATTTGGGACTTGATTGCATACAAACTCATTTTAGGGACTTTAATTAATCTTATTACATTCATCTCTATCAAATTTCAGCTCAAATTAAACATCCATGCTCATTTAATTGTATCCACAACATTCAAGGGCCAAAACGTAAAGAAACAGAACTTCAGAAGATTCCAATAACTAACTTAACAGCTTGCCGTGTCGGTACAAGTTGCCCTGTATCAAAACAATCGTTCCAAAAAAGGCTCGAAGCTCAGGCCCGTATCGAAACAACCTTCAGCGTTGCTTCCAACATGCATAAAACATATTTACAACATCAAACCACAAGCATACATGACAGAAACAACATCGCAAATTGTCCATATGCGTCAAAGGAATCTATAGACATGCAACCTAATCAAAACACAAACCAAGGCATAAACCAACAAGTAAATGCCATTTACATGTCATTAAGGGCATAAAACTTGCCACAAAATAGGGAGTTTCAAAACACATCTCCCAAAAACATTTAAGAATCCTCCCATTGCCAACTATTATTACTAATATACAAATGTAAAATCATACTTGAGCTTAATCCCACTCCTTGGAATTCTTCTTGCCACTTTGCTGCCCAAATATGCCAGTTTTCTGCATTGTTGGAAAATGAGAGCGTAAGTACAAATGCTTTTTAAGGGATGCTCAAAACAAACCAACAATAACAATGCATTTTAAAACCATTTCTCATGTAGAAATCTCTATCTCATCATGCTCTTTCTATCACATGCTTGAAATCATTTTTAAAGCAAAACCACATCATTTAAACCACATGTACCATCAATCTCATGCATTCATCAAAATGCAAAATCTCAAGGAAAAGCCTTACATGCTTAAATCTCATAAAGCATATCTCAAACCATGATTTCAAATGCAATCTTATTTCATTTAAATCATTTATAAACAAGGTACACGTGAATCTCATATATTGGAATTTTAGCAACATTACTCGGATATGCGGATAGCTTGACGAAATTATCAAGTCCTACCCCGATGGAATCTCACATCACTGGACTCCCATGGCGGCATCTCTCATCGCCACAAAGCTTGATGGAATCTCTCATCATCAAGACCTATCATGGTTGAATCTCTCATCACCACCTCTCACTTTGGAAAGAGATGTCACTACCCCCATTTCCCGAACCAAAGAGCACGTATGAATTTTGTATATTATAGTACACTTGTCATCCTATTGGACGACAAATTATATCTGGTAACAATAATCTCATCTCATGCTAATATACTAAGTTTAAACATCATTACCTAATGTTTTTCAATACATAAACATATATTTATCTCATCCCATTTAAAAAACATAAACAATGCATATCATTTTCTCAAATAGTTCTATCTCTTTGAAATAACCATTCTATCTCATGGGATCTTGTAAATCATCATATCATTTCTCAAAACATGCATAAAACAATAGGTGTAATTCTATCTTCAAAAACAAGAGCATTATCATAAAACCAATAGGATAAAAACCGACAAATGAGAGCCAAACATCTCAAACTTACTTCCGCACTTAAGTAAGTGTTTCAAACTCAACCTAAACCCCAAACCTTGATTTCAAGTATTTGAAAGGATTTTAAAACAAATTCCACTCACCGACAACACCACACTCGCTTTGTCGAAGCGTAATCAAGCTTACGGAGCTCCTGGAACTTCACCAATCTCTTCTGATACATTCTCCCCTATTTATAAAACACAATAACAAAGGATTAATGCATCTCGATGCATTAAAATCACCATCAATCAATGCTACCTCGCTGCTCTTCCCAAAAGCGCCAAAACACCTATCTGAAACAATCGAAAACAACTTCGATTAGTCTACAAACTCAACCCAGCCATAATCTAACATTTCCAACCAATTTTAATCATCAACTAACATCCAAGAACATTCTAATTTCATCGTTGTACCTCCAGCAACACCTCAACTACATTGTCTTCACAAAAACCCTAAATCTAACCATCTAACAACTAGAGATCTAATCCAATTCGGGAGTATTATGATAAAACCTTTATTTCAACATCATTTAACATTAAAATAATGATTAAAACCAATCTCAAGTCAATCAAAACACTAACATTACGAAAATCATAAGATTGCAACCAATAATCTTCAATTTAACAAGATTTCCATGATTAACTCATCAAAACAACTTAGAAATCATATGTAAAGGATTGATAACTTGGGAAATTCAATAAAGAACTGATCATTAGAAGAGAAGAATGAACCTTACCACTATTGGATGAAATCTCTCTCAATTGGATTTGTTTTTCTTTAAAAATCAAAGGAAAACGATAAGGTTTTATTAATCAAGATTAAAGAATCCTCTGGAAATCAAAAGCTTAGTGAATCAAGAGCTTTAGCTCTAGTTTCTTGAAAATGGACAGTGTTTGGATGAGAGAAAACTTTGAGAGAAAATAGAATGAGAGAAAATGACGTAAAATGACTTTTAAAGTAGTAACTAACTCTCCCTTTATTAACTCCTTTTAATCATTAATTAAAACCCTTTAAAATGATCCTAATTGAGAGAAAAATATGATAAAAAAAGTAGGTCAAATAGCTCCCTTAAAATGATACTAACTCAAAATGTCCCAATTCAAAAAAATCCTTTTCTTAAAATAGATTTTACCAAAACTATTTATATAAGTAATAATGTTTTTAAGCATTTTCTCATCTTTTTGTAATAACCAAAACCTTTTTTCCCTGAACCACTCCCGAACTAACTCGGATCTCTAGTCTAGGTCTTATGAACCTCGAGTCAACTTCAAATACTTCTAGGCCCAAAATCGGGGCATTACAAAAACCTTGTGTAAGAGGTGATCATTCTTTTCTCACCTCTAATCAAGGTTCTTTAATGAAATTCAAAATCCATTGGCACTCTAATTGTGTTTATTAATGAAGTTTTATAATCTAATTGATAAAAATGGTTGGATCAAGCTTTCAAAGATGATTTCTCAAGATTTTTGTAATGGTATTGTTTTGGTTAATTTGAGATTGATTATAATCATGTTTTGGATGTTAAATGATGTTAAAATAAAGGTTTTATCATCGTAATCCCGAAATGAATTGGATCTCTAGTTGTTAGGTTTTTTAGATTTGGGTTTTTGTGGTGATAATGTGGTTCTGGTGTTGCTAGAGATATACAGATGCAATTAGGTTGTTTTTGGATGTTAATTGATGATTAATAATGGATGGAAGTGTTAGATTTTGGCTGGGTTGAGTTTCTAGAGTAATCGAAGGTGTTTTCGATTGTTTCGAATAGGTGTTGTAGTGTTTTTGGGCAGAGCAGCGTGGTGGCTTTGGTTTCTGGTGATTTTAATGCATTGAGATGCATTAATCCTCTGTCCTTGTGTGGTATAAATAGGGGAGAATGGATCAGTGAAGTTTCGGGAGCTTCAAAAGCTTAATTACGCTTTGGCAAAGCAAGCGAGGCATTGTCGGTGAGTGGAATTGGTTTTAAAGACTTGAAAGAAAGGTTTGGGGGTTTAGATTTAGTTTGAAACAATAATCTAATCCCAGAAGTAAGGTTGAGTTGAGATGTTTTGCTCTCATTTCTCGGTTTTTATCCCATTATTTTATAAGATCATGCTCATGTTTTGAATATAGATGTAAACCTACTATTTTATACATGTTTTGAGAAATGATTTGATGGCTTATATGATCCCATGAGATAGTGTTTTGATTTTGAAGAGATAGAACTTAATGAGAAAATGGTATGCTTTAATTATGCTTTTGAAATGGGATGAGAATGTTTTACGTTGATGCATTGAAAAAACAATAGGTAAATGATGTTCAAAATGAGTATATTGGAATAGAGATGAGATTATTGTTACCAGATATAATTGGTCGACCAATAGGATGAGAAGTGCACTATAATATACAAAATTCGTACGTGCTCTTTGGTTCGGGCAATGGGGGTAGTGCCATCCCATTCCAAAGTGAGAGTGTGGTGATGAGAGATTCCAACACGATAGGTCTTGATGATGTGAGATTCCATCAAACTTTGTGGCGATTAGAGATACCGCCATGAGATTTCGGTGATATGAGATTCCACCTTGGTAGGACTTGACAATATGAGATTCCGTCAAGCTATCCGCATATCCGAGTAATGTTCTTAAAATGTCAATATATGATAATCACATGTACCTTATTATAAATGATTTAATGAATTGAGTTTTGTATATGAGATTATGCTTTGAGAAATGCTTTTGAGAAATAAGCATTTGTGGTTTTTCGTTGAGATTATGCATATGGGTTAATGAATGAGATAGATGGTACATCTGGTTTTAATGATGTGGTTTTGCTTTGAAAATGATTTCAAGCATGAGATAGATTGAGCATAATGAAATAGAGTTTTCTAACTGAGAAATGATTTTAAAATGCATTGTTGTTGTTGGTTTGTTTTGAGCAACCCTCACTAGGCATTATTGCTTACGCTCTCTTTTCCCAACAATACAGAGAAATAACATCATTTTGGCTGCAAAGGAAAAAGAAGGAACCCAAGGAGTCAGACTTAGCTCAAGTATGGTTTTATGTTTACCTATTAGTAATAATCGGCAATGGGAGGATGCCTTTATGTTTTGGGAGTGTGTGTTTTTAAACTCTTTGTTTTGTGGCAAGTTTGTGGTGCCCTTGATGACTTGTAAATGACCTTTATTTGTTGGTATTCGCCTTGGTTTGTGTTTTTGCTTTTGAATGGTCTTTTACATATGTTGCATGCCTATAGATTTCTTTAATGCATATTGAAATGTTATGATGTTGAAATTGCCATGTATTATTGACGTTTGATACTTAGATAAGTTGTATGTATGTTGGAATGATTTTGATTGGACTAAAGTGTGAAAAACCAGCAAAATGTGTCATTACAGGCCCAGGTGTTTCGGTACACCTAAGGCTGTAGCGAAACAGAGAGCCTCAATTGGCCTTGGGGTTTCGAAGAAGGGGCAAATGTTTCGGTACAAGCTACTTAAGGTTGGCTACTGGAATCCTGTGTTCCAAAACACCATAGAGGGTGTCTCGATACGAGCCCGAGATTCAAGACGCTTGAACCTGTTCTGAAACGGGTGTTCCGATATGGGGCAACTTGTACCGAAATGCCCAGCTGTTAAGTTGGTTATTTGAATCTTTTAAAGTTTTGTTTTATTACGTTTTACTCCCTGAATGTTGTAGATGTAATTAACTGAGATTGGATGATTGTTTTGAGCTGAGACTTGACAGAGAGGCATGTAATGTGACTAATTAAAGGTCGATAACTTTAAATTATAATAAATCTCTGTGATTTATTAAAATTTCAAAATGGTCCCTAAAATGTTTTGTATGCAATTGATTCCCTAAATGTTATATGATAGAGTTGCAAATTGTTCCGCTATGAAGTTTATTACATATGATGTTAATGAGCATCTAGACAAGATAAAATGAAAAAATAGGGTTGTTTATTGGGGTAAACTTCCTAGTTTACCTTAATATTCTTTGTGTGACCCATTCGATTCGGTCTTTCGTCCAGACCAACTCGAGGGGGTTACATAAGCACTTTGAAACAAAGTCTTTGATAGTTGATTTCATGCTTGACCACCAATATAGTGCCTTTAGGTCCTTGTACATCTTAACCGATCTAAGGTGAATCGAGAAAGATATTTGGTGAGCTTCTTGTAACATTTCTTGTTTTAGTTTCTCGTTATTAGGAACACATACTATATCTTTGAAATAGACGAGCCCATTTGACTTGATAGAAAAGTTAGAATTAGACTTTGAATCTTTGACACCTCCCTCCCAACTTAGCGATAAACCGGTTGGAAGGCGTGGTCAAAAACGCAAAAAATTTAAAAGTTTTTCGCAACTCATTCCTAAAGAATGAGTTGCTTGGCTAGCAAGCAACGATCAACCATGTTAGAGAAGACATTAACTTAGCTTATTGAATCATACAAGTAAATGATGTATTCTAATCTTTATTGACTTATTCTAACGTCATCTCATACATAGTTAAAATATAATTTCATTCGATTGATTACAATGCAAGCATTATTCGAGTGAAATGCTGAAGACAATTGGTTCAAACATACCCATTTAACAACTCATTCAACCATACATTTAATTCAAGATTTCAAAATACAACATACTTTCATTTGTTAAACCAAGTAACATATTTATAAACAAGGTCTCAAACCATTACATGTCAAGTTCAAACTAACAATTACATCATTAACCATAATATCTAGACACCATATGCATGACATAGCTAACACAAAAACTAACTCTATGCCACCATCCAGAAGTCGAATAAGAAGGGATCAAGGCATACATGATTACTATGCTTGTAGTCTTCGCTCTCGCTCAAGGGAGTAGGCTATCAAACTAGGTTGAATCTGCTAGGTTGGGAAGAAGGAAACGAGAGATGGTAAGTACAAAATTGTACTTAGTGAGGTAGCAATTATTATTCAATTTTTAAGTCAAGTTCGATCTTATTCAAAGTTGCGCCAAGATTTCCTACATAAGCTTTTATTAAGAAGACCTAGCTAGTCTCATGGCATATCCAATCATATACAATCATAAGAGTCATATAACAACAGTCAATGCTTGCAAAATAAGTCACAATAGCAATTATCATAAGAACAATCCATGCAAGATAAGTTATGTTATGTTTAATCTTGTAATTAAGTTTCCTTGGTTATTAGATTGGTCTAGGTAATCGAATCACAAGTTGATACATATGTACCTAAACAAGAAGATACTAAATAGTATCACAAGTAGGTGCTAAGACACCAAATCCACTAGTACATATAGTACCATTTCACAAGGCACACAAGGTGCTAATCAAGAAAGTGTATAATCTCCAACACAATAAGGTATGTCAATACCCGAAACAAGAGAGCTCTAGACCCTAAGGCATGCCCTTCTACTTAAGTTATCTAGTAAACCAATGACTTGTAGCTTTTAAAAAAAATAGCACAATTTGTGTCATAGAAGGTAAATCATTATATAACAAGAGGTTATTCAATCAAACCTTGGCATGATAATTTTCAGAAAGCTTTCACATGGATTTTCATATCATTCAATCATCTAAATCAAGAGTAACCATATTCAATTTATACATGTAACAATTAGCCATGGTAACCAGACATGTATCGATATTTAAGTGCATGGTAAACAAACAAGTATCGATCTTTAAGTGCATGGTAAAATAAAAAGTATCGATCTTTAAGTGCATTCAAATTTCAACAGCAACAAGAAATTTCATGCCTCTTCAATCATTCACAACATCACACCAAGCAATCCAATAATACACTATACCAAGCAATCCATTCGAGCATACTTTCATGTTTAATTATTTAGCCTCATTCCCTTACTAAATTTCCAACTTTAAATTAAGTCATTTTCATGCTTGTAACATAAGTACAAATTAAATTAAAAATTGTGGTTAGGACACTAGTCCCAACCCTAGGGTAACTACACTCACAAACTTCCAAGTTAAGCTTGTTCCTTCATAGTTATCACTTTGTTTCTTCTTTGGGATGATCCAATCTTGGCTTCCTCGTCCAAGTTTTCAATCCCTTGGTCTTGTTGATCATACACATATTATTATCTAAATCATGCATTAAACCACCAATATGCAAATGCTAATTTCAATTTCTCAAGGTTGTCCTAATCTGGAAGACTTGATCACTAGCCACTAAATTAGTCATAACTTTCTCTATACAATTCCAAAAATCAAGTATCATACATTCTTAGAAAGGTAATTCAATATCCTATTTAACCAACTTTGTCTCACATTTTTTCCATTTCTAGATTAATACATTTTATTACTTCTTTATAGGTATTCTGGATTCTAAACAGTTTTGGTGTGCCTAACTTAATCCACTTCCAGATTTTAGCATATAGCTCCAAATTGAATTCCATTTTCTCTCACCTAAAATAGACATATAAAAGTTTAACCTATTAAAATTTAAGTTTCAATTATTTTATATACGATTTATAGTGAATTTTCAAAGTTGAGGTTCCAGAGTAGGGCTATTTTTGGACAGCTTTCACTAATTTGCCTAAATTATCAATTTGAGCCATTTTAAGTTCAATTTCAAGTTACTAAAATTTTTCTAACATAACCCCCTGATTTTTAAACAATCTCCAAAATCATAGTTTAATCAATTTTTAATCCTAGTATTTTCTAATTATTACAAAATAGTCCCAAATTTCAGTTTTCATAATTCACTGAACCAATTTTTTTATTCCTTCAATCAAGCTTCATTTTAATCACATTTTGGTCAATCCAAGGCCTAAACCTTATAATTAAGACCCTAATCTTCAATTCAGTCCTAATGGAAATTTTCCAATTCAAACCCTAATCCATTCAATTTTTCATGACAACACATGCGTGTATGATACTATTATTTTCATCCATGAATTCAAAATAAAGCTCATGCAAATGCACCACACAACCGGTTAAGAAAATGATGACAAAGAGGCTACTTACATTGAAATTTCTAATTCCTCTTGATTCTAATCTTATGTTGAGCTTCAACACCCTTCCATGGCCAGAAAAACCAACATCATATCTCTCTTTTTTCACTCTAAACTCAGGGCAAGAAGAAAGGAAGAAGGAGAAGAGAGTTTTGTTTGATAGTGGAAAGTCTAATCTCCCTTCTCTCTCACACTCAAGTGGTTGGCCATGTGATGATTAGGGGTTGGGGAAGTCTTGAATTTTACCCCTTAACTCTCTTCTAGAATTATCTATTTACAAGGGGTAGGCTTGGTCTATTTAAAACATTTACATGCAAGCTTTTTATTTAAGCGAAATCCTATTTAAGTCATCTTAATTTGGCTCTTATCTTTTCAATTTCATTCGATTAGGCACTAAATATTCTAATTACAATTAATTCGTGATCAATTAATTTAATTAATCAATCGGCTTAGCTTATTTTCTTCTAGGGTACATCGAGGATATTACAATTCATCCCCCCTTAAAAATAAGAATTCTTCCTCGAATTCTTACCTGAATCAAAGAGATTAGGATATTGCTTCTGCATCGTATCCTCTAGTCTCCATGTAGCTTTTTCCACATTATGATTTCTCCAAAGAACCTTTACAAGAGGAACATTCTTATTTCTAAGCCTTTTAACTTCCCGATCGAGAATCTAAATAGGTTCTTCCTCGTATGAAAGATCGGGATTCAATTCCACTTCTTCCGGTTCTGGTATGTGAGATGGATCAGAATGGTAGTGTCTGAGCATTGATACGTTGAAAACATTATGTATCTTATTGAACTCGGGAGGAAGAGCGAGTCGATAAGCTACTGGATCGATCTTCTCAATCACTTTGAAAGGCCCAAAGAAAAAGATTTCTCCCAATTCTTCCCGAAATCGATAATACATGCCTGAAGCATGTCTTCCAAGACTTGAAAAACTCTTTCATATTGTCCATCACTCTGAGGATAAAATGATATACTGAGATTGAGTTTGGTCCCAAAAGCTTGTTCAACGACTTCCAAAATCGTGTAGTGAAACGAGGATCTCGGTCAGATATGATGGAAACAGGAATACTGTGAAAACGGATGACTTCTCGAATATACAATTCAGCTAAAGCTTCATGTTTCATGTTCATTCTGACATGAATGAAATGGGCTGATTTGGTGAATCTATCAACTATCACCAAAATTGCATCGTTCTTTCTTGGTGTATAAGGAAGTCCAGATACGAAATCCATGGTGATTTGTTCCCACTTCCATTGCGGAAATTTGATTGGCTGTAACCAGTTGGAACTCGATGTTCAGCCTTCACACATTGACAATTCAAGCACCTAGACACATAATCGTTGATAGCAGCCTTCATTCCCGGCCACCAGTACAAGGGCTTGAGATCCTTGTACATCTTTATTGATCCCAAATGAAATGAGAAGGGACTTTGGTGAGCCTCACTGAGGATCTTCTCTTGGAATTCCTTATTATCGAGGATACAAATTCTATCTAGGAAACAGATTAGACCATTCAGCTCAACCGAGAAGTCAGAATTAGACTCAACCTTGGAGATGATTTTCTGAAGTTCGGGATCAAGGTGTTGAATCTCTTTGGTCCTAGTGATTAGACAAGATCGAATTTGGAGTTTCGATACATAATTCCGAGCTTTCGCAAGTTGGAAATGAGCATTGTTAGCCGTTGGAGCTACAAGTAGTCAATTTAAACACTTTATTATTGAGATTCAAGATTTCAATTGACTTCCTTGTCTAACAAGGAAGTGCTCGAATTCTTTCTTGGAAAACAAGAAATATTCAAAATTTTCTCTCAAGAATTTAAATGAAGGTTTAAATGAATTTAAGAAATTTTTATAAGACTTACCGGGAGTCGGTTTTCTACTTAGTGCATCTGTTACTACATTAGCCTTCTCGGGATGGTAATCAATTACTAGATCATAATCCTTTAGTAACTCCATCCACGTTCTTTGTCTCATATTTAATTGTTTTTGGGTGAGAAGGTATTTGAGGCTTTTGTGATCTGTGAATAGATGACACTGCTCATTGTATAAGTAATGTCTCGAGATCTTGAGTGCAAAAACAATTGCGGCTAACTCAAGGTCATGTGTCGGGTAATTAAGCTCATGTGGCTTCAATTGTCGGTATGCATATGCTATAACCTTTTCTCCTTGCATCAACACACAACCTAGACCCAAATGGGATGAATCGCTATAAACATCAAATTGTTTGCCCGATTCAGATTGGGTTAGTATCGGAGCATGGGTTAGTATCGAAATAGTATTAGCTATTTCGATACAGTTTGCATAGTTGGCCTTAATGTTTTGGAACACTACTAGACCGTTTCGAGACCTTTAGTTATATTTTGTACCAGTATCGAAACTCGAGGTCGTTTCGATACGGCTCTGCTTTGTCTAAGTGCAGGGGAGTCTAATTTGGGGATTTGGTTCCAAAACGTGTAAGGGTCGTTCCGAGACCAAATGCTATTGAATGCATGGTTTCAAAGTATGGGGTGACTATTTCGAAACGGGGTCATTAAGTTAGGTAAAATGGCATAATCTGTCAGTTTTGAATGTTTACATTTTAGTCCCTATTTATTTGTTGTGCAATTATGAATGAATGAATGATCGTATGATGCTGATATGTCACCTGCAAGCATGTAATGAACCTAATTAAAGGTTTGTAACAATAATTTATGATTTAACCTTATATCAGATTGATGCAAATGAATGGACAATTGATGTTCGGTTTAATTGGAAATGCATTTGTTGTGCGAGTAAACACTATAAGATTTAATTATGCATCTAGACAAGTTAAAAAAGGGTTGCTAATCGAGGTTGACTTTAACGAGTTGAATTTATTATTCCCCGTGTAGTTCTCTTAGTTAGGGTCAAACACCTAGACTGGGCTAAGGGGGTTACAATCTTTGTCGGGCGTTGCCGAGGCAATGGCTTCAGATCTTGTCGAGGAAGTGGTGTCAGTCATTGCCTAGGCAATGTTACCGGACATTGCCAAGGCAGTGTGATCGGGTGTTGTTGAGGCATGTGGTATTGTCGTTTCATTCTCAGTACTTTTCTCAGCCTCATTAAGTGTTGTTGCAGCACTGTTCTGTTCAGGCTCCTCAATCTTTGCCGGAGTAATATGTTTTGTAGGCTCATCATCTATTGGGCAATCTATCTCATTGACATCCTCTCGACTTGGGGGTTCTAGTTGTTCCCCATGCATTGAGAAGTTCTCTTCGTATTGGATGGTTGTGGATAGGTTGACGAAGTGTGCACATTTCTTGCCCGTGCATATTACATTTACCTTGGATAAGTTAGCGGAGCTTTATGTCGCAGAAGTTGTGTGGTTGCATGGTGTTCCTAAGTCTATAGTCTCAGATAGGGATCCGCAGTTCACATCGAGGTTCTAGGAGTGTTTGCATCGAGTCTTGGGCACGAGGTTGAGTTTCAACACATCCTATCATCCTCAAACAGATGGTCATCCATAGTAGGTTATCAAGGTGTTGGAGGGTATGCTCCGGTGTTGTGTGATTGATTTCCAAGGTGCTTGGGACAAAATGTTGCCATTGGTAGAATTCGCCTATAACAATAGCTATCAGGCGAGCATACAAATGGCACCGTACGAGGGTTTGTATGGACGGAAGTGTCGTTCACTTGTGTGTTCAGAAAAAGTGAGGCAAAAGTTGGTTCCTTTGTCGGATATGCTCAAAGGTACAACCGATAAGGTGAAGCTCATTTGTGATCGTCTAAAGGAGGCTTCGGATCATTAGAAGTCTTACACGGCTTTGAAGCGTAAGGTAATTGAGTTTGAGATTGGTGAGAAGGTTTTCTTGAAAGTTTCGCCTTGGAAAAAGGTGATGAGGTTTGGAAGAAAAGGTAAGTTGAGCATGAGGTTTATTGGACCCTATGAGGTGCTTGAGAGGATTTCCCCTGTTGCATATAGATTGCGGCTACCATCAGAGTTGGAGAAGACACATGATGTTTTCTATGTGTTTATGCTTATGAGGTATCGTTCGGATCCTTCGCATGTGTTGCCGGTTGAGGAAGTGGAGTTAAATTCGGACTTATCTTATGATGAGGGACCGTCGGAGATTTTGGATTCGGATAGTAAGGTGCTTCGCGAAAAAAACCATTGAATTAGTGAAGGTGCTTTGAAGACACTGAGGTGTCGAAGAAGCAACATGGGAAAGGAAGGAGGAGATGAAGAAGTAGTTTCCCTATCTCTTTCTACCATGTAAATATTGAGGATGAAATTTCTTAAGTGGGAGAGAGTTGTAACGCTCCGGTTTTTGGCCTAGGTGTTAGCCGGGTTTGGGTAGGTGGTTCGGTTTGAACCTGTTTAACAGTCTAGTCTAGTTTCGAGAAATAATTAAATTAAAAGGTTTTTGGTCAGATAAAAATATGGGAAAATTTCCTCAAACCATAATTATATATATGATTAATTTATGTAAAGGTAATTTGAAGAAAACAATTTTGGAAATTGGACATTTTGGTTTAGTGACCAAAATGTAAAAATGGTAAAGCTTGATTTAATGGCAAAAACGTAAAAGGCTAATGCTTTGAATCTCTAAGGAGAAATACCAAGGGCTAATAGAGACTTTTCCTCCTATTTTGTAATTTTGATTAAATAAATTATATTAAAAAGATGGAGGGAAGTTAAATCGGTTTTTCATTTTCTCATAAATTGGATTTGACGATAGTTTTCTTCTCTCACTTTTCTCTCAAAATCCCTTCATCCAAACAACAAGATTTTCAAGGTAAACTCTAAATTTGATTTGGATTTCAAGGAGTTATCTATTTTCTATTGATCCTTTATTAAATCTCTGGTTTTCTCTTTCGTTTTCTTTTAAAAAATGGAGGAATATCTCATTATTAGAGGTAGGTTCGTTCTTCTCCTCTAATGACATGCTCTTTATTGAAATTCCCAAGTATTTAGTCTTTTACACATTTTTTTTAATGATTTTTATACATTAATTGATGAATTCATGTTTAATTGAGGTTTTTTGAAGATTTATGGTGGATCTTTGGATTTGGTGTTAATTGCTAAGTTAATGATTGATTATTAAAATGTTGTTGTGGGTTAATAATGTTAACTTGATGGATTTTGTTAAGTAATCCCGAAACTAATTAGATTGCTAGATGTTAGTGATGAAATCTTGAGTTTTAGTGGCTGTTGTTGAGATTTCTTGATAGATGGAGGTTTGTAGAGGTTGGGGAAGTGTTTTATGTTGTAAATGGATGAAGATTAATGGTTGATTTTGCTGGGTAATGTTTGCGAGCAGTTTATAGTGGTTTTGTCGATGTTTTTGGGTTGTATCAGTTGTTAATTGCTTGTCGAATGTTGGAGTTGAGTGGGGGTTTGTGTTGCTAGATGTTTTGATGCAAGAGTGTGCATTAATCCTCTATTTTTCTTTGGTTAGAAGCAGGGCAAGACGTTGCTTGATCGTTAGAAGGCGTATTTGGAGTTTCAGAAGCTTGGAATAGCTTCGGCAAGTGAGGCGAAGTTGTATCAGTGAGTGGATGTGGTTTGAACGTTTTCATAAGCTTGGAAACAAGGTTTTGGGAGGTTAGTGTAAGCTGGAAACGCTTAGCTAATCTCGGAAGTAAGTATGGTTACCAATGCTCTCGTTTTTTCGATTTAAAGTCCATGTGGATTATCATGCTCATGTTTTGGATTTATATTTGTTAATCACTGTTATGCATGTTTTATAAGCATGGTTTTGCTGAATTATATCTCATGAAATGATTTGATTATGTTCATGAGGTTATATTCTTGTTGAGACTTATTATGCTATATTTGAGGAATGTTTTGAGATGGAATATGTGATGATTTTATTAATGCATTGAAAGCAGTGAGTAAACATGGATTTAAATGATATATTGCTTTGGTGGTGAGATTTCTAGTATCAGATATGTTGGTCGACCAATAGGATGTAAAGTGCACTATAATATATATAAAATTCGCACGTGAGATAAATTCTTCGGTTTCATAATATGGATAGTGCTATTGTGATGCGAGTGATAGGGGTAGTGCTATCACCAACGAGGAATACGGGTAATAGCATCACAGCCGAAGTGAGATAATGGTGAGGGTAGTTTCACCATGTGACTTGATGGGGGTAGTGCCATCAAGGTATTCGTATATCTGATCATTAATGGATAGGGGTAGTGCTATCCAAGGATGGGGGTAGATTCCATCTGGTTCACTTGAAATGCCAATATATGGATTGAACATGTATCATGGTTTTGAAATGCTTTTGTTTAAAGACTCTTATACATAATGTTTATGCTTTAAGAGATTTAAGCATGAGAAGCTTGAATTTGTTTTGCATTGAGATATGCATGAGATGGTGATACATGTGGTTTGTAAAGATGCTTTAATTGTGGTTTCAAAAGCTTGAGAAAGATGAGCGTGATGTGGTTTTGTTTTAAAGGAAGCATTGTTTTGAAAAATGCATTGTTGATGTTTAAATTGAGATTTCCCTCACTAAGAAAATATTCTTACCCTCTCCTTTCCAACAATGCAGATTAGTGAGCTTATTGGCAGCAAAATAGCAAGGGAATTCACCCAAGACATCACTCGATTTACAAGTATGGGTTTTGACACTTTTAATAAGGTAGAAATGGTAATGTGGTACCTCGGTACTTGAGAGGGAATTGTTTAAACTCCCTAGTTTAGAAAGTGTGTTTAGCCTTTTAAGACTTGTAATAGGCCTTTATATGTTGTTATGCTTTGCTTTGTGGATTTTGATACTCTATGTGGATTGCTTATAGGTTGCATGCCTTTAGAGTAATCATGTTTTGCAATTCTTGATGATAGATGCCTTTGATGATGCTTATGTGTTGGATAAATATGTTGTTGGTGTTTGCCTATGATTGCATTATGTTAGGGACCATAGGGTATGTTTTAAGATGCTTAAATGTTGTTATTTTAGTGCAGATCTGGTATGTGTTTCGAAACAGTATCAGCTATTTCGTTAAAGCTTGCATACTTGGCCTTAATGTTTCGGAACACTACTAGACCGTTTCAAGACCTTTAGTTATATTTTGTACATGTATCAAAACTCGGGGTCGTTTCGATACAGCTCTACTTTGTCTAAGTGCAGGGGAGTCCAATTTGGGGATTTGGTTCCAAAACGGGCAAGGGTCGTTCCGAGACCAAATGCTATTGGAACGCATGGTTTCAAAACAGGGGGTGACTGTTTTGAAACGAGGTCGTTAAGTTAGGTAAAATGGCATAATCTGTCGATTTTGAATATTTACATTTTAGTCCCTATTTATTTGTTGTGCAATTATGAATGAATGAATGATCGTATGATGCTGATATTTCACCTGTAAGCATGTAATGAACCTAATTAAAGGTTTGTAACAATAATTTGTGATTTGACCATATATCGAATGGATGCAAATGAATGGACATTTGATGTTCGATTTAATTGTACATTTGTTGCGCGAGTAAACACTATAGGATTTAATTATGCATCTTGTAAAGTGTCCATAAGTCCTATATTTCATGCACATTCCATCTCATATTATTGTTTTTTAAATACATTTTAGGCATAACTGGGATCATGCATTGCATTTTATAGTATTCTTTACTTGGCCATACTTTTTATTTATTATCTTTTATTTTGTAAGGAAAATGTACTGTTTTAGCTTAGTTTTGGTTTCAGGTACTAGAGGTTGGTAGAAGGAGAGAGGAGCTGAGGACATAATGCTGAGGCAGCAAACCAATGAGCTATACTGATGCAGTTCCAAACAGAGACAACAGATGCTGAGTAGCTGTCGCCGCCCTACCTGCCGCCCAAGACAGCAAACTGAGGAACTAGAGAACTGGAGTGCGATCTGTAGAGCAGAAAATCCTAATCTTGACGATGTTGTTCACTTAATTTTCTGATGACTGTAGCAGCGAGCAGAGCCGCTGAAACAGGAATGTAAGATTACTTCCAGAGCAAGTCAACGTGAAGAAGTCCATATTCAACCCAAAGAAGTTAGAATTTAAGGTTGCATTTAATGCAAAAGTTACTTTGAAGACTTCTACTCCAAGAAGGACTAGACCTAGCTAATGCCTATATATACCAATTGTACTTTTACTTCAAGACAACTTAGGATTTCCCTTAGGCATAGTTTAGGTTTCCTTGCCGCCATTATGTTCTAAAATTCTCTTTAGGTTTGGGTTATATTGTAATTAGCGTGAGAACAGTTGTTTAGGTTTTTAAGTTTGTTTTTGCAATAAAGCTTCAATGTTTGTTTATTTCATGTTCTTCATAGTTTTCAATTAAGGCGAAATATTAGTTGATTACTATCCATTTGTTCGATATTGAGAGAGTCGAACTCACAAAATGAGTAAGTACGGTCTTTACCTTAATCAAGTGTTGATCAATCCAGCCTAGACATAGGTTAGGGTTTAAGGCGGATAAAAGAGAACGAACCAAACATTGCTGTCTTTGCATGATTCACGCCACGACTGGTATTATTTGTAGTGGGCATCAACAACAACCTGACTTAGACATAAGCATGATCACTTTTGAAGTGTTCTGCCAAACCTTGTAGTTTTGTCGAGTTCGCCGCCGAGGCACAAGTCATTTCCCTTGCCGAGGAACCGAGAGCGTCTTAGCAGCCTAACTGCCATCCCCTGCCGAGGTAGCGAATTCTGGCAGCGCAAAGCAACTTGTCCTATTCAACGCAGTTTCACACTAAACAACAGCATAACCCAGACCATGCCATCAATCTTATATCTTCCATTTTTTACTTGTGTTTTACTTTATTTTCCTCTTAAACAATTCAACTTATTTGTGCATTTAATTTTCCTTTGTGCAGGAGTTACAATTTGAGTCAAGCTGTCAAATCCCTGTGGGAGACGATATTTTTTATACTATAACTTGACAGGAGTGTGCACTTGCACTCATATTTAGAGAATACTAAAACGCTCTACAAGTTTTTGGCGTCGTTGCCGGGGATTGGTAACAACGAAATTCGTTTTTAATTTTTGCACTATTATTCTATTTGCTTATAATATTTTGTTTTTATCTTTATTTGAAGAAAAAAAAAGTTTATAGTTCCTTTGCTAAGTGCAAGACCAGGGCAAACCCAAAAGGAAAAATCGTTTACGTTGACGATATCAAACAAAGAGCAAGAGAACTCAAAAAGGAAATCAGAACAGCCCTAGGAAAAACTAAAGAAGAGAGAAAAGCAGAGGAAATCATGGAAGAAATAAACGACAACCCTGCCAACAATGCTCAGAACAGCAGGGATGGGCATCAAGACCCGCCGCCTAGAGTACGGCATCAAGTTCCATCTAGGTAGTCGACCCCTATTCCGCCCAGGCAGCCACACTACGTTTGAACCACCATGGATTATTTGGAACATGACTTCAGAGGGTTCGATCCTACAGTGATAGAACCTGAAATTGAGGCGAATCACTTTGAGTTGAAGCCCGTGATGTTTATCATGATCAACATGTTGGGGCATATTGGAGAAACTACCACAAAAGATGCTCGACGACACTTTAGAGGATTCCTGGACATATGTAGAGCCTTCAAAATACACGGAGTCCATCAAGATGTGCTAAGGCTAAGGTTATTCCCCTATTCATTGAGAGATAGGGCAAAACAGTGGTTGAACAACCAGCCAGTAGGATCATTCAACACATGGATAGAGCTGTGCAAGGATTTTTTTAATCGTTAAAGCCCATCTAATGTCACAGACAGATTGAGAAACGAGATCACAGCTTTTCGACAAGGGGATGATGAGCCAATGTGTGAAGCATGGGAGCGGTACCAACAGATGCTAAATAATTGCACGCTTCATGTTTTTCTGGCTTGGACACAGTTGTCAATGTTTTACAACGGGGTAAACTACCCAACTCGAATGATGATTGATGCCTCAGCCAACGAGATCATCCTCGACAGACAACCATAGGAGGCACTGCAGATCCTGAACCAAGCTTCCAAAAATGACTATAAGTACCCAACAGCCCGTCGAGGCGGCATTAGGCGGCCAGTAGTTGTGAACAAAGTGGAAGCCTCATAATCTGTCAATGCTCGCCTTCACAAACTAACTGAGCTGGTTATGAACATAGTTAAACCCACTGGAAAAGTCTATGAGGCCATGGCTGTAGAGCCATTCTGTGATGAGTGTGGGGGCAACCACGACTCCTCTAAATGTACCGCATCTGCCAATTTCATGGGAGGATACAAGAGGAACGGTAGGCCTAACATGAATACGTATAACCCTGGTTGAAAGAATCATCCAAATTTCTCCTGGAGCAATCCTAAAACTACTGCCAATCTACAAAAGCAACAGGGAGGCTACCAGCAAAACCATTCTAGACAGCAACCTCAGCAACCACAAAACAATAATTCACTAGAAGCAACTCTTCAAACTTTTATGTCTAATACTAGTGAGTTTATTGTTCGTACAATTAAGTTTATTGATAAAACTGATTCATTCATGGACATGAAAGAGATGAGGATGAACAACCAGGAGGCTGCGATAAAGAACTTGGAGACCCAGTTTGGGTAGTTCACTGCGATCTTCAACATCATGACAATGTGTACAACATCTAGCAGTGCAGAAGTAGCAGCTAAACCCACATAAGAGCACTGCAAAGCCATATCAACCAGAAGTGAGAAACAGTTGAATGAGCCCAAATGGAAAAACCAGCAGAGAAACAGCCAGCCCAAAAAGAACTACCTACCGCGTCAGCATCCACACCAGCCGCCCCGGCAGATGAGCATGACAACAGCCCTAAGGCAAATGATCCTCCACAGATAAAGTTCCCATGCAAAGAACGTATAGAGAACATATGCCTGCCAACACCTTTCCCCTAGAGGCTTAAGCAACAGAAGTAAGAGCACCAGTTCAGGAAATTCTTGGATATTCTGAAATAGGTGCACATAAATATACCTCTCATAAAAGCCATTCAGAACATGCCCAACTATGAAAAATACCTAAGGGATATGGTTTCTAAGAGGAAAAGAATTGGGGTGTTCGAAACACTCACTCTGATAGAGAAGTGCATGGCTATGCTACACAACAAGATGTCGCCCAAGAAAACAAATCCGGGCAGTTTTGTTATACCATGCAGAATAGGCAGCAAGCACGAAACAAAAGCCCTGTGTGACTTAGGAGCCAACATAAACTTGATGCTAAGGCAATCTTCGACAAACTAGGAATTGGGCAAGCCAAACCTACCACCATTATGCTGAAACTTGCTGATCATTCATTTGTTCAACCGGATGGTAAGATTGAAGACACCCTAGTATGAGTGGGCAACCTTATTTTTCCAGCAGACTTCCTCATCTTAAACTGTGAGGCCAATGAAAATGCCCCTATCATTTTTGGGCGACCATTCTTGGCCACGGACAGAACGTTAATAGATGTGGAGCATAGAGAGTTGATCATGAGGGTAGACAATCAGAGCATCAAGTTAAATGTGTTACAACCCTCATAAAAGGAAAATGAAGGATGCCCAGATGCTTAGGCCGCCAAAATCAGCACAGAGACAGGCCAAGACAGCAGCTGTCATGGCAGGCCCAAGGGCAGGTAGAAGGACCCAACAACATACCACTTTAAAGAACAAGAGGACCCCCAAGAGGGAAAGACAAGACAAATTACCTCATGAAGTGGTTATGTCTGGGAGATGCACCCAAATGCACTCCCAACATAACTTAATTATTTTTATCTTTATTTTCTTTATTTTTATTTTTATGCTTTAGGAATATAATTTAATTTTATGCAATTTATTCTTTTTAGATTTTATATTAGTTGAATTTATTTTCCACATTTTCAATTTTTAGAATTTATTTTAATATTTATTTACCTTTATTTTTATTTCAGGCTTTAGGAATAAAAGAGTTGGATCAAGAAGAAAGCCCAACAAGGAGCCCGCCCACCATCTCGCCAAGATAGCCAAGGGCTGCCCGACGCAGACAATGCGTAACAGCTAGTTGCCCGCTAACGACTAGCTGCCAACAACTACAGAAATAACGGGCAGAAATCTCGTAACGTGCGCGAGACAACTTGCTTGTTGGACATTTAATGTCGCCCTGGCACCTCTCGGCAACCTCTATTTAAACTTCATTCATCTCATTCATTCATTTTACTTTCACCTCCTTTCTAAAATCTTCTTGAATCCATAGCTCTATTTCCTCACAATATTTCCTTTAAGTTTCAGTTATATCTAAATCGTCTCACACATGGCATCAACATCAGCACCCAAACCCACCTTCCAACGCTTCTGCTCCAAGGCAGATGAGAAGAGATACAAAACACAGTTTGTAAAACAAGCAATTTGGGAGGAGCAAGGGTTCCACTACATGAAGCAAACATGGGACTTTGGCTTAGAGCCCGCCTTATTTGAAACCATTCATAGCAAGGGATGGGAAATATTTGCACGGTAGCTGGAGATGGCCAACATCACTTTGATCAGAGAATTTTATGCCCATTACCCCCGCCCAGCGTTGTCGTTCGTCTATGTCCGAGGGGAGCCTGTCAAGCTGAACACCGCCATGATCAATAACTTCTACGGCCTAGAGATGGATGACAATCCTCATGAGGAATGGAGGTAGTCACTGACGGCTGCCGACTACTACAGACTCAAGGCTTAGTTGTGTAAGCCCAACGCGTCATGGTTGGCAGGAAAGCATGGCGGCTCTGTCCAACGCCGCCACCTACTTCCTGAGCCTATGCTGTGGATTACCTTTATGAAACGTCGCCTGCTGCCCCTCCCACAACTCCATTGTCGACTGGCCGCGCCTTGCACTCATCTACAGCATCATGGTGAACTGGCTCATCAACGTTGGGGAGATCATATGCAAGGAGATCCACAATTGCTTCCGCAAGACAAAGGGCAAGTTGTATTTCTTGTCTCTGATCACAGGCCTTTGTGCAAACTTCAACATCCCAACCGACCAAAAAGATGAGATGACAGCCGCCAAGGAGAGGTGGACCAGGAAAGATAGCCTGCAGATGATGCAGGTCCAGGAGACAAAACCCATCACCCCCAGTCAGCCCTCAGTCACCCAGCCATCCACTCCAGCCGCCTCCGACAGTACTAAGCTTCCTCGACCAATGAAGTCCTCACTCTACTGCGCACCCTCATTGACAGCAACAAACGGATTGAGCAGCAGTAGTTGACCTTCATGAAGTACGTTGGGGAGGTAAATATGCCTTTTTGGCATATCTCTTTTAGAAATTTCCAGATAGCGGCCCCACCCTGCCAACCTTCCCTGTCGACCTCGTCGCGGCAGCTGCACCCAGAGAAGGCACACCATTAGAAGCAGCTGCCCACCACGCCGCCTTCCGCTGCCAGATGCCGTCCTTGATGCACTACCCATCGTACTCCGCCATCTCCTCTTCCAACACAGTGGTAGACTCCCCAGAGCGGCATCATCATCATTATTCTCCCATCTGCACAGCGGCAACAGTCGCAACCATCTCCTCCTCCGATGAGGTAGAGCAATCGTCAACAACAACAACAGTAGAAGCAGCAGCTCTAATGGTGATGGACCCTCTAGCAGCACCAACAATGAAAGGAACGAGGAAGAGGAAGTGGCACATCATAGTCGTCGAGCCAGTGGACAAGGAGACAGAATCCGAAGAGAGTGAAGCCCCTCTAGAAGAACCTCAGAAAGAGCCTTGCCTTACTTCTAAGAGAGTCTAGCCGCCACGGACAACATAGGTCTCACATTCCAAGTCTATTGCCCGGACATCTATCGGCCGCCATTTTGTCATCCAATCCTCCTCTTCCTTCTTTGCCTCCAAGACCCAAGCCTCCTCTCAACCCTCAGCCAATTTCAAGAGTTTTTTTCTCTTTTCTTCTCTTTATTTTATTTTTCTATTTTTATCTTAATTGTATTTTCTATTTTTATTTTGTATTCTATTTTGTGCATTGAGGGTATTTCCCATATCGAGTTTGGGGGGTTAGCACTCATTATTTTTGTTTAGCCATATTTTAGGGCATTCTAGGTTGCATTATGTACTTGCCTTAGAAAATAAATCGAAAGAAAATTTTTTTTAGAACTTGTGCCTATGATATGATAGTCGACTTTAAATTTTCGCACCAAGTTAAAATGAACATAATTTTAGGGGAAAAGCATGAAGTAAACTTAGGATTTTTCTATAGTTGCCAAAAATTAAAAACACTATTGTTACTTGCTAAATTTGTTTGAGTTTTTGATAAACATTGTCTGTTGAATTATTTGTGAAATTCTAACATGGTTGCAAGAAGCTGCCGCGGCAGGCAACAAACAGGAAAAGCAAAAAGCACTGCCAACCCAAAAAAGAGAAAAAAAATTATGTTGTCTATCCCTAAAGGTGCCCAAAACAAGCTCTAGGAAGAATCATGTGCAAGGACACTCCCCTGCTATCAAAGTCCATGAATCTGGAAATCTTGAAGTGATGGACAAATTAGCATGAGTGAATGAAAGTCTTCACGCGATGACTCTACCCCATGGGTTTAGGGTTTTGTAGTTTGCTCCTATCTTAATTTCAGACCTATAAGAGTAGTTGTGATAAGATGAAGCCCTTATTGCCATGATTATTTAATTGTGCTTAATTATGTTGTCTCGGCAGCAACCTTGTATATCATGATAACATCTTTGTTTACTTAGAATATTCATCATAGTCTGTCAGTACACAGTTCTACACACACTTCACTAGCATATTATAGTTTAATTCTGAGGTAATTCATGTTATTCCCCTCTCACTAATCTAATGAAAGGTGCCACAACCTTGAGGTGTTAAATCAAGTTTAAAACAAATTTTTTTCTTTCTATTTAGTTTAAAAGGGCAAGTATATTTAGGTTGCATTGCTTGATGACAAGCAATAGTTTGAGTTTGGGGGTGTGTAAACTGTCCATAAGTTCTATATTTCATGCACATTCCATCTCATAGTATTGTTTTTTTTAAGTACATTTTAGGCATAATTAGGATCATGCATTGCATTTTACAGTATTCTTTACTTGGCCATGCTTTTATTTATTATCTTTTATTTGGTAAGGAAAAGGAACTGATTTAGCTTAGTTTTAGTTTCAGATACTAGAGCTGGTAGAAGGAGAGAGGGGCTGAGGACATGATGCTGAGGCAACAAATCAAGGAGTTGTACCGATGCAGTTCCAGAAAGAGACAACAGCTGCTAAGTAACTGCCGCCACCCTACATGCCGCCCAAGACAGCAAACTGAGGAACTGGAGTGCGATCTGTGGAGCAGAAAATCTTGATCTTAACGATGATGTCCACTCAATTTTCTGATGACTGTAGCAGCGGGCATAACACCCGAAGGAGGAATGCAAGATTACTTGCGGAGAAAGGAAACATGAAGAAGTCCACATTCAACTCAAAGAAGTTAGAATTTAAGGTTGCATTTAATGTAAAAGTTACTTTGAAGACTTCTACTCCAAGAAGGACTAGACATAGCTAATGCCTATATATACACAAATTGTCTTTTACTTCAAGACAACTTAGGTTTTCCTTTAGGCATAGTTTAGGTTTTCTTGCCGCCATTATGTTCTAAAATTCTCTTTAGGTTTGGGTTATATTATAATAAGCGTGAGAACAGTTGTTTAGGTTTTTAAGTTTTTTTTTTTGCAATAAAGCTTCAAGGTTTGCTTATTCCATGTTCTTCATGGTTTTCAATTAAGGCGAAAGATTAGTTGATTACTATCCATTTGTTCGATATCGAGAGAGTCGAAATCACGAAAGGAGTAAGTATGATAGGACAGCCGATTAATTTTTCACACTTTTTAAAAAATGTACTTTAATCGGGAAAAGCATGAATAACTTAGAATTTTCTATAATAGCCAAAAAAATTAACACTACTATTACTTGCTGAGTTTGATAGAATATCTTATAAACACTGCCTGCTTTGTTATTAGAATTCTTTGCAAAATTCTAACATGGTTGCAGGTAGTCGTTGAGGCATGAACAGAGACAGAAAAATCAAAGAACTACCACGGCAGAAAAACAAAGAAAATTGTTGTTTACCCTAGAGGTGCCTGAAACAGGCTCTAGGAAGAATCATGTACAAGGACACTCTACTGCTATCAAAGTCCAAGAATCTGAAAATTTTGAAGTGACGAACAAATTAGCATGAGTGAATGAAAGTCTTCACGGGATGACTCTACTCAATGGGTTCGAGGTTTTGTAGTTTGCTCCTATCTTAACTTCAGGCCTATAAGAGTACTAGTGATAAGATGAAGCCCTTATTGCCATGATTATTAATTGTGCTTAATTATGCTGCCTCAGCAGCAACCTTATATACCATGACAGCATCTTTGTTTACTTAAAATATTCATCATATTCAGCCTGTGCATAGTTCTGCACACACTTCACTGGCATTATAGTTTCATTATGAGGTAATTCATGTTATTCTCCTCTCAATAATCTAATGACAGGTGCCATGACCTTCAGGTATTAAATCAATTTAAAACATAATTTTTTCTTTCTGATTAGTTTAAAGGGCAAGTATGTTTAGGGTTGTATTGCTTGAGGACAAGCAATAATTCAAGTTTGGGGGTGTGTAAAGTGTACATTAGTTATATATTTCATGCACATTCCATCTCATATTATTGTTCTTTTTAAGTACATTTTAGGCATAATTAGGCTCACGCATTGCATTTTACAGTATTCTTTACTTTGCCATGCTTTTTGTTGATTATCTCTTATTTGGTAAGGAAAATGTATTGTTTTAGTTTAGTTTTAGTTTTAGGTAACTAGAGGTTGGTAGAAGGAGATAGAATGTTGAGGCAGCAGACCAGGGAGTTGTACTGAAGCAGTTCCACATAGAGAGAGACGTTGTAGAGGACTTGTTGCCGCCATACCTGCCGCAGAGGGCAGCAAAGTGAGGAGTTGGTAAATTGGAGTGCGATTGGTAGAGCAGAAAATCCTGATTCTAACGATGTCATCCACTTAATTTTTCGACGCCTGGAGCAGCAGACAAAGTCGTCAGAGGAGAAGAACGAACTTACTTGTGGAACAAGGCAACGAGAAAAGAAGTCCATATTCAACTCAAAGAAGTCAGATTTTAAAGTTGCATTTAATGCAAAAAGCCTTTTGAGGACTTCTACTCCAAGAAGGACTTAGACTAGACATTTGCCTATATAAACCTCATGTATTTAGCAAATCAAGACAACACATCTTAGGTTTTCTGCCGCTGTCATGTTCTAAACTTCCCTTGGGTTTGGGGTTATGTTGTAAATTAGTTGTGAAAACGGTTTTTTAGGTTTCAAGTTTGTTTTCAATAAAATATTCCAAGTTTACCTAATTCATGTTCTTCACTTCTTCAATTAGTTCCAAAAGTCCAGTTGAAGAAATCCATTTGTTAGGCACGAGAGTGTCAAACTCACGAAAGAATTAAGCACGGTCTCATCATGTCGAGGTGTTGACTAATTCGGCTTAGACATAAGTTATAATTTCAGCGGCTAAAAGGAGCAACCAAACGTCGACTGCTTGTGTTAGGTTTACGCTGAGATTGCCAGGTATTGCCTACATCACGTGGTGACAGAATCTTTGCCTATACATAGGAAGGATCACTTCAGAATTGCTTCACCGAACTTGGAGTATCTGCTAGACTTGTCGTCGAGCCTTCTCTCCATCTCACTTGTCGAGACCGTAAAAGTTGCAAGAGCAGAGTTCCGCTGTGGTAGTGAAAGTTGCCGCAGCCTCAATCCGCCATCACCCGCCAAGGCAGTAGATCATGGCAGCGCAAAACAACTTGGCCTATTCAACGCAGCTTCACACTAAGCAGCAGCATAACCAAGCCCTCTCTATCAACCTGATCACTTCCTCTTTTACTTGTGTTTTTATTTACTTTTCTCCTCAACCAATCAACTTACTTGTGCAATTTACTCCTTGTGCATCAACAACAATTTGAACCAAGCTGTCCAATCCCTGTGGAGACGATATCTTTTATACTATAACTTGACAAGAGTCTGCACTTGCGCTCATAAATAGAGTACACCCAAACGCTCTACAAATACATTGATGTCTTTGCACGATACACGTCGCGATTTTTATTATCTAAAGTGGGCATCAACAACATTCTGACTTAGATATTAGCGGGACCACTTTTGAAGCGTTCTGCCAAACCTTGTAGTTCTGCCGAGTTCACCGCTGAGACACAAGTCCATTCCCCTATCGAGGCAGTGAGTGCGTCTCGGCAGCCTAACTGCCATCCCCGCTGAGGCAGCGCAAAGCAACTTGTCCTATTCAACGTAGTTTCACACTAAACAGCAACATAACCCAGCCCATGCCATTAATTTGATCTCTTCCCTTTTTTACTTGTGTTTTACTTTATTTTCCTATTAAAAAATTCAACTTATTTATGCATTTAATTTTCCTTTGTGCATGAGTTACGATTCGAGTCAAGCTGTCCAATCCCTGTGGGAGACAATATTTTTTATACTATTACTTGATAGGAGTGTGCACTTGCGCTCATATTTAGAGAACACTAAAACGCTCTACACATATAGACAAGTTAAAAAAAGGGTTGCTAATAGAGGTTGACTTTAATGAGTTGACTTCAGTTTTCCTCGTGTAATTCTCTTAGTTTGGGTCAAACACCTAGACCGGGCTAAGGCGGTTACAATCTTTTTCGGGCGTTGCCGAGGCAATTGCTTGAGATCTTGCTAAGGCAGTGGTGTCGGTCATTGCTAAGGCAATGTTATCGGGCATTGCTGAGGCAGTGTGAATGGGTGTTGCTGAGGCTTGTGGTATTGTCGTTGCATTCTCAGCCTCATTAAGTGTTTGTTGTGGCATTGTTATGTTTAGGCTCCTCAATCTTTGGGGGGGGGGGGGGGGGGGAAGGGAGTACTCCTGCTAATTTTAAAACCCAAGACCTAGGGGAGGATGAAAGCAGATAAGAAAACTCCATAATCATTAATATTTAAATATATAAAATATTAGTCTTCATCCGAGCCAATACATGAAAATGACTATAAAGATTGAAATACCAAGAAATGATGTCCTAAGAAATTATCAACGGCACTTGTTATAAGTTCCAAAGCTCACCATAATTACCAAGAACGAATGCAACATAAATGATATGGAATTTTAGAAAAATATATTAGAAATTTAAGAGTGAAATTACAAAATTTTAAGAGAAGGGAATTATAAAATTAACAAAAAAATAAACTATATTAGATGGCACGGCTCGACCCGTCCCTACAATTTCATATAAAAACAATTTAATATAAAGAATGAAGTCATTATATAACCAACACCATTTTGCTGCAACACATCTCACACAACGATTAGCTTTGGTCTGAGTGAGAGGACTCCATTGATATTCATAACTTTAAAGAGCAATCCATTTCTTATGTTGAGGCTTTAGCATGTTAGAGTGAGAGGACTCCATTGATATTCATAACCTTAAACATTGAGTTTTACATCTGAAACCTAATCAGCACCAACCCGTTCTCTAAGAAATAGGTGCACATGTTCTTTACCCTTCTACAGCACTCATTTTTCAATAAGTTGAACAAAACATGAAACCTAAACACACACACACACAAAAAAAAAACTTGATCTAAGAGGAAGCATAATTCTCTCGGAATTTGACAGCTAAGTGGTATGGAAGAACATGCACCAAATTGATGGCCATACCCAAAGCGCTCAACTGCTAATTCAGCTACCTGCATCCTCATTGATGAATGTGGCCAGGCCAAAGTGAGTTCATTTGCTGGTTCAATTGCATATTGTTATTATGCATTGATGGAGGAGCAGAGTTATTATAAAACCCAGACCCTCCATTAAGAGGGCTACCGCCATTTTCATCCGAGGACTCACTTGAGCCAGCATGCGAAGGGGAGCTACCTCCTGTCCCTGGTGCACCATAGTTCTGCATATTCAATGTTGGTATGAAAGAAAGTCCGATTCTCAAGTTATCCGAGTTCTGCTTTTTCACATCCACAATAAAGCTGCCAACGATGACCTGGAAGGAGATAGAAAACATTCATAAAACAAGAAAGAAAAACATTGATGCCCAGCTGCATGGTGCCGGAGATGCAATTATTTAAACAGAATCAAGCTTCAAACCCAAACTACTTGGGCTTCTCGGATGTGAATGCAGCTTATGAGAATTAGTTAATAGACATGAACCTTCCAATCATAAACACAAAATAAGTAACAAATATACTTGAACTGGTGTTGCTGCCTTTAGTGTGCCTGCAACTCCACCTACGACTCGACCATCAGACCCAGCCAATGAGACATTTAATCCACCAGACCTGCTGCAACTACCATTATTTTCAGAAACCAAGAACGAACCTGATAAAGAAATAATTTCAAATTGGCCCTGCAATTAAAAAAATTCAAATAACTACATTGTGCATAACTGATAAAAGTAATTATAATTCAAACTCCTAAAACTGCAAGGACCATTTTGGCTCGACAAACATTTCATGTGTCTATAGCCATGTAATGCTGAGGTTTCTGCTGGTACCATTAGCTATCAGAAAGTAAACTAAAGTGGGAAAACCTATGGGGCTAAAAAGAACAGACAACTCATTGCTGCATCCCACTATATATATATTCTTCAGTTCACCTCAACAACCTGTACATGCCGATTATCTAAGTTTAACTTCTTTCTTGATCTCATTCACACATGCACTCATCTATTCCCTCTCTCAAATCAACCTTATTTTACTAACTAGTATAAATGGATAGTCAATAGTTTGACTATAAACTAGCGGTAAATATGAGATGAGTGACTCAAGATCACCTCATATGAGTTTGTGTGTGTTGTTTTAGGGGTATATGGATTTCCAATGTACGGTTTTCACACCATGTAATTACATGCATGTGTCTATGTATATTGTTCGCAGTGCATGCTCTTTAAGCATACTTCTCACACCGATTTTCATTTTATGGTTTGTTAGCTTTCCTCCAAATGTTGGCAGCTAAGCTTTATTTTGGTTTTGTAAGACAATTATTATTCTCTAAAAGAAGAAAGATATAAACAGATTTGTATGGGCATTGTGTGCATACATACACACAAACATAGAGAGACAGGAAAAGCCTTTTTTATATTAAAGGAAAGTCTAGAAAGTTAGTAATTCAGCTTCCCTACTCCTACATAAGCCAAGGTCCCAAGCAGATGATTGTATTCTAGATAAAGCTTATTTTATCAGAAGGATCTCTTATTGATAAAAATCACCTCATGTTCTACCATACCACCAGACTGGTGGAGTGTAACATTAAAGACAGCACCATTTGCAGAGAGAATACAGACTGTGCGGGGTCCTTGCTGTGAAAAAGCCGTAATCTTTGATACTACATCCTGCAAATGTAAAGTTCATGCGATTAGGCACATTATAAATTAAGGTTCAAGAATTACAAACATAAGCATACAGAATACGTGCAAAGAGAATAGTATTGCACGTTTATTGGCAGGCAATACTATTCAAGGCAGATAAACAAAGAAGTATCTCCGTCAATGAATCTTTGAAACAACACATAAAAGGATAAACATGCCATGACTCGAGCTAGGAACGACATGCTCTACACAATTTACATTTCCCAACTTAGCATTTAGTGTGTGCAGAGTGCAGATACTGAATTAGATCTAAATTACCTCAAGGTGCACTGCTTAGAAATTATAGGATGAGGTTGATTTTATGCTATATTTTCCATATGCGTAATTTCAGCTGTATTACAAAGGGCTGAAACTATTCTTCCATGGTAGCTCAAAACATGTGAAGACTGAATATAAGAAAAACTAATCATCCGCAAGTACAAATCCATTCAAGCAAAGAAAACTCCATACATTGTCAAGCCTGCCCTAAGAAACATAATATTTCTCAAACTACAACAATCACTATAAGTTTATAGATTACTCACCTCACCAGAGTTCACAGTGATCACATGAGCAGTAAATCCCGCCCCTGAAACTCCACCTATTCCAAGAAAAAAAACGCACAAAATTTAAACATCAAATTATGACAGAAAAGGGAAAAAAGGCTAAAACTTTGACAATTCAACTATTAATTACCTAATGCATCGATCTGTTTTTTTCCTGAACCTGGCGGCCTTCCGCGATTCCTTCTAGGAGGCGGTTCCACCACAGCACCAAAACTTGCTAAACCGACAGACTCAGCACCGTGATTGGCGGAGTGAGTAGCAATTGGGGAGGTGGGTGCCAATTGTAAAGCGATATTACCATCGGGAGCATATTTCCTAGGCCTACCTCGCTTCTTTTTCAAGGCGGGCTCTGTATTGTACTGAAATTGAGGCGATCCATCAAAACCAACGGAGTTGAAACAATCCAGCGGCTTGAGCTGCTGTTGATTTTGATGATGATACTGTTGCAAATGGTGGTGGTTATGGGATGGCGGAGAAGCTAAGGTGTTGAAAGAGAAACGATGAGCTGAAGAAGGAGGGATATTAGCCGTGGGATTAGAGTTGATGAAGGCGGAGTTGGAAGGGTACGGTGAAGATGCGGGTCCTGTTACCATGGGTTGCACTTGTTGTGGCTGTAAATGTAATCCCCTTCCCGCTGCTGCCTCACCTTGTACTTCTTTCGACTCCATTATTAATATTTTTTAGGAAAAAAAGAACCAAACTTTGTTTGTTTGTTTGTTCTGAGTTTCAAATGGGAAAAAAGAAATTAAAAGTAAGAAGAAGTGCGATGTGAAGCAAATTGTAATTCAACTCAAATAGCGAAAGAGTGTGTTGGAGAAAAAAACTCCAAGGAGTTAAAACTTTAAGAGTTGTATGAGTTATCTACTCTGACAACGGCTGAAGTGGAACAGGGAAAGAGTACAATCCAAATTTTAAAAAAAAAAATTAATAAATAAAAAATAAAGAATTCATTTTGCTTAAAAACAAATATTAGAAATTATCCACGTCATCCCAACTTTAGGTAATTTTATGAATAAAAAAAACGTAAACAGGTTATATAAGAAATTATTTGGGAAATTATTATTTTTATCGAGGGTTGTTATCAGTTGACGAGGACAAAAATGATAAAAATTAAAATTTATAGAATCTAAAATATTAACTTATAAAAATACTTAAACCAAAACGTTTGTTTTTCCTGGCAAATTTCTTCAAATTATGAAACATTTTTTGTGTTTTAGGTATTAAAATGAAAGGAAATGAAATAACATGGAGTAAATAGAAAATTTTTAAGAGTTATTTTCTTTAAGTAAAATGGCGAGTTTAAAGAATTAAAACATATTAATGTTTGAACTATAAATTTAATCCAAATCTCTGAAAGAACATAATTTTGTGCTTGAATGTTTGATTGAGACGTTTTTTTATTCCGTAACTTTTCGATATCTACGTATCGAACCGACAAGGGACATAATCACCTTGTCACCATTTTCGTATGGGAAAACATCATTTTTAGCCTTCAAATTCGGATTTTTTTTGCTTTTTATCGACAGTTTTAAACATAAATTTATATTTAATACATATACGGTGAAAATAAAAAAGTTTCCACAAATGCTTTAGTTTTAAGGTTTATGATTAGGAATTAAGGTTTAGAGATTAAGGGTTTAAAATTTAGGGTTTAAATGTTATTACTTAGAGGTTAGGGTAGTATGGTTAGAGATTTAAGTTTTAACCTATAAATCCTAAATTCAAACCCCAAACCCTAAATTCTAACCACGACGTATCAACATGGATGGACACAGGGCGGGGCGAGCCGATTTTTTGGCTACCCCGACCCTGCCCCAATCTATAAGCCCCTAAACTCGAGCCCGCCCCGCCCCATATTAAAATATTAGTTTACCCGCCCTGCCCCGATATACCAACTCTTAAACCCGACCCCGAACCGACTCGACCTGAAAAATTGAAATAAAAAACCTTAATCTCCGACAACGATAAAAGTTAGATCCGATCAATCTATCATTATGGCCAGAAAATTTAGTTTCAAAAGGCTTTAAACCTATATAAAAATAAAAATAAAAACCAATTTTAAATTACCCACATGAAAAATTACATATTTAAAAAATAAATTTGAACCATTAACCGTCAGAATCATGTATGTTAAAACTTGAATAACATCTTTTTTTTACGATAAGCATAAACAAAAAATTAACTTAACAACCAGAAAAGTGTTTATATATAGTGATATATATATATATATATTTAAATATATACTGGGCGGGGCATGGAATTTCTAGCATATACTCGAACCCGCCTCGCCCGAGTCAACACAATAAATAACTCGCCTTGATCCCCGAAATGCAAGACTAAAAACCCGACCGGGTCGAATAGGGACACACCGAATCGGTTCAGGTTTGAGTTATTTAGCCATCCCTACATATCAATTTTAAACCTAAACCCCCTAATCTTTAAACCCTAAAATCTAACATTAAACCTTAAAACTAAAGTGCTTGTGGAAAGTTTTTGTTTCCATCGCCTATGTATAGAATAATTACTTTTTAAGTATTTGACTCCAATCTTTTTTTATGAAGAAAAAGAGATTAAAACAAAACCCCCTTTAGGAAACTAAATATTCATTATACATTAGAGATAAAACTGCAATTGGAGGATGTAGAAAAACCAAAGCAGTAGAATGATTCGCAAGTAAAAGCTTTGTTAGGGCATCAACTAGTTGGTTGCCTTCTTGTAGTGTGCTCATTCTCGAGTATGAGTTCGAGTCGCTTATATTTCCCTATCGAAATCAAAGTACTCCATATGATAATGATGGAGGTTTACAAATGGGCTTGGAATGATGGAATGATTGAAAAGAAATGAATTAGGGAAATGGCGATGGTATGTAGGCTTGAAATCGGTTAGGGGGAACCAAGATAGAACCAACACTATATTAATGTTGACCCTAGACTTATACGATTTCTTAACTAATAACAAGGTAATAAGATTGTGACCCACTATCTATATGGAAATAAGAACCAACAATATCAAAAGGGATTCAACGCCACACTAAGGATAGTGATAAATTTGAAAGAAAGGGGTTGACGCCACAAGATATTCTTGATAAGTAACTTAGAGTTCAATTGAGAACAAAGAAATAACACTCTCAAATTCTATTAAAATCAAATATGTATTTACAAAAGTGAAATAAACCTCTATTTATAGGCTAATGCTAAGGTATATGAATGGATACAAAAGTGGATGAAATAAGGCAATGTGCATGGTCCACGAATATTCATTTGTGCCATTCGATGCACTTGTTTTGGAAGGTGAAAGGATTGAATGTATCTTTGATCTCCAATGCATTCTCCAAGTGCAAGAAACTTCCAAGCAACTCCCTATTGTCGTATATGCATGCTTCAAAAGATGAATGAATAGTCTTGGCGAAAGAAAAGAATGAATGATTGGAAATAATGCCTTGAATCATCCCACCTATTCATGAATGTGCATGTGGCATCATGTTAGGCTCGATATTCTTCAACTCAATTGCTTGCCAAGTGTGAAGAAGATTGATTTTTGGGTGTTTTCGGTGGAAGCAAAAATTGAAAGAATTTGGACAATGATTTAGAGTGGTTCGACTTTCTAACCAAAGCCTACATCAACTACCTTAGCTTCCCACTAAGGATTTCCTAAATTCACTACTGAATTTCTTCCTCTTTTCTAGGCTAAGGATGCAACCTTTAGACACTCAAAGCTTTCTAACTCAAAGCTTGAGTAAACCCTCTTGTACAAAGAGAAATTCAAAGCAAACATGAAATCCCTCTAAAAGGTATATATTTGCACACTAAAGCACTCACCCAAATTCTAGGCTAAGGAGGCAACCTTTACACACTCCAAGTAGCCACACATGTTTTCTTCTTATGGCTTGAAGAGCTTTCCCTCTTCTTCTTCTTCTTCTTCTTTGATTCATGCTTGGATTCTTCCATTCTGCTCTTCAAGAATTGGGCACATTTCTTGAAGAGATGGAATATCTCTTCATTTTCACTTTCCTCTTCACTTGATTCTTCATGTTGGCATTTGGAGGAATTTAGAGCAGCGACATTAATATTGTAGAACTAATGTTTTGATATAATAATTGAAAAATGTTTTGGACTAATTTGAAAAGAATTTAAAACTTGGTTTTAAGTCCAAACAACTTGAATTTATGTTTGAGGTATTTTAAGAGATTTTTGGCAAAGATTTTTCATGTTTTAAACAGCCAAACTTGTATTTTCAACGTCCAAGTATCGATACGGTTGTACCCGTACCGATACCATTTTGCCTCAGTTTGGCCACTGTCAAGACCCGTATCGATACGAGGGTTTAGTGTATCGATACGGACCGGGATCGTTTCGATACGCCAGGTAAGCGTACCGATCCCTGTTCAACTACCCCAACGGCTATTCAAATATGGACCTGTACCGATACGCCCTCACGCGTATCGATACGCCTATGCTGGTAAGAGCCCAACGGCTATTTCCTCAAGAAGGCCGTATCGATACCGTTCCATGTGTATCGATACTGGTAGCTGCAGAACAGCATTTATGAAGGGAAATAAAGTCCTCAACAGCTCCAATTCATCCCCAACGGCTAGTAACGGCTACAAACTCAATTGGGAGTATAAAAGGGACCTCCAAGCATCAAGAGAATGCTAATGCTCATATTGTCAAACATCAAATGATCAAGAAAATGTCTTAGCACTTAAATTGTCAATTCTTGTATAGACAAACACTAGTGAGCCAAAATTGTCAAATTTGCTCAAGTGTTTTAGGTTTTGGGTGAGTGCTTCATTGTGCAAACAAACACCTATTAGAGGGTTTAAGTTTGCTTTCATTATCTCTTTGTAAAAGAGGGTTTTGATCAAGGCTTTGGGTAGAAGCTTGATCGGTTGTAAGGGTTTCCTCCTAATCCTAGAAAAGGGGACGAATCAATTAGTGGATTGATTGTGAAATCCTTAGTGGGAAGCTAAGGTAGTGGATGTAGGTGCTTGTTAGAAGGCCGAACCACTATAAATCATTGTGTCTTTTTACAATCTAGCTTCCACAACCCTTCCACCCAAAAATCCATCTCTCCACCACTTGGTGAGCTAAATTGGTTGATCGAATCGAGCCCCACACAACTCAACAATTGGTATCAGAGCTTGGCTCAATCGGTGAGGATTAACATCCTATTGAGAAGATCCGGCAAGCTCGACCACTTTTTCATCAACCGGCTCAAATGGCACAATCAATCGACAAACCGCCTTTCTTTGACGGAGACCACTATGCCCATTGGAAGACAAAGATGAAGTTCTTCATCAAATCAAAAGATTACAAGCTATGAGATGTAGTTGAAGATGGTCCGTTCGTGCCTCAAAGATGTAAAGCGGAGTGGAGTGCCGACGATCGCAAGAAGATGGAGCTAAATTGCAAAGCCTTGCACATTCTATTTTGTGCATTTGGTCCATCCATCTATGAGAAGATGTCTTCTTGTGAGAGTGCCAAGGAGGTATGGGACAAGCTTGAAGTCACATACGAGGGGACAAATGAAGTCAATGAGACCAAGATTGGGCTCCTAACCTTGGAGTATGAGAACTTCAAAATGGATCCGGAAGAGAACATCGAGAAGATGTTTGATAGGTTCTCCACCATCACCAACGGTCTTAAAGGTTTTGGAGACGCCATCCCGGAAGAGAAGCTTGTTCGAAAGCTCATCTACTCACTTCCCGAGTCTTGGGACTCAAAGAGGACCGCCATCATTGAAGCCAAAAATTTGAAGACTTTGAAGCTTGATGAACTCATGGGGTCACTCCTTACTCATCAAATCATGAAGAAGAACAAAGAGGATGAGAAGAAGAGGGAAGAAATTAGAGCTATGGGAGAGAAGAAAATCAAAGGGCTTGGCATCAATGCAAGTGCCATGGCTCTCAAATCCTCCACTTGTCATCATGTCTACTTAAGTGAAGAGGAGGATGAAGATGAAGAGATAGTTCATCTCTTCAAGAAGTGTGCCCCGTTCATGAAGAAAGCTTTGAGAGAGCTTGAACGAGAACCCAAGAGAAAGGAGAGGGCAAGCACTTCAAGACATAAGAAAAAGGCACATGTGGCTACTTGGAGTGATGAGGACTCCACCGACGATGAACAAGCCAACCTTTGCCTTATGGCCATCGAAGAAGATTCAAGGATAACTTCTAATTCATCTACTTCATGTTCTTATTCCTTTGATGAATTACAAGATGCCTATGATGATTTGGTTTTAGGTTTTAAAAGCCACATTTTGAAAAATAATAAATTGGTTTCAAAGTTAAAAATTCAAAATGATTTGCTTTCTAAAACCAAACTTGATCTTGAAGCAAAACTTGAAGAGTTTGAATTAAAATGTCTTGATTTACAAAAATTGCTTCAAAAGGTTCAAGGAGAAAAAGATTTGATTTCCAAAGAGCTTGAAAAGAAAAACAATGTTGGAAAATCAAATTTTTATGTTAGACAATCTAGTACCCCTAGATTTATTAAAGGAAAATGTTTTAGAAGTGTTTGGGTCCCAAAAGGACTAACCACTTCAATTAAAAAGGATGACATTGAAAAATGGATTCCTAAGGGGACTAAAATTTGTGCTACTAATGTTCATGGATCCAAAGCAATTTGGATACCAAAAATTACTTGATTGTCTATTACTAGGTGTGATGGAGATGTTCAACAAGTCAAACATTGAGGGGGAGCTCCATGCACACAAGGAAAATTACTTGAAGAAGGAAGGCTTCACATCCTACCTTGGGTTCAAGTGTTGGTAAAATTTCTAGTTGTTTTGAATTAATTTGTCTTATTTCCTTTTTATTCAACTAGATGATCATATATGATGGACTAACTTTTTGATGATGCTTTGAGTAAGGGGGAGCCATTTTTTTTAAACCAAATTCTTTTTTGAGTCAATTTTTTTTTCTATTGTTATTTTGAACTTAATGTTTAAATTCTTTTTGATATAACAAAAAGGGGGAGAAATGGTTTGAAAAATTGAATTTTCAAATGAATAAGGGGGAGCTTTAATTGATTTCATATCCTTAATCCCTTATTCACATTTTTAAAGTTAAAGGGGGAGAATCCCAAACAATTTTTCAAGTTAGTTTTATTATATCAAAAAGGGGGAGATTGTAGAACTAATGTTTTGATATAATAATTGAAAAATGTTTTGGACTAATTTGAAAAGAATTTAAAACTTGGTTTTAAGTCCAAACAACTTGAATTTATGTTTGAGGTATTTTAAGAGATTTTTGGCAAAGATTTTTCATGTTTTAAACAGCCAAACTTGTATTTTCAACGTCCAAGTATCGATACGGTTGTACCCGTACCGATACCATTTTGCCTCAGTTTGGCCACTGTCAAGACCCGTATCGATACGAGGGTTTAGTGTATCGATACGGACCGGGATCGTTTCGATACGCCAGGTAAGCGTACCGATCCCTGTTCAACTACCCCAACGGCTATTTCCCAACGGCTATTCAAATATGGACCCGTACCGATACGCCCTCACGCGTATCGATACGCCTATGCTGGTAAGAGCCCAACGGCTATTTCCTCAAGAAGGCCGTATCGATACCGTTCCATGTGTATCGATACTGGTAGCTGCAGAACATCATTTATGAAGGGAAATAAAGTCCTCAACGGCTCCAATTCATCCCCAACGGCTAGTAACGGCTACAAACTCAATTGGGAGTATAAAAGGGACCTCCAAGCATCAAGAGAATGCTAATGCTCATATTGTCAAACATCAAATGATCAAGAAAATGTCTTAGCACTTAAATTGTCAATTCTTGTATAGACAAACACTAGTGAGCCAAAATTGTCAAATTTGCTCAAGTGTTTTAGGTTTTGGGTGAGTGCTTCATTGTGCAAACAAACACCTATTAGAGGGTTTAAGTTTGCTTTCATTATCTCTTTGTAAAAGAGGGTTTTGATCAAGGCTTTGGGTAGAAGCTTGATCGGTTGTAAGGGTTTCCTCCTAATCCTAGAAAAGGGGACGAATCAATTAGTGGATTGATTGTGAAATCCTTAGTGGGAAGCTAAGGTAGTGGATGTAGGTGCTTGTTAGAAGGCCGAACCACTATAAATCATTGTGTCTTTTTACAATCTAGCTTCCACAACCCTTCCACCCAAAAATCCATCTCTCCACCACTTGGTGAGCTAAATTGGTTGATCGAATCGAGCCCCACACAACTCAACAATTGGTATCAGAGCTTGGCTCAATCGGTGAGGATTAACATCCTATTGAGAAGATCCGGCAAGCTCGACCACTTTTTCATCAACCGGCTCAAATGGCACAATCAATCGACAAACCGCCTTTCTTTGACGGAGACCACTATGCCCATTGGAAGACAAAGATGAAGTTCTTCATCAAATCAAAAGATTACAAGCTATGGGATGTAGTTGAAGATGGTCCGTTCGTGCCTCAAAGATGTAAAGCGGAGTGGAGTGCCGACGATCGCAAGAAGATGGAGCTAAATTGCAAAGCCTTGCACATTCTATTTTGTGCATTTGGTCCATCCATCTATGAGAAGATGTCTTCTTGTGAGAGTGCCAAGGAGGTATGGGACAAGCTTGAAGTCACATACGAGGGGACAAATGAAGTCAATGAGACCAAGATTGGGCTCCTAACCTTGGAGTATGAGAACTTCAAAATGGATCCGGAAGAGAACATCGAGAAGATGTTTGATAGGTTCTCCACCATCACCAACGGTCTTAAAGGTTTTGGAGAAGCCATCCCGGAAGAGAAGCTTGTTCGAAAGCTCATCTACTCACTTCCCGAGTCTTAGGACTCAAAGAGGACCGCCATCATTGAAGCCAAAAATTTGAAGACTTTGAAGCTTGATGAACTCATGGGGTCACTCCTTACTCATCAAATCATGAAGAAGAACAAAGAGGATGAGAAGAAGAGGGAAGAAATTAGAGCTATGGGAGAGAAGAAAATCAAAGGGCTTGGCATCAATGCAAGTGCCATGGCTCTCAAATCCTCCACTTGTCATCATGTCTACTTAAGTGAAGAGGAGGATGAAGATGAAGAGATAGTTCATCTCTTCAAGAAGTGTGCCCCGTTCATGAAGAAAGCTTTGAGAGAGCTTGAACGAGAACCCAAGAGAAAGGAGAGGGCAAGCACTTCAAGCCATAAGAAAAAGGCACATGTGGCTACTTGGAGTGATGAGGACTCCACCGACGATGAACAAGCCAACCTTTGCCTTATGGCCATCGAAGAAGATTCAAGGATAACTTCTAATTCATCTACTTCATGTTCTTATTCCTTTGATGAATTACAAGATGCCTATGATGATTTGGTTTTAGATTTTAAAAGCCACATTTTGAAAAATAATAAATTGGTTTCAAAGTTAAAAATTCAAAATGATTTGCTTTCTAAAACCAAACTTGATCTTGAAGCAAAACTTGAAGAGTTTGAATTAAAATGTCTTGATTTACAAAAATTGCTTCAAAAGGTTCAAGGAGAAAAAGATTTGATTTCCAAAGAGCTTGAAAAGAAAAACAATGTTGGAAAATCAAATTTTTATGTTAGACAATCTAGTACCTCTAGATTTATTAAAGGAAAATGTTTTAGAAGTGTTTGGGTCCCAAAAGGACTAACCACTTCAATTAAAAAGGATGACATTGAAAAATGGATTCCTAAGGGGACTAAAATTTGTGCTACTAATGTTCATGGATCCAAAGCAATTTGGATACCAAAAATTACTTGATTGTCTATTACTAGGTGTGATGGAGATGTTCAACAAGTCAAACATTGAGGGGGAGCTCCATGCACACAAGGAAAATTACTTGAAGAAGGAAGGCTTCACATCCTACCTTGGGTTCAAGTGTTGGTAAAATTTCTAGTTGTTTTGAATTAATTTGTCTTATTTCCTTTTTATTCAACTAGATGATCATATATGATGGACTAACTTTTTGATGATGCTTTGAGTAAGGGGGAGCCATTTTTTTTAAACCAAATTCTTTTTTGAGTCAAATTTTTTTTCTATTGTTATTTTGAACTTAATGTTTAAATTCTTTTTGATATAACAAAAAGGGGGAGAAATGGTTTGAAAAATTGAATTTTCAAATGAATAAGGGGGAGCTTTAATTGATTTCATATCCTTAATCCCTTATTCACATTTTTAAAGTTAAAGGGGGAGAATCCCAAACAATTTTTCAAGTTAGTTTTATTATATCAAAAAGGGGGAGATTGTAGAACTAATGTTTTGATATAATAATTGAAAAATGTTTTGGACTAATTTGAAAAGAATTTAAAACTTGGTTTTTAGTCCAAACAACTTGAATTTATGTTTGAGGTATTTTAAGAGATTTTTGGCAAAGATTTTTCATGTTTTAAACAGCCAAACTTGTATTTTCAACGTCCAAGTATCGATACGGTTGTACCCGTACCGATACCATTTTGCCTCAGTTTGGCCACTGTCAAGACCCGTATCGATACGAGGGTTTAGTGTATCGATACGGACCGGGATCGTTTCGATACGCCAGGTAAGCGTACCGATCCCTGTTCAACTACCCCAACGGCTATTTCCTAACGACTATTCAAATATGGACCCGTACCGATACGCCCTCACGCGTATCGATACGCCTATGCTGGCAAGAGCCCAACGGCTATTTCCTCAAGAAGGCCGTATCGATACCGTTCCACGTGTATCGATACTGGTAGCTGCAGAACAACATTTATGAAGGGAAATAAAGTCCTCAACGGCTCCAATTCATCCCCAACGGCTAGTAACGGCTACAAACTCAATTGGGAGTATAAAAGGGACCTCCAAGCATCAAGAGAATGCTAATGCTCATATTGTCAAACATTAAATGATCAAGAAAATGTCTTAGCACTTAAATTGTCAATTCTTGTATAGACAAACACTAGTGAGCCAAAATTGTCAAATTTGCTCAAGTGTTTTAGGTTTTGGGTGAGTGCTTCATTGTGCAAACAAACACCTATTAGAGGGTTTAAGTTTGCTTTCATTATCTCTTTGTAAAAGAGGGTTTTGATCAAGGCTTTTGGTAGAAGCTTGATCGGTTGTAAGGGTTTCCTCCTAATCCTAGAAAAGGGGACGAATCAATTAGTGGATTGATTGTGAAATCCTTAGTGGGAAGCTAAGGTAGTGGATGTAGGTGCTTGTTAGAAGGCCGAACCACTATAAATCATTGTGTCTTTTTACAATCTAGCTTCCACAACCCTTCCACCCAAAAATCCATATCTCCACCACTTGGTGAGCTAAATTGGTTGATCGAATCGAGCCCCACACAACTCAACAAATATCAATGCCTTGCTCTTTGATCTTTTTCTCCTTCTTCCTCTTCAAGGTTGAGACATCATCTCATGGGTGAGCAAAGACCCAACAAGCTTGTCAAGCTTGAGCTCCTTCAAGTTCTTTGCTTCAACAATGTCCATCTTTTTGGACTCCCATGATTCAAGAAGTGAGTAGATCAACTTCTGAACGAGTTTGTCTTTCAAAATATCCTCTCCAAGACCTTTGAGTTGATTGACGATTGTGGAGAAACGGTCGAATATCCTCTTGATGTCTTCATCCGGGTCCATCTTGAAGTTCTCATAGTCTAAGTTGAGAAGACCGATCTTGGTCTTCTTTACTTCGTTTGTTCCCTCATATGTAGCTTCAAGCTTGTCCCATAATGCCTTGACACTTTCACAAGAAGACGCCTTTGCATATACATTTAGGGTAAAAGCACAAAAGAGAATGTGCAACGCTTTGCAATTAAGCTCTATCATATTGCGATCATCTGTATTCCATTCTTCCTTGCTTCTTTATGAAACGAATGGACCATCCTCAACAATATCCCAAAGATGATAATCGTTGGCTCTCATGAAGTACATCATCCTATTCTTCCAATGGTTGTAGTTGGTCTCGTCGAAGAAAGGAGGTCGGTCGATGGATTGCGCCATAGTCTTCGGTTGATAGAAATATTGGTCGAGCTAGTTGAATTTTCTCAATAGGAAGTTAAACCCTATCAATTGAGCCTCGCTCTGATACCAATTGTTAAGCTCGATATCCTTCAACTGAATCGCTTGCCAAGTGTAGAGAAGATTGCTTTTTGAGTGTTTTTGGTGGAAGCAAAAAATGAAAGAATTTAGACAAGGGTTTAGAGTGGTTCAGATTTCTAACCAAAGCCTACATCTATTACCTTATCTTCCCACTAAGGATTTCCCAAATTCACTACTGAATTTCTCCCCCTTTTCTAGGCTAAGGATGCAACCTTTACACACTCAAAGCGTTCTAACCCAAAGCTTGAGTAAACCCTCTTGTACAAAGAGAAATTCAAAGCAAACAAGAAATCCCTCCAAAAGGTATGTGTTTGCACACTAAAGCACTCACCCAAATCCTAGAACACTTGAGCATACGTTAACAATTTAGGTCATAAGTGTTTGTCTATACAAAAAATAGGAATTTAGCACTAAGACATGATTTCAATCATAGACATGTTGGCTTTTGGATCATTAGTTTTCCATAGATTCTTGGAGGTCATTTTGTACTCTCAATTGAGTTTGTAGCCGTTGGTGACCGTTGGGATTGAATTGGAGTCGTTGAAGCCTTTATTTCCCGCAATAAATGCAGTTTTGGAGCTGTCCGTATCGATATGTGGGTAGCCGTATCGATACGCCCTTCTTTAGAACTAGCCGTTAGAGTCTGATGCAGCATGCCTTATCGAAACACCTTCTCTTGTATCGAAACGCCCGTTTCAGTACACCTTGTACCGTATCGGTACGGTCTGCAATTCAATAGTCGTTGGGAAGTAGCCATTAAGGGTTTTGAGCCGTTGATGCTATTGCCACGTAGGCGTATCGAAATTCTAGAGAGCGTATCAAAATGACCGCGATCTGTATCGATACTACCAAGGCATGTATCGGTACAGATTTTGGTAGTTTCAAATTGAATGTAGCTGAAATCCTAAGGCATATCGAAAAGGGGTATACCGTATCGATACGATCACAATGAAATCTTAAGTTTGGATACTTTAAAACGTTTCAAAACATTTCAAAACCTTTTTGAAAACTCCTCAAACATATTTTCAAGTTGTTTGGGCTTATTAACATTTTGAAAACTTTTTAATTTAGTCCAAAACATTTTTTCTATTATTATATCAAAACAAACATCTCAATAGTCTCCCCCTTTTTGATATAATAAAACCAACTTGAAAATTTGCTTGTGATTCTCCCCCTTAGTATTTAAAAATTTGAATAAGAGTTTTTTAAAATTTAGAAGTAGTTAAAGCTCCCCCTTATTCTTTTGAAAAATCAATTTTTCAAACCATTTCTCCCCTTTTTGTTATATCAAAAAGAAATTTTGAAACTTAAGTTCAAAATAATAAAGGAGGTAAGACAAAATTAAAAACAAATGGTTTTAAAATGGCTCCCCGTTACTCAAGAATCAATAATTGTTAGTCCAATAATTATGATAAACTAGTTGAATTAAAAAATAAATCAAATTAAAAAGAAATTAAACTAATTTTTACCAAACTTGAATCAAAGGGAGGATGCGAAGCCTTCCTTCTTAAAGTGCTTTCCTTGTGTGTATGGAGCTCCCCTCAATATTGTACTCTGTTTATCATTATCCATCACACCGAAAACAAGACAATCAAGTATTTTTTGATATCCAAATTGCTTTAGATCCATAAGTGTTAGTAGCACATAGTTTAGTTCCCTTAGGCATCCATTTTTCAATTTCATCATTTTTACTTGAAGTAGTTAGTCCTTTTGGGACCTAAATGTTGGAGTATGCCCAAAGACCAATCATATGATGATTGAATAGACATACTATTTTACTAGATTTATAGAGTAATGGCATTGCCGTTTTTATCATTTGGTATGTTTCTGCGCATCAAACTAACCATTGTATAATAATGTCCATACAATAATACGATTATTGTTAAATAGAATCCTTAGTCGAAAATTATTACGAGTATAGACAGTGATAATATATAAAGACTAATATGTGATTGATTGATAACAAGTGTTGTTATTGACATAGAGATGTCAAAATCAACACATAAGTATTTGTTAGAGAACAACATACTGGATTGACCCGCTATGAGCATGTTTCTTGGGTAATTATGTGACAGTCACAACATTGCTCATGATAAACATATGTATGATCCTCAGACTTGAGATCAACATGATTTCAACATAAAAGATTTACGTATTTTGACATAGTCAAATGTATGTCGTAACTGACTACATTATAAAGACTGATGATTAGATACGTGATGACCTATGTAGTGAAATATGGTTGATCAAGAAAGGATTTGTCCCTACTACATAATGGGAGAAATATCTTCGGCCACTTGATTGAGCGAGATTAGAAAATGCTTGACCATGCTCGAATATTATGATATGAGATATCATAGAGATTCGTTTATCATAATCTACTCAAGACATCAAGAAACACTAGATGGACAACGCAAGTGTGACTAACCCATGACTTGTGTTCGTCTAAGATATAAAGGACAAAAGGATGAAATACATAAAGGAAGTTTATTCAGGAATTAGGAAAGTCAAACCATGACTTCATGCAATTTAGGTAGCAATGATGTATTGCTAGATGCCACTCATTGTTTGTAAAATTAGAACAGTTGTAATTTTGATGCTAACGTTGCATGAACCTACAAGGGTCACACCCTTCGAAAGAAACGAACAAAAATTGGAAACCATAGTCCATATTTTAGGGAGGTTGCCGAAAATCCCCTATGGGATAGGGGAAATCGGCAACTCCCTTAAATGGGAATAATATTGGATAAATATTGTATTTATCAAATATTATTTAGAGTATGGAAAATATTTAGAGACTTAAAAATTATAGAATAAGATTCTAGAAATTTAAATATATATTTGGAATTTATATAATGTATATTTAATTCCATGTTTATGTAGAATTAGATTCTACATAATTAAAAATAATATATTTAAATATATTTAAATCCAAGTAAAGATAGAATGAGATTCTACATAATAAAAATATATATATTTGGATTAAATATGATGTATATTTAAATCCATATTTTATGTAGAATAAGATTCTACATAATTAAATATATATATATATTTCATTTAATATTATTAAATATAATGTATATTTAATATAAACCAATTTCAAGTAGAATTAGATTCTATGAATTTTGGTTGAACTTGGATTTAAGGAATTCAACTAGAATTAAGTCTCTGAATACTATTTAAAGGGACAAGGGCTAGCAACCAAATAATCCCTATTCCTTCTTGCGAATTTCGACATATCCTTGGGAAATTCCCTCTGGAATTTTCGACAAGTCCCAGATTTCTTCTGAGAAGTTGTTCGACATTTTTCTGGTGTTCCTCTTGCCCCCTGGCAAATTCCTGGCATTTTCCTAGTTCGAATCCAAGTCCCGGTAGAACCCATGGTTGATTTCAGACTCCCTCAGGAATCCCTAGAGGGAGTTCGACTTCTCTCTAGAAGGTGTTCAAACCTGTCGAAATTTATCCCTAAGTGTTAAGGAGGCGGAAACTTTGTTCGTTTTGTTCGGGTGGACTCCGTAGGGGTCGTTGCGAACCTGTGACGATTCCAGTTTTACTTGACGTGGTTATTCCGACATACCGCCGGTTTTCTAGTTTCTAGAGTTTTAAAAGGTAACTCTTCATCTTTTCACCCCGGATTCGTTCCTGTACATGGATCCTGGCTGGATTACGTCGGATTAATTTTTCCGCTGCGCCACAGGGCGTGCCGACGTGACCCAACAGTGGTATTAGAGCCACTTGTATCATACGAATTCAGACTTAAATTCTTGGGTGATGCTTATGTATGAGATGCATGTTGTTTGATTCGATTTAGATATTTATCGTTTATCATATCACACCTAATAAAGACTTATTTCGATTATCACTGAATGATTAAGAGTTAATCATAACTATGTTAGGTTGCTTCAATGTTAAATGTTAACATACTGAGACTAATAGTTAGTCTAGAGAACAAGTAGTTGTTTGTAGTTTCATAGATTTATGAAATCTCTGAAAGGGCTTCTAATTTGATAAAAGTTGTCAAACTATCTTTCACGGTGAATCCATAAGAGTTATGGTTAGACGTTATGAAAAATGCATGTCTAGGATTGTCATAATCAAAGACTTGGTACTTAAGTGTGCCTAGTGCGCCACCTCTCTTTCATGTTGACCTACCTGGTGCATTTGTTCGTTAATGCAAATGGTTTATGAAACATCATGATCCTTCTTTGGCCCATTAACCACAACATAAGGATAATCAGTTTAAAACTCCGTAAACACATCGTTACTTTGTTCGCACGATGTTTTAAATGCATGTTAGATTGCACGATGTTTGTTTTGCATGGTTATAACCCATAGCCTTTATAGTTTTGGTTTTTATAAATACGACCTGCGTGTCGTGCCTTTCTCTATCTTCTATTGTACTTATCATCTCACTCCCTCGCATGTAATGGGAGTTTCTAAAAATTGTAAATACTCATGGAGATAAAGAAAGGACTAAGGTAGCAGCGTGGTTGGCCTTTTCTGGTGGACCGGGCGTTTCAGAAGCAGATTCTATCTTCAGTAGAATGGTCCTCCCATTGGTTTGGGACGGGCCGCCTTAGGTTAAGAAGGGCTATAATCATTGCATATTTATTTACCGCTTATATTTACCTTATATGTGATGCAATGGATGTTTTATAAGCATGATTAAACATAGTTCTGTTGATAGGATCAATGATAAAATGATGAGATAATTAAGTAAATCCCTCACTATAGTTCTAAGTCTCTTTTAACCATCCAATATTTACCCTCGTTAAAGCTTCGATCGATATAATGCGAGCTTTGCAAAGCAATGTCACATTTATCTATCTTACTTAAACGCAAAGAATAAGCTAGTGATATTCGCCAGTTGATATATTCATATTGACTTAGCTGGGTTATTCTAATAGGATTAGAAAACCTAGTGGTTAAAAGTTTTGGTTAATCATAAGATGATTTAAAGAACAAGAGTTGTTCGCCAAAAGATGAGGAATTACATGAGATGTAATTAGTAAGGTGTTACTTACCTAAATAACCATTTCCTAAAAGACTGGCCAAAGCTGATTTAGGAATGGTGAAATACGGATCCTCACTCACTAGAAAAACTATCGAAACTTTTTTCCGAAATTAAAACTAAAGGGTTTTTAATTTTGAAGAAAATAGTGGGAGTAAATTTATAGTAAAGACCTATCTATAAATTTTAAAATTTAGTAAAATTTATATAGCATATTTTCTTTGTTGTAGAATTAATGGCAAATAATACTCTATCTCTGCGATCTATCCTTGAGGAGGATAAGCTCAATGGCATAAACTTCCTTGACTGGTTCCGCAATTTGAGAATTGTTCTCAAACATGAAAAGAAGGAATATGTCATTGAAGAACTTGTTTCTGATGAACCGGTTGCCACTGCTTCAAGAGCTGACAAAGAAAAGTTTAAGAAACACATGGACGACATGCTGTATGTCGGTTGTCTTATGCTTGCCTCCATGACCCCTGAGCTTCAGAAGCAACATGAGGACATGGTAGCTTATGATATGATTCAAAATCTCAAGGAGATTTATGAAGGGCAAGCTCGTCAAGAGAGGTACGAGACCTCTAAAGCTCTGTTTCAATGCAAGATGAGTGAGAGATCTCATGTAGGAGCTCACGTCATCAAAATGATGGGCTACATCCATACGTTGGAGAAGCTTGGCTTTCCGCTGAAAGACGAATTAGCTACTAATTTCATCCTGCAATCGTTGTCGGATAGTTTCAATCAGTTTGTCCTTAATTTCAATATGAATGAAATTAACAAGATGCTACCACAGTTGCTCGGCATGTTGAGAACTGCTGAAATCAACCTAAAGAAGGTAGGACCTAAACCTGTTCTGATGGTCCGCAAGGGCAAGAAGAAAGGTAAATCGGCAGCAAAGTCTAAAGGTGATGGTAAGACCAAAACCGATGGAATGGAGGCATTGAAACCTAAGAAGGGAATAAAAAAGGATGGAAAATGTTTCCATTGCGGCAAGACCAGACATTGGAAGTGTGACACCCCAAAAGTCGGCCTAGTCGGAATTCATTTCGGCGATCGGAAATTTTTTTAGTTTGATGAAGCTTTAGAGGTTCCAATGGGTAGCTAATTATTGCTATCGAATATTAATCAAGATTTAGAGCATTAAATTTAAGTCTTAATATGCAACATTAAGCATTTAGTGGCTAGATTGTAAAAATTAAGAAGCAATGGTCAAATCTAAGAAAATAAGGAAAGTGAGGGACCAATTAAGTAAATGGATCACTTTGAATTAAGGCTCACCATACGTGGAGTCTTCATATTGTTTTCCTTCAAATGAAGGGAAGCTTCCAAATTAAATTAGAAATTGAAAAAGGGATTTTGAAGAGCCACCGAAATTATCCTAAGCAAGCACCTCACCATCTTCTTCATCCTCACCTAAGCACACACCTCCATTGGAGGACTTCCAAGTTGTGCAATTTCTTGATTTTGTCGATATCAAATCGTTGTTAACTATCGGGTAAGCTATATTCCTTAGTCGGTTAATGGATTCTATGGTTTAGTCAACCTTAATCTTAAGTTAAGGTTTAGTTCATCCCTAGATTTTTCAATAAGTTATTCATGTTGAATTAGATATTGATAGTGAAATTGTTATATAGATTTCAATATTGAAATATCGATTCTAATAATCTTCTGCTAATATTTCCTAGCTCAAGGAGAGAAAATAGAAGCTACACCATCTCCATCACAAGCTAGGAGGAAAGGGATTTCCATCCGATAGCCTTGAAGCTTCGAATTATTAAGGTGAGTGTAATTGGAGTCTCGGGTTAGGTAAAATGCCTTCCCGCATCATTATTTGTTATTTTTGATCATTTTGCTAAACATTTCTATTAAGGTGAATGCATCGGATAATGATTTGGACACTTGGGTAAGTGTCGGTAAGTCATCAATGAAGCATTGATTATAGCTAGTGTACATGGTCATTGTTTTATGCATTGTTATGAAACTCTAATGTTAAGAATACGTATAAGACTTATTGGCTACATCGAAATTATGGAACTTCATCATGTCATTGATCTTTTAAGAATCATTGGAAGATATAAGTATGTTGTGCCTTGGATTGGATTAACTCAGGATACAATTGGCATGCCATAAAATTCATGAACTCAGTGTACGGGTGGACTACGGTTCTAAGGCTACGACCTATGATGATTGGTGAGGCGGAGGAAATAAGACCATTTATGTTTTGGCGAGGCAGGGAATTCGTCTATCCATGATTTTAATTCCATCCAAGGGGAAAATTATGTTTGTTTAAGAATTATATTAATTCACCATGTGTTTTAATTAAGTATTTTAAAAGATATCATGAGGTTATAAATTATAGTATCTCTGTCATTCTTTTAATATTGCCATATGATTACCTCACTAGGCATTGAGTGCCTAATGTGTCTACTTTCATTAATTCTCAGGTTAAGGGTTGTTCGTGAAGAATCGGATCGGTTGCAAGACAAGTCATTGCTTCAAAATCAAGTAATGTATTTATAATATAACTCCTAGGAAAGTGGCAAGGTAGCTAACCTAGTCATCATGATCTTTTGTTGTGGCAATCGCTTGTCCATTTTGTATTAGCTTTAAGGCTTAAGTATGTCTATTTAGACTTTTGCTAAACTAGCTTAAATCATGTTTTCGTATAATAGTAAAAATGGAGTAAACGAAATGGTATGACCATGAAAATTTGCATGCTGGTAGATAATGACAAGGGTAAGTTGCGTATAAAGTTTCGTGTAAATTGAATAAGGTTTGGTATGGTAAAAGCTATAAAATCCAGATAAAAATCTGTCTTTACAGGCCACCGTATCGAAACGAGTGATGGCGTTTCGATACAGTTGCCAAAAATTAAGCCTATGAGGTGGGGCGTTCTTTACGAAGTAATGCCGTTTCAGAACACTTTTGCTATTGTCGACCCCTGTACCGAAACAAGTATCGAAACGGATTTGCCACCATATACCCATGTTTCGATACGAAGCTCGAAACAGTCAAGTTAAAGTCAACCTTAGTCAACCCGTTTCGATACAGGTCAACCTGTTCTGAAACGGACTAGCAATCAAGGTCAATATGAATGATTTTTGTGCATCCGTTTCGAAACAGCTCATGGTGTTTCGAAACGGGATAGCTGTTTCGAAACGGGATTAGGTAAATCAGTTATGGAACCTGTTCATCCTTGAAGTTTTACATTTTAGTCATCAATTCTAACGAATCAAATTGAATAACTTGCATCTAATTAAGTTTTGTATGTATAATCTTCCACTGTTGAATTTTACCTTGTCATGAAACAATTAAGAACAAAAAAGAGGGTCTCATATTGTCAAATAAATTTCGAATTGATCCCTAACTTTTACAAAGTCTAAAGAATAATCACGGTTTAGTTTCCGATAACACCCTTTCGACTCGGTTCTCTCCTAGACCGGGAAGGGGGTGTTACAGGAAGAGAAACTGCCCCACACACCTACAAGAAGTCAAGAAAGCAAAAACGAGTGAGGTATCAACCTTAGTGGCTTCTAAAGAGAAGGCATCAGAATAGACATGGACCTGCGAATGGAAATAAAGCAAGAGTTGTTGCATCATCCACTAGGACGTGTTTTTTCTTAAATAGATTTGTTTTAGTTTTTAAGATTATTATTTTGTGCCTAAGTTTTAGTTATCTTGTAAGGACAAGATATTTTAATTTTGATATTATTTAAATAAATGTTATTCTTTTAATCTCTTATGGCACAACGAATAAATGATCTTTAAACTAATCAAATCAATAATATTTATAAGATAAATAAAACAAATGACTAATCTCAAACTCGTAAAAGTATTAAGGTAATTTGATGAGATCAAATTCAAGAATACTTAAAGTTTGATGAACTTTCAAAGAATATGGGATTGTCCCATAATTAAATCCCACAAGTGGAACGAAAAGTCTTTGAAAGAGAACCAAATATGTTAGACATGTTTTGATTCAGAACAAGTCATTTTTGACTTCTTTACACACTAGAAAAACAACTCTCATACTTAATCGTTTTTTTAAACTTGCTTCGAAACACCATATAAGATATGGACTAAGAATTGTTCTAGAATACCTTTGAAGTTTTAAGGTTACTTACATGTTAAAATGTTTACAAAGTTCAAACTGTAAAAACTCCATTTGTTGTTTATCCTAACGAGAACAAAGCGTTTGTTTCTCAAACGAGAGTTTATCTTGAAAGAGATTAATTCTCACAAAGGGATATTATTTCTTCAACTTTAACGAGAATAAAATATTTGTTGCTCAAACGATAGTTTATCTCGAAAGAGAATACTTGTCACTAAGGGATTTCATTTTTCAACGAGAACAAAATGTTTGTTGCTCAAACGAGAGTTTCTCTCGAAATAGATTACCTCTCACAAAAGGAAAAAATGGAATTTGGAATGTGAAGAAATTTTAGACAACAAATTTATGAACAAAAGATTGAGAATGTTCCACAAATGATCAAGGAACATTGGAACAAAACACAACCATTGTGTTGATCCTTAAGAGAATACCATATACTTGAGAAATATGGATTTCTCACTATCCGTACATGGAAACACTCTTCTTTTCGGATCAAGATAAAGACTAAGTCTTATCAGAAAGAAATGGTGAGCCCAGAATTCGAGAAATGGCTAAGAGCCATGAGATATAGAATGGTATCCATGTCTAAAACCAAGTATAGACTTTGGTTACCTAAAAGGGTAAAACATAATAGGTATGGATGAGTTTTTCAAAAAACAAAAACCGACATGGATGATAAAACATACAAAGGATGATTCGTCGCTAAAAGTTTTCGAAAAACTTCATAGTATAGACTATGATAAAGAATCTTCCTTGTGGCTATGCTTAATCCATCTTAATCTCACTTGCAAGTAGTTACATACCATGATTATGGAATCAAATAAAGGAATGTCAAAACCGCTTTCCTAAGGGAAAACTTGAAACAGATGTGTACATGACACATCCAGAAGGTTTTGTCACTCCAGTAAACACTTGGAAGGTATGTAAGCTACAAAGGTCTATCCGTAGACTAAGGCAAGCTTCTCGAAGTTGGGATATTCATTTCAGAAGATACAATCAAATGGTTTGGTTTATCTAGAAACAAAGGGGAGTCTCGTTTTCAAAAGAGCTAGTGGGAGCATTGTTACTTTCCTAAGTATTGTATGTAGATGACATACTCATCAAAAGGAAGTAAAGATCGCAATCCGTTTTGCATAAATAAAAGATACTGCGAGTTAGCAACATAAGACAATATCTAACTCTACAACATAGGCTGAATGTATTACAGTTGACATAGCAATAAAAAAAGATGTTTGGATCTAAAGGGTTCACTTCTGAACTAAGGGTTGTTCCCAACATATTAGGTGCTACATAACTCTGTTATGATGGAACCTTTGCGTAAGCAAATAAAACCCAGATCTCATCAATAAATCCAAACATATTCTAAAGTGCTTACATCTTGTAGATGTGAAAGTATGCAACATACGCACAAAGTTGATAACTTTGTCAACTCCCTGACAAAGCTTTTGACACAACATAAGCATGTCAGTTACACTAAGCCATATCGTATTAGATACGAGAATGATTGGTCTTAGTGTTAGTGGGAGATTGTTGGAGTATGCCAAAAGACCAATCGTATGATGATTGAATAGACATACTATTTTACTAGATTTATCAAGTAATGACATTGCCGTTATTATCATTTGGTATATTTCTGCGCATTAAACTAACCATTGGATAATAATGTCCATACAATAATATGATTATTGTTAAATAGAATCCTTAGTCGAATATTATTACGGGTATAGACAGTGATAATATATAAAGACTAATATGTGATTGATTGATAACAAGTGTTGTTATTGACATATAGATGTCAAAATCAACACATAAGTATTTGTTAGAGAACAACATACTGGATTGACCCGCTATGAGCATGTTTCTTGGGTAATTATATTACAGTCACAACATTGCTCATGATAAACATATGTATGATCCTCAGACTTGAGATCAACATGATTTCAACATAAAAGATTTACGCATTTTGACATAGTCAAACGTGTGTCGTAACTGACTACATTATAAAGACTGATGATTGGATACGTGATGACCTATGTAGTGAAATATGGTTGATCAAGAAAGGATTTGTCCCTCCTACATAATGGGAGAAATATCTCCGACCACTTGATTGAGTGAGATTAGAAAATGCATGACCATGCTCGAATATTATGATATGAGATATCATAGAGATTCGTTTATCATAATCTACTCAAGACATCAAGAAACACTAGATGGACAACGCAAGTGTGACTAATCCATGACTTGTGTTCATCTAAGATATAAAAGACAAAAGGATAAAATACATAAAGGAAGTTTATTCAGGAATTAGGAAAGTCAAACCATGACTTTATGCAACTTAGGTAGCAATGATGTATTGCTAGATGCCACTCATTGTTTGTAAAATTAGAACAGTTCTAATTTTGATGCTAACGTTGCATGAACCTACAAGGGTCACACCCTTCGAATGAAACAAACAAAAATTAGAAACCATACTCCCTATTTTAGGGAGATTGCCGAAAATCCCCTATGGGATAGGGGAAATTGGCAACTCCCTTAAATGGGAATAATATTGGATAAATATTGTATTTATCAAATATTATTTAGAGTATGGAAAATATTTAGAGACTTAAATATTATAGAATAAGATTCTAGAAATTTAAATATATATTTGGAATTTATATAATGTATATTTAATTCCAAGTTTATGTAGAATTAGATTCTACATAATTAAAAATATATATTTAAATATACTTAAATCCAAGTAAAGATATAATGAGATTCTATACAATAAAAATATATATATTTGGATTAAATATATTGTATATTTAAATCCATATTTTATGTAGAATAAGATTCTACATAATTAAATATATATATATATATCATTTAATATTATTAAATATAATATATATTTAATATAAACCAATTTCAAGTAGAATTAGATTATATGAATTTTGGTTGAACTTGGATTTAAATAATTCAACTAGAATTAAGTCTCTGAATACTATTTAAAGGGACAAGGGCTACCAACCAAATAATCCCTATTCCTCCTTGCAAATTTCGACATATCCCTGGAATTCCCCTCTGGAATTTTCGACAAGTCCCAGATTTCTTCTAGAAGTTGTTCGATATTTTTCTAGTGTTCCTCTTGCCCCCTGGCAAATTCCTGGCGATTTCCTAGTTCGAATCCAAGTCCCGGTAGAACCCCTGGTCGATTTCAGACTCCCTCAAGAATCCCTAGAGGGATTTCGACTTCTCATTGGAAGGTGTTCAAACATGTCGAAATTTATCCTTAAGTGTTAGGGAGGCGGAAACTTTGTTCGTTTTGTTCGGGTGGACTTCGTAGAGGTCGTTGTGAACCTGTGACGATTCCGGTTTTACATGACGTGGTTATTCTGACATACCGTCAGTTTTCCAGTTTCTAGAGTTTTAAAAGGTAACTCTTCATCTTTTCACCCTGGATTCGTTCCTATACATGGATCCTAGCTAGATTACGTCGGATTAATTTTTCGCTGCGCCACGGGGCGTGCCGACGTGACCCAACACTAAATACTTCTAAAGCATTTTCCATTAATGTATCTTGGGGCACTAGATTGTCTTTGATAAAAAATTTATTTTCAAAAATTGGTTTTCTTTTCAAGCTCTTTGGAAATCAATTTTTTTCCTCTTGAAGTTTATGAAGCAAATTTTATAAATCAACACATTTTTGTTCAAACTCATTGAGTTTTGCTTCAAGTTCAATTTTAGTTTTAGAAATCAAATCATTTTGAATTTTCAAATTTGAAACCACTTTCTTGTTTTTCAAAATATGATTTTTAAACTCTAAAACTAAATCATGGATGGAGTGTACGGTACAATCACAACCCCTGGACATCCAAGGCGACTTTATTCATGGTGCACCCAATCCTATAGCCGGCTAACTATATCCGATTAAAGTAACCAAAACCATTTACCATCACTTGCCAATATAATCATATTCCAACATCATTTCACTGTTTTACAAGCATAAACCACAATGCCACTTTCACAAGCATTAACATGCTTAAAAAAATGCATAAATCATATGAACCCAAGGATCGCTTACCATGTGCATCCTTAGCAAAATGGCATTTAAAACCAGCAACATCATTACTGAAAACATGCTTTAAAACAGTAATCAAACCACATTTAAATCAAGTGCATTTCAAACCAAAACATAGCACAATCCGAGATAGACTTTCGATTTACTTACTCTTGAGCTTAGCTAAGTGCTTCAAACTTACACTAAGCTCCCAAAACAACGTTCAAAACATTTCAAAGCTGGAAAACTCTTTTCCACTCACCGATACGCGAAACTTCGCTTGCCGACGCGAAGATCACTCATCTGAAGCTTCCAGAAATGCTTTGCTTGCTTTCGGATCAATGCCCCTTGCTTTCAGAGCAATAAAAATAGAGATCCAATGCATTAAAATGCATTCCAACACCAACAACTAAACACAAACTCGTTGCCCAGCTAAACTACATCAATTTACCCATCTAAAACAACCGAAAACTCATTCGATTACCTCTTAAACCAAGCCAAGCCAACAATCATCTATCATTAATATTCATCAAATCACATCTAAAAAACAACCTAAATCCTTCCTTATACCTCCAGCAATCATATAACCATCAAATCACTTCAAAAACTCAACTAAAACTATCATAAAACTCAAGGATTTCAAGGATTTTTGGATCTATATCATCAAAACTCTTTTTCAACATCATATACATCTCAAAACTCAAATATAATCTATCTAAAACAGAGCTCATCGACAACACTCCGAAAATCAAGAATTAAGCCTTATTTTTGCAAGATTTTGATCTTAAATCAAAACTATAATCAAAACTAAGTTAAAAACAACAATTAAGAGTCAATAATCTTGGGGATTTCATTAAAGAACCTTGATTAGAGGTTGAGAGCAGGATTTACCTCCAATCCTTGCTTCCCTGAATGTTTGACAAGTTTTTGCTTCACAAATCTTGAAGAAATTAAAGAGAATTCTTTGAAATGGATAAGAAATGAAAGAGATAGTGTTTGGGAGAAAAGAAATCTGGAGAAAATGATTTAGAATTGTGTTTTGTTGAAAATGAGAAGAGAAAAGTTAGTTATGTAAATGAAACTTCCAATTTAATGATTTTATTTAATAAATAAATAAAATCCCTTTTTAAAAAATTACTTCAAATTCATTTAAAACACATGTCAAATTAAGGAAATGTATAATTGCACAAAAGCTCCCTAATGATTCTAATATTTTGACTCTCCTTTTGAAAATTGCATTTTTTCACAGTTTCAAAACTTTACATTTTCCTCACTGCGAAAATGTACCACTTCCAAAACTCATTTTGTAAAATTGATTTGACCAACCACTTAAACATAATTTTAGAGGATTTTAGAAAAATTTCATATTTTTATCCTATCTCGAACCTTGATTTCCCTGAACCACCTAACACGATTCAAACCGTTTCTGACCGGTTCACGTAACCCGATCCGATGTCTAAAACATTTAGGCCCAAAATCAGGGCGTTACAACTCTCCCCCACTTAGGAAATTTCGTCCCCGAAATTTTCCCTGAAGGAAAAAGATGCGGAAACTGCTTCAACAAGTCTACTTTGCTTTCCCATGTGGCCTCATCAACTCCTCGATGTTGCCACGACACCTTCACAAGCTCTATCGTCTGCCACGAAGAACTTTGATGTTTAAGCCAAGGATCTTCACCGATTCCTCATCATATAACAAATCTGGGTTCGGCTCTATCTCCTCATAGGCATAACATGCGAAAGATCCAACCTATACCTTCACAACATTGAAACATGAAACACATCATGAATCTTGTCTAACTCGGGAGACAACCTCAATCGATAAGGCACAGGACCAACACGCCCTACAACCTCATAAGGTCCAATAAACCTCGGGCTAAGCTTACCCTTACGCCTAAATCTCATCACCTTTTTCCAAGGCGATACTTTCAAAATCACACGTTCACCAACCGCGAACTCAAACTCCTTACGCTTCAAATCCGCATAACACTTCCGTCGATTCGATGCTGCTTCCAAGCGCTCACAAATGAGCCTCACCATCTCGGTGGTCCCTTTTTAACATATTCGGCATCGAAACCAACTTTTGCCCTGTTTTCGCCCAACAAAGTGGCGTTCTAGACTTTATCCTATACAATGCCTCATACGGAGCCATTTGTATACTTTCTGATAACTATTGTTATAGGCAAACTCAACCAAGGGCAAATGCTTTTCCTAAGAACCTTGGAAGTCTATAACACAACATCTCAAAATACCCTTAAGAACCTGGATAACACACTCCGATTGTCCACCCGTCTGAGGATGATAAGAAGTATTGAAATTCAACCGTGCACCCAGATTGTGATATAAACCTCGGATCTCTATCCGACACAATAGGCTTCAACACTTCGTGCCGACGCAAAATCTCAGCAACATACAACTCTGCCAAAAACCTAACATATACGTAGTATGCACTGCCAAGAAATGTGCACAATTTGCAAGACAATCAACAAACACCCAAACATAATCCCTCTTTGATGGTGTCAAAGGTAATCCAAACATGAATCCATACTAATTTTTTCCCATTCCCCATTCTTGGATCCTCAACGGTTACTACACTTAGAAGGTAACCATTTCTCAGCTTTCACCCGCTAACAAACCATACATTTACATACAAACTTGGCAACATCCTTTTTTCACCCCACCCATTATCACCCAACTTTCAAACCACGATACACCTTCGTACAACCAGGGTGCATAGCAAAAAGACTACTATGAACTCCAATCAGAAAAGTGCACCTCAACTCAACGTTATTCGGCACAACTATTCAATTCCCAAAACACAAAACACCATCATCATTGAAACAAAAATTTTAAGGCTTTCCATCCATGATATCCTGAACATGCGATTCAAGAGAATCGTCAAGCATCCGCTTACCCTTTATCAACTGAAGCAAGGAAAGTTTCACTTGAAACTCAGCGATAAGCCCGCCTTCATGCTATATGTATGACCGAACAAACATCATCCTCAATACCACGGCCACCTTCCTGCTCAACGCAACGGCCACAACATTGGCCTTCTCAGGGTGATACTCAAATATCAGATCATAATCCTTAAGCAACTCCAACCGTCTCCGTTGCATAAGATTCAACTCCTTTTGAGACATTAGATACTTCAAACTCATGTGATCCGTCTACACCACACACTTCTCAACATGAAAACCAAAATCTGTCCACTCACCATCCAAAAATCCTGGTCACGAGACTCTAACACCGTCTCCAACAGTTTCTTCACTTATATCAACTGTCTCAAGAAGGTTTACTTACACTCAGCCAACAGACCACCCTCTCGCAAAGACCCAGCCAAATCAACATGGCTTTTGAGCTTATATTACTTTTCCCACACAAACTTTGGCTACGACACTAATCTTACCTGGATGCTACCCAACAACAAATCTTAATCCTCACACAAAAGCAACCACAACAAGCCACACATAAAGCTCATTCTCCAAACACTTACAACCGTCTGAAAACATAAGCTACAACCTTCCCAACATGCTTAACCACTCATCCTATCAACATACGATACATACTAGAACCATGAATCCTCTACTCAACTCAAGCTAAACCTCGATTATAACTCTCGTCGGAACTTCCTTCCAACTCTTTTAAGGTCATTATCGAACCTTCATCCACTTAATACAACCATCCTACTTCAACCACTTAAGCAAGCCAACAATGCTTCAAAAACATATATGCAAACCTACAACAACCGCCCAACTCAGAGAAACTACAACACCTAACCGCTATTTCAAATTGTTTTTAACTACAAACCAAACGACCTCGGCCGATTCTAACCAAAATGGTCTCCCCTTCACCACCATGCCGCCAAAGGCCCTTAAAACACCTAGAAACTTGACCTCCTGCCAACCAAGCTAGGCCACACTCACTCCTAATTGTAAAATTGTTTACTCCTAATCCTCACATCCAGCATTTATCTTGCACCAAAACAACACTTTAAACCCACAAACTACCCTAATCATAACTCATCATTATTAGATCCAATTAGTTATTCGTAAGTGTGAACATTCATATGCATGATCACCTACATGCCCTTATGAATTCCTATGCACATGTATGCAAACTTCTAATGTCATGCCAGATATATGCATGTACTGATATATGTAATATATGTATACATATGATTTTATATATGCATGTATGTCTGTTCACACTTACTAATAAAGTCCTCAAACCAAACCAGGGACAATCTCTTATCCCATTCTCAAACTTTTCCTGCTCCACCATTCTTACAACTCATTACAGCAAACTACTCTAACTATTATTCCTCTTCACCAATGTTGTTCTCAAAGCAACACCGATTACTATCCAAAACTCACTAACTATAGAACCTTGACCGCTAAACAAGAAGATGCAAAACCAAAACTAAACAAAGATAACAACGACATGGATTGCATAATAAAGATACCTGCAATCACATCATTGTTCTAGAACTCCAAGTGATGATCACTTTCTCCCGCAAAGCCACCATTCTCCGGCTGCACCACCACAGCATCGACCAACACCCCGAGGTCACCATCGTCTCCTCGCTGTAAAGAACCATGATTGCACTCGCGATCACAAGGAGCTTCAATAGACATCCCACCTTGACCACCCTGAGCTAACACTAGACAATCTCGCCTCAAATGTCCACCAGACCCACAATTCCAACAAGATTCAACAATTCTACACCTCGCGCCTCTCTGTCCTTTTTACCACCTCCGAACCCTGTCTCCGCTGTGCTCACGGCCCATTTGAGACTCGACTGCACGCGCTGGAGCTAGTCTCATTACCTGGAGACAATTACACTTCACCTTCCCCATCGCACCACAGCTCCAACAAGCTCCAACATCCCAGCAAACCCCAGTGTGTCACCTTCCACAACGACCATACTCTGATAGACGAACCACCACTCTCTGACCTTGATGTATCTAATCCACACCTCCACCATTCGCAAATCTCGGATCTAGACGAAACCTTTTATCATGAAGTCTCTTACGACGCCCTCTCTCGGAGCCAAAACTCGCAGCTCTTTTGCTCTCATACAGGTCACTACCGCCACCTGTAGCCACGCTCTTACATTGCTTAACCCTCGAAAACTTATCTCCCAGGTATCTCCTATTAAAAGCAACTAAAAAGAACTCCCAATCAACATCATGGATATTCAATGTCACCGACACAGTTGTCCACCAACTACAAACATCATGTAGCATTAACGAGACAACGCTTCCCAACTTACAGGCGTTGTCACACACCTCCTGGTCAAGGATTGGGATCGTACCACCTAACTAAGCCTCGAACGCCTCTGGCGTCAACCCATGATACTCAACAACTCCCAATTCAAACGGACACTACTTTGACAAACTAGTTTGTCTGACAACTGACACATGCGCAGGCCTTTCATTCACCGCGGCCTGAGATGCTCCAGACATATCCTGAACCACGTATGTTAAAACTTTCATCACAAGGCCAGCCCCCCATGCTGCCCTATCGCCTCAACTCCAGGAAGAACGACCAAACAAGCACATTCTCAACAGACTAAACATCCTTCCCTTGGTTACCGTGCTCGCCCACAGGTACGATTGTATTCGATCTCAACTCTCTCCTCAGACTCATTGTGATATTTTTAACAAGGCATAATAAAAAAACAAATCAAACCATTATTTAGACCAGCCTCAAGCAAGGATCCAAGTTTACAAATCCATTTTAAAACATTTATCTAGTGTAATAAGGCAATGGACACCCCGCTTTCCCTTAAGCATAACATAGCATACAATAGCATACCATAATCATCATGCTTTATATCATCCACAATCAGCACACCTCCTCATCACATCATCAACATGCAATCACATTTAACTCCCATATGATTCATAACAACCGCACATAGCATAAGCACCCAACATTCAACCAAAAACATGATTTTTCAAACAACGTGCCATTAAACATCCAGTCGAACATCAAAACATACCAATTTCACTTACCATCATCCCTAATTATTCTAAAACCTAGCTCTGATACCAAAAAATGTAACCCCCTTAGCCCGACCTAGACGCTCGGCCCGAACTAAGAAGTTTACACGGGGAAAATCGAAGCCAACTCATTAAAGCCGACTTCGATTAACGACCCTATTTTTTTCTTTTTATCTTCTTTAGATGTACATTAAGATCCTATGTTTTCAACAAAGAGTAAAGGAGAAAACGGCGTAGCAATCAGATGTCATTTAGGGGTTCATTTGCACAATTTTAGCTTTTAGGGACCAAAACATAATTTTCAGAAATTACAGGGACCTTTCCAATTTTTAAAGTTACCAATATGCAATTAATCACATTTCATGCTTCTCTACAAAATTTTATCTCAAATGAATCATCCAAACTCATTCAATTGCATACATAACATTTAGGGACCAAAATGTAACAAATCAGACTTGTAAAGGCTCCATTTAACTAACTTAACGATCATGTATCGATACCCTGCTACCCCGTATCGATACTCGGGAAGGCAGTAGACAAAGTTGAGTAAGGGAATCGATACCCTTCCCCGAGTATCGGTACAAATGTACAATTATGTACAGGGGTATCGATACACTTCCCTAGTGTATCGATACACCCTACAAAGTTTGCACATGCATATCTATACTCTTAATGCCCGTATCAATACACCTGCACCATTTTAGCTTAAGGGTATCGATGCATCCCCTATGTATCGATACACCCTTCAAAGTTTGCCCAGGCATATCAATACATCTGATGCTCGTATCAATACACTTGCACCATTTTAGCTTAAGGGTATTGATACACTTGCCCGAGTATCAATACCCATACCAGAAATGCTCAAGAAATAGCCCCAAAAATGCATCATACATCACCCAATCACACCCAAAACTCATATACATGCTTATATCATCACGTCAAACATATTTGCATAAAAAACTAACCACATTCCAATCATTGGGCACAACATCTCATATAGCATATGCAACTAGAATGAACATGCTTTTAACCATAAGCCATAGCAAAACTAAAATGCAAAATGAGGACCCAAAGAACACATAATGGCCATTTACATGTCCCAAACCATGAACCAAACTTTTTCAAGATGTCACATCACTCCAAGCAACTCATGAGTGGAAATCCCTCCCATAGCCTCTTATTACACTAAAGTAAAACCACATACTTTGCTTAGCCAAAACACTTGGATATCATTTGCTTGATTTGATGCCAAAATTGCTCAATTCTCTACGTTGATGAAACAAATGAGCGTAAGCATAAAGCTTAGTGAGGACCGCTATAAAACCAAAACATTCATCAATGCATTTTAAAAACCAAATCATCATTCTTTGAAACCACATGCCTTCCTTTAAAACATGCACTTAAAAACACCATTTCCTCTTTCAAATCCACATGCTCATAGCATCATTAATTACAACAGCAAAACCTTTGCTCATCCTTAAATCAAGCATCACATACACTCTAGCATAAGTCTCAAATATCCCATGCTTTCTCATAATAAAGCATCCCACAATAATACATTATAACATCACCATTATATTGGCTCACAAGTGATCAATAACAAGAACCATGTCAAAACACAACATAATCGTCACAATCGGATACACGGATTACTAGCGTTGTCCCAAACGCTTCATACACCATACCGGACCCTCAAGGCCCACACACGGGATTAGACCATCAACCGTTGTGAAACTCGTGGTGGAGTTTAATGGTACAATCACAACTCCTCAACACCACTCATCGGTAGTTGTATAATACCATTAATGTGAGCATGGGACACAAACCACAAGATCCACAAACAGGATTAGACCATCAACCGTTGTGACCTTAATCTCAATCATTAGGGTACTTGGATGGAGTGTCATGTACAATCACAACCCCTCGACATCCAAGACAACTTTATTCACGGTGCACCCAATCCTATAGCCGGCTAACTATATCGGATTAAAGTAACCAAAACCATTTACCATCACTTGCCAATATAATCATTTACCAACACCATTTCATTGTTTTACAAGCATAAACCACAATGCCACTTTCACAAGCATTAACATGCTTAAAACTAAATGCATAATTCATATGAACCCAAGGATCACTTACAATGTGCATCCTTAACAAAATGACATTTAAAACCAGCAGCATCATTGCTCAAAACATGCTTTAAAACAGTAATCAAACCAAATTTAAATCAAGTGCGTTTCAAACCAAAGCATTGCACAATCCGAGAGAGACTTTCGATTTACTTACTCTTGAGCTTAGCCAAGTGTTTTAAACTTACACTGAGCTCCCAAAACCAAGATCAAAACGTTTCAAAGCTGGAAAACACTTTTCCACTCACCGATACGCGAAACTTCGCTTGCCGACGCGAAGATCACTCGTCCGAAGCTTCCAAAAATGCTTCGCTTGCTTCTGGATTAATGCCCATTGCTTTTAGAGCATCAAAAACAGAGATCCAATGCATTAAAATGCATTCCAACACCAGCAACTAAATACAAACTCGTTGCCCAGCAAAACTACATAAATTTACACATCTGAAACAACCGAAAACTCATTCGATTGCCTCCTAAACCAAGCCGGGCCAACAATCATCACTTCCCATCATTAATATTCATCAAATCACATATAAAAACAACCTAAACCCTTCCTTATACTTCCAGCAATCATATAACCATCAAACCACTTCCAAAACTCAACTAAAACTATCATAAAACTCAAGGATCTCAAGGATTTCGGGATCTATATCATCAAAACTCTTTTTCAACGTCATTAACATTTTAAAACTTAATTATAATCCATCTAAAACAGAGCTCATCAACAACACTCCGAAAATCAAGAATTAAACCTTAGTTTTGCAAGATTTTGATCTTAAATCAAAACTATAATCAAAACTCAGTTAAAAACAACAATTGAGAGTCAATAATCTTGGGTATTTAAATAAATAACCTTGATTAGAGGTTTAGAGCGGGATTTACCTCCAATTCTTGCTTCCCTTAATGTTTGACAAGTTTTTGCTTCACAAATCTTGAATAAATTAAAGAGAATTCTTTGAAGTGGATAAGAAATGAAGGAGGTAGTGTTTGGGAGAAAAGAAATAGAGAGAAAATGATTTATAACTGTGTTTTGCTGAAATGAGAAGAGAAAAGTTAGTTACGTAAATGAAACTTCCAATTTAATGATTTTATTTAATAAATAAATACAATCCTATTTTAAACAATTACTTAAAATTCATTTAAAACACATGTCAAATTAAGGAAATGTGTAATTGCTCAAAAGCACCCTAAGGATTCTAAGATTTTGACTCTTCTTTTGAAAATTGCATTTTTCCACAGTTTCAAAACTTTACATTTTGGTTACTACCCAAAATGTACCACTTCCAAAACTCATTTTGTAAAATTGATTTGACCAACCTCTTAAACATAATTTTAGAAAATTTTAGAAATTTTGTCATATTTTTATCCTATCGCGAACCTTGATTTCCCTGAACCACCTAACATGATTCGAACCATTTCCGACCGGTTCATGTAACCCGATTCGATGTCTAAAACATCTAGGCCCAAAATCAGGGCGTCACATAAGGAGAATGGAGTTCGCTTGTTCATCCAAGCATAAGGAGGATGAAATTTTTTCAGAAGATTCCCTTATCCGTTCAGGCGTAAGGAGAATTGACTTTGCTTATTCATCCAAGTATAAGGAGGATGATTTTTTTCAGAAGATTCGCTTATCCATTCAGGCGTAAGGAGAATGGAGTTTTCTTATTCATCCAAGCGTAAGGGGATGAATTTTTTTACAAGATTCACCTATCCGTTCAGGAGAAAAGAGAATGTTTGCTTATTCATCCAAGCGTGAGGAGTATGAAATCTTTTAAGGGTTTGCTTATTCATCTAAGCATAAGGAGGATGAAATCTTTCAAAGTCTGTTTGCTTATTCATCCGAGTATAAGGAGGATGAAACCTTTTGAGGTTTCGCTTATTCATCCAAGCATAAGGAGGAAGAAATCTTTTGAAGTCTGTTTGCTTATTCATCCATGCATAAGTGGGATGAAATTTTTAGAAGAATCTGCCTATTTGTTTGAGCATTTGGGAGAACAGAACCCAACTCAACAATTGGAACATTTGGAAGAATAGAACCCAGCTTAGCTATTCAAGCGTAAGGAGAATAGAATCAGCCTATCTGTTTGAGCATGTAATCCAACTCAGCTATTCGGGCATTTGGGAGAATAGAATCCAACTTAGCTATTCGAGCATAAGGAGAGTAGAATCAGCCTTTACGTTTGGGTGTTTGGAGAATGAAAGCTACTCATCTATTCGGGCAAAAGGAGAATAAAACCAACCAACCTATCCGTTCAGGCGTTTGGAGAATGGAATCTGTTCATCTATTCAGGCGTTTGGAGAATAGAACATGCCTATCCGTTCGGGCAACATGAGAATGGAGCCAACCGGAAAATTAGTGAAAATCAGTGCCTTTTGGTGTTTCCTTTATCTTTGTTGCACAGAGATAAGCAAAGAGGGGCAGCTATTGTCACTAGATTTTCACCCCAATATTAAATAATAACCCACCCTTTGTAAAATAAAAAAACAATAAAAAAACATCTTTAAAACTCTATTTTTGAAGCCCATTTCAAAAGAAAAAAACCAAAGCTTTATTGGAGAATCAGCTTTATGCTAAGCTGAGCAAGTGTGAAATTTGGCTTAGGGAAGTTGTGTTCCTTGGTCATGTGGTTTCTGCTGAGGGGATTCGTGTTGATCCTCAGAAGATTGAGGCAATGATGAATTGGAAGCCTCCTAAGTCTGTTCATAATGTCTGTAGTTTCCTTGGGTTGACAGGATACTACCGGAGGTTTGTGGATGGATGTCAAGTATGAGTGGACAGAAGCGAGACAGCAGGCTTTTGAGAAGCTTAAGGCACCTTTGACGCAAGCTCCTATCTTGGTTCAGCCTGAATTAGGGAAAGAGTTTGTGGTGTACAGTGACGCATCCTATGTTGGTTTGGGGTGTGTGTTGATGCAAGAGGGTAAGGTGGTGGCTTATGCATCGCGCCAGTTGAAGGTGCATGAGCGCAATTATCTTACGCATGATATTGAGTTGGCTGCGGTGGTCTTTGCTTTGAAAATTTGGAGACATTATATGTATGGTGAGAAGTGTACTGTGTACATGGATCACAAGAGTTTGAAGTATCTGATGTCACATAAGGAGTTGAATCTTAGGCAACGACGTTGGGTGGAGTTGCTTAAAGATTACAATCTGACGATCGAGTACCATCCGGGAAAAGCTAATGTTGTAGCGGATGCCTTGAGTAGGAAGGTGGCAGTGGAGTTGAGGGCTATGTTTGCCAGTTTGAGTATTTCGCGAGATGGGGGTCTTGTGGCTGAATTGCAAGTGAAACCATCTTTGGTTCAGTTGATAAAGGATAAGTAGTTGTTGGATGATTCCTTGGTGCCACATGTTCCGGATATTGCTGAGGATAGGCCATCGGATTTCTATTTTAATGATGATGGAGTTCTATGTTTTGGGAGTCGGATAGTGGTGCCGAATGATGCTGAGTTGAGGCGTGCTATTCTGACTGAAGCTCATAGTAGTCCTTTTGCTATGCACCCAGGTAGTACAAAGATGTATCGTGATCTTAAGGATGAGTACTATTGGGTGGGCTTAAAGAGAGATGTTGCTGAGTATGTAAGTAAGTGCATGGTTTGTCAGCGAGTTAAGGCTGAGCATCCGTTTCCTTCTAGGTTGTTGCAACCGTTGAGGATTCCTGAGTGGAAGTGGGAAAGGATTACCATGGACTTTGTGTCTAGTTTGCCTTTGTCGCCATCGAAGAAGAATTCGGTGTGGGTGATTGTGGATCGCCTTACGAAGTGTGCTCATTTCTTACCTGTGCATACTACGTACACTTTGGACAAGCTTGCAGAGTTGTACATTGCTGAGAATGTGCGGCTGCATGGTGTGCCAAAGTCTATTTTTTCGGATAGAGATCCGACGTTTACATCGCGTTTCTGGGAATGTTTGCATCAAGCTTTGGGTTCACGGTTGAATTTCAATACTTCTTATCATCCACAGTCGGATGGACAATTTGAGGATATGTTGAGGTGTTGTGTGATTGAGTTTCAAGGCTCTTGGGAGAAGCATTTGCCTTTGGTGGAGTTTGCTTATAACAATAGCTACCAGGCAAGTATTCAAATGGCACCTTATGAAGCCTTGTACGATAGAAAGTGCATAACTCCTCTTTGTTGGGCTGAAACAGGTCAGAACTTGGTTTCAATGCCAGCTTTGTTGAAAGGAACTACCGAGAAGGTGAAGCTCATTTGTGGGTGATTGAAGGCAGCTTCTGATCGACAGAAGTCTTACGTGGATTTAAAGCGTAAGAAGATTGAGTTTGCGGTAGGTGATCGTGTGTTTGTGAAAGTTTCGCCTTGGAAGAAGGTGATGAGGTTTGGTCGAAAGGGTAAGTTGAGCCCTAGGTACATTGGACCATACGAGGTGATTGAACGTGTGGATCCTGTTGCGTACAAGGTGAGGTTGCTGCAGGAGTTGGAAAAGATTCATGATGTGTTTCATGTCTCTATGCTTCGAAGGTATAGATCGGATCCTTCGCATGTTATGCCTGTGGAGGAAGTGGAGTTGAATCAAGACTTGACCTATGATGAGGAGCCGGTGGAAATTCTGGATTCAGACAGTAAAGTTCTTCGAGGCAAGACCATTGAATTGGTTAAGGTGTTGTGGAAGCATTGTGGTGTTGAGGAAGCCACTTGGGAAAGAAAGGATGACATGAAGAAGCAGTTTTCGTATCTCTTTCCTCCATGTAAATTTCGAGGATGAAATTTCTTAAAGGGGGGGGGAGAGTTGTAACACCCCAATTTTGGGCTTATAAGTTTAGGGTGTGAACCGGTCCGGTCTGATTTTCGGTTCGAATATAAAAGGAGGTTTTAGGGAAAGCCTAGTTATGCTTTAAAAATATGGAAAAATATCTAAAAATCCTCTTTTAATATATATAAGAGAGTGGTGAAATCAATTTTACAAAATAAGGTTTGGAAATGCAACATTTTGAAATAGTGACTAAAATGTGATTTTTGAAAAGTTCAGTGGTGACTGTTTTGTAAGGATTGAAACTTTGAATCTTTAAGGAGCTAATTTACCCAAGAATGATTTCTCCAGATTTTTCTTAAATTTAAGTGATTTAATTAATCTTTAATTAATTAAATAAAAAAGGAAACTACCTTTTGTTAAAATCATAACTACTTTTCTTAAAAAATTTCTCATCTCTTTTTCTCTCAAAATTCCCTCATCCAAACACTTTTCTCCAGCATCTTTTCCATTGGTTTTCAATTCAATTGATGAGGATTCAATCAACAATTAATTCCTAATCCTTTCTACATCAAATCCTTTTGATTTGCTCAATGGATTTTCAAGAAAATTGGCTCTAATCAAGGAGAAATCTACATTTAGAGGTAAGGTTGTTCTTCTCCTCTAAATACTCAGTTCTTTACTGAAATTCCAAAGTTATCAATCCTTAATTTCAGTTTTATAAATGGTTTTGATGATATGAACTTGATTTTGGCTTAAAACTCAAGATATAGAGGAAATCTTGAAGAATTTCGTTGTGATTGTTTGGGCTCTGTTTTGAGATGATTCTTAAATGTATTTTGGATGTCAAATGATGTGTAAATGAGGTTTTATGAACGCAATAACGAATATGTTGTGTTTCCTAAGTTTTTACTTATGAAAATGGTGGTTTTTGGGGTGATCTTGGTGTTCTGTTATAGTTGGAGGTATAAGGACGAGTTAGGTTCATTTTGGATGTTAATTGATGTTTAGAAATGATTAGAAATGATGGATCTTGGCTGGGTTATGTTTTGGAAGAGTTTGGAGGTGATTTCGGTTGTGTTTGGTAGCTGAAATGTTAGAATTGGTTAGAGCAGCGAGTTTAGGTGTGATGGCTGAAGATTTTAATGCATGGTGATGCATTAATCCTCTGTTTTGATGTGTTTAAAATATGGGAGACATCTTCAGATTCTTGTGGTGTTGATCTGGAGGCTTGATCGGCGTTTCGGTAAGCTTGTGAAACGGAATTGGTGAGTGAAGTTGGATTTCCAGCTTTGTAACGAATGTTTGAAGGTTTTGGGAGCTTAGTTTAAGTCTAAGCAACTTAACTAAGCTCAAGAGTAAGTTTTCGGAAAAACTCTCTTGGATGAGCCATGGAGTGGTTCGATGCATTTGTTGATAAATTGCATGTTTAAATTCTGTTTTGAAAGCATGATTTAGCATGGTTAATGCTGGTTTTGAAGCCATATGTTGAAGGACGCTCAAGGTAAGAGATCCTTGGTTTGATATGTTGTAAATGTGGATTTGATGCATAGTGATGCTTGTTGTTAAATGGCTTGATTAAATGCTTTAAAACAGTGAATTGTTGATGAGAAATGATGTATAATGGCAAGTGATGTGATGGTTTTAAAGTACTTGAATCGGATATAGTTAGCCGGCTATAGGATTGGGTGCACTGTGAATAAAGTCGCCTTGGATGTAGAGGGGTTGTAATTGTACCGTAAACTCCATCCACGTACACTAACGAGAAAGGTAGATCACAATGGTGGTTAAAAGTCCATGTGTGGATCTTGTGTTGTGTGTCCCGCGATCTCGTTAGTGGTGTTATACAACTACCGATGAGTGATGTTGAGGGGTTGTGATTGTACCGTTAAACTCCATCATGGGTGTTGAGGGGTTGTGATTGTACCGGTAAACTCCACCTTGTGTGTTCGGTAGTGTGTATGAAGTGTATGGGACAACGCTTGTAATCCGCGTATCCGATTGTGTTTTATGTTGTAAATGGTTATGGATTATCACTTGAAAGCCAATATGACATGTTGATTTTATTGAAGCATGAGATGCTTGATATGTATGCAAGGTTGCATGAATAATGATGATTATGTGATGGAAAGCTTTGTGAAAAGTGTTTTATAAAATGCATTATTGTGTTGTTTCTTTAGAGCATGCCTCACTAAGCAATTGTGCTTACGCGCTCTCTTTTGAACCAATAATGCAGATAATTGAAGTGTTTGAGGGCAACAAGAAGGCTAAGAATCCAAGGGAAAGCTAAGCTCATGTATGATGATGTTTTCACAACACTATTAGTTTTTGATATTTGGCAATGGGAACCTAGGTTGTGTTTTGGGAGATGTCTTGGACTCCCTAATTGTGGCATGATGCCTTTGATGATTTGGAATTGTAAATGGCCATTTTGATGCTTGATTTGGTGTTTAGTTGGTTGCTTGGTTTTGGATACTAGGATGCATGCCTATAGACTTGTGGAATTTCATGATTGATGCCATGAACATGTTTTGATGTTGCAAACATGTACCTTATATGTATGATGACTTGTTGGCATGATTAGAAAGTCTTTAGGATGTGTTCGAGTGGTTAAATGCATGTTAAACCAGCAAATTCTGCAGTTTATGGGCAACCCGTATCGATACACTCACAGGCGTTTCGAAACGGGGGTCTGTAATGGCCTTGGTGTTTCGAAACAGCTGGTGACCGTATCGAAACGGTTTGGCCACTAGAAAGCCCTGTTTCGAAACAAGTCTCGAAATGAACCTGTGTTTCGGAACGGTCAACCTCGTTTCAAAACAGGTGACCGTTGGGCACTGATTTGAATGGTTTTGTGGTTTGTAAGATTTACATTTTAGTCCTGAAAAGTGTATTTGCAATTGCATTAGTTCGAGATGTCCGATTAAGGTGAAATTTGACAGGGAAGCATGTAACATGATTTATTTAATATTGGTAACTTAAAAATTAGTTAAGACTTTCATATTTCCAGAATTTATGTTTTGGTCCCTAATAAGCGTATTATGTGCAATTGAGTCCCTTATTGTAAATTTTTCGTTGTGCTTTTCACGTATGTGTTTCTCAAGAGTACACTTAGGGTTAATGTGCATCTAGACAAGATTAAAAAGAAAAAAAGGTCGTTAATTAAGGTTGACTTTCGGGTTGACTTTGGTTTACCCCGTGTAACCTTCGTAGTTCGGGTCAACCGTCTAGGCCGGGCTAAGGGGGTTACACATTGGAAGGATTAATACCATCTTGAGTCGATTTTAGGAGAGTTTGATCAACAACTAGTCAAGAAATGGCATCCACCTTCACTTCCAACCTCCACTAGTTTCAATCTACCACTAAACCATCATTCTTCAATGGGGATAACTACCAATATTGGAAGAATATGATGAGACTCTTCATAAAGTCTACCGACTATATGGTATGGGATGTAGTTGAAGAAGGGCCATACATTCTGTTGAAGAGAGACGGTGAATGAAGGCTTCTCCCAAAGGTCAAAGCCGAACTGATCGAAGATGATAGAAGAAGGATGTAAGTCAAAGATAAAGCTCTACATGTCATCTTTTGTGCTCTTGGTCCGGATATCTACTCTAAGGTGTCCTCGATCGAGAATGCCAAGGAAGTTTGGGACACCCTCGAGACAATGTATGAGGGAACTAGTGATGTCAAGGAAACAAAAATTGGGCTACCCAATCTAAGCTATGAAAACTTCAAAATGGATCCTGATGAGAGTGTTTCCAAGATGTTTGATCGATTCTCAGTCATCATCAATGGATTGAAGGTCTTCGGTGAGATCATCCCCCAAAACAAGCTAGTGAGGATGTAACGCCTCGATTTTGGGCTTAGGTGTTTTGGTAAGTTAGGTTGGGCTGGCGGAACTAGTGTTGGTGGTTCGAATTGTTAAAAGGTGGTTTATGGAAATCAAGATTCGGAATAGGATAAAAATATGATAAAAATTTCTAAAATCCTCTAAAATTATTTTTAAGAGCTTGGTTAAATCAATTTTACAAAACAGGTTTTTCAAGAGTGTACATTTTGGGCAGTGACCAAAATGTAAAGATTTAAAAGTTGGGAAAATGTGTTTTTCAAGAAGAGTCAAAATCTTAGAATCTTTAGGGAGCTACTTGGAAATTATGCCTTTTCACTAATTTGACATGTGTTTTAAATGTTTATTAAAAATTAAAAAGGCTTTTAATTAATTGATTTAATTAAGATGGTAGTTAAACGATTAAAGAAAAATTGACGAGCATTTTCATTTTCTCTTCTTCACTCAACCAAACACTCTCCATTTTCTCTCAATTTTCCAGAATTTCTTCACTCTCAAATCCTCTTTTGATTTCCATCTTTTCCTTGTTGTTTTCTTTCATTTTCTCCAAGTTTCTTTCAAGCTAATCTTGCCAAATTAGACGAGAAGCAAGGATTGTATGTAAATTTCATGCTAACCCTCTAATCTAGGTTCTTTAATGAAATTTCAAAGATATTTGACTCTTTATTAATGATTTTGATTGAGGTTTTGTTGTTAGTTTGATAAACTATTGAAATCTTAATAGAAAAATGGATTTTAATGTAATTTTCGGAGTTTGATTTAATTTGCTAGTTTAAGATTGTTTCTAAATGAGTTTTGAAAGGTTTTTTGTGTTGAAGTGGAGTCTTAATCATAGAGATCCCGAAATCCTTGAGTTTCTTGATTTTTGAGGTGTTTTTGGTTGAGTTTTTGGGGGTGTTCTTGAGGAATCCAAGTTGCTGGAAGTATAAGAATGGTTTTAGGTTGTTTTTGGATGTTGATTAATGCCTAAAATGTGTTGTATGTGTTGGGTAATAGCCGGGATTGTAACCCCCTAAACCCGACCAAGAAGAATTGGGCCGAATCTAGGAAGTTAGGTTTGAAAACTTGTCTCCCAAGATACAATTTAGGTAAAAAAATTTGTAATTCAAAAGAATCGAATAAAATAAGTAAAACTCAACAAATATTCCGATTAAAATAAAAACCAATCTTTTGAACGATGTTCCGATAATTAATTAAAAACCCGAAAGTAACTTCATAGATGCATGCATTTAATAAAACCCAAATTAAAACAGTTCCAATGTCCATATTACACAAATATCCCAAAACATATTAAAATAATAATTCTGAGGTAACAGAAAAGTTCGTACTAAATAATAATTTATCTGAATAAACAAGAGATGCTCCAAGTACCGATCGCCTAAAAAGTCTGAGATATCTGAAAAGTAAAAACTAAAGGGTGTAAGCTAAAGAGCTTAGTGTGTCTCTAAATTGCAACCGAAAACAAAACATAAATCAAACAATATTTTATTTTCTGATAAAAACTTTTCTGAAAACACAACAAAAACTGAATCATAATGATATGATGTCTGATGCACATGAATCATAATACCCATCACCGATACACCGAAAAGTAAGGTTCCCCAGAACCTACTTTCTCCATGTCACCATCCGAAGTGGAACTCAGCCCGAAGGGTGGAACCACTGATCCGAAGCGGAATTCAACCCGAAGGTTAAAACCACTAATCCGAAGCGGAATTCAACCCGAAGGTTGAAACCACTGATCCGAAGCGAAATTCAACCCGAAGGATGAAACCACTAATCCGAAGCGGAATTCAACCCGAAGGATGAAACCACTGCACTTCCCCGAACAAATCTCAACCATATACCCACAATGATATGATGCAGAATTTAAAATCCGAGTCTGATCCGAAACATGAATTATGAACATTCAAATTGCACAATACTATAAATCCGATGTTTTACAGTTCTGAAAATCCGATATTTCACGTAAATCACAGTATGACATATTATGCATGATGTCTGAAAACATTCACCCAATCACAACAGAGTATGCACACAAAACGTACAAAACATTTACTTATATTAATACCAGAAAAGCACAGAAAGAAACACATAAATTTATAAAACAGGAAGAGACACACCTTAAGCAACAAAAGCTCTAATCTTGAGAAGGGCGAGCCTCACGCTCGGATCTTACTGAATCAGGACCTACGATATATGAATTCTATATTAACATTTATTACTAACACTAAGCCACCGAATAAAACACTGAAAACTAAACTGAAGATATACTCACGTGAAGATCTCGAAGAACGTGCATGATCGATCTGAACAACTGGAGGTAACTCGTCGGCCTCAAAGACGTTATCACCTGAACACAAGAATATTCCGAATCAGAGTCTGAAATTCACAACTTATTAGATTCTATGAATAATTAACTGAAATTAGCAGAACGGAGCTTTCGGATTTGAATTTGACAAAACGTGCAGCGGATACGGACTCGGAACGTCGCGAAAGGTTAAGATGCACGTTTTCTGAAAAAGTCAACTCTTGGTCAATGCTAGCCAAAGTCAACTGTGTCGGTCAAAGTCAATTGTCCAAAGTCAATGGTCAACACTGACTTGACTGGTCAAAAGGTCAAACTTAGTCAAAGGTCTGGTCAACAGTCAACAAGTCAACTCCAGTCAACTATCAGGTCGGTCAAACGGGTCAAGGGCAATTCTATCGGTTCGGTCCAATTCATCTGGTTCAGTTCACAATTGGTTTGGTCACATGGTCCGGTCTGATCATGGGTCATTAAAATTTGGGCTTCCTCACACAAATATCACATTCTCACAAGATCCAAATGGGCTTATCACATACACATAGCACATTCGGTTGGGCTCACCCAACACACCCATTCATCACACAAAAACGGCCCAACTCCCTAACCCTTGCATCAGATATGGGGGCTAGGGTTTTCAGCAACCAAAAGGTGGTGGCGGCACAACACCACGGAGACGGTGCAGACTAATTACTCGGCGGCCGATTTGAACATGCACGGCGGCGAGATACTGTGACAATGACGGCGGTGGAAAGGGCACACAAAACGGCATGAACGGCAGTGACAATAAAATGGATCCGAAATAGCAACGGCCGATGACCAAACGATAACGACGGCACAAAACGGTAGCGACGACGGCGGTAGTATCTCAAAATCTGACGAACGGTGGAGAGGCACAGATGAGAACGGACGGCGACACAAAGAGAACTCGAAGGTTGGGGTTTGCTTGCGACCCAAAAAACGATTCCGACGATGGTGGTGCGGATGGAAGAGGCGGACGGAGTAGGGGAAAGCCAAACGGTTTTCTACCGTTTACAAGCGAACGACCGGCGATGAGGGGAAACCGAGGCTTAGGCTTTGATCGGACGGCAAAGGGAAACTCAGGAGTGGTCTCGGTTTGAAGAACGGTGGCCGGTGAGCCCTTGATCGGAACTGAGGGTTGGGGGACATTATTTTTGCAAGGGAGAGGTGAGGGGTGAGGGGTGCGGCTATTGAAGCTCATAACAGATGACAAAAGCCTTTAGGGCTAAAAGTTTGGTTAAATATCAAGCTCAAAAGGGTAAATTGCAAGGGAAGGGTCCATAATAATTCCTACTTTTCACATTGGACACCAGCATACCAAATTAATTTAAGTAGGTCACCGAAGTTTTGATTTTAACAATTAGGTCACTGGAAACATAACCAAAATTCAATTTAATTTCAAATTTTCAATTAGGGTTTTGCACATAAATTCCCCAAATTCTAGGGTTTCCGATTTAGGGATTTCAAAATTAGAGATTTTTAAATTGGGCAAAATTTGGGGTGTTACAGGGATGAGGTTAGAGGTGAATCGATTGAGTTTACGGTTATTTTGAATGAGTGTTTTGGTGCTTTAGAGTAGGGCTGCAAGATTTCTTTTGAGTGTTGGTGTTTTGGATTCATTTTAATGCATTGAGCCTTTGTTTTAATGTGTTGAAAATATGGGATAATATTCCGGAATCAAACGAAGCAATTTTGGAGGCTTCGGACGATCGATAATTGTTTCCGCAAGTGTGGTTTCGCAAGTCGGCGAGTGGAACTTGGTTTTCCAGCATGGAAACGTTTTCGAAAAGGTTTTGGGAACATAGTAAGAGCTTGAAACGCTTTCCTAAGTTCAGAAGTAAGTAAAGTGAATTTCTCTCTCAGATTGTGCTAGTTTTGAACCTTTGGTTGCACTTGATTCTAATTGCATTTACCTACTGTAATAAAGCATGTTTTGAATATATGAAATGAGGTTGATGATGCAATGTGGTTTAAGGATACACTATGTAACGCCCTGTTTTTGGGCCTAAATGTTTTAGACATCGGATAGAACCAGTCAGAAACTGTTCGAATCGTATTAGGTGGTTTAGGGAAATCAAGGATTAGGAGGTTGGTCAAATCAATTTTACAAAAAGAGCTTTGGAAGAGGCACATTTTGGGTAGTGACCAAAATGTAAAGTTTTAAAACTGTGGAAAATTGCAAATTTCAAAGAGGAGTCAAAAATCTTAGAATCTTTAGGGAGATTTGATGCAATTACACCTTCCTTAAATTGACATGTGTTTTAAATGAGTTATTTTAATTGATTAAAATAGATTTTTAATTATATTAATTAATTAAATGGTTATTTGAGAGAAATCTTTTTACGTAACTAACTTTCAATCCTCATTTCAGCCAAACACTTTTCTAAAAGACTTTTCTCAAGATTTCTTTTCTCTCAAACACTCTCTTTAGTTCTCATCTTTTTCTAAGGATTCTCTTCAAGATTTTCAAGATTTGTGATGGAAAAACTTGCCAATCTTTAAAGGAGGCAAGGATTGGAGGTAAATCTCGTTCTCAACCTTCAATCTAGGTTCTTTATTGAAATTCCCAAGATCTTTGTCTCATAAATGTTATTTTTGGTTTAGTTTTGTTTATAGTTTTGATTTAAGATCAAAATCTTGCAAAATTATAGTTTAAATTTTGATTTTCGGAGTGTTATTGATGAGATCTGTTTTGGATTGATTTTAATTGAGTTTTGAGTTGAATATTATGTTAAAAAAGAGATTTGATATTACAGATCCCGAAATCCCTGATATCCTTGAGTTTCTTGATGGTGTTAGTTGGGTTTTTAAGGTGTTTTGATGGTGTTAAGCTTGTTGGAGGTATAAGGAAGGGTTTATGTTGTTTTTAGATGTGTTTCGATGTTTAATAATGGTTGGAAGTGATGTATGTTGGCTGGTCTTGGTTTAGGAAGCAATCGATTGAGTTTTCGGTTATTTCGGAAGGGTGAATTGGTGTAGTTTTGGTGAGCAACGAGTTTGTGTTTAGTTACTGGTGTTGAAATGCATTTGGATCTTTGTTTTGATGCTCTAAAAATAGGGGATCTTGATCCGAAAGCAAAGGAAGCATTTTTGGAGGCTTCGGAAGGGTGATCTTTGCGTCGGCGAGCGAAGTTTCGCGTATCGGTGAGTAGAAAAGGGTTTTCCAGCTTTGAAACATTTTGAACGTGATTTTGGGAGGTTAGTGTAAGTTTGAAACACTTAGCTAAGCTCAAGAGTAAGTAAATCAAAAGTCTCTCTCTGAATGTGCTATGTTTTGGTTTTAAATGCACTTGTTTTGAATGTGGTTTGATTATTGTTTTAAAGCATGTTTTAAGAATTGATGATGCTGGTTTTAAATTTCATTTGGTTAAGGATGCACCTGGTAAGCGATCCTTGGGTTTATCTGATATATGCATTTGGTTTTAAGCATGTTGATGCTTGTGAAAGTGGCATTGTGAGTTATGCTTTTAAAACAATGAAATAATGATGATAAATGATTATATTGGCACGTGATGGAAATGATATTTGGTTACTTTAATCGGATATAGTTAGCCGGCTATAGGATTGTGTGCACCATGAATAAAGTCGCCTTAGATGTCGAGGGGTTGTGATTGTGCCGTAAACTCCATCCAAGTACCCCTAGCGATTGAGGAATTGGCGTCACCACGATGGAGGATGGCTCTCGTGAGTAGACTTGGTTAAGCGTAACAACGGTGGAGGAATGCTCCCGTGGGTGAGCTTGGTTAGGGTGATTACAATGGTTGAGGTAGCTTCCATGTGTAAGCCTTTTTTGGTGTCTCGACTCTCGCTAGTGGGTTATACAACTACCGATGAGTGATGTTAAGGGGTTGTGATTGTGCCATTAACTCCACCATGGGTGTAGAGGGTTTATGATTGTGCCGTTAAACTCCACCTTGTGTAGCTGATAGTGTGTGTTAAGCGTGCAGGACAACACTTGTAATCCGCGTATCCGATTGTGTCAATTGTGTTGGTTTTGATATGGTTTGTTAATGATCACTTGCGAGCCAATACAATGATTTTGAGAAATGAATTAAGCATGTGGTGCTTGGGAATTATACTAGAATGCATGTGATGCTTGGTTTAAGCATGAGCAAAAGATTTTGTTGTTATTTTAATGATGCTATGAGCACGTGGTTTTAAAAGTACATTGATGCTTTAAAGAGTTTGTTTTAAAGGAAGGCATATGTTGTCAAATGATGATGTTTTGGTTTTACAAAAATGCATTGATTAATGTTTGGTTTTTAGCGGTCCTCACTAAGCTTTATGCTTACGCTCATTTGTTTCATCAATGCAGAGAATTGAGCAATTGAGGCAGCAAGAAATCAAGGGAAAATCCAAGTATTTGGCTAAGTAATGTATGTGGTTTTACCTTAGTGTAATAAGAGGCAATGAGTGGGATTTCAACTCTTGGTCTGTTGGGTGATGTTAAACCCCTTTGTGCATGTTTGGTTTATGTTTTTGGACTTGTAAATGGTCTTTATTTGGTTTGTGGCCTTGCTGATGGTATTTTGGATATGTTATGGTTTATATTTTAAAGCATGCTTGAGTAGCTAAAGCCTCACCTTGAATTTCCATGCTTTGTTGCTTGTGTTAAGCTGTTTATTGATGCTTATGTGTTTGGTAAGTTGTTTATAACACGTATGATTGATTAGAACTAGCTTAGATGTTGTTGAATGTGTTTTGAGGGCTGTTGGAAATGCAATTATGGTATGCGTATCGATACTGGAGGTTGAGTATCGGTACGCTAAGGCAAATTTCAAGCTTTTCGGTACAAGGGTATCGGTACGGATTGCCCGCGTATCGATACACCTAGGCCAAGTTTGAAAGCCGTATCGATACGCGAGGAAGCGTATCGATACACTCTTCCCATATTTTGCTACTATCAACCTACGTATTGATACGTGCTAAGGTGTACTGATACAGGGTCGTTAAATTCAGTTAATGGAATCTTTTTAAAGTTCTGAAATGTTGCATTTTGGTCCTTGTTTAATGTTTGTTCAATTAGTTAAGATTGGATGATCCGTTTGAGATGTAATTTGACATGTTGGCATCTTACATGACTAATTATGGTTTGGTAACTTCGAAATCTGAAAAGTCCCTGCATTTTATGGAAATTACAATTTAGTCCCTAAAAGTTAAACGAATGCAATTGAACCCCTAATTGAACTCCAAAAGATGTGTCGTTTTCGCCTAATCGCATTGCTGAACATTAGGGATAATATGTGAATCTAGAGAATATAAAAAGAAAAAAAGGTCATTAATCGAGGTTGACTTTAACAAGTTAACTTCGGGTTTCCCCGTGTAATATTCTTAGTCCGGGTCAGGCGTCTAGACCGAGCTAAGGGGGTTACACACTAGGTAAGTGATCATTGTATGCATGTGTTGAAGCATGAGGTTTGAAGCATGGTTTAATGCTTGATTTATGGCTTATCATGAATGCTTTGTAAAAACAGTGAGATATGCATCTGAAATGGATTATATTGGCAAGTGGTGTTGTATAAAGTGTTTTATAAAAGAAATTGGATATAGTTAGTCGGCTATAGGATTGAGTGCACTATAAACAAGTCACCTTGGATGTTGAGGGGTTGTGATTGTACCGAAACTCCATCTAAGTACCCTAACGATTGAGGATTGTTAAGGTTGCAACGATTGATGGTATCTTCCGGGTGCGAACCTTGTGTATGTGTCTCGTCTCTCGTTAGTGGGTTATACATCTACCGATGAGTGGTTTTGAGGGGTTGTAATTGTACCGAATACTCCACCACGGGTGTCACAACGATGGAGGATTGCTCTTGTGTATGAACCTTGAGATGTTAGTAGGGTGTGTGACAACCCTTGGTAATCCCTGTATCCAATATATTTGTTGAGATAGTTGTTTATCACTTGTGAGCCAATATAATGAAATGAGATATTGTGGAAAATGTTGTTAATGCATAATTTGAAAGATGTATGTTTTGGTTTAAGCTTAGCATAATGGTGTTTATGCTTGAAAGGCTTGGAATGTGAGTAGCAATGGTTTAATTTCTGGATTTATATAAGTCATGTTGCATGCTATTTAATAACATGATTTTGATGATAAAGTGCATGGTTTGTCAAGAAAGGCATGTTGATTTTGAAGGAGTGAAAACGGTTTTCTGCATTGATGATGTTTGTGGTTTTGAGCATTCCTCACTAAGCTTGTATGCTTATGCTCTCTTTATTCATCAATGCAGATAATTAGGCTTTTGGAAGCAACATCTTCAAGGAATCTTACCAAGACACTCTCTAAAAGTATGTTGTGTTCTTGAACTAGTGTAATAAGGGCAATGGGGCTGTCCAATGCAATGAATGTTGTTAGCTTGGTATTCTCTGGTTTTGTGCAAGTTTTAGATACATATTTGGATATGTAAATGGCCTCTAAGTTTGGGTTTATGCTTTAAATTGGATTATGACCTTTTGGTGCTTTTAACTTTTAGGAAGCATGCCTTTAGTGCTTATGATATTGTGAATGATGCTATGATGTTGCCTATGCTTCGTATATGTTGCTTTTGGTGTATATGTGAATTGCTATCATGGTTGGGCATGTGTCAGGATGGTTTCGGATGGTTTAAATTGAGTTTAAACAGCATTTTCAAACATTGCTGGCCCAGGTGTTTCGAAACACACTTGCATGTTTCGAAACAGTGGCTTGAAATGGCCTTGGTGTTTCGAAATGGCGAGGCTTGTTTCGAAACATTTTACCTCTGTGAACCATCGTTCCAAAACAAGCCTGAGGGGTTTCGAAACGAACTCGCATATCGAAACGGTCAGCTAAGTTTCGAAACGGCCGTTCCAATACGAGGCTCTCTATTCCGAAACGTTCGACCGTTAATGCAGTTTTGAATTGCTCTGAGTTTCTATTTTTTATGTTTTAGTCCTTGTTTGCCTAGTATGAAATTGGATAGGTTATAAAGGTTGGTAATATGAATTTTGCAATAACCCTTATAAGTTATCAAATTTATAAAATGGTCCTTAAACATTAGTTTGGTTATAATTGAGAGGTGAATGTGTTGTTGTTCAATCCGCTGCTTGTGTGCGTACACATAGAAATCTAAGTTGCATCTAGACAAGATAAAAAGAAAAAAGGGTCATTTATTGAGGTAAACTTTCCCAGCTTACTTCAATATTCCCCGTGTGATCCGTTCGGTTTGGTCTATCGGCCAGACCGGGTCGAGGGGGTTACATTTGGTGGTATCAGAGCCATGTTACAAAAGGTTGTGATGATGGTAAGTTGTTGGTAAGTGATTTGTGATGCGTATGTGCGTTTTGGGTATATTTGCTTTCTTCAGTGAATGCCCAAAGTATGTTTATGTTAAGTATGTGATGGTGATGTGGAATATATGATGATTGAATATGAATGTGAGTTGATCTATGATGTTTGATTGGGTTGAGTCTTGATACTTGAGTCGCATGAAGGTTGTGGTATGCATGTAGTATGCTTTATGCTATGTTGGGGGGAAATTGGGATGCCCATTGCCTTATTACCTAGTGAATGTTTCAAATTGGTTTTGAAGGTCATGGAATCCTTGTTAAGAGCTGACATGATCTTTTGTTTGTTTATGTTCATGCTTTAATGTTAACTAGCACAATGGGACCGATACGAGAGTTACGATCTGGAACAGTTGCGCCTGTTGAGGGGTAACGTGACCAGGAGAACGAGGTTATGCCTGGTGGGAATTTACCTCCTTCTCCTCCACCACCACATGGGGGTGATGAGAACGGTCAACAAGGACAGGTTGGTCCGGTGTTGGGAGGTTGGACGCCTTTGGTACAAGCAATGATGGTAGCATTCCATGATAATGTTGACAGAGTGCATGTACAAGCTCCTACTGCTGGGCAAGTTGGATTGCCATTGGAGCGTTTGAGGAGTCTAAGAGGAGAGGAATTTCGTGGATTATCTCTTGAGGCATCTGAGGCCTAGATGGCCGATACGATCCGGATACTGGATAAGATGGGGTGCAATGATGCACGGAAACTGGGTTGTGTAGTATCGTTGCTGCATGGTGATGTATACACCTAGGGGATGACTGCGATCATGACATTGGAGCTGGAAGAGGTAGATTGGACGTTCGTCTAGTCTGCTTTCAAGAGAAGGTATCTTAAAGTTAGATACATGGACGACAAGAAGAGGGAATTCATGTCCCTGGTTCAAGGGAACATGATTGTGGCTGAGTACAAGGTCCAGTTCGTACGACTTAGCAAATATGCTCTGGTGCCAAGTGATAGGCATCGGCGTGATCATTTCCTGTACGGCCTGGTGCATGACGTGAAGACCTTTATGCTAGCGACGGATTATACAGATTTTGATGTGCTCGTGACTCGAGCCAAAGATCAAGAGTAGAGTTTGGGACTGACATCGCGTGGGGGTGGTTACAGTTTGGGCAAGAGAGCTACTGATGATGGTCATACTGGTGGGCAGAATAAGAGGAACCGAGACCGTAAATATCAGCCTTCGGCTAGGCGAGGAGCACCAGCCCAGGGCAACATGTAGAGTTTTGAGCAGAACACATGTTAGACGTATGGTTCGCGTGAGCACTTGAGGTGGGATTGTCCTCGTGCGGCTCGTGAGGTGCAAGATCTTGTGGTTGGGGCTAATTCATGGTTGAACTACGGGTCCGCTGATCACATGAGGTGTGAGTGTCCTCTGTTAACAGGAGGTGGTCAGGGTCGTGCTACGGTAGTTGCACCGCAGAAAGGTTGTGGGCGTGGCCGTGGAAACTTTCAGAGGAGAGAGGATGGATAGAGAGGTGTGGCCCATGTGGTTGCTGTTCAGCAATAGGGTAGTGGTCCTGCGAGGGTATTTGCACATCGCGAGGGACACAATGACACTGATGTGATTGCAGGTACATTCACCTTGCAATCCTTGTCTTTGTTACCATTGATTGATTCTGGATCTACACATTCATACATTTTGAGTAAGCATGCGCATCTGCTTGATATTCCAATTGAGATGCTAGATGTAGGAATGCAACTAACATGTTCTTTTGGTGAGACTGTTGTTACAAGGAAATTGTATAAGAGGTGTCCATTGGTTGTTCAGGGTCATTAGTTTTCAGTTAATTTGATGGAACTGCCTTTCTATGGTTTTGACGTGATTCTTGGGATTGATTGGTTGGTTGAGCACCAAGCAGTGATAGATTTTGATGTTAAGCCTGTTACCCTAAAGCTTGCGGATGATTACGAGGTGGTAATCCTAAGCGAGAACGTAAAGTTCTTGTCTAACGCAATTTTTTCTCTTGAAGCGAGTCGGATGTTGGAGTTAGGATGTGAAGCTTTCTTAGAGTATGTGATGAATCCTGGTACGAAAGAAGTGCGGATGCAAGATATACGAACCATGTGCGAGTTTTCAGGTGTCTTTTTGGAAGAGTTGCATGGGTTGCCACCCAACCGAGAGGTTGAGTTTGGTATAGAGTTGTACGAGAATACGACTCTGGTGTCCAGTGCTTCTTATTGCATGGCCCTTAAAGAGTTGAAGGAGTTGAAGACGTAACTTTAAGAGTTGCTTGACCGAGGAGTCATAAGGCCGAGTATTTCACCTTGGGGTGCACCGGTCTTGTTCGTGAAGAAGAAAGATGGTACAATGCGTATGTGCATAGATTATCGACAGCTGAACAAGTTGACGATTAAGAATAAGTACCCTCTGCCAAGGATCGACAATATGTTTTATCAGTCTCGTGGTGCTTCGGTGTTTTCAAAGTTAGATTTGAGGTTTGGGTACTATCAGCTTAAGGTTAAGGATGTGGATGTACCTAAGACAGCTTTACGGACTAGGTATGGCCATTATGAGTTATTCGTGATACCATTTGGATTGACGAACGCACCGGCTACATTCATGGATATGATGAATAGAGTGTTCCATGAGTTTTTGGATCAGTTTGTGGTGGTGTTTATCAATGATATTCTCGTGTACTCGCGTACCAAGGAGGAGGAGGATAGGCACTTGAGAATTGTGTTGCAAGTGCTGTTGGAGAATCAACTTTATGCTAAGCTGAGAACGTGTGAGTTTTGGCTCAAGGAAGTGGTTTTTCTTGGACATGTGGTGTAAGCCGAAGGTATTTGGGTTGATCCACATAAGGTTGAGGCGGTGATGAATTGGAAGACGCCTAAATCAGTGACGAAAGTGTGTAGTTTTCTTGGGTTGGCTGGATACTACCGAAGGTTTGTCGAGGGCTTATCTAAGATTGTTACCCCTTTGACCAAGTTGTTGCAGAAGAATGTTCGCTTTAAGTGGATGGATGTTAGACAACTAGCTTTCAAAAAGTTGAAGGAGGCTTTGACACAAGCTCCTGTCTTGATTCAAACAGAATCGGGAAAGGAGTTTGTAGTTTACAGTGATGCATCATATGTTTGTTTGGGTTTCGTATTGATGTAAGATGGGAAGGTTGTGGCTTATGCGTCTGAACAGTTGAACGTGCATGAACTCAACTACCCTACGCATGATCTAGAGCTTGCAGCGGTGCTGTTTTCTTTGACAATTTGGAGACACTACCTTTATGGTGAAAGGTGTGTGGTTTACATTAACCATAAGAGTTTGAAGTATCTTATGTCTCAAAAGGAGTGTAATCTTAGGCAGCTAAGATGGTTGTAGTTGCTTAAGGATTATGATCTGACCATTGAGTATCATCATGGCAAGGCCAATGTTGTGGCTGATGCTTTGAGTAGAAATGTAGTTGTTGACTTGAGAACTATGTTTGCTCGTTTGAGTATATCGCGTGATGGTGGCTTGATAGCCGAGTTGCAAGTCAAACCTTTTTTGATTCAGTTAATTAAGGAAAAGTAGTTGTTGGATGATTCGTTGGTGCCCCATGTTCATGATATAGCTAATGGTAAGGCTACATATTTATGCTTTAATGATGATTGAGTTATATGTTTTAAAAGTCGGATAGTGGTTCCAGAAGATGTTGAGTTGAGGCGCACTATTTTGACTGAGGCTCATAGCAGTCCTTTTGCTATGCACCCCGGTAGTACTAAGATGTATCATGGCTTGAAGGATGAGTACTACTGGGTGGTGTTAAAAAAGGATGTTGCTTATTTTGTAAGAAAATGTATGGTTTGCCAGCGTGTGAAGGCTGAGCTTCAGTTTCCTTCCGGTTTGTTACAACCTTTGAGGATACTGAAATGGAAATGGGAAAGGATTACGATGGATTTTGTGTTTGGTCTGCCTTTGACGCCATCAAAGAAGAACTATGTATGGGTGATTATAGATGGTTTTACGAAGTGTGCTCATTTCTTGGTTGTTCATACTATGTATACATTGGATAAGTTAGCTGAGTTGTATATTGCTGAGATTGTGCTTATGCAGGTTTGCCCAAGTCCATAGTGTTGGATAGAGATCCGAGGTTTACAGCGAGGTTTAGGGAATGTTTGCATTAGACATTGGGTACGCGATTGAATTTCCGCACTTCATATCATCCTCAGTCGGATGGGCAGTCGAAACAAGTTATCCAGGTGCTAGAGGATATGTTGTGATGTTGTGTGATTGATTTCCAAGGTTCTTGGGAAAACATCTGCCTTTGGTTGAGTTTGCTTATAATAACAGTTTCCAGGCAAGTATACAAATGGCTCCGTATGAGGCCTTGTATGGGAGGAAGTGTAGAACGCCTCTCTATTGGGATGAGGCGGGAAAAAGTTGCTTTCCTTGCCAAATATGCTAAAGGAAACAACTAAGAAAGTGAAGCTCATATGTGAGCGATTAAATGCTACATCGGATCGTCAAAAGTCTTACGAGGATTTAAAGCATAGAGAGATTGAATTTGCGGTTGGATATCGCGTGTTTCTTAAGGTATCACCTTGGAAGAAGGTGATGAAGTTCGGACGTAAGGGAAAGCTTAGTCCGAGGTTTATTGGACCTTATGAGGTTGTGGAGCGGAATGGTCATGTGGCTTATCGATTGAGGTTGCCTCCCGAGTTGGAAAAGATTCATGATGTGTTTCATGTATCTATGTTGCGGAGGTATAGATTGGATCCTTCGCATGTGATGCCGATTGAGGAAATTGAGTTAAATACGGATTTAAGCTTGTGAAGGTGTTGTGGCGACACCGAGGAGTTGAGGAGGCCACGTGGGAAAGCAAGGCGGACATGTTGAGGCAATTCCCGCATCTTTTTCTTTCAGGTAAAATTTTGAGGATTAAATTTCCTAAGTGGGGGAGATTTGTAACGCCCCGGTTTTGGGCTTAGGTGTTTTGCAAGTCGGGCTGGGCCGGCAGAACAGGTGTCGGTGGTTCGAATTGTTAAAAGTTGGTTTAGGGAAATCAAGGTTCGGAATGGGATAAAAATATGATAAACATTTCTAAAATTATGTTTAAGAGGTTGGTTAAATCAATTTTACAAAACGGGTTTTCGAGAGTGTACATCTTGGGCAGTGACCAAAATGTAAAGAATTAAAAGTTAGGGAAAATATGTTTTTCAAGAAGAGCCAAAATCTTAGAATCTTTAGGGAGCTAGTTGGAAATTATGCATCTTCCCTAATTTGGCATGTGTTTTAAATGTTTATTAAAAATTAAAAAGGCTTTTAATTAATTGATTTAATTAAGATGGTAGTTAAAGAGTTAAAGAAAAAATGAAGAGCATTTTCATTTTCTCTTCTTCACTCATCCATACACTCTCCATTTTCTCTCAATTTTCCAAAACTTCTTTACTCTCAAATCCTCTTTTTAATTCCATATTTTCCTTATTGTTTTATTTCATTTTCTTCAAGTTAGTTTCAAGCTAATCTTGCCAACTTAGAGGAGAAGCAAGGGTTGGAGGTAAATTTCGTGCTAGCCCTCAAATCTAGATTCTTTAATGAAATTCCAAAGATATTTGACTCTTTATTAATGATTTTGATTGAGGTTTTGTTGTTAGTTTGATAAACTATTGAAATCTTGATAAAAAAAAGGATTTTAATGTGATTTTCGGAGTTTGATTTAATTGGCTAGTTTGAGATTGTTTCTAAATGAATTTTGAAAGGTTTTTGGTGTTGAAGTGGAGTCTTAATCATAGAGATCCCAAAATCCTTGAGTTTCTTCATTTTTGAGGTGTTTTTGGTTGAGTTTTGGGGGTGTTCTTGAGGAGTCCAAGTTGCTGGAGGTATAAGGATGGTTTATGTTGTTTTTGGATGTTGATTAATGCCTAAAATGTGTTGGAGGTGTTGGGTAATGGATGGGTTGAGGTTAGAGGCCAATCGATTGAGTTTTCGGTTTTTTCGAATGGGTGTTTTGGTGCTTTAGAGTAGGGTTGCGGGATTTCTTTTGAGTTCTGGTATTTTGGATTCATTTTATTGCATTGAGCCTCTATTTAATGTGTTGAAAATAGGGGATAATATTCCGGAATCAAACGAAACAATTTTGGATGCTTCGGACGATCGATAGTTGCGTTGGCAAGTGTGGTTTCTTAAGTCGGTGAGTAGAACTTGGTTTTCTAGCGTGAAAACGTTTTAGAAAAGGTTTTGGGAACTTAGTAAGAGCTTGAAACACTTTACTAAGGTCGGAAGTAAGTAAAGTGAATTTCTCTCTCAGATTGTGCTAGTTTTGAACCCTTGGTTGCACTTGATTTTAATTGCATTTACCTATTGTTTTAAAGCATGTTTTGAATATATGAAATGAGGTTGATGATGCCTTGTGGTTTAAGGATGCACTATGTAAGTGATCCTTGTATGCAAGTGTTGATGCATGAGATTTGAAGCATGATTTAATTCTTGATTTATGGCTTATCATGAATGCTTTTTAAAAACAGTGAGGTATGCATGTGAAATGGGTTATATTGGCAAGTGATGTTGTATAAAGTGTTTTATAAATGAAATCAGATATAGTTAGCCAGCTATAGGATTAAGTGCACTATAAACAAGTCACCTTGGATGTTGAGGTGTTGTGATTATACCAAAAACTCCATCCAAGTACCCTAACGATTAAGGATTGTTAAGGCTGCAACGGTTGAGGGCATCTTTCGGGTGTGAACCTTGTGTGTGTGTCCCGTCTCTCGTTAGTTGGTTATACATCTACCTATGAGTGGTGTTGAGGGGTAGTGATTGTACTAAATACTCCACCACGAGTGTCACAATGATGGAGTGTTGCTCTCGTGTATGAACCTTGAGATGTCGGTAGAGTGTATGAAGGGTGTGAGACAAGCCTTGGTAATCCGTGTATCTGATATATGTTTTTGATTTAGTTGTTTATCACTTGTGAGTCAAAATAATGAAATGAGATATTGTGGAAAATGTTGTTAATGCATAATTTGAAAGATGCATGTTTTGGTTTAAGCTTAGCATAATTGTGTTTATACTTCAAAGGCTTGCAATATGAGTAGCAATGGTTTAATTGTTGGATTTATATGAATCATGTTGCATGATGTTCAATACCATGCTTTTGATGATAATGTGCATGATTTGTTAAGAAAGGCATGTTGGTTTTGAAGGAGTGAAAAATGGTTTCGTGCATTGATGATGTTTGTGGTTTTGAGCATTCCTCACTAAGCATGTATGCTTATGCTCTCTTTGTTCATCAATGCAGATAATTAGGATTTTAGAGGCTTGAAATGGCCTTGGTATTTCGAAACGGTGAGGCGTGTTCCGAAATATTTTGCCTCTGTGAACCATCGTTCCGAAACAAGCCTGAGGGGTTTCGAAACGAATCCGCGTGTCGAAACGGTCAACTGAGTTTCGAAACGGCCATTTCGATACGAGGCTCTCTGTTCTGAAACATTCGACCGTTAATGCAGTTTTTGAATGGCTCTGAGTTTATGTTTCTTATGTTTTGGTCCATGTTTGCCTGGTATGAAATTGGATGGGTTATAAAGGTCATTTTGAGCTGGAATTTTAGCAAATTTACAAAATGGTCCCTAAACATTAGTTTGGTTATAATCGAGGGGCGAATGTGTTGTTGTTCAATTCGCGGCTTGTGTGCCTTGACAAGATAAAAAGTAAAAAAAGGGTCGTTTATTGAGGTAAACCTTCCTGGTTTACTTCAATATTCCCCGTGTGATCCGTTCGGTTCGGTCTATCGACCAAGCCGGGTCGAAATGGTTACAGAGGAAGTTGTTGTATTCTCTTCCGGAATCATGGGATAACAACAGAACGTCCATTATTGAAGTTCGAGATTTGAAGACTCTCAAGCTAGATGCTCTTGTTGGTTCTCTACTCACCCATGAGATCATGAAGAAGGGAAGAGAAGAAGAAAAGAAAATGGAGAAGAAGAATGATGTTGAGAAGAAGAAGATTGGAATCGCTCTTAAAGCTTCATATCATGAAAGCGATTCTAGCGAAGATGAAGATGAGGAGATGGCCATGTTGGCCAAATGATTCACTCGCTTCATGAAGTCCAACCGAGGGAAAAAGTTCAATACAAAAGTGAACTTCAAGAACAAGAGTAAAGAAGAGGAGAAAGACCAAATCATTTGCTATGAGTGCAAGATATCCGGCCACATCCGTTCCGAGTGTCCTCAATTGAAGAGGAAGAGTTTTGGGAAGAAGAAAAAGCTCAAAGCTCAAGTGGCAACTTGGAGTGATGAGGAGTCATCCGAGGAGGAGGAGAAAGTGGCTAACCTTTTTCTCATGGCCATTGATGATGATCCAAAGGTAAAACTCAACTCATCTAATTTTGATTTTACCTATGATGAGCATCAAGATGCATATGATGAGTTGCAAAAGGTCTATGATGAGTTAGTTGAAAAATATAAGGAGTCAATTTTGAGAAACAAGAAAAATATTTCTGATTTTAAAATTCAAAATGAGTCTTTTTTAAAATCTAACTCAGAGATGGAAAAGAATGTTTTATACTTAATAAATCTTTGAAATGATCTTAAGAAGAAATATCTTGATCATGAAAAACTTCTTTCCGATTTTCAAGATGATCACACAAAGGAGGTGGATAATCTTAAAACTTGTATTACTATTGCGAGAAACAATTTTGAAAAAGGAAATTCTTCTAAAACCCAATATGTAAAAAGAAAACCTTTTCATCCTAAACAAAGAAATTTTTCTAAGCAATCTAAAAGTCAAAAAATTAGGAGTGTTTGGGTTCCTAAGGAACTCATTATTTCTAATAATATGAATGATATTATTTCTTGGATTCCTAAGGGAACCAAATTTTTTAGGGCTAACACACATGGACCCAAAATGATTTGGGTACCAAAAACCGAAGCATAGTTTCTTTGTTTGTAGAGGGAGCATTGCTACAAGGCCAAAGCTTCATGTCAAAACTCATGGTACCTTGATAGTGGATGCTCAAAACACATGACCGGTGACAAGAGTAGATTCTTGGAACTAAAGCCAAAGAGTAGTGGAGTAGTAACTTTTAGTGACAACTCCAAAGGCCACATTGAAGGAATTGGCTCCATTGGTAATCGCTCATCTATTTTCATTGAAAATGTCTTATATGTTAACAGTCTTAAACATAATTTGTTGAGCATTAGCCAATTATTTGATAAAGGTTTTAATGTTCTATTTGATAAAAATGGTTGCAAAATAGTGAACATTAAAACAAATCAATTGATTCTTATAGGGCATAGGATAGGCAAAATTTACATGGTGCATTTAGATGACATTCATACATCTCATGCATGTTTAGTTGCACGTGATAAACATAACTCATGGCTTTGGCATAGAAAATTAGGACATGCTAGCATGAGTGTTTTAGAAAAAAATTAATTTCCCTTAATCTAGTTAGAGGTTTACCCGAACTTAAGTTTTCTAATGTGAAAATATGTGATGCATGCTCTTAAGGGTAAACAACATCGAACCTCATTTAAATCAATTAATGATGTCTCTATAAGTAGATGTTTACAATTGATTCATATGGATCTTTTTAGGTCTATTAGGACTATAAGCTTGGGTGGTAAATCGTATGCTTTTGCACTTGTTGATGACTATTCTAGGTTTACTTGGGGTTATATTCTTAAGTACAAAAGATTAGGCTTTAAAAAAATTCATCACATTTTCTAAAATAACTCAAAATGATCTTGATCTTAAAATCTCTCATATTAGAAGTGATCATGGAACCGAGTTTCAAAATCTAGGTTTTGAAGAGTTTTTAAATGAAAATGAGATTAGCCACAATTTTTCCGCACCTCGCACTCCTCAACAAAATGGGGGTAGTTGATAGGAAAAATCAAACTTTAGAAGAAATGGCTAGAACCATGCTTTGTGAAAATAATTTACCTAAATATTTTTGGGCGAAAGCCACAAATACCGCTTGCTACATTATAAATCGATTAATGATTAGGCCAATTTTAAAGAAAACACTTTATGAGATTTTAAAATCTAAGAAGCCTAACATTAGTTATTTTCATCCTTTTGGTTGCAAGTGTTTTGTTTTAAAAAATGGAAAAGACCACTTAGGTAAATTTGATGCTAAAAGTGATGAAGCCATTTTCTTAGGGTATTCTTTAAACTATAAAGCCTATCGTTTATTTAATAAAAGGACTTTAGTAGTAGAAGAGTCTATACATGTTGTTTTCGATGATAACCTCCTTTTGAGGAAGGATTCTTGTGATGATGATGATATAGGAATCCTTGAAGCCATTGGTGGGGGACAAACGTCAAAGGTGGATGAGATTCCAAACAAAGAAGAAGATGCACAAGATCCACCTTTTGAAACCTTAAAGGACTTGGCTCTTGAGGAAAAGGAGGTATTGTACCCAAGGGAGTTCAACTATGTCAAAGGTGGTGAAATCTTGGGTGATCCATCCAATGGGGTAACTACTAGATCCTCTCTCAAATTAATGAACCATGTTGCATTTCTTTCATGCATTGAGCCTAAAAATATCAAAGAAGCATTAAAAGATGATTTTAGATTTTGGCCATGCAAGAAGAATTAAATCAATTTGAGAGAAGTAAAGTATGAACATTAGTTGAAAGACCTAGTAATCAATCTACTATAGGAACTAAATGAGTATTTAGGAATAAACTAGATGAGAGTGGTAACATAGTGAGAAACAAGGCTAGGCTTGTTGCTCAAGGTTACACTCAAGAAGATGGAAATTATTAGGATGGAAGCTATTAGGATGCTTCTAGCATTTGCATGTTACCATGATTTCAAGCTTTTTCAAATGGATGTAAAAAGTGTTTGTCTGAATGGTTTTATAAATGAAGAAGTGTATGTTGAACAACCACCAGGTTTTGAGGATTCAAAATTTCCAAATCATGTTTATAAACTAATCAAAGCCCTTTATGGTTTAAAACAAGCTCCTAGAGCTTGGTATGAAATACTTTCAAACTTATTAATTGAAAAAAGGTAAGGTGGACACTACACTTTTCATTAAAAGGTATAATAATGTCATCTTAGTAGTACAAATTTATGTTGATGATATCATTTTTGGTTCTACTAATAAATGTTATTGCAAACAACTTTCTAAACTGGTGCAAGGTGAGTTCGAGATGAGCATGATGGGGGAGCTCTCATTCTTTTTTGGGCTCCAAATCAAACAAAGGAAGGATGGCACCTTCATAAATAAAGCTAAGTACGTGAATGATATGCTCAAAAAGTTCGGCTTGGAGAATGTAAAGCCTCAAGCCACACATATGAGCTCTTCCATGAAGTTTGACAAAGATGAAGGAAGTGTGTTGATTCTAAGCTTTATAGATCCATGATAGGTTATTTGCTTTACCTTACTGCAAGTAGACCGGATATCATGTTTAGTGTTTGCTTGTGTGCAAGGTTTCAAGCTAGTTCTAGAGAATCACACTTAGTTGTCATTAAAAAAAATTTTAGATACCTTAGAGACACACCTAACTTAGGCCTTTGGTATCCTAAGGATTCTTCCTTTAGCCTTCATGCTTATTCGGATGCAGATTATAGGGGATGCAAGATAGATAGGAAAAGTACCTCCGGGACATGCCAATTCTTAGGTAGTATGCTTGTATCTTCGTTCTCTACGAAACAAAATAGCGTATCCTTATCTACAACCGAAGCGGACTACATATCCTTAGGGAGTTGTTGTGCTCAAGTCCTTTGGATGAAGCTACAACTCTTAGATTATGGTGTTCAGGTAGAAACCATACCCCTTAGGTGTGACAACACTAGTGCCATTTGTCTCACTAAGAATCTCATCCAACACTCTAGAACCAAACATATAGAAATTAGACATCATTTCATTAGAGACCATGTGTTGAAAAATGATGTTGTTCTAGAATGTGTTGATACCTTGAACCAATTAATGGATATATTTACCAAACCTTTAGACAAAGAGCGTTTTTGGACCCTTAGGAGAGAGTTAGTTTAACTAGCATTTCTTGACCCTTTTAGGTCCCAAATGGTCAAAAATTTGCTTGAAATTAGTTGATATTCATGCTTGTGTTAATTTGCCTCTTTTTACTTCTATGCATGTTCCTAGGGGGAGTATGCATTAAGTTTAGCCATTAAAACTTGTTCATATGTCATTCACATGCATTCAGGGACGTTTAAAGTTGGATTTTTAACTTAAAAATTGTCAAAATGCCTTATTTGCTAAAGGCATAATGATACGGCTAAAAGCGTATCGATATGGGTTCATCAAGGGAAATGATATTGGTCAAACTATAATGATATGGTCACGCATATTCATACGGATTAGTCAAGGGAAGTGATACAGGTCAAACTGTATCGATACGGTCACGCGTATCGATACGGGTTAGTCAAGGGAAGTGATACATGTCAAACTATATCGATACGGTCACGCATATTGATACAATATTAAAGTTGAATTAACAGTTAGGGTAGACGCGTATCGATACGCTCTACAAGCATACCGATACGGTCTCGACGGAGAGTAAAAATTGTGCTGGTATTTGACAAAAACACTTCAAACTTAAAAACCCCTCTTTTCTCTCAAAGTTTTCACATCAAACTTAAAATTATTTGAGGGTTTTTTTATCTACACATCAAAGTAAAGCTTTGTCAACAATCTTGTGCATTCACATCAACTCATTCATCCATTCTAACAAATCAAGGTATAAACTCTTTTTTCTTCTAATTTTTAATTTTCGTTTGTTTTTAGTAATTATTTTAACTTAATTTTTGTACAAAACATATATATGTGATATGCGTTTTCAAATTTTTTACCAAAACTTTCCAAAATCCAAATTTTTTTATTCGAATATAATTTTGCATCGTATATTTTTGTAAACTTTTTTTCAAAAATTTTAACCAATCTTTTCTCTTATACATGTATATATTTTTAACATTAAAATTGATCTTCAAAATACCTTGAATTATTTGAAATTATTGGAATGAATGAGATGTTAATTTCTTATATATTCAAATTATTTTGATGTTTTCAGGGTTATGGCAACAAAAAAGAAAGCAAGGCGTTACCTTGCCACTTCTTCCGATCATATGGACGATGATGAGGGTAACCCTAAAACAAATCTTCCCTATATAATCCAATGTTGTTTTCCAACCCCTTCGGATATGTCACCTCATAAGTTTTTTTCAAGGTTTCACTCTTATGGAAGAACGTGACGTGTCTATTCCATTTTTAAACTCCGAACGTTTTAAATTTCAATGCCTTCCTTTGATTTGACAATGGAAATTTATAAGCTTTTTGAGCCTTCCTCCCATTGTCTATCGAAACTTGGTCACAATTTTCTTTTTTTCTAATGCTATATGCATTCATGATGAAGATAAAGAACTTGTTGTTGCTATCGAGTCACATCTAATGGGAAAAACTTTTCAAGTTGATCAAGATGCTCTTTGTAAAGCATTTGGTTTTGACAACATAGGGATTGATGATGATATGTCCTTAGGTCAAGGTCATCTAGGTTCCGTAAATGTTTTAAATACTCATGATCGAATCCTTCATCTTATTGTTACATGGTTTTTTCGTCCATCGGGAGGGAAATTTTCAACAATCCGTCAAGTAGACGATTTTTGGCTTAGGTGCTTTAGGGAGGGTAAGCATCCTAACCTTTGTTAAATCATGTTTTTCGACCTTGTTTACCTAGTCCAACACCGTCACACAGACCAAGTAAAATCCTTTTACTATTTTACGGAGTTGAGTCACCTATTCCATTCCCTTAAGACTGAATGCACACATGATTTTCTCGAAGCCCTTGGCCAACCTATTGATGAGCGTTACCTCTCTTGTGTTCACTTCTCTTATGTTGATAATGAATGGGTTCATGTCCCTCGAGCTCCTTGTTGGGTTTTTGTGGTGCTCGATTTCTTCAACCGTTCTTGCTTGCCAAGTGGTGGAGAAGTGGAATTTTGGGTGATAGAGGTGTGGAAGCTAAAAATGATAAAGACAAGATGATTTATAGTGGTTCAACCTTCTAACCAAGGTCTACATCCAATACCTTAGCTTCCCACTAAGGATTTCCAATAAATCCACTATTGTTTCGTCCCTTTTTTCTAGGCTTAGGAGGAAACTCTTACAAAACCGATCAAGCTTTCTACTCAAAGATTTGATTAAACCGTCTTTACAAAGAGATAAAAATAAGCAAACTAAAATCTATCAAATAGGTATTTGTTTGCATAATTAAGCTCTCACCCAATCCTAAAACACTTGAGCAACTATAACAATTTTGGCTCACTACTGTTTGTCTATACAAGGAATTGAAAATTAGGCGTTAAGACACATTTTGATCATATGTTGTATTATAATTGAAGCATTAACCATTACTTGATGCTTTGAGGTCCCTTTTATACTCTTAATTGAGTTTGTAGCCATTACTAGCCGTTGGGGTTGAATTGGAGTCGTTGGAGACTTTATTTTCCACCATAAATGCAGTTCTGCAACTCCCCTTTTCGAAACGCCCGATCCTGTTTCGAAACACCCTTGAAATAGAAAGAGTCATTGCAGTCTGATGCGTCACCCGTTTTGGAACACCCTTGGTCGTATCTAAACGATCGTATCGAAATACTTGTTCTCGTATTGAAATGCCCTGTAATTAAAAGGTAGTTGGGAAGTAGCCTTTGGGGGTTTATGACCGTTGAAGTCAATGTCACATAGGCGTATCGAAGCGGTAGTGGCCGTATCGAAACGCTAGGCAAAATTCTCACCCAGATCAAGCCCCATTTCGAAACAGACAAGGTTGTATCAAAATGTTTTGCCACTATGAAGTCCCGTATCGAAACACCTAGAGGCGTTTTGAAACGCCTAGATGGTTTTGTTAAATTTGGCTTTGAAAACACATAAAAACCTTTTTGAAATATCACATAAATATAGTTTCAAGTTGTTTGGACTTAGAAATGATTTTGAATTCTTTTTAACTTTGTCCAAAACATTTTTCAATTATTATATCAAAACATTAGTTCTACAATCTCCCCCTTTTTGATATAATAGAACCAACTTGAAAATTTGTTTGGGATTCTCCACCTTTAAGTTTAAAAATGTGAATAAGAGATAAAAAATGAAAAATAAGTAAAGCTCCCCCTTATTCATTTAAAAATACAATTTTTCAAACCAAACTCTCCCCTTTTTGTTATATCAAAAAGATTTCAAAAGACATTAAGTTCAAAATAACTTAGGAGGTTTGAAAAGATGACAAAAAATAAGAATTTTGGTTTTAAAATGGCTCCCCTTACTCAAAGCATCATTATAGAATGTTAGTCCAACATATGTCATAATTTAGTTGAAATAAAAAATAAATGAAATTAAACAAATAAAACAACTAGATTTTTACCACACTTGAACACTGGGGAGGATGTGAGACCTTCCTCTTCAAGTGTCTTTCTTTGTGTGCATGGAGCTTTCCCTCAATGTTTGACTTGTTGATCAATCTCCATCACACTTAAACAAGACAATCAAGTAATTTTTGGTATCCAAATTGCTTTGGATCCATAGACATTAGTAGCACATAATTTTGGCCCTTTAGGAATCCATTTTTAAATTTCATCTTTTTTAGTTGAAGTACTTAGTCCTTTTGGGACCCAAATACTTCTAAAACATTTACTGTTCACAAATCTAGGGACACTAGATTGTCTAACATAAAAATTTGATTTTCCTAAATTGTTTTTCTTTTGAAGTTTATTAAAAAAATCAAATCTGTTTCCTTCTTAAGATCATCAAATTCTTTTTGATGATCTTTTTCAATCGTTTGAAGCAAGTTTTGTAAGTCTAAAACTGGTTTTAGAAAGCAAATCATTTTCGGTTTTTAACTTTGAAATCAATTTCTTGTTATTCGAAAATGAAGCCTTGAATTCAAAAACCAATTCATCATAGGCTTCTTATAACTCAACAAAAGAATATGAACTTGAACTAGATGAGTTAGAAGTTACCTCTCTCTCATTGAGGGCCATCAAGCATAGGTGGGCTACTTCATCATCGTTGGAGTCTTCATCACTCCATGTGGCCATATATGCTTGATTTGAATATGATCCCTTCTTGTTGGACTTGTGGGATTCCTTCATCTTCTTACTCGATTCATGCTTAGATTTTTCCATTTTGCTCTTCATGAATCGGGCAAATTTATTGAAGAGATAGGTCATCTCTTCATCTTCATTTTCCTCCTCACTTGAATCTACATGATGGCATGTGGAGGATTTGAGAGCAATGGCATTTGTGTTGATGTCAAGCCCTTTGAGCTTCTTCTCCCTCATAGCTCTAATCTTTTCCTTCTTCTTCTCCTCTTCTTTGTTTTTCTTCATTATTTGGTGAGTGGGAAGAGATCCCATGAGTTCATCAAGCTTCAAAGTTTTGATATTCTTGGCTTCGATAATGGCGGTCTTTTTTTAGTCTCATGACTCGGGAAGGGAGTAGATGAGCTTCCGGACAATCTTCTCTTTCAGAATGACTTCTCCATAACCCTTGAGTCCATTGGTGATGGTGGAGAATCGGTGGAACATCTTATCAATGTCCTCTTCTGGATCCATTTTGAAGTTTTCATACTCTAGGTTGAGGAGGCAGATCTTGGTCTCCTTTACTTCGTTTGTCCAATCGTATGTAACTTTGAGCTTGTCCCAAACTTCCTTGGCACTCTCGCAAGAAGACATCTTCCCGTATATGTTGAGGCTAAGTGCACAAAAGATGAATTGCAAAGCCTTGCAATTTAACTCCATCTTCTTACGATCGTCGGCACTCCACTCCGCCTTGCTTCCATGTGGTGCGAACGAGCCATCTTCTATTATATCCAAAAGCTTGTAGTCTTTGAATTTGACAAAGAACATCATCCCCGTCTTCCAATAAGCATAATTGATCCCATCAAAGAAGGGCGGTTTGTCGATGGATTGCGCCATTGATCCGGTTGTTTGAAGTGTTTATCGAGCTTGTTGGAACGCCTCAATAGGATGTTAATCCTCTTCAATTGAGCCAAGATTTGATACCAATTTTTGGGTTTTTGTGGTGCTCAATTCCTTCGACCATTCTTGCTTGCCAAGTGGTAAAGAAGTGAAATTTTGGGTGATAGAGGTGTGGAAGCTAAAAATGATAAAGACAAGATGATTTATAGTGGTTCAACCTTACATCCACTACCTTAGCTTCCCACTAAGGATTTCCAATCAATCCACTATTGATTTGTCCCCTTTTCTAGGCTTAGGATGAAACTCTTACAAAACCGATCAAGCTTTCTACTCAAAGATTTGATCAAACCCTCTTTACAAAGAGATAAAAATAAGAAAACTCAAATCCATCTAATAGGTATTTGTTTGAACAATTAAGCTCTCACCCAATCCTAAAACACTTGAGAAAATATAACAATTTTGGCTCACTAGTGTTTGTCTATACAAGGAATTGACAATTAGGCACTAAGACACATTTTGATCATATGTTGTATTATAATTGAAGCATTAACCATTACTTGATGCTTGGAGGTCACTTTTATACTCCTAATTGAGTTTGTAGCCTTTACTAGTCGTTGGGGTTGAATTGGAGCCATTGGAGACTTTATTTCCCACCATAAATGCAGTTCTGCAACTCCCCGTTTCGAAACGCCCGACCCTATTTTGAAACACCCTTGAAATAGAAAGAGTCGTTGTACTCCGATGCATCATCCGTTTTGGAACACCCTTGGTCGTATCTAAACGATCGTATTGAAACACTTGTTCTCGTATTGAAATGCCCTGTAATTAAAAGGTAGTTGGGAATTAGCCTTTGGGGGTTTATGGACGTTGAAGTCATTTCCACATAGGCGTATCGAAACGGTAGTGGTCGTATCGAAACGTTGGGCAAAATTCTCACCCAGATCAAGCCCTGTTTCGAAACAGACAAGGATGTATCGAAACATTTTGCCACTATGAAGTCCCGTATCGAAACACCTAGAGGCATTTCGAAACGCCTGGATGGTTTTGTTAAATTTGGCTTTGAAAACACATAGAAACCTTTTTGAAATATCTCATAAACATAGTTTCAAGTTGTTTGGACTTAGAAATGATTTTGAATTCTTTTTAACTTTGTCCAAAACATTTTTCAATTATTATATCAAAACATTAGTTCTACACTCCTCGACAAGATGCTCTGGCTGATGCTCCACAAGCTCCTTCAAGCTCTCAAGGTGCTCCGATTGCCTCTTCCTCCATGGACAATCTCATGACTTTCCGTAATGAAAAATTCACAAACATGGAAGCCGGGTTTGCAGCCATCGACACTCAATTCACATCCTTAGAAGATCGAGTCAAGGGTCTTGACACTCGCTTCACATCGTTGGAGGATCAAGTGAAAGCCATCGCTCTTCAACAAAACTACATGGATGTCTCTCTCACCACTTTCCATGGTGCTTGGCTTAATCAATCTAGGAGGAATCAACCTACTCAAGATAATGAGGATGAAGAGGACAAAGATGACGATGATGGGAACGAGTAGTTTTGCATATCATCTCATGTCCTTTAGTTTCATTATTTATGCACCTATGTTTAGTACTCTATGCTTTTTATTTATGTTTTAGGATTTGAGTTTGAACCTGTTACTTTGAACTATTTTGTTGTTTTAACTTTGAAGTTTGCACTTGAATTTAATAATATTCTTGTTGCTATTATCCTACCTTTGGCTTATGTTTGATCTAACAAAAAGGGGGAGAAGGATTATAGAGCCAATTTTGAAAACTTAAAACTTAACTTTGAAAACCTATCTTAAATTAAGGGGGAGTAAGCTTTTCAAAAGTTTCAAAACTTAAAATTTTATAGGGTAAACTTCATAAATGGTCCCCTGACTATACTCCAATTATCTTTTGCATCCCTCGACTATCAGAAGTTACATACTGGTCCCCTGACTTTAAAAAGGTAACAGATTAGTCATGTGCCGTTAAAAATCTAACAGCTGATGACTTTGGCAGTTAACCAAAGTTGGCATAATTACACATTTAATCCTCAACTTTTACACTTTATTTTTTCCCTCCCCTCTCAATGTTCAGTATGCTTTGAATCTCATTGGACCGACTTGTCGTACTCTTACCGGATTCACGGGCTCTTATTTTGCCATATTCTACGTTGAATTCGACTTGAAACATTCAATGGAAGCAGTTCCTTTCCATCGAATAATGGCACTGTTGGTGATTACTAAGATTCATCACAGTGTAATGATAAAGTTAACTGGTTGACTACTGTGATAAAGATGGTAAAGATTATAACACATTAACATTTGCAACTTCTAGATGCACAATCTCCCATTATGTGTCCTTAAAAAGGTAAATGGCCTTACATCCAAGCCAAAAAAAAAACTTATCGGACAACCTTGTGAATGTCGGAAAGTGACAAATGTAGAGGTAGAAGCATTGAGGAACAGAGAAGCAACACGAGGAGGGCACTGGAGGGAATCAAACCAGCATGAATCCATCACTCCCTTAAGTTTAAAGAGATGGTTCAAACAAGGAACAAGCCACACCCATAAATGATTTTGACATATGATCTTTAAAAGTAAATAAATAAAACAAAATCAGTGTACTGCACCTGTAAAATAAAAATAATAATTTTATATTCGAGTGATTTCTTCCACTCAAAAATAAAAAAGTATAAGTACATTACTTCCGCCCACGATCATACATGACTTCGCCCCTGATAAAAGAAATAAAGCTTACAAAACAAGGCCAATATTATCATAAAATATGTTACTTGCGGCGCCGACCACCATTTACCACAAAGATAGTTTGGCATGGGAACTTTTTCCCACCACAAAATCCTTTGATTTACAAAGGAAAACACACAACAGTAAAAAGTTAGAAGCTGGACCACTTTTTTAAGTGGGAATTACATGACCTAAGCCTCATACATTACTAGCCACTCTTCTCCCCATCATTTTGTCATAAAGAAAATGCATCATCATCATCTAACTACTCCTAATTTCGGGATGATAATTTAACGAAAAATATTCCATTTCCAAATACAATATACGATGATATCGGTTTTAAAGCTCCCCCCATAACATACATGTTGGTAGCAAACAACATTTGAGCAGGGTGCTCGATGCCATTTTCATCTAGTTCTTAGTTTCAGTCAACAGTATAGTGTAATATAGTATAGTATAGTATCACTTCACTGTAGAGATGAGATCTTATACCAGAATGCTATCAGGAAGCTACCGAACAGCATCGAGCAGTTTCGAGTTTGAATCACATATCAGTGCAAATCATTATCCATTTCAGAATCTCTGTGGGTCTGACAGCTCATTGTAATCTGCAGGAAACTGAATTTGACACAATCAAGTGGAATAAACAGAGTAAATATTACCTACCAAAAAAAGAAGGAAACAGAACGAAGCATGATACCTGCCATGTTGTCATCAAAACACAATGGATACAACAATGGGGGAAGAATGACATGGCCTTTCGGATGAAACTTTTACAATCCCCAAATAAGTTATTTAAACTTTTTAGATTTAAGACAAATTTAAAATAAAGTGTAAAAGTTGAGGATTAAATGTGTAATTATGCCAACTTTGGTTAACTGCCACGTCATCAGTTGTTAGATTTTTAACGGCACAGGACTAATATGTTATCTTTTTAAAGTTAGGGGACCATTTATGTAGTTTACCCAAATTTATATTTGGTTTTGTTATATCAAAAAGGGGGAGATTGTGAAACTAAAATTGATTTTGATATAACAATTTGACGTATGGACTAATTTGCAAAATAATAAAATTTTAAGTACTTTTAGAAGTCTCACATTTTGACAAGCCATTTTGAACCAAACTATATTTCAAGACAAAAACTATTTAAAGGTTCAAAATTCACTAAGTCTTTTCATGTGTTTTCAAGCCAAACTTCAACAAAACGTCCAGGCGTATCGATATGGTCTATACTCGAATCGATACGATATTCATCTGGGTCAGACTTTAAGTTATAGTGTATCGATACGCATTGGAATCGTATCGATGCAGTTTTCTTATTAGAGTGTCATTTTGTTGTAGCGTACCGATACGACACGTCACCGTATCGATACAATATGTTGACCTTTTGCAAAATCCTTGCATTTAATTTTCGACCGTTGACTTGTTAGTTAGTTGGTATCCTGATTTTTAAATGACTGTTGAACAGTACTGATACGCTAAGGGAGCGTACCGATACGCTTTTTATAAAAACCAAACTCATGATTCCAGTGAGCAAAATCCGTATCAATACACCCCTTAATATCATGCAGATACGCCCTCCAAGCGTATCGATACACCCTATTTTTTTAGTCACGACGGCTCTTTTTATTTGAGACAGGTACCGATATGCCCACGATCCGTACCGATACGGTAGGTTGTTGAGCAGCATTTAGTGTGGGAAATTGCAGTCCAACGGCTCTATTGATGATCTCAACCACCCAAACGGTTAGAAATCAATACAAGGGTATAAAAACAAGTCTCAAGTGCACCAACAACAACTATTGAACCTACAAGCAACATCAAAGCACTCAAATCCAAACTTTGTACTTCTAGAATCAAATCTTTGTACCCAACTCTTCATGTTCTTCATTGTAATTCTTATTGTGAGTTTGGGGGGTGTGAGATTGTAATTGGGTAAACATTACCCTTAGAGAGGAATTTGTAGAGTTTACCAAATACTATTCTTTGTAAAAGTGAGTGGATTAAGCTTTGGGTAGAAAGCTTAATCAAATTGTATGGTTTCTTCCTCATCCAAGAAAATGGAGAATTCAAGTAGTGAATTGGTTGAAAATCCTTAGTGGGAGCTAAGGGAGTGGATGTAGAGTTCATTGGAGAACTTGAATCACTCTAATTGCTTTGTGTCTCAATTTTTATTCTTCCAAATTTCCACCTTTCAATTTTTTATCGCCAATTCACCCCCCTCTCTGACATTTGCAATTGTGTGATCAACTCAACAACAACATATTCATGCAAGCCGCTTCAAGACTCCAAAAATTCATCTCAACCGTTATATTTAAGCTCATCCAAGGGTCCTCATTGCTGCCACCAACTTTAAGAGATGTAAAGCTGATTTATCTGCTATTTTTTATTCATTAGTAGTTCATTCTTTTTGGCCATCCTTCACCTATAAAAGGATGATGCCTTCCTCATTGTAATTCAGATTTGAGATTTTAATAAAGGTATTCTTTGAGTACATGTTTGCAAGTGTCAATAAATCGGTGCCTTTGAAGTCATCTTCAACGTTTCAACTAGTTTGTGCGAGGGAGAATCTTCACTCTCTGGGTTGCCTAGTTAATTGCGATTAGAAGGATCGGTTAGAGCCATATCATGGAGGTTGCCATGTTCAATTGCAAGTAGGAGGGTTCCGCGGGACATCTATCAATTCCACGCGCCATAGCCATCTTTTTCAACTCCATTAATTCCATTATCCATAATCAAGGTTGAATTTTCAGTTTTGGTTTATCTATCTTACAATTTATTTTTCAATCTTTATTTATTTTTCTTATTTGTTTTCATCTAATCTATCATCTTCACCTTGTTTCTTTAATTTTTCATTCTTATTTTTAGAATTTTCAAGAAACACCTAACTAGTTTCTCTTGAAAGTCAAAAAAGTTGTACATACCTTGTTTGATCGAGTCTAGCGCATACGATTGTTTCGAAGAAACTTGATTGGGAATTCCACATCCACGACACACACCTATCATCACACGAATTTTGATTCCAAAATGAGGAGGCACCAAAAAAGGGAGATGAATAGGAGGACACGATGGTTGATATTGATTTCAGGCGGTTCACTCCTGTAGATATAGGGTGGAGAGCTGCAAACAATATGATGGTGGAAATGGAGAAGATGAGAGGAGGAAGAAAGGGGTACAACCATCTTAATTTGGCCTTGTCCAAGCATATCATGTTTGTTCTCTAACCTACCTCTCTCATTCGGGGTATGAGTATTTACAGCCCTTTAGTACTATTGATGATATAGCATTTCTAGGTCTAGTATCTCCTATGGATGGATGGTCAAAGATAGAACATAGTTCCAAGTATTAGGCCTACATGTCGTCCATATGGGTGCCGAGTAGTAGTATCTGACAGCATATAATCCCAAGACAACTTGGGGGCTCATGTGATATTAGTCTTCGAAAAATGGTAATTTAACGACGAAATTCAACGACTCAAGACCAATAATATTTTTTCATATTCTTAAGAAAAATTAAAAACAAGGTAAAATGGATTCAACAATGTTTAAGCAATAAAATAGTAGCCAATTTAGTCACCAGAAATTTCCAATAGACGGGTGCTGGACTAGCAATAAAATAGTAGCCAACTTGGAAATCTTAATTTTGAAATCCCTAAATCAAAAACCCTAGAATTTGAGGGATTTTAATTCTAAACCCTAATTTGAGTGTGAGGACTAAATAAAGTAAATTTAGAATTTTATGGCTTAATTTAGAAATTTTGGGGGTTATTTTGTAAAATGGGTAAAGTTCTGATGCTATTATGTAAACACTAAAAAGCTTAATGACCCAGTGTGTAATTTACCCAAAAGATTAGGGTATTTAAGCTTCTTTATTAGCCTAAATCACCCGTGAAATTCCCATTTGGTTTTCTGCAGTCGTGGCTTCCACCTTGGATGAGTCGTTTCTACTCGTCAGAGCAATACCTCACTACTATTTAAAAAAACCTTGAATCAAAACTCGAAGCTTTTTACCCTACCGAACACGGTTTCTCTTAAATCGATTTTGTATACCCATTTGTTCCAGCAAGCACTTCGTTGCTCTTGCTCATCAACATAAATGTTCGAGTCAGACCACCTTCTAAAGCGCCCTATTCAGTTGTACTCGTCGTCTTAAACTCTTTTCTTAAATCGTCTTTTACAGTGCCATGTGAGTAAAATTCTCTAAACTTTCCACCGTCATTTTTATTTTGTTTATTGATTTCTCTATTTGTTTCAATATATACATATTATATTAGAATTGTTTCTGGCAACAATTTCCTATATTGTTCACACCTTTTGAAAAATAAATATATATATAATATGAAACTACCTTATTTTAAACATATGATTTGATTTGTTTACTTATTGATTATAAAAAATTTACAATAGTGATTATATATGATATGCATATTTATCTCTAGTTTTGAAATTTTTTATTATAGGCAAAAATGAGTTTAAAGTTTCAAAACTTCGTTCTTTGAGAATTTAAATTATATACTTGAATTTATTTCGAATACATTCATATTTTGATCATTCGGTTTTACATTGTAGTGTCGACTCAATCAAATTGGTTTCAGTAGCTAAACAAATATCGTTACTTAATCAAAATCTCATCGAACCATTGTTGCAGTCGATAATAATAGTGTTATATAGGATTATTCTCGTAGGTTCTGATACAATTGGACCTAGTACTTCTGATTGTGGAAAGCGTGTCATTCCGTAGGATAAGCTACTTTGGCTAAGGTGTGTTTCTTCTTGTGTTATAACTAAATGATTTTTTTGTGTGTTTCTTACCGTGCTATATAATTGAAACTTATGATTTATACTCTTCTTTATTTGTTATGTGATTGATTGTGTTTTGTGAATGATTTGGAAAACATCATACATGACATACTAAATTGTGTTTCTAAATCAAGCATCTGATTTTCGGAAAATGTGACACTCATAAGAGTTCGGATTTATGGTTTTAAAAATCATATCATGAGTTATGGGATCGAAATAGTGTTCGGAAATGTGAGGGCAACCTCCAATCGGGCGACTGCAACTCCACTCTGTATGATATCAGATTTTCGGGTAATGAGTCATGCATCAGACATCATAACATTATGATTTTGATTTATCGGATATATTGTGTTTCAGAAAAGATTTTATCAGAAAATAAAATACTATTTTGGTTTTGTGTTTGTGTTTGTTTGCACTTTAGAGACACGTTAAGCTCTTTAGCTTACACCCCTATAGTTTCTTTTTCAGATATCTCAGACACTTTTAGGTGACTCGGTACTTGGAGCTTCTCGCATTTTACACGGATATTTTTACAAATCAGTACGAACACTGATACATGCATGGGAGGGCTAAAGCAATTCATATTGGACAAGAAGCTGAATCGGTTTGTGAAGTCTGGAAAGTTAGCCAACTTGAGACGACATTTAGAATGGGATCTCGGCATTTATGGGCAGAGTTATCTCTAAACAAACTGACCGGCACTCAGTTACCTTTCCATCGCATCTTGAAACGCATCAATCGGACATCAGGAACTCCAGATACGCCCATTTTATTTCAGATTGTGCATGCAGAAAACTCGATACGAGATTTTGTAAAATTCAGCTCAAAGCTATTATATAAAGCTTTTGGACGAATTAGACTTAGCCCAACTTAATTATTAACATTTAAATTATATTTTTAGGGTTTTATATACTTTAGGAACCAGCCACCTTTTTCCCAAGCAGCTTTTATCAACTTATCACTTGCACTTATCAGCTTATCACTTGCAACCCAAGCACAAGGAGTTTAAAGGATGTTTTTATTTTACTTTATTAATTAAAATAGGGTTTCCTAGTTTTAGTAGAAGTTAAATTACTTTGGCTATCCTTCACCAATAAAAGGATGAAGCCTCCCTCATTATAAGACAAATTATTCAGATTTTCTTTGATTAATGAAATATTTTCTGAGTTTGTTTTTGCAAGTATTGATTACTTGTGCCTTAGAAGTCTTCTTCAACATAAGTTCGACGAGTTCTTGTGAGGGAGATTATCTTCACACTCTTTCTTGCCTAGGTGATTGCGTCTAGGAGGGTGTGTTAGAGCCACTTGAGGTTGCTTGCTTAGATAATTGTGTCTAAGAGGGTGCCGAGGACAAAATAACAACAGCAAATTGCAAGCCATCTTCATCTTCAATCTTCACGCCATCTCCCAAAATTCCATAAACAAAATTGGAAATTTCAGATTTTTTTTACCTATTCTTCTCTTCATCCTTATTAATCTTTTCCGTTATATTCTTATTATTCATCTTCTAATCTTCCTTATTGTATTTTTTTCTTTAAGTTTCCATCCTTGAATCTAAAATTTTCAAGAAAAGTCCTTCTCTTTTCTATTGAATTTTCAGATCTGCCCATAGCTTTCTTGATTGAGTCTAGAGCTCCTAGTTCTTGCAACAACTTGATTGAAGGCTTCCCAATCCACAATTGCGCTACTCTATCATTTGGTATCAGATTTGGGACGATTCTTGGCAAGAATTTTGTCGTATTGGGTGAAAATTTTGAACAAAAGGAGAAAATTCGTAGAAATCAAATGAACAAATTTTGAGCTGAAATTTTCCAGATCAGATTTACACTATTGTAGGAGTCACCACAAAAAAATCGCAATTTTTGACTTCGGGAACACCTCAAACAAAGTGGATCAAGTTGCAGCATGTTTTAGGGTTTTTTCCGGTTTTCTGATCTTTTTTCATTCTTAACTACTTGTTTGTTTTACCTTTTTATTATCTTCTATACATTATCTAACATTTGTTTTCTTCTTGTGTTAGTAGGAAATTAAAAGTTGCATACCTTTCTTTCTCCTTGCAACTAGAATTCAATTGGTGTCATACATTTCATTGGACTCCTAGTACAAATAGGACTCATTGTTAGGATTAATCTCCGACTATAACTTGTTGACTTGTGGCATGATGGTCTTTAAAGAGTACAAGATCGGCTTACTTGCCTCGCTAAGTATTTCTTTCTTGGAGTGTTTAGTGATATTCCTAGTTTTCTTTCTTTTGTTTTTCACCTTTGTAAATTTGAGTGTTTCGGGATGTTTCACAAAGACAAGCCTCGTGCAAAACAACATGATACTTTGGGTTCTACTTATGGAGGCATTCGTTCAATTTTTGTGAAGAAAGGCGAACTGAACCAAGGCGAACCGCATACACTTTTGCCATCTCAAAATTCAGAATACCTTCTTTTCAAGAAAGGTATGATCCTGATGGTTATTGTCATTAGGAAAATAAGGTTGATTTCTTGTTTGATTGTTACGTATATCCCGAGGAAAATCAAGCTCCATTAGTGGCCCTAAAGTTCGAGGAATATGCAATACTATGGTGGGGTTTATTACAACGAGATAGGTGTCTCAATGGTGAAGCCCAAATAAGAGCATGGGCTGAACTTAAAAAGGTCATAAGAGAGCGATTTGTTCCCAAACATTACCAACGACAAGAATCCAAGACTTGTCATAAGAAATATTCCACTTTTGATAAAGGTACATCTCAACCTTCATCTTTTCACAACCCTACTAATGCACTTTTCGACTCTAGTAGTATGGTGCCGAAGGAAGAAGAATCATCGCTAGTCTAACAGGATAATGAACAACCATCAGTGAGTCATGTCGAAGAAGACCAAGGAAAACAAGATGACGAAGAAATTTGTTATCCTCGAGAACATGCGGAACATGTCACTACTGAGAGTTTAATCTTACCTAATAATGAGCAAATACTTTCAGAAGATGACGTTTCGGAAGAAGAAACACTTGAACCCATACATCAAGACAATCTTTCATGCTTAGTAGTGAGTTCTCTTAATTCATCAACAACCTCCCAAGAAAGTAAGTGTGATTCTAACCCTTTATTTGATTATCGTCCTATCATTCTGTTAGAAACACTTCATCCTCTACAGAAATTGTATTTCAATGATATTTTTTGTGAGAGGAATTGGGTATGTGAGTTATCTTATTTGCAAAAGACCAAGAGTCAAGAGGCCGAGAGCAATAAAAGTCAAATTAATGGCCCAATTTTGGTGAGTGAAAAGAAATATGAGGTAAAAGTCGAACAATGTCCAAATGAAAAAGGCAAGAAAAAGATAAAGATAGATTTTTTTGACCTAACCATAGCATCATTGTTTCGAGTGGCTTTGAGTTCTTTTTTAAGCATTTTGTTGAACCATTGAGAGGTGCTCAATTGGATCACACCACCTATGAAAAAGATTCTTTTCTAATTGCCATTTTTCAATGTCCTTCCCTTACTATTTTTTATTCGAGGACGAATCCTTTTGAGGAGAGGGGGAATGATACATGCATGAGAGGGCTAAAGCAATGCATATTGGACAAGAAGCTGAATCTATTTGTGAAGTCTGGAAAGTCAACCAACTTGAGAAGACATTTCGGATGGGATCCTGGCATTTCTGGATAGATTTTTCTTTTTCAAAAATTGACCGGAATTCAGTTATCTTTCCAACGCATCTTGAAACGCATCAATCGGACATCGGGAACTCAAGATACGCCCATTTTACTGAAGACTGCGCATGCTGAAAACTGGATACGGGATTTTGTAAAATTCATCCCAAAAGCTATTATATAAAGCTTTTGGACGAATTAGACTTAGCCCAATGTGAGATTCCACCGGGGTAGGACTTGATCTTGAGTTAAGCTAATCCACATATCCGAGTAAAGATGTAATATGAAATGCCAATATATGAAATTGTATTTGATTCACATGTACCAAATGTTGAGATGATTTATGCTATCAGAAACGCATATGAGATTTATGAAATGAAATGTTTTTGTTTTCATTAAGCATGTGTTTGGCTTTTCCATAAGATTTGCATTGGTTTAATGCATGAGATAGAGTAAAGGTACATGTGTTTTCAAATGGAGAGTTGCTTTGAAGTGGTTTTCAAGCATGAAATAGAAAGAGCATGTTGTAGAAAATGGTTTTTGAGATAGAGTTTTGATGATGCATTGTTGAGTTGGTTTTCTTAGAGCTTGCCTCACTAAGAAAATGTGTTTACACTCTCTTTTACCAACAAATGTAACCCCCTTAGCCCGGCCTAGGAGGTTGACCGAAACTATGAAGATTACACGGGGAAAACCAAAGTCAACCCGAAAGTCAACCTTAATTAACGACCTTTTTTTCCTTTTTATCTTCTCTAGATGCTCAATATTAGCCTATATGATTGGCAAGACATTTCAGTGGAAAAGACACTGCAAACGTGACTTAAGAATTAAACTTTTAGGGACCAAAACATAATTTTTGCAAATTGCAAAGACTTTGCAGATTTTAAGTTTACCATTATGCAATTAGTCATATTACATTCATTTCTGTCAAAAATCAACTTAATTGGACATTCCAAGCTCAACCAATTGCATCCACAATCAACAAGGACTAAAACGTAAGAAGCAAGAACTTGAAACCATTCAAAATGCAGTCCAACGGTCGGGTGTTTCGAAACACTGACCCTTGTATCGAAACGGCCGTATCAGAATTGGATTGACCGTTTTGGTACTCGGGCTCGTTCCAAAACCCGTATCGGAACATGGCTCTCTAGTAGCTAAAGTGTTCTGAAACACTCATACATGTTCCGAAAAACTATGGCCATTTTAGGCCCCTATTCCGAAACAGATAAGGGTGTTTCGATACACCTTGCCCTGCAACTATATAATTTTTTTGGTTTTTCACAACTATACACATTCAAACACATCTCAAATCACCCTATAACACACCAACAACAAGATCAAACATCAAAGATCACTACTATGAGGTTTAAGCTAAAGCATAGCATCAAGCATATGATCATTGAGTCTATAGGCATGCTTCATAGTCATATAAACCATGTAAAAGCCACAACCCTCAAACCAAACCAAATGAGACAATTACAAACTTCAAAAACCATATTAAACTTGACACAAACATAGGGAGTTCAAAACACATCTCCCAAAACCAACCATAGGCCCTCATTGCCAAATATCAATACTAAAGCGTACGAAAACATCACCATACATGAGCTTCTCACTTCCTTGGATGAACTTAGCCTCCTTGCTGCCCAAACTGTTTCAATTATCTGCATTCTTGGTAAAAAATAGCGTAAGCACATTTTCTTAGTGAGACAAGCTCTAAGAAAACCAACTCAACAATGCATCATCAAAACTCTATCTCAAAAACCATTTTCTACAACATGCTCTTTCTATCTCATGCTTGAAAACCACTTCAAAGCAACTCTCCATTTGAAAACACATGTACCTTTACTCTATCTCATGCATTAAAACAATGCAAATCTCATGGCAAAGCCAAACACATGCTTAAAGAAAACAAAAGCATTTCATTTCATAAATCTCATATGCATTTCTCATAGCATAAATCATCTCAACATTTGGTACATGTGAATCAAATACAATTTCATATATTGGCATTTCATATTACATCTTTACTCGGATATGCGGATTAGCTTAACTCAAGATCAAGTCCTACCCCGGTGGAATCTCACATCACCGGATTCTCATAGAGGTATCTCTCTTCGCCATAAAGCTTGGGTATTTCACCAAGTCCTACCCCGATGATATCTCTCATCATCGGATTCTCACTTTGGATCGAGATGGCACTACCCCCATTGCCCGACTCTAAAGAGCACGTACGAATTTTTAGTTTATAGTGCACTCTCATCCTATTGGTCGACCAATTATATCCGGTAACTATCTCATCATTTATGCCAATATATTATAACAAAAACAGCATCTCACATACTGTTTTGATGCAACATTTCACAAACCTTTCTCATCTCATTTCAAAACCATATCTCATGCTTTGCATTAAGTCAAAATCTCAAAACTCTTTAGTACAACATGCTATCTCATGAAAACTCTACAAAGCATCATCTCATGCTACAAATCATGCATAAAATAGTAGAAATTTGTCTATCTCAAAAACAAGAGCATGTAAAAGCATTTGGGGGCATCAACCACATATTGAGAGCAAATCTAGCCATACTTACGGACTTAGGACGGTGTTTCAAACCAATCCTAAGTCCCCAAGCCTTGTTTCTTTGTCTCTCAAGGACTTCTAAAACCATTCGCTCTCACCGATTACGTTTCGTTTGCTTGCCAAAACGATATCTAAGCTCCCGGCACTTTCGGATCAACACCAAAAGCGTCTGAAGATGTCTCCCATGTTTATTACACATAAGAGCATAGGATTAATGCATCATCATGCATTGAAATCACCAGCCACTCAAACAAACTCGCTGCTCTACCCAAAAACATCATTTCGGCTACCCAAAACAAACGAAATTATCTCCAAACTTTCTCAAAACAAAGCCCAACCAAGATCTATCAATTCTAATCATTTCTAAACCTCAATCAACACCAAAAATAACCATAAACACGTCCTTATATCTCCAGCAACACCATAACACCAAGAACACTCCAAAAACCACAAATCTAACATGAAAAACTTAGGAATCCAAACCTATTAGGGATTTGTTTGATAAAACCCCATTTATAACATCAATTGTCATCCAAAATACATTAGAAATCAACCTCAAAACAGAGTCTAACCAAGAGTTACGAAAATCATCAAGATCTCTCCAAGAATCTTGAGTTTTATCAAAATTTCATGTTTCTAACATTAAAGCAACTCAAAAGTCATTAACAAAGGATTGATAACGTGAGAATTTCAATAAAGAACTGATCATTAGAGGAAAAGGACGAAGCTTACCTCTAATGGTTGATTTCTCCTCAATTTGGGCAAGATTTCTTGAAAATCCAAAGTAAAAACAAGAGGTTTTGATGAGGTAAAGATGAGGAATCCTTAGGAGAATGAAATCTTAGAAAAAGAGATGAAAATAAAAGGTTAATTGATAAAGGAAATGTGTTTGGCTGAGTGGAAGTTGAGAGAAAATGAAATGAGAGAAAAACCAACGTAAGGTAGTTATGATAAAGTCAACTTAGATTTTCTTTTTAATTCTCCTTAATTCTTTAATTAAAACATTATTAAAAACTCCCAAATTAAAGAGAAATCTGATGAAAAATATTTTGGTTAAATTAGCTCCTTAAATATTCAAAGTTTTAATTTTTTACAAAACAATCACTAGTCAACTTTTGTAAAAACTACGATTTGGTCACTACACCGAAATGTAGTATTTCCAAATCACATTTTGTAAAATTGTTTTCACCATAACCTTTAATATAATAAATGAGGATTTTTAGATATTTTCCATATTTTTGAAGCATCCCGAACTAGGTGTTCCCTAAACCTCCCTTAAAGATTCGAACCGTTCTCACCTGACCCGCTTCAACCTCTAAAACGTCTAGGCCCAAAACTAGGGCGTTACAAATTAGACTTAGCCCAAATTAATTATTAACATTTAATTATGTTTTTAGGGTTTTATATACTTTAGGAACCAGCCACTCTTCTCCCAAGCAACTCTTATCAGCTTATCACTTGCACTTATCAGTTTATCACTTGCAGCCCAAACACAAGAAGTTTAAAGGTTGTTTTTATTTTATTTTATTAATTAAATTAGGGTTTCCTAGTTTTAGTAGAAATTAAATTACTTTGGCTATCCTTCACCTATAAAAGGATGAAGTCTCCATCATTATAAGAGAGATTATTCAGATTTTCTTTGATTAATGAAATATTTAGTGAGTTCGTTTTTGCAAGTGCTGGTTACTTGTTCCTTAGAAGTCTTTTTCAACATAAGTTCGACAAGTTCTTGTGAGGGAGATCATCTTCACACTCTTGCTTGAGTAGGTAATTGCGTCTAGGAGGGTGGGTTAGAGCCGCTTGAGGTTGCTTTCTTAGATAATTACGTCTAAGAGGGTGTCGAGGACAAAACAATAACAAAAAATCGCAAGTCGTCTTCAATCTTCACGCCATCTCCTATAATTCCATAAACAAATCTAGAAATTTTAGATTTGTTTTACATATTCTTCTCTTCATCCTTAGCAATGTTTTTCATTATATTCTTATTATTCATCTTCTAATCTTCCTTATTGTATTCTTTTCTTTAAATTTTCAGCCTTGAATCTGAAATTTTCAAGAAAAACCCTTCTCTTTTCTATTGAATTTTCAGATCTGCCCATAGCTTTCTTGATTGAGTCTAGAGCTCCTAGTTCTTGCAACAACTTGATTAAAGGCTTCCCAATCCACATTTGCGCTACTCTATCAAACACTCTTTTGATTATTTCAGACTATGGTTTAGCATGTTTTGGGATTTTATGTAATTCAGATATTGGGATTGTTTATAATTTCGTTTTTATTGGATGCACGTATTATAAGGTTATTTTCGGTTATTTAATCAAATTATTGGAATAATGTTATACAACTTCGTTTTATGATAAATGAAATCATTTTAAGTTTATCTATTTTTGATATTTTGAATTTTTAAATTATATTTACATAAGATTTATAACTTGAGGGGAAAGTTTTCAAACATAACTTCCTAGATTCGGCCCATTTCTTCTGGGCCGGGTTTAGGGGGTTACATATGAAGCATGGGTACTTCAGCCTAAGACCATCCTATGTATCCGATGCATTTCGGAAAAATGATGTTTTGGGTACATGCCGGAGACGTCTCATGTTTAACTAGTACGAGTGAAATTAATTGGTTGCGTTTGGAAGATTTTAGAGGACGTATCAGGGACGGTTTTTAAGCTTTGCATGTACTCAAGGTCATTTTTTAGTTTCGACTTAAAAACAAAAAATTGAGTGACATAAATTTTATTTTTTAACATAAGCCCCTAAATCCCATTTGTAATTTAAATGATAATATCATTTTAAATTACAATTTGTAATTAGTTATTATTTAGATTCAAATTTAGATTAAGAAATTTAAATTCATCATCAAAATAATAATGGGTAATGGTTTTTTATTTGATAATAAAAAAATAAAAGATTCAAGTTTAATTAATATGTGGGATGTTGGTTGAGATGGATTTGATTCTTTGAGAGACGTGAGATATTTTGAGTTTGTAAAACTCTCACTTGATGGGTCAAAGTTCGAGAGCGAGTCGGTCTAAGATGATGTTAATAATAATTACTCTCCATTGTTTTGTGTTGTTTTGGACTTAGTTTATTGTTTAAGATTTGATTGTTTAATATTGTGGTTATTTTTGTGAATTCTATTTATAATTTACTATAAATTTTATTATTTTTATGATATTTTTACATGTTTATAATTTTAAAATATATTTTATATTTATGAGATCTTTATCATACTTCATCTCATATACTTATTTGTATCCGTATCCATATCCGCGTCTATACAACATATCACCCACAAAACGTTTTTTTGCCAAATCCCCTTTTACAAAGGGGAAAAGAAAAACAGGTACTTAGATTTCAATGCAAAGATTTATGCAAATTAACAAACTATAACACTTGCTTCCAAACCAAACTATCGATGTCAACATTCTACTTTGCTCGACCTATTGTGACTTGGAAACTGTTTTCTATGTTTATTTGGGGACAAGAAATTTGATGAGACATTCAAGTGGAGACATTTTTGCTCCAAAGGCACTTCTAACTTGAAATATTAATATAATTAAGCCGACAACAGAAGCATGTACTTCCAAATATGGACAGTTTGAAAACATATATCAACCTTGACATTTACTCCCATCCGTGTTCGACCAAGTTTCTTAATTGTTGGCATTTGGCAATACCCCGAAAGGAAGATTAACACCCTCCTATGTGTCCATCAAGAATCAACTGTAACCACTTCATGCACAATAATATAACATTAACACCATGAATTATATCTTAAAGAGAGTATTTAAACAAACTATAAATCGAGCAAGAGGATGCACGATGAAGGAGAAAAAAATCAAATGTGCTGAAATGCATAATCATCCAATTATTCGTAAATCAGAACAGAATTATTATTAATAGAATCTTTATCAAAAGTGCCACCAAAGTAAGATTTGCACGGGTACACCGGTTTATATTACACACGCGTACGAATGAGGTACTTTGGGAGATTAGAGAGGACATTTTGGGGACGGAGTTTGTATTACACACGCGTACCCAAGGATGTTAGAAATACTCTCTCAAGCTTATCTATTCTCTCGAGCGGCCGTGGCGAACTGACCATCGAAAATGGACAAGAAAGAGGCCGGCGTTGGAGTATTTCTTCTTCAAAGTTCAGACTCTTATCTCTGCAAATATTTTTCCTTTTTTCGCTTCTATTCTCTCAATTGTTGGGTTTAGGCTTATCAATCTTCGGTAGATTTTGGTTCAGTGTTTTTTCATGAATAATAGTTTCGAGAAAAGTTATTTTTTCTCCAACTCTTAGCAATCTTTCCTTGAATATTAGTTTCGAGAAAGGATGTTTTTTCTCTTGGTATTTAATAGACTTCGTTTTGTTTTTATCTGATCAGAAGCATAATAGCTGATTGTAAATTCTTTGCTAATTTCTTCTTGATGTTTTTTTATTAAATTTGAAAACATTTTTTGTTCATTTTCTTTGTTATACATTTTTTAAAGTTAACCATGTGATTTTAAGTTGTGACTCGGTTGAATTATTCATATTTGTATTTATGTATGTATCAATCAAGGGTGTTAACATGTTTCCATTATATGTGTTGTGTCTCTTAACATCCCAAGCCATATGTGCAATTGTCACCCATTTTTTGTTGATTTATCAGACATGCCTGCAGGTTTATGGCTGATTCGAGGAACAATTTTCAAGAAACAACGGAAGATTACGTTCCTTCGTTTGCAAAATGTGGACTCGAAAGGCCCACCATGTTTCACCTAGATGAAAATTTATACTAATCAACTACACGCGAGAAAAAGGCACGCTAAGCTATTATTAAAAACTTAGATGAATTCACGACGCTTAATTCAGCGAAATTGATTGTACTTGTAAAAAAGTTCATAGTAGCTGGAATTGACGGGGAAAAGAGGGAGGGAGGGAGTTACCCGACATCGTCACGAATCGCGATTGATATAACCCCTTCGACCCGGTCTAGACACGAGACTGAACTGAACAGGTCACACGAGAAATATTGAAGTAAACCGGAAAAAAATACCTCAATAAAAGACCTTTTTTTTCTTTTTTATCTTGTTTAGATGCACATTATCATCTTATGTGATTCAAACATTGCAGCGGAAGAAACCTCAACTCAATCAGACATCGAATAGACATCCAATTAATTAAAAACATAGATTAGGGACCAATTTGTAATTTTAGCAAATTTTAAGGGCCTTTGACCAAATTAAAGTTACCGTCCTTTAATTCATCATGTTTTATGCCACTGTATCAAATCTCAGCTCAATCCGATCATTCAAACTCTTTTAATTGCATCCACAACATTCAGGGACTAAAACGTAAAGAAATAAAACCTCAAAAAGATTCCAATTAACTAAATAATTTTCGAGTGTATCGGTACGATCCACCCTATACCGATACGCCTTGTACCAAAACAACTCCAAGTGTTTCGATACACGAACCCGTACTGATATAGTCTCAAAGCTTTTCGATACGCGGAATTCTAGTAACCAAATAACTCATACATGTTTCGATACACCTTGAATCGTACTGAAACGCCATGCCCATTTCAGCCTCACCGTATCGATACAGCCTTAGGCGTATCAATAAACCTGGGTCTGAAATGTCTAAATTTGTTGTTTTTTCAAGCTTTGATGCAATACAAACCACCTAAACATGCTTCTAACATATATTTAACATAATCAAAGATCAATCATCAACCAAACATGGCATATTCAACATCAACTCATGGCAACATGCATCAAATAGAAATCTATAGGCATGCTTCCTAAAACCTCTTCAAGCATGATACTAAAACCATAACAAAGCATAATCCAAATACCAAAGGTCATTTACAAGTCCAAAATAAAAGCATAAACTTGCTCAAGCAGGAAGTTTACACATGTCTCCCAAAAACACAACGGATCCCTCATTGCCTTTATTACTCATAGTCTAAACCGAAAACATACTTTCAAGTAGTGAAGTCTTTCTTGATCCATTGCTTCTCGCTGCCTTCTAAACTCTAATTCTCTTCATGGATGGACAAAGAGAGCGTAAGCACAAAAGGCTTTGTGAAGAGTGCTCAAAAATAAAACACCTTCAATGCATTTAAAATCATTTTCAAAAACTACATTGAAATCTCGTTTCAATTACTTCAAATCATCATTTGAAAACCACCATGCCTTTAAAACTATGCACTTTAACCAAGCAAAAATCAGCATATTAAACCATATGCAACATGTATCATAATATCACAACAACTCACATTGCTAACCTCAATTTAAGCCTTCCCATGCATAACATACCATATACAAAGCTTAAAGAGCAAACATGTATAAATCTCATTATACAAAATATGATACATCAACAATATTGGCTTACAAGTGATCATTAACCAAGTTCCATTTCCAAAATATCATATCGAATACACAGATTCAAAAAATGTTCTCATAACACTTCAAGCCATCTTAACCTGAATAATGGTACAATCATAACCAACGGGGACAACAAACTCAGACATCAGCTAGATGTTTAACCCACTAACGAGAGACGTGACACCAACCTCCTCGATCGGTAGGGTACTTGGATGGAGACGGGACACCAACCTCCTCGACATCCAAGGTGACTTATTTATAGTGCACTCAATCCTATAGCCGGCTAACTATATCCGATAACATTTTCAAAACTATTTACATACCATCACTTGCCAATATAATTCACATTTAACCATATACCTCACTATTTTCAAAGCATCAACATTAAATCATTTATCCCAAAGCAACAAACCATGTTTTATGTACAAATATTAACATATACTTACAAGGATCACTTACCATGTGCATCCTTCATCGTCTCATGATTAAAAACAGGATGTCACGTACTTTAAACATGCTTTAACAGTAGGTAACATGAAATCAAAACCAAATGCATAAAACCATTTCATAATAGCACAACTGAGAAAGAAACCTTGTATACTTACTTCTGAACTTAGACAAGCATTTCAAGCTTATATCTAAGTTCCCAAAATCACCTTTAAAACTTTTCAAAGTTGAAATCCACGTTCTCACTCACTGATACGTCAAACATCAATTTGCCAACGCAAAACTAAGCGTCCGAAGCCTCCAAAGCTTCACCTAACTCTTTCGGATCAACCTCCCCTATTTTAACCACATAATTATAGAGGATTAATGCATCTCAATGCATTCAAAACTCTAGCAAGCAATTCCACTATATTGCCTTGCCAAAAACTACCAATCGCCTACATGAAACAACTGAAAACAACATTAATTAACCTCTAAACTTAACCTAACCAAAACCTAACACTTTCAATCATCAATTATCATTGATCAACATCCAAAATCATCATATTATCAACCTTAAACCTCCAGCATTCACAAAAACACTACAACTCTACAAAAACCCAATTCTAGCAACCTAAACAACTAGAGATTCACATAGTTTCAGGATTACCATGCTTAAACCTTTATCTTAACATTATTGGACTTCCAAATCATGATTAAAGTCAACCTTACACCAAACAAAATAGATCCATTATGAAAATTACATAAATCCATCAATTAAACTAAATTTCCTCAATTAAAACATCAAAATTGTAACACCCCAATTTTGGGCTTAGAAGTTTTGGGTTTGGACCGGTCTGGTCGAATCGCGGTTCGAATATAAAAGGTGATTTTTAGGAAAGCCTAGATCGGGTTGCATTAAAAATATGGAAAAATGTCTTAAAATCCTCTTTTATTATATATAAGAGAATGGTGAAACCAATTTTACAAAATGAGGTTTGGAAGTGTGACATTTTGGTTTAGTGACTAAAATGTAATTTTCAAAAACTTGGTGACTGTTTTAAAAAGGATTGAAACTTTGAAGCTTTAAGGAGCTATTTACCCAAGAAGATTTTCTCCAGATTTTTCTTAATATTAATCAATTAATTAATGGTTTTAAATTAAAGGTAAAAAGGAGGAAAAAAGATATTTTGTCATAACTAACTTTTCTCCAAAATTTTCTATTTCTTTTCTCTCAACTTTTCTCTCAACCCAAACACTTTTCTCGAGCAAATTTCCCTCTGATTTTGACATCCAAAGATTAGATTTCAACTTTCATTTTATCTCTAATCATTTCTACATCAAAACCTTAGCAATTGCTTATTGGATTTTCAAGAATCTTGGTTCCAAAAAGGGAGAAACTCACATTTAGAAGTATGAACGTCCTTCTCCTATAAATACTCAGTTCTTTACTGAAATTCCCAAGTTCTCAATCCTTGATTTGTGTTTTATTAAAGGTTTTGTAGTTGTGTTCTTGATCTTGGCTTTAAAATGCAAGATTTGGTTAATTTTTGATGAAATTCGTAAGAAATGATTGGGCACTGTTTTGATATGTGTTTTTAATGTAAATTGGATGTATAATTGATGAGAAATTGAGGTTTAATCAATGCAATCCCGGATAGGTTGATTTTCCTAAGTTTTGCTTGAGTTTTTGGTGGTTTTGGGGTGATCTTGGTGATCTTATATAGCTGGAGGTATAAGGACGTGATTAGATCCTTTTTGGTTGTTAATTGAGGTTTAAGAATGATTGGAATTGATGGATCTTGGCTGGGTAGTGTTGTAGTGATGTTTGGATGTGATTTCGGTTGTGTTTGGTAGCCGAAATGTGAGTGTTGATGAGAGCAGCGAGTTTAGGTGTCTTGGTTGAAGATATTAATGCATGATGATGCATTAATCCTCTGCTTTGATGTGTTTAAAACAGGGGAGACATCTTCGGATCCTTGTGGTGTTGATCCGGAAGCTTGATTGGTGTTTCGGCAAGTTGCGAAACGGAAACGGTGAGTGAAGTTTGGTTTTCAGCTTTGAAACCAATGTTTTGAAGGTTTGGGAGCTTAGTTAAAGTCTAAACAACTTAGCTAAGCTCAAGAGTAAGTTTTCGGAAAAACTCTCTTGTTGATGAGCCATGAGATGGTTGAATGCAAAGTGATTTGTTGCATGTTTAAATTCTGTTTTTGAAAGCATATTTGAGCATGTTTATTGCTGGTTTTATAAGCCATGTGTTGAAGGATGCTCAAGGTAAGAGATCCTTGGTTTTACATTGATAAATGTGATTTCAATGCATAGTGATGCATGTGGATTTAATGGCTTTGCTAAATGCTTTAAAACAGTGGATTAATGTTGTTAAATGATATATATTGGCAAGTGATGTGGTTGGTTTAAAAGTACTTGAATCGGATATAGTTAGCCGGCTATAGGATTGGGTGCACCGTGAATTAAGTCGCCTTGGATGTCGAGGGTTTGTGATTGTACCATGCTCCATCCAAGTACACTAACGAGATGGTTAAGAACAACATGGTGGTTAAAAGTCCATGGGTGGTTCTTGTTTTAAGGTCACAATGGTGGTTAAGTCCATCTATGGACCTTGTGTATTTTTAAGGTCACAATGGTGGTTAAAAGTCCATGTGTGGACCTTGTGTTTTGTAAGATCACAATGGTGGTTAAAAGTCCATGTGTGTATCTTGTGTTGTATGTCCCGTGATCTCGTTAGTGATGTTATACAACTACCAATGAGTGATGTGGAGGGGTTGTGATTGTACCATAGTCTCCATCACGGGTGTTGAGGGGTTGTGATTGTACCATGCTCCACCTTGATATTGGTAGTGTGTATGAAGCGTAGGGACAACACTTGTAATCCGCGTATCCGATTGTCTATTGTTGTTTGTCAATTTGTGTTTTGGAAATGGTTATGATTATCACTTGAAAGCCAATATGACATGTTAATGATTTGAAGCATGAAGTGCTTGGTTTGTTTGCATTTGTGCATGATCAAATGTGGTTTAAACTAAAGGTTTTGAAAAGGAGTTTTATAAATGCATTATTGTGATGTTTTAAATGAGCATTCCTCACTAAGCTATATGCTTACGCTCTCTTTTTTCTTAAACCAATAATGCAGAGCATTGAAGTGCATAATGGGCAGCAAGGAGGTCAAGAATACAAGTGAAGAACTAAGCTCATGTATGGTGAATGTTTTCCTAACACTATTAGCTTTTGGGCATTTGGAAATGGGGAACCTATGTTGTTGTTTTGGGAGATGTTTTGGACTCCCTAAGTTGGTTTTATGCTTTTGATGATGTTGGAACTTGTAAATGGCCTTTTGAGGTTGGTTTGGTGTTTTTGATGCTTGTATGGTCTTCAATATAGGATGCATGCCTATAGAGTTGGGTTTTTCCTTAATTGATGCCATGTTTGAGTTTGGATGATGCTATTATGTTCCTTGAGTATATAATGTCTTGTTGGTATGATTTGAGGGTCTTTAGGTTATGTTTGATTGGTCGAAAGCATGATAAACATGACTAATTTCATAATGGTAACTCATAAGTTGGTTAAGTCCTTGTAATTTCCAGAATTTACGTTTTGGTCCCTAAATTCATGATTTGTGCAATCGAGTCCCTAAATGTTTTCTGATTGCGGTGATCTTTGAGTATGTTGATCCTATGAACATATCTAGGGTTAATATGCATTTAGATAAGATTAAAAAGAAAAAAAAGGGTCGTTAATCAAGGTTGACTTTCGGGTTGACTTTGGTTTTCCCCGTGTAAACTTCTTAATTCGGGTCAACCGTCTAGGCCGGGTTAAGGGGGTTACATTTGTTGGTATCAGAGCTAAGTTCTCGAGTAATTTGGAATGGTTATGTGGGTGATGAGTGTATGTATGCTTTGTAAGCTTGTTGAATGAAAGCATGTTGTGTGAATTGTAAATATGTTACAATTGTGATGAATGCTTTGGTGAAGCATGTTAGAGGGACCCATTGCCAAATCAAAGCTAATGTAATGATTTGTTTTAATTGGAAATGAGCTTGAGTACTTGGATTGCTTATCTTGCTGGGCCTGACTTTGTTTGTTGCATTGTGATTGCATTGTTAGCGAATGGCACCTCGTAGAGAAACGAGAATTAATACGCGAGCTATGGCTCAAAATGAGAATGAGGAGAATGCTGAAAATGTGGTGGATTTACCTCCTCCGCCTGGTGGTGGTGGTGCTGGGGGTGAAGGAGCTGATGTTGCGGCTGGGGCTGGGGTCGCTGAACCTGAAGCTGGTCAGGGGCAAGCTGTTCCTGACATGACATTGCTGGTACAAGCCATTGCTGGAGCTTTTCGAGCAGCGGTAGCTGGAGCTCAAGGAGCTGGGCATCAGGGAGATGCTAATGCTAGACTACCTTTGGAGCGTTTGCGCAGTCTGGGAGGGACTGAGTTCAGAGGTTTATCTGCTGAAGGTTCTAAGTCTTGGCTGGAAAGTACCAAGAGAATCTTGGGGCAAATGAATTGCACTGATGTGCAGAAGCTGGGATGTGTGGTATCGTTGTTGCAGGACAATGCATACACTTGGTGGACAACCACTATCTCTAGGATGGCGGATGCTGATGTGACATGGACGTTCTTTCAGAACATTTTCAAGAGAAGGTACCTGGGTGTGAGGTACTTGGATGAAAAGAAGAGGGAATTCATGTCTCTCACTCAAGGGAGCATGACAGTGGCTGAGTCCGAGGTTCAGTTTGTCCGACTCAGTCAATACGCACCTGAGCTTATTCCTGATGAGCGGGAGAGGTGTGAACGGTTCCGTTATGGTTTGGTGACGGAAGTGAAGACTTACATGCTGGTTGCTGAGTATAATGATTTTGATGTGCTGGTTGGTAGGGCAAAGGATATTGAGATGAATTTGGGTTTATCCTCTAGAAGTGCTGGTTCTAGTGCTGGTAAGCGAGTTGCTGAGTATAGTTCTGGTGGTGGACGAAACAAGAGGGGACGTGATCGAAAGTATCAGTCTTCAGCTAGGCGAGGTGGTGGAGGTCATGTTGCGCCTGTTCAGGGAGATAGGGCGAGAGCTGAACCGAACACATGTTGGACATGTGGGTCGCGTGGACACCTGAAGCGTGATTGTCCTCGAGCGGCGAGGGAGGTGCAGGCTCCTGTTGTGGCGGCTGGTAACTCGTGCTGGAACTGTGGATCAGCGGATCACATGAGGAGGGAGTGTCCTCTGTTGGCCGGTGGTGGCCAAGGACGTGCTCCTGGAGTTGTTACACCACAGAGAGGTCCTGGGCGCGGCCGTGGTAATTTCCAGCGTAGAGAGGAGGGTGGACGGAATGTGGCTCACGTTCTAGCTGTTCAGCCTGAATGTGGAGGCCATGCCAGGGTGTATGCTCAGAGGGAGGGGAGGAATGACACGGATGTGATCGCAGGTACTTTTACTTTGCAATCCTTGTCATTACTTTCCTTGATTGATTATGGATCTACACACTCATACATTTTGTGTGAGCATGCTGAATTGCTTGGTTTGCCTGTTGAGTCTTTGGATGTTGGTATGTGTGTCACTAGTTCTTTTGGTGAGACTGTTGTGACTCGAAAGCTTTACAGAAGATGTCCATTGGTTGTGCAAGAACATGTTTTTCATGTTGATCTTATGGAATTGCCTTTCTATGGTTTTGATGTAATCCTTGGTATGGATTGGCTTGTTGAGCATCGAGCTGTAGTGGATTGTGAGAATAAGCGAGTTTCGTTGAAGCTTACGGATGATTATGAGGTAGTTGTGGTTGGTGAGAATGTGAAGTTTCTTGCCAATGTGGTGTCTACATTGGAGGCGAGCCGGATGCTGAGGCAAGGTTGTGAAGCTTATCTAGCTTTTGTGGTGAATCCTAGCTCTAAGGAGTTGCGTGTGCAGGATATCAGGACTGTGCGAGAGTTTCCTGGTGTGTTTCCTGAGGAGTTGCCTGGATTGCCTCCTAATCGTGAAGTGGAATTTGGGATTGAGTTGTATGAAAACACGACTCCAGTGTCCATTACCCCTTATCGAATGGCACCTAAGGAGTTGAAAGAGCTGAAGACACAACTGCAAGAATTGCTTGATCGTGGTTTCATTCGGCCGAGTGTGTCACCTTGGGGTGCACCGGTCTTGTTTGTGAAGAAGAAGGATGGCACTATGAGAATGTGCATTGATTATCGTCAGCTTAACAAGTTGACTATCAAGAATCGGTATCCATTGCCAAGAATTGATGATCTTTTTGATCAATTTCGGGGAGCAACTGTGTTCTCTAAGATTGACTTAAGTTCAGGGTACTACCAGTTGAAGGTGAAGGATGTGGATGTGCCAAAAACAGCTTTCAGGATGAGGTATGGGCATTACGAGTTCCTTGTGATGCCGTTTGGTTTGACAAATGCTCCTGCAGCTTTCATGGACATGATGAATCGAGTATTTCATGAATACTTGGATAAATTTGTTGTGGTGTTCATTGATGATATCCTCGTGTACTCGCGTACGGAGGAGGAGCATGAAGAGCATTTGAGAATTGTGTTGCAAGCTTTGTTGGAGAATCAGTTATATGCCAAGCTGAGCAAGTGTGAGTTCTGGCTTAGAGAAGTGGTGTTTCTTGGTCATGTGGTTTCTGCTGAAGGGATTCGGGTTGATCCTCAGAAGATTGAGGCGGTGATGAATTGGAAGGTTCCTAAGTCTGTTCATGAAGTCCGTAGTTTCCTTGGTTTGGCGGGATATTATCGGAGGTTTGTGGATGGGTTTTCAAAGATTGTTGCACCTTTGACGAAGTTGTTGCAGAAGGATGTTAAGTATGAGTGGACGGAAGCGAGACAGCAGGCTTTTGAGAAGCTTAAGGCAGCTTTGACGCAAGCTCCAATCTTGGTTCAACCTGAATGAGGGAAAGAGTTTGTGGTGTATAGTGATGCGTCTTATGTTGGTTTGGGATGTGTGTTGATGCAAGAGGGTAAGGTGGTGGCTTATGCGTCTCGGCAGTTGAAGGTGCATGAGCGCAATTATCCTACGCATGACATTGAGTTGGCTGCAGTGGTTTTTGCTCTGAAAATCTGGAGACATTACCTGTATGGTGAGAAGTGTACTGTGTACACGGATCACAAGAGTTTGAAGTATCTGATGTCTCAGAAGGAGTTGAATCTTAGGCAGCAACGTTGGGTGGAGTTGCTCAAGGATTATGATTTGACGATTGAGTATCACCCGGGTAAAGCTAATGTTGTAGCGGATGCCTTGAGTAGGAAGGTAGCTGTCGAGTTGAGGGTTATGTTTGCCAGTTTGAGTATTTCGCGTGATGGTGGTCTTGTGGCTGAATTGCAGGTGAAACCATCTTTGGTTCAGTTGATCAAGGAAAAGCAGTTGTTGGATGATTCCTTGGTACCGCATGTTCAGGATATTGCGGAGGATAGACCTTCGGAATTCTGTTTTAATGATGATGGAGTGTTGTGTTTTGGGAGTCGGATAGTAGTGCCCAATGATGCTGAGTTGAGGCGTGCTATTCTGGCTGAAGGTCATAGTAGTCCTTTTGCTATGCACCCTGGTAGTACTAAGATGTATCGTGATCTTCGTGATGAGTACTATTGGGTGGGTTTAAAGAAGGATGTTGCTGAGTTTGTAAGCAAGTGCATGGTGTGTCAGCGAGTTAAGGTTGAGCATCAGTTTCCTTCAGGGTTGTTGCAACCGTTGAGGATTCATGAGTAGAAGTGGGAAAGGATTACCATGGATTTTGTATCTGGTCTGCCTTTGTCGCCATTGAAGAAGAATTCGGTGTGGGTGATTGTGGATCGCTTAACAAAGTGTGCGCATTTCTTGCTTGTGCATACTACGTACACCTTGGATAAGCTTGCGGAGCTGTATATAGCTGAGGTTGTGCGGCTGCATGGTGTGCCTAAGTCGATTGTGTCGGATAGGGATCCGAGGTTTACATCGCGTTTTTGGCAATGTTTGCATCAGGCTTTGGGTACACGGTTGAATTTCAGTACATCTTATCATCCGCAATCGGATGGACAGTCCGAGCGTGTTATCCAGGTTTTGGAGGATATGTTGAGGTGCTGCGTGATTGAGTTTCAAGGCTCTTGGGAGAAACATTTGCCTTTGGTGGAGTTTGCCTATAATAATAGTTATTAGACAAGTATTCAAATGGCACCTTATGAAGCTTTGTACGGGAGGAAGTGTAGGACTCCTCTGTGTTGGGCTGAAACGGGTCAGAAGTTGGTTTCGATGCCAGCTTTGTTGAAAGGAACCACCGAGAAGGTGAAGCTCATTTGTGAGCGCTTGAAGGCAGCTTCTGATCGGCAAAAATCTTACGCGGATTTGAAGCGTAAGGAGATTGAGTATGTGGTGGGTGATCGTGTGTTTTTGAAGGTTTCGCCTTGGAAAAAAGTGATGAGGTTTGGCCGAAAGGGTAAGTTGAGCCCTAGATACATTGGACCATACGAGGTGACTGAGCGTGTGGGTCCTGTTGCGTACAAGTTGAGGTTACCGTAAGAGTTGGAAAAGATTCATGACGTGTTTCATGTTTCTATGCTTCGGAAGTATAGATCGGATCCTTCACATGTGATGCCTGTGGAAGAAGTGGAATTGAATCCGGATTTGACTTATGATGAGGAACCGGTGAAGATTCTGGATGCGGATAGTAAGTTTCTTCGAGGCAAGACCATTGAGTTGGTAAAGGTGTTGTGGAAACATCGTGGTGTGGAAGAAGCCACTTGGGAGCGGAAGGATGACATGTTGAAGCAGTTTCCGTACCTCTTTCCTTCAGGTAAATTTCGAGGACGAAATTTCATAAGGGGGGTAGAGTTGTAACACCCCAATTTTGGGCTTAGAAGTTTTGGGTTTGGACCGGTCTGGTCGGATCGCGGTTCGAATATAAAAGGTGATTTTTAGGAAAGCCTAGTTCGGGTTGCATTAAAAATATGGAAAAATGTCTTAAAATCCTCTTTTATTATATATAAGAGAATGGTGAAATCAATTTTACAAAATGAGGTTTGGAAGTGTGACATTTTGGTTTAGTGACTAAAATGTAATTTTCGAAAACTTGGTGACTGTTTTAAAAAGGATTGAAACTTTGAATCTTTAAGGAGCTATTTACCCAAGAAGAGTTTCTCCAGATTTTTCTTAATATTAATCAATTAATTAATGGTTTTAAATTAAAGGTAAAAGGGAGGAAAAAAGATATTTTGTCATAACTAACTTTTCTCCAAAATTTTCCATTTCTTTTCTCTCAACTTTTCTCTCAACCCAAACACTTTTCTCGAGCAAATTTCCCTCTGATTTTGACATCCAAAGATTAGATTTCAACTTTCATTTTATCTCTAATCATTTCTACATCAAAACCTTAGCAATTGCTTATTGGATTTTCAAGAATCTTGGTTCCAAAAAGGGAGAAACTCACATTTAGAAGTATGAACGTCCTTCTCCTCTAAATACTCAGTTCTTTACTGAAATTCCCAAGTTCTCAATCCTTGATTTGTGTTTTATTAAAGGTTTTGTAGTTGTGTTCTTGATCTTGGCTTTAAAATGCAAGATTTGGTTAATTTTTGATGAAATTCGTAAGAAATGATTGGGCACTGTTTTGATATGTGTTTTTAATGTAAATTGGATGTATAATTGATGAGAAATTGAGGTTTAATCAATGCAATCCCGGATAGGTTGATTTTTCTAAGTTTTGCTTGAGTTTTTGGTGGTTTTTGGGGTGATCTTGGTGATCTTATATAGCTGGAGGTATAAGGACGTGATTAGATCCTTTTTGGTTGTTAATTGAGGTTTAAGAATGACTGGAATTGATGGATCTTGGCTGGGTAGTGTTGTAGTGATGTTTGGATGTGATTTCGGTTGTGTTTGGTAGCCGAAATGTGAGTGTTGATGAGAGCAGCGAGTTTAGGTGTCTTGGTTGAAGATATTAATGCATGATGATGCATTAATCCTCTGCTTTGATGTGTTTAAAACAGGGGAGACATCTTCGGATCCTTGTGGTGTTGATCCGGAAGCTTGATTGGTGTTTCGGCAAGTTGCGAAACGGAAACGGTGAGTGAAGTTTGGTTTTCAGCTTTGAAACCAATGTTTTGAAGGTTTGGGAGCTTAGTTAAAGTCTAAACAACTTAGCTAAGCTCAAGAGTAAGTTTTCGGAAAAACTCTCTTGTTGATGAGCCATGAGATGGTTGAATGCAAAGTGATTTGTTGCATGTTTAAATTCTGTTTTTGAAAGCATATTTGAGCATGTTTATTGCTGGTTTTATAAGCCATGTGTTGAAGGATGCTCAAGGTAAGAGATCCTTGGTTTTACATTGATAAATGTGATTTCAATGCATAGTGATGCATGTGGATTTAATGGCTTTGCTAAATGCTTTAAAACAGTGGATTAATGTTGTTAAATGATGTATATTGGCAAGTGATGTGGTTGGTTTAAAAGTACTTGAATCGGATATAGTTAGCCGGCTATAGGATTGGGTGCACCGTGAATTAAGTCGCCTTGGATGTCGAGGGGTTGTGATTGTACCATGCTCCATCCAAGTACACTAACGAGATGGTTAAGAACAACATGGTGGTTAAAAGTCCATGGGTGGTTCTTGTTTTAAGGTCACAATGGTGGTTAAAAGTCCATCTGTGGACCTTGTGTATTGTTAAGGTCACAATGGTGGTTAAAAGTCCATGTGTGGACCTTGTGTTTTGTAAGATCACAATGGTGGTTAAAAGTCCATGTGTGTATCTTGTGTTGTATGTCCCGTGATCTCGTTAGTGATGTTATACAACTACGAATGAGTGATGTGGAGGGGTTGTGATTGTACCATAGTCTCCATCACGGGTGTTGAGGGGTTGTGATTGTACCATGCTCCACCTTGATATTGGTAGTGTGTATAAAGCGTAGGGACAACACTTGTAATCCGCGTATCCGATTGTCTATTGTTGTTTGTCAATTTGTGTTTTGGAAATGGTTATGATTATCACTTGAAAGCCAATATGACATGTTAATGATTTGAAGCATGAAGTGCTTGGTTTGTTTGCATTTGTGCATGATCAAATGTGGTTTAAACTAAAGGTTTTGAAAATGAGTTTTATAAATGCATTATTGTGATGTTTTAAATGAGCATTCCTCACTAAGCTATATGCTTACGCTCTCTTTTTTCTTAAACCAATAATGCAGAGCATTGAAGTGCATAATGGGCAGCAAGGAGGTCAAGAATCCAAGTGAAGAACTAAGCTCATGTATGGTGAATGTTTTCCTAACAATATTAGCTTTTGGGCATTTGGCAATGGGGAACCTATGTTGTTGTTTTGGGAGATGTTTTGGACTCCCTATGTTGGTTTTATGCTTTTGATGATGTTGGAACTTGTAAATGGCCTTTTGAGGTTGGTTTGGTGTTTTTGATGCTTGTATGGTCTTCAATATAGGATGCATGCCTATAGAGTTGGGTTTTTCCTTAATTGATGCCATGTTTGAGTTTGGATGATGCTATTATGTTCCTTGAGTATATAATGTCTTGCTGGTATGATTTGAGGGTCTTTGGGTTATGTTTGATTGGTCGAAAGCATGATAAACCAGAAAAAAATCTGCAATCTGTGCAGCCTGTTTCGGAACAGGTGCTACCGTATCGGAACAGGGGGCCTGAAATGGCCTTGGCGTTCCGGAACGGGTAGAGCCGTTCCTGAACGGTTTTGCCACTGTCAAGCCCTGTTCCGGAACTTGTTTCGGAACGGTCCCGCGTTTCGAAACAGATCGTCCCTGTTCCGAAACACCCGACCGTTGGGCACTGAAATTGACGGTTATATGTTTTGAAACCTTTGTGTTTTGGTCCTGAACTTTGTATATGCAATTGAATGAGTTTGAGATGTCCGTTTGAGCTGAAATTTGGCAGAGAAGCATGAAACATGACTAATTTCATAATGGTAACTCATAAGTTGGTTAAGTCCTTGTAATTTCCAGAATTTACGTTTTGGTCCCTAAATTCATGATTTGTGCAATCGAGTCCCTAAATGTTTTCTGATTGCGGTGATCTTTGAGTATGCTGATCCTATGAACATATCTAGGGTTAATATGCATTTAGATAAGATTAAAAAGAGAAAAAGGGTCGTTAATCAAGGTTGACTTTTGGGTTGACTTTGGTTTTCCCCGTGTAAACTTCTTAATTCGGGTCAACCGTCTAGGCCGGGTTAAGGGGGTTACAAAAATATTTTAGACAACATATATAAAGGATCAAGAACTTGGAAATTTCAGTAAAGAACCTTACATTAGAGGAGACAAACGCAGATCGCCTATAATGAATACTTTTCCCCTGAATTGGATAGATTTTCATGTAAAAACAAGATTGAAATAATAAAGTTTTGATAGGAAAATAATAAGAAATCATTTGATAACAAAAGATTAAGGAAATCTAGAGTTTACCTTAAGATTTTGAAGAAGAAAAGAGTGTTTGGCTGGAGAGTATTTGAGAGAAAGCTTTATGAGAGAAAAGTAGTTACGTCAAATTTGTTTTAATGAAATAACCACCAATTAATTCCTCCAACCTATTTTATTAATTATAAACCATTTAAAATAAGCCAATTAAGCGATAAAAGTCTGATATTAGAATTTGGCAAATAGCTCCTTAAATATTCAACATTCTGATCCTTTTACAAAACAGTTACTAAAAACAGTTTTCAAAGTTAACATTTTGGTCACTAAATCCATAATGTCCAAATTCCAAATATCATTTTCCAAAATTGATTTCACCAAAATCTTTTATATATTTAAAAATGATTTTAGATAATTTTTTGTATTTTTATCACCTTTCGAAATAGATTTTCCCTGAACTCATCCCGAATCTCTAGTCTCGGTCCAACAAACCCTAAAACCATCACAAAAACCTTTAGGCCCAAAACCAGGACATTACAATAGAGATGATTGATGAGGACATCAGCTCATAGATTTAAGAAGTAGATGCCTGAAGTGACAACCGACATTTTCGATCTAGTGGATCTCTCATCCCATGTTAAATGGAGTGAAATCAACTAGGGAAATAATGGGACGAGGCTCAAAAAATTATAAAATCGGATTTGGCGAAGTAGAGGACGCTAGCGTTCAATTTTTTTTTTGATAATTTACGATGGAATGAGAAATATTTTCAATTTTTTTCTAGGGTTAATGGTAAAGGGACATTTTCGTATGTTAGCTTAATGTTGTTTAATTAATCCAATTTATTAATTCTAATATAGTTGATTTACGGCTCAATTTAAGTTTGACCCCAGAACTTTTAGCTGAAATTTTTGAATGAAGCCAACCTATATGACTGAATATAAATTCATGGTCAATATGGAAAGAGAGTACAAGTTCAATGGCAAAATATATAATTATACCTTATTATATTGTTAACAAACAACATAGTTGATTTTTTTTAAAAGAATAATGGAATATAAAACATTATATTTTCTTTAAGGTTAAAATATGTCTCAAAGTTCTTGTTGTTGTGAATAAAATAAAGAATAACAAGAGAGATGAACAAGAACAAAGATGAAAGACAAAGAGAGAGACTTGTATTATATTCTCAATGTAGGGTTGTGTACAATGTTTTCTCCAAACTCTATATTTATAGGCATAAGATGGAAACCCTAATTTCAATGGGTATTAAACTCTAATAATAAAGTACATTAAAGTCTCATTTAATATATGAATATCCACCATAAATAAAGAAATTCATAAGACTTCCCTTTGGATATCCATGAAGATAATGTGTCTCGTTTAAACCTTACTAAGATAAAATCCATGTGGGAAAAAAATTCTTAGTGAAGGAAAAAGAGTACACATTTTTTATACGCATAACATGTTGCCTCATTAAAAACCTTACCAGGAAAACCCATTGGGACAAAGCCCAATTAAGGGAAAAAGAGTGCAACGCGTATTTACTCCCCCTCATGAAAACACCACATAAGATCTCAAAATTCAATCTTGAATACTATTTTACTAAAGATCGTGAGGGATGAAACTTTGGAGTAATATGTTCCATGATGTATCCATCTTTCGATTGAGATATACATATCACATTATCTCTACACAAGATAGCTTTGTGTCATATCTTGTGAAAGTAAATCACATATCTTCTGGATATGTTGGGTCAATGGTTTTAGCCAAAACACATTATTGGCTTGCCTCGTGCATAACAATTATTTCTACAAGATTTGAGGAGGTATCGACGAATGTTTGAAGATCTAAGGTAATGATCTTTGTATATCCGTGGATATTTATTGACCAACTAATATATGGTGCTTCAAGACAAATTATTTATTTATCTTTCTTTCGAACATAAATTTATTCACACTCAATAATCTTGCAATCATAAGGATACTCAATAAATATCCTTTATCCATATTGAATCTTCTTTAAGATTCTTTCAGCTAATGTCCATTCATAGACAAAGAGACATATTTAAATGCTCGATCTTCAAGTCAAGATAAAATTTATTGTCAATATTCTTTTTCTCAAATACTTTCATTAATTATATTGAAAGCACTTCACGAGTTTCCAATTTGATGTTCTTCAGGAGTTCTAATGCAAATTATCATAATGAATCTTGAACCAAAACTTCTTTATAAAATATATAAGGAAATTTGATCATTCATAGAGTATTTTCTCAATTAATACTCACTAAAGCGATTATACTAAATGTGCCAAAATATAAATATTCTATGAGAAATGTCTAAATAAATTTCCTCAGAAATTTCCAAATGCTTCCAACATTTTAAATCCTTCAAGAATAACTTTCCTTTTATAAGGATCCACAAAATGATTAGACGCATATAAAATATTTCATAACTGCCAAAGTAATTGCATCCACCATGAAATAATTAGAATTCTTCATAAATCATAATTCAGTCGTATTTACGACTACTTATTTGTGCCTCACTTGTATTACACCTTTAGGTGTTTGGACTGTTGGTCCAAATACTTCTCTTTTGGAAGTTGAAAGTGTCTTTCTATATTGGCCAATCATTTCAATATCTATAGATTTCTATACAAAATCCTTGTTTTCTTTCTTTACTTCTATAAAAGTATTCTATTTTAAATGATTGTAAAATTGTTGTCGAAAACTTTTCAATTTCCTGGTTTCATTCTCGTAGTGACATAACTCATCGAGATCTCTTCAAGATTTCAATCTTGGGTCTCTTCAGGAGCACCTGCCTCCAATATATGATCATCTCATATTATTTTCATTTACGATAATTTTGATCATTGGAACCAATTTTCATGCTTCATGCATGATTTACATCCGTTCACTCTAACATGTAATTCAAATTTAGAGCATTTCAACTGGTATATGAGATTTAGTTACTCTCATTGGGTCAATAAATATGTCTGGCAGTTGGCATGTAATAACATGAATTATATTATGAACTTCTAGTTCCTATACAAGGATCTAGATAACGATAATTCATTTTCCTTTATACAGCTGATTATTATCACCTCTCGATGTTGAGAAAAATCATATCATAAATGATTCTCCAATTAATGTTTAAAAATTTAAACATAAAAGGGGACTCATACTCAATATATATATTCTCAACCCTTTTTATTTACTCATTGTGTACGTTATGGTGGGGCAATTCAACAATATATCGCACATTCAAAAATTATAAAATGGGAAATGCATGGATTCTGACTTAATATATATATATATATATATATATATATATTCTCAACTCTTTTTATTTACCCATTGTGTACATTGTGGTGGGGCAATTCAACAATATATCGCACATTCAAAAATTGTAAAATGGGAAATGCATGGATTCTGACCAAAAACCAATCATAACGGGGAGTTTATTGTTGTCTTGATGCGTATAAGTGATGCTATATGGAAACAACATATAAATAATAATTGTTTTGTTCTCATAGTTTCGCTATTAAAGAAGAGGCATCCAATTGAAATTTACTAAATTGTATTTTTCATAATCAATAGGCTTTGTATCAACTGATATAGTCTAAAATATAAACTCACTAGCTTTTGCAAGATGAATAGTCTAATTGCATAATCGGAATCATTTTAGAATCAATCTCACAAACTTCTGGTTATAAGTTGGTAAAACAATGTAGAAGCATCTACTAAAATCATATAAAACTTTCCACATTGGTAGATATATGGGCCCATATTTTATTCAGATATGCAAGACATGCAGTCTAAACTTCAGTACAAGAACTTCAAGTTCTAGTTCTTTTGGTAAGTGGGATCAACTAAATCCTTTGAGAACGAACAACACAAGAACTTCAAGTTCTTTTAGTAAGTGGAATTTAATCAATTCCTTTAAGCAACATAAGAACTTTATGTTCTTTAATAAGTGGAATTTAATCAATTCCTTTGAGAATAAACACCATAAGAACTCTAGGTTCTTTTAATATCCGTGCATGTAAATCTCAATAACTTTCTGCATCATTATTGATCAGGATGATCTAGCCGATCATGCCAATAATATATATATATATATATTTCTGAATTTGTAAACTTCTGTTTTACTATAACATGTGATTCAATTTCTCTCGCACATTCTGGTATGAATTTTGAAATACAAATTTCTTTGAAACTTGATAATAGATTATCCAAAAAAAATTGTTCCTTTGAATAGGAATATATTTAGCTCTTTCGGAGCTTTCAATAAAAATTATTCTTTTGGTAGCAATATATAGCTCTTTTAGAGCTTTCAACTGACTTTTTGGCTACTAGAACTTATATCCTCATTGGCTTATTTCAAATGTCAATTGAAAATATATATTATCTATAATTCCTAAAGAAATGTTTTTGCGAACTCATATTGCTCTCTTAAACTTTTCACTTCTAGTGGTGACAATATTATTATCATTAGCGGTAATTATTGCATATTCACAATTCTGCCCTTTTAATGTGCTTTCTCTCAAGAATTTATTGCTCTTTTGGAGTATCAATATTTTCAATACTTTGAGATATACTACTCACATTATCCCTTGCATTTAAATGATAAAATATATCTTATGCTTCTGCTAAGCATAAATTGTCACCATAAATTGTATTTGATAAGTAATCATGTTAAACAAAATAAATAAATATCATAATATATATAAATATAAAACTTAAATAATTAATGTCTAAAGTAAATACACATGAAGCAAAATAAATAAAAGGATAAATACTCTTCAAGGTTATGAGAATAATTAGAAGGTGATTTATTCCCTTTGAGGGTTATTAGGAAATCAACAACGTCCAAACGATTTAGACCAACAACGTCCAAATGAGTTGGACCAATATCATCTTCATCATTTTTCACAAACAAAATTTGCTTTCATCTCCTTTTCAATTATTGTTGATTTTTCAGCGTACGAAAAAATATGAGACCAATAATTTATAATATCTCATTGGTAATACAAAGAATTTCACTTCCTTAGAATGGTCTTTATTGTTGGATTAAAATCTGCAATTGTGGGCACATATGTAAAATGTATGTTGTTATTATAAAGTATAACACAAAATCAAGTGACCAATTATGTTAGGCGTGTCATATGTATTAAAGTGTCATGGAAATAAAAGTTTTGATACCATAAGACATATTTATAATTCAATGAGGGGAAGAGTTATAAGTATTTAATAGTTGATTTAATAATCAACTATATAAAGAGATAGTGGTCCCCAAGAAAGAGGTTAATTGGTTTTTCTCTCCTTCCGGTCAGAGAGTTTTATGTCAAGAGATAATCTATCTTCTTGGAAGATCAATACCAAATATTTGAGATTTCAACATGAAAATTCAAGGTTTTCAATCTATCAATTAATTCAGGTACGCTTCCGCATTCAGTTTATTGTTCTTGATGATTTGACATGATAAATCCTAGGTATTGAGTTTTATATTAATTTATGATTTGGTTCTAACAAGTGGCACCAGTGCCAGATTTTGTCGAATCATTAAGAATCCATTATTAATTTAAGTTTTGATATTTCAAAAAAAATTGTGCGTTAACCTTTTGTTGCGTTAATAATGGTGATTTACAGTCACATGATTGTTTGGTGAATTGTAAATTGGGTTTTAGTTTGTTGCATTTGATCGACAATTGAAAGTTGTCTTCTCATTCGGAATCTAATATTTTTAGTATCCGTTAATTAGGGTTTGGTTATCATACGTTTTGGAATTCCGAATGCTGATATATTATGTTTTGATTTATCGTGCGTGATAACCATTTACTGCTATCGTTGAATTTAGGGTTCTTAACAATAATAAATATTCGTGCCCTTTGATGTATTTATTAGTTACGGTAAACTATTTTTTCTAATATGGATTTGCCTTTAATCCTCGTATTGCTTTTGCTTCTTAAGTGATAGCATATTTAGTTTACTATTATATTATATATTTAATTAGGTTTGATCAAAATTTTAATTTTGATTGTTAGTAATTAAGAATTAAAAAAATTGACTTAATTTTTATATTCAATTTAGCTTTCGAAGCTTTATATTTAGTTTATGTCTTATTATTATGGTTGAATTTTGTTGAATGATGTTTTGTTTTGTACATAACCTTTAGCTTAAATTTGTTTGATATTATGCTTAATTATGCCATTAATGTTATCTACGGAATATACATTTAGTTTTGGTTTTGGAAAGCATGTCATTAATCTTATGAAATTCATATCATATTTAGTTTGATCATTAGGTTATTATGGATATACTAAAGTTTCATGTGATCATTATATGGATTATTTATTGATTTGATACTTTTGATTTTGACTTTTAATTAAAGATTGGTTGTTTTAAATTTGACTTTAATTTCGGCAAATGCATGCTTAAGGAATTTTTTTTGAGAAACAATCAAAGATTTCAGTTTATTCGATTTCTGATAGCCCCATTCAGATAACCTTTTTTGGGTTATTTCAGAAACTTAAGTGTTATCAGAAATTTCAATTTTGACTATTACAAAATTTTAAATTTGGATGTCGGTATATTTATAGCATATATTTTAAGATAATTTAATTGAAACGTCAATTCACCAAAGTGAAATCTATTGTAACGCTCTGGTATTGGACCTAGATGTTTTAGAGGTTGAATCGGGCCGGTCGGGAACGGTTCGAACCCTTTAATCTTGGTTTAGCGAACACCTAGTTCAGGATGCTTTAAAAATATGGAAAAATATCTAAAAATCTTCATTTATTATATAAATGATTATGGTGAAAATAACTTTACAAAACGTGATTTGGAAATATTACATTTTGGTGTAGTGACCAAATTGCAGTTTTTGCAAAAGTTGACTAGTGACTGTTTTGTAAAGGATTGAAACTTTGAATCTTTAAGGAGCTAATTTTACCAATTGTTTTCATCAGATTTCTCTTTAATTTGGGAGTTTTTAATAATGATTTAATTAAATGAATTAAAAGAAAAATCAAATGTTGACTTTTCATAACTACTTTACGATACTTTTCCCTCTTTTCATTTTCTCTCAATTTCCACTCAGCCAAACACATTTCCCTCACTAAAGAACCTCTGGTTTTTATCTATTTTGCTGATATTTCATCTTACTAAGGATTTCCTATCTTTACCTCATCAAATTCTTTTGTTTTCACATTGGATTTTCAAGAAATCTTGCCCAAATTAAGGAGAAATTAGCCATTAGAGGTAAACTTCGCCTTTCTCCTCTAATGATCAGTTCTTTACTGAAATTCCCAAGTTACCAATCATTTGTTAATGATTTTTAAGTTGTTTTAATGTTTTAAACGATAAATAATTGCTAAATTCAAGGTTCTTGATGTAATTTTGATAATTTTCGTATTTCTGAGTTAAACTCTATTTTGAGGTTGATTTCTAAATGTTTTGGATGATATTTGATGTTGAGATTGAGGTTTTAACAAGTATATCCCGAATAGGCTTGGGTTCCTAAGTTTTAGATGTTAGATTTGTGGTTTTTGGGTGTTTTTGGCGATCTGCTATTGCTGGAGATATAAGGTCATGTTTGTGATGATTTTTTATGTTGATTGAGGTTTAGAAAGGGTTAGATTTGTTAGATCTTGACTGGGCTTTGATTTGAGAAAGTTTGGAGGTAATTTCGGTTATTTCGGATAGCCGAAATGGTGATTTTGAGTTGTGCATCGAGTTAGAATGAGTGGCTGGTGATTTTAATGCATGATGATGCATTAATCCTCTACTCTTATGTGTAATGAACAAGGGAGACTTCATAGGATGCATTTGGTATTGATCCGAAAGTGTTGAAGGCCTAGAAATCGTTTCGGAAAGCAGGCGAAACGTAATCGGTGAGTGCAAATGGGTTTAGAAGTCCTTGAGGGACAAGGAAACAAGGTTTGGGGATTTAGAATTGATTTGAAACGCCATTCTAAGTCTGGAAGTAAGTATGTTTAGAATTTGCTCTCAAAAAGTGGTTGATGCCCCTAAATGTTTTTAACATGCTCTTGATTTGAGATACACAAATTCCTATTGTTTTATGCATAATTTATAACATGAAATGATGTTATGTGTTGGCCCCATGAGATAGCATAGCTTTGTAAAGAGCTTTGAGATTTTGATTAAACGCTATACATGAATTTTGGTTTTGAAATGGGATGAGATAGATTTGAGTAATGTTGCATCAAAACAGTAGGTGAGATGATGATTTTAATGTATTATATTGGCATAAATTATGAGATGATTACCGGATATAATTGGTCGACCATTAGGATAAAAATGCACATTAAACTAAAATTCCGTACGTGCTCTTTGGAGTCGGGCAATGGGGATAGGTCCATCCCGATCCAAAGTGAGAATCTGATGATGAGAGATACCATCAGGGTAGGTCTTGGTGAAACACCCAAGCTTTGTGGAAAAGAGAGATACCGCCATGAGAGTCCGGTTATGTGAGATTCCACCGGGGTAGAACTTGGCTTTAAGTCAAACTAATCTGCATATCCGAGTAAAGATATAATATGAAATGTCAATATATGAGATTGTGTTTGATTCACATGTACCAATATTGAAATGATGTTTATGCTATGAGAAATGCATATGAGATTTTGAGACTTATGAAATGCTTTTGAATGTCAAGCATGTATGGCTTTGCCATGAGTTTTGCATCGGTTGAATGCATGAGATTGATAAATAGATGGTACATGTGATTTTCAAATGGAGATTTGTTTTGAATGGTTTTCTAGCATGAAATAGAAAGAGCATGTTGTAGAAAATAGTTTTTGAGAATGAGTTTTAAAAGCTTGCATTGTTGTGTTGGTGTTTTTAGAGCATACCTCACTAAGCTATCGTGCTTACACTCTCTTTTACCAACAATGCAGATAATTTAGGCAATTTAGGCAGGGAGGAGGCTTAAGAAGATCCAAGGGTTTGTAAAGCTCAAGTATGGTGATGTTTTAAATTTACTTTAGTAATGATATTTGGGAATGGGACCTAGTGGTTTGCTTTGGGAGATGTAATTTGGACTCCCTGTGGTTGATGCAAGTTTTGAATGGTTCATATGGTTTGTATGAGGTCTTTCTTGTGGTTTTGGTACTTATTCTTGTTATATGGTGTGATTGTGGTTTGGTTTTTAAGCATGCTTCATGAGTTTCTTTGCTATGCTTGAGTTAATCAACTAAATGTTGTTATGTGGATTGGAATTGCATGCCCATATATTTGAGTAGTTGCCTTAAGTATGTTGTTATGATTTGAGGATGATTGATTGAAGTTTGAAATGATTTCACGGCTGAAAATGGGACAGTTCTGGTATGCGTATCGATACACGGGCAAGTGTATCGATACGCATAAGCCAAATCTGTGTTTTTCTGTACAGGCATTTCGGTACGATTGTGAAGTGTTTCGGTACGGGCTTGAAGGGCGTAGCGATACGCGAGGAAGCGTATCAGTACGCTATCTATGACTTTGGTCACTGCCATCTCGCATATCGAGACGATCTCAAGCGTATCGATACGTGACCGTTAATTATGTTAATGACATCTTTGTATGATTGAAATTGTTGCATTTTAGTCCCTGATTTCCAAGTGTGCAATTGGATGAGTTTGCTTAGCCGGTTTTTGATGAAAATTTGCTGAAAAGCATGAAACATGACTAATTAAGTAATGGTAAACTTAAAATCAGTAATGCCCTTGTAATTTGTAGAAATACATTTTGGTCCTTAAATGTCTAATTTGTACAATTAAACCCTAAACGTGATCCGATCGTTGTGTTATTTCTTCCTATGATCTTTGGTGGTCACAAAGGTTTAATGTTGTATCTAGAAAAGATAAAAAGAAAAAAATGGTTGTCAATCAGAGTTAACTTTAACGAGTTGGATTTAGTTTTCCCTGTGTAATCACCCTGGTTCGGGTCAACCGTCTAGATCAGGCTAAGGGGGTTACATTTATTGGTATTTGAGTCAGGTTTGCGAATAATTGGGGCGTTGGTAAGTGGTTTGTAAGTGTAAATATGAGTGGTTGTAACCTTTGTGAAAGCATGTTGTGTGATTGTACAATGTTCTAGCTTTAATGAGATGTAATTCATGCAAGTTGATGGATTGAGATGGATTTGTGATGCTATGCTATGTCTGGGGGTATAGATGGGGAACTCATTGCCATGTCATTACTATTGGAAAGAATTGTTTTGAAAATGAACTTGAGCACCTTGGACTTCTTGCCTTATATTGCCTAACCGAGATTTATTGCATTTTGCTAGTTGCATTGTTTTGAAATGGGGCCACGTAGAGAGCATAGAATAAACACGCGTAACACGGTCGAGAATGATGAGCGTGTCGAGAATCTACCGCCTCCTCCTCCTGGTGGACCACCCGGTGGTGGTGGAACAGGGGTTGGTGTTGCGAAAGCTGGAATAGGGGTTGTTGAACCCGAGGGAGCACAAGCGCAAGCTGCTCCGGATATGACAGTGATGATCCAGGCTATTGCTAGAGCCTTTCGGGCGGCAGTTGCTGGAGCTCATGTGGCAACACCTCAGGCTGGTGATGGTGCGAGTTTGCCTCTAGAGCGACTCCGTAGTCTGGAAGAGACTGTGTTTAGGGGGCTGACCCCTGAGGGTTCCAAGTCTTGGTTGGAGAGCACCAAGAGAATCCTTGGAAAAATGAATTGTAATGATGTCCAGAACTTGGGGTGCATCGTATCTCTATTACATGGTGATGCCTACATGTGGTGGACGACCACTATAGCTCGTTTGGAGGATACTGAGGTGTCTTGGACGTTCTTTCTGAACGCGTTCAAGAGGAAATATTAGGGAGTCTGTTATTTGGACGAGAAAAAGAGGGAGTTTATGTCCCTAGTACAAGGTAGCATGTCGGTGGCGGAATATGAAGTACAATTTGTACGCCTTAGCCAGTATGCACCAGAATTGATCCCTAGTGAACGGGAGAGATGTGAGCGGTTCAAATATGGGCTGGTGGCTGATGTGAAAACTTACGTGCGTGCATCAGATTATACTGATTTTGATGTCTTGGTCACTCGAGCCAATGACATTGAGCTGAACCTTGGTCTGGCGAGTTGAGCGGGAGGATCTAGCTCAGGAAAGCGACCTTCGGATCGTGATATTGGAAGGAGTCGGTTCAAGAGGCCTAAAGATTGAAGGTCACACATTGATGCTAGACGTGGGGGAGGTAACCATGGGAGAGGTCAGCAAGGGTTGAATGCTTTCATCTGTACCCCCTGAATGTAACCGGTGTGGCAGGAGACACACAAGAGAGTGCAGGGGCAATGTTGGTATGTGCTGGAATTGTGGTTTCCGTGGGCACATGAAGCAGGATTGTCCTCAGCCGGTACGAGAGGGGCAGGCTTCAGTGAGAGCATCTGAACCACAGAGAGTCGTGGGCGCGGCCGTGGTAATTTTTAGCGTAGAGAGTCCGGTTATGTGAGATTCCACTGGGGTAGGACTTGGCTTTAAGTCAAACTAATCTGCATATCCGAGTAAAGATATAATATGAAATGCCAATATATGAGATTGTGTTTGATTCACATGTACCAATATTGAAATGATGTTTATGCTATGAGAAATGCATATGAGATTTTGAGACTTATGAAATGCTTTTGAATGTCAAGCATGTATGGCTTTGCCATGAGTTTTGCATCGGTTGAATGCATGAGATTGATAAATAGATGGTACATGTGATTTTCAAATGGAGATTTGTTTTGAATGGTTTTCTAGCATGAAATAGAAAGAGCATGTTGTAGAAAATAGTTTTTGAGAATGACTTTTAAAAGCTTGCATTGTTGTGTTGGTGTTTTTAGAGCATACCTCACTAAGCTATCGTGCTTACACTCTCTTTTACCAACAATGCAGATAATTTAGGCAATTTGGGCTGGGAGGAGGCTTAAGAAGATCCAAGGGTTTGTATAGCTCAAGTATGGTGATGTTTTAAATTTACTTTAGTAATGATATTTGGGAATGGGACCTAGTGGTTTGCTTTGGGAGATGTAATTTGGACTCCCTGTGGTTGATGCAAGTTTTGAATGGTTCATATGGTTTGTATGAGGCCTTTCTTATGGTTTTGGTACTTATTCTTGTTATATGGTGTGATTGTGGTTTGGGGTTTAAGCATGCTTCATGAGTTTCTTTGCTATGCTTGAGTTAATCAACTAAATGCTTCTATGTAGATTGGAATTGCATGCCCATATGTTTGAGTAGTTGCCTTAAGTATGTTGTTATGATTTGAGGATGATTGATTGAAGTTTGAAATGATTTCAAGGCTGAAAATGGGACAGTTCGGGCATATCGATACTCGGGCAAGCGTATCAATACGCATAAGCCAAACCTGTGCTTTTCTGCAAAGGCGTTTCAGTACGATTGTGAAGTGTTTCGGTACGGGCTTGAAAGGCGTACTGATACGCGGGGAAGCGTATCGATATGCTATATGTGACTTTGGTCACTGCCATCCCGTGTATCGATACGGTCTCAAGCGTATCGATACGCGACCGTTAATTCTGTTAATGGCATCTTTGTATGTTTAAAATTGCTGCATTTTAGTCCCTGATTTTCAAGTGTGCAATTGGATGAGTTTGGTTAGTCGGGTTTTGATGAAAATTTGCAGAGAAGCATGAAACATGACTAATTTAGTAATGGTAAACTTAAATTCAGTAAATCCCTTGTAATTTGTAGAAATTACATTTTGGTTCCTAAATGTCTAATTTGTACAATTAAACCTTAAACGTGATTCGATCGTTGTGTCGTTTCTTCCTATGATCTTTTGTGGTCACATAGGTTTAATGTTGCTTCTAGAAAAGATAAAAAGAAAAAAGGTTGTCAATCAGAGTTAACTTTAATGAGTTGGCTTCGGTATTCCCCCTATAATCACCTCGGTTTGGGTCAACCGTCTAGACCGGGCTAAGGGGGTTACATCTATTGTGGAACTTATTTTTTTTTAAATATAGAAGGTCTTATGCATGTAAGTCGGATTATGTTAGTATTAATCGGCCCAAAGGAAGGTTAATAATTAACATTATTACATGTATAACTGTGGTAATAAACATGCGATAATTATTCAGTTTTATATGTGAGCAATAAATCGGCCCAAAGGAAGATTTTTGTTTGACATGTTCTTATTATCAATGTTTGATTACTGTATCAAGGTATCACTTACAAGTTAATATTTTGTCCAACGATTGAATATTAATGGAGTGTCTGGTATCTTGATATGAGGTTTACTTTATCAAATTTATTATTATTTTGGTTATCTTTTAAGTTTATTGAAAGATAAAATTAAGACGAATATTTTGAAACAATTAAATTTATATTTTGGCTTCGGATGTCTAGTATTTTAATGGATTAATTGAAACATAATGTCACCAAAGTGATCGCTTTTGTGTAGATTAGTTTATTTAAAATATCAAGATGATTATGTGTAACACCCCAAATTTTCCCCATTTTGGAAAATTCCCAATTTTAGAATCTTTAAATTAGTAACCCTAGAATTTGGGAATTCCTAGTTTAAAACCCTAATTTGATTTAGGTGTTTAATTGAACAAAATCAGAATTTTATGGCTTAATTCAGAAATTTGGGGTCGTTTTGGAAAGTTGGTAAAGTTATCTTTCTGTTTTACAAACCCTAAATGTGTTAAATGACCATATATGTGATTTGCCCTTTTAATAGGGTATTTATACCCAATTTTAGCTCTTTCAGAACCCTAAGTTGAACCAAAATCTTGTCAGCCGCTCTCGACATCTCCCTCACCCCTTGTTCTCCGACGAAGCTCCGGTGACAACCTAGCCATTGTCCCTTTCGCATGCCGTCACCATCATCTTGGTCGTCTTCCCTTCGCGAACAAACCCCAACCGTTGGATGGTTCTTGTCGGCCGTCGTTTGTGAGAAAATGACGTTAAACCGTTCGTATCCGCCGCCACCTCGTTTTCTTCTTCGTTTTCGAGTTTGGGTAAGCTTCGTCGTTTCCTTGTGGGTTTTGTTTTGATCTCGATTAATGTTTGTTGTTTATGTTGCGGTTGTTGTTTGACCATGGTGGCCACTGTTTTGGTGCTTTCGGTAAGCCGCTGCCGTCATAATCTTTTGATGATGGCATTCCTTGTTCGTTGTATTAGTCGCCGGCGAACTGTGCAGGATGTCGTTACTGTCGTTGTGCACTTTGGTCGCCGCCCTTGCCTTGCCGTGTTGTCTCATCGACGGTGGGCTATCGCCACCCTTGATGAGCTATCGCCGTCGTGGTGTTGGGTTGCCGTCGCCTAGGGGTTCTGGAAACCCTAGTTGCTCAACAATTTTTCTTGTGTGCATGCCATCAGTTTTAGCCCAAGGGAGGGATCAAGCCAAGTGTGGGTTAATGGGTTAAAGCCCAACCATTGTAATACTTGCGTGTGGGTCTTTGTAGAGTCGGTTCAAGTAAAGCTGGGTGTTATAGCCATGACCATGTTATGACCCAAATCGTGTAAACCCAATTTTGAACAAATGTGGATAGATGGTGTAATGTGAACTGAAGCGAACCCTAAATCAGACCAAGTGAATCAATCAATCTTGGACTGAACTGAACCAGACATTTGACCGAACCGATCTGAATTTTTGAACCGTTGATTGTGAACCGAATTGGATTTACTCTTGGACTTGTTTGACCGTTGACCAGTTTGACCAGAGTTATCTGTTGACCAAGTTTACCTTTGAACCAGTTTGACTTTTGATCGTTAACTTTGACCAGTTGACTTTGACTTTTGTCATAGTTGACTTTGACCAGAGTTGACCTAGAGTTGATTTTTTCAGAAAATGTTCACTTTGACCTTTCTCGACGTCTTGAGTTCGTATTCCCTGCCCGTTTTGTCATATTAAATCCCGGAAGCTCAGCTTTGCTCATTTGAGTATTGTTATTGGAATCTGATAAGTTTTGGTTTTGGAATCTAATTCAGAATATTCTTGTGTTTAGATGCCGACCTTAAGATCATTGGGTTACCTCTAGTGGTTCAGACCGACCATGCACGTTCTTCGATATCTTTACGTGAGTATATCTTAGTTCAGTTTTTAGTGTTTTAGTCGGTGACTTAGTGTTAGTATTAAATGTTAATATAGAGTTTTTACCTCGTAGGTTCTGATTCAGCTAGATCTCAGCGTAAGACGCGCTTTTCTCGGCATTAGAGATACTGTTGCTAAAGGTGTGTCTCTTCCTGTTTTATAAACTTTTGTGTTTCTTTCTGTGCTATAAATTTTATGTGCTTTTCTGGTATTAATATAAGTAAATGTTTTGTACATTTTGTGTGCATACTCTGTTGTGATTGGATGAATGTTTTCAGACATCATGCATAACATGTCATACTGTGATTTAAGTGAAATATCAGATTTTCGGAATCATAAAACATCAGATTTATAGTATTGTGCAACTTGTATTTTCATAATTCAAGTTTCGGATCAGACTCGGATTTTAAAATTTGCATCATATCATTGTGGGTATATGGTTTGGAATTTGTTCGGGGAAGTTTAGTGGTTTCAACCTTCGGGTTGAATTCTGCTTCGGATTAGTGGTTTCACCCTTCGGGCTGAATTCCGCTTCGGATCAGTGGTTCCACCCTTGGGGCTGAGTTCCACTTCGGATGGTGACGATGGAGAAAGTAGGTTCTGGGGAACCTTACTTTTCGGTGTATCGGAGATGGGTACTATGATTCATGTGCATCAGACATCATATCATCATGATTCGGTTTTGTTGTGTTTTTAGAAAAGTCTTTATCAGAAAATAAAATACTATTTTGTTTTGTTTTGTTTTCGGTTGCATTGTAGAGACACACTAAGCTCTTTAGCTTACACCCCTTAGTTTTTACTTTTCAGATATCTCAGACTTTTTAGACGGTCGGTACTTTGAGCATCTCTTGTTTATTCAGATAAATTATTATTCAGTACGAACTTTTCTGTTACCTCAGAATTGTTATTTTAATATATTTTTGGATATTTGTGTAATATGGACATTGGAACTGTTTTTAATTTGGGTTTTATTAAATGCATGCATCTATAAAGTTACTTTCGGATTTTTAATTAATTATCGGAACATCGTTCAAAAGATTGAGTTTTATTTTAATCGGAATATTTGTTGAGTTTTACTTATTTAATCGATTCTTTTGAATTATAAAATATTTTAACCTAAATTGTTTCTTGAGGGACAAGTTTCCTATCGATACTTCCTAGATTCGACCCATTTCTTCTGGGCTAGGTTTACGGGGTTACATTATGGGTTTTTGTAATTCATACGTTTATTAATTGGCCCAAAGGAAAGTTAATATTTCGCAGAATTACAACGACAACTATGGCGATAAATGTATGACAATTATAAGGTATCTTATGTGAGGAATATGTTAGTCCAAAGATTAGTCTATTGTTTGACATAATTTATTGTCAATGTTTAATTGCTACAACAAGAGTACCGCGTACAGTTAATATTACTGTCCAAAGACTTGATATTAATGTTGTGCTTGGTATCTTAAGGGGAACTAGCCATTATTTTGAATTTATTTGTTTACTTATGAATATTTATGTAAGCTTATTTTTATTTATTTATTTATTTATTTATTTATTTTTGTTCTATAATTAGGTAATCTATCTTTTCCGTCACAACATCTATTAATAACATTCTACACTAATGTTTAGTGAAACTAATTTCAAGGAATAGAAGAGACACTTACATATAGTATTTGGTTGTATGAGCATAGACTTTGCACTGAGGAAAGAACATCTTGCACCTCTCACTACGGTAAGCACCCATAAAAGGTATTTTGAGAGGTGAGATCGTTCGAATTGCATGAGTCTAATGATAATAAAGCACAACACTCTAGATGTATTTTGGAGCGCAAATCTAAAAATATTACTCATATTAAGGGTTTCCTTGACGGAATTAATAAATATTTTACCAAAGACATTAAGGTTAAGATGACATCACATATGCATTCTCTGATGTCTATGAAGTATAAGGGTCAAGGAAATGTGAGGGAGTACAATATGAAAATGTTTAATATTAGTTCAAAATTTAAGGCACATAAGATCGAACTTTCTAAGAATTGTTTGTTCTTATGGTTTTGGCACCGTTTACTATACAATTTATTTAACCAATTTAAGTTACAATTGTCAAAGGGAGATATAGACTCTATTTGAGCTCATTTCTCATTGTGTTCAAGGGGAAGAAAAGTTGAAGCATAATAAGTGCACAAGTACTCATTTGGTTGGTGCTCATTTAGTTAGTGTCTCTAAGAATAAGGGTAATAAAAGAAAATATTAGAATAAAGGTGCTAAGGGTTCTACTCAAAAGAAACAACAATAAATTACAAAGTGTTGATTCTTTTGTATAAGTTAGGACACATGTAAAGAAATTAAACTTTAAAAGCAGACAACTACTTTGGTTATTTTGAGTGATACATGGGTTGTAAATTTTATGATCCCACAATTAAGATTATTTTAAGGGGAGATTTATAACTTTTTTAGGATGTTGAGTTTGGAGGGAGAAATAAGGTTAGATACATTGCTATTGAAGAGGAATTGAATTGTAATTTAATTCCTACTATCACTTTTGACAATGTTTAAGTTTCACACCTATCATTAATCAAGAAGTGAATCAAGTACCTTAGCAAAACAATGTTGTACAACTCTCATTCAAGATAAGATAATTGTCTCAGAAGAACAAACTCAACAACCTAAAAATATATGTGTTATTAAAGAGGTCCACGAGAGGAAGGAAAATACTATTCGAGATTATTATATTGTATTTCCTCAAGAAAATAAGAATAACAATGGAATGATAGAAAGTGGCTCAATTATTTTTATCGGCCCATAAAAGTTCTAACTCTCAAAAGTGGATTGATGTCATTCAAGAAAAATATAATTTTATGCAAGATAATAAAGTTTATGAACTTGTCTCGTTACCTGAAGGTGCAAACCAATTGGTTGTAAATGAATATTTAAAACTAAGAGGGATGAAAATGACAATATGGATACGTATAAGGCATCTCTTGGATTTAAAGGATACACTCTAAAAAAAGACATTAAATTTTTAAAGACTTTCTCTTCCATTTTATTAAAAGACTCTTTCAAGATAATTATTACACTTGTTTCTTGTTTTAGTTTTAAGCTACATTAGATAGATGTTAAGCTTGTTTTTTCAATGGCGACATTGAAGAAACTATTTATATGATACAATCATAGAGTTGTGTCTTATGATACAATATCAATGATATGTAAATTAAAGAAATCTATCTATGAGCTTAAGTAGGACTCTCATTAATAAAATTTTAAATTTCATGTTGATTATCTCATTCGGTTTTAAGATAAATTTGGTTGACAACTGTATGTACTACAAGTTCAGTGGGAGTAAACCCAAGTGATACTCATATTACTAGAAAGACAAATTTAGTCTTTCTCAATGCCCTAAAAGTAACATTGAAATTTAAAAAATTCAAAAGGTTCTCTATGCATAACCTATTGAGAATCTAATTTATGCTTAAGTATGTATGCGTTCGGAAGTTGTGTGCATTGTTAGAATGTTAGACAGATATTTGCGGAATCGTATTATGAACCATTGGGTAGCAGCCGATGGGGTTATTAGATATCTTTAGAGAACAAAATTTACATGCTCACATGTCGGAGTTCTGGTAAGTTAGAGATCATCAGGTTTACAGACTTCGATTCTAATAGAATATTGATGCAAAAGAATTTTGTCACTTGAGCTGCTAATTGTAGATTGAATAGAAAAACCACTTCAGTTACTTTGTGACAATAAATATGCATTCATTTATTCTATAAACAATAGGAACACTTCAAATTTGAAGCACATAAATATTAAGCTCATAGTTGTTAAAGAAAATTCAGAGTGGTTGTGTGTCTATAAAGCATGTTGGTACAAACTCCATAATTGTGTGCATATTAAGAAACTGTCACCCTAGGTCTTTCATGGGCACACTACTCATGTGGGTGTAATGTTATTTAAGGATATTCGATTTTAGTGGGAGTATGTAATTTTGAAAAAGTGCTCATTCGTTTTAGACACAATTTCGGTTACTTCAGTTTAAGGATATTTTAAGATTATTTTCTACAGAAATAAAGTTCTTTTGGTTTATGCACACTCTAAATTTAGTAAATTTGATTTCACTAAGGTTTAGGAGGACCAGTTAAAAATAGATATGTTCGGTTCACATTTCATGTAATTTTCCATGCTACACATTCATGATTGATCTATGTCATTTGATTATGTTTGTATACGTGACCATTGATGGGCCAAGTCGTGATTGATATGGCGAAGACCGCTTTGATCTTATATAGATATAATTGATGGATGAGATTTTTATAGAATACCTAATATATAATAGCAATTTTTTAGCTCATAAGGTTGTACATTTATCAGGAAACATATGTTGCCCAAGTGGGAGATTGTTGGATTAAAATCCGCAATTGTGGGCACACATGTAAAATGTATGTTGCTATTATAAAGTATGACACAAAATCAAGTGATCAATTATGTTAGACGTGTCATGTGTATTAAAGTGTCATTGAAATAAAAGAGTAGATACCATAAGATATATTTATAATTCAATGAGGGGCTGAGTTATAAATATTTAATAGTTGATGTAATAATCAACGATATAAAGAAGTAGTGGTCCCCAAGAAATAGGTTAACTTGTTTTTCTCTTCTTCCCCGTCAGAGAGTTTTACGTCAAGAGATAACATATCTTCTTGGAAGATCAATACCAAAGATTTGAGATTTTAACATGAAGATTCAAGGTTTTCAATCTATCAATTAATTCAGGTACGCTTCCGCATTCAGTTTATTGTTCTTGATGATTTGACATGATAGATCCTGAGTATTGGGTTTTATATTAATTTATGATTTGGTTTCAACATTTATCACTCTTGGCATCCTTATAACCTCACTACCGGTAGGTAGAATTATTCTTAAAATGGTCATATTGTTCATGTCTATATTCATGGCTTCAATCGCAACCACAACTACTAATGTGATCTTTATTCTTTCAATTATATAATCTCACAATCACTTCAGGGAATGGAGTGGAGCCAGTGGGCCTTTAAAACCTTTTCACGATAGTATCTGAGGACAACATTATTTGCGTGAAAAGTGGAGTATGTTTTTATTAATATATCCTCATCATTGATAATCACATGGAATAAACATCATGTTTGCATTCACTTCAGCGAATGCCTCACACAATTTTTTTGGATTAAGTCGAATTTTCTTAACATGAGAATTATTGCTTTCGAGCAAATATAGACTTTATAACAGTCTTCTTGTAAATTCAAAATAATCATCATTTATCGCACTTTAAAATCATAATTTAAAGAATAAAAATAAAAATAGAGTTTGCTGATATTGATTTTTCTCTCGAGGACAATGGAGACATAGCAAATGACTAAGACAGCTTCACATAATATCATTATGTCATGTCTCTTTTCAAGCCATTTAAATATATCATATAAAACTCAAAACATGATTAAAAACATCAAATCTTATCAATAGAATAAAATAAACATAATAATATTTCATAAAATAATCCATATACATCTATTAAAAATTTCAAATAAAATGATCATAGATAAATTAATAAATCAAATATAGTAGAAGAACTAATCATTTTCCCTTTTTTATTCTGAAACATTATATATGTTATATATAACTTTCCAAAATATATGTTATAACCTTTAATAAATCAAAGATCATAGAAGAACGAATCATTGTACATTTAAAACTCAATTTTACTTTTTTTTTTCTTCAGAAAATTAGTCCCTTTCATTTTTTCAGATTAAAAAAATCAAGTTTAATTATTAACTTTTTTACAATCTATTGTTAGATTTAATCATGTGACATTTTAAAATTAAAAAAATACTAACTAGGAAGTCATTGAACAAAAAGAATGTTGTAATAGACTTAAATTTAGAAACAGAATTTTAACGTCTTAACAATTGGACTTGGAATCTTAGATCAGAAAATAAATGGATTGAACTCTTGAAAACAAAATTATATGTGTATTAAATTAATTAATGATTTTAAATAAAATAATTTAATGTTAGCAAGGGTATAAAAGTGATTTGGAAGAAAAATGACTAAACTGATTTACATTTTTAAATATGAAGGGTGATCCAAACGTAACATTGCCTTTAATTGGGTGACCCAAATGTAACCTTTAATAAATGGGTGACCCAAATGTAAACTTACTCATAATTGAGTGATCCAAATATAACTTTAAATAATTGGTGACCCAAATGTAACATTACCCATAATTGAGTGACCTCCATTGTAGTTTTCCCTAAAATATATGACGAATGTTGAGCAAATTTTAACCTTTCTTTTATTATTATTATTATTATTATTATTATTATTAGATCATAACCTTTCTTTAATTATCTTTACTAAATAAGGATGTAAAAGCAAGTAATCGGATGAGTTCAAGTCGGGTTCTGTCAGGTCAGGTCAAATCAGATAAATGTCATTTCAGGTCGTTTTTCTGTTTTGACTCGATTCGGGTCGGGTGCGGGTCAGTTTCATGTCGGGTTCGTTTCGGGTCGGGTTCATTTCAAGTCGGGTCAAAACGGCTAATTGACAAGTTAATTTAGGTCGGGTTCATTTTAGGTCGGGTTCATTTCAGGTCTGGTTAATTTGAGTTTTGAATTTGTATTAAGTTTGAGTTTGGTACAAATAGTCGATAGACTTTGGGTTGGTCATCAAGTTCGAGCTAATTATTCAACGCCTTTCACGAACACAAATCACATTAAAAATAAATATTAGGCAACAGAACGAACAAAAATATCATCAAATGATTCATTTGTAAAATATTAGAGTAAATTAAAAAAATATAAATTAAAAATCGTTTATTTTTGTGAAAAATAAATTTTTAGGGACTAACATGAATAAAAATATCATCATATTAAAATCACTTGACTAAATTACAAAAAAAGAATAGGTGTAAATTTGGAATACAAAAAAGTTTTAGGGATTATAATGAACAAAGATATTAAATTAAAATTACAAACATTGGACTAAATTACAAACAAAAAATAAGGGTCAATTTGGAATAAAAATAAAGTTTTAGGGATTACAATGAACAAAGATATTAAATTAAAATTATAAACATTTGACTAAATTACAAACAAAAAAGAGGATAGGGGTCAATTTGGAACAAAAATAAAGTTTTAGGGACTACGATGAACAAAGATATTAAATTAAAATTATAAACATTTGACTAAATTACCAAAAAAAGAATGAGGTCAATTTGGAATAAAAATAAAATTTTAGGGACTATAATGAACAAAATATTAAATTAAAATTTTAAACATTGGATTAAATTACAAACAAAAAAATATGGATCAATTTGAAATAAAAATATTTTTTAGGGACTATAATGAACAAATATATTAAATTAAAATTATAAACATTAGACTAAATTACAAACAAAAGAATATGGGTCAATTTGGACTAAAAATAATATATATGTATGTAGATAAGTTTTACTATATGCATGTGTGTGTATGTGTGTATGTCCCGTTGAGCATGAACATGTTTAATGAGTAGTATGAGGAAGTTTAGATACTATTTTAAAGAATTAAACATAATGTTTTGTAAACTTGAACTTAAGGATAACCTGTGAATGTTTAATGAGTAGATTTAATGAGTTAAAATAAGGGGAAGACAAAACTGGTTTTAAAATCTACATTAGCAGTAATTTTGAAAAATTACCATAAATTGTATTGGTTGAAATGCAAGCTATAATTTATATGGTTAGAAATCTTATCATATCTAGTTTCATTTTAAACAAACGAAACTGAATTTCGAGTTATATAACAATTTATAGAGATGATTCTTTGAGGACAATATAATCTGCTCGGTGGTAAAATTGGGCATATCTTTAGACTAAAATCTTTAATAATTCATAAAAAGTAAAAATACAAGGCTTATATGGAAGATATGAATTTTTAATTGAATAGTGCGCAATCTACCTGACAGCAGCTCTGTAGGTGACTTAAAATATCATTGAAAGCTTAAGAACAAAATTATAAAAGTAAAAGGGCTGAATTAATAAGTTAAAACATGGGAGGATTGTTTTAATTGATTCAAGTGTTCTTTGAACATAAATGAAAGTGTGAAGGATGATTAGTGAATATGTAAGAGTATATGTATGAAATGGGGATTGTTTTTGTCATGAATCAAAAGGCTTCTGGACTGTTTAAAATGTGTAATTTGTTTCTTGAATTTATATGTAAAATTCTGCTTGTTAAAGGTCGTCTTAAAGTAAATGTAAATGGGTTGTTTGGGGGCTGTTTGTAAGATGATTGATTTTGGATGGATTGTATTGTTTTCTTATTTTTATTTGAGGTACATATCGTGATTCGATTGACTAGAAGATAAGAGTTAAAGGAATCTAGGAGTAATTGTGGTTCAGGTATTCCATAACTTTAGAATATAAGGTGAGTGTAGTTTATGCATTCAAGGTGACACGGCGTCATCTTCATTCTTGTTTTATTGAATATTAGGTTGAAGTTCATATTCATGAAAGCATTGGCTCATTTAGAGCACATCGGTTTAAACATGTCATTGCAACATCTAAGTAGATTTCACGGTTAAGAGATGCACGCATATGCATCATGAATGCATTGCATACCAAGTTTTGATACGTTGTTATTGTTAAATTGAATTGAATAAGCTTTGTCTTGAATTAAATACGCATATTAGGTGAGTGCAGTGTGTGTGTGTGTGTGTGTGCGTGCGTGCGTGTGCGTGCGTGTGCGTATGTGTGTGCATGCGTGTGTGTGTGCGTGTACGTGTGCGTGTGTGTGTGCGTGTGTCTGGTCTAGTCGCAAGACCGAATCTGGAGAGTTACATGGGGATAATCAGAGAAAAAACCGAGAATTTCCCTCTAATTGACAACCTTAGATTAAATTTTATCTTGTCTAAAATGCAATTAACGGTTCTATAGTGTTAAGGGTCACATCGGAAGAAATGACATCTCAATCGGATGTCCAATTGGATGACAAACAGTTACAAAGGACAATTTCGCAAAAACCACACAAAGCAAGGGGCAAAAGGTAACTTAACTTTATCAAATAGTTAATTTGTCAAGTTTCATGCACACGAGGCAAAACAACTCAAACGTCACATAAAAACTCGTTTAGGAAGCATACGAGCATTAGGGACTAAAACGTAATATTTGGGAATCTTCAAAGATGCCCTTTAACCGTTTTAACTACCTACGTTTCAAAACATGACTGCCCGTTCTAAGAACGCGGGCTCTCATTCAATAAGCAACATTAGGCCGTTCCGGAACGTCCCACCTTAGTTTTCGAAACGGGAGCCTCTAGTGGTAAAACGTATCGAAACAGCACCACATATGTTCCGGTACGGGTGCCCCAAAAGTTTGGTCGTTCTAAAACAACACCAGACGTTTCGAAACGTCTGGAAATAGATTTACCCGAAAATGCATTTTTGGCATCCCCAAACATTCCCAAACTTACCCTGAAAGATCACAAACCACATGGCAACACATTAAACAAACAATCTAGAGGAAAAACACCCTAAAGACAAGCTTCAAACATGCATACACGCAAATATGGATCTCAACCACAAAAGCTCATAAGAACACTTTAGCACAAAAACGCTAACAAGCCAAAACACATGGCATTCAACTAACAGTTAAAGCAAGCCTCAATATAGCATGGTATCAACATTTAAAACATGTAGCAAAAAGGTCAAACACATGGGAGTCTACAACAACCTCCCTAAAGACAACCACACGTATTCCCATTGCTAAATCATTATTACAACTTAAAAACCATACTTGAGCTTAAGCTGCGAACACATGAGCCTTCCCCTCGCCTTCCTTTGCTTCTCGGAACGCTAACGATCTGCATTTTTGGAAAGAAGCACGTAAGCTTAAAGCTTAGTGAGTGATGCTCAAAACCACAACAACAACAATGCAGTTTTTGAATAAAACCATTTATGAGTTGAAACCAAACCACAAGCATGAAAATCCAACAACATGATTATCAATAAGCTTACATATGCTTGGTATCTTACATTAAGCAATGCATTAACACATAACAACATGGCATGACTTATCAAACATCAACATGATAGCATTCAACTTTCCAACACAAGAGTATAATAGCAATTATGAATTCATTACTCGAATACGCGGATTGGACTCGGTGGCATCTTACATCACCGAATTGAATAAGAACAACAAGACTCACGATGTCATCTTACATCACTGAGATCTAACGATAAAGCTTCCAGTGGCATCTTACTTCACCGTACTCCTCCCTAGTGGCATCTTACATCACTAGGGTCACGCGCGAATTTTACAAGTGCACTCTAATCCTATGGTCGACCAATTATACCCGGTAAGACTCACATATTTGCCAATATTCAACATCATATAAACCATCATAACAATATCTCGCTCACTAGCCAAAGGCACACATTCATTTCATATCAACAATGTATAACAAACTTGAATATAGAATTTTTCGGAAAAGTAAAAAGTAAACATTAAACACTTACTCTCGAGCTTTGGTTGGCCTTTCAAGCTCAACCTAAACACTCAAAAACATTTCCACTCACCGATAGGACCCAAACCATGGCCGAAACACCAATTCAAGCTTCCGACTACCCGGTCTCGCGTCCAAAGGACCCAAACTTGTTTCCCCTGTTTCTAGCCAATCCAAAAAAGATGCATTAGACCCAAAACAAACCCCTAAAGTTGCAGCATCATAGAAACTCATCAATCATCAGCAAAACCAACTTGATTCCTACCCAAAACAACTAGCGGCCAAAACCCAAAAATTAACCATCAAAACTACTTCTTTAAGCATTCAAAATACTTGCCCAAAGTCTACAAACCATCAGCTCAAGATTCTACACAAGAACAACCCAAAAACCTACATTTTCAACTCCAAAACCCCCTCTTTATTACTAGTTTCAGGTTTCCTACTTTTAGCCACTATTTTAGCAATTTTAGGTTACCAAAACAAGATTAAAAACACCCTTAAACATGGCATCAAAAGACCCAACCGAAAAACCATTCATTTTACTCTTTTTCAAACTCAAGGCATTTTTGAAATAGCTTTAAACAATGGGTTTTAAGGAAAAATTATTTGATAACAGTCTTAAGGAAACCAAAAATCAAAACAAGGGAGAGATTACCTTGAAAACTTGTTTGTGGTGAAGGTTGGAGCAGTGGAATAGTAACAATGGTGGGATTTTTTGTAAGGTAACGTGGAAAGGAAAACTTGGAGAAGATGATAATATTTTTAAAAGAAACCCCTTTTAAAAGTTCCAAATTTCCCCTTTTGTCCTTTTTCATTAAAATCTCATTTTAGTTCAATAAAAATATTTTCTCTTAATTAAATTTAACCCAAACCGGTTTAATCAAACCCGATTATCTCCTAGCCCAAAATTGGGGCATTACGACTCTCCCCCACTAAAGGAATTTCGTCCTCGAAATTTACCTGATGGAAAGAGGTATGGAAACTGCTCTTCCATGTCCACTTTTCTATCCCAAGTGGCTTCTTCCACACTCCGATGTCTCCACAAGACCTCGACTAGCTCTATGGTCTTCCCACGCAAAACTTTACTTTCCGTAGCAAGAATCTCAATTGGTTCTTCATCATACGACAAATTCGGATTCAATTCAATCTCTTCCACTAGCATAACATAAGACGGATCTGATCTATACTATCGGAGCATCGAAACATGAAACACATCATGAATCTTCTCAAGCTCGGATGGCAATCTCAACCTATACGCAACAAGACCAATCCTCTCAATTACCTCATAAGGACCAATGAATCTCGGGCTCAACTTCCTTTTTTTACCAAACCTCATTACCTTTTTCCACGGGAAAACCTTCAAGAACACCTTGTCTCCAATAGCATACTCAATCTCTTTTCTCTTCAAATCGGCATACGATTTTTGTCTTTCTGAAGCTGCCTTCAAGCTATCACAAATCAACTTTGCCTTCTCGATAGTGCCCTTAAGCAAGTCTGGCATCAGTACAAGTTTTTGTCCGGCCTTGGCCCAACAAACATGTGTTCTACACTTCCTACCATGCAGAGCTTCATATGGTGCCATCTGAATACTAGCCCGATAACTGTTATTGTACGCAAACTCCACTAACGGTAGATGTTTCTCCCATGAACCCTGAAAGTTGATGATACAACACCTTAACATGTCCTTTAACACTTGAATCACTCTCTCTGACTGACCATCTGACTGTGGGTGATACGAAGTACTAAAATTCAACCAAGTTCCCAAAGCTCAATGCAAACACTCCTAAAATCTAGTTGTAAACCTCGAATCTCTATCAGACACAATCGACTTCGGTACACCATGTAGCCTCACAATCTCATTGATATACAGCTTGGCCAACCTGTCTAGGGTGTAAGTAGTATAAACATGTATGAAATGAGTACACTTAATGAATTTGTCAATTATCACCCATATTGAATTCTTCTTCGAAGGAGTCAACAGTAAGTCTGACACAAAATCCATGGTGATCCGTTCCTACTTCCATTTCAGAATCTTCAACGGTTGTAACAAACCTGAAGGAAACTGATGCTCAGCCTTAACTCGCTGACAAACCATACACTTACTAACAAACTCAGCCATATCTTTCTTTAACTCAATCCAAAAGTATTCATCTTTCCACCCACGGTACATCTCCGTACTACCCAGATGCATAGCAAAAGGACTGTTATGAGCTTCATTCAAAATAGTACGTCTCAACTCGGCATCTTCTGAAACAACTACTCTATTCTTAAAACAAAAGATCACATTCTCACCAAAGTAAAAATCTGTGGGTTTACCATCAGCTATATCTTGCACGTGAGGTGCCAAAGATTGGTCTTGCAACTATTTCTCCTGAATCAACTAAACTAATGATGGTTTAACCTGTAGCTCGACTATCAAACCATTATCCCATGATACACTCAATCTCGCAAACATAGCTCGCAACTCAACTGCCACTTTCCTACTCAAGGCGTCGGCCACTAGTTCGCCTTACCCGGATGGTACTCTATCGTGAAGCCATAGTCCTTAAGAAGCTCTAACCACCTACGCTATCTAAGGTTCAGCTCTCTCTGAGTCATCAAACATTTCAAACTCTTGTGGTCGATGTAAATTGTGCACTTCTCACCATAAAGGTGGTGTCTCCAAATCTTCAAAGCAAAGATCACAGTTTCTAACTCTATGTCGTGGGTAAGGTAGTTCTTCTTGTGAACCTTCAATTGTCTCGGAGCATAAGCTACAACGTTTCCTTCTTGCATAAGCACACAACCTAAACCTACATGTGATGCATCATTGTAGATCACGAACTTTTTCCCTGGTTCAGGATAAATCAAAATAGGAGCTTCTGTCAATGCTTTCTTCAACTTCTCAAAAGATTGTTGGCTTGCATCTGTCCACTCATACGGAACATTCTTCTGTAACAATTTAGTTAAAGGTGTTGCAATCTTCGAGAACCCCTCAACAAATCTTTGGCAATACTTGGCCAAACCTAGAAACTACAAATTTCTGTCACTGACTTCGGTTGTTTCCAAATCACTATTGCTTCTATCTTCTTGGGATCCACACTAATCCATCGGCTGAGATCACATGACCTAGGAAGACTACTTCTCTAATCCAAAACTCACATTTATTCAACTTGGCATACAACTGATTTTCAATCAAAGTTTGAAACACTAATCGCAAATGCTCATCATGGTCTTCCTCGGTTCTAGAGTACACCAAAATGTCATCTATGAACACTACTACAAACATGTCCAAAAACTCGTGAAACACTCGGTTTATCATGTCCATAAATGCAACTGGGGCATTAGTCAAACTGAAAGGCATTACCAAGAACTTGTAGTGCCTATATCGTGTACGGAAGGTTGTCTTCGGTATGTCCACATCCTTTACCTTCAACTGATAGTAACCCGATCTCAAATCAATATTCAAAAACACTAAATCACCTCTCAACTGATCAAGCAAATCATCAATCTGTGGCAAGGGATACTTGTTCTTCACTGTTACCTTGTTCAACTGCCTATAATCTATGCACATCCTCATACTGCCATCCTTCTTCTTTACAAACAAAACCGGAGCACCCCAAGGTGAAATACTAGGCCTAATAAAACCTCTATCTGAAAGCTCCTGAAGTTATGTCTTTAACTCTTTCAACTCTTTAGGTCTCATTATAAACGGAGCAATCGATACATGAGCAGAATCTAAATACGTCTCAATAGCAAACTCAACATCCCTATCTGGAGGCAAACCAGACAATTCTTCTAGGAAAACACTCGAAATGTCACAAATTGTTCTGATATCTTACGATCTAACCTCACTCATATTCGGATTCATCACATAAGACGGGTATGCTTGACAACTCAAATCCATCATCCTCTGAGCCTCTAAAGCTGAAACGACATTAGACAAGAACTTAAAGTTCTCGCCAACTACTACTACCTCGTAGTCATCGGAAAGTCTCAAGGAAACTCTTTTAGTCTCAAAATCTATATTAGCTCTATGCTCATTTAGCCAATCAATTCCCAAAATCACATCGAAACCATAAAAATGGTAGTTTCATCATATCAACAGGAAACACATGACCCTGAATCATCAAGAGACATCTCTTAAACACTTTCCTAACTACAAATGTCTCACCAAAGGAACTCGTAACATTATACATATATCTAACAACTCAAAATGCAGACCTAACGATCTTGCATGCTCACCCAAAATGTACGAATGTGTCAAGCCAGAATCAATCAACGAAAGCAAAGATAAGGACTGTAACACAAAATTACATGCGATCACATTTGTCTCATTCTCAGCCTCACACTATGCATAAACTCTGGCCGGTCCACCTCCCTCAGGCTGTACCGCGACAAAATGAGCCATATTCCTCTAACCATCATTCCTCGGCTGGAAGTTACCTCGGTCGCGCCCATGACCTCTCTAATACTCAATAGCTCTAGCAGGTGCCTGACCATCCCTAGCCAGATGAGGACACTCATGCCTCAAATGCGCCAAAGATCCACAGTTCCAACAAGCACGAAAAGCACCCCAACACTCTCCGGAATGGTTCCTCCCACATCTAGCACACTCGGGTGTGCGAGCAACAAAACCTCAACCTTGATGGACTCGTCCCATATTACCACCTCCATGCCTAAAGTCCGGTTGGTGCCTTCTGTCCTTGTGCATCTTGTTACAGTCTCGCTCCCACTCAGCGGACCTTTTCCCTGAAATGGATCCACCCGAATAAGCAGCCAAACTTAGACTTTGTTCAATGTCCTTGGCCCTAGAGACCAAGACATCGAACTCGGTGTAATCAGAAGCAAGCATGTAGGTCTTCACCTCCGTAACCAACCTGTAACGGAACTGTTCACACCTTTCCCTCTCAATGGGAACCAACATTGAAGCATACTGACTCAAGCGCACAAACTGTACCTCATACTCAGATACAGACATACTGCCTTGCACCAAAGCCACGAACTCTCTCCTTTTCTCGTCCTGATAACAAACACCAAGATACTTCTTGCGGAACGCACTACGGAAGAATTCCCAAGTAACCTCGGCCTCGAGAATACCTGAGATAATCATGGTCCACCAAGCATACGCATCTTCCTAAAGCAACGAGACAATACAACCCAAATTACGAGTGTCCGAGCACTCCATCTGACCCAAGATGTATGTAATACTCCCAAGCCATGCCTCAGAACCCTTGGGAGACATACCACGAAACTTGACTCTTCCTAGGCTACGAAGTGGCTCAAAGGGCAAACTCGTCTCTGCACCCTGAGGTGGTGCTGCAGCATGAAGACCAGCAACAACCGTCTGAAAAGCTCCGACTAAAGTGTGAAGCAACTGGGCCATATCCACACCGGCCTGACCCTGGCCAACCTGAGGTCCATTACCATCACCTATATCATTCACCTCATTACCATTGGGAGCAGGAGGAGCAAGAGGCACATCCTTGTGTACTTGGTAACCCGCTCTAGGTCGTCATCTCAGTCTCACCATAACAATAAAACAATCTAAAACAACAAACATAAATCACGAGATAAACATTGGGTTAGCAAAGGCAGGGATCTGTGTGTTAAGCTCTCTTAAATCAAAACCACTTTTCTATAATAACACATAGTAATGGGAATGCTTAACCAGCTTTCAAACATCAAAAGGAACACAAGGTCATGCTCACAAACACCGTGCAATTTAGGCACACATACACAGAATCAACTTAGCCGACTTAACTTTCTAAGGAAACTTCGTAACCAAGGCTCTGATACAACCAAATATAACCCCTTCGGCCCGGTCTAGTCGCAAGACCGAATCGGGAGAGTTACACGAGGATAACCGAAGAAAAATCCGATAATTTCCCTCCGATTAACAACCCTAGATTAAAATTTATCGTCTAAAATGCAATTAACGGTTGTATGGTGTTAAGGGTCACAACGAAAGAAATGACATCTCAATCGGACATCAATGAGATGTCCAATTGGATGACAAACAGTCATAAAGAACCATTTCGCAAAAACCACACAAAGCAAGGGGAAAAAGGTAACTTAACCTTACCAAATAGTTGATTACTCAAGTTTCATGCACACGAGGCAAAATAGCTCAAACGTCACATATAAACGTAACATTTAGAAACCTTCAAAGATGCCTTTTAACCGTTTTAACTACCTACGTTTTGAAATAGGACTGTCCGTTCCGAAAACGCAGGCTCTCATTTAAAACGTAACATTAGGTCGTTCTGGAACGTCCCACCTTGGTTTCCGAAATGGGAGCCTACAGTGTCAAAATGTACCGAAACGGCACCACCCTCGTTCTGATACGGGTGCCCCAAAAGCTTGGCCATTCCGAAACAACACTATACGTTTCGAAACGCCTGAGAACAGATTAACTCGAAAATGCATTTTGGCATCTCCAAATGTTCCCAAACTTACCCCGAAAGATCACAAACCACATGGCAACACATTAAACAAACAATCTAGAGGCAAAACACCTTAAAGACAAGCTTCATAAGTAGGAATGTATACGGTTCGGTTTCGGTTTAATTTGGTAAGCTATTTTAGTAACCATCGGTTTTCGGTTCGGTTAACCTCGATTTTCAATTTTTCCATATTAACGTTAGTTTTTGAAATTTTGTATTTTATTTTGACAAAATAACTTTATTTGATGACTTTTAAACAATAAGAGTTTAAGTTTTAAAGTGTTTTTCATAAATATTTATTAAAAACTTAATTTTTAAGTAAATAATAATAATTAAAAATGAATTTATAATATTTTAAGTATAAAATACATAATTTTACCTTAGAAAAATAATTATAAATTAAATAAAATGTCTAATTCAGTTAACCATGGTTTGCAAACTTATGAACCATAAATCGCCCAAACGCCTCAGTTCGGATCGATTTTCGGTTTTGCGGTTAACCATGCTCAGCCCTACTAATAAGAACACTTTAGCTCAAAAATGCTAACAAGCCAAAACACATGACATTCAACTAACAGCCAAAGCAAGCCTCAATATAGTGTGGTATCAACATTTAAAACATGTTGCAAAAAGGTCAAACATATGGGAGTCTACAACAACCCCCCTAAAGACAACCACAAGTATTCCCATTGCTAAATCATTATTACAACTTAAAAACCATACTTGAGCTTAAGCTACGAACTCATGAGCCTTCCCCTCGCCTTCCTTTGCTTTTCGGAACGTTAACGATCTGCATTGTTAGAAAGGAGCGCGTAAGCTTAAAGTTTAGTGAGTGATGCTCAAAACCACAACAACAACAATGCAATTTTTGAATAAAACCATTTATGAGTTGAAACCAAACCACAAGCTTGAAATCTAACAACATGATTATCAATAAGCTTACATATGCTTGGCATCTTACATCAAGCAATGCATCAACACATAACAACATGGCATGAGTTATCAAACATCAACATGATAGCATTCAACCTTCCAACACAATAGCATAATGGCAATTATGGTTACATTACTCAGATACGCGGATTGGACTCGATGGCATCTTACATCACCAAATCTAATAAGAACAATAAGACTCACGATGGCATCTTACATCCCCGAGGTCTAACGATAAAGCTTCTGGTGGCATCTTACTTCACCGTACTCCTCCCTAGTGGTATCTTACATCACCAGGGCCACGCACGAATTTTTCAAGTGCACTCTAATCCTACGGTCGACCAATTATACCCGATAAGACTCCAACTATATCCTTGGGTTTTTTATTAATGAACAGTGGATTACATCACCGTCGAAGATGCATAGTTTTGTGGTGGCCGAATTCACAAAACATTTTGCTTGTGATGTTCGGAAGAGCGTATGGCATTTTGAGGGTGATTTTTGACAGTTATCTGACATCGATAGGATAAAATTGATTTCGCCATTTACGCTGGAGGAAATTAAGGGGGTTTTATGGGAGTGTGATGGTTTGAAGGCACCAAGCCCGAATAGATTCATACTAGATTTCTACAAGAAAGGTTGGGAGGTGGTGAGGGGTGACGTTATCCGATTCTTTGAGTGTTTTCATGCTAGCGGTTTGTTGCCCAAAGGAGCGAACTATGATTTTATCATGCTGTTACCTAAGGTGTCGGCTCCTAAAACATTAGGTGAGTATCGTCCTATCTGTCTGGTCAATTCGATGTATAAATTGCTGGCAAAATGTTTAGCAAATCGGATACAATCAGTGTTGGGTGGTCTAATTAGCGACACGCAATCAGCGTTCATTAAGGGGCGACAATTAGTGGATGGGGTATTATTGGCTATTGAGGTTATTCATTCGCTTCGAAAAAGAGGCGCCGATGGTTTTCTTTTGAAATTGGACTTCGCTAAAGCCTACGACTGTGTCAGCTGGCATTTTTTAGATGCAGTATTAACTCGGATGGGGTTTTGTGTGACTTGGCATGCTTGGGTTAGATAATGCATTAGTTCTGCCCGCCTATCGGTATTACTGAATGGCAGTGCGGCGAAGGAATTCAGGATGGGTCGTGGTTTGCGCCAAGGTTGTCCGTTATCGCCTTTACTGTTCGTTGTGGTTGCGGAGGCGTTACATTTGATGCTGGGTAAAGTAGAGTCCGAGGGATTAATTCGGGGGGTCGAGGTGGTGTCAGATGTGTTCTTAACGCACCTACAGTTTGCTGATGATACACTCCTATTTTTCGAGGCCTCATTGGAATTGCATGTAATATCAAGCGTATCTTACACTACTTTCAAGTATGCTCTGGCGTGAGGATTAATTTTGCTAAGAGCTCGCTATATGCAATTGGCGTGGAAGAGGAGTTGGGAGCAGTAGTGGCCGAAGTGCTGGGATGTAGACTGGGTATGTTGTCGTTTATTTACCTTGGGTTTCCTGTAGGAGCTAATCTGAGGCTGTTATCGATGTGGGAACCTGTTATCGCTAACTTTCGATGCAAGCTAGCCGAGTGGAAGCGAACGTCATTATCTTTTGCTGCTCGTATAATTTTGGTAAATTCAGTACTTTCATCTCTGCCTATTTTTTAGATGGGCTTGTTTGTAGCTCCAAAGGGGGTGATTAAGAAATTGGATCGTATACGTAGAACATTCCTTTGGGGAGGCGTTGGCCTTGAACGGAGGACGAGTAGGGTAGGATGGGAGGTTGTGTGTAGACCGCGGCAGTTGGGAGGCTTGAGAGTGGCAGATTTATAGGTGAAAATATGGCATTATTATCGAAGTGGGTTTGACGATGTGCTCGTGATCGTGACTCAATGTGGCGGCGGTTAATTGTAGCTAAGTATGGTGAACATACTTAGTGGTGGTGTTTCAACACGGAAAAGCTGTCAACTATGTCGATTGTGTGGCGACAGATTGTGGCCAATTCTTGTTCTGCGAAAATTGATAAACATTTGGGGATTTCGGTTTTTCAATGGAAAATAGGCAATAGGCGGACAATATTATTTTGGTTTGATCCGTGGATAACACAGCAACCTTTGAAAGATACGTTTCCGTGACTATTTTCCTTGGCGATAAATAAGCTAGCATGGGTGTGTGATTATTCGGAGGGTGTAAGTCTCGATCATCAGCAATGGGAAGGGTTCTTTAGACGTCAATTGAGGGTGTTCGAGCATGAGCAGTTGAGGGAATTATGTGCCTTGGTTAGTGAGGTTCGATTATGGGAAGGTCGACTTGATACTTTAATTTGGAGACCGGACACACATGGGGAATTCTCAGTCAGTGCATTGTCGAAGCTGTTGATGATGGATAAGGTTGGCGATGATGCTATTGGCGACTATTTTGCTTGGCAAGTGCTGGTCCCGCCTAAAGTCCAGGCGTTCTTGTGGTTTATATGGTTACGAAGGCTGCCTACGGCAGATTTCTTGAGAGCACGGGGGTGCCTTTTCGTAATGAGCAAGGAAGATGACCATGGTGTGCATCATTGGAGGAATGTATCGCACACCTCTTCTATGAATGCTCCTGCGTGCGGAAAGTATGGGAGTGGTTGCGGCATTGGTGGGGTGTAGCAATATCTTTCCCGGTGAGTTTCGACGACTTTTTGTTGTAAATTTTCATTGTTCCTTTACCGGTTGCATGAGAAAATGGTGGGTGGCGAGTGTTAGTGCGTTGTTGTGGTTATTATGGTTGGTTAGAAACGAGTTCATCTTTCGTGGAAAATGTATGTCGATGACTGAGTTGTGCTTTTTAGTTAAGTTGAGGTCTTTTTTACTGGATTAAGGTTGATAGTGAGGGTGAGTTGTTATCCGAATTGGTTTGGTGGTCATGTCCGTCTGCGTTTGTAGTTAGTCTAGCACCGCGGAAGGTGAGGGCAGGGGTAGGTTGGCAGCCACCAATGCAGGTTGTTTTAAAATTTAATACTAATGGTTCGGCGCAAGGAAAATCGGGTCCTGCGGGGTTTGTTGGTGTGATGCGTGACGGGGGAGTAAGATTTTGGGATTGTTTTCGGGACCGTTAGGCATGATGGATTCAAATGAAGCTGAAGTGCAGGCGATAGCATTTGCATTGAGTTTGGTTATGGACAGGGAGTGACGCGATAGTTGTGTGATTATAGAGTCATATTCGCAAGTAGCTTTGAGTTGGGCTACACGTTCGGCGAAACGACCTTGGCGATTGTGGGAGGTATTTACAGTGATCAATCAGGCTTGTCAGATCTCGTATGAGATACAATTTTGTCACGTGCCTAGGGAGGCAAATGGCTTTCCGGATGTGCTAGCGAAAGAAGGCGTGGATCGATGTTCGCTTTTTGTGGCTTGCTTATGATAGACCTGGTTTTTATATGTATTCTTGGCGGATCTTATCGTACTATTTTCCTCCACTATGAAGGTTTTTAACGAGGCGTAGGATCCGTCACGCTGTATGCTTTTATGCTAATAAATAAAAGCATACATTTGCTGATAAAAAAAGACTCACGTATTTGCCAATACTCAACATCATATAAACCATCATAACAATATCTCGCTCATTAGCCAAATACACACATTCATTTCATATCAACAATGCATAACAAACATGAATATAGAATTTCCAGAAAAGTAAAATGTAAACATTAAACACTTACTCTCGAGCTTAGGTTGGCCTTTCAAGCTCAACCTAAACTCTAAAAAACATTTTCACTCACCGATAGGACCCAAACGATGGCCGAAACACCGATTCAAGCCTCCGAACTACTCGGTCTCGTGTCCAAAAGACCCAAACTTGTAGTGTGTTATGCATTAATACATATATATACACATTAATACACACACATATATACATTAATACATATATATACACATTAATATACACATATATATACATTAATATATACATTAATACATATATATGTAGTATGTATGTATTAATGTTTATGATTTAGAATGTATGTTTTAGTATATATATGTATATATATGTATGTATAGGGTTTAAGGTTTATATGTATATATATATGTTAGGGTTTATGGTTTATAATGTATGTATTATGGTTAAGGGTTTACAATGTAAATTTTAGTATATATACAATCACTGATAATTAAAGACTTTACCCATAAGCGCTAACAATCAACTTGACACATGTACCCCTAAACCCTAAACATAAGCTCCTAAATCTTACAATCACTAATAATTAAAGACTAAAAATGCAAATCAAATCCCTAAACTTATAATTAAAGTGCAAGCATAATCTCCTAATCCCTAAACTAACCCCATAACCCAAACACCAAACTTGACAAAATTACCCATAAACCTCAACCCCTAATTTTTTTTTTCGGGCCAAAATAAATTTGGCCTTCAAAAGCCCGTCAAATGTTTGAAGTCGCCATCGTTTGTTTTTTAGGTTGATTACAACCGAAATAAGTTGGGCCATTAAAATGTTTAATTATTAAATGATTTTATGAAGCATGATCTAATTAAAAAAGAACATAAACCTAAAGGTCTAAGGTAACTAAACTAAAATTGGGACTAAATTAAATCAAAATAAAACTAAAGAATTAAAAGCTAAACTAAACTAACAACGTCCTAAAGTGTAATTAACCCCTAATAAAATGGGTGGGATTTTTCCCTCCATTTGTTTTATCAATTATTTTTCCATCCCTAATTAAATACATTTGAATCTTTTTTTTTTTGATAAGAAGAGGAGGGCTCATTAAAAACCCCTTCATAATTCCATTTGAATCTATTTGTGTCGTTTCATTCTGATATTCTCTCAACTCTCTCATCCTCTCACTCAGATATTCTCTCATCCTCTCTTTCAAATTTCTGGTCGTCCGTCACCGTGTTCATCATCGCACTTTCTTTTGCATCGTTGTCTGCGTCTGGGTTGTGGCCATCTGGTTTAAATAGGTACCGGCTCATCTCCTCTCAAATGTTAATTAGTTTATCTAAAAGAGGTTGCAATTTTCTGGGTTTGCTATTGCATGATCTTGTTCACAATTTCAAGCACTCATATGTATCTTATATAGTTGGTTTGGTCCCACATGGGTCACTACCCTTTTTTATTGAATTTTATTGGTTTTTTGTGTGGTTTATTTTAGAGACCCTTCTTGAACGCCCCAGAGCCCCTGGTTCGATTCTAACTACCTTTTTTATTGAATTTTATTGGTTTTTTGTGTGGTTTATTTTAGATTTGAATGATTGATTGTTATATTTTTCTTCTATTTGGATTTAATTATGTTAAAATTCTTCTATTTTTGGTTTTATTATTGTGAATTTTAATTTAATTAAGTTTGATTGTTGTTAAATTTCTTCTATTTGGATTTGATTATTATTTAATTGAATTTGGATATTAGTTACTAAAAGGGTGATTTTGTTGGCTAAAGAAATTTGTGGAGCAATTTTGTTAGAATTGGTGTTGAGCAAGTATTATTATTGAGGAATTAAAACCAAAATTGTGATCTTATTGGATAATGTAATGCATGATTTCATCTTTGTACGGAATAACTATGATAGAACTCGTGTTTCTGTGCAGTTATTTTAGTTGTTTTCATGACTTTTGAGAATGTTTTTAGCAATTCGTAAGAACAACAGTTTGAACGAGCTTCATTCGAATCATTTGGTTATGGTGGTCAATTAGCCAGTCACATGTTGGCCGTTGTGGCTGTTGATTTGTGTGAATGGTCAGTAAGCCACCGAAAGCGGTTGTTCATGGCCTTTCTACACGGTGAAAAGAAACTCTATGTTTTCACTGTTTGAGACATTAACTACATTTGTCGTATTTTCTCCCTACCCAAATTTTGACCTGCATTTGTGTTCAATCATTTGGTTGTTTGTTTAAAATTCAATGGTTGTATATTTTGTCTCGGTTTTGTATTTCATTAGAATGTGGTGGGTAGCTCAACCCCGTGTGTCTCAGCGGCAAAGGATGATGTTTATCATTTTGGTGACCCGGGTTCGAGCACCAGTGTTGCCATGCTGTGTGTGCCTTCTTAAAAAAAAACTAAGAAAGTTTGAACAAACGCTACCTTTGCATCTTCGTGAAGCTTACATTTAATTGTTAAATTGTGACAAGAAATTGGTTTCATTCCAAGGCCATTAACAACATCCAAGAAACATTTGTTTTATAAATTGTGTGTTTTCAGCATAGATATTATATATAATTATGGAACATGAGCTTTCAAAAATTTGGGACTTTGTCCCTTGTTCGGAATTTGGATGTAAAAACCTTTGGAATACGATTATTTTATGATAATATAACTAAGTTAGTTTGGTCCCACATGGGTCTAGTGTTTGTATTAGATAACCAGAAATAAAAGATAATCTTATAGTTTGTTTCTAAAATTTGATATCTAGATGTACTTAGCGTAAGCGTAATTGGTTAAGGGTGAGGATCTGCATTTACTTTGCTGGAAATTTAAGGTATCTAAATTTAATTTAATTGATGGGATGAGGTAGTGGGATTGGAATTTTAGGGTTTAGAGTAGCTTAAAAAAATCTTTTTCTAATCTTCTCTTCTTTTCGTGTAAAACAAAATTTTATAATGCTTGATATACATTTTTTAAATTAAATTTTGTATTTTGCCAACTTTTCAATTAGAGCTTTAATTAGATTAGGTGAAAAAGGTTAAAGAATGGTCTTATTATATGTGGTTACTTGTGTTTTCTACCATTTTTCTTTATAATAATTTCTTTCTTCTTTTTTTTTCTTTTTTGTTGATATTCTTTATAATGTGTTGATTGCAGGAAGCCCTTGACGGCCTTGAGTTTGCTAGAGGTGATTCTAGTTCTAGGTGGGGTGCTATTCGAGCTACAATGGGACACCCTGAACCTTTCGATTTGAGATGTGTTGCTATTGGGAATGAGGGATTGTTGGAAGAAGAATTATCAAGGTATGCAAACTTACCATGCTTGCACATGCTTATGTATGTGGATTTGTTAGTGAGATAGTAGTTATAAATGAGAAACTTTTATAGTTTTTTTTTACATTAATGCACTTCATTAATAACTTTTTTGTCAAAAAAGATTAGTTATTTAGTTATTGAAGGTAAATTCAGTGTGTGGTCTACATGAGTGTGGATGTTAGTCTAGCCTGTGAGTATTTGGTGTTGCGAAATTTTGAAAAACAGAGCTGTCTTTGTAGACATGAAAAGCTTATGTGTTTACTACTTAGGTGGCAACTAATGGTAGAGAAGCTGACATCCAGGTATTTTTAACTTTATTTTACTTCTATTTTATTTTTTTTATATATCAATGATGATTTTTTTGTTTGATTATATTATTTGAGCAAAGTTTTAATGATTGACATTTTTGTTTTAGGGATTAATCATACTCAGATGTATGAGTAGGGATGAGGCTGCAATGGCTGTGGCTCAAAAGGTATTCTACCAATTGGCGGGGTAAATTTATGATCTTGATTCCATTTTTTTCGTTCTATTTCTCTGAATGATCATAATACTGATATTTTTGGTCTAAAGTCTCCACGTGAAGCCATTAAGTAGTATTAGGAAGCTGGAATGTTTTTTGTTCTGTAGCTTTACATGCTACCAGAGCACTGTCATTTATCCTTGCATCAGAGTAAGCTTTTGATTTAGCTAGTTTTTATAAATCACTCTCATTTATAGTTTTAGAATAATTTTTTGAAGCACCTTTAACTTATGGATCTCAATTTTGGCCCTGAAATTCCTCTGAATGTTTAGTTACAAAATTAGCATTCATTTTGAGTTTCCATTGCCATTTATGAAGCAAAACTAGCATTATCCTAATTCCTAAAATCAGTTGGGGCTTATAGGATGATCCCTGCAACTCTCAGAATACTTGATATGAGAAAGCATGTTAGGGCTTATAGGATGATCCCTGCAAAACTAACATTTTTATCTAAGGACTAATTGAATCCTTGCATTTTATCTGATTATATGAGGAGACATGTTTATTATCTGCTATTTTCTTTTTGAAATCTCTTTTTTCTCTGTACTGAATGATATATTATTTTCAGCACTGAGTTCTATTTTGATTTTAAACTGCAGTCATTTGGAGCAGATAAGAAAAAAGTAAGAGCTACACTTTTGCATAAATCGAGTTTCATTATGAAGATTTTGAGCTCATAGACAAAGTCAATGAAGTTTCAAGTTGACAAAAGAAAATTGTTCATAGTTAGTTCTACTTTCTGATCTATGTATTAGAACAGTTTCCATGATTAATTGTTTATTTGAGAAAATAAATGTGGATTGTAATTGTAGAAATTGGTGAATATATTTTAAATTATTATAATGTCTTTTACGTTAATTCTTATTAACTTAAAAATATGGTGTTACTCGCGGCTATGTCTCTTATGTTTAAAAATATAAGCATAATATAACATGTCATTAAAATTTAAGTAAAGTTAGTATTAAACATATTGAATTATTATAATAAAATTTCAAACTTAATAACAAAAAGATTATTTAACACTTTAAATAGTTTAGTATTTACTAAGTATATATTAAATTTTTACTTAGCATTAACTTAAATATAAATTTAATCTTAATTTTTACTAAGCATCTACTATTTAGTGTCAAAAGAATGGAAAATTGTAGAACGTTACGAATATCGCTGAACACCACTAACGCTGAACACCGTTGAACACTATTAGATTGATTAATAAAGATTAAAAATTTTAAGGTCTCAACATATAACTATAAATTTTATTTAAAATAAAATTTTAATTAAATTATTTTTCATATATTTTAATTTTTTAAAAAAATAATTGGATCAAATATCAACCTTAGTGAATTTAAAAAAATAAATCAGAAACAAAAAGCGCTTCCCAATTTCTTTCATTGTTATTTGATTCGATCAAATTTAAATTCAAATTCCTCTCTCAGATTTAGTTTTCTCCTTGCCCTGTTGATATCTTAACATAAATTATAACATTTGGTTTAGGGTTTAGGGTTTATAGTTTAGGGTTTAAATTTTTTATTTTTTAAATTAGCTAAGATTGATATTTGATCTAATTGTTTTAAGGGAAAACTACACCAGTGGTCCCCAAACTATTATCGTTTTCCTATTTTGGTCCCTAAACTATGTTTTTCGGCAAAACCGTCCCTTCTGTTACATAGTTCTCCTGTTTTGGTCCCCCGACGTTAAATAGCTAAAGGATGATGTTTGTCATTAGAATGTTTTCGTCCCTCTCTTAAAAATGCCACGTCAGCAAAACCGTTAGTTATTTAACGTCGGGGGACCAAAACAGGAGAACTATGTAACAGAAGGGACGATTTTGCCGAAAAGCATAGTTTGGGGACCAAAATAGGAAAACAGTAATAATTTGGGGACCACCGGTGTAGTTTTCCCTTATTTTTAAAAAATTAACAAATATAATATATATGAAAAATAATTTAATTAAAATTTTATTTTAAATAATTTATAATTATATGTTCAGTCCTTGAAATTTTTAATTTTTATTAATCAAATTATTAATGTTCAGCGTTAGCGGTGTTCGTCGAGCATGGTAGACTCATCCTAAAATAATACTTAAATCTAATCTTTAATAATAATAATAATAATAATAATAATAATAATAATAATAATAATAATAATAATAATAATAATAATAATAATAATAATAATAATAATAATTTTATATAACACTTTAAATTAATTTAAAAAAGTAATAATTTACATTTATCAACACTTGACACTTTACATTTATCAAAACTTTGAACTCATCAAATCATAGACTTCTTCAAATGTCAGGAAAATGTCATTATAAACTATCAAGTATCAAGCCAGGTTAATATCAGTTTAGGTCAACAACATGTCGGGTTCAAAACAAGTCAGGTAATATCGGTTATCTGTCAGGTTGGTCTCGGGTTCGTTTTAGTCGGGTTTCGGGTCCACAGTTACAGGTTCAATTCGGGTTCAGGTCGTTTTCGGTCGGATGCAGGTCGGGTTTGATTACTACAGCAATAGGTCCAACTCGAGTTCATGCCAACAACAGTCGGTTGCAGATCGGATTCGGGTCATCTAATCTTTGGGTCAAACCAGGTTCTGACTCGAGCAAGTTTCAGTCGAGTTTTTAGGTCAGGTCAACTTTTTACATCCCTATTGTAAAACCTATGTTTGATTTTGATATAACTAAGTATGTTAAGGATTAAATTGAAAACTTGAAATAGATTTCTAAGTCCTTTAAATGATTTATAAAATTACCAACACTTTAAACTGATTTGAAAAATTCAAACTCCAAATATTTTCTAAGTGTTCCAAGGCCAAAGTATTGAAAATCGTTCAGGTGTATCGATAAGCCTCCAGCCGTATCGATACATTTTTTACAAAGTTGGCTACTGAAAAGACGCGTTTCGATACACTCTTAGCCAATTTTCCAACCTCAAGTGTGCCTATTTTCCAATTTCTTGTAAACCCCAAATTGAGTTGTATTCAATTCCTCTTCTATCTTCAAATTTGGGTTGAGTGTTGTACTTCAAGGGGCAATATTATATTTGAGAGATATATTTCTTGTCCAATTTCTTTTTTGTTTATTTGTAAGGGTTTGGTCAAATTTTGGTAGAAAATTTGACCGGTTGTGTAAAGGTTACCTCCTAAGCCTTGAAAAGGGGAAGAACATATTAGTGAATTGTTGCAAATTCTTAGTGGTAGTTAAGGTAGTGGATGTAGAGTTCATTTGGAACTTGAACCACTCTAAAATCTTTTGTTCTTCATTTTTAGCTATCCTTTCACTCCAACAAAGTTTTAAAATTTCAATTCACCCCCTCTTGGTCTTGATCAATCTATCGATCCACTCAACACCTATTACTAAATAACTAATTACATAATGACTTTTAACCTTACAAAATTTTATGCATATGGTAAACTATGTCAGGTACCATTGAACAATATGGGGTGACCTATTTTTACCACCAATCTTTCAATTGGATAAGTTTAGATCAATTGAAAGGTTAGTGGTAAAAACAAGCCACCCCTATAGTTTAGTGGTTCCTATAGTTCAGTGGTACCTAGTTTACCCTTATGTATATATCTTCGTCTATTCTCTTTACGTTCATATTCGTCTCCGGTGCTCGAGTTTGCTCTCAACTATGAACCAGACCTGGGCCATACATTTCTCTCTGTCATGACCATAAAAGAAGCTATTTGCAAGCAAAACGATATAACAAATAAGTTAATGAACTCGAAGCCAAACGACGACGTTGTAAGAAGTGGAACTATTCAACAGACTTGTGAATTGGATGAGCCATGTTCGGAGAGAAATTGGGCCACCGAGAATAGGCAAGTCCATTGCCATGGAATGACCCACTTCAGGAGGATCCAATCTTCTTGTTTAGTTAGGTCACTGTGAATAGGAAATATATAGCAACAATGTAATCCGAAAAGAATATCGATGAATTAATGGAAATAGACTTTCTTCTTCTTCTCAATTCTGTTCTAAAATCTCCATTTCTCTTCTTCTTCTACAATCTTTTCTTCTAAATATTCTGCTATTCACAATGGGTTGTTACAATTGATATCCAGAGCCATTTTTTGATCCACCATCAACCATATTTAGCTCAAACAGCCATATAATGGAGGATGAAACAAAAACTCGGTGGGAGGTGCAAAAAGACCACTTAAAAGAGATGATAGATCTCTTGGAAGCAAGGTGTAGTGAAAATTCTAATCATTTGAAGGAAATATTAAAGTTGTCGTCAAAGCAGCGTGAGCTAGAATCATTAAGGGTAGCGTGTGAGCAGTCGAAGTCTACAATCCAGGTGTTCGACGAAATGCTTATGCGAAATGATGAAGCTGGGGAGGTGGATTTAGAAGAAATTAAGGTGTTCGATGAAATGCTTGCAAGAAATAATGAAGTTCAGGATGAGGTAGTGGTTGTTAACGTTGAAGGTTTATCTCGGACAAGGGTTTCGGAAATTGGAAATTTAGAGGCAATGGGTTTTGATGTTAAGGTGACAGACCCAAACTGGGGTAAGATCCTAATGTCTGAATGGTGGCAAACTGTTAGGCATGGAATGATTTCAGTTGATCCGAACAGAAGGTGTGGTGACCAAAACAAAGGGTTGTCGATCCACATACAATCCCTAGGACATTTCTGGAACCAGTTTAGGAGAAATATGTCTGATGAAATGCTTACAAGGGTCACTGGAGCACTAACAACTGTTGCAGATTTTGTTCATTCGGGTGAATGGGTCGGTGATTATAATCTTCATAAGATTTTAATACATTTTTTTGATCCGAGAGGAAGTGACATCACTGTAAGTTTTCACCATGATGTTATTAATGTATTCTTTAGTGAGATTAGGTCCGACAAACATATGCCAAGAATTAAATTTATTGAATTACAAACCACTGCTAGTGATGATGTTAGAACAAGGACTTATACACAGATATTCTAAATTGAGCAACTTAATTTCAGGCAGGAAGATGCTGTTAATCTCTTTGCTAGAAGACACTATATGTGTGTGTGTGGAAGGTATTACATGCTGGTGGCATATTTGTTTGTTTGAATAGTGGTTCTAGTGACTATGATTGCTTGCATATTATAGATGGTGTTTTACCTAACAAAGAATTTATGGAGGCATTGGTTGTTGGTGTTGATGTTAGTATGAACGGTCAATTTGGTGTTGGTTTCTACTATGCATACTTGGTTGCCGAGAAGTTTATTGTTACCACAAAGCACAATGATGATGAACAAAAGAAGGAATTTACTGAAAATCAGTCTCAATTTGCATTGATTTATGCAGAAATAGCAAGTAATGGTCAATATATGTTGCTTTTTGATCCAGAAGTAGACGAATGTGACTTTACAGCCAAGAAACTTGGGAAGCTTAAGTCTCATCTACAAGATCTACATAATGAAAAGATTATAGAGCTACAGAAAATTCATAGTCACATTAGCATGATTCAAATGTTGCTCTTGATGGAGACACCTAAAGCTTGGGTTCAAATATATATACAAAGAATGGTTGAGTTGGCAAAAGAGAGTACAATGTTGCACCGAGTACTAGACCCAATGCTTCTATACTTTGATTCTGGATAACACTGTATTTTTTAGCAGGGGTTGGCAATGAAAGTTATATATGATATGTGTTACTCGGAGGCTTCAGGAAACCAACCGTTGATCTTAGTTGCAGTTGTACGTCATCTAGAGCACAAAAATGTGACACCAAAAGCTGCTAACTTTATCGGAGCAGTACAAAAATGGCCTCAATTACGATCTTTGTGTTTGATCTTGAAAGTATTTTTACAGCATACAGACCTGAATGAGGTATATTCAAGCGGAATGGGTTCATATGCTCTCCTTGCTTCATGTTGGTATTGAACTTTTTACAAGATTATTAGTAACAAACTCTCCTTGAATATATTTTTATTAGTGTCTTCAGTGTTTGATTCTTAGGGACAAGGATCATCTGAAGGAGGGAGGAATGTCCTAACAAGGAGGGAAGCTGACAATGGAGGCTATAAAAATGAGGCACGGGTGAAAGAGCACGAAGAAGTCAAATTATTCTGTACAAATGCAACTAATTGCTCATATGACAGTAAAGCTACTAATGAGGATGTTCGGGTGGGTGCTACTTATCAATATGTTTTTTATACATTAGATGTTAAGGGTCAAAAGTGGCAATTGCAGACACAATCATGCATCGTGAGGTATACCATGCAAGCAACTATAGCTCGCTTTGAAGCAATTGATAGTATATCTTCTGGCAGGACTGATGCTCGTTATCTGCTAGCTCCTTGTTTGAGTAGTTCAGGAAAATTGTCTTATCTTATTGAAGTATATTACATTGGGGATCTTATGGATGATTTGATGACCTTTGAGAGTTTCTGTTGCTGCATTATTGCCTTTAAAGTTATGATGAGAAATTTTGATGTTTTGAATGTTGGTTTACAAGATTATTTGGTTTAGCTTTACAATCTTGTACTTGAGTACATGCCTGATAAGGACCAAACCACTATTCAGCTTCTTAGTCAGTGTTCAAACTTGAGTTCTGAAAATGCAAACATGAAAAATTATAATGTCCTTAAGTTTCAGTTTATTGAAATCGATATTTGAGGACAAGAATCGAGTGAAGGAGGGAGAATTGTCATGACCATTGAAGAATCTATTTGTAAGCAACGCGATATAACAAATAAGTTAATGAACTAGAAGCCAAACGACGACGTTGTAAGAAGTTAAATTGTTCAGCAGACTTAAACGACCCACTTCAGGAGAATCCAATCTGCTTGTTTAATTAAGTCACTATGAATAGGAAATATATAGCAACAATGTAATCCGAAAAAAATATCGATAAATTAATGAAAATAGACTTTCTTCTTCTCAATTCTGTTCTAAAATCTCTATTTCTCTTCTTCTTATACAATCTTTTCTTCTAAATATTCTGCTATTCACAACGGGTTGTTACACTCTCTCGCCCTCTTTTGCCTCAAACCCTAGATTTTATTTTTATATTGAATCTCGATTTGCTTAGCTGATTTTATCTAATCGACAATTGAATATAATTAGATCTTTGATTATGTGATTCTTTAGAAGATTAGCGGGGCTGCTGGGGCTGGCCAGAGATGATGGTCAGGAACTGAAAGACCAAGAAAACGATCCTCACAACAATAACCAAACACCCGCCAACCGCCCCATTTTCCAAGAAATTGGGCTTCCTCGAAGGGGATTTAGCGTCCCTGTTCAGGTTGCTACCGCTCGTCCCCAACCTGGTCCTGTCCTCCTCCCCTGCAATTCTTGTGACGGTGGCGTCCAGGTCCATCTCAATTCCTTTCATTTACTTTAATGTCTTGTTCACAAATTGTAATATATGTGTTCTTGATGTATTGTTAAATTGTTATAATGTTTTTTCTCCACTCTCACATTTTCTCTAGAGCAGTTATTTTCTCTTAAAAGTTTGTAAGCAGTTTTTGAGTTTTTTAAGCCAATGGTGGCGGCTTTGGCCGTCTACCGGCGGTGATTTATTTTTATTGTTTGTTTTGTTCTCTTTTGTTTTTTTTTTGTTTTTCTTCTTTTGTTCCTTTCTTTGTTTTTTTACCTTTGTCGGCTGTTTGGCCTACTCTTCGTCTTCCGCTTGGCACGTTCTTTGTCTGCCTCTATGGCATGTTGATATTGAAGACGTCTTCAACCTGGTGAATACTACAGTTGAATCTTACCGCACGATCTTGCATGGATTGGTTGTTTATGGAGTTAACCAAGACGTTTTTTTCCTCTTTTTGTTGATTGGAGTAATTCAATGATCTGCGCTCTACCGGTGAGCACTCCAAGATTTCGCTATGGCGATAGATTTAAAGAACACTGATGAAGATCTTATGAGAAGATTTAATTTTGTTGTTCATGTTTGTATACCCTTTGTTCTTCTACGTTTATCTTTTAGGGGTATGCTTATCTTGTACTTCTTCTCATTATCTTAATGAAATTTAGTGTTTATTCAAAAAAAATTGTTATAATGTTAAATGTAGTTACTTTTTTGTTATGATCTGACTTCTGGGTAATGGAATCAGAAAGCGTTATGGTGATGTTATGCATAAGAGATTAATTATTGCTTGTCCTATTCAGTATGGTTAAAAGAAGAAAGCAATGTTCAAAGTAAATACTAATAGCGTGGAATTAAGACAAGACTAGCACAATCAATAAACATATATTTAAAAGAATTAACTTTGAGTTCTGTAATTTGGTTGTAAAGAGCTTGAGGTTAGCTGGCATTTAAAGTTTCACAATAATCTTTCTTCTTTGGTATATTGGGTGTATGGAATGTTGTCTTCGGACCTATGTGCTAGAGGGCATTTCTTAAGATTGAATCATGAGGGTATTTCTCAATGCTTAATTTAATTAATTTTAAAATTGATAAGGTCCTAAAAATAAAATATACCAGTCAATTTTGGGAGGGGCAAGGACTTAATTGAAATAGTTTCAAAACTATCAATGGTTTAAAATGTAATTAGACCATCAAAGTTGAGTGGGGAAATTGCCCCTCCCACCCTCAACATAGATCCGTCACTGTTGGTCAGGCATCTTCTTCCTGAATAAACACATGCAAGAATATAATGAAATTGAATGTAAAGTGGACTCTGAAAGTGTTTTATTTTATTTTTTTTGAAAGAGGAATTTATTAATCATTGATAATTTTAACTACATTGGCCTTATTAAAAAACCTCCCTAAGCCTAATGGAGGAAAAAGAGTGCGCAATGTAGTTACGATGTTCATACACGATTTGCTTATACATTGATCACCATGTTATTCCAAAACACACATACAGTACTCACCACAATGATATCAGTGCAGCAACATATCAAACTAGGGCGGTTCGACGACCACCAGTTCCTTTGTTCTCCCTACACCTCTTTTGGCTAAGTTATCCGCAAGATCATTACATTCCCTCGACGCATGGTTGAACTTACATTGGATCCTCTTGCTTAATACCAAGCTTGAGTTTATCAGCTTGAAGAACTGGTTTGGGGATCGTTGGGGGTCTTTCAACCATTCAATGGCTAGTTCGTTATCGCTCTTCACAATCAGTTTGTACCCTTAATTCCACCTTGAGTTCACGAACAATCTTAATGCCTCATTTATCGCAATCAACTCTGATGATATTACATCGCACGATTCCACCCCTTTGGAGAAATACATTAGAGTCTTGGCGTTCGCATCCCTCAAAATTCCCCTTACGCCTGTCGATCCAAAGCTTCCTTGAACAGCTGCGTCCGTATTGAACTTGAGCGAACCCCTGCCTGGTGCTACCCAGATTATTGGTTTCGGCTTCAAAGGGCAGCTTTGAACATTCATCAGTCTGGAAGGTTCAGTCATTATGTCGGTCACTGTCCAGTTTCTATCTGGCCATTGTGCTTTGCACCACCACGCCAATCTCAACATACACAGGTCAAATAATTGATCGACCCCATATTTGCAGCCATTAAAAACAACACCATTCTGACATTTCCATATTGACCAAATAATACATGAAAAGCTCATAAACCATACCTGGCCATTGAGGTGTTTTGGGGCCAAATCCTTCCAGAATAACAACAGCTCCCGGATGTTTCTTGTCATGACAAGCTGGATTTGCCAAATACCGCACCATTTGGACCACACAAACCACGCGATGTGGCAATGGCAGAACAAATGAGACGCTGATTCATCCTCTGCTTGGCACAAAGAGCACGCAACATTGTTTAGGGCTATTACGCCTCTTTTAAACAGCTCCGTCTTGATCGATATTTTTCCATGGACAAGTCTCCAAATGAAGGCCTCGACGTTAGGGGGTGCTAAACCCTTCCACACAATTTCCCACACTTCATCCTTTACTCCGTCTTCGTTGGCGCTCACCTTGCAGAATGAATTAACTGAAAAAAGACCATTGCAATTTGTTGTCCACACTAAGGAGTCATCCATCGAGCTGTTTATGCTACTGCTATCTAAAAGCCTTTGGAAGTTGTTCTACATGGGCCTTTCCCAGTCCAGAATTGATCTTCTAGTGTCTATTACCTACTGCCATTTGTTGTTGCGAAAGGCTCCGAAGTCTGCTATCACTCCTCTTTTTTTTGGTGGCGAGCGCAAAGGCTCTAGGAAAAGCTTCCTTTAGAGGTCTGTCTCCGATCCAGATATCAGACAAGAATTGAATGAGTTTGTCGTCCCCTACTTTGAGTTTTGCGTGGGTCGAAAAGATGAAGTCTTCCTTCCTCAAAGGAGCAATTATGCTTCTCCACAACCAAGACTTGATGTGGTTCGCGCTGGATGAAGGCAGTAGAGCTTTCGATCGTGGTTCATATATTGCCGCAACTGTTTTACGCCATAGGCTATTAGGCTCGGTTCCATAACGCCAAAGCCACCTACATCTTAGGGCCTTGTTTCGAGTTCTGAAATTGCTCAACCCCAGTCCCCCTTTATCTTTAGAGATGCTCAGCAATTCATTTTTGACCCAGTGGATAGCTTTTTCATTTATAGATCCCCACAAAAATTTTGCGATCAGATTGGATAGTGTGTTGCATATTGAAGCTGGCATAGGGAACATAGACATAAAATATGTAGGTAGGCTTGATAGTACGGACTTAATCAGAATTATTATCCCTCCAAATGACAACGTTTTTTATTTCCACCCGGCAAATTTTTTGTGGAATTTATCGACCAAAGGGTCCCATAAAGCTTTGGAGTTTTTCGGCACTCCCAGTGGAAGCCCCAAGTACAAGGTGGGAAATTTCTCGCTGCTACACTGTACGATAGATACCCACTGGTCTATCAGGGAACTGTCCACATTTATTCCTAACAATTTAGACTTTTTTAAATTTATTTGAAGACCAGAAACTAACTCGAAACCTTTCATGATGCGGACCACATTTCTGATTTGGTTTTCATTATCCCCGCAATATATGATGAGGTCGTCGGCGAATTGTAGGTGAGACACCTCCAGTCCACTATCTCCAATCTGAAAGCCTGAGAACAGTCCCTTCGAGATAGCCGAATTAAGAAGTGAGCTGAGTGCTTCGACTATGATATTGAAGAGGAGAGGCGACATCGGGCATCCTTGCCTCAATCCTTTGGAAATGGAAAATGTCTTCGTATGAGCCCCATTAACAAGTACTGAGATTTTTGCGGTTTCTAGACAGATTTTAATCCAATCGCACCATCTTCTGCCAAAACCCAGCTTCGAGAGCACAAATAGGAGAAAGTTCCAATCGACCGAGTCGTAGGCCTTCTGAAAGTCAACTTTGAACACGACTCCCGGTAATCCTTTCCTCCTCTTCAAATCTATTATTTCATTAGCAATAAGCGAACAGTCTATAATTTGTTTCTCGGGGATAAAGGCGAACTGCGTGTCGCCAATCACATTATTAGCGATTTTCCTCATTCGTAGAGCTAGAACTTTTGCCAGTAGCTTATAGATGCACCCCACAAGACTTATAGGCCGGAAATCTTCCATGTTTGACGGGTTATTGACTTTTGGAATAAGCACCAAGAAGGAGTTATTAAAGTTTCTGTCGCTCACTCTTCCTTCGTAAAAGTCCTCAAAGAAGCAACATATTTTCTCCTTCAAATTCGGCCAAAATTTCTTTAAGAAGGATATGTTGAAACCGTCCGGCCCCGGGGCTTTAGCTCCGTCTGTGCTGAATAAGGCGGAATGTATTTCTTCAAACGAAAATTTTTCCTCAAGATTGTAAGCCATGGCAGGGTCAATCCGTTTTGCTAAGCTTTCCAAGTCCCTTACTTGTACTGTCTTGGATTCGTTGTAAAACTTCCTGAAGTGAGCATAGATAGCCGCTTTGATCTGCCTCGGCTTAGTGATGATAGAATTCCCAGTAAATAGCTTTGAAATCAGGTTTTTGCTTCTTCCCGAGGAAGCGAATATATGAAAGAACTTTGAATTTTTGTCCCCTTCTTTGAGCTAGCGGATTCTGGATTTTTGACGCCATTCTCTTTCATTTTGTCTAGTTAGTTTCCACAATTGGGCTCGTGTAGAGAGGATCTCCTTTTTTAGGATGGGATTAGGGTTTCCTTTAGCCATTGTTGCCTCCAATGCATTAGCTTTTAATTCCAATTCAGCTATTGAATGTTTGCTACCGCCCCTGCTCTTAGCCCACTGTTTTGATTTGATTTTGCATTGTTTAGAGTGTCACTGATTCCTAATTCACTCAAGTTGGAGCACACTATGGTTATCGTGTCGACCACTTCCTTTTCTTCCATCCAATAATCAAACCAGCGAAACGGCTTAGGGCCCCAATCTTCTAGCACTAGAGTCAAAGCGACAGGGTTATGATCCGAAATGTTTTTAGCCATCAATTGTTGAACCAGATCTGGCCACAGCTGCAGTAACTCTGGAGAAATAAGGAATCGATCCAGGCGGCTCATTGAGGGATGCTCTCTGAAATTCGACCATGTGAAAGTCCCCCCGATTAGCGGCATATCCTTCAACTGTAGTGAGCTAATGAAACTATCAAACTCCCTCATTTCTCCCTTCTTTACACATGCCCCCAATTTTTCCTCCCTTCCGCGGACAACATTAAAATCTCCACCCATAAGAATAGGAAAGTGGAGGTTGGATATTTGGCCGCACAGCTCCTCAAAAATTAGCTTTCTTTTAGCTGCTCCATTAGGCCCGTAGACATTCACCAGTGCACATTTTAGTTTGGAGTGCTGCACATTTAGGTGACCTATCAGCACGATGTAATTTCTTCTAATCACCTGGGTATTGCATTCGAAGAATTCAGGGTCCAAGATAGATATTAGACCCCCAGATAACCCAGCAGCAGGGGCATATACCCATCGAAACTTCCCATTTGAACCCACAACTTGGCTGATGACCCAATTGTCACAATTCTGAAGTTTGGTTTCTTGAATAAAAAGGACACTTGTTTTGCTACCTCGAATTAACCTCCTCGTGGCTGCTTTCTTCTCTAAGCTCCCCAATCCCCTTACATTCTAGGTTATACATAATGTCTGCTTCATAAATAAAAGGGTAATCAACACTAAGAAACAGAGCTATACTTACCTCAAAACTGACCTCCAAGCTTTTGCTCCTCCAGCGACATAAACCGCTCCAGCATGTCCTCATCAGAGGCATTAAAGGTGAGTCCCACCAATTTACAGACTTGGAGGCATCTGCGTGCTTCCTCCGCCACATCGTTTGGTGTTTTTCCATTTGTAATCTTCTTTTCTACGAGGGTGTTGGCGGCACTGACTTTTCTTTTCTCCAGATTGTTCAATTTTGTAGAAGGGGGAGAGAGATAAGATCCCTTGTAATCATCTTTTGCCTTTGCCTTTGTCATTGTTTTACGCGAATGTTGAGATATCCAGTTATCTCTCAAACCTAGACAAGGGCGAATTAGCAGGGGGATATGTTTCATGGGGTTTTCAATGTTTTGGGCTTGATAGTGAACAGGCCTGATCTGGGGTCATATGTTGGTAAGGATAGCTCACTTAGGCTCAAAGGAATATCCGCCTCCTCCGGCCCAGAAGATATGGGGACATTATGGAGATGTGCAGATGATTCTTGTCCCTCCGAGTGATCGATAATAAGGGGATCCAGGCCCACCGAACTGAATTTGCCGTTATTTTTTGCGGCTGCATGGGGCTCTTCAGCCCCCACGTTAACGACGTGCTTATTTGGATTCCCAACATCTAGAAAAGGCAGCACAGTCTGTGTATTCAATGCGGGCTCGGGGGCATCGAAGCAGCACCTTGGACTTTCATCCGACGATCTGGACTGGGTATCGTCGTCGATCCAGCACCGGCTATCTTCGTTTTCTGCGGTGGTTGTTTTGATCTGAAAAATGTCTCCGTTTAGTGAAACAGTAGCGGTGGAAGGAATTTCTGCCACGAAGGACACGCCCAAGATAACTCTAGAAACATCAAGTCGGTTTCTGTTGATAGTGTCTTCATCGACTTTGATTACCCTCCCCCAGTTCCTTGCTATGGAGATTATAACTGACTCATGCCACACATGCAATGGAATTCCTTCGATATTTGCCCACACTTCAAGCTTTTTCATGGTTAAGAAAGATTCTGTTTTATCTAGATCATCCAGCCATGTCGCTAGCATGGAGTCTCTCAAGTCCCACATGATCTCAAACTGTTCCTCTTCCAAGACTTGAATAATCGCGAAAAACCCCGACCATGGGATAACTTTGACGTTGAAGCCTTCAGAACGTAGCGCTTCTTGGATGAATTCTGCGTCAAACATTCCTTTTATTTTGCCGATGTAGCTTCGGTTTAACCACACTAGTTCCGAGGGGGAGAACCGAATTTGGAGTTTGATGTCAACTCCGTCTGACTACCTTTTAGTTAGTGCACTGCTCAGGTCTGGGATGGTCCCCCCATTTTCTACCTTCCTGTGGCCATTTAGGAGGGCATCCTTGAAGGAGATCCCCGACTTTACCTGTGCTCCAACAAACCTGCTAGGCCTTTCGCCAGAGCAGTCTTTTTTCCCACTTCCATTATTAGCTTCATTTTGATGGGCGAGCTCCGCCGTATTTTTTTTCAGAAAAACTTTGATAAAGAAATTATCCATCTTCCTATTATTTCCTTTCGCAACAGCTCTTTCAGCCTCCGGCAGCCTTGCGAACCTAACAAAGCCAAACGTATGTTTGCTGTTGGCCCTCTTTGGATTTCGATAAGCTATGTACGTGCTCAGCACCTTGCCATACTCTGCGAAAGCTACACCGAGGGTGGATTGGAGGATTCTTTTGCTGATGAAGTTAATGAAAATTGTGAAGCTTAGCTCTGATCTTCTAGGGAGATGTTCATTTGAGGGTTTCGCATGGCTCCTACTCCTCCTGCTCGAAACACCCGACGTTCCATATGCTCTAAATGCTCCAGAAGCTTCTTCTGCCCTAAGCTCCCGTCGCTCCCTAAGCTCCCGTCGCTCCATTTTTAGATGTTTTAGCTTTTGACTCTGGTGTAAAAAGTGTTTTATTTGGATACCCGGTCTCGGATATATCTGCAAATCTGGATAACGTCGTAGTTATATCGTGTAATCCACCCTTTCTTCTAACGGTCTGTTATGGACTTCATTGACAATAAGTTATAGGCTCCCTGATAGTTTTCTATGATAAAAATTGTCCATTTCTGGTGTTATCTGCATATTGTTCGTGTTTAAAGTTATTTATTAATCAATAGTCTAGAACTTTTGCATTGGTTTCTTTTTGTTACATTTTTAACTTTGTAGAATCTAGTAGTTAAGGATGACAAACTAGCTTTTTTATTTTACCTTGGGTTAAGTGTGTGATGTGTTATCTGCAACCTTCAGCTTGCATTTACAACTAGTATTAGTGGTATTAATTATTTTGTTATTAGTATGTAATAGATAACAACCGTTAGATCGGGAGGTGCTAGGCTATAAAAAGGGCCTCACCCCCTCATTTGTAATCATCCTGAATTTCCTTTGTTTTCATATTTCTTTCATTAATAAAAGAATAGCAACGTCGAGTACTCTTTTCCCCCCTAACTAGGCTTAGAGGGGGTTTTTAACGAGGCTCTTCATTTTGCAATCACTCGAGTCATCTTATTTTCCCTTTCTTCGCAACGCTTCCGCTCACCTAGCCAAGCCAAGACTTGACTACAAGGCTTACTTGGTCCCTTTCGAAGTCCTTTCCCGACCAAGTGCCGCACGAGCTAGCCATATAAGCCTAGCCCCGTGACATTAAGACAAGACTAGCACAAATCAATAAACATATATTTGAAAGAATTAACTTTGAGTTATGTAATTTGGTTGTAAAGAGCTTGAGGTTAGCTGGCATTTAAAGTTTCACAATAATCTTTCTTCTTTGGTATATTGGGTGTATGGAATTTTGTCTTCGGGCCTATGTGCTAGAGGGCATTTCTCAAGATTGAATCATGAGGGCATTTCTCAATGCTTAATTTTATTAATTTTAAAACTGATAAGGTCCTAAAAACAAATTATACCAGTCAATTTTGGGAGGGGCAAGGACTTAATTGAAATTGTTTCAAAACTATCAATGGTTTAAAATGTAATTAGACCATCAAAGTTGAGTGGGGCAATTGCCCCTCCCACCCTCAACATAGATCCGTCACTGTTGGTCAGGCATCTTCTTCCTGAATAAACACATGCAAGAATATAATGAAATTGAATGTAAAGTGGACTCTGAAAGTGTTTTATTTGGATCCCCAGTCTCGGATATATCTGCAAATCTGGATAACGTAGTAGTTATATCGTGTAATCCACCCTTTCTTCTAACGGTCTGTTATGGACTTCATTGACAATAAGTTATAGGCTCCCTGATAGTTTTCTATAATAAAAATTGTCTATTTCTGGTGTTATCTGCATATTGTTCGTGTTTAAAGTTATTTATTAATCAATAGTCTAGAACTTTTGCATTGGTTTCTTTTTGTTACATTTTTAACTTTGTAGAATCCAGTAGTTAAGGATGACAAACTAACTTTTCTATTTTACCTTGGGTTAAGTGTGTGATGTGTTATCTGCAACCTTCAGCTTGCATTTCCAACTAAAGTTGCTTTAGCGAAGCATCAATAAAATTAATTGGCATGCATGATTGTTGTAATTTATGATGGAGTTGAATTTTAACTGTTTATATAAAGTAGGCTGTGAGAGTTACAGTCCTTCTAGATACAAGTCAGTCATCAATATTCTTCACATTATTATTTCTTATGCTCTTAGAAAATATGCAAGGTGTTACTGGCTTCCTTTGTACGCAATATTATTAGTGGTATCAATTATTTTGTTATTAGTATGAAATCAGTTTATTAGTATTTTATTAGGATAAGTAAATGAGAACTTATATATGTCACTAGAAGTCTTTCCTTGGTTGGAGACTTGCTCTAGTACGCCTTTTATTTGAACTATGTAACCTCTATTTAAGAGGTCAATTTGGAAGAAGCAAAGTTAAGAAGAAACTTTCATCAATTTTTAAGAGATTTAAGATTCTCTCTAACGAGTTCCACTTTCAATCCCCAAACACACTATCATTACAATTTGGCAAGATCATAACACAAGGATAGATAAAGATCCAGATGTAGTTGATGGTTTGATGCTCATTGCACAAAGCTGCCTTCTTACTCATGTTAAATTTAGGTATCCATGGAACACATTACTTCTGTTTAACTTGCATTTTTACTATTAAGTCTTTTTAATTCTAACCTTTTTCATCTTTTTATTTTCCTTAAAATTACTAAATAAATCAAGGAAAATATCATTGTTTCCCTTTTTCTTTAAAATCCATTTGTTTTTTGCTCTAGATTCACGGGTTTATGAAGAGAAACATTACATTATTTTTATTTTTGTTCCATTTTAGGATTGAAGGGATTTGTTGCTTGTGATTGTTTCTTCCAACTCTGTCATTATCGTCTTCTTATTAGGAAAAAAAGAGGACCCTCTATTTGATGATAGCTAGATGCATTATGGCTACTACTCAAGAGAAAACTAACATACTACTTCGGAAGGTCTCGTTGACTGTCTGTTTGAGTCCAACGTTACCTGCTTGATTGCTTAACATGACAACACTAGAAGTTTGTGTATTACTGTATTTATAGATTCTGACGTGTAAATAAGTTGCGCAAGTCAATCATGCTTAAAGGATTAAAAGGAGTAATGTATGCTGTGTTAGGCTGGAAGCTTAAAAATGGTGTGAATCTTGTTTGGGGGTGGCCATGGCCATACCCTTGTGTGTTTTCTGAAGTTGACATGACAGAAACCTTGTCCCTGTCCCGAGCATTAGTAACAAATACTGTACAAGTATCTATTGTGAGTTGGTCTTAGTTTACTACATTTGGATCGAATTTGTGGCATGTTAATGTTAGAAATAGGTGGAAGAATTGTAAGACTTTTAGAGAGGAAGAAAAGTAACTGTTATTACAAGAGTACAAAAATTGAATAATTTGTTCCATCACTAACAATCCTTTATATAGGCTTGTTAGTGGCTATTCAAAAAATTACATCTCTTCATTTTGCACTCTTTCATCATGCAAAGGTTACATCTATTCATGATGAATGGTTGCATCCATTCATTAACATATGTTCATGAATAGTTATACCTATTCATGAAAAGTTTAAATTATTTTTTTTTCAACACTCCCTCTTAATTTTAACTTTTCTTGATCACACCAAGGCTTTCACGCATTCTTCGAAAATCTTCAAACTTGAGAGGTTTTGTGAAAATGTCTGCAACTTGATCTTGAGTCTTTACAAACTTGAGCTCCACTTCCTTCTTGGCAATATGATCTCTAATAAAATGATATTGGGTGTCAATATGTTTACTTCGATCATGAAACACCAGATTCTTGGCAAGTGCTTGTGCAGACTTATTATCGATGCAAATTTTAGTAGGCCCTTCTTGTGGCAAGTGAAGTTCTTTAACTAATCTTTTAAGCCAAATAGCATGACACGTACAAGAAGTTGCTGCTACATATTCTGCCTCACATGTGGAAAGAGTCACAATGGGTTGCTTTTTTGAACTCCAAGAGATGCAACAATCTCCCAAGAAAAACACAAATCCAGAGGTGTTTTTTCTATCATCTATGTCGCCGGCAAAATCACTATCACAAAATTCCATGAGTTGAAAGTCATGAGAAGAGGAGTAGAATAGCCCAAAGTCAATAGTACCCTTTAAGTAACGAAGAATTCTTTTAGCAGCCTTCATGTGAGTTGATGTAGGAGCTTCCATGTAGCGACTTACTACACCAACTGCAAATAGGATATCGGGTCTTGTACAAGTCAAGTATCTCAAACTTCCCACAAGACTTTTGAAGAGTGTTGAATCTTCCTTTATTCCATCATTGAACTTTGACAACTTTACTCCGCATTCCATTGAAGTATTAACAGGATTGCAATCGAGCATTTTGAATTTCTTCAACACTTCTTTTGCATAGCCCTTTTGTGAGATGAATATTCCATCCTCGGATTGTTCCACTTCTAGGCCCAAATAATAACACATTAGACCCACATCAGTCATCTCGAAAACAAGTGAAATATCCTTATTGAATTCTTCAATTAGGTTGTGATTGTTGCTTGTAAAAATCAAATCATCCACGTACAGACAAACTATCAAGATATCTCCACCATCTTTCACTTTAATATAAAGTGCATGTTCATGTAGGCAACGATCAAAACCTTTATCTTGAAAATACTTGTCGATGCGGTTGTACCATGCACGAGGCGCTTGCTTCAATCCATATAATGCCTTTTTCAACCTTAGACATTTATCTTCTTGCCCTTTGACTTTGTATCCAATGGGTTATTCAATGTAAACTTCCTCTTCTAAGAAACCATTAAGAAATGCCGATTTCACATCAAGTTGATGGATTTTCCACTTTTTTTGAGCCGCTAGAGAAATAATCAATCGAATAGTTTCAATTCGAGCAACTGGTGCAAAGACTTCATCATAATCGATCCCATGCTTCTGCTTATAGCCTTTAACAACAAGTCTTGCTTTGTATCTCACCACTTCTCCTCTTGCATTCTTCTTTTTCTTGAAAATTCACTTGACCCCAATAGCTTCATGTCATTTTGGAAGTTCTGATAGCTCCCAAGTGTTGTTCTTCTCAATTGATTTTATTTCTTCATCCATGGCTAGTCTCCAACTCTCATCTTTCACTGCATCACCGAAGTTAAGTGGCTCGTTATCTATAAATAGACAAAACAAGTTATTGATAGCTTCAGTGGAGCGGTATAAATCTTCGACACTTCTGAATTTATGTGACGTTTCACTTGAGCTTTCTCCAGAGCTAGAGCTTTCTTCAAAACTTTCATGGACCGGAGCAGGTGAAGGGGGAGGAGTCATGTCTGGTAGATGGTTCATTACTTGTGTTGGAGTCACATCTTGTTCTTCCACAAAGTATGGAAAGAAATCATAAGATTGTTCTTCTTGTGCTTCCCAATTCCAACTTGCTTGTTCATCGAACTCAACATCACGACTTATGATAATCCTTCCATTGCTTGGATTGTACAACTTGTAGCCTTTGGAGTTTGAATCATAGCCAATGAAAACATATTTAGAACTCCGATCATCAAGCTTTAATCTACCTTGGTCAGGTACATGTGCATATGCAATGCTTTCAAACACCCGAATATGTCTTACACTTGGCTTTCTTCCGCTCCAAGCTTCTTGAGGAGTTGCATTCTCCACATTCTTTGTTGGTGAGCGATTGGATAGATAAACTGCACATGAAACAGCTTCGACCCAAAATTTCCTGGGCATATTCTTTGCCTTCAACATACTTCTTGCCATGTTCAAAATGGTTCTATTTTTTCGTTCTGCAATGCCATTTTGCTGTGGGGATCTGGGCACTGTCAAAGGACGACGAATTCCATTTGCTTCACAAAAAGCATTGAATTCATTAGAAGTAAATTCGCCTCCTCTGTCGGATCTTAGAGATTTTATCTCGTAGCCACTTTCTTTTTCAATGAGTGCTTTAAAATTTTTAAAAGCAACGAATGCTTCAGATTTCTACTTCAAGAAGTACACCCAAGTCTTCCTACTGTAATCATCAATAAAAAGTAAGAAGTATCTGCTTTTACCAAATGATAACGGCTTGATGGGTCCACATATATCAGTATGAATAAGTTGAAGGGGCTCGGTCGCTCTTGATGTTGCTTCTTTTGGAAAACTTGACCTTGCATGCTTGCCTAGAAGACACGCTTCACACAATTGGTTAGGGTGACTAATGGTTGGAATTCCATTTACCATCTCTTTTTCTCCAAGCATTTTGAGGGCTCCAAAATTCAAGTGACCAAATCTCATGTGCCAACACCAAGCTTCATTTTCGACGCTAGCCTTCAAGCACTTTGCACCAATCGTCTTGAGATTTCACATGAACATTCTATTCTTCGACATTGATACTTTAGCCACCAAGTTTCCACATTGATCTCTTAGCCAAAGACAACAATCTTTCATATGAATTTCATAACCCTTTTCAAGGAGTTTTCCCAAACTCAAAATATTACTTCTTAGCTTAGGCACATAATAAATCTCAATAATAAGGCTATGGCTCTCATTCTTTAGAGAAATTAAGATTGTACCTTTCCCTTGAATTTGGACTTTCGAGGAGTCTCCAAATGAAACATTGCCTTTAATTTTCTCATCAAGTTCCACAAATGCCTCTTTATCTCCACACATGTGATTGCTTGCTCCATTGTCAAGGTACCATGTGCTTGCATCATTCTTCTCCTCATTCTTCATTGCTAGCAACAAGGTTGGCTCTTCAATATCTTGTTGATCTTCAATGAGATTGACTCTCTCTCCTCATTTCTACCTTCTTTTTGGCATTCCCAAGAAAAATGACCAAATTTCTGACAATTATAACATTCAATATTGGACTTGTCATGCTTCTTTTCATTCGGTCTTTGATAATTAAATCTTCCTCTTCCTTTTGATCTTCCTCGGTTTCTTGATGATGTACGATCTTCACGATCACTTCTTCCACATCCTCGTTGGTCATAACCTCGACCTCGTCCGCGTCCTCGTCCTTTTTGATTCTTTTCTTCTCGATTATTTTTCAAAAATACCTTGGCTTTGAGGGCTTGTTCAATGGACTCTTCTTGTCTTCTATTTAATTTATCTTCTTGAGCTTGCAAATCACCCATAACATTTTCAATAGTCATAGAGTCTAAATCTTTTGACTCAATGACACAAACCACATAATCAAACTTTGGAGTCAAAGAACGAAGGATCTTTTCAATCACACGAACATCTTCTATGGTTTCTCCATATCTCTTCATTTGATTAACAACAGTCATCACCCTTGAGTAACAATCCGAAATGGACTCGGATTCCTTCATCCGCAAGGTTTCAAACTCACCTCGTAATACTTGGAGTCGAACTTTCTTCACTTTGTCAACTCCTTGGAGAGAATTTTGCAAAATCTCCCATGCTTCCTTTGCGGTGTTGGCATTTGCCACTTTTGCAAACATCGAATCATCCAAACATTGGTGAATGAGGGTGAGAGCGTGTTGATCTTTCATCCTTGTTTTCGTCAAAGCCTCATTTTCTTGTCGTGACAACGACGCTTCGTTTTGAGGAGACTAATAACCCTTGTGAGTGATCTCCCAAGCATCTTGTGCTCCAAGTAAAGCCTTCATACGGAGACACTAATTTTCATAGTTGTCTTTTGTAAGACGAGGAGTTTGAAATGGAAACATACCATTGTTGGCCATCTTCTTCGCTCTTTTTTTTAACTATCGAACCAAGCTCTTGATACCACTTTGTTAGAAATAGGTGGAAGAATTGTAAGACTTTTAGAGAGGAAGAGAAGTAACTGTTATTACAAGAGTACAAAAATTGAATAATTTGTTCCATCACTAACAATCCTTTATATAGGCTTGTTAGTGGCTATTCAAAAAATTACATCTCTTCATTTTGCACCCTTTCATCATGCAAAGGTTACATCCATTCATGATGAATGGTTGCATCCATTCATTAACATATGTTCATGAATAGTTATACCTATTCATGAAAAGTTTAAATTATTTTTTTTTTCAACGGTTAAGCATCTCTCTTTTAGTTGTCTACACCACTTATTTTACATTATGCATTTTCATCAAGCCTGTTTCAAGTAGCTAACATTATTTTATATATTTTTCGATGCAGGGTCTAAAATGGTATGCAAAGCGTCTCAAGATGGATGAAGATGGAGATGTAGCAGATGCGTTCCTTGATGAAGTTTCGGCTGAAACATAAGCGTCAGCTGATGTAGAAAATGAGCAGAAGCCGTTACCGAAGTTCCAACTGAAGTATATCACAAGACCAGTCAATGTGAAGGCTCTAGTCATGTCACATGATGGTAAAATGCAGCAGTGTGTAGAGTTCCAAGGAAGATTAAAGCCGTTGTTCTTTAACGTATGTAGTAATGGTAATTATCTTCATTTCACTGTATCGGTATCAAGTACTAAAAGTGTTTTCTAAAGAGGATTTTGTTTTAGGCTTTAAAAACAGTCGATTAAAATCTAATATAGATTTTCTCATATTTGCCTTTGTTGTATCTCTGTTGTTTAATGTAAGAGATGAGAAAAACATTCCCATTATAGATAAACGTCAAAGATTGCTTATTGATACTTGTGAACCACCCCTCCTTTGTGTACAAACTATTCCCATTGTCTCGTTCCAAATGTTCCACAGTAGAACAACGAAAATTGAAAGCCCTCATCAGTAAGGGTTGAGGCAGCTTCAATTAACAATTCTTTAGCACCTTGTCGTGAGCTGTTTCACATTGTGTTAGGAATTTCCCTTTGGTTCAACACTTCTTTTGTCATAAGGCAGCATGCAAAACAGATTCTATCTCTTGTTCACATAGGTTGCACACCCCATCTCGAAAGCTTGCTCCTAGTGAGCAAAGCTTCATGGCACAGTCTCCATGCAAAAATTCTTATTTTGGTGACGTTGGCGAAATGATAAGATCAAAGGACGATGGGCTGGCAAGTTGTTATAACGACTTTTGTCTGAACATGATGTAGTTACAATTTTCGCTGCAATACTAACCCATCAATGTAGTCATTGTCGCCACAATAACAACCTTTGTCTGGACATATTATAATATCTGTTATTATTGGTAATATTATTTTTGTTCACTACATTCAAGTTGCTAAGCAGGAAACAATAAAGCAAGTATTAAACTAAATTATAAAATTTAAATTTAAATTTAAATTTTATTTGTATTTGTATTTATTTTATTAATTATCAAACATTAACATTTAAATATAATAATTTTTTCAATAATAATAAATATTGGACTAAATTATAAAATTTTGAGACAAATAAAGGTTAAATTTGAGCACAAATAGACTTTTGGGGGACTAAATTGAACAAAAAGAAACATTGAGAGACTTGATTTAATTAAATACACTTTTATTTAATATTCCATAACTTTTTTATTTAATATTTTTTTCATTTTTAACGGTTCACGTTTATTTATGTGAGAAAAGAAATGAGTTTATTAAATATAATATTTATATTTATATTTATATTTAATTTAACTTAATTTATTTTAAATAAAATATATTATAAATAATAACTAATATTAAATTAAATTATAAAATTTAGAAACAAATATAAATCAATTTTAAATAAAAAAGGTTAAACTAAAAAAAATATTTATTCAAAGAGACGTTAGCTTGGTGAGATCTTATTAGCCGGAAGTTTTTTTAACGGTATAAAAGAATACGAATAACGATTGAAAACGTAAGAAAACACTAAAGACCAAAAAAATATTAAATAGCATTTTTTTTTAAAAAAAAAGATAAACGTTAGGAGGCGATTTGACATTAAGCCGTTTACTTTTTAACTCCAGAACAAGCTTACGGAAAACATTAAAAAAACTGTACTTTTGTTCGACTTTAATTGGACTTCAGACTTCAGTTGTGTCCCGATTATTATTCCTTTAACATGATTGAGCCAAACAAATGCTTGAATTAAGATTTTTCTTGAGTAGGGACAGTTTTAAAATTTTTTAAGATAGGTTAATTATACCGTTTAGTCTAAACAGCCTGATAATTATTATAGTAGTTATTAAATTTTAATTTAATAGTTAAGAAATGATTAACCGTTTTAAGTTCTAACGATTAATGTTGTTAACAGTTAACTATTATTAGCGGTTCGGTTACAAATTAATTGTAGCTCATTTTAATTTTTTCACACGTTTATTGTTTCTTTTGAGAATAATGAAATTATCCCTATGATAAATATTAATTATAAGGCCTCGAGATTGACTACGTCATTCTTTTAAATAAAATATATGTATAAATAATGTGTTATATTTTGATACACATGATGTATAAAAAAATTTAGGCAACCTTTTATATTTAAACTATAAAATTTTAAAACTTAAATTCCTAACCCTAACACCCTAAAACCTAAAGTTTAAACCTTAAACTCTAAATTTTAATCATAAATCCTAAATACTACACCCTACAACCTAAACCCTAAAATTGAAAAGATTATGTAAACTTTAATTTACACAAGATTGTGTATCAAAGTATTTTTCATACATAATTTAATAACAGTTAACTTAGATAAATCATTAATCATCATTTTTAACGATTTTGTTAACCAAAATGATTTAACAATAATTTTATTAATTAACTTCTAAAATATAACGGTTATGTTAGTTAACGGTTACGCACACCGCTACCTGTCATCAGTTTCTCGAGAGAATACAATCATTATCAGCATTGTAACCTTAAAACTAAAGCAGGCAGCCATGGTAGTGGCCTTTTCTCTTCGGTTGAATCCATATGCACAAGTCAAAAAAAAAAAAAAAATCCATATGCACCATACGATGCTAGAAAGACCTGTCATTATGCAAATTTTACGAGAATGTTGTTAATGGTTTTGTATAAAAATTGAATCGAATCGAATCAAAATTCCGTATACAAATACACAAAATTATAATTCACGTAATGTATTTGTTATCTAGTTCAGCTGCTCTATTATGCTACGTGATAACAAGTCTTTCTCTGGCTCAACCAATCCGCGATTCCGTTCAAAAGCGTCGTAAGCATGCTTGGTTCTCAGGAATAACATCAGACTAGAAACTAAGCCGAGCAGGGATAAGCAACCCCACAACACAAACGTTAAGAAATAGCATTCCCTCCCCATGCATACAACTGAATCTGAAAACATTAGTTTCAGGCCTACCCCAGCGTTGCCATCATATATGATTGCAGCAAGCACACCATAAACTAGAGACCCTATCGGGATATTGGTTATCAAAATGTTGTGATTCAAACCTACGCTATTCGGTCCAAACAGCTCTGATGTAATAGAAACCGCAGCAGCAAATATGAATCCCGAACTCATCCCGATTAATGCCGTTCCTATACGCAATGCCGCTGTTGAATCGCCGAATGCAGCCAGCAAGAAGAATGCAACTGGAGTTGGTAACAAAGCAATGGTTAGCCACCCAGTTCTTGCAAAGTACAATTTCCTGCACAGATAGATGTGTTTAGCTAGGTAGGCATTAATCAGATCAAATACAATTTCCTGCACAGATAGATGTATGTATAGTTGCTGATGCATTTTCGGGTTGCAGGTTGGACCATAGAATTTGGGTTGAGCACACTGAACATTTGCAAGCAAATGATCGAGATCAAACGTGCGTGATCCAACTTATTCAACCCAGAATTGCATCAACAACAGTAATTGTAATATAAAATCTAGTACTCCTACTAGTACTTACGCGCGAACGTAGTCGGGTGCAGCTGAAAGCAAGCGGCCAAAGAAGGAGAATGATGAATAAAGAGTGAGAAGTAAGGTGGTAGTGGAAGAGTGTCCTAATGATTGTGCAATTTGGCCTAGATTGTTGCTGTACACAAGCCCAATTGTTCCCCCGCAGAAATATGCTATGTAGTAGAGCCAAAAATCCAATCTCCCAACAAGTACTTGAGCTGGGTGTTCTTCACCTAGCATTACAAGTTGATCTTTTTCCATCATTTTCTCACAACATCTTGTGTTGTCTTCTTCATTGCATGCTTTTTGGCTGCTCAATTTGTATTCGTATGCCTCGTCGTCATTCAATGACACATTCAGATTATTTAAACTACCCTCACAGCTTAGCAGCCGTTTATGAAGCTCAAGTTCATCATCATCCACAAGAATGAAGCTCGATCCGCTTAGGTGGAAGCTAGAGCGAACAGTGTGATGGAACCAACGTCGAGCGTAGACAACACCAGGAACACATAATGGAAAAATCAGAAGAAAAATAGCTCCCCCAAGGAGGAGACGAGTTGTACTTGTAGCCGATGTGTTTGAACCGAAAATTAGGAGATAAACACCAGTTAAAACGGCCAGCATGTTCAGTAGTAGAAACGTAATGGAGTCGCTGTGGACTGCCTCAGGGGAAAGAGGATCCACCGAGGGTTGGCGAAGGATAGGGACGAGTGCTGCAATCGAAATGATAAGGGGAACAAGGGAATTCAGAAGTAGATATAGCGAACTGGATGATCCATTAAATGCACCACCAGCAAGGGCGTACAAGGCTGCACTTACACCATTATAGCTTACTGTGAGGGATAATGCAAGTGCTCGGTTAGCCGGGAAGTTTTTTATGCAAAGAACAAAACAAACTGTGTTGAACCAGCATATGCTACATCCTGCTAACAAACACAGAAATAAAACCTGCCACATACATAAAACAAAACGATCCAAGTCAATAATTCATACAATACTTTTACACACACACATACAGCTATTAGCTTAAGGCTAGATAATAGATATAATTGACATCAAGCTTTTATGAAATATTACAAAGTTGATTTCTCTCTATGTAAATTTGCTCTTAATTTCCAGTACATGAAAAACCCCGTCTTTGCCAATTGCCAAGAGAGTGCAAAACAACTTTATTTTATTTTTATTTTGTTCATACAAATAGCTTTAATTCTTCTCTTTGTAAGTTGATGTTCATATATATCCGGTGGAACTACAGCCAATCATATGAATCTATTAACTTTTTACATGCATCTCCAAATAATATGTCCAATCTGCTATATAAATGAGATTTAAGATTAATGAAGTTACTAGTTACAATTAGTTGGTGCTTGAACCAAATCAAACATGAAAGAGAAAGAGGTAGGGTTCATGGGGCTTTTGATCTTGTTGATATGATGTGGATTCGGATTTAATACGGATAGACATTCTCGGACATCCACTATCCGAATTCACATTACTATGCAGATATGAATTATAGATACGGATCGACAAGCTTCCTAGACGAATACACGATGCAAAATGGTCGGACCCAGGCACCATGTGTTGGAGTGTTCAAACAATTGCTCAAGCCCAACCAGCAGTTTCCTCGGCAGAGACGGACAGAAAACAGAACCGGGCTGGCTTAAATTATTCGAAACTAATATTTTTCACAATGTTTATGAACGACAGGGGACAGTTTAGTTTTTTTATTATTATGTTGGCCAGAGAGTGGAAAGTGTAGCTTAATTATTTCAGTTGGCAGCTGAAAATTATTACATGTAGTGAGCCAGAAGTTTCTTCCAACAGAAAATTTATATAATAAACAAGTCCTATTAAATGACAACCACAGGGATTCAGAAAATGACAAAAATGAAAGGAAAAAGGTTTAATGATATATGCCTCATTCTTAACTGGACAAATCAAACACAACAGGGATACATAGCAAACATTTGATTCGGGAATTTTTTAAAAATACTTTGACTGCGAAAGTGACGGGGGGATGAACAGAAGGTAATGTGTTGAAGTGTATTTGTTCAATGGAATGGAAGGGAGAAACCATCAATTAAGAAGAGCTATGGGTAGAGAGACGACCAACTATCTATTGTTTTTATTGCCAATAAATACCACACCTATCATCTTAATCAAAGTCCGCCACCTCTGTTACTGCAATTGCAATTGTAACAATCTTCAATGATTTCAATAATGATCTGGGAAATGGAAAGAATAAGAGGAGGCGTACCAGTATATAAGGCAAGGAGATGACATTAGAAATGACGAGCCATTGGATTCCATAACCAACAAGTCCCATGAAAGCAGCCATGAAGAGCACCGTCCACAAGGGGAGATACATGAGGGCCAGCCCAGAAGACCACCCGAAAACCTTGCCCATATCCGATGCCACCGCCAGATAATTCAACTGCACCTGCGATATGCCCAATACTTTCTTCATCTCCGACGAATAGGCGGAGAAATCGAAATTCGTCCCCGTGAATGCTTGAATCCAAATAACTGCCACCAGAATCATCCATTTCCTGGACTGTCCGCCCATGATTAAGGAAAAAAGATATTTGGCTGGGAATCAGAATTTGGTGTTTGCGATGAGCGACCGATCACTTTTAATATTATATATAAGGTTGGCAGAGACAAACAAAAGAAAAGAAAAGAAATTTTTTTCCACTTTTCAGCTATTATCTGGTCCGCAACTGAAATTTTGTTAGCTACTTCCTCCCCTCCCATTCATGTTTTTAACCGCATACCACTGTGTGGTGTTGCGTTATGGGGTTAATGTGTGTGTATGTGGCAGCCAACTGGCAACACGCCATGTGATGCCATCGTAAGGTCCAGACCAGACGATGCGCGGCCCGGCTCACAAGACACGAGTCGGGTCGGATTTTTAGCCTATTCAAACTCGACTTAAAAATAATTATTCTAGGCTCGAACTCGATCCGACTCGAATTTTATACACTTAAATCTGACTGTTGGATTTGTAGCACGCTCGAATCGATCACCGAAACCATCAAGGAGGGTTGTTTTTGTTTAGTGGTTGAATTGGCTAAAATCGAAATAAGGTAGACAAGTGACACAATGATTTTAAAGTGGTTCGGTCTTCTAACAAGCACCTACATCCACTACCTTAGCACGCCACTAAGAATTTCCCAATTCATTCAACAATGAATTCGTCCTATTTTCCCGGTTTAGGAGGAAACTGTTACAACCCTATCTTTTGGACTTGGCTAAGATAGAACCAACTCTAGTTTTTCACTCAAGTCTAAACTAGAACCTCTCATTTTACAAGGGATTTGTTTGGTAAACTTAATACCTCACAAGCTTGGTGTTTACATAAGTTAAGCTCACAAGAGTACAAAGATTTACAATTAAACACTCTCTCTATGTACAAGTGAATAATAAAAATAAGACTTAAACTCTAATTCTCTTAATCATGTTGCTTGGATGTACTCTCTAACCTTCTTCAAGAGTTCCAGCCTTCAATTTATAATCTCAATTGAGTTTGTGGCCGTTACTAGCCGTTGGAGTTGTTTTGGAGCCGTTGGAGACTTAATTTCTCACCATAAATGCAGTTCTGCAGCTTTCCGTTTCGAAACACTCGAACCCGTTTAGAAACACTCTTGGAATAGAAAGAGTCGTTGCAGTCTGATGCAGCACCCGTATCGAAATGTCCTTGGTTGTATCAAAACGCTTATCACCGTATCAAAACGATATGCATTTAAATGTTAGTTGGCTGTTAGGGGTTTATGACCGTTGAGATCAATGCCTCGTAGGCGTATCAAAACGACATAGGCCGTATCGAAACGTTTGGCAAAATTCTCATCCAGTAAAGCCTATTTCAAAATACTTTGACACTGTAAGGACCCGTATCGAAACACCTAGGGGTGTTTCGTAACACCTGGATGGTTTTATTGAATTTGGCTTTGAAAACATGTAAAAACCTTTTAAAACATCCCATAAACATAGTTTCAAGTTGTTTGAACTTTAGAAATAGTTTTGAATTCTTTTTAACTTTGTTGAAAACATTTTTTTAATTATTATATCAAAACATTAGTTCTACACTGACCCGACCTATTAAAAAATAATTTTAGGGTCTAAATTGTAAAAAAATAATTCTAGGGCTCTAATTGTAAAAAACTTTATTTTAGAGACCAAAATATAAATAAAAAATTAATTTTTAGGACCTAATATATATATATATATATATATATATATAAAGGTGATATTATTACAAATTTTCTTAAAAAATATAAGAGAAAAATACACTATTTGTCTTAGGTCGGATTTTTTTCATCCTAAAACCGAACCGAACTGAACCCAAATTTTTAATAAAAAATCTGAGACGATCGGTTCAGTTTGGGTAAAATGCCCATCCCTACACAATAACTAAAGCCAAGAGTATCTCACGAGAAATTATTAGATGAATTTGACTCACAACGTCATTTATGGTCCATCTAATAGCATTCACCCATTTCAGTGTAACTTTCAAATAACTACACACCCGTTAATTATATGTAGTAAAGAGGTGGAGATTTACCTTAAAAAAAATTCATTAGAAGAGAACAAAAATAATGGGATAAGCCAGTGTCATCTAATAATTTTTTTGTATCCCACATTAGTTAATTATTAAATTTTTAAAGTGTTTAAATATAACGTTTCAAACAAATTAATTAATAATGGAAGAGAATCTCACATTGGTTAATTATTGATATCTAATTTGGCTTGCTTGATTTAGGAGTGCTTATCGAGTGAGTCAGTCATGAGTTGAGTAATGTTCAACTCGTGTTCATTAAAAAAATTTGTTAACTTTTCTACTTTTATATATAGTGTAATAAAAGAAAACTGAAAGATTTTAATAAAAAAGGAAAGAGTTGTTATTATAATTTAATTTCTTATTAATACAAATTTTTTTTTAAATTTTCGAGAATGCAAAACGTTTTGAAAATTTGAAACTAAAATTTTATGGGTAAATTACCTAGCAATTCACTGAATTTTTTTAGAGCTTTCGACTAATATTTAAACTTTTTGGAACATAATTTTTTAAGGTGACCACAAAAAAATCATAAAATTATTTATAGAAAAATAACGAGCTCTTCGCAAACTTATCGAGTCGAGTTGGACCTTGCTCGACTTGCCTCGTTAAGATCTCGAGCCAAACATTAATCGAGTTTTGACCGAGTCGAACTCGAGTTGTTTGCGAGATGTCAACAACCACCCCTACTTGATCCATTTCTTAAAGCACAATGAACAAACACCCCAAACGTGAATGTGACTCCGCACGTGGTTGGCAGGGTTGAAAATCCATGTGCTAAATGATGCTAATGGGCGCGGGCATATCGCTGAAGCTGACGCTGCCTTCTGCAAGTGCATTACAAGATGCACATGGTTTTGGTATCCACCGTCTCTGTTGATTCCCATACCAAGGTGAAAGGACGGGATAGTAATTTGGATTATAGATTCGAATTTTCTTTTATGAAGAAATCATTTTTTCTATTCTGATAATAAATTATTTTTCATTCTAGATTTATAGACTGAATACAAATACACAACTCAAATATCAATTAACTGAATCTGTTTTACTTATGTGGATATAAATTTTGGATGAATATCTGAATTAACTCGGTTCTTTAAATTTTAATGTCTTTAAATACTATATATAATTAAGATTTTAAAATCCATTGTTTTTCACATTTGATTATTCAGTGATGGTGATATTTAATTCAAATATTATACTCAAATATGATAAAGGTATATTTTTTTTCTTTTTTTGATAAATAGGTATATATTTTTCGAATATTGATAAAGGTATATTTTTAAATTAACAAAAGATATTATATTTTAGGGTAATGACACAAACACCCCCTTATACTTTCTCAATTTTTAAATGTGGTGTCTAAACTTTGTAAATATTCAATGCACCCATGTAGTTTGCTTTCGTTTTCTAAAATGTCGCCCGAGACTAACATTGTTAATTGATGATGTGGCAAAAACACCTGACACATTCTTATGCTGTCACGTGACACTTTTTCCCCTTAAAAATCACCTAAAATCAAGGGACTTTTAAATAATTTCACCTTTTCCCTTTTTATTCCTATAAAACAAAATGACTGAAACAGGAGGACATGCAAGCAATTCTACCTTTTTATCGTTTTAAAATTTTCTTTTCATTCCTTTGATAAATAAAAAAAAACTAAAATTGTTGCTTCTCCACCACCGTGGACATCTCCGTCGCGGTTGGTTCCTATCATCGTTCAATTAACAGTCACCATCTAACTAAAGTGTTTCTAGCCATCTAGTCTTCTACTGGTTTAGATTTCTGTAAAAATATCAAATCTCAGGAAATCAAAATTATAGATTCGAAATATTTCGTCAGATCTCCATGTGATGTGTCATCCGATCTAACCGGCTTCAAGGTCCGAATAGAACTGAAACGACCCTGAACTTTGTGAACAAAGATGAGTAAATATGCATTCTTCCTTGCTTTGAAATCTTTTTTCTGAGGAAATAAAATTAACTGAAAATTTTCTATTAAATTGTTTTTATGAGGATTAGGGAATAATGCCATTTTTATTTATCTTCTTGGCTCTATCAAAGTATCGATTAAATTTTTTTCCCATTGCATTTATATAATTGTTAGTGTTAATGATGAGGTTTGAAGGCCATAACGCTCTCTCATTTTATTATATGGTTTTCGTTGGATTTGTGCGTGTGTACTTTTATATATGCTTGTTAATTTAGGGAAAATTATATATTTAATATCCCACTTATGTTTGTATTATTATTTTGGTACTTAATTAAATTCTTTTTTAAAAATGGTATTTAATTAAGCATTTAATAAACTAAATACCAACGTTTGTGGAAAATTTTAAAATTTTTAGTTAGCTTAATAGCGACTAGGTTCGAATTCTTATAAAACCACTTTTAATTTGTGCTTGGTGATTTAATGCTTGTCCTTGATTTTAATGGTCGTGGGATCAAATCTTAGCAAGTGCAAACCTAAGTATTGTTTTGCTTTTATTTTGTTTAATGGGAGTGGTGACACGTGTCACCACCTAATTAGTTGGAAAAAATTATTATAAAAATATCACATGGATATCTGATTAGGAGAGAGGAGAGATAAAAAGTAATAAAAAAATACCACGCCAGCTTTTTCGTTAATTTTAAATGACAGAGGTATCAATTTAGAAATGAAATGTACCGTTAGTTGCCATTTTACTAAAAAAAAATAATTTGAGTACTAAAATAGCAACACGAGCATAGATAAGGTGCTAAATATGTAGTTTTTCCTTAAACTTATTTGGATATATAATCAAGTCAAATATGCTTTTTAGCTTTTTTTACAATGACATGTATAAAATCTTGGATCTCACTATCTGCAATCGAGCTTAGGACTAAAATACATTCTTCTCTTTGTTTTAATAGAAACCCATTAAAGCTTAGTGAGATCAACTTTACTGAAATCAGAGTGTGCATAAACTAAAAGAACTTTATTTTTATAGAAAATAATTTTAAAATATCCTTAAACTGAAGTAACTGAAATTGTGTCTAAAACGAATGAGCATTTTTTAAAATTAGAAACTCCGACTAAAACTGAATAGTCTTAAATAACACTACACCCACATGAGTAATGTGATCATGAATATAAAAAATGGCCCCAAATTAAAATTTTAAATTGCGACTGTGATCGTACTTACGGTAATGTTAGGTTTTATTGTGGTTGCGGACATTATAGATGATATTTTGGTCACTGCAAGTATCGCAGTTGTGACATCTCTTAATAACATACGCTATTGTGAACATAATCGTTGCAGGTATCGCGGTTTCAGATGGTGTCGCTGCCCATGGGCGAATGTAGCATATAAATTAGGATGCAATTGACTCCACTTAATTTGTTGGGGTATGAGGTTTTCAATGAGGTAATATAGATTTTTTCATAAGAAATATTAGATTTGACCCCACTTAATTTGTTGGGGGCATATGGTCAACAATGCTTATTATAGTCATATAGAAATCTTCAATATCTCATACTTCACTCGTGACCCCACTATAAAAAAATCTTGGCTCCGCCACTAGCACTATTATCATGTAACGGTCGTTGTTGCAGTTGCATGACATTATTTAAATCTCAGTCTCTAATAGCAAGTAACGAAAAAAATTAATTTTAAGAGTAGGTACAATAACAAGTATTGAAAATTTGGGCCCTTAATAATAAAAGTTAAAAAAATGAATTTTAAGAGTTTGCCCAAAATAACAAATATTAAAAAAATCGTGCCCCTAATAACAAGTATTAGAAAAAGTTAAATTTAAGAGTAGACCCCTAATAATAAATATTGGAAAAATGAACTTCTATTAACAAATATTGAAAAAAATAAACTTCTATTAACAAATATTGAAAAAATTAAGCCCTGATAACAAGTATTAAAAAATTAGGCGATTAAAAATACATATGATTCGAATAAAATTAAAAATGTGTAACTTCTTTGAGTGATGGGCCCTGGGCAGGTGCCCTTGTTGCCCCTGCCTAGGGCCGAGCCTGATCTAGGGTGACAGTTTCTTAATAAGCGCGCAATTATGAAGTTTGTACCAACATGCTCTATAGACACACAACCACTTTAAATTTTTTTTAACAACTAGGAACTTAATATTTATGTGCTTCAAATTTGAAGTGTTCATATTGTTTATAGAATAAATGAATACATATTTATTGTCACAAAATAACTAAAGTGGTCTTTCTATTCAATCTACAATTAGCAGCTCATGTGGCAATTCTTTTGCATCAATATTCTAATAGAATCAAAGTTTGTAAACCTGGTGATCTCTAACTTGCTAGAACTCCGATATGCAAGCATGTAATTTTTGTTCTCTAAAAATATCTTATAACCTTATTGATTGCTATCCAATGGTCCATACTAAATTTGTTTAAATACATGTCTAACATTCCAACAATGTACATAATATTCGAATGCATACATACTTGAACATAAATTAGATTCTTAATAGCTCATGCGTAAGAAATTATTTGTATTTTCTAAATTTTAAGGTTACTTTGAGGGCATTGAGTAAGACTAAATTTGTCTTCTTTAGCAATATGAGTATCACTTGGTTTACTCTCATTGAACTTGTAGTATATATAATTGTCAACCAAATTTATCTCAAAACTGAATGAGAATCAATATGAAATTCATAATTTCATTAATGAGAGTCCTACTTATGCTCATAGATGAATTTCTTTAATTGACATATCATTGTTTTTGTATCTTCAAACACAAATTTATGATTGTACCATATAATCCGTTTCTTCAAAGTCGCCATTGAAAAAATACAAGCTTAACATTCATTTTATGTAACTCAAGATTAAATAATCAACAAGCATCATGATTATCTTGAAAGAGTCTTTCAATGAAACTTGAGAGAAAATCTCTACAAAATCAATGTCTTCTTTTAGAGTATGTCCTTTACATGATGTGCCTTATACTTATCCACACTGTCATTTGCATCCCTCTTGATTTTAAATATCCATTTACATCAATTGGTTTGCACCTTCATGTAATGAGACAAGTTCCTAAAATTTATTGTATTGCATAAAATTATACTCTTCTTGAATGACATCAATCCACTTTTGAGAGTTAGAACTTTTATGACATGATGAAAAAAAATGACCGAGTCATTTTTTTATCATTCCATTCTTATCCTTATTTTCTTGAAGAAATATAATGTAATAATCTGAAATAGTATTTCTCATTTCTCCCGTGGACCTCTTTAACGACACCTATTTTTGAGGTTGTTGAGTTTGTTTCTCTAAAATAATTACCTTATCTTGAATAAGAGTTGCTCAACATTGTCTTGTTGAGGTACTTTATTCACTTCTTGATTAATGATAGGTGTCTGTTGAGTTGTAGGGTGCTCGATTCTTTCAACCGATCTTGCTCACCAAGTGGTGGAGAGGTGGAATTTTGGGTGGATGTGGTAAGGAAGCTAAAAAGATAATTGACACAATAATTTTAGAGTGGTTCAACCTTCTAACCAAGGTCTACATCCATTACCTTAGCTTCCCACTAAGGATTTCCAATCAATCCACTATTGATTCGTCCCCTTTTCTAGGCTTAGGAGGAAAACCTTATACACCGATCAAGCTTTCTACCCAAAGCCTTGATCAAACCCTCTTTACAAGAGATAAGAAAATCAAACACAAATCCCTCTAATAGGTGTTTGTTTGCACAATTAAAGCACTCACCCAAAACTTAAAACACTTGAGCAAATTTGACAAATTTGGCTCACTAGTGTTTGTCTATACAAGAATTGACAATTTAAGTACAAAGACAATATTTGATCATTTGTTGATTGAAAATTGAAGCATTAACCATATCTTGATGCTTGGAGGTCCCTTTTATACTCCTTGATGAGTTTATAGCCGTTACTAGCTGTTAGGGTTGAATTAGAGCCGTTGAGGACTTTATTTCCCACCATAAATGCAGTTCTGCTGCTACCCGTATCGAAACGCTCGAACCCGTTTCGATACGCTCTTTAAGTAGAAAGAGCCATTGCAGTCTGATGAGCATCCGTATCGAAACGCCATGGGCTGTATCGAAAGGCTCGTATCGAAACGCTCTGCATTTAAAAGTTAATTGGAAAATAACCGTTGGGGTTTATGACCGTTGTGGTCGATGCCACATAGGCGTATCAAAACGACATAGACCGTATCGAAACGCTGGGCAAAATCTCAACCAGGGGAGGCCCGTTTCGATACCAGTATCGAAACGTTTTTGCTACTGGAATACCCCGTATCGAAACGCCTAAGGGTTTTTCGATACACCTGGACGGTTTTGTTAAGTTTGGCTTTGAAAACATTGTAAAACCTTTAAAAACATCCCCTAAACATAGTTTCAAGTTATTTGGACTTTGGAAATAGTTTTGAATTCTTTTTAAATTAGTCCAAAACATTTTTCAATTATTATATCAAAACATTAGTTCTACATTGTCAAAACCTAAACATCATCAAAAGTGATAGTAGGAATTAAATTATAATCCAATTCCTCATCAATAGCAATGTATCTAACCTTATTTCTCTCTCCAAACTCAACATCCTAAAAATTTTATAAATCTCTCTTTAAAATAGCCCTAATTGTGGGATCATAAAACTTATAACCCATGGATCACTCAAAATAACCAAATTGTGGGATCATAAAACTTACAACCCATGGATCACTCAAAATAACCGAAGTAGTTTCTCGCTTTTGAAGTTTAATTTCTTCACATATGTCCTAACTTATACAAAAGAATCAACACTTTGTAACTTATTGTTGTTTCTTTTGAGTATAACCCTTAGCAACTTTATTTTAATTTTTTATTTCCTTTATTCTTAGAGACACTAACTAAATGAGCATTAACCAATTGTATACTTTTACACTTATAACGCTTCAACTTTTTTTCATCTTCAACACAATGAGAAATGAGCCCAGTTAGAGCCTACTTCTCCTTTTGACAGTTGTAACTATTTTTTTAAATTGGTTAAACTATATAGGAAGCAATATAAAAAAGCATAAGAATAAACAATTGTTAGAAAGTTTAATCTTATGTCCCTTAAATTTTCAAGCAATATTAAACATTTTCATAGTATACTCGCTCATATTTCCTTGACCCTTTTACTTCATAGACACAAAAGAAGGCATAAGTGATATCATTTTAACCTTAATGTTTTGGGTAAAACATTTCTTAATTTTGTCAAGGAAACCCTCAGTATAAAGTCTTTGTACAATAATATTAAGCTCTTATTGGTTCTTGTTGGATAAGTGTAGTGGTAAGATCTAGAGGTTGATGTTGGATTGAATAGTTCGTCAGTTATGTAAGTTCTTATAGGTTATGTTCTTACCGTAGGTGGTAAGTGGGGATTGAGAGTAACAATCCTCGTAGACTTGTTAGATTTACTCTCTCCCTAGTTGGTAGATGTTACCCTTGGTGTAGGTTGGTCGTGTGGGTTTGATGTATGCCTTGGTTTTTGAATGAGAGTCTCAAAGTTTTGGGGTTCGAGATGAACTAAGTTGTTGGTAATGGAAGCAATGAACCATTGCATCTCTAGCATGAAGGTTGTGTTCTTGTGATGTTTGTTCAAAGAGGGTCTTGTAGGTTGCAAGACATTCTTATCCCATGTTAGATACGAGGGTTGAGAGTCTAAAGCTTTAGAGTTGCATATGGTTAAGAGGATGTTGGAGTTCTCTTCGAGGGATGAGCATGCTTACCTCTTGATCATGGATTAGAACCCACGATAGAGGTAATGTCGAGTTCGGTATTAGTGTCCATCACCTTGTGGCGTGGCACCGACTGAACTTTTAGAGTGAGGATTCATTTGCAAAAGTGAGTGAATACGGGTGTCGTCGCCAAGTGGTTCACCTTGGGACGTGCCTATGTTGGTATGACGAAGAGTGGTGGCATTGGATGTTGTGAGTCAACATGTAATGTTCAAGGTCCGTTAACTGTTTCTCGAGGTTGATGATCTTGTAAGTGGTTGAAGAGTTCTGAGGTCTCCGTATGATCGTTCAAATTTTGAGTGTCGTAAGTTGAAAGGTAAGGAGAAGTGTGATAAATATTTTGTTTGAGGTGATGTTTAGACTCTAAGGACAAGTCGTGAAGTGGTTTGGACTCACGAGTGCGCCGATGTAACCTTGGGTTTGATGAATTGACTATTTGCACTACTAAATCTTTAGACGGTTTGTTTGCAGAGATGGTAAAAACAATGTGAAGATTATCAGAGCAACACATAGAATGTGTGGTTGATTGGTTATGGTTATGTGGAACCGAGATCCTTGTGTTGCAACAGACCTTGTAGAAGAACCATTTGGAAATCCTTAGGGACTTTTTAGAGTTTTAGTACAACTATTCATTGGAATTAAGTGGTTGGGTTGGAAGAGAATGCTCAGACTTTTAAGGATAGTTGGGTGAGTTTTGATCCCTAGTAAGAGTTCATAAGCGACATCGGTTTTTGGATGGGAACAAGTGGCTCAAGTAGTGATATCGTATGTTCAATAGTTATCCTTTGTTCGAGTTGGGGGTGAGTTTTAGTAAAGTGAAGTGCTAAGTTCTGTCTTGGTCGGCCAAGTCAAGAAGAAGGGTTGTTAAGTCAAGATATATTGATGGTAGAGTTTGAATGACAAAGTTTTGCATGTTCTTTAAACGTTTGGCCATGGTGTTGATAATATACTAAGAAATGTTCTTAGTTGTATATCTTCGAAAAGGTGTCATGTTCCGAGTCCAGACAATCTTTGAGTTCAAGGGTGTTAGAGCACGAAAAATGAAAGAAAGGATAGTTAACTATTGACTCGCGTGAGTGTTGGCAAAAGGGGAAGAAAACGTATTGGAAGTGTAATAAAAAAAGTGCCAAGGCTTGAGTCTTTTGCGTGCGAGTATACATGGTCGACAAGTAATACAACAGTAAGCGGAGTATCGATCCCACATAGATTGACTTATGTAACAATGGAGTCGCCATCGGTCCCTTTTATTATATTAGGTAGACCAGAAACCTAAAAACCAACCAGATCGAGGTTTCGGGGGCATGGTTACGTGTGGGGAAGGATTAGCACCCCCATCACGCCCGAAGATCGACACTTACTTGATCACTAATATTTTTCTTGATAACCCGAATGGATGCGTGCAAAGATTAATATAAAATTCCACAAAGTTCTAAAATTGGCTCGAATTCGCTCACGGGTGAGAAAACCTGAATAATCTAAACACAAAGGGATTAAGGCATTAATCCTTGAAATCCAAAAATATAGTCTTGCATAGGAGTTTGAACCGTTCCCGCAACTGCTAAGGGAAGACCGAATTAACCCTAATTGAGAAAATATTTCGTTTTTCATGATGCAAGAAAATCTCCCTTTTAAAAAAAAAATGAGATTTTATACTCTTTTTAGTTTTTATGGGTGGTTTAATTTTTAAAGTTAACTATTATTTTTTAGAAGTATGTGTTTAAAGAAACGACCTCATTTAATTATTTACATTTAAAGAAAATATATTTACTTTTCTAAAAATTACCTAAAGGAGTTTTATTACAATTAAGAAGAAATAATTATTTACATTTTTAAATAAATTAACAAGTTAATTTTTATTTACCATTATTCACAATTAAGGGAAATAAATTATTTACCTTTCTAAAAGATTTCCTAAAGGATTTTATTTAATTACTTACAATTAAGGGAAGATATATTTATTTTTCTAAAAATTATTTAAGAAATGTTATTTAAATTATTTACAATTAAAGGAAATACATTTTTTACTTTTCTAAATAATTTACCAAGTTAACTATTAAAAGATAAATTATTTAAGGAATCTAAATCTAGGACATTAAGTTAAATTATATTGCTAGTGAACTAACATACAAGGAAAAAAAATAATTAAGCATCTAAAACTTATTACAAGGGAAACTAGCCTAAGAGAATATCTTTTAGTCAATTTACTTAAAAGTTTTCTTTTTGTCATTTTTAATGGAAATTATTATATTATTATATAAGTATGAGTTAAATTTAATTAGGTGACATAATTACCTATTAAATTAAATAACACAAAAAAGGAATTAAATAGCATAAGGATTAAATTGAAGCAAATAAAAATAAATGATTGAAATTAAAATAAAAAAGCTATAGTGAAGAAATGCATACAATGGAAGGCTGTAGTGTAATTTCGCCAGAGCTGGGACACGGGTTGAGCTGTGGACCGCCTTACACCATCACATCTTTCGCCGTGCGTGGATGCTGGACGCTGCTCGCTGACAACGGGCACCTATCGCTTCTTTTCCCGGTTCCGGTGGTGGCGACGGCACCACCTCTCGGTGATGGAAACTCCTCCTCACGCTTGTTTTGGTGAAAACACGTACCCTTTTTCTTTCAACTCCAATCGAAATAGAATATAAAAGGAACAAAATTTGGTATAGAAAATACCTCAATAATCGACTATAGCTTTTATTTTTCTTCAATATGATGTGTTACAAAGAATGAATCTTGTATCCCTATGTGTGTTTTTCCCTCTCTTTCTCCGTGTCTAATTACAATGAAATGAAGCATATAAATAGGCTTTAAGAAACCCTTAAAACCTAATAATCCTAAAACCCTAAAAGCATATTTCCTTTTTATGCTCAACATTCTTGGAAAGGGAATAATGACATTACTTGGGCATCAAACTCTTTCCTTACATTCAATAAAATCCAAAATGAGTGAAAGTAAATAAGGAAATGTCTAAGATTGGTATTAATTACGAATAATCAATAAATTAATTTAAAATTCTTGATAAAATCCAATTCCCGTATTGAACCCGTACATAGTTTTCTGCACACGCTATCTTAAAAAAACTGACATTTCTTGAGTTCCTGATGTCCAATTTAGATGTTTCAAGATGCGTTGCAAAGGTGACTGAAAGACGGCCAATATGTAAGAAGACACCCTAGCCTGAAAACGCATGGATCCTATAGAAACTCTGGCCTAAAAATGTATGGATCCTATCGAAAATTTGGCATAAGTCCGCGGTGAGGAATCCTTGCATATATCTTGACTTTCCATACTTGTCGAGTAGGATCTCTTGTAATCTTCCTATATCTGACATGGTTAGGATTTTGTATGCCCTACAAGATAAAAGCTAATATACATTAATAAAAATGAGATAATAAAAAATGAGTCAATTGAGCCTTTATTCATAGACTCCTCTATTTATTTTTAAAATATACTCTTTTATGAACTCTAATATATATAAAAACATAAAATTTAAAGGGCCAGATAAAGTTAGGTGACTACAGCTACCCCTCTTTGCTCATTCGGGGGAAATGAGAACAGGGAAAAGAACAATATGCACTGATTTTATCTGGCTGAATTGATTAAATGATATGCTCTTCCAAAGCGACAACGAACAAATCAGATAACATTTATTCAAATGCCCCATTCTCCTGAAGCAACGTTGAATGAACCAAATGATATTTCTTTCGACCATGATACAACTTGTTTCCCCGGAGAGGCGTAAATTGTAACACCCCGACTTTCCCCTAAAATTAAAAGAAACCCTAATTTGTTAAATCCCTAGATTGAAACCCTAGTAATTTGAGGATTTTGATTTTGAAACCTAATTTGATTTAGGGATTAAATTGGAGAAAATCGAAAGTTAAGTGACCTAATTGTTAGAACTAGAACTTTGGGGACCTTTTTGTTAAGCGGGTAAAAGTTGAAACCCTTGCTTCGTGAATTACCCATTCTTTAGGGTAAAAAGCGTAGTTGGCTTTTCATATTCCAATTTCCCTTGTTTCAGCCGCACCATCAACACTCCTTCTCTCTCGTTTTCCAGTCGATAAATCAACCCCATTCGCTTTTTTCTATAAAGCTCTGATCAAGGGCCTGCCCCCGTCCGTTCGTCAATCGGTGGCCACCATCCGTCTCTTCTTCCCCGTTCGAACCAAACCCACTCTCTCTTTACTCCTTCACCGATGTTCTTCGCCGAAAAAAGAGGCCGAGTCCGTTCGAACCCTTCTTCGTGCCGCCGTTCTTGTTGTTTTTCTCGTCGTTTCGATGTTTAGGGTAAGGAGTTTCATGAATTTGGGGGTTTACCCATGTATGTGTGTGTTTTGGTTGCGAAATTGGCTGAAAATAGCGTGTTTCGGGTTGCTATATGTAAAACCTATGTTTGATTTTGATATAATTAGATCTTTAAGGATCAATTTGAAAAACTTAAAATTGTTTTTGTAAGTCCCTTAATAAGTTTTAAATCACCAACTCTTTAAAACTGATTTGAAAAACTCAAACTCAAAATATTTTCTAAGTGTTCCAAGGCCAAACTATTGGAAAACGTTCAGGTGTATCGATATACTCCCAAGCGTATCGATACCTTTTTACCAAAGTTGGCTACTGGAGGAACACGTATCGATACGACAAACCCTCGTATCGATACGCCCCTGTGTTAAAGTCTAAAGAGTTTGAATGGCGTACCGATACGGAAAACCCTCGTATCGATACGGCCTTAATAATTTTTAAATATAAGTCGATTTAAATTTTGTGACCGTTGGTGTCAGTTGGTTGGTAACCAAATTTTAAATGGTCGTTGACCCGTATCGATACGCCTAACCCTCGTACCGATACGGTAATTGACTGTGAGCTAAGTTGAGAAAAAGGTATCGATACGGTAAACCCCCGTTTCGATACACCATACCGATACACTTACGCACATATCGATACCCCTTATTTATTGCACACAACGGCTCTTTCTTTTCTGAGACAGGTATCGATACACCTCACCGCGTACCGATACGAATAGCTGCAGAAGTGCATTTATGGTGGTAAGAGAGGGTTCCAACGGCTCCATTTATGTTCCCAACCACCCAAACGACTAGAAATCAATGAGAAGGTATAAAAGAGACATCCAAAAGCTCCAGCAATAACTATTGATCATCAAGAAAACATCTATACATCAAATCCAAGCAATTGTGCAAAAATCCCATATTGTCTAGAAACCCCAATTGTAATTTTCATTCTTATCTTGTTCAATTGGGTTGAGTGCTTGTAATTGGGCTACAATTTGTATTGTGAGATACTCCATTAGCCAACAAATTCTTTGTTACCTTATTGTGAGGATTGGGTTAAATTTTGGGTAGAAAATTTAACCGAAATTGTAAGGGTTGCCTCCTTAGCCTAGAAAAGGGGAAGAGTAATTAGTGGAATTGTTGCAAATCCTTAGTGAAGCTAAGGTAGTGGATGTAGAGTTCATTTGGAACTTGAACCACTCTATAATCCCTTGTCAATCTTTTTAATTTGCAATTTCCACCACACAAACTTTAAATTTCCTATTCACCCCCTCTTGGTTCATATCGATCTTTCGATCCACTCAACAATTGGTATCAGAGCCTACCTCTTTGAGGATTAACAACCACAAGAGGAGTTCCTTGGAAGAGTGTGATCATCATATATCAAGAGATGGCTTCAACCTCCGGTTCGGGCATGTATGAGTCTCAATCCACTACAAAGCCTCCCTTCTTTAATGGTGATAACTATTCTTTTTGGAAGAATAGAATGCGTCTCTTCATCAAGTCAAATGACTACCTAGTGTGGGATGTCATTGAAGATTGCCCGTATATTCCATTAAAGCAAGATGGTGAAGGCAAGATGGTCTTGAAGAAAAAGATGGAGATGAGTGAAGACGAAAGGAAAAAGATTCAAGTCAATGATAAAGCTCTCCACATGCTCTTTTGTTCTTTCGGTCCGGATATCTATTCTAAGGTCTCATCCATTGAGAGTGCCAAAGAAGTATGGGACACTCTTGAGACTAATTATGAGGGCACCAACGATGTTAAAGAAACTAAGATTGGAATTCTCAATCTTAGTTATGAAAATTTCAAGATGGAGCCCGATGAGACGCTGTCTAAGATGTTTGATCGTTTCTCCACTATTGTCAATGGGCTAAAGGGTTTTGGAGAAATCATACCGGAAGACAAGCTTGTCCGAAGCTACTCTATTCACTTCCCGAGTCTTGGGATGGGAAGAGATCCGCTATCATTGAAGCTAAGAATTTGAAAACTTTAAAGCTTGATGAGCTTGTGGGTTCTCTCCTTACTCATGAGATCATGAAGCAAGGAAGGGAAGAAGAGAAGAAGAAAGAAGAGAAAAGGGTAGAGAAGCTTGAGGTTGAGAAGAAGAAGAAGATGGGAATTGCTCTTAAAGCTTCACAATATGAAGAGAGCTCTTCTAGTGAGGAGGATGAACTAGAAGAATTGGCTATGATAGCCAAACGATTCTCACGTTTTATGAGGTCCAACCGGGGAAGAAAAATCCAAAGAAAGATGGACTTCAAAAGCAAGAACAAAGAAGAAGGAATGGATCCTATCATTTGCTTTGAGTGCAAACAACCCGGCCACATACGTTTGGAGTGCCCTCAACTCAAGAAGAAGGGCTTTGAGAAGAAGAAGAAGCTCAAAGCCAAGCTTGCTACTTGGAGTGATGAGGAGTCATCGGAGGATGACGAACAAGAAGTGGCTAACCTTTGCCTCATGGCACTTGAGGAAGATTCCTCCATTGTAACCTCTAACTCATCTACTTTAGATTTTACATATGAAGAATTGAATGATGCATATGATGAGTTACAAGAGGTCTATGATGAATTAGTTGAGAAATATAAAGAGTCGGTCATTAGGAACAAAAAGATTATTTTGGAACTAAATGAGAAAAATGACTCACTCACTCAAAGGTAATTCAAAATTTGAGAAAAAGATATTAAGATTAAAAGATGAACTAAAATTCTTTCAAGATGAAAATGTTGATCTTAATAATCTTTTGTCTCAATATAATAGTGAACACCAAAAGGTGTTGGTTGAGCTAAATGAGTTAAAAAAGTCTTTGAAAAATGTTGGTAGTGTCAAGCATGAAATAGGTGAATCCTCAAGAACACACCAACCTAAGAAAAAGACTAACTACTACAAACAAGGTAGCTATCCTAGACATAGTAGATCTAAAAGAATTAGAAGTGTATGGGTTCCTAAGGAACTTGTAAAATCTAATAATATTATTGCTATGTCATCTTGGATTCCTAAGGGAACCAAGGTTTTGGGAGCTAACACTCATGGACCCAAAATGATTTGGGTACCAAAAACAAAAGCTTAATATCTTTGTTTGTAGGGGGAGCATTGCTACAAGGCCAAAGCACAAAGTCAAAACTCATGATACCTTGATAGTGGATGCTCAAGGCATATGACCGGAGACAAGAGTAGATTCATGGATCTAAAGCCAAAAAGTGGAGGAGTAGTGACATTTGGTGACAACTCCAAAGGCCACATTAAAGGTATTGGTTCCATAGGTAATCACTCTACTATTCTCATTGAAAATGTCTTATATGTCGATGGTCTTAAACACAATTTATTGAGCATAAGTCAATTGTGTGATAAAGGATTTAATGTTTTATTTGATAAAAATGGATGCAAAATTGTAGACATTAAATCTAATAATATTATGCTCATAGTTCATCACATAGGAAACATATACATGGTGAATCTAGATGACATTCATACATCTCATGCATGCTTAGTTGCACAAAATGAAAATGATGCATGGTTGTGGCATAGGAAACTAGGACATGCTAGCATAAGTGTTTTAGAAAAACTAGTCTCCCTTAATCTAGTTAGAGGTTTACCCAAGATAAAATTTTCAAATGATAAAATTTGTGATGCATGCTCAAAGGGTAAACAACATAGATCTTCCTTTAAATCCATTAATGATGTTTCTACTAGTAGATGCTTACAACTTATCCATATGGATTTATTTGGGCCAATTAGGACTATGAGCTTGGGTGGTAAGTCTTATGCTTTTGTACTTGTTGATGATTTTTCTAGATTTACTTGAGTTTTATTTTTAAGTACTAAAGATGAGGCTTTGGAAAAATTCATCACATTTTCAAAACTAACCCAAAATGATCTTGAACTTAAAATTTCACATATTAGAAGTGATCATGGAACCGAGTTTCAAAATTTAGGGTTTGAAGATTTTTTAAATGAAAATGGTATTAGCCATACTTTTTTGGCTCCTCGAACTCCTCAACAAAATGAGGTAGTTGAGAGGAAAAATAGAACTTTGCAAGAAATGGCTAGAACTATGCTTTGTGAAAACAATTTACCTAAATATTTTTGGGTGGAAGCCACAAACACCGCTTGCTATATTGTAAATCGAGTAATGATTAGGCCAATTTTAAAGAAAACACCTTATAAGATTTTAAAATCTAAAAAGCCTAACATTATCTATTTTCACCCTTTTGGTTGCAAGTGTTTTGTTTTAAATAATAGAAAAGATAACTTAGGTAAATTTGATGCAAAAAGTGATGAAGCTATTTTTATAGGTTAATCTTTAACCTCTAAAGCCTATCGAGTATTTAACAAAAGAACTCTAGTAGTAGAAGAATCTATTCATGTTGTATTCGATGATAACCTCCTTCCTAGGAAGGATTCTTGTGATGATGATGATGTAGGAATCATAAATGCCTTTGATGGAGGACAAACTTCAAAGGAGGATGAGATTCCAACAAAAGAAGAGGACACACAAGATCCACCTCTTGAAGCCTTGAAGGACTTGGCTCTTGAGGAAAAGGAAGTGAGCTACCCAAGGGAGTTGAACTATGTCAAAGATGGTGAAATCATGGGTGATCCATCCAAGGGGGTAACCACTCGATCTTCTCTTAGATTAATGAATCATGTTGCATTTATCTCATGCATAGAGCCTAAGAATATTAAAGAAGCATTGAAAGATGACTTTTGGATTATGGCTATGCAAGAAGAGTTAAATCAATTTGAGAGAAGTAACGTTTGGACATTAGTTGATAGGCCTAGTAATCAATCTACGATAGGAACTAAATGAGTCTTTAGGAACAAGCTAGATGAGAGTGGTAACATTGTAAGAAATAAAGCTAGACTAGTAGCACAAGGTTACACTCAAGAAGAGGGAATAGATTTTGATGAAACCTATGCACCCGTAGCTAGAATGGAAGCCATTAGGTTGTTGCTTGCATATGCATGTTATCATAATTTCAAGCCTTTTCAAATGGATGTTAAAAGCGCATTTTTAAATGGTTTTATAAATGAAGAAGTGTATGTGGAACAACCACCGGGTTTTGAAGACTCAAAATTTCCAAATCATGTTTTCAAACTTACCAAAGCTCTTTATGGTTTAAAACAAGCTCCTAGAGCTTGGTATGAAAGACTTTCAAACTTTTTAATTGAAAAAGGATTTGAAAAAGGTAAGGTAGACACTACACTTTTTATAAAAATGTATAAAAATGACATCTTAGTAGTTCAAATTTATGTTGATGATATTATTTTTGGTTCTACTAATGAATGTCATTGTCAAGAGTTTGCTAAGTTAATGCAAGATGAATTTGAGATGAACATGATGGGGGAGCTCTCATTCTTTTTGGGACTCCAAATCAAGCAAAAGAAGGATGGCACCTTCATCAACCAAGCAAAATACATAAAGGATATGCTCAAGAAGTTTGGCTTGGAGAATGCAAAGCCTCAAGCCACACCTATGAGCTCATCTACAAAGCTTGACAAAGATGAAGGAGGTAAGTGTGTTGACTCTAAGCTTTATCGTTCTATGATTGGATCATTGCTTTACCTTACCGCAAGTAGACCGGATATCTTGTTTAGTGTTTGCTTGTGTGCTAGGTTTCAAGCTAGTCCTAGAGAGTCTCACCTTATAGCCGTTACAAGAATCTTTAGGTACCTTAGAGATACTCCTTGCTTAGGTCTTTGGTACCCTAGAGACTCTACCTTCAACCTTCATGCTTACTCGGATGCGGATTATGGGGGTTGCAAAATCGATAGGAAAAGTACTTCGGGAACTTGTCAATTCCTAGGTAGTATGCTCATATCTTGGTTCTCTAAGAAACAAAATAGTGTAGCCTTATCTACCACCGAAGCCGAGTACATATCCTTAGGGAGTTGTTGTGCTCAAGTCCTTTGGATGAAGCAACAACTCTTAGATTATGGAATTAAAGTTGAAACCATACCCCTAAAATGTGACAACACTAGTACAATATGTCTAACAAAAAATCCCATCCAACACTCTAGAACCAAACACATAGAGATAAGGCATCATTTCATTAGAGATCATGTCCTTAAAGAAGATGTGGTTATAGAGTATGTAGACACCTTAAATCAATTAGCGAACATATTTACAAAACCTTTAGACAAAGAGCGTTTTTGGTCCCTTAGGAGAGAGTTAGGTCTAGCTAGCCTATCTTGACCTTTTAGGACCTCTTTTGTGCTTAAATTTGCTTGATCTCGTGAAATGCCATGTTTATGTGTTTAGACTCCTAATTTCATCCATGCCTATAGTTAGGGGGAGTATGCTTCTATTAAAATATGCTTAGAACTGCTCATTCATCATTTGCATACTTTTAGGAGATGTTAAATTCGAGCCTATGGTTGTTCTTAGAACCAAATATGCATTTCTGGGCATAAGGTATCGATACAGATCTACGCGTATCGATACGTGTTCTTCATTTTGTTTCCCAGAATTTATTTCGCTTACACGGGTATCGATACGATTAAACTCGTATCGATATGGTTCGTTTCGATACGGACCTCATCCGTTTCGATACGACTCTCCAACGAGCATTTTTGCGGAAATGACGATTTTACCCCCGTATCGATACACCCTCAGGCGTATCGATACTCGATTGCGCAGACAACTTTAAATTTGGCTTTTAATGTGTTCAACTTTTACCAAAATTAAAACTCTTCAAAACGTAAAAACCCTAGCCGTTTTTGCCTATAAAAAGGCTTTTCCTCCTTCATATTTTTCACACCTCAACTCAAATCTAAAAGAGTTTTTCAATCAAGCAAAGCTTTGAGCTCTCTCATCACAATTGTGCTAGAATTTTCTTCAATCTCTCAAGTTTCTATCAAGGTAATCTTTTCTTTATTTTTCTTTTTCAATTTTTTTGTTTTGTTATTTTGTTTCATTTTTTAAAACTTTTGTTCTTCAAAATTTTTCTTCAAATTTTACTAATTTTTTTTTTACCTTGGTTTCTACTCAAAATTGAAGAAATCCTTTTGCATAATTTCTCTTTTAGATCATGGCACCAAAGGAACCATCGAGGAAGCGTACAAGGGTTTCTCAAACCGGTGAATCATCCACCCTTGGAGCGATTGCTCGTCCGAACTACTCAACCATCTATGAGCAATCCTTTGAAGGTCCCACGGGTCTAACTTATTTTTGTCAATTTGAGAATTATAAGATTCGTGCAGAAAGGGTAATATCCGTTCCTTTTCTCGACTCTGAGCGTTTTGAGTTTGAATATCTTCCTTTGTTTCGTCGTTGGAACTTCATGGATTTCATATCTATTCCCGGTTTTTATTATCGCCTTTTGGTTTTGATTTTCTACACTAATGCCAAATGTATTACTCGTAATGGGGAAGTTGTTGCCATTAGCTCTTATCTCATGGGAAAGAAAATCATCCTTGATGTCAAATCCATTTGTGAAGTTTTTAAATTAGAGGATGAAGGCATTGATGATGAGCATGCTTTGGGGCATGTTCTTAGTGGATCCGTCACCGCCCTAAATGCTCAAGACCAAATCTTACATTTGATGGTGTCTTGGTGGTTTCGTCCCTCCGGAGGAAAATATTCCACCATCCGTCAAGTGGATGATTTTTGGATCCGGTACTTCCGTGAGCAAAAGCACCCAAATCTTGCTCGACTCATGTTCGCGGAGATCGTCTACCTTGTGCAAAATAGTCACACAACTCTCGTCACCTCCTTTACATATGGTACGACCTTAAGTTATTTCTTTGTTAAAAAGGATATTGATTGCTCTTTTGACTACCCAACTCCCCTCACTGATCCCATTGATGAGCGATCTCTTGCTCGGGTAAAGTTCCAATATTTTAATGGTGAATGTGTACGTCTTGCCGAGCTACCACCCGAGGCCGCCGCCGTATTTGAAGAAAATCAAGCTCCTCAAGCTCCTCAAGTCCCACAACCCTCCATGGATGCTCTCATGACTTATCTCAATGAGCAATTTACCGGGTTGCGCACGGACATGAACACTCGTCTTACTTCCCTTAAAACAACTTTTGATACAAGGATGACAGGTATGGAGAATCGCCTCACATCCCTTGAAAGCGGTCACCATTATTTGAATATTTCTATCTCCGCTTTCCATGATGAGTGGCGAAATAGCATGAGGGACAATGCTCCAATGGGGATTGATGATGAAGATGATGAAGACGACGAAGACGGTGCCTAGACGTTTCTTCTTGCATCTCATGCATATCATTTATGATTTTCTTTTTATGCACCTTTGATTTATGTTCTTAGGATTAAGTTTGCTTTATGTTTAAACCTATGCTTTGATTTTCTGTTTTTGTTTGGATTTTAAGTTTGATGCTATGATCAATAATAAATGTTGCTTATTTATACCTTTGCCTATGTTTATGCACTTAATTGTCTCAATATTTTTGATCTAACAAAAAGGGGGAGAGAAACTAGCTCAACACTTCAAATATTTTGATTTTAACTCAAAGGTTACCAAGCTTATATTAAGGGGGAGTTAACTTTTTAAAGATTTTTCAAAATGTCAAAAATTTTAAGTTTTAGTTTTATTATATCAAAAAGGGGGAGATTGTAAAACCTATGTTTGATTTTGATATAATTAGATCTTTAAGGATCAATTTGAAAAACTTAAAATTGTTTTTGTAAGTCCCTTAATAAGTTCTAAATCACCAACTCTTTAAAACTGATTTGAAAAACTCAAACTCAAAATATTTTCTAAGTGTTCCAAGGCCAAACTATTGAAAAACGTTCAGGTGTATCGATACACTCCCAAGCGTATCGATACCTTTTTTACCAAAGTTGGCTACTGGAGGAACACGTATCGATACGGCAAACCCTCGTATCGATACGCCCCTGTGTTAAAGTCTAAAGAGTTTGAATGGCGTACCGATACAGCAAACCCTCGTATCGATACGGCCTTAATAATTTTTAAATATAAGTCGGTTTGAATTTTGTGACCGTTGGTGTCAGTTGGTTGGTAACCAAATTTTAAATGGTCGTTGACCCGTATCGATACGCCTAACCCTCGTACCGATACGGTAATCGACAGTCAGCTAAGTTGAGAAAAAGGTATCGATACGGTAAACCCCCCTTTCGATACCTCATACCGATACGCTTACGCGCGTATCGATACCCCTTATTTATTGCACACAACGTCTCATTCTTTTCTGAGACAGGTATCGATACACCTCACCGCGTACCGATACGCATAGCTGCAGAAGTGCATTTATGGTGGTAAGAGAGGGTTCCAACAGCTCCATTTATGTTCCCAACCACCCAAACGGCTAGAAATCAATGAGAAGGTATAAAAGAGACATCCAAAAGCTCCAGCAACAACTATTGATCATCAAGAAAACATCTATACATCAAATCCAAGCAATTGTGCAAAAATCCCATATTGTCTAGAAACCCCAATTGTAATTTTCATTCTTATCTTGTTCAATTGGGTTGAGTGCTTGTAATTGGGCTACAATTTGTATTGTGAGATACTCCATTAGCCAACAAATTCTTTGTTACCTTGTTGTGAGGATTGGGTTAAATTTTGGGTAGAAAATCTAACCGAAATTGTAAGGAATGCCTCCTTAGCCTAGAAAAGGGGAAGAGAAATTAGTGGAATTGTTGCAAATCCTTAGTGAAGCTAAGGTAGTGGATGTAGAGTTCATTTGGAACTTGAACCACTCTATAATCCCTTGTCAATCTTTTTAATTTGCAATTTCCACCACACAAACTTTAAATTTCCAATTCACCCCCTCTTGGTTCATATCGATCTTTCGATCCACTCAACACTATAGACGGAATCCAATTAGAGATTTTTGACCTAATTTGATTTGATTGAGAAAGGGGGGAATTAGTGCGAACCGGATCGAACCGATACATGTGGTTAAATCGGGCCGGTCCAGCGAGCCAGACTGAACCGAACCGAACCTTGTTGACAGAACCTGGTGACATCAGGATGACATCGTTTGCTGATGCATGCGATGATGTAAGCTGCTGATGTCGGCGTTGACCTTGCTAATATCAGCGTTGACCTGACCGGATGATGTCAGTAATTGACCGCTGACCGTCACCGTTGACTTTAGCTGTTGACTTTTTTCCTGGTCAAAGTCAACTGTATGTATTTCGACGCCCTAATTTCAGATTCGTAGCCAATTTTTACAAATTCGATCTCGAATAGCTGTTTTTGGGCATTTTTAATTAATTTACGCTTAGTTGAGAAATTGTGTAAATTGGTTTCTGAATCATATTTCTTTTGCGGTTAGGTGACTGTTGAGTGTGTAAAAGTTCTATTATTTACACCCTTTTTAACCCATATTTCTGCTGCATTCAAGCATCATTGCATTGCATTTAGGTTAGTTTACAACAAAACATCACAAATGGATTAAAGGCATAGATTCTACTAAAAGATGGCTAATTTTGCAGGTTGCTGCCATCGTAGACGGAGAAGGCGGGCGTAGGGCAGATAAGTAGGAAAGCTGAACTGGACAAGCAGACAAAGAGGACGATGCTGCCATAGATCTACCGTGACAGCAGAGGACGACAGCAAGTTAGCGGAGGAAAAGCAAAGTGGACCTCGATAGATAGAGAAAATTATGCTCGTATGTCGTGCGAAAACCATATATTTTTCCAAGCCCCGGATCAAAAGTTATGACAAGCCAAAGCTCAAGGAGAGGAAATCCCATGAAACAAGGAGGGCGGCTGAAAAGTAGGATACTTAGAGATTAAGTCTTTATTAGAATCTTACTTTTAATTAAAGTTGTAATCCTTGTTAACTTAGAAGACTTGAGCCCAAAGCTTATATAAGGGCATAGATTTTAACCTATGAGGTATCAAACCCCATAACCGACAACTAAACCCCTCCGCCGTTTACCCACCGTCGACATGTTCTAAATTCCCCCTAGGGCCACGGGTTGTTTTGTAAAGTAGTTGCAAGGGTTGTTTTATTTTAGGATTTTCCAAGTTCAATAAAATAAACTTCAAGTTCTCTTATTTTGGTTATTAACATCTTGCAAGAGCATCGAGAGAGCATTATGAGGTTATCCATTTACTTAGCATCGGGAGAGTTAAGTATACAAAAGAAATAAGAGCAAGTTCTCTAGTTTATAGTTGAACTATCTTGTGCCTAGGGATAGGGCAAGGTTAAGTGGCTAAAGAAGAATTCATACACATCGGTGTTCATCCTTCGATTCACGCCGGGAGGTATCATCAAGACGTGATCATCGACAGACTTGGACCTAGGGATAGGCCAAGGCAGATCTGGGATTCTTGCCAAACTTGAAGTACGGAGTTGGTGTGTTTGCTGCCGCGACAGCCAATAGACAGCCGCCGCGACAGGTGCTACCGCGACGGGCACGGCGACAGAACTGGAGTTCCTAAGCATTACAATACCTGCACTACTGAGCAATTCAATACCAGCCCATTCTCTCTATCTTGATATTCCAACTCTTTTATTTACGTTTTTCCTTATTATTTTCGTGACAATTCTCTTAAATATTTTCTTTACTTCGTGCAGTGAATCAAGGTGAAGCTATTAGCCCAATCCCTGTGGAGACGATATCCGATACTTCGTATCACTTACTACTTGCGTCGTGTACACTTGCACTACAATTGCAATAAACTATTTTATACGCAACAAGTTTTTGGCGCCGTTGCCGGGGATTGACAACATAACTACACCCTTCTTTTATTGCACTTTTCGTTTTAATTTTTGTGTTTGTTTTTGTTTTTGTTTTTCTATTTTCGTTAGTACTTTCAACTCTTGCTTTTCACAAGGTTTTCTTGTTTATGTGCAGATCTAAAAGAGGTGAAGATCCTGAGTATAAATTAGATCCGGAAATCGAACGTTCCTTCAATCTCAAGAAACAACTTCGCCACCTTTTAGACAGGAACGAATACCTTGAGGAACAGCTAGAGAAGATGGCCCGTAATCAGCCCGCTGGTGGAGGTGTTCCGCCTATCGGCGAGCCGCCTGTGGCAGATGGACGACGGTCATGTCGAGACTACATGCTGAACTATCATGTAGAACTGGAGACCACGCTGCCGGATATTGAAGTTGATAACTTTGAGCTTAAACCTGTCATGTTTAGTATGATCAACAATGCCGGGCAGTTTAGTGGTGCTGTGACAGAGGATGCTAGGGAGCATCTCAAAACGTTCCAGGAAATCTGTGGTTCGTTTAGACTGCTAGGAGTTAGTCCGGAGATACTGAGGCTTCGGTTATTTCCCCATTCATTGAGGGACAGAGCTAAAACTTGGTGGAATAAACTTACACCGGGTTCAATCGTAACTTGGGCAGATTTATCTCGTGAATTCTTATCTCGTTTTAATCCTTTGCATTTATTTGAGCGATTACGTAATGAAATTGCTACTTTTCAACAGGAAGACGACGAGCCAATGCACGAAGCCTGGGACAGATTTACTACTCTTCTTCGAAACTGCCCAATGCATGGATTCCCCATCTGGAATCAGGTAACTAAGTTCTATAATGCTGCTAACTTACAAACTCGCATTCGAATTGATTCTGCAGCAAATGGACTATTATTGGATAAAGATCCAAACGAGGCATTGGAAGTTTTGAAAAATCTGGCCAAGAATGAGGAGCAGTTTCCGACTGCAAGAAGAGGGGGTAAACGGGTACTTGCTATCAAGGATTATGAGGCCGACAACACTATGAAATCACAGGTAGCATTCCTTACTAAAGCAATGAAAAGGTTATTGAATGATGATGAATTACAAGGATTTGCCGTCGAGGAAGTTTGTACCATCTGTGAGGGAAATCATAGTCGAGATGAGTGCCCAATACAAATAGAAGAGGGAAAATATGTTGGAAATTACAAGCCGAACTACAATTCCAACAATTATAATCCTAATTGGAGGAAGGATCCCAAATTTTCCTGGAGTAATCCTAACAATGCCCTGAATCTGCAAGCACATAATCAGAATCAGGGAGGACCTAGATTGCTGACGCGACAACAACTGCCGCCGCACCTGCCGCCGCAGCAGCAACATCAGCCACCACTTGCCACGAGCAGTATATTGGAACAGACTCTGGCCACCTTTATGTCTCAGACCGGTACGTATATGGAGAATATGAATCAGTTTGTCAAGAAGACAAAAACCTTTATGGATAAAACCGAGATGAGGATGACAAATCATGAAGCTACTTTGAAATCTCTGGAGACACAAATGGGTCAGGTTTCGCAACATATTAAGCCGATGCAGAATGGAGGATTCCCTAACAATACTGAAAATGCTAGACTGCCTACACATGAGCAATGTAAGGCAATTACTACTAGGAGTGGGAAGAAACTACCAGGGCCGGATAAAGAAGCTGAAACAGTAAAGGAACCTGCCTTGGATAAACCTGCCGAGGAAGCTGCCCCGACAGGTGATAAACAGACTGCTGCCGATGAGCCTGTCACGACAGCAGAAGCGACAGAGGAGAAAAAAGATGATTACCGTCCTCAGATTCGCATGCAGTGGGAAGGACGCATCGCTGATTATCGTCCTCCGCCACCCTTCCCTCAACGGATACAACAAGCTAAGCATGAATCTCAACTTAAAAAGATTTTTGATATTTTTAAGCAGGTTCATATTAATATTCCGTTGTTAGATGCTGTTAGGGAGATGCCCGGTTATGCTAAATTTCTCAAGGATGTTATGTTGAAAAAATCTAAACTTGGGGAATTTGAAACGGTAAAGATGACAGAAGGTTGCATGAGTATTCTTCATCGGCAGCCACCCTAGAAAAAGAAGGATCCGGGGAGCTTCATCATACCTTGTGTAATCGGAAACAAATTTGTGGGTAAGGCACTTTGTGATCTTGGTGCTAGTGTTAATTTAATGCCAAAGTCTGTTTTTCAGAAATTAGGTATTGGAAAAGCGCGGCCCACGACAGTAACTCTGCAGCTGGAAGACCGCTCTTACGTTCACCCAGAGGGAAAAATTGAAGATATTCTGGTAAGAGTGGATAAGTTTATTTTTCCTGCTGACTTTCTTGTTTTAGATTGTGAGGCAGACGAAAACGCACCAGTCATCCTTGGGCGACCCTTCTTAGCCACGGGAAGATCACTGATTGATGTGGAGAAAGGAGAACTCACCATGCGAGTGAACGATCAAGAGATAAAGTTGAATGTTCTCCAAGCGATGAAACATGCTGATGTGGACGAGGAATGCAAGGCTATCATTGAAGTGACCCTTGATCAACCCTGCATCAGGTCGGGTTGTTATGATATAAAATTTGGTCATTGCCGCGACAGCCACCTACAGGTCTGTCACGATAGCAACGACGACAACACCGACGACAACGACTCCTCTGATTCCGATGCATCTGATACTGAAGGTCAAGATGAGGTAAACTGGTTAGGCCATCGTCCAGGTAAGTTATTCGAACATTTGAATTACACTTCGGATAACCATTTAATCCAAAAGCCATCTACTGTTGAACCACCTGCCTTAGAACTTAAGCCTCTGCCAGGGCAGTTAAAATATGCTTATCTTGGTTCCAATGACACACTGCCCGTAATCATCTTTGCTAAGCTGCCGCAGGAACAGGAACGACAGCTCATCGGCATGTTAAGGCAGCACAAAAAGGCGATTGGATGAACGATAGCAGACATTCAAGGCATTAGTCCGGTGTTATGCATGCACAAAATCCTCCTAGAGGAAGATCATAAGCCGACTATTGATGCCCAAAGGCGGCTAAACCATGCGATGAAGGAGGTAGTGCGTAAAGAGATAATCAAGTGGTTAGATGCTGGTATTATTTACGCCATCTCCGACAGCAAATGGGTGAGCCCGGTGCAATGTGTTCCCAAGAAAGGAGGAATGACCGTGATAACCAACGAGAACAATGAGTTAATCCCAACCAGGACTGTGACCGGTTGGAGGGTTTGTATGGACTATCGGAAGCTTAACAAAGCTACCCGAAAGGACCACTTTCCTTTACCCTTTATTGATCAAATGCTTGATAGATTAGCGGGTAAACCTTACTATTGTTTTCTTGATGGTTATTCAGGTTACAACCAAATTGCTATCGCACCGGAAGATCAAGAAAAGACGACTTTTACATGCCCCTACGGAACATACGCGTTTAGGAGGATGCCGTTTGGACTCTGTAATGCACCTGCCACCTTCCAAAGGTGCATGATGGCTATATTCTCCGACATGGTAGAGGACTTCCTAGAGATTTTTATGGATGATTTTTTCGTCTTAGGAGACGATTTTGAGAGCTGCCTCGGCAATCTTCAAAAGGTACTTGAAAGATGTGAAAAAGCTAATCTTGTTCTAAATTGGGAAAAATGCCACTTTATGGTGGATGAAGGGATAGTCCTTGGCCATAAGATTAGCTGCCGTGGGATAGAAGTCGACAGGGCTAAGATTGAAGTAATTGAGAAACTGCCGCCGCCGACCACAGTCAAGGGCATTAGGAGTTTTTTAGGGCATGCTGGTTTTTATCGGAGATTCATTGCAAATTTCTCAAAAATCACCAAGCCCCTATGCCATCTCTTAGAGAAGAACCGACCCTTTGACTTTAATGAAGAATGTACTGAAGCATTCAAGGTTCTGAAGGAAAAACTGGTGACAGCCCCCATAGTACAGCCACCAGACTGGACACAGCCGTTTGAGATCATGTGTGATGCTAGTGACTATGCAGTCGGGGCAGCACTTGGGCAGCGCAAAGATAAGCTGTTTCATGTCATATACTATGCCAGCAAGACATTAAATGACGCCCAAGTGAACTACACCACCACAGAAAAGGAGCTGTTAGCTGTGGTGTTCTCCATCGACAAGTTTTGTTCTTACATACTTGGGACGAAGGTAATAGTGCACACAGACCATTCTGCCCTTAAGTATTTGTTCCCGAAAAAGGACGCAAAGCCTAGATTGATACGGTGGATCTTGCTATTACAAGAATTCGACATTGAGATCAAGGACAAAAAGGGGACAGAAAATCAGGTGGCAGACCATTTGTCAAGGTTGGAGAAGGGACAGAGTCTACCAATCGACGAGACAAACATACTAGAGACCTTCCCAGATGAGCAGGTCTTTGCTGCCGCAATCGCTGCCGCGATAGCCATGGCGGCAGGTAAGTCTTCTGAACTTCCCTGGTATGCTGATTTCGTTAATTTTATAGTTAGCAAAATACTTCCTTCTGATCTTATTTATCAAGCCAGGAAGAGGTTCCAAAATGATGTTAAGCATTATTATTGGGACGAACCTCTTCTTTTCAAAATGTGTGCAGATCAGGTTATAAGGAGGTGTGTACCACAAGAAGAGCAAGAAGACATTCTCCATCACTACCATGCTTCACAATATGGAGGTCACTTAGGAGGCAATAAAACTGCGGCCAAGGTGCTGTAGTCAGGGTTTTACTGGCCGACACTGTATAAAGATGCACAAGAGTTCTACAAGAACTGTGACAGGTGCCAGCGGACAGGTAACATCTCGAGGAGAAACGAGATGCCACTGCAGAACATTCTAGAAGTCGAGATCTTCGACGTTTGGGGGATTGATTTTATGGGACCTTTTCCATCGTCATGTGGAAATCTATACATCCTCCTAGCAGTGGATTATGTCTCTAAGTGGGTTGAAGCCATCGCCACTCAAAAGAATTGTAACGCCCCGATTTTGGGCTTAGAAGTTTTGGGCGTTGACCGGTTCGGTCAAAGTGCTGTTCGAATCTAAAAATGTGAAATTAGGAAAGCCTAGTTCGGGTTGCATTAAAAATATGGAAAAAATATTCTAAAATCATCTTTTAATATATATAAGTGAACTGTGAAATCAATTTTACAAAATGAGGTTTGGAAGGGTGACATTTTGGCTAGTGACCAAAATGTAATTTTTGAAAGTTGCGTGACTGTTTTAGAAAGGATTGAAACTTTGAATCTTTAAGGGGCTATTTACCCAAAGGGAGTTTCTCCAGATTTTTCTAAGATATTTTAATGTTTAATTCTGATTTTAAAGCTTAAGAAAAGTGGAGGGAAATCATTTTGCTATTTTGCAACTAACTTTCCATATTTTCCAATTTTCCTTTTCTCTCATTTTCTCTCAACCCAAACACTTTCTCTCCAGAGATTTCTTTCTTATTTTGTCACTCAAATCTCTCTTTTCAATCCTCTTTTGATTCCTTGTCATCACATCAACAAAACCTCACCATTTGCAAGTTGTTTCTTCAAGCTTTTTGGTTCTAAAAGAGGAGAAACTCAAGTTTGGAGGTAAGAACGTCCTTCTCCTCTAAACTATCAGTTCTTTACTGAAATTCCTAAGTTCTTAATCCTTAATTGATGATTTATAAATGGCTTTTAAAGTTATGAAATGGATCTTGGCTTAAAATGCAAGATTTGGTGATTTTTGATAGATTTTAGTTTGATCTGTTAAAGCTGTGATTTGAGGTGTTAATTCGATGTTAAATTAATGTTAATTTGATAAGGAATTGAGTTTTGATTAATGCAATCCCGGATAGGTTGGATTTCCTAAGTTTAGCTTGTGATTCTTGGTTGTTTTTGAGGTGATCTTGTGGATCTGATGTTGCTGGAGGTATAAGGATGTTGTTAGGTTCTTTTTAGATGTTAAATGATGTTAAAGGATGTTTAGTTTTGATGGTTTATGGCTGGGCTTTGTTGAGGAGTTGTTTGGATGCATTTTCGGTTGTGTTTGGTGGCCGAAAATGGAGTGTGGATGAGAGCAGCGAGTTTAGGTGCTTTCATTGAAGCTATTAATGTATGATGATGCATTAATCCTCTGCTTTGATGTGTTTAAAACAAGGGAGTCATCTTTGGATCCAAGTGGTGGTGATCTGGAAGCTTGATTTTTCTTCGGCAAGGGGCGAAGTGGAATCGGTGAGTGAAATTGGGTTTTCGGCTTTGAAACTAATGTCTTGGGAGCTTAGTTTAAGTCTAAACAACTTTACTAAGCTCAAGTGTAAGTTTTCGGAAAAACTCTCTAGTGGTGGCCATGGTTTGGTTGTTGTGCAATGTGGTTGATTGCATGTTTTAAATTCTGTTTTGAAAGCATGATTTAGCATGGTTATTGCTGATTTTGTAAGCCATATGTTGAAGGAAGCTCAAGGTAAGAGTTCCTTGTTTTTGAACATTGATTAAATGTGGTTTGATGCTTTAAAATGCATGATGAATATGGCTTGGTTAAATGCTTTAAAACAGTGGATTATTTGATGATAATTATGTATATTGGCAAGTGATGTTTTGAAAAAGGTTAAGGTCACTAAGGTGGTTAAAAGTCCTTGAGTGAGCCTTGTGGATTCTAAGAACTTCATGGTGGTTAAAAGTCCATGATGATTCTTGTTAAGGTCACTAAAGTGGTTAAAAGTCCTTGAGTGAGCCTTGTTACTTAAGAACATCAAGGTGGTTAAAAGTCCTTGGATGGTTCTTGTTAAGGACACAAAGGTGGTTAAAAGTCCTTGTGTGGTCCTTGCCATGGTGTTTAAAAGTCCATGGGCCAAGGTGTTTAAAAGTCCTTGGGGCCAAGGTGTTTAAAAGTCCTTGGGGTGAAAATTGTAAAGGACACAAAGGTGGTTAAAAGTCCTTGTGTGGTCCTTGTGAATTATAAGATGACAATGGTGTTTAAAAGTCCATGTGTGAGTCTTATGTTGATCTTGTTTTTAAAAAGATGGAACTTATCACTTGTGGCCAATATGACATGTAATGATGTGGAAGCATGTAATGCTTGTTTAAATTGCTTTGAGCATGAGTAAATGATGATTTGAAGTATGATTTATAAAGTGTTTTATAAATGCATTATTGAATGGTTTTAATGAGCATACCTCACTAAGCTTTTGCTTACGCTCTCTTTCGTTTTCTTAAACCAATAATGCAGATAATTAAGGTACTTTGAGGGCAGCAAGGAAGGCAATCATACAAATGGAATTAAGCTCAAGTATGGGAAGGTTTTCTTAAACACATTTTAGCTTTTGGGCATTTGGCAATGGGGGACATATGTGTATGTTTTTGGGAGATGTTTGGACTCCCTAAGTATGTTTAATGTTGCTGGAAATGCTGGATGTGTATTTGGTCTTTATGTGCTTGGTTTTGAAGGCTTTATGCTTGAAAGGTTTGCTTGTGTAGGAAGCATGCTTTAAAATTGGGGCTTTTCATATATGTTGATAATATGCCGATTGGTTGATGCAAATATGTCTCTTATATGTTGAATTTGTTGCTGGTAAAGTTTGGTAGCTTTTGGAGCATGATTGGTTGATCAATTGTGTGTTTAAGCATGCATTTTGCTGCATTCTGTGTAGGCTGTTTCGGAACAGTGGCTACCGTTTCGGAACGGGTGCCTTGAATCAGCCCAGGCGTCCGAAACGGGAGACAACGTTCCGAAACGGAAAGGCCACTGCCAGCCCTCGTTTCGGTACGCGTTGCGGAACGGCCCCGCGTTTCAAAACGGGCTCTCCCTGTTTCGGAACACGTGACCGTTGGGGGCTGACATTGGTAGTTAAATGTTTTGTAATGTTTGCATTTTGGTCCTGAATCTTGTTTGTGCAATTGTATGAGTTTGGGATGTCCGTTTGAGCTGAAATTTGGCAGAGAAGCATAAAACCTGATTAATTTCAAGATGGTAACTCTAATTTGGGTTAAGACCTCATAATTTACAGAATTTACAATTTGGTCCCTAAAGTTGTAAATTGTTCAATTGGGTCCCTGTTTGATCTCTGATGTTTATGCTCTTTGAGTATGATGTTTGAATGAACATAATTAGGGTTAATGTGCATCTAGACAAGTTAAAAAAAAGGTCGTTAATCAAGGTTGACTTTCGGGTTGACTTTGGTTTTCCCCGTGTGACTTTCTTAATTCGGGTCAACCGTCTAGGCCGGGTTAAGGGGGTTACATTTGGTGGTATCAGAGCTGAGTTCTCGAGTAATTGGGAATGAATTTGTGCATGATTGAAGTATGTAATACCTTGTATGCTTGTTGATTGAAAGCATGTTTAGTGGCTTGTGTTTTTGATGCAATTGAGTTGTATGATGTGGTGTAGCATGTTGTGGGTACCCATTGCCAAATCAAAGCTAAGTAATGATGTTGATTTTGAATGAAATTGAGCTTGAGTACTTGGATTGCTTACTTTGCTGGGCCTGCCTTTGTTTTTTTGCATTGTGATTGCATGATTAGAGTATGGCACCACGTAGAGAGTTGAGAAGTAATGTGCGAGCTACGGCTCCGAATGAGAATGAGGAAAACGCGGGTAGTGCGGTGTTACCTCCTCCTCCACCTGGCGGTGGTGGTGCTGAAGGAGAAAGAGCTGAAGCTGCAGCTGGTGCTGGAGCTGCTGGACCTGAGGATGGTCAGGGGCAAGCTATGCCTGACATGACGATGTTGGTGCAAGCTATTGCTGGTGCTTTTCGAGCGGCAGTAGCTGGAGCTCAAGGAGCTGGGCATCAGGGAGATGCTGGAGTGAGACTACCCTTGGAGCGCTTACGCAGTCTTGGTGGGACTGAGTTCAGGGGTTTGTCTGCTGAGGGTTCTGAATCCTGGATGGAGAGTACCAAGAGGATCTTGGGTCAGATGAGTTGCACTGATGTGCAAAAGCTGGGTTGTGTTGTATCCTTGCTACAGGATGATGCATATACGTGGTGGACGACCACTATTGCTGGGATGGCTGATGCTGATGTAACTTGGACATTCTTTCAGAATGTGTTCAAGAGGAGGTATCTTGGTGTAAGGTACCTGGATGAAAAGAAGCGTGAGTTCATGTCTCTTACCCAGGGGAGCATGACTGTGGCTGAGTATGAGGTGCAGTTTGTGCGACTCAGTCAGTATGCACCTGAGCTGGTACCTGATGAGCGGGCGAGGAGCGAAAGATTCCGTTATGGTTTAGTGACGGATGTGAAGATGTATGTGCTGGCCACCGAGTATGACGATTTTGATGTGCTGGTGGGTCGAGCCAAAGATATTGAGATGAACTTGGGTTTATCTGCTAGAGGTGCTGGAGCAAGTTCTGGTAAGCGAGCTGCTGAGTATAGTTCTGGTGGTGGACGGAACAAGAGGGGACGCGATCAGAAGTACCAGTCCTCAGTTAAGAGAGGTGGTGGTGCACCTGCTCGGGGAGGCAACGCTAGAGCTGATCCGAGTGCTTGTTGGATTTGTGGGTCACGTGGTCACATGAAGCGTGACTGTCCTCGTGCTGTGAGGGAGGTGCAAGCTCCTGTTGCTGCAGCTAGTAACGGGTGCTGGAACTGTGGATCAGCGGATCACTTGAGGCGAGAGTGTCCTATGTTGGCTGGTGGCCAAGTGCGTGCTCCTGTTGTTGCTGCACCACAGAGAGGTCGTGGGCGCGACCGTGGTAATTTCCAGCGGAGAGAGGAAGGTGGTCGAGGAGTGGCACATGTTGTGGCTATTCAGCCCGAAGGTGGAGGTCAAGCGAGGGTGTATGCTCAGTGGGAGGGGAGGAATGACGCGGATGTGATTGCAGGTACCTTTACTTTGCAATCCTTGTCATTACTTTCCTTGATAGATTCTGGATCTACGCATTCATATATTTTGCGTGAGCATGCTGAATTGCTTGGTTTGCCTGTTGAGTCTTTGGATGTTGGAGTTCGTGTCACTAGTTCTTTTGGTGAGACTGTTGTGACTCGAAAGTTGTATAGAAGGTGTCCGTTGGTTGTTCAAGAACATGTTTTTCATGTTGACCTTATGGAGCTGCCTTTCTATGGTTTTGATGTGATCCTTGGTATGGATTGGCTTGCTGAGCATCGTGCTGTTGTGGATTGTGAAAATAAGCGAGTTTCGCTGAAGCTTGCGGATGATTATGATGTTGTTGTGGTTGGTGAGAATGTGAAGTTTCTTGCCAATGTGGTGTCTACCTTGGAGGCGAGCAGGATGCTGAGGCAAGGCTGTGAAGCTTATCTAGCTTTTGTGATGAATCCTAGCTCTAAGGAGTTGCGGGTGCAAGATATCAGAGTTGTGAAGGAGTTTCCTGGTGTGTTTCCTGAGGAGTTGCCTGGTTTACCTCCTAATCGCGAGGTGGAGTTTGGAATTGAGCTGTATGAGAATACAACTCCTGTGTCCATTACTCCCTATAGAATGGCACCTAAGGAGCTGAAAGAGCTGAAGACGCAGTTGCAAGAGCTGCTTGATCGTGGTTTCATTCGGCCGAGTGTGTCGCCTTGGGGTGCACCGGTCTTGTTTGTGAAGAAGAAGGATGGCACTATGAGAATGTGCATTGATTACCGTCAGCTGAACAAGTTGACTATCAAGAATCGATATCCTTTGCCGAGAATTGATGATCTCTTTGATCGATTTCGGGGAGCAGCTGTGTTCTCTAAGATTGACTTGAGGTCAGGGTATTACCAGTTGAAGGTGAAGGATGTGGATATGCCTAAGACAGCTTTCAGGACAAGGTATGGGCATTATGAGTTCCTTGTGATGCCGTTTGGTTTGACAAATGCTCCTGCTGCTTTCATGGACATGATGAATCGTGTGTTTCATGAATACCTGGACAAGTTTGTTGTGGTGTTCATTGATGATATCCTCGTGTACTCGCGTACTGAGGAGGAGCATGAAGAGCATTTGAGGATTGTTTTGCAAGCTTTGTTGGAGAATCAGCTTTATGCTAAGCTGAGCAAGTGTGAGTTTTGGCTTAAGGAGGTGGTGTTTCTTGGGCATGTAGTTTCTGCTGAGGGGATTCGTGTTGATCCTCAGAAGATTGAGGCAGTGATGAATTGGAAGGTCCCTAAGTCGGTTCATGAGGTTCGTAGTTTCCTTGGTTTGGCGGGATACTACCGGAGGTTTGTGGATGGGTTTTCTAAGATTGCTGCACCTTTGACGAATTTGTTGCAAAAGGATGTTAAGTATGAGTGGACGGAAGCGAGGCAGCAGGCTTTTGAGAAGCTTAAGGCGGCTTTGACGCAAGCTCCTATTTTGGTTCAGCCTGAATCAGGGAAAGAGTTTGTGGTCTACAGTGATGCGTCCTATGTTGGTTTGGGATGTGTGCTGATGCAAGAGGGTAAGGTTGTGGCTTATGCATCGCGGCAGTTTAAGGTGCATGAGCGCAATTATCCTACGCATGATATTGAGTTGGCTGCAGTAGTTTTTGCTCTGAAGATCTGGAGACATTATCTGTATGGTGAGAAGTGTACTGTGTACACGGATCACAAGAGTTTGAGGTATCTGATGTCTCAGAAGGAGTTGAATCTTAGGCAGCGGCGTTGGTTGGAGTTGCTCAAGGATTATGATTTGACGATTGAGTATCATCCTGGAAAGGCTAATGTGGTTGCGGATGCCTTGAGTAGGAAGGTAGCTGTTGAGCTGAGGGCTATGTTTGCCAGCTTGAGTATTTCGCGTGATGGTGGTCTTGTAGCTGAGTTGCAAGTGAAACCATCTATGGTTCAGTTGATCAAGGAAAAGCAGTTGCTGGATGATTCCTTGGTGTCTCATGTTCAGGATATCGCGGAGGGTAGACCTTCGGATTTCTGCTTTAATGATGATGGTGTGTTGTGTTTTGGGAGTCGAATAGTAGTGCCTAATGATGTTGAGTTGAGGCGTGCTATTCTGACTGAAGGTCATAGTAATCCTTTTGCTATGCACCCTGGTAGTACTAAGATGTATCGTGATCTTCGTGATGAGTACTATTGGGTGGGTTTGAAAAAGGATGTTGCGGAGTTTGTGAGCAAGTGTTTGGTGTGTCAGCGAGTTAAGGCTGAACATCAGGTTCCTTCAGGGTTGTTGCAACCGTTGAGAATCCCTGAGTGGAAGTGGGAAAGGGTTACCATGGATTTTGTATCTGGTTTACCTTTGTCGCCATCGAAGAAGAATTCTGTGTTGGTGATTGTTGATTGCCTGACGAAGTGTGCGCATTTCTTGCCTGTGCATACTACGTTTTCTTTGGATAAGCTTGCGGAGCTGTTCATTGCTGAGATTGTGCGGCTGCATGGTGTGCCTAAGTCGATTGTGTCGGATAGGGATCCGAGGTTCACATCGCGTTTCTGGCAGTGTTTGCATCAAGCTTTGGGTACAAGGTTGAATTTCAGTACATCTTATCATCCTCAGTCGGATGGTCAGTCTGAGCGAGTTATCCAGATTTTGGAGGATATGTTGAGGTGCTGCGTGATTGAGTTTCAGGGCTCTTGGGAGAAGCATTTGCCTTTGGTGGAGTTTGCTTATAACAATAGTTATCAGGCAAGTATTCAAATGGCACCTTATGAGGCTTTGTACGGGAGGAAGTGTAGGACTCCTCTTTGTTGGGCTGAAACGGGTCAAAAGTTGGTTTCGATGCCGGCTTTGTTGAAAGGAACCACCGAGAAGGTGAAGCTTATCTGTGAGCGATTGAAGGCAGCCTCTGATCGGCAAAAGTCTTACGCGGATTTGAAGCGTAAGGAGATAGAGTATGCGGTGGGAGATCGTGTGTTCTTGAAGGTTTCGCCTTGGAAGAAGGTGATGAGGTTTGGCCGGAAGGGTAAGTTGAGCTCTAGGTACATTGGACCATATGAGGTGGTTGAGCGTGTGGGTCCTGTTGCGTATCGGTTGAGGTTACCTCAAGAGTTTGAGAGGATTCATGATGTGTTTCATGTTTCTATGCTCCGGAAGTATAGATCAGATCCTTCGCATGTGTTGCCTGTGGAGGAAGTGGAATTGAATCCGGATTTGACCTATGATGAGGAACCGGTGAAGGTTCTGGATTCGGATAGCAAGGTTCTTCGTGGCAAGACCATCGAGTTGGTAAAGGTGCTGTGGAAGCATCGTGGTGTTGAGGAAGCCACGTGGGAGCGGAAGGAAGACATGCTGAAGCAGTTTCCTTATCTCTTTCCTTCAGGTAAATTTCGAGGACGAAATTTCTTAAGGGGGGAGAGTTGTAACGCCCCGGTTTTGGGCTTAGAAGTTTTGGGCGTTGACCGGTTCGGTCAAAGTGCTGTTCGAATCTAAAAAGGTGAAATTAGGAAAGCCTAGTTCGGGTTGCATTAAAAATATGGAAAAATAATCTAAAATCATCTTTTAATATATATAAGTGAACTGTGAAATCAATTTTACAAAATGAGGTTTGGAAGGGTGACATTTTGGCTAGTGACCAAAATGTAATTTTTGAAAGTTGCGTGACTGTTTTAGAAATGATTGAAACTTTGAATATTTAAGGAGCTATTTACCCAAAGGGAGTTTCTCCAGATTTTTCTAAGATATTTTAATGTCTAATTCTGATTTTAAAGCTTAAGAAAAGTGGAGGGAAATCATTTTGCTATTTTGCAACTAACTTTCCATATTTTCCAATTTTCCTTTTCTCTCATTTTCTCTCAACCCAAACACTTTCTCTCCAGAGATTTCTTTCTGATTTTGTCACTCAAATCTCTCTTTTCAATCCTCTTTTGATTCCTTGTCATCACATCAACAAAACCTCACCATTTGCAAGTTGTTTCTTCAAGCTTTTTGGTTCTAAAAGAGGAGAAACTCAAGTTTGGAGGTAAGAACGTCCTTCTCCTCTAAACTATCAGTTCTTTACTGAAATTCCTAAGTTCTCAATCCTTAATTGATGTTTTATAAATGGCTTTTAAAGTTATGAAATGGATCTTGGCTTAAAATGCAAGATTTGGTGATTTTTGATAGATTTTCGTTTGATCTGTTAAAGCTGAGATTTGAGGTGTTAATTCGATGTTAAATTAATGTTAATTTGATAAGGAATTGAGTTTTGATTAATGCAATCCCGGATAGGTTGGATTTCCTAAGTTTAGCTTGTGATTCTTGGTTGTTTTTGAGGTGATCTTGTGGATCTGATGTTGCTGGAGGTATAAGGATGTTGTTAGGTTCTTTTTAGATGTTAAATGATGTTAAAGGATGTTTAGTTTTGATGGTTTATGGCTGGGCTTTGTTGAGGAGTTGTTTGGATGCATTTTCGGTTGTGTTTGGTGGCCGAAAATGGAGTGTGGATGAGAGCAGCGAGTTTAGGTGCTTTCATTGAAGCTATTAATGCATGATGATGCATTAATCCTCTGCTTTGATGTGTTTAAAACAAGGGAGTCATCTTTGGATCCAAGTGGTGGTGATCTGGAAGCTTGATTTTTCTTCGGCAAGGGGCGAAGTGGAATCGGTGAGTGAAATTGGGTTTTCGGCTTTGAAACTAATGTCTTGGGAGCTTAGTTTAAGTCTAAACAACTTTACTAAGCTCAAGTGTAAGTTTTCGGAAAAACTCTCTAGTGGTGGCCATGGTTTGGTTGTTGTGCAATGTGGTTGATTGCATGTTTTAAATTCTGTTTTGAAAGCATGATTTAGCATGGTTATTGCTGATTTTGTAAGCCATATGTTGAAGGAAGCTCAAGGTAAGAGTTCCTTGTTTTTGAACATTGATTAAATGTGGTTTGATGCTTTAAAATGCATGATGAATATGGCTTGGTTAAATGCTTTAAAACAGTGGATTATTTGATGATAATTATGTATATTGGCAAGTGATGTTTTGAAAAAGGTTAAGGTCACTAAGGTGGTTAAAAGTCCTTGAGTGAGCCTTGTGGATTCTAAGAACTTCATGGTGGTTAAAATTCCATGATGATTCTTGTTAAGGTCACTAAGGTGGTTAAAAGTCCTTGAGTGAGCCTTGTTACTTAAGAACATCAAGGTGAGTGAAATTGGGTTTTCGGCTTTGAAACTAATGTCTTGGGAGCTTAGTTTAAGTCTAAACAACTTTACTAAGCTCAAGTGTAAGTTTTCGGAAAAACTCTCTAGTGGTGGCCATGGTTTGGTTGTTGTGCAATGTGGTTGATTGCATGTTTTAAATTCTGTTTTGAAAGCATGATTTAGCATGGTTATTGCTGATTTTGTAAGCCATATGTTGAAGGAAGCTCAAGGTAAGAGTTCCTTGTTTTTGAACATTGATTAAATGTGGTTTGATGCTTTAAAATGCATGATGAATATGGCTTGGTTAAATGCTTTAAAACAATGGATTATTTGATGATAATTATATATATTGGCAAGTGATGTTTTGAAAAAGGTTAAGGTCACTAAGGTGGTTAAAAGTCCTTGAGTGAGCCTTGTTACTTAAGAACATCAAGGTGGTTAAAAGTCCTTGGATGGTTCTTGTTAAGGACACAAAGGTGGTTAAAAGTCCTTGTGTGGTCCTTTCCATGGTGTTTAAAAGTCCATGGGCCAAGGTGTTTAAAAGTCCTTGGGGCCAAGGTGTTTAAAAGTCCTTGGGGTGAAACTTGTAAAGGACACAAAGGTGGTTAAAAGTCCTTGTGTGGTCCTTGTGAATTATAAGATCACAATGGTGTTTAAAAGTCCATGTGTGAGTCTTATGTTGATCTTGTTTTTAAAAAGATGGAACTTATCACTTGTGGCCAATATGGCATGTAATGATGTGGAAGCATGTAATGCTTGTTTAAATTGCTTTGAGCATGAGTAAATGATGATTTGAAGTATGATTTATAAAGTGTTTTATAAATGCATTATTGAATGGTTTTAATGAGCATACCTCACTAAGCTTTTGCTTACGCTCTCTTTCGTTTTCTTAAACCAATAATGCAGATCATTAAGGTACTTTGAGGGCAGCAAGGAAGGAAAGCATACAAGTGGAATTAAGCTCAAGTATGGGAAGGTTTTCTTAAACACATTTTAGCTTTTGGGCATTTGGCAATGGGGGACCTATGTGTATGTTTTTGGGAGATGTTTGGACTCCCTAAGTATGTTTAATGTTGCTGGAAATGCTGGATGTGTATTTGGTCTTTATGTGCTTGGTTTTGAAGGCTTTATGCTTGAAAGGTTTGCTTGTGTAGGAAGCATGCTTTAAAATTGGGACTTTTCATATATGTTGATAATACGCTGATTGGTTGATGCAAATATGTCTCTTATATGTTGAATTTGTTGCTGGTAAAGTTTGGTAGCTTTTGGAGCATGATTGGTTGATCAATTGTGTGTTTAAGCATGCATTTTGCTGCATTCTGTGCAGGCTGTTTCGGAACAGTGGCTACCGTTTAGGAACAGGTGCCTTGAATCAGCCCAGGCGTCCGAAACGGGAGACACCGTTCCGAAACGGAAAGGCCACTGCCAGCCCTCGTTTCGGTACGCGTTGCGGAACGGCCCCGCGTTTCGAAACAGGCTCTCCCTGTTTCGGAACACGTGACCGTTGGGGGCTGACATTGGTAGTTAAATGTTTTGTAATGTTTGCATTTTGGTCCTGAATCTTGTTTGTGCAATTGTATGAGTTTGGGATGTCCGTTTGAGCTGAAATTTGGCAGAGAAGCATGAAACCTGATTAATTTCAAGATGGTAACTCTAATTTGGGTTAAGACCTCATAATTTACAGAATTTACAATTTGGTCCCTAAAGTTGTAAATTGTTCAATTGGGTCCCTGTTTGATCTCTGATGTTTATGCTCTTTGAGTATGATGTTTGAATGTACATAACTAGGGTTAATGTTCATCTAGACAAGTTTAAAAAAAAGAAAAAAAAGGGTCGTTAATCAAGGTTGACTTTTGGGTTGACTTTGGTTTTCCCCGTGTGACTTTCTTAATTCGGGTCAACCGTCTAGGCCGGGTTAAGGGGGTTACAAGAATGATGCCAAGACAGTCCAAAAGTTTTTGCACAAAAACATTTTTTCTAGATTTGGCATCCCTAAGGAGATTATCAGTGATGTATGGAGACATTTTGATAATAGGGTAATTGCTGCCGCCTTGAAGAAATATGGTGTCAAGCACAGGATCGCGACAACATACCACCCACAGACCAATGGACAAGCTGAGATATCCAATAGGGAAGTTAAGAACATTCTTGAGAAGATGGTTAAACCAACTAGGAAAGATTGGTCTTTAATCCTTAATGATGCATTATGGGCATATAGGACAGCTTTCAAGACTCCGTTGGGCATGTCTCCATACCGATTGATTTATGGAAAAACCTGTCACTTGCCTCTCGAGATCGAGCACAAAGCATATTGGGCAATCAAGGCAGTGAATATGGACTTGGACAAGGCAGGCCAGAAAAGGCTGTTAGATTTGAACGAGATTGAAGAAATAAGGACAATGGCCTACGACAATGCAAGAATATACAAGGAGAAAACAAAGAAGTGGCATGACAGGAAGTTGCTGCCACGACAGTTCTGCCCAGGGCAGCTTGTGTTGTTGTTCAATTCTAGACTTAAACTCTTCCCAGGAAAGCTAAAGTCTAGATGGTCTGGCCCGTTCCAAGTGGTACAAGTTTTTCCCCATGGTGCCATCACTATCCGATCATTAAAAGACGAGCACCATTTCAAAGTCAATAGACAGCGCCTCAAGCATTATTAGGGGACTGAAGCCCCAGGAATACAGGAAGTGGTTACTTTAGGAGATGCCCCACAAGGCATCCCTAATTTAACCTAAATTTTATTTTTGTTTATTTATTTTTATTATTTATTATTTTTTAGGAAATAAGGTTTATTTTATTCGAATAATGTTTTATTTTTATATTTTCTGTTTTTAGGAAATAAAGGAGTCAAGAAGAAAAGAGGAAGTGACCCAAGCCCACCATCCATCCATCAGCCCAACAGAGCCCATTTATTGAAGCCTGTCGTTCCAGCTGCCGTCGCAGACACGGATAAGACAGGCTGTCAACAGACTGACACGGAAGACGTAGAAGCGTGTGGCAGACGCGTAACAGACGCATTAATGCGTGTCAGACGCGTCAGACATGCCAAATCTCATCAATGGCCCCGTTATTCACGCCTGCCGTTACAGCATTAAACGGGCAACAACTCGACCGCTATAAAACCCCATTCTCATTTTCATTTTCCTCACTTCTGCTTATTCTTACTTGCTTTCTCCTCTCGTTTTTATTTGTTTTCTTTACTTTCACAACCCTTGCAACTAAAATGTCTTCCAGACGTACCCGTCGCAGTGTTGGTTCCACCTTTTCAGCAGCAGCACCTACACCACAGTCGTTTGCCACCAAGGAATTATGGGAGGAAAGAGGATTCATCTACGTCCGCAAGGCAGCAAATCTGGGGCTCCGACCATTCATCGCTAAGGCGATACAGACTTAGCTATGGGAGCAGTTCGCAGCACAACCTGCAGAACTCAATGACACATTGGTGAGGGAGTTTTATGCTGCCATCGACAGCAGAACGGCAACATCAATCACTATCCGAGGGGTAGAGGTACCATTTACAGCTGACAGCATCAACCACATGTATGGCCTATATTTTGGTCCCAACGACGATGCCCATCAGAAATATTTAGACACCCTCGATTCTGCCGCCTAAGGTGCTGTCATGGCGGAGGTGACAGAGGAAGGAACAACATGGAACAAGAGCAAAAAGAACCCCAACTACGTAAAAAGGGGGCAGCTACTCCCAGAAGCCAAACTCTGGAACGCTTTCATCAAAAAGCGTATCCTGCCGAAATACAACGAGTGGAAGACACGCAAATGGGGCTGATGACATTCATCCGGGATTTCGCTAACTCGACGGTAAATTTCATTACCAACACTTTAAATTATCCCGATGTTATTTTCCCCACTTTCCCTGCCCACTATTTCCACATCCCCTCCCCTGTCCACACACCTACACCACCTGCCTCCCCCCATGCACACTCTGCTGCTTCCACCCCATCACCTGCCCCGACGGCAGCTGGCAGTCCTCCGGCCGAAACCTCTGCCCGAGGAAGGAAGCGACATGCCTCCGATGACAGCGAGTCCGACCCTCCTATTAGGAGGAATTTGGCAAAGGAGTTCACGCCTGTCAAGAGGCAGAAACATGTGGCAGACAGAAAAAGAATGCCCAAGGCCAGCACCACCACCAACAGCACTTGGGATAGTGGCAGCAGCTCCGACATCCAGGTTGTGGAGCAACCTGCCCAGCCTGCCCCACCAACCAGACGCCGCCACCAGATCCGTGTCAGCAGCAGCAGTGAAGACAGCGATTAAAATTTAAGTCTTTCATTTTCTTTTTATTGCTGCTTGCTTATCTATATTTTGTGATGTACCTGCCTTCATTTTATCTGTCATTTGCATTGAGGGCAATGCAACCCTCGAGTTTGGGGGTGGCAACCCTCCATTTTAATGGAGTCTTAGTACATCTTTAAATTAATTGTTGTGTTGTTTTAAGTTCTTAAAAAAATCAGAAAAGATTAAAATGTTAGCTTAAAACTGTGAAGTAAACTTACCTGTCATGACAGCTCTATCGTGGCAGCATCTTTAGGACAATTTAAGGAGAAGTTTAGAGCCTTTCTATAGTTCTGAAAAACTTAAACACCATTGTGACTGTTATATTGCTTAGATTTCTTTTAGCCAAACTAGAATAGGATGCTTAGTACTTGAATAGCCCCTAGAGGTGCCTAACACTGGCTCTAGGAAAGAAGTTTAGCAAAAGAAATTCAAAAACCTAGAGGTGCCCGAAACCGGCTCTAGGAAGCTAACTAGAGGTGCCCAAAACTGGCTCTAGAAAAATTTATCTTGAAAATAGAAGAAAGAAGCATGAAAATGTGTCTTCAAGAAAATAAACTTTGGCATAAAAATTCGAGTTAAAAAGTTGAATATTCTAGTAAAACTAAGAGAGTCTTAGCATATAACTGTTCACAAGCATGCACACACTGCACGAGAACTATAGTGAGATTCCGGACAGATCCTAAATTTTCTGACAGGTTGCTGCCGCCACAGAGAATGAGCGACGGGTAAGGGACAGTTCACTGTTTGAAGGCCAACACAAAAATATTTTTTTTCTTTTAGGTCTTAATTGCTTGAGGGCAAGCAAAAACTTGAGTTTGGGGTGTGTTGAGTGTGTAAAAGTTCTATTATTTACACCCTTTTTAACCCATATTTCTGCTGCATTCAAGCATCATTGCATTGCATTTAGGTTAGTTTACAACAAAACATCACAATTGGATTAAAGGCACGGATTCTACTAAAAGATGGCTAATTTTGCAGGTTGCTGCCATCGTAGACGGAGAAGGCGGGCGCAGGGCAGATAAGCAGGAAAGCTGAACTAGACAAACAGACAAAGAGGACGATGCTGCCATGGATCTGCCGTGACAGCAGAGGACGACAGCAAGTTAGCGGAGGAAAAGCAAAGTGGACCTCGATGGATAGAGAAAATTATGCTCGTCTGTCGTGTGAAAACCATATATTTTTCCAAGCTCCGGATCAAAAGTTATGACAAGCCAAAGCTCAAGGAGAGGAAATCCCATGAAACAAGGAGGGCGGCTGAAAAGTAGGATACTTAGAGATTAAGTCTTTATTAGAATCTTACTTTTAATTAAAGTTGTAATCCTTGTTAACTTAGAAGACTTGAGCCCAAAGCTTATATAAGGGCATAGATTTTAACCTAGGAGGTATCAAACCCCATAACCGACAACTAAACCCCTCCGCCGTTTACCCGTCGTCGACATGTTCTAAATTCCCCCTAGGGCCACGGGTTGTTTTGTAAAGTAGTTGCAAGGGTTGTTTTGTTTCAGGATTTTCCAAGTTCAATAAAATAAACTTCAAGTTCTCTTATTTTGGTTATTAACATCTTGCAATAGCATCGGGAGAGCATTGTGAGGTTATCCATTTACTTAGCATTGAGAGAGTTAAGTATACGAAAGAAATAAGAGCAAGTTCTCTAGTTTATAGTTGAACTATCTTGTGCCTAGGGATAGGGCAAGGTTAAGTGGCTAAAGAAGAATTCATACACATCGGTGTTCATCCTTCGATTCACGCCGGGAGGTATCATCAAGACGTGATCATCGACAGACTTGGACCTAGGAATAGGCCAAGGCAGATTTGGGATTCTTGCCAAACTTGAAGTACGGAGTTGGTGTGTTTGCTGCCGCGACAGCCAACGGACAGCCGCCGCGACAGGTGCTGCCGCGACGGGCACGACGACAGAACTGGAGTTCCTAAGCATTACAATACCTGCACTACTGAGCAATTCAATACCAGCCCATTCTCTCTATCTTGATATTCCAACTCTTTTATTTACGTTTTTCCTTATTATTTTCGTGACAATTCTCTTAAATATTTTCTTTACTTCGTGTAGTGAATCAAGGTGAAGCTATTAGCCCAATCCCTGTGGAGACGATATCCGATACTTCGTATCACTTACTACTTGCGTCGTGTACACTTGCACTACAATTGCGATAGACTATTTTACATGCAACAGTGACATCGATTCGGACACCGAGATTCTTCCTCCTCCTCCACCTGGTCGACCTCCTGCATCTCATCCTTCGAGTTCCACGTGTACATGAATTAATCAGTTTTTGTAGAGTAGCTTGTGACATAGTAGTAGTGAATTCTTACATAGTGTTACCCTTGTAGGTGCTGGTCCTATTCAGCCCGTTACTAGATCTGAGCGTGGGAGACGTCACTCCCGACGTTGAGCTGTTAGCTTTATGAGGTGTGTTCTCTATCTGTGCTACATTATCTGTTTGATGTTGTGTGATATCTGATATGTGCTTGATATGCTTTGTGTATGACTTACCTTGCATCATACATCAGAATTTGAATAATATATGTCAGACTAAATACTCATGCATTTTCGGATTTATTATGATTGCATTCAGATTAGTATCGAATTTTCATGTCATATTATTCGGGTTGGGAAATGTATGGGGAAGATCAATGGTTTCACCCTTCAGGCTGAACTCCCCCTTAGCTTCTATAATAGATTCTAAGACATATGAGTTAGGTACTTGGAGGACCACATTTTTGCAGATTTATTTCAGTTATCAATATGGACATTTTAGATCTTCAGATTTACTTCAGTTTTATATAAGTTATTTTACTATTTGGGAACTTTATGTAAATCAGATACTTATATTTTGATTTGGGATTTTTCAACTGTTTTAGCTTGCTTGAGAATTTTAATCGTATATTTTGTTAATTTATTTTGTGTCGTTTTTTATTTACACGACTGCGTTTTGAGAAAAAGAAATTTAATGTGAACGACGCCATTTTAATAAATTATTTAAATATTTAATTTCTGAAACCTAATAATCATTTTACTCGAGGAACACGTTTTTAACCCGACTTCCTAGATTGGCCCATAATCCTTGGGTCAAGTTTAAAGGGTTACATTTAGTGGTATTAGAGCCTAGGTTCAACCCTCGGACTGTGAGGCTCAATGAAGGTTTTAAACTGAATTTGAAATTGTGCATGCATGCTAATTATTTTGGGCAAATGGGTATTTTTGAAAAAGTAAATATTTTCAGAATTTTGATATATTTTGAATAGAACTCCAAGTACCGAAACTGATCTTAGGACTCTTTAACTTTTGTAGATAGACTACTATGCCACCTCGTAGGAGCTCTAGATTACCGGCGGCCGTGGTCGTGGTGGAGTGTGTGGTCGAGGTCGTACCGCAACAACTGAGAGCGGTGCTTTATAGTCTGTGGGAGCGTTGCTAAATCATGATAATATTCATGAGGTTAATGAGGAAGAGCAGGCCGTGGATCAACAGCCTGGAGTTTAGCAGAATGGAGCCCAACAACTAGGGCCCAACAGACTGGGGCTCAACGGGCTGGTGGTGAGGATCAGCCAACTTAGCGAGCACATGGTGATGGACCACATGGTTCTAGGGATAGTGAGACTACAGGCTTGGATAGTGTTGTAGTGCATAGGGAATTGCTCTGTTACCTTTGTCAGTCTGAGGGTGTTAGAAAGCCCATATCTACTGAGTTTCTGGCTGTCGAGATAACTATGTTCGATGGGAAGACGGGTATAGATCCGGCTGATGCTGAGTACTGGTTGAAGAAGCTTCAGAGGTTGTTTGTTGAGATGGACTATCCTACCGACCGAAAGCTTAGGGCTGCTGTATCACTATTGCAGGGTGAGGCTTAGAATTGGTGGGAGGATGAGGAGCATGTTATTCCAGCTAGTGTGATTTATTGGGACTATTTCTGACAGGCTTTCCGTGACCGATATGTTGGGGCTGAGTATCTAGCAAAGTGCTGGGAAGATTTCATGAATATGAAGCAGAACGACATGGCTGCGAATAATTATGAGATTGAGTTTATGAGACTGATCCAGTATGTTCCTGGGCTGGTGACTACAGAAAAGGAGAAATGTGATTGGTTTCTGAAAGGGTTGCATCCTTCGATTAAGGCGGGTGTGGCTCTACATATGGATAGTGAGTATAAGAAGATCACCAAGCAAGCTAGGAAAGCTGAGTGGAATAAGTCAGAGTTGAAGCTTCTTGAGTCGTATGGTACGAATAGATGTAGGAGGCAGTCGACGACATCAGTTCAGCGCAGTCAGGGTAACTAGTCTAGGAAGAGAGCCAGAGATGAGTATGATTATTAGATTTATTCTAAAGCTAGACCGGTAAATTCCACTATTCCGACCGTTAGTGCCGGAGGTTCGACTAGTACCTGTGGAGTGCCACAGTGTTCCTTCTGCAAAAAGTTGCATCCGGGTGAGTGTAGGAGGTAGTCTGGGGCTTGTTTCCTATGTTGATCATTTGAGCATCTTTTCAGGGATTGTCCGATTTCGCCTCCATCATCTTATGCTCTGAGTCAGTCTCAGGCATTTGTACAAGCTCCTGCCAGAGGTAGGGGACATATAGATCTGTTACTTCAGGTACCGTTGGTAAGGGTAGACCTGCTCAGAGTAGGGGTTGAGCTGGTTCTAGGGCGAGACAACTAATGTTGGTCTATTGTACCAGGAGACACGAGGATCGCGATGAGCTAGATGTTATTGCGGGTACTTTTTCTATCCATTCCATTTCATATTTTGCTCTGTTTGATAATGGGTCGACTCATTCCTATATTACGAGTTCGGTATCTGGGGGTCTTGAAATTTCGGTTGAGAATACCGATAATGCTGTCACCGTGCATAGTCCGGTGGGTAATCCCATTGAGGTTACCAAAGTGTACAAGAATTGTCCTCTCGAGCTTCAAGGAGAGATCTTTTCGACTGATTTGATGGAGCTACCATTTGGGGAATTTGATCTTATTCTCGGTATAGACTGGTTATCTGGTCACCGTGTCATTTTAGATTGTGAAAAGTAGAGGGAAACTCTGAGAACTTCTACTGATCGTGAGGTAGTTCTTGTTGGGGAGCGTAGAGGTTTTCTATCTAATGTTGTACCAGCTCTCAAGGTCGAGAAGATGATCAAGAAGGGGTACATTGCCTACCTTGCTTACATTCTTGATCTGAAGCAGTCTGATGCTGGGATGGATAAGATTCAGGTTGTGAGAGACTTTCTGGATGTATTCTCGCAAGAATTGCCTGGTGTACCGCCGAAGCGTGATGAGGTTTAGTTTGGCATTGAGGTTTACATGGGTTCAGCTCCCGTTTCTATGGCTCCTTACCGGATGACACCGAAGAAGTTGAAAGAGTTGAAGGTGCAGTTGCAAGATTTGATTGACAGAGGGTTCATTCGGCCTAATGTTTCACCATGGGGAGCTCTTGTCCTGTTTGTGAAGAAGAATGATGGGACTCTTTGGCTTTGTATCGATTATCGGAAGTTGAATAAGCTGACGATCAAGAATAAGTATCCCCTTCCTCGTATTGATGATCTCTTCGATCAGTTCCGGGGAGCTACAGTTTTTTAAGATAGACTTGAGATCTGGTTATTACCAACTCAAGGTTAAGGATTCTGATGTGTTCAAGACAACTTGATGAATCGGGTGTTCCAACCTTATCTTGACCAGTTTGTTGTGGTCTTTATAGATGATATTCTGGCCTATTCCAAATCCGAGGCTGAACATGAGGAGCATCTTCGGGTAGTTCTACAGACTCTTCGAGAGAAACAGTTGTATACAAAGTTCAGCAAATGTGAGTTTTGGCTTTCAAAGGTTGTATTTCTGGGACATGTAGTGTTAGTTGCAGGTATTCAGGTTGATTCGAGGAAGATTGAAGCCATTATGAGCCGAAAGAAACCCAAGAATGTTTATAAGGTCTGAAGTTTATTTGGTTTAGCCGGCTATTATCAGAGGTTTGTTGAGGGTTCTCTATCATTGCGGCTCCTTTGACCAAACTTCTGAGGTAGGGTATTCCCTTTGTTTAGGCTGAGGCCCAACAGTCTAGGTTTGAGAAGCTCAAGATCGTGTTGACTGAAGCACCAGTTTTTACCTAGCCTGAGCCTGGTAAGGCTTACATCGTTTACAATGATGCTTCTCACACTGGATTGGGATGTGTTCTAAAGCAGGATGGGAATGTAGTAGCTTATGCGTCTCGACAGTTGAAACCGCATGAGTGTAACTATCCTACCCATGATCTTGAGCTTGATGCTGTGATCTTTGCTTTTAAGATCTAAAGACACCATCTCTACGAAGAGAAGTGTTATATCTACACAGACCATAAGAGTCTGAAATATATCCTTACCCAGAAGGATCTTAATCTGAGACAACGTCGTTGGTAGAACTTCTCAATGATTATGACTACGAGATTGAGTATCATCCAGGCAAAGATAATGTTGTTGCCGTTGCCTTGAGTCGTAACGCCATTTCAGATTTGAGAGTTCTTTTTGCCCATATGAGTTTGTATGATGATAGAAGGTGTTTGGCAGAACTTCAGGCTATTCCTACATTGATTTCTGATATTCGAGCTGAGCAACCTAGTGATCCATTTTTGATGCATCGTATCAGAGAGCTGCAAGAAGGTACATCTCAATATTTGTCTATTGATCATGATGGGGTATTATGTTTCTGTGGCCGGTATTGTATTTCGAGGAAATCTGGGTTAAAGTAGGTTATTCTTCGTGAGGCCCACGACAGTCCTTATTCTATGCATTCTGGTGGGGACAAGATTTATAAGAATCTCCGTGCGAGGTACTGGTGGAAGGGTCTCAAGCGTGATGTCGTGGGATTTGTGTCCAAGTGTTTGACCTGCCAGAAGGTCAAAGCAGAGCATCAACGTCCATCTAGGTTACTTCAGCATATTCAGATCCCTTAGTGGAAATGGGAGCGTGTGACTATGGATTTTGTCAGTGGTCTTCCTTTGACTCCGTCAAAGAAGGACTCTATTTGGGTTGTTTTGCATCATTTGACTAAGTCCGTGCACTTCATTCCTGTTCGAGTTGACTATTCCTTAAGAAAGTTAGCTTGGCTCTATGTCTCTGAGATCGATCGCCTTCATGAGGTACCGTTATCTATTATTTCCGACTGAGATCTAATGTTTACATCAAAATTTTGGAAAGCTCTACATACTACTTTGGGTACTCAGTTGAGTTTCAGTACTTCTTATCACCCACAAAATGATGATCAATCTGAGCGGGTAATCCAGATACTTAAGGATATGGTGAGAGTCTGTGTGGTGGATTATAGAGGCAGTTGGGAGGATTTCTTGCCGCTTGCTGATTTCGCCTACAATAACAGTTATTAGGTTAGTATCAAGATGTCACCGTATGAGGCTCTGTATCGGCGTAAGTGTCGTTCACCTATTGGTTGGACTGAGCTGAATGAGCACATGTTGTTGGGACCAAAGATTGTACATGAGGCTGAGCAGACTGTCAGATTTATTCTAAATAGGCTTAAAGCTGCTTTTGATCGATAGAAGTCTTATGCCGGTTTGAGACACCGGGATATTGAGTATGAGGTGGGAGACCAGGTTTTCTTGAAAGTATCTCTGTTGAGAAAGGTACTTCGGTTTGGTCGAAAAGGTCAAATGAGTCCTCGTTACACCAGACCTTATCGGATTATTCGTCGATTTGGACCAGTTGCCTATCAGCTTGAATTACCACCCGAGCTTTAGCGTATTCATGATGTCTTCCACGTTTCTGTGTTAGGGCGCTATCATGCTGACCCGTCTCACGTTCTTCCTGTGGAGGAGATTGAGATTCGTCCTGACTTGCGTTTTGAGGAGGAACCCGTTGAGATTCTTGCTCAGAACAAAAAGGTTCTTAGGAGGAAAACCATTAAGATGGTCAAGGTCTTGTGGCATGGACGTAGTCATGATGAGGCTACATGAGAGCCCAAGGCCGTTATTAGAGCCCAATATCGGCATCTCTTTGATCCAGGTAAATTTTGAGGCTGAAGTTTCTTTTAAGGAGGGGATAAATCCCTAGATTGAAACCCTAGTAATTTGGGGATTTGGATTTTGAAACCTAATTTGATTTAGGGATTAAATTGGAGAAAATCGAAAGTTAAGTGACCTAATTGTTAAAACTAGAACTATGGGTACCTTTTTGTTAATTGGGTAAAAGTTGAAACCTTGCTTCGCGATTTACCTATTCTTTAGGGTAAAAAGCCTAGTTGGCTTTTCATATGCCAATTTCCCTTGTTTTAGCCGCACCATCAACACTCACTCTCTCTCTCTCGTTTTCTAGTCGATAAATCAAAACCCCCTTCATTTTTTCCGATCAAGCTCCGATCAAGGGGCTGCCATCGTCCGTTCGTCAATCGGTGGCCACCATCCGTCTCCCCTTCCCCGTCAGAATCAAACCCACTGTCCCTTTTCTCCTTCGCCAGTAAAAGAGGCCGAGACCATTCGAACCCTTCTTCGCGCCACCGTTCTTGTTGCTTTTCTTGTCGTTTTGGTGTTTAGGGTAAGGGGTTTCGTGAATTTGGGGGTTAACCCACGTAATTCGATTATGGATTTTTGCCATAATTTTATTTCGATTGAAAAAGGGGGGAATTAGTGCGAACCAGACCGAACCGGTCCATGTGGTTAAACCGAACCAGTCATGTGGTTAAACCAGACCGGTCCAACGAGCCATATTGAACCGAACCTTGTTGATAGAACCGGGCGACATCAAGATGACATCGTTTGCTGATGCATGCGATGATGTAAGTTGCCGACGTCAGCGTTGACCTGACCTGATGACGTCAATAGTTGATCGCTGACTTTGACCGTCACTGTTGACTTTGACCGTTAACTTTTTTTTCGGTCAAATTCATCTTTATGTTTTTCGACTCCCCGGTTCCAGATTCGCAACCTGTTTTTCCAAATTTGATCTCGAATAGTTGTTTTTGGGCATTTTTAATTAAATTATGCTTTTTTGAGAAATTGTGTAAATAGGTTTCTAAATCGAATTTCTTTTGCGTTCAGGTGAGATCAATTCGGACACCGAGATTCTTCTTTCTCCTCCACCTGGTTGGCCTCATGCATCTTAGCCTTCGAGTTCCACGCGTACATGAATTAATCAGTTTTTGTAGAGTAGCTTGTGGCATAATAGTAGTGAATTCTTTCATAGTGTTACCCTTGTAGGTGTCGATCCTGTTCAGCCCGTTACTAGATCTGAGCATGGGAGACGTCACTCCTGACGTTGAGCTGTTAGCTTTCTGAGGTGTGTTCTCTATCTGTGCTACATTATTTGTTTGATTTTGTATGATATCTGATATGTGCTTGATAGCTTTGTGTATGACTTGCCTTGCATCATACATCAGAATTTGAATAATATATGTCGGACTAAATGCTCATGCATTTTCGGATTTATTATGATTGCATTCAGATTAGTATCAGATTTCTATGTTATATCATTCGGGTTGGGAAATGTACGGGGAAGATCAATGGTTTCAGCCTTCGGGCTGAATTCCACTTTAGACTTGGTGACGATGTAGAGAGTGGTTCAGGGGAACCTTACTCTTCGAATGATGATGTAGATGGGTACATGACATAGAGTTAGGTGCATCGTGCTTTACATATCTATGTATTTGAATGACTGTTGAAATGACTATGTTGATTGTATGATTCTTGTGATATTCTGTCTGATGCACTTTAGAGACATAATGAGCTTAATAGTTGACCCCCCTTAGCTTCTATTTCAGATTCTAAGACATAGGAGTTCGGTACTTGGAGGACCACAATTTAATAGATTTATTTCAGTTTTCAGTATAGACATTTTATATTTTCAGATTTACTTCAATTTTATATAAGTTATTTTACTTTTTTTGAAACTTTATGTAAATCAGATACTTATATTTTGATTTGGGATTTTTCAACTGTTTTAGCATGCATGAGAATTTTAATTGGATATTTTTTAATTTATCTTGTGTCGTTTTTATTTACACGACCGCGTTTTGAGAAAAAAGGAATTTAATGTGAACGACACCATTTTAATCAATAATTTAAATATTTAATTTATGAAACCTAATAATCATCTTACTTGAGGGACACGTTTTGAACCTGACTTCCTAGGTTCGACCCATAACCCTTGGGTCTGCTTTAATGGGTTACATAAACAAATTAGGTAACACTAGCATGTCCCTCCGGAGTGGTAGTGAGCAAACTAAATAATTCTTCAAATGACATATTCCTCTGTAGCGACAACAAACAAATCAAATGATTTCACTCGGTGAAAAGACTCCGGAACGAAAGAAACAAATCAGATAAAACTGGAGAGCCCCTCCGGAGTGGTAGTGGGCAAACCAGATAATTCTTCAGATGACCTATTCCTCTGAAGCGGTAGTGAACAAATTAAATTACTTTAGTTGGTGGAAAGATATGTTTCTCCAGAGTGGTAGAAACAAATCGGATAAAACTGGCGTGCCATTTCGAAGCGGTAATGGACCAAGTGATTCTTAAAAAGACCTATTTTTCCAGATCGACAGAAACAAATCGGATAAAACTGGCGTGCCTCTTCGAAGTGGCAGTGGGCAAACTAGATAATTCTTCAAATGACCTATTCTTCCGAAGCGACAGTGAACAAATCAAATGACTTTAGTTGGTGAAAATACATGTTTCTCCGGAGCGGGAGAAACAAATTGGATAAAACTGGCGTTCCATTTCGAAGCAGCAATGGACCAATCGAATCTTGAAATGACCTATTCCTCCAAAGCGGCAGCGAATAAATCAAATGACTTTAAATGGCGATATGACTCTCATCCTTGTGGATATCGAGTCAGTGAAATAACATGTTTCTTCGGAGCGACAAAAACAAATAACATTTTTCAAATGGTGCGGAACACTAAGCTGAAACTGACCATGTCTTTGTAATTCTTTGGCCGAACTACAAATCAAAATAGGGTTCCATTCTCCTAACGCCTGAACGAATATCCCGTTGCTGAATAAGATAAGGGTTCCATTTTCCTTGGGCCTGAACGACAAATGTTTGCTGAAAAGGATAAAGGTTCCATTCTCCTTAGGCTTGAACAAACAAGCATTTGCTGAAAAAAAAGATAAACGTTACATTTTCCTTGGGCTCGAATAGACAGGTGGCTGCTGAAAAAAGATAAAGGTTCTATTTTCCTTGGGCCTAAACGAATAGGATATTGTGCTAAAATAATGGTTTCCATTCTCCTTGAGCCTGAACGGATATGCTATCTTTTTGGAAGGTTCCATTCACCAAGCGCCTGAATGGATAGTCGGTTGCTGAAAATAAGGTTCCATTCTCCATGAGCCTGAACGAATAGGCCATATGCTAAAAAAATAAAGGTTTTCATTCTCCATGAGCCTGAACGAATAGGCTATATTTTTTGAAAGGTTCCATTCTCCAAGTGCCTGAATGGATATGAGTCGAATAAAAAATGATATAATCCTTCTAAGGATGGCGAGAAATGTGGTTTGCTCTTTCGAAGTTATGTGGGGTGTCTTTCCCTTGAAGTGACATAGGGTGTCTTGCGCCTATGGCCTCATCTGAAAAATAGAGCGGGGTGCCTTGACCTTGTATTCCTGTCAAAATGCAACAAATGTTTTGACGAGTTAGCATGCTCCTAGGGATGCCTAACTCATGAATGCCTGATATGTTTTACGGAAAATGCCCTTAAAAAGGAACATGAATAATCTTTAAGAAATATTTTTTTTATTAGAAAAGTAAATTCTTGATTAGCCATATTCTCAAGTTAGACTGATTAATCTTCATGATATAATCCAAATGATGCATGTAATGCAAAGACACATGTAAGCTCATGATGCATGTAAAGCAAAGACGCATGTAAACTCATGATGCATTAATGCCCTTTTAGGATTTGTTTCCTAAATTTTGATCAGCTCACTCTACTTGAGTTCTTCCTTCTGAGGAGTCAACTCAATCTTCATGTCCCAACAAGTTATTGCCCCAGAACTTTGAACTTTCTGAGATCTTCATTGCTTAAGTTTCTTTCTACTTCACTTCTTATATGTTCACATGTGAACTCATCTTTTCATTCCATGGGTAATGATGCCCCACTACTAAAGGATTTGGGAGATCTGGCTGGACTTAGGCATCCTATCATAGCTTGCTCGTGGAGGGAATATCTGCCCCGCTCTTGCATTTATGAGATCTTTCAAACATGAGCTTTTCTTCTAACACTTGTGCCCTTATGCAAGGTAATGCCTCATTCAACCTTGAGCTCAGCTATCTTCAACGTGATTGAGTCATCTTTTGATTTAGTTCATGATGCCTACATTATTTCTTGATCTCCATTTCAGCAGGAAATGAATTCTTTCATATTCAAGAACGCCTCCTTTACGTGAGTGTGAACATTTACTTATGGATCCCTACAATTGGACGTCATACCAAGAAATTTTTTGTTTTTTCATGACTCCATGTTAATTTACTTGTAAGATGCTTGTGAATAAACAAGGTAAAAACTTGAAATGAGAATTCATGAGAATTTAAAGGAAATTTAAAAAGCCATGGCAAACATGGAAAAGGTAAAATCAAGAAATAAAGTCAGATACCCCCGAATTCATAGCATGAATGATTCATGAGTCCATCTACCGTATAGTGTTCCTAATTTCTACCCATTTAGGTGGTTCTCTTAGACTTACCACTCCCCAAATTCATTTTCCATCTTTTCTAATCACAAACAAACATGAGATGTTTTGAAGTCCTTGGAAAAAAGGTGAATTCAATTAGGCGGAATGTGTTCTAAAAACAAACTCCTCTTCTCAAATATCCTTATAAGATCGAAATGGTTTTTCAAGGCTTGTAATGTGGCTAAGGTTCATGGTTACAAAAGAAAGGATATACAAGCCCAAAAAAGTGTTTGAGGGTGATTAAACTAAGGATCAATTCTTCTTGATGAAGCCCCCACTTTGTATTGCTTCATTAAATTCCTCTTTTATTTTCCTTTTTGGATCACTCTAGACTGCCCGTTTTTGGGTTTTCACCCAAGAGTTCATCTCCTTTTTGCTTCAAGAATCTTCAACTGACACATGGTTCATGCAATGCTTTCTTGAAAACTTGTACTTTTCAACTTGGTGCTTCATTCAATGAGTATATTTTCAACATGTTTCTTTTCTTTTTTCTTCTTTTTGGATACCCATCTTGGTCGGCATGTTGTTTTGCTCATGTTGCTCCTTGCATCCAATGCACTCATTCTTGTTATCTTTATAGCATGGTTAGAACCAATCACCCTTTCTCATGAAAATAGACTTTCATCACTTTCCCCCCTAGTGTAGGGAGTTATCCTTGGTTAGAGTTCAATCGAAAGAAAAATATCAGGCTCAAAAGGGAAAACAAGGGATACTTTTTCTTTCTCTTTTCTTTTGCGAAGGAAAATGAAGGAATGCCAAATCTCCTCTCATATATGGATATCATTGAAGAAAAGTTGTCCTCAGTTGGTAGATGTTTTAGAGTTATCACTTAATCCAAAGACCTTAAACAACAATGTTTGAGAGGAAAATACTCTCAAAATTTGTATTTGGGATCTTTCCCATTAATCCTGAGCACATTTTGTTTCCCTTCTATCACGGGATTAGATTTAAGAATCATTAATGCAATCAATAATATGGGTCGTGCACAAAATGGAGAATATAGATATAATGAATAGTTTATGAATGAAGGAAAAAAAGGTTTGCAACTTGAGAAAATGAAAAAAATACATCTTTTAAACAAGTAAAATAACAGAGCCGCCTCTGAAAAACATCCCTAATGCTCGTGGGAAAAAGAAAAAGGATTGGTTTCGAGTATGACTTTGCAATTGTCCTAGAAATAGTAGGAAACTCCTCTACTTGCTTCATTTTCTTTTGAATTCCAATGAGGGGCTAGTTATCTCATCAAGGTCCCATTGTTGATTAGTTGGGCTTGCCAATTAAGTCTTCAACTCTTGATGGCTTTCGGTATTTGTAACCATGTTTGTATGGTTTTCTGTACGACCATAGAAGGGCTCCCTCAAAGTCATCGGAGAAATCTTATTTTTCAAAAAAGGTGGATACCATAATTATCTTGTATTGCTATCGTATATTGGCAGAAATCCTTGTTAGATCTCTGGTCCACGCCTTGCAGCACAATCTGATTTGGGACCATGTTGGTCATCTTCTTAACCTGTTCAGAAGAATCCCTCGACGAATCCTCTTATGTCATTAGATTAACTTGAGTCCGTTAGGTATGTCGTCAGGTAGAACACTCAAATATATAGTAGATGAGCAACTTCTTGTCTTTGGTAGCACATGATCAAGTGTGCCGAGGGGCAGGTGGTCCTATCAATTCCACCTTCTTAATGTTCTTTGTATCTTCTCTTTAGCCTTGTCTATAGCCTCGTTGAAGTCTAGAATTTTGAATTTTCGATTGCACTTATTATTTTGTACGGGCGGAGAGCTGCAGCTTCACATATCTAGCCACGTCGATGCTTTTGTATCACACTTCTTGTTCTTGCATTCCTTCAATGAATCCATAAGTATTGATCTCTAAATGGTTATCATCAAATTTGAACTATGCTGCTTGGCATTCATTTCTTGATAGTGTTGATCATTCAGTTCAATTGGTATTATATTTTGAGTTGTTATACCAAACGCAGAAAAATTTGCAAAGATCAGGCAACATAAAAAGAAGAAATTGTGGAGCTTCAGTGAGCTTGGATCATATAATCTCAAATGTCAACTCTGACAATAGGTAGGAGGCGTCTACTCTGGCCCATCTTATCAAATGGATAAGCAATTTTGAATATGCACTAAATTAGGCTTTGAATAGAAAAGTAAGCAACGACCCGTCTTTCAATCCTAGTTGGCTCCACCAACTTGTTGTTGTTAAAATTCCAATGCCCATTTCTTGGAATGGAATATTCACTATCACTCGACTCTAACTTCGGGAACTATATGAAACTTCCTTTACATGACCGCGACATACATTCATCCTTCTTTGTGGCTTCTGCCTGGGCTTTCAGCCAGGTATGCTCTTTGTGAGGTGGTTAGAGCTTTCGTACAACGTTGCTAAGATAACCAAGAGCAGAGATCAATGAGGCATTTAGTCTTGCATAACAAATCAATAGAATATTGTAGATGTACGTTGTGGTCATAGATGGTCATCTCCACTACCTTTTTTTCATTCTCATTCTCGTTTTGCTCACTGAATCCAATGTTCTTGTACTCCTGGTTGGTAGGCATGATTCTTGAACACTTCTTTAGCCTTGATATTGGGAGTGGGGGTATCCAGCATTTTGATTGACAAGAAAAGATGCCACTACAGACCAGGTTGAGCTATCATTGTGGTTGACACACAAATATTAAATGAAAGGCCTCCCTAAGTGGCTCGAATGAAAACCTCTATATCCTAAGACATCTCTTCTGATTGTTTTGATTGTCATGGAAGACATACTGGCGAACAAGTAGACACCTTTGTTTAGTTGTACACCGCCTTAAGCACCTTTAGCGCGAGTTCTCAAATTCCCGTTTTTCGAGCATTTTGAATTGTTTTCATGAGAATCTTTATAGCAATGCTCATCTTCACCTTGAACATCTTCAAATGGTATCAACGTTTCAATTTATTCTTTTCATGTTCATTTGGGCTACCATCATCATCAGGGCTTCCACTGCCATTGATTCTGTTTGTCATACTTCTCAAGTTCTAGGACCTTGAGTTTTGGAGGAATTATCGGGCCAGGTACTAGGCTCAAACCCTTTGATTGGATTGGAAAATTCAAATTCTAGACTCCACCAGAATATGGATTTGAAATATTCCATTTGATAGGCCTTTGAGTAAGCTACTCCGAGTTTTCTTTCAACAGCCTTAATCGTCATAGCTACTATTTGGGCATAGTGTCTTGTGTTGAGTGTGTAAAAGTTCTATTATTTACACCCTTTTTAACCCATATTTCTGCTACATTCAAGCATCATTGCATTGCATTTAGGATAGTTTTCAATTAAATATCACAATTATATAAAAGGCACGGATTCTACTAAAAGATGGTGTATTTTGCAGGTAACTGCCAAGGTTGACGATGAAGGCAGGCGAAGGGCAGATAAGCCGGAAAGCTGAACTGAACAAGCAGCTGAAGAAGACGAACCTGTCATGGACCTGTCGTGACAGCATGATGACAGCAGATTATTGAAGAGGAAAAATGAAGTGGACATCGATAGATAGAGAAAAATCTGCTCGTCTGTCGTGTGGAAGCCAAATAATTTTCCAAGCCCCGGATCAAAAGATATGTCAAGCCAAAGCTCAAAGGAGAGGAAATCCCTAAAAGCAAGGATGCGGCTAGAAAGTAGGATACTTTAGAGATTTAGTCTTTATTAGAATCATACTTTTAATTAAAGTTGTAATCCTTGTTACCTTAGATAACTTGAGCCCAAAGCTTATATAAAGGGCATAGATTAAACCTAGGGAATAGCCGATAACCCCATAACCCAAACCGAAACCCTGCCGTCCACCCGTCACCGACATGTTCTAAATTCCCCCTAGAGCTACGGGTTGTTTTGTAAAGTAGTTGCAAGGGTTGCTTTGTTTTAGGATTTTTCAAGTTCAATAAAATAAACTTCAAGTTCTTTTATCTTGGTTTTAATATCTTGCAAGAGCATCGGGAGAGCATTGTGAGGTTATCTATTTACTTAGCATCGGGAGAGTTAAGTATACGAAAGAGATAAAAGCGCGTTCTCTAGTTTATAGTTGAACCATCTCGTGCTTAGGGATAAGGCGAGGTTAAGTGGCTAAGGAAGAATTCATACACATCGGTGTTCATCCTTCGATTCACGCCGGGAGGTATCATCAAAGACGTGTTCATCGACAGACTTGTGCCTAGGGATAGGGCAAGGCAGATCTGGGATTCTTGCCAAACTTGAAGTACGGAGTTGGTGTGTCTGCTGCCGCAACTGCCAACGGACAGACGTCGCGACAGGTGCTGTCGGCGACGGGAGCGACGACAGAACTGGAGATCCTGAGCAATTCAATACCTGCACTACCGAGCAATTCAATACCAGCCCATTCTCTCTATCTTGATAATTCAATCCTTTATTTACGTTTTTACTTTATTATTCTCGTGACAATTCTCAAATATTTCTTTTACTTCGTGCAGTAAATCAAGGTGAAGTCATTAGCCCAATCCCTGTGGAGACGATATCCGATACTTCGTATCACTTTACTACTTGCGTCGTGTACACTTGCACTACAATTGCGATAGACTATTTTACACGCAACAAGTTTTTGGCGCCGTTGCCGGGGATTGGCAACATAACTACATCTTTCTTTTATTGCACTTTTTGCTTTTATTTTTTTTTATTTTATTTTTGTTTCCGTTTTTAGTTTTTCTTTAATTTTTATTTTGTGTTTTCAACTCTTGCTTTTCACAAGGTTCTCTTGTTTATGCGCAGATCGAAAAGAGGCGAAGATCCTGAGTATAAGTTAGATCCGGAAATCGAACGATCATTCAATCTCAAGAAACAGATTCACCATCTCTTAGACAGGAACGAATACCTTGAAGAACAGCTAGAGCAGATGGCCCGTAACCAGCCCGCTGGAGGAGACATACCGCCTGTCGGCGATCCGCCTGGGGCAGGTGGACGACGGTCATGTCGTGACTACATGCTGAATGACCATGTAGAGCTGGAGACCACACTGCCGGATATTGATGTTGATAACTTTGAACTTAAACCTGTCATGTTTAGTATGATCAATAACGCCGGACAGTTTAGTGGTTCTGCGACAGAAGATGCTAGGGAGCATCTCAAAACGTTCCAGGAGATCTGTGGTTCGTTTAGGCTACCAGGAGTTAGTCCGGAGATACTGAGGCTTCGGTTATTCCCCCATTCATTAAGGGATAGAGCTAAAACTTGGTGGAATAAACTTACACCGGGTTCCATTATGACTTGGGCAGATCTAACTCGTGAATTCTTATCTCGTTTTAATCCTTCACATTTATCTGAGCGATTACGTAACGAAATTGCTACTTTTCAACAGGAAGATGACGAGCCGATGCACGAGGCCTGGGACAGATTTACTACTCTTCTACGGAACTGCCCAATGCATGGATTCCCCGTCTGGAATCAGGTAACTAAGTTTTATAATGCTGCTAACTTACAAACTCGCATTCGCATTGATTCTGCAGCAAATGGATTATTATTGGATAAAGATCCGGACGAGGCATTACAAGTTCTGAAGAATCTAGCTAAGAATGAGGAGCAGTTTCCGACAGCTAGAAGAGGGGGTAAAAGGGTACTTGCTGTCAAGGACTATGAGGCTGACAGCACTATGAAATCACAGGTAGCATTCCTCACTAAAGCCATGAAACACTTATTGAGCGAAGAGGAAGTACGAGGGTTTGCTGTCGAGGAAATTTGTGCCACTTGTGAGGGAAATCATAGTAGGGATGAGTGCCCTATAAACATAGAAGAAGGGAAATATGTTGGAAATTACAAGCCAAACTACAATTCCAACAACTACAACCCTAATTGGAGGAAAGATCCCAAATTTTCCTGGAGTAATCCTAACAATGCCCTAAATCCGCAAGCACATCATCAGAATCAGGGGGGTCCTAGATTGTTGACGCGACAGCAACTGCAGCCGCAGAACCTGCCGCAGAACCTGCCGCCTCAGCAACAACAGCAGCCACCACCTGCCACGAGTAGTGTATTGGAGCAGACTCTGGCTACCTTTATGTCTCAGACTGGCACGTATATGGATAATATTAATCAGTTTGTCAAAAAGACGGAAAATTTTATGGACGAGACTAAGATGAGAATGACAAACCATGAGGCCACCTTAAAATCTCTAGAGACACAAATGGGTCAGGTGTCGCAGCATATTAAACCGAGGCAAAATGGAGGTTTCCCTAGCAATACTGAAAATGCTAGACCACCCCCACATGAGCAATGTAAGGCAATTACCACTAGGAGTGGGAAAAAGCTACCGGGGCCGGAAAAAGAAGTTGATACAGAAAAGGACCCTGCTTTGAACAAACCTGCCGAGGAAGCTGCCCCGACAGGTGACAAACAGACTGCTGCCGATGATCCTGTCACGACAACAGAAGCGACAGAGGAGAAAAAGGAAGATTATCGTCCTCAGATTCGCATGCAGTGGGAAGGACGCATTGCTGATTATCGTCCTCCACCACCTTTTCCTCAACGGATACAACAAGCTAAGAATGAATCTCAACTCAAAAAAATTTATGATATTTTTAAACAGGTTCATATTAACATACCGTTGTTAGATGCTGTTAGGGAGATGCCCGGTTATGCTAAATTTCTCAAGGATGTCATGTCTAAAAAATCTAAACTTGGGGAATTTGAAACGGTAAGGATGCAAGAGGGTTGCATGAGTATTCTTCATCGACAACCACCCCAGAAAAAGAAGGATCCGGGGAGCTTCCTCATACCTTGCGTAATCGGCGATAAATTTGTGGGTAAGGCACTTTGTGATCTAGGTGCTAGTGTTAATCTAATGCCCAAATCTGTTTTTCAGAAACTAGGTATTGGCAAGGCGCGGCCCACGACAGTTACCCTACAGCTCGCCGACCGCTCTTACGTTCACCCCGAAGGAAAAATTGAAGACATTTTGGTAAGAGTGGATAAACTTATTTTTCCTGCTGACTTTCTTATTTTAGATTGTGAGGCAGATGAGAACGCACCAGTCATCCTCGGACGACCTTTCTTAGCCACGGGAAGATCGTTGATTGATGTGGAGAAAGGAGAACTCACCATGCGCGTGAACGATCAAGAAATTAAGTTGAATGTTCTCCAAGCAATGAAACATGCCGATGTGGACGAGGAATGCAAAGCCATCATCGAGGTGACCTTTGATTACCCCTGCATCAGGTCAGGCTGCCGAGATATAAAATTTGGTCACTGCTGCGACAGCCATCTAAAGACCTGTCACGACAGTGACGACGACAGCACCGACGACAGTGACCACTCTGAATCCGATACATCTGATACTGAAGGTCATGAGGAGGTAAACTGGTTAGACCATCGTCCAGGTAAGTTATTCGAACCCTTGAATTACACTTCGGATAACCATCTAATCCAAAAGCCCTCCACTGTTGAACCACCTGTCTTAGAACTTAAGCCCCTGCCAGGGCAGCTTAAATATGCTTATCTTGGTTGTGATAACACACTGCCTGTAATCATCTCTGCTAAGCTGCCGCAGGAACAGGAACGACAGCTGATCGACATGTTGAGGCAGCATAAAAGGGCGATAGGATGGACGATAGCAGACATCCAGGGCATTAGTCCGGCAATCTGTATGCACAAAATCCTCCTAGAGGAAGATCATAAGCCGACTATTGATGCCCAAAGGCGGTTAAACCTTGCAATGAAGGAGGTAGTGCGTAAAGAAATAATTAAATGGTTAGATGCTGGTATTATTTACGCCATCTCCGACAGCAAATGGGTAAGCCCGGTGCAATGCGTTCCCAAGAAAGGAGGCATGACTGTAATAACCAACGAAAACAACGAGTTAATCCCAACCAGGACTGTGACCGGTTGGAGGGTTTGTATGGACTATCGGAAGCTTAACAAAGCTACCCGAAAGGACCACTTCCCTTTACCCTTTATTGATCAAATGCTTGATAGATTAGCGGGTAAACCTTACTATTGTTTTCTTGATGGTTATTCAGGATATAATCAAATTGCTATTGCACCAGAGGACCAAGAGAAAACGACTTTCACATGCCCCTACGGTACATACGCATTTAGGAGAATGCCATTTGGACTCTGTAACGCACCTGCCACCTTCCAAAGGTGCATGATGGCTATATTCTCGGACATGGTTGAGGACTTCCTAGAAATCTTTATGGATGATTTTTCTGTCTTTGGAGACGATTTTGAGAGTTGTCTAGGCAATTTACAAAAGGTGCTCGAAAGATGCGAAAAAGCTAACTTGGTTTTAAATTGGGAAAAATGCCACTTTATGGTGGATGAAGGGATAGTCTTAGGCCATAAGATTAGCTGCCGTGGGATAGAAGTCGACAGGGCAAAAATAGAGGTCATAGAGAAGCTGCCGCCGCCAACAACAGTCAAGGGCATTAGGAGTTTTTTAGGGCATGCTGGTTTTTATAGAAGATTTATTGCCAATTTCTCAAAAATCACGAAACCCCTATGTCATCTCCTAGAGCAGAACCGACCCTTTGACTTTAATGAAGAATGTACTGAAGCATTCAAGGTTCTGAAGGAAAAGTTAGTGACAGCCCCAATAGTACAGCCACCAGACTGGATGCAACCGTTTGAAATTATGTGTGATGCTAGTGACTATGCTGTCGGGGCAGCACTTGGGCAGCGCAAGGACAGGCTATTTCATGTCATATATTACGCCAGCAAAACGTTGAATGATGCCCAAGTGAATTATACCACCACGGAAAAGGAGCTGTTAGCTGTGGTGTTTTCCATCGACAAGTTTCGTTCTTACATACTTGGAACGAAGGTTATAATACACACCGACCACTCTGCCCTCAAGTATCTATTTGCAAAAAAAGATGCAAAACCTAGGTTGATACGATGGATATTACTATTACAAGAGTTCGACCTTGAGATAAAAGATAAAAAGGGGACATAAAATCAGGTGGCAGATCACTTGTCGAGGTTGGAGACGGGACAGAGTCTACCGCCAGATGAGACACACATATTGGAGACCTTCCCAGATGAGCAGCTCTTTGCTGCCGCAATAGCTGTCGCGACAGCCATGGCGGCAGGTAAGTCTTCTAACCTTCCCTGGTATGCTGATTTCGTTAATTTTATAGTTAGCGGAATATTACCTTCTGATCTTACTTACCAAGCCAGGAAGAGGTTTCAAAATGATGTTAAACATTATTATTGGGACGAACCTCTTCTTTTCAAAATGTGCGCAGATCAGGTTATAAGGAGATGCATACCACAAGAAGAACAAGAAGACATTCTCCATCACTGTCATGCTTCACAATATGGAGGACACTTAGGAGGCAACAAAACTGCTGCCAAGGTGCTGCAGTCAGGGTTCTACTGGCCGACACTGTATAAGGACGCACAGGAATTTTACAAAAACTGTGACAGGTGCCAGCGGACAGGTAACATCTCGAGGAGAAACGAGATGCCACTGCAGAATATTTTAGAAGTCGAAATCTTCGACGTTTGGGGGATTGATTTTATGGGACCTTTTCCATCTTCTTGTGGAAATCTTTACATCCTCCTAGCAGTGGATTATGTCTCCAAGTGGGTAGAAGCAATCGCAACTCAACAGAATGATGCCAAAACAGTCCAAAAGTTTTTGCACAAAAACATCTTTTCTAGATTTGGCATCCCTAGGGCGATTATCAGTGATGAAGGGAGACATTTTGACAACAAGGTAATTGCTGCCGCCTTGAGAAAATATGGTGTCAAGCACAGAATCGCGACAGCATACCACCCACAGACCAATGGACAGGCTGAGATATCCAATAGGGAAGTGAAGAACATTCTAGAAAAAATGGTTAAACCAACTAGGAAAGATTGGTCTTTGCTTCTGAATGATGCATTATGGGCATACAGAACAGCTTTCAAGACTCCATTGGGCATGTCTCCATACCGTTTGATTTATGGGAAAACCTGTCATCTGCCTGTCGAGATAGAACACAAGGCATATTGGGCGATCAAGGCAGTAAACATGGACTTGGACAAGGCAGGCCAGAAAAGGTTGTTGGATTTGAATGAGATAGATGAAATACGGACAATGGCCTACGACAATGCAAGGATTTACAAGGAAAAAACCAGGAAGTGGCATGACAAGAAGTTGCTGCCACGACAGTTCTGCCCAGGGCAGCTTGTGTTGTTGTTTAATTCTAGGTTGAAACTCTTTCCAGGGAAACTCAAATCTAGATGGTCTGGCCCGTTTCAAGTAGTTCAAGTTTTTCCCCATGGTGCCATTACAATTCAATCACTAAAGGACGGGCACCAATTCAAAGTCAATGGACAACGCCTCAAGCACTATCAGGGGACTGAAGCCCCAGGAATACAGGAAGTGGTTACTTTAGGTGATGCCCCACAAGGCATCCCTAATTTAACCTAATTCTTTTCTTTTTATTTTTATTATTATTAATATTATTTATTAGGAATTAGATTTATTTTATAATGTTTTGTTTTTAATTTCGGTTTTTAGGAAATAAAGGAGGTAAGTGAGAAAGAAGAAGTGGCCCAAGCCCACCGCCCATCCACCGGCCCAATAAAGTCCATTCATGATAACCTGTCGTTTCGGCTGCCGGCGCAGACGGAGTTGACAGGCTGTCAACAGACGCACAACAGACGAAGAATCGTGCGGCAGACACACAGCAGAGGCATTAATGCTCGTCAGACACTCTACATTCAATCTGCCGCTCCGTTATTCCCGCCTGCCGTTGCGGCATTAAATGGGCAGCCCCCGACAGCTATATAAACCCCTTCTCCTTTTCATTTTTCATCACTTCAGATTTTCTCTCTTGCTATTCTCTTCTAGTTTGATCTATTTTCTTTCATTTTCAGCCCTTGCAACCAAATATGTCTTCACGACAAACCCGACAGAACGCTGCTGCCGCTTCCTCTTCCGCAGCAACATCCCCGTTCGCTAACAAGGAACTTTGGGAGGAGCGAAGCTTCATCTACAACAGAGATGCCCCTCTGTTTGGACTCCGGCCGTTCATCATGCAGGCCATAACAGCTCAACTGTGGGAAGACTTCGCCGAGCAGCCGGCAGAACTTAATGACACCCTAGTCAGGGAGTTTTATGCGGCGATCGAGAGCAAGACGGCGACATCTGTCACCGTCCGAGGAGTGACAGTCCCTTTTACCGCCAGCAGCATCAACCATGTCTTCGGCCTCTTTTTCGGCCCCAATGACGATGCTCATCAACAGTTCTTGGACACCCTCGACGCTGCCGGCCACGATGCTGTCATGAGGGAATTGACAGAAGCAGGAACGACATGGAGCACAAGTAAGAAGAACCCCCATTCTGTCAATAGGGGGCAGCTCCTACCTGAGGCAAAGCTATGGAACGCTTTTATCAAAAAGCATATCCTGCCCTCGTCTCACCATACGACAGTCAACAGGCAGAGGCTGGCCCTCATCCACTCTATCATGCACAACAGGCCCATCAATGTGGGCAGGTACATGCGGGACAACATTCTCGACTGTGCTTTCCGATCAGACTCATGGCTCTGCCTGCCCTGCACCATCACTGCCCTCTGCCGATGCGCTGCCGTACCGGAGGAAGACTCAGACAAAATCAAGAAGGGCAGCGGCTGGACAGTCAGCAACATCTCCAGCCTCATGGAGCTGGTAGTCGTATCGCCCCTCAACGCCTTCGATCCAAACGCCCCTCCTGCTGAGTCTGATGATGAGCCTGCCACCGAGCCTGCCACCGAACCTGCCCCAGAAGCTGCCACCAACACCGCTCCGGCAGATCAGAACGCCCACATCCTTGCTGCCGTCCTGCGGATTGAGGAACGCCAGATGGGCTTAATGACATTCATCCGAGACTTCTCCAATGCCACGGTAAACTTCATTACCAATACTTTGAATTTTTCGGATGTCTTTTTCCCCACCTTCCCCGCCCATTATTTCAATATCCCATCCCCTACTCCCACACCACCTGTCTCTCCCCATGGAGAATCTGCCTCCTCCACACCTTCCCCGACAGCAGACGGCAGCCCACCGGCAGACACCTCCCCTCGAGGAACAAAGCGAGCTGCCACTGACGACAGCCCCCTTGTCCGGAGGAATTTGGACAGCGCCTTCACACGGGTGAAACGCATTAAGCATGTCGCAGACAAGCGAAGGCTGTCCAAAGCCATCATGACCACCAGCTGGGACAGCAGCAGCAGCAGTTCCGATGTCAGGCTAGTGGAGCCACCTGCCCTTCCACCTGCTGACGACCCTGTCCCCCAACCGGAGGAAGACCCTGCCCCTCAACAGGCTGACGAATCTGTCGATCAACCTGCTCCGGAACCTGCCCAGCCACCTCCTCAACGCAGACGCTACCATCAAATCCGCGTCAGCAGCAGCAGCGAGGACAGCGCATAAAATTTAAGTTTTTATTTCTTTTATCCTCTTATTGCTGCCTGCCCTTATATAATTGTGATGTACTTTTTTTTTTCTATCTTGTTTTTCTTTATTTGTTTTTAAGTTTGTTTTGCATTGAGGGCAATGCAACCCTTGAGTTTGGGGGTGGCAACCCTCCATATTTAATGGCATCTTTAGCACATCTTTTGTTTAACTGTTGTGTCTTTTTATTTACTTATTTCTTTAAAAAAAAATCAGAAAATTAAAACTGTTGGCTTAAAAACTGTGAAGTTAGCTTACCTGTCATGACAGCTCTGTCGTGGCAGCATCTTTAGGACAGGTTAAGGAAAAGTTTAGAGCCTTTCTATAGTTCTGAAAAACTTAAACACTTTTGTGACTGTTATATTGCTTAGATTTCTTTTAGCCAAACTAGAATAGGATGCTTAGAACTTGAATAGCCCCTAGAGGTGCCTAACACTGGCTCTAGGAAAGAAGTTTAGTAAAAGAAAATCAAAAACCTAGAGGTGCCCGAAACCGGCTCTAGGAAGCTAACTAGAGGTGCCCAAAACTGGCTCTAGAAAAATTTTAGCTTGAAAATAGAAGAAAAAGAAGCATGAAAATGTGCCTTCTAAAAAAAATAAACTTTGGCATAAAAATTTGAGTTAAGGAGTTGAATATTCTAGTGAAACTAAGAGAGTCTTAGCATATAACTGTTCACAAGCATGCACACACTGCACGAGAGCTATAGGGAGATTCCGGACAGATCCTAACCTTTCCGACAGGTTGCTGCCGCCATAGAGAATGAGCGACGGGTAAGGGACAGTTCACTGTTTGAAGGCCAACACAAAAATTTTCATTTTTCTTTAGGTTTAATTGCTTGAGGGCAAGCAAAGACTTGAGTTTGGGGGTGTGTTGAGTGTGTAAAAGTTCTATTATTTACACCCTTTTTAACCCATATTTCTGCTACATTCAAGCATCATTGCATTGCATTTAGGATAGTTTTCAATTAAATATCACAATTATATAAAAGGCACGGATTCTACTAAAAGATGGTGTATTTTGCAGGTAACTGCCAAGGTTGACGATGAAGGCAGGCGAAGGGCAGATAAGCCGGAAAGCTGAACTGAACAAGCAGCTGAAGAAGACGAACCTGTCATGGACCTGTCGTGACAGCATGATGACAGCAGATTATTGAAGAGGAAAAATGAAGTGGACATCGATAGATAGAGAAAAATCTGCTCGTCTGTCGTGTGGAAGCCAAATAATTTTCCAAGCCCCGGATCAAAAGATATGTCAAGCCAAAGCTCAAAGGAGAGGAAATCCCTAAAAGCAAGGATGCGGCTAGAAAGTAGGATACTTTAGAGATTTAGTCTTTATTAGAATCATACTTTTAATTAAAGTTGTAATCCTTGTTACCTTAGATAACTTGAGCCCAAAGCTTATATAAAGGGCATAGATTAAACCTAGGGAATAGCCGATAACCCCATAACCCAAACCGAAACCCTGCCGTCCACCCGTCACCGACATGTTCTAAATTCCCCCTAGGGCTACGGGTTGTTTTGTAAAGTAGTTGCAAGGGTTGCTTTGTTTTAGGATTTTTCAAGTTCAATAAAATAAACTTCAAGTTCTTTTATCTTGGTTTTAATATCTTGCAAGAGCATCGGGAGAGCATTGTGAGGTTATCTATTTACTTAGCATCGGGAGAGTTAAGTATACGAAAGAGATAAAAGCGCGTTCTCTAGTTTATAGTTGAACCATCTCGTGCTTAGGGATAAGGCGAGGTTAAGTGGCTAAGGAAGAATTCATACACATCGGTGTTCATCCTTCGATTCACGCCGGGAGGTATCATCAAAGACGTGTTCATCGACAGACTTGTGCCTAGGGATAGGGCAAGGCAGATCTGGGATTCTTGCCAAACTTGAAGTACGGAGTTGGTGTGTCTGCTGCCGCAACTGCCAACGGACAGACGTCGCGACAGGTGCTGTCGGCGACGGGAGCGACGACAGAACTGGAGATCCTGAGCAATTCAATACCTGCACTACCGAGCAATTCAATACCAGCCCATTCTCTCTATCTTGATAATTCAATCCTTTATTTACGTTTTTACTTTATTATTCTCGTGACAATTCTCAAATATTTCTTTTACTTCGTGCAGTAAATCAAGGTGAAGTCATTAGCCCAATCCCTGTGGAGACGATATCTGATACTTCGTATCACTTTACTACTTGCGTCGTGTACACTTGCACTACAATTGCGATAGACTATTTTACACGTAACATCTTGCAATTTCATCTCTCAAATCTTCAAAAGGATTCTTCATCTCACGAGCTTTGGAGATTTCCTTTCAAATTCATTGAGTCAAATGGTCAATGTATAGTTTTCTACCCAAGCATGCAACATTAACAACTTACTCGGAGTCTATCCACTGGATATTCTTGTGGTCCCAATCATTGATAATGGTACAAAAATTGTCCTTATGTTCTTGTAACTGCGTCTTCAAGTCTTTGATACCATTAATAATTTGACTTCGACACCCTTTATTTCCACTTTCTTCATCTTCTTGGAGTTCTTGATACCGGTCACGGTATCCACTGAGGCTACTACGTGCTTCTGAGTATTGACCCTCTAAGTGTTGCTTTTCTCCAGCAAGTCGGTCTATCTTTTCTTTATATTTTTTACCTCACGCTGCTAGAGCTTTAACTATTTCTTGATCTCATCGAGTTGTTCCTTTTTCTTTATTCGAGCTTTTAGAGCTACTAGCACGTACCCCTTGAGCTTTCAAGCAGTTGTTCTCTTGCGTCAACTCTTATATATCTTATAGATGGAGCTCTTGCCTTGTCAACAAGGTTTTTACCTCTTTCTAGTAGCCCTCTCTCTCTGGTACTGTTCTACAATGAGCCTGCCTTCAAGCTCAATGATTTCCCCACGACTTTTCCTTTTTATCAAAGTCTTGTCTATAGATCTCTAGCTCGGTTAGAAGGATACCGGGCTGAGAATCACCAAGACTGGAACGCTTATGTCGTCAACCTTTTCCTTTCTCCAACTTGTATATTCAGGTACAACACAAGCAAATAGGGTCACCTTCGTTCAATATGTTTGTTTCCACATTTTTGTCAACTCCATGACTCATTTTGTGGAATTATCTTCTGTATAAGAGAACTCTTTTCCCCCCAGCCTATGAGTGACAGATATGAACTGTTAAGACCCATATTGGCCTTGCACAAGCAAAGGAGCATAACTGGTAGCTCCCCATAGGCCTATGAAAGGGAGCCATTCCATCCTTCCACACTTGTATATGATTAGAACTGGATACATCCATGGGGCTCTCCATGTGACATCGGCGTCGGTAAGATTCTAAAAAGGTACCCCACTGTTCTTGTTTACCGTTTCACTACTTTCTGGTAACTTCTTTGATTGGGACTAAATCTCTGGATGTTGGATGTTTGCTTATTTTCTCACTGCCCCATAAATGGCTCAAAGACCATAAGTAAAGAAGTTGTGAGCATCCGGTGTAACCCCCTTAGCCCGGCCTAGACGCCCGACCCGAACTAAAAAGATTACACGGGGAAAACCAAAGTCAACCCGAAAGTCAACCTTGATTAATGACCTTTTTTTTGTTTTATTTTATCTAAATGCACATTATTAACTTATATGATTAACAAAACATTTCAGCGAAAGCGACACATCAAACGGAACTCACATAGGGTTCAATTGCATACAAACGTCATTTAGGGACTAAAATGTAAATTTCTAGTTTTCATAGGACTAAACGAGTTTTAATGTTACCAATATGTAATTAATCATATAACATGACCACATGCCAAATTTCATCTCAAACGGACCACTCAAACTCATTTAATTAAGCAATCAAGACTTAGGGACCAAAATGTAAGAAACAGAAACCTGAAACAATTCAAATTCAAGCCCAACGATCTGATGTTTCGAAACACAAGGCACTGTACCAAAACGGTCATTTCGGAACCAAGTTGACCGTTTCGATACTCAGGTGCGTTCCGAAACCCGTACCGAAACACCCCTTTCCAGTAGCAAAATCGTTTCAGAACGTTCCTACCCGTTCCGAAACCCTATGGCCATTTCAGGCCTCTGTTTCGAAATAGGTAAGGGCGTTCCGATACGCCTTGCCCTGCAACAGCAGATTTTGCTGGTTTATCACATCTTTTCACATCCGAATACACCAAAAAACATGCCACAACATACATACAACATATTTAGGCATCAAGGATCATCATTATGAAGCATAAACTAAAATATAGCATCAATCATGCAAACAATGGAACTATAGGCATGCTCCCTAGTCCACAAAACTAAAATCAACATTTAAACCGAAAACCAATCCTCAAAGGCCATTTACAACTCAAAGGTAAACAACCAACATGCTCAATGTATAAGCAACATCCTCAACTATCCAAAAGTATAAATCCCACCCATTGCCTCTGATTACACCAAAGTAAAGCCACATACTTTGCTAAACCGAAAAGCTTGGATTCCCTTGCTTGTGTGCTTCCTCAAACACCTAATTCTCTGCATTGATGAAACAAATGAGCGTAAGCACAAAGCTTACTGAGGATCGCTAAACAACATTCATCAATGCATTTCACACAATTTGCAAAACCACCACTTTTCAACACATGCCTTTACACAAATAATGTCCTTTCAAGACATCAATGCACTTTCTAAAAATATGCCCATATGTATCATTCTAAAACAACAAATAAACCTTTTCTCATGCTTTACCAAGCATCTCATGCATTCTTGAATAATTTACAAGCATCTCATGCTTAACATTTGTCATTTACATTATATTGGCTCACAAGTGATAATCCATAAACCATTTCAACTAAAAGACAAAATAGGATACGCAGATTACAAGCATTGTCCCACACGATTCATACATACTATCGGACTACACAAGGTGGATATCAATGGCACAATCAGAACCCCTCAACATCACTCATCGATAGCTGTATAATTCCACTAACGAGAGTACGGGGCACATACACAAGACTCACACACGAGATTAAACCATTCACAGTTGTGGTCTTAACCTCAATCGTTAGGGTACTTGGATGGAGATTATGGCACAATCACAACCCCTCGACATCCAAGGCGACTTTATTCACGGTGCACCCAATCCTATAGCCGGCTAACTATATCCGATTAACGCAACCAAAAACCATTTCCATCACTTGCAAATATAATCATTTAACCTCATTAATCCACCGTTTACAAGCATAAACACACTGCCATTTCCACAAGCATAACATGCTTAACATCATATGCATTTATCACATGAAAACCAAGGATCACTTACCTAGTGCATCCTTAACACAAAGGCATTAAAAACCAGCATTTAACCATGCTTAATCATGCTTTAAAACAATAATCAAAACCATAATTATCACAAGTGCATTTTCATCAAAACATAGCACACTTCCGAGAGAGACTTTCTAACCACTTACTCCTGAGCTTAGCTAAGTGTTTCAAACTTACACTAAGCTCCCAAGACCACGCTCAAAGTGTCACAAAGCAAGAAATTGCATTTCCACTCATCGATACGCGAAGCCTTGCTCGCCGACACGAAAATTACTTTTCTGGAGCCTCTAAAAACACATCGTTTGCTTCCGGATCAAGATCCCCTATTTTCACAACATCAAAACAGAGATCTAAATGCATTCCAACACCAGCAACAATTCACAAACTCGTTGCTCACCCAAACTACACAAAAATACCCAACCAAAACAACCGAAAACTCAATCGATTGATTGCTTCCTAAACCAAGCCCAGCCAACATACATCACTTACAAACCATTATAAACATCAAAACACATCTAATAAACAACCTAACCCAACCTTATACCTCCAGCAAGCAAGATTCCACCATTTCACCTCAAAAACTCACTTAAAACTAACAAGAAACTTAAGGATCTCATGGATTTCGAGATCTATGTTATCAAGACTTCATTTCAACTCAGTAATCAACTTAGAACTCAATTAAAATCAATCCAAAACAGAGCTTAACACAACAAGTCCGAAAATTAAGATTTCAACCACATTTTTACAAGATTTTGATCTCCAATCAAAACTATAATGAAAACTCAACCAAAAATAGTAATTAGAAGCCAAATATCTTGGGAATTTCAATAAAGAACTTTGATTAGAGGTTGAGAACATGATTTACCTCCAATCCTTGCTTCCCTCAATGTATGACAAGTTTTCCTTTGAAAAATCTTGAAGAACTTGAAAGGATTACTTGAAAATTGATTAGGAAATGTTAGGAGAGTGTTTGGGAGAAACGAATTCTGGAGGGAATAAATGAAAATAATGTTTGGTTGAAAATGAAGAGGAAATGGTAGTTACGTAATAGAATCTCACATTAACTACCCATTCTAATTAATTAAAATAAAATCAATTAAAGCCATTTAATTAAAATCCATTTAAACACATGTCATATCAAGGAAAGGCTAAATTGCCATAAATTCCCCTATAGATTCGAAGAATTTGGCTTCATCTTTAAAAATCACATTTTCCACAGTTTTTAAACTTTACAATTTGGTCACTACTCAAAACGTCCCATTTCCGAAACTCTTTTTGTAAAATTGACATGACCAACTTCTTAAACATATTTTTAGAGGATTTTAGCAATTTTTACCACATTTTTATCCTATCTCGATCCTTGATTTCCTTAAACCACCTGACGCGATTCGAAGCGTTCTCGACCGGTCCGATGTCTAAAACATCTAGGCCCAAAACCAGGGCGTTACAACTCTCCCCCACTTAGGAAACTTCGTCTTCGAAATTTTACTTGATGGAAAAAGGTGCAGAAACTGCTTCAGCATGTCGGCCTTGCTTTCCCACGTGGCCTTCTCAACTCCTTGGTGTCACCACAACACCTTCACAAGCTCTATCGTCTTGCCACGAAGAACTTTGCTACTCACATCCAGAACTCTCACAGGTTCCTCATCATACGACAGATCCAGATTCAACTCTATCTCCTCAACAGGCATCACATGTGAAGGATCCGATCTGTACCTCTGTAACATGGAGACATTAAACACATCATGCATCTTTTCCAACTCCGTAGGCAATCTCAACCGATATGCCACAAGACCAATTCGCTCCACAACCTCGTAAGGACCAATGAACCTTGGCTAAGCTTAACCTTACGCCCAAATCTCATCACCTTCTTCCAAGGTGACACTTTCAAAAACACACGTTCACCAACCGCGAACTCAATCTCTTTACGCTTCAGGTCCGCGTAAGACTTTTGCCTATCTGATGCTGCCTTCAGACGCTCACAAATGAGCTTCACCTTTTCTGTGGTTCCCTTAAGCATAGTTGGCATCAAAATAAACTTTTGCCCAGCATAGAGGGGTTCTACATCTTCTCCCATACAAAGCCTCGTATGGAGCCATTTGAATACTCGCCTGATAACTATTATTATACGCAAACTCAACCAACGACAAGTGCTTCTCCCAAGAACCCTGAAAATATATTATGCAGCATCGTAACATGTCCTCAAGCACTTGGATCATACGTTCCGACTGACCATCCGTCTGAGGATGATAAGAAGTACTGAAATTCAACCATGTACCGAAGGCTTGATGCAAACATTCCCAAAATCATGCCGTAAACCTCGAATCCCTATCCGACACTATAGACTTTGGCACACCGTGCAACCGCACAATCTCAACAATGTACAACTCAGCCAACTTATCCAAGGTATACGTATTATGCACAGGCAAAAAATGTGCACACTTCGTGAGCCGGTCTACAATCACCCAAACTGAATTCTTCTTTGACGGTGACAAAGGCAATCCAGACACAAAATCCATGGTGAATCTCTCCCATTTCCATTCTGGGATTCTTAAAGGTTGCAACAACCCAGAAGGAACCTGATGTTTAGCCTTCACTCGCTAACACACCATACACTTACTAACAAACTCTGCCATATCCTTTTTCAACCCCACCCAGTAGTACTCATCTTTCAAATCACGATACATTTTTGTACTACCAGGTTGCATAGCAAAAGGACTACTATGGGCTTCAGTCAGGATAGTGCGCCTCAACTCAACATCATTCGGCACCACTATTCGACTCCTAAAGCATATAACACTGTCATCAGTAAAGCTGAATTCCGAAGGTCTACCCTCCGCAAGGTCCTGAACATGAGGAACAAGAGAATCATCTAACAACTGCTTATCTTTGATCAACAAAATCAGAGATGGTTTCACTTGCAATTCAGCGATAAGACCACCATCACGCGAAATGCTCAAGAGAGCAAACATTGCCCTCAACTCCACAACCACTTTTCGGCTCAAAGCATCAGCCATAACATTAGCCTTACCCTGGTGGTATTCAATCGTCAGATTATAATCTTTAAGCAACTCTACCCAATGACACTGCGTAAGATTCAACTCCTTTTGAGACATAAGATACTTCAAGATCTTATGATCCGTGAACACAACACATCTCTCACCATACAGGTAATGCCTCCAAATCTTCAAGGCAAACACCACAGCCGCAAGCTCAAGATCATGAGTAGGGTAGTTGCGCTCATGCACCTTCAACTGCCTAGATGCATAGGCCACTACCTTACCATCATGCATCAATACACAGCCCAAACCAACAATGGATGCATCGCTATAGACCACAAACTCCTTACCAGACTTAGGCTGAATCAAGACAAGAGCTTGCGTCAAAGCTTCCTTCAACTTTTTGAAAGCTTGTTGCCTCACATTAGTCCATTCCACCTGTCGAGACAGTACACTCCTGCAATGGTAGTGACCCGCTGCGGCCGCGTGACAAGTTCGTAGCACGCTATACCCGCCGAGGCAGCATATTGTGGCAGCACAAGATAAATCAATCCTTTTACAATGCAGTTTTCACACTAATTGGCAGCATAACCCTGCATGCTCTATCAACATGTTTCACTCCTTTATTACTTGTGTTTTTATTTACTTTTCATCTCAACCAACCATTCACCTGTGCTTTTATTTTACCTTGTGCAAAGATTACGAAATGGGATAAGCTGTCCAATCCTCGTGGGATTCGACACTTTTTATACTATAACTTGGCAAGAGTGTGCACTTGATCTCTCACAAAAGGGAACATGTACACGCCCTACAACGTCCTTGACGGCCATGCTACTTCGGTAGCATCCTTGGCTGCATCTGGAATTGCTTCAGTACAACTCCTTTTGTTCCAGCTTTCCTTTCATCTCTTGTCCTCTCCTTGCTACAACACTTGAAAATAAAAACTAAACTAAAAAAGTATCTTTTCTTAACCAAACATAAAATATTCAATAAAAACATGGTGAAAGAGAAAATATTGTTATCATCCATGCAATGCACCTAAATATGCCTAAATGAGCTTAATAATAGCAATAATAAGGGCGGGAATGTTTACAAAATATAGAACTCGTGGACACTCTACACCCCCCCAAACTCGAACTATTGCATGTCCTCGAGCAATGCAACTTAGCTAGTAAATCTGCTCCTTGCACAAAATTAATAGAAACTTTAGCCTCTAACTTGATTTCTTACCTCAAGGTCGTGACACTTGTTTAATGTTAGTGATAGGGAATAGCATGAAATGACATAGATTTTTATTTTTCTTGATGCTTAGTGCAGTGTGTGCATGTATGTGTTCATGCTAAATATGCTGAGATAACTAAGTTAACAGAGAATGCCTAAAATAATTAAATTTCTAAAAAGGATACAAGTTAGGCACTTCCATCTTCTTTTTCTGATCATGGCTTTAAGGGCTTTAGCTCATCACAACTCTTCTCTGGGTCTATAGCTAAGATAGGTGCACTCTAAAAAACTCTGAACCCTTTGAATAGAGTCATCTCATGAACGCTTTCATTCACTCTTGCTAATTTGTCCGTCACTGGATTTAGATACGTGGACTTTGATAGCAACGGAGTGTCCTTGCTCATGATCTTTCCTAGAGCCTATTTCGGCCACCTCTAGGGTATTATAATATCCTGCCTAGAGCCTGTTTCGGGCACCTCTATGGTTTTCATCATCTTTTGTTTTGCTACCATGTGCTGCCTTGGCGGCAAACCTGTATCCAATCAAGAAATTTTTATTAAGGCAGGCAGTGTTAAAACTTAGAACCCAAGAAAAAATTCAGCATTTAACAGACAATGTAAGAATAATTGGCAAAAAGAAAAAAAATTCTAAGTATTTTTCATGCTTCTTCCCATAGTTAGGTATATTTTTAGCATGGTGCGAATATAAGTAGTCGGCTAATCTATCATCGGCACAAGTTTTAAACTAAAGATTTCTACTTCATTAAGTGTAGAGGGTAGAATTTAAATAGAGAAAGAAAAAGAAAAATGGTGCTATAGACTAGGGGAGTTCCCCTGTGTTGCTGCTGCGTCATAGGAGGATTCAGAGGAGGCGGGCAGGACTAGGCAGCGAGTGGCAGATGGTCTAGCTGCTGGGCTCTTTTTGTTTCCATGCGGCAGCTGGATGTGGCTAGGGGTGGGTTTCTTTGATGGTCCTTCAAGTCCTCCACCTTAGGGCTCGGTTGTTGGCCGCTTTCTTTTCCTTATTGCCTCTGCCGGTTCGTCATCAAAGGAGTCTAAGATCTCAATGTCTAAGTCGTCAGCCTCTTTGGTAGTGGCCTCATTTACTACCGGTGAGGCAGCGATGGTCTCATCCTCATTTTCTGACTCGGATTAGGAAGTGAGATCGTATGGCTGGATGGGAGTTGGAGAGGTCCTTCTTCTGTGGCGGATGTGTGGCCCCTCGCTGCCGGCAACGATTGGAGTAGCAGCTGATCTGGGTGTGATATGGATCGGCTTGGATACTGCTAACTCTGTTGGGAATGCGGGCAACTGTGGGCCGCCGTCTAGGTACTTGTCAAGCAAGTAGGCCACAAAGGCCTCTTGCACGTCTGAGACATATTTGGTGAAGATCACCTGTTTGTGCTCGATCCTTTGGTAGCTTTAGACTAGGCTGCGCAACAGTGGGATAACGACAGACGGGAGGGCAGCTTCATTACTGCCTGCTGCGGCTGGGGTGGCGGCAGGTTGGGATGGCGGCTGGGCGGTTGAAGGTGTTTCTGGCTCCGGATCCTGCATCATATGATGGCGTGCCCTTCTCATCCATCCTTCCTTGGCAAGAAGTATTGTGTCCTTGGGGTGCGGCGGCACGCGAAAATTGGCGCATAGGCCTGTGATGAGTGTATGGAAGATGAGAGGTCCCTTGCCGTTTGGCTTTTCTGCGTAGGCATAGATGTCCTTTAGAATTACTTCGCCATCATTGATTGGCCGCCCCTTCACAATGCTGTAGATTAGGGCCAGCCGCTGCTTGTTGACTGTTGATTCGTGTGTGGTGGGCATCAAGCGGCGTTGGAAGAAGGTTCTACACAAGACTGCCTCCGGTAGCAGGTCGCGGCGGTTGACTGAGCCATTTTTTTTGCATGTTAGCCACTTGGTGTTAGGCTTATAGATCTCTTTCTTGATCTTGTTGTAGTCAGCCGCCGTTAGGTAGGACTCCCACTCTTCATGCGGATTGTAACGAATTTCTATGTTGTAGAAGTTGTTGATCGCATCCGCTGTGAACTTAACACCTTCTTCACAGACATACATGAAAGGATTTCCCGATGTAGGTTTGTGGGCGTAGAACTCTCTTACCTGGTTGTTGTTTATCTCTTCTGGCTGTCGTGCGAAGAGGTCCTAGCCCAAAGTATGAATCCTCTCGAATATGGTGGATTTGAGGCCAAAATCCACATCTGGCCTAGTGTATTGGAACTCCATTTCCTCCCAAAGTTGCTGCTCCGTGAAGTACCTTCGGTAAATTGCTTCTATATCATTGTTCAAGAATTTCTTAAAGACTGGTTTGGAGGCGGAGGCGGGCTATTGTGATGTGGCCATAACTGTGAGATGGTTGTATTTCCTAAAGAACGAAAAAGAAAATGCAAGAAGGTAAAACAAGTGAAATCTTGAAAGCAAAGATAACATAAAGAATTGAGAATAAATGAGAGAGAAAAGTGAAGAACGAGGAGAGAATAGTTGGCCTTATATAGCCGCTCCTCTACACTACCTTGGCGGGCACGCTGCCAACGAGCGGTAATTATTGCGGTGCGAATAACAGGGTTCTAGCTGTTACGCAGATAGCCGTTCTGCTCGCTAATGCAAATGTAGCCATTGCGGCTAGCCGTTATGCTCTTCTGCCTTGGGCTACCTTGGTCGTTGGTTAGGCTTCTCCTTTATTACTTCTTCCTTCTTCGTCTGGCCATCATTCTTAACCTGAAATAAATTAAATGCAAAAAATTTAAATAAGAATTAACTTAAAATTAAATCTAATCCCAATGTAATAAAAATTAAGTGAAAATTAAATAAAATGAAAATTAGCTTATGTTGGGTAGCGCTTTTCCCAAACATAACCACTTCCTGAGGGCTTTGCGTTTGGCTTTTCATCTGGGCATGTCCTTCCCCTCCTCATGTAACACCCCAATTTTGGGCTTAGAAGTTTAGGGTCTGAACCGGACCGGTCTGATTTTTTTTTGTTCGAATATAAAAGGAGGTTTTAGGGAAAGCCTAGTTCGGGATTCTTTAAAAATATGGAAAAATGTCTAAAAATCCTCTTTTAATATATATATAAGAGAGTGGTGAAATCAATTTTACAAAATAAGGTTTGGAAATACTACATTTCGGTGTAGTGACTAAAATGCGATTTTTGAAAAGTTTAGTGGTGACTGTTTTGTAAGGATTGAAACTTTGAATCTTTAAGGAGCTAATTTACCCAAAAATGATTTCTCCAGATTTTTCCTTAATTTGAGTAGTTTAATTAATGTTTTAATTAATTAAAGGGAAAGGGAAACTACTTTTTGGAATTTCATAACTACCTTTTTCTAGTTTTTTCTCTCTTCTTTTTCTCTCAAAATTCCATCATCCAAACACTCTTTCTCCAGCAACTTTTGCATTGATCTTCACTTCAATTGATGAGATTTCTATCATCAATTAATTTCTAATCAATCTTGCATTAAATCCTTTGGATTTCCTCTTTGAATTTTCAAGGAAATTGGCTCAAATCAAGGAGAAATCACCATTTAGAGGTAAGATTGTTCTTCTCCTCTAAATACTCAGTTCTTTACTGAAATTTCCAAGTTGTCAATCCTTAATTTAAGTTTTATTTTAACGGTAGGAACTTGATTTTTGCTTAAAACCTAAGATTTAGAAGAAATCTTGAAGAATTTTGTTATGATTGTTTGGGCTCTATTTTGAGATGATTCTTTAATGTATTTTGAATGTCTAATGATGTGGAAATGATGTTTTATCAATGCTATCCCGAATAGGTTGTATTTCCTATGTTTTTGCTTTTGAAAATGGTGGTTTTTGAGGTGATCTTGGTGTTCTGTTATAGCTGGAGGTATAAGGACGAGTTTACGTTCATTTTAGATGTTAATTGATGTTTAGAAATGGTTAGAAGTGGTGGATCTTGGCTGGGTTAAGTTTTGGAGGAGTTTGGAGGTGAATTCGGTTGTGTTTGGTAGCCGAAATGTTGGTTTTGGGAAGAGCAGCGAGTTTAGGTGTGTTGGCTGAAGATTTCAATGCATGATGATGCATTAATCCTCTGCTTTGATGTGTTTAAAACAGTAGAGACATCTTCGGACACTTTTGGAGTTGATCCGGAGGCTTGATTGGCGTTTCGGCAAGCGTGCGAAACGTAATAGGTGAGTGGAGTTGGGTTTCCTGCTTTGAAAATGTTATTTGAAGGTTTTGGGAGCTTAGTTTAAGTCTAAACAACTTAGCTAAGCTCAAGAGTAAGTTTTCGGAAAAACTCTCTTGGATGAGCCATGAAGTGGTTTGATGCATTGGTTATAATTTGCATGTTTAAATTCTGTTAGAAAGCATGTTTTAGCATGGTTAATGTTGGATTTGAAAGCCATGTATTGAAGGATGCTCAAGGTAAGAGATCCTTGGTTTGACATATTGTTAATATGGTTTTGATGCATAGTGATGCATGATATTAAATGGCTTTGATTAATGCTTTAAAACAGTGAATTGTTGTTGGTAAATGATGTATATTGGCAAGTGATGTAATGGTTTTTAAGTACTTGAATCGGATATAGTTAGCCGACTATAAGATTTGGTGCACCGTGAATAAAGTCGCCTTGGATGTTGAGGGGTTGAGATTGTACCGTAAACTCCATCCAAGTACCCTAACGAGTGAGGTAAGATCACAACGGTGGTTAAAAGTCTGTGTGTGGATCTTATGATATGTGTCCCTTGCACTCGTTAGTGGAATTATACAACTACCGATGAGTGATGTGGAGGGGTTGTGATTGTACCGTTAAACTCCATCACGGGTGTTGAGGGGTTGTGATTGTACCGATAAACTCCACCTTATGTTGTTCGGTAGTGTGTATGAAGCGTATGGGACAACGCTTGTCATCCGCGTATCCGATTGTGTTTAGTGTTGTAAATGGTTTTGAGTTATCACTTGAAAGCCAATATGACATCTTGATTATAATGAAGCATGAGATGCTTGTAAAGTATGCAAGGTTGCATGAAAAGAGATGAGCTTGTGTTTAAAAGCTTTGTTGAAAGTGTTTCCTAAATTGCATTATTGTGTTGTTTTCTCTAGAGCACGCCTCACTAAGAAATTGTGCTTACGCTCTCTCTCTTTTGTACCAGTAATGCAAATAATTGAAGTGTATAAGGGCAACAAGGAGGTTAGAGTGTCCAAGGGAAACCAAGCTCATGTATGGTGATGTTTTCATACACTATTAGTTTTGGTATTTTGGCAATGGGAACCTAGGATGTGTTTTTGGGAGATGTGTTGAACTCCCTAGGTCGTGGCATGTTGCTTTTGATGGTTTGAGATTGTAAATGGTCTTTTAATGCTTGTTTTGGAGATTGGTTGATTGATTGGTTTGGATAATAGGAAGCATGCCTATAGATATGTGAAATTCCATGCTTGTTGCTATGAATGTGTTTAGGAGTTACAAACATGCTCCTTATATGTATGATGACTTGTTGGCATGATTAGGGAGTCATTAGGATGTGTTTTAGTGGCTTTATGCATGAAAAACCAGAAAAATCTGTAGCTTCTGGGCAGATCGTATCGGAACACCCATTGGCGTTACGAAACGGGGGCCTGAAATGGCCTTCGTGTTTCGGAACGGCTGGAGGCTGTTTCGGAACGGTTTGGCCACTGGAAGGCCTGTTTTGGAACTAGTCATGGAACCAACCCGTGTTTTGGAACGATCAACGCCGTTTCGAAACAGGTGACCGTTGGGCACTGATTTGAATGGTATTGAGGTTTGCAAACTTTACGTTTTAGTCCCGAAAGTTGTATTTGCAATTGTATGTGTTCAAGATGTCCAATTAAGGTGAAATTTGACAGGGAAGCATGTAATGTGACTAATTTCATATTGGTAACGTTAAAATCAAATATGACCTTCAAATTTTCAGAATTTACATTTTGGTCCCTAATAGTTGTATATTGTGCAATTGAGTTCCTTTCTGAAATCCGATCGCTGTGTTTTACTACTCATATATGAATCTTGGGTGTACACTTAGGGTTAACATGCATCTAGACAAGATTAAAAAGAAAAAAAGGTCGTTAATCAAGGTTGACTTTCGAGTTGACTTTGGTTTTCCCCGTGTAATCTTCATAGTTCGGGTCAACCGTCTAGGCCGGGCTAAGGGGGTTACATTTGGTGGTATCAGAGCTGAGTTCTCGTGTAATTGGGAATCATTATGTGGGAGATGTATGTGTTTTTGCACGATGGACCTTTTAAGTGTAAGAATGTTTTATGAATTGTGATGTGTGGTTGCAATTGTGATGCTATGCTATGTTGAAGCATGTTAGGGGACCCATTGCAATATCAAAACTAACGAAAGGAATTATTTTTGGAAAATGAGCTTGAGTACTTGTATTACTTACCTTGTTGAACCGAATTATGTTTATTGCGTTTGTGTTAGTGTATTGTTTTTCTTGTAAATGGGGCCTCGTAGAGAGATGAGGATGAATACGAGAGATATGGCTCAGAACGAGAATGAGGAACATGTTGAGAATGTTGTAGATATCCCTCCTCCCCCTGGTGGTGGACCACCCAGCGGTGGTGGTGCTGGAGGTGATAATGCTGGTGCTGGTGCTAGTGCTGGGGTCGCTGGGCCTTAAGGTGTGCAGGGGCAAGCTGCTCCTGACATGACTGTGTTGATTCAAGCTATTGCGGGAACCTTTCAGGCAGCAGTAGCTGGAGCTCACGGAGCTGCGCATCAGGGTGATGCTAACGTGAGATTGCCTTTGGAACGTCTTCGCAGTCTGGGAGGGACTGAGTTCAGAGGTTTATCTCCTGAAGGTTCTGAATCTTGGTTGGAAAGCACCAAGAGGATTTTGGGGCAAATGAACTGCAACAATGTGCAGAAGTTAGGTTGTGTGGTATCACTGCTACATGATGATGCATATACGTGGTGGACGACCACTGTTTCCAGAATGGAGGAGAATGATGTGACTTGGACGTTCTTCTTGAACGCGTTCAAGCAAAAGTATCTAGGTGTGCGATACCTAGATGAGAAGAAAAGAGAATTCATGTCTCTTGTGCAAGGAAGCATGACAGTGGCTGAATATGAGGTCCAGTTTGTCCGCCTTAGTCAGTACGCACCTGAGCTAATCCCTGATGTGCGGGAGAGGTGTGAACGTTTCCGATAGGGTTTGGTGACGGACGTAAAGACTTTCATGCTTGCTGCTTAGTATACGGATTTTGATGTGCTGGTGAGTAGAGCGAAGGACATTGAGCAGAACTTGGGCTTGTCTTCCAGAGGTGTTAGTTCTAGCTCGGGCAAAAGAGCTGCTGATGTAATCACCTATTTTGTCCGGGGTGTTTAACCCATTTTTCTTCTTCTTTTATTAATGGGCTTTAATTATGTGGTGATTAATAGTTAAAAACACAAAAAGAATTAAAAAAGAAAAAAAGAAAACAATATATATATATTAATATTATATACATATTATCATCACCATCATATTTTACTATTGTTATCTATTATTACTATTTATTATTTAGTATCGTTCCTTCTTATTATCTTTACTATTATCTATTATTTTCTATTACATTAGAGTTATTAATATTATTATTAATGTTATTACTATTACCCATTATCTATTATCATATTAATATTTTTATTATTACTATTATTATTATTAATATATATTATTATTATTATTATTATTGAATTTTGAAATAAAATAAACATATAGTATAAATAAAGCCCGAAGAATATAATAAAAGCCCATAGTTTACTTAATTTAAGATCGCACCAGAGATGAAAACCCTAGAAGCCCTCAACAGCTCCAGCGCCGCACTCTGCATCAACCGTCGGATCTAGAGCGTGATCGACGGCTCGGATCAAGCCACACAGGCGCGTGTGATCCACGCGAGACTGTCTGCCTCCTCCACGCGCGCGTGCGAGGCACGCCCAACCTCTCGAATCCCCCAGGACCGTTCAGATCCCTCCGACGTTTGGGATCGACTCCACGTCCTCAGAACAGCCGAGCTCTCTCCCCCCCCCCTCGTACGAGCCTCTCAGTAGTCACATGCAACCAAGATAAACGTCAGAGGAATTTCAGAAACAGAAATGGCAGAGGCAACAACCACAAATTGCAACGCATGAATACAAACAAACAACTCACCAGAAATTTCCAGCATTTCATGTAATTTAGAAAAGCAAAAATGTAAAAAATCGGGCTATATAAACCCGAACACACAGAATGTAAAAGGAGAGGATTTTTAGAGAGAAAAGCAAAAATGTAAAAAATCGGGCTATATAAAAGCCCAGGTAAATTTTGAGGACGAAATTTCTTAAGGGGGGAGAGTTGTAACACCCCAATTTTGGGCTTAGAAGTTTAGGGTCTGAACCGAACCGGTCTGATTTTTTCGGTTCGAATATAAAAGGAGGTTTTAGGGAAATCCTAGTTCGGGATGCTTTAAAAATATGGAAAAATGTCTAAAAATCCTCTTTTAATATATATAAGAGAGTGGTGAAATCAATTTTACAAAATAAGGTTTGGAAATACTACATTTCGGTGTAGTGACTAAAATGCGATTTTTGAAAAGTGGTTTAATTATTTTTCCCAAAAATTATTTTTCCAGATTTTCCTTAATTTGAGTGGTTTAATTAATGTTTTAATTATTTAAAGGAAAAGGGAAACTACTTTTTGGAATTTCATAACTACCTTTTTCTAGTTTTTTCTCTCTTTTTTTCTCTCAAAATTGCATCATCCAAACACTCTTTCTCCATTAACTTTTGCATTGACTTTCACTTCAATTGATGAGATTTCTATCACCAATTAATTCCTAATCAATCTTGCATTAAATCCTTTGGATTTCCTCTTTGAATTTTCAAGGAAATTGGCTCAAATCAAGGAGAAATCACCATTTAGAGGTAAGATTGTTCTTCTCCTCTAAATACTCAGTTCTTTACTGAAATTCCCAAGTTGTCAATCCTTAATTTAAGTTTTATAAATGGTTTTAATGGTAGGAACTTGATTTTGGCTTAAAACTCAAGATTTGGAAGAAATCTTGAAGAATTTTGTTATGATTGTTTGGGCTATGTTTTGAGACGATTCTTTAATGTATTTTGGATGTCTAATGATGTGGAAATGATGTTTTATCAATGCCATCCCGAATAGGTTGTATTTCCTAAGTTTTTGCTTTTGAAAATGGTTGTTTTTGAGGTGATCTTGGTGTTCTGTTATAGCTGGAGGTATAAGGACGAGTTTAGGTTCATTTTGGATGTTAATTAATGTTTAGAAATGGTTAGAAGTGGTGGATCTTGGCTGGGTTAAGTTTTGGAGGAGTTTGGAGGTGTTTTCGATTTTGTTTTGTAGCCGAAATGTTGGTTTTGGGAAGAGCAGTGAGTTTAGGTGTGTTGGCTGAAGATTTCAATGCATGATGATGCATTAATCCTCTGCTTTGATGTGTTTAAAACAGGGGAGACATCTTCGGACACTTTTGGAGTTGATCCGAAATCTTGATTGGAGTTTCGGCAAGCGTGCGAAATGTAATCGGTGAGTGGAGTTGAGTTTCCAGCTTTGAAACAATTATTTGAAGGTTTTGGGAGCTTAGTTTAAGTCTAAACAACTTAGCTAAGATCAAGAGTAAGTTTTCGGAAAAACTCTCTTGGATAAGCCATGAAGTGGTTTGATGCATTGGTTATAATTTGCATGTTTAAATTCTGTTTGAAAGCATGTTTTAGCATGGTTAATGCTGGTTTTGAAAGCCATGTATTGAAGGATGCTCAAGGTAAGAGATCCTTGGTTTGACATATTGTTAATATGGTTTTGATGCATAGTGATGCATGAGGTTAAATGGCTTTGATTAATGTTTTAAAACAATGAATTGTTGTTGGTAAATAATGTATATTGGCAAGCAATGTAATGGTTTTTAAGTACTTGAATCGGATATAGTTAGCCAACTATAGGATTGGGTGCACCGTGAATAAAGTTGCCTTGGATGTTGAGGGGTTGAGATTGTGCCGTAAACTCCATCCAAGTACCCTAACGAGTTAGGTAAGATCACAACGGTGGTTAAAAGTCCGTGTGTGGATCTTGTGATATGTGTCCCTTGCACTCGTTAGTGGAATTATACAACTACCGATGAGTGATGTAGAGGGGTTGTGATTGTACCGTTAAACTCCATCACAGGTGTTGAGGGGTTGTGATTGTACCGATAAACTCCACCTTATGTTGTTTGGTAGTGTGTATAAAGCGTATGGGACAACGCTTATAATCCGCGTATCCGATTGTGTTTTGTGTTGTAAATGGTTATGAGTTATCACTTGAAAGCCAATATGATGTGTTGATTATAATGAAGCATGAGATGCTTGTAAAGTATGCAAGGTTGCATGAAAAGAGATGAGCTTGTGTTTAAAAGCTTTGTTGAAAGTGTTTCCTAAATTGCATTATTGTGTTGTTTTCTCTAGAGAATGCCTCACTAAGAAATTGTGCTTGCGCTCTCTCTCTCTTGTACCAATAATGCAGATAATTGAAGTGTATAAGGGCAACAAGGAGGCTAGAGTGTCCAAGGGAAACCAAGCTCATGTATGGTGATGTTTTCATAAACTATTAGTTTTGGTATTTTGGCAATGGGAACCTAGGATCTGTTTTTGGGAGATGTGTTGAACTCCCTAGGTCGTGGCATGTTGCTTTTGATGGTTTGAGATTGTAAATGGCCTTTTAGTGCTTGTTTTGGAGATTGGTTGATTGATTGGTTTGGATAATAGGAAGCATGCCTATAGATATGTGAAATTCCATGCTTGTTGCTATGAATGTGTTTAAGAGTTACAAACATGCTCCTTATATGTATGATGACTTGTTGGCATGATTAAAGAGTCATTAGGATGTGTTTGACTGGATTTATGCATGAAAAACCATAAAAATCTGCAGCTTTTGGGCAGACCGTATCGGAACACCCACTGGCGTTTCGAAACGGGGGCCTGAAATGGCCTCCGTGTTTCGAAACGACTTGAGCCTGTTTCGAAACAGTTTGGCCACTGGAAGGCCCTGTTTCGGAACTAGTCTCAGAACCAACCCGTGTTTCAGAACGGTCAACGCCGTTTCGAAACAGATGACCGTTGGGCACTGATTTGAATTGTATTGGGGTTTGCAAGCTTTACGTTTTAGTCCTGAAAGTTGTATTTGCAATTGTATGTGTTCGAGATGTCCAATTAAGGTGAAATTTGACAGGGAAGCATGTAATGTTACTAGTTTCATATTGGTTACGTTAAAATCAAATATGACCTTCAAATTTTCAGAATTTACATTTTGGTCCCTAATAGTTGTATATTGTGCAATGGAGTTCCTTTCTGAAATTCGATCGCTGTGTTTTACTTGTATATGAATCTCATGTGTACACTTCGGGTTAACATGCATATAGACAAGATTAAAAAGAAAAAAGGGTCGTTAATCAAGGTTGACTTTCGAGTTGACTTTGGTTTTCCCCGTGTAATCTTCGTAGTTCGGGTCAACCGTCTTTGCCTTCTTTCCCCGTGTAATCTTCGTAGTTCGGGTTAACATGCACTTAGATATGTAATTATGTAACTAAGCTTGATATGTAAATATATGTATGTAAGAATGATCTTTAGTGAACTTTTGGCTAGGTCTAATGAATGGATGAGTTAATGTTTGTGTATACATCTTTTACTGTTGAACGTAGACATGATTTGGGAATGTTTAGTCTTGATTAGAGAATGAAATATATAGAAGAAATATGTATGAATTAGACTTCTTATAATGTAATTCGAATGACCTAGAAACCTTAAGTGGTTTGCTTAATTCACTTATATGCTTAGAAGTCTAAAATATGTCAAACATTTGGAACTTGTTAACTCATTGAATCAAATGGTCTATCAGCTATATTATAAGGCATAATGAACTTGTAAAGACTTGGTATATGTTACGAGGTTTCATTCGAACACCTAGGGTGTTTGGTAACTAGTTAATTGGATTACAAGTTAAATGAATATCAATGTTTATTGGGTAAGGCTTAGTTGATTGGTAATCTAAAGTTTAGTTAACTAAGTGTTTAAAATGAACAAAATTTGCCCTAAAATTGTAAAGGCTAACTCGACATATTGTTTCTTGTTCTGGTAATGCTCCTCGTTCCTAACCCGGGCAAGTGGTGTTATATAAAGTGGTAATCAGAGCTTAAGGTCTAGATCCTAGGACTAGATTGAGTCTGCATACATCATATAAGATTGAATTATGCCATCTAGGAGTTGTATTCTTAATATGCTTGTGTTCTTGCTCATCTAACTCCTTCCTTTTATCCAATCATAGTATGTCTGAGATGAGACTAGCTCGGAATGACCAAAGTACCCGAGGCTCCTCTAATGAGGGCGAAAGTGTGGGTTGGAATCAAATCCTACGAGACAAGCCAAAACTCGAGAATTCGTTCAACCTCGAGAGCAGGCCCAACCTCAACATGATGCTCCTGCTATCCAAGTTATAGAAAGAGAATGTCTCCTTAGAATGAAATAGATATTCAATCAACTCGTGTCGAACCTTAAACAAGATCATCTTGTTGCTATTTTTGCTGCACCAAGAAGAGCTCCTATCGATAAACTCGCTCAACATCGAGCCTATACCTTCACCGATACCAATGATGAAAATCCTGAAGATGCAGAGTAATGGCTAGAACGTACAAATCACATTCTAACCAAACAATTGCAATGCTCAGAAGAGCATAAACTTGAATGTGCCATAGCACTCCTTGCTAATGATGTAACGCCCGGGTTTTGGGCTTAGAAGTTTTGGGCTCGGACCGGTTCGGTCAAAGTGCGGTTCGAATATAAAAGAGTGAATTTAGGAAAGCCTAGTTCGGGTTGCATTAAAAATATGGAAAAATGTTCTAAAATTCTATTTTATTATATATAAGAGTAAGGTGAAATCAATTTTGCAAAATGAGGTTTGGAAGGGTGACATTTTGGGCTAGTGACCAAAATGTAATTTTTGAAAACTGTGAGACTGTTTTAAAAAGGATTGAAACTTTGAATCTTTAAGGAGCTATTTACCCAATGGGAGTTTCTCCAGATTTTTCTAAGATAATTAAATGATTAATTAAAGGTTTTTGAATAAAACTAAAAGGAGGGAAGATATTTTGGAATTTCCAACTAACTTTCCATATTTTCCATTTTCACTTTTCTCTCATCTTTTCTCTCAAACCAAACATCTTTTCCAGAACTTTTCCCTCTGGTTTTGTCATCTAAATCACTCATTTCATTTCCCTTTTGATCTTCAATCATCTCTTCATCAAATCCTTTGCATTTGCTAATTGGATCTTCAAGCTTTTTGATTCTAAAAAGGGAGAAACTCAAGTTTGGAGGTAAGAACGTCCTTCTCCTCTAAACTCTCAGTTCTTTACTGAAATTCCTAAGTTCTCAATCCTTAAATTGTATTTTATAAATGGTTTTAAGGTTGTGTTATTGATCTTGGCTTTTAAATGCAAGATTTGGTGATTTTTGATGAAATTTCGTATGATCTGATTGGGCAGTGTTTTGAGGTGTCAATTTAATGTTAAATGAATGTTAAATTGATGAGAAATTGAGTTTTAATTAATGCAATCCCGGATAGGTTGAAATTCCTAAGTTTAGCTTGTGTTCTTGGTTGTTTTTGGAGTGATCTTGTGGATCTGTTATAGCTGGAGGTATAAGGATGATGTTAGATCTTTTTTTGATGTTAAATGATGTTTAAGGATGTTTAGATTTGATGGATCTTGGCTGGGCAATGTTGTGGAGTTGTTTGGATGCATTTTCGGTTGTGTTTGGTAGCCGAAAATGGAGTGTGGATGAGAGCAGCGAGTTTAGATGCTTTCATTGAAGATATTAATGCATGATGATGCATTAATCCTCTGCTTTTATGTGTTTAAAACAGGGGAGTCATCTTTGGATCCAAGTGGTGGTGATCCGGAAGCTTGATTTGTGTTTCGGCAAGAGGTGAAACAGAATCGGTGAGTGGAATTTGGTTTTCGGCTTTGAAACCAGTGTTTTGAAGGTTTGGGAGCTTAGTTTAAGTCTAAGCAACTTAGCTAAGCTCAAGAGTAAGTTTTCGGAAAAACTCTCTTGGTGATGGCCATGGAATGGTTGTATGCAATGTGGTTTGTTTGCATGATTTTAAATCTGTTTTGAAAGCATATCTAGCATGTTTATTTGTTGAGATTATAAGCCATGTGTTGAAGGAAACTCAAGGTAAGAGTTCCTTGTTTTTGAACATTTTTTAATGTGGTTTGATGCTTAAAAATGCATGATGTTTATGGCTTGTTTAAATGCTTTAAAACAGTGGATTATTGATGATAATGATGCATATTGGCAAGTGATGGTTAAGGTCACAAAGGTGGTTAAAAGTCCTTGTGTGAGCCTTGTTTATTTAAGAACATCAAGGTGTTTAAAAGTCCTTGGATGGTTCTTGGTTAAGATCACAAAGGTGGTTAAAAGTCCTTGTGTGAATCTTGTGAATTTTAAGAACAACATGGTGTTTAAAAGTCCATGGTTGGTTCTTGGTTAAGGCTCAAGGTGGTTAAAATTCCTTGTGTAAGCCTTGTTATTTAAGAACATCAAGGTGTTTAAAAGTCCTTGGATGATTCTTGTTAAGGACACAAAGGTGTTTAAAAGTCCTTGTGTGGTCCTTGCCATGGTGTTTAAAAGTCCATGGGGTTAAGGACACAATGGTGTTTAAAAGTCCATGTGTGGTCCTTGGAAAGTATAAGAACACAATGGTGTTTAAAAGTCCATGTGTGGATCTTATGTGAAATGTATCACTTGTTGCCAATATGACATGTAATGAAAGTGAAGCATAAGATGCTTGTTTTAAATGTTTAAGAGCATGTATAAATGTTGTTTGAAGAATGGTTTATAAATGAGTTTTATAAATGCATTATTGTGTGGTTTTAAATGAGCATTCCTCACTAAGCTTTTGCTTACGCTCTCTCTCTTTTCTTAAACCAATAATGCAGAGCATTAAAGTGCATTGAGGGCAGCAAGGAGGGCAAGCAACCAAGTGGATATCTAAGCTCAAGTATGGTGAAGGTTTCTTAAACACTATTAGCTTTTGGCATTTGGCAATGGGGGACCTATGTGGATGTTTTGGGAGATGTTTGGAACTCCCTAAGTTTGTTTAATGTTGTTAATAATGTTGGTACATGTAATTGGCCTTTGTGAAGTGAATTTAGTGTTTTGATGCTTGAATGGTTTGAAAAGTAGGATGCATGCCTATAGAATTGGGGATTTTCATGTTTGATGCCATGTTGATGTTTGATTGGTGCAATTATGTTCCTTATATGTTGAATGTCTTGCTAGTAAGGTTTGGTTGCATTTGGAGCATGTTTGATAGGTCAATTGCTTGATAAACCAGCAAATTTTCTGCAATCTGGGCAACCTGTTTCGGAACAGGTGCTACCGTATTTGAACGGGGGCCTGAAATGGCCTGGGCGTTCCGAAACGAGAGGCACTGTTCCGGAACGGACATGCCACCCAGGCACTGTTTCGGAACCTGTTACGGAACGGTCCCGCGTTTCGGAACGGGTCTTCCCTGTTCCGAAACACTCGACCGTTCGGCACTAAAATTGTTGGTTATATGTTTTGAAATGTTTGCATTTTGGTCCTGAAACTTGTTTGTGCAATTGTATGAGTTTGAGATGTCCGTTTGAGCTGAAATTTGACAGAGAAGCATGAAAGATGATTAATTTTAAGTTGGTAACTTTAATTTGGATTAAGTCCTTATAATTTACAGAATTTACAATTTGGTCCCTAAAGTTGTAAATTGTTCAATTGGGTCCCTGAATGTTCTCTGATGGTTTTGATCTTTGAGTATGTTGTTTGTATGATCATATCTAGGGTTAATATGCATCTAGACAAGTTTAAAAAGAAAAAAAGGGTCGTTAATCAAGGTTGACTTTCGGGTTGACTTTGATTTTCCCCGTGTAATCTTCTTAATTCGGGTCAACCGTCTAGGCCGGGTTAAGGGGGTTACAAATGAAGCCTTGAGTTCGTGGGAAACCACTACCTGGACTACTTCGGCTGAAGCTATTACAAATAATTTCTTTGTAGATGAGTTTAAGAAGAAGTACATCAGTGAGCAATATTTAATCGAACGAAGGAAGCGTTTCTTATATCTCAAGCAAGCTAATAGGCCCATTGAACAATATGTTGCGGATTTTTGCAAGTATTGCAAATACAGCTCAGAGTACATCAAAACTGAGGCCAAAAAGTGTCGTATGTTTATCGACGGGTTGAACGATGAGCTAAGTCCTATATTTACAGCCCTGGGTATTATGAATTTCCAAAATCTTGTTAATCGAGCCATTGCAGCTGAGGCGAAAATGAAATATTCAGAAAGAAGAAAGGGGGTAACCAAAGTGATAAGAAGCATAAACAAGACGATAAGCCTCATTGGCATTCCAAGAAAGCCAAGTATCATTAATAGAGCTCATCGACCTATACTCCTGCTCCGAGAAGCAATTTCACACCAAGACCTCAATTAGTGAATAAGCCCTCACTCCCTGTTATTTTTGTTCATGGGACGGGAATTTCAGAGAAAATCCTAGCTTGCAAGTTCTGTCAAAAGCTTCACCGTGGCCAATGCCGAATTCAATCAAATTTGTGTTATACGTGTGGTAGGGATGACCACGACATTAAAGGCTGTCCTCGAAATATTGATAAAGCTCTAACTCGAAATTCCACAAACCCTAGTCCGACACCATCTAACCAAAACAAAGGTTCTAAACAAGCTCAGTATAGGAATCAAGGGAGAGGTAAATGGGGCCATTCGAATGCCCCTACCCATCAAGAATCCCAAGCCCCTGCTCGTATCTACCACATTCGTGGTCGAGAAGATGAAGAGTCTCCTAATTTGATCGCAGGTACCGTTGAACTAAACTCAAGCCCTACTTATGCTTTGATTGATTCAGGGTCTACCCATTCCTTTATATGTTCTTCCTTGATTATTAAGCTAAATATGAAACCCGAACTTGTTAAATCAGGCCTTGTAGTATCAAATCCCATAGGAAGAAACTTACCGATCAATTTGCTTTGTAGATCTTGCCTAATTTCTATTCAAAATGTTCTTTTCCCTATAGATCCATATGTTTTTCAAAATTGTGAGTTTGATCTAGTGTTGGGACTAGATTGGTTGGGTAAACATCAAGCATGGATTGATTGCCCGAATAGGAGACTTTACCTTCGGGGTTTAGGTAAAGAGTCCATCTTGCTTATCGGCAAAAAGCCTACTTCGACTTTTGCTTCCATGGTCTTACAAGACGAATATGATTTTGGCTTGCCATCTATTCCTATCGTATCTGAATTTATCGATGTTTTTCTCGAGGAACTCCATAGCCTCCCTCCAACTAGAGGAGTGGAATTCGTGATTGAAGTTCACCATGGAAAAAACCCAGTGTCAATTACACCATATCGAATAGCACATGTAGAGTTGAAGAAACTCAAGAAGCAGCTTCAAGAGCTACAAGACAAGGGCTTTATTCGACCTAGTTGTTTTCCTTGGAGTGCTCCCATCTTGTTCGTGAAGAAAATGGATGGTACGATGTGGCTATGTATCGACTCTCGACAATTGAATCAACTTACCATCAAAAACAAGTATCCCTTGCTGAGGATTGAAGATCTTTTTTATCAACTTAAAGATGTTACAGTGTGCTCAAAAATTGATCTTCGATCTGGTTATACTCAAATGAAGGTGAAAGAAGAATTCGTGCCTAAAACAGCCTTTCGAACTCATTACGACCACTTTGAATTCCTTGTAATGCCATTCAGGCTAACCAATGCCCTGGCCGCATTCATAGATCTCACGAACCGAGTATTCAAGCCCTATCTCGACAAATTTATGGCCGTGTTAATCGATGACATCTTGGTCTACTCTCGTAACAAGGAGGAACATGCTGAATACCTCCGAATTGTCTTGGAGACTCCCCGAGAACGTTAGTTGTTAGCCAAATTCCCCAAATGCGAGTTCTGGCTATCGGAAGATTCATTTCTTGGCCATGTAACCTTAGCCGAAAGGATCAAAGTGGATCCAAAGAAAATACAATCCATTCTTTATTGGAGACCTCCGAGGAATGTTGGTGAGGTCTGAAGCTTTCTCGGTTTAGCTGGCTACTACCAAGATTTGTTAAGGGCTTTTCTACCATTGCTTTGCCTCTAACTAAACTCTTTCAAAAGGATCAACCATTCGAGTGGTCAGAGAAGCAACAATGCAGCTTTGATCAACTCAAACAAGCTCTGACTCATGCCCCGATTCTTATCCAACCTGAATCAGGCATGGAATTTACTATGTATAGAGATACGTCACACTCGGGATTAGGTTGCATGTTGATGCAAGGAGATAATGTGGTAGCGTATGCATCAAAGCAATTGAAACCTCACAAGCTTAATTATCCAACTCACGATCTTGAACTCGCTGCCATTGTCTTCGCTCTTAAAATTGGAGGCACTATTTGTATGGTGAAAAATGCCACTTATTTACGGATCCTAAAAGCCTTAAGTACCTCCAAACTCAGAAGGATCTTGATTTGAGACAAAGAAGATGAATGGAACTCTTGAAGGATTACGATTTAGTCATCGACTATCATCCCGGAAAAGCCAACGTGGTTGCAGATGCTCTTAGTCGAAAACCGACCTTGGGTAAGCTAATCTAAGCCTTGTAGCTTTCGAAAATGTTCCTTGAATTGCAATTAGTTATTCGAAATACTCCTTACTTGTCTCTTAAGCAACCATTCGAATTCTTCCTTGATTTACAAGCAATCCATTCGAATACCCCTGATGATCTTGTTCAAATTTTGTAGCTCCTAATGCTATCAATGCCCATCTTCGAATATATCAAAAGTTGGGATACTTGTCAGAACTTTAAGTTCAATATAGTTTAATCTCGAGAATCAAAGAACTCCAGCAAGTTGATCTAGATCATCAGAAGATTATTTTGAAGCTTGATTCTGAGCCTAATTCTGACTTCTCCTTCAAGTCGAATGGGCTCCTCTATTTTAAAGATAGAGTATTTGTTCCTAACATCGAAGAACTAAAGCAAGAGATGTTGAAAGAAGCCCATCAAAGTTCTTTTTCAATCCACCCCGGATCGTTTAAGATGTACAAGGATCTAAAACCCTTGTATTGTTTTCCATAAGCAATCCACATGGAGCATCAAAATCCACAAAACAAAGCATAACAACATATAAAGGCCCATTTCAAGTCTTAAAAGGAAAAACACACTTGCCAAACCAGGGAGTTTAAACAATCCCCTCCCAGATACCGAGGTACCCTCCCTATTGCCATTTCTACCTTATTAAAAATGTCAAAACCCATACTTGTAAATCGAGTGATGTCTTGGATGAATTCCCTTTCTATTTTGCTTCCAACAAGCTCACTAATCTGCATTGTTGGAAAGGAGAGCGTAAGCATATTTGCTTAGTGAGAGAAAGCTAAATTTAAACAACAACAATGCAATTTTTCAAAACAATGTTTCCTTTAGAACATCATGCTCATCTTTCTCATGATTTTGAAACCATAATTAAAGCATCTTTACAAACCACATGTATCATCATCTCATGCATATCTCAATGCAAAACCAAATCAAGCTTTTCATGCTTAAATCTCATAAAGCATAAACATCATGTATAAGAGTCTTTATACAAAAGCATTTTAAAACCATGATACATGTTCAATCCATATATTGGCATTTCATGTGATCCGGATGGAATCTACCCCCATCCAATATTGATTGGATATACGAACACACTTTACTAGATCAACCCCCGCCAAGCCCTTGATAGAATCAACCCTTATCAAGTCACATGGTGAAATCAACCATTACCACAATCTCACTTCGGCCGAGATGCCATTACCCGCATTGCCCGTTGGTGATAGAATCTACCTCTATCACTCGCAACACAATTGAATCTACCCCTATTGTGTAACCAAAGAATTTATCACACGCACAAATTTTATATATTATAGTGCACTTTACATCCTATTGGTCGCCAACATATCCGATAATAGAAATCACATCAGTAAGCTAATATATCATTTAAATCCATGTTAACTCACTACTTTCAATGCATCAATAAAATCATCACATATCCCATCTCAAAACATGCTCAAATATAGCATAATATCTCATCAAGAATATAACCTCTTGAAACATAATCAAATCATTTCATGGGATATAAATCAGAAAAACCATGCTTATAAAACATGCATAACAGTGAGTAACAAATATAAATCCAAAACATGAGCATGATAACTTTAAACCGAAAACCCGAGAGCTTTGGTAACCATACTTACTTCCGAGATTAGCTAAGCGTTTCAAGCTTACACTAAACTCCCAAAACCTTGTTTCCATGCTTATGAAAACGTTCAAACCATATCCACTCACCGATACAACTTCGCCTCACTTGCCGAAGCTATTCCAAGCTTCTGAAAATCCAAATACGCCTTCTAATGATCAAGCAACGTCTTGCCCTGCTTCTAACCAAAGAAAAACAAAGGATTAATGAACACTCTTGCATCAAAACCTCCAGCAAGACAAACCCCCACTCAACTCCAATATTCGCCAAGCAATTAACAACCGATACAACCCGAAAACATCGACAAAACCACTCTAAACCATCCCCAATCATTACCCAGCAAAATCAACCATTAATACTCATACATTTGCAACCTAAAACACTTCCCCAACCTCTACAAACCTCCAACTATCAAGAAATCACAACAACATCCCCTAAAACTCAAGATTTCACCACTAACATCTAGCAATCTAACTAGTTTTGGGATTACTTAACAAAATCCATAAAGTTAACATTACTAACCCATAACAACATGTTAATAATCAATCATTAACTCAGCAATTAACACCAAATCCAAAGATCCACCATAAATCTTCAAGAAACCTCAATTAAACATGATTTCATCAATTAATGTATAAAACCCATTAAAAACAATATGTAAAAGACTAAATACTTGAGAATTTCAGTAAAGAACATGTCATTAGAGGAGAAGAACAAACCTACCTCTAATGATGATCTCTTCCTCCATTTTGAAAAGAAACCAAAAGAAAACCAAAGAGAAAACAAGAGATTTAATGAAGGATCAATAGAAAATATAGATAAATCCTTTAAATCCAAATCAAATTTAGAGTTTACCTTGAAAATCTTGTTGTTTGGATGAAGTGAAATTGAGTGAAAATGAGAGAAGAAGACTATTGTCAAAAGCCAATTTGTGAGAAAAAAATGAAAACCGTTTTAACATCCCTCCATCATTTTTATTATTACAATTATTTAATTAAAAATGTAAAATAGGAGGAAAAGTCTCTATTAGCCCTTGGTATGCTCTTTAAATATTCAAAGCATTAGCCTTTTACTTTTTTGCCATTAAATCAAACTTTACCATTTTTACATTATGGTCAATAACCAAAATGTCTAATTTCAAAAATTGTTTTCTTTAAATTACCTTTACCAAAATTAATCATATGTATAATTATGATTTTAGGAAATTTTCCCATATTTTTATCAGACCAAAAACATCTTAAATTCAATTATTTTCTGAAACTAGACTAGACCACTAAACTGGTTCGAACCGAACCGCCTAACCAAACCCGGCTAACACCTAGGCCCAAAACCGGGGAGTTACAATAATCAAAGTACATGTGAATCTCATATGTTGACATTTAGGCAACATTACTAGGATATGCGGATAGCTTGACTGAATCTCACATCGTCAAGCCCTACCTCGGTGGAATCTCATATCACCGAACTCTCATGGCAGTATCTCTCATCGCCACAAAGCTTGATAGAATCTCTAATCATCAAGACCTACCGTGGTGGAATCTCTAATCACCACATACTCACTTTGGAACGGGATGTCACTACCCCCATTGCCCGAACCAAAGAGCACGTACGAATTTTGTATATTATAGTGCACTTCTCAACCTATTAGTCGACCAATTATATCCAGTAACAATGATCTCATCTCATGCCAATATACTCATTTTAAACATCATTACCTACTATTTTTAAATGCATCAATATAAATCATTCTCATCCCATTTCAAAAGCATTAATAAGCATAGCATTTTCTCAACAATTTCTATCTCTTCAAAATCATAATTCTATCTCATGGGATCTCATTAATCATCAAATCATTTCTCGAAACATGTATAAAACAATAGGTTTAATTCTATCTTTAAAACATGAGCATGATTATAAAAATCAATAGGACAAAAACTGAGAAACGAGAGCGAAAATCTCAAACTTTCTTTCGAGGTTAGATTAGTGTTTCAAACTCAATCTAAACCCACAAACATTGCTTTCAAGTCTTTAAAAGGCTTTTAAAACCAATTCCACTCACCGACAACACCTTGCTTGCTTTGTCGAAACGTAATCAAGCTTCCGAAGCTCCTGGAACTTCACCAATTTCTTCCGATACATTTTCCCATGTTTATACCACACAAGAATAGAGGATTAATGCATCACAATGCATTAAAATCACCAGCAACTAAAGCCACTTCGCTGCTCTGCCCAAAAACACCAAAACACATATTCGAAACAATTGAAAACTTTGTCGATTACTCTACAAACTCAACCCAGCCAAAACCTAAAACTTCCATCTACTTTTAATCATCAATTAACATCCAAAAACAATCCAATTTCATCCTTATACCTCCAGCAACACTAGAACCACATTATCACCACAAAAAACCAAAATCTAAAAACCTAACAACTAGAGATCCAACTCATTTTGGGATTACTATGATAAAATCTTTATTTCAACATCATTTAACATCCAAAACATGATTAAAATCAATCTCAAATTAACCAAAACAATACCAATACAAAAATATTAAGAAATCGTCTTTCAAAGCTTGAATTAACCATTTTTATCAATTAGATCACAAAACCTTGTTAACAAACACAATTAGAGAGCCAAAGACTTGGGAATTTCATTAAAGAACCTTGATTAGAGGAGTTGAACGAAAATTACCTCTAACTCTAGCCTATTCATTCAATTGACAAGATTTGACGAGAAACCTTCAAGAATCCTTTGAGTTATATGGAAGAACCATCAAGAAAATCGTTTTTAAATCAAAGTGAAGTGAGAAGATGAGAATCTCTGAAAGTTTGAGAGAAAAAGAAATGTTTTGCTGATGGAAAAATGAGAGAAAAGGAAGTTACGTCAAAATAGATTTTAGAAGACTAAATTCCCTTTTTATTAAAATATCCTTTTTATTCTTTATGGTCAATTAAAGGAAAAGAACCATTAAATATATAATAGCTCCCTAAAGAGTCTATGTTTTGGCCCTCTTTCAAAACAATCCTTTAAAAATAGATTTTACATTTTTACATAATAGTCACTAACCCGAAATGTCAATCCTCCAAAATCCAGTTTCCAAAATTGACTTCGCCAAACCATTATATATATATATATATATATATATATATATATATAGATAGAGAGAGAGAGAGAGAGAGGATTTTAGGAAATTTTGCAATAATTTTATCATATCCCGAACCGCGTTTTCCCTGAACCACTATCGAACTAACCCGAATCTCTAGTATAGGTCCTACGAACCTCGAGTCAACATTAAAGACTCCTAGGCCCAAAACCGGGGCGTTACAAATCTCCCCCACTCAGGAAATTTCATCCTCGAAATTTTACCTAAAGGAAAAAGATAAGGAAACTGCTTCTTCATGTCATCCTTCCTTTCCAACGTGGCTTCCTCCACACCACGATATCGCCACAAGACCTTGACCAACTCAATGGTCTTACCACGAAGAAACTTGATGTCCGAATCCAAGATCTCAACTGGTTCTTCATCATACGAAAAATCTAGATTCAACTCTATCTCCTCAACAAGCATCACATCCATAAATGCAGCAGGGGCATTAGTCAAACCAAACAACATCATCAAGAACTCATAATGCTCGCACCTCGTACAAAAAATAGTCTTAGGCACATCTACATCCTTTACCTTCAACTGGTAATATCCAGATCTTAGATCAATCTTGGAAAACACCGAAGCACCTTGAAACTGATCAAACAAATCATCAATCCTTGGAAAAGGATACTTGTTCTTGATTGTCAACTTGTTTAATTGACGATAATCTATACACATTCACATCGTTCCATCTTTCTTCTTCACGAACAGGACTGGTACACCCTAAGGTGAAACACTAGGTCTAGTGAAACCTTGATCAAGCAACTCCTAAAGTTGCTTCTTCAAATCCTTCAAATAATTCGGAGCCATCCGATAGGGAGCAATAGACACTGGAGTCATATTTTCATACAACTCAATGCCAAACTCAACCTTTCTGTTTGTTGGAAAACAAGGCAACTCTTTCGGAAATACACCCAGAAACTCACATAATGTACGTATGTCCTGTACTCGCACCTTCTTTGTACTCGGATTCATCACAAAAGTCAGAAAAGCTTCACATCCCAAACATATCAACCGACTCGCTTCAAGAGCCGAAACCACATTAGAAAAGAGCCTTACTTTATCGCCTATGATCACCACCTCTCAATCATCGGCAAGTTTCAACAAAACTCGCTTGGTTTCAAAATCAACCACAACCCAATGCTCAAATAACCAATCCATACCAAGAATTACATTAAAACCATAGAAAGGCAACTCCATAAGGTCAGCTTCAAACACATGACCTTGAACAGACAAGGGACATCTTCTATACAACTTCCTCGTAACAATCGTCTCACCAAAAGAACCGGTTACACGCGTAACAACATCTAACAACTCAACAGGTGAATCAAGCACTTGTGCATGCTCACGCAAAATGTATGAATGAGTAGAACCAAAATCAATCTAAGAAAGTAAAGACAAGGATTGCAAAGTAAAGGTACTTGCGATCACATTTGTGTCATTCCTTCCTTCTCGGTGTGCATACACTCTAGCCTGTCAATCTCTCTTAGGCTGAACAGCAACAACATGAGCAACATTTCTATGCCCATTATCTCTACGCTGAAAATTACCACGACCGCGCCCACAGCCTCTCTGTGGCTCAGCAGCTCAGATCGGAGCTTGTTGATCTCTGGCAGGTTGTGGACAATCTTGCTTCATATGTCCTCGTAATCCACAATTCCAACACGTACTAAGATTACCCTAACACTCTCGTGTTTGCCTCCTACTACACCGGTTCCATTCTGGAGTACGAAAGAAGGCATTCTGGCCATGATGACCACGACTGGTTGATACCTCCGATCCTTGTGCTTCTTATAACGATCTCTACCAGCATCAAACTCAGTCGACCTCTTTCTAGAACTAGAACCACCCGAACGAGCAACTAAGCCCAAATTCTGCTCGATGTCTTTAGCCCGAGTGACCAAGATATCAAAATCGGTGTAATCTGAAGACAACATGTATGTCTTGACATCCTTAACAAGCCCGTAGCGAAAATGATAACATCTCTTCTGCTCGTCAAGAACACATTTAGGAGCATATTGGCTCAACCGAACAAACTGAACCTCATATTCTGAAATGGTCATGTTTCCTTGCACCAAAGACATATACTCTCGCTTCTTTTCATCAATATAGTGAACACACAGATACTTCCTCTTGAAAGAAGTTCCGAAGAACTCCTAAGAAACATCAGCAAGTTCCATACCCACAGTGATGGTCATCCACCACGTATAAGCATCTACTTGAAGCAAAAATACAACACAACCAGCTATATGGCCTCACTCCACCCCATCTGACCAAGAATCCTCCGGGTGCTCTCAAACCAAGCCTCAGAACCCTCAAGAGATAGACCTCGAAACTCATTTCCACCCAAACTGCGTAAACGCTCCAAAGGCAATCCATCATTAGCACCGGGCTGAGGTGTGGCCACATGCATACCCGCTATTGCTGCCTGAAAATCCCAAGCTATAGCCTGAATCAACGGTGTCATATCAACATTAGCTTGCCCTTGCGTTGTCTGAGGTCCAACACCTCCAGCATCAGCTCCCGCACCAGCTCCATCACCACCAGAAGGAGGAGGAGGCGGAAAATTCTCAACATCATTAACCTCATTCTCAACCACATTACGCACATTGGCTCTAATCTCTCGTCCCGGTTCCATTATCAAAAATGGTTTGAGCTAAAAATGCAACATTAAACACAATCAGGCTAGCCGGAGCAAGAATCCAAGGTGCTCAAGTATACTTTTAAAACCAAATTCTTCTTTATATTAGTAATAATAAGGCAATGGGCACCCTTAACCTCTCCCCCTAAAGCATATAACAATCATCAATCATGTTATCATACACAGTACATCACACACAAACAAACAAAATGGTCACAACATAGCATATACAATCATCGTGCATAGCATTCATCATTGAATCAACCAAGCAACCATATCACATCAACCTTACCTTCCAATTCTTTTGTAACCTTGCTCTAACGCCACCAAATGTAACCCTCTCGGCCTGGTCTGGGCGAAAGATCGAACCGAACGGATCACACGAGGAATATTGAAGTAAATTGGGAATTTTACTTCAATAAACGACCCATTTTTAATTTTATCTTATCTAGATGTTCCTTATCATCCTATGTGATAAACATCGCAGCAGAACAATTTGCAACTCAATCAGACAACGTTTAAGGACTCAATTACATACAAACACATTTTAGGGACCATTTTGTAATTTTCCCAAATTAAAGGAACTTCGACCAATTTTAAGTTACCAACCTTTAATTAAACGCATTACATGTATCTCTGTCAAATCTCAGCTCAAAACTATCATCCAAGCTCATTTAATTGCATCCACAACATTCAGGGACAAAACGTAAAGAAACCGAACTTCAAAAGATGTCATTAACTAACTTAATCGTTGGCTGTATCGATACACAAGGGCATGTATCAATACGACCTTGATAAATAATTTTCTAGTTTCCAAAAACACAAATCCTGTATCGATACACCTTTAGGCTGTATCGATACACGAATTTCTAGTAGCTCAAAACCGTACCGATACGCCTTCTTGTACCGATAGACCCAATCAATTACACGAGGACCGTATCGATGTGCTTTCCACCGTTCCGATACGCTATGCCTAAAATGGCTTAGTCATATCGATACGGGTTGTCGAGTATCGATACGACTGGGCCTGAAATGTCCCATTTTGTTGGTTTTTCACACTTTAATCAAATCAAGAAAATTCCAACATGCTTCCAACATGCATACATCATATCTAAACAACAAAACTCGATAAACAAGGCAGAATCAACATCATAACATGTCAATATGCATCAAGGGAATCGATAGGCATGCAACCTATGCAAAATAACCACTCAAGAGCAAAAATACAAGCTAAAGCAAATACCAACAGGTTAAGGTCATTTACAAGTCAATAAGGGCATCTCAAACTTGCCATAAAACATGGAGTTTCAAAATACACTCTCCAAAAACATAAAGGCATCCTCCCATTGCCAATTATTACTAATAAGTAAGCATAAAACCATACTTGAGCTAAGTCTCACTCCTTGGGTTCCTTCTTCGCTACCCCAAAAGTGATAATTCTCACTGTTGAAAAAGAGAGCGTAAGCATTGATGCCTAGTGAGGGAGGCTCAAAACAAACCAACAACAACAATGCATTTTAAAACCATTTCTCAAGTATAAATCTCTATCTCCTCATGCTCAATCTATCCCATGCTTGAAATCATTTTCAAAGCAAAACCACAACATTGAAACCACATGTACCACCTATCTCATGCATTAACCCAAATGCATAATCTCAAAGCAAAACCACACATGTATGTTTCTCAAAAGCATTTCTCAAATCATATTCTCATATGAAAAACACAATGCATAATATCATTTATAATCAAGGTACATGTGAATCTCATATATTGACATTTAGGCAACATTACTCGGATATGTGGAAAGCTTGACAGAATCTCACATCGTCAAGTCCTACCTCGGTGGAATCTTATATAACTGAATTCTCATGGCGGTATATCTCATTGCCATAAAGCTTGATGGCATATCTCATCATTAAGTCCTACCGTGGTGGAATTTCTCATCACCACACTCTCACTTTAGAACAAGATGGCACTACCCCCATTGTCCGAACCAAAGAGCACGTACAAATTTTGCATATTATACTGCACTTCTCATCCTACTGGTCGACTGATTATATTTGGTAACAATGATCTCATCTCATTGCCAATATACTCATTTTAAACATCATTACCTATTATTTTTCAATGCATCAATATAAATCATTCTCATCACATTTCAAAAGCATTAATAAGCATAGCATTTTCTCAACAGTTTCTATCTCTTCAAAATCATAATTCTATCACATGGGATATCATAAATTATCAAATCATTTCTTAAAACGTACATAAAACAATAGGTTTAATTCTATCTTTAAAACATGAGCATGATTATAAAAATCAATGGGATAAAAACCAAGAAACGAGAGCGAAACATCTGAAACTTTCTTTTGGGCTTAGATTAGTGTTTCAAACTCAATCTAAACACACAAACCTTGCTTTCAAGTCTTTGAAAGGCTTTTAAAACCAATTACACTCACCAACAACGCCTCGCTCGCTTTGTCGAAGCGTAATCAAGCTTCCGAAGCTCCTGGAACTTCACTGATTTCTTCCGATACATTCTCCCATTTTCATACCACACAAGAACAGAGGATTAATGCATCACAATGCATTAAAATCACCAACAACTAAAGCCACTTCGCTGCTCTGCCTAAAAACACCAAAACACCTATCTGAAACAACCAAAAACTCTTTCGATTACTCTACAAACTCAACTCATCCAAAACCTAAAACTTCCATCTACTTTTAATCATCTATTAACATTAAAAAACAATCTAATTTCATCCTTATACCTCCAGGAACACCAGAACCACATTATCACCACAAAAACCCAAAATCTAACAACCTAACAACTAGAGATCCAACTCATTTTGCGATTACTATGATAGAATCTTTATTTCAACATCATTTAACATCCAAAACATGATTAAAATCAATCTCAAATTAACCAAAACAGTACCAATATGAAAATCTTAAGAAATCATATTTCAAAGCTTGATTTAACAATTTTCATCAATTAGATCACAAAACCTTGTTAATAAACACAATTAGAGAGCCAAAGACTTGAGAATTTCATTAGAGAACCTTGATTAGAGGAGATGAACGAAAATTACCTCTAACTCTTGCCTATTCCATCAATTGATAAGATTTGATGAGAAATCTTCAAGAATCCTTTGAGTTAAATGGAAGAATCATCAAGAAAATCATTTGTAAATAAAAGTGAATTGAGAAGATGAGAATCTCTGGAAGTTTGAGAGAAAAAGAAGTGTTTGGCTGATGGAAAAATGACAGAAAAGGAAGTTACGTCAAAAAATATTTTAGAAGACTAAATTCCCTATTTATTAAAATCTCTTTTTTATTCTTTAATATAATACCGTTAAAAATTGTCAATTAAAGGAAAAGAACCATTAAATATATAATAGCTCCCTAAAGATTATATGTTTTGGCTCTCTTTCAAAACAGTCGTTTAAAAACATATATAACATTTTTACAAAATGGTCACTAACCCAAAATGTCAATCCTCCAAAATCCATTTTCCAAAATTGACTTCACCAAACCTTTATATATCTTTAGAGGATTTTAGGAAATATTCCCATAATTTTATCATATCTCGAACCACGTTTTCCATGAACCACTCCCGAACTAACCCAGATCTCTAGTCTAGGTCTTACGAACCTTGAATCATGTAATACCCCAATTTTGGGGCTAGATGTTGCGGATGTAGATTTTTCATGTCGATGAGTTAGTTTGGCTTTTGGGGTTAGACCAGAGAAAACCATCCCCGGGTATCTCCAAAAAGTCAGGAATAATTTCTAAAATTGTTATTTATTATGTATAAGAGTTTTATGAAAACAATTTTGGAAAATCAATTCAAAAATGTTGAGATTTCGGTCTAGTGACCAAATCACAAGTTTTCAAAAGTTGGTGGTCATTTTGCAAAATCAGCCAAAACTTTTGTTTTAGTTCCTAATTAAACCCAAACCTATTTTTAAAGGGTTTAATAACAAAAAGAATGGCTTTTGAATAAGTCTCCTCTTCCATTTCGCGTTAGTTTCTTTAAACCAAGCCACCATTGAAGCATTTTTAATCCAAGGGATTACCCATCAAGATTGTGGGAGGTAAACTTGATTCCATTTTGTTTCCCTTTAATTAAACTTGTTATTATTAGTTTTCTATCAATATCAAATGGTTTACCTCTCTTGATTTAAATGTTCAAGTTTGAAATAAAATGGGTTTTTTTGAAGATTTTCGTTCAAATGGCTTAGGTTGGGTTTTGGAGTGTTTTGAAATGGTTTTTTGGTGTTTAAATGATGTTTATATGATGGGAGATCATAAGGAAACTGAAACTTGAAGTTTGAATGAAGTTTGGTATGAAAAATCTTGAGATTAAGCTTGATTTCGGGTTTTTAATGACATCAGTGGTTTTGTCATGTTTAAGTTGCTGATTTTGATGTTAATAGATGAGTTTTTGATGGTTGAAATAATGGGTAATGGCTGGGTTTGTATTTTGGACGTTTTGGAAGTAATTTCGATGGTTTTCGGTGTTGGATTGTTGGGTATTTGAGAGTAATTGTTCGATTTCAGTATTACTGCAAGTTTGGAAGTTTATTTGGGTGTTAATAATGTGTTTTAACTTGCTAGAAACATGGGATTCTAGTTTGGAAGCAAATCGAGGTGATCATTAGTTTATTGTGGGTTTCGGCTTTTCGGAACGAGTATATTGGTGATTGGAATTGTTTTAAAGCATTTGGAATTATTCAAAGGTGATTTTGGGGGTTTAGATTGGGCTTGATAAGACAATTTAAACTCAAGAGTAAGTGGTTTTGCTTCTCACCATGTTTTTGATATTGTGAGTTGTGCTATAAATTTGAGGTAAGATTTGTGATTGTTTTGTCTATTGGTTTTCCTACCTTTATTGCCTATATTATGTTGTGAGCATGCTTATGTTGTTGTTGTAGGATCGTAAGATATGTGTGTTGGCAAAGGCATTCTTGGTATGAAAATGTGGGTAAGAGTAAGATGTGGTAAGATGAGCTTGATAGCCAAGTAAGTATGGTAAGTTTGACCTTTATTAGAATATTGGCATAAGTTAGATTCTTTACCGGATATCATTGATCGATCAACTAGGATTAATGTGCACATGTAAGACTTGTAAGACAAAACTCGCATGCGTGTAAGACAAATTCGTACATGTAAGAAAATTCGTCCGTGTTAGAGAAATTCGTACGTGTAAGATTAGCTTGGGCGCGGTGATTGAATTTACACTCATTGACACCCTTTTGGTTTGTTAAAGGTTTTGTTATTAATTATGCCAATATGCTACTTTTCTCCTTTGTGTGACGTTTGTCATATTGTGGTAAGATGGTTAAGGCATTGTAAGGCCTTGCAAGAGTAAGTGGTGTTTTTGTAAGAACGAATGATTGGTAAGATGATTTTGTTGGCTATTATGTGGTTGTAAGACATTTTATGAACTTTTGGTTTGTAAAAGGTTTTGGTTTTCAAAGCTCTAACTGTTTTCAAAACTGCATTGTTGTTGTTTGGTTTGAGCTCCACTCACTAAGCTTAAATGCTTACGCTCTCTTTTCCATCAATGCATATCGTTAGAGTTCCGGGTGGCAAGCGAGCAAGGGGAGCGAGGCCTTTTACCACTTTAGCTCAAGTATGATTTTAAAGTTTGTAATAATACTACTAGCAATGGGGATGTTATGTTTTATGTTTGGAGATTTTATGTTTTGTGGATGTATGGTTTGAGACAAGTTTGTCATGACCATTTAATGTTGTTTGAAGTATGGCCTTGTGGTTTTAATGCTTATCTTGTGTTTTGACCTTTTATGCAAATGTGTGATGTCTCATGTTTCGTTCTTGTTTAATCCATGGGGTGAAATGCTCTCGTTTGTTGTTGTTAAGCTCCCTCGCCTGTAAAAAGCATGTTATGTTGTTTCCTTTTTGTGTGTGTGTTGTTGGGTCATGATTAGCAAGCTTGGAGGTAACTAAATTGTTTTGTAACCCCTTAGCTCAGCCTAGACGCTTGACTCGAACTACGAAGATTACACGGGGAAAACCAAAGTCAACCCAAAAGTCAACCTTGATTAACGACCCTTTTTTCCTTTTTATCTTTTCTAAATGCATATTAAGCCTATGTGATTACTCAAGAATCATAGGATAGAAAGGTACAACGATCAGAATTCAATCAGGGATTCAATTGTAAGAATTACACTTTTAGGGACCAAAATGTAAATTATGGAAAATATAAAGACTTTGCAGATTTTAAGCTTACCAATATGTAATTAGTCATTTTACATGCATCTCTGTCAAATATCAACTTAAAAGAACAGCCCAAGCTCAATCAATTGCATCCACAACATCAAGGACTAAAATGTAAGATATGAGAACTTAAAACAATTCAAAAATACAGGCCAACGGTCAACCGTTTCGAAACGCTGACCCTGATATCGAAACAGAGTTGACCGTTTCGGTACTCGGGTGTGTTCCGAGACCAGTATCGAAACAGGTCTCTCCAGTAGTTAAAGTGTTTCGAAACACCTTCACCCGTTCCGAAGCACTATGGCAAATTCTGTCCCCTGTTACGAAACAGACAAGGGTGTTTCGATACACCCTGCCCTGTAACCTCACAATTTTCTGGTTTTTCACATCTTTTCACATTAAAACAAATCCCAATTCATACCATATCATACCAAAAACATCATTAGACATTATAGAACATATTTAAGAAGCTTAATGTCACGAACATATTTCTTCAAGCTCAATCCGTGCGGCGCTAATACTCTCGGTATGATGTTAGCAAGTCGTAATCTCGCAACGCTATGGCAAAACACAAGGAGCAAAAGAGTTTTACAAGGAAAGAACCTTGTATTACAAAACGGAAGCTTTACAAGTATGCTTTACAAGAGGACTTCTTGAGTGAGTTACAAATGAGAGGGGTGGCCCTATTTATAGGCATCCACCTCCTCAATGGACGATTAGGATCGATTTGATCCAACGACTATGGATTTGCCTCCCAAAATATAATCTAAACCTAGATATATCTAGATAATTCTATACATATCTAGTTATATCCTAAATGGTCTAAAAGCTCTACAATATTCTAAGGTCTTCTAGAATATTCTGGAGTCGTTCGAAGTTGTCCTGAACCTTTTGGACTTATCTCGAGCTTTCCCGACTTGTCCCGAGTCTTCTAGGTTCCTTTGGGTGAGCCTAGATGGTCGTGGAACCTTCCGGAACCACTTAGACTTGTGTGGAAACGTTTGGAGCACTCTGGGTCGTTCTAGATCCTTCTTTAGATCAACCTTGGCTTTAAAATCTCTAAGGCATCTCATTTTCCCCTTGTTAGCCCGAGTGCCCTTGGATGGAACCCTTTGGGCGCGCATTGCGCACCTGGATGGGGCATCTCGGTGCACCCTAGCGGGTGTGCCCCTCGGTTGGCTGGGTTGCGACCTAGTGGGGCGTGACATCCTCCCCCACCCGATCTCGCGACACTCTTATCGCGTCTTCGTCGAACTGGGGTGTTGCTGGAGTGCTTCTCTCGACTCCTGGCTTGCCTCTCCTTTGCCCTCGGCTTGTCGGCATTGTTGGAAGGCTTTCTCTTTGTCCCTTGACCCTTGGCGGTCTTTGAAGCGATGTTCTCCCCTTGAACATGCTTGGTGGCCTCCCCAGACACGGTCACCCCTTTGTCTTCATTCAATCTCTTCGATGGCTTGGCCCTACGGACGACCTTTTCGAGTTGAAGTGCTGATAGCACTCTTGTCCCTGGCTTGGTGGCCCTTATTGTTGGTACCACGCATGATGGTGCACCCTCCGTGATACACAGGCTGTTGGCAAATGGCATCGGGATTGCCTTGGCTTGCTCGAAGAACTCGAGCCATAGGATGATTGGGTAGTCGTCTATTGGTACAATCGAGAAGTCCATGTGCCCTGACCATGTCCCAATGATGGTCTTGACACCTCGAGCGAACCCTCAGATGGGTTGGGCAGTGGAGTTCACTGCCTTGACGGATCCTCCCCCTTTCACAACGCTAAGACCATGTAACGCCCCGGTTTTGGGCTTAGAAGTTTTGGGCTCGGACCGGTTCGGTTAAAGTGCGGTTCGAGTATTTAAGAGTGAAATTAGGAAAGCCTTGTTCGGGTTGCATTAAAAATATGGAAAAATGTTTTAAAATCCTCTTTTATTATATATAAGAGTAAGGTGAAATCAATTTTACAAAATGAGGTTTGGAAGGGTGACATTTTGGGCTAGTGACCAAAATTTAATTTTTGAAAACTGTGAGACTGTTTTAAAAAGGATTGAAACTTTGAATCTTTAAGGAGCTATTTACCCAATGGGAGTTTATCCAGATTTTTCTAAGATAATTAAATGATTAATTAAAGGTTTTTGAATAAAACTAAAAGGAGGGAAGATATTTTGGAATTTCCAACTAACTTTTCACATTTTCCATTTTCACTTTTCTCTCATCTTTTCTCTCAAACCAAACATCTTTTTCCAGATCTTTTCCCTCTGGTTTTGTCATCTAAATCACTCATTTCATTTCCCTTTTGATCTTCAATCATCTCTTCATTAAATCCTTTGCATTTGCTAATTGGATCTTCAAGCTTTTTGATTCTAAAAAGGGAGAAACTCAAGTTTGGAGGTAAGAACGTCCTTCTCCTCTAAACTCTCAGTTCTTTACTGAAATTCCTAAGTTCTCAATCCTTAAATTGTGTTTTATAAATGGTTTTAATGTTGTGTTCATGATCTTGGCTTTTAAATGCAAGATTTGGTGATTTTTGATGAAATTTCGTATGATCTGTTTGTGCAGTGTTTTAAGGTGTCAATTTGATGTTAAATGAATGTTAAATTGATGAGGAATTGAGTTTTAATTAATGCAATCCCGGATAGGTTGAATTTCCTAAGTTTAGCTTGTGTTCTTGGTTGTTTTTGGAGTGATCTTGTGGATCTGTTATAGCTGGAGGTATAAGGATGATGTTAGATCCTTTTTGGATGTTAAATGATGTTTAAGGATGTTTAGATTTGATGGATCTTGGCTGGGCAATGTTGTGGAGTTGTTTGGATGCATTTTCGGTTGTGTTTGGTAGCCGAAAATGGAGTGTGGATGAGAGCAGCGAGTTTAGATGCTTTCATTGAAGATATTAATGCATGATGATGCATCAATCCTCTGCTTTGATGTGTTTAAAACAGGGGAGTCATCTTTGGATCCAAGTGGTGGTGATCCGGAAGCTTGATTTGTGTTTCGGCAAGAGGCGAAACGGAATCGGTGAGTGGAATTTGGTTTTCGGCTTTGAAACCAGTGTTTTGAAGGTTTGGGAGCTTAGTTTAAGTCTAAGCAACTTAGCTAAGCTCAAGAGTAAGTTTTCGGAAAAACTCTCTTGGTGATGGCCATGGATTTGGTTGTATGCAATGTGTTTTGTTTGCATGATTTTAAATCTGTTTTGAAAGCATATCTAGCATGTTATTTGCTGAGGTTATAAGCCATGTGTTGAAGGAAGCTCAAGGTAAGAGTTCCTTGTTTTTGAACATTGTTTTAATGTGGTTTGATGCTTAAAAATGCATGATGTTTATGGCTTGTTTAAATGCTTTAAAACAGTGGAATATTGATGTTAATGATGCATATTGGCAAGTGATGGTTAAGGTCACAAAGGTGGTTAAAAGTCCTTGTGTGAGCCTTGTATATTTAAGAACATCAACGTGGTTAAAAGTCCTTGGATGGTTCTTGGTTAAGATCACAAAGGTGGTTAAAAGTCCCTGTGTGAATCTTGTGAATTTTAAGAACAACATGGTGTTTAAAAGTCCATGGTTGGTTCTTGGTTAAGGCTCAAGGTGGTTAAAATTCCTTGTGTAAGCCTTGTTACTTAAGAACTCCAAGGTGTTTAAAAGTCCTTGGGAGATTCTTGGTAAGGACACAAAGGTGTTTAAAAGTCCTTGTGTGGTCCTTGCCATGGTGTTTAAAAGTCCATGGGGTTAAGGACACAATGGTGTTTAAAAGTCCATGTGTGGTCCTTGGAAAGTATAAGATCACAATGGTGTTTAAAAGTCCATGTGTGGATCTTATGTGAAATGTATCACTTGTTGCCAATATGACATGTAATGAAATGGAAGCATGAGATGCTTGTTTTAAATGTTTATGAGCATGTATAAATGTTGCTTGAAGAATGGTTTATAAATGAGTTTTATAAATGCATTATTGTGTGGTTTTAAATGAGCATTCCTCACTAAGCTTTTGCTTACTCTCTCTCTCTTTTCTTAAACCAATAATGCAGATCATTAAAGTGCATTGAGGGCAACAAGGAGGGCAAGCAACTAAGTGGATATCTAAGCTCAAGTATGGTGAAGGTTTCTTAAACACTATTAGCTTTTGGCATTTGGCAATGGGGGACCTATGTAGATGTTTTGGGAGATGCTTGGAACTCCCTAAGTTGGATATATGTTGTTAATAATGTTTGAACATGTAATTGGCTTATGTAAAGTGGATTTAGTGTTTTGATGTTTGAATGGTTCAAAGTAGGAAGCATGCCTATAGAATTGGGGATTTTCATGTTTAATGCCATGTTGATGTTTCGTTGGTGCAATTATGTTCCTTATATGTTGAATGTCTTGCTGGTAAAGTTTGGTTGCGTTTGGAGCATGTTTGATAGGTCAATTGCTTGATAAACCAGCAAATTTGCTGCAATCTGGGCAACCTGTTTCGGAACAGGTGCTACCGTATCGGAACGGGGGCCTGAAATGACCTGGGCGTTCCGAAACGGTAGGCAATGTTCCGGAACGGAAATGCCGCTGCCAGGCACTGTTTCGGAACCTGTTGCGGAACGGTCCCGTGTTTCGGAATGGGTCTTCCCTGTTCCGAAACACTCGACCGTTGGGCACTGAAATTGTTGGTTATATGTTTTGAAATGTTTGCATTTTGGTCCTGAAACTTGTTTATGCAATTGTATGAGTTTGAGATGTCCGTTTGAGCTGAAATTTGGCAGAGAAGCATGAAAGATGATTAATTTCAAGATGGTAACTTTAAGTTGGATTAAGTGTAACACCCCAAAAATTTCCCCAAAAAAATTAAAATCCCTAATATTTTAATTCCCCAAATTGAAACCCTAATTTTGGAAATTAGAATCAGAAAACCTAAATGAATTTTAGGGGTTAAATTGAGGAATTCCGAAATTTTAGTGACCAAATTGCTTAGGTTGTAAAACTCAAGATCCAAACCGTAAAGTTTATGAAAATCTAGTGACCTGTTGTGTAAATTACCCATTATTTAGGGTAAAGCCCTATTTTGACTTATTTGTTTTGGTTCAGCCGCAAAAAAAACCTCTTTCCCTCTCTCCCTCAGTTTCGTTCGTGAACCAACAAACCCCACCCTTCGTTTTTCCGTTCACGCTCCGGCGGGACTCGACCGCCGTCCGTTTACCGTTTTGTGACCGTCGGTGTGCTCACCGCGGTCGTGCGACCAAAGCCCAACCCTCAACTCTCCTTGCTCCGCCGTCCTTCGCCGAAAACGGTTTAAACCGTTCAAATATTTGTCTTGCGCCGCCGTTCTCAACGTTTCCCTTCTCCGTCCGGCTTGGTAAGCACCGTTGTTCATGATTGTGATATGTTGGTCGGGGACAGATTAAGTTCAGCCGTCGCCGTCGTGTTGAACGGCTGCTGCCGTCGAAGTTTTGGGCGCCGCCGGGGATCCTAGACCTAGGGTTTCAGATGTGGGTGTGTGTATTGTGGGTTAGTGCAGATTTGGGGAATTAATCTGAAATTAGGGTTAGGGTTTTGTTAATGGAAATTTTGGGGATTTTGAAAACCGGACCGAACCGGAAAATTATGGACTGAACCGGACCTGAAACTGAACCGGGCTGAATCCTCAAAATCGAACTGGACCGGGTGACGTCAACAGTGATGTCATCCGCTGATGACAATGCTGATGCAAGCAGGCTGACGTCAGCGATGACGTCATCATTGACCATGATGACGTTAGTGTTGACTTTTTGGGCCGAAAGTCAACTTTATGTTTTTCGACGTTCCGGTTCCAGATTCGCAACCCGTTTTTCTAAATTCGATCCCGAAAAACTGTTTTTGGCCTTTTTATTTAATTTTATGCTTAGTTAAAAAGAAAATGTTAATTAGTTTCTGAAATCGGATTTCGTTTGCGTTCAGGTGACATAGATTTGGACACCGAGATTCTTCCACCTCCTCCGCCTGGTCGACCCTTGTAGGTGTCGATCCTGTTTCACCTGCTTCTAGATCTGAGCGTGGGAGACGTCACTCTCGACGTTGAGCTGTTAGCTATCTGAGGTGTGTTCTCTGCTTGTGCTACATTATATGTGTTGATGTTGTGTGATGTTTGATTGTGAAATATGTTGTTGCTATGTGATGGTTGACTATAAAATATGTTGTGATCTAGACTATGTGATATGTGTGATCTGGACTATGTGATATGTTGTGATCTGGACTATGTGATATTTTGTGATCTGGGCTATATGATATGTTGTATGTCATTCTGTTAAACATCATACATTGGATTATGAATAGTTAATTATCGGACTAAATGCTCATGCATTTTCGGACTAAATGCTCATGCATTTTCGGACTAATGATGTTGCATTCGGATTAAGATCGGAATATTCATATCATATCATTCAGGTGGGATTTGTACGGAGGAAGTTCAGTGGTTTCATCCTTCGGGTTGAATTCCACTTCGGATTAGTGGTTCCACCCTTCGGGTTGAGTTCCACTTCGAATGGTGACGATGTAGAGAGTGGTTCTAGGGAACCTTACTCTTCGAACGGTGATGTAGATGGGTTCATGACATAGGCTTAGGTGCATCGTGCATTGCATATCTGTATATTCGATTGACTGTTGAAATGACTATGTTGACTGTATGATTCCTGTGATTTTCTGTCTGATGCACCTTAGAGACACACTGAGCTTAATAGCTGACTCCCCCTTAGTTCTTGTTTCAGATTCTCAGACATAGGAGTTCGGTACTTGGAGGATCACAGTTTATCATATTTATTTCAGTTTTCAGTATGGACATTTCGAATTTATAAAGTTATTTTATTTTAGTTATTATTTTGGGATTTATATAATTTCGGTTACTTATACATTTATTTGGGATTTTTAACTGTTTTAGCATGCATGAGAATTTTTAAATGGATATTTTGTTACTTTATTTTAGATTACTTTATCTATACGATTGCGTTTTCAAAAATATGGATTTTAATGTTAAACGACACCGTTTTTAAATTACTTGAGGGACACGTTTTCAATCTAACTTCCCAGATTCGGCCCATAACCCTTGGGTCGGGTTTAGGGGGTTACATTTAGTGGTATCAGAGCTAAGTTCAACCCTCGGACTGTGTGGCTCACATAAAATTTTTAAGTTGAAAATGATTTTTGCATGCATACTAAATATTTTTAGGCTAAGTGGGTAATTTTTGGGAAAGTAAATATTCTCGGAATTTTGATATATTTTGAATAGAACTCCAAGTACCGAATCTGATCTTAGGACTCTTCTTTTGTAGATAGACTACTATGCCACCCCGTAGGAGTACTAGAGCTACGGCTGGCCGAGGTCGAGGCCGAGGTCGAGGCCGTGGTCGAGGTCGTACCGCTGCGAATACGACTGACGTTAATCCTCCTGAGCATTCGCCACCACATCAGGAGGACCCACAGCATGAGCAGGCTGAGGAGCAGCATGAGGTCCATACGAGTGGTCAACAGACCGATCACCCTGATCAACAGACTCAGAGTGAAGTTCCTCGTGCAGCCGGTAACAGTGGGACTGCTAGAGTTGATGTTGCTGCAGTGCACTTGGAGCTACTTGAGTATCTTCGACAGGGTTCTAGGAGACCCATATATGCTGAGTTTTTGTCTGCTGGGATGTCGATGTTTGATGGTAAGACGGCTGCAGATCCAGCTGACGCAGAGTATTGGTTGAAGAAATTACAACAGTTATTTGATGAGATGGACTACCCTGCAGACAGAAAATTAAGAGTGGCTGTGTCTTTATTGAAGGGTGAAGCCCTAAACTGGTGGGAGGCTGAGAAGACCGTTATTTCTGCTAGTCGGATCACTTGGGATCATTTTCGTCAGGCTTTTCGAGACAGATATGTCGGGGCAGAGTATCTAGCCAAGTGTCGAGAGGACTTTATAAATCTGAAGCAAAATGACATGACCGTGAATCAGTACGAGATTGAATTTCTGAGGCTGGTACAGTATGTCCCTGGGTTAGTTACTACAGAGGAAGAGAAGTGCAGCTGGTTTCTGAAGGGTCTGCGACCTTCGATCAAGACTGGTGTGTCTTTGCATTTAGACAAAGAGTACAAGGAAATTACCTTGCGAGCTAGGACTGCTGAACGCAATGAGGCAGAGTTGAGGCAAGCTGAGTCCCAGGGTAAGAGGCAGTCGACAGCGTCAGTTCAGCACAGTCAGGATAACCACTCTAGGAAGAGAGTCAGAGATGAGTTTGATCATCAGGGTTATTTCAGAGATAGACTGGTGACTTCCACTGCTCCAATCGTTAGTGCCGGGGGTTCGACTAGTACACGTGGGGTGCCACAGTGTTCCTTCTGTAAGAGGTGGCACCTGGGTGAGTGTAGGAGGCAGTCTGGGGCTTGTTTCCGATGTGGATCGTTTGAGCATCTTTTTAGGGATTGTCCGGTAGCACATTCATCATCTTACGTTCCGAGTCAGTCTCAGGCATCCATACAGACTCCTGCTGGGGGTAGAGGACATGGTAGACCTGCTACTTCAGGTACTGCTAGTAGAGGTAGACCTGCCCAGAGTGATAGATCAGCTAGATCCGATACTAGACATCTGGGGTTGATTTATGCAACTAGAGCTAATGAGAGTTATGATGATGAGAAAGAGGACATAGCAGGTACTTTTTTTTTGATGTTTTCAGTTTTTACTTTCATATTGAAGGATGAGAAATTCAGAATGAAGAACTTTAAGTTATGTTAGCTAATTTCTGGGATATGTCGCTAAGTCTGGAAATTTCGAGGCCGAAATTTGTTCTAAGGAGGGGAGAGTTGTAACACCCCAAAAATTTCCCAAAAAAAAATAAAATCCCTAATATTTTAAATCCCCAAATTGAAACCCTAATTTTGGAAATTAGAATCAGAAAACCTAAATGAATTTTAGGGGTTAAATTGAGGAATTCCGAAATTTTAGTGTCCAAATTGCTTAGGTTGTAAAACTCAAGATCCAAACCGTAGAGTTTATGAAAATCTAGTGACTTGTTGTGTAAATTACCAATTATTTAGGGTAAAGCCCTATTTTGACTTATTTGTTTTGGTTCAGCCGCAAAAAAAACCTCTTTCCCTCTCTCCCTCAGTTTCGTTCGTGAACCAACAAACCCCACCCTTCGTTTTTCCGTTCACGTTCCGGCGAGGACTCGACCGCCGTCCGTTTACCGTTTTGTGACCGTCGGTGTGCTCACCGCGGTCGTGCGACCAAAGCCCAACCCTCAACTCTCCTTGCTCCCCCGTCCTTCGCCGAAAACGGTTTAAATCGTTCAAATATTTGTCTCGCGCCGCCGTTCTCAACGTTACCCTTCTCCGTCCGGCTTGGTAAGCACCGTTGTTCATGATTGTGATATGTTGGTCGGGGACAGATTAAGTTCAGCCGTCACCGTCGTGTTGAACGGCTGCTGCCGTCGAAGTTTTGGGCGCCGCCGGGGATCCTAGACCTAGGGTTTTAGATGTGGGTGTGTGTATTGTGGGTTAGTGCAGATTTGGGGAATTAATCTGAAATTAGGGTTAGGGTTTTGTTAATGGAAATTTTGGGGATTTTGAGAACCGGACCGAACAGGAAAATTATGGACTGAACCAGACCTGAAACTGAACCGGGCTGAACCCTCAAAATCGAACTGGACCGGGTGACGTCAGCAGTGATGTCATCCGCTGATGACATTGCTGATGCAAGCAGACTGACGTCAGCGATGACGTCATCATTGACAATGATGACGTCAGCGTTGACTTTTTGGGCCGAAAGTCAACTTTGTGTTTTTCGACGTTCCGGTTCGAGATTCGCAACCTGTTTTTGTAAATTCGATCCTGAACTACTGTATTTGTCCTTTTTATTTAATTTTATGCTTAGTTAAAAGGAAAATGTTAATTAGTTTCTGAAATCGGATTTCGTTTGCGTTCAGGTGACATAGATTTGGACACCGAGATTCTTCCACCTCCTCCGCCTGGTCGACCTCCTATGTCTCAACCTTCGAGTTCTGCACGTATGAGAATTTAAATAAATTTCTGTTAGTAGATTGTGGCATAATAGTAGAGAATTTTGACTTAGTGAACCCTTGTAGGTGTCGATCCTGTTTCACCTGCTTCTAGATCTGAGCGTGGGAGACGTCACTCTCGACGTTGAGCTGTTAGCTGTCTGAGGTGTGTTCTCTGCTTGTGCTACATTATATGTGTTGATGTTGTGTGATGTTTGATTGTGAAATATGTTGTTGCTATGTGATGGTTGACTATAAAATATGTTGTGATCTAGACTATGTGATATGTGTGATCTGGACTATGTGATATGTTGTGATCTAGACTATGTGATATGTTGTGATCTGGGCTATATGATATGTTGTATGTCATTCTGTTAAACATCATACATTGGATTATGAATAGTTAATTATCGGACTAAATGCTCATGCATTTTCGGACTAATGATGTTGCATTCGGATTAAGATCGGAATATTCATATCATATCATTCGGGTGGGATTTGTACGGAGGAAGTTCAGTGGTTTCATCCTTCGGGTTGAATTCCACTTCGGATCAGTGGTTCCACCCTTCGGGCTGAGTTCCACTTCGGATGGTGACGATGTAGAGAGTGGTTCTGGGGAACCTTACTCTTCGAACGGTGATGTAGATGGGTTCATGACATAGGCTTAGGTGCATCGTGCATTGCATATCTGTATATTCGATTGACTGTTGAAATGACTATGTTGACTGTATGATTCCTGTGATTTTCTGTCTGATGCACCTTAGAGACACACTGAGCTTAATAGCTGACTCCCCCTTAGTTCTTGTTTCAGATTCTCAGACATAGGAGTTCGGTACTTGGAGGATCACAGTTTATCATATTTATTTCAGTTTTCAGTTTGGACATTTCGAATTTATAAAGTTATTTTATTTTAGTTATTATTTTGGGATTTATATAATTTCGGTTACTTATACATTTATTTGGGATTTTTAACTGTTTTAGCATGCATGAGAGTTTTTAAATGGATATTTTGTTACTTTATTTTAGATTACTTTATCTATACGATTGCGTTTTCAAAAATATGGATTTTAATGTTAAACGACACCGTTTTTAAATTACTTGAGGGACACGTTTTCAATCTAACTTCCCAGATTCGGCCCATAACCCTTGGGTCGGGTTTAGGGGGTTACATTTAGTGGTATCAGAGCTAAGTTCAACCCTCGGACTGTGTGGCTCACATAAAATTTTTAAGTTGAAAATGATTTTTGCATGCATACTAAATATTTTTGGGCTAAGTGGGTAATTTTTGGGAAAGTAAATATTCTCAGAATTTTGATATATTTTGAATAGAACTCCAAGTACCGAATCTGATCTTAGGACTCTTCTTTTGTAGATAGACTACTATGCCACCCCGTAGGAGTACTAGAGCTACGGCTGGCCGAGGTCGAGGCCGTACCGCTGCGAATACGACTGACGTTAATCCTTCTAAGCATTCGCCACCGCATCAGGAGGACCCACAGCATGAGCAGGCTGAGAAGGAGCATGAGGTCCATACGAGTGGTCAACAGACCGATCACCCTGATCAACAGACTCAGAGTGAAGTTCCTCGTGCAGCCGGTAACAGTGGGACTGCTGGAGTTGATGTTGCTGCAGTGCACTTGGAGCTACTTGAGTATCTTCGACAGGGTTCTAGGAGACCCATATCTGCTGAGTTTTTGTCTGCTGGGATGTCGATGTTTGATGGTAAGACGGCTGCAGATCCAGCTGACACAGAGTATTGGTTGAAGAAATTACAACAGTTATTTGATGAGATGGACTACCCTGCAGACAGAAAATTAAGAGTGGTTGTGTCTTTATTGAAGGGTGAAGCCCTAAACTGGTGGGAGGCTGAGAAGACCGTTATTTCTGCTAGTCGGATCACTTGGGATCATTTTCGTCAGGCTTTTCGAGACAGATATGTCGGGGCAGAGTATCTAGCCAAGTGTCGAGAGGACTTTATAAATCTGAAGCAAAATGACATGACCGTGAATCAGTACGAGATTGAATTTCTGAGGCTGGTACAGTACGTCCCTGGGTTAGTTACTACAGAGGAAGAGAAGTGCAGCTGGTTTCTGAAGGGTCTGCAACCTTCGATCAAGACTGGTGTGTCTTTGCATTTAGACAAAGAGTACAAGGAAATTACCTTGCGAGCTAGGACTGCTGAACGCAATGAGGCAGAGTTGAGGCAAGCTGAGTCCCAGGGTAAGAGGCAGTCGACATCGTCAGTTCAGCACAGTCAGGATAACCACTCTAGGAAGAGAGTCAGAGATGAGTTTGATCATCAGGGTTATTTCAGAGATAGACTGGTGACTTCCACTGCTCCAATCGTTAGTGCCGGGGGTTCGACTAGTACACGTGGGGTGCCACAGTGTTCCTTCTGTAAGAGGTGGCACCTGGGTGAGTGTAGGAGGCAGTCTGGGGCTTGTTTCCGATGTGGATCGTTTGAGCATCTTTTTAGGGATTGTCCGGTAGCACATTCATCATCTTACGTTCCGAGTCAGTCTCAGGCATCCGTACAGACTCCTGCTGGGGGTAGAGGACATGGTAGACCTGCTACTTCAGGTACTGCTAGTAGAGGTAGACCTGCCCAGAGTGATAGATCAGCTAGATCCGATACTAGACATCCGGGGTTGATTTATGCAACTAGAGCTAATGAGAGTTATGATGATGAGCAAGAGGACATAGCAGGTACTTTTTTTTGATGTTTTCAGTTTTTACTTTCATATTGAAGGATGAGAAATTCAGAATGAAGAACTTTAAGTTATGTTAGCTAATTTCTGGGATATGTCGCTAAGTCTGGAAATTTCGAGGCCGAAATTTGTTCTAAGGAGGGGAGAGTTGTAACACCCCAAAAATTTCCCCAAAAAAATTAAAATCCCTAATATTTTAAATCCCCAAATTGAAACCCTAATTTTGGAAATTAGAATCAGAAAACCTAAATGAATTTTAGGGGTTAAATTGAGGAATTCCGAAATTTTAGTGACCAAATTGCTTAGGTTGTAAAACTCAAGATCCAAACCGTAAAGTTTATGAAAATCTAGTGACTTGTTGTGTAAATTACCCATTATTTAGGGTAAAGCCCTATTTTGACTTATTTGTTTTGGTTCAGCCGCAAATAAAAACCTCTTTCCCTCTCTCCCTCAGTTTCGTTCGTGAACCAACAAACCCCACCCTTCGTTTTTCCATTCACGCTCCGGCGAGGACTCGACCGCCGTCCGTTTACCGTTTTTTGACCGTCGATGTGCCCACCGCGGTCGTGCGACCAAAGCCCAACCCTCAACTCTCCTTGCTCCGCCGTCCTTCGCCAAAAACGGTTTAAACCGTTCAAATATTTGTCTCGCGCCGCCGTTCTCAACGTTTCCCTTCTCCGTCCGGCTTGGTAAGCACCGTTGTTCATGATTGTGATATGTTGGTCGGGGACAGATTAAGTTCAGCCGTCGCCGTCGTGTTGAACGGCTGCTGCCGTCGAAGTTTTGGGCGCCGCCGGGGATCCTAGACCTAGGGTTTCAGATGTGGGTGTGTGTATTGTGGGTTAGTGCAGATTTGGGGAATTAATCTGAAATTAGGGTTAGGGTTTTGTTAATGGAAATTTTGGGGATTTTGAGAACCGGACCGAACCGGAAAATTATGGACTGAACCGGACCTGAAACTGAACTGGGCTGAATTCTCAAAATCGAACTGGACCGGGTGACGTCAGCAGTGATGTCATCCGCTGATGACATTGCTGATGCAAGCAGGCTGACGTCAACGATGACGTCATCATTGACCATGATGACGTCAGCGTTGACTTTTTGGGCTAAAAGTCAACTTTATGTTTTTCGACGTTCCGGTTCCAGATTCGCAACCCGTTTTTCTAAATTCGATCCCGAACAACTATTTTTGGCCTTTTTATTTAATTTTATGCTTAGTTAAAAAGAAAATGTTAATTAGTTTCTGAAATCGGATTTCGTTTGCGTTCAGGTGACATAGATTTGGACACCGAGATTCTTCCACCTCCTCCGCCTGGTCGACCTCCTGTGTCTCAACCTTCGAGTTCTGCACGTATGAGAATTTAAATAAATTTCTGTTAGTGGATTGTGGCATAATAGTAGAGAATTTTGACTTAGTGAACCCTTGTAGGTGTCGATCCTGTTTCACCTGCTTCTAGATCTGAGCGTGGGAGACGTCACTCTCGACGTTGAGCTGTTAGCTGTCTGAGGTGTGTTCTCTGCTTGTGCTACATTATATGTGTTGATGTTGTGTGATGTTTGATTGTGAAATATGTTGTTGCTATGTGATGGTTGACTATAAAATATGTTGTGATCTAGACTATGTGATATGTGTGATCTGGACTATGTGATATGTTGTGATCTGGACTATGTGATATGTTGTGATCTGGGCTATATGATATGTTGTATGTCATTCTGTTAAACATCATACATTGGATTATGAATAGTTAATTATCGGACTAAATGCTCATGCATTTTTGGACTAAATGCTCATGCATTTTCGGACTAATGATGTTGCATTCGGATTAAGATCGGAATATTCATATCATATCATTCGGGTGGGATTTGTACGGAGGAAGTTCAGTGGTTTCATCCTTCGGGTTGAATTCCACTTCGGATCAGTGGTTCCACCCTTCGGGCTGAGTTCCACTTCGGATGGTGACGATGTAGAGAGTGGTTCTGGAGAACCTTACTCTTCGGACGGTGATGTAGATGGGTTCATGACATAGGCTTAGGTGCATCGTGCATTGCATATCTGTATATTTGATTGACTGTTGAAATGACTATGTTGACTGTATGATTTCTGTGATTTTCTGTCTGATGCACCTTAGAGACACACTGAGCTTAATAGCTGACTCCCCCTTAGTTCTTGTTTCAGATTCTCAGACATAGGAGTTCGGTACTTTGAGGATCACAGTTTATCATATTTATTTCAGTTTTCAGTATGGACATTTCGAATTTATAAAGTTATTTTATTTTAGTTATTATTTTGGGATTTATATAATTTCGGTTACTTATACATTTATTTGGGATTTTTAACTGTTTTAGCATGCATGAGAATTTTTAAATGAATATTTTGTTACTTTATTTTAGATTACTTTATCTATACGATTGCGTTTTCAAAAATATGGATTTTAATGTTAAACGACACCGTTTTTAAATTACTTGAGGGACACGTTTTCAATCTAACTTCCCAGATTCGGCCCATTACCCTTGGTTCGGGTTTAGGGGGTTAAGCCCTTACAATTTACAGATTTTACAATTTGGTCCCTAAAGTTGTAAATTGTTCAATTGGGTCCCTGAATGTTCTCTGATGGTTTTGATCTTTGAGTATGCTGTTTGTATGATCATATCTAGGGTTAACATGCATCTAGACAAGTTTAAAAAGGAAAAAAAGGGTCGTTAATCAAGGTTGACTTTTGGGTTGACTTTGGTTTTCCCCGTGTGACTTTCTTAATTCGGGTCAACCGTCTAGGCCGGGTTAAGGGGGTTACATTTGGTGGTATCAGAGCTGAGTTCTCGAGTAATTGGGAGTGGTTGTGTGGTTGAATTGAACATGTATGCTATGTATGCTTGTTGAGTGAAAGCATGTTGGGTGGTTTGTGAATATGTTGCAATTGAGGTGTATGCTGTGGTGAAACATGTTGTGGGTACCCATTGCCAAATCAAAGCTATTGTAATGATGTTGTTTTTAAGTGAAAATGAGCTTGAGTACTTGGATTGCTTACCTTGCTGGGCCTGACTTTGTTTGTTTGCATTGTGATTGCATTATTAGAGTATGGCACCTCGTAGAGAGTTGAGGAGTAATGTGCGAGCTACGGCTCAGAATGAGAATGAGAATGAGGAGAATGTCGAAAGTGCGGTGTTACCTCCTCCACCTGGTGGTGGTGGTGCTGGGGGTGAAGGAGCTGAAGCTGCAGCTGGTGCTGGGGCTGGTCAGGGGCAAGCTGTTCCTGACATGACGGTGTTGATACAAGCTATTGCTGGAGCTTTTCAAGCGGCAGTAGCTGGAGCTCAAGGAGCTGGGCATCAGGGAGATGCTGGAGTTAGACTACCCTTGGAACGTTTGCGAAGTCTAGGAAGGACTGAGTTCAGGGGTTTGTCAGCTGAAGGTTCGGAATCTTGGTTAGAGGGTACCAAGAGAATCTTGGGTCAGATGAATTGCACTGATGTGCAAAAGCTCGGCTGTGTAGTATCCTTGCTACAGGATGATGCTTATACATGGTGGACAACCACTATTGCTGGGATGGCGGAAGCTGGTGTAACTTGGACATTCTTTTAGAATGCGTTCAAGAAAAGGTATCTAGGTGTGAGGTACCTAGATGAAAAGAAGAGGGAGTTCATGTCTCTTACCCAAGGGAGCATGTCCGTGGCTGAGTATGAGGTCCAGTTTGTTCGACTTAGTCAATATGCACCTGAGCTTGTTCCAGATGAGCGGGAAAGATGTGAAAGGTTCCGTTATGGTTTAGTGACGGAAGTTAAGATGTATGTGCTGGCTACCGAGTATGATGATTTTGATGTGCTGGTGGGCCGAGCAAAGGACATTGAGATGAACTTGGGTTTATCTGCTAGAAGTGCTGGGTCAAGTGCTGGTAAGCGAGCAGCTGAGTATAGTTCCGGTGGTGGACAGAACAAGAGGGGACGTGATCAGAGGTATCAGTCCTCGGCTAAGCGAGGTGGTGGTGCACCTGCTCGGGGAGGCAACGCGAGGGTTGATCCGAGTGCATGTTGGATATGTGGTTCGCGAGGCCATATGAAGCGTGATTGTCTTGGTGCTGTGAGGGAGGTGCAAGCTCCTGTTGCGGCAGCTGGTAACGGGTGCTGGAATTATGGATCTACGGATCACATGAGGCGAGAGTGTCCTATGTTGGTTGGTGGCCAAGTGCGTGCTCATATTGTTGCTGCACCGCAGAGAGGTCGTGGGCGCGGCCGTGGTAATTTCCAGCGGAGAGAGGAAGGTGGTAGGGGTGTGGCCCATGTTGTGGCTATTCAGCCTGAGGGTGGCGGTCAAGCCAGGGTGTACGCACAGCGGGAGGGAAGGAATGATGCGGATGTGATAGCAGGTACTTTTACTCTGCAATCCTTGTCATTACTTTCCTTGATTGATTCTGGATCTACGCACTCATACATTTTGCGTGAGCATGCTGAATTGCTTGGTTTTCCTGTTGAGTCTTTGGATGTTGGTGTTCGTGTCACTAGTTCTTTTGGTGAGACTGTTGTGACTCGAAAGCTTTATAGAAGGTGTCCCTTGGTTGTTCAAGAACATGTTTTTCATGTTGATCTTATGGAGTTGCCTTTCTATGGTTTTGATGTAATCCTTGGTATGGATTGGCTTGCTGAGCATCGTGCTGTTGTGGATTGTGAGAATAAGCGAGTTTCGCTGAAGCTTGCGGATGATTATGAGGTGGTTGTGGTTGGTGAGAATGTGAAGTTTCTTGCCAATGTGGTGTCTACGTTGGAGGCAAGTCGGATGCTGAGGCAAGGTTGTGAAGCTTATCTAGCTTTTGTGATGAATCCTAGCTCTAAGGAGTTGCGTGTGCAAGATATCAGGATTGTGCGAGAGTTTCCTGGTGTGTTTCCTGAGGAGTTGCCTGGGTTACCTCCTAATTGTGAGGTGGAGTTTGGAATTGAGCTGTATGAGAATACAACTCCTGTGTCCATTACCCCTTATAGAATGGCACCTAAGGAGCTGAAGACGCAGTTGCAAGAGTTGCTTGATCGCGGGTTCATCCGACCAAGTGTGTCACCTTGGGGTGCACCGGTCTTGTTTGTGAAGAAGAAAGATGGCACTATGAGAATGTGTATTGATTATCGTCAGCTGAACAAGTTGACTATCAAGAATCGGTATCCCTTGCCGAGAATTGATGATCTCTTTGATCAATTTCGGGGAGCGGCTGTGTTCTCTAAGATTGACTTGAGGTCAGGGTATTACCACTTGAAGGTAAAGGATGTGGATGTGCCTAAGACAGCTTTCAGGACACGGTATGGGCATTATGAGTTCCTTGTGATGCCTTTTGGCTTGACAAATGCTCCTTCTGCTTTCATGGACATGATGAACCGTGTGTTTCATGAATACCTGGACAAGTTTGTTGTGGTGTTCATTGATGATATCCTCGTGTACTCGCGTACTAAGGAGGAGCATGAAGAGCATTTGAGGATTGTGCTGCACGCTTTGTTGGAGAATCAGCTTTATGCTAAGCTGAGCAAGTGTGAGTTCTGGCTTAAAGAGGTAGTGTTTCTTGGGCATGTGGTTTCTACCGAGGGGATTCGTGTTGATCCTTAGAAGATTGAGGCGGTGATGAATTGGAAGGTTCCAAAGTCTGTTCATGAGGTTCGTAGTTTCCTTGGTTTGGCAGGATACTACCGGAGGTTTGTAGATGGTTTTTCTAAGATTGCTGCACCTTTGACAAAGTTGTTGCAAAAGGATGTTAAGTATGAATGGACAGAAGCGAGACAGCAGGCTTTTGAGAAGCTTAAGGCAGCTTTGACGCAAGCTCCTATCTTGGTTCAACCTGAATCAAGGAAAGAGTTTATGGTCTATAGTGATGCGTCTTATGTTGGTTTGGGATGTGTGCTGATGCAAGAGGGTAAGGTGGTTGCTTATGCATCGCGGCAGTTAAAGGTGCATGAGCGCAATTATCCTACGCATGACATTGAGTTGGCTGCCGTGGTTTTTGCTTTGAAGATCTGGAGACATTACTTGTATGGTGAGAAGTGTACTTTGTACACGGATAACAAGAGTTTGAAGTATCTGATGTCTCAGAAGGAGTTGAATCTTAGGCAGCGGCGTTGGGTGGAGTTGCTCAAGGATTATGATTTGACGATTGAGTACCATCCTGGAAAAGCTAATGTTGTAGCGGATGCCTTGAGTAGGAAGGTAGCTGTTGAGCTGAGGGCTATGTTTTCCAGTTTGAGTATTTCGCGTGATGGTGGTCTTGTGGCTGAGTTGGAAGTGAAACCATCTTTGGTTCAGTTGATCAAGGAAAAGCAGTTGCTGGATGATTCCTTGGTGCCGCATGTTCAGGATATCGCGGAGGGTAGGCCTTCGGATTTCTGCTTTAATGATGATGGTGTGTTGTGTTTTGGGAGTCGGATAGTAGTGCCCAGTGATGCTGAGTTGAGGCGTGCTATTCTGACTGAAGGTCATAGTAGTCCTTTTGCTATGCACCCTGGTAGTACTAAGATGTATCGTGATCTTCGTGATGAGTACTATTGGGTGGGTTTGAAGAAGGATGTTGCTGAGTTTGTGAGCAAGTGCATGGTGTGTCAGCGAGTTAAGGCTGAGCATCAGGTTCCTTCAGGTTTGTTGCAACCGTTGAGAATCCCCGAGTGGAAGTGGGAAAGGGTTACCATGGATTTTGTATCTGGTTTACCTTTGACACCATCAAAGAAGAATTCGGTGTGGGTGATTGTGGATCGCCTGACGAAGTGTGCGCATTTCTTGCCTGTGCATACTACGTTTTCTTTGGATAGGCTTGCGGAGCTGTACATTGCTGAGATTGTGCGGCTGCATGGTGTGCCTAAGTCGATTGTGTCGGATAGGGATCCGAGGTTTACATCGCGTTTCTGGCAGTGTTTGCATCAAGCTTTGGGTACACGGTTGAATTTCAGTACATCCTATCATCCTCAGTCGGATGGTCAGTCCGAGCGTGTTATCCAGATTTTGGAGGATATGTTGAGGTGCTGCGTGATTGAGTTCCAAGGCTCTTGGGAGAAGCATTTGCCTTTGGTGGAGTTTGCTTATAACAATAGTTATAAGGCAAGTATTCAAATGGCACCTTATGAGGCTTTGTACGGGAGGAAGTGTAGGACTCCTCTTTGTTGGGCTGAAACGGGTCAAAAGTTGGTTTCGATGCCAGCTCTGTTGAAAGGAACCACCGAGAAGGTGAAGCTCATCTGTGAGCGGTTGAAGGCAGCTTCTGATCGGCAAAAGTCTTACGCGGATTTTTTTTTTTGAAAATCATAAGGGCCTCGTTAAAAACCCCCTCTAAACCTAGATAGGGGGAAAAGAGTGCCCGGTTTTATTCAATGAATATAACAAGGTTACAAGGGACAACCAAATAAAAACGTTCTCCGATTTACCCGATCCCCTCCCTAGCTAAAGAGTCCGCCCTCGTATTACAACCTCTAGGGATCCATCTTAGAACGAGACCATTACAATTGATTAAACTTCTAACTTTATTAATCATATGCACCCATATCCGAGGGGCACTTTCATTCCCAACAACCCAGTTCACCATCTTCAAGCAATCAGATTCAACTATTAACCTTCCGCGGCGCCCCCACGCAGACTCGAGAAACACTTCAATTCCTTTATTGCATGCTAACAGTTCTGCGACAGCAGGGGGGTGAGAGGCACAAGCTTCTGAAAAATGGATAAGTGAGGTCCCAAGATGGTCTCGCAGAACACCCCCAATCCCGCACTTGCCAGTTTCTGTGCATGCAGCCGCGTCCACGTTCAATTTCAGAAAACCCTCCGGGGGAGGTTCCCAGCACAGCTTGGCTTTGCTTCTATGATTGGCAGTGCCTGCTCTAGACGCGCGGCTCATGTCCGCCATTAAGCTTTCAACCGGTATGTCATCAAGCTTCATTTTTAATTTAATCCACCAAGCCAAACGAGACATGACCAGGAATAGGAGCTGGCTTCCATCTACTATTTTCTCCTTAAAAATGACCTCGTTCCGCATCAACCAAACCGTCCATAGCACCGCGAATGGAACAACCTTCCACCAGCAATCCACCTCGGCTGAGCCTAGCTCACCCCACAATGTGAAAAGGGCCTCCACGCTATTAGGCACCACTGTCGACACTCCCCTTAGTCTGCAAAAATATGACCAAACATTCCATACAGTTTTGCAGAAAATAAAAAGGTGGCTAACTGTTTTAGCCTCCTTCTGGCATAAAGGGCACTCGATTCCACCGTTCAGCACAATCCCTCTCCTTATTAATTCTGATTTAACCGGAAGTCTTCCCCAAAGAGCTCGCCAAACAAGTATTTCAACCTTTGGTGGAGCAATCCCAAGCCATACCGCCCTCTCCCATATGGTGTTGCGAGGTTCATCTTTCGATAAAAACTCCCTTATCGACTTTATAGAAAAACTCCCATCACTCGATCCACCCCACTTTACCCAATCTTCATCCACCGTGCTAGACTTGAAATTGTTAAGTTTCGACATTAGGTTCTCCCATTGCATCATTTCCCATTCAAACAAAGGTCTCCGTAGCGTGATCGTCCATACCCACCTACCCCCAGCTTTTGTTCCGAAGTCTGCCACACACCCTTCTTTATTTACCGCAGCAGCAAAAATCCGTGGATACACTCTATTGAGAGGGCTGTTCTCAAGCCAAATATTAGTCCAGAACTTAATTTGATTACCGTTACCAACTTGCAGCTTCAAATTCTGCCGCATCCACTGCCCGAGATTATCATCTTTTAATACCGCCTTATTAATATCATTCCACACCCATGAGAAGCAACGTGGGGCTGCGGAGGGTAGCAAGCCAGTAGCGGGAGCATTCGAACCCAAGCAAGAAATGAACCTTCTCCACAAACAGTTCGATTCATTCCCGAATCTCCAGTGCCACTTACTCAAAAGAGCTCTGTTTGTAACAGCAAGATTATTTACTCCCAAACCACCAAGGTATTTCGCGTTACATAACTTATTCCAATTCATCCAATGTATACCAGTTTTGTCTGCGTTGCCGCCCCATAAAAATCTCGCCATAAGGCCGTTGAGACGCTTGGACACCGATATAGGAATTCGGAACAAGGACATAAAATATATTGGCAAGCTCGAGAGGATTGATTTGATCAAAACTAACCTTCCACCAATAGAGAGCAGCCTCGACTTCCAACCCTCAAGCCATTTAGTGAAATTATTTAAAACCGGCTCCCATAAAGCAACGCTATTCCTCCTAGCGCCGAGGGGTAAGCCGAGGTAAGTTGTGGGAAAAGACCCTGCTGAACAACCAATCTTCATCGCCCAATCCTCTAGCCTCTCGTTTTCTACATTTATCCCATACAGATTACATTTCTTGAGGTTGAGCTTGAGGCCGGCGGCAAGTTCAAACACTCTTAATACCCTCTTGATGTTGCGGACTTGTCTTTCTTCAGCTCCACAAAAAATCAGCAGGTCGTCAGCGAATTGGAGATGAGAAATCACCATACTATCACCATTCTTCCCCACATTGATTCCTTCATAGAGACCCATGTCCGAAGCTTTCTTGAGAGCCAAATTAAGCGCTTCACCCACTATGTTGAAGAGCAACGGGGATAAGGAACATCTCTGCCGTAAGCCTCTCGATATGGAAAAAGGTTCGGTAGGAGAACCATTGACCAGCACCGCAATTGAAGCTGTGGAAATACATCGTCTAATCCAATTCCTCCATTTTTTCCTGAACCCGCATTTCTTCAATATCAGCAGTAAAAAATTCCATGAAACCGTGTCGTAAGCCTTTTGAAAATCAATTTTAAAGGCTACACATTTCCTTCCATTCCTTCTCGCGAAATCTATCGTCTCGTTGGCAATCAAGGAGCAGTCCAAAATCTGTCTCCCCGGGACAAAAGCGAACTGACTCTCCCCCACTATTTGTTCCAAAACCGATCATAACCTTCGCGCTAATACCTTCGAAAATAGCTTGTACATTCCCCTTACTAAGCTAATAGGCCTATAATCATCAAGGGATTCCGGATTAGAAGTTTTGGGGATGAGCGTAATGTAGGATAAATTTGTTCCCTCCTCCCAGCCTTTCCCAGTAAACACATTGTCAAAAAACTTCATAATGTCTGACTTCAGCTCCTTCCAAAATTTTTTAAAAAAATTCAGATTAAAACCGTCGGGGCCCGGGGCCTTGTTCCCATCCGACGAATTAAGTGCATGCCACACCTCTTCCTCAGAGAAAGCAAGTTCTAATTCACGAGCTTGCGCTTTGCTAATACGATTAAAATCCAGCTTCACATCCAATAACTCCAGGGTTGTGCGTGAATTATAGGCCACATTAAAATGGCTAGCAATCTTCGCTCTAACCAATCGAGGATCTTCAGACCACACCCCCTCCACTTTCAGTCCCGGAATGAAATTCTTCCTATTTCTGTTTGATGCAACAGCGTGGAAGAAGCGCGTGTTTTTGTCCCCGTCGTTATGCCACTTGAGGCGAGATTTTTGGAGCCAACAACTCTCTTCAAATCGGTACTCTTTCCACAATCTTTCTCTCCATTTGCACAGATCGCCCCATAAGCCATCTTCCATACCAAACTCCTGGATATGCTTTTCAGTATCCGCGATTAAATTCTCCAAGGCTTCAATTGAGAATGAATTGCTATTTCTCTGCGCATTAGACCAACCCTTAGCTGAATTTTTGGCCACTCTCAATAGTGCCCCAATCTTGACATTATGATTAATAGCCTTCGCCCTCCTCCATGATTCCGAAATAGCCACAATAAAATCCTCTTCCTCCAACCATGCGTTGAAACATTTGAAGGGTCTTGGTCCCCATTCCGTTCGAGGCTCCTCAAGAGCCACGGCATTGTGGTCCGACAACGACTTCCCCAACAGCTTTTGGACATGATTCGGAAAAAAGCGACCAAAGCTCTCTGTAATAAGGAAGCGGTCAAGTCTTACAAAGGTTGGCACTTCTCTATTGTTACACCACGTATACTTCCCACCTAGCAATGGCAGATCCATCAGACCGGCCTCGAATATAAAAGTGTTGAAGGCTTCAATGGCCGCTGCGTTAATGGACAGTCCCATCTTCTCATCAGAGTTCAAAATGGAGTTGAAATCCCCCCCGATGCACCAAGGAATTGCCCATAGTCTTAAGAAATCTAGCACCTCACCGAAGAACAGTTTCTTATCAACATCCGTGCTTGGGCCGTATATATTCAGGAAACTGCTCCGTACGTTCCCCTTCACAATGTTACCAATTAGGGCGATAAATCTATGAGTTACCACTGTATTGCAAACCTGGAACCAATCCCCCTTCCACATGCACAGCAGACCACCAGCCGACCCACATGCTGGAGCAAAAATCGATTCCACCCCTTCTTCATTCCAAATCCTCTTAAGCATATTCGGCTCAAAATTCTCGAGCTTAGTTTCCTGAATCAGAAGCAGAGACGGCTTCGACTTCCGAATCAAATTTTTAACTGCCTTTCTCTTCTCTACCCTTCTTATCCCCCTTATATTCCAAGTAATGGCTGTCAAATTCATAACAAAAATCTCAATACCTCTCAGAATAGGGATCAATTCCCCTTCCCCAAGTCCTTTTCTAATTCCACGATTTTCCTGGATATTGCCTCTTTCCCCCCTTTAAAGGAGAACTCGAGCATATTGCTCACCATCCAAACTCCTTCAGCCTCGTCCGACAAATGAAAATCACCACCATCAGCCTCCCTTTGGTTTCCTGTATCCGCAGATTGTCCCCCATTTTCTTCCAGCGAGTCCCTTATCTTTCTTCTCAAAAGGAATCTTGTCTTCGCTCTGGACCGGGAGGAAGAAGAATGCCTATCTACTCTGTATTGACTTTCTTGGAACTTAAAAGAAGATGATTCTTCGTTACTCACCGGAATTCCATCGAGGCTGTCAGGAACGATCTCCTCTGCATCACTGCCTGGCAGACGTTGAGAGGAGAAAATAAAAGTGTTTGTTCTCCTAGGATTTTCCGCCAGATCAACCTCTAAAGATCCCAAGTCGGGTGATACCATATGTTGGGCCCCATTTTGTAATTCGGTATTATCCATCGGACTAGAACCCGGGTCCATCACGCGATTAAGGCCCACTTCAACAACCCCATCAACACCCCCACTTTGATTAGAACTCAAGTTGTTGGAATTATGTAAATCTGACTCCCCCATATTATTATGTGGGTCCCTCAGAATGTTTGAAACATTCTCCCCGTTTGTCTCAATCCTCATGGGGTTGACATTGAAACCATCTCGGGAACTAGCGCCATGAATGCTAGTAACGACATGACCCGAGGCGTCAGACGGAGACGAAGCGACGCAATCATCTCCCCTCTCAGATCGACCTTCGTCAACACCGGCCTCCATGACCGGCGAAGCCTCACCAGGGGCCTGTTGCTCGCCCTCCATGAACGACGCAACTTCGTCTTCCTCACCCGCACTATCGGAGCACGTGTCAATTTCGCCAGGTTCACCAATGGACACTTTAATATAATAGGAAATTCCCATAACCGACACTCTTATGGCATTAGGGATGATCCCCGGACAGGCCGCTCTGATCCACAATCTGGCCACATCAAATCTCTCTCTGTTCTTGGTCGCTTTATCAGTACCAACAAAAATACCCCATTGCTTACCCAGAGATTGAAAGAAATCCTCGTTCCAAACCGCCAGAGGAACGCCTGATAATAATACCGAGATAAAACGACACGGAACTCCATCTTCCAGCAGAGGAGCCAGGTGATCAAACCAATACCAGATTGCCTCATTCTTCGAGTCCCACGCCTCCTTCAAAACCTCCACTGATTTGAGTTTAATGATGTATACTTCACTCTCTGGGCTCCATCTTGTTACCCTGGTCTGGATACCTTTGTGTAACATAGCTTGGTGAACGAAACTGATTTCAAAGTTTGGTTTCAAAACCCCAACCAGACATGCCTTCATCCATTCAATATCGGTCGGTTGTATGTTAAGGTCCAAGTTTTTCATTTCTGTTCTAAAAGCCTGTTTATCTTCATGCTTGCGTTGACATTCCTCATTGCTAAACCCGTCTTCCTTATTGATTAACACATCTCTGTACGACGTGCCCGGAACTCTCTCCGACCACTGTTTCCTTTTGAAAACCGGAGCCACCTTTGGCCTGTTCTGAGACTTAAAGTTTGCTCTCTCCGTAGTCCCCCTCGGCTGATGCTTCTTGGTAAAACCCTCCCTTGGTTTCGGAAACTTAGCTTCTGATACCTTCACTGTGAAGCCATCAATGGTCGTGTTGTCCAATACTCTAATTATACGATCCAAATCCTTCTTCTCCATTACCGAAACAAAAGCAAAGGTAGTTTTCTTATATTTCGGTCTGTTGTTGATGCCCGGAATGAAAACACGCGTCACCCTACCATAATGCCCAAACAGTTCCTTCACCGTCGAACGCTGTACTCTCTTGCTCAGGTTATCAACGAAGATAGTCCACCTTCCCTCATGGCTCCTACGGGAAAAAGCTTCCGCCGACGCACCTCCCTTCTTCACCGGACTCCGAACGCTCCTCGCTCCTAGCTGCTCCATATTTTTATCACAATTTTTGTTTAAATTAGATTTTGATGTCTTACATCACATATGGATTGGTGGATTTCTCATATCTTACGCGGATTTGAATCGTAAGGAGATTGAGTATGCGGTGGGTGACCGTGTGTTTTTGAAGGTTTAGCCTTGGAAAAAGGTGATGAGGTTTGGCCGGAAGGGTAAGTTGAGCCCTAGGTACATTGGACCATACGAGGTGATTGAGCGTGTAGGTCCTGTTGCGTACAAGTTGAGGCTACCTCAAGAGTTGGAGAAGATTCATGATGTGTTTCATGTTTCTATGCTCCGGAAGTATAGATCTGATCCTTCGCATGTGATGCCTGTGGAAGAAGTGGAATTGAATCCGGATTTGACCTATGATGAGGAACCGATGAAGATTCTTGATTCGGATAGCAAGGTTCTTCGTGGCAAGACCATTGAGTTGGTAAAGGTGTTGTGGAAGCATCGTGGTGTTGAGGAAGCCACGTGGGAATGGAAAGATGACATGCTGAAGCAGTTTCCTTATCTCTTTCCTTCAGGTAAATTTCGGGGACGAAATTTCTTAAGGGGGGAGAGTTGTAACGCCCCGGTTTTGGGCTTAGAAGTTTTGGGCTCGGACCGGTTCGGTTAAAGTGCGGTTCGAATATATAAGAGTGAAATTAGGAAAGCCTAGTTCGGGTTGCATTAAAAATATGGAAAAATGTTTTAAAATCCTCTTTTATTATATATAAGAGTAAGGTGAAATCAATTTTGCAAAATGAGGTTTGGAAGGGTGACATTTTGGGCTAGTGACCAAAATGTAATTTTTGAAAACTGTGAGACTCTTTTAAAAAGGATTGAAACTTTGAATCTTTAAGGAGCTATTTACCCAATGGGAGTTTCTCCAGATTTTTCTAAGATAATTAAATGATTAATTAAAGGTTTTTGAATAAAACTAAAAGGAGGGAAGATATTTTGGAATTTCCAACTAACTTTTCACATTTTCCATTTTCACTTTTCTCTCATCTTTTCTCTCAAACCAAACATCTTTTTCCAGAACTTTTCCCTCTGGTTTTGTCATCTAAATCACTCATTTCATTTCCCTTTTGATCTTCAATCATCTCTTCATTAAATCCTTTGCATTTGCTAATTGGATCTTCAAGCTTTTTGATTCTAAAAAGGGAGAAACTCAAGTTTGGAGGTAAGAACGTCCTTCTCCTCTAAACTCTCAGTTCTTTACTGAAATTCCTAAGTTCTCAATCCTTAAATTGTGTTTTATAAATGGTTTTAAGGTTGTGTTCATGATCTTGGCTTTTAAATGCAAGATTTGGTGATTTTTAATGAAATTTTGTATGATCTGTTTGGGCAGTGTTTTAAGGTGTCAATTTGATGTTAAATGAATGTTAAATTGATGAGGAATTGAGTTTTAATTAATGCAATCCCGTATAGGTTGAATTTCCTAAGTTTAGCTTGTGTTCTTGGTTGTTGTTGGAGTGATCTTGTGGATTTGTTATAGCTTGAGGTATAAGGATGATGTTAGATCCTTTTTGGATGTTAAATGATGTTTAAGGATGTTTAGATTTGATGGATTTTGGTTGGGCAATGTTGTGGAGTTGTTTGGATGCATTTTCGGTTGTGTTTGGTAGCCGAAAATGGAGTGTGGATGAGAGCAGCGAGTTTAGATGCTTTCATTGAAGATATTAATGCATGATGATGCATTAATCCTCTACTTTGATGTGTTTAAAACAGGGGAGTCATCTTTGGATCCAAGTGGTGGTGATCCGGAAGCTTGATTTGTGTTTCGGCAAGAGGCGAAACGGAATCGGTGAGTGGAATTTGGTTTTCGGCTTTGAAACCAGTGTTTTGAAGGTTTGGGAGCTTATTTTAAGTCTAAGCAACTTAGCTAAGCTCAAGAGTAAGTTTTTGGAAAAACTCTCTTTGTGATGGCCATGGATTTGGTTGTATGCAATGTGTTTTGTTTGCATGATTTTAAATCTGTTTTGAAAGCATATCTAGCATGTTATTTGCTGAGGTTATAAGCCATGTGTTGAAGGAAGGTCAAGGTAAGAGTTCCTTGTTTCTGAACATTGTTTTAATGTGGTTTGATGCTTAAAAATGCATGATGTTTATGGCTTGTTTAAATGCTTTAAAACAGTGGAATATTGATGTTAATGATGCATATTGGCAAGTGATGGTTAAGGTCACAAAGGTGGTTAAAAGTCCTTGTGTGAGCCTTGTATATTTAAGAACATCAAGGTGGTTAAAAGTCCTTGGATGGTTCTTGGTTAAGATCACAAAGGTGGTTAAAAGTCCTTGTGTGAATCTTGTGAATTTTAGGAACAACATGGTGTTTAAAAGTTCATGGTTGGTTCTTTGTTAAGGCTCAAGGTGGTTAAAATTCCTTGTGTAAGCCTTGTTACTTAAGAACTCCAAGGTGTTTAAAAGTCCTTGGGAGATTCTTGTTAAGGACACAAAGGTGTTTAAAAGTCCTTGTGTGGTCCTTGCCATGGTGTTTAAAAGTCCATGGGGTTAAGGACACAATGGTGTTTAAAAGTTCATGTGTGGTCCTTGGAAAGTATAAGATCACAATGGTGTTTAAAAGTCCATGTGTGGATCTTATGTGAAATGTATCACTTGTTGCCAATATGACATGTAATGAAATGGAAGCATGAGATGCTTGTTTTAAATGTTTATGAGCATGTATAAATGTTGCTTGAAGAATGGTTTATAAATGAGTTTTATAAATGCATTATTGTGTGGTTTTAAATGAGCATTCCTCACTAAGCTTTTGCTTACGCTCTCTCTCTTTTCTTAAACCAATAATGCAGAGCATTAAAGTGCATTGAGGGCAGCAAGGAGGGCAAGCAACCAAGTGGATATCTAAGCTCAAGTATGGTGAAGGTTTCTTAAACATTATTAGCTTTTGGCATTTGGCAATGGGGGACCTATGTGGATGTTTTGGGAGATGTTTGGAACTCCCTAAGTTGGATATATGTTGTTAATAATGTTTGAACATGTAATTGGCTTACGTAAAGTGGATTTAGTGTTTTGATGTTTGAATGGTTCAAAGTAGGAAGCATGCCTATAGAATTGGGGATTTTCATGTTTGATGCCATGTTGATGTTTGGTTGGTGCAATTATGTTCCTTATATGTTGAATGTCTTGCTGGTAAAGTTTGGTTGCATTTGGAGCATGTTTGATAGGTCAATTGCTTGATAAACCAGCAAATTTGCTGCAATCTGGGCAACCTGTTTCGGAACAGGTGCTACCGTATCGGAACGGGGGCCTGAAATGGCCTGGGCGTTCCGAAACGGTAGACACTGTTCCGGAACGGATATGCTGCTGCCAGGCACTGTTTCGGAACCTGATGCGGAACGGTCCCGCGTTTCGGAACGGGTCTTCCCTGTTCCGAAACACTCGACTGTTGGGCACTGAAATTGTTGGTTATATGTTTTGAAATGTTTGCATTTTGGTCCTGAAACTTGTTTATGCAATTGTATGAGTTTGAGATGTCCGTTTGAGCTGAAATTTGGTAGAGAAGCATGTAAGATGATTAATTTCAAGATGGTAACTTTAAGTTGGATTAAGTCCTTACAATTTATAGATTTTACAATTTGGTCCCTAAAGTTGTAAATTGTTCAATTGGGTCCCTGAATGTTCTCTGATGGTTTTGATCTTTGAGTATGATGTTTTGTATGATCATATCTAGGGTTAACATGCATCTAGACAAGTTTAAAAAGGAAAAAAAAGGGTCGTTAATCAAGGTTGACTTTCGGGTTGACTTTGGTTTTCCTCGTGTGACTTTCTTAATTCGGGTCAACCGTCTAGGCCGGGTTAAGGGGGTTACAGACCAAGCCTCTTTGCTTCCTCTACAGAAACAAAGTTATGGGACGCACCTGTGTTGAGCATGGCTCTCGATGCCTTTCCATTAACGGTGACGTCCACGTATAGCAATCCCTTGGCTTGGGTCTTTGGGGCGGACTCGATTCCATTCAAGAGCTGTAGTGATCCCATTTTTGCACCTTGGCCCCCTTCGGCATCACTACCGTCGACGACATCGCTTCCCTCTTGATGCCTGGCTAGGAGCAAACTAAGTACTTGGCGTTGAGAGCACTCCCAAACCCAATGATCGCCATCGCAGATGAAGCAACTGCTAGGGGTGATTTCTTGGCACCATGAGAGTCTTTAGACCTACCCCGGTCTTTGTCCCTCAATGAGGACGAGCCCTTGTGCTTCGGTGTGTCCTCGTCCTTGTGACTCTCTTTGTGATGGCTCCTCTATCCACCACCTTTGGCATGGCCCTCCTTGTCATCCTTTGGCCTGGGGTGGACTCCTTGTGGCTTGAGTAATCAATGAGGCTCTCGGCCACGGCGATGGCATCGGCAAGGTTTTGTAGCCCACGACGCATTAACTCGATCTTAGCCCATAGTTGGAGTCCATCGACAAAGTTAAAGAGTGAATCTTTGTCGGAGAGGTCGGGGATCTCAAGCACCAAGCTAGTGAACTCCTTGACATAGTCTTGGATGCTCCCCGTTTGATTGAGCATTCGCAATTGTGCCTTTGCTTCATCCTCAACATTCTCCGGATACATTTGTCGTTTGAGTTCCCTTTTAAAATCATTGAAGGTAGAGATGGTGCACGTACCTTTCTCAATATCGAGACGCCTCCTCCTCCACCAAAGCATGGCGGTGTCCGTGAGGTATAAGGTCGCGGTTTGACCTTAGAGGCATCCTCCCTGATGCCAACGACCTCTAAGTATTGCTCCAAGCCATACAAGAAGTTGTCTACTTCTTTGGCGTTGCGTGAACCCGAAAAGGTTTGAGGCTTGGGCACCTTGACCCTTCTAGCCTCCATGGTGGTGCTCGGCCCGGCTGCCCTGGCACGTTTACACAAGGCTAGGTTGCCTTGCAATTCTTCCAGTTGGGCATGCATGTTGTCAAGTTCTCGTTGAAATGACTCACGTACCTTTGTGAGCTCTCTCATGAATGTGTCGCGTACTTCACCCATTTCCGCGCAGAGTTTCCTCTAGCTTGATCTTCATAGCCCTCACGGCCGTGTAGATCTCGGCATCCTCCGCCTCGAGGCCTTCAATCCGCTCTTTAAGGTCGTCCACGTGGGCACCCATGCCCGAAACGCTTTCCTCCACGCGAGTCAAGCACGACTCAAAGCTAGAGATCATGTCTTTAGACTTGGCACGAGGCCTTCCCTCCGCAAGGTCGGCCTTTACTTCATGCCCACCTTGGTAATGCGTGACCTCAGTCTCTGACGGGCTAGCGACTTGGGTTTTGCTTGTTTTGGCCATGCTCCCAACGATCGTAACACGCTCTGATACCAACAGTCACAGACTTATTTCTTTAAGCTCAATCCGTGCGGTGCTAACACTCTCGGCACGATGTTAGCAAGCCTTAATCTCGCAACGCTATGTCAAAATACAAGGAGTAAGAGAGTTTTACAAGGAAAGAACCTTGTATTACACAACGGAAGCTTTACAAGTATGCTTTACAAGAGAACTTCTTGAGTGAGTTACAAATGAGAGGGGTGGCCCTATTTATAGGCATCCACCTCCTCAATGGACGATTAGGATCGATTCGATCCAACGACTATGGATTTGCCTCCCAAAATATCTTCTAAACCTAGATATCTCTAGATAATTCTATACATATCTAGTTATATCCTAAATGGTCTAAAAGCTCTACAATATTCTAAGGTCTTCTAGAATATTTCGGAGTCGTCTGGAGTTGTCCCGACCCTTCCGGACTTATCTCGAGCTTTCCTGACTTGTCCCGAGTCTTCTAGGTTCCTCCGAGTGAGCCTAGATGGTCGTAGAACCTGCCAGAACCCCTCAGACTTGTATGGAAACGTTTGGAGCACTCTGGGTCATTCTACATCCTTTTTTTGGATCAACATTGGCTTTAAAATCTATAAGGCATCTCATTTTCCCCTTGTTAGCCCGAGTGCCCTTGGATGGAACCCTTTGGGCGCGCGTTGCGCACCTAGGTGGGGCACCTCGGTACATATAGGTGCACCCTGGCGGGTGTTTCCCTCGGTTGGCTGGGTTGCGACCTAGTGGGGTGTGAAATCAAGCTAAAGCATGGCATCAAACACATGAACATTTAGTCTATAGGCAAGCTTCCTAACCACAATACCAAATAAAGATCTCAAACCTCAAACCAAACCAAATCGGACTATCTACAAACTTCAAAAGCCATATCAAACTTTCCACAAACATAGGGAGTTCAAAACACATCTCCCAAAAACAACCTTAGTGCCCCATTGCCAAATATCAATATTAAAGTATGTAAAAATATCACCATACATGAGCTTTTCACTTCTTTGGATGTTCTTAACCTTCTCGCTGCCCAAATTCATCTCAATTATCTGCATTGTTGGTAAAAGAGAGAGTAAGCATATTTGCTTAGTGAGGCAAGCTCTAAAGAAAACCAACACAACAATGCATTATTCAAGATTGTTTCTCAAAAGCCATTTTCAACAACATGCTCTTTCTATCTCATGCTTGAAAACCATTTCAAAGCAAATCTCCATTTGAAAACACATGACCTCTATTTCTATCTCATGCATTTAAACCAATGCAAATCTCATGGCAAAGCCATACACATGCTTATGAAAACTAAAGCATTTCATATACAAATTTCATATGCATTTCTCATAGCATAAATCATCTCAATATTTGGTACATGTGAATCAAATACATTTTCATATATTATATTAGCATTTCACATTTCATCTTTACTCGGATATGCGGATTAGCTTGACTCAAGGTCAAGTCCTTCCCCGGTGGAATCTCTCATCACCAGACTCTCATGACGGTATCTCTCATCGCCACAAAGCTTGGGTATTTCACCAAGTCCTACCACGATGGTATCTCTCATCATCGGATTCTCACTTTGGATCGGGATGGCACTACCCCTATTGCCCGACTACAAAGAGCATGTACGGATTTTTAGATTATAGTGCACTTTCATCCTATTGATCGATCAATTATATCCGGTAATTATCTCATCTTCTATGCCAATATATTATTTTAAAAACATCATCTCACCTACTGTTTTTATGCAACATGTCTCAAATATTTCTCATCTCATTTGAAATCATATCTCATGCTTTGGATTAAGTCAAAATCTCAAAACTCTTCAATGCAACATCCTATCTCATGAAATCTCTACAAAGCATCAACTCATGATACAAATCATGCATAAAACAGTAGGAATTTGTCTATCTAAAATCGAGAGCATGTAAAAGAATTTAGGGGCATCAACCACATATTTGAGAGCAAATCGAGCCATACTTACTTCCAGACTTAGGATGGTGTTTCAAACCAATCCTAAATCCCCAAACCTTGTTTCTTTGTCCCTTAAGGACTTCTAAAATTATTCGCACTCACCGATTACGTTTCGCTTGCTCGCCAATTGTTACCATCCAAGAATCTTGAGTTTTAACATAATTTCATGTTTCTAACATTAAAGCAACTCAAAAATCATTAACAAAGGATTGATAGCTTGGGGATTTTAGTAAAGAATTGATCATTAGAGGAGAAGGACGAAGCTGACCTCTAATGGCTGATTTCTCCTTAATTTGGGCAAGTTTTCTTGAAAATCCAAAGTGAAAACAAAAGGATTTGACTAGGAAAAGATTAGGAATCCATAGGAGAATAAAATCTCATCAAAAGGGATGAAAATCGGAGGTTAATTGCTAAAGGAAATATGTTTGGCTGAGTGGAAGTTGAGAGAAAATGGAAAGAGAGAAAAAGATTGTAAAGTAGTTATGAAAGTTAAAATAGGATTTTCTCTTTTAATTCTTTTTATTAATTCATTATTAAAATACCCAAAATTAAAGAGAAATCTGATAAAAACATTTTGGTAAAATTAGCTCCTTAAATATTCAAAGTTTCAATCCTTTACAAAATAGTCACTAGTCAACTTTTGCAAAAATTGCGATTTGATTACTACACCGAAATATAGCATTTCCAAATCATATTTTGTAAAATTGTTTTCACCATAATCATTCATATAATAAATGAGGATTTTTAGATATTTTTCCATATTTTTAAAGCATCCCGAACTAGATGTTCCCTAAATCTCTCTTAAAGATTCGAACCGTTCTCGACCGGCCCGATTAAAACCCTAAAACATCTAGGCCCAAAATCAGGGCGTTACAACTCTCCCCCTCTTAAGAAATTTCATCCTCGAAATTTACCTAGAAGAAAAAAGTTAAGGAAATTGCTTCTTCATGTCTTCCTTCCTTTCCCACGTGGCTTCCTCAACACCATGATGTCTCCACAAGACTTTGACCAACTCGATGGTCTTACCTCGGAGAGCCTTACTATCCGAATCTAGAATCTCAACAGGTTCCTCATCATAGGTCAAGTCTGGATACATGAAACACATTATGTATGTTTTCTAACTCTTGAGGTAGTCGCAGCTTGTAGGCAACAAGACCCACACGTTCTATCACCTCGTATGGTCCAATGAACCTTGGGCTCAACTTGCCCTTCCGACCAAATCTCTTCACCTTCTTCCAACGTGAAACTTTCAAAAACACACGCTCACCCACAACAAATTCTATCTCCTTACGCTTCAAATCCGCGTAAGACTTTTGCCGATTTGATGCTGCCTTCAACCGGTCACAAACGAGCTTCACCTTCTCGATGGTTCCTTTTAACAAAGTCGGCATCGAGACCAACTTTTGTCCCGTTTCAGCCCAACAAAGAGGAGTTCTGCACTTCCTCCCGTATAAAGCTTCATAAGGTTCCATTTGAATACTTGCCTGGTAACTGTTATTATAAGCAAACTCCACCAAAGGCAAGTGCTTCTCCCAAGAGCCTTGAAATTCAATAACACAGCACCTCAACATATCCTTAAGCACTTGGATAACATGCTCTGACTGTCCATCCGTCTGCTGATGATAAGAAGTACTGAAATTCAGCCGCGTACCCAATGCTTGATGCAAACATTCCCAAAACCTTGCGGTGGTCCTCAGATCTCTATCTGTCACTATAGATTTTGGCACTCCATGCAACCGTACAATCTTAGCAATGTACAACGCTGCAAGCTTATCCAAGGTATACGTAGTATGCACAAGCAAGAAATGCGCACACTTCGTAAGGCGATTTACAATCACCCAAACATAAATCTTCTTTGATGGCGATAAAGGCAAACCAGACACAAAGTCCATGGTGATCCTCTCCCACTTCCATTCAGGAATCCTTAACGGCTGCAACAACCCTGAAGGAAATTGATGTTAAGCCTTATCCCGCTGACAAACCATGCATTTGCTAACATGCTCAGTGACATCTTTCTTCAATCCCACCCAATAGTACTCATCCTTCAGATCATAATACATCTTTGTACTACCAGAGTGCATAGAAAAAAGAATACTATGAGCTTCAGTCATAATAGTGCGCCTCAATTCAACATCATTCGGCACCACTATTTAACTCCCAAAACATAAAACACCATCATCATTGAAGCAGAAATCTGATGGCCTACCTTCTGCAATATCCTGAACATGTGGCACCAAAGAATCATCCAACAATTGTTTATCCTTAATCAACAGAACTGGAGATGGTTTCACTTGCAATTCAGCAACACGACCACCATCCCGCGATATGCTCAAGCTAGCAAACATCGCCTTTAATTCCATCGTCACCTTCCTGCTCAAAGCATCGACCTCAACACTGGCCTTCCCCGGATGATACTCGATCGTTAGATCGTAATCCTTAAGCAACTCCACCCAACGTCGTTGCCTAAGATTTAACTCCTTCTAAGACATCATGTACTTCAAACTTTAATGATTCGTGTACACAATACACTTCTCACCATAGAGATAATGTCTCCAGATCTTTAGAGCAAAAACCTCTGTAGCCAACTCAATGTCATGCGTAGGGTAATTGCGCTCATGCACTTTCAACTATCGCGATGCATAAGCCACTACCCTACCCTCTTGCATCAACACTCACCGCAAACCAACATAGGATGTGTCACTATACACTACAAACTCTTTTCCTGATTCAGGTTGAACCGAGATAGGAGCTTGCATCAAAGCTGCCTTTAGCTTCTCAAAAGCTTGTTGTCTCACTTCCGTCCATTCATACTTAACATCCTTCTGTAACAACTTTGTCAAAGGGGCAGCAATATTAGAAAATCCCTCCACGAACCTCCGGTAGTAACCTGCCAACCCAAGCAAACTACGAACTTCATGAACAGAGCTAGGAGGCTTCCAAATCACCACCGCCTCAATCTTCTGAGGATCAACTCAAATCCCTTCAGCCGAAACCACATGGCCAAGAAAAACAACTTCGTTTAGCCAGAACTCACATTTGCTCAGCTAAGCATAAAGTCGATTCTCTAACAGCGCTTGCAAAACGATCCTCAAATGACCATCATGCTCCTCCTCAGTACGAGAGTACACAAGGATATCGATGAACACCACAACCAAATTATCTAAGAATTCATGGACACCAGAGTTGTGTTCTGATACAACTCAATTCCAAATTCAACCTCCCAACTAGGCGGCAAACCAGGTAATTCCTCCGAAAATACTCTAGGGAACTCACACACGGTCCTTATATCATGTACGTGAACCTCCTTTGTACTAGGATTCATAACAAATGCTAGATGAGCCTCACATCCTTGAAGCAACATCCAGCATGCTTCAAGGGTCGACACCACATTAGATAGAAACTTCACATTTTCTCCCACCACCACAACCTCATAATCATCTGCAAGTTTTAGCGAAACTCGCTTGCTTTCAAAATCCACAATGGCTCTATGCTCAACAAGCCAATCCATACCAAGAATTACATCAAATCCATATAATGGTAACTCCATAACATCAACGAGAAACACATGATCTTGCACCTTTAAGGGGCATCTCCTATACAATCTTCTTGTTACAACTGTCTCACGAAATGAACTAGTCACACGCATACCCACATCCAAAGACTCAACAGGCAAACCAAGAATTTGAGCATGTTCACGCAATATGTACGAGTGTGTAGATCTAGAATCAATCAAAGAAAGTACTGACAAGGATTGCAAAGTAAAGGTACCTGCGATCACGTCCGTGTCATTCCTCTCTTCTTGATGGGCATACACTCGAGCCTGGCCACCGCCTTTAGGATGAGCAGCCACCACATGTGCTACATTCCTTCCACCATCATCTCCGCACTGGAAGTTACCACGGCTGCGCCCACGACCTCTCTGTGGCTCAGCTGCTCTCACCGGAGCCTAACCTTCTCTCAAAGACTGAGGACAATCTTTCTTCATGTGCCCACGATTACCACAGTTCTAGCATGTACCAAGATTGCCCCAACACTCACCAGTGTGCCTCCTACCACATCGATTGCACTCAGGAGTCCGCATGAAAACATTTTTTCCTTGATGACCTCTCCCAGGGTTACCACCCCATGTCTAGCATCGACATGTGACATTATATCCTCATGCCTCTTGTAGCGATCTCTACCAAGATCACTTTCCGCAGTTCGCTTCCCTACGCTAGATCCACCCACTCGATTTCCAGACCAAGATTCAGCTCAATGTCCTTGGCTCTAGTGACCAAGACATCGAAATCCGTATAGTCTACTACGAGCATATAGGTTTTCACATCAGCCACCATCCCATAAAGGAATCGTTCACATCTTTCTCGCTCGCTAGGAATCAGCTCAGGTGCATATTGGCTAAGGCGTACAAATTGCACCTCATATTCCCCCACCGTCATACTCCCTTGCACAAGGGACATGAATTCCCTCTTTTCTCATCGAGGTAACAAACTCCCAAGTACTTTCGCTTGAATGCATTCAAGAAGAATGTCCACGTCACCTCATCATCATTCATCCCGCTATTGTGTTTGTCCACCACGTATATGCATCACCATGCAACATGGAGACAATACATCCCAACTTCTGAACATTATTACAGTTCAGCTTCCTGAGAATCCTCTTGGTACTCCCTAGCCAAGACTCAAAACCTTCCAGTGTCAACCCTCTGAACTCAGTCCCTCCCAGACTATGGAGTCGCTCCAACGACAACCTCACATCAGCACCATCTTGTGGTGCAGCTCCATGAGCTCCAGCTACTACTGCCTGAAAAGCTCCAGCAATAGCTTGTATCAACATAGACATATCAGGAGCAGCTTGTCCCTGAACTCCCTCGGGTCCAACAACCCCAACACCAGCTCCCGCAGCACCAACCCCAGCTCCACCACCATCAAGTGGTCCACCAGGGGGAAGAGGAGGTAGATTTTCAGCATTCTCAACATTCCCATTCTCGGCCATAGCACGAGTATTAATTCTAAGCTCTCTACGTGGCCTCATAAGAAAACAATGCAACTGACAAAATACAATAAATTCAATTAGGAATAATAAGGCAAGTAATCCAAGTACGCAAGCTCATTTTTGAAAACAATCCTTTCAATACTAATGATATGGAAATGGGATCCCCAACTATACCCCAAACACAACATAGCATCACAAATTCATCTTAATAGAACCAAACATCAACAATCACACATCATACTTTCACCGAAAAGTCACAATCATTCATAATCACACACATTAACCACTTACCAATCCCCAAATATTCGTTAACCTAGCTATGATACCAACAAATGTAACCCCTTTATCCCGACCTAGACGCTTGACCCGAACTACGAAGAGTACACTGGGAAAACCAAAGTCAACTTTAATTAACAACCTTTTTTTCCTTTTTATCTTTTCTAAATGCACATTAAGCCTGTGTGATTACTCAAGAATCATAGGAGAGAAAGGTACAACGATCAGAATTCAATTAGGGATTTAATTGTAAGAATTACACTTTTAGGGACCAAAATTTAAATTATGGAAAATATAAGGACTTTGCAGATTTTAAGCTTACCAAAATGTAATTAGTCATTTTACATGCATCTCTGTCAAATATCAGCTTAAAAGGACATTCCAAGCTCAATCAATTGCATCCACAACATCAAGGACTAAAATGTAAGATATGAAAACTTGAAACAATTCAAAAATATAGGCCAACGGTTAACCGTTTCAAAATGCTGACCCTGGTATCGAAATGGTCGTATCGTAAAAGAGTTGACCGTTTCGGTACTCGGGTGCGTTCTAGGACCAGTATCGAAACATGGCTCTCTAGTAGTTATAGTGTTCCGAAATACCCTCACCCGTTCCGAAACACTATGGCCAATTCTGGCCCCTGTTTCGAAATAGACAAGTGTGTTTCGATACACCCTGCCCTGCAACCTTACAATTTTTTGGTTTTTCACATCTTTTCACATTCAAACATATCCCAATTCATACCATATCATACCAGCAACATGATTAGACATTATAGAACATATTTATGAAGCTTAAGCTAAAGTATGGCATCAAACAAATGAACATTTAGTCTATAGGCAAGCTTCCTAACCACAAAACCAAATAAAGACCTCAAACCAGACCAAATAGGACGATTAACAAACTTCAAAAGCCATATCAAACTTGCCACAAACATAGGGAGTTCAAAACACATCTCCCAAAAACAACCTTAGAGCCCCATTGTCAAATATCAATACTAAAGTATGTAAAAATATCACAATACATGAGCTTTTCACTTCCTTGGAGGTTCATAACCTTCTCGCTGCCAAAATTCGTCTCAATTGTCTACATTGTTGGTAAGAGAGAGCATAATCATATTTGCTTAGTGAGGCAAGCTCTAAAGAAAACCAACACAACAATGCATTCTTCAAGACTTTTTCTCAAAAGCCATTTTCAACAACATGCTCTTTCTATCTCATGCTTGAAAACCATTTCAAAGCAAATCTCCATTTGAAAACACATGTACCTTTATTCTATCTCATGCATTTAAACCAATGCAAATCTCATGGAAAAGCCATACACATGCTTATGAAAACTAAAGCATTTCATATACAAATCTCATATGCATTTCTCATAGCATAAATCATCTCAATATTTGGTACATGTGAATCAAATACATTTTTATATATTATATTGGCATTTCACATTTCATCTTTACTCGGATATGCGGATTAGCTTGACTCAAGGTCAAGTCCTATCCTGTAGAAATCTCTCATCACCGGACCCTCGTGACGGTATCTCTCATCGCCACAAAGCTTGGGTATTTCACCAAGTCCTACCCCGATGGTATCTCTCATCATCAGATTCTCATTTTGGATCAGGATGGCACTACCCCCATTGCCCGACTCCAAAGAGCTTGTACGACTTTTTAGATTATAGTGCACTCTAATCCTATTGATCGATCAATTATATCTGGTAATTATCTCATCTTCTATGCCAATTTATTATGTTAAAAACATCATCTCGCCTACTGTTTTTATGCAACATGTCTCAAATCTTTCTCGTCTCATTTCAAAATCATATCTCATGCTTTGCATTAAGTCAAAATCTCAAAACTCTTCAATGCAACATGCTATCTAATGAAATCTCTACAAAGCATGAACTCATGATACAAATCATGCATAAAACAGTAGGAATTTGTCTATCTCAAAACAATAGCATGTAAAAGCATTTAGGGGCATCAACCACATATTTGAGAGCAAAACTAGCCATACTTACATCCGGACTTAGGATGGTGTTTTAAACCAATCCTAAATCCCCAAACCTTGTTTCTTTGTCCCTCAAGGACTTCTAAAACCATTGCACTCACCGATTACGTTTCGCTTGCTCACAGAAACAATATCTAAGCTCCTGGCACTTCCGGATCAACAAAAAAAGCGTCCGAAGATGTCTCCCTTGTTCATTACACATAAGAGTAGAGGATTAATGCATCATCATGAATTGAAATTACCAACCAACTAAACAAACTCGTTGCTCTACTCAAAAGCACCATTTTGGCTACCCAAAACAATCGAAATCATCTCCAAACTCTTCTAAAACAAAGCCCATCCAAGATCTATCACTTCTAATCATTTCTAAACCTCAATCAACACCAAAAATCACCATAAACTCGTCTTTATATCTCCAACTACAACAGAACACCAAAACCACCCCAAAAACCACAAATCTAGCATGCAAAACTTAGGAATCCAAACCTATTCAGAATTTGTTTGATAAATCCTCATTTCTAACACCAATTACCATCCAAAATACATTAGAAATGAACCTCAAAACAGACCCTAACCAATAGTTACGAAAATCATCAAGATCTCTCCAAGAATCTTGAGTTTTAACACAATTTCATGTTTCTAACATTAAAGCAACTCAAAAATCATTAACAAAGGATTGATAACTTTGGAATTTTAGTAAAGAACTGATCATTAGAGGAGAAGGACGAAGCTGACCTCTAATGGCTGATTCTCCTTAATTTGGGCAAGTTTTCTTGAAAATCCAAAGTGAAAACAAAAGAATTTGATGAGGAAATGATTAGGAATCCATAGGAGAATGAAATCTCATCAAAAGAGATGAAAATCAGAGATTAATTGATGAAGGAAATGTGTTTGGCTGAGTGGAAGTTAGGAGAAAATGAAAAGAGGGAAAAATATCGTAAAGTAGTTATGAAAGTCAAAATAGGATTTTCTCTTTTAATTCCTTTTATTAAATCATTATTAAAACACCCAAAATTTAAGAGAAATCTGATAAAAACATTTTTGTAAAATTAGCTCCTTAAAGATTCAAAATTTTAATCCTTTACAACATAGTCACTAGTTAACTTTTATAAAAACTACAATTTGGTCGCAACACCAAAATGTAGCATTTCCAAATCATATTTTGTAAAATTGTTTTCACCATAATCATTCATATAATAAATGAGGATTTTTAACTATTTTCCATATTTTTAAAGCATCCCAAACTAGGTGTTCCCTAAATCTCCCTTAAAGATTCGAACCGTTCTCGACCGGCCCGATTCAAACTCTAAAATATCTAGTCCCAAAATCAGAGCATTTCAGTATTTTTGAACCAGTCCGCTGGTAGGTGTTTCGAAATGGGCACCAGCGTTTCGAAACGCTCTTGCTTTTTTGCCTTGGCGTTGCGGAACGGGCTTTCCCTGTTCCGAAACGTTTGCTCACTTGAAAATCCTGGTGAATTCCCGTTCCGAAACAAGCTCTTTGGTTTCGAAACGGTGATCGTTATTTTCGGTTAAAGGTGTCTCCTAAGTTTGTTTATCTTGCATTTTGGTCCTCAGTTGATGTGTTATCAATCAGAGGTGTTTGTGTTGTTGTTTTGAGCTGCATTTCATCATGTGAGCATGAAATTGACTTAATATCAAAGTTGTAACCTTAATTTCATTTTAGGTCCCCGTTTATTCTAGATTTACATTTTGGTCCTTGTATGCTTGTTTGTCTGTTCGAGGTTTGTTTCTTCGTGATTTTATCTACTGCGTGTGCTCCTCATCTAAGATATATCTAAGCATCTAGAAAAGATAAAATTAAAACCTTGTTCCTCCTTTTTTTGGGTTGCTAATAGAAGAGGAATCTTCGGGTCCTTCTTCGGTTAGTTTTGTAACCCCCTTAGCCCGGCCTAGACGCTTGACCCGAACTACGAAGATTACACGGGGAACACCAAAGTCAACCCGAAAGTCAACCTTGATTAACAACCTCTTTTTTTATTTTAGTCTTGTCTAGATGCATGTTAAACCTAGGTGAGCACTCACGAATCATGGAAGAGAAAGGCACAGAGATGGATAACATTTAGGGACTCAATTGCTTAAATTACGTGTTTAGGGACCAAAATGTAATTTTTGGAAATTAGAAGGACTTTACTGATTTTAGGATTACCAATATGAAATTAATTATGTTACATGCTTCTCTGTCAAGTTTCATCTTAAAAAAATATTCTAAGCCAAGCAATTGCATCCACAACATTTAAGACTAAAAAGTAAAGCATTGAAACTTTAAACAATTCAAATCACCCTCCAACGGTCAACCGTATCGGAACACCCACCCTCCATACCGAAACGACCGTATCGAAACGGTGTTGGCTATTTCGGTACGCGGGTATGTTCCGAGACCGGTATTGAAACAGGTCACTCCAGTGGCCAAACTGTTTCGAAACCTCTACAACCCGTTCTGAAATGTTGTGGCCATTACACGCCCTCATTTCGAAACTGTTGAAGCCGTTTCGATACAATATGCCTAGTGACAGCAGAAATTGCTGGTTTTTCACCCTTTAACCCATTAAAACATGCCTCAAAGATTCCCAAAACATATTTTAAACCCCTAGACTAGAGCATGGCATCACACACCAAAACATACAATCTAAAGGCATGCATCCTAGTCTCAAATCCAATATAAGCAACCAAACCTCAAACCCAAACATTTAGGACCATTTACAACCCAAAAATGCCAACATAAACATGCCACAACCTTAGGGAGTTCAAACATATCTCCCAAATACAACCTTGGTTTCCCATTGCCATTTATCAAAACTAAAGTGTATGAAAACATCACCATACATGAGCTTGTACTTCCTTGGATGTTCTTATCCTTCTTGATGCCCGAAAACACCTCAATTATCTGAATTATTGGTAAAAGAGAGCGTAAGCACAAATGCTTAGTGAGGCATGCTCTAAAGAAAACCAACACAATAATGCATTTCTTGAAAACGCTTTCTCAAAAGCTTTTAAACAACATGCTCATTCTATCTCATGCTCGAAAACCATTTCAAACCAACTCTTCATTGAAAACACATGTACCTCCATTCTATCTCATGCATTTAAACCAATGTAAAACTCATGGCCAAGCCACACTCATGCTTGTAACACCAAAGCATTTCATATACAAATCTCATATGCATTTCTCATAGCATAAATCATTTCATCAAAGGTACATGTGAATCAAAAGCATTTTCATATATTATATTGGCATTTCACATCTCATTATTACTCGGATATGCGGACAACTCACTAGACACTTCCGGTGGCATCTACCATCACCGTACTCACTCGTCTAGTAATATAATTTTTGCTGGAATCTCACATCACCGTACTCACATGGCGGAATCTCTCATCGCCACAAATCTTGGGTATTTCACCAAGTCCTACCCGATGGAATGCCCATCATCGCTTCTCTCCCTTTGGATTAAACCAAAGAGCACGTACAAATTTTTAGTTTATAGTGCACTCTAATCCTATTGATCGATCAATTATATCCGGTAAGTATCTCAACATCTATGCCAATATATTATGTCAAATCATCATCTCACCTACTGTTTTTCATGCAACAATTCTCAAAAGATTCTCATCTCATTTCAAAACCATAACATTTTCATGCTTTAGACAAAAGCTCAAATATCAACCATGCAACATGTTACTTCATGAAATCATTTCAAGCATCATCTCATGCTATAAAACATGCATAAAAACAATAGGAATTTATCTATCTCAAACCACGAGCATGTAAAAGCATTTTAAGGGGAAACCACCACATTTAAGAGAGCAATCTAGCCAATACTTACTTCCGGACTTAGAAAGGTGTTTCAAACATTTCCTAAATCCCCAAACCTTGATTCTTTGTCCCTCAATGACTTCTAAAACCATACGCACTCACTGATTACGTTTCGCGTGCTTGCCGAAACGCTATCTAAGCTCCCGGATCAATACCAAAGGCGTTCGAAGATGTCTCCCATGTTTATAACACATAAGAGCAGAGGATTAATGCATCATCATGCATTGAAATCATCAGCCACACACCTAAACTCGCGGCTCTACTCAAAAACCACATTTCGACTACCAAACAGAACCGAAAACATCTCCAAACTCTTCAAAAACAAAGCCCAGCCAATATATATCACTTCTAGTCATTTGTAAACATCAATTAACATCAAAAACCACTACAAAATCGTCCTTATACCTCCAGCTATGACAGAACACCAAAATCACCCCAAAAATCATCATTCTAGCATACAAAACTTAGGAAACCAAACCTATTCGGGATTTGATTGATACAACCTCATTTGTAACATCAATTAACATCCAAAATACATTAGAAAACTACCTCAAAATAGAGCTCAATCATTCAGCAGGAAAATCTTCAAGATCTCTTCCAAAATCTTGAGTTTTAATACAATTTCTTGTTTCTAACATTAAACCACTAAAAAAATCATTAACAAAGGATTGATAACTTGGGAATTTCAGTAAAGAACTGATCATTAGAGGAGAAGGATGAAGCTTACCTCTAATGGATGATTTCTCCTTGATTTGGGCAAGTTTCCTTGAAAATTCAATGTGGAAAATAAGAGGATTTGAAGAGGAAATGATTAAGAATCAAAAGAAGATTGAAATCTCATCAAATGAAGTGAAAATCAAAGTTTAATTGCTAGAGAGAATGTGTTTGCCTGAAAAGAATTTGAAGGAAAATGAAATGAGAAAAAAAATTGTGAAAAGTAGTTATGAATAGTTAAAGGTAGTTTCTCATTTAATTAACCTTCACCCAAATCAAGGAAAAATCTGATGAAAACATTTTGCTAAAATTAGCACCTTAAAGATTCAAAGTTTTAGTCCTTTACAAAATAGTCACTAGTCAACTTTTGCAAAAACTGCGATTTGGTTACTACACCGAAATATAGCATTTCCAAATCATATTTTGTAAAATTGTTTTCACCATAATCATTCATATAATAAATGAGGATTTTTAGATATTTTTCCATATTTTTAAAGCATCCCGAACTAGGTGTTCCCTAAATCTCCCTTAAAGATTCGAACTGTTTTCGACCGGCCCGATTAAAACCCTAAAACATCTAGGCCCAAAATCAAGGCGTTACAACTCTCCCCCTCTTAAGAAATTTCATCCTCGAAATTTACCAAGAAGAAAAAAGTTAAGGAAATTACTTCTTTATGTCTTCCTTCCTTTCCCACGTGGCTTCCTCAACACCATGATGTCTCCACAAGACTTTGACCAACTCGATGGTCTTACCTCGGAGAGCCTTACTATCCGAATCTAGAATCTCAACAGGTTTCTCATCATAGGTCAAGTCTGGATTCAACTCAACCTCTTCCACAGGCATAACATACGACAAATCCGATCTATACCTCCAAAGCATGGATACATGAAACACATTATGTATGTTTTCTAACTCCTGAGGTAGTCTCAGCTTGTATGCAACAAGACCCACACGTTCTATCACCTCGTATGGTCCAATGAACCTTGGGCTCAACTTGCCCTTGCGACCAAATCTCATCACCTTCTTCCAAGGTGAAACTTTCAAAAACACACGCTCGCCCACAACAAATTATATCTCCTTACGCTTCAAATCCGCGTAAGACTTTTGCTTATTCGATGCTACCTTCAACCGGTCATAAATGAGCTTCACCTTCTCGATGGTTCCTTTTAACAAATTCGGCATCGAGACCAACTTTTGTCCCGTTTCAGCCCAACAAAGAGGAGTTCTTCACTTCCTCCCGAATAAAGCTTCATAAGGTTCCATTTGAATACTTGCCTGGTAACTGTTATTATAAGCAAACTCCACCAAAGGCAAGTGCTTCTCCCAAGAGCCTTGAAATTCAATAACACAGCACCTCAACATATCCTTAAGCACTTGGATAACACGCTCCGACTGTCCATCCGTCTGTTGATGATAAGAAGTACTGAAATTCAGCCGCGTACCCAATGCTTGATGCAAACACTCCCAAAACCTTGCGGTGATCCTCGGATCTCTATCTGTCACTATAGATTTTGGCACTTCATGCAACCGTACAATCTTAGCAATGTACAACTCTGCAAGCTTATCCAAGGTATACGTAGTATGCACAAGCAAGAAATGCGCACACTTCGTAAGGCGATTTACAATCACCCAAACATAAATCTTCTCTGATGGCGATAAAGGCAAACCAGACACAAAGTCCATGGTGATCCTCTCCCACTTCCATTCAGGAATCCTTAACGGCTGCAACAACCCTGAAGGAAATTGATGTTAAGCCTTAACCCGCTGACAAACCATGCATTTGCTAACATGCTCAGTGACATCTTTCTTCAATCCCACCCAATAGTACTCATCCTTCAGATCATAATACATCTTTGTACTACCAGAGTGCATAGAAAAAAGAATACTATGAGCTTCAGTCATAATAGTGCGCCTCAAAATTGGCCTTCCCCGGATGATACTCGATCGTTGCCTAAGATTTAACTCCTTCTGAGACATTAGGTACTTCAAACTTTTATGATATGTGTACACAATACACTTCTCACCATAGAGATAATGTCTCCAAATCTTTAGAGCAAAAACCTATGTAACCTACTCAATGTCATGCGTAGGGTAACTGCGCTCATGCACTTTCAACTGTCGCGATGCATAAGCCACTACCCTACCCTCTTGCATCTACACACACCCCAAACAAACATAGGATGCGTCACTATACACTACAAACTTTTTTTCCTAATTCAGGTTGAACCACGATAAGAGCTTGTGTCAAAGCTTCCTTTAGCTTCTCAAAAGCTTGTTGTCTCTCTTCCGTCCATTCATACTTAACATCCTTCTGTAACAACTTCGTCAAAGGGGAAACAATATAGAAAATCCCTCCACGAACCTTCGGTAGTAACCTGCCAACCCAAGCAAACTATGAACTTCATGAACAGACCTACGAGGCTTCCAATACACCACCACCTTAATCTTCTGAGGATCAACTCGAATCCCTTCAGCTGAAACCACATGGCCAAGAAAAACAACTTCCTTTAGCCAGAACTCACATTTGCTCAGCTTAGCATAAAGCTGATTCTCTAACAGCACTTGCAAAACAATCCTCAAATGACCCTCATGCTTCTTCTCAGTACGAGAGTACACAAGGATATCATCAATGAACACCACAACGAACTTATCTAAGAATTCATGGAACACCCTGTTCATCATTTCCATGAAAGCAGTAGGAGCATTCGTCAGTCAGAACGACATCACTAGAAATTCATAATGCCCATATCTCATTCGAAAGGTTGTTTTCGGCCCATCCACATCCTTCACCTTTAACCAATAGTATCCTGACCTCAAACCTATCTTTGAAAACACAGCCGCTCCTCGAAACTGATCAAAAAGATCATCAATCCTCGGTAAAGGATATTTGTTCTTGAAGGTCAACTTATTCAGTTGACGATAGTCATTGCACATCCTCATCGTGTCATCTTTCTTTATAACAAACAAGACCGGTGCACCACAAGGTGACACACTAGGCCAAATAAAGCCTCGATCAAGCAACTCTTGAACTTGCGTTTTCAACTCCTTCAACTCCTTGGGTGTCATGCGATAGGGAGATATGGACACCAGAGTTGTGTTCTCATACAACTCAATTCCTAATTCAACCTCCCGACTAGGCGGCAAACCAGGTAATTCCTCCGAAAACACTCCAGGGAACTCACACATGGTCCTTATATCCTGTACGTGAACCTCCTTTGTACTAGTATTCATAACAAAGGCTAGATAAGCCTCACATCCTTGACGCTACATCCGGCTTGCTTCAAGCGTCGACACCACATTAGATAGAAACTTCACATTTTCTCCCACCAACACAACCTCATAATCATCCACAAGTTTCAGCGCAACTCACTTGCTTTCAAAATCCACAACGGCTCTATGCTCAATAAGTCAATCCATACCAAGAATTACATCAAATACATAGAATGGTAACTTCATAACATCAACAAGAAACACATGATCTTGCACCTTTAAGGGGCATCTCCAATACAATCTTCTTGTTACAACCGTCTCACCAAAGGAACTAGTCACACGCATACCCACATCCAAAGACTCAACGAGCAAACCAAGCATTTGAGCATGTTCACGCAATATGTACGAGTGTGTAGATCTAGAATCAATCAAAGAAAGTAATGACAAGGATTGCAATGTAAAGGTACCTGTGATCACGTCCGTGTCATTCATCCCTTATCGATGAGCATACACTCGAGCCTGGCCACCACCTTCATGCTGAACAGCCACCACATGTGCTACATTCCTTCCACCTTCATCTCTACTCTGGAAGTTACCACGGCCGCGCCCACGAACTCTCTGTGGCTCAGCTGCTCCCATCGGAGCCTAACCTTCTCTCAACAGCTGAGGACAATCTTTCTTCATGTGCCCACGGTTACCACAGTTCCAGCATGTACCAAGATTGCCCCAACACTCACCAGTGTGCCTCCTACCACACCGATTGCACTCAGGAGTCCACATGAAAGCATTTGGTCCTTGCTGACCTCTCCCAGGGTTACCACCCACACGTTTAGCATCGACATGTGACCTTCTATCCTTATGCCTCTTGTAGCGATCTCTACCAAGATCACGCTCCGCTAGTGTTGCGTGTAAAAGTGTCTATCGCAATTAAGAGCAAGTGTACATGAGGCAAGTAGTAAAGTGATACGAAGTATCGGATATCGTCTCCACAGGGATTGGGCTAATAGCTTCACCTTAGTTTACTGCATGAAAGTAAAGGAAATAGTTGAGAAAATTGTCACGAGAATAATAAAGAAAAACGTAAATAAAAGAGTTGGAATATCAAGATAGAGAGAATGGGCTGGTATTGAATTTCTCAGTAGTGCAGGTATTGCAATGCTTAGGAACTCCAGTTCTGTCGTCGCGTCTGTCGCGGCAGCACCTATCGCGGCAGCTGTCCGTTGGTCGTTGCGGCAGCAAACACACCAACTCAGTACTCCAAGTTTGGCAAGAATCCCAGATCTGCCTTGGCCTATCCCTAGGTCCAAGTCGTTCGATGCTCACGTCTTTGATGATACCTCCCGGCGTGAATCGAAGGATGAACACCGATGTGTATGAATTCTTCCTTAGCAACTTAACCTTGCCCTATCCCTAGGCACAAGATAGTTCAACTATAAACTAGAGAACTTGCTCTTAATTCTTTCGTATACTTAACTCTCCCGATGCTAAGTAAATGGATAACCTCACAATGCTCTCCCGATCCTCTTGCAAGATATTAATAACCAAAATAAGAGAACTTGAAGTTTAATTTATTGAACTTGGAAAATCCTAAAATAAAACAACCCTTGCAACTACTTTACAAATCAACCCGTGGCCCTAGGGGGTTTTTAGAACATATCGACGATGGGTAAACGGCGGAGGGGTTTGGTTGTCGGTTATGGGGTATGATGTCTCCTAGGTTAAAAGATATGCCCTTATATAAGCTTTGGGCTCAAGTATTCTAAGTTAACAAGGATTACAACTTTAATTAAAAGTAAGATTCTAATAAAGACTTAATCCTCAAGTATCCTACTTTTCAGTTGCATTCCTTGTTTCTTGGGATTTCTTCTCCTTGAGCTTTGGCTTGACATATCTTTTCATCCGGGGCTTGGAAAAATATATGGTTTTCACACGACAGACGAACATAATTTTCTCTATCTATCGAGGTCCACTTTGCTTTTTCTCCACTAACTTGCTGTCGTCCTCTGTTGTCACGGAAGATCCATGGCAGCATCGTCCTCTTCGTCTGCTTGTTCAGTTCAGCTCCTCTACTTCTCTGCCCTGCGCCCGTCTTCTCCGTCAACTATGGCAGCAACCTGCAAAATCAGCCATATTTTAGTAGAATCCGTGCCTTTAATATATTTGTGATGTTTTGCTGTAAACTAACCTAAATGCAATGCAATGATGCTTGAATGCAGCAGAAATATGGGTTAAAAAGGGTGTAAATAATAGAACTTTTACACACTCAACACACCCCCAAACTCAAGTTTTTGCTTGCCCTCAAGCAATTAAGACCTAAAAGAAAAATGAATATTTTTGTGTTGGCCTTCAAACAGTGAACTGTCCCTTACCCGTCGCTCATTCTCTGTGGCGGCGGCAACCTGTCGGGAAGATTAGGATATGTCCGGAATCTCACTATAGTTCTCGTGTAGTGTGTGCATGCTTGTGAACAGTTATATGCTAAGACTCTTTTAGTTTCACTAGAATATTCAACTTTTTAACTCGAATTTTTATGCCAAAGTTTATTTTCTTGAAGACACATTTTCATGCTTCTTTTCTTCTATTTTCAAGCTAAGTTTTACTAGAGCTAGTTTTGGGCACCTCTAGTTAGCTTCCTAGAGCCGGTTTCGGGCACCTCTAGGTTTTTGAATTTCGTTTGCTAAACTTATTTCCTAGAGCCAGTGTTAGGCACCTCTAGGGGCTATTCAAGTACTAAGCATCCTATTCTAGTTTGGCTAAAAGAAATCTAAGCAATATAACAGTCACAATGGTGTTTAAGTTTTTCAGAACTATAGAAAGGCTCTAAACTTCTCCTTAAACTGTCCTAAAGATGCTGCCACGACAGAGCTGTCATGACAGGTAAGTTTTACTTCACAGTTTTAAGCCAACAGATTTTTAGTCTTTTCTGATTTTTTTAAGAGAACTTAATAAAAGACACAACAATTAATTAAAGATGTACTAAGACTCCATTAAAATGGAGGGTTGCCACCCCCAAACTCGAGGGTTGCATTACCCTCAATGCAAATGACATATAAAATGAAGGCAGGTACATCACAAAATATAGATAAGTAGGCAGCAAGAAAAAGAAAATAAAAGACTTAGATTTTAATCGCTGTCTTCACTGCTGCTGCTGACACGAATTTGGCGGCGGCTTCTGGGCGGTGGGGCAGGCTGGGCAGGTTGCTCCACGACCTGGATGTTTGAGCTGCTGCCGCTATCCCAAGTGCTGCTGGTGGTGGTGCTGGCCTTGGGCATTAGCTTTCTGTCGGCCACGTGTTTCTGCCTCTTGACAGGCGTGAATTCCTTCTCCAAATTCCTCCTAATAGGAGATTCTGCCTCGCTGTCATCTGAGGCCGGTCGCTTCGTTCATCGGGCGGATGTGTCGGCCGGAGGACTGCCAGCTGCCGTCGGGGCAGGTGATGGGGTGGAAGCAGCAGAATGTGCATGTGGGGATGCAAGTGGTGTAGTTGTGTGGACAGGGGTGGGGATGGTGAAATAATGGGCAGGGAAGGTGGGGAAAACAACATCGGGATAATTTAAAGTAGTGATAATGAAATTTACCGTTGAGTTGGCGAAATCCCGGATGAATGTCATCAGCCCCATCTGTCTGTCTTCCACCCGCTGTATGGCAGCAAGGATTGAAGCAGATTGGTCTGTCTGGGCGGCTGCTGCGGCAGGTTCAGGGGCAGGTTCCTCGGATGATTCTGCTGGGGAGGCAGCCGGGTTGAAGGAGGAGAGGGGGGTTGCGACTATCAACTCCATGAGGCTGGTAATGTTGTTATTGGTCCAGCCTCGTCCTTGGACCAGTTTATCGGTGGTGGCCTCTGGGACAGCAGCGCAGCGGCAGAGAGATGTGATCATGAATGGTTGGCAGAGGCGGGCGGTCGATCGATTGGCGCAATCCAAGATGCTCTCCCTCATATAACGGCCCACGTTGATAGCGCGGTTGTTCATGATCGAATGGATGAGGTCTAGCCTCTGCTGGTCCACCGTCGTGTGATGGGAGGACGGTAGGATGCGCTTCTTGATGAAAGCGTTCCCTAGCTTGGCTTCCGGAAGCAGCTGCCCCCTTTTTACAAAGTTGGGGTACTCGTATTCCACTCCGTCCCTTCTTCTGTCACCTCTGCCATGACAGCACGGTAGGCGGCAGAGTCGAGGGTGTCTAAAAACTGTTGATGGCATCGTCGTTGGGACCAAAATAGAGGCCATACATATGGTTGATGCTATCGGCTGTGAATGGTACCTCTGTCCCTCGAACAGTGACTGATGTCGCCGTCCTGCTGCTGATGGCAGCATAGAACTCCCTCACCAGTGTGTCATTCAGTTCTGCTGGTTGTTCTGCGAACTGCTCCCATAGCTGAGCCCTTATCGCCCTCGCGATGAATGGTCTGAGCCCCATGTTTGCTGCCTTTCGGACGTAGATGAATCCTCTTTCCTCCCATAATTCCTTGGTTGCGAAAGACTGCGGGGTGGGTGCTGCTGCTGAAGAGGTTGAAGCAGCACTGCGGCGGGTACGTCTGGAAGACATATTAGTTGCAAGGGTTGTGAAAGTAAAGAAAACAAATAAAGACGAGAGGGGAGAGCAAGTAAGAAGAAGCAGAAATGAGGAAAATGAAAATGAAAACGGGGTTTTATAGAGGTAGAGTTGCTGCCCGTTTAATGCTGTAACGGCAGGTGTGAATAACGGGGTGACTGTTGAGTTTTGGCGTGTCTGACACGCATTTATGCGTCTGTTACGCGTCTGTCACACGCGACTACTTCTGCCGTGACAGTCTGTTGACAGCCTGTCTTATCCGTGTCTGCGGCGGCAGCTGGAACGATAGGCTTCAATAAATGGGCTCTGTTGGGCTGATGGATGGATGGTGGGCTTAGGTCACTTCTCCTTTTCTTCTTGACTCCTTTATTTCCTAAAAACAGAAAAAGTAAAAACATTATTCGAATAAAATAAACCCTAATTCCTAATAAATAATAAATAATAAAAATATATAAATAAAAATAAATTTAGGTTAAATTAGGGATGCCTTGTGGGGCATCTCCTAAGGTAACCACTTCCTGTATTCCTGGGGCTTCAGTCCCCTGATAATGCTTGAGGCGATGTGCATTGACTTTGAATTGGTGCCCGTCTTTTAATGATCGAATTGTGATGGCACCATGGGGAATAACTTGTACCACACTGAACGGGCCAGACCATCTAGACTTTAGCTTTCCTGGGAAGAGTTTCAGTCTAGAATTGAACAACAACACAAGCTGCCCTGGGCAGAACTGTCGTGGCAACAGCTTCCTGTCATGCCACTTCTTGGTTTTCTCCTTGTAAATTCTTGCATTGTCGTAGGCCATTGTCCGTATTTCTTCGATTTCGTTCAGATCTAAGAGCCTTTTCTGACATGCCTTGTCCAAGTCCATATTCACTGCATTGATTGCCCAGTATGCTTTGTGCTCTATCTCGACAGGCAAGTGACAGGTTTTTCCATAAATCAGTCGGTATGGAGACATGCTCAATGGAGTCTTAAAAGCTGTCCTATATGCCCATAATGCATCATTAAGGAGTAAAGACCAATCTTTCCTAGTTGGCTTAACCATCTTCTCAAGAATGTTCTTAACTTCCCTATTGGATATCTCAGCTTCTCCATTGGTCTGTGGGTGGTATGCTGTCGCGATCCTGTGCTTGACACCATATTTCTTCAAGGCGGCAGCAATAACCCTATTGTCAAAATGTCTCCCTTCATCACTGATAATCGCCTTAGGGATGCCAAATCTAGAAAAAAAATGTTTTTGTGCAAAAACTTTTGGACTGTCTTAGCATCATTCTTTTGAGTGGCGATAGCTTCAACCCACTTAGAGACATAATCCACTGCTAGGAGGATGTATAGATTTCCACACGAAGGTGGAAAAGGTCCCATAAAATCAATCCCCCAAACGTCGAAGATCTCGACCTCTAGAATGTTCTGCAGTGGCATCTCATTTCTCCTCGAGATGTTACCTGTCCGCTGGCACCTATCACAGTTCTTGTAAAAGTCCTGTGCATTTTTATACAGTGTCGGCCAGTAGAACCCTGACTGCAGCACCTTGGCAACAGTTTTGTTGCCTCCTAAGTGACCTCCATATTGTGAAGCATGGCAGTGATGGAGAATGTCTTCTTGCTCTTCTTGTGGTACACACCTCCTTATGACTTGGTCTGCACATAGTTTGAAAAGAAGAGGTTCGTCCCAATAATAATGCTTAACATCATTTTGGAACCTCTTCCTGGCTTGATAATTAAGATCAGAAGGAAGTATTCCGCTAACTATAAAATTAACGAAATCAGCATACCATGGGAGTTTAGAAGACTTACCTGCCGCCATGGCTGTCGCGGCAGCGATTGCGGCAGCAAAGAGCTGCTCGTCTGGGAAGGTCTCCAGTATATTTGTCTCGTCGATTGATAGACTCTGTCCCTTCTCCAACCTTGACAAGTGATCTGCCACCTGATTTTCTGTCCCTTTTTTGTCCTTTATCTCAAGGTCGAATTCTTGTAATAGCAAGATCCATCATATTAATCTAGGCTTTGCATCCTTCTTTGCGAACATATATTTCAGGGCAGAATGGTCTGTGTGAACTATTACCTTCGTCCCAAGTATGTAAGAACGAAACTTGTCAATGGAGAATACCACAGCTAATATCTCCTTTTTTGTGGTGGTGTAGTTCACTTGGGCGTCATTCAATGTCTTGCTGGCATAGTATATGACATGAAACAGCTTATCTCTGCGCTGCCCAAGTGCTTCCCCGACAGCATAGTCACTAGCATCACACATAATCTCAAATTGCTGTGTCCAGTCTGGTGGCTGTACTATGGGGGCTGTCACTAATTTTTCCTTCAGAACCTTGAATGCTTCAGTATATTCATCATTAAAGTCAAAGGGTCGGTTCTGCTCTAAAAGATGGCATAGGGGCTTAGTGATTTTTGAGAAATTTGCAATGAATCTCCGGTAAAAACCAGCATGCCCTAAGAAACTTCTAATGCCCTTGACTGTGGTCGGTGGCGGCAACTTCTCGATTACTTCTATCTTAGCCCTGTCGACTTCTATCCCACGGCAGCTAATCTTATGGCTAAGGACTTTCCTTCATCCACCATAAAGTGGCATTTTTCCCAATTTAAAACTAGGTTTGCTTTTTCACATCTTTCAAGTACCTTTTGTAGATTGCCGAGGCAGCTCTCAAAATTGTCTCCAAAGACGGAAAAATCATCTATAAAAATCTCAAGGAAGTCCTCTACCATGTCGGAGAATATAGCCATCATGCACCTTTGGAAGGTGGCGAGTGCATTACATAATCTAAACGGCATCCTCCTAAAAGCATACGTTCCGTAGGGGCATGTGAAAGTCGTCTTTTCTTGATCCTCTGGTGCAATAGCAATTTGATTGTAACCTGAATAAGCATCAAGAAAACAATAGTAAGGTTTTCCCGCTAATCTATCAAGCATTTGATCAATAAAGGGTAAAGGAAAATGGTCTTTTCGGGTAGCTTTGTTAAGCTTCCGATAGTCCATACAAACCCTCCAACCGGTCACAGTCCTGGTTGGGATTAACTCATTGTTCTCATTGGTTACTACGGTCATTCCTCCTTTCTTAGGAACGCATTGCACCGGGCTCACCCATTTGCTGTCGGAGATGGCGTAAATAATATCAGCATCTAACCACTTGATTATCTCTTTACGCACCACCTCTTTCATCGCATGGTTAAGCCGCCTTTGGGCATCAATAGTCGGCTTATGATCTTCCTCGAGGAGGATTTTGTGCATGCATAATGCCGGACTAATGCCTTGTATATCAGCAATCTTCCATCCAATCGCCTTCTTGTGCTGCCTTAGCATGCCGATTAGCTGCCGTTCCTGTTCCTGCGGCAGCTTAGAAGAGATGATTACAGGCAGTGTATCATTTGAACCAAGAATAGCATATTTTAACTGCCCTGACATGGGTTTCAATTCTAAGGCAGGTGGTTCAACAGTAGATGGCTTTTGGATTAAATGGTTATCCGAAGTATAATTCAAAGGTTCGAATAACTTACCTGGACGATTGCCTATCCAGTTTACCTCCTCCTGACCTTCAGTATCGGATTCAAAGGAGTTGCTGTCGTCGGTGCTGTCGTCAGTGCTGTCGTGACAGTCCTGTAGGTGGCTGCCACGGGAGTGACCAAATTTTATAATGTGACAGCCCGACCTGATGCAGGGTTGATCAAGGGTCACTTCAATGATAGCCTTGCATTCCTCGTCCACATCAGCATGTTTCATCGCTTGGAGAACATTCAACTTAATATCTTGATCGTTCACTCGCATAGTGAGTTCTCCTTTCTCCACATCAATCAGTGATCTTCCCGTGGCTAAGAAGGGTCGCCCAAGGATGACTGGTGCGTTTTCATCTGCTTCACAATCTAAAACAAGAAAGTCAGCAGGAAAAATAAACTTATCCACTCTTACCAGAATGTCTTCAATCTTTCCTTCTAGATGAACGCAAGAGCGGTCTGCCAGCTGCAGAGTTACTGTCGTGGGCCGCGCCTTTCCAATACCTAATTTCTGAAAAAACAGACTTTGGCATTAAATTAACACTAGCACCAAGATCACAAAGTGCCTTACCCACAAATTTGTTGCCGATTACACAAGGTATGATGAAGCTCCCCGGATCCTTCTTTTTCTGGGGTGGCTGCCGATGAAGAATACTCATGCAACCTTCTGTCATCTTTACCGTCTCAAACTCCCTAAGTTTAGATTTTTTCGACATAACATCCTTGAGAAATTTGGCATAACCGGGCATCTCCCTAACGTCATCTAACAGCGAAATATTAATATGAACCTGCTTAAAAATATCATAAATCTTTTTAAGTTGAGATTCTTGCTTAGCTTGTTGTATCCGTTGAGGAAAAGGTGGTGGGGGACGATAGTCAGCAATACGTCCTTCCCACTGCATACGAATCTGAGGAGGTTTAGGTTCATCAATTTTCTCCTCTGTCGCTTCTGCTATCGTGACAGGCTCATCGGCAGCAGTCTGTTTATTACCTGTCGGGGCAGCTTCCTCGGCAGGTTTATCCAAGGCAGGTTCCTTTACTGTTTCAGCTTCTTTTTCCGGCCCTGGTAGTTTCTTTCCACTCCTAGTAGTAATTGCCTTACACTCCTCATGTGTGGGCTGCCTAGCATTTTCAGTATTGCTAGGGAATACTCCATTCTGCCTCGGCTTAATATGTTGGGAAACCTGACCCATTTTTGTCTCCAGAGATTTCAATGTAGCTTCATGATTTGTCATCCTCATCTTTGTTTTATCCATGAAATTCTCTGTTTTCTTGACAAACTGATTCATATTTTCTATATAAGTACATGTCTGAGACATAAAGGTGGCTAGAGTCTGTTCCAATATACTGCTTGTGGCAGCTGGTTGCTGTTGTTGCTGCTGCAGCGGCAGTTGCGGCGGCAGTTGCTGTCGCGTCAGCAATCTAGGTCCTTCCTGATTATGATTGTGTGCTTGAGGATCCAGGGCATTATTAGGATTACTCCAGGAAAATTTGGGATCCTTCCTCCAATTGGGATTATAGTTGTTGGAATTGTAATTTGGCTTGGTGTTTCCAACATATTTTCCTTCTTCTACTTGTATTGGACACTCATCCCGACTATGATTTCCCTCACAGATGTCACATACTTCCTCAACAGCAAATCCTTGTAGTCCATCATCATTCAATAACCTTTTCATTGCTTTAGTAAGGAATGCTACCTGTGATTTCATCGTGCTGTCGGCTTCATAATCCTTGACAGCAAGTACCTGTTTGCCCCCTCTTCTTGCAGTCGGGAACTGCTCTTCATTCTTAGCCAGATTTTTCAAAACATGCAATGCCTCGTCCGGATCTTTATCCAATAATAGTCCATTTGCTGCAGAATCAATTCGAATACGAGTTTGTAAGTTAGCATCATTATAAAACTTAGTTACCTGATTCCAGACGGGGAATCCATGCATTGGGCAGTTCCGTAGAAGAGTAGTAAATCTGTCCCAGGCCTCGTGCTTTGGCTCGTCATCTTCCTGTTGAAAAGTAGCAATTTCATTACGTAATCGCTCAGATAAATGCGAAGGATTAAAACGAGATAAGAATTCACGAGATAAATCTGCCCAAGTTACGATTGAACCCGGCGTAAGTTTATTCCACCAAGTTTTAGCTCTGTCCCTCAATGAATGCGGAAATAACCGAAGCCTCAATATCTCCGGATTAACTCCTGGCAGTCTAAACGAACCACAGATCTCCTGGAAAGTTTTGAGATGCTCTCTAGCATCCTCTGTCACAGCACCACTAAATTGCCCGACATTGTTGATCATACTAAACATGACAGGTTTAAGCTCGAAGTTATCAACATCAATATCCGGCAGCGTGGTCTCCAGCTCTACATGATCGTTCAGCATGTAGTCACGACAGGACCGTCGTCCATCTGCGGCAGGCGGGTCGCCGACAGGCGGTATACCTCCACCAGCGGGCAGATTACGGGCCATCTGCTCTAGCTGTTCCTCAAGGTACTCGTTCCTAGCTAAAAGGTGGTGAAGTTGTTTCTTGAGATTGAAGGAACGTTCAACTTCCAGATCTAATGGATACTCAGGATCTTCACCTCTTTTAGATCTGTGCATAAACAAGAAAACCTCGTGAAAAGCAAGAGTTGAAAGCACCAACGAATAATAGAAAAAGAAAAATTAAAAGAAAAACAAAAACAAAAACAAAAAGCGCAATAAAAGAAAGGTGTAGTTATGTTGCCAATCCCCGGCAACGGCGCCAAAAACTTGTTGCGTGTAAAAGTGTCTATCGCAATTGAGTGCAAGTGTACACGATGCAAGTAGTAAAGTGATACGAAGTATCAGATATCTTCTCCACAGGGATTGGGCTAATAGCTTCACCTTAGTTTACTGCACGAAAGTAAAGGAAATAGTTGAGAAAATTGTCACGAGAATAATAAAGAAAAACGTAAATAAAAGAGTTGGAATATCAAGATAGAGAGAATGGGCTGGTATTGAATTGCTCAGTAGTGCAGGTATTGCAATGCTTAGGAACTCCAGTTCTGTCGTCGCGCCTGTCGCGGCAGCACCTGTCGCGGCAGCTGTCCGTTGGTCGTTGCGGCAGCAAACACACCAACTCAGTACTCCAAGTTTGGCAAGAATCCCAGATCTTCCTTGGCCTATCCCTAGGTCCAAGTCTGTCGATGCTCACGTCTTTGATGATACCTCCCGGCGTGAATCGAAGGATGAACACCGATGTGTATGAATTCTTCCTTAGCCACTTAACCTTGCCCTATCCCTAGGCACAAGATAGTTCAACTATAAACTAGAGAACTTGCTCTTACTTCTTTCGTATACTTAACTCTCCCGATGCTAAGTAAATGGATAACCTCACAATGCTCTCCCGATGCTCTTGCAAGATATTAATAACCAAAATAAGAGAACTTGAAGTTTAATTTATTGAACTTGGAAAATCCTAAAACAAAACAACCCTTGCAACTACTTTACAAATCAACCCGTGGCCCTAGGGGGTTTTTAGAACATATCGACGGCGGGTAAACGGCGGAGGGGTTTGGTTGTCGATTATGGGGTATGTTGTCTCCTAGGTTAAAATATATGCCCTTATATAAGCTTTAGGATCAAGTATTCTAAGTTAACAAGGATTACAACTTTAATTAAAAGTAAGATTCTAATAAAGACTTAATCTTCAAGTATCCTACTTTTCAGCTGCCTTCCATGTTTCTTGGGATTTCTTCTCCTTGAGCTTTGGCTTGACATATCTTTTGATCCGGGGCTTGGAAAAATATATGGTTTTCACATGACAGACGAGCATAATTTTCTCTATCTATCGAGGTCCACTTTGCTTTTTCTCCACTAACTTGCTGTCGTCCTCTGCTGTCACGGCAGATCCATGGCAGCATCGTCCTCTTCGTCTGCTTGTTCAGTTCAGCTCCTCTGCTTCTCTGCCCTGCGCCCGCCTTCTCCGTCAACTATGGCAGCAACCTGCAAAATCAGCCATCTTTTAGTAGAATCCGTGCCTTTAATATATTTGTGATGTTTTGCTGTAAACTAACCTAAATGCAATGCAATGATGCTTGAATGCAGCAGAAATATGGGTTAAAAATGGTGTAAATAATAGAACTTTTACACACTCAACAGCTATGAATCAACTCAGGTGCATATTGTTAAAGGCGTACAAATTGCACCTCATATTCTGCCATCATCATACTCTCTTGCACAAGGGACATGAATTCCCTCTTTTTCTCATCGAGGTAACGAACTCCCAAGTAGTTTCTCTTGAATGCATTCAAGAAGAATGTCCAAGTCACCTAATCATCATTCATCCCCGCTATTGTGGTTGTCCACCACGTATATGCATCACCATGCAATAGGGACACAAAACATCCAAACTTTATTACAGTTCAGCTGCCCGAGAATCCTCTTGGTAATCTCTAGCCAAAACTCGGAACCTTCCGAGGTTAACCCTCTGAACTCAATCCCTCCCAGACTGCGGAGTCGCTCCAACGACAACCTCACATTAGCACCATCCTGTGGTGCAGCTCTATGAGCTCCAGCAATAGCTTGTATCAACACAGACATATCAGGAGCAACTTGTCCCTGAACTCCCTCGGGTCCAGCAACCCCAGCACCATCTCCCGCAGCACCAACCCCAGCTCCACCACCACTGGGTGGTCCATCAGGGGGAGGAGGAGGTAGATCCTCAGGATTCTCAACATTCTCATTCTCAGCCGTAGCACAGGTATTAATTCTAAGCTCTCTACGTGGCCCCATAAGAAAACAAAACAACTGACAAAATACAATAAATTCAATTAGGCATAATAAGGTAAGTAATCCAAGTACTCAAGCTCATTTTTTAAAACAATCCTTTCTAATAGTAATGATATGGCAATAGGATCCCCAACTATACCCCAAACACAACATAGCATCACAAATTCATCTCAATAGAACCAAACATCAAAAATCATACATCATACTTTCACCGAAAAGTCACAATCATTCATAATCACACACATTAACCACTTACCAAGCCCAAAATAATCGTTAACCTAGCTCTGATACCAACAAATGTAACCCCCTTAGCCCGGCCAAGACGCTTGACCCGAACTACGAAGATTACACGGGGAAAACCAAAGTCAACCTTGATTAACAGCCTTTTTTCCTTTTTATCTTTTCTAAATGCACATTAAGCCTATGTGATTACTCAAGAATCATAGAAGAGAAAGGTACATCGATCAGAATTCAAGTAGGGATTGAATTGTAAGAATTACACTTTTAGGAACCAAAATGTAAATTTTGGAAAATATAAAGACTTTGCAGATTTTAAGCATTCCAATATGTAATTAGTCATTTTACATGCATCTCTGTCAAATATCAGCTTAAAAGGACATTCCAAGCTCAATCAATTGCATCCACAACATCAAGGACTAAAATGTAAGATATGAGAACTTGAAACAGTTCAAAACTAGAGGCCAACGGTCAACTGTTTCGAAACGCTGAACCTGGTATCGAAACAGAGTTGACCATTTCGGTACTCGGGTGCGTACCGAAACACCTTCACCCGTTCCGAAACACTATGGCCATTTCAGGCCCCGTTTCGAAACAGACAAGGGTGTTTCGATACACCCTGCCCTGCAACCTTAAGATTTTCTAGTTTTTCACATCTTTTCACATTCAAACATATCCCAATTCATACCATATCATACAAGCAACATGATTAGACATTATAGAACATATTTAAGAAGCTTAAGCTAAAGCATGACATCAAACATATGAACATTTAGTCTATAGGCAAGCTTCCTAACCACAAAACCAAATAAAGACATCAAACCTCAAACCAAACCAAATAGGACTATTTACAAACTTCAAAAGCCATATCAATCTTGCCACAAACATAGGGAGTTCAAAACACATCTCCCAAAAACAACCTTAGAGCCCCATTGCCAAATATCAATACTAAAGTATGTAAAAATATCAACATACATGAGCTTTTTACTTCCTTAGATGTTCTAAACCTTCTTGTTGCTCAAATTCGTCTCAATTATCTGCATTGTTGGTAAAAGAGAGCGTAAGCATATTTGCTTAGTAAGGCAAGCTCTAAAGAAAACCAACGCAACAATGCATTATTTTAGACTCTTTCTCAAAAGCCATTTTCAACAACATGCTCTTTCTATCTCATGCTCTAAAACCATTTCAAAGCAAATCTCCATTTGAAAACACATGTACCTCTATTCTATCTCATGCATTTAAACCAATGCAAATCTCATGGCAATGCCATACACATGCTTATGAAAACTAAAGCATTTCATATACAAATCTCATATGCATTTCTCATAGCATAAATCATCTCAATATTTGGTACATGTGAATCAAATACATTTTCATATATTATATTGGCATTTCACATTTCATCTTTACTCGGATATGCAGATTAGCTTGACTCAAGGTCAAGTCCTACCCCGGTGGAATCTCTCATCACCGGACCCTCATAGCGGTATCTCTCATCGCCACAAAGCTTGGGTATTTCACCAAGTCCTACCCCGATGGTATCTCTCATCATCAGATTCTCATTTTGGATCGGGATGGCACTTCCCCCATTGCCCGACTCCAAAGAGCTTGTACGATTTTTTAGATTATAGTGCACTCTAATCCTATTGATCGATCAATTATATCCGGTAATTATCTCATCTTCTATGCCATTATATTATGTTAAAAACATCATCTCGCCTACTGTTTTTATACAACATGTCTCAAATCTTTCTCGTCTCATTTGAAAATCATATCTCATGCTTTGTATTAAGTCAAAATCTCAAAACTCTTCAATGCAACATGCTATCTCATGAAATCTCTACAAAGCATCAACTCATGATACAAAACATGCATAAAACAGTAGGAATTTGTCTATCTCAAAACAATAGCATGTAAAAGCATTTAGGGACATCAACCACATATTTGAGAGCAAATCTAGCCATACTTACATCCGGACTTAGGATGGTGTTTCAAACCAATCCACATCCCCAAACCTTGTTTCTTTGTCCCTCAAGGACTTCTAAAACCATTGCACTCACTGATTACGTTTCGCTTGCTCGCCGAAACGATATCTAAGCTCCCGGCACATCCGGATCAACACCAAAAGCGTCCAAAGATGTCTCCCTTGTTCATTACACATAAGAGAAGATGATTAATGCATCATCATGCATTGAAATCACCAGCCAACTAAACAAACTCCCTGCTCTACTCAAAAGCACCATTTTGGCTACCCAAAACAACCGAAATCATCTCCAAACTCTTCTAAAACAAAGCCCATCCAAGATCTATCACTTCTAATCATTTATAAACCTTAATCAACACCAAAAATCACCATAAACTCGTCCTCATATCTCCAGCTACAACAGAACACTAAAATCACCCCAAAAACCACAAATCTAGCATGCAAAACTTAGGAATCCAAACCTATTCGGGATTTGTTTGATAAATAATCATTTCTAACACCAATTACCATCCAAAATACATTAGAAATCAACCTCAAAACAGATCCTAGCCAATAGTTACGAAAATCATCAAGATCTCTCCAAGAATCTTGAGTTTTAACACAATTTCATGTTTCTAACATTAAAGCAACTCGAAAATCATTAACAAAGGATTGATAACCTGGGAATTTCATTAAAGAACTGATCATTAAAGGAGAAGGACGAAGCTGACCTCTAATGGTTGATTTCTCCTTAATTTGGGCAAGTTTTCTTGAAAATCCAAAGTGAAAACAAAAGGATTTGATGAGGAAAAGATTAGGAATCCATAGGATAATGAAATCTCATCAAAAGAGATAAAAATAAGAGGTTAATTGACGAAGGAAATGTGTTTGGCTGAGTGGAAGTTGAGAGAAAATGAAAAGAGGGAAAAATATCGTAAAGTAGCTATGAAAGTCAAAATAGGATTTTCTCTTTTAATTCCTTTTATTAAATCATTATTAAAACACCCAAAATTAATGAGAAATCTGATTAAAACATTTTGGTAAAATTAGCTCCTTAAAGATTCAAAGATTCGATCCTTTACAAAACAGTCACTAGTCAACTTTTGCAAAAACTATGATTTGGTTACTACACCGAAATGTAGCATTTCCAAATCATATTTTGTAAAATTGTTTTCACCATAATCATTCATATAATAAATGAGGATTTTTAGATATTTTTCTGTATTTTTAAAGTATCCCGAACTAGGTGTTCCCTAAATCTCACTTAAAGATTCAAACTGTTCTCGACCGGCCCGATTAAAACTCTAAAACATCTAGGCCCAAAATCAGGTCGTTACAACTCTCCCCCTTTTAAGAAATTTCGTCCTCGAAATTTACTTAGAGGAAAAAGGTATGGAAATTGCTTATTCATGTCTTCCGTCATTTCCCACGTGACTTCCTCAACACCAAGATGTCTCCACAAGACTTTGACCAGCTCGATGGTCTTACCTCGGAGAACATTACTATCCGAATCCAGAATCTCAACAGGTTCCTCATCATAGGACAAGTCTGGATTCAACTCAACCTTTTACACAAGCATAACATGCGACGGTTCCGATCTATACCTCCGAAGCATGGATACGTGAAACACATTATGTATCTTTTCTAACTCTTGAGGTAGTCTCAGCTTGTAGGCAACAGGACCCACACGTTCTATCACCTCGTATGGTCCAATGAACCTTGGGCTCAACTTGCCCTTCCGGCCAAATCTCATCACCTTCTTCCAAGGTTAAACTTTCAAAAACACACTCTCACCCACATCAAATTCTATCTCCTTACGCTTCAAATCCACGTAAGACTTTTGCCGATCCGATGCTGCCTTCAACCGGTCACAAATGAGCTTCACCTTCTCGGCGGTTCCTTTTAACAAAGTCGGCATCGAGACCAACTTTTGTCCCGTTTCAGCCCAACAAAGAGGAGTTATGCACTTCCTCCCGTATAAAGCTTCATAAGGTTCCGTTTGAATACTTGTATGGTAATTGTTATTATAAGCAAACTCAACATATCCTCATGCACTTGGATAACACGCTCTGACTGTCCATCCGTTTGCAGATGATAAGAAGTACTGAAATTCAGTCGCGTACCCAATGCTTGATGCAAACACTCCCAAAACCTTACGGTGAACCTCGGATCTCTATCTGACACTATAGATCTTGGCACTCCATGCAACCGTACAATCTCAGCAATGTACAAATCCGCAAGCTTATCCAAGGTATACGTAGTATGCACAGGCAAGAAATGCGCACACTTCGTAAGGCGATCCACAATCACCCAAACAGAATTCTTCTTTGATGGCGATAAAGGTAAACCAGACACAAAGTCCATGGTGAACCTCTCCCACTTCCATTCAAGAATCCTTAACGGCTACAACAACCCTGAAGGAAACTGATGTTCAACCTTAACCCGCTGACAGACCATGCATTTGCTAACATGCTCAGCAACATCTTTCTACAACCCCACCCAATAGTACTCATCCTTCAGATCACGGTACATCTTCAATACAACAGTTGTTTATCCTTAATCAACTGAACTAGAGATGGTTTCACTTGCCATTCAGCAACACGACCACCATCCCGCAATATGCTCAAGCTAGCAAACATCGCCTTTAATTCCACCACCACCTTCCTGCTCAAAGCATCGGCCACAACACTGGCCTTCCCCGGATGATACTCGATCGTTAGATCGTAATCCTTAAGCAACTCCACCCAACGTCGTTGCCTAAGATTTAACTCCTTCTAAGACATCAGGTACTTCAAACTTTAATGATTCGTGTACACAGTACACTTCTCACCATAGAGATAATGTCTCGAGATCTTTAGAGCAAAAACCTCTGTAGCCAACTCAATGTCATGCGTAGGGTAATTGCGCTCATGCACTTTCAACTGTCACGATGCATAAGCCACTACCCTACCCTCTTGCATCAACACTCACCCCAAACCAACATAGGATGTGTCACTATACACTACAAACTATTTTCCAGATTCAGGTTGAACCAAGATAGGAGCTTGCGTCAAAGCTGCCTTTAGCTTCTCAAAAGCTTGTTGTCTCACTTCTGTCCATTCATACTTAACATCCTTCTGTAACAACTTTGTCAAAGGGGCAGCAATATTAGAAAATCCCTCCACGAACCTTCTGTAGTAACCTACCAACCCAAGCAAGCTAGGAGGCTTCCAAATCACTACCGCCTCAATCTTCAGGGAATCAACTCAAATCCCTTCAGCCGAAACCACATGGCCTGAAAAACAACTTCGTTTAGCCAAAACTCACATTTGCTCAGCTTAGCATAAAGTCGATTCTCTAACAACGCTTGCAAAATGATCCTCAAATGACCATCATGCTTCTCCTCAGTACGAGAGTACACAAGGATATCGATGAACAAAACAACGAAATTATCTAAGAATTCATGAAACACCCTGTTCATCATGTCCATGAAAGCAGCAGGAGCATTGGTTAGTCCGAACGGCATCACCAGAAATTCATAATGCCCATATCTCGTTCGAAAGGCTATTTACGGCACATCCACATCCTTCACCTTTAACTGATAGTATCTTGACCTCAAACCTATCTTTGAAAACACAGCCGCTCCTCGAAACTGATCAAAAAGATCATCAATCCTCGGCAAAGGATACTTGTTCTTGAAGATCAACTAATTCAGTTGATGATAGTCAATGCACATCCTCATCGTGTCATCTTTCTTTTTAACAAACAAGACTGGTGCACCACAAGGTAACACACTAGGCCGAATAAAGCCTCGATCAAGCAACTCTTGAACTTGCATTTTAAACTCCTCAACTCCTTGGGTGCCATGCGATAGGGAGCAATGGACACCAGAGTTGTGTTCTCATACAACTCAATTCCAAATTCAACCTCCCAACTAGGCGGCAAACCAGGTAATTCTTCCGAAAACACTCTAGGGAACTCACACACGGTCCTTATATCATGTACGTGAACCTCCTTTGTACTAGGATTCATAACAAAAGCTAGATAAGCCTCACATCCTTGAAGCAACATCCACCTTGCTTCAAGGGTCGACACCACATTAGATAGAAACTTCACATTTTTTCCCACCACCACAACCTCATAATCATCTGCAAGTTTCAGCGAAACGCGCTTGCTTTCAAAATCCACAACGGCTCTATGCTCAACAAGCCAATCCATACCAAGAATTACATCAAATCCATATAATGGTAACTCCATAACATCAACGAGAAACACATGATCTTGCACCTTTAAGGGACATATCCTATACAATCTTCTTGTTACAACCGTCTCACCAAATGAACTAGTCACACGCATACCCACATCCAAAGACTCAACAGGCAAACCAAGCATTTGAGCATGTCCACGCAATATGTACGAGTGTGTAGATCTAGAATCAATCAAAGAAAGTAATGACAAGGATTGCAAAGTAAAGGTACATGCGATCACGTCCGTGTCATTCCTCTCTTCTTGATGGGCATACACTCGAGCCTGGCCACCACCTTTAGGATGAACAGCCACCACATGTGCTACATTCCTTCCACCATCATCTCTGCACTGGAAGTTACCACGGCTGCGCCCACGACCTCTCTGTGGCTCAACTGCTCTCACCGGAGCCTAACCTTCTCTCAACGAGTGAGGACAATCTTTCTTCATGTGCCCACGATTACCACAGTTCTAGCATGTACCAAGATTGCCCCAACACTCACCAGTGTGCCTCCTACCACATCGATTGCACTCAGGAGTCCGCATGAAAACATTTTGTCCTTAATGACCTCTCCTAGGGTTACCACCCCACGTCTAGCATCGACATGTGACATTATATCCTTATGCCTCTTGTAGCGATCTCTACCAAGATCACGTTCCGCAGTTCGCTTCCCTATGCTAGATCCACCCGCTCGACTTTCCAGACCAAGATTCAGCTCAATGTCCTTGGCTCTAGTGACCAAGACATCGAAATCCGTATAGTCTGCTGCGAGCATATAGGTTTTCACATCAGCCACCATCCCATAAAGGAATCTTTCACATCTTTATCGCTCGCTAGGAATCAGCTCAGGTGCATATTGGCTAAGGCGTACAAATTGCACCTCATATTCCGGCACCGTCATACTCCCTTGCACAAGGGACATGAATTCCCTCTTTTCTCATCGAGGTAACGAACTCCCAAGTACTTTTGCTTGAATGCATTCAAGAAGAATGTCGAAGTCACCTCATCATCGTTCATCCCCGCTATTGTGGTTGTCCACCACGTATATGCATCACCATGCAACATGGAGACAATACATCCCAACTTCTGAACATTATTATAGTTCAGCTTCCCGAGAATCCTCTTGGTACTCTCTAGCCAAGACTCAGAACCTTCTAGTGTGAACCCTCTGAACTCAGTCCCTCCCAGGATATGGAGTCGCTCCAACGGCAACCTCACATTAGCACCATCTTGTGGTGCAGCTCCATGAGCTCTAGCTACTACTGCCTGAAAAGCTCCAGCAATAGCTTGTATCAACATAGACATATCAGGAGCAGCTTGTCCTTGAACTCTCTCGGGTCCAACAACCCCAACACCAGCTCCCGCAGCACCAACCCAGCTCCACCACCATCGAGTGGTCCACCAGGGGGAAGAGGAGGTAGATTTTCAGCATTCTCAACATTCTCATTCTCGGCCATAGCACGAGTATTAATTCTAAGCTCTCTACGTGGCCCCATAAGAAACAATGAAACTGACAAAATACAATAAATTCAATTAGGCATAATAAGGCAAGAAATCCAAGTACTCAAGCTCATTTTTTAAAACAATCCTTTCAATACTAATGATATGGAAATGGGATCCCCAACTATACCCCAAACACAACATAGCATCACAAATTCATCTTAATAGAACCAAACATCAATAATCACACATCATACTTTCACCGAAAAGTCACAATCATTCATAATCACACACATTAACCACTTACCAAGCCCCAAATATTCGTTAACCTAGCTCTGATACCAACAAATGTAACCCCCTTATCCCGGCCTAGACGCTTGACCCGAACTACGAAGAGTACACAGGGAAAACCAAAGTCAACTTTGATTAACAATCTTTTTTTCCTTTTTATCTTTTCTAAATGCACATTAAGCATATGTGATTACTCAAGAATCATAGGAGAGAAAGGTACAACGATCAGAATTCAATTAGGGATTTAATTGTAAGAATTACACCTTTAGGGACCAAGATTTAAATTATGGAAAATATAAGGACTTTGCAGATTTTAAGCTTACCAATATGTAATTAGTCATTTTACATGCATCTCTGTCAAATATCAGCTTAAAAGGACATTCCAAGCTCAATCAATTGCATCCACAACATCAAGGACTAAAATGTAAGATATGAAAACTTGAAACAATTCAAAAATACAGGCCAACGGTCAACCGTATCGAAATGCTGACCCTGGTATCGAAACGGTCGTATCGAAACAAAGTTGACTATTTCGGTACTCGGGTGCGTTCTGAGACCAGTATCGAAACATGCCTCTCTAGTAGTTATAGTGTTCCGAAACACCCTCACACGTTTCGAAACACTATGGCCAATTCTGGCCCCTGTTTCGAAATAGACAAGTGTGTTTCGATACACCCTGCCCTGCAACCTTACAATTTTCTGGTTTTTCACATCTTTTCACATTCAAACATATCCCAATTCATACCATATCATACCATCAACATGATTAGACATTATAGAACATATTTGTGAAGCTTAAGCTAAAGCATGGCATCAAACATATGAACATTTAGTCTATAGGCAAGCTTCCTAACCACAAAACCAAATAAAGACCTCAAACAAAACCAAATAGGACGATTTACAAACTTCAAAAGCCATATCAAACTTGCCACAGACATAGGGAGTTCAAAACACATCTCCCAAAAACAACCTTAGAGCCCCATTGCCAAATATCAATACTAAAGTAAGTAAAAATATCACCATACATGAGCTTTTCACTTCCTTGGATGTTCTTAACCTTCTCGCTGCCAAAATTCGTCTCAATTGTCTACACTGTTGGTAAAAGAGAGCGTAATGATATTTGCTTTGTGAGGCAAGCTCTAAAGAAAACCAACACAACAATGCATTCTTCAAGACTCTTTCTCAAAAGCCATTTTCAACAACATGCTCTTTCTATCTCATGCTTGAAAACCATTTCAAAGCAAATCTCCATTTGAAAACACATGTACCTTTATTATATCTCATGCATTTAAACCAATGCAAATCTCAAGGAAAAGCCATACACATGCTTATAAAAACTAAATCATTTCATATACAAATCTCATATGCATTTCTCATAGCATAAATCATCTCAATATTTGGTACATGTGAATCAAATACATTTTTATATATTATATTGGCATTTCACATTTCATCTTTACTCGGATATGCTGATTAGCTTGACTCAAGGTCAAGTCCTATCCTATAGGAATCTCTCATCATCGGATCCTCATGATGGTATCTCTCATCGCCACAAAGCTTGGGTATTTCACCAAGTCCTACCCCGATGGTATCTCTCATCATCAGATTCTCATTTTGGATCAGGATGGCACTACCCCCATTGCCTGACTCCAAAGAGCTTGTACGATTTTTTAGATTATAGTGCACTCTAATCCTATTAATCGATCAATTATATCCAGTAATTATCTCATCTTCTATGCCAATTTATTATGTTAAAAACATCATCTCGCCTACTGTTTTTATGCAACATGTCTCAAATCTTTCTTGTCTCATTTGAAAATCATATCTCAGGCTTTGCATTAAGTCAAAATCTCAAAACTCTTTAATGCAACATGCTATCTAATGAAATCTCTACAAAGCATCAACTCATGATACAAATCATGCATAAAACAATAGGAATTTGTCTATCTCAAAACAATAGCATGTAAAAGCATTTAGGGGCATCAACCACATATTTGAGAGCAAATCTAGCCATACTTACATCCGGACTTAGGATGGTGTTTCAAACCAATCCTAAATCCCCAAACCTTGTTTCTTTGTCCCTCAAGGACTTCTAAAACCATTACACTCACCGATTACGTTTCGCTTGCTCGCAGAAATGATATCTAAGCTCCTGGCACTTCCGGATCAACACCAAAAGCGTCCGAAGATGTCTCCCTTGTTCATTACACATAAGAGCAGAGGATTAATGCATCATCATGCATTGAAATTACCAACCAACTAAACAAACTCCTTGCTCTACTCAAAAGCACCATTTTGGCTACCCAAAACAACCGAAATCATCTCCAAACTCTTCCAAAACAAAGCCCATCCAAGATCTATCACTTCTAATCATTTCTAAACCTCAATCAACACCAAAAATCACCATAAACTCGTCTTTATATCTCCAACTACAACAGAACACCAAAACCACCCCAAAAACCACAAATCTAGCATGCAAAACTTAGGAATCCAAACCTATTCAGGATTTGTTTGATAAATCCTCATTTCTAACACCAATTACCATCCAAAATACATTAGAAATGAACCTCAAAACAGACCCTAACCAATAGTTATGAAAATCATCAAGATCTCCCCAAGAATCTTCAGTTTTAACACAATTTCATGTTTCTAACATTAAAGCAACTCAAAAATCATTAACAAAGGATTGATAACTTGGGAATTTCAGTAAAGAACCGATCATTAGAGGAGAAGGACGAAGCTGACCTCTAATGGCTGATTTCTCCTTAATTTGGGCAAGTTTTCTTGAAAATCCAAAGTGAAAACAAAAGGATTTGATGAGGTAATGATTAGGAATCCATAAGAGAATGAAATCTCATCAAAAGAGATGAAAATCAGAGGTTAATTGATGAAGGAAATGTGTTTGGCTGAGTGGAAGTTGGGAGAAAATGAAAAGAGGGAAAAATATCGTAAAGTAGTTATGAAAGTCAAAATAGGATTTTCTCTTTTAATTCCTTTTATTAAATCATTATTAAAACACCCAAAATTAAAGAGAAATCTGATAAAAACATTTTTGTAAAATTAGCTCCATAAAGATTCAAAATTTCAATCCTTTACAACATAGTCACTAGTTAACTTTTATAAAAACTACAATTTGGTCGCAACACCAAAATGTAGCATTTCCAAATCATATCTTGTAAACTTGTTTTCACCATAATCATTCATATAATAAATGAGGATTTTTAACTATTTTTCCATATTTTTAAAGCATCCCGAACTAGGTGTTCCCTAAATCTCCCTTAAAGATTTGAATCGTTCTAGACCGGCCCGATTCAAACTCTAAAACATCTAGGGCCAAAATCAGAGCATTACAGTGTTTTTGAACCAGTCCGCTGGTAGGTGTTTCGAAATGGGCACTAGCGTTTCGAAACGCTCTTGCATTTTTGCCTTGCCATTGCGGAACGGGCTTTCCATGTTCCGAAATGTTTGCTCACTTGAAAATCCTGGTGAATTCCCGTTCCGAAACAAGCTCTTTGGTTTCGAAACGGTGATCATTATTTTCGGATAAAGGTATCTCCTAAGTTTGTTTATCTTGCATTTTGGTCCTCGGTTGATGTGTTATCAATTAGAGGTGTTTGTGTTGTTGTTTTGAGCTGCATTTCATCATGTGAGCATGAAATTGACTTAATATCAAGGTTGTAACCTAAATTTTATTTTAGGTCCCTGTTTATCCTAGATTTACATTTTGGTCCTTGTATGCTTGTTTGTCTGTTCGGGGTTTGTTTCTTCGTGATTTTATCTGCTGCGTGTGCTCCTCATCTAAGATATATCTAAGTATCTAGAAAAGATAAAATTAATACCTTGTTCCTCCTTTTTTTGGGTTGCTAATAGAAGAGGAATCTTCGGGTCCTTCTTCGGTTAGTTTTGTAACCCCCTTAGCCCGGCCTAGACGCTTGACCCGAACTACGAAGATTACACGGGGAAAACCAAAGTCAACCCGAAAGTTAACCTTGATTAACAACCTCTTTTTTATTTTAGTCTTGTCTAGATGCATGTTAAACCTAGGTGAGCACTCACGAATCATGGAAGAGAAAGGCACAAAGATGGATAACATTTAGGGACTCAATTGCTTAAATTACGCGTTTAGGGACCAAAATGTAATTTTTGGAAATTAGAAAGACTTTACTGATTTTAGGATTACCAATATGAAATTAATTATGTTACATGCTTCTCTGTCAAGTTTCATCTTAAAAAAACATTCTAAGCCAAGCAATTACATCCACAACAATCAAGACTAAAAAGTAAAGCATTGAAACTTTAAACAATTCAAATCACCCTCCAACGGTCAACCGTATCGGAACACCCACCCTCCATACCGAAACGACCGTATCGAAACGGTGTTGACCGTTTCGGTACGCGGGTATGTTCCGAGACTGGTATCGAAACAGGTCACTACAGTGGCCAAACTGTTTCGAAACCTCTACAACCCGTTCCGAAATGTTGTGGCCATTACAGGCCCCCATTTCGAAACTGTTGAAGCCGTTTCGATACACTATGCCTAGTGACAGCAGAAATTGCTGGTTTTTCACCCTTTAACCCATTCAAACATGCCTCAAAGATTCCCAAAACATATTTTAAACCCCTAGATTAGAGCATGGCATCACACACCAAAACATACAATCTAAAGGCATGCATCCTAGTCTCAAATCCAATATAAGCAACCAAACCTCAAACCCAAACATTTAGGACCATTTACAACCCATAAATGCCAACATAAACATGCCAAAACCTTAGGGAGTTCAAACATATCTCCCAAATACAACCTTGGTTTCCCATTGCCATTTATCAAAACTAAAGTGTATGAAAACATCACCATACATGAGCTTGTACTTCCTTGGATGTTCTTATCCTTCTTGATGCCCGGAAACACCTCAATTATCTGCATTATTGGTAAAAGAGAGCGTAAGCACAAATGCTTAGTGAGGCATGCTCTAATGAAAACCAACACAATAATGCATTTCTTGAAAACGCTTTTTCAAAAGCTTTTAAACAACATGCTTATTCTATCTCATGCTCGAAAACCATTTCAAACCAACTCTTCATTGAAAACACATGTACCTCAATTCTATCTCATGCATTTAAACCAATGTAAAACTCATGGCCAAGCCACACTCATGCTTGTAACACCAAAGCATTTCATATACAAATCTCATATGCATTTCTCATAGCATAAATCATTTCATCAAAGGTACATGTGAATCAAAAGCATTTTCATATATTATATTGGCATTTCACATCTCATTATTACTCGGATATGCGGACAACTCACTAGACACTTCCGGTGGCATCTACCATCACCGTACTCACTCGTCTAGTAATATAATTTCTGCTGGAATCTCACATCATCGTACTCACATGGCGGAATCTCTCATCGCCACAAATCTTGGGTATTTCACCAAGTCCTACCCGATGGAATGCCCATCATCGATTCTCTCCCTTTGGATTAAACCAAAGAGCACATACGAATTTTTAGTTTATAGTGCACTCTAATCCTATTGATCGATCAATTATATCCGGTAAGTATCTCAACATCTATGCCAATATATTATGTCAAATCATCATCTCACCTACTGTTTTTCATGCAACAATTCTTAAAAGATTCTCATCTCATTTCAAAACCATAACATTTTCATGCTTTAGACAAAAGCTCAAATATCAACCATGCAACATGTTACTTCATGAAATCATTTCAAGCATCATCTTATGCTATAAAACATGCATAAAAACAATAGGAATTTATCTAGCTAATACTTACTTCCGGACTTAGAAAGGTGTTTCAAACATTTCCTAAATCCCCAAACCTTGATTCTTTGTCCCTCAAGGACTTCTAAAACCATACGCACTCACTGATTACGTTTCGCGTGCTTGCCGAAACGCTATCTAAGCTCCCAGATCAACACCAAAGGCGTCCGAAGATGTCTCCCATGTTTATAACACATAAGAGCAGAGGATTAATGCATCATCATGCATTGAAATCATCAGCCACACACCTAAACTCGCGGCTCTACTCAAAAACCACATTTCGGCTACCAAACACAAGCGAAAACATCTCCAAACTCTTCCAAAACAAAGCCCAGCCAATATATATCACTTCTAGTCATTTCTAAACATCAATTAACATCAAAAACCACTACAAAATCGTCCTTATACCTCCAGCTATGACAGAACACCAAAATCACCCCAAAAACCATCATTCTAGCATATAAAACTTAGGAAACCAAACCTATTCGTGATTTGATTGATAAAACCTCATTTGTAACATCAATTAACATCCAAAATACATTAGAAAACTACCTCAAAATAGAGCCCAATCATTCACAACGAAAATCTTCAAGATCTGTTCCAAAATCTTGAGTTTTAATACAATTTCTTGTTTCTAACATTAAAACCACTCAAAAAATCATTAACAAAGGATTGCTAACTTGGGAATTTCAATAAAGAACTGATCATTAGAGGAGAAGGATGAAGCTTACCTCTAATGGATGATTTCTCCTTGATTTGGGCAAGTTTCCTTGAAAATTCAGTGTGGAAAATAAGAGGATTTGAAGAGGAAATGATTAAGAATCAAAAGAAGATTGAAATCTCATCAAATGAAGTGAAAATCAAAGTTTAATTGCTATAGAGAATGTGTTTGGCTGAAAAGAATTTGAGAGAAAATGAAATGAGAAAAAATTTGTGAAAAGTAGTTATGAATAGTTAAAGGTAGTTTCTCATTTAATTAACCTTCACCCAAATCAAGGAAAATCTGATGAAAACATTTTGGTAAAATTAGCTCCTTAAAGATTCAAAGTTTTAGTCCTTTACAAAACAGTCACTATTTAACTTTTGCAAAAACTACGATTTAGTCACTACACCGAAATGTATTATTTCCAAACCTTATTTTGTAAAATTGATTTCACCATAATCATTCATATATTAAATGAGGATTTTTAGATATTTTCCTATATTTTTAAAGCATCCCGAACTGGGTGTTTCATAAAGCTTCCTTTAAGATTCGATCCGTTTTCAAACCAGTCTGATTCGAACTCTAAAACATCTAGGCCCAAATTTGGGATGTTACAACTCTCCCTCTCTTAAGAAATTTCGTCCTCGAAATTTACCTGGAGGAAAAAGGTAAGGAAACTGCTTCTTCATATCCTCCTTTCTTTCCCACGTGGCTTTCTCAACACCTCGATGTCTCCACAACACCTTAACCAGCTCAATGGTCTTACCACGGAGATCCTTACTGTCTGAATCCAAAATCTCAATTGGTTCCTCATCGTATGTCAAATCTGGATTCAACTCAATTTCCTCCACAGGCATAACATGCGAAGGATCTGATCTATACCTCCGAAGCATGGATACATGAAACACATTATGTATCTTTTCTAGCTCTTGTGGTAGCCTCAGCTTATAAGCAACAGGACCCACACGTTCTATCACCTCGTATGGTCCAATGTATCTAGGGCTCAACTTGCCCTTCCAGCCAAATCTCATCACCTACTTCCAAGGTGAAACCTTCAAGAACACACGGTCTCCCACCGCAAATTCTATCTCCTTACGCTTCAAGTCGGCGTAATACTTTTGCCGATCGGATGTTGCCTTCAACCGCTCACAAATGAGCTTCACTTTCTCGGTGGTTCCCTTCAACAAAGCCGGCATCGAGACCAACTTTTGTCCTGTTTAGCCCAGCAAAGAGGAGTTCTGCACTTCCTCCCGTACAAAGCTTCATAAGGTGCCAATTGAATACTCGCCTGGTAGCTATTATTATAAGCAAACTCCACCAAAGGCAAGTGTTTCTCCCAAGAGCCTTGAACTCAATAACACAACACCTCAACATATCCTCAAGCACTTGGATAACATGCTCCGACTGTCCATCCGTCTACGGATGATAAGAAGTACTAAAATTGAGCCCCGTACCCGATGCATGATGCAAACACTCCCAAAACCTTGTAGTGAACCTCGGATCTCTATCCGACACTATAGATTTTGGTACGCCATGAAAACGTACAATCTCAGCACTATACAACTCTGCAAGCTTATCCAAGGTGTACGTAGTATGCAGAGGTAAGAAATGCGCACACTTCGTAAGGTGATCCACAATCACCCAAACAGAATTCTTCTTTGACGGCGTTAAAGGGAAACTAGACACAAAGTCCATGGTGATCCTCTCCCATTTCCATTCAGGGATCCTTAACGGTTGCAACAACCCCGAAGGAAACTGATGCTCAGCCTTAACCCGCTGACAAACCATGCACTTGCTCACATACTCAACGACATCCTTCTTCAAACCCACCCATTAGTACTCATCCTTGAGATCACGGTACATCTTCGTACTACCAGGGTGCATAGCAAAAGGTCTACTATGAGCTTCGGTCAGAATTGTACGCCTCAACTCAACATCATTCGGCACCACTATCCAACTTCCAAAACATAGAACACCATCATCATTAAAACAGAAATATGATGGTCTATCCTCAGCAATATCCTGAACATTAGGCACCAAAGAATCATCCAACAACTGCTTATCTTTTATCAACTGAACTAGAGATGATTTCACTTGGAATTCAGCTACAAGACCCCCATCTCGCGATATGCTCAAGCTAGCAAACATCGCCCTTAACTCCACCGCCACTTTTCTACTCAAAGCATCGGCCACAACATTGGCCTTTCCCGGATGATACTCGATCGCCAGATCGTAATCCTTAAGCAACTCCACCCATCGCCATTGCCTAAGATTTAACTCCTTCTGAGACATCAAATACTTCAAATTCTTGTGATCCGTGCACACAATACACTTCTCACCATAAATATAATGCCTCCAAATCTTCAGAGCAAAAACCACCGCAGCTAACTCAATATCATGCGTAGGATAATTGCATTCATGCACATTCAATTGTCGCGATGCATAAGCCACCACCTTACCCTCTTGCATCAACACACACCCCAAACCAATCATGGGATGCGTCACTATACACCACAAACTCTTTCCCTCATTCAGGTTGAACCAAGATAGGAGCTTGCGTCAAAGCTGCTTTAAGCTTCTCAAAAGCTTGTTGTCTTGCTTCCGTCCACTCATACTTAACATCTTTTTGCAACAACTTCGTTAAAGGGGCATCAATCTTAGAAAATCCATCCATGAACCTTCGGTAGTATCCTGCCAACCCAAGGAAACTACGGACTTCATGAACAGACTTAGGAGGCTTCCAATTCATCACCGCCTCAACCTTCTGGGGATCAACCCGAATCCCTTCAGCCGAAACCACATGACCTAGGAAAACAACTTCCTTTAGCCAAAACTCACATTTGCTCAACTTAGCATAAAGCTGATTTTCCAACATCGCTTGCAAAACAATTCTCAAATGGACTTCATGCTCCTCCTCAGTACGAGAGTACACAAGGATATCTTTGATCAAAACCACAACGAACTTGTCCAACAATTCATAGAACACCCTATTCATCATGTCCATGAAAGCAGCAGGAGCATTCGTCAAGCCAAACGACATTACAAGGAACTCATAATGCCCATACCTCATTCGAAAGGTTGTTTTCGGCACATCCACATCTTTCACATTTAACTGATAGTACCCTGACCTCAAGTCAATCTTTGAAAACACAGCCGCTCCACGAAACTGATCAAAGAGATCATCAATCCTCGGCAAAGGATACTTGTTCTTGACGGTCAACTTATTCAGCTGACGATAATCGATGCACATTCTCATCGTGCCATCCTTCTTTTTCACAAACAAGACCGGTGCACCCCAAGGTGACACACTAGGCCAAATGAAGCCACGGTCAAGCAACTCCTGAAGTTGCATCTTCAACTCCTTCAACCTTGATTAACAACCCTTTTTTATTTTAGTCTTATCTAGATGCTTGTTTAACCTAGGTCAGCACTCATGAAACATGGAAGAGAAAGGCACAGCGATCGGATAACATTAAGGGACTCAATTGCTTAAATTACGCGTTTAGGGACCAAAATGTAATTTTTGGAAATTAGAAGGACTTTACTGATTTTAGGATTACCGATATGAAATTAATCATGTTACATGCTTCTCTGTCAAGTTTCATCTTAAAAAGACATTCTAAGCTCAAGCAATTGCATCCACAACATTCAAGACTAAAAAGTAAAGCATGGAAACTTTAAACAATTCAAATCACCCTCCAACGGTCAACCGTATCGGAACACCCACCCTTCGTACCAGAATGCCCGTATCGAAACGGTGTTGACCGTTTCAGTACGCGGGTATGTTCCGAGACCGGTATCGAAACAGGTCACTCCAGTGGCCAAGCTGTTTTGAAACCTCTGTAACCTGTTTCGAAACGCTGTGGCCATTATAGGCCCCCGTTTCGAAATTGTTGAAGCCGTTTCGATACTCTATGCCCAGTGACACCAGAAATTGTTGGTTTTCACCCTTTAACCCATTCAAGCATGCCTCAAAGATTCCAAAAACATACCAGAAATCCATTTTGATGCTAAGGAACATATTTTAAACCCGTAGACTAGAGCATGGCATCAAACACTAAAACATACAATCTAAAGGCATGCATCCTAGTCTCAAATCCAATATAAGCAACGAAACCTCAAACCCAAACATTTAGGACCATTTACAACCCATAAATGCCAACATAAACATGCCACAACCTTAGGGAGTTCAAACATATCTCCCAAATAAAAACTTGCTTTCCCATTGCCATTTATCAAATCTAAAGTGTATGAAAACATCATCATACATGAGCTTGTGCTTCCTTGGATGTTCTTATCCTTCTTGATGCCTGGAAACACCTCAATTATCTGCATTATTGGTAAAAGAGAGCGTAAGCACAAATGCTTAGTGAGGCATGCTCTAAAGAAAACCAACACAATAATGCGTTTCTAGAAAACACTTTCTCAAAAGCTTTTAAACAACATGCTCATTCTATCTCATGCTTGAAAACCATTCAAAGCAACATCTCCTTGAAAACACATGTACCTCAATTCTATCTCATGCATTTAAACCAATGCAAAACTCATGGCCAAGCCACACTCATGCTTGTAACACCAAAGCATTTCATATACAAATCTCATATGCATTTCTCATAGCATAAATCATTTCATCAAAGGTACATGTGAATCAAAAGCATTTTCATATATTATATTGGCATTTCAGATCTCATTATTACTCGGATATGCGGACAACTCACTAGACACTTCCGGTGGCATCTACCATCATCGTACTCACTCGTCTAGTAATATAATTTCCGGTGGAATCTCACATCTCCGTACTCACATGGCGAAATCTCTCATCGCCACAAAGCTTGGGTATTTCACCAAGTCCTACCCGATGGAATGCCCATCATCGGTTCTCTCCCTTTGGATTAAACCAAAGAGCACGTACGAATTTTTAGTTTATAGTGCACTCACATCCTATTGATCGATCAATTATATCTGGTAAGTTTCTCAACATCTATGCCAATAAATTATGTCAAATCATCATCTCACTTATTGTTTTTCATGCAACAATTCTCAAAACATTCTCATCTCATTTCAAAACCATAACATTTGTCATGCTTTAAACATAAGCTCAAATCTCAACCAGGCAAACAAGAAAATTTATTTTTTTTAGTGACATTGAAAATAGTCACAAAAAGTGTTAAATTTAGTCACTGAAATTTACAGTGACTATTTTTCTGAGTTGTCACCAGTCGTCATTAATAACTCCGTCACTATTATATTAGTGACAACTTTCATGTATTTCGTCACAATAGTTATATTTTTTATGACCACACTATTTGACACAAATAATTATTAATAGTGACTAAAATTTAGACACTAATGCTATTCTTACTAGTGACAAACATTTTATCACAAATACATATTTAAATAGTGTCTAAAATATGTCGTCACTGTCAATAATAAAAAGTTAATTATATTTTTAGTTGTAACCATTTTATTTAGGGGTTTAAACTAATCACTAATTGTCCCTGGAAATATGCCGTCACTGTCATTGTCACTAATTATAGATGATGTAGCATATTCAGATATCAATTTTTAGTAAATAAATGTAATGTCTTGCTTTAAGAATGATCGAACCTGGAATCTTTAGGGCGAAAGTGCAATACTTATCCACTAGGCTAGGCAAGAAATTTAATACTATTCTGAAAGAAAAATAATATTTAGGTTTAATTGTAATTGAAATTAATTTTATTTATTTTAAAATTATTTATTAATTATAACACTAATTATTATAATAATAATTTAACTAATTTTTCTATGATTTCTTATACGAAGTACGTATGTTGAAGAAACTATTTAGATTTTTTTGAAGAAAAAATTAATCAAAATGGAATATATCTTTTAAAATTTTCAAAAAAAAAAATCTATCATATATTATGCTAAAATCACATAGTAGTCTTTGTACTCTAATTTGGTCACTAAATTTTTATACTTTTTAAATTTTAAATTTTTGATCCTGACAAGAATGGTAGTATTTAAATATGTTAAGTAAAATTTTATTTTTAGCTAATTTGTTATACATAAGTTGCTTATTTAATTTTTGTTCTTAAATTTGGTCATTTTTAGTCCTTGTAATTTAGTCATATTGTTGGTGTCCCGTTAGGATTAGGATTAAAATTTGAAAAATATAGGGACTAAAGTTAATCAAAATAGATTGACTAAAACAACAATTTACACATAGTATAGACTATAGAAATATTTTGCCATTTGACAAACTAGTTTATGATAACTTTAATTTTTATAATTATAAAAATAAATTTATCATTGTGACAATGTCTAATTTGTCATTACTTTTATTTTTTTATTGGTGACAAAATTTATCACAACAAAAAGTGAAACTTTAAGTGACAAGTAATTTCATTGTAACAACAAATGTCAAATAATAGTGACCACTTCACATATCGTCACTATCATGTGTCAAAGTTTTAGTGACAATGAACTTTTTATCACAATTGTATACTTATAGTGAGAATTCATTTGTGAAAAATTTAATCGTCACAATTACTACTATTACAGTAACCAAATAAAGTTATGTCACAATTACTTATACTAATAGAGTCGCACAAAAAATTGTCCCAAAAAGTTAATATTTGTGACAAAATTATTCCTAGTCAATATCAATTTGTCACAAAAAACCTATATTGTTGTAGTGTTACTTCATGAAATCATTTCAAGCATCATCTCATGCTATAAAACATGCATAAAAAAGTAGGAATTTATCTATCTCAAACCATGAGCATGCAAAAGCATTTTAGGGGGCAACCACTACATTTAAGAGAGCAATCTAGCCAATACTTACTTCTGGACTTAGGAAGGTGTTTCAAACCGTTCCTGATTTCCCAAACCTCTATTCTTTGTCCCTCAAGGACATCTAAAACCATACGCACTCACTGATTACGTTTCGCGTGCTTTTCGTAACGCTATCTAAGCTCCCGGATCAACACCAAAGGCGTCTAAAGATGTCTCCCCTATTTATAACACATAAGAGCAGAGGATTAATGTATCATCATGCATTAAAATTATCGGCCACACACCTAAAATAGCTGCTCTGCTCAAAAACCACATTTCGTCTACCAAACACAACCGAAAACATCTCAAAACTCTTCCAAAACAAAGCCCAGCAAAAATCTATCACTTCTAATCATTTCTAAACATCAATTAACATCAAAAACCACTACAAACTCGTCCTTATACCTCCAGCTATAACAGAACACCAAAATCCGCCCAAAAACCATCATTCTAGCGTACAAAACTTAGGAAACCAAACCTATTCGGGATTTGATTGATAAAACCTCATTTGTAACATCAATTAACATCCAAAATACATTAGAAAATCACCTCAAAACAGAGCCCAGTCATTCACCACGAAAATCTTCAAGATCTCTTCCAAAATCTTGAGTTTTAATACAATTTCTTGTTTCTAACATTAAAACCACCCAAAAATCATTAAGAAAGGATTGATAACTTAGAAATTTCAGTACAGAACTGATCATTAGAGGAGAAGGACGAAGCTTACCTCTAATGGATGATTTCTCCTTGATTTGGGCAAGTTTCCTTGAAAATTCAATGTGGAAAATAAGAGGATTTGAAGAGGAAATGATTAAGAATCAAAAGAAGATTGAAATCTCATCAAATGAAGTGAAAATCAAAGTTTAATTGCTAGAGAGAATGTGTTTGGCTGAAAAGAATTTGAGGGAAAATGAAATGAGAGAAAATTTGTGAATAGTAGTTATGAATAGTCAAAGATAGTTTCTCATTTAATTAACCTTCATTTTCTTTAATTAAAACATTAGTAAAATCACCCAAATCAACGAAAAATCTGATGAAAACATTTTGGTAAAATTAGCTCCTTAATGATTCAAAGTTTTAATCCTTTACAAAACAGTCACTATTTAACTTTTGCAAAAACTGCGATTTGGTCACTACACCGAAATGTAATATTTCCAAACCTTATTTTGTAAAATTGATTTCACCATAATCTTTCATATATTAAATGAGGATTTTTAGATATTTACCTATATTTTTAAAGCATCCCGAACTAGGTGTTCCCTAAAGCTCCCTTTAAGATTCGAACCGTTTTAAGACCGGTCTGATTCGGACTCTAAAACATGTAGGCCAAAATTTGGGATGTTACAACTCTCCCCCTCTTAAAAAATTTCGTCCTCGAAATTTACCTGGATGAAAAAGGTAAGGAAAATGCTTATTCATATCCTACTTTCTTTCCCACGTGGCTTCCTCAACACCTTAACCAGCTCAATGGTCTTACCACGGAGAACCTTACTGTCTGAATCCAAAATCTCAATTGGTTCCTCATCGTATGTCAAATATGGAATCAACTCAACTTCATCCACATGCATAACATGCGAAGGATCCGATCTATACCTCCGAAGCATGAATACATGAAACACATTATGTATCTTTTCTAGCTCTTGTGGTAGTCTCAGATTATAAGCAACAAGACCCACACGTTCTATCACCTCGTAAGGTCCAATGTATCTAGGGCACAACTTGCCCTTCCAGCCAAATCTCATCACCTACTTCCAAGGTGAAACCTTCAAGAACACACGGTCACCCACCGCAAATTCTATCTCCTTACGCTTCAAGTCTGCGTAAGACTTTTGTCGATTTGATGATGCCTTCAACTGCTCACAAATGAGCTTCACTTTCTCGGCGGTTCCCTTCAACAAAGCCGGCATCGAGATCAACTTTTGTCCCATTTCAGCGCAGCAAAGAGGAGTTCTGCACTTCCTCCCATACAAAGCTTCATAAGGTGCCATTTGAATACTCTCCTGGTAGCTATTATTATAAGCAAACTCCACCAAAGGCAAGTGCTTCTCCCAAGAGCCTTGAAACTCAATAACACAGCACCTCAACATATCCTTAAGCACTTGGATAACACGCTCCGATTGTCCATCCGTCTGTGGCTGATAAGAAGTAATGAAATTTAGCCGCGTACCCAGTGCTTGATGTAAACACTCCCAAAACCTTGTAGTGAACCTCGGATATCTATCTGACACTATAGATTTTGGTACGCCATGCAAACGTACAATCTCAGCAATGTACAACTCTGCAAGCTTATCCAAGATGTACGTACTATGCACAGGTAAGAAATGCGCACACTTCGTAAAGCGATCCACAATCACCCAAACAGAATTCTTCTTTGATGGCGTTAAAGGAAAACGAGACACAAAGTCCATGGTGATCCTCTCCCATTTCCATTCAGGGATCCTCAACAGTTGCAACAACCTCGAAGGAAACTGATACTCAACCTTAACCCGCTGACAAACCATGCACTTGCTCACATACTCAACGACATCCTTCTTCAAACCCATCCAGTAGTACTCATCCTTGAGATCACGGTACATCTTTGTACTACCAGGGTGCATAGCAAAAGGACTATTATGTTGGTATCAAAGACAGGTTATGCATCTTCTGGGAAGATAAGTGAGGTAAGTTGTTGTGTTTGTTTGATTGTTGGGTGGTTTATTCATTGATTTCCTTGTACGGAGGTTGTTTTTTCATGATTGGTTGATAGCATGATATGTTGATATGTTGCTATTGTTGGTTAGAAGTGTATTAAGAAACCCATTGCTAGGTATTATTGTAAGAAAACGATTTTGGATAAATACTTGAACAATTTGGACCCTTACCCTTGTTGACCCAAACCTTTTTGTGTTATTGTTGTTGTGTTTGTTAGATTGCTTTTGTCTGTTGCTATGGCGAGACCCCGAGGCAGGCCTAGAGTGGTTCGTCAGGAACCTCAGGCTGTTGAGGATCATGTTGAGGAGCCATTTGTTGAGGAGGAGTTGCCCCCACCTCCGCCTGGAGGAGGCGAGGCCGGAGTTGAGGGTGTAGTACCACCATTCGGTCAGGGTCTGGCCAAGATTGACTTAGCTATGTTAGTTCAGACTATTACCGGTGGCTTTCAGGCAGTTGTGACCGGTATGTGAGCTGTTGCACTACCTCATGGTGTGGGGATTGGTTTTCCCTTGGAGAGACTCCGTAGTCTGATTTGAGTTGAGTTTCGTGGATTGTCGCCTGAGCGGTCAGAGGCGTGGCTAGAGAGTACCACGCGTATATTAGGTCAGATGCAGTGCTCAGACGCTAAGAAACTTGGTTGTATCGTTTCTCTACTTCAGGGAGATGCATATGTCTGGTGGACTACGATTACATTTGGTATGCCTGAGGGTGAGATCACTTAGGAGTTCTTCAGATCTGCTTTTCGTAAGAAATACTTGGGTCCGCGATTCTTAGATGATAAGAAGAGAACGTTTATGGCTCTTGTTCAGGGCAATATATTTGTATATGATTATGAGATACAGTTTGTACGGCTGAGTTAGTATGCTCCTGAGTTAGTGCCTAATGAGAAGGAAAGATGTGAGCGCTTCTGTTATGGGCTGGTAAAGGATGTGAAAACTTACATGTTAGCCTCTGACTACGTGGGTTTTGATGTTTTGGTCAGCCGGGACAAAGACATCGAGCAAAACTTGGGTTTGTCTTCTCATGCTAGTGGTTCTAGCTCAGGGAAGATGCACAACCAGTGGGATAGAGGTGATGCCAAGAGGTACAAGGATAATAGGCATCATTATGATCATAGGCGTGGGGGCGGTAACCCAAGTCGTGGCCATCAGGGCCAAGGAGTTGTTGCCCGTACTCCATAGTGTGCTAGATGCGGGAGACATCATACATGTGAGTGTTGGGCGTGCCTGGTACATGCTGGAACTGTGGATCTCGCGTTCATTTGAGGCGTAACTGTCATCAGCCGGTTAGACCAGTTAACCATCAGAGATATTGTGGGCACGGTCGAGGTAACTTCAAGTTGAGGATTGAGGCTCCGTGGAATGTAGCTCATGTTGTTGCAGTCCAGCCATAGGGCGGTGGACCAGCTTGGGTGTATGCTCCAGAGAGAGGATGGGAACGACACAGATGCTATTGCAGGTAATTTCATGTTACAGTCTATGTTATTGCTTTCCTTGGTTGATTCTAGTTCTGCACATTCATATATTTTGAGTGAGAATCTGAAATTGTTGGACATCCCTGTTGAGATATTAGATGTAGGAATGCATGTGACTAGCTCTTTTGGTGAGACTGTTGTGGTTAAACGGATGTACAGGAGATGTCCGTTGATGATTTAGGGTCATGTATTTTCGGTTGATATGATGGAGTTACCGTTCTGTGGTTTTGATATTATTCCTTGTATGGATTGACTTGTTTAGCATAGAGCTAGGGTGGATTTTGAGACAAAGAGGATTACTTTGAAGCTTGCGGATGACTACGAGGTAGTTGTAGTAGGCGAGAACATTAAGTTCTTGTGGAATATCGTTTCAGCTCTAGAGGCTCATAGGTTGATGAACTTTGGTCGTCAAGCATATTTGGCCTACGTGATGAATCCTAACATGAGTGAGATCAGATCGAAGGAAATTAGGATAGTTTGTGATTTTCCAGAGGTATTTCCGAAGGAATTGCCTGGTTTGCCTCATGATAGAGAGGTAGAGTTCTCTATTGAGACTATCTCTGATTCTGCTCCGGTGTCAATTGCTCTGTATCATATGCCCCCAAAAGAATTGAAAGAGTTAAAGAATCAGCTTCAGGAGTTGTTAGATCGTGGTTTCATTAGGCTTAGTATTTCGCTGTGGGGTGCTCCAATATTGTTTGTAAAGAAATAAGATGGTAGTATGAGAATGTGCATCGACTATAGGCAACTGAATCAGCTAACAATAAAGAACAAGTACTCTTTGCCACGTATTGATGATTTATTTGATTAGTTGAGAGGGGCTTCAGTATTTTCGAAGTTTGATTTGAGATCAGGGTACTATCAGTTGAAAGTGAAGGACGTTGATATGCCGAAAACAACTTTCAAGACTAGGTATGGACATTATGAATTTCTGGTAATGTCGTTTGGGTTAACTAATGCACCAGTAGATTTCATGGATATGATGAATATGGTGTTTCATGAGCACTTGGATCGGTTTGTAGTGGTATTTATTGATGACATTCTTGTGTATTCACGGTCCGAGGAAGAACATGATGAGCATTTACGGATAGTGCTACAGACATTGTCAAGTAATCAACTTTATGCCAAGTTGAGCAAATGTGAGTTTTGGATCAGGGAAGTTGTATTTCTTGGCCATGTTGTGTCAGCTGAAGGGATTAGAGTCGATCCTAAGAAAATAGAAGCTATTTTGGATTGGAAGAAACCGAAGTCCGTAACCGAAATTCAAAGTTTTCTAGGCTTAGTTGGATACTATAGGAGATTTGTAGATGGTTTCACTAAGGTGGCTACCCTTGACAAAATTGTTGCAAAAGGGTGTTAGATTTGAGTGGACAGATGCAAGACAACAAGCCTTTGAGAAATTGAAAGAAGCCTTGACAAATGTTCTAGTTTTAGTTCAGCAAATGTCAGAAAAAAAGAGTTCGTAATCTACAACGATGCTTCGTATGTGGGCCTAGGTTGTGTCCTGATACAAGAAAGAAGAGTTTTTGCCTATGCTTCTAGACAAGTGAAGGTGCATGAGAAGAACTACCCTACACATGACACTGAGTTGGCCGCAGTGATGTTTGCGTTGAAAAATTTGCGACATTATTTGTATGGTGAAAAGTTCACAATTTACACAAATCACAAGAGCTTGAAGTATTTGATGACACAGAAAGAATTGACTTTGAGACAACGAAGGTGGTTAGAATTACTTAAAGACTATGATCTTACCATTGAGTACCATACGGGTAAAGCAAATGTGGTAGCCAATGCTTTGAGCAAAAAAGTGGCAGTTGAGTTGCGAGCTATGTTTGCTAGATTTAGTGTGTCAGAGGACGGTGGCTTAGTGATTGAATTGCAAGTGAAGCCTTCTTTAATTCAGTTGATTCGTGAGAAATAGTTGAGAGACAAATCTTTGGTTGCTCATGTACAAGACATTGCGGAAGGTAAACCGACTGATTTTTGTTTCAGTGATGATGGGATTTTGTGTTTCAAGAGCAAGGTAGTTGTTCCGGAAGATAGCGAATTGAGACGCACCATTTTAACTGAAGCACATTGTAGTCCATTTACTATGCAACCGGGTAGTACAAAGATGTATTATAAATTGAAGAATGAGTACTTCTGGATTGGTTTGAAGAAGGACGTGGTTGAATTTGTAAGTAAGTGCATTGTATGTTAGAGAGTGAAAGCAGAACATCAGGTTCCATCAGGTTTGTTGCAACCGTTGAGGATTCCTGAATGGAAGTGGGAAAGAATCACCATGGACTTTGTATCAGGTTTGCCCTTATCACCATCTAGGAAGAATTCAGTTTGGGTGATAGTTGATCGATTTACAAAATATGCTCATTTCTTGCTTGTTCATACTACATACTCCTTAGATAAATTGGCCGAGTTGTATATTCGTGAGATTGTGAGACTGCATGGTGTTCCGAAGTCGATTGTGTTTGATAGAGATCCAAGGTTTACAACTAGATTTTGGGTTTGTTTGCATAATGCTTTGGGTTCTCATTTGAATTTCAGCACATCTTATTATCCTCAGTCGAACGGTCAGTCAGAACGGGTGATTCAGATTTTAGAAGATATGTTGAGGTGTGTATCATTGATTTTCAGGGCTAATGGGAGAAACATCTACCATTAGTAGAGTTTGCATACTATAACAGTTATCAGTCGAGTATTCAAATGTCTCTTTATGAGGCTTTGTATGGTAGGAGATGTAGAACACATGTATGTTGGGCTGAAGCCGGTCAGAGGTTGGTAGCGATGCCGAATATTTTGAAGGGTACTATCGAGAAAGTGAAACTGATTTGTGATCGTTTGAAGGCAGCTATGGATAGACAGAAATCTTATGCTGACTTGAAGAGAAAACAGGGTGAGTATGCCGTGGGAGATAGAGTATTCTTGAAAGTTTCACCATGGAAGAAAATGATGAGGTTCGGTAGAAAAGGGAAATTGAGTCCGAGGTATATCGGTCCGTATGAGATAGTTGAGAGGATTGGACCTATTTCTTATAAATTGAGGTTGCCTTCTAAACTTGAGAAGATTGATGATGTGTTTCGTGTTTCTATGCTTCGAATGTATCGGTCATATTCGTCGCACATTCTACTTGTAGAATAGATTGAGTTGAATCTGGATTTGTCCTATGATGAAGAACAAGTTGAGATCCTAGGATGTGACAACAAAGTGTTGCGTGGAAAAGTTATCGATCTCTTTAAGGTAACACACCAATTTTGGGGCTAGATGATGCGGATGTGGATTTTGAATGACAATGAGTTAGTGTGGCTTTTGGGGTTAGACCAAGGAAAACCATCCCCGGGTATCTCTAAAAAGTCAGGAATAATTTTTAAAATTTATATTTATTATGTATAAGAGTTTTATGAAAACAATTTTGGAAAATCAATTCAAAAAGATTGAGATTCCGGTTCAGTGACCAAATCGCAAGTTTTCAAAAGTTGGTGGCCATTTTGCAAAATTAGAAAAAATTATGGTTTTAGTTTCTAATTAAACCCAAACCTATTTTAAAGGGTCTCATAACAAAAAGAATGGCTTTTGAATCAGCCTCCTCTTCCATTTCACGTTAGTTTCTTAAAACCAAGCCACCATTGAAGCATTTTTAATACAAGGGATTACCCATCAAGAGTGTGGGAGGTAAACTTGATTCCATCTTGTTTCCCTTTAATTAAACTTGTTATTATTAGTTTTCTATCAATATCAAATGGTTTACCTCTCTTGATTTAAATGTTCAAGTTTGAAATAAAATGGGGTTTTTGAAGATTTTCGTTCAAATGGCTTAGGCTGGGTTTTGGAGTGTTTTTAAATGGTGTTTTGATGTTTAAATGATGTTTATATGATGGAAGGATCATAAGAAAACTGAAACTTGAAGTTTGAGTGAAGTTTGGTATGAAAAAGCTTGAGATTAAGGTTGATTTTGGGTTTTTAATGACAACAGTGGTTTTGGCATGTTTAAGTTGTTGTTTTTGATGTTAATAGATGTGTTTTTATGGTTGAAATGTTGGGTAATGGCTGGGTTTGTGTTTTGGACATTTTGGAAGTGATTTTGATGATTTTCGGCATTGGTTTGTTGGGTATTTGAGAGTAATTATTGGATTTCAGTATTGCTGCAAGTTTGGAATCTTATTTTGGTTTTAATACTCTGTTTTAACTTGCTAGAAATAGGTGATTCTAGTTTGGAAGCAAATCTGGGTGATCGTTAGCTATTTTGTGGGTTTTGGCTTTTCGAAACGAGCATATCGGTGATTGGAATTGTTTTAAAGCGTTTGGAAATGTTCAATGGTGATTTTGGGGGTTTAGATTGGGCTTGATTAGCCAATCTAAACTTAAGAGTAAGTGGTTTTGCTTTTCACCATGTTTTTTATATTGTGAGTTGTGCTATAAATTTGTGGTAAGATTTGTGTTTGTTTTTCCTATTGGTTTTCCTACCTTTATTGCCTATATTATGTTGTGAGCATGCTTATGTTGTTGTCTTAAGATTGTAAGATATGTGTGTTGGCAAATGCATGCTTGGTACGGAAATGTGGGTAAGAGTAAGATGTGGTAAGATGGGCTTGATAGCCAAGTAAGTTTGGTAAGTTTGACCTTTGTTAGAATATTGGCATAAGACTTGTAAGACAAAACTCGCATGCGTGTAAGACAAATTCGTACGTGTAAGAAAATTCGGTCGTGTCAGACAAATTTGTACGTGTAAGATTAGCTTGGGCGCAGTGATTGAGTTTCTCTCATCGACGTCCTGTAAGACTTGTAAGATTGTAAGAAATCCGTATATCTGGGTATTGTTGTTAATTATGTCAAAATGCTACTTTTCTCCTTTGTAACGCCCTAGTTTTGGGCCTAGATGTTTTAGATGTTGAATCGGACCGGTCAAGAACGGTTGGAACCCTTGAGGTTGGTTCAGGGAACACCTAGTTCGGGATGTTTTAAAAATATGGAAAAATATCTAAAAATCCTCATTTATAATATAAATGATTATGGTGAAAACAATTTTACAAAATGTGATTTGGAAGTATTATATTTTGGCATAGTGACCAAAATGCAGTTTTTGCAAAAGTTGACTAGTGGCTGTTTTATAAAGGATTGAAACTTTGAATCTTTAAGGAGATAATTTTACCAAATGTTTTTTATCAGCTTTCTCTTTAATTTGGGAGCTTTTAATAATGATTTAATTAAAGAGATAAAAGAGAATTAAAAAGGAAGATGACTTTTCATAACTAATTTCACGATAGTTTTCTCTTTTCATTTTCTCTCAACTTCCAATCAGCCAAACACTTTTCTCTCATCAATTTTCATTTTGTTTGCTGAGATTTTAATATTTCAAAAGATTTCCTATCATTGTTTTATCAAATCCTTTTGATTTTTGCTTTGAATTTCAAGAAAACTTGCCCAAATTGAAGAGAGAACAACCATTAGAGGTAAGCTTCGTCCTTCTCCTCTAATGATCAGTTCGTTACTGAAATTCCCTAGTTATCAATCTTTTGTTAATGGTTTTTGAGTTGTTTTAATGTTATAAACAAGAAATAGTTGTTAAATTCATGATTCTTGATGAGATCTTGGTGATTTTCGTATTTATATGTTATAAACAAGAAATAGTTGTTAAAAGTCCTTGTGTGAGCCTTGAGTATTTAAGAACACCATGGTGGTTAAAAGTCCATGGGTGATTCTTGTTAAGGACACAAAGGTGGTTAAAAGTCCTTGTGTGGTCCTTGGGAATTGAAGAACATCATGGTGGTTAAAAGTCCATGGATGATTCTTGTTAAGGACACAATGGTGGTTAAAAGTCCATGTGTGGTCCTTGTGAATTGTAAGATCACAATGGTGTTTAAAAGTCCATGTGTGGATCTTAGGTTGATTGTATCACTTGTGGCCAATATGACATGTTATAAACTTGAAGCATGAAATGCTTGTTTTAAATGCTTGTGTGCATGTACAAATGATGATTTGAACAAAGGTTTATAAACGTGTTTGATAAATGCATTATTGTGTTGTTTTTAAATGAGCATTCCTCACTAAGCTATTGCTTACGCTCTCTCTTTTCTTAAACCAATAATGCAGAGCATTGAAGTGCCTTTGGGGCAGCAAGGAAGCCAAGCATCCAAGTGAAGATTTAAGCTCATGTATGGTGAACATTTTCCTAAAACTATTAGCTTTTGGGCATTTGGCAATGGGGGACCTATGTTGTTTTTTTGGGAGATGTTTTGGACTCCCTAAGTTGGTTTTATGATGTTATTGATGTTGGAACATGTGATTGGCCTTTGTGAGGTGGTTTTGGTATATTGATGCTTGAATGGTTTTCTAAGTAGGATGCATGCCTATAGAATTGGGGATTTGCTTAATTGATGCCATGTCTGAGTATGGTTGATGCAATTATGTTCCTTATGCATGTAATGACTTGCTGGTATAATTTGGTTGCATTTGGAGCATGTTTAATGGGTCAATTGTGTGTTTAAACAGCAAAATTCTGCAAATCTGGGCAGGCCGTATCGGAACGGGTGCTAGCGTTTCGGAACAGGGGCCTGAAATGGCCTAGGCGTTTCGAAACGGGAGGAACTGTTCCGGAACGGAAATGCTACTGCCAAGCCTTGTTTCGGAACCCGTTTCGGAACGGTCCCGCATTTCGGAACAGGTCCTCCCTGTTTCGGAACACTCGACCGTTGGGCTCTGAATTTGATGGTTATATGTTTTGAAATGTTTGCGTTTTGGTCCTGAACCTTGTTATTGCAATTGAATGAGTTTGAGATGTCCGTTTGAGCTGAAATTTGGCAGAGAAGCATGAAAGATGATTAATTTCATATTGGTAACTTTTAATTGGGTTAAGTCCTTATAATTTTCAGAATTTACAATTTGGTCCCTAAAGTCTTAATTTGTGCAATTGGTTCTCTGTATGTTCTCTGATGGTTATGATCTTTGAGTATGCTGATCTTGTGAACATATCTAGGGTTAATGTGCATCTAGAGAAGATTAAAAAGAAAAAAAAGAGTTGTTAATCAAGGTTGACTTTTGGGTTGACTTTGGTTTTCCCCGTGTAAACTTCTTAATTCGGTTCAACCGTCTGGGCCAGGTTAAGGGGGTTACATTTGGTGGTATCAGAGCTGAGTTCTCGAGTAATTGGGAATGATTATGTAAGTGATTAAAGTATGTATGCTTTGTATGCTTGTTGAGTGGAAGCATGATGTGTGAATTGTAAATATGTTACAATTGTGATGTATGCTGTGGTGAAGCATGTTGTGGGTACCCATTGCCAAATCAAAGCTAATGTATTGATATTGTTTTTAAGTGGAAATGAGCTTTAGTACTAGGATTGCTTACCTTGTTGAACCTGACTTTTTTTATTGCATTGTGATTGCATTGTTATTGTATGGCACCTCGTCGAGAGTTGAGAGTTAATACGCGAGCTATGGCTCAAAATGAAAATGCTGAGAATGTTGTGGATTTACCTCCTCCGCCTGGTGGTGGTGGTGCTGGGGGTGAGGGCGCTGGACCTGAAGCTGGTCAGGGGCAAGCTATTCCTGACATGACAATGCTGGTACAAGCTATTGCTGGTGCTTTTCGAGCGGCGGTAGCTGGAGCTCAAGGAGCTGGGCATCAGAGAGATGCTGGAGTTAGACTACCTTTGGAACGTTTGCGCAGTCTAGGTGGGACTGAGTTCAGGGGTTTGTCCGCTGAAGGTTCGGAGTCTTGGTTAGAGAGTACCAAGAGAATCTTGGGGCAAATGAGTTGCACTGATGTGCAGAAGCTTGGCTGTGTAGTATCCTTGATACATGATGATGCATATACGTGGTGGACAACCACTATCTCTGGGATGGCGGAAGCTGAGGTAACTTGGACGTTCTTTCAGAACGCGTTCAAGAGAAGGTATCTAGGTGTAAGGTACCTAGATGAAAAGAAGAGGGAATTAATGTCTCTTACCCAGGGGAGCATGTCAGTAGCTGAGTATGAAGTTCAGTTTGTTCGACTCAGTCAGTACGCACCTGAGCTTGTTCCGGATGAGTGGGAGAGGTGTGAAAGGTTCCGTTATGGTTTGGTAACGGAAGTAAAGACGTATATGCTGGCTACTGAGTATAATGATTTTGATGTGCTGGTGGGTCGGGCAAAGGACATTGAGATGAACTTGGGTTTATCTTCTAAAGGTGCTGTTTCTAGTGCTGGTAAGCGAGCTGCTGATTATAGTTCCGGTGGTGGACGGGACAAGAGGGGACGTGATCTGAAATATCAGTCTTCAGTTAAGCGAGGTGGTGGTGCGCCTGCTCAGGGAGACAAGGCTAGAGTTGATCCGAGCGCATGTTGGACATGTGGATCGCGTGGCCATATGAAACGTGATTGTCCTCGAGCTGTGAGGGAGGTGCAAGCTCTTGTTGTGGCGGCTGGTAATTGTTGCGTGTAAAAGAGTCTATCGCAATTGTAGTGCAAGTGTACACGACGCAAGTAGTAAAGTGATACGAAGTATCGGATTTCGTCTCCACAGGGATTGGGCTAATGACTTCACCTTAGTTCACTGCACGAAGTAAAAGAAATAGTTTAGAAGATTATCACGAGAATAATAAGAAAAAAAACGTAAATAAAAGATTGAGTTATCAAGATAGAGAGAATGGGCTAGTATTGAATTGCTCGGTAGTGCAGGTATTGAATTGCTTAGGAACTCCAGTTCTGTCGTCGCTCCCGTCGCCGACAGCATCTGTCGCGGCGGCTGTCCGTTAGCTGTCGCGGCAGCGAACACACCAACTCCGTACTTCAAGTTTGGCAAGAATCCCAGATCTGCCTTGGCCTATCCCTAGGTCCAAGTCTGTCGATGATCACGTCTTATCCCTAGGCACGAGATGTGTATGAATTCTTCTTTAGCCACTTAACCTCGCCCTATCCCTAGGCACGAGATGGTTCAACTATGAACTAGAGAACGCGCTCTTATTTCATTCGTATACTTAACTCTCCCGATGCTAAGTAAATGGATAACCTCACAATGCTCTCCCGATGCTCTTGCAAGATGTTAAAACCAAAATAAGAGAACTTGAAGTTTATTTTATTGAACTGAAAAATCCTAAAACAAAGCAACCCTTTCAACTACTTTACAAAACAACCCGTGGCCCTAGGGGGAATTTAGAACATGTCGGTGATGGGTGGACGACAGGGGTTTTTGGTTTCGGTTATGGGGTAATCGGTTGTGCCTCCTAGGTTAAATCTATGCCCTTATATAAGCTTTGGGCTCAAGTCTTTTAAGGTAACAAGGATTACAACTTTAATTAAAAGTAAGATTCTAATAAAGACTAAATCTCTAAAGACTCCTACTTTCCAGCCGCATCCTTGTTTCTAGGAATTTCCTCTCCTTGAGCTTTGGCTTGACATATCTTTTGATCCGGGGCTTGGAAAAATATGTGGCTTTCACACGACAGACGAGCAAATTTTTCTCTATCTATCGAGGTCCACTTTGCTATTCCTCTTCATAAGTCTGCTGTCACCATGCTGTCACGACAGGTCCATGGCAGCTTCGTCTGCTTGTCCAGTTCAGCTTTCCTGCTTCTCTGCCCTGTGCCTGCCTTCAACGTTTACTATGGCAGATACCTGCGAAAATAACCATCTTTTAGTAGAATCCGTGCTTTTAATCCATTTGTGATGTTTTACTGAAAACTAACCTAAATGCAATGCAATGATGCTTGAATGCAGCAGAAATATGGGTTAAGAAGGGCGTAAATAATAGAACTTTTACACACTCAACAGTAATGCGTGCTGGAACTGTGGATCTACGGATCACATGAGGAGAGAGTGTGCTATGTTGGCTGGTGGCCAAGTGCGTGCTCCTGTAGTTGTTGCACCACAGAGAGGTCGTGGGCGCGGCCGTGGTAATTTCCAGCGTAGAGAGGAAGGTGGTCGTAATGTAGCTCATGTTGTAGCTGTTCAGCCTGAGGGCGGCGGCCAGGCTAGGGTGTATGCTCAAAGGGAGGGAAGGAATGACACGGATGTGATCGCATGTACTTTTACTTTGCAATCCTTGTCATTACTTTCCTTGATTGATTCTGGATCTACGCACTCATATATTTTGCGTGAGCATGCTGAATTGCTTGGTTTGCCTGTTGAGTCTTTGGATATTGGTATGCGTGTCACTAGTTCTTTTGGTGAGACTGTTGTGACTCGAAAGCTTTATAGAAGATGTCCTTTGGTTGTTCAAGATCATGTTTTTCCTGTTGATCTTACGGAGTTACCTTTCTATGGTTTTGATGTAATCCTTGGTATGGATTGGCTTGTTGAGCATCGTGCTGTAGTGGATTTTGAGAATAAGCGAGTTTCGTTGAAGCTTGCGGATGATTATGAGGTAGTTGTGGTTGGTGAGAATGTGAAGTTTCTTGCCAATGTGGTGTCTACATTGGAGGCGAGCCGGATGCTGAGGCAAGGTTGTGAAGCTTACCTAGCTTTTGTGATGAATCCTAGATCTAAAGAGTTGCGTGTGCAAGATAACAGGACTGTGCGAGAGTTTCCTGGTGTGTTTCCTAAGGAGTTGCATGGATTGCCTCCTAATCGTGAAGTGGAGTTTGGGATTGAGTTGTATGAGAACACAACTCCAGTGTCCATTACCCCTTATCGAATGACACCTAAGGAGTTGAAGGAGCTGAAGACGCAATTGCAAGAATTGCTTGATCGTGGGTTCATTCGGCCGAGTGTGTCACCTTGGGGTGCACCGGTCTTGTTTGTGAAGAAGAAGGATGGCACTATGAGAATGTGCATTGATTATCGTCAGCTGAACAAGTTGACTATCAAGAATCGGTATCCTTTGCCGAGAATTGATGATCTCTTTGATCAATTTTGGGGAGCAGCTGTGTTCTCTAAGATTGACTTGAGGTCAGGGTATTACCAGTTGAAGGTAAAGGATGTAGATGTGCCAAAGACAGCTTTCAGGACGAGGTATGGGCATTATGAGTTCCTTGTGATGCCGTTTGGTTTGACAAATGCTCCTGCAGCTTTCATGGACATGATGAACCGAGTATTTCATGAATACTTGGATAAGTTTGTTGTGGTGTTCATTGATGATATCCTCGTGTACTCGCGTACTGAGGAGGAGCATGAAGAGCATTTGAGGATTGTGCTGCAAGCTTTGTTGGAGAATCAGCTTTATGCCAAGCTGAGCAAGTGCGAGTTTTGGCTTAGTGAAGTGGTGTTTCTTGGTCATGTGGTTTCTGCTGAAGGGATTCGTGTTGATCCTCAGAAGATTGAGGCGGTGATGAATTGGAAGGTTCCTAAGTCTGTTCATGAAGTCCGTAGTTTCCTTGGTTTGGCAGGATACTACCGGAGGTTTGTGGATGGGTTTTCTAAGATTGCTGCACCTTTGACGAAGTTGTTGCAGAAGGATGTTAAGTATGAGTGGACGGAAGCGAGACAGCTGGCTTTTGAGAAGCTTAAGGCAGCTTTGACGCAAGCTCCTATCTTGGTTCAACCTGAATCAGGGAAAGAGTTTGTGGTGTATAGTGATGCGTCCTATGTTTGTTTGGGATGTGTGTTGATGCAAGAGGGTAAGGTGGTGGCTTATGCTTCGCGGCAGTTGAAGGTGCATGAGCGCAATTATCCTACGCATGATATTGAGTTGGCTGCGGTGGTTTTTGCTTTGAAGATCTGGAGACATTATCTGTATGGTGAGAAGTGTACTGTGTACACTGATCACAAAAGTTTAAAGTATCTGATGTCTCAGAAGGAGTTGAATCTTAGGCAACGACGTTGGGTGGAGTTGCTCAAGGATTATGATTTGACGATTGAGTATCACCCTGGAAAAGCCAATGTTGTAGCGGATGCCTTGAGTAGGAAGGTAGTTGTTGAGCTGAGGGCTATGTTTGCCAGTTTGAGTATTTCGCGCGATGGTGGTCTTGTGGCTGAGTTGCAAGTGAAACCATCTTTGGTTCAGTTGATCAAGGAAAAGCAGTTGTTGGATGATTCCTTGGTAGCTCATGTTCAGGATATCGCGGAGGGTAGCCCTTCGGATTTCTGTTTTAATGATGATGGAGTGTTGTGTTTTGGGAGTCGGATAGTAGTGCCCAATGATGTTGAGTTGAGGCGTGCTATTCTGACTGAAGGTCATAGTAGTCCTTTTGCTATGCACCCTGGTAGTACTAAGATGTATCATGATCTTCGTGATGAGTACTATTGGGTGGGTCTAAAGAAGGATGTTGCTGAGTTTGTGAGCAAGTGCATGGTGTGTCAGCGGGTTAAGGCTGAGCATCAGTTTCCTTCAGGGTTGTTGCAACCGTTGAGAATTCCTGAATGGAAGTGGGAAAGGATTACCATGGATTTTGTGTCTGGTAATTGTGGATCGCCTGACGAAGTGTGCGCATTTCTTGCCTGTGCATACTACGTTTTCTTTGGATAAGCTTGCGGAGTTGTACATTGCTGAGATTGTGCGGCTGCATGGTGTGCCTAAGTCGATTGTGTCGGATAGGGATCCGAGGTTTACATCGCGTTTCTGGCAGTGTTTGCATCAAGCTTTGGGTACACGGTTGAATTTCAGTATATCTTATCATCCTCAGTCGGATGGTCAGTCTGAGCGTGTTATCCAGGTTTTGGAGGATATGTTGAGGTGCTGTGTGATTGAGTTTCAGGGCTCTTGGGAGAAACATTTGCCTTTGGTGGAGTTTGCCTATAACAATAGTTATCAAGCAAATATTCAAATGGCACCTTATGAAGCTTTGTACGGGAGGAAGTGTAGGACTCCTCTTTGTTGGGCTGAAACGGGTCAGAAGTTGGTTTCGATGCCGGCTTTGTTGAAAGGAACGACTGAGAAGGTGAAGCTCATTTGTGAGCGTTTGAAGGCAGCTTCTGATCAGCAAAAGTCTGACGCGGATTTGAAGCGTAAGGAGATTGAGTATGCGGTGGGTGACCGTGTGTTTTTGAAAGTTTCGCCTTGGAAAAAGGTGATGAGGTTTGGCCAGAAGGGTAAGTTAAGCCCTAGGTACATTGGACCATACGAGGTGGTTGAGCGTGTGGGTCCTGTTGCGTACAAGTTGAGGTTACCTCAGGAGTTAGAAAAGATTCATGATGTGTTTCATGTTTCTATGCTTCGGAAGTATAGATCGGATCCTTCACATGTGATGCCTATGGAAGAAGTGGAATTGAATCCGGATTTGACCTATGATGAGGAACCGGTGAAGATTCTGGATTCGGATAGTAAAGTTCTTCGAGGCAAGACCATTGAGTTGGTAAAGGTGTTGTGGAAGCATCGTGGTGTTGAAGAAGCCACGTGGGAACGGAAGGATGACATGTTGAAGCAGTTTCCGTACCTCTTTCCTTCAAGTAAATTTCGAGGACGAAATTTCTTAAGGGGGGAGAGTTGTAACGCCCCAATTTTGGGCTTAGAAGATTTGGGTTTGGACCGGGCCGGTCGGGTTGCTGTTCGAATATAAAAGGGTGAATTTAGGAAAGCCTAGTTCGGGTTGCATTAAAAATATGGAAAAATGTCTTAAAATCCTCTTTTATTATATATAAGAGAATGGTGGAATCAATTTTACAAAATGAGGTTTGGAAGAGTGATATTTTGGGTTAGTGACCAAAATGTAATTTTTGAAAACTGTGTGACTGTTTTAAAAAGGATTGAAACTTTGAATCTTTAAGGAGCTATTTACCCAATAGGAGTTTCTCAAGATTTTTTCTTAAAATATTAAAGGATTAATTAAAGGTTTTTAAATAAAAGTAAAAGGGAGGGAAGATATTTTGGCATTTTTCAACTAACTTTTCCCAAATTCCATTTTCCTTTTCTCTCATCTTTCTCTCAACCCAAACACATTTTCCAGCAAATTTTCCCTCTGATTTTGACGTCCAAATATGAGGTTTCAATTCTCTTTTGATCTCTAATCATCTCTTCAACAAAACCTTATCATTTGCTAATTGGATTTTCAAGAATCTTGGTTCCATAAAGGGAGAAACTCAAGTTTAGAGGGGAGTCATCTTTGGATCCTTGTGGTGGTGATCCGGAAGCTTGATTGGTGTTTCGGCAAGTGGCGAAACGGAATCGGTGAGTGGATTTTGGTTTTCAGTTTTGAAACCAATGTTTTGAAGGTTTGGGAGCTTAGTTTAAGTCTAAGCAACTGAGCTAAGCTCAAGAGTAAGTTTTCGGAAAAACTCTCTTGTTGATGAGCCATGGTTTGGTTGAATGCAATGTGAAGTGTTTGCATGTTTTTAAATCTGTTTGGAAGCATGTTTTAGCATGTTTAATTGCTGATTTTATAAGCCATGTGTTGAAGGATGCTCAAGGTAAGAGATCCTTGTTTTTGAACATTGTTAAATGTGGTTTTGATGCTTAATGATGCATGATGATTATGGCTTTGTGAAATGCTTTAAAATTGTGGAATATTGTTGTTAATGATGCATATTGGCAAGTGATGTTTTGAGAAAGGTTAAGAACACTATGGTGGTTAAAATTCCATGGTTGATTCTTGGTTAAGATCACAAAGGTGGTTAAAAGTCCTTGTGTGAATCTTGTGTATTTTAAGAACAACATGGTGGTTAAAAGTCCATGATTGGTTCTTGGTTAAGGTCAAAAAGGTGGTTAAAAGTCCTTGTGTGAGCCTTGAGTATTTAAGAACACCATGGTGGTTAAAAGTCCATGGGTGATTCTTGTTAAGGACACAAAGGTGGTTAAAAGTCCTTGTGTGGTCCTTGGGAATTGAAGAACATCATGGTGGTTAAAAGCCCATGGATGATTCTTGTTAAGGACACAATGGTGGTTAAAAGTCCATGTGTGGTCCTTGTGAATTGTAAGATCACAATGGTGTTTAAAAGTCCATGTGTGGATCTTATGTTGATTGTATCACTTGTGGCCAATATGACATGTTATAAACTTGAAGCATGAAATGCTTGTTTTAAATGCTTGTGTGCATGTACAAATGATGATTTGAACAAAGGTTTATAAACGTGTTTGATAAATGCATTATTGTGTTGTTTTTAAATGAGCATTCTTCACTAAGCTATTGCTTACGCTCTCTCTTTTCTTAAACCAATAATGCAGAGCATTGAAGTGCCTTTGGGGCAGCAAGGAAGCCAAGCATCCAAGTGAAGATTTAAGCTCATGTATGGTGAACATTTTCCTAAAACTATTAGCTTTTGGGCATTTGGCAATGGGGGACCTATGTTGTTGTTTTGGGAGATGTTTAGGACTCCCTAACTTGGTTTTATGATGTTATTGATGTTGGAACATGTGATTGGCCTTTGTGAGGTGGTTTTGCTATATTGATGCTTGAATGGTTTTCTAAGTAGGATGCATGCCTATAGAATTACGGATTTGCTTAATTGATACCATGTCTGAGTATGGTTGATGCAATTATGTTCCTTATGCATGTAATGACTTGCTGGTATAATTTGGTTGCATTTGGAGCATGTTTGATGGGTCAATTGTGTGTTTAAACAACAAAATTCTGCAAATCTGGGCAGGCCGTATCGGAACAGGGGCCTGAAATGGCCTAGGCGTTTCGAAACGGGAGGAACCGTTCCGGAATGGAAATGCTACTGCCAAGCCTTGTTTCAGAACCCGTTTCGGAACGGTCCCGCGTTTCGGAACAGGTCCTCCCTGTTTCGTAACACTCGACCGTTGGGCTCTTAATTTGATGGTTATATGTTTTGAAATGTTTGCGTTTTGGTCCTGAACCTTGTTATTGCAATTGAATGAGTTTGAGATGTCCGTTTGAGCTGAAATTTGGCAGACAAGCATGAAAGATGATTAATTTAATATTGATAACTTTTAATTGGGTTAAGTCCTTATAATTTTCAGAATTTACAATTTGGTCCCTAAAATCTTAATTTGTGCAATTGGGTCCCTGTATGTTCTCTGATGGTTATGATCTTTGAGTATGCTAATCTTGTGAACATATCTAGGGTTAATGTGCATCTAGAGAAGATTAAAAAGAAAAAAAATGGGTCGTTAATCAAGGTTGACTTTTGGGTTGACTTTGGTTTTCCCCGTGTAAACTTCTTAATTCGGTTCAACCGTCTGGGTCGGGTTAAGGGGGTTACATCCATTGTTGCTGGGGATATAAGGTTGTGTTTATGTTGATTCTTGATGTTGATTGAGGTTTAGAAAGGGTTATAATTGATAGATCTTGGTTGGGCTTTGATTTGAGAAAGTTTGGAGGTGATTTCTGTTATTTCGGATAGCCAAAATGCTAGTTTTGAGTAGAGCAGCGAGTTAAAATGAGTTTCTGGTGATTTTAATGCATGATGATGCATTAATCATCTCCTCTTATGTGTAATGAACAGGGGAGACATCTTCAGACGCGTTTGGTGTTGATCTGGAAGTGCCGGAAGCATAGAAATCGTTTCGGCAAGCAAGCGAAACATTATCGGTTAGTGCAAATGGTTTTAGAAGTCCTTGAGGGATAGGGAAACAAGGTTTGGGGATTTAGGATTGGTTTGAAACACCATCCTAAGTCTGGAAGTACGTATGTTTAGATTTTCTCTCAAAAAGTGGTAGATGCCCCTAAATGCTTTTGACATGCTCTTGATTCGAGATAGACAAATTCCTACTGTTTTATGCATGATTTATGACATGAAATGATGTTGCATATTGATCCCATGAGATAGAATGTCATTGTGTAGAGTTTTAAGATTTTTACTAAATACTATGTATGAGTTGTGGTTTTGAAATGGGATGAGATTGATCTTAGAAATGTTGCATCAAAAAAATAGGTGAGATGATGATTTTAATGTAATATATTGGCTTAAATGATGAGATGATTACCGGATAGATGTTGCGTGTAAAAGAGTCTATCGCAATTGTAGTGCAAGTGTACACGACGTAAGTAGTAAGTGATACGAAGTATCGGATATCGTCTCCACAGGGATTGGGCTAATAGCTTCACCTTAGTTTACTGCACGAAAGTAAAAGGAATAGTTTAGAAAGATGTCACGAAGATAATAACGAAAATCGCAAATAAAATAATTGAGATATTAAGATGAAGAGAATGGGCTGGTATTGAATTGCTCGGTAGTGCAGGTATTGGATTGCTTAGGAACTCCAGTTCTGTCGTCGCTCCCGTCGCCGACAGCACCTGTCGCAGCGGCTGTCCGTTAGCTGTCGCGGCAGCGAACAAACCAACTCCGTACTTCAAGTTTGGCAAGAATCCCAGATCTGCCTTGTCCTATCCCTAGGTCCAAGTCTGTCGATGATCACGTCTTTGATGATACCTCCCGTCGTGAATCGAAGGATGAACACCGATGTGTATGAATTCTTCTTTAGCCACTTAACCTTGCCCTATCCCTAGGCACAAGATAGTTCAACTATAAACTAGAGAACGCGCTCTTATTTCTTTCGTATACTTAACTCTCCCGATGCTAAGTAAATGGATAACCTCACAATGCTCTCCCGATGCTCTTGCAAGATGTTAAAACCAAAATAAGAGAACTTGAAGTTTATTTTATTGAACTGAAAAATCCTAAAACAAAGCAACCCTTTCAACTACTTTACAAAACAACCCGTAGCCCTAGGGGGAATTTAGAACATGTCGGTGACGGGTGGACGACAGGGGTTTTTGGTTTCGGTTATGGGGTAATCGGTTGTGCCTCCTAGGTTAAATCTATGCCCTTATATAAGCTTTGGGCTCAAGTCTTCTAAGGTAACAAGGATTACAACTTTAATTAAAAATAAGATTCTAATAAAGACTAAATCTCTAAAGACTCCTACTTTCCAGCCGCAGCCCTGTTTCTAGGAATTTCCTCTCCTTAAGCTTTGGCTTGACATATCTTTTGATCCGGGGCTTTGGAAAAATAAGTGGCTTCCACACGACAGACGAGCAGATTTTTCTCTATCTATCGAGGTCCACTTTGCTTTTCCTCTTCATAGATCTGCTGTCACCATGCGGTCACGACAGGTCCATGGCAGCTTCGTCTTCTTCGTCTGCTTGCCCAGTTCAGCTCTCCTGCTTCTCTGTCCTGCGCCTGCCTTCAACGTCTACTATGGCAGATACCTGCAAAAATAGCCATCTTTTAGTAGAATCCGTGCTTTTAATCCATTTGTGATGTTTTACTGAAAACTAACCTAAATGCAATGCAATGATGCTTGAATGCAGCAGAAATATGGGTTAAAAAGGGTGTAAATAATAGAACTTTTACACACTCAACACACCCCCAAACTCAAGTTTTTGCTTCCCCTCAAGCAATTTAAACCTACAAGAAAAATGAAATTTTTTATGTTGGCCTTCAAACAGTTTACTGTCCCTTACCCGTCGCTCATTCTCTATGGCAGCAGCAACCTGTCGGAAAGGTTAGGATCTGTCCGAAATCTCCCTATAACTCTCGTGCAGTGTGTGCATGCTTGTGAACAGTTATATGCTAAGACTCTCTTAGTTTCACTAGAATATTCAACTTCTTAACTTGAATTTTTATGCCAAAGTTTATTTTTTTAGAAGGCACATTTTCATGCTTCTTTTTCTTCTATTTTCAAGCTAAGTTTTTACTAGAGCCAGTTTCGGGCACCTCTAGTTAGCTTTCCTAGAGCCGGTTTCGGGCACCTCTAGGTAGCTTTCCTAGAGCCGGTTTCGGGCACCTCTAGGTAGCTTTCCTAGAGCCGGTTTCGGGCACCTCTAGGTTTTTGATTTTCTTTTGCTAAACTTCTTTCCTAGAGCCAGTGTTAGGCACCTCTAGGGGCTATTCAAGTTCTAAGCTTCATATTCTAGTTTGGCTAAAAGAAATCTAAGCAATATAACAGTCACAAAGGTGTTTAAGTTTTCAGAACTATAGAAAGGCTCTAAACTTTTCCTTAACCTGTCCTAAAGATGCTGCCACGACAGAGCCGTCATGACAGGTAAGTTAACTTCACAGTTTTAAGCCAACAGTTTAATATTTTCTGATTTTTTTTTTGAACTTAAATAAATAATAAGACACAACAAATAATAAAAAGATGTGCATAAGACTCCATTAATGATGGAGGGTTGCCACCCCCAAACTCGAGGGTTGCATTGCCCTCAATGCAAAATGACATGAAAAATAAAAACATGAAACGTACATCACAAAAGATAAAAGCAGGCAGCAGTAAAGGGAAAATAAAAACTTAAATTTTAGTCGATGTCCTCGTTGTTGCTGCTTACACGGATCTGACGGCGGCGTCTGGGCTGTGGAGGAGGCTGGGCAGGTTCAGGGGCAGATGTAAGGGCAGGTTGCTCCACTAGCTGGACATCGGAACTGCTGCCACTGTCCCATGAGCTGCTGGTGGTGGTGCTAGCTTTGGGCAGCCTTTTTTTGTCTGCCACATGTTTGATCCTCTTGACCCGCGTAAAGTCCCTCTCTAAATTTCTCTGGACTAGTGGGCTGTCATCGGAGGCAGGTCGCTTTGTTCCTCTCGGAGAGGTGTCTGCCGGTGGGCTGCCTGCTGCTGTCGGGGCAGGTGATGTGGTGGAGGCGGTAGAGTGGGAATGTGGAGAGCCGGGTGGGGTGGGTGTGTGAACAGGGGTGTGGACAGGAGTGGGGATACGAAAATAATGGGCAGGAAAAGTAGGGAATTGAATATCGGGAAAATTTAAAGTTTGGGTAATAAAATTTACCGTTGAGTTCGTGAAGTCCCGAATAAATGTCATCAATCCCATTTGGCGTTCCTCTACCCGTTGTAACGTAGCAAGGAGGAGGGCAGACTGGTCTGTCGGAGCGGTGGCGGCAGCAGGTTCCGGGGCAGGCTCCTCTGAAGATTCTGCGGGGGAGCCGGCAGGGTTGAAGGAGGAGACAGGTGTAGCCACGATCAACTCCATGAGGCTGTTGATGTTATTGTCTTTCCAGCCTCTGCCCTTCCTTATTTTGTCGGATGGATCCTCGGATACAGTAGCACATCGACAGAGGGAAGTGATGGTGAACGGCAGGCAAAGGCGAGAGTCAGAGCGGAAGGCGCAATCCAGGATGCTGTCCCTCATATATCGGCCCACATTGATGGGCATGTCGTGCATGATGGAGTGAATAAGGGCCAGCCGCTGTCGGTTGACTGTCGTGTGGTGGGAAGAGGGCAGGATACGCTTTTTGATGAAAGTGTTTCAAAGTTTTGCCTCGGGGAGGAGCTTCCCCCTGTTGACGGAGTGGGGGTTCTTCTTGATGGTCGTCAAGGATGTTCCCTCCTCTGTCAACTCCACCATGACAGCATCATAAGCGGCAGCATCGAGGGTGTCGGGAAATTTCTGGTGAGCATCATCATCGGGGCCAAAGAAGAGACCAAACATGTGATTGATGCTGTCGGCAGTGAAGGGCACTCGCACTCCTCGAACGATGACGGATGTCGCCGTTCTGCTATCTATGGCTGCGTAGAATTCCTGGACCAAGGTGTCGTTCAACTCTGCCGGTTGTTCACCAAAATGCTCCTACAGCAGATTCTGGATGGCTCTGGCAATGAAGGGCCGGAGTCCCATGTTGGGTGCTTTGCGGATGTACACGAACCCACGTTCTTCCCATAACTCCTTGTTGGCAAAGGGCGTTGCTGCTGCTGAGGAGGATGCTGAGGCAGCACTACGACGGGTCTGTCTAGTAGACATGTTGGTTGCAAGGGTTGAAAAATCTGAAGAAAGCAAATAAAACTAGAGGAGGAAGCAAAGAAGAATCAGCAGAAGTGAGGAAAAATGAAAATGAGAATGGGTTTATATAGCGGTCGAGTAGCTGCCCATTTAATGCCGCAACGGCAGGCGTGGAGAACGGAACGACAGATTGGAGTTAGCGTGTCTGACGCGTCTGACACGCATTTATGCGTCTGTTACGCGTCTGCCGCACGCTTCTGCGTCTGCCATGTCAGTCTGTTGACAGCCTGTCATATCCATCCGCGGCGGCAGCCGAAACGACAGGTTTCCATAAATGGGCTTTATTGGGATTATGGATGGGCGGTGGGCTTGGGTCACTTCTCCTTTTCTTCTTGACTCCTTTATTTCCTAAAAACTGAAATTAGAAAAACAAAACATTATTCGAATAAAAAAAGCTAATTTCCTAATAAATAATAATAAATAATAAAATAAATAAAAATAAAAATTAGGTTAAATTAGGGATGCCTTGTGGGGCATCACCTAAAGTAACCACTTCCTGTATTCCTGGGGCTTCAGTCCCCTGATAATGCTTGAGGCGCTGTCCATTGACTTTGAATTGGTGCCCGTCTTTTGATGATTGAATCGTGATGGCACCATGGGGAAAAACTTGAACCACTTGGAACGGACCAGACCATCTAGACTTTAGTTTTCCTGGGAAGAGTTTAAGTCTAGAATTAAAAAACAACACAAGTTTCCCTGGGCAGAACTGTCGTGGCAGCAGTTTCTTGTCGTGCCACTTCTTAGTCTTTTCCTTGTAGATCCTTGCGTTGTCGTAGGCCATTGTCCGTAATTCTTCAATCTCGTTCAAATCTAATAACCTTTTCTGGCCTGCCTTGTCCAAGTCAATGTTTACTACCTTGATTGCCCAATATGCCTTGTGCTCGATCTCGACAGGCAGGTGACAGGTTTTCCCATAAATCATTCGGTATGGAGACATGCCCAATGGAGTCTTGAAAGCTGTCCTGTATGCCCATAATGCATCATTCAGAAGTAAAGACCAATCTTTCCTAGTTGGTTTAACCATCTTCTCAAGAATGTTCTTCACTTCCCTATTGGATATCTCAGCCTGTCCATTGGTCTGTGGGTGGTATGCTGTCGCAATCCTGTGCTTGACACCATATTTCTTCAAGGCGGCAGCAATTACCCTATTATCAAAATGTCTCCATTCATCACTAATAATCGCTCTAGGGATGCCAAATCTAGAAAAAATGTTTTTGTGCAAAAACTTTTGGACCGTCTTAGCATCATTCTTTTGAGTGGCGATTGCTTCAACCCACTTGGAGACATAATCCACTGCTAGGAGGATGTACAAATTTCCACACGAAGATGGAAAAGGTCCCATAAAATCAATCCCCCAAACGTCGAAGATCTCAACTTCTAAAATGTTCTGCAGTGGCATCTCTTTTCTTCTCGAGATGTTACCTGTCCGCTGGCACCTGTCACAGTTTTTGTAAAATTCCTGTGCATCTTTATATAATGTCGGCCAGTAGAATCCCGACTGCAGCACCTTGGCAGCAGTCTTATTTCCTCCTAAGTGTCCTCCATATTGTGAAGCATGACAGTGATGGAGAATGTCTTCTTGCTCTTCTTGTGGTATACACCTCCTTATAACCTGATCTGCGCACATTTTGAAAAGAAGAGGTTCGTCCCAATAATAATGCTTAACATCATTTTGGAACCTCTTCCTGGCTTGATAATTAAGATCAGAAGGTAATATTCCGCTAACTATAAAATTAACGAAATCAGCATACCAGGGAAGGTTAGAAGACTTACCTGCCGCCATGGCTGTCGCGACAGCGATTGCGGCAGCAAAGAGCTGCTCATCAGGGAAGGTCTCCAGTATGTTTGTCTCGTCTATGGGTAGACTCTGTCCCTTCTCCAACCTCGACAAGTGGTCTGCCACCTGATTTTCTGTCCCCTTTTTGTCCTTGATCTCAAGGTCGAACTCTTGTAATAGCAAGATCCATCGTATCAACCTAGGCTTGGCATCCTTCTTTGCGAACAAATACTTTAGGGCAGAATGGTCGATGTGTATTATTACCTTCGTTCCAAGTATGTAAGAACGAAACTTGTCGATTGAGAACACCACAGCTAACATCTCCTTTTCTATGGTGGTGTAGTTCACTTGGGCGTCATTTAACGTCTTGCTGGCATAGTATATGACGTGAAACAGCTTATCTCTGCGCTGCCCAAGTGCTGCCCCGACAGCATAGTCACTCGCATCACACATGATCTCAAATGGTTGTGTCCAGTCTGGTGGCTGTACTATGGGGGCTGTCACTAGCTTTTCCTTCAGAACCTTGAATGCTTCAGTACATTCCTCATTAAAGTCAAAGGGTCGGTTCTGCTCTAAGAGATGGCATAGGGGCTTCGTGATTTTCGAGAAATTTGCGATGAATCTCCGATAAAAACCCGCATGCCCTAAAAAACTCCTAATGCCCTTGACTGTGGTTGGCGGCGGCAGCTTCTCTATGACTTCTATCTTGGCCATGTCGACTTCTATCCCACGGTAGCTAATCTTATGGCCAAGGACTATCCCCTCATCCACCATAAAGTGACATTTTTCCCAATTTAGCACAAGATTAGCTTTTTCGCATCTTTCAAGTACCTTTTGAAGATTGTCGAGACAGCTTTCAAAATCGTCTCCAAAGACGGAAAAATCATCCATGAAAATCTCAAGGAAGTCCTCTACCATGTCGGAGAATATAGCCATCATGCACCTTTGGAAGGTGGCAGGTGCGTTACAGAGGCCGAACGTCATCCTCCTAAATGCGTATGTTCCGTAGGGGCATGTGAAAGTCGTTTTCTCTTGATCCTCTGGTGCAATAGCAATTTGATTGTAACCTGAATAACCATCAAGAAAACAATAGTAAGGTTTACCCGCTAATCTATCAAGCATTTGATCAATAAAGGGTAAAGGAAAGTGGTCTTTTCGGCTTTATTAAGCTTCCGATAGTCCATACAAACCCTCCAACCGGTCACAGTCCTGGTTGGGATTAACTCATTGTTTTCGTTGGTTATCACGGTCATTCCTCCTTTCTTGGGAACACAATGAACCGGGCTTACCCATTTGCTGTCGGAGATGGCGTAAATAATACCAGCATCTAACCATTTAATTATCTCTTTACGCACTACCTCCTTCATCGCAAGGTTTAACCGCCTTTTGGGCATCAATCGTCGGCTTATGATCTTCCTCTAGGAGGATTTTGTGCATGCATATCGCCGGACTAATGCCCTGTATATCTGCTATCATCCATCCAATCGCCTTTTTGTGATGCCTTAACATGTCGATCAGCTGCCGTTCCTGTTCCTGCGGCAGCTTAGCAGAGATGATTACGGGCAGTGTATCATTGCAACCAAGATATGCATATTTAAGCTGCCCTGGCAGGGGCTTAAGTTCTAAGACAGGTGGTTCAACAGTAGATGGCTTTTTGATTAAATGGTTATCTGAAGTGTAATTCAAAGGTTCGAATAACTTACCTAGACGATGGCCTAACCAGTTTACCTCCTCCTGACTTTCAGTATCAGATGTATCGGATTCAGAGGAGTCACTGTCGTCGGTGCTGTCGTCGTTGCTGTCGTCATTGCTGTCGTTACAGGCCTGTAGATGGCTATCGCAGCAGTGACCAAATTTTATATCACGGCAGCCCGACCTGATGCAGGGTTGATCAAAGGTCACCTCAATGATGGCCTTGCATTCCTCATCCACATCAGCATGTTTCATCGCTTGGAGAACATTCAACTTAATCTCTTGATCGTTCACGCGCATGGTGAGTTCTCCTTTCTCTACATCAATTAATGATCTTCCCGTGGCTAAGAAGGTTCGCCCAAGGATGACTGGTGCGTTCTCATCTGCCTCACAGTCTAAAATAAGAAAGTCAGCAAGAAAAATAAGCTTATCCACTCTTACCAAAATATCTTCAATTTTTCCCTCGGGGTGAACGTAAGAGCGGTCGGCTAGCTGTAGGGTAACTGTCGTGGGCCGCGCCTTGCCAATACCTAGTTTCTGAAAAACAGATTTGGGCATTAGATTAACATTGGCACCAAGATCACAAAGAGCCTTACCCACAAATTTGTCGCCGATTACGCAAGGTATGATGAAGCTCCCCGGATCCTTCTTTTTCTGGGGTGGCTACCGATGAAGAATACTCATGCAACCTTCTTGCATCCTTACCGTTTCAAATTCCCAAGTTTAGATTTTTTTGACATAACATCCTTGAGAAATTTAGCATGACCGGGCATCTCCCTAACAGCATCTAACAACGGAATATTAATATGAACATGTTTAAAAATATCATAAATCTTTTTAAGTTGAGATTCATGCTTAGCTTGTTGTATCCGTTGAGGAAAAGGTGGTGGAGGACGATAATCAGCAATGCGTCCTTCCCACTGCATGCGAATTTGAGGACGATAATCATCTTTTTTCTCCTCTGTCGCTTCTGCTGTCGTGACAGGCTCATCGGCAGCAGTCTGTTTATCACCTGTCGGGGCAGCTTCCTCGGCAGGTGTATCCAAGGCAGGTTCCTTTTCTGTTTCAGCTTCTTTTTTCGGCCCTAGTAGTTTTTTTTTCACTCCTAGTAGTAATTGCCTTACATTGCTCATGTGGGGGCGGTCTAGCATTTTCAGTATTGCTAGGGAAACCTCCATTCTGCCTCGGCTTTATATGTTGCGACACCTGACCCATTTGTGTCTCTAGAGATTTCAACGTAGCCTCATGATTTGTCATTCTCATCTCGGTTTTATCTATAAAGTTTTTCGTCTTCTTGACAAATTGATTTATATTTTCCATATATGTACCGGTTTGAGACATAAAGGTGGCCAGAGTCTGCTCCAATACAATACTCGTGGCAGGTGGTGGCTGCTGTTGCTGCTGCGGCGGCAGGTGCTACGGCAGGTTCTGCGGCGGCAGTTGATGTCGCGTCAACAATCTAGGACCCCCTGATTTTGATTATATGCTTGCGGATTCAGGGCATTGTTAGGGTTACTCCAGGAAAATTTGGGATCTTTCCTCCAATTGGGATTATAATTGTTGGAGTTATAATTCGGCTTGTAATTTCCAACATATTTTCCCTCTTCTATATTTATCGGGCACTCTTCCCTACTATGATTTCCCTCACAAATAGCACAAACTTCCTCGACAGCAAATCCCCGTAATTCTTCTTCATTTAATAAGTGTTTCATTGCTTTAGTAAGGAATGCTACCTGTGATTTCATAGTGCTGTCGGCCTCATAGTCCTTGACAGCAAGTACCCGTTTACCCCCTCTTCTAGCTGTCGGAAACTGCTCCTCATTTTTAGCTAGATTTTTCAAAACTTGCAATGCCTCGTCTGGATCTTTATCCAATAATAGTCCATTTGCTGCAGAATCAATCCGAATGTGAGTTTGTAAGTTAGCAGCATTATAGAACTTAGTTACCTGATTCCAGACGGGGAATCCATGCATTGGGCAGTTCCGAAGAAGAGTAGTAAATCTGTCCCAGGCCTCGTGCATCGGCTCGTCATCTTCCTGTTGAAAAGTAGCAATTTCATTACGTAATCGCTCAGATAAATGCGAAGGATTAAAACGAGATAAAAATTCACGAGTTAGATCTGCCCAAGTCATAATAGAACCTGGTGTAAGTTTATTCCACCAAGTTTTAGCTCTGTCCCTTAATGAATGGGGGAATAACCGAAGCCTCAGTATCTCCAGACTAACTCCTGGCAGTCTAAACGAACCACAGATCTCCTGGAACGTTTTGAGATGCTCCCTAGCATCTTCTGTCGCAGAACCACTAAACTGCCCGGCGTTGTTGATCATACTAAACATGACAGGTTTAAGCTCGAAGTTGTCAACATCAATATCCGGCAGTGTGGTCTCCAGCTCTACATGATCGTTCAGCATGTAGTCACGACATGACCGTCGTCCATCTGCCCTTGGCGGGTCATCGACAGGTGGTACACCGTCACCAACAGGCTGGTTACGTGCCAACTACTCTAGCTGTTCCTCGAGGTATTCGTTCCGGTCTAAAAGGCGGCGAAGTTGTTTCTTGAGATTGAAGGAACGTTTGATCTCCGGATCTAATTTATACTCAGGATCTTCACCTCTTTTGGATCTGCGCATAAACAAGAAAACCTCGTGAAAAGCGAGAGTTGAAAGCACAAAAGAAAAATTAAAGAAAACTAAAACGAAAAACGAAAAAAAAAATAAAAATAAAAGCAAAAAGTGCAATAAAAGAAAGATGTAGTTATGTTGCCAATCCCCGACAACGGCGCCAAAAACTTTTTGCGTGTAAAAGAGTCTATCGCAATTGTAGTGCAAGTGTACACGACGCAAGTAGTAAGTGATACGAAGTATCGGATATCGTCTCCACAGGGATTGGGCTAATAACTTCACCTTAGTTTACTGCACGAAAGTAAAAGAAATAGTTTAGAAAGATGTCACGAAGATAATAACGAAAATCGCAAATAAAATAATTGAGATATTAAGATGGAGAGAATGGGTTGGTGTTGAATTGCTCGGTAGTGCAGGTATTGGATTGCTTAGGAACTCCAGTTCTGTCGTCGCTCCCGTCACCGACAGCACCTGTCGCGGCGGCTGTCCGTTAGCTGTCGCGGCAGCGAACACACCAACTCCGTACTTCAAGTTTGGCAAGAATCCCAGATCTGCCTTGTCCTATCCCTACGTCCAAGTCTGTCGATGATCACGTCTTTGATGATACCTCCCGGCGTGAATCAAAGGATGAACACCGATGTGTACGAATTCTTCTTTAGCCACTTAACCTTGCCCTATCCCTAGGCACAAGATAGTTCAACTATAAACTAGAGAACGCTCTCTTATTTCTTTCGTATACTTAACTCTCCCGATGCTAAGTAAATGGATAACCTCACAATGCTCTCCCGATGCTCTTGCAAGATGTTAAAACCAAAATAAGAGAACTTGAAGTTTATTTTATTGAACTGAAAAATCATAAAACAAAGCAACCCTTGCAACTACTTTACAAAACAACCCGTAGCCCTAGGGGGAATTTAGAACATGTCGGTGACGGGTGGACGACAGGGGTTTTTGGTTTCGGTTATGGGGTAATCGGTTGTGCCTCCTAGGTTAAATCTATGCCCTTATATAAGCTTTGGGCTCAAGTCTTCTAAGGTAACAAGGATTACAACTTTAATTAAAAGAAAGATTCTAATAAAGACTAAATCTCTAAAGACTCCTACTTTCCAGCCGCATCCCTGTTTCTAGGAATTTCCTCTCCTTGAGTTTTGGCTTGACATATCTTTTGATCCGGGGCTTTGGAAAAATATGTGGCTTCCACACGACAGACGAGCAAATTTTTCTCTATCTATCGAGGTTCACTTTGCTTTTCCTCTTCATAGATCTGCTGTCACTATGCTGTCACGACAGGTCCATGGCAGCTTCGTCTTCTTCGTCTGCTTGCCCAGTTCAGCTCTCCTGCTTCTCTGTCCTGCGCCTGCCTTCAACGTCTACTATGGCAGATACCTGCAAAAATAGCCATCTTTTAGTAGAATCCGTGCTTTTAATCCATTTGTGATGTTTTACTGAAAACTAACCTAAATGCAATGCAATGATGCTTGAATGCAGCAGAAATATGGGTTAAAAAGGGTGTAAATAATAGAACTTTTACACACTCAACAATAGAATTGGTCGACCAATAGGATGTAAAGTTCACTATAAACTAAAATTCGTGCGTGTTCTTTGGAGTCGGGAAATGGGAGTAGTGCCATCCCGATACAAAGTGAGAATTCGATGATGAGAGATACCACCGGGGTAGGTATTGGTGAAACACCCAAGCTTTGTGGCAAAGAGATATACCGCCATGAGAGTCCGGTGATGTGAGATTCCACCGGTGTAGAACTTGGCTTTATGTCAAGCTAATCCTCATATCCGAGTAAAGATAGATTATGAAAAGCAAATATATGAGAATGCATTTGATTCACATGTACCAATGTTGTAATGATTTTTATTCTATGAGAAATGCATATGAGATTTTTAAATTTATGAAATGCTTTTGAATATCAAGCATGTGTATGGCTTTGCCATGAGATTTGCATTGGTTGAATGCATGAGATAGATAGATGGTACATGTGATTTTCAAATGGAGATTTGCTTCGACATTGTTTTCAAGCATGAGATAGAAAGAGCATGGTTTAGAAATAGTTTTCGAGAAAGATATTTTAATGCTTTCATTGTTGTCTTGGTGTTTTTAGAGCATACTTCACTAAGCTATCGTGCTTACGCTCTCTTTTACCAACAATGCAAATAATTGAGGCATTTTGGGCAACAAGGAGGCTTAAGAGGATCCAAGGAATAGCTAAGGTCAAGTATGGTGATGTTTTACATTTACTTTAGTAATGATAGTTGCCAATGGGGTTTAATGGTTTGCTTTGGGAGATGTGTTTTGGACTCCCTCTTGTTGATACAAGTTTTATTTGGTTTATATAGTTTGTAAGAGGCCTTTATTTTGGTTTTAAGGATTTACCATGCCTTTTGGGATGCTTATGGTCTTTTGGTGTTTTTGGCTTTTAGAGAGCATGCTTTAGAATTCTAATATCGATGTTGATGATATTTGATGTTTGATGTTTTCCTTGACTTGTACATCATAGTATTGATGCATGTTTGTGTACAAGCATGTTTAACTATATGATGGAGTGGTTTAGTTTGGTTCTTGAGGTTGAAAAGTTGCATTTTTGGCATTTGTAGACTGTAGCGTATCGGTACACCTCAGAGCGTATCGATACAGCCTGCTTGATTTGTGAGGGCGTACCGGTACACGGGGTCGTATAGATACCCTCTTTAGTCACTGGACAAGGACGTACTGATACGGTACCTCAGCGTACCGATACGGTCTGGTGACACATGCCTAGGAAGTTTGACCATCGAGGGCATATCGATACCTTCCTTAGGTGTATCGATATGTGGGTCGTTAAGTTCGTTAAATCTCACTTGTGAATGCTTTGAAACGTTGCGTTTTATTCGCGGAACTTCATGAATGCTATTGGATGAGAACGGTTGGTTAGATTGTGATGAAAATTTACAGAGAAGCATGAAATATGACTAATGGAGTAAAGGTAACTCTAAAACCGGAGAAGTCCTTGTAATTTGTGAAATTACAGTTTTGTCCGTAAATGTCTAATTTGAGAATTTAAACCCTTAATCGAAATTTGATCGTTGTGTCGTTTCTTCCTATGCTCTTGGGTGATCACATAGGTCTTAAGTTGCATTTAGAAAAGCTAAAAAGAAAGAAAAGGTCGTCAATCGGAGTTGGCTTTAACGAGTTGGCTTCGGTTTTCCCCGTGTAATCACCTCGGTTCGGGTCAACTGTCTAGATCGGGCTAAAGGGGTTACATTTGTTGGTATCAGAGCCAGGTTTGCGAATAATTTGTGCGTTTGTAAGTGGTTGGTAAGTGTAAATGTGAATAATTATGATCTTTGTGAACGTATCTTGTGTAATTGTACAATGTTTGAGCTTTAATGGGACGAAATGCATGCAAGTTGATTGTTTGAGATGAAATTGTGTTGCCATGCTATGATTGGGGTATAAATGGGGAAATCATTGCCATATCATTACTATTGGAAAGAATTGTTTTGAAAATGAACTTGAGCACCTTGGATTTCTTTCCTTATATTGCCTAATTGAGATTTATTGCATTTTGCTAGTTGCATTGTTTTGAATGGGGCCACGTAGAGAGCATAGAATTAATACGTGTAATGTGGTTGAGAATGAGACGAATGAGAATGATGAACGTGTCGAGAATTTACTGCCTCCTCCTCTTGGTGGACCACTCGGTGGTTGTAGAGCGGGGGCTGGTGCTACTAGAGCTGGAATAGGGGTTGTTGAACCCGAGGGAGCACGAGGGCAAGCTGATCCTGATATGACTGTGCTGATTCAGGCTATTGTTGGAGCCTTTCAGGCAGTAGTAGTTGGTGCTCATGTGCTGCACCTCAGACTGGTGTTGGTACGATTCTGTCGTTAGAGCGACTCTGCAGTCTATGAGGGACTGAGTTTAGGGGGTTGACCCCTGAGGGTTTCGAATCTTGGTTAGAGAGCACCAAGAGGATCCTTGGGCAGATGAGCAGTAACGATGTCCAAAAGTTGGGGTGCATTGTATCCCTGTTGCATGGTGATGCCTATACGTGGTGGACGACCACTATAGCTGGTTAAGAGGATGTTGAAGTGTCTTGGACATTCTTTCTGAATGCGTTCAAGAGGAAATATATGGGTGTCCGTTATCTGGACGAGAAAAAGAGGGAGTTTATGTCCCTAGTGCAAGGAAGCATGTCAGTGGCGAAATATGAAGTACAGTTTGTACGCCTTAGCCAGTATGCACCAGAGTTGATCCCTAGTGAATGGGAAAGATTCGAGCGTTTCAGATATGGGTTGGTGGCTTATGTGAAGACATATATGCTTGCATCGAATTGCTTCGATTTTGATATCCTAGTCACTCAAGCCAAGGATATTGAGTTGAACCTTGGTCTGGCGAGTCGAGCCGGAGGATCTAGCTTAGGGAAGCGAGCTACGGATCGTGATGCTGGAAGGGATCAATTTAAGAGGCCTAAGGATAAAAGGTCGCATATAGATGCTAGACGTGGGGGAGGTAACTACAGGAGAGGTCAGTAATGAACGAATGCTTTCATTCGTACCCCTGAATGTAATCAGTGTGGCAAGAGGCACACCGGAGAGTGCTGGGGCAACGTTGGAACGTGCTGGAATTGTTGTTCCCGTGGGCACATGAAACAGGATTGGCCACAGCCGATGAGAGAGGGGCAGGCTCTGGTAAGAGCAGATGAGCCACAGTGAGGCCGTGGGTGCGGCCGTGGCAATTTCCAGCGTAGAGATGATGGTGCGAGGAATGTAGTACATGTAGTAGTTGATCAGCCCGAAGAAGGTGGTCAGGCCAGAGTGTATGCCTATCGTGAAGGGAGGAATGACACTGATGTGATCGTAGGCACCTTTACTTTACAGTCTTTGTCATTACTTTCTCTGATTGATTCTGGATCTTCGCACTCCTACATTTTGCGTGAATATGCTCAAATGCTTGGTTTTCTTGTTGAATCTTTGGATGTTGGTGTGCGTGTGACTAGTTCTTTTGTTGAAACGATGGTTACAAGGAAGTTGTATAGAAGGTGTCCCTTAAAGGTGCAAAAACATGTGTTCTTGGTGTATCTTATGGAATTTCCTTTCTATGGATTCGATGTAATCCTTGGTATGGATTGTCTAGTTGAGCATAGGGCTATTGTTGATTTTGAGAATAAGCGAGTTTCGCTAAAACTTGTTGATGATTATGAAGTTGTGGTGGTGGGAGAAAACGTAAAGTTTTTATCTAATGTGGTTTTGATGCTTGAAGTGAGCCGGTTGTTGCGTCAAGGATGTGAAGCTTATTTAGCTTTTGTAATAAACCCTAGCATGAAGGGGGTGCGGGTACAATATATAAGGACTGTGTGTGAATTCCATGGGGTGTTTCCGGAGGAGTTACCTGGTTTGCCGCCTAGTCAGGAGGTCGAGTTTGGAATTGAGTTGTATGAGAACACAACTCTGATGTCCATCGCTCCCTACCGAATGGCACCTAAGGAGTTGAAGGAGCTGAAGATGCAACTTCAGGAGTTGCTTGACCGAGGCTTTATTCGGCCTAGCTTGTCACCTTGGGGTGCGCTGGTCTTGTTTGTAAAGAAGAAAGATGGGACGATGAGAATGTGCATTGATTATCGCCAGCTGAATAAGTTGACTATCAAGAATAAGTATCCTTTGCCAAGGATAGATGATCTTTTTGATCAGTTTCGTGGAGAAGCTGTGTTCTGAAAGATTGATTTAAGGTCAGGGTACTATCAATTGAAGGTTAAGGATGTGGATGTGCCAAAAACAGCTTTTCGAACAAGGTATGGGCATTATGAATTTCTGGTGATGCATTTTGGTTTGACGAATGCTCCTGCTGCATTCATGGATATGATGAACAGGGTGTTTCATGAGTTATTGGATAAGTTCATTGTGGTGTTCATCGATGACATCCTTGTGTACTCTTATACTGATGAGGAGCATGAGGAACATTTGAGGATTGTTTTGCAACTGTTACTAGAGAATCAGCTTTATGCTAAGCTGAGTAAATGTGAGCTGGAAAGTGAAGCCATCTTTGGTTCAGTTAATCAAGGATAAGCAGTTGTTTGATGATTCTCTTGTACCGCATGTTCAGGATATTGTAGAAGGAAGGCCTTCGGATTTCAGTTTCAACGATGATGGTGTTCTGTGTTTTGGGAGTCAGATAGTGGTGCCGAATGATGTGGAGTTGAGGCGCACTATTCTGACTGAATCTCCTAGTAGTCCTTTCGCTATGCACCCTGGTAGTATGAAAATGTATCGTGATTTGAAGGATGAGTACTACTTGGTGGGGTTGAAGAAGGATGTTGCCGAGTTCGTTAGCAATTGTATGGTTTGTCAGCGGGTTAAGGCTGAACATTAGGTCACATCTAAGTTGTTGCAGCCGTTGCGAATCCCAGAATGGAAGTAGGAGAGGATTACCATGGACTTCTTTTTTGGTTTGCCATTGTCGTCGTCGAAAAAGAATTCTGTTTGGTCGATTATGGATCGTCTTACGAAGTGTGCACATTTCTTGCATGTGCATACTATGTATACCTTAGATAAGTTAGCTGAGTTGTACATTATTGAGATTGTGCGGTTGCACGGTGTGCCAAAATCTATAGTATCGGATAGAGATCTGAGGTTCACATCGAGGTTTTGGGTATGTTTGCATCAAGCTTTGGGTACACGGTTGAATTTCAGTACTTCTTATCATCTGCAAATGGATGGACAGTCAGAGCGTGTTATCCAAGTGCTTGAGGATATGCTGAGGTGTTGCGTTATTGAGATTCAAGGATCTTGGGAGAAGCACTTGCCTTTGGTTGAGTTTGCTTATAATAATAGCTACCATGAAAGCATTCAAATAGCACCGTACGAGGCTTTATACGGGAGAAAGTGTAGAACTCCCCTTTGTTGGGCTAAAATGGGACAGAAGTTGATTTCGATGCAAGCTTTGTTGAAAGGAACCACCGAGAAGGTGAAGCTCATTTGTGAGCGTTTGAAGGCAGCATCGGAGTGGAAAAAGTCTTACGCATATTTGAAGCGTAAGGAGATAGAGTTCGCATTTAGCGAACTTGTATTTCTGAAAGTTTCGCCTTGGAAGAAGGTGATGAGATTTGGCCCGAAGGGCAAATTGAGTCCAAGGTTCATTGGGCCATATGAGGTGATAGAACGTGTGGGTCTTATTGCTTACAAGTTGAGACTGCCTTCAGATTTAGAAAAGATACATAATGTGTTCCATGTATCCATGCTTCGGAGGTATAGATATGATTCGTCGCATGTTATGCTTGTAGAGGAGGTTGAGTTTAATCCAGACTTTACGTATGATGAGGAGCCCATTGAGATTCTGGATACGGATAGTAAGGTTCTCCGGGGTAAGACCATCGAGCTGGTCAAAGTCTTGTGGAGACATCGTGGCGTTGAGGAAGCCACGTAGGAAAGGAAGGAGGACATGAAGAAGCAATTTCCTTACCTTTTTCCGCCAGGTAAATTTTGAGGACGAAATTTCTTAAGTGGGGGACAGTTGTAACGCCCTGGTTTTGGGCCTAGATGTTCTAGATGTTGAATCGGGCCGGTCGGGAACAGTTCGAACCCTTGAGGTTGGTTTAGGGAACACCTAGTTCGAGATGTTTTAAAAATATGAAAATATCTAAAAATCCTCATTTATTATATAAATGATTATGGTGAAAACAATTTTACAAAATGTGATTTGCAAGTATTATATTTTGGTATAGTGACCAAAATGTAGTTTTTGCAAAAGTTGACTAGTGACTATTTTGTAAAGGATTGAAACTTTGAATCTTTACGGAACTACTTTTACCAAATGTTTTATCATATTTCTCTTTAATTCGGGAGCTTTTAATAATGATTTAATTAAAGAGATAAAAGAGAATTAAAAAGGAAGTTGACTTTTCATAACTAATTTCACGATAATTTTCTCTTTTCATTTTCTCTCAACTTCCAATTAGCCAAACACTTTTCTCTCATCAATTTTTATTTTGTTTGCTGAGATTTTAATATTTCAAAAGATTTCCTATCATTGTTTCATCAAATCCTTTTGATTTTTGCTTTGAATTTCAAGAAAACTTGCCCAAATTGAAGAGAGAACAACCATTAGAGGTAAGCTTCGTCCTTCTCCTCTAATGATCAATCCTTTACTGAAATTCCCAAGTTATCAATCCTTCGTTAATGGTTTTTGAGTTGTTATAATGTTATAAACATGAAATAGTTGTTAAATTCAAGATTCTTGATGAGATCTTGGTGATTTTCGTATTTATATGTTAAGCTCTATTTTGAGGTTGATTTCTAACATATTTTGGATGATATTTGATGTTGAGAATGAGGTTTTAACAAATAAATATCGAATAGGTTTGGATTCCTAAGTTTGAGATGCTAGGTTTGTGGTTTTTGAGGTGGTTTTGGTGATCTACTGTTGTTGGGGATATAAGGTTGTGTTTATGTTGATTCTTGATGTTGATTGAGGTTTAGAAAGGGTTAGAATTGATAGAGCTTGGATGGGTTTTGATTTGAGAAAATTTGGAGGTGATTTCGGTTATTTCGGATAGCCGAAATGCTAGTTTTGAGTAGAGCGGCGAGTTAGAATGAGTGGCTGGTGATTTTAATGCATGATGATGCATTATTCCTCTGCTCTTATGTGTAATGAACATATGAGACATCTTTGGACGCGTTTGGTGTTGATCTGGATGTATCGGAAGCATAGAAATCGATTCGGCGAGCAAGTGAAACGTTATCGATGAGTGCAAATGGTTTTAGAAGTCCTTGAGGGAGGAGGAAACAAAGTTTGGGGATTTAGGATTGGTTTGAAACACCATCCTAAGTCCGGAAGTAAGTATGTTTAGATTTGCTCTCAAAAAGTAGTAATTGCCCCTAAATGCTTTTGACATGCTATTGATTTGAGATAGACAAATTCCTACTATTTTATGCATGATTTTTGACATGAAATGATGTTGCATATTGATCCCATGAGATAGAATGTCATTGTAAAAAGTTTTGAGATTTTGACTAAATGATATGCATGAGTTGTGGTTTTGAAATGGGATGAGATTGATCTTAGAAATGTTCCATCAAAACAGTAGGTGAGATGGTGATTTTAATGTAATATATTGGCATATATGATGAGATGATTACCGGATATAATTGGTTGACCAATAGGATGTAAAGTGCACTATAAACTAAAATTCGTACGTGCTCTTTGGAGTAGGGCAATGGGGGTAGTGCCATCCTGATCCAAAGTGAGAAGCCGATGATGAGAGATACCATTAGGGTAGGTCTTGGTGAAACACTCAAGCTTTATGGCGAAGAGAGATACCGCCATGAGAGTCCAGTGATGTGAGATTCCACCGGGGTAGGACTTGGCTTTATGTCAAGCTAATCCGCATATCCGAGTAAAGATAGAATATGAAATGCCAATATATGAGAATGTATTTGATTCACATGTAACAATGTTGAAATGCTTTTTATGCTATGAGAAATGCATATGCGATTTTGAGATTTATGAAATGCTTTTGAATATCAAGCATGTGTTTGGCTTTGCCATGAGATTTGCATTGGTTGAATGCATGAGATAGATAGATGGTACATGTGATTTTCAAATGGATATTTTCTTTGAAATGGTTTTCAAGCATGAGATAGAAATAGCATGGTTTAGAAATGGTTTTAGAGAAAGATATTTTAATGCTTGCATTGTTGTGTTGGTGTTTTTAGAGCATGCCTCACTATGCTATCATGCTTACGCTCTCTTTTACCAACAATGCAGATAATTAAGGCATTTTGGGCAGCAAGGAGGCTTAAGAGGATCCAAGGAATATCTAAGCTCAAGTATGGTGATGTTTTACATTTACTTTAGTAATGATATTTGACAATGGGGTTTAATGGTTTGCTTTGGGAGATGTGTTTTGAACTCCCTGTTGTTGATGCAAGTTTTATATGGTTTATATGGTTTGTAAGAGGCCTTTATTTTGGTTTTGAGGATTTACAATGCCTTTTGGGATGCTTATGATCTTTTGGTGTTTTTGGCTTTTAGGGAGCATGCTTTAGAATTCTAATATAGATGTTGATGATGTTTGATGTTTTCCTTGACTTGTACATCTGAGTATTGATGCATGTTTGTGTACAAACATGTTTAACTATATGTTGGAATGGTTTAGTTTGGTTGTTGAGGTTCAAAAGTGGCATTTTTGGCATTAGCAGACTGTAGCGTATCGGTACACCTCAGAGCGTATCGATACGGCCTGCTTGATTTGTGAGGGCGTACCGGTTTACGGAGTCGTATCGATACCCTCTTTAGTCACTGGACGAGGGCGTACCGATACGGTACCTCAGCGTACCGATACGGTCTGGTGACACATGCTTGGGAAGTTTGACCATCGAGGGCGTATCGATACCCTCATTAGGCGTATCGGTACGCGGGTCGTTAAGTTGGTTAAATCTCACTTGTGAATGATTTGAAACATTGTGTTTTAGTCCCTGAACTTCATGAATGCAATTGGATGAGAATGGTTGGTTAGAATGTGATGAAAATTTACAGAGAAGCTTGAAATATGACTAATGGAGTAAAGGTAACTCTACAATCGGAGAAGTCCTTGTAATTTGTATAAATTACAATTTGGTCCCTAAATGTCTAATTTAAGCAATTAAACCCCTAATCTAAATCTGATCGTTGTGCCATTTCTTCCTATGCTCTTGGGTGATCACATAGGTCTTTAGTTGCATTTAGAAAAGCTAAAAAGAAAAAAGGGTCATCAATCGGAGTCGGCTTTAACGAGTTGGCTTCAGTTTTCCCCGTGTAATCACCTCGGTTTGGGTCAACTGTCTAGACCGGGCTAAGGGGGGTTACATCCTTTGTGCGACCTATGTCATATTGTGGTAGGATGGTTAAGGCATGGTAAGGCCTTGTAAGAGTAAGTGGTGTTTTGTAAGAACGGGTGATTGGTAAGATGATTTTTTTGGCTATTATGTGGTTGTAAGGTGTTGTATGAACTTTTGGTTTTGTAAAGGTTTTGCTTTCAAAGCTCCAATTGTTTTCAAAACTGTATTGTTGTTGTTTGGCTTGAGCTCCGCTCACTAAGCTTAAATGCTTACGATCTCTTTTCCAACAATGCAGATCGTTAGATTTCCGGGTTGCAAGCGAGCAAGGGGAGCGAGGCCTTTTACCACTTTAGCTCAAGTATGATTTTATAGTTTGTAATAATACTACTAGCAATGGGGATGCTATGTTTTATGTTTGGAGATTTGATGTTTTGTGGATGTATAGTTTGAGACAAGTTTGCCATGACCCTTTAATGTTGTTTAAAGTTTGGCCTTGTGGTTTTAATGCTTATCTTGTGTTTTTACCTTTTATGCAAATGTGTGATGTCTCATGTTTCGTTCTTGTTTAATCCATGTGGTGAAATGCTCTCGTTTGTTGTTGTTAAGCTCTCTCGCCTGTAAAATGCATATTATGTTGTTTTCTTGTTGTGTGTGTGTGTTGTTGGGTCAAGATTAGCAAGCTTAGAGGTGCCTAAAATGTGTTTTTGAACCAGTCTGCTGGTAGGTGTTTCGAAACGGGCACCAGCATTTTGGAACGCCCTTGCATTTTTGCCTTGGCGTTGCGAAACGAGCTTCCATGTTTCGAAACGTTTGCTCCCTAGAAAATCTTAGTGAAGACCCGTTCCGAAACAAGCTCTTTGGTTTCGAAATGGTGGTTGTTATTTTCGGTTAAAGGCATCTCCTAAGTTTGTTTTTCTTGTGTTTTGGTCCTCGGTTAATGTGTTATCAATCGGTGGTGTTTAGGTTGTTGTTTTGAGCTACATTTAATCATGTGAGCATGAAATTGACATAATATCAAAGTTGTAACCTTTATTTCATTTTAGGTCTCTGTTTATTCTAGATTTACATTTTGGTCCTTGTATGCTTGTTTGTTTGTTCGAGGTTTGTTTCTTCATGATTTTATCCGCTGCGTGTGCTCCTCATCTAATATATATCTAAGCATCTAGAAAAGATAAAATTAAAACCTTGTTCCTCTTTTTATGGGTTGCTAATCGAAGAGAAATCTTCGGGTCCTTCTTCGGTTAGTCTTGTGTGACCACCTTGGGTCGGTCTGGTGGCTAGGCCGGGTTGAGGGAGTTACAAGTCAACCTTAAAGACTTCTGGGCCCAAAACCGGGGCGATGCATAAAAACAAAAAGAAAAATAAACAAATAAAGAAAATGTTGAAAAAGAAAAGCCTCTAATCCTAATATTTACAAAAATCAAACCATGAAGATGATGTTAAGGTACCTCTGCCAAGAGGACAACCTCCTTGGCTTTTTTCTAGTCACCTTCCAAATAGTGCTTCGAATGTTGGCCCTTGTTTGGTACGTGGTAGGCTGTGGCAATCCTTTGTTTGAATAGCCAACATAGAAAGCCAAAGAAATTCTTTCCTTTGATCATGCCAAATTCTCGATTGCACAATGAAATGGAATATTTTACCATGGTGGCTTTGAACAACCACCTTAGCAAGCCAAAGAATATCATTGTTGTCGAGGCATAGTCATCCTCATCTTGTTCTAGAATCTTCATGAAATCTTCAGTTTTGAGCAGCAGTATCTTTGGCATTTTTGTTACGGCAAATTTTTCCTGCTTCAACTCTTCATTCTCAGTCATTTGGCATCCAGTTTTCCTTCCAGCAACAAGACATTTGAGCTCTCCTCGCTTCATGGCATCAGTTCCGACCAAAATCGATCTTCTCTCTTGCTATATTGTTTTTCCATTGCATTTTTGTTTTATGGCATCAGCTTTCATTCCTTGGCAAGTCAATATCAGGTTCTCATCCAAAATGGATTCCATTGGCTCAACTACAAGGCATTCAATTTCATTTGTACATTTAAGAGCTTTGAAAACGTCAAAAGTAGTACCTTTTTGTTTTACCAACGTGGGATTGGCAAATAATGGCTCCACTGATTTTGTCAATGTTGTATTTGCATCCAACTGGTGCCTGGCATTGGATAGCGTTCTGGCATCAGATAGTGGTCTGCCAGCATCAATCTATGCCTCTTCTTTCTCTACTTCCTTGGGTTCACCTCCTTACAGTGATTTCCCTTCATGGTAAATAATCGGCTGCTTGCCATTGTCTTCTTGGTTTGAATTTCTGAATCCCCTTGAACTAGTTGTTGTGGCGTGTTGTTTAGGATGTTCAAAATCAATGTTTTGTGATTTTCAATTTTTCTACTTAATTCTTCAATATCTTGACGTTGAGCATCCATCATAGCTTTCACATCCTCCTTGAAGTGTAAGTTCTCTTGCCAAGACATGTGTGTTGTATCAGCAAAGTTGTAATCATCACTAGAAGTCTATTTGATCATCGTACGAGTAGCTCGGCTGATGTTAAGGACTATTTTGCCATGACATATTTTTTGCAGCCGCAATGCTATTATTGTAAGCAAAAATGTTAGCTCCTTGATTGTAACCCCCTTAACCCGGCCTAGACGGTTAACCCGAATTAAGAAAGTCACACGAGGAAAACCAAAGTCAACCCGAAAGTCAACCTTGATTAACAACCCTTTTTTTCTTTTTAAACTTGTCTAGATGCACATTAACCCTAGATATGATCATACAGACAACATACTCAAAGATCATAACCATCAGAGAACATTCAGGGACCCAATTGAACAATTTACAACTTTAGGGACCAAATTGTAAAATCTGTAAATTATAAGGACTTAATCCAAATTAAAGTTACCAACTTAAAATTAATCATCTTTCATGCTTCTCTGTCAAATTTCAGCTCAAACGGACATCTGAAACTCATACAATTGCACAAACAAGTTTCAGGACCAAAATGCAAACATTTCAAAACATATAACCAACAATTTCAGTGCCCAACGGTCGAGTGTTTCGGAACTGGGAAGACCCGTTCCGAAACGTGGGACCGTTCTGCAACAGGTTCCGAAACAGTGCCTGGCAGTGGCATATCCGTTCCGGAACAGTGCCTACCGTTTCGGAACGCCCAGGCCATTTCAGGCCCCGTTCCGATACGGTAGCACCTGTTACGAAACAGGTTGCCCAGATTGCAGCAAATTTGCTGGTTTATCAAGCAATTGACCTATCAAACATGCTCCAAACGCAACCAAACTTTACCAACATGACATTCAACATATAAGGAACATAATTGCACCAACCAAACATCAACATGGCATCAAACATGAAAATCCCCAATTCTATAGGCATGCATCCTACTTTTCAAACCATTCAAGCATCAAAGTACTAAATTCACTTCACAAAGGCCAAATACATGTTCCAACATTATTAACAACATATATTCAACTTAGGGAGTCCAAAACATCTCCCAAAACATCCACATAGGTCCCCCATTGTCAAATGCCAAAAGCTAATAGTGTTTAAGAAACCTTCACCATACTTGAGCTTAGATATCCACTTGGTTGCTTGCCCTCCTTGCTGCCCCCAATGCATTTTAATGCTCTGCATTATTGGTTTAAGAAAAGAGAGAGAGCGTAAGCAAAAGCTTAGTGAGGAATGCTCATTAAAAACCACACAATAATGCATTTATAAAACTCATTTATAAACCATTCTTCAAGCAACATCTATACATGCTCTTAAACATTTAAAACAAGCATCTCATGCTTCCATTTCATTACATGTCATATTGGCAACAAGTGATACATTTCACATAAGATCCACACATGGACTTTTAAACACCATTGTTATCTTATACTTTCCAAGGACCACACATGGACTTTTAAACACCATTGTGTCCTTAACCCCATGGACTTTTAAACACCATGGCAAGGACCACACAAGGACTTTTAAACACCTTTGTGTCCTTAACAAGAATCATCCAAGGACTTTTAAACACCTTGATGTTCTTAAATAACAAGGCTTACACAAGGAATTTTAACCACCTTGAGCCTTAACCAAGAACCAACCATGGACTTTTAAACACCATGTCGTTCTTAAAATTCACAAGATTCACACAAGGACTTTTAACCACCTTTGTGATCTTAACCAAGAACCATCCAAGGACTTTTAACCACCTTGATGTTCTTAAATATACAAGGCTCACACAAGGACTTTTAACCACCTTTGTGACCTTAACCATCACTTGCCAATATGCATCATTAACATCAATATTCCACTGTTTTAAAGCATTTAAACAAGCCATAAACATCATGCATTTTTAAGCATCAAACAACATTAAAACAATGTTCAAAAACAAGGAACTCTTACCTTGAGTTTCCTTCAACACATGGCTTATAATCTCAGCAAATAAACATGCTAGATATGCTTTCAAAACAGATTTAAAATCATGCAAACAAAACACATTGCATACAACCAAATCCATGGCCATCACAAGGAGAGTTTTTCCGAAACCTTACTCTTGAGCTTAGCTAAGTTGCTTAGACTTAAACCAAGCTCCCAAACCTTCAAAACACTGGTTTCAAAGCCGAAAACCAAAATCCACTCACCGATTCCATTTCACCTCTTGCTGAAACACAAATCAAGCTTCCAGATCACCACCACTTGGATCCAAAGATGACTCCCTTGTTTTAAACACATCAACGCAGAGGATTAATGCATCATCATGCATTAATAGCTTCAATGAAAGCATCTAAACTCGCTGCTCTCATCCACACTCCATTTTCGGCTACCAAACACAACCGAAAATGCATCCAAACAACTCCACAACAATGCCCAGCCAAAATCCATCAAATCTAAACATCCTTAAACATCATTTAACATCCAAAAAGGATCTAACATCATCCTTATACCTCCAGCTATAACAGATCCACAAGATCACTCCAAAAACAACCAAGAACACAAGCTAAACTTAGGAAATTCAACCTATCCGGGATTGCATTAATTAAAACTCAATTCCTTATCAATTTAACATTCATTTAACATCAAATTGACGCCTTAAAACACTGCCCAAACAGATCATACGAAATTTTCATCAAAAATCACCAAATCTTGCATTTAAAAGCCAAGATCAATAATACAACCTTAAAACCATTTATAAAAACACAATTTAAGGATTGAGAACTTAGGAATTTCAGTAAAGAACTGAGAGTTTAGAGGAGAAGGACGTTCTTACCTCCAAACTTGAGTTTCTCCCTTTTTAGAATCAAAAAGCTTGAAGATCCAATTAGCAAATGCAAAGGATTTGATGAAGAGATGATTGAAGACCAAAAGGGAAATGAAATGAGTGATTTAGATGACAAAACCAGAGGGAAAAGTTCTGGAAAAAAATGTTTGGTTTGAGAGAAAGATGAGAGAAAATAGAAAATGGAAAAGTTAGTTAGAATTAGGAAAATATCTTCCCTCCACTTTTCTTTTGTTTAAAAACCAGAAATAAATCATTTAATATCTTAGAAAAATCTGGAGAAACTCCCATTGGGTAAATAGCTCCTTAAAGATTCAAAGTTTCAATCCTTCTTAAAACAGTCACGCAGTTTTCAAAAATTACATTTTGGTCACTAGCCAAAATGTCAACCTTCCAAACCTCATTTTGTAAAATTGATTTCACAGTTCACTTATATATATTAAAAGAGGATTTAGGACATTTTTCCATATTTTTAATGCAACCCGAACTAGGCTTTCCTAAATTCACTCTTTTATATTCGAACCGCACTTTGACCGAACCGGTCCAAGCCCAAAACTTCTAAGCCCAAAACCGGGGTGTTACATTGATCATTCCATGGAAAATTTTGTTGGTAATGTCATCGGTCTTAAGCTCCAATATGGTCCCTAATGCTCATTCTCCTATCCTCCATGTTCCTAGAAGTACCTAAACTAAATGAAACTAAAAATAATGTTAGAAAAATAAATAATCAAAGGAAAATATTCATAAACTAAAACAAACACAAATAAAAATCAAAACAATCAATTTCGTTGCAATATGCGACAACGGCGCCAAAAACTTGTTGACTCGCGTGAGTGTTGAAGAAAGGAGTAGAAAACGTATTGGAAATGTAGTAAAAACAGTGCCAAAGCTTGAGTCTTTTGCATGCAAGTATACACGGTCGACAAGTAATACAACAGTAAGCTGAGTATCGATCCCACAGAGATTGACTTGGAATTTGATTGCTTTGAATGATTACTTGTTGAGAAAAAAGTTGATTTGATTTGAAAGTGGTTTTGAAATCAGTTTAAAAGAAAGAAAATGAAAATAAAACAGCTTTAGCAAGGAGAGTGTTTAAATGAGTGATGAGCTTTGGCAAGGGATGTCTGGTTTTCACACTATTCATGCCATGCCAGCTTCTAATAATGTTATGCCTTGGCATTTTTTGCCGAGCATATTCAAATTGGAAAAGCCTTTTTCGATAGTTATTGCCCTAAATTGATCATGTAAAAAAACCCTTATATCTCAATAGTGAATGTTTTTTTCAGAAACCAATTTGATTAAGATCCAATCTATACTCCTAAGGGGTATATTTCACTTCCGAAGTAAGTTCATCTACTTGAACATCTTCTCTTGAAACATCTCACCTTAGTATCCAGCAACTTGATCGTTGCCATCCAAGTCTGTTAAAATATTGAGGTGCAATAGGTCAATAGTGTCAGCTCTCACTTGGCACTGTATTTAGGAAATAGTAAAGTATGCCAGATAGAAAAAGCAATGATGAATCATTTCCATTATTAAAAACTTTACATAAAAACAACGTTTAATGCAAACATCCCCCACCAACTATTACTTTAGTTCATGGTTATGGTATCAACCATAAAACATTTAACGTTTTGAGAACACATCATCATTTAAAAGAAAATAAAAACAACTAAACAAAGAGAAAGGGGCGAGAAGAGGTCTCTCGATGTATCCCTTCAAGATCCAGGCCAAGTGATAAGATGATTTATTGTTCTTTAAATAGGCGTGTGAAGAAGCCCTTCAAGAACCACATCTCCTTGGTGTAGCTGGTCATCGATGGATCACTCTCTACCTTCTTGAATGCTTGCTTTATTGTTCTTTAAATAGGCGTGTGAAGAAGCCCTTGGATAAGCCTTTGCATTTGAAATTTGAATGTGCAAGGGATAAGGCTTGTGATCACCTTTATCCAGATTTGAAGTGATAAGATGATTAGGTGATAAGCTGATAAAGTTAGGGTTGACGTCATTCTGCCATCGATCATTTAGGAACCAAACTTGGCCTGACATCAAATTCCTCTTCTCTGCCAACCGTTGCTTGGCATTGTCTGGTCCATCTGTGTCAACAACATCTCAGCATTCTCTTTGGCATTCCTTCTTGTGCTGCTCTTTTCTGCCAATTGCTATGCCAAAACCAACAAAACAACCCTTCACACTGGCATAGACAAAATTCCCAACTCCTTATGCAAATACATGAATTTATCATCTAAATGCAACTAAATGTAATCAAAAGCAAGCAAAAGCATTGTAATATAGGCATAAAATTAGTACTTTTGAGGAGGTAACATTAACAGAGACGAAGCTCGTCCGAAGTGCGTTCTTTTAGTTGATGCATGGACAATATAGTTGAGTCCATCCTATGATACTATGGTATATGGATTGTAACGCCCCGGTTTTGGGCTCAGAAGTTTTGGGCTTGGACCGGTTCGGTCAGTGTGCGGTTCGAATATAAAAAGGTGAAATTAGGAAAGCCTAGTTCGGGTTGCATTAAAAATATGGAAAAATGTTCTAAAATCCTATTTTAATATATATAAGTGAACTGTGAAATCAATTTTACAAAATGATGTTTGGAAGGGTGACATTTTGGCTAGTGACCAAAATGTAATTTTTGAAAACTGCGTGACTGTTTTAAAAAGGATTGAAACTTTGAATCTTTAAGGAGCTATTTACCCAATGGGAGTTTCTCCAGATTTTTCTAAGATATTAAATGATTTATTAATGGTTTAAAATAAAGTTAAAAAGGAGGGAAAGATATTTTAGCCTTTTAACTAACTTTTCCATTTTCCATTTTTCTCTCATCTTTTCTCTCAAACCAAACACCTTTTCTCCAGAGCTTTTCTCTCTGATTTTGTCACCTAAATATCTCCTTTCACTTCTCTTTTGATTCCTAATCATCTCCTCATCAAAACCTCACCAATTGCTAATTGGATTTTCAAGATTTTGATTCAAAAAGGGAGAAACTCAAGTTTGGAGGTAAGAACGTCCTTCTCCTCTAAACTCTCAGTTCTTTACTGAAATTCCTAAGTTCTCAATCCTTAATTTGTGTTTTATAAAAGGTTTTATAAATGTGATCTTGATTTTGGCTTTAAAATGCAAGATTTGCTTGTTTTTGGTGAAATTTCGTATGATCTGTTTGGGCAGTGTTTTGAGGTGTCAATTTGATGTTAAATGAATGTTAAATTGATGAGTAATTGAGGTTTGATCAATGCAATCCCGAATAGGTTGAATTTCCTAAGTTTTGCTTGAGTTTTTTGTTGTTTTTGGAGTGTTTTTGATGATCTGTTGTTGCTGGAGGTATAAGGACGTGTTTGGGATCATTTTGGATGTTAATTGATGTTTATAAATGGTTAGAGGTGATGGATCTTGGCTGGGTTAAGTTTTGGAAGTGTTTGGAGGTGTTTTGGGTTGTGTTTGGTAGCCGAAATGTTAGATTTGTGTAGAGCAGCGAGTTGAGTTGTGTTGCTGGTGCTTTTAATGCATAATGATGCATTAATCCTCTGTTGTTGTGTGCTTGAAACAGGGGAGATTGATCCGTGATTTTTTGAGGTGGTGTGAAAGGCTTCGGATGCTTGGAAGGCTTGTTGGCTAGCCTTGTTTTGTGTATCAGTGAGTGAAGTTGGGTTTTCGGCTTTAAAACCAAGGTTTGAAGGTTTTGGGAGCTTAGTTTAAGTCTAAACAACTTAGCTAAGCTCAAGAGTAAGTAAATGGAATTTCTCTCTTGATTGTGTTATGAAATGGTTTTTAAAGCACTTGTGAATGTTGAATGCAATGCATGTGATTTGCATGTTTTAAATTCTGTTTTGAAAGCATACTTTTAGCATGGTTTAATGCTGGTTTTGAAAGCCATGAGTGATGGATGCTCAAGGTAAGAGATTCATGGTTTTGTACATTGGAATTGTGAAATTGATGCATGGTGTTGCATGTTGTTTAATGGCTTTGTCTAATGCTTTAAAACAGTGGATTGATGATGGTAAATGGTGGTTTATGCATTTTGGTTATGCTTGTAAATAATTGGATTAATGTGGTAAGATGGTTATTTTGGCAAGTGATGTAAGTGGTTCTTGGTTACTTTAATCGGATATAGTTAGCCGGCTATAGGATTGGGTGCACCGTGAATAAAGTTGCCTTGGCTGTGGAGTGGTTAAGAGTGAACCGGTAACTCCATCCAAGTATCCTAACGAGATGGTTAAGGTCATAATGGTGATTGGAATCCCATTCGAGGACCTTGGGTAAGCAAAGGTAATAATGGTGGTTAAAATTCCATTTGAGGACCTTGTGCTTGTTAAGATCATAATGGTGGTGTAAAGTCCATGTGTGGATCTTGTGTAGGGTGTCCCGGATCTCGTTAGTGATGTTATACAACTACCAATCGGTGATGCTAAGGTTATATGGTGGTTAAAATTCCGTATATGGGAACCTTGTGCATGTTAAGGTTATATGGTGGTTAAAATTCCATATATGGGAACCTTGTGAATGTTAAGGTCATATGGTGGTTAAAATTCCATATAGAGGACCTTGTGTGTTGTAAGGTCAAATGGTGGTTAAAAGTCCATTTGGGACCTTGGATTGGTAGTGTGTATGAAGCGTGGGGACAACGCTTGTGATCCGCGTATCCGATTAGATGTTGAGTTGAAAAGTGGATTTGGTTTATCACTTGGAAGCCAATGTAATGTTCTTGATTATAATGAAGCATGAGATGCTTGAAATGATGCATGGTTGCATGTGAAGTGTGTAATGACCTATGAATGCATGTTTACTTGTTAGCTTGAACAAGTGTTGGTTATCTATTGAGGATGATGCATGTGTGCATGAAATCTTCTTAGTGCATTGAAGTCTTGCTAAGACTTGTTTTTAAAGGCACGTGATGCAAATTGTGATGATGTGGTTCATATGTTGCAATTGTTTAATGAACATGTTAGATTGAATGAGTAAATGGTTTTAAAAGGGTTCTTGCCTAAAGATGGTTTTCGAGTATGAGAAAGGTATGATGTGAAGTGGAAGTGATTTCCAAGGTTTGAATTTAACTTTGCATTTGATGTTCATGCATGAAATGGTTAAATTGTTGGTATCGCAAGTTTATGTTTTGAAAAGGGTTTACTTAGCTTTCTAAGCTAGGGGATTGGTTTTCAAGGTTGAGCAATGCATGATTTTAAGCATGTTGTTGAAAAGGGTTTTCAAACAATGCTTTTGTTAATCGTATTGAGTTTGTTTTTTTAAAAGTGGTTTTATGATTCGCTGCATTGATGGTGTTTTGGTTTTGAGCATTCCTCACTAAGCATTATGTGCTTACGCTCCTTTCGTCCATCAATGCAGATCTTTGAAGTTGGAACAGCGGGAAGCAAGGGATTCAAGGGAAGCTCCACTTGAGATGTATGTCTCGGTTTATAGCTATAGATAATAAAGGCAATGGGGGGAGAATCTCTTATGTTGATGTTAATGAGTTTGTGTACGTTGGACAAGATTGGTTTTATGTTGTTGATAATGTTGGAACATGTATTTGGTCTGTATGAGTTGGCTTAATCAAATTGATGCTTGAATGGTTTGCTAAGTAGGAAGCATGCCATTAGAATTGGGGCTTTTCAAATTTGATGCTATAATGTTGATTGGTTGATGCAAATATGTCCCTTGCATGTTGTATGTCTTGCTGGTAAAGTTTGGTTGCTTTTGGAGCATGTTTGGAAAGTCAATTGTGTGTTTTAGCAGCCATTTCTGTGCGTTCTGTGCAGGCCGTATCGGAACGGCAGCTAACGTTTCGGAACGGGTGCCCTGTAGTGGCCCAAGCGTCCGAAACGGAAGGTACCGTTCCGAAACAGAAATGCCTCTGCCAGGCCTCATTTCGGAACACGTTGCGGAACGGTCCCGCGTTTCGAAACAGGTTCTCCCTGTTTCGGAACACCTGACCGTTGGAGGCTGACATTGGCGGTTATATGTTTTGAAATGTTTGCATTTTGGTCCTGAAACTTGTTTTGGCAATTGTATGAGTTTGGGATGTCCGTTTGAGCTGAATTTTGGCAGAGATGCATGAAAGATGATTAATTTTAAGTTGGTAACTTAAAATTTGGTTAAGCCCTTAAAGTTTTCAGAAATTACAAATTGGTCCCTAAAGTTGTAATTGGTTCAATTGAGTCCCTGTTTGTTCTCCGTTTGTTATGATGTTTGAGTATGATGATCTCGTGAACAAATATAGGGTTAACGTGCATCTAGACAAGAGTAAGAAGAAAAAAAAGGGTCGTTAATCAAGGTTGACTTTCGGGTTGACTTTGGTTTTCCCTGTGTGACTTTCTTAATTCGGGTCAACCGTCTAGGCCGGGTTAAGGGGGTTACATTTGGTGGTATCAGAGCTGAGTTGCGAATGCTTTGGGAAGTGGTAAGTTGTTGTTATATGTGTTTGGTGTTTATTCTGATTTGTGGTTGGAGGTTGGTTAGAGTACGTGATTTAAGTGAATTGTTGATGATGTTTCTAAGCATGCTTGTTGATTGTGGATATTCATTGAGTTAATGTGGATTTATGCTGATGTTGTGCTGGTGTTATGAGCCGATTTTTATGAATGATGGAAGTGTAATGGGTATGTTAGTGATGATGCTATGCTGTTGCGAGTGGATGTTGTTTGATGAAAGCATGATCGAATATGTTGTTTGATATGCTTGATGTTGTGATATCCATGTCTTTATTGACTGTTATGTCATGTAAAAGGGGAGGATTCGGGATACCCATTGCCTTATTATTATAGCTATTGTGTTATTTTGGAGTTGGAGTTTGAATCCTTGCTTAAAGCTGGTCTAATTGATTTGTTTGTTTTGTTGTGATTGTTTGCTGTTAATAGCATGGTGAAATCGATGAATGAATGGCAGTTTGGTGAGATGGTTTCTACTTTAGGGCAGGTCGTTAAGGCGTGGAATTCACCTTTTAGTGGTGGTGTTTTGTCCCAGTCTTCTGTGCCTGGAGTTGAGATAGTGAGGCAGGGGGAAGAAGCTGGTTCCGTGATGAAAGATTCATCATCTGTTGTTCAAGAGGTGTTGGGAACATCTCAGGCTGTGGTAGTAGCAAGGCCTGTAGACGTGCCGGTTGTGGGATGTGCGGGTTTGTCGAAACAGTGTTTGCATGATATGGGAATTATAGAGTATCATGGTTCGACACCTAAGTCGTTCGGGGCTTGGTTAGCCAGTGTAGTTCTGATTTTGGATCAGGAAGGGTGTGATTATGCCTGTAAGCTTGGAAGCGTTGTCTCGTTGATGTTGGAGGACGCTTGTGCTTGGTGGACATCTGTAGCGGTGGCCTCACACATCCAGGATATTGATTGGGACTTCTTTGTGTCTGCCTTTTATGAAAGGTACCTTGGAGAGGAAATCTCGAGGGGCAAGCAATGTGATGGAAGATTATGTGTGAATCAAAGTCTGAGTGGTAGTGCAAATCTGGGGCAAGTGCTGCTTGATCAAGGGTTGGGTGCTTAGTTACCGGTGTGTGACCGTTGTGGAAGGCGTCATGTTGGTGGTTGTTTGGGCGCAGGTGCTTGTTGGAACTGTGGTTCTAAGGAGCATGTGAAGCGAGATTGTCCACAAGTGGTAAAGTCCGCTTAAGTGGTAGCAGAAGGGTCTCTGAAGGGTCGTGGGCACGACCGAGACAAGGTTCGAAGGTGGCAAGGAGAGCAGAAAGCTGTGAAGAGTTTGGGAAATGGAATTTGCTGGAAGTGTGGGTCTGTTGGACATATGAGGCGTAATTGTTTGAGGTTGGTTCGGGGTAGTCAGGGCTCTGTACCACAAGAAGATGGTGGTGACTTTGGTGTTTTGGCTGGTGCCGTAGCGGTGCAGCTGGAGAATGTTGGTTCTGCGAGGAAGAGAGCTCGTTTGTTGAAGCTCCGGGGTGGTGATGCGTTTCCAGGTAACCTTGTTAAGTGGTTTTTGCCCTAGTTATCTTAGTTTGGTTATGGTTTGGTTTTTCTTTGCGTAGAGAGTATGGTCTTGTTGTTAGCATGTTGGGGTAGTAGTTGTTGTTGTTTTGAAAAACAACCTTAGAGTGAAGAGGTATTAGTGAATATATTGTGGATAATGGGTTGTTGGGATGATGGAGTTGGTCAAGTTAGACGTGTGATAGGAGGTTGTTCTTAGACGGATTCTGAGAATGTTATTGGTGGGTGTGAACTGACATACATGCACAGTTAAAATCATTTGTTATATACTATATTATATATGTACTGGTCCATGCATACATGGGGCATGACATTAGAGGTTTTGCATACATGTACATTAGGCATTGGTAGGGCATGTTGGTGACCATGCATATAATGTTCACACTCGCTAATGACTAATCGAGTCTGTTAGTGCTGTGATAGAGTTAGGCTGGATGATGGGTTTTTTAGAGGTTGTTTTGATGCTAGGAGAATGTTAGAAGTTATGGAGGGTATTAAGCGAGCTGTTAGTAATTGGGAGTGCGGTGTAGCGTGTTGGTAGAAAGAAAGTGTTTGGTGCTTAACGAGTTTAGTGGTGTGGTGGAAGAAGTTTGCCGATGGAAGTTAGAATCGGTCAAGTGGTTGTGAATAGCTAGTAGAGGTGGTAGTTCCTTGGAAGCTAGGTGATGTTGTATGTTGTGGGTGGGTTCTAAGGTGCTGAGGTAACTTGGCATAGGTGTTGTGTTGTGGGTTGTAGAGAAGGGTTAGTCTGGGAGAGTAGGAGTCTCGTAACCTAGTTACGTATGTGTAGGTTGGGCGGTGTCCTGGTAAGGCAAGTGTTGCAGTCTATCTTGAAGGGGAAAGGCGATGTAAGATCTAAGGCCATTGTTGGTTGGCCGAATTTTTGTGAGAAATGTTGGTTGGTTGTGGGTAAGTAAATTCCTTTTGAAGTCAGCTAGTGTGTGTGGAACTGCTGGCGGAGCCAAGGTTGGGGTTTTGTGACGGGGTTATCAGGTGATGGGTGAGTTCCGGGTGAGCTGTTGAAGTTATGATAGCGGTGGATGTGAAGGAGTGCCAGCATTGTGTTGGGAAGTTTAAGTAAGCAGTTGATGCTTAAGGATTCTTGCTTGGTGTGGTAACCTTTGGAAGAGGTTGAGCAGTTGTGCAAGGGGTTTTTGAGGAAGTGAAGGTTGTGGGATGCATGGCGGCTGTATTGGTTTGGTGGGCGTCACTGTGTGCGCGAGTTGTGGGAATTATGAGTTAAGGTGGTGTATGCTGCAAAAAGGTTGGAGGTTCTTCAGGTTGTTGTTGGGGCTATGTGCAGTTCAGAAGAATGAAATGATAAGGTGTGGATAGTATCTGAGTGCTTTGGGAATTCTTGAACAGTGTGTGGTGTGTTAGGTTCGGTGGAGTTTTGCCTGGAGAGTGTTCAGTGGTGGTTGAGGCTTTTGTGTTGCTTTGTGTGTTGATTTGAGAAGGTTGGTTGTTCTCATTTCGCCAATTGAAATTTCGAGGACGAAATTTCCTAAGAGGGGGAGACTTGTAACGCCCCGGTTTTGGGCTCAGAAGTTTTGGGCTTGGACCGGTTCGGTCAGTGTGCGGTTCGAATATAAAAAGGTGAAATTAGGAAAGCCTAGTTCGGGTTGCATTAAAAATATGGAAAAATGTTCTAAAATCCTCTTTTAATATATATAAGTGAACTGTGAAATCAATTTTACAAAATGATGTTTGGAAGGGTGACATTTTGGCTAGTGACCAAAATGTAATTTTTGAAAACTGCGTGACTGTTTTAAAAAGGATTGAAACTTTGAATCTTTAAGGAGCTATTTACCCAATGGGAGTTTCTCCAGATTTTTCTAAGATATTAAATGATTTATTAATGGTTTAAAATAAAGTTAAAAAGGAGGGAAAGATATTTTAGCCTTTTAACTAACTTTTCCATTTTCCATTTTTCTCTCATCTTTTCTCTCAAACCAAACACCTTTTCTCCAGAGCTTTTCTCTCTGATTTTGTCACCTAAATATCTCCTTTCACTTCTCTTTTGATTCCTAATCATCTCCTCATCAAAACCTCACCAATTGCTAATTGGATTTTCAAGATTTTGATTCAAAAAGGGAGAAACTCAAGTTTGGAGGTAAGAACGTCCTTCTCCTCTAAACTCTCAGTTCTTTACTGAAATTCCTAAGTTCTCAATCCTTAATTTGTGTTTTATAAAAGGTTTTATAGATGTGATCTTGATTTTGGCTTTAAAATGTAAGATTTGCTTGTTTTTGGTGAAATTTCGTATGATCTGTTTGGGCAGTGTTTTGAGGTGTCAATTTGATGTTAAATGAATGTTAAATTGATGAGTAATTGAGGTTTGATCAATGCAATCCAGAATAGGTTGAATTTCCTAAGTTTTGCTTGAGTTTTTGGTTGTTTTTGGAGTGTTTTTGATGATCTGTTGTTGCTGGAGGTATAAGGACGTGTTTGGGATCATTTTGGATGTTAATTGATGTTTATAAATGGTTAGAGGTGATGGATCTTGGCTGGGTTAAGTTTTGAAGTGTTTGGAGGTGTTTTCGGTTGTGTTTGGTAGCCGAAATGTTGGATTTGTGTAGAGCAGCGAGTTGAGTTGTGTTGCTGGTGCTTTTAATGCATAATGATGCATAATCCTCTGTTGTTGTGTGCTTGAAACAGGGGAGATTGATCCGTGAGTTTTTGAGGTGGTGTGAAAGGCTTCGGATGCTTGGAAGGCTTGTTGGCTAGCCTTGTTTTGTGTATCGGTGAGTGAAGTTGGGTTTTCGGCTTTAAAACCAAGGTTTGAAGGTTTTGGGAGCTTAGTTTAAGTCTAAACAACTTAGCTAAGCTCAAGAGTAAGTAAATGGAATTTCTCTCTTGATTGTGTTATGAAATGGTTTTTAAAGCACTTGTGAATGTTGAATGCAATGCATGTGATTTGCATGTTTTAAATTCTGTTTTGAAAGCATACTTTTAGCATGGTTTAATGCTGGTTTTGAAAGCCATGAGTGATGGATGCTCAAGGTAAGAGATTCATGGTTTTGTACATTGGAATTGTGAAATTGATGCATGGTGTTGCATGTTGTTTAATGGCTTTGTCTAATGCTTTAAAACAGTGGATTGATGATGGTAAATGGTGGTTTATGCATTTTGGTTATGCTTGTAAATAATTGGATTAATGTGGTAAGATGGTTATTTTGGCAAGTGATGTAAGTGGTTCTTGGTTACTTTAATCGGATATAGTTAGCCGGCTATAGGATTGGGTGCACCGTGAATAAAGTTGCCTTGGCTGTGGAGTGGTTAAGAGTGAACCGGTAACTCCATCCAAGTATCCTAACGAGATGGTTAAGGTCATAATGGTGATTGGAATCCCATTCGAGGACCTTGGGTAAGCAAAGGTAATAATGGTGGTTAAAATTCCATTTGAGGACCTTGTGCTTGTTAAGATCATAATGGTGGTGTAAAGTCCATGTGTGGATCTTGTGTAGGGTGTCCCGGATCTCGTTAGTGATGTTATACAACTACCAATCGGTGATGCTAAGGTTATATGGTGGTTAAAATTCCGTATATGGGAACCTTGTGCATGTTAAGGTTATATGGTGGTTAAAATTCCATATATGGGAACCTTGTGAATGTTAAGGTCATATGGTGGTTAAAATTCCATATAGAGGACCTTGTGTGTTGTAAGGTCAAATGGTGGTTAAAAGTCCATTTGGGACCTTGGATTGGTAGTGTGTATGAAGCGTGGGGACAACGCTTGTGATCCGCGTATCCGATTAGATGTTGAGTTGAAAAGTGGATTTGGTTTATCACTTGGAAGCCAATGTAATGTTCTTGATTATAATGAAGCATGAGATGCTTGAAATGATGCATGGTTGCATGTGAAGTGTGTAATGACCTATGAATGCATGTTTACTTGTTAGCTTGAACAAGTGTTGGTTATCTATTGAGGATGATGCATGTGTGCATGAAATCTTCTTAGTGCATTGAAGTCTTGCTAAGACTTGTTTTTAAAGGCACGTGATGCAAATTGTGATGATGTGGTTCATATGTTGCAATTGTTTAATGAACATGTTAGATTGAATGAGTAAATGGTTTTAAAAGGGTTCTTGCCTAAAGATGGTTTTCGAGTATGAGAAAGGTATGATGTGAAGTGGAAGTGATTTCCAAGGTTTGAATTTAACTTTGCATTTGATGTTCATGCATGAAATGGTTAAATTGTTGGTATCGCAAGTTTATGTTTTGAAAAGGGTTTACTTAGCTTTCTAAGCTAGGGGATTGGTTTTCAAGGTTGAGCAATGCATGATTTTAAGCATGTTGTTGAAAAGGGTTTTCAAACAATGCTTTTGTTAATCGTATTGAGTTTGTTTTTTTAAAAGTGGTTTTATGATTCGCTGCATTGATGGTGTTTTGGTTTTGAGCATTCCTCACTAAGCATTATGTGCTTACGCTCCTTTCGTCCATCAATGCAGATCTTTGAAGTTGGAACAGCGGGAAGCAAGGGATTCAAGGGAAGCTCCACTTGAGATGTATGTCTCGGTTTATAGCTATAGATAATAAAGGCAATGGGGGGAGAATCTCTTATGTTGATGTTAATGAGTTTGTGTACGTTGGACAAGATTGGTTTTATGTTGTTGATAATGTTGGAACATGTATTTGGTCTGTATGAGTTGGCTTAATCAAATTGATGCTTGAATGGTTTGCTAAGTAGGAAGCATGCCATTAGAATTGGGGCTTTTCAAATTTGATGCTATAATGTTGATTGGTTGATGCAAATATGTCCCTTGCATGTTGTATGTCTTGCTGGTAAAGTTTGGTTGCTTTTGGAGCATGTTTGGAAAGTCAATTGTGTGTTTTAGCAGCCATTTCTGTGCGTTCTGTGCAGGCCGTATCGGAACGGCAGCTAACGTTTCGGAACGGGTGCCCTGTAGTGGCCCAAGCGTCCGAAACTAATTGTTTGGGCCTAAGAGTTGATCGTTTTGTAAAATGAGAGGAAGTTGGGGGCCTTATGAAGCGATTTTACCCCCATGAAATTAATTGGCTGATCTCCCCTCTTTTTGGTTGGTATTCACGTAGGTTTGGGAAAGGGAGACAACATTGCATCATCTTTCCCCATCCTTTTTCTCACTTCCCTCTTCCTCATCTTTCTTCCAAAAGACCATATATTTCCAAGGCTTAAAGGTCCAAACTTTCTTCATCAATTCTTTCATCTGAGATTCAAGTCTGAGATATGTTAATCTCCTCCTCATAAGCTTCAAGAAAAGTATACTCTTAAAGTATAAAGGTGAGTTCTTCGTTTATGGTTTTTGAATGGGGTTTCTTTCATGTTTTCAAGAATGCTAAATTTGTGGCTAGACCTCTCTTTAATGTTGGGTTTAAGTCTTGATTTGTTTTCTTTTTCTGAGGTATAAATGAGGTGTCTTAAGGTTTATTCAAGTTGGAGCTAAAGGGGAGAATTTGCGGGTTTTAAGGGTATGAAGCGAATCCGGGTCTGTTTCTTAATGTCAATATATCTTTGACTCCTACTCTTCGTGAAGATCATAAAATGATTGTCTTGCTTGGTATTATGGTTTATTGTTGCTAGTTGGATGTTTTGGTAGCTTAAAGCCCTTTAATGGTGAAATTTGGATTAACTATTAATAATGTGTAAAAATGGTAGAAAACCACCCTAAACCCTAAATCCTAATTAACTATTAATAATGTGTAAAAAATTAAACTTAAAACTTAAAAGAATATAATACAAACATAAAAAAATGTAGGGATTTAAACTTAATTTTAGAGTGAAAATATTAAGAAACATAAAATAAAAATATAATTTTAAATATAAAAAATATATATTAATTTTTATCGGGTCGGGTCGGGTACCCGGTAAGGGGAAACTTCCGGCCCGTGTCCCGGGAAATTTGTCGGGTCGGGTAATTTTTTTTCGGAAATTACCCGACATTTTAGGTTCGGGTCGTCAGGTTTTCGGGTTGGGTCAATAGGGTCGGGTATTTTTGCCCACCCCTAGTATACATAGGGATGGACCGAGGGGGTGGCGGGGGCAGTCACCCCCATAAAATTTTAAAAATTCCTATACGAGTTAAAAAAAATAGAAATTTTTTATGTATTTTTTATTAAAAAATCTATTTACACCCCCTAAACTTTTATAAGTTCACCCCCTAGAAATTTATAGGTTCGCCCCCTAACTTAAAGTCTTGCGTCCGTCTCTGTATACATATTTTATTTCGGGACGGGTTCAGGGCGAGTTGGACATTAAAGATACCCGGGTGGGTCGAATCGGTTTTTTATTCTTATTTTTCAGGTTGAGTCGGTCAAAAACCCGCTCTGCCCTATTACCATCTCTAGAAATACCAAAATCTTGAAGCCTAAATTAAAAAAAATGCTAACAACATAAATATATGCATTGACAAAATAAATATGCTAACAAATAAATGTGATATAAAAAAGAGAACAGATGTATAAAAAGGCAATAAATCGAACAAATATAAACATAAAAGACATACAATAAATAAATGCGGAATTAGAAGTTACTAGTTAGTGGTTTGATGTTAGTTAGTTAGTTAAATTAACCATGCCATAAATATTAGGGATCATACCCTTAAGGCCATAAGAGAATCGTGATCCAATACGTAAATATACATACTTTATTAATATAAATATATATATATATATATAATAAAACTACATGTAAATAAAATGAAACTATATGTATATTATAACAAGTAACCTAATATATATACATAAAAAGACCAAGTTAAAAAATATCTTTAAGAAAACTATTTTTAAGAAAAGATTGAAAAATATTTTCAAGGAAAGATAACTCTTATAAGGATGACAAGTCGTCGTTAACCGGTCAAAATAAATATAAATTAATCCTCTTTCAACAATAAATAAATAAAGAAATTGAAATAGTATAGGGAAAGAGTGTCGATCCGCAGGGAGATTAGCTGGAATTGTTGACTTGAATTTGTTGAATCCGAAATCCCAGGAATATCTGAAAAAGCAAAGAAATAAAAGAAGGGGGGTGATATGATTTGTGGTGAAGTAATAAAATAAAATGCTAGAATTAAAAATAATAAGAAATATCAAATATGCAAATTAGCCTCGAGCTAGCCTTGTCAATTCCTTCGATCATTGAAATAGATTTTTATTTTGGGGATCATGTCGGTTACAGTCTGCGAGGCCCAACCCGTCGCAACTTGCTTCTCTCTCGAGTAACAATTCCTCCCAAGACTATCTTCGAAGGTTGATTCTTAAACAAATTAGCCACGTCTATCGCCGTTAAAGTGTTTAGTTTTGAAAGCAGGAAAAGCCCGACTCAGAAATTGTCTTAAAAAGAATCGCTTCTGATTTTATCTTTCCTTAGCGGACCGCCGCTAAGAGTGTTCACAGGAAGTCGAAATTGCCACAGGCCGATCCTTCCTCCCAACTATGTCTTTAAACGATTCCATATCAACGAGATCTTTTTGATTTGAAAAACGATTAAAAACTTTAGTAAGGCCGATTGTCAAACTATCTAAACAGAAAGATAAAAATGTATTCCCGAAAGAATTTAGGCAATGTTCAATTCTCACGATTAGAATTGATTTGGCTAGCTCTTGGCTCAAGAAATTTAGTTAAACATGATATTAATTATCATACTTAACTTGGTTTTTGGAAAATAATTAAATAGCATAAAAAAGTGGAACAAGAAAATAAAGTAAAATGAACTTGGATTAAAGCTAGAAATGTTTACAAAGATAAAAACTAAAAATGAATGATGATCTAAGCCTTTACCAAGGGTGGTATTTATAGGCTTAGATTTACAAAGATAAAGTGATAAAATAATTTAAAATAATAAACAAAAGATAAAACAATTCAAATGTTTTGAAATTTAAATGCAGGAATCTAATCGGATAAGCTGATAAACTCTCTCAGAACGTTCCAGAAGCTTCTAGAAGTCACCACGTCATTGCCACGTCACTGCCACGTTAGACGCGTCGTGCCCGGTGTCGTGCCCATGATGCCAGTCATGACAGGATTATAATAAAAACTGCAGAAATGTCCCATTTTCACTGCTATTTCCAGAATTGGACCCCTGCACAAAATGAAATGGAAACACTATGTATTAAGCAGCAAGAAGTCACAAAACTTAGAAAATTAGCAAGTGAAATGCGTCATATTTGAGAACTCATCAAATTCCCCCTCACTTGTCTCATACTTGTCCTCAAGTATGTCTGAAAGAGATATTAACCAAGAATGCATTTCTCAAGCCATTACAAGCATCAAGCATAATTATAAGAGTTCAAGCGCAAAAGGAGTATCATGAAAGAAACATAATCAAACCAAATAAATACAAGCAAAGAGCAGCCATTGTCCCTTTCAATTACCTATCAAGCATTAATCAAATCTTAGCCTAGTCTTAATCCTCACCAAGATACACTCAAGAGCACTCAAAGTGTTTTAAAGGTAAATTTGAAGCAGAAACACTCAAAGTCATGCATGAACAAAGGTTTCCATATGCTTGTAACAAGTTCAATTCTCCACTACTTTATTAGAATCGAAGTGCAAAAATCATTAGGTCTTTTATTCAGGGTGTAATGTGGGTTTAGAAAAAGGATAGAAAGATGAGAAGAAAAACAAAAGAGGATGATCAATGCAAGATATTTCAAACATTCAGCAGTGAAGACATTAAAAAGGAGCTAAAAATGGGCAAGCCAACACATATTTTTTCTTTTCTTTTTTTTTCTTTTCGAAACTGTTTTTCTTCTTTTTTTTTCTTTTTTTTTCTTTTCTTTTCGAAGCAATTGCTTCCTTTTATTCTGTTTTTTTCTTTTTTTTCATTTCGAAGAATTATGCCCTTTATTCGAATTGCAGCTCCTTATTTGCCTAGTAATATAGTTTCTAGCATTTGATCAATCAAAAAGTGGTTAAGTCAAAGGAATGGGATGTAAGGCTAACAAAGGCTCACTAGGCGATGAGAAAGGGAAAATCAAAACGAAAGGGAAGGAAAAGGTTTAAAGCCTAATGCCTAAATCATTTTAAAGCACCTCGTTCTTATTGTAGTCTCGAATTGTAAGCAAGCCACAAGTTCTAGATTCCTAAAATTCAAGATGACACTCTCAAGAAAAAGAAACGAGCATAATATGAAGAATGCATGCTCAAGGCTCAAATCTTACCAAAATTAGGCTAAGTTGATTAAGCTAGGCGAGAAATTTAATTAACACTGTCAAGAGTAATTAAAAGAGATGTTAAACTGCATATTACCCATATCATTTGATTATCAAAATGCTCCAATTCAATCATTCCTAAGCACTAGAACAAGTACAACATGCTGGACAACAAGTAATGGCAAGAAAAAATTCATCTCAAGTTTAATCAGAGTCAAACATATAATCAAACAAGCAGACAAGTGGTAATTTATTACCCTCCCCCTCACTTAAGTAAATTGCCCCAATTCATAAAAATTAAGGAAATAAAAAGATAATAAGGGCAAAAGATACTCCCCGTGAGTGATGAAATTGAGTCGATGGGAATGGTGCACTATGAGTGGCTCGGATCAGCGGCGGCAGAGGGCTTTGAATGGACTGTCGGATGTGCGAAAGAAGGTGCAGCGAAGGGTGGTTCAGCATTTTTGTTGGCACCCGTCGAATGGTTGCTGGTCGTCGGCCACCACGGTAGGGAGGAATCTCGTTCGAGGAATTGAGGGCTTGCCGTCGTCGACCATCGCGGCGTGGAGAGGGTGCGGAAGTCAATTCGGAATCGCTGTTGATCGCCATAAATTGTGGCGATGCAAGACGCCACTGATGACCAACGGCGGTTCTTGGGGAAGCCGGCGAGCTTGCTGTCGCGCGCGGGGCATGGTGGAAGTCGTATGAGTGGGGTTCTCGACGGGGGCTAGGGGCTTGGCGTTGTCGACTACCACGACGAGGAGGAGGTGTGGGGAATGGTGAAGTCGGCGTGGCTGAGTAAAAAAACAAAGGTGTTTGGTTGTGTATTTTTTTTAGGGTTTGGGTAGCTTACGGGAAAGAAAGACAGGAAAGGGAAAAAAGGGGAAATGTTTTTTTTTTTTTAAGAGAATAGGCTAAGATGCGCCGGCTTCTTTGGGTTATGCTAATGTGCACCGTTTAATGAAACGGTGCACTCCAATGCTTATGGTCGAAATGTGCTGCTGTGAAGGGTTAGAAGCGTGGCTTGGCTTGCTGTGTGCAAAAAGAAATCCTGCAGATGAAAAAGAAAATTTATTAAGGCAAAAAAAAGGGAAAAAAATGAAGCATAAATTAAATTATAAAAAAAAAATTAACGAAAAATAAACCAATGGGTTGCCTCCCATTTAGCGCTTTGTTTAACGTCGTTTAGCTCGACGACCTTTGCTAAATTTTTGGCTCTTCAAAATAAAGGTCTTCAAATAATCGATAATGTCCATCGCTCGTCGTTTTAACGTCTTCTTTCATCTTTCTTTTTGTGCGCAAAGCAACAACTAAGCTTCTACCTCCTTCCCAAGACGACAACTTACTCAAGATGATGTTTGGCAAAGTTTGGTTGTCGCCTAAAAATATATAATCAAACCATTCCAACCTTGGCTTTGGTTCCTGCAAAATTGATGGAAAATGTTTAGTTCGAATTGGAATTAATTGAAAATCAGAAAGGGAAGAAAGATTTGAAATGATTTCGCCTTTGTTTTTATCGTCGAGATCTGCGAATTCCCTACAAAAGTCATAACACAAATTAGTTTCGATCAAATCATCAGCTAACGGATCTATAATATCAATGAAATTTAAACTTGCGACCGAATCAGGATACTTCATAGCTTTATACATATCAAATTTAACTACTTCCCCATCAAATTCCATAGTTAAGATGCCGTCGCGGACATCAATCTTTGTATGCGCAGTTGATAGGAAAGGTCGGCCAAGCAAGATTTCGGATCCGTTATTGCTGCGATCATTTTCCATGTCAATAATGTAAAAATCAGCAGGAAAAATAAGATTTTTTACCTGTACCAACACGTTTTCTAGAACTCCCTCGGGGTAGATGACTGATCGATCAGCTAATTGAACCGTCACTCGCGTTTCTTTCAATGGTTCAGTCGAAATTTTGTTGTAAACGCTTAACGGCATGACGTTGATAGATGCGCCTAAATCGCACATCGCCCTTTTTATCCCAACATTCCCAATTTTACAAGGAACCACAAACATACCTTGATCCTTGTACTTTGGCGGCAATGGTCTTTGAAGAATAGCCGAAACATTCTCACCAAGGTTAACTCTTTCATTTCCGGATAGTCGCCTTCGGTTTGTGCATAGATCTTTCAAAAATTTTGCGTACTTAGGGACCTTCCGAATAACATCCAAAAGTGGAATGTTGATTTCCACTTTTTTGAATACATCCAAAATTTCCTTCTCTTCTTCCTTTTTATCTCGTTTCGCCAATCTACCTGGAAAAGGAGGAACAGGTTCGTAAGTAGAAACAGAAATATTGGATTTAGAGTTACCTGCAATGGGTGGAGACTTTTCGTTCTGGTCCTTTGGAGAGCTGCCTTGCTCGTCGGATTTTTGCTCATCTTGCTTGGGCGGTTTAGGCGTTATCACCGTTCCACTACGCAAAGTTATCGCACTAATGTTTTCCCTTGGGTTGGTTTCGGTTTGGGATGGTAACTTTCCCTGGGATTCTATACGGCTAACGGCTTGAGCTAGTTGGCTTATTTGTTTGTCGATTTGTTGGAGATGGGATTGTGTTTGGGTTTGGAATTTTTCCTGCGAAACTGCCAATCTCTCAACAATAGACTCAAGCGAAGATTTTTGGGGTGCTTGGTTTTGGTAGGGAGGTTGTTGCCTAGGTTGGTAATTTGGGTTCTGATTACCGTAGCTCAAGTTTGGGCGAGCTCTCCAACCGGGATTAAATGTATTGCTATGTGGGTTATAGGGTCTTTGGGGAGGTCCAGGAAAGTTGTGAATGGCGTTAACTTGGGCACCAGACGTATCTCGCAACAATAGGCATAAGTCGGTTACGTGATCTGGCATAGTGCATATTCCGCATACCTTAGCAGCTTTCATCTCCCCTGAAACAAGAGAATGCACAATATTAGTCAAATTATCAATTTTATTCTCTAATGAAATTGTGCTTACTGTGTGAACCCGTCGGCTGGGTTCATTTGTAGAACCAAATTGCTGCGAGTTTGCAGCCATTGTGGAGATTAATGTTCTCGCCGCAGTAGGAGTCATGTTAACGAGCGCGCCACCGCTTGCTGCATCTACCATCTTTTTGTCCATTGGTAACATTCCTCCATATAGGTATTGAAGGAGTGTTTGCTCGGATAGGCCATGTTGCGGACAGCTTGCGCACAGCTTCTTGAACCTTTCCCAATAATCATATAGGGATTCGTCGTGCATTTGTTGGATACTCAAAATGCTTCGCCTAAGTTCAGTCGCTTTTGCTACAGGGAAATACCTGTCAAGGAAAACACGAGAAAGATCAGCCCATGTATTAATAGAATTCGGAGGTAAATAAAATAACCACTCTTTAGCCGTTCCGGCTAAGGAAAAAGGAAAAGCCCTTAGTTTTATCTGATCCTCTGAAACTCCTTGCGGTTTCATGCTGCTGCACACCATGTGAAATTCGGCAAGGTGTTTATGTGGGCTTTCAGTAGGGAGGCCATTAAAGGTGGGTAATAGGTGAATCAGGCTCGTTTTGAGTTGGAATGGGGTATCACCGTGAGGAAAAGCGATACAAAGGGGTTGTTGCACAGTAGGGGCTGCGTTCAGCTCTCGAATCGTTTGTTCCGCCATCGGTTCTGGTTCTTGTGTAGGTTCTTCGATTGGTGTAGATTCGGAGGTGGATTCTTGTTCGGGTTGTCGTGTGCTTTGTTGTTTCTTTCGTCGAAGGGTTTCGCCGTGAGTTCTACGAGCGCTTGCTTCGATTTCCGGGTTATATGGAGCCAAAGTACCCGGATTCTTCTTGGTCATAAAATAAAACAAAAATCAGTCAAAAATTGTAAAAAATAAATCTCCCCGGCAACGGCGCCAATTTTGACAAGTCGTCATTAACCGGTCAAAATAAATATAAATTAATCCTCTTTCAACAATAAATAAATAAAGAAATTGAAATAGTATAGGGAAAGAGGGTCGATCCGCAGGGAGATTAGCTGGAATTGTTGACTTGAATTTGTTGAATCCGAAATCCCAGGAATATCTGAAAAAGCAAAGAAATAAAAGAAGGGGGGTGATATGATTTGTGGTGAAGTAATAAAATAAAATGCTAGAATTAAAAATAATAAGAAATATCAAATGTGCAAATTAGCCTCGAGCTAGCCTTGTCAATTCCTTCGATCATTGAAATAGATTTTTATTTTGGGGATCATGTCGGTTACAGTCTGCGAGGCCCAACCCGTCGCAACTTGCTTCTCTCTCGAGTAACCAATCCTCCCAAGACTATCTTCGAAGGTTGATTCTTAAACAAATTAGCCACGTCTATCGCCGTTAAAGTGTTTAATTTTGAAAGCAGGAAAAGCCCGACTCAGAAATTGTCTTAAAAAGAATCGCTTCTGATTTTATCTTTCCTTAGCGGACCGCCGCTAAGAGTGTTCACAGGAAGTCGAAATTGCCACAGGCCGATCCTTCCTCCCAACTATGTCTTTAAACGATTCCATATCAACGAGCTCTTTTTGATTTGAAAAACGATTAAAAACTTTAGTAAGGCCGATTGCCAAACTATCTAAACAGAAAGATAAAAATGTATTCCCGAAAGAATTTAGGCAATGTTCAATTCTCACGATTAGAATTGATTTGGCTAGCTCTTGGCTCAAGAAATTTAGTTAAACATGATATTAATTATCATACTTAACTTGGTTTTTGAAAAATAATTAAATAGCATAAAAAAGTGGAACAAGAAAATAAAGGAAAATGAACTTGGATTAAAGCTAGAAATGTTTACAAAGATAAAAACTAAAAATGAATGATGATCTAAGCCTTTACCAAGGGTGGTATTTATAGGCTTAGATTTACAAAGATAAAGTGATAAAATAATTTAAAATAATAAACAAAAGATAAAACAATTCAAATGTTTTGAAATTTAAATGCAGGAATCTAATCGGATAAGCTGATAAGCTCTCTCAGAACGTTCCAGAAGCTTCTAGAAGTCGCCACGTCATTGCCATGTCACTGCCACGTCAGACGCGTCGTGCCCGGTGTCGTGCCCATGATGCCAGTCATGACAGGATTATAATAAAAACTGCAGAAATGTCCCATTTTCACTGCTATTTCTAGAATTGGACCCCTACACAAAATGTAATGGAAACAGTATGTATTAAGCAGCAAGAAGTCACAAAACTTAGAAAATTAGCAAGTGAAATACGTCATATTTGAGAACTCATCAAAGGATTAAATTAAAATTTTTATTTTAAGAAATAATGTCCTTATAAAAAGACCAAGTTAAAGAATTTTAGTTTCTAGAAGAAATATCCTTGCGAAAGGAATTTAAAAAAATGGGTCCTTATGAATGAATCAAATTAAAAATATCCTTATGAAAGGACCTCATTAAAAACTTCTTCTTTTTTATATATATTTTTATATATATCTTTGTAAAAGGATCGAGTTCAAAAACTCTTTGCTTTATGAAAACTTATCCTTAGGAAAGGATCGAATTGAGAGACTATGGATTTTAAGAAAACATCCTTAGAAAATGATAGGATTAAGAATTTTTTGTTTTAGGACAACGTCCTTATGAAATGATCAAATTAAAAAATTCATGTTTTAAGCAAAATATGTCCTTATAAAATGATTGAATTGGAAAATTTTAGGTTTTTAAAAAATATCTTTAAGAAATGATCAAATTCAAGAATATGATTTTTTTTGAAGAAACATCCTTGTGAAAAGGATAATGTTAAATTTGTTTTGGGAACAAGTCCTTAAGCAAGGATATAATTAACTTCTTTCATGTTTTAAAAAAAATCCTTAAGAAATGGTCAAATTAAAATTTTCATTTTATGAAAGGCGTCCTTATAGAAGTATCAAATAAAAAAAAGAGGTTTAAGAAATACCCTTATAGAAGGATTAAATTAAAAAAAATAATTTTTAAGAAAAACATCAAGTTAAAATTTTAAGTTTTAATAAAAACATCTTTAAAGAAGATCAAATTAAAGAATTTGAGTTTTAAGAAAATCATCCTTGTGAAAGGATCAACATAAAGTACAAAACAAAGAATTATTTCTCGAATTTAAAGTGATAAGAAATAATAGTTTAAATATTAATTTTGACAAATAGTTTTAGGGGTAAAAATAAATAGAAGATGTAGTTTATGGGCTATTTTTTTCATTTAAGTCTTAAAAAATTAAAAGAAATAAAATGATTTTGTGTTTTCATTTTTTTATAAATATATATAATTTTTCATCATATCATAATTCGTCTACATGTTACATAATTTATTAGTATAATTTTAAAGCAAAATTATTTGCATAAAAATTAAAAGGATAATTATTTGATGCATAGTAAAAAAAAAATTCTTCTACAAACAGACTTTTAAAATGGTCAAAATACCTTTTAAAAGTTCATAAACGCTAAGTCATAAATTATAAACCTTTAACTCTAATTTTATTACTTTATTGTTTTCAATTTACTTACGTTATCATTATTTTAAACAATCGACCAGTGGTTGAATCTATAATCTATATACTATTTATTTGCTTCTGGTTCAATCGGTTTAACAATTATTTATAAAAAAGGATAAATTACATAAATGGTCATCGAGCTTTTAAGGCAGATTCATTTTAGTCATCGTACTTTTAAAATATTCGATAAAGTCATCCAACTTTTTGTTCGATTTCGACACGGTTCCTCTCGTTACCTTCTGTTAGAAGTTGATGTCAGTTTTCATTTTTCCTCGGTAAAAATGAGTAAATTACACCAATCATCTCTCAACTTTCTTCTCACTCTTATTTTGGTCACTAAAATTTAATAATTTTCAATTTAATAACTTAGCTTTCAAATTGTTCATATTTTAGCCACTCGCAAATGACATAGTTATACAAATAGAAAAATTCGATTAATCCTTAAAAAAATTCGGGTAATGACTTTTTTACTTTGCTTATTAAATTTACCATATTACCATTTTTGATATTTTAATAAGCTAAGTAACAAAATATTACTCGAATCAAATATTTCAATTAACATGAAAATCGATTATCTGATTTAATTGGTACAATATAAGATCGAGAATTTTGAATTTATCTAAATTTAACAATTAACCAAAATAATTTTAAGGATTAATCGAACCCAATTTAGGTACAAATTTTTAAAATAAATTATTTCGATTCGATTACGGTTCACGGTTTTTAAGCAAAATTGATTAACCGATCTGATATATTATATACAATATTTTTTAAATTTTATGCATTATAATATCTTATAGTCCAGTGATTTTGATACCTTTTTGATTTTTTTTAAAAATGTTTTGGCTCTAGGTTGGATTAATATGTGTGAACTTTAAGTTTTTGACTTTCTAGTTGTTTTACACTTTTATCACAACTGAACAATTATTAAATTTATCATATTATCATATTTGATATTTTAATAAACAAAGTAAAAAAATCATTTCCAGAATCAAATATTTCAGTTAACTGGTTAATCAATTATCTGATTTAATTGGTACAATATAAGATCGTGTGAAACAAATATTTTAATTTTGATATAACTAAAAACCTAAGGACTAAATTAAAAAAAGTCAAAACGAATTTTAAGTCCTAAAAATATCCCAATATAATTTTTATATTATGCCTAAGTTAAAAACATACTTTTCTAATTATTTTTCTAAGTGTTTCAAGCCAAAACAGTGGTTTTCACGTACCCGTTCCGAAACGGCCTCAAGGCGTTTCGAAACAGTTTCACCACTGTCGACCACCGTTCCGATACGAGTATCGAAACACTTGAAAGCGTTTCGAAACGGATAAACTCGTTTCGAAACTGCTCTTCATGAAGGATTTAAAATGGGTTATTTTATTTCAAATATTTCATATTTTCAAACATATAAGGGGTGTTTCGAAACGGATCAAGCCCGTTCCGAAACGACCCTTTGACAGTAGCCATTCCGTTTCGAAACGGATCGCTCCCGTTCTGAAACAAGGGCTAGGTTTTATTTTGAATAAAATGACCGTTGTATGTTTTAACTGAATTTCAATAAACCATTAAGGCGTTTCGAAACGGGCTAGGACCGTTCCGAATCGACCCTTTTCCAGTGGCAAAACCGTTCCGAAACGGCCATAAGGCGTTTCGAAACGGGCTCTTAAATGCACCCCAACGGCTCTTTCTATTTTAGTCCGTTCCGAAACAGGTTTCCCGTGTTCCGAAACGGGTTGGTGCAGACAGCATTAATCGTGGCAAGAGAGGGTTCCAACGGCTCCATTTATGTTCCCAACCACCCAAACGGCTAGAAATCAATGAGAAGGTATAAAAGGGACATCCAAAAGCATCAGCAACAACTATTGAACTTCAAGCAAACATCCAAACATCAAATTTAAGCATTTGAGCAAAAATCCCAAATTTGTGTAAAATCCCAATTTGTGTTCTTCATTCATATTGTGTAAAATTGGGTTGAGTGCTTGTATTGGGGCTATCATTTGTATTGAGAGATACCTAATTAGCCTTCAAATTTCTTTGTTCTATTGAGTGAGAGTTGGGTTGATTTTTGGGTAGAAAAATCAACCGATATTGTAAAGGGTTGCCTTCTTGTCCTAGAAAAGGGGAAGATCAATTTAGTGAAATTGTTGCAAATCCTTAGTGAGACTAAGGTAGTGGATGTAGAGTTCATTTGGAACTTGAACCACTCTAAATCCCTTGTTCTTCAATTTTTATTTGCCAATTTCCACTAAAATCCTTTAAATTTCCAATTCACCCCCCTTCTTGGTAAATATCGATCTTTCGATCCACTCAACAATTGGTATCAGAGCTTAACTCTTTGAGGATTAACAACCACAAGAGGAGATCCTTGGAAGAGTGTGATCATCAAAATATCAAGAGATGGCTTCAACCTCCGGTTCCGGCATGTACGAGTCACAATCAACCACCAAGCCTCCTTTCTTCAATGGTGACAACTACTCCTTTTGGAAGAACAAAATGAGGCTATTCATCAAGTCAAGTGACTACCTTGTATGGGATGTCATTGAGGATGGGCCATACATTCCATTGAAGCAAGATAGTGAAGGCAAGATGGTGTTGAAGAAGAAAGCCGAAATGAGTGAAGAGGAGAGGAAGAAGATTCAAGTCAACGATAAAGCTCTCCACATGCTTTTTTGTGCTTTCGGTCCGGACATCTATTCAAAGGTCTCTTCCATTGAAAATGCCAAAGAAGTGTGGGACACACTTGAGACCACTTATGAAGGCACCAATGATGTCAAAGAAACTAAGATTGGACTTCTCAATCTTAGTTATGAAAATTTCAAGATGGAGCCCGATGAGACGGTGTCAAAGATGTTTGATCGATTCTCCACAATTGTCAACGGGCTAAAGGGCTATGGAGAGATCATACCGGAAGACAAGCTTGTCCGGAAGCTACTCTATTCACTTCCCGAAGCTTGGGATGGGAAGAGAACCGCCATCATCGAAGCAAAGAACTTGAAGACATTAAAGCTTGATGAGCTTGTGGGTTCTCTCCTTACTCATGAGATCATGAAGCAAGGAAGGGAAGATGAGAAAAAGAAAGAAGAGAAAAGAGTAGAGAAGCTTGAAGTTGAAAAGAAGAAGAAGATGGGAATAGCTCTCAAGGCAAAAGCTTCACAACATGATGAGAGCTCATCTTGTGAGGAGGATGAACTTGAAGAATTGGCTATGATAGCCAAACGATTCTCACGCTTCATGAGGTCCAACCGGGGAAGAAAAATCCAAAGGAAGATGGACTTCAAAGGAAGGAACAAAGAAGAAGGGAAGGATCCCATCATTTGCTATGAGTGCAAACAATCCGGTCACATCCGTTCGGAGTACCCTCAACTCAAGAAGAAGGGCTTTGAGAAGAAGAAGAAACTCAAAGCCAAGCTTGCTACTTGGAGTGATGAGGAGTCATCGGAGGATGACGAACAAGAAGTGGCTAACCTTTGTCTCATGGCACTTGAGGAAGATTCCTCCTTGGTAACCTCTAACTCATCTACTTTAGATTTTTCATATGAAGAATTAAATGATGCATATGATGAGTTACAAGAGGTATATGATGAATTAGTTGAGAAGTTTAAAGAGTCGGTCATTAAAAACAAGAAAATCATTTTAGAGCTAAATGAGAAAAATGACTCACTCACTCAAGCTAATTCTAAATTTGAGAAAAAGATTTTAGGATTAAAAGATGAACTTAAATTCTTTCAAGATGAAAATGTTGATCTTAATAATCTTTTGTCTCAATGCAATAGTGAACACCAAAAGGTGTTAGGTGAGCTAAATGAGCTCAAAAAGTCCTTAAAAAATGTTGGTAGTGTCAAACATGAAGTAGGAGAATCCTCTAGAACACACCAACCTAAGAAAAGGACTAATTACTACAAACAAGGTAGCTACCCTAGACATAGTAGAGCTAAAAGAATTAGAAGTGTATGGGTTCCTAAGGAACTTGTAAAATCTAATAATATTATTGCTATGTCATCTTGGATTCCTAAGGGAACCAAGGTTTTGGGAGCTAACACTCATGGACCCAAAATGATTTGGGTACCAAAAACCAAGGTTTAATATCTTTGTTTGTAGGGGGAGCATTGCTACAAGGCCAAAGCACAAAGTCAAAACTCATGGTACCTTGATAGTGGATGCTCGAGACACATGACCGGAGACAAGAGTCGATTTATGGATTTAAAGCCAAAAAGTGGAGGAGTAGTAACATTTGGTGACAACTCCAAAGGCCACATTAAAGGTATTGGCTCCATAGGTAATCACTCTACCATTCTCATTGAAAATGTCTTATATGTCGATGGTCTTAAACATAATTTATTGAGCATAAGTCAATTGTGTGATAAAGGATTTAATGTTTTATTTGATAAAAATGGATGCAAAATTGTTGACATTAAATCTAATAATATTATGCTCATAGGTCATCGCATAGGAAACATATACATGGTGCATTTAGATGACATACATACATCTCATGCATGTTTAGTTGCTCAAAATGAAAATGATGCATGGTTGTGGCATAGGAAGCTAGGACATGCTAGCATTAGTGTTTTGGAAAAACTAGTCTCTCTAAATCTAGTTAGAGGTTTGCCCAAAATTAAATTTTCAAATGACAAAATTTGTGATGCATGCTCTAAGGGTAAACAACATAAGTCTTCCTTTAAATCCATTAATGATGTTTCTACTAGTAGATGCTTACAATTAATTCACATGGATTTATTTGGGCCAATTAGGACTATGAGCTTGGGTGGTAAATCTTATGCATTTGTGTTAGTTGATGATTTTTCTAGATTTACTTGGGTTCTCTTTTTAAGTACTAAAGATGAGGCTTTAGAAAAATTCATCACATTTTCAAAATTAACCCAAAATGATCTTGAACTTAGAATTTCACACATTAGAAGTGATCATGGAACCGAGTTTCAAAATTTAGGGTTTGAAGAATTTTTGAATGAAAATGGTATTAGCCATAATTTTTCGGCTCCTCGAACTCCTCAACAAAATGGGGTAGTTGAGAGGAAAAATAGAACTTTACAAGAAATGGCTAGAACTATGCTTTGTGAAAATAATTTACCTAAATATTTTTGGGCGGAAGCCACAAACACCGCTTGTTATATTGTAAATCGAGTAATGATTAGGCCAATTTTAAAGAAAACACCTTATGAAATTTTAAAATCTAAAAAGCCTAACATTAGCTATTTTCACCCTTTTGGGTGCAAGTGTTTTGTTTTAAATAATGGAAAAGACAACTTAGGTAAATTTGATGCAAAAAGTGATGAAGCTATTTTTATAGGTTACTCTTTAACCTCTAAAGCCTATCGAGTATTTAACAAAAGAACTTTAGTAGTAGAAGAATCTATTCATGTTGTATTCGATGATAACCTCCTTCCTAGGAAGGATTCTTGTGATGATGATGATGTAGGAATCATAAATGCCTTTGATGGAGGTCAAACTTCAAAGGAGGATGAGATTCAACCAAAAGAAGAAAATACACAAGATCCACCTCTTGAAGCCTTGAAGGACTTGGCTATTGAGGAAAAGGAAGTGAGCTACCCAAGGGAGTTGAACTATGTCAAAGATGGTGAAATCTTGGGTGATCCATCCAAGGGGGTAACCACTCGTTCTTCTCTTAAATTAATGAACCATGTTGCATTTATCTCATGCATAGAGCCTAAAAATATAAAAGAAGCATTGAAAGATGACTTTTGGATTATGGCTATGCAAGAAGAGCTAAATCAATTTGAGAGAAGTAATGTATGGACATTAGTTGATAGGCCTAGTAATCAATCTACAATAGGAACTAAATGGGTCTTTAGGAACAAACTAGATGAGAGTGGTAACATTGTGAGAAATAAAGCTAGACTTGTAGCACAAGGTTACACTCAAGAAGAGGGAATAGATTTTGATGAAACCTATGCACCCGTAGCTAGGATAGAAGCCATTAGGATGTTGCTTGCATATGCATGTTATCATGATTTCAAGCTTTTTCAAATGGATGTTAAAAGCGCATTTTTAAATGGTTTTATAAATGAAGAAGTGTATGTGGAACAACCACCGGGTTTTGAAGATTCAAAATTTCCAAATCATGTTTTCAAACTTACCAAAGCTCTTTATGGTTTAAAACAAGCTCCTAGAGCTTGGTATGAAAGGCTTTCAAATTTTTTGATTGAAAAGAGATTTGAAAAAGGTAAGGTGGACACTACACTTTTCATAAAAATGTATAAAAATGACATCTTAGTAGTTCAAATTTATGTTGATGATATTATTTTTGGTTCTACTAATGAATGTCATTGTCAAGAGTTTTCTAAGCTAATGCAAGGTGAATTTGAGATGAGCATGATGGGGGAGCTCTCATTCTTTTTGGGACTCCAAATCAAGCAAAAGAAGGATGGCACCTTCATCAACCAAGAAAAATACATAAAGGATATGCTCAAGAAGTTTGGCTTGGAGAATGCAAAGCCTCAAGCCACTCCTATGAGCTCATCTACAAAGCTTGACAAAGGTGAAGGAGGTAAGTGTGTTGACTCTAAACTTTATCGTTCTATGATTGGATCTTTGCTTTACCTTACCGCAAGTAGACCGGATATCTTGTTTAGTGTTTGCTTGTGTGCTAGGTTTCAAGCTAGTCCTAGAGAGTCTCACCTTATAGCCGTTAAGAGAATCTTTAGATACCTTAGAGACACTCCTTGTTTAGGCCTTTGGTATCCTAGAGACTCTACCTTCAACCTACATGCTTACTCGGATGCGGATTATGGGGGTTGTAAAATTGATAGGAAAAGTACTTCGGGAACTTGCCAATTCTTAGGTAGTATGCTCATATCTTGGTTCTCTAAGAAACAAAATAGTGTAGCCTTATCTACCACCGAAGCCGAGTACATATCCTTAGGGAGTTGTTGTGCTCAAGTCCTTTGGATGAAGCAACAACTCTTAGATTATGGTATTAAAGTTGGAACCATACCCCTAAAATGTGACAACACTAGTGCAATATGCTTAACTAAAAATCCCATCCAACACTCTAGAACCAAACATATAGAAATAAGGCATCATTTCATTAGAGATCATGTTCTTAAGGAAGATGTGGTTATAGAGTATGTGGACACCTTGAATCAATTAGCGGACATTTTTACAAAACCCTTAGATAAAGAGCGTTTTTGGTCCCTTAGGAGAGAGTTAGGTCTAGCTAGCCTATCTTGACCTTTTTTGGACCTCTTTTGTGCTTAAATATGCTTGATCTTGTGAAATGCCATGTTGATGTGTTTAAACTCCTAATTTTATCCATCCTTATAGTTAGGGGGAGTATGTTTATGCTTAAATATGTTTTGCCTGCTCATTCATGACATTTATGCATGTTAGGCCTCTTTAAAGATCATTTTTCTGCAATTTTAGAGCCTCATCTGCACTTCCAGGCCCAGGTGTATCGAAACGGGTGAACCTGTTTCGATACGGATACCTTAAATCCAGCTCTGAGAGAAGGGCGTTTCGAAACACCTTAAAAGCGTTCCGAAACGTTTTTGATTCTGCCAAGGGGGTGTATCGGAACGCGTTCCGATACGGGTCAAAGGGTGTTTCGATACGGTCAACAACGTATCGAAACGTTATGCTTATGGTTTTAAAATGGTCAAAACCCTAGCCGCCCGTTCCGAAACGGTCTTGACCGTTCCGAAACGGCATCGCGGAATGCTTTATTTAGGGCTTTTAATGACATAATTTCACTTTTTATCAAAACCTAAAACCCTAAACCGCCTCCCTCTCTATAAATACCCTCTAAAACTCTTTAATTTTCACAAAATTGTGAGGGGTTTTACTCTTCAACTCAAATCTAAGCAAGTTTCATCAATCTTGTGCAAGGATTTCTTCAAAATCATCCAAAATCCCAAACTAAGGTAATTTTTCAATTTTTTTTCTTTCTTTCAATTCATGTTCGAATCTTAGGTTAGAAAATTTTATTTTTGTATAGATTATATGTTTTTGGTTGTGGGTTTTCAAAATCTTGTAAATTTTTTTTCAAATCTCAAACTTTTTGATTCGAATATAAATTTTTTCAATCGTATTTTTTTTTTAAAATTTTTTTTATTTTAATTTTGTTTTCAAAAACCTAAGTGGGATCTATTATTGGATTGGTTTTTTAATTATCAATGCATACACTTAATTTTAAAACACTTGCTTAATGTTTTTAGATGGCGGATCAATCGAACAAAAAGCGCAAGGCCGTTCAATCCGGTGATTCGAGTATTCGTCCGAATATCACTATGCTTTTTCAGAAATCTCTTAAAAATCCGGACGCTCGTGCTCGCTTTGCTTATGTCAAGGATTTCGCGGTTCGTAAGGAACGAGTCATTGATCTTGAGTTCCTCAATTCCGAGCGATTCCTCTTCCGTTATCTCGGCCGTTTAGATGAGTGGAATCTCATGGATTTCTTGAGCCTTCCGGATGTTTGCTACAAAAATATGGTACTCATCTTTTACTCCAATGCTCATTTTCTTTATGATGAGTCAAGAACCGAGATCATAGGAATTGAGTCATCCTTGCTAGGCAAAAAGATTGTTATCAATGTTGCTCTTTTGGAATCTGCTTTTAATCTTAAGAATATGGGTCTTGAGGATGAACGCCATTTTGGCACTTTCACCGGTAAAGCACTTAATTTGGATGTGCATGATCGTGTTCTTCATTTGATGGTCTCTTGGTTTATTCGCCCTTCCGGTGGTAAATATTCTCATATCCGTCAAAGAGATCATTTTTGGTTAGAATGTTTCCGTAGGGGTGAGCGCCCAAATGTCCCTAAGATAATCTTTGCCGAGATAGTCAATAATATCAAGCTTATTGACACAAATGAGTTGACGTCCTTTACTTATGGCATTGTCTTGAGCGCCCTATTTCATCATCTTGAAATTGATTGTTCCTATGACTCTCCGGAACCTCGAAAGACCAAGATTGGTGAGTCATCCCTTCGTAAGTCCGGGTTTCAATATGTGAATGGTATTTGGGAAAGAGTTGATAGAGAAGCGGATCCTCCTCTCGTTGCTCCTCCACCGCAAGTTCAAGCCGCAAACAACGATGCCCTCACGGCTTTTCTTACCGAGCGATTCAATGCCTTGGACACTCGGATGAATGCCTTGGACACTAGCATTGCCTCGGGCTTTGAGACTATGGGCAATCGGTTGAAGAATGTCGAGGATCGTCTTATTTCTCTTGAAACTTCTCATTCCAACTTGGATCTTTCCTTCTCCACTCTATATGGGCAATGGACGAAGTTTCAACGTTCTCAAGCCAAGGACGATGATGATGATGAGGAGGATGATGATGACGAGGCTTAGGATATTTATCTCATATCATATCATATTATCTATGCATTTTAGGTTTAAGGTTGCATTTTTATGCTTTTTCATATTTTAGGACCTATGCTTATGACTTTTTATTTGGGATTTTATTGTTTGAATTATGTTGAACTTAACGTTTGAATTATGTTTTGGATATTTTTATTATGAATTCATTCTATGGTTGCTTATTATTGCTTATTGGTACTAATCTTTTATCTTCTCTATGAGCTTATGTTGTTCTTTTTGATCTAACAAAAAGGGGGAGAAGAAATTTAAGAGCCACAACACTAAAATTCGTTTTTAAATTTTAAAAGGTTTTTAAACTTAAACTTCAAATCAAAATTTTTGTTAAAACCCTATCTTAAATTAAGGGGGAGTTAGAATATTTTCAAAACTTTCAAAATTCTCAAAAAATTCTAACTTTGGTTTTGTTATATCAAAAAGGGGGAGATTGTGAAACAAATATTTTAATTTTGATATAACTAAAAACCTAAGGACTAAATTAAAAAAAGTCAAAACGAATTTTAAGTCCTAAAAATATCCCAATATAATTTTTATATTATGCCTAAGTTAAAAACATACTTTTCTAATTATTTTTCTAAGTGTTTCAAGCCAAAACAGTGGTTTTCACGTACCCGTTCCGAAACGGCCTCAAGGCGTTTCGAAACAGTTTCACCACTGTCGACCACCGTTCCGATACGAGTATCGAAACACTTGAAAGCGTTTCGAAACGGATAAACTCGTTTCGAAACTGCTCTTCATGAAGGATTTAAAATGGGTTATTTTATTTCAAATATTTCATATTTTCAAACATATAAGGGGTGTTTCGAAACGGATCAAGCCCGTTCCGAAACGACCCTTTGACAGTAGCCATTCCGTTTCGAAACGGATCGCTCCCGTTCCGAAACAAGGGCTAGGTTTTATTTTGAATAAAATGACCGTTGTATGTTTTAACTGAATTTCAATAAACCATTAAGGCGTTTCGAAACGGGCTAGGACCGTTCCGAAACGACCCTTTTCCAGTGGCAAAACCGTTCCGAAACGGCCATAAGGCGTTTCGAAACGGGCTCTTAAATGCACCCCAACGGCTCATTCTATTTTAGTCCGTTCCGAAACAGGTTTCCCGTGTTCCGAAACGGGTTGGTGCAGACAGCATTAATGGTGGCAAGAGAGGGTTCCAACGGCTCCATTTATGTTCCCAACCACCCAAACGGCTAGAAATCAATGAGAAGGTATAAAAGGAACATCCAAAAGCATCAGCAACAACTATTGAACTTCAAGCAAACATCAAAACATCAAATTTAAGCATTTGAGCAAAAATCCCAAATTTGTGTAAAATCCCAATTTGTGTTCTTCATTCATATTGTGTAAAATTGGGTTGAGTGCTTGTATTGGGGCTATCATTTGTATTGAGAGATACCTAATTAGCCTTCAAATTTCTTTGTTCTATTGAGTGAGAGTTGGGTTGATTTTTGGGTAGAAAAATCAACCGATATTGTAAAGGGTTGCCTCTTTGTCCTAGAAAAGGGGAAGATCAATTTAGTGAAATTGTTGCAAATCCTTAGTGAGACTAAGGTAGTGGATGTAGAGTTCATTTGGAACTTGAACCACTCTAAATCCCTTGTTCTTCAATTTTTATTTGCTAATTTCCACTAAAATCCTTTAAATTTCCAATTCACCCCCCCTCTTGGTAAATATCGATCTTTCGATCCACTCAACAGATCGAGAATTGAATAATCTGAATTTACCAATTAACCGAAATAATTTTTTAAGGATTAATCAAAATTTTCTATTTGTATAAACATGCCATTTGAGAGTGAACAAAATATGAACAATTCAAAAGTTAAGTTATTAAACTAAATTTTTTTAAACTCTAGTGACCAAATAGGAGTGAGAAGAAAGTTGACTGATGATTGGTGTAGTTTACCTATTTTTTTATTAAGGAAAAACGAAAACTAACGTTAGCTTTTAATGGAAGGTAACATGAAGGACCATATTGAAAGCAAACTAAAATTTAGGTGACTACATTGAAATCGAACTAAAAGTTAAGTGACCTTATTAAATATTTTAAAAGTACGGTGACCAAAATGAATCTGCCCTAAAAGTTTGATGACCATTTATGTAATTTACCCTAAAAATCTTAACCGGTTGAACTTTGGGGGTTCTTTTTTCATCATGGTTCTCAGTATTTAACGATTTGCTCAAGTTTTAGTTTTACTCATCAATCAGATTATTAATTTCTGATTTCAAGCATTCAATTTAGTTTAATTCTGACAACCGATCAATTTTAGAGGTGAAAATGCCCGTCCCTACAAAGTTGATAAATGAGGAGGGTCCAAATTTGGGATAGGTGCATGAATATAACGGGTTTTTTCTTCTTCTTTTCTTTTCTTTTGAATTTCAGTGGGAGAGAGCCCCACTGCCACTTGCAATGAGAAGCAGCTGATTAAGCAAGACTTGACTTGTTTTCCGGAATATGTACTATAATAATAATACAATCAAATAGAAAAAAAGAACATGCTCTTACTTTGGTTGATAAAGTTAAAAAAAAGTTTACATAAAAAAGCTATACTAATTAATGATGTAAATAGGTACTTGTGTACAGCTTGAGAAATTCTTTAAAATAAGATGGCTTCCTAAGGATGTCTTAGGATTGTTTGTTACAGTTCTTAAACTGTTTTTTAGATAATAACAAAGCAACTTATTCAAAAATAATAATTAAAAAAAGGTTTAACCAGTCAGCCAATTACCGTTATTGCATTCCTGCTTTGCAGCTTGTTTCCACTATGTAGTGTAATTAAGGTTTCATTTGTTTTGCAAAAGGTTGTTTGTATTGGAATAGGGCGTGGTCTAGATTGCCTGTGTATTTCTTGGGATTCAATTAATTTAAGGGTAAATTACTTGGGTGATTACTCAACTATTAGGTTTGATTTATTTTAACAATCAAGCTACAAAAATTTAAAATCCATCACTTAACTATTTAAATTGACCTATTTTAACCATCGGCCGTTAAAATTAATTTTTTTATAATTACAGATTTGGTCCCTATTAGTTACTTATTATATTAATTTGGTCCTAATTTTAATTTAATTAAAATAATCAACCAATCAGATAACAACACATGTCATAACCCGTTTGGATGAATTTATTATATTTTTAAGGGTAAACTACTGCAGGGGTCACTTTCGTTTCCCGTTTGTACAGATTTATTCACCACTTTTGAAAAGTGTCAATAAGTGGTCATCTACGTTTTCGATGCGTAAAGACTTGGTCACTCCGACGTTATAGTCCGTTAGTCCCCTAACGGATTGCTAATGTGGCGGAATTAATTAACGAAAAAATAAGGATAAATTACTTCAATAGCCATTAAAATTTATCTCATGTATATTTTTTCTCCTCAATTTAAAAAAGTAAACATTATAGTCACTAATAAAAATGTTTCTTTATAATTTCACCCTTAAATTTTTAAAAATTCATTTTTCAATCCTAAAACTTTACAATCAATTAGTACAATAATATTATAAATGCTTAGATGAAAAATAGGTGCCCAAAGTATACCCTTTGAAACTTAGGTGCCCAAATTGCTCCTATTTAATAACTCAAACTTAAAAATTTAGTCCACTAACTACTAAAAAATTCGAGTTATTGGAATTTCTATTTTATAATTCAAACTTTATTTTGAATTTTTGAGTCGAGTTTATGAAATTATGAGTCGAGTATTTTCACATCAAACCAAAAAATTTAATTTTTTCGAGTCAAGTCGAGTTATTGGAATTTCTATTTTATAATTCAAACTTTATTTTGAATTTTTGAGTCGAGTTTATGAAATTATGAGTCGAGTATTTTCACATCAAACCTAAAAATTTAATTTTTTCGAATCAAGTCGAGTGTTGCACTTCCCTACATATAATTATGTCAGACTCAAGTTTACCCTTTATTTAACCAACTTTTTAAAGATATCCATGGAAGCAAACAAATGATAGTAGTTGAATTGTATATCAATCAATCAAACGGAGACGAGTGGTGGGTATTCTATTTAATGGGTAAAAGAATCCTTGGTTTCAAGTCTGAAAGAAATAAATAAAAATGGAGAGCACCGACAAGTAAACTATTGGCTTTTGGGTGCTTAGTTGGCACGCGTTACCGGATGGGACCTATAAATGAAATCAGCGGTGGCCAAATTATTATTAAAGAAGCATCCTAGTCCTACTCGGAAGAAGAAGAAACCATTTATAGCTGTTCCGCCACTCTCCACCATTTCACCGCTCTGTTTCTGTAAGCTTCCATGGAGTGACCAACTCCTCCATCTACTTCCTAATTCCTACGTGCTTAATCTCACCTATTCTCTGCTTACTGCTTACTGCTTACTGCTTAGTGTCTTTCCTTGTGCCTCACTTCCTGATTTTACAGCTTTAATTTATGATGTAATCTTATCTTAGGATCTCACACACACTGTGTTCCTTTTCCTTTTCTTTTTATTCACCCTCCTTCTGCTCCGACCTATAAGGGAAAGTTGAACAAATTTGATTTTTGAATATCGTGGTTTATGATACTGGGGATGGCAAACATGATTCAATCTTCTTCTCATGCTCATGCGTCACCTTTGTCTGATTATCATAATAAAATAATGATGCTTTTAGTTTTATTTGATGAGATTTTAAATCTCAGCTCACTCTCTCTCCACTAGATTCTCTTATGCTTTGACCCATTTCAGCACGCCCCGATTTTATCTGCTAATATTTAGCTTAGGTTCTGTTGAAATTTTATATTTTGTCAACTATTTGAAAAATGAAGCTTATTAAGGAAGTAATACTTTTGTAAATAAAACTTTTCTATAAAGAACACCAGGCCTAGGTAAAGCTTATTATAAGTGAGTCTTACAAGTTTCATAGGAGAATCAGTAGTTTTGGTCAAAAGAATTGGACCACGTTGTCTCCGTTTCAGCATCAACATGTTTCATCTCACATGCACGGCCTCCGAACCCAATACAAATCTTTTTAATACTTTTTTTACAAAGGACCCAATTTTTTTCAGTAATTATTATTAGGGTTAAATATTTTTTTTCAAATATTTGTTATTAAAGATCTATTCTTAAATTTAATTTTTTTTATATTTGTTATTAGGAATCTAATTTTTTTCCTCATTATGAGCCCAAAATTTTATAATATTTGTTATTAGGTACATGCTCTTAAATTTATTTATTTTCTAATATTTTTTATTAGATTCTTAATTTTTTTTCTAATACTTGTTATTAGAGCCATAATCTTAAAATTTATTTAGTTTCCATATTTCTTATTAGAGGCCTAATATTTAGATTTACCTTTAGGCCACCAAAATCTCAGTAACCACCAATTTTTTTTCCTAATACTTGATTGTGGCCGAATTAAATTATTTTTATTACTATTATAGGTAGATAACAGCCAATTTTGTATTAACAATACATTAAATTAATTATCAAATAATGATGAGATGAAGTTGGTGTTATCTGCAGTGCACTGCACATGAGATGATTTTGTGCAGTAGTTGGAGTTAATGGTAGCTTTATTTCTAGACGAATGAAGATGTTAGTGGCCAATCACAGACTTGATAAAGGTGTTTAGATAATGCTAGTAATGTTGATTGAGTGTATATATTCTTCAACTGAGAAAAAAACACAGAATTAGCAGGGAAACCGAAGCCAGAGATGTAGAACCATAATCTTTTAACCATTTGTTTTATGTAATGACACTGACTTTAAATTAATAAATGCAGCAGGGAAGAATGATAACTGCAAGATTACGACAATGGTTAAGTCTTGTGGCCTGTGTGCTTACAGTTATATCACTGAAAGCTGAAGGCGCTAGCGTAGGAATTACTTTTCTGCAGGATGCCGTTGCAAAGGGAGCAGGTAGGGAGTTGCCTTTGTTCTTCTATTCTATGTAGTTTATATTTTCATGTACATATTCTATTTAACATACTGATTTTTATGGTTTGGTTGGTGTGGTGCAGTTTGTTTGGATGGGAGCCCACCAGCTTACCATTTTGACAAGGGCTCTGGCACTGGGGTTAATAATTGGATTGTTCACATGGAGGTTAGTCCTCTTCTGGTCTTGCACCGATCGGCCATTTGGCCTATCGTGTTGCTTGCTTGTGGTGTGTATTTACTTACCCAAGGCTTTGGCTTTAGACTTCTGGTTTGCTATCTTTATTAGATTGACAGTCAATGAGCTAACAGGGTGGAGGATGGTGTGAAGATGTGGAGACTTGCCTTTCTCGTAAGAAAACCGACTTAGGGTCATCAAATCTAATGGTGAAGCAATTTGGTTTCTCTGGACTTTTGAGCAGCCAGCAAAAATCCAATCCAGGTAGGTTTGATCGGACAATTTACCTCTGCCTCACCACTGTAGGATTCTTTTATCTTGACAGCCTTATTTTGTTTGAACATGTAGATTTCTACAATTGGAACCGGATTAAGGTTAGGTACTGCGACGGATCATCGTTCACAGGTGACGTGGAGGCTGTCAATCCAGTAAGTTACTTCACTTCAATTATACTATTGAGAATTTAAACTAGTACGTATACTGATGCATAATGATTGTGTGTTCAGGCTAATAATCTCTTCTTTAGAGGAAATAGAATTTTTGAAGCTATCATTGCTGATCTATTAGAAAAAGGAATGAAAAACGCAAACAATGTAAGACCTACCTTAGCTTGTTTAATTATTATTTTGTAGTTCCTTGAGTAACCCTTTTTCCTACATGTTCATAACTTGTTGGAATCTGTTTATATGTACAAAAAACAGGCTATTCTTTCTGGCTGTTCTGCTGGTGGATTGGCTTCGATATTGCATTGCGACAGATTCCGAGCTATCCTTCCCGCAACAACTAAAGTGAAATGCATTTCAGATGCTGGCTTCTTCATCCATGCGTGAGTTCAGAGACCTCAACCTTATATACTATGTGTATGTATGTATAATATATGTTTTGTTTTCCTCTCATTTAACATTAAAGAATTCCTTATTTAACTTCTGGCAGGAAGGACGTTTCCGGAGGGCAACAAATAGAAAATTTCTACAGCCAAGTGGCTAAACTACACGTATTGTGTCTATTACTAATACTTTTCTCGGTGGACTTCATGAATAATTGCATTTTCTTATAGATGTTGTTATGTCTTGTGCAGGGCTCCGTTAATAATTTACCAGAATCTTGCACTTCAAGAATGGGAACGAGACCAGAGTTGGTATGCGTGACTATTTCGATACGACAACCATAGTCCCTTCCTTCGCGGTTTTGTTCGTGATTCATTGATCACTTCATTCGACTTACCAGTTTTCTTATGCAAAATTGCAGTGTTTCTTCCCACAGTACGTGGTGCAGACCATGCAAACACCAATCTTCTTCATAAATTCAGCTTACGACTCCTGGCAGGTCCGTTCTCAAACCAAATTGAATCCAATATCGCTATGCATTTGCTTTTATACGATTCGTTGCCATCCTAAGTTACGTACTCTCCTTTGACGATTTTCATGTATTTAATCTTTCATCAGATTAAGAACATTTTGGCTCCCAGTGCTGCTGACAAAGGTAAGGCATGGAAAAGCTGCAAGCTTGATTTGAACAAGTGTACACCTGCGCAGCTCAAAGTCATCCAAGGTCACAATGCTTGTCCAACGCGCGCGCGCGCACATACATACATATATATATATATATACCTCTCCTTAAAGAAAGACCGGATGAAGTGTAAAGTAACTGTAATCTTAAATCTTTAATACAGATTTCAGGGACGAGTTCTTACTTGCCATCAACGGAGCTGGTGTCTCGAATTCTTCGTCTATGGGAATGTTCATAGATTCCTGCTATGCTCACTGTCAAATAGGGAAGCAGATAACGTGGTCGAGTGACAGTTCTCCGGTAGTGGGTAACACGGTAAGAGACTCGATATTCTTCTCTTATAATCCTCTGTTAATCGGTCTGTGATCGTGACATTAACTCATGGTATGTCATGCAGAAAATTGCAAAGGCTGTGGGAGACTGGTATTATGAGCGGAGCTCCATCAAAAAACTTGATTGCCCGTATCCTTGCAACCCAACTTGCCCAAAAGTTGATTCTGAATCAGGGTTGGATGTATGACTTGGTATTTGTTAGCGTGAGTCATATATAGTTTAATTTTGGATATCTATCCATTCTTCATTTTTCTTGTAACGTCTAATTCTTCATCTATCTTATTTTAATGACAAATAAAGCTGCCTGAGCTTGTATCATTACTACTAGATTCTAGTAGTGTTTTTTGTTTATGAAATGTTATGTAATTCTCAATTCCAGTGTTTAAGAAGTTCATTAAGATTTTATTAAGTCTATTTTTATTTCGAACATTTTAGTGTTTAAGAAGTTCATTAAGATTAAACACTATTGGATTCTGGTCGTTTTGTTTAATTTATTGATTTTTAATATTTTAAAATTTAAATAATTTATATATTTTTAAAAGATTAAATAAGTTAAAACTTTTAAAAGAGTCATTTAAGTATCTTAGCTACGTCATCATCCACATGGATTTTTACATTAGCATCGTGGATCTCTATTTAGTATTGTGAACCGTCACATTACATTGTAACGATCAACAATGTTTTTTTGTTGGTCAAAGAATAATATTGATTTTTTTCTTAATTTAAGAGTCGCATCTGTAAAATAAGTTAAATGACCTTTGATTTTTCTTCAAAAACAAAAGGTTCGTTGAAACAATTTAAACAAAAACATAATCATTCAAAAACGTTAACAAAAATTTCATAATTGACCTGACCATAGACAACCCACACTTTAATTGTACTGTCTCGAGGACAAGGAGACTTTTTCCATAGGTGAACTGTAAGCATAAATGAGCATAAACATAGTGGAAAGATGGAAATCACAAATATACGAATGATTTAAACTCAACTATACGAAAACTAAAAATGCACTTGAGAAATTTCACTAGATGGAATAAAATATTTTATATTTTTGGTACTTAGAAACCTTGTGCCAATGAGCATTTATAGGTGATTTTCTCATCAAAAGTCACCAATCAACTGTACCATAATCACACGAACTATAATCGTGCAAATCTTCCTATTTGTGAACGTGAAAAACCACTCAACTTAAGCCTATCCACTATGCATGACCGGAAGCATTTTGCTTTTCATGCTTTGCATTTTCAATAGTGGAAACACGGGAAACGGTTCACCACGAACCAACAATTATAACATTTTTCTATTTGATTCGTATTATCCTTAAAGTCGAAACATAATGCACGAATCATGGCAATATTTTCTCTTAAAATTTGAGTAGTATCTTCCATGTATCATAATATATCATGTCTTAATGCCTTAGCTCGAATTACTTAATGAATAAACCCAATATTTATTATAGGTCCAAACTTTAGTGATATTTCTCGAAACAATTAACTTAATGTGTTTACAACTTATATGAGAAATATCAAACTTTAATAGAGTTTCAATAGAATCGTTCGTGCAACAAAAATTTTCAAAGTGGGAACAAGTCCCATAGTTACAACGTGATTCTTAAATTTATGTGGTGGCATGCCCTTAGTTAAAGGATCAGCTAACATTTGTTCAGTTTTAATGTGCTCAATGACCACTTTCTTTTCTTTAACATGTTCCCTTATGACTAGATACTTAATGTCGATGTGTTTACTCTAACTTTCTCTTTTGTTGTCCTTAGCCATAAATACATCAACTAAATTGTCACAATATATCATTAATGACCTAAAATTAAATCCACAAGTCTAAGCCCAGAAATGAAACTCTTCAACCATACTCCATGTGAGGTAGCCTCAAAACAAGAAACAAACTTTGCCTCCATGGTGGAAATGACAATCAATGTCTGATTGACACTTCTCCAAGATATAGCTCCGTCGACAAACATAAATAGGTAACCTGATGTTGATTTATGTGGATCAACATAGCCAACAAAGTCTGAATCGGAGTAGCCAATCACCTTCAAATGGTCAGATCATTTTGTATGTAAGCATGTATTTGAAAGGCTCAATGTCTTTAGCCGAAATTAACGCTGATGAAGGTTGTAGAAATTTCTTTTGAAATTGGGAAAACAAAAACCGAAAAAGAAATGTTAAATTGACACATTCGGTTTTAGTGTGGTTCGACCTTCTAACCAAGGTCTACATCCACTACCTTAGCATCCACACTAAAGATTTCCAAATTCACTAACTATGAATTCTTCTTTTTTCAAGCTCAAGGGGTAACCTTACATTTTTAAACAATATGCCTCAATTACGATGTCTTGAGATTTGTAAACAATATTGTTGAGTGTGTAAAAGTTCTACTATTTACACCCTTTTTAACCCATATTTCTGCTGCATTCAAGCATCATTGCATTGCATTTAGGTTAGTTTACAGCAAAACATCACAAATATATTAAAGGCACGGATTCTACTAAAAGATGGCTGATTTTGCAGGTTGCTGCCATAGTTGACGGAGAAGGCGGGCGCAGGGCAGAGAAGCAGAAGAGCTGAACTGGACAAGCAGACGATGAGGACGATGCTGCCATGGATCTGCCGTGACAGCAGAGGACGACAGCAAGTTAGTGGAGAAAAAGCAAAGTGGACCTCGATAGATAGAGAAAATTATGCTCGTATATCGTGTGAAAACCATATATTTTTCCAAGCCCCGGATCAAAAGATATGTCAAGCCAAAGCTCAAGGAGAGGAAATCCCAAGAAACAAGGAAGGCGGCTAAAAAGTAGGATACTTGGAGATTAAGTCTTTATTAGAATCTTACTTTTAATTAAAGTTGTAATCCTTGTTAACTTAGAATACTTGAGCCCAAAGCTTATATAAGGGCATAGATTTTAACCTAGGAGGTATCATACCCCATAACCGATAACCAAACCCCTCCGCCATTTACCCGCCGTCGATATGTTCTAAAAACCCCCTAGGGCCACGGGTTGATTTGTAAAGTAGTTGCAAGGGTTGCTTTGTTTTAGGATTTTCCAAGTTCAATAAAATAAACTTCAAGTACTCTTATTTTGGTTATTAATATCTTGCAAGAGCATCGGGAGAGCATTGTGAGGTTATCCATTTACTTAGCATCGGGAGAGTTAAGTATACGAAAGAAATAAGAGCAAGTTCTCTAGTTTATAGTTGAACTATCTTGTGCCTAGGGATAGGGCAAGGTTAAGTGGCTAAGGAAGAATTCATACACATCGGTGTTCATCCTTCGATTCACGCCGGGAGGTATCATCAAAGACGTGATCATCGACAGACTTGGACCTAGGGATATGCCAAGGCAGATCTGGGATTCTTGCCAAACTTGAACTACTGAGTTGGTGTGTTTGCTGCCGCGACGACCAACGGACCGCTGCCGCGACAGGCGCAACGACAGAACTGGAGTCCCTAAGCATTGCAATACCTTAACTACTGAGCAATTCAATACCATCCCATTCTCTCTATCTTGATATTCCTATTTCTTTTATTTACATTTTCTTCAATATTTTCGTGACAACTTTCTAAACTATTTTCTTTATTTCGTGCAGTAAACTAAGGTGAAGCTATTAGCCCAATCCCTGTGGAGACGATATCCGATACTTCGTATCACTTTACTACTTGCGTCGTGTACACTTGCACTACAATTGCGATAGACTATTTTACACGCAACAAGTTTTTGGCGTCGTTGTCGGGGATTGGCAACATAACTCTACCTTTCTTTTATTGCACTTTTTGTTTTTGTTTTTGTTTTTCTTTTAATTTTTCTTTTTCTATTTTTCGTTGGTGCTTTCAACTCTTGCTTTTCACGAGGTTTTCTTGTTTATGCGCAGATCTAAAAGAGGTGAAGATCCCGAGTATCCATTAGATCTAGAAATCGAACGTTCATTCAATCTCAAGAAACAACTTCACCACCTTTTAGCCAGGAACGAGTACCTTGAGGAACAGCTAGAGAAGATGGCCCGTAACCCGCCCGCTGGTGATGGTATACCGCCTGTCGGTGACCCGCCTGCCGCAGATGGACGACCGTCCTGCCTTGACTACATGTTGAACGATCATGTAGAGCTGGAGACCACGCTGCCGGATATTGATGTTGATAACTTCGAGCTTAAACCTGTCATGTTTAGTATGATCAACAATGTCGGGCAGTTTAGTGGTGTTGTAACAGAGGATGCTAGGGAGCATCTCAAAACGTTCCAGGAGATCTATGGTTCGTTTAGACTACCAGGAGTTAGTCCGGAGATACTGAGGCTTCGGTTATTTCCCATTCATTGAGGGGCAGAGCTAAAACTTGGTGGAATAAACTTACGCCGGGTTCAATTATGACTTGGGCAGATTTATCTCGTGAATTTTTATCTCGTTTTAATCCTTCGCATTTATCTGAGCGATTACGTAATGAAATTGCTACTTTTCAACAGGAAGATGACGAGCCGATGCACGAGGCCTGGGACAGATTTACTACTCTTCTACGGAACTGCCCAATGCATGGATTCCCCGTCTGGAATCAGGTAACAAAGTTTTATAATGCTGCTAACTTACAAACTCGTATTCGAATTGATTCTGCAGCAAATGGACTATTATTGGATAAAGATCCGGACGAGGCATTACAAGTTTTGAAAAATCTGGCCAAGAATGAGGAGCAGTTTCCGACTGCAAGAAGAGGGGGTAAACAGGTACTTGATGTCAAGGATTATGAGGATGACAGCACTATGAAATCACAGGTAGCATTCCTTACTAAAGCAATGAAAAGGTTATTGAATGATGATGGATTACAAGGATTTTCTGTTGAGGAAGTATGTGACATCTGTGAGGGAAATCATAGTCGGGATGAGTGCCCAATACAAATAGAAGAAGGAAAATATGTTGGAAACTACAAGCCAAATTATAATTCCAACAATTATAATCCCAATTGGAGGAAGGATCCCAAATTTTCTTGGAGTAATCCTAATAATGCCCTGAATCCTCAAGCACATAATCAGAATCAGGGAGGACCTAGATTGCTGACGCGACAGCAACTGCCGCCGCAACTGCCGCCGCAGCAGCAACAGCAGCAACCAGCTGCCACGAGCAGTATACTGGAACAGACTCTGGCCACCTTTATGTCTCAGACAGGTACTTATATTGAGAATATGAATCAGTTTGTCAAGAAAACAGAGAATTTCATGGATAAAACAGAGATGAGGATGACGAATCATGAAGCTACGTTGAAATCTTTGGAGACACAAATGGGTCAGGTTTCCCAACATATTAAGCCGAGGCAGACTGGAGGATTCCCTAGCAATACTGAAAATGCTAGGCATCCCACACATGAGTAGTGTAAGGCAATTACTACTAGGAGTGGGAAGAAATTACCAGGGCCGGAAAAGGAAGCTGAAACAGTAAAGGAACCTGCCTTGGATAAACCTGCCGAGGAAGCTGCCCCGACAGGTAGGGGTGGGAATTGTAGGGTACCCGGGATTTGGGTACCCGGAAAACCGGGTACCCGATTCATCCGGGTACCTCATTGAACGGCCCGTGTCCCGGCCCATTATATCCGGGTACCCGTAAAATTCGGGTACCCGGGTAATCGGGTACCGGGTACCCGGTTCTTATTTTTTTATTTTAAAATTAAAAAAAATCATATGTTAAACACAAAAATAATTTTTAAAAAAAATTAAACTTAAAACTTAAAAGAATATAATACAAACATAGAAAAAATGTAGGGATTTAAACTTAATTTTAGAGTGAAAATATTAAGAAACATAAAATAAAAATATAATTTTAAATATAAAAAATATAAATTAAATTTTATCGGGTCAGGTCGGGTACCCGGTAAGGGAAAACTCTCGGCCCGTGTCCCAGCCCGTGTCCCGGGAAAATTGTCGGGTCGGGTACCCGGCCCGGTCGGGTAATTTTTTTCCAGGAATTACCCGGTATTTTTATTTCGGGTTTTCGGGTCGGGTCAATCGGGTCGTATATTTTCTCCCACCCCTACCGACAGGTGATAAACAGACTGCTGCCGATGAGCCTGTCATGACAGCAGAAGCGACAGAGGAGAAAATTGATGAACCTAAACCTCCTCAGATTCGTATGCAGTGGGAAGGACGTATTGCTGACTACCGTCCTCCGCCACCTTTTCCTCAACGGATACAGCAAGCTAAGCATGAATCTCAACTTAAAAAGATTTATGATATTTTTAAGCAGGTTCATATTAATATTCCGCTGTTAGATGTCGTTAGGGAGATGCCCGGTTATGCTAAATTTCTCAAGGATGTCATGTCAAAGAAATCTAAACTTTGGGAGTTTGAAACGGTAAAGATGACAGAAGGTTGCATGAGTATTCTTCATCGGCAGCCACCCTAGAAGAAGAAGGATCCGGGGAGCTTCATCATACCTTGCGTAATTGGAAATAAATTTGTGGGTAAGGCACTTTGTGATCTTGGTGCTAGTGTTAATTTAATGCCAAAGTCTGTTTTTCAGAAATTAGGTATTGGAAAGGCGCGGCCCACGACAGTAACTCTGCAGCTGGCAGACCGCTCTTACGTTCATCCAGAGGAAAAAATTGAAGATATTCTGATAAGAGTGGATAAGGTTATTTTTCCTGCTGACTTTCTTGTTTTAGATTGTGAGGCAGACGAAAACGCACCAGTCATCCTTGGGCGACCCTTCTTAGCCACGGGAAGATCACTGATTGATGTGGAGAAAGGAGAACTCACCATGCGAGTGAACGATCAAGATATTAAGTTGAATGTTCTCCAAGCGATGAAACATGCTGATGTAGATGAGGAATGCAAGGCTATCATTGACGTTACCCTTGATCAACCCTGCATCAGGTCGGGCTGTCACGATATAAAATTTGGTCACTACCGCGGCAGCCACCTACAGGACTGTCACGATAGCAACAACGACAGCAACTCCTTTGAATCCGATACATCTGATACTGAAGGTCAGGAGGAGGCAAACTGGTTAGGCAATCGCCCAGGTAAGCTATTCGAACCCTTGAATTATACTTTGGATAACCATTTAATCCAAAAGCCATCTACTGTTGAACCACCTGCCTTAGAATTAAAGCCCCTGCCAGGGCAGCTTAAATATGCTTTTCTTGGTTCAAATGATACGTTGCCCGTAATCATCTCTTCTAAGCTGCCGCAGGAACAGGAACGGCAGCTAATCGGCATGCTAAGGCAACACAAAAAGGCGATTGGATGGACGATTGCTGATATACAAGGCATTAGTCCGGCGTTATGCATGCACAAAATCCTCCTCGAGGAAGATCATAAGCCGACTATAGATGCCCAAAGGCGGTTAAACCATGCGATGAAAGAGGTGGTGCATAAAGAGATAATCAAATGGTTAGATGCTGGTATTATTTACGCCATCTCCGACAGCAAATGGGTGAGCCCGGTGCAATGTGTTCCCAAGAAATGAGGAATGACCGTGATAACCAATGAGAACAATGAGTTAATCCCAACCAAGACTGTGACCGGTTGGAGGGTTTGTATGGACTATCGGAAGCTTAACAAAGCTACCCGAAAGGTTCATTTTCCTTTACCCTTTATTGATCAAATGCTCGATAGATTAGCGGGTAAACCTTACTATTGTTTTCTTGATGGTCATTCAGGTTATAATCAAATTTCTATCGCACCGGAGGATCAAGAAAAAACGACTTTCACATGCCCCTACGGAACATATGCTTTTAGGAGAATGCCGTTTGGACTATGCAATGCACCCGCCACCTTCCAAAGGTGCATGATGGCCATATTCTCCGACATGGTAGAGGACTTCCTTGAGATTTTTATGGATGATTTTTCCGTCTTTGGAGACGATTTTGAGAGCTGCCTTGGCAACCTACAAAAGGTACTTGAAAGATGTGAAAAAGCTAATCTTGTTTTGAATTGGGAAAAATGCCACTTTATGGTGGATGAGGGGATAGTCCTTGGCCATAAGATTAGCTGCCGTGGGATAGAAGTCGACAGGGCCAAAATAGAAGTAATTGAGAAGCTGCCGCCGCCAACCACAGTCAAGGGAATTAGGAGTTTCTTAGGGCATGCTGGTTTTTATCGGAGATTCATTGCAAATTTCTCAAAAATCACCAAGCCCCTATGCCATCTTTTGGAGCAGAACCGACCCTTTGACTTTAATGAAGAATGTACTGAAGCATTCAAGGTTCTGAAGGAAAAACTAGTAACAGCCCCAATAGTACAGCCACCAGACTGGACACAGCCATTTGAGATCATGTGTGATGCTAGTGACTATGCTGTCGGGGCAGCACTTGGGCAGCGCAGAGATAAGTTGTTTCATGTTATATATTATGTCAGCAAGACACTGAATGACGCCCAAGTGAACTACACCACCACAGAAAAGGAGCTATTAGCTGTGGTGTTCTCCATCGACAAGTTTCGTTCTTATATACTTGGGACGAAGGTAATAGTGCACACAGACCATTCTGCCCTGAAGTATTTGTTCACGAAAAAGGATGTTGTAACACCCATATCCCGGCCTAGTAGAGAACCGGGTTGGAGAGCGTTACCGGAAAACAATGCGATGCGGAAGTCTTTTATTTCTTTTTCTAAAAAAAACACTTTCTTCGCAACTTGACTTATTAAACTTAATAGTCTTATTAGGCTTATGGTCTGGTTCTTAACAATGTTTATACTTGCAGAGTTTACCGAATTTACATATTAATCCTTTTAGCCTTATAAAATTTTCTTTGAAAGCCATCCCGTATCGAAACGCCCTAAGCCGTTTCGGTACGGTTGACCAGAGTCAAAACTTTGACTTTTCCTTCTTGACCGTTTCGGTACGGCTTGACCCGTATCGGTACGGGTTGACCGACCTTGACTTAACTTAGACCCGTTTCGAAACCCGTTTCGAAACAGGGGTCTCCAGTAGCAAAACTGTATCGAAACGGGCCTCAACCGTTTCGGTACACCATGCTTCCTAGACTCAAATTGTACTTATCCGTATCGAAACGTCATCACCCGTTTCGGTACGGGGACCTAAAATGATAGATTATAGCTGGTTTTGATCAATTTAGCTTAGCAAACTTAGTCCAGTTTTAGTGAAACTTTACTCACATCTTTCTAAGGGTAAAAACTATTGTCTTGCCAAGTTTTATAGCTATTTGAATTCTTTTACTCGGTTTTACCAATTTAGCCTAATAACATAATCTTTAAAGTCTAATTCTTAATATAAGAACACTATTTTCATTTTATTTAAATCAAGGCACTAGAACACGACTTAGGCATACTAAAACAAACGTATTAAGCTTATTACAAAGACCTTGCCACCATACTAGGAGTTCGAAGGATAGGACACATTACTTGGACTTGGTTGTGACTTGTGCAACGTACCAACTTCTCCGATCTCGATCCCAATACTTGTTTAACCTGAAATGGATGCATGAAATGCATTAGGCATACTTTGCCTAGTGAGGTAGTCAAATAACTATAAATATACATATCATGACTTATAACATGCTTCTAAGAATCATCATTAATCATGCAATATCATGGCATATTTCATAGTCATAACAAGGCATATAATAATATCATGGTTCATGGCAAATCATTATCTTAAGTTCATAATTTCCTTGGATCGATTCATGGTATATGGATACACGAATTCCACCGCCTCGCCAAAACACATAAATGGTCATCCTGCCAACATCGCCAAAGACCAAACACAATACATCCCTCCGCCTCGCCAAATCATATAGGTCGTAGCCCTAGGACCGTAGTCCACCCGTACACTGAGCTCATGAATTCTATGGCATGCCAATTGTATCCAATACTTCGAATCCAAGATACATATTTCATAATTCGTAACAATAACAATTTCAATTATTCATATCATACTTATCATACGTAAATGCTTGCAATGAATTTCATAACAATAATCAACATGCCTAAAAATCATGGAATCAATGAAATGCTTACCATACACTTACCAACATGTGATCAATGATGAAAACCCCTAATTCAAGGGTTAGTAATAACAAAAATAACAACATGTTCGGGTAGGCCCTTGCCTAACCCGAGATGCTACTACACTCACCTCGATATTAGGGTTCCCTTATAACGTCACCTTTTCCCTTGGTTGGCGGTTGTCCTTTCTCGACTTCTTGAACTAAATTAAATAGGAATCGGTTAGGACCGACAAGACAATATTGAATAAATATAATAATATTAATTAGACTCGATACCGAAACTTAAACCAACCAAGGATTTGAGCTTACCCCGACGTCGGCAAAGATTCGATATTACTATATCAAAACTATCGAACAACCAATCAATCACTGGATCGTATATTCCTTTCTCTTATCACTCGGCTCATCTTACTTAACTTTGTTGAATTTCTTTCTCACTTTGCCGTGAGTGACCAATGCCCCCTTGCCCCCTTTTATACTCAAAGTTACCGGCCTAAAATGCATTCCCCATGTTCCACGAATATGTAAGCTGTGGCAAATGTTTGGGGCATTATGGCCTTATGCTTGGCCACGTGTAATGGTGGCTGCCACCATTTTCTCTTATTTGGCCGAGTGGCCTTGGACGTGGGAATTGCTTAGCAATTCCTTCATCTTGAAGGAATCACACGGTAATTCCTTTACTATTTTATTAATAATAATAATTAATAATAATAATAATAATAAATCGAATAAATATGTTTCGAATCTAATTTCTACTAGACCCGAATAATCTAATAATAATAAACCATAATTTACTCGAATATTCTAAATAAGATTGAATAAATTATTTTATCGATATAAAATATTTGGTCATCGGAACCTTATTCCGACTAGACCGGTTTTCGGGGTGTTCATCCGAGCACTCTTCGGGATCAGAATCTTCTGGAGATGAAGAATTCACCTTTCTTAATCTTTCTGGCCAAGATCGCCTTGCACTAACACGTTGACGTTTCTCGAAAAATTTCTTAGGACAATCTCGAGAAAGATGACCAATCTTACCACAATCGAAACAAGCTTCGGTTCCCTTTTTACATCGTCCTATCGGATGATTATCTTGGCAAAAGCTACAAAGAAATCTTTCTTGCTTCGGCTCATTTGGTTTCTTGACTGAATCCGACATCACTTAGGAACGAGGGTACTTTTTAAAGAAAATGCTTATTTCACTTTCTTGAAACAGAGGTGGGTTTTGGTCTTGCTATTGCTGGGGATATCTATCCATATATAGAATGTAAATTTTGTCTTTTTCCCACCTTTCTAAGAACCAATCACAACTTCCCTTAAGGCTTTGCAAAGCTTACCCTTTCACCTCTTCGTATTCACCTGACACTTGCACTTTCTAATAGCATTCAACATTTTAGGTGTCCAACACATAGGGTGAGTCATCATCCTCCTAACTTCAAGCCATATTTCTTATCATTTCTTTTTCAAAATCTGAATAACTCTTTCTGACTAACCATCAGTCTGAGGGTGGAAGGTTGTACTAAGATTGACTCTTGTGCCCAAGGCTCCTTGTAAGGTTCTTCAAAATCGAGATGCAAACCGAGGATCTCGATCCGAAATGATAGATTCAGGCACACCATGAAGTCGGATCACTTCCTTAATGTACAAGCCAGCTAGCTTAGGAAGACCGTAGTCCATTCTGATAGGTATGAAATGAGCTGACTTTGTAAATCGATCTACAATAACCCAAATAGCATCATGCTTGGAAGGGGTTAATGGTAGACCACTAACAAAGTCCATAATGATCTTTTCCCATTTCCACTTTGGTGGATCAATGGGTTGTAAAAGCCATGTAGGAGCACAATGTTCTGCCTTAACCCGTTGACAAATGAGGCACTTCGAGATATGATCAACAATAGCTTGCTTCATGCCTGGCCACCAGAAAAGCTCATGTAAATCCTTGTACATTTTCACAGACCGCGGGTGAACAGAAAAAGAACTTGAATGTGCTTCAATAAGAATATCTTTACGGAGAGTTTCATCATTTGGCACACAAACCCGATCATGAAAACATAAGAGTCCTTCAGCATTAATTCTGAAATCCGGGTTATCAGATAATTTAGAAATAATGGTTTGATGCTCGGGGTCTTGTTCTTGCAAATTTTTAATTCGAGAAATAACAGTAGACTGAACTTGGAGTTCATCTACAAGACATTGATGTTTTCGAAGTCTGAAATGAGCATTAATTGCTCGAGGAGCAGGCAAAGGTTTGCGGCTGAGTGCATCAGCTACAACATTGGCGTTTCTCGGATGGTAATCAATGACTAAATCGTAGTCCTTAAGAAGTTCCATCCATCTTCGCTGTCGCAAATTGAGCTCCTTCTGCGATAACAAATACTTGAGGCTTTTGTGATCAGAGAAAAGATAGCATTTCTCTCCGTAGAGGTAATGCCTCCAAATTTTCAATGCAAAAACAACCGCAGCCAATTCCAGATCATGAGTGGGATAATTCATTTCATGGGGCTTAAGTTGTCTCGAAGGGTAAGCAATAACCTTACCTTCTTGCATCAATACACACCCTAACCCAAGGTGCGAAGCATCGCTATAAACAGTATAATCTTTTCCAGACTCAGGCTAAATCAGGACAGGTGCATGGGTTAGGACTTGTTTCAATTGATCAAAACTTCGCTGCTGATCTTCAGTCCATACAAAAGGTGCCTCCTTCCGCAACAATTTTGTCAAAGGAGCAGCTAACATAGAGAATCCTTTCACAAACCTACGATAATATCCCGCAAGTCCAAGAAAGCTCCTAACCTCCCCCACATTCTTAGGCGGGTGCCAATCTACCATAGCTTGTATTTTCTTCGGGTCCACCTGAATGCCCGAAGCTGATACAACATGCCCCAAAAAGGATACTTCGGTGAGCCAGAACTCACACTTAGAAAATTTTGCGTACAACTGCTTCTCTCTTAGAGTTTGGAGTACAATTCGAAGATGATCTCGGTGTTCCGCTTCATTCTTTGAATAAATCAAGATGTCATCTATGAAGACAACAACAAACTTATCAAGATACGGCCTAAACACACGATTCATTAGATCCATGAAAGCTGCATTCGTCAGTCCGAAAGGCATCACCAAGAATTCGTAATGTTCATATCTTGTACGAAACGCTGTTTTGGGCACGTCACACTCCTTGACTTTCATCTGATAGTACCCCGACCTTAAATCAATCTTAGAGAACACGAAAGCATCCTTTAACTGATCAAACAAATCATCGTTCCTCGGCAGAGGATACTTATTCTTGATGGTAACTTTATTTAGTTGCCTGTAATCAATGCCTAAACGCATCGAACCATCCTTTTTCTTAACAAAAGGACCGGAGCTCCCCAAGGTGAAGAGCTGGTCTAACAAAGCCCTTATTCATAAGGTCTTGGATTTGAGTTTTTAACTCCTTTAATTCCACAGCTGCCATTCTATAAGGTGCAATTGAGACTGGTGCAGTCCCAGGTTGCACTTCAATACCAAATTCAACTTCACAGGTTGGGGGCAATCCCGGAAGCTCATCAGGAAAGACATCCAGAAATTCATTCACCATATCAATATCATTAATCTGAGGTTCATTCTTGGGCTCTATGGTCAATGTGCACAACATAGAATTCCGAGATTCCATTAAGGTTATTCTTTCCTTACCTAGTCCTTGAAGATACAACTTCCGCTTGCCACAATCTACCCATGCTTGATGTTTACTAGGCCAATCCACTCCTAAAATTGCATCAAACTCGTGGATTGGCAAAACCAAGAAATCCGCAGGGAACGGAATTTCCTTGAATCATAATTGGGCAATTCTTACATACTAGGTTTAAAACAACACAATCGCCCAAGGGATTTGTTACAGAAACCTTTGTTACTAAAGGTTCACTAAACATCTTATGCTTCCTCACCAATTCCAAACTTATGAAAGAGTGTGCAGATCCAGGATCAATTAATACATACAAAGAATATGAATATAACGGTACCTGCTATGACATCCGAATCATCATCTTTCTCACCGCTCCTTACATGATACATTTGTGCAGAAGCTTTTGACTCTTGTTTGTTGTTCTGCTTCCCAGATCCACCTGGCCTTCCTGAAGTTCCTGACTGTCCTTGCCTCGTCCCCTTTTCCCCGAAAGGACTGAGCATGTGATGAAATATCCCCTAGCACAGCAACTGCCTTTGATGGATTCTGAGGACAGTCCCTAAAGAAATGTCCCTGCTCTTTACAGAAGAAGCACACTCCTGTCTGCCTGCGACATTGTCCTGCTACGTGTCGCTTTTGACAAAAGTTACAAACTGGATGCTGAACACCTCCGTTAGAACCTTCAGTACTTTCCACAGAAGCTGCCTTGGACCAAGACTGAGTAATAGTCTGTGGTCTCTCAATATTCCCTGTACGGGAAGGCTGCGAGTATGAGGTCTGCTTCGAGCTCTGATATTTACCTTTCTTATTCCATTTGGGAGGTCGGGAATCACTCCACGCCCTCTTCTCGGATCTGCTAACCTTGTTCGCCCCTCTGGATTTTCTGTGCAGCTTCGGTCGCCTTCATACGATTCACCAAATCTTGGAAATTTGTGATCCCAAAGCAGTAAACATAGGCCGCAACTCATCACTCAACCCAGCAATGAACATTCGACATTTATCCTCCTCTTTCTTTATGAACTCGGCTCCATATCGGCAGTACTCACAGAAGTCATGAATGTACTGCTCGATTGGTTTTCCTCCTTGCTTCCAATGGAGGAAGATGCTCCGTCTTTCCGCGAGATAGTACTCGCTAATGTACTTATTTCTGAATTCTTTAAGAAAGAATTCCCAGGTGACTGATTCTTCCGGGACTGTAAGAATAGTAGTCTCCCACCACATTAAGGCTTCATCAGCAAGCAATGCGAGAGCGCATTCAAGCTTATGTTCATCCGAACATCTTAACTGCTTATCCAAAATCCTCAAAGTATTGTCTAACCAATACTCGGCTATTTCGGGATTATCATCGTTCCGACCAGTAAAGGTGTAAGCTTGGTATTGCGATAACTTATCGATTGGGCTCGAAGAGGTTGCGCAACAGGTGGCGTAGGTTGCATGACTTGACTAGCCTTTAACACATTCATAAATTGCTGAAACATATCAGTCATGTTCTGATAACATGCTGCCTGAGCGGCAGGTGCTTCAGACTCTACATTCTGAACATGTGGGTTTCTTAAATTCGGAGGATTTCCTCCTTGCACTTCCTCGCCACCATTCGAGGAATTAGCAGCAGACTCATTGTTACAAGCTTTGTTAGTTCAAGACTTATATATATATATATTAAAAAGAGATCGGATCAGTTGTCAAGTAACAACAAATTAACTCCTAGGTGGCAAAGTAACTTAACACACAATACAAACATACTTAAGTTTAGTCCAGAACCGACTAAACTCTAGCTTTGATACCACAAATGTAACACCCCTATCCCGGCCTAGTAGAGAACCGGGTCGGAGAGCGTTACCGGAAAACAATGCGATGCGGAAGTCTTTTATTTCTTTTTCTAAAAAAAACACTTTCTTCGCAACTTGACTTATTAAACTTAATAGTCTTATTAGGCTTATGGTCTGGTTCTTAACAATGTTTATACTTGCAGAGTTTACCGAATTTACATATTAATCCTTTTAGCCTTATAAAATTTTCTTTGAAAGCCATCCCGTATCGAAACGCCCTAAGCCGTTTCGGTACGGTTGACCAGAGTCAAAACTTTGACTTTTCCTTCTTGACCGTTTCGGTACGGCTTGACCCGTATCGGTACGGGTTGACCGACCTTGACTTAACTTAGACCCGTTTCGAAACCCGTTTCGAAACAGGGGTCTCCAGTAGCAAAACTGTATCGAAACGGGCCTCAACCGTTTCGGTACACCATGCTTCCTAGACTCAAATTGTACTTATCCGTATCGAAACGTCATCACCCGTTTCGGTACGGGGACCTAAAATGATAGATTATAGCTGGTTTTGATCAATTTAGCTTAGCAAACTTAGTCCAGTTTTAGTGAAACTTTACTCACATCTTTCTAAGGGTAAAAACTATTGTCTTGCCAAGTTTTATAGCTATTTGAATTCTTTTACTCGGTTTTACCAATTTAGCCTAATAACATAATCTTTAAAGTCTAATTCTTAATATAAGAACACTATTTTCATTTTATTTAAATCAAGGCACTAGAACACGACTTAGGCATACTAAAACAAACGTATTAAGCTTATTACAAAGACCTTGCCACCATACTAGGAGTTCAAAGGATAGGACACATTACTTGGACTTGGTTGTGACTTGTGCAACGTACCAACTTCTCCGATCTCGATCCCAATACTTGTTTAACCTGAAATGGATGCATGAAATGCATTAGGCATACTTTGCCTAGTGAGGTAGTCAAATAACTATAAATATACATATCATGACTTATAACATGCTTCTAAGAATCATCATTAATCATGCAATATCATGGCATATTTCATATTCATAACAAGGCATATAATAATATCATGGTTCATGGCAAATCATTATCTTAAGTTCATAATTTCCTTGGATCGATTCATGGTATATGGATACACGAATTCCACCGCCTCGCCAAAACACATAAATGGTCATCCCGCCAACATCGCCAAAGACCAAACACAATACATCCCTCCGCCTCGCCAAATCATATAGGTCGTAGCTCTAGGACCGTAGTCCACCAGTACACTGAGCTCATGAATTCTATGGCATGCCAATTGTATCCAATACTTCGAATCCAAGATACATATTTCATAATTCGTAACAATAACAATTTCAATTATTCATATCATACTTATCATACGTAAATGCTTGCAATGAATTTCATAACAATAATCAACATGCCTAAAAATCATGAAATCAATGAAATGCTTACCATACACTTACCAACATGTGATCAATAATGAAAACCCCTAATTCAAGGGTTAGTAATAACAAAAATAACAACATGTTCGGGTAGGCCCTTGCCTAACCCGAGACGCTACTACACTCACCTCGATATTAGGGTTCCCTTATAACGTCACCTTTTCCCTTGGTTGGCGGTTGTCCTTTCTCGACTTCTTGAACTAAATTAAATAGGAATCGGTTAGGACCGACAAGACAATATCGAATAAATATAATAATATTAATCAGACTCGATACCGAAACTTAAACCAACCAAGGATTTGAGCTTACCCCGACGTCGGCAAAGATTCGATATTACTATATCAAAACTATCGAACAACCAATCAATCACTGGATCGTATATTCCTTTCTCTTATCACTCGGCCCATCTTACTTAACTTTGTTGAATTTCTTTCTCACTTTGCCGTGAGTGACCAATGCCCCCTTGCCCCCTTTTATACTCAAAGTTACCGGCCTAAAATGCATTCCCCATGTTCCACGAATATGTAAGCTGTGGCAAATGTTTGGGGCATTATGGCCTTATGCTTGGCCACGTGTAATGGTGGCTGCCACCATTTTCTCTTATTTGGCCGAGTGGCCTTGGACGTGGGAATTGCTTAGCAATTCCTTCATCTTGAAGGAATCACACGGTAATTCCTTTACTATTTTATTAATAATAATAATTAATAATAATAATAATAATAATAATAAACTGAATAAATATGTTTCGAATCTAATTTCTACTAGACTCGAATAATCTAATAATAATAAACCATAATTTACTCGAATATTCTAAATAAGATCGAATAAATTATTTTATCGATATAAAATATTTGGTCATCGGAACCTAATTCCGACTAGACCGGTTTTCGGGGTGTTACAGATGCAAAGCCTCGATTGATACGGTGGATCCTGCTATTGCAAGAATTCGACCTTGAAATCAAGGACAAAAAAGGGACAGAAAATCTGGTGGCAGACCACTTGTCAAGGTTGGAGAAGGGACAGAGTCTTCCAATAGATGAAACTAACATACTGGAGACCTTCCCAGATGAGCAGCTCTTCGCTGCCGCAATCGCTGCCGCAACAACCATGGCGGCAGGTAAGTCTTCTGAGCTCCCCTGGTATGTTGATTTCGTTAATTTTATAGTTAGCGGGATACTTCCTTCTGATCTTAATTATCAAGCCAGGAAGAGGTTCCAAAATGATGTTAAGCATTATTATTGGGACGAACCTCTTCTTTTCAAACTATGTGCAGATCAGGTTATAAGGAGGTGTGTACCACAAGAAGAGCAAGAAGACATTCTTCATCACTGCCATGCTTCACAATATGGAGGTCACTTAGGAGGCAATAAAACTGCTGCCAAGGTGCTGCAGTCAGGGTTCTACTGGCCGACACTGTATAAAGATGCACAGGACTTCTACAAGAAATGTGACAGGTGCCAGCGGACAGGTAACATCTCAAGGAGAAACGAGATGCCACTGCAGAACATTCTAGAAGTCGAGATCTTCGACGTTTGGGAGATTGATTTTATGGGACCTTTTCCATCTTCATGTGGAAATCTATACATTCTCCTAGCACTGGATTATGTCTCTAAGTGGGTTGAAGCTATCGCCACTCAAAAGAATGATGCCAAGATACTCCAAAAATTTCTACACAAAAACATTTTTTCTAGATTTGGCATCCCTAAGGCGATTATCAATGATGAAGGGAGACATTTTGACAATAGGGTTATTGCTGCCGCCTTGAAGAAATATGGTGTCAAGCACAGGATTGCGACAGCATACCACCCACAGACCAATGGACAAGCTGAGATATCTAATAGGGAAGTTAAGAACATTCTTGAGAAGATGGTTAAGCCAACTAGGAAAGATTGGTCTTTACTCCTTAATGATGCATTATGGGCATATAGTACAGCTTTTAAAACTCCATTAGGCATGTCTCCATACCGACTGATTTATGGAAAAACCTGTCATCTGCCTGTCGAGATAGAGCACAAAGCATACTGGGTAATCAAGGTAGTGAATATGGACTTGGACAAGGCAGGTCAGAAAAGGCTGTTAGATCTAAACGAGATTGAAGAAATAAGAACAATGGCCTACGACAATGCAAGAATTTACAAGGAGAAAACTAATAAGTGGCATGACAGGAAGTTGCTGCCACGACAGTTCTGCCCAGGGCAGCTTGTGTTGTTGTTCAATTCTAGGTTGAAACTCTTCCCAGGGAAGCTAAAATCTAGATGGTATGGCCCGTTTCAAGTGGTACAAGTTTTTCCCCATGGTGCCATCACAATCCGATCATTAAAAGACGAGCACCAATTTAAAGTCAATGGACAGCGCCTCAAGCATTATCAGGGGACTGAAGCCCCATGAATACATGAAGTGGTTACCTTAGGAGATGCCCCACAAGGCATCCCTAATTTAACCTAAATTTTATTTTTATTTATTATTTATTAGGAAATAAGGTTTATTTTATTCGAATAATATTTTTATATTTTCTGTTTTTAGGAAATAGAGGAGTCAAGAAGAAAAGGAGAAGTGACCCAAGCCCACCATCCATCCATCAGCCCAACAGAGCCCATTTATTGATGCCAGACGTTCCAGCTACCGCCGCAGACACGGATAAGACAGGCTGTCAACAGACTGTCACGGCAGACGCAGAAGCGTGTGACAGACGCGTAACAGACGCATAAATGCGTGGCAGACGCGTCAGACACGCCAAAGCCCAACAGTCGCCCCGTTATTCACGCCTGCCGTTACAGCATTAAACGGGCAGCAACTCTACCTCTATAAAACCCCGTTTTCATTTTCATTTTCCTCACTTCTGCTTCTTCTTACTTGCTCTCCCCTCTCGTTTTTCTTTGTTTTCTTTACTTTCACAACCCTTGCAACTAACATGTCTTCCAGACGTACCCGCCGCAGTGCTGCTTCAACCTTTTCAGCAGCAACACCCACCCCGCAGTCTTTCGCAACCAAGGAATTATGGGAAGAAAGAGGATTCATCTACATCCGAAAGGCAGCAAATATGGGACTTAGACCATTCATCGCGAGGGCCATAAGGCTCAGCTATGGGAACAATTCGCAGAACAACCAGCAGAATTGAATGACACGTTGGTGAGGGAGTTCTATGCTGCCATCGACAGCAGAACGACAACATCAGTAACTGTCCGAGGGACAGAGGTACCATTCACAGCCGATAGCATCAACCATATGTATGGCCTCTATTTTGGTCCCAACGACGATGCCCATCAGCAGTTTTTGGACACCCTCGACTCTGCCGCCTACGGTGCTGTCATGGCAGAGGTGACAGAAGAAGGGACGGAGTGGAATACGAGTAAGAAGAACCCCAACTCTGTAAAAAGGGGGCAGCTGCTTCCATAAGCCAAGCTATGGAACGCTTTCATCAAGAAGCGTATCATGCCGTCCTCCCATCACACGACGGTGGACCAGCAGCGGCTAGCCCTCATCCATTCGATCATGAACAACCGGGCTATCAACGTGGGCCACTATATGAAGGAGAGCATCTTGGATTGCACCAATCGATCAACCGCCCGCCTCTGCCTACCATTCATGATCACATCTCTCTGCCGCTGCGCTGCTGTACCAGAGGCCACCACCGATAAACTGGTCAAAGGACGAGGCTGGACCGATAACAATATTACCAGCCTCATGGAGCTGACAGTCGCAACCCCCCTCTCCTCCTTCAACCCGGCTGCCACCCCAGCAGAATCATCCGAGGAACCTGCCCATGAACCTGCCGCAGCAGCTGCTCCGACAGACCAATCTGCTCAGATCCTTGCTGCCATACAGCGAGTGGAAGACAGACAGATGGGGCTGATGACATTCATCAGGGATTTCGCCAACTCAACAGTAAATTTCATTACCAATACTTTAAATTATCCCGATGTTGTTTTCCCCTCCTTCCCTGCCCACTATTTCACCATCCCCACCCCTGTCCACACACCTACACCACCTGCCTCCCCTCACGCACATTCTGCTGCTTCCACCCCATCACCTGCCCCGACGGCAGCTGGCAGTCCTCCGGCCGACACCTCCGCCCGAGGAACGAAGCGGCCACCCTCAAATGACAGCGAGGCAGAACCTCCTATTACGAGGAATTTGGAGAAAGAATTCACGCCTGTCAAGAGGCAGAAACACATGGCCGACAGAAAGCTAATGCCCAAGGCCAGCACCACCACCGCCAGCATCAGTACTTGGGATAGCGGCAACAGCTCAGACATCCAGGTTGTGGAGCAACCTGCCCCACCGCCCAGAAACCGCCGCCAAATTCGTGTCAGCAGCAGCAGTGAAGACATCGATTAAAATCTAAGTCTTTTATTTTCTTTCTCTTGCTGCCTGCTTATCTATATTTTGTGATGTACCTGCCTTCATTTTATCTGTCATTTGCATTGAGGGCAATGCAACCCTCGAGTTTGGGGGTGGCAACCCTCCATTTTAATAGAGTCTTAATACATCTTTGGTTAATTGTTGTGTCTTTTATTTAATTAAGTTCTCTTAAAAAAATCAGAAAAGACTAAAAAACTGTTGGCTTAAAACTGTGAAGTAAACTTACCTGTCATGACAGCTCTGTCGTGGCAGCATCTTTAGGACAGTTTAAGGAGAAGTTTAGAGCCTTTCTATAGTTCTGAAAAACTTAAACACCATTGTGACTGTTATATTGCTTAGATTTCTTTTAGCCAAACTAGAATAAGAAGCTTAGTACTTGAATAGCCCCTAGAGGTGCCTAACACTGGCTCTAGGAAAGAAGTTTAGCAAAAGAAACTCAAAAACCTAGAGGTGCCCGAAACCGGCTCTAGGAAGCTAACTAGAGGTGCCCAAAAACTGGCTCTAGTAAAACTTAGCTTGAAAATAGAAGAAAAGAAGCATGAAAATGTGTCTTCAAGAAATTAAACTTTGGCATAAAAATTCGAGTTAAAGAGTTGAATATTCTAGTGAAACTAAGAGAATCTTGGCATCTAGCTGTTCACAAGCATACACACACTACACGAGGACTATAGTGAGATTCCGGACAGATCCTAATCTTTCCGACAGGTTGCTGCCGTCACAGAGAATGAGCGACGGGTAAGGGACAGTTCACTGTTTGAAAGCCAACACAAAAATATTCATTTTTCTTTTAGGACTTAATTGCTTGAGGGCAAGCAAAAACTTGAGTTTGGGGGTGTGTTGAGTGTGTAAAAGTTCTACTATTTACACCCTTTTTAACCCATATTTTTGCTGCATTCAAGCATCATTGCATTGCATTTAGGTTAGTTTACAGCAAAACATCACAAATATATTAAAGGCACGAATTCTACTAAAAGATGGCTGATTTTGCAGGTTGCTGCCATAGTTGACGGAGAAGGCGGGCGCAGGGTAGAGAAGCAGAAGAGCTGAACTGGACAAGCAGACGATGAGGACGATGCTGCCATGGATCTGCCGTGACAGCAGAGGACGGCAGCAAGTTAGTGGAGAAAAAGCAAAGTGGACCTCGATAGATAGAGAAAATTATGTCAAGCCAAAGCTCAAGGAGAGGAAATCCCAAGAAACAAGGAAGGCGGCTGAAAAGTAGGATACTTGGAGATTAAGTCTTTATTAGAATCTTACTTTTAATTAAATTTGTAATCCTTGTTAACTTAGAATACTTGAGCCCAAAGCTTATATAAGGGCATAGATTTTAACCTAGGAGGTATCATACCCCATAACCGATAACCAAACCCCTCCGCCGTTTACCCGCCGTCGATATGTTCTAAAAACCCCCTAGGGCTACGGGTTGATTTGTAAAGTAGTTGCAAGGGTTGCTTTGTTTTAGGATTTTCCAAGTTCAATAAAATAAACTTCAAGTTCTCTTATTTTGGTTATTAATATCTTGCAAGAGCATCAGGAGAGCATTGTGAGGTTATCCATTTACTTAGCATCAAGAGAGTTAAGTATACGAAAGAAATAAGAGCAAGTTCTCTAGTTTATAGTTGAACTATCTTGTGCCTAGGGATAGGGCAAGGTTAAGTGGCTAAGGAAGAATTCATACACATCGGTGTTCATCCTTCGATTCATGCCGGGAGGTATCATCAAAGACGTGATCATCGACAGACTTGGACCTAGGGATAGGCCAAGGTAGATCTGGGATTCTTGCCAAAATTGAAGTACTGAGTTGGTGTGTTTGTTGCCGCGACGACCAACGGACCGCTGCCGCGACAGGTGCTGCCACGACAGGCGCAACGACAGAACTGGAGTTCCTAAGCATTGCAATACCTGCACTACTGAGCAATTCAATACCAGCCCATTCTCTCTATCTTGATATTCCTATTTCTTTTATTTACGTTTTCTTCGATATTTTCGTGACAACTTTCTAAACTATTTTCTTTATTTCGTGCAGTAAACTAAGGTGAAGCTATTAGCCCAGTCCTTGTGGAGACGATATCCGATACTTCGTATCACTTTACTACTTGCGTCGTGTACACTTGCACTACAATTGCGATAGACTATTTTACACGCAACAAATATGCCTCTCAAGGTTGGTGTTTACACTTTTTGGCTCACTAGGATTAGACTAAACAATTACAATAGATTACACAGAAATAAACAACAAAAAACTCTACTCTCTTGATCTTTAAGCTTGGATGTCCATCATCTCATTCTTCAAGTGTCTTTGGCTTGTATTTATAGCGTGGAATGAAAAATTAGCTGTTGGAAACTAGCCATTAAAAACTAGCTGTTGGAAACTAGTCATTGGGGACTTTAATTCCAGCTATAAATGCATTTCTGCAAACTTGGGTATCGATACTTAAAAGTGGGTATCGATACCTGCCAAAACAAGAAAGAGCTATTGCACATAAATGTAGAGCGTACCGGTACACGATACATTCGTATCGGTACAGTACTTCGGGTATCGGTACGGAGGCTTCTGTATTGGTACACGAATTGCACTCTTGAAATGAAAATGCTTTTGCGTATTGGTACGAGGAGTCAATTTATGACTTTACATTAAAATTTTGTTCAAGTAAAAAATCTTTTCAAAAATATTTCAAATGTATTTTTCAAGTTGAATGGACCTTGAATTAATTTTACAATAGTTGTCCAAGTCCAAAAATATTTTTCATTGAGTTATATCAAAATAAATATCTAAACAATCTCCCCCATTTTTTGATATAACGAAACCACTTAAAAATGTTTTTAAAAATCTCCCTCTTAGAAAAATATTTTTTAGAAAAAAGAATATTTTAGAAAAATATTTAAAGTTCTCCTTTTTCTTTTTGAAAATAAAATTTTCGAATTTATCTATTTCCTTTTTGTTATATAAAAAATAATTCAAATCATTTAAGGTTCAAAATAACAATGGAGAGTAAGTTGATTCCTTTTAAAAAATAAAAAACTCCCCACTTAATAAGTACATTTCATTTTTAAATTTAGCTCAAAATACTTTGACACTTAAGAAAATTATTAAATTCCAATAAAAATGATCAATTTTAAAAATTCATGAAATTCAATTTATCCAAGTATTTTTAGAGTTTATGCAAAAATAAGAATGAGTATGTTAAACACACTAATGCATAAAAACTCTTTCAATGTCATGCATTTATACAAATTTAACAATTAAATATGCATGGACATTTTATCATTAAAAATAAGCAACCAAAAAATAATCTAAAAGATTAAGCTTAGAGGTTACCCATATTTAATGTGTGAGCATGTCGTCATTTGCAATTGAGAGGAAGAAAATCAGTTCAGCTTGATTCCTTGAGCTTGATGTCGAACAAATTAGCTCTTCAAGGTCGGTTGAATGTAGAAATGGATCAAGCACTCCTAGGATCTCCTCAATGGTTGTTAGACCATCGATTTGAGTCCCGTTCTGATACCAAATGTAAGGTTCGATGTCTTTAACCAAAATTAGCGTCGATGAAAGGTGTAGAGGTTTCTTTTGAAATCGGAAAAATAAAAACCGAAAAAGGAATAGCAATTTGAAACATTGGATTTTATAGTGGTTTGACCTTCTAACCAAGGTCTACATCCACTACCTTAGCATCCACACTAAGGATTTTGATCGGTGTAAAAATGTAACATTATTAGTGCTAGCTACACTATCGATGCAAGAATAGAAATAAGGAAATCTTGTTTGAATATCGATCCCATGAGAATGGTGTATTAAGCTTATACTTATGTAACTACAATACAATATTGTAAGAGTGGTAATTGTGGGTGCAATGGTGGTTGCAATAAAAGGATAAAAAAGATGAATACATGATTAATTGTGGTAGCAATAACATAGTGTAATAAGAGATAGAGAAATATAAGAATAAAGCCTAGATCTACTTGGTTCAGCTCGGCAGAAAGATCAAATACACTTCGAGGAAAAATGATGGTTCAATCAACGATGAGGTGGTCAACTTGAGTATTAGCTTCCGTTTAACCTTCAACCATTGACTCAGGGATGTAGATCAGCTTCAACTTTCGTCGTAAGTCGAGACTATAGCCCTTCGAACAAGTGGAGCAACTTTTGTTGCATCCAATCAACTTTCGTTGTAAAAATTCATTAATCTGACTTGTCATTACATCTGTCTGTAACATCCTCAAATATACTCTAAAAGTTATTCAAATCAATTGGTCAAGTAATTAATTTAATTAAACCAAATTACCCTTTCATTTTAGTTATTAGGGACTTAATTAGAAGAAGGAATTAATCGAAGGATTAAATGGATGGGACCAAAACGAATTATATGATAAAAGAGGTGGACTTGCATGTCCAAACTATTGATTTCTTCTAATTACCCTTGGCTGAAAATTAATCAAAGGCTAATTAAAGGGTGAAATTGTAACTTTCACATTCCACTACCAAAACTTAGCTTAGTCACGTCCCTCCTTCATCCTATTCAGCCGAATTAGAGAGAGAATAAGGGAGAAAGAAAATTTGATCAGCCATGAAAAATAAAGAGAAATGCTTGCATGTCGGTGAAATTAAGTAGAAAAATTAGATTTAATTAGCTTGGTGAGTTTCTCCCTTTGTTACTTCTTGCTATTGTGTTTAAATTCATGTTTGAAACATGTTATCATGATGAAATGCCTAATCTTGGTTGCTGAATTTTTTTATACAAGTTGCTAAACTAAATTGTTGATGAAATTGTAGAAGAAAGCATGCTCTTAGGCTGACCGAATTGACTTGGTGATTATATAGTGAAGCTTTCGATGTTTAAGTGACAAATCTGTGAATAACTTAAAAATATATAATTCTGAAAAAAAAATTATGTAGAAAGAAATTGTGTAAAACAATGTTTACTATTAGTTTGAGTTCTTGGATGATTAAAGATGCAGTTGGAATTGCCAGAAAATTAGTTAGAATCAAGACTAGTCACCTAGGAATGTAAAACTACCTTAGGGGCTATTTTGAGTAAATTGAAAGCTTTAAGGACTGAAATAATGTTAAATGGGCTCTGGAAATTATGTTTGGAAAAAATGGACTTATGATAGGAATGAAACATAACTTGAATGTGGCTGATAATTAGCCTAATTGGATGTTTAAAATGATTAGTTGGCAAGATAAGTGGATTTGGACTAATCTGGAGAGTTAATTAACAAAGGGACTATATTGTTCTGTTTTGAGACCCTAAAGAACTTGAATTAACAGAGAAAAATATAGGTTGAAAATGTATGTTAAGTCCTAAAATGAAAATAAGTAACAAATTAGTATAATTGAATGATTAGAAGCAAATTCTAATGAATCTGCCTAGAAGCTTTGTTCTAGACAACGTTTTTGAAAAATTAGTATAGATTGTAGGAATCAAATTATAAGCTAAAATTTTGATAGAATTCACCTTGAAATGTCTACTTTTATCAGAAACAAAAGGCATAAGATTCTAAGTTCTGTAGTGAAATCTAGAAATGAAAACTCATAAGTAGTGCAAACTGTCTAGGCAGTATAAATGTTGTGTCTTTAGACAATAAATTGTACTAAGTGGATAAGAATTAAAATGCAAGCCTAAGATGGTATTAAAGACAATTTTGTTATCTTTCAAATGATATAAAATAATCGAAATTTCGACATACGGATTGAGAGATATGATCTTATTAGTAATAGGGGTGCAAGCTGCCATAATTGGAAAACAATTTTGAATTTTGCTTATTTGATTGAGCTTATATGTTTGAATTGGATGTTAACATGCTTTCTATGTGTGTTTACATGAATTGCTAGACCAAGGAATTGTGGAGAATTTGGAAGAAGCAAGGTCTTGCCATCCGAATAGAAAGAACAAAGGAATAGTCATCAAGGAGCAAGACTAGTAGAAAGCTAGGAGTATAATGGGTGTAGTTGACCTTAGGGTTAGGACTAGTGTCCTAACCACTATCGTATGTTAATTTACATTGTTTTAAATTGAAGCATGAAATGAATTTAATTCTGGATTTAGTAAATAATCTAAGGGAAGATAGATTAAATGGAAACATGAAAGCATGCTCTACATTGTTAGATGTTTGTCTCGTTGAAGCATGATTTGGTTATCTATGTTTGAATAGCTATTTGATTGATTAAACGAGCATGAAATGAGTGATATGCTACTGCCAATATGTGATACACGATTCTGGGAAAATGCTTATATGATTGCTACATGTTAGAAATTATGAAATCATGAACATGAATTTGGTTCTATCTACTAGTAACATGAAATATGATATGCGACCTTGCTGTTTGTGATTGTTACTCACTTGTAATATGTTTGATTAATCTAAAAGACATTAAAAGACATTGGAATCCCTTGGTTGACTAGTTGGTCTTAGGTAGAACGACATCCCATAGAGTTTAGAGCTCATCTGATTTAGTACCTTGTGTACTCTCTATTTGGTGTCGAAAGCATCTAGTGAACTTAATGCCTTGTACATTCTCTATTGATATTTTGATACATTGCGTATCCTCTGATTTGATGTTGTGAGCATTGTTGCGCGATCTTGTAATACTATAAATCATACGCAAATGGTGCAAGTATACACGTCGAACGAGTAATAAAGTGATGAGTGAGTATCGTCTCCATAGGGATTGGAGGTATCCACGGTTGCTGTAACAATAAAGATTGAACTTTTTGCAGATGACAATGCTAAAGTAAAAGAGACGGTGTAAAATAATGCTGAAGCAAAATAGTGCAGAGAAAGATGAGATAACAATATGATAAACAGGTCCCCTTTCGTATGCAAAACTCACTACGGAATGACTGGCTGGGAATGTTGGACAACCTAACTCAAGCTTCTCAAAGATACTAAGGCTCTTCAGCTATCTTCTATGCTAGGCGAGATTTGCTAAGAATGCTCCTATACTATCTCTAGCCAGGAAACTGAGAGTCAGAAATGCTACAGCAATACCTATCGGCGTAAACTCTTAACACTTTCCTACCCTTCACGAACTATCCCTTTTAGCCCTTGAAACCTATCACTTGTCTCTAAGGTAGGTTAGAGTCTGCCTCTCAACAGTCACTCCATTGCTTATGAGGGTTCTAGGCTAGCTCTCTTGATTACTAACCCCAACACGCACTTAAAGAACGACCAACTCTCGAAAGTGCTTAAGGTTATAACCCCCTTAGCCTGGCCTAGACGTTTGACCCGAACTACGAAGATTACAAGGAGAAAACCAAAGTCAACCCAAAAGTCAACCTTGATTAACGACTTTTTTTCCTTTTTATCTTCTCTAGATGCACATTAACCCTATGTGATTACACGAGAATCATGGGAAAGATGGACACAGTGATCAGAAAGCATTTAGGGACCAAAACGTAATTTTTAGAACATATAAGAACTTAATAGTTTTTAAGCTTACCAATATGTAATTAATCACATTACATGCTCCTCTGTCAAATTTCAACTAAAAAGGACAATCCACGCTCAAGCAATTGCATTCGCAACATTCAGGACTAAAATGTAAAACATGGAAACTTAAAACAATTCAAAATCATCATCCAACGGTCATCCGTTTCGGAACACCAAACCCTCGTACCGGAACGCCCGTATCGAAACGGTGTTGACCGTTTCGGTACTCGGGTGTGTTCCGAGACCAGTATCGAAACGGGCCTCTCCAGTAGCCAAACTATTCCGAAACACCTTCAACCGTACCGAAACGCTATGGCCATTACAGGCCCCCGTTTCGGAACAATTAAGGGTGTTTCGATACACCCTACCCTGTGACAGCAGAAAATTCTAGTTTTCTTGTTTTTTCACACTCGAATCAACCCCGAGACATCTCGCAACATGCATACAACATGGATACATATCAATAATCATCATAACGAGGCTATAGCTTAAACTTAGCAACCAACACATAAGCAAAGGCACTAAAGGCATGCTTCCTAGTTTACCAAAACCATAACAATTCAAAACTCCAAATAAACCAAAATCCAATCACCAAGTGCCATTTACAACTCATGTATAGGCAAACCAACATGCTCAAGGTAAAGGGAAACATTCTCAAACATTCATAAGCACAAATCCCACCCATTGCCTCTTATTACACTTGAGAAAAACCACATACATTGTTTAACCAAAACACTTGGAATTCACTTGCTCTGGAGCTGCCTTGATTGTTCAATTCTCTGCATCGATGAAACAAATGAGCGTAAGCAATAAGCTTAGTGAGGTCCGCTATAAAACCAAACATTCATCAATGCATTTTAAAACCAAAACATCGTCCTTTGTAAACATATGCCTTCCTTTAAAACATGCACTTTAGAGCAGCAAATTCACTTTCAAATCCACATGTTCGTAACATCATTAATTACAATAACAAGAACCTTTACTCATGCTTAAACCAAGCATCATATGCATTCTAGCAAAATTCTCAAGCATCACATGCTTTCACAAAACAAAAGTTCTTCATTAAAATATTGAGTCACCATCATCATATTGGCTCATAAGTGATTCAAACGTATATCATAATAAAACACATCACACTTGACACAATCGGATACACGGATCACAAGCATTGTCCCACATGCTTCATACACACTACCAGACTACATAAGGTGGAGATAAATGGCACAATCACAACCCCTCAACACCCATGATGGAGATAAATGGCACAATCAAAACCCCTCTACACCCGTGGTGGAGTTAATGACACAATCACAACCCTTCTACACCCATGGTGGAGTTAATGGCACAATCTCAACCCCTCAACATCACTCATCGGTAGTTGTATAACCCACTAGCGAGAGTCGGGACACAAACAAGGCTTACACATGGAAGTTACCTCAACCATTGTGTTGAGTGGATCGAATGATCGAAACAAACCAAGAGGGGGGCGAATTGGATTTTTAAAGTTCTTGGTGGTGGAATTTGCAAATAAAAATGGTAGACAAGGAATTTTAGAGTGGTTCAAGTTCCAGTTGAACTCTACATCCACTACCTTAGCTTCACTAAGGATTTGCAACAATTCCACTAATTGCTCTTCCCCTTTTCTAGGCTAAGGAGGTAACCCTTACAATTTTCGGTCAAATTTTCTACCCAAAATTTGTCCCAATCCTCATACAATTGAAAGAAAGAAGTTGTTGGCTAAAACAAGTATCTCTCAATACACAATATAGCCCAATTTCAAACACTCAACCCAATTGAAATGATAAGAATGAAAAATACAATTGGGGTTACAAGACAATAATGAGATTTAGGCATAAATGCTTGGATTTGATGTTTGCTTTAGGATCAATAGTTCTTGCTGAAGCTTTTAGAGGTCCCTTTTATACCTTCTCATTGAATTCTAGCCGTTGTGGTTGTTGCATTCATCAATAGAGCCGTTGGGGGTGTTATCTTCCCTCCATAAATGCAGTATGCAACCAACCGTTTCGAAACGCTCGACCATGTTTCGAAACAGACCAAAATAGAAAGAGCTGTTGGGGTGCATTAAAGAGCCCGTATCAAAACGGTTAGAAATGTTTCGATACGCTAAGAGCCGTTTTGAAACCCGTTTCGAAACAATTTTTCCACTGTCAAGGACCGTATCGAAACGGGATGAGATCGTTTCGATACGCCTTAACGACTTGTTTAAAATCAGTTAAAAACATTCAACGGTCATATTTTTCAAAACTGATTGAGTGCCGTTTCGAAACATTTGATGTCGTTTCGATACGGTATCTCGAGGTTCTTAAGCCGTTTAGAAACTTGTTTCGAAACACGGGTTGGCAGTGTTGAAATCGTTTCGATACCCGTTCTGAAACATGAACTCACAGTTTCAAAACTATTTCGAAACGCCTTAGGCCGTTCCGAAACGGTGACTCGAAAATCACTGCTTTGGCTTTAAGAACACTTAGAAAATATTTGATAAATTCAGTTTTTAACTTAGGCATATTGTTTAAAACATATAGAGAGGTTTGAGGACTTAAAAATTCGTTTTCACATTTTCAACTTAGTCCTTAGATTCTTTAGTTATATCAAAATTAAAATATCGGTTTCACAATCACCCCCTTTTTGATATAACAAAACCAAAGTTAGAATTTTTAAGAGTTTTGAAAATTTTGAATACATTCTAACATTCTAACTCCCCCTCAATTTAAGATGGGTTTTGAAGTTTTAAAAATATTTAGATCTAAGTTAAAAAAAAAAACTTAAAAACACTTAAAACGAATTTAGGCTCTTAGATTACTTCTCCCCCTTTTGTTAGATCAAAAATAAGAAACAAGGCTCAAAGAGAAGAGATAGGGTTAACAACAATAATCAATAAGCAATAAGCAACATAATATTAATTCATAAAATTCAAATATCCAAAACATAAATTGTAAACAATAAGTTCAAAGAATAATCCCAAATAAAATCAAAGCATAGGTTCATAAAACATAAGAAATAAAGATGCAAACTTAAACCTAATATGCATAGCTAATATGAGATGACATGAGAATCCTAAGCCTCGTCGTCTTCATCATCATCATCCATGGAATCATCATCGTCCTTGGCTTGAGAGCGACGAAAATTCATCCATTGGCCACAAAAGGTGGAGAAGGACATGTCCATAGATGTGTGTTGATTCTCATTTGCAAGGAGACGATCCTCTACGGATTGCAAGCGTGTATTGATAACACCAAAACCTCTAGACATGTTAGTGTCCAAAGTGTTGAACCGCTCGGTAAGAAAAGTCGTGAGAGCTTCATTGTTCGCAACTGGAGCTTGTGGTTGAGGTTCAACTTGAGGTGGAGGTGCTTCCCTATCAACATGTTCCCATTGGCCATTGTTGATATATTGAAATCCGGACCTGCGGAGAGAAGATTCACCAAGTTTTTGCTTGCGGGGTTTCGGTGAGTCATAGGTGCAATCAAGATTAAGCTTTTCAAAGATGTAACTTAAAACAGTCCCATAAGTGAAAGATTTTAGTGCATCGGTGTCACGAAGCTTAACATTATTTACTATCTCGGCAAACATGATCTTAACAAGATTAGGACGCTCACCACGACGAAAACATTCAATCCAAAAATAATCTACTTGACGAACGTGAGAAAATTTACCTCCGGAGAGGCGAAGAAACCACGAGACTATCAAGTGGAGGAACCTATCGTGAGCATCCAAGTTTGCTTAAACGACTTGTTAAAGTTTGCTTCAAATTGGCCTAATATGCATATTTGGCTTTAAAAGGTGAAAACATTGTAAACATTTTCGAATGATCATGAAATTTGGCATGTCAGTAGTTCATAGTATTGAAATATAGTGTGTAAAGCTTCGTTGCATTTGAACATCGTTTGATAGGCCAACTTGATTAAAAACCAGCAAAAATCTGTCATTACAAGTTAGGCTGTATCGATACGGGGTAATGGCGTATCGGTACGGTTAATCATTACTGAACTTAAGAAACAGGGCGTATCGGTATGGTTTGGGACTATATCGAAACATTTTGCTACCATAGTCCTCTATTTCGATACGGGTCTAACCTGTATCGAAATGGGTCAAAGTCAAGGTCAAAGAGAGTCAACCTGTACCGATACAGGGCTTGTCCATATCGATACGATATAAAGGACAAAGTCAACTCAGGTTGACCATCGTACACACGTATCGAAACAGCCTTAAGGTGTTTCAATATAAGGTAGTTAAGTTGGTTAAAGGCATAACTTGACAGTTTACAATGTTCATAGATTGGTCACTAAATTTTTAGAACGATTCAATTGGATAAGCAAATGAACTCCAAATTGTATGAAATTTTACAGACTTGTTATTATTGTATTGAATTTCATTAAGGTATAATCAATTGTATCAAAGGACCTTGAATTTATCAGATTTATAGTTTAGTCCCTAAAACTTGTAATAGTTAAGAATTGATCCTAAATGATTAATTATTGTTTCATAAGGATTAATTGGACTAAGATGCATTGTGGTAATGTATTATTGCACATCATTATTCAAAGTATTGATTATAAGTTGAAATTTTATTGCACCGATCATTGTATTGTCCATCTGTATCACCTTCCAACTCAGTTCTCGACCATGCAAGGTAGGGGATGTTGCAGGCAACCTGTACCGAAACACCCAGCTGTTAAGTTGGTTACTGGAATTTATTAAAGTTATGTTTCTTTATGTTTTAGTCCCTGAATGTTGTGGATGCAATTAAATGAGCTTGGGTGATTTTTTTGAGCTAAGAATTGACAGAGTGGCATGCAATATGTCTAATTAAAGGTTGGTAACTTAAAAGTTGAGGAAGTTTCTATAAATTATCAAAATTACAAAATGGTCCCTAAAATGTGTTTGTATGCAATTGAGTCCTTAACCAATGTTCGATGGAATTGATGTTTGTTCCGTTGCGAAGCTTATCACATAGGATAATAAAGAGCATCTAGAAAAGATAAAACGAAAAAATAGGGTCCTTTATTGGTGTAAACTTCCCAGTTTACCTTAATATTCCTCGTGTGATCCGATCGGTTCAGTCTTTCGCCCAGACTGGGTCGAGGGGGTTACAAAGCTTCTCAAGATCCTACCTCTTCGTTAGTGTTGTAGCGGATCAAACTCTCTCCTAAGATCCTGCCTCTTCGTCAGTGTTGTAGCAGATCAAACTCTCTTTTGAAAATCCCGCTTCTCTGTTAGTGCTGTAGTGGATCAACTTCTATTTTTCAAATCTTGTCTCTCCGTCAGTGGTGTAGCAAATCAAAAAAAATTCTTTAGATCTTGCCTCCCTGTCAGTGGTAGAGCGAGCGGATCACCTTGGTTTACATATTGTATTTCTCCAAAAGTGGCGAAATGGATAAACCAAATCTCAAATATATAATTTAGATTAAATCTTTTTTGCAGTTTAAAATAAAACAAGTTAAAACTAAGTCTGACATAATGTTCCTCTACTTTTACAGATCCTATCTTCCAAGAATGAAGGAGAAGTGAAATAATCGATCATATTCTATCTCCTAAAAAATAATGGAGTAGACATACTGATGAATTCTATTTCCCTAAAGACATAGAGGAGTGGACCAGCTGAATTTCAAAGAGAAAGATTGTGTTAGATAGTCTTCAACAACTTTGACAGGTCTTATCTTCCCGAAATAATGGCGAAGTAGATTGGTCGATCAAAGTCTATCTCTCTCAATAAAACAGAGTAGCGAACTGATCAATGAGTTTTACACTCTCAAGAAGAAAAGACAAGAAGAGCAACCAAAGGAAAAAGAGCTGAGTCAAGAAGAGAAGTCCAACCAGGCTGGACGAAATTGTTCCTCTTTTTGTCTTTGCTCCATTACCATTCTATAACAACGAGCAAAGAGGAGTAGCTGTAAGAGTCCAAATTTGTCCGGCCCATACTCAATTACATACCCAAACCCATTAACCAAAATATACCCACCAAACCCAATAACCAAATAAACCCAAAACTAAAACTAATTTAACCTAAACCTAACCCTAAAGCTTCAAGCACCTCTGCAGTCGTCGACGATCTCGTCTGCTCTAATTGTCGCTGTCAAAGCCCAAAATAATCACAACCAACCCTAAATTATCCCCAAATTGACTAAATCTCTAAACTAATCTAAACCTTAAAGCTACCAACTGACACCCTGCCACCCACCACCCATAACCATCATGACCTCTCCCATCAACCTCTCTACCACATCGCCCATCTGCCCTTATTCACCACTGCCATCTCCACTTTATAGTTCAACCACCTGTAGATACGAAGAGGGGGATTTTAAGAGATTTTAATATAAAAAAGAGAAGAAAAAATAAAAGAAAAAAATGAAAAGAAAATAGAGAAAATGGTAACAAAAACACTTCGATTTTCTTTAGATCTACTCATATAGGTCGTTGTTTATGAGAAACTAGGGGTAGATTAGGGTTTGGCGATGTAAACTGAGAAGACTGGTGTCCTCTGTTTGTCCTCCAGCCACCTTAGACGACCGTTTCTATCGTCGATGAGCGGTGGCGAACGACGAAAGATCTACCGGCATTTGAGGTTCAAGAAGAGAGAGTTGAGAGAAAGTGAGTTTTTTTCTATTATCCATCTAAAAATATTTTTTTTGTTAAAACAATGTTTTTATAGAAATATCAAACGACGTCGTTTTGATCCATGTAACCCACACATGTAACTCGACTCAGGAAGGATCCATGCGAATTTTAATGACATGGAAAAATCACAGTTTCAGTCCTTCTGTGTTTTGCTTTATTCAATTTCGTCCCTTTCCGCGTTTATTTCTTTATATTTATGGCTTTTGTTTTTTTATATATCTTTCATTTTAGTCACCGACTCATTTAATATTTATAGCCATAATATACTATTCATTATATTTCCTTTTACAATATAGTACGATATCTTTCTATTTTTGTTAATATTATATTAATATGTTTTTTTATAGAAGGGGAAAGTACCTATTACATGCATCATTAAAAAACCTCCCTAATCCTAACGGAGGAAAAATAGTGCATGTAATAGAGCTATAAAACAAGACCAACCAACCGCTGATCCGAGACTAATACAAAACCGAAACCACAACGCCACTCAATAAAGGATAACTCACACCAAAATTACCAAACAACTACTCACGCATCCCCTGGCCAAGCTCATACCAGAGGCTCACAAAGACGCCATCAACCAACGCCCCTCGTATCATCCAAATCATCGTTTGCCATGGCCTCCATATGTTTTATATTTAGTACATGTATATATAAGTAAATTGATTTATTTTCTTATTTATTTATGTAAAGTTTCTTATATATATGTTAAGTTTTAATCATCTATATGTATTAATGTAAAGTTTACTATTAAAATAAAGCAAACACCTTTTGTTTGAATTCCAAATAAAATCGTGTCTCGAGGTTAAATAAGTGTGGGTTTTTTCCGATAAATCCAAATAAAAATGTCTTTTAAGCAAATTACAACATTTGAAATATTATTCTTTGATTCAGGAATCTTGTGAAAATTATGTCTCGAGCTTAAAGAGGCGTAAATTTTTTGTTTGTCCTATATAAAGGAGTATTTTTAATATATTTTGAACAAAAATAATTTTCATGTATTTGGGATTATATTGTTAAATTACATTCGAATTCGTGATTTCCATGTTAAGACACTCCGTAATCGGATTATGTATTAATTTTAGACCTTGTCTGGGTGCTTATCCTTCCCCACAAGTAATTAACTTCCGAACCTATTTTCTTGTTTCACAGATCAAATTCGTTATTTTAATAAATAAACTCAAAACAAGTTTTTATTAAAATAACCGAGTTTACAGGTGATCCAATCTCACCTAAATTAAAAAGATTTGTGGCTACGCCGTTCAAAATAATTTTTGTAAAAAAACACGTCAATCTCAAGGGCCCGATGTCACAACCATAACGTTCAATTTTTAAAATCAATGCCTAAATATTTACATTTATTAAATGTAAGTGACCATTTTAATAGTTTACCTATTAAAATATAGGGCTAGGCTAAAAATTGATTTTTTTACTTTTGGGCCACGAATTTTTATCCGTTTTAAACACCTTAAAAAACTGGCCATAATCAACTAATTAATTAATTAAGCAGTGCTTTTACCACCCTTAAAAAAGTTTAATAATCATTTACAAAAAAGCAGTGTCAAAAAATCATACTTTCATGATCCATATGATATATCAAGGAGACATTCCTACATTACTGCATGCCTCTTTACCAATACACCAAACTCGACGACTCCTACTTGTACTTGGTGTTGCATTTACACTTGCATCGCTGTACGACTCCCTATCTGTATCAGATTCACAGTACTTCCCCTCCCCTTTCTCCTTTGGATTCTCCACTTTTATCCCGGGAAAGCACCATGTCGCAACACTCGAATCCGGGTTACACAAACTATCTTCCTGCAGAATCTCTCCCATCCGGCACATTATGCTGAATGCCAAGTTTTTCAAGACACGAGAATACGCTTCCAGAATCAAATGTCCAACATCCTGTGCACCAATAATTTTAATTTGGATTCAGTGGTGAGAGATGAATGCAGGATAAAAGATGCTATCACATGTATGTATGTACGTATGTATGACAAATTTTACTTTAAACACAGGAAACTTGCCTTGCCATACTGAATTTTCGTAGCATCGAGAAAAGTTTGTGGAAGGTTTGGATATGCACTCTTTATCTGATGTAAAAGTGCTTCAGCTCGGTCCACTAGTAGCTCCGTCCTGTCCATTTCAGACAATGGATCCTTAATGAAAGACCACGATTTTCGCACTGGGGATTTACCACTAGCTTGTTCTGTAAGTCTCCCTTTCCATGCAAATACAGCAGCTTCCAACCTATTAATGGCCTCGAGAGCATTATTCTCGGACTTAAAATTGAGCGAAACAAACATTTCCTCAACTGAGCTAGACTCGAGAGTCAAAACCTTGTACAGTTCATCACCGAGGCTTGCCTTACCAGACTGCAAACATGCAGAATGAGATTGAGTTGCCATAAATGCAATACAAACGTCTTGTAAAACTTTAATCTGGAATTTCGCTCTCATCATTCAAAACTAATAGGAGGCACCGATTATGCTCACCTTGGGAAGGGCATCCCTAATAATGGATGGAATAGGCATTTCAAGCAAAACATTTTCATTAATTGATGTCGCAGCCTTGAGTACTTGATATACCACCTTGCCTTTACAATGCAACTTCTTCCTTTCAGGATCTGAGAGCCCAGTTTTTGGAACTTGTGGCAATGGAAGCCACCACCTCTTGCTCTCCCTTGCACTCTTGTTTCTTCCTTCTGCTTTGCTTCCAACTTCTGCATAACAAAACTCGGTATTCACCATCGACTCCAGGGTTTCCTGACAATAATCAAAATTTAATCAGGTAAACGTTGGTGGCCCATTCATAAAAGAATACACAAGCTATTAGGAAGAGTAAAGAGATTGCGTACTATAAGCATAGAATCCAACTTCTGAAGTGCTGGGAGATTCATGTGAATGTCTGCACGGGCTTTTGGAGTCATTATCTGCTCGAAAGAGAATTTATATAAATGTCACTATATTGCAGAACGAACACTGCCATTTTAATCAGAACCAAACAATCACAAGAGTACCTCCATGGTCCTGCCATTTGCACCATTTTGCTTAGCAGGCACCAACTCCACCATATAGTTGGTAGGAGAGAGTAACCAGTCCATTTCTCTTCGCCATTTGTTTTTCCTTTCTTCAGCTAGTGGCTCCAGTTTCCACAGCTCCCCAAAAACTGAAGCTGCACATTCAAATTTGAGTACCTTATAATTTGAAGATTAATGAATTCCAAGACAATCCTATGAAAACAGGAAAACACAATGAACTTTTTAAAATGTACATGCTTTTAAAGTTGTAGCTCTTCCTCGTTAAGCATGTGTCCAATTGATGGGAGACAAAATGAATAAAGTAAAACATGAAGTGCTGTGAGTTCTCTTATTTAAACATATTTTTCCAAGTTTCTGATTATTGGATCTTGAAACAAACTCACCTGCAAGATTTGTTATGGCGTTCGACAAAGCTAAAGCTGTGGAGACACCCTTACGTCCACCTGTAATATCTTCTCCCAATAGAAGCTTTGCAAAATTTTCTTTCATTGTCTCAACATCTGAAAATTGAATGGGATAAGCAGGTTTCTCTTTGACATAAAAATGCTTGGGGCTTTCCGAGAGCTCCCATTCATCCGAACCCTGTTCATCTCTCTTCATCCACTTGGAAGAAAAGGATCCAAATGCATCTTTGCTAGAAGAACAGCTGGTGAAATCATCATCCAGGGAATCAGACGCACATCCATCTCCTCGGCTTGTTCTGCTTTCATTCTCATAAGACTGATTGTTGAGAATGCAGCTCTCGAGACCATTATATGTCATTATCCCTGAAAATTCTGAAATTAATATCCATTTACGGAAATCAAGTCGGAACATAAACCAACAAATAGAAGCATAATCAGCTAGAAAACCTTTGCAAAGTGGTTTACATGTCATTGTCAGCTTTAGGCATGTCAAAAACAAACATACATGGGCTCAAGTTTCTGGTGTATGTTGTTTTAAGTACATAAACACTAAGTGCAAAAATATAAGCCTTTTCATGACGAATTTGTTTAACATTCAAGTTCTAATTAAGTGTAACCATTTAATGGAATGAAAACTGTAGCACTGCTCACAAAAGGACTCATCATTTTCTTTGTTTCAAGAGATGAGAATGTGAAAACTGGGTAAACATATAAAAAAAATATATCAGGGTATCAGTCTGTTAATTGGAGGAGGGAAAGGGGACAATTTCCTGTAGACATGTTTTAGATACGAATGGAACATTCAATCAGCACAATTGCAGAGACTTCAGGAATCACCGGTAGGCGGTAACAATTAAAAGGGCACTTTCTACACTAATGAACCTTGCAAGAACTAGTGAAGAAAGTTTTTTTCACAAACTTGTAATTTACGAAATAGTGGATCAGGTAACAGATTGGTTAAATACCATTTGTATTCATATTTAACTAGACAAGATATGAAAACCAGATCTCTCAGGGCACAAACCAATGCACCTTCTCCGTTTGGAACAAATGAGCATGTCAGATTTGTCTTCATTATAAAAATGTCAGATGCTAGCACATGCAGATGCACATGGCAGTGCAAGGGCCCAAGTTTAGCATATGTAAGATCGATAGATAAGATGACTCTTCATTCAATAAACTTTGCATAAATAATTAGTATTGCGGTGTGCATAACTTTAACTACCCTTCTATTCTCTTATGGCTCTTGGTAAATAACGGGACTGATCCTACACGTCATGGACGCCCCTAAAAGACAAACAAGACAAGGAAAACCACATGGCATGGTCTGAAAATCCCATTTCATTTTTAGGAAATTGATAATAATAATAATAATAAACAGCAAAAATAACAGCGTCCTTGCCAATTGGCGCTAGAATACAAGATAAAGTTTACCACTCAAAAATAAAAGACGTAATTACATTAAAGCAGAAGCTTCCCAAGTTTTGAGAGCTATCAGCACTACATCCAAAAAGAGAAATTTCCATGTAACAAGTGCTCAACAGAAAAGCACACTCCATGAAAGACATGCACTGCTTAAAACTCCAAGTCTAGATGGCCCAAAGTTAAAAGGAGGCCATAAAGTTTAGAGATGAGAATATTAAAGAAATGGGTGAAATATAATAGTATTAGCATACAGTAGTAGTAGTTGGGTCCCTAACCTAAAGCTAAAGGGTAAGATAATCAAGGCATTAATAATTACTAGTATTTCAAACTTTTTTTTTTTTGGAAAATTTACTAGTATTTCAAACTTGAAGAAAGAAAAGTCGTCTTTCACATGAGTTTTTTTTTTTTAATTTATGTCCCCACTCAATAACTTCCACACTGTCTCTGTCTACATTGACTGTGACTGTGGAAGAAGAGTTTTAAATGATAACACAGCCGGACCTACTACTGCTTCCGTATGAAAGGAAGGGAAGTGAAGGGGCCACCAGTAATTACAAGTTAATAATGAAATGAACATCACTTCATTTTTGTTTGTAACTTGTGAATTGTGATTATATATCCATGGCGCTGCCATCGAAACCACCCTTGAAACTTCGAAGTTCAAACAAAACCAAGACCAAAAAGCTTCAAATTATGAGATAACCCCACCCCCCATGTGTTCTGTTTTACTTTGCTTGCACGTAGAAGATACCATGACTGTGTCTATGAGGCATTTCCTTGGGCCTACTGAGGAGATCCGATCGTAGTGAAGATGATGGTAATCAGATTTGCCCACCTTAGTAGTTTAACCCGTCCGTGACCAGGATTATCTATTCTACCCAACAATAATCAAATGATGGCTCATTAAACTTTGCATACTTAATGATCCAAGAATCTCCAAGAGTTCTTTGAAGGTTTTAGTCTTATAGATGCATGCTTCCTGCTGTTTATAAAAACTGAACTTGAATTTTCACTTTTAGTTTCTTCTTAGGATAGGGAAAAAAAGATTTTGAAACAAGAAAATAGTACGTCCTCTTGAAAGTTGCCATGGTAGAGATAGAAGAAAAGTAAAATATATGTGTGTAACGTATAAACTATGAAGTGTAGAAAAAGGAAAGAAACAAAGGAGAAATGGCTGTACGTCGGTTGTAGGGCAATAGAGGAACATGACATTCACACCTCGTCTTAAGGTACCATAAATGTTCTGCTAAGAAATAAATAGAGCCAATATATTGGTGCCTGAATGATAATGGCAGTGACTACTACAAGTGAAGGTCTAATAAAATCTAATGGCCAAAAAATAAAAAACATGACCCACCACAATCCCCAACCTTTCAACTCATTCACACACTGTGGTCAGTTTTAATAATAAAAAAAGGGAAATGGGAGAAAGAAATTCACACCAAATACAATATTATATATGTAATAATAGATGCACGATGAATACATGTTAAAAGGCTAATGTGTTAGGTTAAGTGTGTTTATATTATTATTTTTCTCTCATGATTGGACAATAAAACAAAAATAAGAAAGGAAATCAAGAACAAGAGACTAGAATCACATGGCATCAATCACGGAAATTTTCATCGCGAAATGGTATGACTCCCCCCCCCCCCCCCCCCCCCACCCCCACCCCCTTTTTTTTATACAACCATAACCGAAAATAATCAAATTGAAATGGCAAATAGATGTATTAGTAAATAGTAATAATCAACTTACGATCTTCTTGCTCATCAAAATCGAGGCTAATCCCCCGGTCGCGCGTACAGCAGACCAGTCTTTTCCTTACCGTCAGCATTTTCCTTCCTCCTTCCGTCTCTCTGTCCACCGAAAGACGTTTACTATTTGCTATCAAAAGAAAAAGGCAGTGGATATTTATGTTAGGCGAGAGCAGAAAGTAAAATCAGGGTTTATGAAAGATTTCATTTTTTGTAGAGAAACAAAAACAAACAAGAAATGCGTGTGCTAACCTCCAAATTAGAATCATTAAAGGGGGAAGGGGCAAATCCCATTCCAACATGTTCTAAGAAGAAAAACAAAAAGTGAATTTGGAGAAAATACCTGGGAGAGTGATAGTGCAAGGGGTGAGGCTTCAAAGTTGAAAAGCAATCAAAGCTGCATTTGTAGATGAACGAAGGGAAAGCCGAAATCTGGAGATAAGCTGGTGTATTCAAAAGCGGCGCAAGATAGAATTGGTATTTGAACTCCGAGGCATTGGGTGTTAGTACTTCATTACTGAACTGGAAACACAGCTCATATTCACACTGTCAATCGAGTCAGAGAGAAGAGGAGAGGTTATTAGCATTCCATTTACTACTTAACCAAACCAATGGAAATTAAATTTTAAAGATGAGATAGGAAAGGATGGGATAAGGAGCGTCCGTGTACAGGATGATAGATTATAGGACTACTTCTCACCGTAGATGGATAGTGGGGCCCAAGTCCATGCATTGTTTTTGGCTCAAAATATTACGGAAGCCTTGGGGCAAATTCATTCTATCTACCTCCCATTGGGGTCCATAAACATTAATTAATCAACCTCAAGCTTATGCGTGCCATTTGGATTTAAATTGAGTAAACAGGAAAATGAAGATTCCCACTTGAATTTAAAAGTTTGAAAATGATCCAAACTCTTCTACCTACCTGCTAAGTAGTAAGTAGGTGGGGATGGCATTCACAAACATGTAAGGTAGAACCAAGTTTGTCATTAAGTGCCGTGGGTTGTAGATTTCAAACAGTGTACAGAAATTAGGTTGCTGCTGCTATTTATATACCCTGGAATGTAATTGCAAATGAAAACAGGCTATATTGGTTTCATGCTATTGCTAACACAAAGAAGATATATTGGTTTTTGAATAGATAGTAAAAGCAGTTGTTGGATTTGGATGAAGATATTGGGGAGCAGAGATGCCAGTGTTTTTTGAATTAGTGGTGGAAACTGGAAAGGGTGTTGTATTAACGTCAATCAAAATTAATGGACCGACATTTTTTTGAAAAACAAATGGTGGCCAGAGATGGCGCCGGGAGAGAGGGAGATTGTCTTTTGTCTTGTCCGGAAGGGAATGAGACGCTGTTTGATTCGTCATCATTGCAGAACGCAATCGTCAAAACGGGTGTAGGTTCTGAAGAGCGGCTGTCTGCTTGTAGGCGAAACATATTAGCATTGGGTACCAAAGAATCATGATTAACACCAACTACAAAAGTGCCAAGGCGGAGGAAAACAAGAATGCCAGTCATAGGGATAGGGCTCATGGGCTGCGAGGCGAGCGCACTCTCTATCCATTGCATTGGCGAATTCAAAAAAATATTATTATTTGGACTAATACAAATAGAACAAAGAATTTAGTAACAATTTATTATCTAGCCCTAATTTATTTGTGTAATTGTATCACTATTATTCAAGATAGATAATAAAAAATAAAAACAACCTATTAATATTAGGGGTAAAATTTTGATACACAAGCCTGCATATTTATACTATAAAACTCAAATCCTAAATTCCTAACTCTAACCCTAAAAAACTAAACTCTAAATCTTAAACCATATACTCTAAATTCTAAACCATAAAACTTAAACCCCTAAACTCCAAACTATAAACTATATACTTAACCCTTAAAACTAAAAGGCTCGTGTAAACTAAAGTTTACACGACACGAGTATTGAAATTTTTTTCTAATATTAGGATAATTCCATAACATAATATGACATCAAAAAAATGTCATTGAAAATTACTATAGCAGCTTGGCAAGCACACTATAATTTTTATGGTACCACCAAACTAAATAATGAATAAGTGGTTCCAAACTAAATAATGAAGCAGTAAAAAAAGGACAATAAGAAGCCCTAACTTTCAATTTTGTTTGTTTAAAAACAATAATTTTAACCCTTATCCCGGTCTAGACGGATGGCTCGAACCAAAGAGCTTATACGGGGAAATCGAAGTCAACTTGTAAAAGCTGACTTCGATTAGCGACCTTTTTTTCTTTTTATCTTTGCTAAATGCAATTTAGATCCTATGTGATCATCAAAGAGTGTAGAAAGATATGGCACAGCGATCAGATATCATTTAGGAGTTCGATTGCACAATTTAAGCTTTTAGGGACAAAAATGTAAATCTTGTAAAATACAAAGGGCATTTTTTATTTTAAGGTTACCAATATTCGATTAGTCATATTTCATGCTTCTCTATAAATTTTCATTACAATCAGACCATCCAATCTCATCTAATTGCATACATGATGTTCAGAGACTAAAATGTAACATTCCAGAACCTTAAAAGATGCTTTTAACAGATATTAACGACCGCGTATCAGTACACCTATGGGTCGTATCGATGCGCGGGATCGCAGTGACCAAAATCGGAAGAAGGGTATCGATACATTTTCCCGAGTATCGATACACCCTTCAAGTTTGGTCTACTCGTTTCGATACACTTCTCATCCGTACCGATACCCCTTACCATTTGGCACAAATTTGGCTTATGCGTATCGATACGCAAGCTCGAGTATCGATACGCTTACTAGAAGTGTCCCCAAAATAGCCCCAAACTCATGTCTAACCTCATCAAAACATCACCAAAACTTATGAACATGCTTATAACATCAACATTAACACAAAGACATCCAATTCCAAGCACATAGCAAGCACTAGGCATAGCATCACTAGATCACGTGGCATAAAGAAGATCATGCTTAATACACAAACCATAAACATCTCAAAAGGAAAGATAAAGCATTAAAACCAATATAATGGCCTTCTACAAACCAAACATGGCACACATAACTTGCATCATCATCAGGGAGTCCAAAATACATCTCCCAAAACTAACCATAAAATCCCATTGCCATATGTCATTACTAAGGTAAACGTAAAACATCATACTTGAGCTTATCTATTCCTTGGATTCCTTTAAGCCTCCTTGCTGCCCAAGATTGTAACCCCCTTAGCCCAGCCTAGACGCTAGACCCGAACTACGAAGATCACACGGGGAAAACCAAAGTCGACCCGAAAGTCAACCTTGATTAACGACCCTTTTTTTCTTTTTAAACTTCTCTAGATGCGCATTAAACCTATGTGTAAACTCAAGAACCTTGGGAGAGAAAAGCATAGCGATCAGAAAACATTTAAAGACCCAATTGCAAGAAATACACTTTTAGGGACCAAAATGTAAATTTTGGAAAATAAAAGGACTTTCAAGATTTTAGTTTTACCAAACCTCAATTAAACATATTACAAGCCTCTCTGCAAAATTTCAGCTTAAAAAGACATCTCAAGCTCAAGGAATTGCAATTACAACTTTTAGGACTAAAATGTAAAGCATGCAGAAACTGTGTCTAACGGTCACCCGTTTCGAAACACTGACACTCGTATAGAAACACCCGTGTCGTACGCCCGTATCGAAACGGTGTTGAGTATGTTCCGAAACAGGCACTTCCAGTAGCCAAAGTGTTTCGAAACACCTCTAGCCGTTCCGAAACGCCCAAGCCATTTCCAGCACCCGTTTCGAAACAACCAAGGGTGTTTGGATACACCCTACCCAGAAACAGCAAAAAATTCTGGTTTTTCACTTCAAAACACCATCAAACATAATTGAAACCATTCCATAACATATCATCAACATGATAACCATTATTACTATCAAATTACATCAAAGACTAGATACATTACAAACATTAAGCACACCTACTCATTCATCATATCCAACACATGATCTTGCTTTTAAACAAAGAGCATAGCATATCAACTTATGAAGAAGAAGATTCAAATATGGCAAAGCGTTCAACAACAAGGTTCAAACCATAAACCGAACATGGTCAACATACACAATCTCATCACACAACAACATAAAAGACTCTCCCCTCATTGCCTTTATTATCTATAGCTATAAACCAATACATGCTTCTCAAGTGGAGATCTTCTTGAATCCCTTGCTTCTTGTTGTCCCAACTTCAAATATCTGCATTGATGGACAAAAAGGAGCGTAAGCACATAATGCTTAGTGAGGAATGCTCAAAACCAAAACACCATCAACGCAACGAATCATAAAACCTTCTTTAAATGTAAATACAATTAAATGAACCAAAACATTGTTTGAAAACCTCTTTTGAAACAACATTGCTTTAAATCATGCATTGCTCAATATGAAAACCAACTTTTAACTTTGAAATGCTAAACAACTCACCCCAAACCACCTTCTTGCAAATACTATCATTTAAACCTTTCCATGCATGAACACTTCATGCAAAGTTTAACTCAATTTCCTTGGAAATCACTTCCACTTCACACCATACTTTTCTCATGCTTGATGATCATTTCAAAGCAAAATACCTTTTGAAAACCAATTGTTCCTTCTATCTATCCCATGCATTCAACAAATGCAAAACACATGAACTACAAAAGCAACATTTGCATCACATGCCTTTTTAAAACAAGCCTTCACAAGACTTCAATGCACATATGCACCATTCACAATAGAAGATATACTTTTGCTCATGCTTAACAAGTATCACATGCATTCTTGTATCATTTACATATTTACCATGCAACCTTGTATAATTTTCAAGCATCTCTTGCTTCATTACATTCGAAACATTATATTGGCTTTCAAGTGATAGTTCACAAACATTTCAACACAAGACACAATCGGATACGCGGATTACAAGCGTTGTCCCACACGCTTCATACACACTACCGGCTTAACAAGGTGGAGTTTATCGGTACAATCACAACCGCTCAACACCCGTGATGGAGTTTAACGGTACAATCACAACCCCTCAACATCACTAATCGGTAGTTGTATAACCCACTAGCGAGAGCTGGGACACACCACAAGGCTTACACATGGGAGCTACCTCAACCATTGTAATCACCTTAACCAAGCTCACACACGGGAGCAATCCTCTACCATTGTGACGCTTAACCAAGTCCACCCACGAGAGCTATCCTCCATCGTGGTGACACCAATTTCCTCAACCGCTAGGGGTACTTGGATGGAGTTTACGGTACAATCACAACCCCTCAACATCCAAGGCGACTTTTGATCATTGCATAAAAGTTCTATATTTTACCCATCATTTAACCTTATTTTTGCTGCACTCAAGCATGTTTAACTATATTTTAGGTTAAGTTTTGCATCAACATCACATTTAGATAAAACTGCGCAGATACTGCTAAATTTGGTTACTTTTGCAGGTATCTGTTGTGACAGCATCCAGGGCAGCAGTCGTGGCAGCATCCAGGGCAGCAGTCGTGACAGCATCCAGGGCAGCAGTCGTGACAGCATCCAGGGCAGTAGTCGTGACATCATCCAGGGCAGCAGTCGTGACAGCATCCAGGGCAGCAGTCGTGGCAGCATCCAGGGCAGCAGTTGTGGCAGCATCTAGGGCAGCAGTCGTGGCAGGCGCTGAGCAGTGATGCAGAAAAGCTAGAATTGGATGAGTAGTCAAGGAGGACGATACTGCCATGGTCGCCGTCGTGACAGCAAAGGACGACAGCAGTTTTGAGGAGAAGAAGCAAAGTAAGCCTCGACAGAAAGAGAAAATTAAGCATGTCTGTCGTGGAATACCACTATATTTTTCCAAGCCCTAGATCAGAATGAAGGCCAATCCCAAAGTTCAAGGAGAGAAATTCCAAGCAAGAAGGAAGGACGAGTTAAAGCTATATTCTCTGAAGATTTAGTCTTTATTAGAGTTGTACTTTAATTTAAACTTGTATTCTTACTATATTAAAAAACTTGGACCCAAAGTAGTTGCAAGGGTTGCTTTTGTCTTAGGAATTTTCAGTTCAATAAAATAAACTTCAAGTTCTCTTATTTTGGTTATTAACATCTTGCAAGAGTATCAGGAGAGCATTGCGAGGTTATCTATTTACTTAATATCGAGAGAGTTAAGTATACGAAAGGAATAAGTGCGAGTTCTCTAGTTTATAGTTGAACTATCTCGAACCTAGGGATAGGACGAGGTTAAGTGGCTAAAGAAGAATTCAACAACATCGGTGTTCATCCTTCGATTCACGCCGGGAGGTATCATCAAAGACGTGTTCATCGACAGACTTGGACCTAGGGATAGGCCAAGGCACAGCAAGGATTCTTGCCAAACTTGAAGTACAAAGTTGAGTGCTCGCTTCCGCGACAAGCAACAGACTGCCGCCGCGACAGGTGCTGCCGCAACGGGAATGACGACAGAGCAGATTTTTCTAAACTCAGCAATACCTACACTACTGAGAAATTCAATACCAACCCATTCTCTCTATCTTGATTTCTTTAATCTTATTTTCAAGTATTCTTTATTATTTTCGTGACAATATCTTAATCTATTATTTTCCCCTTGTGCAGATAGCGAAGGAAAGGGTTAGTCTAGTCCCTGTGGAGACGATATCCGATACTCTAGTATCACTTTATTACTTGCGACGTGTACACTTGCACTACAATTGCGATAGACCCTTTTACACGCAACAAGTTTTTGCCGCCGTTGCCAGGGATTGGCAACACACTCTTACCCTAGCTTCTACACTTTTCTTTTCTTTTTATTTTTTATTTTTTATTTTTCTATTTTTATGCAAAAAAAAAACTCGGGTGAAATACAGGTTTAAGGAGCATCAACATGCCAGGAAAAACCATTCGAGAGCTGATGTGGGAAAGTTCTTGCAATTATCGTAAAGGTAATCATGCATTTGAAAGTCGTCCCTATATTTCCGGTGAATATATGGACAACCAACGATGGAACCAACAAGAACAATATATGCTACCACAACAACAATAGGGACAGCAAATGTCGATGCCGCAGCAGCAAAATTTTTTGTGGTACGATCAAAACCCGCAAAATTTTTTATACCATAACAGTTTTGCTGCAGAACCCGACATGCCCTGGCAATGTCATCATCCTCAAGAGCAGTCAAAATCCTTAGAAGACACACTGCAAGCCTTCATGGCACTCACTCAAGAATTGTCGGCTTCTATGGACGCAAGTATCGCCAAGATGGATGAAATCTTGAGCAGACCAGCCCTCATTCATGCCACAAATGAACCTAAAATTCTAAGGCAAGGTGACGAGGATGCCCATGTGAAGGAATACCAAACATATGATGAGTCTGAGCAACAAATTGCCATGGCAATGATCGAGGAGCCGGAATGGAGCAACACCGCGACAACGCGGAGTGAAATTCAAGAGAATGTCACGGCAGCAACCACATCCAAGGAAAACTCTCAACCCACTACCTCGGTTATGCCCGACCAAGATTGCACACATCCATCCCTGTCATGGAACTCGCACGACCACCTAGAAGAGCTACCCAATGACAGTGCCTCACAAATGGAATACGAGCAGGTAATAAAACGAACCTTTTGAATTCTTTGAAAACTCACCGATTCCATTGCAGGTATTTGAGGAACCAACGTCGGTGGATCTAGAATCATCGATATCTCTACTGATGGAGATCTATGAGTGGCCAACAGAATTTGAAATAGAGAGTGATGGCACTTACCAATGTCCCATTGACCTGCAAAGTAACCTGACAACGGACTGTCAAAATAACTGGCTGCCACAGCAGCAGACACGACATCAATGGCTACATTCAACCACAACAACATTCAACGAAAACAAGGTAATTTTGTGGCCGAATGTCAATTTAATTTTTACTAATCATATATTCATGCCGTCAGAAACTTTACCAAAAATGGAGGACTTCATGGACTACAAAGGGAAGAGAAAGAAAGGAGCCTCCACCATGAGAATAATCACCAGATGGAGGGTACAGATGGACTTCAAGAAGTACCGGAAACGACCCCTCAAACATCAATAGAACAAGGAGCAGTTACTTTAGGAGATGCCCCTCAAGGCACTCCTAATTTAACTTAACTTATTTTATTGTATTTTAATTTTATCTTATTTTATCTTTATTATTTTAGGAATTAGAAATTTGATATTAGTTTTTAGTTTGTTTGTGTTATTAGGTAAATAGAGAAAACCCTTGCAATGACAATACAAGCAACTCGAGGAAGCTCTGCCTCCACCCCTGCCGAGGCAACACTCATACTCTCAGGGCAGCACCCACAGCTCCTTCGACAAAGTTCAAGGAGACTACCCGCCGATAGATCCTCATCCAAAGCTCCAGCAACGACAGCCACACAACTTAACTTTTCTTTTTTCCTTTTCTCTGCCGCGTGTTGTATATATTATCTTTTTGTGATGTTTCACTTTTCTGTCATTTTTATTTTCTGTTTTTCATTTTTATGTCTTGTGTCATGCATTGAGGACAATGCAACCCTTGAGTTTGAGGGTAGGCAGTCCTCCTAATTATCAATATAATATTGCATTTAGTTTTAATTGTGTCGCATTTATTTTTATGCAAAAAAATGAAATATTGAAAATTTTGGCTTAAGTCTTTGAACTGAACTTACCTGCCGTGACAACTCTGTCGTGGCAGCGCCTTTAGGATAGTTTTAGGAGCAGTTTAGAGCCTTTTTATAGTTCTGAAATTTAAACACCATTTGTGACTGTTATAATGCCTAGAACTCTACTAGTTAACTAGAATAGGAAGTTTAGCACTTGAATAGCCCCTGGAGGTGCCTAACACTGGCTCTAGAAAAAGAAGTTTAGCAAAATAGACTCAATAGCCCTAGAGGTGCCCGAAACCGGCTCTAGGAAGTTAGTTAGAGGTGCCCGAAACCGGCTCTAGTGAAACTTAAGCTTAAAAAAATTCGAGTCTAAACAAAAAAATTAAATGAGCATAAGAAGTGCCTTCAAAAAGATAAACTTTGGCATAAAAATTCAAGCTAGAAGCTGGAATATTCTAGTGAAACTAAGGGAGTCTTGGCATATAGTTGTTCACAAGCATGCACACACTGTACGAGGACTATAGCAAGATTTCAGACGAGTCCTAAATTACCCGACAAGGTGTTGTTGTCAATAGAGAATGAATGAAGGGTAAAGGAAAGTTCACTGTTTTAAGCCAAAACAAAAACAATTATTTTTCTTTTAGGTCTGAATTGCTTGGGGACAAACAAAGATTCGAGTTTGGGGGTGTGATCAGTGCATAAAAGTTCTATATTTTACCCATCGTTTATCCTTATTTTTGCTGCACTCAAGCATGTTTAACTGCATTTTAGGTTAAGTTTTGCATCAACATCACATTTAGATAAAACTGCGCAGATACTGCTAAATTTGGTTACTTTTGCAGGTATCTGCTGTGACAGCATCCACGACAGCAGTCGTGGCAGCATCCAGGGCAACAGTCGTGACAGCATCCAGGGAAGCAGTCGTGACAACATCCAGGGTATCTTCTATTAAAGGCAGACACAAAGAATTCCCAATCTATATCGTGGATATTCGTTGCTACCGCCACAGATGTCCACTAAGCACAAGCATCTTCCAACATTAACAAGACAACACTTCCCAGCTTACAGGCGTTATCACACCCTTCTGATCCAAAATCAGAATTATACTGGCTAACAAGGCATCGAACGCCTCAGGTGTCGAACCATGATACTCCACAGCTCCAAAATCATATAAACGTTGTTTTGACAAACTCACATATCCCACAGTCGGCACGTCTACATGCCTCACTTTCACCACGGCCTGAGATGTTCCCGACACCTCTTGAACCACAGGTGATGAATCCTTCATCACAGAACCAGCTTTCTCCTCTTGCCCTACTACCTCAACTCCATGCACTGTCGACCGAAGCAGTACACTCCCACCAAAAAGTGAATTCCACCCCTTAACAACCTGCTCTAAGGCAGCAACCATCGTACCCAACTGCCATTCCCGCACCGATCCCATTGTGCTATTATTAACAAAGCAATGATAACAAAACAAATAAAACGATCAGGCCAGCTTCAAGCAAGGATTCAAGACTCCAACTCCAACATAACACAATAGCTATAATAATAAGGAAATGGGTATCCCGAATTCTCCCCTTTTATACGACATAACAATCAATAAAAACATTGATATCACAAACATCGGGCATATCAATCAACAAATTTCAATCATACTCTCATCAAACAACATTCACCCTCAACAGCATAACATCAACATATCATACCATCACTTTTTCATTATTCAAAAAATCAACTCACAACACCAACATATCACCAACACATGCCCACATTAGCTTACAGAAGCATTGTAACCACAAAGCATGATAAAAACATCAACAATTCACTCAGAAACGTACTTTTCAACAAATTTTCAACCACACATCAGAATAAACATCCAACACTTACTATAACAACTTACCACAAACTTACCATCGCCCCAAATATTCGCAACTTAGCTCTGATACCAACAAATGTAACCCCCTTAGCCCGGCCTAGACGCTAGACCCGAACTACGAAGATCACACGGGGAAAACCAAAGTCAACCCGAAAGTCAACCTTGATTAGCGACCCTTTTTTTTCTTTTTAAACTTCTCTAGATGCGCATTAAACCTATGTGAAAACCCAAGAACCTTGGGAGAGAAAAACACAGCGATCAAAAAACATTTAAAGACCCAATTGCAAGAAATACACTTTTAGGGACCAAAATCTAAATTTTTGAAAATAAAAAGACTTTTAAGATTTTAGTTTTACCAAACCTCAATTAAACATATTACAAGCCTCTCTGCCAAATTTCAGCTTAAAAAGACATCTCAAGCTCAAGCAATTGCAATTACAACTTTTAGGACTAAAATGTAAAGCATACAGAAACTGTGTCCAACGGTCACCCGTTTCGAAACACTAACACCCGTATAGAAACACCCGTGTCGTACGCACGTATCGAAACGGTCAACACCGTTTCGATACGCGAGTATGTTTCGAAACAGGCACTTCCAGTTGCCAAAGTGTTTCAAAACACCTCTAGCCGTTCCGAAATGCCCAAGCCATTTCCAACACCCGTTTTGAAACAGCCAAGGGTGTTTCGATACACCCTGCCCAGAAACAGCAGAAAATTCTGGTTTTTCACTTCAAAACACCATCAAACATAATTGAAACCATTCCATAACATATCATCAACATTATAAGCATTATTAATATCAAATTACATCAAAGACTAGATACATTACAAACATTAAGCACACCTACTCATTCATCACATCCAACACATGATCTTGCTTTTAAACAAAGAGCATAGCATATCAACTTATGAAGAAGAAGATTCAAATATGGCAAAGCGTTCAACAACAAGGTTCAAACCATAAACCGAACATGGTCAACATACACAATCTCATTACACAACAACATAAAAGACTCTCCCCCCATTGCCTTTATTATCTATAGCTATAAACCAATACATACTTCTCAAGTAGAGCTCTTCTTGAATCCCTTGCTTCTTGTTGTCCCAACTTCAAATATCTGCATTGATGGACAAAAAGGAGCGTAAGCACATAATTCTTAGTGAGGAATGCTCAAAACCAAAACACCATCAACACAGCGAATCATAAAATCTTCTTTAAATGTAAATACAATTAAATGAACCAAAGCATTGTTTGAAAACCTCCTTTGAAACAACATTGCTTTAAATCATGCATTACTCAACATGAAAACCAACTTTTAACTTTGAAATGCTAAACAACTCACCCCAAACCACCTTCTTGCAAATGCTATCATTTGAACCTTTCCATGCATGAACACTTCATGCAAAGTTTAACTCAATTTCCTTGGAAATCACTTCCACTTCACACCATACTTTTCTCATGCTTGATGATCATTTCAAAGCAAAATGCCTTTTGAAAACCAATTGTTCCTTCTATCTATCCCATGCATTCAACAAATACAAAACACATGAACTACAAAAGCACATTTGCATCACATGCCTTTTTAAAATAAGCCTTCACAAGACTTCAATGCACATATGCACCATTCACAATAGAAGATATACTTTTGCTCATGCTTAACAAGTATCACATGCATTCTTGTATCATTTACATATTTCCCATGCAACCTTGCATCATTTTCAAGCATCTCTCGCTTCATTACATTCGAATACATTATATTGGCTTTCAAGTGATAGTTCACAAAACATTTCAACACAAGACACAATCAGATACGCGGATTACAAGCGTTGTCCCATACACTTCATACACACTACCGGCTTAACAAGGTGGAGTTTATCGCTACAATCATAACCCCTCAACACCCGTGATGGAGTTTAACGGTACAATCACAACCCTTCAACATCACTCATTGGTATTTGTATAACCCACTAGCGAGAGCCAGGACACACCACAAGGCTTACACATGAGAGCTACCTCAACCATTGTAATCACCTTAACCAAGCTCACACACGGGAGCAATCGTCTACCGTTGTGACGCTTAACCAAGTCCACCCACGAGAGCTATCCTCCATCGTGGTGACACCAATTTCCTCAATCGCTAGGGTACTTGGATGGAGTTTACGGTACAATCACAACCCCTCAACATCCAAGGCGATGTTACTTACGGTGCACCCAATTCTATAGCTGGCTAACTATATCCGATTCAAGTACTTTAAAACCATTTTATCACTTGCCAATATACGTCAATACCATCATCAATTCATTGGTTTAAAGCATTAATCAAAGCCACTTATCATTATGCATCTCCATGCATCATAACCATATTAATAACATGTCAAACCAAGGATCTCTTACCTTGAGCATCCTTCAATACATGACTTTCAAAACCAACATTAATCATGCTAAAACATGCTTCAAAACCATGCTCAAACAACAAATTAAACCACATTGTCAAATCAAACACATCAAAACCCATTTTGATAGTTTCCAAAACAATAATAGCACAATTGAGAGAGAATTCCACTTTACTTACTTCTGAACTTAAACCGGCGTTTCAAGCCTAAATTTAAGTTCCCAAACCTCTTTTCGAAACTAATCCAAAGCTGGAAAACATGATCTCACTCACCGATACACAAAACTATGCTAGCCGACAAGCCTTCCAAGCATCTGAAACTCCCAACGCCACCTATATTGCTTCCGGATCATTCTCCCCTATTTAAAACACATAACAATAGAGGATTAATGCATCACAATGCATTAAAATCACCAGCAACACAACCCAACTCCCTGCTCTACCCAAGAACCTCATTTCGGCTACAAAAAAACAACCGAAATCACCTCCAAACTCTCCCAAAACAAAGCCCAGCCAAGATCTATCAATTCTAACCTTTTATAATCATCAATTAAAATAAAAAAGCAACATAAACATGACCTTATACCTCCAGCAACAGCAGATCACCAAATCCACCCCCAAAAACCATCATTCTAGCAAGAAAAACTTAGGAAAACAAACCTATTCGGGAATTGATTGATAAAACCTCATTTGTAACATCAATTAACATCCAAAATACATTAGAAAACAACCTCAAAACATAGCCTAACCAAGATCCACGAAAATCCTCAAGATCTCTTCCAAAATCTTGAGTTTTAAGCCAAAATCTTGTTTCCAACATTAAAGCCATTCACATAACTTTAATAAAGGATTGAAAACTTGGTAATTTCAGTAAAGAACTGAGTATTTAGAGGAGAAGAACAATCTTACCTCTAAATGATGATTTCTCCTTGATTTGGGGAAGTTTCCATGAAAATTCAATGTAGAAATCAAGTGGATTTGATGAGGAATTGATTAAGAATAAAAGAGGAATTGGAATCTCATCAAATGAAGTGTAAAATCAAAGTAAATTTGCTGGAGAAAATGTGTTTGGTTAAAAGGAATTTGAGAGAAAATGAAGAGAGGGAAAATTTGTGAAAAGTTGTTATGAATAGTCAAAGTTAGTTTCTCATTTAATTAAACCTCATTTCCTTTAATTAAAACATTAATAAAACTACCCAAATTAAGGAAAAATCTGGAGAAAAACATTTTTGGGTAAATTAGCTCCTTAAAGATTCAAAGTTTCAATCCTTTACAAAATAGTCACTATTTCACTTTTGCAAAAACTGCGATTTGGTCACTACACCGAAATGTAATATTTCCAAACTTCATTTTGTAAAATTGACTTCACCATTCTCTTTTATATAATAAATGAGGATTTTTAGATATTTTCCTATATTTTTAAAGTATCCCAATCTAGGTGTTCCCTAAAACCTCCTTTTATATTCGAACCGTTTCTCAGACCGGTCCGGTTCAGACCTTAAACTTCTATGCCCAAATTTGGGGTGTTACAAAGATGCCTCAATTATCTGCATTGTTGGTAAAAGAGAGCGTAAGCCCAATAGCTTAGTGAGGCATGTTATAAAAACACCAACACAACAATGCAAGCTTTTAAAACATTATCATGAACTCCCATTCTAAAACCTTGTTCTTTCTGTCTCATGCTTGAAATCCATTTCAAAGAAAAATATCATTTTAAAACCACATGTACCATCTATCTATCTCATGCATTCAACCAATGCAAAACTCATGGCAAAGCCACAAATGCTTGATATACAAAGCATTTCATAATCTCAAAATCTCATATGCGTTTCTCATAGCATAAAATCATTTCAAACATTGGTACATGTGAATCATAGCTCATATTGATATATTGGCAATTCATTTTCTATCTTTACTCGGATATGCAGATTAACTTGACATAGAGTCAAGTCCTACTCCGGTGGAATATCGCATCACCAGACTCTCATGACAATATCTATCATCTCCACAAAGCTTGGGTGTTTCACCGAGACCTACCCCGATGGAATTTCTCATCATCAGTGTAGAGTGTCCATAAGTTCTATATTTTGTACACATTTCTGCCCTTATTATTGTTGTTCTTAAGTACATTTAGGCATAATTAGGTGCATTGCATGCATTATAACATCATCTTCTCTTTTACCATGTTTTTATTGAATATTTTATGTTTGGTTGAGAAAAGTTATTGTTTTTGTTTAGTTTATATTTTCAGGTGCTAAATCTGAGAAAGGAGAGGAGAGGAAAGGACAAGACAGAAAGCTGGAACCAAAAGAGATGTACTGAAGCAGTTCAAGATGCTGCCAAGGACGTTGCCAAAGCAGTATTGCCGCTAAGTGCTACCCGGGCAGGAGTTACACCGACTTAGCCAAGATGGGTCACGATTTCAAGAGGGCAATTTCCTAAGCCCAATGAGCTTAGTCTTGCAACTTTATGAAGCCTGTAGCGGTCGGTAAAGCTGATTGAAGATCGATAAATAGGAACACTTATCCTTACTTGCGAAAGAAGGCAACGTCAAAAGAGTCCACATTTAAGTAATAAAGGAGTATGTATTTAATGTAATTTACTTTTAGAACTCCTACTTCAAGGAGAATTCAAACTTAGGCCATGAGCCCTATATGTACCCAATGTATGTGAGGGTAAAGGGGCATGACGAGGGTGAGAGGGTGAGAGCCTGAGTTGCCGCACAATAGAGATGTAGCTATATAGGTTGGAGTTTGGTTAATCTATGCTCCTTGTTCGTTAAATTAGTCTACAACAGTAAGTTGAAGAGAAAATCCATTTGTCGGGCATGAAAGTGCAAGACTCACAAAAGGTTAAGCACGGTCACAACTCACATAGGCGTTGATGGGTCATGTCGGCACCCCCCGTGGCGTAGCAGAAAAATTAATCCGACGTAATCCAGCCAGGATCCATGTAAAAGATTGAATCCGGGGTGAAAAGATGAAGAGTTACCTTTTAAAACCCTGGAAACTGGAAAATCGACGGTATGTCGGAATAACCACGTCAAGTAAAACCGGAATCGTCACAGGTTCACAATGACCTCTACGGAGTCCACCCGAACAAAACGAACAAAGTTTCTGCCTCCCTAACACTTAGGGATAAATTTCGACAAGTTTGAACACCATCTAGGGAGAAGTCGAAATCCCTCAAGGGATTCCTGAGGGAGTCTGAAATCGACCATGGGTTCAACCAGGAAATTTTTTAGGGGGCAAGAGGAACACCAGAAAAATATCGAACAGCTTCTCAGAAGAAATCTGGGACTTGTCGAAATTTCCAGAGGGAATTCCCAGGGATATGTCGAAATTTGCAAGGAGGAATAGGGATGATTTGGTTGCTAGCCCTTGTCCCTTTCAATAGCATTCAGAGACTTAGTTCTAGTTGAATTCCTTAAATCCATGTTCAACCAAAATTCATAGAATCTAATTCTACTTGAAATTGGTTTATATTAAATATACATTATATTTAATAATATTAAATGAAATATATATACTTAATTATGTAGAATCTTATTCTACATAAAACATGGATTTAAATATACATTATATTTAATCCAAATATATATTTTTTATTATATAGAATCTCATTCTATCTTTTTTTTTGATCAGCAAAGCGAAGTATATATTATTAGGATAAATATACAACACAAGTCGGACATGTGCCTCATCAAAAACGTTCCTAAGCCTAATGGAGGAAAAGAGTACGACATGTCGACTTTAGCACAAAGCGAAAGACCCCACCCCTTACAAAACATCATATCGAAGCCTGAAACAGAGATACACGAGACACCCCTTCCTTCGCTAGCACATCAGCTAACCCATTCGCCTCCCGGAAAATATGAGAAAAGCAAACAGAACCTAACCTCAAACAAGCACGGTCAATCGCACGAAATGACTCCCATAAGCGCCATGGGCGACGTTCCACCTGCAACACCCACCCAATTGCCACTTTGGAATCCGACTCAATAATTAGAGGACGATCAGCCCATTTAGACGCAACAAAATACTCCAAGGCAAAAGCTATCGCCCGAATCTCAGCCACATTAGAATCAAGAGAACCAAGTGGCCCCGAGAACAAAGCGAGGATACAACTCTGAGCATCACGCAACACCCCCCGAAGCCCGCTGGCCCCGGCTTCCCACGCGCAGAACCATCCACCGAGAATTTTAAAGTTACTCCGATAGGTGGCTCCCAACACACTCCCAACCGGTCCAATTGCTTATCAACCCCTTCCCGATACAAACTCGGACAGTCACACCAAAGAGATTCACTGACTGACAATCCCTCTTTAAGGGTCTTCACCCAATAGAAAGATCGTAACTTGACCAAGAAGCCTATCTTCGATGCCGGAACAAACTTTCCGTTAAAAACAAAGTCATTGCGCGCAAGCCACAACGACCACAACAAAGCAGCAATACTCGACACCCACAGCTTCCTCAAAATGCCTTTAAACGAACAATGCATATCCGGGAGAAGGAAATCCGCTAAAGTTTTCGGCATAGGCAGTGAAATCGCCCACCACCCTCGAAACCAATTCCACAATCCTTGTAACCCCCTTAACCCGGCCTAGACGGTTGACCCGAATTAAGAAAGTCACACGGGGAAAACCAAAGTCAACCCGAAAGTCAACCTTGATTAACGACCCTTTTTTTTTCTTTTTAATCTTGTCTAGATGCACATTAGTCCTAATTGTGATCACACAAACATCATACTCAAAGATCACAAACATCAGAGATCAAACAGGGACCCAATTGAACAAATTACAACTTTAGGGACCAAATTGTAATTTCTGATAATTAAAAGGACTTAACCCAAATTAAAGTTACCAACTTGAAATTAGTCAGGTTTCATGCTTCTCTGTGAAATTTCAGCTCAAAAGGACTTCCCAAACTCAAACAATTGCACAAACAAGTTTCAGGACCAAAATGCAAACAATTCAAAACATATAACTGCCAATGTCAGCCCCCAACGGTCGACCGTTCCGAAACAGGTAGACCCCGTTTCGAAACACGGGCCGTTCCGCAACGGGTTCCGGAACACGGGCTGGCAGAGGCCAAACCGTTTCGAAACGGTGCCTACCGTTTCGGACGCCTGGGTTCATTCAAGGCACCCGTTCCGAAATGGTGCACACTGTTCCGAAACGCCCTGCACAGATTGCAGCAAAAAGCATTCTAAAACATGCAACTGATCATTCAAACATGCTCCAATTGCCACCAAACTTTACCAGCATGCTATTCAACATGTATAAGACTTATAAGCATCAACAAATCATCAAAACAACATCATATGCAAAAAGCCCCAAATCTATAGACATGCTTCCTACACAAGCTAGCTATTCAAGCACAACTTCCAAAACAAGCATGTAATGATCCAATGCAAAAACCAGCATTCTTATCATCATTCAACACATTTAGGGAGTTCCAAATACCTCCCAAAACATACACATTGGTCCCCCATTGCCAAATTACCCAAAAGCTAAAATGTACCAACAAAAACCTTCCATACATTGAGCTCTACTTTCACTTGATTGCTTGCCCTCCTTGCTGCCCTCAAGGTTCCTTAATGTTCTGCATTATTGAATTAAGAAAACGAGGAGAGCGTAAGCAAAAGCTTAGTGAGGTAAGCTCTTAAAAACCATTCAATAATGCATTTAAAAACATTTACAAATCATGCTTTAAATCAACCTTTGCACATGCTCAAAAGCATTCTTAAAACAAGCATCTCATGCTTCTTAACAACATAACATGTCATATTGGCTCAAGTGATAGATTCCATTTCATTAAAACAAGTTCATCAACTTCCCAAGGACTTTTAAACACCTTGGCCCCAAGGACTTTTAAACACCTTGGCCATGGACTTTTAAACACCATGAATGAGGACCACACAAGGACTTTTAACCACCTTTGTGTCCAAAGCTTGATTCACCCCAAGGACTTTTAAACACCTTGGCCCCAAGGACTTTTAAACACCTTGGCCCCATGGACTTTTAAACACCATGGCCCCATGGACTTTTAATCACCATGGAAAGGATCACCTAAGGACTTTTAACCACCTTAGTGTCCGCAACAAGAATCATCCAAGGACTTTTAACCACCTTGATGTTCTTAAGTAACAAGGCTCACTCAAGGACTTTTAACCACCTTAGTGACCTTAACCTTTTTAAAACATCACTTGCCAATAAACATCATTTTCATCATTTAATCCACTGTTTTAAAGCATTAAACCAAGCCATATTCATCATGCATTTAAAAGCATCAAACCACATTTAATCAATGTACAAAAGCAAGGAACTCCTACCTAGAGTTTCCTTCAACATATGGCTTACAACATCAGCAAAACCATGCTAAATCATGTTTTCAAAACAGTAATTAAAACATGCAAATAACCATTTTGCATCACAACAAAATCATGGCCACCACTAGAGAGTAATTCCGAAAACTTACACTTGAGCTTAGCAAAGTTGTTTAGACTTAAACTAAGCTCCCAAGACATTGGTTTCAAAGTCGAAAACCCAATTTTCACAAACGCACTCACCGATTCCACTTTGCTTCAAGCCAAAGCACCAAATCAAGCTTCCGGATCAACAACTCTTGGATCCAAAGATGCCTCCCCTGTTTCAACACATCAAAGCAGAGGATTAATGCATCATCTTGCATTAATTGCTTCAATGAAAGCACCTAAACTCGCTGCTCTCATCCAACCTCCATTTTCGGCCACCAAACACAACCAAAAATGCATCCAAACCACTTCTAAACAAAGCCCAGCCATAAACCAGCAAAACCACATATCCTTTAACATCATATAACATCTAAAAACAACCTATTAACATCCTTATACCTCCAGCAACATCAGATCCACAAGATCACCTCAAAAACAACCTTGAATCACAAGCTAAACTTAGGAAACTCAACCTATCCGGGATTGCATCAATCAAAACTCAATTCCTTATCAATTTAGAGTTCATTTAACATCAAAAACACATCTCAAATCACAGATTAATCAGATCTAACGAAAATCATCAAAAATCACCAAATCTTGCATTATAAGCCAAGATCCATTTCACCACTTAAAAACCTTTAATAAAACATCAATTTAGGATTGAAAACTTAGGAATTTCAGTAAAGAACTGATAGTTTAGAGGAGAAGGACGTTTACCTCTAAACTTGAGTTTCTCCTCTTTTTGGAATCAAAAACCTTGTTGAATCAATTAGCAATTGAAGAGGTTTTGAAGATATGTTGATTAGGAATCAAATGAGAGTTGAAAGGAGGGATTTAGGTGAGAAAATCAGATCCAATTCTCTGGAAAGAATGTTTTTGGGTTGAGAGAAAATGAGAGAAAGAAAATTGAGAAAGTTAGTTGCAAAAATATCCAAAATAGCCAAATGGCTTTCCCTCCACTTTAATATCATTTAAAATCAGAATTTAGTCTTAAAATATCTTAGAAAAATCTGGAGAAACTCCCTTTGGGTAAATAGCTCCTTAAAGATTCAAAGTTTCAACCCTTTATAAAATAGTCACCAAACTTTCGAAAATTACATTTTGGTCACTAGCCAAAATGTCACACTTCCAAAACTCTTTTTCCAAAATTGATTTCACAGTTCACTTAATTATATTAAAAGATGATTTTAGAACATTTTTCCATATTTTTAATGCAACCCGAACTAGGCTTTCCTAATTTCACCTCTTTTAGATTCGAACAGCACTTTGACCAAACCGGTCAACGCCCAAAACTCCTAAGCCCAAAACCGGGGCGTTAAAACTCTCCCCCCCTTAAGAAATTTCGTCCTCGAAATTTACCTGAAGGAAAGAGATAAGGAAACTGCTTCAGCATGTCTTCCTTCCGCTCCCACGTGGCTTTCTCAACACCTCGATGCTTCCACAGCACCTTCACCAATTCAATGGTCTTGCCACGAAGAACTTTGCTATCCGAATCCAGAACCTTCACCGGTTCCTCATCATAGGTCAAATCCGAATTCAAAACCACTTCCTCCACAGGCATCACATGCGAAGGATCAGATCTATACTTCCGGAGCATAGAAACATGGAACACATCATGAATCTTCTCCAACTCCTGAGGTAACCTCAACCGATACGCAACAGGACCCACACGCTCAACCACCTCATATGGTCCAATGTACCTAGGGCTCAACTTACCCTTCCGGCCAAACCTCATCACCTTCTTCCAAGGCGAAACCTTCAGAAAACACGGTCACCCACCGCATACTCTATCTCCTTACGCTTCAAATCCGCGTAAGACTTTTGCCGATCAGAGGCAGCCTTCATCCGCTCACAAATGAGCTTCACCTTCTCGGTGGTCCCTTTCAACAAAGCCGGCATCGAAACCAACTTTTGACCAGTTTCAGCCCAACAAAGAGGAGTCCTACACTTCCTCCCATACAGAGCCTCATAAGGTGCCATCTGTATACTCGCCTGATAACTATTGTTATAAGCGAACTCAACCAAAGGCAGATGCTTCTCCCAAGAACCTTGGAACTCAATCACGCAACACCTCAACATATCCTCCAAGATCTGAATAACCCGCTCAGACTGACCATCCGACTGAGGATGATAGGATGTACTGAAATGCAACCTTGTACCCAAAGCTTGATGCAAACACTGCCAGAAAGGCGATGTGAACCTCGGATCCCTATCCGACACAATCGACTTAGGCACACCATGCAGCCGCACAATCTCAGCAATGTACAGCTCTGCCAGCTTATCCAAAGAAAACGTAGTATGCACAGGCAAGAAATGCGCACACTTCGTCAGGCGATCCACAACCACCCAAACAAAATTCTTCTTTGATGGAGACAAAGGTAAACCAGATACAAAATCCATGGTAACCCTTTCCCACTTCCATTCAGGGATTCTCAACGGTTGCAACAAACCAGAAGGAACCTGATGTTCAGCCTTAACCCGCTGACACACCAAACACTTGCTCACAAACTCTGCAACATCCTTCTTCAAACCCACCCAATAGTACTCATCACGAAGATCACGATACATCTTAGTACTACCAGGGTGCATAGCAAAAGGACTACTATGACCTTCAGTTAGAATAGCACGCCTCAACTCAACATCAGCTGGCACTACTATCCGACTACCAAAACACAACACACCATCCTCATTAAAGCAGAAATCCGAAGGTCTACCCTCCGCGATATCCTGAACATGAGACACCAAAGAATCATCCAGCAACTGCTTTTCCTTGATCAACTGAACCAATGATGGCTTCACTTGCAACTCAGCAACAAGACCACCATCTCGCGATATGCTCAAGCTAGCAAACATAGCCCTCAGCTCAACAGCTACCTTCCTACTCAAGGCATCCGCAACAACATTAGCTTTTCCAGGATGATACTCAATCATCAAATCATAATCCTTGAGCAACTCCAACCAACGCCGCTGCCTAAGATTCAACTCCTTCTGAGACATCAGATACCTCAAACTCTTGTGATCCGTGTACACAGTACACTTCTCACCATACAGATAATGTCTCCAGATCTTCAGAGCAAAAACCACCGCAGCCAGCTCAATATCATGCGTAGGGTAATTGCGCTCATGCACCTTCAACTGCCGCGACGCATAAGCCACAACTTTACCCTCTTGCATCAGCACACATCCCAAACCAACATAGGATGCATCACTATAGACCACAAACTCTTTCCCGGATTCAGGCTGAACCAAGATAGGAGCTTGCGTCAAAGCCGCCTTAAGCTTCTCAAAAGCCTGCTGTCTCGCTTCCGTCCACTCATACTTAACATCCTTTTGCAACAGCTTCGTCAAAGGAGCAGCAATCTTGGAAAAACCATCCACAAACCTTCGGTAGTATCCCGCCAAACCAAGGAAACTACGGACCTCATGAACAGACTTAGGAACTTTCCAGTTCATCACCGCCTCAATCTTCTGAGGATCAACACGAATCCCCTCAGCTGAGACCACATGCCCAAGAAACACCACTTCCTTAAGCCAGAACTCACACTTGCTCAGCTTAGCATAAAGCTGATTCTCCAACAAGGCTTGCAAAACAATCCTCAAATGCTCTTCGTGCTCCTCCTCAGTACGCGAGTACACGAGGATATCATCAATGAACACCACAACGAACTTGTCCAGGTATTCATGAAACACACGATTCATCATGTCCATGAAAGCAGCAGGAGCATTTGTCAAACCAAACGGCATCACAAGGAACTCATAATGCCCATACCTTGTCCTGAAAGCTGTCTTAGGCACATCCACATCCTTCACCTTCAACTGATAATACCCTGACCTCAAGTCAATCTTAGAGAACACAGCAGCTCCCCGAAATTGATCAAAGAGATCATCAATCCTCGGCAAAGGATACCGATTCTTGATAGTCAACTTGTTCAGCTGACGGTAATCAATGCACATCCTCATAGTGCCATCTTTCTTCTTCACAAACAAGACTGGTGCACCCCAAGGTGACACACTCGGCCGGATGAAACCACGATCTAGCAGCTCTTGCAACTGCGTCTTCAGCTCCTTCAGCTCCTTAGGTGCCATTCTATAGGGAGTAATGGACACAGGAGTTGTATTTTCATACAGCTCAATCCCAAACTCCACCTCGCGATTAGGAGGTAAACCAGGCAACTCCTCAGGAAAAACACCAGGAAACTCCTTCACAACTCTGATATCCTGCACCCTCAACTCCTTAGAGCTAGGATTCATCACAAAAGCTAGATAAGCTTCGCAACCCTGCCTCAGCATCCTACTCGCCTCCAAGGTAGACACCACATTGGCAAGAAACTTCACATTCTCACCAACCACAACAACCTCATAATCATCCGCAAGCTTAAGCGAAACCCGCTTATTTTCACAATCCACAACAGCACGATGCTCAGCAAGCCAATCCATACCAAGGATCACATCAAAACCATAAAAGGGCAACTCCATAAGATCAACATGAAAAACATGTTCTTGAACAACCAAGGGACACCTTCTATAGAGCTTTCGAGTCACAACAGTTTCACCAAAAGAACTAGTGACACGAACACCAACATCCAAAGACTCAACAGGCAAACCAAGCAATTCAGCATGCTCACGCAAAATGTATGAATGCGTAGATCCAGAATCAATCAAAGAAAGCAACATGCTAAAAACTCCCCTCGACAGCAACATCCATTACCATTGCTAACCGATTAACCACAATAGTAAACAGGTGAGGGAAAACATCTTTTAGCAGCTGCTCAATACACCAAGCATGAAACCAAAACAACACTCGTTCCCCCGAGCCAACCTTCCAAACGAATTAAGACTCGCCCATGTGAATCTCATTCTATCTTTACTTGGATTTAAATATATATTTTTAATTATGTAGAATATAATTCTACATAAACTTGGAATTAAATATACGTTATATAAATTCCAAATATATATTTAAATTTTTAGAATCTTATTTTATAATATTTAAGTCTCTAAATATTTTCCATGCTCTAAATAATATTTGATAAATACATTATTTATTGAATATTATTCCCATTTAAGGGAGTTGCCGATTTCCCCTATCCCATAGGGGATTTTCGGCAACCTCCCTAAAATAGGGACTATGGTTTCCAATTTTTGTTCGTTTCATTCGAAGGGCGTGACCCTTGTAGGTTCATGCAACGTTAGCAAAAAAATTAGAATTGTTCTAATTTCACAAACAATGTGCGGCATCTAGCAATACATCATTGCTACCTAAGTTGCATGAAGTCATGGTTTGACTTTCCTAGTTCCTGAATAAACTTTCTTTATGTATTTTATCCTTTTGTCCTTTATATCTTAGATGAACACAAGTCATGGGTTAGTCACACTTGCGTTGTTCATCCAGTGTTTCTTGATGTCTTGAGTATATTATGATAAACGAATCTTTATGATATCTCATATCATAATATTCGAGCATGGCCATGCATTTTCTAATCTCACTCAATCAAGTGGCCGAAGATATTTCTCCCATTATGTAGGAGGGATAAATCTTTTCTTGATAAACTATATTTCACTACATAAGTCATCATGTATCCAATCATCAGTCTTTATAATGTAGTCAGTTACGACACACATTTGACTATGTCAAAATACGTAAATCTTTATGTTGAAATCATGTTGATCTCAAGTCTGAGGATTATACATATGTTTATCATGAGCAATGTTGTGACTGTCACATAATTACCCAAGAAACATGCTCATAACGGGTCAATCCAGTATGTTGTTCTCTAACAAATACTTATGTGTTGATTTTGATATCTCTATGTCAATGACAACACTTGTTATCAATCAACCACATATTAATCTTTATATATTATCACTGTCCATACCCGTAATAATATTCGACTAAGGATTCTATTTAACAATAATCGTATTATTGTATGGACATTATTATCCAATAGTTAGTTTGATGCACAGAAACATACCAAATGATAATAACGACAATGCCCTTACTTGATAAATCTAGTAAAATAGTATGTCTATTCAATCCTCATATGATTGGTCTTTGGGCATACTCCAACAGGTGTGACTAACTTGGTTCCACACTAGTCCACAAGTTTCAGCGGCTAAAAGGGAGTACCAACTGGGCTGACTAATTTGGTTCCACACTAGTCCTCAAGTTAGCATCTCGAGCATCCTAACCTAGAAATATGAGGGATCACTATCAACTATCCTGCCGAACTTAGAATGTCTGGCAGACGAGCCACAATGACTTATTTTCGGTCCACCTACCGAGATAGTACAAACCCCTGCAGTGGCAGTGACCTACTGCGGCCATGTGACAGAGTCGTAGTTTGCCGCTCGCCATACCCGCCGAGGCAGCAACTCATGGCATCACAAAACATACTCAGACTTTACAATGCAGTCCCCATGCTATTAAGCTGCCCCAGTCTTACCCAGCTTATCGCCCAAATCTCTCCCTATCATCTCTCTCATCACTATCTTTATTTTTATTTGTGTTTTTATATTTCCACATCATGAGATTTAATGGCGCATTTACTAAATCTTTGTGTAGGAAACCATTCATAGGAGTTGCTCCAATTCCTGTGGGAGACGATATCTTTTATACTATAACTTGACAAGCGTGTGCACTTGCGCTCATAAAAGGAGAACACCTAAACGCTCTACAAGATATTGGCGTCGTTGTCGGGGATTGGCAACATAAACTACATTTGAACTTCTGCATTCCTATTTAGTTTTTGCACATTAAATCTCTTTTTATTTATTTGCTTAAAAAAGCCTCTTTGTTTTCTTGGTGTATGTCCCGCTAGGGCAACAAGGTTGGCAGCAACATCCACTTGAGGAGGGGAAGGACATGCCCAGACATCTAGCCAAACACAAAGACCCTCAGAAAGTGGTTATGCTTGGGAAAAGCGTAGTCCAACATAACCTAATTATTATTTAATTTTAATTTTTAATTTAATTTTCAGCATTAGGATTAGATTTAATTTTTATTTAATTATTGTATTTAATTTATTTCATGTTAAGAATGAAGGAGAGATCAAGAAAGATGAAAGAACAAAGGAGAGGCCCAACTAGCAGCCAAGGCAGCCTAAGGCAGAAAAGCATAATGGTTAATGGCTTCATAACGGCTAGCCGCAACGACTATATTTTGCCCCAGTGAGCGAAACTGATATCTGTGTAATGGCTAGAATCTTGTTATTCGCGCCACAATAATTGTTTCCCGTTGACAGCGTGCCCACCAAGGCAGTGGAGAAAACGGCTATATAAGGTCAACTATTCTCTCCTCGTTCTTTACTTTGCTTTCTCCTCTAATCTAAATTCTTTCTGCAATCTTTGCTTCCAAGATTTTCTTAGCTTTACTTTTTTTCACGTTATTTCTTTTTCTTTCTTTAGGAAACACAACCGTCCCACAAACTATGGCCTCATCACAGCAACCCGCCGCCACCTCCAAAACTTCATACAAAAGGTTCTTGAAACTTGCTATCGAGGAGACATACAATAAGTTCTACAGAGAAAGGCAACTACGGGAGGAGATGGGTTTCCAATACACCTAGCTTGATGGTGATTTTGGGTTGGAACCTTCCCTATCCGAGAGGATCCACAATATGGGCTGGGACCAATTCGCATGGCAGCAAGAAGGAATCAACAACAACCATGTGCAAGAATTTTATGCCCATAAGCTAAACCCAGAGAGCCCTTTCGTCTACGTTCGGGGAGAAGGAGTCAAGTTCACTGCCGATATGATCAACAACTTTTACAGCATAGAGGTCAGCGGCAACCCGCACGCAGAATGGGAATCATATATGACAGGGGCTGACTACAACAAGATCAAGAAGGAGCTTTGTAAGCCAAACACCAAATGAATGATAGGAAAAAACAATGGGTCAGTCAACCGCCGAGACTTGCTGCCAGAGGCAACCCTGTGGAGTTACTTTGTACATCGCCACCTGATGCCCACCTCGCACGGATCGCCAGTAAACAGGTCGATGCTCGCACTTATCCGCATCATCATGAAGGGGCGACATATCAACGTTGGCGAAGTAATAATACATGAGATATATGCCCACGCAGAGAAGCCGAATGCCAAAGGCCCCCTTTTCTTCCTTGCACTCATCACTATCATGTGTGCCAATTTTAGCGTACCGCTGCACCCAAAAGATAAAATTCTTCATGCCAAGGAAGGATGGACAAGAAAGGTACGCCAATAGATGATGCATAGCGCAGAACCAGACACACCTTCCACCACCCAGCCACAGTCCCAAGCTACCGCCACCCCAGCCGCAACAAGCAGTACCGAAGCTGCCCTCCCGTCTGAGGTGATCCTTTTAATGTGCAGCCTAGTTGAAAACTGCCAGAGGATTGAGCACAAACAGGTGATATTCACCAAATATGCAGCAGACGTGCAGGAGGCCTTTGTGGCCTACCTGCTAGACAAGTATCAGGACGCCGACCCACAGTTGCCCACCTTTCCCACAAAATTAGCAGCTTCCAAGCCAAATGCAGATCACTCCAAGACCAGCTACTGCTCCTGCCGCCGACGACAGTGAGGGGCCGCCCCGCCGCCCAAAGAGAAGAACCTCTCCAACCCGTATCCAACCATATGAACTAACCTCTTCATCCGAATCAGAGAATAAGAAGGAAACCACAGTTGCATCCCCAGTAGCAAAAGGAGCCGCTGCCAAAGACGCAGGCGACTCAGACATGAAGATCTCAGACTCCTTCGATGACAAACCAGACGAGGTAAATAGAAAGAAGAAGCAGCCAACAGTAGAATCCCAGGCTGGAGAAGCTGAAAGACAATCAAAGAAGACCACCCCCAGTCGCATCCAGCCGCCGCGTAGCTCGAAGAAGATCCCAGCAGAAAGACCATCCGATACACACCGCCTTGTCCTACCTGCCTCCTCAGAATCTTCCTCTAACGCGACAGCAATAGAGGGGAACTCCCCCAACCTATAGCACCAAATATTTCTTTCTTTTCTTTTTAATTTTTCTGTTTTGTTTTATTTTCTTTTTATGTTTTATTCTTCTGTTTTTAGATTTTTTTATATTGTATGTTTTGTTTTTCTTTAATTTTTGTTTTGTAGGGGCATTGAGGACAATGCCAACCTTGAGTTTGGGGGGAATTAGTCCTTTTTGTTTTTAGGTTTATGTAGTAGCATATAGATGAATATGTAAATTCTTCCCCTAGCACTTAAAGAAGTAGAATTTTTTAGTTTAAAAACTTGTGCCTATGATAGTTTAGCCGACTACTTATATTCGCACCATACTAAAATTCTTTAAACTAACTATGGGAAGAAGCATGAAAAATACTTAGAAGATTTTCTTTTTGCCAATTATCTCTACACTTGTCTGCTAAATGATGAATTTTTTGCTTGAGTTTTAAGTTTAACACTGCCTGCCTTACTTAATAAAAATTCCTTGATTGAATATAGGTTTGTCGCCACGACAACACAAGGCAGCACATAAAAAATAATGAAAAATCTAGAAGTGCCCAAAACAGGCTCTAGGCAGAAAGATTAAAAACTCTAGAGGTTCCCGAAACATGCTTTAGGAAGGATGATGAGCAATGACACTCCACTGCTATCAAAAGTCCATGAATCTAAACCAAGTGACGAACAAATTAGCAAGAGTGAATAAAAGTCTTCACGGAATGACTCTATTCAAAGGGTTCAGAGTTTCATAGAGTGCACCTATCTTAGCTTCAGACCCGAAGAATAGTTGTGATGAGCTGAAGCCCTTAAAGCCATGATCAGAAAAAAAAAAGAATACAAAAATGCCCAACTGTGCTGCCAAGGCAGCAACTCGTATCCTTTCTAGTAATTTAATTATTTTAGGCATTCTTTGTTAACTCAATTATTTCAGCATAGTTAGCACGAGCACAGACCTGCACTAGCATTAAGAAAAATTAAAACCTAAGTTATTTCATGTCATTCTTTATCACTAACATAAAAACAGGTGCCACGACCTTGAGGTAAGACATCAAGTTGAAGGCTGTCGTTTCTATTAATTTTGTGCTAAGGGCAAATTTACTAGCTAGGTTGCATTGCTTGAGGAGAATCAATGGTTCGAGTTTGAGGGCGTGTAGAGTGTCCATAAGTTCTATATTTTGTACACATTCCTGTCCTTATTATTTATGTTCTTAAGTACATTTAGGCATATTTAGGTGCATTGCATGTAATTATAACAATATCTTCTCTTTTACCATATTTTTATAGAATATTTTATGTTTGGTTTAGAAAAGTTACTATTTTAGTTTAGTTTATACTTTCAGGTGATAAAGCTGAGAAAGGAGAGGAGACGACATGACAAGACAGAAATTTGAAACCAAAGGAGCTGTACTGAAGCAGCTCAAGATGCCGCCAAGGACGCTGCCAAAGTAGCATTTCTGCCAAGTGCCGCCCGAGCAGGAGTTAAACCAACTTAGCCAAGATGGGTCGCGATTTCAAGAGGGCAATTTGCTAAGCCCAATGAGCTCATTCTTGCAACTTTCTGAAGCCTGTAGCGGCCGGTAGAGCTGATTCAAGATCAATAAGTAGGAACACTTATCCTTACTTGAGAAAGAAGGCAACGTCCAAAGAGTCCACATTTAAGTAATAAAGGGGTCTGTATTTAGTGTAATTTACTTTTAGAACTCCTACCTCAAGGAGAACTCAAACTTAGGCCATGAGCCCTATATATACCCAATGTATGTGAGGGTATAGGGGCATGACGAGGGTGAGGGGATGCGAGCCTGAGTAGCCGCACAACAAAGATGTAGCTAGATAGGTTGGAGTTGTTGAGGGTCGCAGCCCAACTCTTCTAGGGTTTAGACGCGTGAATGTAAAGTAGTTTGAGGGAAACAATTGTATAGTTTTGAGATGTTTTCAATAAAGTTCTGAGTTTGTTTAATCTATGCTCCTTGTTTGTTCAATTAGTCTACAACAGTCAGTTGAAGAGAAAATCCATTTGTCGGGAATGAAAGTGCAAGGCTCACGAAAAGATTAAGCACGATCATAACTCACAAAGGCGCGACTAACTTGGTTCCACACTAGTCTACAAGTTTCAGCGGCTAAAAGGGAGTACCAACCGGATTAACTAATTTGGTTCCACACTAGTCCTCAAGTTAGCATCTCGAGCATCCCAACCTAGAAATACGAGGGATCACTGTCGACTATCCTGTCAAACTTAGAATGTCTGCCAGACGAGCAGCCGAGACTTCTTTCCGTTCCATCTGCTGAGACAGTACACACCCCTGCAGTGGCAGTGACCTGCTGCGGCCGTGTGACAGGGTCGTAGTTTGCCGCCCACCATACCCGCCGAGGCAGCAACTCATGGCAGCACAAAACATACTCAGACTTTACAATGCAGTCCACACGCTATTAAGCTGCACCAGTCTTACCCAGCTTATCGCCCAAATCTCTCCCTATCTTCTCTCTCATAACTATCTTTATTTTTATGTGTTTTTATATTTCCACATCATGAGATTTAATGGCACATTTACTAAATCTTTGTGCATGAAACCATTCATAGGAGCTGCTCCAATCCCTGTGGGAGATGATATCTTTTATACTATAACTTGACAAGAGTGTGCACTTGCGCTCATAAATGGAGAACACCTAAACGCTCTACAATCGGACTCTCACTTTGGATCGGGATGGCACTACTCTCATTGCCCGACTCCAAAGAGCACGTGCGAATTTTAGTTGAGAGTGAACTTTACATCCTACTGGTCGAGCAATTATATCCGATAACATCTCATCAATTATGCCAATATATTTACATGAAAAACATCAGCTCGCCTACTGTTTTAATGCAACATTTCTAAACCAAACTCGTCTCATTTTAAAATCAAAATCCATGCATAGCATTTAATCAAAATCTCAATACTCTTTGCAACTATGCTCAATCTCATGAGATCAATATAAAACATCATCTCATGTAATAATTCATGCATAAAACAATAGGAATTTATCTTTCTCAAATCAAGAGCATGTCAAAAGCATTTAGGGGCATCATCCACATTTCGAGAGCAAAACTAAACATACTTACTTCTGGACTTAGGATGCTGTTCCAAAACAATCACAAATCCCCAAAACTTGTTTCCTTGCCCCTCAAGGACTTCTAAAACCATTTTCACTCACCAATGACATTTTGCTCGCCTTCCGAAACTATTTCTAGGCTTCTGGTACTTCCAGATCAACACCAAACGCGTCCGATGAAGTCTCCCCTGTTTAACACACATAAGAGCAGAGGATTAATGCATCACCATGCATTAAAATCACCAACCAGTCATTCTAACATGCTGTCCTGCTCAAAACTAACATTTCGACTATCTAAAATAACTGAAAACACTTCCAAACTTTCTCGAATAAAATCCCAGCCAAGATCTAACAATTCTAACCTTTTCTAAACCTCAATTACCATAAAAAATCAACATAAACCAGACCTTATACCTCCAGCAATAGAAGACCACCAAAACACCTCAAAAACCACAAATCTAACATCTTAAACTTAGAAACACAAGCCTATTCGGGATTTATTTGTTAAAATATTATTCTCAACATCAAATAACATCCAAAATATGTTTAAAATCAACCTCAACTCGGAGCTTAACATAGAAATACGAAAATCATCAAGATCTCATCAAGAATCTTTAATTTAACAACTCTTTCTTGTTTATAACATTAAAACAACTCAAAAACCATTAACAAAGGATTGATATCTTGGAAATTTCAGTAAAGAATTGATCATTAGAAGAGAAGGATGAAGCTTACCTCTAATGGTTGATCTCTCTTCAATTTGGGCAAGCTTTCTTGAAAAATCCAAAACAAAATCAATGTGGTTTGATGAAACAAAGTTGGAGAATCATTTAGGGAACGAAATCTCAGAAATCAAGGTGAAAATCAAAGGTTCCTTGATGAGAGAAAAGTGTTTGGCTGAAAAGAAGTTGAGAGGAAATGAGAAGAGAAAAACTATCGTGAAATTAGTTATGAAAAGTCAACTTTTGATTTCCTTTTTAATTCCCTTTATTTCTTTAATAAAACCATTTATTAAAAACTCCCAAATTAAAGAGAAATCTGATAGAATTAAATGGTAAAAATAGCTCCTTAAAGATTCAAAGTTTCAATCCTTTACAAAAACAGTCACTAGCCAACCTTTACAAAAATTGCATTTTGGTCACTATACCAAATTGTAATATTTCCAAAACTCATTTTGTAAATTCTTTTTTACCATAATCATTTATATAATAAATGATAATTTTTAGATATTTAAAACATCCCGAACTAGGTTTTCCCTAAACCACCCTCAAGGATTCGAACCGTTCCCGACCGGCCTGATCCAACATCTAAAACATCTAGGCTCAAATCCAGGGCATTACAAAATTGTAATACCCTCAACCCGGCTTAGAAGAAAACTAGAGTTTAAAATGTCACTCTAAAGAAAAACTAGAAAAACACTTCTAAAATATCGAGACTTTTCTTGCTAAAGAAGTAAACTAACAAAATTTTCCTTGTCAAGAAAATACACATATATTTAAAGCAATTAACAATCATATTCATGTACATGATAATTTACATATCATACAGAAGCATGAAATACTTGACCTTTAAAAAAATGACTAACACATCAAAAACATTTCATGATATACACATAATTGTTCATAGTACTTCGACTCAAACTAGCAAGTCGTGCTACTAAGCCCATTTCCTCTTCTAGTTCCTTCGTAATCTAAAATTAACAAAGAATATGTTTACATGTATTAGAACCCCTTTCACTCATCTAAACATTCACTACATGATTCAAACAAGATTGCATACTTTCGGAACACTCTTAAACAACCCCCAATCATGTATTTTCATAGCCAAACAGCTCTACTTTTATAAATTCACATACAAGTCATTTATATGCATTTACACATCGAATGTATATACAAAACAGTTTCTATCCATTTTATTAGATCTATAACCTTATCTTAATTACTCAAACAGAACATCTTTATTTCCATAATTATACATATATATTTATATTTGAAACAGTCCCAAACACTAGTTCTTTAACACAATTTCCCCTATTTTATCTATCCAAACAATCCATGAATTTTACATATTCTCATAGAAATCCAAAAACATATCCTTAATTCTAGTTACAAGTTCATGCATGTAACTCCAATCAATTCAATCTTCTCACTTCCCAAACATATGTATGTTTGGTGTTTCTTTAGTAAGATTAGGTTCAGCTAACCCATATTCGATCGTATGGCAAGCAAATCTTTTCCACAAATTTCTTGTATTTCAAGCAAGGGTTAAATAGGATCAATACTCTTCGACAATCAATTCTCAATCGTGATACACATTTTGAATTTGTTTACTTTAACATTTTAGCATCTGTAACACTTGGCTTAACATAACATGGATTGTTTAACAAATACGACTTCTAATACTTAACTCATCACATACAAGAATACATAATCCATCTATCAAGCAAGTGGTTTACTCAATTCAAGCAGCCATAGACCTAAGACAATTTGAAATCAACCATATATAATCAAGGCACAAGCTTTAATATTTACATAAATGAATTATTACATACTTTTACAAACCAAAACAATATTAGCTTTATACATAAACATGACTCTTAGTGCCACCATCCTAGGGGTATTAATATACACTTAGTTACACAAATATATTGCAAACGTGACTTGTGACTTCAATCCATGAATGATCCTTGATTAAATATTTAGCCTGCAAAAATGCATGAAATGAATGCATTAGGATTATATAGCCTAAGTGGGGCAGTGACATCAATAATAACAAAGCATATAATACATGATTTTCAATGAAAACACATCAAGATATACAATCATATGTTAGCATTTGCTATTTAGATATTAATTTAACACTTATAAGTTTTATGGAGTTCAATAGCTTATTCAAGCTTTATTGCATTTATATCGATCTTATCAAGGATCGACATATCACATTGAAGTCTTATTGAGACTTAACAAATACTCATTATAGCTTTTAAATTTCTTAATAACTTTTCAAAATATTTATCAAGGATTCTTCTTAGTGTTTGTTGCCTCATATAAAAGGGGCACATATTCATCTCTTGTGGAACTGATATCATAGAGAAGTATTTTCCTCATCTTACTACATTGCCACCAAGGCCTTATTCAAGTCTTTTAATTTGTTTGCCTTAGATCACTTTTGGTCATGAGTAACATTGGTCCATAATTGACCATAACGGTCCAAGCGATACATAGCCCCAAAGCACATAACAATGGCTAGTATCGAAAACATATCAATCATATCTTCTTAACTATCCAACCAACTGTGACCAATCTCCTTACATCTCCCCCGTCACCTCCTACTGTTGCCAATATACATATCACATATAATGGGGTGTTCCCCCCGAGTCATAGCTCATAGACCGTAGACCCAAAGAATACCATGTATCATACCAAAGTGTCCAAGGGCTTCCATTGTTTAGACAACTTAAGTATCTTATTTATTGAAATTGGGAGAGATTTCTTGTGATTCAAGATTAAGGGATATCTTATGATTAAACAATCGTTCTTACTTCTTTTCTTAATGTCTTATAACATGATTCAAGATCTTAGTGTAACGCTATAACCCCCTTAGCCCGACCCAGATGATTGACCCGAACTTCGAAGATTACACGGGGAAAACCAAAGTCAACCCGAAAGTCAACCTTGATTAACGACCTTTTTTTCTTTTTATCTTTTCTAGATGCACATTAAGCCTATGTGATTACCCAGGAAACATAGGAGAGAAAAGAACAACAATTGGAAATCATTTAAGGACTCAATTGCATGAATTACACTTTTAGGGACCAAAATGTAAATTTTGGAAAATATAAAGACTTTGCAGATTTTAAGTTTACCAATATGTAATTAGTTGAATTACACGCCTCTCTGCCAAATTTCAGCTTAAAAGGACATTCCAAGCTCAAGCAATTGCAAGCACAACATTCAGGACTAAATTGTAAAACTTGAGAACCTGAAACAATTCAAATGCACAGACCAACGGTCAACCGTTCCAGAACGCTGACCTTCGTACCGAAACGCCCGTATCGAAACGGTGTTGACCGATTCGAAACTCTGGTGCATTTTGAGACCAGTATCGGAACACCCCTCTCCAGTAGCCAAAGTGTTCCAAAACACCTTGATTCGTTCCGAAACACTATGGCCATTTCGGGCCCTTGATTCGAAACAGATAAGGGTGTTTTGATACACCCTTCCCTGCAACAATATTAATTGCTGGTTTTTCACATCTTAACACCATCAAACATGCTCCTATACATTCCCTAACATACCAACAATTAGATTACACATTAGAGAACATGTTTGAAAAGCTTAAGCTAAAGCATGGCATCAAACACTTGAACATTCAAACTAAAGGCATGCTTCCTAGTCACAAAACCAAATATAAACATCAATCCTCAAGCAAACCATATAAGACCAATTACAACCTTCAAAAGCCAACACAAACATGCCACAAACTTAAGGAGTTCAAAACACATCTCCCAAATACAACCATGGAGCCCCATTGCCAAATATCAAAACTAAAGTATGTAAAACATCACCATACATGAGCTTTGCACTTCCATAGATGTTCTTAACCTTCTTGCTGCCCAAAACACCTCAATTATCTGCATTATTGGTAAAAGAGAGCGTAAGCATGTTTGCTTAGTGAGGAATGCTCTAAAGAAAACAAACACAATAATGCATTATTCAAAAAACTTGCTCAAAAGCCATTTTCAACGACATGCTCATTCTATCTCATGCTTGAAAACCATTTCAAAGCAATTCTTCATTTGAAACCACATGTACCTCTATTCTATCTCATGCATTATAACCAATGCAAATCTCATGGCAAAGCCATACACATGATAAATGAAAACAAATGCATTTCATATCATAATCTCATATGCATTTCTCATAGCATAAAATATCTCTTCATTTGGTACATGTGAATCAAAATACATTTCCATATTTTATATTGGCATTTCACATTTCATCATTACTCGGATATGCAGATTAGCTTGACCCTAGGTCAAGTCCTACCCCGGTGGAATCTCTCATCACTAGAAAGCTTGGGTATTTCACCAAGTCCTACCTGATGGAATGCCGATCATCGGTTTCTCATGGCGGTATCTCTCATCGCCAAAAAGCTTGGGTGTTTCACCAAGTCCTACCCGATGGAATGCCCATCATTGGTCTCTCCCTTTGGATTGAATCCAAAGATCATGTAAGAATTTTTAGTTTATAGTGCAATCTCATCCTATTGATCGATCAATTATATCCAATAAGTATCTCATCTTCTATGCCAATATATTATGTCAAAACATCATCTCACCTACCATTTTCATGCAACATTTCTCAAATCTTTCTCATCTCATTTCAAAATCAAACACATGCTTGCATTAATTCAAAATCTCAAAACTCATCAATGCAACTTGCTATCCCATGAAATCTCTTTAAACATCAACTCATGCTACAAATCATGCATAAAATAGTAGGAATTTGTCTATCTCAAAGCAAGAGCATGTAAAAGCATTTTTGGGGCAACAACAACATAATTGAGAACAAATCTAGCCATACATACTTCCGAACTTAGGATGGTGTTTCAAACCAATCCTAAATCACAAAACCTTGTTTCTTTGTCCCACAAGGACCTCTAAAACCATTCGCACTCACCGATTACGTTTCACTTGCTCGCTGAAACACTATCTAAGCTCTCGGCACTCCCGGTTCAACACCAAAGGCATCCGAAGATGTCTCCCTTGTTCATACACATAAGAGCAGAGGATTAATGCATCATCATGCATTGAAATCATCAGCCACACATTTAAACCCGCTGCTATACTCAAGAGCCTCATTTCGGCCACCAAAAACAACCGAAATCATCTCCAAACTCTCCCAAAACAAATCCCAACAAAGATCTATCACTTATAATCATTTCTAAACATAAATCAACATCAAAAATCACCATAAACCCGTCCTTATACCTCCATCTATAACAAAACACCAAAACTACCCCAAAAACCACCATTCTAGCATGCAAAACTTTGAAATCCAAACATATTCGGGATTTGTTTGATAAAACCTCATTTATAACATCAATTACTATCCAAAATACATTAGAAAACAACCTCAAAATAGAGCCTAACCAACAACCACGAAAATCATCAAGATCTCTTCAAAAATCTTAAGTTTTAACACAATTTCATGTTTCTAACATTAAAGCAACTCAAAAATCATTAACAAAGGATTGATAACTTGGGAATTTCAGTAAAAAACTGATCATTAGAGGAGAAGGATGGGTCTTACCTCTAATGGTTGATTTCTCCTTGATTTGGGCAAGTTTTCTTGAAAATCCAAAGTGAAAACAAGAGGATTTGATGAGGAAAATATTAGGATTCAAAAGGAGATTGAAATCTCATCAAAAGGAATGAAAGTCAGAGGCTAATTGATGGAGGAAATGTGTTTGGCTGAAAAGAAATTGAGAGAAAATGAAATAAGAGAAAACTAACGTAAGGTAGTTGTGAAAAGTCAAAGATAGTTTTTCTTTTTAATAATCCTTATTTCCATTAATTAAAACATTAATAAAATCACCCAAAGTAAAGAGAAATATGATTAAAAACATGTTGGTAAAATTAGCTCCTTAAAGATTCAAAGTTTCAATCCTTTACAAAACAGTCACTACTCGACTTTTGCAAAAGCTGCGATTTGGTCACTACACCGAAATGTTGCATTTCCAAACCTTATTTTGTAAAACTGTTTTCACCATAATCATTCATATAATAAATGAAGATTTTTAGATATTTTTCCATAATTCTAAAGCATTCTGAACTAGGTGTTCCCTAAATTACCCTTAAAAGATTCGAACTGTTCTCGACCGATCCGATTCAAACTCTAAAACATCTAGGCCCAAAATCGGGGCGTTACAACTCTCCCCCTCTTAAGAAATTTCATCCTCGAAATTTACCTGAAGGAAAAGGTAAGGAAATTGCTTCTTCATGTCTTCCTTCCATTCCCACGTGGCTTCCTCTACACCACGGTGTCTCCACAAGACTTTAACCAACTCGATGGTCTTACCTCGGAGAACCTTACTATCTAGATCCAAAATCTCAACAGGTTCCTCATCATACGTCAAGTCCGGATTCAACTCAACCTCTTCCACAAGCATAACATGTGACAGATCTGATCTATATCTCCGAAGCATGGATACATGAAACACATTATGTATCTTTTCTAATTCTTGAGGTAGTATCAGCTTGTAGGCAACAGGACCCACACATTCTATCACCTCGTATGGTCCAATGTACCTTGGGCTCAACTTGCCCTTCCGGCCAAACCTCATCACCTTCTTCCAAGGTGAAAATTCCAAAAACACACGATCTCCCACAGTAAATTCTATCTCCTTACGCTTCAAATCCGCGTAAGACTTTTGCCGATCTGAGGCTACCTTCAACCGCTCACAGATGAGCTTCACCTTTGCGGTCGTTCCTTTTAGCAAAGCCCGCATCGAGACCAACTTTTGTCATGTTTCAGCCCAACAAAGAGGAGTTCTGCACTTCCTCCCGTATAAAGCTTCATAAGGTGCCATTTGAATACTTGCCTGGTAACTGTTATTATAAGCAAACTCCACCAAAGTCAAGTGCTTCTCCCAAGAGCCTTGAAATTCAATAACACAGTACCTCAACATATCCTCAAGCACCTGTATAACATGCTCAAACTGTCCATCCGTCTGCGGATGATAAGAAGTACTGAAATTCAGCCGCGTACCCAAAGCCTGATGTAAACACTCCCAAAACCTTGTAGTGAACCTCGGATCTCTATCTAATACAATAGATTTTGGCACTCCATGCAACCGTACAATCTCATCAATGTACAACTCCACAAGCTTATCCAAGGTGTACGTAGTATGCACAGGCAAGAAATGCGCACACTTCATAAGGCGATCCACAATCACCCAAACAGAATTCTTCTTTGACGCCGATAAAGGCAAACCAGACACAAAGTCCATGGTGATCTTCTCCCACTTCCATTTAGGAATCCTTAACGGCTCCAACAATCCCGAAGGAAATTGGTGTTCAACCTTAACTCGCAGACAAACCATGCATTTACTGACATACTTAGCGACATATTTCTTCAAACCCACCCAATAGTACTCATCCTTCAGACCACGATACATCTTCGTACTACCAAGGTGCATAGCAAAAGGACTACTATGAGCTTCAGTCTAAATAGTGCGCCTCAACTCAACATCGTTCGACACCACTATCTGACTCCCAAAACATAAAACACCATCATCATTGAAATAGAAATCCGATGGCCTACCCTCTGCAATATCATGAACATGTGGCACCAAAGAATCATCCAACAACTGTTTGTCCTTTATCAACTAAACTAGAGATGGTTTCACTTGCAACTCAACAACAAGACAACCATCCCGCGATATTCTCAAGCTAGAAAACATCGCTCTTAATTCCACTGCCACCTTCATGCTCAAAGCATCGACCACAACATTGGCATTCCTCATATGATACTCGATTGTTAGATTGTAATCCTTAAGCAATTCCACCCAACGTCGTTGCCTAAGATTCAACTCCTTCTGAAACAACAGATACTTCAAACTCTTATGATCCATATACACAGTACACTTCTCACCATAGAGATAATGTCTCCAGATCTTTAAAGTAAAAACAATTGCTTCTAGCTCAATGTCATGTGTAGGATAATTGCACTCAAGCACTTTCAACTGTCGCGATGCATAAGCCACTACCTTACCCTCTTGCATTAACACACACCCCAACCCAACATAGGATGCGTCACTATACACCACAAACTCTTTTCCTGATTCAGGTTGAACCAAGATAGGAGCTTGCGTCAAAGCTGCTTTTAGCTTCTCAAAAGCTTGTTGTCTAGCTTCCGTCCACTCATACTTGACATCCTTCTGCAACAACTTCGTCAAAGGGGCAATATTCTTAGAAAATCCATCCACAAACCTCCGGTAGTAGCCTACCAACCCAAGGAAACTACGAACCTCATGTACAGATCTAGGAGGCTTCTAATTCATCACCGCCTCAATCTTCTGAGGATCAACTCGAATCCCTTCAGCCGAAACCACATGACCAAGGAAAACAACTTCCTTTAGCCAAAACTCACATTTCCTTAGCTTAGCATAAAGCTGAGTTTTAAACAGCGCTTGCAAAACGATCCTCAAATGATTTTCATGCTCCTCCTCAGTACGAGAGTACACAAGGATATCATCGATGAACACCACAACGAACTTGTCCAAAAATTCATGGAACACCCTATTCATCACGTCCATGAAAGCAACATGAGCATTCATCAAACCAAAAGGCATCACTAGAAACTCATAATGCTCATACCTCGTTCGAAAGGCTGATTTTGGCACTTCTACATCTTTCACTTTTAACTGATAGTATCCTGACCTCAAATCTATCTTTGAAAACATAGCCGCTCCTCAAAATTGATCAAAGAGATCATCGATCCTCGGTAAAGGATACTTGTTTTTGATAGTCAACTTATTCAATTGATCAAAGACCGGTGCACCCCAAGGTGACACACTAGGCCGAATAAAGCCTCGGTCCAGCAACTCTTGAAGTTGCGTCTTCAACTCCTTCAACTCTTTGGGTGCCATGCGATAAGGAGCAATGGACACCGTAGTTGTATTCTCGTACAACTCAATTCCAAATTCAACTTCTCGACTAGGTGGCAAACCAAATAATTCCTCCGGAAACACTCTAGGGAACTCACACACGATCCTTACGCGAACCTCCTTTGTACTAGGATTCATAACAAAGGATAGATAAGCCTCACATACTTGATGCAACATCCGACTTGCTTCAAGCGTAGACACCACATTAGATAGAAACTTCACATTTTCTTACACCACCACAACCTCATAATCATGTGCAAGTTTCAGCAAAACTCGTTTGCTTTCAAAATCCACAACGGCTCTATGCTCAACAAGCCAATCCATGCCAAGGATTACGTCAAAACCATAGAATGGCAATTCCATAAGATCGACAAGAAACACATGATCTTACACCATTAAGGGGCATCTTCTATACAACCTCCTTGTTACAACCGTCTCACCAAAGGAACTGTCACACGCATACCCACATCCAAAGAATCAATAGGCAAACCAAGCATTTGAGCATGATCACGCAATATGCACGAGTGTGTAGATCCAGAATCAATCAAAGAAAGTAATGACAAGGATTGCAAAGTAAAGGTACTTGCGATCACGTTCGTGTTACTCCTCCCCTCTCGATGAGTGTACACTCGAGCCTGGCCACCACCCTCAGGTTGAACAGCCACCACATCTGCCACATTCCTTCCACTCTCATCCCTGCGCTGGAAATTACCACGACCGCGCCCACGACCTTTCTGTGGCTCAGCTGCTCTCACCGGAGCCTGACCTTCTCGCAACGGCTGAGGACAATATTTCTTCATATGCCCTCGGTTACCACAGTTCCAACATGTACCAAGATTACCTCAACACTCACCAGCATGTCTCCTACCACACCGGTTACACTTAGGAGTTCTCAAGAAATCATTCGGTCCTTGTTGACCTCTTCCAGGGTTACCACCCCCGCGTCTAGCATCACCATGTGGTCTCCTATCCTTAGGCCTCTTATAGCAATGTTTACCAAGATCATGCTCTGCAGCTCGCTTCCTTGAGCTAGATCCACCTGCTCGACTCGCCAAACCAAGGTTCAGCCCAATGTGCTTGGCTCGAGTGACCAAGACATCGAAATCAGTATAATCGACTACGAGCATATAGGTTTTCACATCCGCCACCAGCCCGTAACAGAATTGTTCACATCTTTCTCGCTCGCTAGGAATCAACTCAGGTGCATATTGGCTTAGGCGTACAAATTGTACCTCATATTCTGCTACTGTCATGCTCCCTTGCACAAGAGACATGAATTCTCTCTTCTTCTCATCGAGGTAGCGAACTCCCAAATATTTTCGCTTGAATGCATTCAAGAAGAATGTCCAAGTGACATCATCATCTTCCATTCCTACAATCGTGGTCGTCCACCACGTATATGAATCACCATGAAACAGTGACACAATGCAACCCAGCTTATGAACATTGTTGCAATTCAATTGTCCAAGTATCCTCTTGGTGCTTTCCAACCAAGACTCGGAACCTTCCGGGGTCAACCCTCTAAACTCAGTCCCTCCTAGACTGCAGAGGCATTCCAACGGCAATCTCACATTGGCACCATCCTGAGGTGCAGCTCCATGAGCTCCAGCTACTGCTTCCTGGAAAGCCCCAACAATAGCTTGTATCAAAACAGACATATCAGGAGCATCATGCCCCTGAACTCCCTCAGGCCAGCAACCCCAACAGCACCCACTCTAGCACCACCACCACCAGGGGGAGGAGGAGGTAGATCCTCAACATTCTCCACACTCTTGTTCTCAGTCGTGGAACGAGTATTGATTCTAAGCTCTCTACGTGGCCCCATGATAAAACAATGCAACTGACAAAATACAATAAATCCAATTAGGCATAATAAGATAAGTAATCCAAGTACTCAAGCTCATTTTTGAAAACAATTCTTCTCATTAGTAATGATATGGCAATGGGATCCCCAACTATACCCCAAACACAACATAGCATCACAATTCCATCTCAAAAGAACCATACATCAGTAACTACACATCATGCTTTCACCGCAAAATCACAAACTTTCATGACTACATACAATCACCACATACCAAGCCCCAATTATTATTTAACCTAGCTCTGATACCAACAAATGTAACCATGTTAGCCTGGCCTAGACGATTGAACCGAACTTCGAAGATTAAACGGGGAAAACCAAAGTCAAACCGAAAGTCAACCTTGATTAACGACCTTTTTTTTTCTTTTTATCTTTTTTAGATGCACATTAAGCCCATGTGATTACTCAGGAAACATAGGAGAGAAAAGCACAACGATCGGAAATCATTTAAGGACTCAATTACATGAATTACACTTTTAGGGACCAAAATGTAAATTTTTGAAAATATAATGACTTTGCAGATTTTAAGTTCACCAATATGTAATTAGTTGAATTACATGCCTGATTGACTAATTTCAGCTTAAAAAGACATTCCAAGCTCATGCAATTGCAAGCACAACATTCAAGACTAAACTGTAAAACTTGAAAACCTAAAACAATTCAAATGCACAGACCAACGGTCAACCGTTCCGGAACGCTGACCTTCGTACTAAAACGCCTGTATTGAAACAGTGTTGACCATTTCGGAACTCGGGTGGGTTCCGAGACCAATATCGGAACAACCCTCTCTAGTAGCCAAAGTGTTCTGAAACACCTTCATCTGTTCCGAAACACTATGACCATTTCGGGCCCCTGTTTCAAAACAAATAAGGGTGTTTCGATACACCCTGCCCTGCAACAACATTAATTGCTGTTTTTTCACAACTTAACACCATCAAACATGCTCCTATACATTCCCTAACATACCAGCAATTAGATTAAACATTAGAGAACATTTTTGAGAAGCTTAAGCTAAAGCATGGCATCAAACACATGAACATTCAAACTAAAGCATTGCTTCCTAGTCACAAAACCAAATATAAACTTCAATCCTCAAGCAAACCATATAAGACCAATTACAACCTTCAAAAGCCAACACAAACATGCCACAAACTTAGGGAGTTCAAAACACATCTCCCAAATACAACCTTGGAGCCCCATTGCCAAATATAAAAACTAAAGTATGTAAAACATCACCATACATGAGCTTTGCACTTCCTTGGATGTTCTTAACCTTCTTGCTTCCCAAAACACCTTAATTATCTGCATTATTGGTAAAAGAGAGCGTAAGCATGTTTGCTTAGTGAGAATACTCTAAAGAAAACCAACACAATAATGCATTATTCAAAACATTTGCTCAAAAGCCATTTTTAACAACATGCTTATTCTATCTCATGCTTGAAAACCATTTCAAAGCAATTCTTCATTTGAAGCCACATGTACATCTATTCTATCTCATACATTATAACCAATGCAAATCTCATGGCAAAGCCATACACATGATAAATGAAAACAAAAGCATTTCACATCATAATCTCATATGCATTTCTCATAGCATAAAACATCTCTTCATTTGGTACATGTGAATCAAAATACATTTCCATATTTTATATTGTCATTTCACATTTCATCATTACTCGGATATGCGAATTAGGTTGACCCAAGGTCATGTCCTACCCCTGTGGAATCTCTCATCACCGGAAAGCCTGAGTATTTCACCAAGTCGTACCCGATGGAATTGTTGGGTCACGTCGACACGCCCCGTGGCGCAGCGGAAAAATTAATCCGACGTAATCCAGCCAGGATCCATGTACAAGAACGAATCCGGGGTGAAAAGATGAAGAGTTACCTTTTAAAACTCTAGAAACTGGAAAACCGACTGTATGTCTGAATAACCACGTCAAGTAAAACTGGAATCGTCACAAGTTCGCAACGACCTCTACGTAGTCCACCCGAACAAAGTTTTCGCCTTCCTAACACTTAGGGATAAATTTCGACAGGTTTGAACACCTTCAAGGGAGAAGTCAAAATCCCTCCAGGGATTCCTGAGGGAGTCTGAAATCGACCAGGGGTTCATCCGGGACTTGGATTCGAACTAGGGAATCGCCAAAAATTTGCCAGGGGGCAAGAGGAACACCACAAAAATATCGAACAGCTTCTCAGAAGAAATCAGGGACTTGTCGAAAATTCCAGAGGGAATTCCCAAGGATATATCGAAATTTGCAAGGAGGAATAGGGATGATTTGTTTGCTAGCCCTTGTCCCTTTAAATAGTATTCAGAGACTTAATTCTAGTTTAATTCCTTAAATCCAAGTTCAACCAAAATTCATAGAATCTAATTCTACTTTGCAAATGGTTTACATTAAATATACATTATATTTAATAAAATTAAATGAAATATATATATTTAATTATGTAGAATCTTATTCTACATAAACATGGATTTAAATATATATTATATTTAATCCAAATATATATATATATATTATATAGAATCTCATTCTATCTTTACTTGGATTTAAATATATATTTTTAATTATGTAGAATCTAATTCTACATAAACTTGGAATTAAATATACATTATATAAATTCCAAATATATATTTGAATTTCTAGTATCTTATTCTATAATATTTAAGTCTCTAAATATTTTCCATTCTCTAAATAATATTTGATAAATACAATATTTATTCAATATTATTCTCATTTAAGGGAGTTGCTGATTTCCCCTATCCCATAGGGGATTTTCGGCAACCTCCCTAAAATAGGGAGTATGATTTCCAATTTTTGTTCGTTTCATTCGATGGGTGTGACCCTTGTAGGTTCATGCAACGTTAGAAGCAAAATTAGAACCGTTCTAATTTTACAAACAGTAAGTGACATCTAGCAATACATCATTGCTACCTAAGTTGCATGAAGTCATGTTTTGACTTTCCTAATTCTTGAATAAACTTTCTTTATGTATTTCATCCTTTTGTTCTTTATATCTTATATGAACACAAGTCATGGGTTAGCCACACTTGCGTTGTCCATCTAGTGTTTCTTGATGTCTTGAGTAGATTATAATAAACGAATCTCTATGATATCTCAGATCATAATATTCGAGCATGGCCATGCATTTTCTAATCTCACTCAATCAAGTGGCCGAAGATATTTCTCCCATTATGTAGGAGGGAAAAATCCTTTCTTGATCAACCATATTTCACTACATAGGTCATCATGTATCCAATCATTAGTCTTTATAATGTAGTCAGTTACGTCACACATTTGACTATGTCAAAATACGTAAATCTTTATGTTGAAATCATGTTGATATCAAGTCTAAGGATTTTACATATGTTTATCATGAGCAATGTTGTGACTGTCACATAATTACCCAAGAAACATTCTCATAGCGGGTCAATCCAGTACGTTGTTCTCTAACAAATACTTATGTGTTGATTTTGACATCTCTATGTCAATGACAACACTTATTATCAATCAACCACATATTAGTCTTTATATATTATCACTGTCCATACCGGTAATAGTATTCGACTAAGGATCCTATTTAACAATAATCGTATTATTGTATGGACATTATTATCCAATGATTAGTTTGATGCACAGAAACATACCAAATGATAATAACATCAATGTCATTACTTTATAAATCTAGTCAAATAGTATGTCTATCCAATCATCATATGATTGGTCTTTGGGCATACTCCAACAATCTCCCACTAGCACTAAGACCAATCATTCTCGTATCTAACACGATATGGCTTAGTGTAAATGATATGCTTATGCTGTGTCAAAACCTTTGTCAGGGAGTTGACAAAGTTATCAACTTTGTGCGTTTGTTGCATACTTTCACATCTCCAAGATGTAAGTACTTTATAATATGTTTGCATTTATTGACGAGATCTGGGTTTTATTTGCTTACGCAAAGGTTCCATCATAACAGAGTTATGGAGCATCTAATATGCTGGGAACAACCCTTAGTTCAGAAGTGAACCCTTTAGATCCAAACACCATTCTTTATTGCTATGTCGACTGTAATATATTCAGCCTATGTTGTAGAGTTAGATATTGTCTCATGTTGCTAACTCGCAATATCTTTTATTAATGCAAAACGGATTGCGATCTTTAGTTCCTTTTGATGTGTATGTCATCTACATACAATACTTAGGAAAGTAATAATGCTCCCACTAGCTGTTTTGAAAACAAGACTCCCCTTTGTTTCTAGATAAACCAAAACTTTTTCATTGTATCTTCTGAAACGAATATCCCAACTTTGAGAAGCTTGCCTTAGTCTACGAATAGACCTTTGTATCTTACATACCTTCCAAGTGTTTACTGGAGTGACAAAACCTTTTGGACGTGTCATGTACACATTTGTTTCAAGTTTTCCCTTAGGAAATTGGTTTTGACATTCATTTATTTGATTACATAATCATCGTATGTAACTACTTGCAAGTGAGATTAAGATGGATTAAACATAGCTACAAGGAAGACGCTTTATCATAGTCTATACTATGAAGTTTGTCGAAAACTTTTAGCAACAAATCATCCTTTGTATGTTTTATCATCCATGTCGGTTTTTCCTTTTTGAAAACTCATCCATACCTCTTAGGTTTTACGCTTTTAGGTAACCAAAGTCTATACTTGGTTTTAGACATGGATTCCATCTCATATCTCATGTCTCTTAGACATTTCTCGAATTTTGGGCCAACCATTGCTTTATGATAAGACCTAGTCTTTATCTTGATCCGAAAAGAAGAGAGTTTCCATGTACAGATAGTGAGAAATCCATATTTCTCAAGTATATGGTATTCTCTTAAGGATCAACACAATGGTTGTGTTTTGTTCCAATGTTCCTTGATCATTTGTGGAACATTCTCAATCTTTGGTTCATAAATTTGTTGTCTAAAATTTCTTCACATTCCAAATTCCATTTTTTCTTTTGTGAGAGGTAATTTCTTTCGAGAGAAACTCTCGTTTGAGCAACAAACTTTTTGTTCTCGTTGAAAAATGAAATCTCTTAGTGATAAGTATTCTCTTTCGAGATAAACTATCATTTGAGCAACAAATATTTTGTTCTCGTTAAAGTTGAAGAAATAATATCCCTTTGTGAGAATTAATCTCTTTCAAGATAAACTCTCGTTTGAGAAACAAACGCTTTGTTCTCGTTAGGATAAACAACAAATGAAGTTTTTAAGGTTTGAACTTTGTAAACATTTTAACATGTAAGTAACCTTAAAACTTCAAAGGTATTCTAGAACAATTCTTAGTCTATATCTTATATGGCGTTTCGAAAAAAAACACGATTAAGTATGAGAGTTGTTTTTCTAGTGTGTAAAGAAGTCGAAAATGACTTGTTCTGAATCAAAACATGTCTAACATATTTGATTCTCTTCCAAAACATGTCTAACATATTTGATTCTCTTCCAAAACATGTCTAACATATTTGATTCTAGAACAATCCCATATTCTTTGAAAGTTCATCAAACTTTAAATATTCTTGAATTTGATCTCATCAAATTACCTTAATACTTTTATGAGTTTGAGATTAGTCATTTGTTTTATTTATCTTATAAATAATATTGATTTTATTAGTTTAAAGATCATTGATTCGTTGTTCCATAAGAGATTAATAAAATAACATTTATTTAAATAATCTCAAAAATAAATATCTTGTCCTTACAAGATAACTAAAACTTAGGCACAAAATAATAATCTTAAAAACTAAAACAAATCTATTGAAGCAAAAACACATGTCCTAATGGATGATGTACACCTCTTGCTTTATTTCCATTCGCATGTCCATGTCTATTCTGATGCCTTCTCTTTCGAAGCCTCTGAGGTTGATGCCTCACTCGTTTTTGCATTCTTGACTTCTTGTAGGTGTGTGGGTCAGTTTCTCTTCCAATGTCCGGTCTTGCCGCAATGGAAACATTTTCCATCCTTCTTGATTCCCTTTTTAGGTTTCAATGCCTCCTTTCCATCGGTTTTGGTCTTACCATCACCTTTAGATTTTGCTGCCGATTTACCTTTCTTCTTGCCCTTGCGAACCATCAGAACAAGTTTAGGTCCTACCTTCTTCAGGTTGATTTCAGCAGTTCTCAACATGCCGAGCAACTGTGGCAGCGTCTTGTTAATTTCATTCATATTGAAATTAAGGACGAACTGATTGAAACTATCCAGCAACGATTGCAGGATGACACTAGTGGCTAATTCTTCTTTCAGCAGAATGCCGAGCTTCTCCAACGTTTGGATGTACCCTATCATTTTGATGGCGTGAGCTCCTACGGGTGATCACTCACTCATCTTGCATTGAAATAGAGCTTTAGAGGTCTCGTACCTCTCTTGACGAGCTTGCCTTCATAAATCTCCTTGAGATTTTGAATCATATCATAAGCTACCATTTCCTCATGTTGCTTCTGAAACTTAGGGGTCATGGAGGAAAGCATAAGACAACCGACATTCAGCATGTCGTCCATGCGTTTCTTAAACTTGTCTTTGTCAGCTCTGGAAGCAGTGGCAACCGGTTCATCAGGAACAAATTCTTCAATGACATATTTCTTCTTTTCCTGTTTGAGAACAATTCTAAAATTGCGGAACCAGTCAAGGAAGTTTATGCCATTGAGCTTATCCTTCTCAAGGATAGATCGCAGAGATAGAGTATTATTTTCCATTAATTCTACATCAAAGGAAATATGCTACATAAGTTTTACTAAATTTCAAAATTTATAGATAGGTCTTTACTATAAATTTACTCCCACTACTTTCTTCAAAATTAAAAACCCTCTAGTTTTAATTTTGGAAAAACGTTTCGATAGTTTTTCTAGTGAATGAGGATCCGTATTTCACCATTCCTAAATCAGCTTTGGCCAGTCTTTTAGGAAATGGTCATTTAGGTAAGTAACACCTTACTAATTACATCTCATGTAATTCCTAATCTTTTGGCGAACAACTCTTGTTCTTTAAATCATCTTATGATTATCCAAAACTTTTAACCACTAGGTTTTCTAATCCTATTAGAACAACCCAGCTAAGTCAATACCAATATCTCAACCGGCGAATATCACTAGCTTATTCTTCGCGTTTAACTAAGATAGATAAATTTGACATAGCTTTGGCAAAGCTCGCATTATATCGATCGAAGCTTTAACGAGGGTAAATATTGGATGGTTAAAATAGACTTAGAATTATAGTGAGGGATTTACTCAATTATCTCATCATTTTAACATTAATCATATCAATAGAACTATGTTTAATCATGTTTATAAAACATCCATTGCATTACATACATGGTAAATATAAGCGGTAAATAAATATGCAATGATTATAGCCCTTCTTAACCTAAGGAGACTCGTCCCAAGCTAATGGGAGGACCATTCTACTGAAGATAGAATCTGCTTCTAAAACGCCTGGTTCACCAGGGAAGGCCCACCACGCTACTACCTTGGTTCTTTCTTTATCTCCATGAGTATTTACAATTTTCAGAAACTCGCATTACATGCGAGGGAGTGAGATGAGAAGAGAAGTACAATAGAAGATAGAGAAAGGCACGACACGCAAGCCGTATTTATAAAAACCAAAACTATAAAGGCTATGGGCTATAACCATGCAAAACAAAAACGATGCAATCTAACATGCATTTCAAACATCGTGCGAACAAAGTAACGACGTGTTTACGGAGTTTTAAACTGATTATCCCTATGTTGCGGTTAATGGGCCAAAGAAGGATCACGAGGTTTCATAAACCATTTGTGTTAACGAACAAATGCACCAGGTAGGTCAACATGAAAAAGAGGTGGCACACTACACACACTTAAGTACCAAGTCTTTGATGATTCCAATCCTAGACATGCATTTTTCATAACGTCTAACCATAACTCTTATGGATTTACCGTGAAAGATAGTTTGATAACTTTTATCAAATTAGAAGCGCTTTCAGAGATTTCATAAATCTATGAAACTACGAACAACTACTTGTTCTCTAGATTAACTATTAGTCTCAACATGTTAACTTTTAACATTGAAGCAACCTAACACAGTTATGATTAACTCTTAATCATTCAGTGATTATCGAAATAAGTCTTTATTAGGTGTGATACAATAAATGATAAACATCTAAATCGAATCAAACATCATGCATTTCATGCATAAACATCACCCAAGAATTTAAGTCAGAATTCGTATGATACAAGTGGCTCTGATACATCTGTTGGGTTTCATCAGCACGCCTCGTGGCGCAGCGGAAAAATTAATCCGACGTAATCCAACCAGGATCCATGCAGAAGAACGAATCTGGGGTGAAAAGATGAAGAGTTGCCTTTTAAAACTTTGGAAACTGGAAAACCGACGGTATGTCGGAATAACCACGTCAAGTAAAATCGGAATCGTCACAGGTTCACAACGACCTCTACTAAGTCCACCCGAACAAAATGAACAAAGTTTCCGCCTCCTTAACACTTAGGGATAATTTTCGACAGGTTTGAACACCTTCAGGGAGAAGTCGAAATCCCTCCAGGGATTCCTGAGGGAGTCTAAAATCGACCAGGGGTTCAACTCGGACATGGATTCGAACTAGGGAATCGCCAGAAATTTATCAGGGGGGCAAGAGGAACACCAGAAAATATCGAACAACTTCTCAGAAGAAATCTGGGACTTGTCGAAAATTCTAGAGGAAATTCCCAAGGATATGTTGAAATTTGCAAGGAGGAATAGGGATGATTTGGTTGCTAGCCCTTGTCCCTTTAAATAGTATTCAGAGACTTCATTCTAGTTAAATTCCTTCAATCCAAGTTCAACCAAAATTCATAGAATCTAATTCTACTTGAAATTGGTTTATATTTAATATACATTATATTTAATAATATTAAATGAAATATATATATATATATTTATTTATCTAGAAACTTATTCTACATAAACATGGATTTAAATATATATTATATTTAATCCATATATATATATTTATTATATAGAATCTCATTCTATCTTTACTTGGATTTAAATAAATTTTAAATATATATTTTTAATTATGTGGAATTTAATTCTACATAAACTTGGAATTAAATATACATTATATAAATTCCAAATATATATTTAAATTTCTAGAATCTTAGTCTATAATATTTAAGTCTCTAAATATTTTCCATACTATAAATAATATTTGATAAATACAATATTTATTCAATATTATTCTCATTTAAGGGAGTTGCTAATTTTTCCTATCCCATAGGGGATTTTCAGCAACCTCCCTAAAATAGGGAGTATGGTTTCCAATTTTTGTTCGTTTCATTCAAAGGGTGTGACCCTTGTAGGTTCATGAAACGTTAGTAGCAAAATTAGAACTGTTCTAACTTTACAAACAATGAGTGGCATCTAGCAATACATCATTGTTACCTAAGTTGCATGAAGTCATGGTTTGACTTTCCTAATTCCCAAATAAACTTTCTTTATGTATTTTATCCTTTTGTCCTTTATATCTTAGATGAACACAAGTCACGAGTTAGTCACACTTGCGTTGTCCATCTAGTGTTTCTTGATGTCTTGAGTAGATTATGATAAACGAATCTCTATGATATCTCATATCATAATATTCGAGCATGGCCGTGCATTTTCTAATCTCACTCGATCAAGTGTCCGAAGATATTTCTCGCATTATGTAGGAGGGACAAATCCTTTCTTGATCAACTATATTTCACTACATAGGTCATCACGTATCCAATCATCAGTCTTTATAATGTAGTCAATTACGACACACGTTTGACTATGTCAAAATACGTAAATCTTTATGTTGAAATCAAGTTGATCTCAAGTCTGAGGATTATACATATGTTTATCATGAGCAATGTTGTGACTATCACATAATTACCCAAGAAACATGCTCATAGCGGGTCAATCCAGTATGTTGTTCTCTAACAAATACTTGTGTGTTAATTTTGATATCTCTATGTCAATGATAACACTTATTATCAATCAACCACATATTAGTCTTTATATATTATCACTGTCCATACCGGTAATAATATTCGATTAAGGATCCTATTTAATAATAATCGTATTATTGTATGGACATTATTATCCAATGGTTAGTTTGATGCACAGAAACATACCAAATGATAATAATGGCAATACAATTACTTGATAAATCTAGTAAAATAGTATGTCTATTCAATCATCATATGATTGGTCTTTGGGCATACTCCAACATCTAATACGATATGTCTTAGTGTAACTGACATGCTTATGCTGTGTCAAAAGCTTTGTCAGGGAGTTGATAAAGTTATCAACTTTGTGCGTATGTTGCATACTTTCACATCTCCAAGATGTAAGAACTTTAGATTATGGTTGGATTTATTGATGAGATCTGGGTTTTATTTGCTTACGCAAAGGTTCCATCATAACAGAGTTATGTAGCATCTAATATGCTGGGAACAACCCTTAGTTCAGAAGTGAACCCTTTAGATCCAAACATCCCTCTTTATTGCTATGTCGACTGTGATACTTTCAGCCTATGTTGTAGAGTTAGATACTGTCTCATGTTGTTAACTCGCAATATCTTTTATTAATGCAAAACGGATTGCGATCTTTAGTTTCTTTTGATGAGTATGTAATCTACATACAATACTTAGGAAAGTAACAATGCTCCCACTAGCTCTTTTGAAAACAAGACTCCCCTTTGTTTCTAGATAAACCAAACCTTTTGATTGTATCTTCTGAAACGAATATCCTAACTTCGAGAAGCTTGCCTTAGTCTACAAATAGACCTTTGTAGCTTACATACGTTCCAAGTGTTTACTGGAGTGACAAAACCTTCTGGATGTGTCATGTACACATCTGTTTCAAGTTTTCCCTTAGGAAAGCAGTTTTGACATTCCTTTATTTGATTCTATAATCATGGTATGTAACTACTTGCAAGTGAGATTAAGATGGATTAAACATAGCTACAAGGAAGATGCTTTATCATAGTCTATACTATGAAGTTTGTCGAAAACTTTTAGCGACGAATCATCCTTTGTATGTTTTATCATTCATGTCGGTTTTTCCTTTTTGAAAAACTCATCCATACCTCTTAGGTTTTACCCTTTTAGGTAACCAAAGTCTATACTTGGTTTTAGACATGGATTTCATCTCATCTCTCATGGCTCTTAGCCATTTCTCGAATTTTAGGCTCACCATTGCTTTCTGATAAGACTTATTCTTTATCTTGATCCAAAAAGAATAGTGTTTCCATGTACGGGTTGTGAGAAATCCATATTTCTCAAGTAGATGGTATTCTCTTAAGGATCAACACAATGGTTGTGTTTTGTTCCAATGTTTCTTGATCATTTGTGGAACATTCTCAATCTTTGGTTCATAAAATTGTTGTCTAAAATTTCTTCAAATTCCAAATTCTATTTTTTCCTCTTGTGAGAGGTAATCTCTTTCGGGAGAAACTCTCGATTGAGCAACAAACATTTTGTTCTCGTTGAAAAATGAAATCCCTTAGTGATAAGTATTCTCTTTCGAGATAAACTATCGTTTGAGCAACAAATATTTTGTTCTCGTTAAAGTTGAAGAAATAATATCCCTTTGTGAGAATTAATCTCTTTCAAGATAAACTCTCGTTTGAGAAACAAACGCTTTGTTCTCGTTAGGATAAACAACAAATGGAGTTTTTAAGGTTCGAACTTTGTAAACATTTTAACATGTAAGTAACCTTAAAACTTCAAAGGTATTCTAGAACAATTCTTAGTCCATATCTTATATGGCGTTTCGAACCAAGTTAAAAAACGATTAAGTATGAGAGTTATTTTTCTAGTGTGTAAAGAAGTCGAAAATGACTTGTTCTGAATCAAAACATATCTAACATATTTGATTCTCTTTCAAAGACTTTTCGTTCCACTTGTGGGATTTAATTATGGGACAATCTCATATTCTTTGAAAGTTCATCAAACTTTAAGTATTCTTGAATTTGATCTCATCAGATTACCTTAATACTTTTTACGAGTTTGAGATTAGTCATTTGTTTTATTTATTTTATAAATATTATTGATTTCATTAGTTTAAAGATTATTGATTCGTTGTGCCATAAGAGAATAAAAGAATACCATTTATTTAAATAATCTCAAAATTAAAATATCTTGTCCTTACAAGATAACTAAAACTTAGGCACAAAATAATAATCTTAAAAACTAAAACAAATCTATTTAAGCAAAAACACATGTCCTAATGGATGATGTAGAAACTCTTGCTTTATTTCCATTCGTAGGTCCATGTCTATTCTGATGCCTTCTCTTTAGAAGCCTCTAAGGTTGATGCCTCACTCGTTTTTGCTTTCTTGACTTCTTGTAGGTGTCTGGGGCAGTTTCTCTTTCAATGTCCGGTCTTGCTGCAATGGAAACATTTACCATCCTTCTTGATTCCCTTATTAGGTTTCAATCCCTCCTTTCCATCGGTTTTGGTCTTACCATCACCTTTAGATTTTGCTGCCGATTTACCTTTCTTCTTGCCCTTGTGGACCATCAGAACAAGTTTAGGTCCTACCTTCTTCAGGTTGATTTCAGCAGCTCTCAACATGCCGAGCAATTGTGGAAGCGTCTTGTTAATTTCATTCATATTGAAATTAAGGACGAACTAACTTAAACTATCTGACAACGATTGCAGGATGACATCAGTAGCTAATTCGTCTTTCAGCGAAAAGTCGAGCTTCTCCAACGTTTGGATGTAGCCCATCATTTTGATGACGTGAGCTCCTACGGGAGATCCCTCACTTATCTTGCATTGAAACAGAGCTTTAGAGGTCTTGTACCTCTCTTGACGAGCTTGCCCTTCATAAATCTCCTTGAGATTTTGAATCATATCATAAGCTACCATGTCCTCATGTTGCTTCTAAAGCTCATGGGTCATGGAGGCAAGCATAAGACAACCGACATCCATCATGTCGGCCATGTGTTTCTTAAACTTGTCTTTGTCAGCTCTGGAAGCAGTGGCAACCGGTTCATCAGGAACAAGTTCTTCAATGACATATTCCTTTTTTTCATGTTTGAGAACAATTCTCAAATTGCGGAACCAGTCAAGGAAGTTTATGCCATTGAGCTTATCCTTCTCAAGGATAGATCGCAGAGATTGAGTATTATTTGACATTAATTCTACAACAAAGAAAATATGCTATATAAGTTTTACTAAATTTTAAAATTTATAGATAGGTCTTTACTATAAATTTACTCCCACTATTTTCTTTAAAATTAAAAACCCTTTAGTTTTAATTTCGGAAAAACATTTCGATAGTTTTTCTAGTGAGTGAGGATCCGTATTTCACCTTTCCAAAATCAGCTTTGGCCAGTGTTTTAGGAAATGGTTATTTAGGTAAGTAACACCTTACTAATTACATCTCATGCAATTCCTCATCTTTTGGCGAAAAACTCTTGTTCTTTAAATCATCTTATGATTATCTAAAACTTCTAACCACTTGGTTTTCTAATCCTATTAGAACAACCCAGCTAAGTCAATACCAATATCTCAACCGGCGAATATCACTAGCTTATTCTTCGCATTTAACTAAGATAGATAAATGTTACATTGCTTTGGAAAAGCTCGCATTATATCGATCGAAGCTTTAACGAGGGTAAATATTGGATGGTTAAAACAGACTTAGAATTTTAGTGATGGATTTACTCAATTATCTCATCATTTTAACATTGATCCTATCAATAGAACTATGTTTAATAATGCTTATAAAACATCCATTGCATCACTTACAAGGTAAATATAAGCGGTAAATAAATATGAAATGATTATAGCCCTTCTTAACCTAAGGCGACCCGTCCCATGCCAATGGGAGGACCATTCTACAGAAGATAGATTCTGCTTCTGAAACGTCTGGTCCACTAGGGAAGGCCCACCACACTGCTACCTTGGTCTTTGCTTTATCTCCATGAGTATTTACAATTTTCAAAAACTCGCGTTACATGCGATGTAACGCCCCGGTTTTGGGCTTAGGAGTTTTGGGCGTTGACCGGTTGGTCAAAGTGCTGTTCGAATCTAAAGAGGTGAAATTAGGAAAGCCTAGTTCGGGTTGCATTAAAAATATGGAAAAATGTTCTAAAATCATCTTTTAATATAATTAAGTGAACTGTGAAATCAATTTTGGAAAAAGAGTTTTGGAAGTGTGACATTTTGGCTAGTGACCAAAATGTAATTTTCGAAAGTTTGGTGACTGTTTTATAAAGGGTTGGAACTTTGAATCTTTAAGGAGCTATTATTCCAAAAGTAGTTTCTCCAGATTTTTCTAAGATATTTTAAGCTATATTCTGATTTTAAACATATTAAAAGTGGAGGGAAAGCCATTTTGGCTATTTTGGGATAACTAACTTTCCATTTTCTTTCTCTCATTTTCTCTCAACACAAACACTTTCTCTCCAGAGATTTTGATCTGATTTTCTCACCTAAATTCCTCCTTTCAACTCTCTTTTGATTCCTAATCATAGTATCTACAAAACCTCATCATTTGCTACTTGATTCATCAAGGTTTTAGATTCCAAAAAGAGGAGAAACTCAAGTTTGGAGGTAAGAACGTCTTTCTCCTCTAAACTATCAGTTCTTTACTGAAATTCCTAAGTTTTCAATCCTTAATTGATGTTTTATTAAAGGCTTTTGAGTTGTGAAAAGGATCTTGGCTTATAATGCAAGATTTGGTGATTTTTGATGATTTTCGTTAGATCTGATTAATCTGTGATTTGAGATGTTTTTTTGATGTTAAATGAACTCTAAATTGATAAGGAGTTGAGTTTTGATTAATGCAATCCCGGATAGGTTGAGTTTCCTAAGTTTAGCTTCTGATTCTTGTTTGTTTTTGAGGTGACCTTGTGGATCTGATGTTGCTGGAGGTATAAGGATGTTGATAGGTTCTTTTTAGATGTTAAATGATGTTAATAGATGTTTGGTTTTGATGGATTATGGCTGGGCTTTGTTGAGAAGTGGTTTGGATGCATTTTCGGTTGTGTTTGGTGGCCGAAAATGGAGGTTGGATGAGAGCAGCGAGTTTAGGTGCTTTCATTGAAGCAATTAATGCATGATGATGCATTAATCCTCTGCTTTGATGTGTTAAAACAGGGGAGGCATCTTTGGATCCAAGAGTTGTTGATCCGGAAGCTTGTTTTGGTGCTTCGGCAAGAGGCGAAGTGGAATCGGTGAGTGAAATTGGGTTTTCGGCTTTGAAACCAATGTCTTGGGAGCTTAGTTTAAGTCTAAACAACTTTGCTAAGCTCAAGTGTAAGTTTTCGGAAGTACTCTTTAGTGGTGGCCATGATTTTGTTGAGATGCAATGTGGTTTATTGCATGTTTTAAATATTGTTTTGAAAGCATGATTTAGCATGGTATTTGCTGTTGTTGTAAGCCATATGTTGAAGGAAGCTCTAGGTAAGAGTTCCTTGTTTTTGTACATTGTTAAAATGTGGTTTGATGCTTTTAAATGCATGATGAATATGGCTTGGTTTAATGCTTTAAAAAAGTGGATTAAATGATGAAAATGATGTATATTGGCAAGTGATGTTTTTAAAAGGTTAAGGTCACTAAGGTGGTTAAAAGTCCTTGAGTGAGCCTTGTTTACTTAAGAACATCAAGGTGGTTAAAAGTCATTGGATGATTCTTGCTACGGACACAAAGGTGGTTAAAAGTCCTTGTGTGATCCTTTCCATGGTGTTTAAAAGTCCATGGGGCCAAGGTGTTTAAAAGTCCTTGGGGCCAAGGTGTTTAAAAGTCCTTGGGGTGAAACTTGATGTGGACACAAAGGTGGTTAAAAGTCCTTGTGTGGTCCTCTTTCATGGTGTTTAAAAGTCCATGGCCAAGGTGTTTAAAAGTCCTTGGGGCCAAGGTGTTTAAAAGTCCTTGGGGTGAAAGTTGATGAACTTGTTTTTAAAGAAATGGAATTTATCACTTGTGGCCAATATGACATGTTATGATATGAATCATGAGATGCTTGTTTAAAGTATGCTTTTGAGCATGTGTAAATGTTGATTTGAAGCATGATTTATAAAGTGTTTTATAAATGCATTATTGAATGGTTTTATTGAGCATTCCTCACTAAGCTTTTGCTTACGCTCTCTTTCGTTTTCTTAAATCAATAATGCAGAACATTAGAGTACTTTGAGGGCAGCAAGGAGGGCAAGCATTCAAGTGAAAGTAAAGCTCAAAGTATGGAAGGTTTCATAAGTACATTTTTAGCTTTTGGTAATTTGGCAATGGGGGACCTATGTGTATGTTTTGGGAGAGGTTTTGAACTCCCTAAGTATGTTGAATGTTGTTGAGAATGCTGGATTTTGTGTTTGGCCTTTACATGCTTGAATTGGAAGTTTATGCTTGAATGGTTTGCTTGTGTAGGAAGCATGCCTTTAGATTTGGGGCTTTTTGCATATGAAGTTATTTTGTTGATTTGTTGATGCATGTAAGTCTCATATATGTTGAATTGCATGCCGGTAAAGTTTGGTAGCATTTGGAGCATGTTTGAATGATCGATTGCATGTTTAAGTGAGCTTTATGCTGCAATCTGTGCAGGGTGTTTCGGAACAGTGCACACCGTTCCGGAACTGGTGCCTTGAATGAACCCAGGCGTCCGAAACGGTAGGCACCGTTTCGAAACGGTTTGGCTACTGCCAGCCCGTGTTCCGGTACGCGTTGCGGAACGGCCCGTGTTTCGAAACGGGTTCTGCATGTTCCGGAACGGGTGACCGTTGGGGGCTGACTTTGGCAGTTAAATGTTTTGAATTGTTTGCGTTTTGGTCCTAAATCTTGTTTGTGCAATTGTATGAGTTCGGGAAGTCCTTTTGAGCTGAAATTTCACAGAGAAGCATGAAAACTGACTAATTTCAAGTTGGTAACTTTAATTTGGGTTAAGTCCTCCTATTTATCAGAAATTACAATTTGGTCCCTAAAGTTGTAATTTGTTCAATTGGGTCCCTTTTTGATCTCTGATGCTTGTGATCCTTGAATATGTTGTTGAGTGATCACAATTAGGGTTAATGTGCGTCTAGACAAGTTTAAAAAGAAAAAAAAGGGTCGTTAATCAAGGTTGACTTTCGGGTTGACTTTGGTTTTCCCCGTGTGACTTTCTTAATTCGGGTCAACCGTCTAGGCCGGGTTAAGGGGGTTACATGCGAGGGAGTGAGATGAGAAGAGAAGTACAATAGAAGATAGAGAAAGGCACGACAGGCAGGCCGTATTTCTAAAAACCAAAATTATAAAGGCTATGGGCTATAACCATGCAAAACAAACACCGTGCAATCTAACATGCATTTCAAACATCGTGCGAGTAAAGTAACGGCGTGTTTACGGAGTTTTCAACTGATTATCCCTATATTGCGGTTAATGGGCCAAAGAAGGATCACGAGGTTTCATAAACCATTTGCGTTAACGAACAAATGCACCAGGTAGGTCAACATGAAAGAGAGGTGGGGCACTAGGCACACTTAAGTAGCAGGTCTTTGATGATGCCAATCCTAGACATGCATTTTTCATAACGTCTAACCATAACTCTTATGGATTCACCGTGAAAGATAGTTTAATAACTTTTATCAAATTAGAAGCCCTTTCAGAGGTTTCATAAATCTATGAAACTACGAACAACTACTTGTTCTCTAGACTAAATATTAGTCTCAACATGTTAACATTTAACATTGAAGCAACCTAACATAGTTATGATTAACTCTTAATCATTTAGTGATAATCGAAATAAGTCTTTATTAGGTGTGATACGATAAACAATAAATATCTAAATCGAATCAAACATCATGCATCTCATACATAATCATCACCCAAGAATTTAAGTCCGAATTCGTATGATACAAGTGGCTCTCATACCACTGTTGGGTCACGTCGGCACGCCCTGTGGCACATCGGAAATTTTAATCCGACGTAATCCAGCTAGGATCCATGTACAGGAACAAATCCGAGGTGAAAAGATGAAGAGTTACCTTTTAAAACTGTGGAAATTGGAAAACCGATGATATGTCGGAATAACCACGTCAAGTAAAACTAGAATTGTCATAGGTTCGCAATGACCTCTACAGACTCCACCCGAACAAAACGAACAAATTTTATGCCTGCCTAACACTTAGGGATAAATTTTGATAGGTTTGAAAACCATTCAGGGAGAAGTCGAAATCCCTCCAGGGATTTCTAAGGGAGTCTGAAATCGACCAGGGGTTCAACCAGGACTTGGATTCGAACTAGGGAATCACCAGAAATTTGCCAGGGGGCAAGAGGAACACCAGAAAAATATTGAACAGCTTCTCAGAAGAAATCAGGGACTTGTCGAAAATTCCAGAGGGAATTCCCAAGGATATGTCGAAATTTGCAAGGAGGAATAAGGATGATTTGGTTGTTAGCCCTTGTCCCTTTAAATAGTATTCAGAGACTTAATTCTAGTTGAATTCCTTAAATCCAAGTTCAACCAAAATTTTATAGAATCTAATTCTACTTGCAATTGGTTTATAATAAATATACATTATATTTAATAAAATTAAATGAAATATATATATATATATATATATATATATATATTTAATTATGTAGAATCTTATTCTACATAAAACATGGATTTAAATATACATTATATTTAATCCAAATATATATATTTTTATTATATAGAATCTCATTATATCTATACTTGGATTTAAATATATTTAAATATATATTTGTAATTATGTAAAATCTAATTCTACATAAACTTGGAATTAAATATACATTATATAAATTCAAAATATATATTTAAATTTCTAGAATCTTATACTATAACATTTAAGTCTCTAAATATTTTCCAAGCTCTAAATAATATTTGATAAATACAATATTTATTCAATATTATTCCCATTTAAGGGAGTTTCCGATTTCCCCTATCCCATAGGGGATTTTCGGCAACCTCCCTAAAATAGGGAGTATGGTTTCCAATTTTTGTTTGTTTCATTCGAAGGGTGTGACCCTTGAAGGTTCATGCAACCTTAGCAGCAAAATTAGAACTGTTCTAATTTTACAAACAATGAGTGGCATCTAGCAATACATCATTGCTACCTAAGTTGCATGAAGTCATGGTTTGACTTTCCTAATTCCTGAATAAACTTTCTTTATGTATTTTATCCTTTTGTCCTTTATATCTTAGATGAACACAAGTCATGGGTTAGTCACACTTGTGTTGTCCATCTAGTGTTTCTTGATGTCTTGAGTAGATTATTATAAAGGAATCTCTATGATATCTCATATCATAATATTCGAGCATGGCCATGCATTTTCTAATCTCACTCAATCAAGTGGCCGGAGATATTTCTCCCATTATGTAGGAGGGACAAATCCTTTCTTGATCAACCATGTTTCACTACATAGGTCATCACGTATCCAATCATCAGTCTTTATAATGTAGTCAGTTACGACACACGTTTGACTATGTCAAAATACGTAAATCTTTATGTTGAAGTCATGTTGATCTCAAGTCTGAGGATCATACATATGTTTATCATGAGCAATGTTGTGACTGTCGCATAATTACCCAAGAAACATGCTCATAGCGGGTCAATCCAATATGTTGTTCTCTAACAAATACTTATGTGTTGATTTTGACATCTTTATGTCAATGAGAACACCTATTATCAATCAACCACATATTAGTCTTTATATATTATCACTGTACATACCCGTAATAATATTCGACTAAAGATTCTAATTAACAATAATTGTATTATTGTATGGACATTATTATCCAATGGTTAGTTTGATGCACAGAAACATACCAAATGATAATAACGGTAATGCCATTACTTGATAAATCTAGTAAAATAGTATGTCTATTCAATCATCATATGGATGGTCTATGGGCATACTCCCACAGGAATGCCCATCATTGGTTTCTCATGGCGGTATCTCTCATCACCAAAAAGCTTGGGTGATTCACCAAGTCCTACCCGATGGAATGCCCATCATCGGTCCCTCCCTTTGGATTGAATCCAAAGAGCACGTACGGATTTTTAGTTTATAGTGCACTCTCATCCTATTGATCGATCAATTATATCCGGTAAGTATCTCATCTTCTATTCCAATATATTATGTCAAAACATCATCTCACCTACTATTTTTCATGCAACATTTCTCAAATCTTTCTCATCTAATTTCAAAATCAAACACATGCTTGCATTAAATCTCTTCAAACATCAACTCATGCAACGAAGCATGCATAAAAACAATAGGAATTTGTCTATCTCAAAGCAAGAGCATGTAAAAGCATTTTTGGGGCAACAACCACATAATTGAGAGCAAATCTAGCCATACTTACTTCCAGACTTCGGATGGTGTTTCAAACCAATCCTAAATCCCCAAACCCTTTTTCTTTGTCCCACAAGGACCTCTAAAACCATTCGCACTCACCGATTAGGTTTCGCTTGCTCGCCGAAACGCTATCTAAGCTCCCGGCACACCCGGTTTAACACCAAAGGCGTCCGAAGATGTCTCCCCTATTCATAACACATAAGAGTAGAGGATTAATGCATCATCATGCATTGAAATCATTAGCCACGCATCTAAACCCGCTGCTCTACTTAAGAGCCTCATTTCGGCCACAAAAAACAATCGAAATCATCTCCAAACTCTACCAAAACAAAGCCCAGCCAAGATTTATCACTTCTAATCATTTCTAAACATCAATCAACACCAAAAATCGTCATAAACTCGTCCTTATACCTCCAGTGATAACAGAACACCAAAACCACCCCAAAAACCACCATTCTAGCATGCAAAACTTAGGAGTCGAAACCTATTCGGGATTTGTTTGATAAAACCTCATTTATAACATCAATTACTATCCAAAATAAATTAGAAAACAACCTCAAAACAGAGCCTAACCAACAACCACAAAACTCATCAAGATCTCTCCAAAAATCTTGATTTTAACACAATTTCATGTTTCTAACATTAAAGCAACTCAAAAATCATTAACAAAGGATTGATAACTTGGGAATTTCAATAAAAAACTAATCATTAGAGGAGAAGGACGAAGCTTACCTCTAATGGCTGATTTCTTCTTGATTTGGACAAGTGTAACCCCCTTAACCCGGCCCGGACGGTTGACCCGAATTAAGAAAGTCACACGGGGAAAACCAAAGTAAACCCGAAAGTCAACCTCGATTAACGACCCTTTTTTTTCTTTTTAATCTTGTCTAGATGCACATTAACCTTAGATGTGACCATGCAAACAGCATACTCAAAGATCACAAACACTAGAGATCAAACAGGGACCCAATTGAACAATTTACAACTTTAGGGACCAAATTGTAAATTCTGAAAACTTTAAGGACTTAACCAGATTTTAAGTTACCAACTTAAAATTAATCAGGTTTCATGCTTCTCTGCCAAATTTCAGCTCAAAAAAACATCCCAAACTCATACAATTGCACAAACAAGTTTCAGGACCAAAATGCAAACATTCTGAAACATTTAACCGCCCATGTCAGCCCCCAACGGTCACCCGTTCCGAAACAGGCAGAGCCCGTTTCGAAACACGGGGCCGTTCCGCAACTCGTACCGCAACGGGGGACTGGCAGTAGCCAAACCGTTCCGGAACGGTGGCACCCGTTTCGGACGCCTGGGTTTATGCAGGGCACCCGTTCCGAAACGGTGTCAACTGTTCCGAAACACCCTGCACAGATTGCAGCATTTTGCTCACTCAAACACACAATTGAACATTCAAACATGCTCCAAAAGCCACCAAACTTTACCAACATGCAATTCAACATAAATGAGACATACTTGCATCGACAATCCATCAAAACAACATCATACATGAAAAGCCCCAAATCTAAAGGCATGCTTCCTACACAAGCAACCATTTAAGCACAAACTTTCCAAATCAAACTCATTTAAGCCAAATCATGTTCCAACAACATCATCAACATAAAAACATCCTTGTCCAAACATATACGAACACATACACATTAACTCGAGAGATTCTACCCCCATTGCCTTTATTAACTATAGCTATTCACCGAGACATACATCTCAATTGGAGTCCACCTTGAATCCCTTGCTCCTTGCTGTCCAAACTTCAAGAATCTGCATTGATGGACAAAAAGGAGCGTAAGCACATAATGCTTAGTGAGGAATGCTCAAAACCAAAACACCATCAATGCAGCGGGTCATAAAATCACTTTTAAAACAAACCCGATTTGTTTACCAAGCAAAGTTTGAAAACTCCTTTTCATCAACATGCTTAAAACCATGCATTGCACATACATGAAAGCCAACCCTTAGCTTAGCAAGCTAAGAAAACCATTTCAATGTACAACTTGCAAAATCATCCATTTAACCATTCCATGCATAAACACCATATGCAAAGCTAAATTCAAAACCTTGGAAAACACCTCCATTTCACAACATACCTTTCTTATACTTAAAAACCATTCAAGCAAGAAACCCTTTAAAATCATTTACTCAATCAATCCAACACATGCATTAACCAAAGGCAACTCATGAACCACAACATCATTATCCCATGCCTTTTAAAACAAGTCTTAACAAGACTCCAATGCATTAAAGAGATTTCATGCACACATGCATCATTTACCAAATGATAATCAACACTTGTTCAACATAACAAGTAAACATGCATTCACAAGCATTAAACACTTTCCATGCAACCATGCATCTTTTCAAGCATCTCATGCTTCTTTATGATCAAGAACATTACATTGGCTTCCAAGTGATCAACCACTTCCACTTTTCAACTCAACACCCGATCGGATACGCGGATCCCAAGCGTTGTCCCTACGCTCCATACACCCTACCAATCCAAGGTCTCCCAAATGGACTTTTAAACACCATTTGACCTTACAAGCCTAAGGTTCCCATGTATGGACTTTTAAACACCATACAACCTTAGCTTTTCCCGAGGTTCCCATGTATGGACTTTTAAACACCATACAACCTCAACATGCACAAGGTTCCCATGTATGGACTTTTAAACACCATACAACCTTTGCATAACCGATTGGTAGTTGTATAACATCACTAACGAGATCCGGGACACCCCACACAAGATCCACACATGGACTTACACTGCCATTGTGATCTTAACAAGCACAAGGTTCCCATATATGGACTTTTAAACACCATATAACCTTTGCTCAACCAAGGTCCTCGAATGGGCATCAACCTCCATTATGACCTTAACCATCTCGTTAGGATACTTGAAGGGAGTTTACCGGTCCACTCTTGACCACTCCACCTCCAAGGCGACTTAATTAACGGTGCACCCAATCCTATAGCCGGCTAACTATATCCGATCAACGAACCAAGAACCACTTTCATCACTTGCCAATATAACCATCTTACCATGATAATCCAATGATTCACATGCATAATCATAATGCAAAAACCATCATTTATCTTAACCAATAACCAACCATGGACTTACAAACACCATGTTGTTCTTAAATAAACAAGGCTTACACAAGGACTTTCAACCACCTTTGTAACCTTAAGCATCACTTACCAATGTACAACATTAACAACAATAATCCACTATTTTTAAGCATCACACAAAAGCCATTAAACAACATGCAACACTATGCATCAAAACCACAATTTCCATGTACAAAACCAAGGATCTCTTACCTTGAGCATCCTTCTCAAATGGCTTTCAAAACCAGCATTAAACCATGCTAAAATATGCTTTCAAAACAGATTTAAACCATGCAAAACACATGCATTTCAATCATCAACCACAATTGCTTTTAAAACCAAATCACAACACAATTCAAGAGCGAAAATCCATTCACTTACTCTTGAGCTTAGCAAAGTTGTTTAGACTTACACTAAGCTCCAAAAACCTTCAAACCTTGGTTTAAAAGCTGAAAACCCAACTTCACTCACCGATACACAAAACAAGGCTAACCAACATGCCTTCCAAGCATCCGAAGCCTTCCGCACCACCTCTAAAGCTCACGGATCAAACTCCCCTGTTTCAAGCACACAACAACAGAGGATTAATGCATCATTATGCATTAAAAACACCAGCAACAAGACTCAACTCGCTGCTCATCCCAAATCCAACAATTTGGCTACCAAACACAACCGAAATCACCTCCAAACACTTCCAAAACTTAACCCAGCCAAGATCCATCACTTCTAACCATTTTTAAACATCAATTAACATCCAAAATGATCACAAACACGTCCTTATACCTCCAGGTATAACAGATCACCAAAAACACTCCAAAAACAACCAAAAACTCAAGCCAAACTTAGGAAATTCAACCTATCCGGGTTGCATTAATTAAACCTCAACTTCTAATCAATTTAGCATTCATTTAACATCATTTTGACACTTCAAAACACTGCCCAAACAGATCACACGAAAATTTCACCAAAAATCACCAAATCTTGCATTTTAAGCCAAAATCAAGATTTCAATTGAAAAGCCATTAACAAAACACAAATCAAGGATTGAGAACTTAGGAATTTCAGTAAAGAACTGATAGTTTAGAGGAGAAGGACGTTCTTACCTCCAAACTTGAATTTCTCCTTTTTAGAGCCAAAAAGCTTGATGAAACAACATGCAAATTGAGAGGTTTTGTTGATGAGATGATTAGGAATCAAAAGAGAGTTGAAATGAGTGATTTAGATGACAAAATCAGAGAAGAAAATCTGGAGAAATGTGTTTGGGTTGAGAGAAAATGAGAGAAAAGGAAAATTGAGGGAAAATAGAAAAGTTAGTTATGAAATGGTAAAATGATTTCCCTCCACATTTCATAAACTTTAAAATCAGAATAAAGCCTTAAAATATCTTAGAAAAATCTGGAGAAACTCTTTTTGGAATAATAGCTCCTTAAAGATTCAAAGTTTCAATCCTTTATAAAACAGTCACGCAACTTTCAAAAATTACATTTTGGTCACTAGCCAAAATGTCAACCTTCCGAACCTCATTTTCCAAAATTGATTTCACAGTTCACTTTTATATATTAAAATATGATTTTAGAACATTTTTCCATATTTTTAATGCAACCCGAACTAGGCTTTCCTAAATTCACTCTTATATATTCGATCAGCACTTTGACCGAACCGGTCAACGCCCAAAACTTTTGAGCCCAAAACCGGGGCGTTACAGCAAGTTTTCTTGAAAATCCAAAGTGAAAACAAGAGGATTTGATGAGGAAAAGATTAGGAATCAAAAGGAGATTGAAATCTCATCAAAAGGAATGAAAATCAGAGGCTAATTGATGGATGAAATGTGTTTGGCTGAAAAGAAACTGAGAGAAAATGAAATAAGAGAAAACTAACGTAAGGTAGTTATGAAAAGTCAAAGATTGTTTTTCTTTTTAATAATCCTTATTTCCATTAATTAAAACATTAATAAAATCACCCAAAATAAAGAGAAATCCGATTAAAAACATTTTGGTAAAATTAGCTCCTTAAAGATTCAAAGTTTCAATCCTTTACAAAACAGTCACTACTCCACCTTTACAAAAATTGTGATTTGGTCACTACACCGAAATATAGTAATTCCAAACCTTATTTTGTAAAATTGTTTTCACCATAATCATTCATATAATAAATGAGGATTTATAGATATTTTTTCCATAATTTTAAAGCATCCCGAACTAGGTGTTCCCTAAATCACCCTTAAAAGATTTGAACCATTCTCGACCAGTTTTGGGCCTAGATGTTTTAGACATTGGATCCGACCGGTCGAGAACGGTTCGAATCGCGTAAGGTGATTGAAGAAATCAAGGATCTAGATAGGATAAAATGTGGTAAAATTTTCTAAAATCCTCTAAAAATATGTTTAAGAGGTTTCTCAAGCCAATTTTACAAAACGGGTTTCGAAAATGGCACATTTTGAATAGTGACCAAATTGTAAAGTTTCAAAATTGTAGAAAATGTGATTTTTAATGTGGAGATAAAAATCTTAGAATCTTTAGGGGGGTTTAAGGCAAGTTGACTTTTCCTTAATATGGCATGTGTTTTAAAAGGCTTTTAATTAAATGGCTTTAATTGGATTTATATTAATTAATTAATATAGGTAGTTAATGTGAGATTTTTAATTACGAAACTAACAACTCTTCCTCATTTTAAGCCAAACACTATTTCACAATTTTCCTAGTTCTTCAAGATTTTGCTAAGGAAAACTTATCATTCATTGAGGGAAGTAAGGATTAGAGGTAAATCATGTTCTCAACCTCTAATCAAAGTTCTTTATTGAAATTCCCAAGATATTTGGCTTCTAAATACTATTTTTGGTTGAGTTTTCATTATAGTGTTGAGTGGAGATCAAAATCTTGTGAAATTGTGGTTTAAATCTTAATTTTCGGACTTGATGAGTTAAACTCTGTTTTGTGTTGATTTTAATTGAGTTCTAAGTTGATTAATATGTTAAAATGAAGTGTTGATAACATAGATCCTGAAATCCTTGAGATCCTTGAGTTTCTTGGTTGTTTTCAGTGAGTTTTTGTGGTGAAATGGTGAAATCTTGATTGTTGGAGGTATAAGGTTGGGTTAAGTTGTTTGTTAGATGTGTTTTGATGTTTATTATGGGTTGGAAGTGATGTATGTTGGCTGGGCTTGGTTTAGGAAGCAATCGGTTGAGTTTTCAATTGTTTTGGATGGGTATTTTGGTTTAGTTTGGGTGAACAACGAGTTTGTGAATTGTTGTTGGTGTTAGAATGCATTTTAAAGCATTTAGATATCTTGATCCGGAAGCAAACGGGTGTTGTTGGAATCTCCGGAAGAGTAATTTTCGTGTCGGCGAGCAAGATTTCACGTATCGGTGAGCAGAAATGCAATTTCATGTTTTTTTAACGCTTTGAGCATGGTCTTGGGAGCTTAGTGTAAGTTTGATACACTTAGCTAAGCTCAAGAGTAAGTTATTCGGAAATCCCTCTCTTGGTAAAGTGTTATGTTTGAAGAAAATGCACTTGAGTTAAGTGTGGATTTGTTTACTATTTTAAAGCATGTTTTAAGCATGAAGGTTGCTTGGTTTTAATTCCATTATGTTAAGGATGCAATAGGTAAGTGATCCTTGGCTTTCATGTGTCGAATGCATATGATGTTAAGCATGTTATGCTTGTGGAAATGACATTGTGTTTATGCTTGTAAAACAATGGATTAATGAGGTTAAATGATTATATTGGCAAGTGATGGAAATGGTTTTTGGTTGTGTTAATCATATATAGTTAGCCGGCTATAGGATTGGGTGCACTGTGAATAAAGTCGCCTTGGATGTTGAGGGGTTGTGATTGTGTCGTAATCTCCATAAAAGTACCCTAACGATTGAGATTAATATCACAACGGTAGATGGTTTAGTCTCGTGTATGAGTCTTGTGTATGTGTCCCGTAGTCTCGTTAGTGGAATTATACAACTACTGATGAGTGATGTTGAGGGGTTGTGATTGTGCCATTAATCTCCATCACGGGTGTTGAGGGGTTGTGATTGTGCCATTGATCTCCACCTTGTGTAGTGTGGTAGTATGTATGAAGTGTGTGGGACAACGCTTGTAATTCGTGTATCCGATTGTGTCTTGTGTTGAAATGGTTTATGGATTATCATTTGCGAGCCAATATAATGTAAATGATTAATGGTAAGCATGAGATGCTTGTAAATGACGCAAGGATGCATGAGATGCTTGGTAAAGCATGAGAAAAGGTTTATTTGCTGATCTTAATGTTACATAAGAGCATGTTTTAGAAAGTTCATTGAAATTTTTGAATGGACATGTTTTATGTAAAGGCATGAGTTATGAAATGGTGGTTTTGCCAATGGTGTGAAATGCATTGGTGAATGTTGCATAGCGGTCCTCACTAAGCTTTGTGTTACACTCTTTTGTTTCATCAATCCAGAAAACTAGGTTTTCGAGGCAGCAAGTAAGGATAGGGAATCCATGCTTTTAATCTTGCAAAGTATGTGGCTTTACTTTTGTGTAATAAGAGGCAATGGGTGGGATTTATACTTTTGAATGGTTGAGGATGATTCCCTTTACTTTGAGAATGTTTGATGGTTTATTCTTATGTTGTAATTTGCCATTATGGTTTGATCTTGGAAGTGAATTTTTGTTTTAGCTTGTTATGGCTTTGGTGGTCTAGGGAGCATGCCTTTAGTATCTATGTTTGCATGTTGGATGCCATGTCGTCGCTAATGCCTCAAAATGATGATCGTTGGTGTGTATCTATGTTGTATTCTTGATGTGGTATGTTTCGAGAATGTTTTGAACATGAGAAGATGTGAAAAACTAGCAAAATCTGATGTTGCAGTGCAAGGTGTATCGGAACGCCCTTGCCTGTTTCGAAACAGAGGCCTGAAATGGCTAAGAGGTTTCAGAACGGGTAGGGACGTATCAAAACGGTTTTGCTACTGGAAATAGGTGTTTCGATACGGGTCTCGGAACGCACTCAAGTATCGAAATGGTCAACCAAGTTTCGAAACGACCATTTCGGTACAGGGCCATCTGTTTTGAAATGCCTGACCGTTGAGCTTGAATTTGAACTGTTTCAGTTTTCTGTTAATTACATTTTTGTCCCTGAGTTTTGGTTGCTTAATTCAATGAGTTTGAATGATCCGTTTGATATGAAATTTGACATTAAGGCATGTTATATGATTAGTTATGGATTGGTAACATTTAAACTTGCTTAGTCTTTCTAATTTTGGAAATTTACGTTTTAGTCCCTAAAAGACGTTTTTATGCAATTAAACCCCTATTTGGGTTCCGTTCGTTGCGTCGCTTCCGCTGAAATGTTTTGCTAATCATATAGGCTAATAATGAGCATCTAGATAAGATAAAAAGAAAAAAGGGTCGTTAATCAAGGTTGACTTTGAGTTGACTTTGGTTTTCCCCGTGTAATCTTTGTAGTTTAGGTCGAGCGTCTAGGCCGGGCTAAGGGGGTTACATTTGTTGGTATTAGAGCCAGGTTGCGAAAGAATTATGAATGTTGGTATGAGAAATTGATATGTGTTGATTTATGTTTTGTAAAAAGCATACAATTGGTTGAATTTTGAAGTTAATGCCATGCTTGATTTATGTGAATCACATGTGGAATGAATATGATTGCGAGATTATGATACAATGTTGTTATGTGCTGAATTTGGATAAAGAAAAGCATGTTGAGCATGATGTTTCATGTATTCTATGCTATGTTGAGGGAAATTGGGGTGCCCATTACCTTATTACACTAATAAATTGTTTGACTTGTTTTTGTTGTTATGCTTTGTTTAAAATAACACTATGGGTCCAAGAAGAGAACTGAGATTGAATAAGATAGTGCCTGCAGCAAAGTAGGGTGACCAAGGTGAACAAAGGGTTCATGTCCCTCATGGTGGAAATTTACCTCCTCTTCCACCACCTGGAAGTGGGGAGCAGGTGTAGCAAGGACCTGCTGGTCCTGGTTTGGGTGATTTGGCGCCAGGGCATTTCAGGCTGATGTTTCCTGAGTGCATGTACAGGCCCTTGCAGATGGGCAGGCGGGCTTACCTTTAGAGAGGTTGAGGAGCCTAGGAGCTGTGGAGTTTTATGGTATGTCTCATGAGGTGCCCGAGGCCTGGTTAGAAAGTACGATTCGTATCATGGATCAGATGGGCTGTAATGATGTGCGCAAGTTGGGATGCACAGTTTCTTTGTTGCAAAACGATGCCTACAACTGGTGGAAGACTACCACTGCTAGTATGGAACCCAATGAGGTTGATTGGGAATTTTTCAGAGGTGCCTTCAGGAGGAAGTATCTAGGGGTAAGATACTTGGATGAAAAGAAACGTGAGTTTATGTCGCTTGTTCAGGGCAACCTTTATGTGGATAAGTACGAGGTCCAATTCGTACGCCTGAGCCAGTATGCTCTTGAACTAGTACCTAGTGAGAGGCGCCGATGTGATCGCTTCTGGTACAAGCTGGTACAGGAAGTTAAGACGTATATGTTGGCTACAGATTATACTGACTTCGATGTGCTTGTGTGTCGAGCCAAAGACATCGAGCAGAACTTGAGATTGTCATCTCGAGGTGTTGAGTCTAGCTCTAGGAAGAGAGCAGATGAGTACAGTTCTGGAGGTGGACGAAACAAAAGAGGTAGAGATAGAAGACATTAGCCTGAGGGGAGGCGTGGTGCTTCGGGTCGAGGTGGTCAGGACTAGGGAGGTCACGTGAGATTTGAGCAGCATACATGCTGGACATGTGGTTCGAGGGACCATTTTAGGCGAGATTGTCCTCGAATGGCTAGAGAGGTCAAGGCTCATGTTGTGGTGACAGGGAATTCATGCTGGAATTGTGGTTCGGCAGATCACATAAGGAGGGAGTGTCCTTTGTTGGCTGGTGGAGGCCAAGGACGTGCTCCTGTGGTAGTTGCACCTCAGAGAGGCCGTGGGCGTGACCGTGGGAACTTTCAGAGGAGAGACTAGGGGCAATAGGGTATTGCTCATGTAGTAGCTGTCCGACATGAGAGAGGTGGACCAGCGAGGGTTTATGCTCAACATGAGGAGCGCAATGATATTGATGTCATCGTATGTACCTTTGTTCTTCAGCCTTTATCTTTGCTGGCTTTGATTGATTCTGAATCCATGCATTCTTATATCTTGAGGGAGCATGCACATTTGCTTGATATACCTGTTGAGTTTCTTGAAGTAGGAATGCAAGTGACTAGTTCTTTTGGTGAGACTGTAGTCACTAGGAAGTTGTATATGAGATGCCCTTTATATGTACAAGGACATGTTTTTCTTGTGGATTTGATGGAGTTACCTTTTTACGGATTTGATGTAATCCTTGGCATGAATTGGTTATCGGAGCATAGAGCCGTGGTTGACTTTGATGTCAAGCGAGTCACCGTAAAGCTGGTCGATGATTATGAAGTAGTGGTAGTAGGCGAGAATGTGAAATTCTTGTCGAATGTGATTTCGGCTTTGGAAGCAAATTGTATGATGAAGATGGGTTGCGAGGCTTATCTTGCCTATGTGATGAATCCTAGCACCAAGGATGTGCGTGTGCAGGACATCCGAACTGTTCGCGATTTTTTGGGTGTCTTTCCAGAAGAATTCCCTAGGTTGCCACCAAAAAAGGAAGTTGAGTTTGGTATCGAGTTGTACAAGGATACGACTCTGGTGTCTATTGCTCCTTATCGCATGGCACCTAAGCAACTGAAGGAGTTGAAAACGCAATTGCAAGAGTTGTTGGATCGAGGTTTCATCCGGTCGAGTGTGTCACCTTGGGGTGCACCAGTCTTGTTTGTGAAGAAGAAGGATGGTCAAGAACAAGTATCCCTTGCCTAGAACTGATGATCTCTATGATCAGTTTCGCGGAGCTTCAGTGTTTTCTAAGATAGATTTGAGATCGGGGTATTATCAGTTGAAGGTGAAGGATGTGGACGTACCTAAGACAGCTTTTCGGACGAGGCACGGAATTATAAATTCTTGGTGATGCCGTTTGGTTTGACCAACACGTCTACTGCTTTCATGGACATGATGAATCGCGTATTTCATGATTTCTTGGATTAATTTTGGTGGTGTTCATCGATGGTAGCCTTGTGTATTCGCGTACCGAGGAGGATCATGATAGACACTTGAGAATTGTTTTGCAAGCGTTATTGGAAAATCAGTTGTATGCCAAGCTGAGTAAGTGTGAGTTTTGGCATAGAGAGGTGGTCTTCGTTGGACATGTTGTGTCAGCTAAGGGTATTCGCGTTGATCCGCACAAGGTAGAGGCTGTGATGAGATGAAAAGTACCTAAGTCAGTGACGGACATACAGAGTTTCCTTGGATTAGCTGGGTACTACCGTAGGTTTGTCGAGGGTTTCTCGAAGATAGCAACGCCTTTGACCAAGCTGTTACATAAAAATGTTCGCTATGAGTAGACGGATGTGAGACAACAAGCTTTTGAGAAGCTGAAAGAAGCTTTGATGCAAGCTCCTGTTCTGATTCAACCTAAGTATGGTAAGGAGTTTGTGGTCTATAGTAATGCGTCCATTGTTGGTTTGGGCTGCGTGTTGATGCAGGAGGGTAAGGTAGTGGCATATGCATCTAGGCAGTTGAAGGTGCATGAGCGCAACTACCCAACTCATGATATTGATCTTGCAGCTGTGGTGTTTGGCTTGAAGGTTTGGAGGCATTACCTGTATGGTGAGAAGTGTGTTGTGTTTACATATCATAAGAGCTTGAAGTATCTTATGTCTTAAAAGGAGTTGAATCTTAGGCAGCATCGTTTTTGCTCACTTGAGCATATCGCGTGATGGTGGTCTTATTGCAGAATTGCAAGTGAAATCGTCTCTGATTCAGTTGATCAAAGATAAGCAGTTGCTTGATGATTCTCTTGTTTCGCATGTTCAGGACATTGTGGAGGGTAGACCTTCGGATTTCAGCTTTAGTGATGATGGTGTTTTGTGCTTTGGGAGTCGAATAGTGGTGTTGGATGATGTTGAGTTGAGGCTCACTATTCTGACTGAAGCTTATAGTAGCCCTTTTGCTATGCACCCTAGTAGTACAAAGATGTACCGTGATTTGACTTGTTAAGTACCACTGAGTGGGGTTGAAAAAGGATGTGGCTGAGTTCGTTAGTAAGTGCATGGTGTGTAAGCGAGTGAAGGATGAACATTAGGTTCCTTCTGGGTTGTTGCAGCCTTTAAGAATCCGATAATGGAAGTGGGAAAGAATCACCATGGATTTTGTGTCTGGATTGCCCTTGTCGCAATCAAAGAAAAATTCGGTTCGAGTGATTGTAGATCGGCTCACGAAGTTTGCACATTTTCTTATTGTTCATACTACGTATACATTGGATAAGTTGGCTGAGCTGTACATAGCTGAGATTGTGCGGTTGCATGGTGTGACAAAGTCCATTGTGTCGAATAGAGATCCGAGGTTTACATCACGATTTTGGGAATGTTTACATCAAAACTTGGGTACAAGGTTGAATTTCAGTATTTCTTATCATCCTCAGACGAGTGGACAATTGGAACGTGTGATTCAAGTGCTCGAGGACATGTTGAGGTGTTGTGTGATAGATTTTTAGGGTTCTTGGGAGAAGCACTTGCTGTTGGTTGAGTTTGCATATAATAACAGTTACCAGGAAAGTATTCAAATGGCTCCATACGAGGCTTCGTATTGGAGAATTTGTAGAACCCCTCTCTGTTGGGCAGAAGCTGGGAAAAGTTGATTTCGATGCCAGCTATGCTAAAGGGAACCACCGAGAAGGTGAAGCTCATTTGTGAGCGATTAAAAGCAGCATCAGATAGGCAAAAGTCTTACGCGGACTTGAAGCGTAAAGGAAATTGAGTTCGCGGTTGGCGAATGAGTGTTCTTGAAAGTATCGCTTTGGAAGAAGATGATGAGATTTGGGCGTAAGGGTAAGCTTAGCCCAAGGTTCATTGGACCTTACGAGATTGTGGAGCGTGTTGGTCCTGTGGCATATCGGTTGAGATTACCTGCGGAGTTGGAGAAGATACATGATGTGTTTCATGTCTCTATATTACGAAGGTATAGATCAGATCCTTCGCATGTGATGCCTCTTGAGGAGATAGAGTTGTGGACGTGAGTTACAAAGTTCTTCGTGGCAAGACAATAGAGCTTGTGAAGGTGTTGTGGCGACACCGAGGAGTTGAGGAGGCCACGTGGGAAAGCAAGGCGGACATACTGATGCAGTTTCCACACCTATTTCCATCAGGTAAGAATTTCGAGGACGTGATTTCCTAAGTGGGGGAGAGTTGTAACGCCCTACTTTTGGGCCTAGATGATTTAGACATCGGATCGAATCGGTCAAGAACAGTTCGAATCGCGTAAGGTTATGTAAGGAAATCTAGGATCGAGATAGGATAAAAATGCGGTAAAAATTGTTAAAATCCTCTAAAAATATTGTAAGAGGTTTGAGACAACCCTTGTAATCCACGTATATGATTATGTCTTGTCTTGAATTGGTTTATGGATTATCACTTGCGAGCCAATATAATGTAAATGATTAATGTTAAGCATGATATGCTTGTAAATGATGCAAGGATGCATGAGATGCTTGGTAAAGCATGAGCAAAGGTTTATTTGCTGATTTTAATGTTGCATATGAGCATATTTTAGAAAGTTCATTGATGTTTTTGAATGGACATGTTTTATGTAAAGGCATGAGATATGAAATGGTGGTTTTGCCAATGATGTGAATGCATTGATGAATGTTGCATAGCGGTCCTCACTAAGCTTTGTGCTTATGTTCTTTTATTTCATCAATCCGGAAAACTAGGTTTTCGAGGCAGCAAGTAAGCAATGGGAATCCAAGCTTTTAATCTTGAAAAGTATGTGGCTTTAATTTGGTGTAATAAGAGGCAATGGGTGGGATTTATACTTTTGAATGGTTGAGGATGATTACCTTTACTTTAAGTATGTTTGATGGTTTATTCTTGAGTTGTAGTTGGCCATTATGGTTTGATTTTGGATGTGAATTTTTGTTTTAGCTTGTTATGGCTTTGGTGGTTTAGAGAGCATGCCTTTATTATCTATGTTTGCATGTTGGATGCCATGTCGTCGCTAATGCCTCAAAATGATGATCGTTGGTGTGTATCTATGTTGTATTCATGATGTGGTATGTTTCGAGAATGTTTTGAACATGAGAAGATGTGAAAAACTAGCAAAATCTGCTGTTGCAGTGCAAGGCGTATCGGAACGCCCTTGCCTGTTTTGAAACAGAGGCCTGAAATGGCTAAGAGGTTTCAGAACAGGTAGGGACGTATCGAAACGGTTTTGCTACTGGAAATGGGTGTTTCGATACGGGTCTCGGAAGGCACTCGAGTATCGAAACGGTCAACCAAGTTTCAAAACGACCGTTTCGGTATAGGGCCATCCGTTTCGAAATGCCTGACCGTTGAGCTTGAATTTGAACTGTTTCAGTTTTTTGTTTCTTACATTTTTGTCCCTGAGTTTTGGTTGCTTAATTCAATGAGCTTGAATGATCCGTTTGATATGAAATTTGACATTATGGCATGTTATATGATTAATTATGGATTGGTAACATTTAAACTTGCTTAGTCTTTATAATTTTGGAAAGTTACATTTTAGTCCCTAAAAGACGTTTTTATGCAATTGAACCCCTGTTTGGGTTCCGTTCGTTGTGTCGCTTCCGCTGAAATGGTTTGCTAATCATATAGGCTAATAATAAGCATCTAGATAAGATAAAAAGAAAAAGGGTCGTTAATCAAGGTTGACTTCGAGTTGACTTTGGTTTCCCCGTGTAATCTTCGTAGTTTAGGTTGAGCATCTAGGCCGGGCTAAGGGGGTTACATTTGTTGGTATTAGAGCCAGGTTGCAAAAGAATTAGGGATGTTGGTATGAGAAATTGATATGTGTTGATTTATGTTTTGTAAAAAGCATGCAATTGGTTGAATTTTGAAGCTAATGCCATGCTTGATTTATGTGAATCACATGTGGAATGAATATGATTGCGTGATGATGATACAATGTTGTTATGTGCTGAATTTGGATAAAGAAAAGCATGTTGAGCATGATGTTTCATGTATTTTGTAACGCCCCGGTTTTGGGCTTAGGAGTTTTGGGCGTTGACCGGTTGGTCAAAGTGATGTTCGAATCTAAAGAGGTGAAATTAGGAAAACCTAGTTCGGGTTGCATTAAAAATATGGAAAAATGTTCTAAAATCATCTTTTAATATGATTAAGTGAATTATGAAATCAATTTTGGAAAATGAGTTTTGGAAGTGTGACATTTTGGCTAGTGACCAAAATGTAATTTTCGCAAGTTTGGTGACTATTTTATAAAGGGTTGAAACTTTGAATATTTAAGGAGCTATTTACCCAAAGGGAGTTTCTCCAGATTTTTCTAAGATATTTTAAGTCTAAATTCTGATTTTAAAGGATATTAAAAGTGGAGGGAAAGCCATTTGGCTATTTTTGGATTTTGTAACCAACTTTTCCCAATTTTCTTTCTCTCATTTTCTCTCAACCCAAACACTTCTTTTCTAGAGAATTGGTTCTGATTTCTTCACCTAAATCCCTCCTTTCAACTCTCATTTGATTCCTAATCAACATATCTTCAAAACCTCTTCAATTGCTACTTGATTCAACAACGATTTTGATTCCAAAAAGAGGAGAAACTCAAGTTTGGAGGTAAGAACGTCCTTCTCCTCTAAACTATCAGTTCTTTACTGAAATTCCTAAGTTTTCAATCCTTAATTGATGTTTAATTAAAGGTTTTTAAGTGGTGAAATGGATCTTGGCTTATAATGCAAGATTTTGATGATTTTTGATGATTTTCGTTAGATCTGATTAATCTGTGATTTGAGATGTGTTTATGATGTTAAATGAACTCTAAATTGATAATGAATTGAGTTTTGATTGATGCAATCCCAGATAGGTTGAGTTTCCTAAGTTTAGCTTGTGATTCAAGGTTGTTTTTGAGGTGATCTTGGTGATCTGTTGTTGCTGGAGGTATAAGGATGTTAATAGGTTGTTTTTAGATGTTATATGATGTTTATGGAAGTGTGGTTTTGCTGGTTTATGGGTGGGCTTTGTTTAGAAGTGGTTTGGATGCATTTTCGGTTGTGTTTGGTGGCCGAAAATGGAGGTTGGATGAGAGCAGCGAGTTTAGGTGCTTTCATTGAAGCAATTAATGCATGATGATGCATTAATCCTCTGCTTTGATGTGTTGAAACAGGGGAGGCATTTTTGGATCCAAGAATTGTTGATCCGGAAGCTTGATTTGGTGCTTTGGCTGAAGCAAAGTGGAAATCGGTGAGTGCGTTTGTGAAAATTGGGTTTTCGGCTTTGAAACCAATGTCTTGGGAGCTTAGTTTAAGTCTAAACAACTTTGCTAAGCTCAAGTGTAAGTTTTCGGAATTACTCTCTAGTGGTGGCCATGATTTTGATGTGATGCAAAATGGTTACTTGCATGTTTTAATTACTGTTTTGAAAGCATGTTTTAGCATGGTTTTTGCTGATGTTGTAAGCCATATGTTGAAGGTAACTCTAGGTAGGAGTTCCTTGCTTTTGTACATTGAAATGATGTGATTTGATGCTTTTAAATGCATGATGAATATGGCTTGGTTTAATGCTTTAAAACAGCGGAATAAATGATGAAAATGATGTATATTGGCAAGTGATGTGTAACGCCCCGGTTTTGGGCTTAGAAGTCTTGGGCGTTGACCGGTTGGTCAAAGTGCTGTTCGAATCGTAAGAGGTTAAATTAGGAAAGCCTAGTTCGTGTTGCATTAAAAATTGGAAAAATGTTCTAAAATCATCTTTTAATATAATTAGATGAACTGTGAAAACAATTTTGGAAAATGAGTTTTGGAAGGGTGACATTTTGGCTAGTGACCAAAATGTAATTTTTGAAAGTTTGGTGGCTGTTTTATAAAGGGTTGAAACTTTGAATCTTTAAGGAGCTATTAATCCAAAAGTGATTTCTCCAGATTTTTCTAAGATATTTAGAGTTATAATTCTGATTTTTAAAGTAAATCAAAAGGAGGGAAAAACTCATTTGGCATTTTCTCATCTAACTTCCAATTTTCTTTCTCTCTTTTTCTCTCAACCCAAACACTCCATTTCCAGAGAATTGATTCTGATTTTCTCACCTAAATTCCTCCTTTCAACTCTCATTTGATTGCAAATCATTGTATCTTCAAAACCTCTTCAATTGCTACAAGTTTCATCAAGGATTTTCATTCCAAAAAGAGGAGAAACTCAAGTTTGGAGGTAAGAACGTCCTTCTCCTCTGAACTTCAAGTTCTTTACTGAAATTCCTAAGTTTTCAATCCTAAATTGATGTTTAATTAAAGGCTTTTAAGTTGATTTATAGATCTTGGCTAATTATGCAAGATTTTGATGATTTCACATGATTTTCGTTTGATCTGTTAAATCTGTGATTTGAGAGGTGTTTTCGATGTTAAATGATCTCTAAATTGATAAGGAAATGAGTTTTGATTGATGCAATCCCGGATAGGTTGAGTTTCCTAAGTTTAGCTTGTGTTTTAAGGTAGTTTTGTGGTGATCTTGGTGATCTGTTGTTGCTGGAGGTATAAGGTTGTTAATAGGTTGTTTTTAGATGTTATATGATGTTAATGGAAGTGAGGTTTTGCTGGTTTATGGCTGGGCTTTGTTTGGAAGTGTTTTGGATGCATTTTCGGTTGTGTTTGGTGGCCGAAAATGGAGGTTATGTGAGAGCAGCAAGTTTTGATGCTTTCATTGAAGCAATTAATGCATGATGATGCATTAATCCTCTGCTTTAATGTGTTGAAACAGGGGAGGCATCCTTGGATCCGAGAGTTGTTGATCCGGAGGCTTGATTTGGTGCTTTGGTTGAAGCAAAGTGGAATTTGGTGAGTGCATTTGTGAAAATGGATTTTCAGCTTTAAAACCAAGGTTTGAAGGTTTTGGGAGCTTAGTTTAAGTCTAAACAACTTTGCTAAGCTCAAGTGTAAGTTTTCGGATTTTCTCTCTAGTGGTGGCCATGACTTGATGTTTTGCAAAGTGATGATTTGCATGTTTTGATTACTGTTTTGAAAGCATGTTTTAGCATGAATTTTGCTGATGATGTAAGCCATGTGTTGAAGGTAACTCTAGGTAGGAGTTCCTTGATTTTATACATTGTTTAAATGTGGATTTGATGCTTTGAAATGCATGGTGAAATGGCTTGGTTTAATGCTTTAAAACAGTGGATTATATGATGTGAAATATGTATATTGGCAAGTGATGTTTTGTAAAAGTGAAGGTCACTAAGGTGGTTAAAAGTCCTTGAGTGAGCCTTGTTATTTAAGAACATCAAGGTGGTTAAAAGTCCTTGGATGGTTCTTGTTGCGGACACTAAGGTGGTTAAAAGTCCTTAGGTGCTCCTTTCCATGGTGGTTAAAAGTCCATGGGGCCAAGGTGTTTAAAAGTCCTTGGGGCCAAGGTGTTTAAAAGTCCTTGGGGTGATTCAAGCATTGGACACAAAGGTGGTTAAAAGTCCTTGTGTGGTCCTCATTCATGGTGTTTAAAAGTCCATGGCCAAGGTGTTTAAAAGTCCTTGGGGAAAGTTGTTGAACTTGTTTTTAACAAATGAAATGTATCACTTGAGCCAATATGACATGTTAAGTATATAAGAAGCATGAGATGCTTGTTTTGATATATGATATGAAGCATGTGATTGCTTGATTTAAAGTATGTTTTTGAGCATGTGCAAGGATTGGATTTAAGCATGGTTTATAAATGGTTTAATTGCATTATTGAACGGTTTTTAAAGAGCACACCTCACTAAGCTTTTGCTTACGCTCTCTTGTTTTCTTAATTCAATAATGCAGAGCAATAGAGTATCTTGAGGGGTAGCAAGGAAGGGCTAGCAATCAAGTTCAAGTAAAGCTCAATGTATGAAGGTTTTATAAGTACTTTTAGCTTTTGGTTGATTTGGCAATGGGGGACCTATGTGTATGATTTGGGAGGTGTTTGTGACTCCCTAAGTATGTTGAATGTTGTTGAGATCGTTGGATTTTGGGTTGGAACCTTATATGCTTGTTTTGCAAGTTTGGAGTTTGAATGGGTAGCTTAAATAGGAAGCATGCCACTTAAATTGGGGTTTTTCTTATGTGATGGTTTTATATTGAATTGGTGATGCAATTAAGGTCCTTGCATGTTGGTTGATTATGTGATATGGTTTGGTGTTGTTAATTTGAAGTTTGAAGCATGTTTGATGTTGTTTTCGAGTCAATTCCAGGAAGGGGTATCGGTACTCGGGCTTGCGTATCGATACGCCTGAGCCAAATATGCACATTTCTGCCCAGGCGTATCGGTACGATTGTTAGGGTATCGATGCCGTATGAATGCCGTATCGAAACGAGGGAACTAGTATCGATACCGTATGAATGCCGTATCGAAACGGGGAGACTCGTATCGATACCGTGTTGAGAGTTTGGTTACTGCCTTTCCCGCGTATCGATACGACACCAGGCGTATCGATACCTGTCTGTTAATTCGGTTAAAGGTATCTTTTATGTTTTGTTTTGTTTACGTGTTGGTCCTGAATCTTGTTTATGCAATTAAATGAGTTTGAGAAATCCTTTTGAGCTGAAATTTCGCAGGGAAGCATGGAACCTGACTAATTTCAAGATGGTAACTTTAATTTGTACTAAGTCCTCATATTTATCAGAATTTACAATTTGGTCCCTAAAGTTGTAATTTGTTCAATTGGGTCCCTGTTTGATCTCTGATGTTTGTGATCTTTGAGTATGATGTTGTGTGATCACAATTAGGGTTAATGTGCATCTAGATAAGATTAAAAAGAAAAAAAAAGGGTCGTTAATCAAGGTTGACTTTCGGGTTGACTTTGGTTTTCCCCGTGTGACTTTCTTAATTCGGGTCAACCGTCTAGACCGGGTTAAGGGGGTTACATTTGGTGGTATCAGAGCTGAGTTTACGAGTAATTGGGAATGAATGTATGCATGATTGAAGTATGTTTGGCTTGTATGCTTGTTGAATGAAAGCATGTTCAGTGATTTGAAATGATGATGTTTTTTTGAGATGTATGTTGTGATGATGCATGATGAGGGTACCCATTGCCAAACAAAAGCTAAAGAAATAATGTTGATTTTGAAAGAGATTGAGCTTGAATACTTGAAATTGCTTACCTTGCTGGGCCTGACTTGTTTTATTTTGTATTGTTATGCATGGTAAAAGTATGGCACCACGTAGAGAGTTAAGGAGTAGCGTGAGAGCTACGACCCCGGAAGGGAATGTGAATGAAGAGAATACGGGTAGTGCTGTGTTACCTCCTCCTCCACCTGGTGGTGGTGGTGCGGAGAGGGAAAGAGCTGGAGCTGAGGCAGCTGGTGCTAGAGCTGCAGGACCTGAGGTTGGTCAGGGGCAAGCGATGCCTGACATGTCTGTGCTGGTACAAGCTATTGCGGGTGCTTTTCGAGCAGCAGTAGCTGGAGCTCAAGGAGCTGGGCATCAAGGAGATGCTGGTGCTAGACTACCCTTAGAGCGTCTGCGCAGTCTTGGTGGGACTAAGTTTAGGGGTATGTCAGCTGAGAGGTCGGAAGCTTGGCTAGAGAGTACCAAGCGTGTCTTGGGACAGATGAGCTGCACTGATGTGCAAAAGTTGGGTTGTGTTGTGTCTTTGCTGCAAGGCGATGCTTATACGTGGTGGACGACCACAATCTCTGGAATGGCTGAAGCTGACATCACTTGGACATTCTTTCAGAATGCGTTCAAGAGGAGATATCTGGGAGTGAGATATCTGGATGAGAAAAAGCATGAATTCATGTCTTTGACCCAAGGGAACATGAGCGTGGCTGAGTACGAAGTACAGTTCGTACGCCTCAGTCAGTATGCACCGGAGCTGATACCTGATGAGCGAGAGAGGTGCGAAAGGTTCCGCTATGGCTTGGTGACGGAAGTAAAGACCTACATGTTGGCAGCTGAGTACAATGATTTTGATGTGTTGGTTAGTCGATCCAAGGACATAGAGATGAATCTGAGTTTGTCTGCGAAGGGTGCTGGAGCGAGTTCTGGGAAGAGAGCTGCTGAGTATAGTTCCGGAGGTGGACGGAACAAGAGGGGACGCGATCAGAGGTTTCAGTCCTCAGCTAAGAGAGGTGGAGGTGCGCCTGCTAGGGGTGGCAATGCTAGAGCTGACCCTAGTGCTTGTTGGATTTGTGGTTCCCGTGGTCACTTGAAGCGTGACTGTCCTCGTGCTGGAAGGGAGGTGCAAGCTCCTGTTGCTGCAGCTGGTTATGAGTGCTGGAATTGTGGTTCTGCTGACCACTTGAGGCGAGATTGTCCGAGGATGGCTGGTGGCCAAGAGCGTGCTCCTGTTGTTGCAGCACCGCAGAGAGGTCGTGGGCGCGGCCGTGGTAATTTCTAGAGGCGTGAGGAAGGTGGTCGCGGAGTAGCTCATGTTGTGGCTATTCAACCTGAGGGTGGAGGCCAAGCGAGAGTGTATGCTCAGCGCGAGGGAAGGAATGATGCTGATGTGATTGCAGGTACCTTTACTTTGCAATCCTTGTCATTGCTTTCTTTGATAGATTCTGGATCTACGCATTCATACATTTTCCGTGAGCATGCTGAGTTGCTTGGTTTGCCTGTTGAGTCTTTGGATGTTGGTGTTCGTGTCACTAGTTCTTTTGGTGAAACTGTTGTGACTCGAAAGTTGTATAGAAGGTGTCCTTTGGTTGTTCAAGAACATGTCTTTCATGTTGATCTTATGGAGTTGCCCTTCTATGGTTTTGATGTGATCCTGGGTATGGATTGGCTTGCTGAGCATCGTGCTGTTGTGGATTGTGAGAATAAGCGGGTTTCGCTTAAGCTTGCGGATGATTATGAAGTGGTGGTGGTTGGTGAGAATGTGAAGTTTCTTGCCAATGTTGTTTCTACCTTGGAGGCGAGCAGGATGCTGAGGCAGGGTTGTGAGGCTTATCTGGCTTTTGTGATGAATCCTTGTTCTAAGGAGTTGAGGGTGCAAGATATCAGGGTTGTGAAGGAGTTTCCTGATGTTTTTCCTGAGGAGTTGCCTGGTTTACCTCCTAATCGTGAGGTGGAGTTTGGAATTGAGTTGTATGAAAATACCACTCCTGTGTCCATTACTCCCTATAGAATGGCACCTAAGGAGCTGAAGGAGCTGAAGACGCAGTTGCAAGAGCTGCTTGATCGTGGTTTCATCCGGCCGAGTGTGTCGCCTTGGGGTGCTCCTGTCTTGTTTGTGAAGAAGAAAGATGGCACTATGAGGATTTGCATTGATTACCGTCAGCTGAACAAGTTGACTATCAAGAATCGGTATCCTTTGCCGAGGATTGATGATCTCTTTGATCAATTTCGGGGAGCTGCTGTGTTCTCTAAGATTGACTTGAGGTCAGGGTATTATCAATTGAAGGTGAAGGATGTGGATGTGCCTAAAACAGCTTTCAGGACAAGGTATGGGCATTATGAGTTCCTTGTGATGCCGTTTGGGTTGACAAATGCTCCTGCTGCTTTCATGGACATGATGAATCGTGTTTTTCATGAATACCTGGACAAGTTCGTTGTGGTGTTCATTGATGATATCCTCGTGTACTCGCGTACGGAGGAGGAGCACGAAGAGCATTTGAGGATTGTGCTGCAAGCTTTGTTGGAGAATCAGCTTTATGCTAAGTTGAGCAAGTGTGAGTTTTGGCTTAAGGAGGTGGTGTTTCTTGGACATGTGGTTTCGGCCGAGGGGATTCGTGTTGATCCTCAGAAGATCGAAGCGGTGATGAACTGGAAAGTTCCTAAGTCTGTTCAGGAGGTTCGTAGTTTCCTTGGTTTGGCAGGATACTACCGGAGGTTTGTGGATGGTTTTTCTAAAATTGCTGCTCCTTTGACGAAGCTGTTGCAGAAGGATGTTAAGTATGAGTGGACGGAAGCGAGACAACTAGCTTTTGAGAAGCTGAAGGCGGCTTTGACGCAAGCTCCTATCTTGATTCAGCCTGAATCAGGGAAAGAGTTTATGGTCTATAGTGATGCATCCTATGTTGGTTTGGGGTGTGTGCTGATGCAAGAGGGTAAGGTTGTGGCTTATGCGTCGCGGCAGTTGAAGGTGCATGAGCGCAATTATCCTACGCATGACATTGAGCTAGCTGCGGTGGTTTTTGCTCTGAAGATCTGGAGACATTATCTGTATGGTGAGAAGTGTACTGTGTACACGGATCACAAGAGTTTGAGGTATCTGATGTCTCAGAAGGAGTTGAATCTTAGGCAGCGGCGTTGGTTGGAGTTGCTCAAGGATTATGATTTGACGATTGAGTATCATCCTGGAAAGGCTAATGTTGTTGCGGATGCTTTGAGTAGGAAGGTAGCTGTTGAGCTGAGGGCGATGTTTGCTAGCTTGAGCATATCGCGAGATGGTGGTCTTGTTGCTGAGTTGCAAGTGAAACCTTCGTTGGTTCAGTTGATCAAGGATAAGCAGTTGTTGGATGATTCCTTGGTGTCTCATGTTCAGGATATCGCGGAGGGTAGACCTTCGGATTTTTGCTTTAATGAGGATGGAGTGTTGTGTTTTGGTAGTCGGATAGTAGTGCCTGCTGATGCTGAGTTGAGGTATGCTATTCTGACTGAAGGTCATAGTAGTCCTTTTGCTATGCACCCTGGTAGTACTAAGATGTATCGTGATCTTCGTGATGAGTACTATTGGGTTGGTTTGAAGAAGGATGTTGCAGAGTTTGTGAGCAAGTGTTTGGTGTGTCAGCGAGTTAAGGCTGAACATCTGTTTCCTTCTGGTTTGTTGCAACCGTTGAAAATCCCTGAATGGAAGTGGGAGAGGGTTACCATGGATTTTGTATCTGGTTTGCCTTTGTCTCCATCAAAGAAGAATTCTGTTTGGGTGATTGTGGATCGCTTGACGAAGTGTGCACATTTCTTGCCTGTGCATACTATGTTTTCTTTGGATAAGCTGGCAGAGCTGTACATTGCTGAGATTGTGAGGCTGCATGGTGTGCCTAAGTCGATTGTGTCGGATAGGGATCCGAGGTTCACATCGCGTTTCTGGCAGTGTTTGCATCAAGCTTTGGGTACAAGGTTGCATTTCAGTACATCTTATCATCCTCAGTCGGATGGTCAGTCTGAGCGGGTTATTCAGATTTTGGAGGATATGTTGAGATGCTGCGTGATTGAGTTCCAAGGTTCTTGGGAGAAGCATCTGCCTTTGGTTGAGTTCGCTTATAACAACAGTTTTCAGGCAAGTATACAGATGGCACCTTATGAGGCTCTGTATGGGAGGAAGTGTAGGACTCCTCTTTGTTGGGCTGAAACTGGTCAAAAGTTGGTTTCGATGCCGGCTTTGTTGAAAGGAACCACCGAGAAGGTGAAGCTCATTTGTGAGCGGTTAAAGGCTGCTTCTGACCGGCAGAAGTCTTACGCGGATTTGAAGCGTAAGGAGATAGAGTTTGCGGTGGGTGATCGTGTGTTTTTGAAGGTTTCGCCTTGGAAGAAGGTGATGAGGTTTGGTCGGAAGGGTAAGTTGAGCCCTCGGTACATTGGACCGTATGAGGTTGTTGAGCGAGTGGGTCCTGTTGCGTATCGGTTGAGGTTACCTCAAGAGCTGGAGAAGATTCATGATGTGTTGCATGTTTCTATGCTCAGGAAGTATAGATCTGATCCTTCGCATGTGATGCCTGTGGAGGAAGTGGAATTGAATCCGGATTTGACCTATGATGAGGAACCGGTGAAGGTTCTGGATTCTGATAGCAAGGTTCTTCGTGGCAAGACCATTGAGTTGGTGAAGGTGCTGTGGAAGCATCGAGGTGTTGAGGAAGCCACATGGGAGCGGAAGGAAGACATGCTGAATCAGTTTCCTTATCTCTTTCCTTCAGGTAAATTTCGAGGACGAAATTTCTTAAAGGGGGGGAGAGTTGTAACGCCCCGGTTTTGGGCTTAGAAGTCTTGGGCGTTGACCGGTTGGTCAAAGTGCTGTTCGAATCGTAAGAGGTTAAATTAGGAAAGCCTAGTTCGTGTTGCATTAAAAATATGGAAAAATGTTCTAAAATCATCTTTTAATATAATTAGATGAACTGTGAAAACAATTTTGGAAAATGAGTTTTGGAAGGGTGACATTTTGGCTAGTGACCAAAATGTAATTTTTGAAAGTTTGGTGGCTGTTTTATAAAGGGTTGAAACTTTGAATCTTTAAGGAGCTATTAATCCAAAAGTGATTTCTCCAGATTTTTCTAAGATATTTAGAGTTATAATTCTGATTTTTAAAGTAAATCAAAAGGAGGGAAAAACTCATTTGGCATTTTCTCATCTAACTTCCAATTTTCTTTCTCTCTTTTTCTCTCAACCCAAACACTCCATTTCCATAGAATTGATTCTGATTTTCTCACCTAAATTCCTCCTTTCAACTCTCATTTGATTGCAAATCATTGTATCTTCAAAACCTCTTCAATTGCTACAAGTTTCATCAAGGATTTTCATTCCAAAAAGAGGAGAAACTCAAGTTTGGAGGTAAGAACGTCCTTCTCCTCTGAACTTCAAGTTCTTTACTGAAATTCCTAAGTTTTCAATCCTAAATTGATGTTTAATTAAAGGCTTTTAAGTTGATTTATAGATCTTGGCTAATTATGCAAGATTTTGATGATTTCACATGATTTTCGTTTGATCTGTTAAATCTGTGATTTGAGAGGTGTTTTCGATGTTAAATGATCTCTAAATTGATAAGGAAATGAGTTTTGATTGATGCAATCCCGGATAGGTTGAGTTTCCTAAGTTTAGCTTGTGTTTTAAGGTAGTTTTGTGGTGATCTTGGTGATCTGTTGTTGCTGGAGGTATAAGGTTGTTAATAGGTTGTTTTTAGATGTTATATGATGTTAATGGAAGTGAGGTTTTGCTGGTTTATGGCTGGGCTTTGTTTGGAAGTGTTTTGGATGCATTTTCGGTTGTGTTTGGTGGCCGAAAATGGAGGTTATGTGAGAGCAGCAAGTTTTGATGCTTTCATTGAAGCAATTAATGCATGATGATGCATTAATCCTCTGCTTTAATGTGTTGAAACAGGGGAGGCATCCTTGGATCCGAGAGTTGTTGATCCGGAGGCTTGATTTGGTGCTTTGGTTGAAGCAAAGTGGAATTTGGTGAGTGCATTTGTGAAAATGGATTTTCAGCTTTAAAACCAAGGTTTGAAGGTTTTGGGAGCTTAGTTTAAGTCTAAACAACTTTGCTAAGCTCAAGTGTAAGTTTTCGGATTTTCTCTCTAGTGGTGGCCATGACTTGATGTTTTGCAAAGTGATGATTTGCATGTTTTGATTACTGTTTTGAAAGCATGTTTTAGCATGAATTTTGCTGATGATGTAAGCCATGTGTTGAAGGTAACTCTAGGTAGGAGTTCCTTGATTTTATACATTGTTTAAATGTGGATTTGATGCTTTGAAATGCATGGTGAAATGGCTTGGTTTAATGCTTTAAAACAGTGGATTATATGATGTGAAATATGTATATTGGCAAGTGATGTTTTGTAAAAGTGAAGGTCACTAAGGTGGTTAAAAGTCCTTGAGTGAGCCTTGTTATTTAAGAACATCAAGGTGGTTAAAAGTCCTTGGATGGTTCTTGTTGCGGACACTAAGGTGGTTAAAAGTCCTTAGGTGCTCCTTTCCATGGTGGTTAAAAGTCCATGGGGCCAAGGTGTTTAAAAGTCCTTGGGGTGATTCAAGCATTGGACACAAAGGTGGTTAAAAGTCCTTGTGTGGTCCTCATTCATGGTGTTTAAAAGTCCATGGCCAATGTGTTTAAAAGTCCTTGGGGAAAGTTGTTGAACTTGTTTTTAACAAATGAAATGTATCACTTGAGCCAATATGACATGTTAAGTATATAAGAAGCATGAGATGCTTGTTTTGATATATGATATGAAGCATGTGATTGCTTGATTTAAAGTATGTTTTTGAGCATGTGCAAGGATTGGATTTAAGCATGGTTTATAAATGGTTTAATTGCATTATTGAACGGTTTTTAAAGAGCACACCTCACTAAGCTTTTGCTTACGCTCTCTTGTTTTCTTAATTCAATAATGCAGAGCAATAGAGTATCTTGAGGGGTAGCAAGGAAGGGCTAGCAATCAAGTTCAAGTAAAGCTCAATGTATGAAGGTTTTATAAGTACTTTTAGATTTTGGTTGATTTGGCAATGGGGGACCTATGTGTATGATTTGGGAGGTGTTTGTGACTCCCTAAGTATGTTGAATGTTGTTGAGATCGTTGGATTTTGGGTTGGAACCTTATATGCTTGTTTTGCAAGTTTGGAGTTTGAATGGGTAGCTTAAATAGGAAGCATGCCACTTAAATTGGGGTTTTTCTTATGTGATGGTTTTATATTGAATTGGTGATGCAATTAAGGTCCTTGCATGTTGGTTGATTATGTGATATGGTTTGGTGTTGTTAATTTGAAGTTTGAAGCATGTTTGATGCTGTTTTCGAGTCAATTCCAGGCAGGGGTATCGGTACTCGGGCTTGCGTATCGATACGCCTGAGCCAAATATGCACATTTCTGCCCAGGCGTATCGGTACGATTGTTAGGGTATCGATGCCATATGAATGTCGTATCGAAACGAGGGAACTAGTATCGATACCGTATGAATGCCGTATCGAAACGGGGAGACTCGTATCGATACCGTGTTGAGAGTTTGGTTACTGCCTTTCCCGCGTATCGATACGACACCAGGCGTATCGATACCTGTCTGTTAATTCGGTTAAGGGTATCTTTTATGTTTTGTTTTGTTTACGTGTTGGTCCTAAATCTTGTTTATGCAATTAAATGAGTTTGAGAAGTCCTTTTGAGCTGAAATTTCGCAGGGAAGCATGGAACCTGACTAATTTCAAGATGGTAACTTTAATTTGTACTAAGTCCTCATATTTATCCGAATTTACAATTTGGTCCCTAAAGTTGTAATTTGTTCAATTGGGTCCCTGTTTGATCTCTGATGTTTGTGATCTTTGAGTATGATGTTGTGTGATCACAATTAGGGTTAATGTGCATCTAGATAAGATTAAAAAGAAAAAAAAAGGGTCGTTAATCAAGGTTGACTTTCGGGTTGACTTTGGTTTTCCCCGTGTGACTTTCTTAATTCGGGTCAACCGTCTAGACCGGGTTAAGGGGGTTACATGATGTTTTAAAAAGGTTAAGGTCACTAAGGTGGTTAAAAGTCCTTGAGTGAGCCTTGTTACTAAAGAACATCAAGGTGGTTAAAAGTCCTTGAATGATTCTTGTTGCGGACACTAAGGTGGTTAAAAGTCCTTAGGTGATCCTTTCCATGGTGTTTAAAAGTCCATGGGGCCATGGTGTTTAAAAGTCCATGGGGCCAAGGTGTTTAAAAGTCCTTGGGGCCAAGGTGTTTAAAAGTCCTTGGGGTGATTCAAGCTATGGACACAAAGGTGGTTAAAAGTCCTTGTGTGGTCCTCATTCATGGTGTTTAAAAGTCCATGGCCAAGGTGTTTAAAAGTCCTTGGGGCCAAGGTGTTTAAAAGTCCTTGGGAAAGTTGATGAACTTGTTTTAAGAAATGGAATGTATCACTTGAGCCAATATGACATGTTATGTTAATGTTGAGGCATGAGATTGCTTGTTTAAAGTATGCTTTTGAGCATGTACAAAGGTTGATTTTAAGCATGTTTATAAATGGTTTTAATTGCATTATTGAATGGCTTTTAAGAGCATTCCTCACTAAGCTTTTGCTTACGCTCTCTTCATTTTCTTAATTCAATAATGCAGAGCATTAGAGAACCTTGAGGGCAGCAAGGAGGGCAAGCATTCAAGTACAAGAAAAGCTCAATGTATGGAAGGTTTTATAAGTACTTTTTAGCTTTTGGGTAATTTGGCAATGGGGGACCAATGTGTATGTTTTGGGAGGTGTTTGGAACTCCCTAAGTATGTTGAATGATGATATGAATGCTGGTTTTTGAATTGGATCATTACATGCTTGTTTTGAAAGTTTTGTGCTTGAATAGCTAGCTTGTGTAGGAAGCATGCCTATAGAATTGGAGCTTTTTGCATATGATGTTGTTCTGATGATTTGATGATGCTTGCAAGTCTTAAATATGTTGAATTGTATGCTGGTAAAGTTTGGTAGCATTTGGAGCATGTTTAAATGATCTATTGCATGTTTTGGATTGCATTTTGCTGCAATCTGTGCAGGCGTTTCGGAACAGTGTGCACCGTTTCGGAACGGGTGCCTTGCAAGAACCCAGGCGTCCGAAACGGTATGCACCGTTTCGAAACGGTTTGGTCTCTGCCAAGCCCATGTTTCGGAACCCGTTGCGGAACGGCCCGTGTTTCGAAACGGGGTCTACCTGTTTCGGAACGGTCGACCGTTGGGGGCTGACATTGGCAGTTATATGTTTTGAATTGTTTGCATTTTGGTCCTGAATCTTGTTTGTGCAATTGCATGAGCTTGGGATATCCTTTTGAGCTGAAATTTCACAGAGAAGCATGAAATCTGACTAATTTCAAGTTGGTAACTTTAATTTGGGTTAAGTCCTTTTAATTATCAGAAATTACAATTTGGTCCCTAAAGTTGTAATTTGTTCAATTGGGTCCCTGTTTGATCTCTGATGTTTGTGATCTCTGAGTATGATGTTTGTGTGATCACAATTAAGACTAATGTGCATCTAGACAAGATAAAAAGAAAAAAAAAGGGTCGTTAATCAAGGTTGACTTTCGGGTTGACTTTGGTTTTCCCCGTGTGACTTTCTTAATTCGGGTCAACCGTCTAGGCCGGGTTAAGGGGGTTACATTTGGTGGTATCAGAGCTGAGTTCTCGAGTAATTGGGAATGAATGTATGCATGATTGAAGTATGTTTGCCTTGTATGCTTGTTATGTGAAAGCATGTTCAGTGGCTTGAGATGTTGATGCAATTGAGTTGTATGTTGTGATGTTGCATGTTGAGGGTACCCATTGCCAAACAAAAGCTAATGAAATGATGTTGATTTTGAATGAAATTGAGCTTGAATACTTGGATTGCTTACCTTGCTGGGCCTGACTTGTTTTATTTTGCATTGTGATTGCATGGTAAAAGTATGGCACCACGTAGAGAGTTAAGAGGTAGCGTGCGAGCTACGGTTCCCAATGAGAACGAGAATGAAGAGAATACGGGTAGTGCGGTGTTACCCCCTCCTTCGCCTGGTGGTGGTGCTGGAGGTGGAAGAGCTGAAGCTGCAGCTGGTGCTGGAGCTGCTGGACCAGAGGTTGGTCAGGGGCAAGCTATGCCTGATATGTCTATGTTGGTACAAGCTATTGCGGGTGCTTTTCGAGCAGCAGTAGCTGGAGCTCAAGGAGCTGGGCATCAGGGAGATGCTGGAGTTAGACTTCCTTTGGAGCGTCTGCGCAGTCTTGGTGGGACTGAGTTCAGGGGTATGTCTGCTGGGAGTTCGGAAGCTTGGCTAGAGAGTACCAAGCGTATCTTGGGTCAGATGAGCTGCACGGATGTGCAAAAGTTGGGATGTGTTGTGTCCTTGCTGCAGGACGATGCGTATACGTGGTGGACGACCACCATAGTTGGGATGGCTGAAGCTGATGTTACTTGGACATTCTTTCAGAATGCGTTCAAGAGGAGATATCTTGGAGTGAGATATCTTGATGAGAAAAAGCGTGAATTCATGTCTTTTACCCAAGGGAGCATGAGTGTGGCTGAGTATGAGGTGCAGTTTGTGCGACTCAGTCAGTATGCACCGGAGCTGATACCTGATGAGCGGGAGAGGTGTGAAAGGTTCCGTTATGGTTTGGTGACGGAAGTAAAGACATATATGTTGGCTGCTGAGTATAATGATTTTGATGTATTGGTGGGCCGATCCAAGGACATTGAGATGAACTTGGGTTTAACTGCGAAAGGTGCTGGAGCGAGTTCTGGCAAGAGAGCTGCTGAGTATAGTTCCGGAGGTGGACGGAACAAGAGGGGACGTGATCAGAAGTATCAATCCTCAGCCAAGAGAGGTGGTGGTGCACCTGCTAGAGGTGGTTATGCTAGAGCTGATCCGAGTGCTTGCTGGATCTGTGGTTCACGTGGTCACATGAAGCGTGACTGTCCTCGTGCTGTGAGGGAGGTGCAAGCTCCTGTTGCGGCAGCTGGTAATGGATGTTGGAATTGTGGTTCTGTAGACCATCTGAGGCGAGATTGTCCGAGGTTGGCTGGTGGCCAAGAGCGTGCTCCTGTTGTTGCTGCACCGCAGAGAGGTCGTGGGCGCGGCCGTGGTAATTTCCAGAGGAGAGAGGAAGGTGGTCGGGGAGTAGCCCATGTTGTGGCTATTCAGCCTGAGGGTGGAGGCCAAGCTAGGGTGTATGCTCAGCGTGAGGGAAGGAATGATGCAGATGTGATTGCAGGTACCTTTACTTTGCAATCCTTGTCATTGCTTTCTTTGATTGATTCTGGATCTACGCATTCATACATTTTGCGTGAGCATGCTGAATTGCTTGGTTTTCCTGTTGAGTTTTTGGATGTTGGTGTTCGTGTCACTAGTTCTTTTGGTGAAACTATTGTGACTCGGAAGCTTTATAGAAGGTGTGCCTTGGTTGTTCAAGAACATGTCTTTTATGTTGATCTTATGGAGTTGCCCTTCTATGGTTTTGATGTGATCCTTGGGATGGATTGGCTTGCTGAGCATCGTGCTGTCGTGGATTGTGAGAATAAGCGGGTTTCGCTTAAGCTTGCGGATGATTATGAAGTTGTTGTGGTTGGTGAGAATGTGAAGTTTCTTGCTAATGTGGTGTCTACCTTGGAGGCGAGTAGGATGCTGAGGCAGGGTTGCGAAGCTTATCTAGCTTTTGTGATGAATCCTAGCTCTAAGGAGTTGTGGGTGCAAGATATCAAGGTTGTGAAGGAGTTTCCTGGTGTTTTCCTGAGGAGTTGCCTGGTTTACCTCCTAATCGCGAGGTGGAGTTTGGAATTGAGTTGTATGAGAATACAACTCCTGTGTCCATTACTCCCTATAGAATTGCACCTAAGGAGCTGAAGGAGCTGAAGACGCAGTTGCAAGAGTTGCTAGATCGTGGTTTCATCCGGCCGAGTGTGTCACCTTGGGGTGCACCAGTCTTGTTTGTGAAGAAGAAAGATGGCACTATGAGGATGTGCATTGATTACCGTCAGCTGAACAAGTTGGCTATCAAGAATCGGTATCCTTTGCCGAGGATTGATGATCTCTTTGATCAATTTCGGGGAGCTGCAGTGTTCTCTAAGATTGACTTGAGGTCAGGGTATTATCAGTTGAAGGTGAAGGATGTGGATGTGCCTACGACAGCTTTCAGGACAAGGTATGGGCATTATGAGTTCCTTGTGATGCCGTTTGGTTTGACAAATGCTCCTGCTGCTTTCATGGACATGATGAATCGTGTGTTTCATGAATACCTAGACAAGTTCGTTGTGGTGTTCATTGATGATATCCTCGTGTACTCGCGTACTGAGGAGGAGCACGAAGAGCATTTGAGGATTGTGCTGCAATCTTTGTTGGAGAATCAGCTTTATGCTAAGCTGAGCAAGTCTGAGGTTGAATTTTAGTACTTCTTATCATCCTCAGACGAATGGACAATTGGAACGTGTGATTCAAGTGCTCGAGGACATGTTGAGGTTCTGTGTGATAGATTTTTAGGGTTCTTAGGAGAAGCACTTGCTGTTGGTTGAGTTTTCATATAATAACAGTTACCAGGAAAGTATTCAAATGGCTCCATACGAGGCTTCGTATGGGAGAATTTGTAGAACTCCTCTCTGTTGGGCAGAAGCTGGGAAAAAGTTGATTTCGATGCTAGCTATGCTAAAGGGAACCACCGAGAAGGTGAAGCTCATTTGTGAGCGATTAAAAGCAGCATCAGATAGGCAAAAGTCTTACGCGGACTTGAAGCGTAACGAAATTGAGTTTGCGGTTGGCGAATGTGTGTTCTTGAAAGAATCCCCTTGGAAGAAGATGATGAGATTTGGGCGTAAGGGTAAGCTTAGCCCAAGGTTCATTGGACCTTACGAGATTGTGGAGCGTATTGGTCCTGTGGCATATCGGTTAAAATTACCTGCGGAGTTGGAGAAGATACATGATGTGTTTCATGTCTCTATGTTACGAAGGTATAGATCAGATCCTTCGCATGTGATGCCTCTTGAGGAGATAGAGTTGTGGACGTGAGTAACAAAGTTCTTCGTGGCAAGACAATAGAGCTTGTGAAGGTGTTGTGGCGACACTGAGGAGTTGAGGAGGCCACGTGGAAAAGCAAGGCGGACATGCTGAGGTAGTTTCCACACCTATTTCCATCAGGTAAGAATTTCGAGGACGTGATTTCCTAAGTGGGGGAGAGTTGTAACGCCCTGGTTTTTTGGCCTAGATGATTTAGATATCGGATCAAACCGGTCGAGAACGGTTCGAATCGCGTAAGGTTATGTAAGGAAATCTAGGATCGAGATAGGATAAAAATGCGGTAAAAATTGCTAAAATCCTCTAAAAATATTTTAAGAGGTTGGTCAAGTCAATTTTACAAAACGGAATTCGAAAATGGGACATTTTAAATAGAAACCAAATTGTAAAGTTTCAAAACTGGGAAAATGTGATTTTTAATGTGGAGGCCAAAATGGGACATTTTGAATAGAAACCAAATTGGATTTATATTAATTAATTAATATAGGTAGTTAATGTGAGATTTTCAATTACGTAACTACCAACTCTTCATCATTTTCAGCCAAACACTATTTCACTCATCTTTCTACAGAATTCTTTCTCCCAAAAACTCTCTCAACATTTCCTAAACCATTTTCAAGAAACCTTTCTTAGTTCTTCAAGATTTTGCTATGGAAAACGTGTCATTTATTGAGGGAAGATTGGAGGTAAATCCCGTTCTCAATCTCTAATCAAAGTACTTTATTGAAATTCCCAAGATATTTTTAGTTTCTAAATACTATTTTTGGTTGAGTTTTCATTATACTGTTGAGTGGAGATCAAAATCTTGTGAAATTGTGGTTAAAATCTTAATTTTAGGACTTGATGAGTTAAGCTTTGTTTTATGTTGATTTTAATTGAGTTCTAAGTTGATTAATATGTTAAAATGAAGTGTTGATAACATAGATCCCGAAATCCTTGAGATCCTTGAGTTTCTTGTTTGTTTTAAGTGAGTTTTTGAAGTGAAATAGTGGAATCTTGATTGCTGGAGGTATAAGGTTGGGTTAGGTTTTTGTTAGATGTGTTTTGATGTTTATTATGGGTTGGAAGTGATGTATGTTTGTTGGTCTTGGTTTATGAAGCAATCGATTGAGTTTTCGGTTGTTTTGGATGGGTATTTTGGTGTAGTTTGGGTGAGCAACGAGTTTGTGAAATGTTGTTGGTGTTGGAATGCATTTTAATGCATTTAGATCTCTATTTTGATGATGTGAAAACATGGGATCTTGATCCGGAAGCAAACGATGTGTTGTTGGAAGCTCCGAAAGAGTAATTTTCGTGTCGGCGAGCAAGGCTTCGGGTATCGGTCAATGGAAATGCAATTTCCTGCTTTGTAATGCTTTGAGCGTGGTCTTGGGAGGTTAGTGTAAGTTTGATACACTTATCTAAGCTCGAGAGTAAGTGATTCAGAAATCCCTCTCTTGGTAAAGTGTTATGTTTGAAGAAAATGCACTTGAGTTAAGAGTGGATTTGTTTACTGTTTTAAAACATGTTTTAAGCTTGAATGTTGCTGGATTTTAATGCCATTATGTTAAGGATGCATCAGGTAACTGATCCTTGGTTTTCATGTGTCAAATGCATTTGATGTTAAGCATGTTATGCTTGTGGAAATGACATTGTGTTTATGCTTATAAAACAATGGATTAATGAGGTTAAATGATTATATTGGCAAGTGACCGAAATGGTTTTTGGTTGTGTTAATCGGATATAGTTAGCCGACTATAGGATTGGGTGCACCATGAATAAAGTCGCCTTGGATGTTGAGGGGTTCTGATTGTGCCATAATCTCCATCCAAGTACCCTAACGATTGAGGTTAAGACCACACCGGTAGATGGTTTAGTCCCGTTTGTGAGTCTTGTGTATATGTCTCGTACTCTCGTTAGTGGAATTATACAACTACCGATGAGTGATGTTGAGGGGTTGTGATTGTGCCATTAATCTCCATCACGGGTGTTGAGGGGTTGTGATTGTGCCATTGATCTCCACCTTGTGTAGTCTGGTAGTATGTATGAAGCGTTTGAGACAACCCTTGTAATCCGCGTATATGATTGTTCTTGTGTTGAATTGGTTTATAGATTATCACTTGCGAGCCAATATAATGTAAATGATTAATATTAAGCATGATATGATTGTAAATGATGCAAGGATGCATGAGATGCTTGGTAAAGCATGAGCAAAGGTTTATTTGCTGATTTTAATGTTGCATATGAGCATATTTTAGAAAGTGCATTGATGTTTTTGAATGGACATGTTTTATGTAAAGGCATGAGATATGAAATGGTGGTTTTTCCAATGATGTGAATGCATTGATGAATGTTGCATAGCGGTCCTCACTAAGCTTTGTGCTTATGTTCTTTTGTTTCATCAATCCGGAAAACTAGGTTTTTGAGGCAGCAAGTAAGCAAGGGGAATCCAAGCTTTTAATCTTGCAAAGTATGTGGCTTTACTTTGGTGTAATAAGAGGCAATGGGTGGGATTTATACTTTTGAATGGTTGATGATGTTTCCCTTTACTTTGAGCATGTTTGGTGGTTTATTCTTGAGTTGTAATTGGCCATTATGGTTTGATTTTGAATGTGAATGTTGGTTTTAGCTTGTTATGGCTTTGGTGGTCTAGGGAGCATGCCTTTAATATCTATGTTTGCATGTTGGATGCCATGTCGTAACTAATGCCTCAAAATGATGATCGTTGGTGTGTATCTATGTTGTATGCATGATGTGGTATGTTTCGGGATTGTTTCGAATATGAGAAGATGTGAAAAAACGGCAAAATATACTATTACAAGGCAAGACGTATCGGAAATCCCTTGTATGTTTCGGAACAGAGGCCTGAAATGGCTATGAGGTTTCGGAACGGGTAGGGACGTATCAAAACAGTTTTGCTACTGGAAAGGGGTGTTTCGAAACGGGTCTCAAAACACACCCAAGTATCGAAACGGTCAAACAAATTTCGAAACGAATATTTCAGTACAGAGCCATCCGTTTTGAAACGCCTGACCGTTTCGGCACGACCGTTTTTATGCAATTGAACCCTTGTTTGGGTTCCGATCGCTGTGTCGCTTGTTAGAAAAATAGACTGTTGCAAAACGAGGCGTTAGCACTGACTAGAAAATAATAAAATAATTAAACCAAACCAAACCGTGTCGTGGTATTAACCACTACCTTAGAAGCGAATTCGCCCCGATGTGTGTAATCGCTACAATGGACGAACGGCTCCCCGAGGTTAGCACGGCTCTCCAAATTTCGTACACCCAAAAGATGGAGCGAACTTTGATGGTACTGCTCTTCTCTCAACTCAAAATCAACACTCGTTATAGGTTTATAAAAACCAAAGAGAGTGTTTCTAAAGCAAACTCTATTGCTTAGGTATATGTCAAATGAGTGAAATTGCCCACTATTTATAGGCTAAATAGTGAGGGCAAAATCGTCATTTCCACATTACAAATTAATTCTATTAATAATAGAATTAAATATCATTATTATAAGTTATATTCATCACAAATTAATTCTATTAATAATAGAATTAAATATCATTATTATATAACTTATATTTTGAGTATTAACAACAATCCCCCACCAATGCGAAAAATATCTTCCGTAGATATGAGAGCATTGAAGTTAAAACATAAGAAGAGCAATACCGAGATTAGTTGCTTAAGCACTAGAGAACGTATCTTGAACCAGTACATAGTGATGATGAGCAATTCCTCTCTTAGACAAGTGAAACTAGTCTTGAACTTTCTAAGATTAGGGTAAACTCATAACACACAACTAACCCCTTCATCCATCGAAGTCCTCGATGTGTCTACAAAGTATATATACGAATGTATATATATATATAGCCTATTTCCTCAGGATCCTAGTAAGTGTACTAGAAAAACGGCCCAACATTTTTCATAGAAGGTGGCTAGTCCTTCTCACTTACATAGGTTATTTCATCAAGTTTATCTCAACATAAACCACTCAAATAAGAGCTATGAAATAATTAAGAGCTTTTTCCTTAAGCTCATCCTCTCAAAAAATAGGTGAATTCTTCAAGTTCAATTATAAAATGAACCACCCAAACTCTGGGATAAGAATTCATTAAGAATAAAAACTCAACCTCTTTAATCGGTGAATTCAATAAGTTCTTCTCAATAGAACAACCCAAACTCTTGGGATTGAATTCTTTAAGAGTTTTAAAAGAACTCATCCTTTCTAGCGGCAAGTTCATTCAGTCCCTCGCGATAGGACTTCCCACTCAACACGGGGCAGTCCTTCGCGATAGGACTACCCACTCAATACTGGGAAATGAACTTATTAAGAGTAGTTTATTCAACCAAAGTCAGTAAATTCATCAAGTCTTTCTCACTAAGACCACCCAAAACTTGGGCTATGAATTTATTAAGAGCAACAATGCTCAACCTGTGCATGTACATTATTCGTCATAGGGATAGGTAATAAGAAATGTACACTATGAGTCTTTTCATGGTTTCGTTTGACCACATTGAACTTAGATAACTAAGTTGGGTATCCACCATGAATTCCTCAACCAATGGGCTTTAAACCCATCCCCCTCGACGAATCTAGGACCAGTTTCCGACTTAACCCTTTGGTAAGCAAATTTGCTAGGTTCCTTTTTGACTTCACATATTATAAAGAGAATACTCCGTTAAGTGTCTCATTGATTCATGTCTTATGTGAATGTGTCTTTTCTTACCATTGTAAGCTTGGCTTTTAACCACACATATCGATGCTTGTGAATCACACAACAAGGACACCGGAAGAGTCAGTTTTTCCCATAATGGAATTTCTGCTAACAAATTTCTAAGCTATTTGGCTTCTTGCCCAGCTAGGTCAAGAGCAATAAACTCTGACTTCATGGTAGAGCGAGCGATACAAGTCTGCTTAGCAGACTTCCATGAAATCGCTACACCACCTAAGGTAAAGACATACCCACTCGTGGAGCTTACTTCATCATTATCGGTAACTCAGTTGACGTCACAATATCCCTCTAACATTGAAGGAAAGTCAACAAAAACGAGTTTCCAGTCAATAGTACCTTTAAGATACTTAAGTAAGCGTCTGAGTGCAATCCAGTGCTCTCCACTAGGATTATGAGTATATATGTTTAACCTACTCACTGCATAGGCAATATCAGGCCGATTATAGTTCATTAAGAACATAAGGCTTTAAATAATTTTAGCATACTCTTCTTGGGAAACACTACTTCCTTTATTCTTAAAAGGATGAATACTAGAGTCATAAGGATTCGAACATGGATGATATCAAAACTGTCAAATTTCTTTAACACCTTCTCAATATAGTGTGTTTAATTTAAAGAAAATCTTTTTTTAGTTTCGGTAACTTTTACTCCTAAGATCACATCAACCTCTCCCAAATCAGTCATCTCAAATTTAGTGGACAAGAAAACCAAAACTCAAAATGGTTTTATGAAATTTCTCGTACCACTACTTTGGAGCTTGTTTAAGGCCATAGAGAGACTTTTTAAGTCTACACAGTTTGCCTTCCATACCAGGTGTCTCAAAACCTGGTGGTTGCTCCATATAGATCTCCACATCTAGATCTCCATTCAAAAATGTAATTTTTACATCCATTTGATGTACATGCAACTTATGAATGGATGCGATTGCAAACAAGGCACAGATTGTTGAGATTTTTGTCATGGGAAAGTACATATCAAAGAAGTTAATACCAAACTTCTAAGTAAACCCTTTGACTACTTGTCTTGCCTTATACTTCTGGATTGACCCATTTAGTCTAAATTTCTTTCTAAAGACCCATTTATTACTGATAGGTTTAAATCCTCTAGGCAAGTCAACCAACTTCCAAGTGTGATTTGACATTATTGATTCTAGTTCATCATCAATAGCATTTATCCAAAAACTAGCATCAATTGAACTTGTAGCTTCATTATATGTCTTTAGATCTCATCTAAAAGGAAAGATTGAGCTATAGGTTCAGTTATATAGTTTAAATCACTAATTTCTGTAATAAAGGAAGTTATAAAATCTGGTCCGAAGGTAGTTTCTACCCTTTGTCTTTTACTTCTTCTATGCTCTAATTCAAACTCTAGAGTTTCCTTGGCAGGAATACTAGAAGAAGTAGAAGTATGACTTCCTCGTTGTGTTTCAACATTTAATCTAGGTTTCTTAAGAGGAAAGAAGTTTTCAAAGAACACAACATCCCTAGATTCACAAATTAAGAAGTCATGTAAAAACATAAACCTGTATGCAGCACTATTTGTAGCATACCCTATAAACATTGCATCAACAGTTTTAAAACCGATAGTGGTTTTCTTAAAGTCAGGCAAACCGACTTTTGCTAGACACCCCACATTTCTAACATTTTTAAAATAGAAAAAAATCCATAAGTGTCTTAAACAACGTGTAAACAAATACTCAATCATACTAGAGTAAAGTTTTTTATGAGTTTTAACCATAAAATGATATTTTAACAAACTCAAATCTTGTTTACACATGATTATATTCTCAAGGTTTTGAGAAATATTAATTATTAAGATTCGTATACATAATTTCAAACGAATATGAAATTACTTTTATTTCATTCAAAGAGAATTTTAACTTTCTCATAATTCGAGAAATTAAGAATATTATGCAAATATTTATGAAGAGTTTACAAATTTTCCTAGCAACAGGAAAAATTATCTCAAGTTTATTACAAAAGATTCAACACAACTCTTAAGATAGATCACCTTTTTCCTTTCCTCTACTTAGGAAAAGAACTCAAGAGATTTAATTGCTACAACATACTTTTTAGTAGCACTAATGTCTATCATATTCTCATTCATATTATTCAGCATATTAGCCCTGAAGAGACCATCACATATTTTATTTACTATGACTAAATTTGGTATTCTGCTCAAACCAAATTAATCTCAACTCTTATAGACTTATAGTGATTTCTTCAAGTCCATTTAAAATGAACCACCCAGTCTTGGGATAAGAAATCATTAAGAATAAATATTCAACCTCATTGTCGGTGAATTCAAAATGTCCTTATCAATAGGATCATTCAAACTTTGAATTCATTAAGAGTTTCTTAAAACTCAACCTTTCTGGCGGTAAGTCTATCTTGTCCTTCTCAATAGGAAAACACATTCAAACTTGTGTTATGAACTTATTAAGAATAAGTATTCAACCATATAAACTTAGTGTAGAAGTTAAAAGAGATCTTATTTGTCATAGTATTTTTTATAAAATTTAGCACATTAAAGAACAATGCACCAGGTAGGTTACCATGAAAGAGAGGTGGTGCACTAGGCACACTTAAATACCATGTCTTTGATAGAACCAGTCCTAGACATGCATTTTCATAATGTTTTCCAATAAGCCATTTATGAATTTTCTCTTTCTTTAATTTAAGGTCTCTTAAAGAATTATGCTTGATACTTTTACTCACAATAGTATTTTATTAAGCATACACATTTTGGCTTACTACTACCTTAGTCTTAGTCCTTATAATAGTGGTTTATCTCAGTCCATAACATATCCACTAAGTTTTAAAGGCTAACTTAAAGGCTCAATATAAATTCATGTATATAAAAGCATGAATTAATATACAAGTCTAAATAATCTGACCTTATAGGTAGAACCACCATTTCAAGTAGACTTTGTTCATTCTCACCATATTTGTATCTTCAATCTCTTCATAAGAATTAACATCTCTTTAAAACTTGTTAATTCAGAATATGAAAAGCTCATTGATAAGAATATTTGACTTGAGAATCATCCCAACATTTATCATATTCTTACATTTTCTTCAATTGTCATGTTGTTTAAATTTCTCACAAAAAATTGTTAGCACCACAAGAGAAAAAATCAATACATAAGCAAGCATACATTTCTCAAGTAAAGTGTAAGATTTGACCAGAAATTGGACAACTCAAAAAAGGTTGATCGAAGAATTCATCATTGGCTCTGAATCTTTTCTCCAAAATTTCAATTATCTTGTGGTCTTTATAAACTTCACAAAATAAAATTATTAGAACAATAACATGAGAATGGAAAATAGTTCCAAAATTCTCATAAATAATAATCATAAAATGATTATTAAACCATCAAATTCTTCGACCCTTAATATTATTTCCTGCAATAACTCATTTAATGGTAAATGCAAATAAAAACTGTCATCATAAAAAATTTCAAACGTTATGGCACAAAATTTATTAAAAGCGTTTAAAAACGCATGCGCCATTATTATCAGTTTTAAATGCATGGTTAATATATAAAAAATACAATTAATTTATCAAAATTAAATTCATGGCATATGATAACAAATGATCAATATATATTCGTCATTATATCTAACAGACTTTATAGCAATTTATAAAAGTCGGGACCACTTTATAATGCTATAAAACAATAAACTGTTATATGAAAAATTGAGCAAATTTCACAACCTCGATATTAAAATAACGGTAAAGAATGCTTTCTTCTCCAAAAAAGAGAAAGCCATAAATTTATTAATGTCATTTAATTCATACTTATTCCCAAACGTAAACACATGTTTATTAACCATGTAAACATATATATCACATAATAGTTACACATCTCAAATAAAACGAGATTATTAATATATTAAATATTAACACTAACTAGTGTAACCGACAACATAACCTTCAATGACATTAATAACAACGTAGATAACCGATAATCATAGATGGGATTAACAATAGCTTTTAATTTTTTTCAAAATAAAACATATTAAAAGCTATCCACGTTTTAAATTTTCCATTGAGATAATTTCAAGGATTTAAATAATGCATGTAGATTTGAGCTTAATAACATCTCAAGCTTGCATCCTTTCAAATGTCTACATTATTTAAAGCTTTGAAAGAAAAGCCTTAAAACACTTTAAATTATATCATCTTGACTGTTGACGTTTCACCAAATCTCTAATAACAACATTAATAAATCATTTTCATGTTAAACGTTTTCTCATTAAACGTTTTAAGTGTCTTCTCACCACTATCATACTAAACGATATACACATCCATAATAATAAAAAAATATTACCTCGAACATAATTTCTGAATTTTATAATATGTCATAGACAAAACCTCAAAACACGTTCAGGATTTGAGTGGCTACCGAATTGGCTTCACAACATAACAATAGGAATTCGCTTCTAAATTGTTAGAAAAATAGACTGCTGCAAAACGAGGCGTTAGCACTGACTAGAAAATAATAAAATAATTAAACCAAACCAAACCGTGTCGTGGTATTAACCACTGCCTTAGAAGCGAATTCGCCCCAATGTGTGTAATCGCTACAATGGACGAACGGCCCCCTGAGGTTAGCACGGCTCTCCAAATTTCGTACACCCGAAAGATGGAGCGAACTTTGATGGTACTGCTCTTCTCTCAACTCAAAATCAACACTCGTTATAGGTTTATAAAAACCAAAGAGAGTGTTTCTAAAGCAAACTCTATTGCTTAGGTATATGTCAAATGAGTGAAATTGCCCACTATTTATAGGCTAAATAGTGAGGGCAAAATCGTCATTTCCACATTACAAATTAATTCTATTAATAATATAATTAAATATCATTATTATAAGTTATATTCATCACAAATTAATTCTATTAATAATAGAATTAAATATCATTATTATATAACTTATATTTTGAGTATTAACAACATCGCTTCCGCTAAAATGTTTTGTTAATCATATAGGCTAATAATGAGCATCTAGATAAGATAAAAAGAAAAAAAATTGTTGTTAATAAAGGTGGACTTTGGTTTTTCCCGTGTAATCTCCGTAGTTCGGGTCGAGCGTCTAGGCTGAGCTAAAGGGGTTACACTTAGCTTCTTAAGCTTTAAGAATTCACGACTTTGTAAGTACAGATCTTAGTGTTTTCTTTATACTTTAAAACATCTTTAGTTAGAAGTTAGCTTAAAATATTCAATACAAGGTAACTTATCATCACATCTATTTATTATAACATAGCATAGAAAAGTGCATAAGAATGCAATCATAAACAAAATGATTTAATAAGATGCTATGCCATGAGTCATGTTACCATCCCCCATGCTCTACTTGAGCCTATGTAAAATGTGTATCATTAAAACAAAGTGATTAAACAACAAAGATTAGGATGACACCTTGTCATCCCCAATTGCAATACTACGCTCACTTGTTATCCCAAAGTTACGGGATACATGAATCCACACTTACTCCTAGCTTTCATCTAATTCTTTCCTCCTACTTTCTTCATCGTGATAGATACCTCAAATAGATTAACAAATCATTAGGACTAACTCAACCCTTCGTAAACACATATACAACCTACAAATCAGCCCATGATACATGTATATATGCATATAGATGTTAAACAATCCATCATGTACTCATAATTGACAAACAATCTAGTTATTTTTGTTTATATATAGACATGTCAAAATAGTTCTATATGACTTATTTTCAATCAAGGCAGCTTTTACTTATGAAAATTAATCATTCATGTTTATATTTATTCTTATTCATGTGTATTTATCAACTACACAAAACAGCTCCTTAAACATGTAATTACAATCATGTATTCAAAACAATTTAGCAAACATTATATTCAAGAGCAAAACAACCCTTAACTTGTAAAGCAGACCCTTATGCTTATTCTCAAAGTTGTTCTACTGTTTTGATTAAGCACAACAGATCACTAATGACCTTTAACATACACTTAACTCCCAATTTCATTCTCATTTTCATGCATGGTCCAATAGTCTAATAATGCTCTTATTCTAGCAAACTACCCTGAATTCAATTGAATACCTTTCTATGCATTCAGAGCAATCCAAAACGTTTGTGTGTGTTCGAAAAGTCCTTAATATCACATGGACAGTCCCTAAGTTCCAGATTTTCAATTCTGTTTATTAGAACAATTTCTTTTTCTAGTGGAAACAACCCTTTGTTAACCTTAGTATCTTAAGACAACCTTTCTTTAACTTTTCTAAATTAAAACAATTTCATTAATGGATATAATTTAGTTTACTAATAGCCCCTCTACTAAGATTACCAATAATTCTTTTTAAGCACGACACCATTTAAAATAGCCCCATGTACATATATAGTCACAGAACGGCTCTCTACTTTATATTAGTGTTAAACAGTCCATTATTTATGCATATATACATATGAATACACGTAATGCATTAACGTCTTTTATCTTGTTCATTACTTTCTAAAAACAATCCCTACTTAATTCTCCTATAGGCAAAAACAGGGTGTTGCGACTAAAAAAATCGGGAGTGTGCATTTTTTTCATTTTTATAAAATCGGTCTCAAGTAATATATTTTAAAATACTAAAATTTCCCTTTTCAATAATTTATTAGAGTCGCCACCGATCGTTCAAAAAAAGAAGAGGGTAGACCGGACACCAAAAAATAAAACCAGAGATTCTTTTTAAAAAGTTGGGTTCGGGAGTCGGTTACGGATGGGGAAGGATTAGCACCCCCACACCGCCCAAAATTGGTACCTAACGGGTCGTATTGTATTTATTAGAAAATCTTAAAATTTCGGCCCAATTCAATTAATGACTTCCAAATGCATGATCATACAAGATAAAAAATCGTACCCAATCCGCGATATCAAAGAAGATGACGACCAAATGATTGGGACGACACTCCCAATAGAATATCGGGATTATGAGCACTATTTTTATGTATTTTATATAACAGATAAATATGCATGAACAGGATATTGACGGTAACAAAAAAAATTAAACACAAAAGTCAATTTTAAATATATCAAACCCTGAATTATTATAAAAAAATATATTTACAGGATAAAATTAAAGCTAGATTATAAATTATTAAAATTATCGCATTTATTTACATTAATTATTAATCTGGTGCATTAGACATGGATATATTCGAGATTTGTTCCAAACTTTATTTTACTAGAATGATAATATATACAAATAATGATGTTAAAAAAGGATATGTTAATTGACGATGATAACAAGACAAATTAAATTAAAGAATCGAATCAAAATAAATTAAATGGCAAATATACTAACTCAAAGAATTAAAAAATTGAAATTAAATGAAATAAAAGCTATAAAATGGAATCAAAAGGACAAAATTGAAACTTAAAAGAATCGTGTGCAACAAATATAAAACATGAACTGAAATTAAATGAAAATAAAAAATAAGGGCAGATATGAAAATAAATGGAAATAAAGTGCAGAAATAAAAACAGATAAAGGACTGAAATTAAATAAAAATGAAAGAAAGGTGCAGAAATTAAATGAACGAACTGATTAGGGGTCCAGGGGGTAATTAACCCGTCATAATTTGAATTAATTATTAGTCAGGGTCCAGATTGCAAGGTGGGAACGAATAACAGGGACCCGAGGTGTAATTTTCCCATGCGGAATGGTCTCTCGCGCTATTATCCCTGTGCGGAAGGACTCACGAAACAATTATACCATTTTTAAAAGGTATGGTTAATATATAATCTAACCTAAAATAAAAACTGATTCATTTATCATCTTCTTCAAAATAAAACCCTAGAGACCTCTCTGCTCTCTCAACGTTTTCCGGCGCCGCACCCCTTCGCCGGCCGCCGCTAATCGGCGCCGGCGAGCCTAAACCTTCCCCTTTTATTTTATTATTTTACTTTTTTCTAAACAAACCGAATCCTATCTTGGATCTAACCCCCCAAAGCTCTATTTTTATTTTTTTATTTTGAAACTTAGACTCCATGTGATAACTATCTTACCACTCACCATGCATGACCGTTGAAGGACCGGCGGCCGGATATCGGGATATGACGAGAAGGTTTGAAAAAGGTAACCCCTTTATGTTTTTTTTATATATATTTTCGAAATAAAATAAAAAATAATAAGATGAGACTGAGGAAAAATATACCTCTAGATCTGAAAATTTTCCTTTCTTTACTAGTTCGAAGAGTAGAAAAATCCTCCTCTGATTTCTTTACATGCATAGATATATATTAGAAATTTTACAATCATGATTTTACTGATCTCTGACATATTTTCTGCTGATTTTGGCTCAACTTGGCAAGTGGCGGTGGCGGTGGCATCGTGGCCGTTGGTGTCGCGGAGATGAACGGCTGGATTCGATCTTGGGACGGACGACCGTGATGTGGCGCGTGGTTCACACACGCGCGTGGGAGATGAATGGCCGGTGCGCGCATCTCACGCGCGATCTGAAGGGCCATCGAGCTTTGATCTCAGCCGTTGGATCAAATTTTGATCCAACGGTTCTGGAGCGGCTGCGCATAGACAAGAAGATAAAATTAGGGTTTTGTGTTTTATTAGACTGGGTCCGAACTGGGCTTTTGTAATAGTATGGACTGTTTGATGGATTTTATTTTTTTTAATGTAATGTATTTTATTTTGTTTTATTAGTTTTCCATTTTTATATATAATAATAATAACAACAACAATAGTAATAATAACAAACACTCATATTAGGATTAATAATATATATGGACAAAAATGAGTGATAACAGTTGCCCCTCTTTGCTTGTTCTCGTGAAACGGGAACAAAGCAAAGACCAAAAGCACTCATTTTTGTCCTACTTTCCTGTCTTTGGCCTTGAAATCACGAGTTCTTCTGGAACTTTCCGCTCTTTCTTGACCAATTACTTCAAGTTTCAAACTCTTCAATGCCCTGTTTTGTACTTGTCTCGACATCAAAAGAAAGCTTGACATCATGCCCGAAGGTCTTACTGATGACCCGAAGGTCTTATCACCATGCTTGAAAAACTTACCAGTGGCCCAAAGGACTTATCATCATGCCCGAAGGACTTACTGATGGCCCGAAGGACTTAAATTAAGGATTCACGCCAATAGGCTACCAAAATATTTCTTAAATAAGATTCATGCCAACAAGCTACCAATCCCTTAAAATGATGCCTCGGTTTCTATCGGTCTTGACATCACATTAAGGTTAGCATCATGCCCGAAGGACTTACTGATGGCCCGAAGAACTTATCACCAAGCCCGAAGGACTTACTAGTGGCTCGAAGGACTTATCATCATGCTCGAAGGACTTACTGATGGCCCGAAGGACTTAAGATAAGGATTCACGCCAATAGGCTACCAAAATATTCCTTAAATAGGATTCATGCCAACAGGCTACCAACATATTTCTTAAATAGGATTCACGCCAACATGCAACCAATGCCTTAAAATGATGCCCCGGTTTCTATCGGTCTTGACATCACATTAAGGTTAGCATCATGCCCGTAGGACTTACTGATGGCCCGAAGGACTTATCACCAAGCCCGAAGGACTTACTAGTGGCCCGAAGGACTTATCATCATGCCCGAAGGACTTACTGATGGCCCGAAGGACTTAAGATAAGGATTCACGCTAACAAGCTACCAAAATATTTTTTTAAATAGGATTCACGCCAACAGGCTACCAACATATTTCTTAAATAGGATTCACGCCAACAGGCTACCAACATATTTCTTAAATAGGATTCACGCCAACAGGCTACCAACATATTTCTTAAATAGGATTCACGCCAACAGGCTACCAATGGAAATCTTCAATAAGATCTACTTTTTCAACATGAAGCTGCAGACCGTAATCTTCAAATATCTGTTTAAAACAAACAAAATGTTTCTAAATTAGCATGCCCCCTAATATGAGGATCTCTATATGATGCATGCAATGTAATATTTTCTTCTTTTTCTTTCTTTTCTTTTCTCTTCTTCTCTTCTTCTTTCTTTTTCTCTATTTCTCTTCTTCTTTTGTTTTTCTTTCTTCTGTCTTTTCTTTTCAAATTCATCTTTAAAACCCTATTCCCTGAAAGGTCATTCTCAGATTTCACTTCATACCTCTGCAGTATGCTCCTCAGTCTTCATCTTCACTCATTGAATATTTGTCTCGCATTTGGCTCGCGCTTCTTTCTTGTGCGAGTAACTCTTTTTCTTCTTAATCTTCAAGGTCATTACTCAGTTTCGTAAGTTCTCTTCTAGTCTTTATACTATCCTCATATAGGGACTTTCATCATCTCATTGCCCCCATTCAGTATCAGGCTTGACTTTTTCTCGTCTTTGACTCAATATGCAAAGTCTTCGTCTACTTTGGAATTTGAGCGAACGAAATGCCTCAATTCCTGCGAACTCATCTTGTAAGCTCAATCTTCGTTATTAAATGCAACGAATCATCTCGACGGAAACCAATTCTAGGTCCCTATGCTTTAATTTTACTATAAAAATGCCATTTTGAAAAGATGGCAGTCATCATTTAAAAAAAACAAAACTTGAAGAGAGTGCCAATAAACATTCTTAAAAATTAATGTTCAGAGAAAAATCAAAATTGGAGTTAATGCCAAACATTTTTTTAAAAACTAATGTTCGGCCTAAAATATCAAATACAATAACACATTTGCTTCAAATTGTCAAAGATCAATCCGAATGAAGCGCATGCTTAGAAGATTTTGAACGTTGTGATGATATATGCACATGTATAGTCTCTTCTGATCTATTAGGCTTCTGAGAGAAACAATTCCATACCTAATTTTTAACCCCTTTTTGGTGGCTCTCTTGATATCACTATCTCACCATGCCCCATCCTTCCCTCATTTGGTGTCGATCAGGCACTTGAAATTTGACATCCCTTGAGGTAAGGTTATCCCTTTGGCGGAATGTGATCTGAAGACATTCTTATTCAAATAAGACATCTGTGTATGATCAGAATGGTCTTTATAGGCTTGTAATGTAGGCTCTGGTTTACAGTTACGAGAGAAGGGGTATATAGGCTTAAGTAAGTTTTCAAGGGTCATGAAAAAACAAGGATCATTTTCGAGCAATATCATCTTTATAATTCATGACTGAAGCGTGCTCTGATGAGGATTTTTGTTTCCTTGGATCGCTCTAGACTGCCCATCTTTAGGTTTTCACCCTAGAGTTCATTTCCCTCTTCTGAATTTTAGACCAGGTAAATCTGACTCGATTTTTGTTCTAAATCAGTGTTCATGCGTTTCAACCCGCCAAAACTTGCATAATTTTCCAACCGTACCCTTACTCTTGCACTGTTTAATTTGGGTATGCTCACATAAAGTAATCTTTCTTTCTTTCCCCTCTTCTTCCTTTTGTTTTTTTTTTTGTTTCTATAATCACTCTAGACTGCCCAGCATTGGGTTTTCACCCTATAGTTCATTTCTTTCTGCTGTAAACTCGGACTGGCTCGTATCCTGGATGGATATTGATACTTGCTTTCTACTCAAAGATGATTGGTCATCCATGGCCCTTCGAAATTGGTACTCATTTGGATGAATGATTGTGTGCAATTTTTCTGTTCCTTTAGTGCACCTTTCAATTCAAAGCTTTTATTCTCAATTGCTTTTTCTCTTTTTTGAAAAAATTCTTCACTAATGTCTTCTAATGTTTCTCTGACCTCTGTATCTGATGTATATGTTCTCAAATCTTGCCCATTAAAAATCAGGCGACTTCTATTTTTCCGCAAAATCTTGATCCTATTTATCGCCAATATGAAGGTGATCCTTGGTTTGGGTTCTATAAAAAGAAATGATCAGGCTAAAAATGGGATAGCAATGAGTGTATTTTCTTACTTTGTGAAGGGGAAGTGAAAGAATGTCATTCGTCATCTCATACATGGACATATACAGAAAATCTTCAGGGGGTGGAGATTTTAGAGTCAACACTCAACTCAAGGATCTTAAACAACAAATGCCTGAGAAGGTATTCCTAAATGGGTGTGCCCATTATCTAAACACTCGTTTTGTTTCTATATTGGCCCAAATAGATAGCAGATACTCACATTTGCAATGTCCTCACAACATTCAATCTTTTCTAAGCATATGCATCATAGGATTGATTTTTTTAGATTTGAATCAAAGTATAAAAATGATATATACATGTATGCGTATGTATGAAAAAATGTATATGTGCATGGGAGAACAAAAAGTATCCCATAACAATGAATGAAATGTTTAAAGATTCGAAGAATGTAAAAAAATGTTTTCTAAATGAGAATACAGAAGATGTGATTTTCCATCCTAACAAAATAAATAGACATATGTCTTTACAAAATGTTTCTACAACTTTTAGGGCTTTAAGTCACAGAGTTTGCTCCGTGAATTATTCCTACAAAGGGAAAACCAAAATCAAACTAGTATTTTTGCAAAAGGTAAAAATTCAAGCATAGGGACCATCTTATTCTGGCCTTCTTGCCATGATGCAAACTCTTCTTAATTTTGTGTTTTCCACTGCTGGATTAATTCTTGGGTCAGGACCCCATTACTGATCAGCTTCTTGATCTCTTCCAACAATGGTCTACACTTCTTGGTAGGGTGCCCTATTGCCCCCATATGAAAATCACAGGTGCCATTCGGGTCAAAACTGTGGGTGAATGGATCGGGTATGTTTTTCATCGGTCTGGGAGTGAGATGGCGACCTTCAACCAAATGAGGCCAAACGTCTACAATGGATACTCCAAATACCTCCAAGTTTGCACTTGTTCGAGAAATTTTCCTTGATGGCTCAGGAGAATCAGCATTTCTTCCTCTTTTGAGATTACGAGGACTTTGAAAGTGGCACTCATTTATCTCTCCTTCTACTTCTTCGGTTTGGCACTTAGACTTGATTCTCAATTTTCCTTCTTGGATCGCATACTCTATTCTTTCCCCTATCTTCATGAAATCCTCAAATCTGCTTCTTGATTTCTCTAACAATCTATCAAAGAATGGGATGGGAAGAGTTGCGTGGAATAGGGGAGTGATTTCTTCTTCGGTTATAGGAGGTTGAACTTGTGCCGCCAAACTTCTCCATCTTAGAGCATATTCTTTGAAGGTCTCATTTGGCCTCATCTTCATGCCTTGCAGAAACTGTCGAGTCGGTGCCAAATCCAAGGCATATCTATATTGCTCCAAAAAGGCACTAGCTAAATCACTCCAGGATTGAATCTGCTTTTTGCTCAACCGGTTATACCATACCGCTGTCGGTCCCGTCAGGCTGTCGTGGAAGTAATGGATCAACAACTTTTCATTCTTCAAGTAACCTTCCATTTTTCTGCAAAACATAGTCAGGTGAACCTTCGGACAACTAGTACCATCATACTGCATAAATCTAGGAGCCTTGAAATCTAGAGGAATGACCAAATCAGGGACTAGGCAAAGCTCTCTTGCATTAAAAACATCTATTTTTTCTTTCTTCTTGAGCTCTTTCTTAAATCTATCTTCTAGCTGCTCTAGTCTTTGTTCCATTTTTTTCTCACAACTGGTCTTCAAATGCTGCCATCGAGCCCGTAAAATTTAATTAATTATTTAATTAATGTGTGAAATGCATCATAAATGTTAAAATGTAAAAGGCAAACAATGCGTATGAATTATCGTAATGAATGCAAATGAGGTGTTGATTCTCCAATAGTCATTTAAAAGGATTTTTATAAAGATAGGATGTCTGTACATAAAAGATTGACAATATTCTACAGGCCTTCCGTACTTCGTGCCCCACTTTTGTCTCCTTTGTATTTACTTTGGGTTTGGATTATTTCCGACCGTAGCATTATCAATCTCTATATATCACAGAATATCTTCTATTTTATAAAAACACCCTAATATGGAATATTTTTGAATCAACGAAATGAAATGCAATTAGATATTAGTCGCAAAGTGGTCATCGTAGAAAGACTCTCATTAAACAAAAAAGCTCGTTACATCAGATATTATTTTCCAAGCTTTACAGATACTGCTGAGCCCTAACCCCTAACTTTCTAATATCACCGAACAAACGAGTCAGCTTTCCTCCGTGGTCCAGTGTCGGATCATTATTCTGACTTAATGGCATTGCTTCGTCAGCTAAATTTGCCACTTGTTGGGCCACTTCGCGCGCTTGAGCGATGACACTTTTTATGTCATTGTCTCTCTTTAGTATTTCTCGCTAAGTTTTTCGCAGCTGGAGAGTTACCTCTTCGACACTTTCATAGCCAACTTGCTTGTAGGCTTCGGTACAGATCTCACTTGTACGCAAAGAAGTCCTAAGTTCTTTTGTTCGTTCTTTGAGTACTTCATTCTCCAACTGCAATGTGTTGGATATGGTCTCACTTTGTTGCAAACTTGTTTTCAAAATATCGTTCATAGCTGAAATATCTTGGAGTTCTCTCTGAAGGGTACCATACAGACTCTCGGCTTCTTCCAATCTTTGTGACAACAGGCGAGCTCTATTTTCACTAGCCCTACCTCTTTGCTTCCACTGTCCTAGGTCACTCTTCAGCTGAATGATACTCTTCTTCCATTCTTCTAAAGTATTACCCATTCCTGTATTTTTGAACACACAGTAGAGCTCATGATGATCATCTTGTAAACTCTTCAAATTCTCGCTCAAGATATCTTTCTCTTGCCTAAACTGGTTATACTCAAATGAATGCCCCTCCTCTGAGATGCCTCTATCTTTGGCCCTTGAGTTCAACTTGCCGAAGTGACTCGCTTCCGTGTTATCCAAGCCTTCCCTTAGATATTGACTTTCTTCCAACTTTGCCCCTTGAGCAAATTTTGTCTCCATGTGGAATCTAGGCTTCCCATTTTTGAAACTCAATATGCCTGTCTTGATAAGATCTTCGACCTGATTCTTTAACGCTCTACAATTTTCTGCGGTGTGGCCTGAACTCCCTAGGTGGTAACTACACCTAGCACGTCGGTTGTAACCTTTCGAGTACGGTGGTTCTTTCGGGCCAGAATGAACAGAGGCGATAAGGTTTTTCTCGATAAGCATCGAAAGTAGCTCGGTGTAGCTTACAGGAATAGGGATGTACTTCTTCTCATTACTTGCTTTTCGGGTTTCTTCTGGACCTACTTTTATTTCTTGAAAGCTTGACTCAGATGTATTCCTTACTGGTTTGTTGATAGAAATCACAAAAGGGTTCAACCTATTGTATTTGCCGACGTTATCTTGCTTCGGAGTGATATTCTGACCACGGGTGTCTTCATTCTGATTCTTGACAATCCCTTCTTCTGGTTCTATAGTTCCCTTGCCTTTAGCCATAGCGGTCATCATATTCATCATCTTAGCCATTTGTTTCTTTAAATCTTGTATCTCAATTCGTTCGTCACTGACGTAAGCGCTGCCTACTATGTCTGGTTCAAAGCCCTCGGGTGTGCCACCCTCTCTATTATTTGGTGTATCTTCGGATGCCTGTTCTATTTGATCACGAGGCCTCTTATCCATTATGAATGTCTTCTACAGTGATAGCCACTTGCGAAATTAATATCTTTATTTTATGCTCTAAGGATGCAAATGTAAAGCAAATGTACAGGAAAAAAACAAACACAAAAGAAATCTGTGTCAGTACAATGAAATAATCAACATAATAAAATTAAATGGCAAATGATAATGAGACAATAAGTTAAAGCAATTAAACAACAAGCAAAAATATGAATAAATCCAACAAAGCATAAACAAGGTTACTACTAAACGGACAGAGTTTCGACATGGTTCTAAAAGGTCAGCTCTACGGTTTACTATATGAAGTTTGAATTTAAAGTAAATGGTACTCGAACTGTCGCTAGGACATCGATTCGAGGGATCGCGACCAGCATACTATACGAGAGCAAAGCTCTACGGAGTATACTGACCGGATCCTGGGAACAAATTACAACACCATACGGAAGTGGCAACTTCACGAGGCTAAGTAATTATTCCCACCTAAGGGTTCATGATGACAAAAAATATATCAAACATCATACATTCAAACAAGGTTAGAAAATCAGTAACTAAATTGGGCCGAATTTTTAAAAATTTCTAATGAATTCAATACGAACCGAATCTAAGGCTTGACCCTCTTTTTTTTGTTTAAAAACAAAAAGTTTTCCCCAGCAGAGTCGCCATGCTGTTGCGACTAAAAAAATCGGGAGTGTGGATTTTCTTCATTTTTATAAAATCGGTCTCAAGTAATATATTTTAAAATACTAAAATTTCCCTTTTCAATAATTTATTAGAGTCGCCACCGATCGTTCAAAAAAAGAAGAGGGTAGACCGGACAACAAAAAATAAAACCAGAGATTCTTTTTAAAAAGTTGGGTTCGGGAGTCGGTTACGGATGGGGAAGGATTAGCACCCCCACACCGCCCAAAATTGGTACCTAACGGGTCGTATTGTATTTATTAGAAAATCTTAAAATTTCGGCCCAATTCAATTAATGACTTCCAAATGCATGATCATACAAGATATAAAATCGTACCCAATCCGCGATATCAAAGAAGATGACGACCAAATGATTGGGACGACACTCCCAATAGAATATCGGGATTATGAGCACTATTTTTATGTATTTTATATAACAGATAAATATGCATGAACAGGATATTGACGGTAACAAAAAAAATTAAACACAAAAGTCAATTTTAAATATATCAAACCCTGAATTATTATAAAAAAATATATTTACGGGATAAAATTAAAGCTAGATTATAAATTATTAAAATTATCGCATTTATTTACATTAATTATTAATCTGGTGGATTAGACATGGATATATTCGAGATTTGTTCCAAACTTTATTTTACTAGAATGATAATATATACAAATAATGATGTTAAAAAAGATATGTTAATTGACGATGATAACAAGACAAATTAAATTAAAGAATCGAATCAAAATAAATTACATGGCAAATATACTAACTCAAAGAATTAAAAAATTGAAATTAAATGAAATAAAAGCTATAAAATGGAATCAAAAGGACAAAATTGAAACTTTAAAGAATCATGTGCAACAAATATAAAACATGAACTGAAATTAAATGAAAATAAAAAAATAAGGGCAAATATGAAAATAAATGGAAATAAAGTGCAGAAATAAAAACAGATAAAGGACTGAAATTAAATAAAAATGAAAGAAAGGTGCAGAAATTAAATGAACGAACTGATTAGGGGTCCAGGGGGTAATTAACCCGTCATAATTTGAATTAATTATTAGTCAGGGTCCAGATTGCAAGGTGGGAACGAATAACAGGGACCCGAGGTGTAATTTTCCCATGCGGAATGGTCTCTCGCGCTATTATCCCTGTGCGGAAGGACTCACGAAACAATTATACCATTTTTAAAAGGTATGGTTAATATATAATCTAACCTAAAATAAAAACTGATTCATTTATCATCTTCTTCAAAATAAAACCCTAGAGATCTCTCTGCTCTCTCAACGTTTTCCGGCGCCGCACCCCTTCGCCGGCCGCCGCTAATCGGCGCCGGCGAGCCGAAACCTTCCCCTTTTATTTTATTTTTTTACTTTTTTCTAAACAAACCGAATCCTATCTTGGATCTAACCCCCCAAAGCTCTATTTTTATTTTTTTTATTTTGAAACTTAGACTCAATGTGATAACTATCTTACCACTCACCATGCATGACCGTTGAAGGACCGGCGGCCGGATATCGGGATATGACGAGAAGGTTTGAAAAAGGTAACTCTTTATGTTTTTTTTATATATATTTTCGAAATAAAATAAAAAATAATAAGATGAGACTGAGGAAAAATATACCTCTAGATCTGAAAATTTTCCTTTCTTTACTAGTTCGAAGAGTAGAAAAATCCTCCTCTGATTTCTTTACATGCATAGATATATATTAGAAATTTTACAATCATGATTTTACTGATCTCTGACATATTTTCTGCTGATTTTGGCTCAACTTGGCAAGTGGCGGTGGCGGTGGCATCGTGGCCGTTGGTGTCGCGGAGATGAACGGCTGGATTCGATCTTGGGACGGACGGCCGTGATGTGGCGCGTGGTTCACACACGCGCGTGGGAGATGAATGGCCGGTGCGTGCATCTCACGCGCGATCTGAAGGGCCATCGAGCTTTGATCTCAGCCGTTGGATCAAATTTTGATCCAACGGTTCTGGAGCGGCTGCGCATAGACAAGAAGATAAAATTAGGGTTTTGTGTTTTATTAGACTGGGTCCGAACTGGGCTTTTGTAATAGTATGGACTGTTTGATGGATTTTATTTTTTTTTAATGTAATGTATTTTATTTTGTTTTATTAGTTTTCCATTTTTATATATAATAATAATAACAACAACAATAGTAATAATAACAAACACTCATATTAGGATTAATAATATATATGGACAAAAATGAGTGATAACACAGGGCAACCAAATTTTGTATACAATTCAGCTCAAAAACAGTCTGTAGCATACTTACAATTACTCATTCCAAACAATTTCATTCATCCACACTTAATCTACTGTCCATTTACTCCAATTTATACTCAAACAATTTTGCACAAAAGAAATCAGGATTTTCCCTTGTTTGAGATTTCTTAAAACCATGCTTAACACCTATAGATACAAGCAAAACATTCAAGGGTGTTCTTCCACATTTACAATGTATCAAAACTGCTTTCTCAAAGGAAATTAACAGCCACCAACCCTTATTTCCACTTACTACACGTTTTATGTATATATAAGGATGAACATAATTTGAACACTTCAAGATCAATTATCCAAATTTCTTGTCTTACAAGACCTAATCAATTCGAAAGATTACCAGAATTGTGGAACATAATAACCCCTATTCAATTTTTTAGATTAGCCTACTATAAAGTTAACACCCCATTTCTTTAAGCAAAACTTTCACCTATCGATCTTCATATCACCAAAAAAAAAAACCATGAAATCACAAAGAACACCAATTCAAGTTCATATTCAAATTTTGCAAAGCTTTACTATCATCCCCGATTTCTTTGTCTCTCTCTCCCCATTCTCACTCGGCTTGCTTGTAGGGAGGAAGAAGATGAAGAAAAAATTGATCTTTCTTTCCCCTTTACTTTGCGGAGTCATCCCCCTCAAATTCCAAGTTTGACACTACATGGACATGTGTCCATGTCCCTAAATTACATAATGTTTTCCATGAAAACCTCACATTTTAGAAATATAATCATAAAAGCCCTTCAAAACAAGGTTTTTAATTTGCTTGATATTCCAAATTGGCCCCCTACAGTCTTAAAAGTTATTCTAAGAGATATTTACACTCAAACTAAATTTAACTCGAATTACCATTACGACCAGGGCATATTTTGGGATATTACAAATATAACTATCAAAATTGGAATATGTAGGTATTAGAGAAATTAAAAATTTGCACGGGGGTGGGCCTTGGCCCAGGTAAACCCACCCCTAGATTCGCTACTGATCCATTGGGTCCCTACCTATGTCCCACATTTTTTGTATTTGTTTGCATTCTATCAAAACTCGAAACATATAATGATAGATGTTGATGACAAAATTTAAAGGCATAATGCCAAAAAAATGCCTATAACATGATTATTGAGATATTGTCATTGAATCATTGATATTGAGATATTGTTATCGGACCTTGGATCGAAGTATTGGATACAATTATCATGTCATAGAATTCATGAGTTCAGTGGTATGGAGATTATACAGTATAGTGGACGGATGTGATGTGTGTTGGTCAAAACGGTGTAGTGAAGGATATTGGACCATATTGTTCATTGTTGGCATAGTGGTGGAATTTGCGTATCCAAATACGGTTGAAATCGATCCAAGGAAGAATGTTGATTATTGATAATGTCATTGTTGATGTGATTGTCATCAAAGCATGAAAGTATACCAAGTGCATTTTAATTGTTATTGGCTACGTCACTTAGACTATATAAGTCTATTGCATTCATTGTCCAAACATTTTAGGATAAAGAAAGTATCGGATCAAGATCGAGATTAGCTGGAAGTTGACAAGTCACCACGAGCTTATTGTAAAGTACTTTTGTCCATTTGAACTCCTAGAATGGTGGAAAAGTAGTTAAAGTAATTGATATTTATGTTTTATTTATTGTTTAAAGGTTATGTGTTGTACGTGGATAATGTGTCTTAAATGATTTGTTAGGTTTGCTTGAAATTGGCCTAAAATTCACACTTGGCTCTAAAAGGTGAAAATAGGGTAAACGTATTCGAATGATGATGAAATTTGGCATGACAGTAGTTTATAGCATTGAAATATTGTGTATAAAGTTTCACTGCATTTGAACATTGTTTGATAAGTTAAAATGAATAAAAACCAGCAAGAATCTGTCATTATAGGTTAGGCCGTATCGAAACGGGTGATGGCGTTTCGATACGGTTAAGCATAATTGAACCCGGGAAATAGGGCATATCGAAACATTTTGCTACTGGAATCCATCGTTTCGATACAGGTTCATAGCATATCGAAATGGGTCAATGTCTAAGTCAAAGGAATTCAACCCGTACCGATACAGGCCTTTCCCGCATCCATACAATGAAAGAAGAAAAGTCAACATGGTTGGCCATCGTCCACCCGTATCGAAACAGGTACATGGTTAGTTAAATTGGTTAAAAGAGCATAATTTGAAGGTTTGCATTGTTTACAGTTTGGTCATTGTGTTTTGGTTGGTTAAATCGAATGAGTATTTGAACACCGTTTAGCATGAAATTTTACAGGCTAGTTAATATTGCATTGAATTTCTTTATGGTATTGTCAGTTGCATCAAAAGACCTTTAATTTGTCAGTTTTATAGATTAGTCCCTAAAAATTGTAAAAGTTATAAATTTATCCTAAATGGTTAAATGTTGCCTTCTTATGAGTGAATTGGACTAAGATTTACATCCGGAAAAGTTTTGTTTGTATAATATTGATTAAGTGTTGATAATAAGATGAAATTTTATCACATCGGTCACCATATCGTTCACCAGTAACACGCTCCGACCCGGTTCTCGACTAGGCCGGGAAATGGGGTGTTACATTTTTGGTATCAAAGCTAGAGTTTAGTCGGTTCCAGACTAAACAAAACTTTGTATGTATTGTTTATTGTGTTACTTTGTCACCTAGGAGTTATATTGTTGTATATGGTGACTTGTCGGCTAATCCGATATTTTATTTATAGATGTCTAATTCTAATAAAGCTCGAATAGATGAGCAAAGTACTGATTCCTCAACTCAAGGCGGGGAAGTTAGAGGGAAGAATCATTTGAATCCGCAAAACTCTCCAGTGCGGAATCCTGAGCCCGAAGTACAAACGGCTCAAACTGAATGCTTTAGGAACATGATTGATATGTTCACAATATTCATGACATCGATGAAAGTTGACCAAACTTCTCAAACTCCTAATGTTGTTATTCCGAGTACCTGATCTCCTATTGATAAGTTACCTCAACATCGAGCTTACACTTTTATAGAGAAAATGATGAAAACCCTAAAGTTGCAGAGTATTGGTGTAGGGCGTGTAGGTGTTCTCTTTTTGTAAGAGCGTAAGTGCACACTCCTGTCAAGTTATAGTATATAAGATGTCGAATCCAATGAGGATTGGCCAGCTTGTCTCGTTTCGTAGTTACTGCACAATGGTAAAGTAAAACAAAAGTGAATGATTGGTTGAGATCGAAAAGTAAATAAAAACACAAGTAATAGAGAAGAAGTGAATCGTGTTGATAGAGTAGGTAGGGTTATGCGTCCACTTAGTGTGAAAAATGCGTTGAAATAGGTATGAGTTATCCTTTGCTGCCACGATATGCTACCTCGATGGTTACGACGAGTGGCAAACTACGACCCTATCACACGGCTGTAGCAGGTCACTACCACTGCAGGGGTGTGTACTATCTCAGCAGGTGGAATGGAAAGACATCCTAGCGGCATGTCTGGCAGATCGACACTCCAAGTTCGACAGGATAGTCGACAATGATCCCTCCTATTTCTAGGTTAGGATGCTCGAGATTGATAACTTGAGGACTTGTGTAGAACCAAATCAATCAACTCGGTTAGTGATCCCTTTAGCCGCTGAAACTTGTGGACTAGTATGGAACCAAGTTAGTCACGCCTCCCGTTGTGATCGTACTTAACTCTTTCGTGAGCCTTGCACTTTCATGCTCGACAAATAGATTCTTAAAAACGACTGGTGTTGAAAGATTGAATGAATGAAGAACAATGGATTAAGTAAACTTGGAATATTTTTGTAACACCCCCTTCCCGGCCTGGTAGAGAACCGGGTCGGAGAGCGTTACCGAAAACAAAATGGAAATCGATGACATAAATCTTAAACCTTTTTAATCAATATTTTAGTGTCAATTATGTCAATTTTATTCCTAACTCAATAGTCAATATAGCTTTAAAACCTTATACAAAACATAGGCAACATTTACACAATAGTAGAGCCACAAGACTTGTATAATTACTTTAACTACTTTGCCACCATACTAGGAGTTCATAAAGACAAAACACATTACTCTTAGCTTGTAGTGACTTGTCAATCTTTCAACCAATCCCGATCTCGATCCGTTACTTTTCTTAACCTGAAATGTTATGCAAATGAATGCGTTAGACTTATATAGTCTAAGTGAGGTAGCCAATAACAATGAATGAGCATGTTATGCAATGCTACATACTTCAATGGCATATTTAATGGCACATTTCACATAAGCAATCTATATACATATTATAAATGAAACGCATGTTATCCAATCATAAAAAAAGTAATATCGATAATCAATATTTTCACTTGGACCGATACAACAGTATTTGGATGCACGAATTCCACCACATCACCAACAATAATGGTCGTGTCATAATCCATCTGCCGCACCAATTGACCAATACACAACACATCCCTCCTCCGCACCAATGGTCGAAGCCCAATACCCGTACCAATGAGCTCATGAATTCTATGGCATGCCAATTGTATCCAATACTCTCGAATCCAAGGTTCAATACTCAATAGTTGAACAACGATATTTCAATAGCAATATTTACACATCAATATCAATAACAGTAATTCAATAGCGGTAGACATATATCAAAATTTCAATAGCAATGTGCAATAATCAATTTCTAATGCTAGATATGCAATACTTACTCATACTTACCAACAAGGATTCCGATAATGCTTTATGTAAATTCCCTTAATTCAATGGTTAGTAAAACAAACAAAATCAATAACGATGAATTCGGAAACGCTCCTTGCCTACTTCTGAGACTCTGACTACACTCACCTCGATATTAGGTTTCCTGTATAACATCACTATTTTCCTTGGTTGACGGTCGTTCTTTCTCGACTACTTGAACCCGACGATAGAAAAGACTCAAATTTATTGAACCGAAAAACACTCGGGCTAACCACCCTATTACTGAATCGACGTTTGTTTCCTTGTATTATTAAATATTTTTTTCTATTTTCTTTGCGCCTCATCTCCCCCTTTTATACTTAAATTAGCCGCCCCCTTGTGCTCTTCTCCAAGCTCCACGAAAGCTAGAGTCGTGGCATATATTTGGGATTAATTCCCCTTTACTTGTGCCACGTAGTGGCAAGCAATGCCACTTGAATTTGGCATTTTCCATGTGTGTCCCATTGCCTTTTTCTTTTCTTTTTAATAATAATAATAATAAACCAATACGAATACTTATTATTTTGATTTTAGAAACAATATCAAACTAACTTATAATCGAAACAAAAATATTCGATTGCTGGAACTTGACCCCGAATTTATAAATTGACCTAAATATCATAATAAGATCGAATAACTTATAAAACCGATATAAAATACTCGGTCATCGGAACCTAATTTCGACTAGACCGGTTTTAGGATGTTACAACTCTCTCCCCTTTAAAGAAAATTCGTCCTCGAATTTTCTCCAACAATAACACGCTCATCCATACGAGCCTAGCTGAATTTAGACATCTAAACATAAAGAGATCGGATTAGTCGGCAAGTCACAATACACAATAAAATAACTTCTAGGTGGCAAAGTAACACAACCAACAATACAAACATGCATAGTTTTAGTCCAAAATCGACTAAACTCTAGCTCTGATACCACAAATGTAACACCCCCTTCCCGGCCTGGTAGAGAATCGGGTCAGAGAGCGTTACCGAAAATAAAACGGTAATCGGTGACATAAATCTTAAACCTTTTTAATCAATATTTTAATGTCAATTTTATTACTAACTCAATAGTCAATATAGCTTTAAAACTTTATACAAAACATAGGCAACATTTACACAATAGTAGAGCCACAAGACTTGTGTAATTACTTTAACTACTTTGCCACCATACTAGGAGTACATAAGAACAAAACACATTACTCTTAGCTTGTAGTGACTTGCCAATCTTTCAACCGATCCCGATCTCGATCTGCTACTTTTCTTAACCTAAAATGTTATGCAAATGAATGCGTTAGACTTATATAGTCTAAGTGAGGTAGTCAATAACAATGAATGAGCATGTTATGCAATGCTGCATACTTCAATGGCATATTTAATGGCACATTTCACATAAGAAATCTATATACATATTATAAATGAAACGCATGTTATCCAATCATAACAAAAGTAATATCGATAATCAATATTTTTTCTTGGACCGATTCAACAGTATTTGAATACACGAATTCCACATCACCAACAATAATGGTCGTGTCATAATCCCTCTGCCGCACCAATTGACCAATACACAACACATCCCTCCTCCGCACCAATGGCCGAAGCCCAATACCCGTACCAATGAGCTCATGAATTCTATGGCATACTAATTGTATTCAATACTCTCGAATCCAAGGTTCAATACTCAATAGTTCAACAACGATATTTCAATAGCAATGTTTACACATCAATATCAATAACAGTAATTCAATAGCGGTAGATATATATCAAAGTTTCAATAGCAATGTGCAATAATCAATTTCTAATGCTAGATGTGTAATACTTACTCATACTTACAAACAAGGATTCCAATAATGCTTTATGTAAATTCCCTTAATTCAATGGTTAGTAAAACAAACAAAATCAATAACGATGAATTCGGAAAGGCTCCTCGCCTACTTCTGAGACTCTGACTACACTAACCTCGATACTAGGGTTCATGTATAACATCACTTTTTCCCTTGATTGACGGTCGTTCTTTCTCGACTTCTTAAACCCGACGATATAAAAGACTCAAATTTATTGAACGGAAAAACACTCGGGCTAACCACCCTATTACTGAATCGACGTTTGTTTCCTTGTATTATTATATATTTTTTTCTATCTTCTTTTCACCTCATCTCCCCCTTTTATACTCAAATTAGCCGCCCCCAAAGAGAGTGTTTCTAAAGCAAACTCTATTGCTTAGGTATATGTCAAATGAGTGAAATTGCCCACTATTTATAGGCAAAATCGTCATTTCCACATTACAAATTAATTCTATTAATAATATAATTAAATTTCATTATTATAAGTTATATTCATCACAAATTAATTCTATTAATAATAGAATTAAATATCATTATTATATAACTTATATTTTGAGTATTAACAACATCGCTTCCGCTAAAATGTTTTGTTAATCATATAGGCTAATAATGAGCATCTAGATAAGATAAAAAGAAAAAAAATTGTTGTTAATAAAGGTGGACTTTGGTTTTTCCCGTGTAATCTTCGTAGTTCGGGTCGAGCGTCTAGGCTGAGCTAAAGGGGTTACACTTAGCTTCTTAAGCTTTAAGAATTCACGACTTTGTAAGTACAGATCTTAGTGTTTTCTTTATACTTTAAAACATCTTTAGTTAGAAGTTAGCTTAAAATATTCAATACAAGGTAACTTATCATCACATCTATTTATTATAACATAGCATAGAAAAGTGCATAAGAATGCAATCATAAACAAAATGATTTAATAAGATGCTATGCCATGAGTCATGTTACCATCCCCCATGCTCTACTTGAGCCTATGTAAAATGTGTATCATTAAAACAAAGTGATTAAACAACAAAGATTAGGATGACACCTTGTCATCCCCAATTGCAATACTACGCTCACTTGTTATCCCGAAGTTACGGGATACATGAATCCACACTTACTCCTAGCTTTCATCTAATTCTTTCCTCCTACTTTCTTCATCGTGATAGATACCTCAAATAGATTAACAAATCATTAGGACTAACTCAACCCTTCGTAAACACATATACAACCTACAAATCAGCCCATGATACATGTATATATGCATATAGATGTTAAACAATTCATCATGTACTCATAATTGACAAACAATCTAGTTATTTTTGTTTATATATAGACATGTCAAAATAGTTCTATATGACTTATTTTCAATCAAGGCAGCTTTTACTTATGAAAATTAATCATTCATGTTTATATTTATTCTTATTCATGTGTATTTATCAACTACACAAAACAGCTCCTTAAACATGTAATTACAATCATGTATTCAAAACAATTTAGCAAACATTATATTCAAGAGCAAAACAACCCTTAACTTGTAAAGCAGACCCTTATGCTTATTCTCAAAGTTGTTCTACTGTTTTGATTAAGCACAACAGATCACTAATGACCTTTAACATACACTTAACTCCCAATTTCATTCTCATTTTCATGCATGGTCCAATAGTCTAATAATGCTCTTATTCTAGCAAACTACCCTGAATTCAATTGAATACCTTTCTATGCATTCAGAGCAATCCAAAACGTTTGTGTGTGTTCGAAAAGTCCTTAATATCACATGGACAGTCCCTAAGTTCCAGATTTTCAATTCTGTTTATTAGAACAATTTCTTTTTCTAGTGGAAACAACCCTTTGTTAACCTTAGTATCTTAAGACAACCTTTCTTTAACTTTTCTAAATTAAAACAATTTCATTAATGGATATAATTTAGTTTACTAATAGCCCCTCTACTAAGATTACCAATAATTCTTTTTAAGCACGACACCATTTAAAATAGCCCCATGTACATATATAGTCACAGAACGGCTCTCTACTTTATATTAGTGTTAAACAGTCCATTATTTATGCATATATACATATGAATACACGTAATGCATTAACGTCTTTTATCTTGTTCATTACTTTCTAAAAACAATCCCTACTTAATTCTCCTATAGGCAAAAACAGGGTGTTGCGACTAAAAAAATCGGGAGTGTGCATTTTCTTCATTTTTATAAAATCGGTCTCAAGTAATATATTTTAAAATACTAAAATTTCCTTTTTCAATAATTTATTAGAGTCGCCACCGATCGTTCAAAAAAAGAAGAGGGTAGACCGGACACCAAAAAATAAAACCAGAGATTCTTTTTAAAAAGTTGGGTTCGGGAGTCGGTTACGGATGGGGAAGGATTAGCACCCCCACACCGCCCAAAATTGGTACCTAACGGGTCGTATTGTATTTATTAGAAAATCTTAAAATTTCGGCCCAATTCAATTAATGACTTCCAAATGCATGATCATACAAGATATAAAATCGTACCCAATCCGCGATATCAAAGAAGATGACGACCAAATGATTGGGACGACACTCCCAATAGAATATCGGGATTATGAGCACTATTTTTATGTATTTTATATAACAGATAAATATGCATGAACAGGATATTGACGGTAACAAAAAAAATTAAACACAAAAGTCAATTTTAAATATATCAAACCCTGAATTATTATAAAAAAATATATTTACGGGATAAAATTAAAGCTAGATTATAAATTTTTAAAATTATCGCATTTATTTACATTAATTATTAATCTGGTGGATTAGACATGGATATATTCGAGATTTGTTCCAAACTTTATTTTACTAGAATGATAATATATACAAATAATGATGTTAAAAAAGGATATGTTAATTGACGATGATAACAAGACAAATTAAATTAAAGAATCGAATCAAAATAAATTACATGGCAAATATACTAACTCAAAGAATTAAAAAATTGAAATTAAATGAAATAAAAGCTATAAAATGGAATCAAAAGGACAAAATTGAAACTTTAAAGAATCATGTGCAACAAATATAAAACATGAACTGATTTAAATGAAAATAAAAAAATAAGGGCAGATATGAAAATAAATGGAAATAAAGTGCAGAAATAAAAACAGATAAAGGACTGAAATTAAATAAAAATGAAAGAAAGGTGCAGAAATTAAATGAACGAACTGATTAGGGGTCCAGGGGGTAATTAACCCGTCATAATTTGAATTAATTATTAGTCAGGGTCCAGATTGCAAGGTGGGAACGAATAACAGGGACCCGAGGTGTAATTTTCCCATGCGGAATGGTCTCTCGCGCTATTATCCCTGTGCGGAAGGACTCACGAAACAATTATACCATTTTTAAAAGGTATGGTTAATATATAATCTAACCTAAAATAAAAACTGATTCATTTATCATCTTCTTCAAAATAAAACCCTAGAGACCTCTCTGCTCTCTCAACGTTTTCCGGCGCCGCACCCCTTCGCCGGCCGCCGCTAATCGGCGCCGGCGAGCCTAAACCTTCCCCTTTTATTTTATTTTTTTACTTTTTTCTAAACAAACCGAATCCTATCTTGTATCTAACCCCCCAAAGCTCTATTTTTATTTTTTTATTTTGAAACTTAGACTCCATGTGATAACTATCTTACCACTCACCATGCATGACCGTTGAAGGACCGGCGGCCGGATATCGGGATATGACGAGAAGGTTTGAAAAAGGTAACCCCTTTATGTTTTTTTTATATATATTTTCGAAATAAAATAAAAAATAATAAGATGAGACTGAGGAAAAATATACCTCTAGATCTGAAAATTTTCCTTTCTTTACTAGTTCGAAGAGTAGAAAAATCCTCCTCTGATTTCTTTACATGCATAGATATATATTAGAAATTTTACAATCATGATTTTACTGATCTCTGACATATTTTCTGCTGATTTTGGCTCAACTTGGCAAGTGGCGGTGGCGGTGGCATCGTGGCCGTTGGTGTCGCGGAGATGAACGGCTGGATTCGATCTTGGGACGGACGGCCGTGATGTGGCGCGTGGTTCACACACGCGCGTGGGAGATGAATGGCCGGTGCGCGCATCTCACGCGCGATCTGAAGGGCCATCGAGCTTTGATCTCAGCCGTTGGATCAAATTTTGATCCAACGGTTCTGGAGCGGCTGCGCATAGACAAGAAGATAAAATTAGGGTTTTGTGTTTTATTAGACTGGGTCCGAACTGGGCTTTTGTAATAGTATGGACTGTTTGATGGATTTTATTTTTTTTAATGTAATGTATTTTATTTTGTTTTATTAGTTTTCCATTTTTATATATAATAATAATAACAACAACAATAGTAATAATAACAAACACTCATATTAGGATTAATAATATATATGGACAAAAATGAGTGATAACAGTTGCCCGTCTTTGCTTGTTCTCGTGAAACGGGAACAAAGCAAAGACCAAAAGCACTCATTTTTGTCCTACTTTCCTGTCTTTGGCCTTGAAATCATGAGTTCTTCTGGAACTTTCCGCTCTTTCTTGACCAATTACTTCAAGTTTCAAACTCTTCAATGCCCTGTTTTGTATCTCGACATCAAAAGAAAGCTTGACATCATGCCCGAAGGTCTTACTGATGACCCGAAGGTCTTATCACCATGCTTGAAAAACTTACCAGTGGCCCAAAGGACTTATCATCATGCCCGAAGGACTTACTGATGGCCCGAAGGACTTAAATTAAGGATTCACGCCAATAGGCTACCAAAATATTTCTTAAATAAGATTCATGCCAACAAGCTACCAATCCCTTAAAATGATGCCTCGGTTTCTATCGGTCTTGACATCACATTAAGGTTAGCATCATGCCCGAAGGACTTACTGATGGCCCGAAGAACTTATCACCAAGCCCGAAGGACTTACTAGTGGCTCGAAGGACTTATCATCATGCTCGAAGGACTTACTGATGGCCTGAAGGACTTAAGATAAGGATTCACGCCAATAGGCTACCAAAATATTCCTTAAATAGGATTCATGCCAACAGGCTACCAACATATTTCTTAAATAGGATTCACGCCAACATGCAACCAATCCCTTAAAATGATGCCCCGGTTTCTATCGGTCTTGACATCACATTAAGGTTAGCATCATGCCCGTAGGACTTACTGATGGCCCGAAGGACTTATCACCAAGCCCGAAGGACTTACTAGTGGCCCGAAGGACTTATCATCATGCCCGAAGGACTTACTGATGGCCCGAAGGACTTAAGATAAGGATTCACGCTAACATGCTACCAACATATTTCTTAAATAGGATTCACGCCAACAGGCTACCAACATATTTCTTAAATAGGATTCACGCCAACAGGCTACCAACATATTTCTTAAATAGGATTCACGCCAACAGGCTACCAATGGAAATCTTCAATAAGATCTACTTTTTCAACATGAAGCTGCAGACCGTAATCTTCAAATATCTGTTTAAAACAAACAAAATGTTTCTAAATTAGCATGCCCCCTAATATGAGGATCTCTATATGATGCATGCAATGTAATATTTTCTTCTTTTTCTTTCTTTTCTTTTCTCTTCTTCTCTTCTTCTTTCTTTTTCTCTATTTCTCTTCTTCTTTTGTTTTTCTTTCTTCTGTCTTTTCTTTTCAAATTCATCTTTAAAACCCTATTCCCTGAAAGGTCATTCTCAGATTTCACTTCATACCTCTGCAGTATGCTCCTCAGTCTTCATCTTCACTCATTGAATATTTGTCTCGCATTTGGCTCGCGCTTCTTTCTTGTGCGAGTAACTCTTTTTCTTCTTAATCTTCAAGGTCATTACTCAGTTTCGTAAGTTCTCTTCTAGTCTTTATACTATCCTCATATAGGGACTTTCATCATCTCATTGCCCCCATTCAGTATCAGGCTTGACTTTTTCTCGTCTTTGACTCAATATGCAAAGTCTTCGTCTACTTTGGAATTTGAGCGAACGAAATGCCTCAATTCCTGCGAACTCATCTTGTAAGCTCAATCTTCGTTATTAAATGCAACGAATCATCTCGACGGAAACCAATTCTAGGTCCCTATGCTTTAATTTTACTATAAAAATGCCATTTTGAAAAGATGGCAGTCATCATTTAAAAAAAACAAAACTTGAAGAGAGTGCCAATAAACATTCTTAAAAATTAATGTTCAGAGAAAAATCAAAATTGGAGTTAATGCCAAACATTTTTTTAAAAACTAATGTTCGGCCTAAAATATCAAATACAATAACACATTTGCTTCAAATTGTCAAAGATCAATCCGAATGAAGCGCATGCTTAGAAGATTTTGAACGTTGTGATGATATATGCACATGTATAGTCTCTTCTGATCTATTAGGCTTCTGAGAGAAACAATTCCATACCTAATTTTTAACCCCTTTTTGGTGGCTCTCTTGATATCACTATCTCACCATGCCCCATCCTTCCCTCATTTGGTGTCGATCAGGCACTTGAAATTTGACATCCCTTGAGGTAAGGTTATCCCTTTGGCGGAATGTGATCTGAAGACATTCTTATTCAAATAAGACATCTGTGTATGATCAGAATGGTCTTTATAGGCTTGTAATGTAGGCTCTGGTTTACAGTTACGAGAGAAGGGGTATATAGGCTTAAGTAAGTTTTCAAGGGTCATGAAAAAACAAGGATCATTTTCGAGCAATATCATCTTTATAATTCATGACTGGAGCGTGCTCTGATGAGGATTTTTGTTTCCTTGGATCGCTCTAGACTGCCCATCTTTAGGTTTTCACCCTAGAGTTCATTTCCCTCTTCTGAATTTTAGACCAGGTAAATATGACTCGATTTTTGTTCTAAATCAGTGTTCATGCGTTTCAACCCGCCAAAACTTGCATAATTTTCCAACCGTACCCTTACTCTTGCACTGTTTAATTTGGGTATGCTCACATAAAGTAATCTTTCTTTCTTTCCCCTCTTCTTCCTTTTGTTTTTTTTTTGTTTCTATAATCACTCTAGACTGCCCAGCATTGGGTTTTCACCCTATAGTTCATTTCTTTCTGCTGTAAACTCGGACTGGCTCGTATCCTGGATGGATATTGATACTTGCTTTCTACTCAAAGATGATTGGTCATCCATGGCCCTTCGAAATTGGTACTCATTTGGATGAATGATTGTGTGCAATTTTTCTGTTCCTTTAGTGCACCTTTCAATTCAAAGCTTTTATTCTCAATTGCTTTTTCTCTTTTTTGAAAAAATTCTTCACTAATGTCTTCTAATGTTTCTCTGACCTCTGTATCTGATGTATATGTTCTCAAATCTTGCCCATTAAAAATCAGGCGACTTCTATTTTTCCGCAAAATCTTGATCCTATTTATCGCCAATATGAAGGTGATCCTTGGTTTGGGTTCTATAAAAAGAAATGATCAGGCTAAAAATGGGATAGCAATGAGTGTATTTTCTTACTTTGTGAAGGGGAAGTGAAAGAATGTCATTCGTCATCTCATACATGGACATATACAGAAAATCTTCAGGGGGTGGAGATTTTAGAGTCAACACTCAACTCAAGGATCTTAAACAACAAATGCCTGAGAAGGTATTCCTAAATGGGTGTGCCCATTATCTAAACACTCGTTTTGTTTCTATATTGGCCCAAATAGATAGCAGATACTCACATTTGCAATGTCCTCACAACATTCAATCTTTTCTAAGCATATGCATCATAGGATTGATTTTTTTAGATTTGAATCAAAGTATAAAAATGATATATACATGTATGCGTATGTATGAAAAAATGTATATGTGCATGGGAGAACAAAAAGTATCCTATAACAATGAATGAAATGTTTAAAGATTCGAAGAATGTAAAAAAATGTTTTCTAAATGAGAATACAGAAGATGTGATTTTCCATCCTAACAAAATAAATAGACATATGTCTTTACAAAATGTTTCTACAACTTTTAGGGCTTTAAGTCACAGAGTTTGCTCCGTGAATTATTCCTACAAAGGGAAAACCAAAATCAAACTAGTATTTTTGCAAAAGGTAAAAATTCAAGCATAGGGACCATCTTATTCTGGCCTTCTTGCCATGATGCAAACTCTTCTTAATTTTGTGTTTTCCACTGCTGGATTAATTCTTGGGTCAGGACCCCATTACTGATCAGCTTCTTGATCTCTTCCAACAATGGTCTACACTTCTTGGTAGGGTGCCCTGTTGCCCCCATATGAAAATCACAGGTGCCATTCGGGTCAAAACTGTGGGTGAATGGATCGGGTATGTTTTTCATCGGTCTGGGAGTGAGATGGCGACCTTCAACCAAATGAGGCCAAACGTCTACAATGGATACTCCAAATACCTCCAAGTTTGCACTTGTTCGAGAAATTTTCCTTGATGGCTCAGAAGAATCAGCATTTCTTCCTCTTTTGAGATTACGAGGACTTTGAAAGTGGCACTCATTTATCTCTCCTTCTACTTCTTCGGTTTGGCACTTAGACTTGATTCTCAATTTTCCTTCTTGGATCGCATACTCTATTCTTTCCCCTATCTTCATGAAATCCTCAAATCTGCTTCTTGATTTCTCTAACAATCTATCAAAGAATGGGATGGGAAGAGTTGCGTGGAATAGGGGAGTGATTTCTTCTTCGGTTATAGGAGGTTGAACTTGTGCCGCCAAACTTCTCCATCTTAGAGCATATTCTTTGAAGGTCTCATTTGGCCTCATCTTCATGCCTTGCAGAAACTGTCGAGTCGGTGCCAAATCCAAGGCATATCTATATTGCTCCAAAAAGGCACTAGCTAAATCACTCCAGGATTGAATCTGCTTTTTGCTCAACCGGTTATACCATACCGCTGTCGGTCCCGTCAGGCTGTCGTGGAAGTAATGGATCAACAACTTTTCATTCTTCAAGTAACCTTCCATTTTTCTGCAAAACATAGTCAGGTGAACCTTCGGACAACTAGTACCATCATACTGCATAAATCTAGGAGCCTTGAAATCTAGAGGAATGACCAAATCAGGGACTAGGCAAAGCTCTCTTGCATTAAAAACATCTATTTTTTCTTTCTTCTTGAGCTCTTTCTTAAATCTATCTTCTAGCTGCTCTAGTCTTTGTTCCATTTTTTTCTCACAACTGGTCTTCAAATGCTGCCATCGAGCCCGTAAAATTTAATTAATTATTTAATTAATGTGTGAAATGCATCATAAATGTTAAAATGTAAAAGGCAAACAATGCGTATGAATTATCGTAATGAATGCAAATGAGGTGTTGATTCTCCAATAGTCATTTAAAAGGATTTTTATAAAGATAGGATGTTTGTACATAAAAGATTGACAATATTCTACAGGCCTTCCGTACTTCGTGCCCCACTTTTGTCTCCTTTGTATTTACTTTGGGTTTGGATTATTTCCGACCGTAGCATTATCAATCTCTATATATCACAGAATATCTTCTATTTTATAAAAACACCCTAATATGGAATATTTTTGAATCAACGAAATGAAATGCAATTAGATATTAGTCGCAAAGTGGTCATCGTAGAAAGACTCTCATTAAACAAAAAAGCTCGTTACATCAGATATTATTTTCCAAGCTTTACAGATACTGCTGAGCCCTAACCCCTAACTTTCTAATATCACCGAACAAACGAGTCAGCTTTCCTCCGTGGTCCAGTGTCGGATCATTATTCTGACTTAATGGCATTGCTTCGTCAGCTAAATTTGCCACTTGTTGGGCCACTTCGCGCGCTTGAGCGATGACACTTTTTATGTCATTGTCTCTCTTTAGTATTTCTCGCTAAGTTTTTCGCAGCTGGAGAGTTACCTCTTCGACACTTTCATAGCCAACTTGCTTGTAGGCTTCGGTACAGATCTCACTTGTACGCAAAGAAGTCCTAAGTTCTTTTGTTCGTTCTTTGAGTACTTCATTCTCCAACTGCAATGTGTTGGATATGGTCTCACTTTGTTGCAAACTTGTTTTCAAAATATCGTTCATAGCTGAAATATCTTGGAGTTCTCTCTGAAGGGTACCATACAGACTCTCGGCTTCTTCCAATCTTTGTGACAACAGGCGAGCTCTATTTTCACTAGCCCTACCTCTTTGCTTCCACTGTCCTAGGTCACTCTTCAGCTGAATGATACTCTTCTTCCATTCTTCTAAAGTATTACCCATTCCTGTATTTTTGAACACACAGTAGAGCTCATGATGATCATCTTGTAAACTCTTCAAATTCTCGCTCAAGATATCTTTCTCTTGCCTAAACTGGTTATACTCAAATGAATGCCCCTCCTCTGAGATGCCTCTATCTTTGGCCCTTGAGTTCAACTTGCCGAAGTGACTCGCTTCCGTGTTATCCAAGCCTTCCCTTAGATATTGACTTTCTTCCAACTTTGCCCCTTGAGCAAATTTTGTCTCCATGTGGAATCTAGGCTTCCCATTTTTGAAACTCAATATGCCTGTCTTGATAAGATCTTCGACCTGATTCTTTAACGCTCTACAATTTTCTGCGGTGTGGCCTGAACTCCCTAGGTGGTAACTACACCTAGCACGTCGGTTGTAATCTTTCGAGTACGGTGGTTCTTTCGGGCCAGAATGAACAGAGGCGATAAGGTTTTTCTCGATAAGCATCGAAAGTAGCTCGGTGTAGCTTACAGGAATAGGGATGTACTTCTTCTCATTACTTGCTTTTCGGGTTTCTTCTGGACCTACTTTTATTTCTTGAAAGCTTGACTCAGATGTATTCCTTACTGGTTTGTTGATAGAAATCACAAAAGGGTTCAACCTATTGTATTTGCCGACGTTATCTTGCTTCGGAGTGATATTTTGACCACGGGTGTCTTCATTCTGATTCTTGACAATCCCTTCTTCTGGTTCTATAGTTCCCTTGCCTTTAGCCATAGCGGTCATCATATTCATCATCTTAGCCATTTGTTTCTTTAAATCTTGTATCTCAATTCGTTCGTCACTGACGTAAGCGCTGCCTACTATGTCTGGTTCAAAGCCCTCGGGTGTGCCACCCTCTCTAGTATTTGGTGTATCTTCGGATGCCTGTTCTATTTGATCACGAGGCCTCTTATCCATTATGAATGTCTTCTACAGTGATAGCCACTTGCGAAATTAATATCTTTATTTTATGCTCTAAGGATGCAAATGTAAAGCAAATGTACAGGAAAAAAACAAACACAAAAGAAATCTGTGTCAGTACAATGAAATAATCAACATAATAAAATTAAATGGCAAATGATAATGAGACAATAAGTTAAAGCAATTAAACAACAAGCAAAAATATGAATAAATCCAACAAAGCATAAACAAGGTTACTGCTAAACGGACAGAGTTTCGACATGGTTCTAAAAGGTCAGCTCTACGGTTTACTATATGAAGTTTGAATTTAAAGTAAATGGTACTCGAACTGTCGCTAGGACATCGATTCGAGGGATCGCGACCAGCATACTATACGAGAGCAAAGCTCTACGGAGTATACTAACCGGATCCTGGGAACAAATTACAACACCATACGGAAGTGGCAACTTCACGAGGCTAAGTAATTATTCCCACCTAAGGGTTCATGATGACAAAAAATATATCAAACATCATACATTCAAACAAGGTTAGAAAATCAGTAACTAAATTAGGCCGAATTTTTAAAAATTTCTAATGAATTCAATACGAACCGAATCTAAGGCTTGACCCTCTTTTTTTTGTTTAAAAACAAAAAGTTTTCCCCAGCAGAGTCGCCATGCTGTTGCGACTAAAAAAATCGGGAGTGTGCATTTTCTTCATTTTTATAAAATCGGTCTCAAGTAATATATTTTAAAATACTAAAATTTCCCTTTTCAATAATTTATTAGAGTCGCCACCGATCGTTCAAAAAAAGAAGAGGGTAGACCGGACAACAAAAAATAAAACCAGAGATTCTTTTTAAAAAGTTGGGTTCGGGAGTCGGTTACGGATGGGGAAGGATTAGCACCCCCACACCGCCCAAAATTGGTACCTAACGGGTCGTATTGTATTTATTAGAAAATCTTAAAATTTCGGCCCAATTCAATTAATGACTTCCAAATGCATGATCATACAAGATATAAAATCGTACCCAATCCGCGATATCAAAGAAGATGACGACCAAATGATTGGGACGACACTCCCAATAGAATATCGGGATTATGAGCACTATTTTTATGTATTTTATATAACAGATAAATATGCATGAACAGGATATTGACGGTAACAAAAAAAATTAAACACAAAAGTCAATTTTAAATATATCAAACCCTGAATTATTATAAAAAAATATATTTACGGGATAAAATTAAAGCTAGATTATAAATTATTAAAATTATCGCATTTATTTACATTAATTATTAATCTGGTGGATTAGACATGGATATATTCGAGATTTGTTCCAAACTTTATTTTACTAGAATGATAATATATACAAATAATGATGTTAAAAAAGGATATGTTAATTGACGATGATAACAAGACAAATTAAATTAAAGAATCGAATCAAAATAAATTACATGGCAAATATACTAACTCAAAGAATTAAAAAATTGAAATTAAATGAAATAAAAGCTATAAAATGGAATCAAAAGGACAAAATTGAAACTTTAAAGAATCATGTGCAACAAATATAAAACATGAACTGATTTAAATGAAAATAAAAAAATAAGGGCAGATATGAAAATAAATGGAAATAAAGTGCAGAAATAAAAACAGATAAAGGACTGAAATTAAATAAAAATGAAAGAAAGGTGCAGAAATTAAATGAACGAACTGATTAGGGGTCCAGGGGGTAATTAACCCGTCATAATTTGAATTAATTATTAGTCAGGGTCCAGATTGCAAGGTGGGAACGAATAACAGGGACCCGAGGTGTAATTTTCCCATGCGGAATGGTCTCTCGCGCTATTATCCCTGTGCGGAAGGACTCACGAAACAATTATACCATTTTTAGAAGGTATGGTTAATATATAATCTAACCTAAAATAAAAACTGATTCATTTATCATCTTCTTCAAAATAAAACCCTAGAGACCTCTCTGCTCTCTCAACGTTTTCCGGCGCCGCAACCCTTCGCCGGCCGCCGCTAATCGGCGCCGGCGAGCCGAAACCTTCCCCTTTTATTTTATTTTTTTACTTTTTTCTAAACAAACCGAATCCTATCTTGGATCTAACCCCCCAAAGCTCTATTTTTATTTTTTTTATTTTGAAACTTAGACTCAATGTGATAACTATCTTACCACTCACCATGCATGACCGTTGAAGGACCGACGGCCGGATATCGGGATATGACGAGAAGGTTTGAAAAAGGTAACTCTTTATGTTTTTTTTATATATATTTTCGAAATAAAATAAAAAATAATAAGATGAGACTGAGGAAAAATATACCTCTAGATCTGAAAATTTTCCTTTCTTTACTAGTTCGAAGAGTAGAAAAATCCTCCTCTGATTTCTTTACATGCATAGATATATATTAGAAATTTTACAATCATGATTTTACTGATCTCTGACATATTTTCTGCTGATTTTGGCTCAACTTGGCAAGTGGCGGTGGCGGTGGCATCGTGGCCGTTGGTGTCGCGGAGATGAACGGCTGGATTCGATCTTGGGACGGACGGCCGTGATGTGGCGCGTGGTTCACACACGCGCGTGGGAGATGAATGGCCGGTGCGTGCATCTCACGCGCGATCTGAAGGGCCATCGAGCTTTGATCTCAGCCGTTGGATCAAATTTTGATCCAACGGTTCTGGAGCGGCTGCGCATAGACAAGAAGATAAAATTAGGGTTTTGTGTTTTATTAGACTGGGTCCGAACTGGGCTTTTGTAATAGTATGGACTGTTTGATGGATTTTATTTTTTTTTAATGTAATGTATTTTATTTTGTTTTATTAGTTTTCCATTTTTATATATAATAATAATAACAACAACAATAGTAATAATAACAAACACTCATATTAGGATTAATAATATATATGGACAAAAATGAGTGATAACACAGGGCAACCAAATTTTGTATACAATTCAGCTCAAAAACAGTCTGTAGCATACTTACAATTACTCATTCCAAACAATTTCATTCATCCACACTTAATCTACTGTCCATTTACTCCAATTTATACTCAAACAATTTTGCACAAAAGAAATCAGGATTTTCCCTTGTTTGAGATTTCTTAAAACCATGCTTAACACCTATAGATACAAGCAAAACATTCAAGGGTGTTCTTCCACATTTACAATGTATCAAAACTGCTTTCTCAAAGGAAATTAACAGCCACCAACCCTTATTTCCACTTACTACACGTTTTATGTATATATAAGGATGAACATAATTTGAACACTTCAAGATCAATTATCCAAATTTCTTGTCTTACAAGACCTAATCAATTCGAAAGATTACCAGAATTGTGGAACATAATAACCCCTATTCAATTTTTTAGATTAGCCTACTATAAAGTTAACACCCCATTTCTTTAAGCAAAACTTTCACCTATCGATCTTCATATCACCAAAAAAAAAACCATGAAATCACAAAGAACACCAATTCAAGTTCATATTCAAATTTTGCAAAGCTTTACTATCATCCCCGATTTCTTTGTCTCTCTCTCCCCATTCTCACTCGGCTTGCTTGTAGGGAGGAAGAAGATGAAGAAAAAATTGATCTTTCTTTCCCCTTTACTTTGCGGAGTCATCCCCCTCAAATTCCAAGTTTGACACTACATGGACATGTGTCCATGTCCCTAAATTACATAATGTTTTCCATGAAAACCTCACATTTTAGAAATATAATCATAAAAGCCCTTCAAAACAAGGTTTTTAATTTGCTTGATATTCCAAATTGGCCCCCTACAGTCTTAAAAGTTATTCTAAGAGATATTTACACTCAAACTAAATTTAACTCGAATTACCATTACGACCAGGGCATATTTTGGGATATTACAAATATAACTATCAAAATTGGAATATGTAGGTATTAGAGAAATTAAAAATTTGCACGGGGGTGGGCCTTGGCCCAGGTAAACCCACCCCTAGATTCGCTACTGATCCATTGGGTCCCTACCTATGTCCCACATTTTTTGTATTTGTTTGCATTCTATCAAAACTCGAAACATATAATGATAGATGTTGATGACAAAATTTAAAGGCATAATGCCAAAAAAATGCCTATAACATGATTATTGAGATATTGTCATTGAATCATTGATATTGAGATATTGTTATCGGACCTTGGATCGAAGTATTGGATACAATTATCATGTCATAGAATTCATGAGTTCAGTGGTATGGAGATTATACAGTATAGTGGACGGATGTGATGTGTGTTGGTCAAAACGGTGTAGTGAAGGATATTGGACCATATTGTTCATTGTTGGCATAGTGGTGGAATTTGCGTATCCAAATACGGTTGAAATCGATCCAAGGAAGAATGTTGATTATTGATAATGTCATTGTGGATGTGATTGTCATCAAAGCATGAAAGTATACCAAGTGCATTTTAATTGTTATTGGCTACGTCACTTAGACTATATAAGTCTAATGCATTCATTGTCCAAACATTTTAGGATAAAGAAAGTATCGGATCAAGATCGAGATTAGCTGGAAGTTGACAAGTCACCACGAGCTTATTGTAAAGTACTTTTGTCCATTTGAACTCCTAGAATGGTGGAAAAGTAGTTAAAGTAATTGATATTTATGTTTTATTTATTGTTTAAAGGTTATGTGTTGTACGTGGATAATGTGTCTTAAATGATTTGTTAGGTTTGCTTGAAATTGGCCTAAAATTCACACTTGGCTCTAAAAGGTGAAAATAGGGTAAACGTATTCGAATGATGATGAAATTTGGCATGACAGTAGTTTATAGCATTGAAATATTGTGTATAAAGTTTCACTGCATTTGAACATTGTTTGATAAGTTAAAATGAATAAAAACCAGCAAGAATCTGTCATTATAGGTTAGGCCGTATCGAAACGGGTGATGGCGTTTCGATACGGTTAAGCATAATTGAACCCGGGAAATAGGGCGTATCGAAACATTTTGCTACTGGAATCCATCGTTTCGATACAGGTTCATAGCATATCGAAATGGGTCAATGTCTAAGTCAAAGGAATTCAACCCGTACCGATACAGGCCTTTCCCGCATCCATACAATGAAAGAAGAAAAGTCAACATGGTTGGCCATCGTCCACCCGTATCGAAACAGGTACATGGTTAGTTAAATTGGTTAAAAGAGCATAATTTGAAGGTTTGCATTGTTTACAGTTTGGTCATTGTGTTTTGGTTGGTTAAATCGAATGAGTATTTGAACACCGTTTAGCATGAAATTTTACAGGCTAGTTAATATTGCATTGAATTTCTTTATGGTATTGTCAGTTGCATCAAAAGACCTTTAATTTGTCAGTTTTATAGATTAGTCCCTAAAAATTGTAAAAGTTATAAATTTATCCTAAATGGTTAAATGTTGCCTTCTTATGAGTGAATTGGACTAAGATTTACATCCGGAAAAGTTTTGTTTGTATAATATTGATTAAGTGTTGATAATAAGATGAAATTTTATCACATCGGTCACCATATCGTTCACCAGTAACACGCTCCGACCCGGTTCTCGACTAGGCCGGGAAATGGGGTGTTACATTTTTGGTATCAAAGCTAGAGTTTAGTCGGTTCCAGACTAAACAAAACTTTGTATGTATTGTTTATTGTGTTACTTTGTCACCTAGGAGTTATATTGTTGTATATGGTGACTTGTCGGCTAATCCGATATTTTATTTATAGATGTCTAATTCTAATAAAGCTCGAATAGATGAGCAAAGTACTGATTCCTCAACTCAAGGCGGGGAAGTTAGAGGGAAGAATCATTTGAATCCGCAAAACTCTCCAGTGCGGAATCCTGAGCCCGAAGTACAAACGGCTCAAACTGAATGCTTTAGGAACATGATTGATATGTTCACAATATTCATGACATCGATGAAAGTTGACCAAACTTCTCAAACTCCTAATGTTGTTATTCCGAGTACCTGATCTCCTATTGATAAGTTACCTCAACATCGAGCTTACACTTTTATAGAGAAAATGATGAAAACCCTAAAGTTGCAGAGTATTGGTGTAGGGCGTGTAGGTGTTCTCTTTTTGTAAGAGCGTAAGTGCACACTCCTGTCAAGTTATAGTATATAAGATGTCGAATCCAATGAGGATTGGCCAGCTTGTCTCGTTTCGTAGTTACTGCACAATGGTAAAGTAAAACAAAAGTGAATGATTGGTTGAGATCGAAAAGTAAATAAAAATACAAGTAATAGAGAAGAAGTGAATCGTGTTGATAGAGTAGGTAGGGTTATGCGTCCACTTAGTGTGAAAAATGCGTTGAAATAGGTATGAGTTATCCTTTGCTGCCACGATATGCTACCTCGATGGTTACGACGAGTGGCAAACTACGACCCTATCACACGGCTGTAGCAGGTCACTACCACTGCAGGGGTGTGTACTATCTCGGCAGGTGGAATGGAAAGACATCCTAGCGGCATGTCTGGCAGATCGACACTCCAAGTTCGACAGGATAGTCGACAATGATCCCTCCTATTTCTAGGTTAGGATGCTCGAGATTGATAACTTGAGGACTTGTGTAGAACCAAATCAATCAACTCGGTTAGTGATCCCTTTAGCCGCTGAAACTTGTGGACTAGTATGGAACCAAGTTAGTCACGCCTCCCGTTGTGATCGTACTTAACTCTTTCGTGAGCCTTGCACTTTCATGCTCGACAAATAGATTCTTAAAAACGACTGGTGTTGAAAGATTGAATGAATGAAGAACAATGGATTAAGTAAACTTGGAATATTTTTGTAACACCCCCTTCCCGGCCTGGTAGAGAACCGGGTCGGAGAGCGTTACCGAAAACAAAATGGAAATCGATGACATAAATCTTAAACCTTTTTAATCAATATTTTAGTGTCAATTATGTCAATTTTATTCCTAACTCAATAGTCAATATAGCTTTAAAACCTTATACAAAACATAGGCAACATTTACACAATAGTAGAGCCACAAGACTTGTATAATTACTTTAACTACTTTGCCACCATACTAGGAGTTCATAAAGACAAAACACATTACTCTTAGCTTGTAGTGACTTGTCAATCTTTCAACCAATCCCGATCTCGATCCGTTACTTTTCTTAACCTGAAATGTTATGCAAATGAATGCGTTAGACTTATATAGTCTAAGTGAGGTAGCCAATAACAATGAATGAGCATGTTATGCAATGCTACATACTTCAATGGCATATTTAATGGCACATTTCACATAAGCAATCTATATACATATTATAAATGAAACGCATGTTATCCAATCATAAAAAAAGTAATATCGATAATCAATATTTTCCCTTGGACCGATACAACAGTATTTGGATGCACGAATTCCACCACATCACCAACAATAATGGTCGTGTCATAATCCATCTGCCGCACCAATTGACCAATACACAACACATCCCTCCTCCGCACCAATGGTCGAAGCCCAATACCCGTACCAATGAGCTCATGAATTCTATGGCATGCCAATTGTATCCAATACTCTCGAATCCAAGGTTCAATACTCAATAGTTGAACAACGATATTTCAATAGCAATATTTACACATCAATATCAATAACAGTAATTCAATAGCGGTAGACATATATCAAAATTTCAATAGCAATGTGCAATAATCAATTTCTAATGCTAGATATGCAATACTTACTCATACTTACCAACAAGGATTCCGATAATGCTTTATGTAAATTCCCTTAATTCAATGGTTAGTAAAACAAACAAAATCAATAACGATGAATTCGGAAACGCTCCTCGCCTACTTCTGAGACTCTGACTACACTCACCTCGATATTAGGTTTCCTGTATAACATCACTATTTTCCTTGGTTGACGGTCGTTCTTTCTCGACTACTTGAACCCGACGATAGAAAAGACTCAAATTTATTGAACCGAAAAACACTCGGGCTAACCACCCTATTACTGAATCGACGTTTGTTTCCTTGTATTATTAAATATTTTTTTCTATTTTCTTTGCGCCTCATCTCCCCCTTTTATACTTAAATTAGCCGCCCCCTTGTGCTCTTCTCCAAGCTCCACGAAAGCTAGAGTCGTGGCATATATTTGGGATTAATTCCCCTTTACTTGTGCCACGTAGTGGCAAGCAATGCCACTTGAATTTGGCATTTTCCATGTGTGTCCCATTGCCTTTTTCTTTTCTTTTTAATAATAATAATAATAAACCAATACGAATACTTATTATTTTGATTTTAGAAACAATATCAAACTAACTTATAATCGAAACAAAAATATTCGATTGCTGGAACTTGACCCCGAATTTATAAATTGACCTAAATATCATAATAAGATCGAATAACTTATAAAACCGATATAAAATACTCGGTCATCGGAACCTAATTTCGACTAGACCGGTTTTAGGATGTTACAACTCTCTCCCCTTTAAAGAAAATTCGTCCTCGAATTTTCTCCGACAATAACACGCTCATCCATACGAGCCTAGCTGAATTTAGACATCTAAACATAAAGAGATCGGATTAGTCGGCAAGTCACAATACACAATAAAATAACTTCTAGGTGGCAAAGTAACACAACCAACAATACAAACATGCATAGTTTTAGTCCAAAATCGACTAAACTCTAGCTCTGATACCACAAATGTAACACCCCCTTCCCGGCCTGGTAGAGAATCGGGTCAGAGAGCGTTACCGAAAATAAAACGGAAATCGGTGACATAAATCTTAAACCTTTTTAATCAATATTTTAATGTCAATTTTATTACTAACTCAATAGCCAATATAGCTTTAAAACTTTATACAAAACATAGGCAACATTTACACAATAGTAGAGCCACAAGACTTGTGTAATTACTTTAACTACTTTGCCACCATACTAGGAGTACATAAGAATAAAACACATTACTCTTAGCTTGTAGTGACTTGCCAATCTTTCAACCGATCCCGATCTCGATCTGCTACTTTTCTTAACCTGAAATGTTATGCAAATGAATGCGTTAGACTTATATAGTCTAAGTAAGGTAGTCAATAACAATGAATGAGCATGTTATGCAATGCTGCATACTTCAATGGCATATTTAATGGCACATTTCACATAAGAAATCTATATACATATTATAAATGAAACGCATGTTATCCAATCATAACAAAAGTAATATCGATAATCAATATTTTTTCTTGGACCGATTCAACAGTATTTGAATACACGAATTCCACATCACCAACAATAATGGTCGTGTCATAATCCCTCTGCCGCACCAATTGACCAATACACAACACATCCCTCCTCCGCACCAATGGCCGAAGCCCAATACCCGTACCAATGAGCTCATGAATTCTATGGCATACTAATTGTATTCAATACTCTCGAATCCAAGGTTCAATACTCAATAGTTCAACAACGATATTTCAATAGCAATGTTTACACATCAATATCAATAACAGTAATTCAATAGCGGTAGATATATATCAAAGTTTCAATAGCAATGTGCAATAATCAATTTCTAATGCTAGATGTGTAATACTTACTCATACTTACAAACAAGGATTCCAATAATGCTTTATGTAAATTCCCTTAATTCAATGGTTAGTAAAACAAACAAAATCAATAACGATGAATTCGGAAAGGCTCCTCGCCTACTTCTGAGACTCTGACTACACTCACCTCGATACTAGGGTTCATGTATAACATCACTTTTTCCCTTGATTGACGGTCGTTCTTTCTCGACTTCTTAAACCCGACGATATAAAAGACTCAAATTTATTGAACGGAAAAACACTCGGGCTAACCACCCTATTACTGAATCGACGTTTGTTTCCTTGTATTATTATATATTTTTTTCTATCTTCTTTTCACCTCATCTCCCCCTTTTATACTCAAATTAGCCGCCCCCTTGTGCTCTTCTCCAAGCTCCACGAAAGCTGGAGTCGTGGCATATATTTGGGATTAATTCCCCTTTACCTGTGCCACGTAGTGGCAAGCAATGCCACTTGAATTTGGCATTTGCCATGTGTGTCCCTTACGTGGGAATTGCCCGTTGCAATTCCTTCAAATTGAAGGAGTTGGTCGTGGGTCCCTTGGCCCTTTTCTTTTCTTTTTAATAATAATAATAATAATAATAACCAATATGAATACTTATTATTTTGATTTTAGAAACAATATCAAACTAACTTATAATGGAAACAAAAATATTCGATTGCTGGAACTTGACCCCGAATTTATAAATTGACCCGAATATTTTAATAAGATCGAATAACTTATAAAACCGATATAAAATACTCGGTCATCAAAACCTAATTCCGACTAGACCGGTTTTTGGGATGTGACAACTCTTTCCCCCTTTAAAGAAAATTCGTCCTCGAATTTTCTCCGACAATAACACGCTCATCTATACGAGCCTGGCTGAATATAGACATCTAAACATAAAGAGATCGGAATAGTCGACAAGTCACAATACACAATAAAATAACTATTAGGTGGCAAAGTAACACAACAAACAATACAAACATGCATAAGTTTAGTCCAGAATCGACTAAACTCTAGCTCTTATACCAAAAATGTAACACCCCCTTCCCGTCTGGTAGAGAATCGGGTCGGAGAGCGTTACCGAAAACAAAACAGAAATCTATGACATAAATTTTAAACCTTTTTAATCAATATTTTAGTGCCAGTTATGTCAATTTTATTACTAACTCAATAGTCAATATAGCTTTAAAACTTTATACAAAACATAAGCAACATTTACACAATAGTAGAGCCACAAGAATTGTATAATTACTTTAACTACTTTGCCACCATACTAGGAGTTCATAAGGACAAAACACATTACTCTTAGCTTGTAGTGACTTGTCAATCTTTCAACCAATCCCGATCTCGATCCGTTACTTTTCTTAACCTGAAATGTTATGCAAATGAATGCGTTAGACTTATATAGTCTAAGTGAGGTAGCCAATAACAATGAATGAGCATGTTATGCAATGCTGCATACTTCAATGGCATATTTAATGGCACATTTCACATAAGCAATCTATATACATATTATAAATGAAACGCATGTTATCCAATCATAGCAAAAGTAATATCGATAATCAATATTTTTCCTTGGACCGATTCAACAGTATTTGGATACACGAATTCCACTACATCACCAACAATAATGGTTGTTTCATAATCCCTCTGCCGCACCAATTGACCAATACACAACACATCCCTCCTCCGCACCAATGGCCGAAGCCCAATACCCGTACCAATGAGCTCATGAATTCTATGGCATGCCAATTGTATACAATACTCTCGAATCCAAGGTTCAATACTCAATAGTTCAACAACGATATTTCAATAGCAATGTTTACACATCAATATCAATAACAGTAATTCAGTAGCGGTAGATATATATCAAAGTTTCAATAGCAATGTGCAATAATCAATTTCTAATGCTAGATATGCAATACTTACTCATACTTACCAACAAAGATTCCAATAATGCTTTGTGTAAATTTCCTTAATTCAATGGTTAGTAAAACAAACAAAACCAATAACGATGAATTCGGAAAGGCTCCTCGCCTACTTCTGAGACTCTGACTACACTCACCTCGATATTAGGGTTCCTGTATAACATCATTTTTTCCTTTGGTTGACGGTCGTTCTTTCTCGACTTCTTAAACCCGACGATAGAAAAGAATCAAATTTATTGAACCGAAAAACACTCGGGCTAACCAGCCTATTACTGAATCGACGTTTGTTTCCTTGTATTATTATATATATTTTTCTATCTTCTTTTCGCCTCATATCCCCCTTTTATACTCAAATTAGCCGCCCCCTTGTGCTCTTCTCCAAGCTCCACGAAAGATGGAGTCGTGGCATATATTTGGGATTAATTCCCCTTTACTTGTGCCACGTAGTGGCAAACAATGCCACTTGAATTTGGCATTTGCCATGTGTGTCTCTTACGTGGGAATTGCCCACGGCAATTCCTTCAAATTGAAGGAGTTGGTCGTGGGTCCCATGGCCCTTTTCCTTTTAATAATAATAATAATAAACCAATACGAATACTTATTATTTTGATTTTAGAAATAATATCAAACTAACTTATGATCGAAGCAAAAATATTTGATTGCTGGAACTTGACCCCGAATTTATAAATTGACCCGAATATCCTAATAAGATCGAATAACTTATAAAACCGATATAAAATACTCGGTCATCGGAATCTAATTCCGACTAGACTGGTTTTTGGGATGTGACAATTTTATCGAAGAAATAACTCGAAAACCTAAAACAACTGTTTCACTCTAGTTACAACATAACCCTAACCCAATTAGGATTTAGAACATAGCGATAAAGAAGAGCACAAGTAAAGTCTATAGAAAACCTAGGATGATTTAAACTATAACTACAATGGGTACTTATAGACTCAAAACTAGGTTAAGTCCTCCTTGAAGTAGAAGTCCTCTAAAGTAGCTTTTCTTCTTTAAAGTAGCTTTAAATGCTGACTTCTTTGCTTGGAATATAGACTCTTCCTCGTTTTCCTTAGCCCGCAAGTAAGCTTGGGAATTTCACTTCGGCTGCCCTAGCCGCTGCTACAGACGTCAAAAAATCATATGACCACCAGCGATAAACTCAGGAGTTTTAGCTCTACAGATCGCGCTCCGGTTCTTCTAACTTCCATAGTCAGTTGTCGCGGGCAGCAAGGTTAGCAGTAGCTTTGCTCGACAGGTGCTTCGCAGTGACTTACTTCAATTGGCATTGCTTCAGTACAACTCCTAGGTTTGCTTCTCAGCGTTGTGTCCTCCGTTCCTTTGCTCCCTCGTTCAGCTGTTAGTACCTACAAGCAAGAATACACTAAAACAATATCTCTTGTTCACCAAATGAATGATAAGTTATAAAAGCAAAGTAGAACAATAAAATACTGAAAAATGCTATGAATGAACCTACTTATGCCTAAAATGAGCTTAAAACAGTAAAAATAAGAGTTGGACAGTGCATGAAATATAGGACTTTTGGACACTTCACACACTGCAAACTCGAACTATTGCTTGTCCTCAAGCAATGCAACCTAAAGTACTTGCTCTAATAATAGCCAGAAAGAAAAACTTGTTTTTAACCTGATTTTCTGCCTCAAGACCGTGGCACCTATATATATAAAACTTAATAAAGGGAAATAAACAAGAAAACAACTCAAAATTAAATTTGTAATGCATGTGTGATGTTTCCAAATCTGCAAGCAAGCAGAATATGCAGAATAAAAGATTAAACAAAGATATTGTTGTAATTTAAAAGGTTGAAGCATATTATTTTTAACCATGGGAATGAGGGCTTCAGCTTATCACAACTACTCTTCTAGGTCTAACGTTTAGATAGGAGCAAACTACAGAACCTCGAACCCTTGGAGTAAAGTCATCCCGTGAAGGCTTTCATTCACTCATGCTAACTTGTCTATCACTTTTAGGCTTTCAGATTCATAGACTTTGATAGCAGCAAAGTGTCCTCGCACATGATTCTTCCTAGAGCCTGTTGCGGGCACCTCTAGGGTAACACATCACTTTTCTTTGTTTTTGATTTTTTACTGCCTTGGCAGTTCTGCATTTTTCTGTTTCTTTTGCCTGCCTCGGCTACTACCTGCATTTATTGTTAGAATTTTGCAAATAATTATAAAAGACAAACATGCAGTGTTTATCAGATATTCTAACACATTCAGCAAGTAACAGAGATATTTAACATTTTTAGGCAAAAAGAAAAAAAGTTAAGTCATATTTCATGCTTTTCCCCAAGATTAAGTTTAATTTTTATTTAGGTGCGAAAATAAAGTAGTCGGCTATCCTATCATAGGAACAAGTCATAACAAACTTTTCTTTTCTGATTATTACTAAGGCAATTACAATGCAATTACAATGCAACTAAGAATGCCTACAAATGATGTGAGATCTATCCCCCGCCCAAACTCGAGATGGGCATTGCCCTCAATGCACAAAATAGAAAAAAATAAAATATACATGTTAAAGATAAAAAAAGGAAAACATGAAATAAATAAAAAAGGAAAATAAGTAAAAAGTTTGCTGAGGGTTGAGAGGAGGCTAGAGTCTAGTTAGCTGACAAGGAGGAGGATGTTTGGACGATGAAGCGGTGGCTGGCAGATGCCTTGGCGGCGGTTCTAGCAGTTGAGGTCTTTGCTTTCTACGGCGGCTGGAATCTCTTTGGCGTATGCTGTGGCTCTTCTGGAGGCTCGGCAGGGGGAACAGTGGGAGATGCATCACTTCCTTTTGACTCGTTCTTGAGGTCTACAGGTTCTTCAACTATTATGTGTCGCTTCCTCTTCCTAGTCTCTTCCTCTGTGGGTGCTACCGGAGGGATGAATACCATTGGAATGGCTTATGTTGCCGCTACTACTGTTGTTTCTGGTTCTGGCGGCGGCTGCTCAATGTCCTCTGATGAAGAGGAGTCTGCTATTGTGTTGGTTGTGCAGGCTGGGGAGAGATTCAGCTGGTGCCTCTCGGGTGAGTTTTCCACTGTGTTTGATGGTGTGGCAGCTGAGTTATGCAAAGAATGCGTAGGAGAGGACACCTGATGGTCTGTCTGGTATGCAGTTGCGATTGGTGAAGTTCTTCTTGCTCTTGTTGCCGCTGCAAGCTCATCGGGAGAAAGTGGCATGGTGGGCATATCACAAGGGAATTTCTGCAGGAAATAAGCCATAAGGGCTTCTTGGGCCTCCCCTACGTAGTTCATGAAGGTCAACTATTGCTGCTCTATCTCTTTTGTGTGTTCAAGGAGTGTGCGGAGCAATAAGAGGACTTCTATGTCTGGGGTAGCGTCAGTACTGTCGGGGGCGACTGTTGTTTCAAATTGTGTGACAGAAGGCTGACTGGGCGTGGCTTGTTCTTTCTCCGTATCCTGCATCATCTGAATGTTGACCTTTTTGGTCCAGCCCTCTTTAGCAGTTGTGAACTCATCTGTGGGCTCTGCCGAGACTCGGAAATTGGTGCAGAGATCTGTGATGAGGGATGGGAAGTACAACCTTCCTTTCTTCTTCTTGAAGCAGTTGTATATTTTCGTGCAGATGATTTCCGCTACATTGATCGGTCGGTTCATCAAGATGTTGTGAATTAAAGCGAGGCACAACCGGTCAACTGTTGAGTTGTGGGAAGTAGGCAGCAGGTGGCTTTTCACAAACATGTTCCATAACATAGCCTCAGGAAGCAGGTGGTCGCGCTGGACAGATCCCACATGTTTGCCCCCTAGCCATGGTGTGTTGGGCTTGCAGATTTTGAGCTTGATCTCCGCATAGTGGGCAGCCATCAGTGACTGCCTCCATTCCTCGTGAGGGTTGTCGTTCATATCAAGGTCGTAATAGCCATAGATGACAGCAGGGTTATGCTTGATCGCATCTCTGCAGACGTAGACGAAAGGCTTGTCTGGGCAGGGATGATGGGAGTAGAATTGACTTACTATGATGATATTCACTATATCAGGCTGCTGAGCGAACTTCTCCCATCCCTTGTAGTGAATGGTTCAGAACAAGGCGGGCTCTAGACCACGGTCTCTCGTTTTCTTCGTGTAATGGAAGCCTTGTTCCTCCCAGACGGCCTGGTTGGAGAATTGTGTTGTATATCTCTTCTCGTCCGCCTTAAAGTAAAACCTATTGTAGGTGGGTTTTTGGGTTGATGTTGAAGCCATGCGATCGGTTGTATTCTTTACTGAAAATAGAAAGGAAATATTATGAGAGAGCAGAAGAATAAGATAGAAGCTAGCAAAAATATGGAAGTGAAGTAAAATGAAGTGAGTGAGTGGTTTATATAGGAGCTGCCGAGAAGTGTCGAGGCAGCATTAAATGATCAACGGTCTGAATTCCTTGTACATGTTACAGATTTTTCTGCCCATTATTTTCGGAGCCGTTGGTGGCCAACTAGCTGTTGCACTTTGCTACACTGGCTGCTGACTCGGCAGGATGGTTGGCGGGCTTTTTGCTAGTCTTCCCTTGTAATCTTGCTCTTTTATTCTTGATCCTAAAAAAATAAAAATAATTAAATGATAAAATACTGAAAATTAATCTAATCCTAAAAAAATAAACTCTAATCCTAATGCATAAAATTTAAAATAATAAAAACAAAATAAAAATTAAGTTATGCTGGGAGTGCATTTGGGTGCATCTCCCAAACATAACCACTTCATGCGGTGGTTTAGCTTTTTCTCTCTTCCTGGGGGGTCCTCTTGTTCTTTCAAGTGTTGCGCAAGAAGGTCCTTCAATCTGCCCCTAGGTCAGTCGCAGCAGCTGCTGTCTTGTCCTGTTTCCACACTTAATTTCTTTGTTTGTAGGGGGAGCATTGCTACAAGGCCAAAGCTTCATGTCAAAACTCATGGTACCTTGATATTGGATGCTCAAGATACATGACCGATGACAAGAGTAGATTCTTGGAACTAAAGCCAAAGAGTGGTGGAGTAGTAACTTTCGGTGACAACTCCAAAGGCCACATTGAAGGAATTTGCTCCATTGGTAATCACTCTTTTATTTTCATTGAAAATGTCTTATATGTCAACGGTCTTAAACATAATTTGTTGAGCATTAGTCAACTATATGATAAAGGTTTTAATGTTCTATTTGATAAAAATGGTTTTAAAATAGTGAACATTAAAACAAATCAATTGATGCTCATAGGGCATAAAATAGGCAATATTTACATGGTGCATTCAGATGACATTCATACATCTCATGCATGTTTAGTTGCACATGATGAACATGACTCATGGCTTTGGCATAGAAAATTAGGACATGCTAGCATGGATGTTTTAGAAAAGTTAATTTCCATTAATCTAGTTAGAGGTTTACCCAAACTTAAGTTTTCTAATGATAAAATATGTGATGCATGCTCTAAGGGTAAACAACATAGAACCTCATTTAAATACATTAATGATGTCTCTACTAGTAGATGTTTACAATTGATTCATATGGATCTTTTTGATCCTATTAGGACTATGAGCTTGGGTGGTAAATCGTATGCCTTTGTACTTGTTGATGACTATTCTAGGTTTACTTGGGCTCTATTCTTAAGTACAAAAGATGAGGCTTTAGAAAAATTAATCATATTTTCTAAAATAACTCAAAATGATCTTGAGCTTAAAATCTCTCATATTAGAAGTGATCATGGAACCGAGTTTCAAAATCTAGGTTTTGAAGAGTTTTTAAATGAAAATGGGATTGGCCACAATTTTTCCGCACCTCGCACTCCTCAACAAAATGGGGTAGTTGAGAGGAAAATCGAACTTTAGAAGAAATGGCTAGAACCATGCTTTGTGAGAATAATTTACCTAAATATTTTTTGGCAGAAGCCACAAATACCACTTGCTACATTATAAATCGAGTAATGATTAGGCCAATTTTAAAGAAAATACCTTATGAGATTTTAAAATCTAAGAAGCCTAACATTAGCTATTTTCATCCATTTGGTTGCAAGAGTTTTGTTTTAAACAATGGAAAAGACAACTTAGGTAAATTTGATGTTAAAAGTGATGAAGGTATTTTCTTAGGGTATTCTTTAAACTCTAAAGCCTATTGTGTATTTAATAAAAGGACTTTAGTAGTATAAGAGTCTATACATGTCGTTTTCGATGATAACCTCGTTCTGAGGAATGATTCTTGTGATGATGATGGTGATGTAGGGATCCTTGAAGCCATTGATGGAGGAAAACGTCAAAGGTGGATGAGATTCCAACCAACGAAGAAGATGCACAAGATTCACCTCTTGAAGCCTTGAAGGACTTGGCTCTTGAGGAAAATGAGGTATCTTACCCAAGGGAGTTCAACTATGTCAAAGGTGGTGAAATCTTGGGTGATCCATCCAATGGGGTAACTACTAGATCTTCTCTCAAATTAATGAACAATGTTGCATTTCTTTCATGCATTGAGCCTAAAAATATCTAAAAAGCATTAAAAGATGATTTTTGGATTTTGGCCATGAAAGAAGAATTAAATCAATTTGAGAGAAGTAAAGTATGGACATTAGTTGAAATACCTAGTAATCATTCTACTATAGGAACTAAATGGGTATTTAGGAATAAACTAGATGAGAGTGGTAAAATAGTGAGAAACAATGCTACGCTTGTTACTCAAGGTTACACTCAACAAGAGGGAATTGATTTTGGTGAAACGTATCCACCCGTAGCTAGGATGGAAGCTATTAGGATGCTTCTAGCATTTCCATGTTACCATGATTTCAAGCTTTTTCAAATGGATGTAAAAAGTGTCTTTCTAAATGGTTTTATAAATGAAGAAGTGTATGTTGAACAACCACAGGGTTTTGAGGATTCAAAATTTCCAAATCATATTTTTAAACTAACCAAATCCTTTTATGGTTTAAAACAAGCTCCTAGAGCTTGGTATGAAAGACTTTCAAACTTTTTAAGTGAAAAGGTTTTGAAAAAAGGTAAGGTAAACACTACACTCTTCATAAAAAGATATAGTAATGACATCTTAGTAGTACAAATTTATGTTGATGATATCTTTTTTGGTTTTACTAATGAATGTTATTACAAAGAATTTTCTAAGCTAATGCAAGGTGAGTTCGAGATGAGCATGATGGGGGAGCTCTCATTCTTTTTGGGGCTCCAAATCAAACAAAGAAAGGATGGCATCTTCATTAATAAAGCTAAGTACGTGAATGATATACTCAAAAAGTTCAGCTTGGAGAATATAAAGCCTCAAGCCACACCTATGAGCTCTTCCATAAAGCTTGACAAAGATGAAGGAGGTAAGTGTGTTGATTCTAAGCTTTTATAGATCCATGATAGGTTCTTTACTTTACCTTACCGCAAGTAGACCAGATATCATGTTTAGTGTTTGCTTGTGTGTTAGGTTTCAAGCTAATCCTAAAGAATCACACTTAGTTGCCATTAAGAGAATTTTTAGATACCTTAGAGACACACCTATCTTAGGCCTTGGGTATCCTAAGGATTCTTCCTTTAACCTTCATGCTTATTCAAATGCAGATTATGGGGGATGCAAGATAGATAGGAAAAGTACCTTTGGGACATGCCAATTCTTAGGTAGTATGCTCGTGTCTTGGTTCTCTAAGAAACAAATTAGCGTAGCCTTATCTACCACCGAAGCGGAGTACATATCCTTAGGGAGTTGTTCTGCTCAAGTCCTTTGGATGAAGTTGCAACTCTTAGATTATGGTGTTCAAGTAGAAACCATACCCTTAGGTGTGACAAAACTAGTGCCATTTGTCTCACTAAGAATCTCATCCAACACTCTAGAACCAAACATATAGAAATTAGACATCATTTCATTATAGACCATGTGTTGAAAATAATGTTGTTCTACAATATGTTGATACCTTGAACCAATTAGTGGATATATTTACAAAACCCTTAGATGAAGAGCGTTTTTGGACCCTTAGGAGAGAGTTAGGTTTAACTAGCCTTTCTTGACCCTTTTAGGTCTCAATTGGTCAAAATATTTCTTGAAATTTCTTGATATTCATGCTTGTGTTAATTTGCTTCTTTTTGCTTCTATGCATGTTGCTAGGGGGAGTATGGATTAAGTTTAGCCTTTAAAACTTGTTCATATGTCATTCACATGCATTTATGGACGTTTAAAGTTGTAATTTTGAACTTAAATCTGTAAAGGTGTATCGATACGGCTGAAAACGTATCGATACGGGTTCATAAAGGAAACTGATACAAGTCCAACTGTATCGATACGGTCACGCGTATCGATATGGTATTAAAACTGAATTAAAAATTAAGGCAAATGTGACGGAGAGTTAAAATAGGGCTAGTTTTGACAAAATACTTCAAACTTTAAAACCCCTCTTTTCTCTCTAGAAACCCTAGCCGCACTTTACTATGAAAACCCCCTCAATTCTTCAATTTTTTTCGCATCAAACTTAAAATTAGTTGAGGGATTTTGATCTAGACATCAAAGCAAAGTTGTGTCAACAATCTAGTGCATTCACATCAACCCATTCATCCATTCTAACAAATCAAGGTATAAGCTTTTTCTCCTTTCTATTTTTTTTTAATTTTCTTTTGATTTAGTAGTTGTTTCAACTTAATTTTTTTACAAAACATATATAAGTTATATGGGTTTTAAAACTTTTGCAAAAACTTCTCAAAATCCAAAAGTTTTTCATTCGAATATAATTTTGCATCGTATATTTTTGTAAATTTTTTTCAAAAAAAAATTAACCAATGTTTTCTCTTATACATGTATATATTTTTAACATTAAAATTGATTTTAAAAATACCTTGAATTATTGAAACTTATTGGATTGAATGGGATGTTAATTGCATACATATTCCAATTGTTTTGATGTTTTCAAGGTTATAGCACTAAAAAAGAAAACGAGACGTTACTTTGCTACTTCTTCTGATCATGTGGACGATAAAGAGGGTAAACCTAAACCAAATCTTCCCTATATAATTCAATGTTGTTTTCTAACTCCTTCGAATATGTCATGTTATAAGCTTTTTCAAGGTTTCACCCTTAAGAAAAAAAATGAACCATGTGAGTGTATAGAAAAAAAGGAAGTAGGAAACAAGGTGGTATCATCATTCTCATCTTTTCCTTCAAATACATAAATAAAAATTCAACATTGATGCGAAAAAGAAGTTAATTGCCTCATAACCCCTCCTTTCTCCACTCACACTCACTAAACCAAAAAGTTAACCAAAAAGTTCTTGAGCACCCAATGGCTCCAAAATCTCAACCCAACACCTGAGGCCCAAGCTCAAGTGAGGCCAACCCGAGAATTCAAAATTCGTGTCGTTACACTATTAGTTTAATTATAATTTTAGTTTAATTATTTAATCATCCAATCGGATAGTAACATCATTTGAATAGATAATTAAATTTATTGAAGTAAATTAAAAATAAAACCAAATTATAGATTTAGTAAATAATAAAAATCGAATATGTAATTATACACATTCATTTGATTTTTACATCAACATTTTCTTTAACGGTTAATAATAATGAATAATTTCATTAAAAACATTATAATAGTACAGTGGCCAGTTGAAAAAAAATATAATTCAATGGTTAAATATAATCAAGTTAATACTTTAGTATTTCAAGTTAAGCTTAAATGAAAATTCATCCATTAAATTATGCATTTTTGTTTGTTTTTAACTCTTAAACTATTTTTGAACTCAACAAGTGGTCCAAAAAAAAGAAATAGATGATGTTCATCTGAGAGACCCGCGTTCAATCACAAGCCTTAAACAATTTTCAATCAAAATAAATACTTAAACTATTATTTCTAGCCATAAGTTCTTAAATTATTTTTAGGTCAAAATAAATACCTAAATATGTCTTTTTTTTTCTTGGCATAATGCCAAAAAATGCCCCAATATTTGGTTAAATTGTCATTTTGGCTCATATTCTTTTGAAACAATTTAGCCCTTAACGTTTTATTTTTTGTCAAAATGACCCTATATTGAGGAAAACTGTTAGTCAACATGACAATGCACGCTGCGATAGCTATGTCATATAGGCAAGTATGTTGACTTTATAGAATAACACATCAGTCAAAAAATAACTTTAAAAAATTATATAAAATATTAAAAAATATTATGATGTGTCATTCTGCCAAGTCATTTAAAGTTTTTTATCGTCATTTAAAGTTGTTTATGACTACTCAGTCAAACGTTAGGGGCATCTTTTAGTATTATGATTGTTTTTTTTAGTCCCTACACTATCTATTAGTCAAAAAAATCTTTGTAATGTATAAAGATCTTATTGGTTAAATAATTTTTTTACTTAGATAACTATCGTACTTAAAAGTGACCAAAAATTATAATTTCAGTACTTATTTTAACCAAAAATAATTGAAGGTATAAAATCAAACAATAGGTATAATTTAAGGATTGATTTTCATTTAATCCTTCAAGTTACTTTACCAAAAAAAAAATAATGGCACATGAACATTTTTTTTACCTACTTGCAAGGTTTTACCTCAAGCGTTAAAAGTACCAGATAATAATTCTAATAGTACACAGCCAACTGTCCACATCTACTGCTGTAGTGTTATTGTACTTGGGGAAATTAAGGGATATTTGCAACCATCCCTCAAAAAAAAGAGATATTTGCAAACAACTATATATATTGTATTTTTTTGAATCAATAAAAACTACATTAAACCGAAAAAGAATCAGGTCCGCTGCAAATGTCACAAAGTTGAAACTGCAAAGCATTGGCCTTTGGCATGGGCCCCACCTTCTCTTAAAGCTTTTACTCGAAGTTGAAATAAAGCACGACGCTCCAACATTCGAAAGGGTCATTTTTTTCTCGGGTTAACATTCCAAATACAGAGCTCGGGACAGGTTAGCAGAGGTAAAAAGATATCATTTCAAGACAGCAGAAAGAATCTGTGAAATATATTTTACCAGCAATCCACAAAACAGGATTAATCGTTACTTCATAACTTGTTTCTTAAAGGACACTAATAAATCCACAATTTGTCCACACCAAGGACAACAACAATTTTGGGCAAGCATCCTAATTCCATGCAAAACAAACAAACAAAATGGATACCTTCTTAGCACAATATGAGCAGTAAATAAATTGTGCTCACTCTACTAAGATGCTTTGGATTGCATCAATCTTACTCGGACCCTGAGGATAAACGAACCTTTAAACGTGAATATCCTTTATATTGGACAAAACAAGATTGTAAAATGCTATATTTATTTCTCAGGGGGAATAAGGCAGGCGATAACAAATCACTGTCGAGTTCGACTCATCGGTTTACATCTCTCTCACAATCATTCCAGTCTAAGATATTCAATTTGTAAAACAGGTAATTTAGTTTGACAGGAAACCTATAGTAAGGACACTGAAAAGCTTTTGGAGCTTTAGTCACCAAGAGAAATACAATAAAAGAACAAAGGTTACGTTGAAAATTTGAAGCCAAACCCATGACTAGATAAAGAGAGAAACGTTCTAAAGACAAATTTGGCAAGAACTGCAGTGCCCTCAAGACATTGATTGACAAAAGGCAGAAATGATGGATATCAACAGATGAGACATGAAAGGTCTGTTTTCATCACAATATATGTCCAACATATACCACGTACAAACTATGCATCCACGAGAAATCAATAAGGCCGTCAAGTGCAGGAATTATAGATCTGATAATAAATGTAAACATCTTCTCAAAAGAAAGCTGGTTCAAACAATATAGACCAACCAAAAGTAAAAGAGACGGGAATGTCTTATCAACAAAGAAAAAGGGGAGGGGGATTTTTGTTAAACACCAAAGATGTTCTCACTTGGTTATAATTAAACGAAGGGTGCAAACTAGAAAAGGCGAAAGCTATCCCTCAATGAAAACTTCTATTGTAATTCCAGTATATACCAGTAATTTTGAACTTAAAGTATGCAACTTCCAAAGTAAATAAAATCTTGATGATATTATAAACAGCAACAAGAAGAAAAGAATTGAACACATGTTGAGCAGTGATGCAATTGATCGATTCCAGATGCAAATTCAACGAATTTAACCTAAATGAAAACTACGCAACGCATAAGATAAGATTAAGGCATCGCAGAAAATGAAAGCGCGGGCTACCTTAGAAAACCTTTTGCAACAAGTGATGCATTCTTTTTACTAACATAACACATCATTTCACAAGCAAGTATGAGCGATTAACGAAATTTCAGCTCCGTCTGCTTATTGCTTTCACATTTGAATCGTCGCAGGAAAAATAACAATGAACAAATTATATATTTAAAGGGGAAAGCTTCCAAATCTAAAGATTCGGAAGTAAATCAATAGTAATAATAACAATAATGATAAAAAAGGCAAGTACCGAAAACAAGCAACAAAGACTAAATCCAACCTGAGATCTGAAATCAGAAGCTGAGAAAAGAGAAGAAAAAGGCAAGATCCACGCAACCCTCACCGCGGTTTCCGATTCAGTTGATGCAAGGCGGGATCCGATTCGTGCTTCCTCCAATCACGGCCCGCCATCCGGGTTAAAAATCAGAATCAAATCTAATCTAATATTAAGGAGCAGCCAATCAGTTCCCGACCTGCACCAAGCGAATTAGAGACCGCCGGTAACTGAATCAATCTCCATCTCCTTTTTCCCTTTACCGAAATGGTTTGTTTTGGGAAAAGGGCACCCCATACCATCTATAACTATTACTATTTCTATAACCCTATCGCTGAGCTTCATTTTGCCATTTTTGCCCGTTATTTATAGTCGCAACAGACCACTTTCTTCTCGCCACGTGTCCTAGAGTGACTCCTGTTCTGTGAGCAAACGAAATGGAAAAAAAAGTCTCACCGTCTCCACCGGGAACTTAAAGCGTAGCGCATGTGATTTTTTTTTTGTTGATATTTTCCTTTTAATATAATACTTCCTGTTTCAAAAGCTTTCAAATTTAAATAAAGTGCTGAATATGGGGTTTATTATAATTTATTTAAAGCTAATAATTTTAAATTTGATATTTGGAAAGCAAAACACCAACGGTGAATATTCGATTGTTATATTTTTCGGGTAAATTATGCCCGGTACCACTAAATTATTAGGGTGACCTGTTTTTATTATTAATTTTTTAATTGGTCTAAATTTATCATCAAATTTTATTTTTTTAATTCGTTTATACCAAAGCGCCGTTAATTCCTTAACGACATGATGGCTTGGATGCTAAACTAAAACGACGTCGTTTTAGTGTCGTTGTTTTAATATTAAATTGCTCAAAACGACGTCGTTTTTCTGGAAGAAAATATGAAAAATTATGCACTTAATGGATTTAAAGCTAGAACCTTTAGAATCAAAGTCAACTCTTAATGACTAAGTCAACTTAAAATCTTTATTTTGTTTCCTGCACAAATATTATATATTTCAAACCACATTTTATCATATAAATACTATTATTCTATATGAATACTATAAATATATTATTTCTAATATAATATTAATATATTAATATACAAATATTAATATATAAATAATAAATAAAATAAAAATATATAAATATTTTTATATTATAAATAATATTAAATATATATATATATTATTATAAAAACTAAAAGATTAATTTTTCAAAACCCAAAATTTTCAAAAAGCCCAAAATCAAACAAAACCCTAAGCCCATAAACCCTAACCCTAAAATATAAATCTTAAACGTTAAAATTTTAGTCATAAACAAATAACATTAAAATATAAAAACAAATAATATATTATTATAGAAAACTAAAAAATAATTTTAAAAAATATGAAATTTCCAAAATAAAAAAAAAACAAAAATTCACCAAAACTCTAAAGCTTAAACCTCAAATCCATCCATTTAAATACTAATGGGTTTATGTTTTTAGGGTTTATAGGTTAGAGTTTAATGTTTTGGTGGATTTTGAAAATTGTGTGGTTTTTTTAAAAATTAATTTTTTAATTTTTATAATAATATATTATTTATTTATATATTTAATATTATTAATAATATAAATTTTTTATTTAATATAACCATTTTATTTACTAGTTGTATATATTAATATATTATTATATGTATATTAATATTATTTATAATATATTTATATATTTATACAAAGTAATATTATTTATATAATAAAATAAATTAAATTAATCTCGACTACGGTTTAGAATATATATTATTTGTGCTATAAACAATATAAATTTGTTAAGTTGTCTTAGTGATTAAGAGGTTGCAAGGGCGGAGGATAATGGAAGCATGAGGGGGCCTTGGCCCCTCCAAGATTTGGGAAAATACCCTTTATGTCCTTTAAATGCTTTTGAAAGTTTTAATTTGGCCCTCCAAAAATTGGGGAAATACCCTTTATGCCTTTAAATTATTTTAAAAAAATTTGACCCCTCCAAAATTTTAAGAAATTCCTATTAAAACTTTAAGTTTTTAAATATTTTAATTTGACCCCTACATTTTTTAAATACTCATTAAAACTCTTAAATGTTTTTACTAAACTTCCAATTTTTTTAAAATTTTTCATAAATCCTTGACCTTTTAAAAAAATTTAGTTAGGCGGCTACAAAACCTAGTACCAAGATCCGCCCCTGAGAGGTTGTCTTTGATTTTAAAGGTTCCAAGTTCAAATCCTATTGAGTGCATAATTTTTCATATTTTCCAGCAGCAAAACGACACCGTTTTGGGCAATTTAGTATCAAAATAGCGGCATGAAAACAACGTCATTTTGGTCTAGCATCCAAGTCATCATGTCGTTAAGGAGTTAAAGGTGTGGTGGTATAAATGAGTCAAAAAATAAAGTTTGGTAACAAATTTGAACCAATTAAAAAGTTAGTGATAAAAACGGGTCACCTTCAATAATTTGGTCGTACTTGGCACAATTTACCCCATTTTTTTATTTTCTAAAGTTAAATGAGATTCAAATTTAAATTTTAAAATTCAGTTATTCACTGCTATTTATTTCTTTCTCCTTTAAGAAATATACAGCCCCACTTATTTCTTCACTATATTTGAAAATAAATATTTACCTTATAAAATATTTATTTGTTTCAGATATCTAAAAATAGTACAGCGAGTTCGTATACACAATATGGTATTAAGATGAAATTATGAAAATGATCAAGTTATTTATTTTTAAAATTAATAAGGTTTTAGAAGACGGTTAGATTATAAAAATAGAAAGGTGAGGTTTAATTTCATTTATTTTAAAATTGACATGTTTAAGAAAACTAAAAAGAATTAAGGACACAAATTAGTTTTACTAACTTTGAAATTGATAAGATGTTAAAAATAATTTAATTAGTAAAGCTTAAGGAGAATCCAAAATTTAATTATAATGATTTTAAATTTTTTTGAAAGCTAAGGTAATTATAAATAGTATCTACTCTGAATATATTCTCAACTATTTGACAATGCATGCTCAATCATCTTGCTCCAGCTGCTGGTGTTCGAACTCGTGACCTCTAAAAACAACAATCATTCACTTAACCACTAAGACAAGATCTAAAAATAGTACAACGAGTTCGTATAGACAATATGGAATTAAGATGAAATTATGAAAATGATCAAGTTATTTATTTTTAAAATTAATAAGGTTTTAGAAGAAAGTTGTATTATAAAAATAGAAAGGTGAGGTTTAATTCCATTTATTTTAAAATTGACATGTTTAAGAAACTAAAAAAAATTAAGGACACAAATTAATTTTACTAACTTTGAAATTGATAAGATGTTAAAAATAATTTAATTAGTAAAGCTTAAGGAGAATCCAAAATGTAATTATAATTATTTTAATTTTTTTTGAAGGCTAAGGTAAATACAAGTAGTATCTACTCTGAATATATTCTCAACCATTTGATAATGCATGCTCAATTACCTTGTTGATGTTGCTGGTGCTTAAACCCGTGTCCTCTAGAAACAACAATCGTTCCTTTAACCACTAGAAAAAGTTGGTCCGTGCTAATGATTTTAAACTTTTAAAAACATAGAATATAATTAAAAACTAAAAAGGTAGACTATGTCCTTTACACTCCACATGCCACAATATTCGGTCAAGATATGAATGACATTAATTACCCATAAAAATTCATTTCAAAAGCAAGTTTTATATATGATAAAATAATGATATTTGAACCCAATAAGTGCCTCAGTAGAAAAATAGATGATGTTCATTTTAGGAGACACGAGTTCAAATTGTTTTGTCTATAAAATATATGCGCATTGTCAAAAGGTTAAGAACATATATGAATATATACTGCCTTGTAATCACCTTTAAATTATTCAAAATAATAATAATGATGATGATAACGACGACGACGACAAAGATGATGATGATCTTTAAATTCAATAATGATCATGTAACGATAGAAAATGGGGTTGAAAGTACGAAGAAGAAAAATATATGAATTTGGTCCAAAAACAATAAACATGCACAATACATGTCCTAACATGCGTTGGCACAAACACGAGTTAAACCAGGTGGTACTAGCGCATATATTTATTTTGTCTTCAATCGCTCAATAAATATATATTTGGAATATTATATTTAAACATTTAGAAAAATTAATATTAAACGCATGTCTTGTCTTTAATCACTTAACGAGTTTATGTTTAAAATGTTATATTTAAACACTTGAAAAAATTAATATCTAACCAACGTGGAATAATCTTTTCTTCCAAAAAAGGTATCATTGTTAAATTTAGAGAATCTAGAGAAAGAGAGGTCGTACTATCATTTGTTTAGTGATGAAAAGGGTAGTAATATCTTCAATCGAAGACGAACCTATACATACAACCTAATAGTTAATAGGAATCGGTTATAACGACAACATAAAACCTTTCTAACCGTTATTTTCAATACTCTAGTGACTAACGTAGTCAATGATACAATACAATAAATTCTATGTGTATCTATTGAAAAAAATCTAAGATACAATCATGATTATGATCTTATACTCTAATATCCCCACGGTGAATTCAAGTTTTACCTTCTTCTTCATCTTCAATCCAGCTCCATACCTCGAACAAGACAATCACAAACAGAAAAAGAAACCACATGAATCATAACATAAAGAAACTATAACACCCCTTCCCAGCCTGGTCGAGAATCGAGTCGGAGCATGCTACCGATGAACGATATTGTAATCGGTGCGATAAAATCTCAATCATTAATCAATATTTAAGCGATGTTATTCTTTTCAAACAATATCAAACATGAGCATTAATTCAATTTATCCAATATGAAACTATAATTAATCAATTAGGACCAATTCTTAACTTCTACATATTTTAGGGACTAATCTGCAAATTCAGTAATTTGGAGGCCTTTTAATGCAATTGGCTATTCCAAAATGAAATTCAACTCATTATTAGTGTGCATGTAAATTTTCATGTTATTCGGAGTTCATTTACCCATCTAATTAAGTTGTACAATAATTAGTGACTATTCTATAAACAATGCAAAACTATACTATATGTCATTTAACAGAATTAATTGTTACCGTATCGAAATACCTGAGGGGTGTATCGATACGGGTATACAAAATTTAATCATTGACTCTAAATTCTCAAATTCTGTTTCGATACATCCCGTCTCGTATCGATACAAGTTAACGGAATTAACAGACTCCGTACTGATACACCTAGAGGGCATATCGATATAGGTTGACTTAGTTTGACTTGACCATTGACCCCTGTTTCGATACACTTGGGGGTTGTATCGATACCTATTTGACCATGGTTGACCTGTTTCGATACACCCTAAGGTTGTATCGATACAATTAAATTCACAAGGCTTATTGCCAAAATCTGTATCGATACATGTTGGGCCTGTATTGATACGCTAAGGTTAACTTGAGCCTCGTTCGAGCAAATATGTAAGGCCGTATCGATACAGCTTCACCTGTATCGAAACACCATGTACTGAAAAGACAGATTTTGTCTGGTTTTTGTTCGATTTAACCCATTAAGCCTAATCCAAATGCAATGAAACTTTACCAGCAACATTTAATCACCCTAATCTACTAGCATGCAAAACCTTAAGATCAAATGATTCCATTAACCATGTTTTCACGAATTAGGCCAACACATGCATATTAGGCTCATTTTACCAAAACACTAACACACCATAACTTGCACTTTTAACCTTTGTGGCATAGTGGACCATTTATACACACAAAATGGGCTAAACTAACTTGTTTAGACCCTATGCCATCATTCTATGAGTTCAAAGACTAGATTAACATTACATATAGGGGTGTGACTTACTCCAAAACGCTCCTTGCTCCGATCCTTGATCCAACTATGCTTTAACCTGAAAATACATAAAATGGGATGCATTAGTCATAATCAACAATATGTACATTAATGGAAATCATGGTATGTATCACAATAAAGGTGCATCCCATTTACGATGTTAACAATAATTGTAACACTTATTTGTATATTTTCCTTGGATCAACATGTAATATGGATACGCGAATTACCAACCAACACCGCCAACAATGAATGGTCAATATCCTCCAACATCGCTAATAGTACCAACACAATCAAATCCCACCATCATCGCCACATAGAGCCTTAGCTCAAAGATTGTAGTCCACTCCAAACAAATGAGCTCATGAATTCTATGGCATGCCAATTGTATCCTATATCTATTCGTATCCAAGGATTTAATACTTATCAATGTCAATGACAATAGCAATAGCAATAACGATAGCAATAACAATATGGTAACAATGAGAATAATTATATAGTATGTTCAATTTCCCTCTTTTCAATTCTTAATGATATCAAGGATCATATAAAGATTCGATGACCAACTTGACAATATATTAAGCTTACCAAAACTTACCGATGGTACCTCTTACGAGGTTTCAATGCAAACATACCTTGGTTAATGATGATGATACAATAAATCAATATCAACAAGCTCGGAAAAGGCACCTAGCCAATCCCCTGACTCCGGCTATACTCATTGATAGTTTAGAGACTTTCAAGGTTCCCGGATGACAACTCCCTTGTTCTTGGACTTGGTGAAAATTTGAGGATTTGGTGGTTCTTCACCTTGATTATCTTGAGCTACATAGAACCAAAATTACAAGGATTTCAATATCAATAATGAACTCATAGCAACGCAATAGCTATGAAAAACAATAATAATCAAGCTATGTTATCCCTAGAAAATTTATAGGGTTCATGGATTCTTAAATTTGAGATTTGATCATGATCTTTACCATGGAATTGATAAATCAAATTGGGGAAACACTTACCCAATAAATAGCTATTAACTATGATCAAAGAACCTAAGGAAATCAAAACTTGACTTCACCTTTAATGGAGGTGTGTGCTTAGAGGTAGGGGATGAAGTTTAGGGAGAGGTGCTTGCTTAATCAATGACATGTGAGTTTCTTTCTTTATTTTATTAGTTTAACTATTGAAATTCCCTTAGGATGAAGGAATCAATCCTTGATCATCCACGTATGTGGTGATTAAGATTGATGAGTGGCTAATCGCAAGACTACTCCCTCAACTTCCTATATTCTAAGCTCTTATCCCTAAACTTTTAATTTCTATAATTTAGTCGCTAAACTAGGTTTCAAATCTTGTAATAGGGTCCCTAGGCCATATCAATTCTTAATTAAGGTTTGATAAGTTAATAGTTGGCCAACTGGTCAAGAGTTAGCCTTACATTTTTTAACTTTCCGATGTGGAATTTCCAATCACTAGAATCAAATTCCGACTAGGCCTGGTTTTTGAGATGTTATAGAAACTAGAAGAAATTAAGATCAAGGAAAAGAAATTTATTCATTGTGGAAGCATAGAGACAACCGATAATTTTTATTGATGCCTTTGAAAAGCTGCGACAGACAAGGGTTTAGTCATAATATTTGCAACTTGTTTGAAGGCATGAAATTCATTACCTCCAAGTTACCAGAAGAAACTTTCCCTCTTACAAAAAAACAGATCTATTTCAACATGTTTTGAACTTAGAGTGCATTACTGGATTTGAAGAAACAACCATTGCACTTGAGTAATCACACCACAACACATGCTTCCTACCAGTAGTTACCCCCAGCTCACTCAAAAAGGATTCAAGCCATACAATTTCTGTAGTTGCAGAGGCAACACTATGATACTAAGCCTCAGTAGTAGATCTAGACACCATTTACTGCTTTTTGAAACTCCATGCCACATGATTGGCCCCAAAATAAACGTAAAATCCAATTGTAGACATGTGATCATCAATATCGGGTCCCGAATTCTCTTTAGCATATCCCACTATAGATAAGAGAGGAGAAGAAGTAAACTTCAACCCAAAATCTAAGGAATCTTGAAGATACCTTAATATAAATTTGACTAGTTGAAAATGTGTATCTAGAGGGAACTACATAAACTGTCAGGCTTTATTGACTGCAAAGGCAATCTCAGGATGAGTAATGATAATATACCGCAAGGCTCTCACTAAACTTTTGTATTCAATGACATTTGTAATAAGACTTCCTTCATTGTTCGACATTTTGTAATTAGTAAGCATAGGTGTAGGAGGTTCTTTGGCATGTTCAAGCCCACTTCTTTTAATAGGTCAATGATATATTTTCTTTGAATAAGAAAAATATTTTCTCCCATATGGTGTACCTCAATTCCCAGAAAATAGTCTCTTAAATCCATAAGAGAAAATGTCTGGTTCAGATTGGCTATAATATGCTTTAGAGACGAGTTGAGATGTCGTTCGTTTTCGAAAGTCTTGCACCGGGCAAGTAATGATATTGATAAGGGATGTCATCAGAGTTAGATTATCCTTTAGGGAGTCGTGAGAGGAATCATTTTGTTTTAGTTACAACGGTTGTTTAACCTCATGTTCTTTTGGATCATATGAAGTGGTGGAGTGATTTTGTTGGGCATTAAACTTTGGGGTTCTACAATATAAGTTAAGTTTCTTTGAGGAAGTATTTGTGTGACATTTCTGTCAAGGTATCGTTGGGTTTGTTCTATGTGTAACGCCCCGGTTTTGGGCTCAGAAGTTTTGGGAGTTGACCGGTTCGGTCAAAGTGCTGATCGAATATATAAGAGTGAATTTAGGAAAGCCTAGTTCGGGTTGCATTAAAAATATGGAAAAAAATGTTCTAAAATCATATTTTAATATAGAAAGGTGAACTGTGAAATCAATTTTGGAAAATGAGGTTCGGAAGGTTGACATTTTGGCTAGTGACCAAAATGTAATTTTTGAAAGTTGCGGGACAGTTTTATAAAGGATTGAAACTTTGAATCTTTAAGGAGCTATTATTCCAAAAAGGATTTCTCCAGATTTTTCTAAGATATTTTAAGGTTTTTTCTGATTTTTAAAGATTATGAAATGTGGAGGGAAATCATTTTCACCATTTCTTAACTAACTTTCTATTTCCTCTCAATTTTCCTTTTCTCTCATTTTCTCTCCACCCAAACACATTTCTCCAGATTTCCTTCTCTGATTTTGGTATCTAAATCACACATTTCAACTCTCTTTTGATTCCTAATCATCTCATCTACAAAACCTCTCAAATTGCAAGTTGTTTCATCAAGCATTTTGGCTCTAAAAAGGAGAAATTCAAGTTTGGAGGTAAGAACGTCCTTCTCCTATAAACTATCAGTTCTTTACTGAAATTCCTAAGTTCTCAATCCTTGATTTGTGATTTGTTAATGGCTTTTCAATTGAAATCTTGATTTTGGCTTAAAATGCAAGATTTGGTGATTTTGGTGAAATTTTCGTGTGATCTGTTTGGGCAGTGTTTTGAAGTGTCAAAATGATGTTAAATGAATGCTAAATTGATTAGAAGTTGAGGTTTAATCAATGCAATCCCGGATAGGTTGAATTTCCTAAGTTTGGCTTGAGTTTTTGGTTGTTTTTGGAGTGTTTTTGGTGATCTGCTATACCTGGAGGTATAAGGATGTGTTTGTGATCATTTTGGATGTTATTTGATGTTTAAAAATGGTTAGAAGTGATGGATCTTGGCTGGGTTAAGTTTTGGAAGTGTTTGGAGGTGATTTCGGTTGTGTTTGGTAGCCAAATTGTTGGATTTGGGTTGAGCAGCGAGTTGAGTCTTGTTGCTGGTGTTTTTAATGCATAATGATGCATTAATCCTCTGTTGTTGTGTGCTTGAAACAGGGGAGTTTGATCCGTGAGCTTTGAAGGTGTTGCGGAAGGTTTTCGGATGCTTGGAAGGCTTGTCGGCTAGCCTTGTTTTGAGTATCGGTGAGTGAAGTTGGGTTTTCAGCTTTTAAACCAAGGTTTGAAGGTTTTGGGAGCTTAGTTTAAGTCTAAACAACTTTGCTAAGCTCAAGAGTAAGTGATTGGGTTTTCGCTCTTGAATTGTGTTGTGTTTGGTTTTAAAAGCTATTGTGATTGATGATTGAGCTGCATATGTTTTGCATGGTTTAAATCTGTTTTGAAAGCATACTTTAAGCATGGTTTAATGCTGGTTTTGGAAGCCATTTGTGAAGGATGCTCAAGGTAAGAGATCCTTGGTTTTATACATGGTAATTGTGACTTTGATGCATGATGTTGCATGTTGATCTATGGCTTTGTATGATGCTTTAAAACAGTGGATTGATGATGGTAAATGTTACTTCTTGCATATTGGTTATGCATGTGAATCATTGGGTTTATGAGGTAATGGTTTTGCATATTGGTTATGCATGTGAATCATTGGACTATTGTGATGATGGTTTTTGCATTGTGATTATGCATATGAATCATTGGATTATCATGGTAAGATGGTTATATTGGCAAGTGGTGAAAGTGGTTCTTGGTTCGTTGATCGGATATAGTTAGCCGGCTATAGGATTGGGTGCACCGTGAATTAAGTCGCCTTGGAGGTGGAGTGGTCAAGAGTGGACCGGTAAGCTCCCTTCAAGTATCCTAACGAGATGGTTAAGGTCATAATGGAAGTGTTGCCCATTCGAGGACCTTGGTTGAGCAAAGGTTATATGGTGTTTAAAAGTCCATATGTGAGAACCTTGTGCTTGTTAAGATCACAATGGCGGTGTAAGACCATGTGTGGATCTTGTGTGGGGTGTCCCGGATCTCGTTAGTGATTTATACAACTACCAATCGGTTATGCAAAGGTTGTATGGTGTTTAAAAGTCCATACAAGGAGACCTTGTGCATGTTGAGGTTGTATGGTGTTTAAAAGTCCATGCATGGGAACCTCGGGAAAAGCTAAGGTTGTATGGTGTTTAAAAGTCCATACATGGGAACTTTAGGCTTGTAAGGTCAAATGGTGTTTAAAAGTCCATTTGGGAGGCCTTGGATTGGTAGGGTGTATGGAGCGTAGGGACAATGCTCGGAATCCGCGTATCCGATCGGGTTGTTGAGTTGAAAAGTGGATGTGGTTGATCACTTGGAGGCCAATGTAATGTTCTTGATCATAAAGAAGCATGAGATGCTTGAAAAGATGCATGGTTGCATGAAAAGTGTTTAATGCTAGTGAATGCATGTTTACTTGTTATGTTGAACAAGTGTTGATTATCATTTGATAAATGATGCATGTGTGCATGAAATCTCCTTAATGCATTGGAGTCTAGTTAAGACTTGTTTAAAAGGCATGTGATAATAATGATGTTGTGGCTCATGAGTTGCCTATGGTTAATGCATGTGTTGGATTGCTTGGATAATGGTTTAAAAGGGGATTTCTTGCTTGAAGTAATGTTCAAGGTTATGAATGAGTAATTTGAAATGGAAGTGTTTTCCAAGGTTTTTAATTTAGCTTTGCATATGGTGTTTATGCATGAAATGTTTAAATGGATGTTCTTGCAAGTTGTACATTGAGATGGTTTTCTTAGTTTGCTAAGCTAAGGTTTGGTTTCATGTAAGTGCAAAGCATGGTTTAAGCATGATGTTGAAAAGGAGTTTTCAAACATGGTTTTGGTTTGATAAATCGGGTTGTTTTAAAGTGTTTTGTAACCCGCTGCATTGATGGTGTTTTAGTTTTGAGCATTCCTCACTAAGCATTATGTGCTTACGCTCCTTTTTGTCCATCAATGCAGATTTTTGAAGCTTGGACAGCAAGGAGCAAGGGATTCAAGGTGGACTCCAATTAAGATGTATGTCTCGGTGAATAGCTATAGTTAATAAGGGCAATGGGGGTAGAATCTCTCGGATTGATGTTTTTGTATTCGTGTATGTTCGGACAAGTATGTTTTAATGTTGTTGTGGTTGCTGAAACATGTTTTGGCTATATTGAGTTTGGTTTGGAAAGTTTGTGCTTAAGTGGTTGCTTGTGTAGGAAGAATGCCTTTAGATTTGGGGCTTTTCATATATGATGTTAAATTGTTGATTTGATGATGCCTACAAGTCATATATATGTTGAATTGCATGCTGGTAAAGTTTGGTGACATTTGGAGCATGTTTGAATGATTAATTGCATGTTTTGGAATGCCATTTTGCTGCAATCTGTGCAGGCGTTTCGGAACAGTGTGCATCGTTTCGGAACGGGTGCCTTGCATGAACCCAGGCGTTCGAAACGGTATGCACCGTTTTGAAACGGTTTGGTCTCTGCCAGACCCCCGTTGCGGAACGCGTTGCGGAACGGCCCCGAGTTTCGAAACGGGCTCTGCCTGTTTCGGAACGGGTGACCGTTGGGGGCTGACATGGGCCGTTAAATGTTTCAAAATGTTTGCATTTTGGTCCTGAAACTTGTTTGTGCAATTGTATGAGTTTGGGATGTCCGTTTGAGCTGAAATTTGGATGAGAAGCATGAAACCTGATTAATTTTAAGTTGGTAACTTAAAATTTGGTTTAGTCCTTAAAGTTTTCAGAATTTACAATTTGGTCCCTAAAGTTGTAATTTGTTCAATTGGGTCCCTGTTTGATCTCTGATGATTGTGATCTTTGAGTATGCTGTTTGTATGATCACATCTAAGGTTAATGTGCATCTAGACAAGATTAAAAAGAAAAAAAAGGTCGTTAATCAAGGTTGACTTCCGGGTTGACTTTGGTTTTCCCCGTGTGACTTTCTTAATTCGGGTCAACCGTCTGGGCCGGGTTAAGGGGGTTACACTATGGCTTGGTTATGCACCAAATAGTGGTGGATCTTTTTAAAATGAATGGTTAGTTGAAATTATGTTTGTATCGTAGAAGACAAAGGTTATGATTGATAAATGTTGTGAGAGATTAGAGTGGCGCAGCGGGAGAGGGTTATCGAGGAATAAATTTTCTTTTAAGGAGGGGAGAGTTGTAACGACCCAATTCTCGGGTTAGTGAATCGGGTCTCAGTCCCGAGGTATGGGCCTTTATCTTGGAAGACTATGTTTAGGGCTTTTAGGTTTGGGCCATTATTTTGTAGAAGAGGGTTTTGAATTTTAAATAGGTGTAGTTGGTGGAAAAAGATGAGGAAGTTATGAGGAGGAGAGAGAAAAATGTGAAAATAGATAGTGGGGGAGAGAGAAGAAGAAATGAGAGAAAAGTTGAGGGAAAGTTTTGAAACTCCGATCTACTGAGATCCGACCATTCATTATTAACACCTCTACTGCCATTGTGTTCATCTCGTCAAAATGAGTTCGCTAGTACCAGCGTCAACGCCATCGGAGCCATCGTCGGAGGGGATGAGAGAAAAGAAGTTCAAGATTTTCCAGTTGAAGGGGTTAGAGTACTCAGAATGCAAAACCGAGGCTGCCATCATGTTCACCGTGACCAAGAGAATCGGGAAGAAGCTTCGCTATCACCGTCCGGCCACCAGAAGCTACCAAATGTTCCGCTGTCTACGCGTGGGCGACGTCTAGCCGAGTTGGGCGGTTATAATCCAGCTGGCTGGGCCAAGATGAGCTGGCCTTCCAAGTCAACCCAAGCTGCAGATTGATCCGGTCCAACAAGCTGTGCCGTTTAAGCGAGCCGTTGACTGAGCCGCCACTGACTGTTGACTTTTTGACCAAGATTGACTTTTTCTAGGGGACCTTACCCGGGGGTTTCTCGACGTTCTAAGTTTGTCGACGCAGTCTGTTTCACTAGATTTGAATCGGGTAAGTTGTTTTTACGTGTTTTATCCCCTAAAGTAGTTTGATAGTGTGAAATGGCTTTTTATAGTCGTATTTGTTTTATCCGAGGAATTGGTGGACTCGAATATTGGAATCAATGAGATGTTTTGAGAAGCTTATATGAGGATTTATCACTTTGGCTTAAGGTTAGTACCTCGAGCTCCTAATGCTTCATGAGCATCAAAAATGTAATTTTTTACATGTTAGTATCTACAAAATAGGTAGACGATGAATATGCATGTTTGGAGACCGATATCCATGAGATGCATGATGATGTTATGAATATGATGAGACTCATGGAGGCTTTAGAGACCGTTTAGGGTCATTTAAGATGCTCGTACGATTATTTAATGATTGATTGGTTGAATGATAAATTATGATGCTTTGTATGCTTGTTCGAACAGATTGATGTGATTTGATGGAAATCATCATTAAAGGATGAATAACTGATTAAATGATTACGAAGTTGTTTATTACTAATAATTGAATGAATGCGTTAGTAAAAAAACCCATCACGACTTTCATAAGTTTTAGGGATCAAATAAAGTGTTGTAAAATTGTAATTCAAGGAAATGGTGTGAACCCGTGTATAGGGTATTAATACGAGCTTAGGCTGTACCAATACATGATTGGGAATCGTATCGGTACGAGTCGACCCATACCGGTACTTGTGGAAATAAAGGATTTCTAGTAAGCAATATCTATATCGGTACGCGTATGAGTACCTGCACCCAAAGGTACCGTATTGATACTCGTATTTGAGTATCAGTGCCCACTAAACATAATGTTTTATAATACTAATAAAAGATTAAAATTGGAGTGGGATGATAATGAGATAATACTAGTTAAGATAGTAAAATAATAAAGATGATTAATATACAGTTTCAGAATATATTAACAAGTTGGTAAACCGAAATGGGTGGCTTGATAATTGATAGAAACCATAGAGTTTGGTAATCATGTAAATGTTGTGTGCTGTGTGCTAATCATGTACATGTTGTGTTATGTTTGGACACTTGATTAGTTGTGTTACCTTTGATTGATAAGATCCTGATACCCAATGAGAAAGTGTTGCAACACCATGGTTAGAGATGTCAAATGTACGTTCTTAAAGCTTTGTGGCTCCAAGTTTCATTTGAAGATGCTCGACGAGAGATTCCGAGCATGAGTGTACGTTCCCGAAGTTGTGTGGCACCGAACCTCACCCAAAGAGTGTACGCTCCCGAAGCTATGTGGCACTAGGCCTTACTTCAGGTTTGTAGTTATGACTTTATGTGCTTTAGCTCGGATGATCTAGCGTGTTCCTAAGTATGGTTCGACATTATAGGCCATATATGTTATTTTTCTATGTTGAGAGCATGTGCTTAGACGACTAGTGGTAGCGCCATATGTTTATTTATCTATTCTTATTGCTCATACTAGCTTACATGCTTATGTTTATAATTAGCATGAAGTATAGTAGAGTAGATGTGCACCACTAAGCTTTGTAAGCTCAATGTTCAGAATCGTTGTTTTTGTGTATAGGTTGATCGTCGATTCGTGGGTTCGAAGAGCACTATCAATACAAGATTCCAGCATGTGGAGGTTTTCAAAGTACGATACTTGCATTTAGTGGGCTATGTATTCATATGACCTTACGTGGTCAAGTTTGTAAATGTTACTTTTGAACTTGTATTAATCAAGTTAAATGTTTAAATGCTTTAAATTAAAGTGGAGTTCATTTGTAATGATTTAAATTTGTTATCTATGTTTTAAACTTTTGGATCTAAATGTTCTGAAAATACCTTGTTTGGGCTAAATATTTTTGCAAAATTTTATTATTTTGGGTTGGGCTTGAGGCCTAAATGTGACATCCGAATCGAGGGTATTACACTTATAATCTCTTGACTTCTTTGTACAAACAAAAAAACATCAAATTTGCTCAAAGTAAATCCAATTGACTGAAGATAACTTCTTAATTTCTCAAATTAGGCTCTGAGAGCTTGTTTTAAGCCATAAATTGCCTTATGCAATTTGTATACCAAACATTGACCTTTTTCTCCTATTTCACAGCCTGGTGGTTGAGTCATGTAAACCTCCATTAAGATCCCCATTTAAAAACACATTATTGATGTCTACTTGCCTCAGTTTTCAACCTCTAGCCACTGCAAGGGAAATAATTGTCCTCACTGTGACAAGTTTAACAACAAGATTGAACACTTCATGAAAATCTATTCCAACCTCTTGAAGATACCCTTTAGCAACAAGTCTGACTTTATACATGCTAGCAGATCCATCTACGTTTCGTTTTAGTTTAAAAATCCACTTGTAGTTGGCTACTCTTCTATTCATAGGCAACTTGACAAGAGTCCATTTCGTTTTGTTCATAAGTGCATTATATTCTGCTTGTGCAACAGCTTTCCAATTCTCATCCTTCAAGGCTTTTTCAATGGTTTAGGGCTCGCTTATGACATCAAATCCACTAGCTAATTGTGCTTGATAAACTTTGGGCTTTCTAATCCCATTCTTACTTCTAGTAGTCATTTGTGAGTATTAGATACCATAGTAGGATAAGTAGAATCAACAATATGTTCCAGAACTGGTTCAACCTCATTTTATGTAGGATAATCTATATGAATGTTACCAAACACCATGTCCAGCATTTCATCTTCTGCTAAAGCAAACTCCACATTTCCTGACAAATCACCACTTGGTTCTGCATTCCTAACAGCATCATAAACAAATATAGAAACAACATCCAGAATATTCTCAAGAATACTTTGTTCATGTCGAGCACCAACCGTGGGAGAGTGAACAAATCTTGATGCATCAACCATCTCATTAGAAGTTGGCTCTGCAACCTCAATACTTCGAAAGGTCCAAATCATTGACTAAGCTAGTCCCTATTCTTTCAGAAATTCTTTGTTCATTTTGAGCATCATTAGAAATTCTACTAGTGTCCCTTGACATTTTCTACCCCGTTATGCCTACCCTTTGAATAAGAAGTAGATTGCCCATTTTGAAAATCATGTTGTACATGTTCAGTTTGCACATTTGGTTGTACAATTTCAGTAGAAGTTTGTAAACCAGGCTGTACATATTCAATTTATACAATCATAGATGAAGTAATAGAAACTTGAGGAAAAGGAACTTGCATTTCAGACTAAACCACTAGAGAAACATTGGACTGAGACCTAAAAATTTCATCTCAAGAGGAACACATGAGAAAAGGAAAGGAACTCTCATCAAATACAACATGCTTAAAGATAAAGACTCTTCCATCATCAACTACACATTTGTAACTCTTGTGTTGTGAACTATATCCCACAAAACACATTTCTTAGACATGTATTCTAACTTGTAATGATTGAAAGGTTAAATATATAGGAAACAAGCACATCCAAAGACTTTCATGCAAGCATAATCATGTAGCTTATCCTACAACAATTCATATGGCGTTTTCCTCCTAACACTTTTGTAGGCATCATGTTAATTAGAAATACGACAGTAGTGAATACATAACTCTAGTATTGAAGAGGCATAGAAGATTGGGCAAGTAAAGTCAAACCAGTCTCTACTATGTGCCTATGTTTCCTCTCAACTTTACCATTTTGTTTAGAGGTCTTGGGACACGAAATTTTACGTTTAATTCTGTTTGACAACAACCAATTCCTAAGACTTTAGTACTCACCACCACCATATGTTTGAAGGGCCTTTATTTGACAACCAAATTAAACCTCAACTAGTTTATGAAAGTTGGTAAAACATTGCATGACCTCAGACTTTCTTTTCAAAAGATACAACCATGTATGTCTCGTGTAAACAACAATAAAAGAAACATAAAACTTAAATCCTTCAGAAATAACACGAGGTGGTCCCCAAACATCAGATACAACTAATTGAAAAGGACTATCATATGTAGTTATAGAAGTGGGAAATGGTAACTTGTAAGCCTTTCCTTGAAGACAAGCAGAACACACATCAGACAATTTATTTGCATCAAACAACAGATCACAAGAATTCAAAATAGTCTTAAAGACATGATAAGATGGATGTCTAAGATGTTTATGCCAATGAAAAGCAACATTATCAGGCTTAACAACATTACAAGCTTCATACTGACCCTGATATGATGAAGAAATAAGAGACATTAACTAGTAGAGTCCTTCAGGTGTAAGGTTCCCCTATAGGAGTGTAGCTCGGCTCTGAACATCCTTTACATAGCATTCATAAGGATGAAACTCAAAATAAATGTTATTTTCTCTCACAAGCTAGAGATAAATAATAAAATTTTCTTTTATAGCTTGGACATTGAACATATATTGTAGAAATAAGGGTTTGGATTTAGTGAGCAAATACCCTTGACCAATATGAGAGATAGGAACACCACTACCATCACCCATAAGAAGACATTTATTACCTTTATAGGATATACCTAAATTTAGAGCAGAAGTGCAACGCCCCGGTTTTGGGCCTAGATGTTTTAGGCATCGGTTTGGGATAGTCGAACCTAGAATTAGAGATTCGAGCGTTTAAAACCATTTTAGGAAAACTGTAGTTTAAGATAGGATAAAATTATGAGAAAATTGATAAAATCTTTTAAAAATATATACTGAAGGTTGGTAAAATCAATTTTAGAAATTGAGGTTTGGAAAGTCAAGATTTCGAAAAGTGGTCATTTTGTAAAAAATGTAAAATTGGTTTTTAAGGACTAAATTAAAAAGGAGCCAAGACTTAGAATCTTTAAGGAACTTATATCTATTTGTGAGCCTTTTCCCCTCAACTTGACCATTTTAATTGTTCTAATTAAAAAGGGTTTTAAAAGGGGTTTTTAAATAAAATGGAATTTTAATAACAAAAAGAGAATTGGCGTAACTTTCTTTCTCTCATTTTATAATCAACAAAACACTCCATTTGCTCTCTAAAACTTCAGATATCTTTATCTTTTAACTTCTTTTTGTTTTCTAAATGATTTCCAAAGCTTCTCCATCCTTAATCTCAAAGTAATCTTGAAAGACTTCTTCAAAATATTGTCATGTGAAGGGAAAAGGCAAGGTTAGAGGTAAAATTTCATTTAACTCCTCTAATCAAGGTTCTTTAATGAAATCCCCAAGTCTTTGGCTTTCTAAGTATGTTTATTTACTAAGTTTCAGTTTTGATTAATGGAAAATTGATCAATCTACCTTTTCTTGGTGGATTTCTAAGTAATTCGTTTGGGCATTGTTTTAATTTATTTGAGAATGGTTTTAAACTTGTTTTGGATGTTAAGGGATATGAGAATAAAGGTTTTGTAATATTAATCCCGAAATAGGACGAATCCCTAATTATTAGATTGTTAGATTTTGGGTTTTTGAGGTGGAAATGTGAAATTTGAGTTGCTAGAGGTATAAGAAGGATTTTAGGTTGTTTTTAGATGTTGATTGATGATTAAAATTGAGTGGAAGTATTTGATTATGGCTGAGTTGAGTTTAGAAAGAAATCGAAGGTGATTTTGGTTGTTTTCGGGTGGGTATTTTGGTGTTTTAGGCAGAACTGCATGATAGTTTAAGTTGCTGGTGATTTTAATGCATTATGATACATTGATCCTCTGTTCTTGTGTGGTATAAACAGGGGAGAATACATCGGAAGCAAATGATGAAGTTTCGGGGGCTTCGGACGCTTAATTTTGCGTCAACGAATCTTGGTTTCGCGAGTCGATGAGTGGAATTTGTTTTAAAAAGTCTTGAAGGACTTGAAAGAAAGGTTTGGGGGTTTAGATTGGGTTTAAAACACTAATCTAATCCCGAAAGTAAGTTTGAGATATTACACTCTCATTTCACGGATATCGTCCAATTGATTTTATGATCATGCTCTTGTTTTGAAGATATATTTATACATACTCTTTTATACATGTTTTGAGATATGAAATGATGACTTTAAAGATCCCATGAGATAGAGTTGATGTTTCAATGAGTTTGAACTATTTGAGAAAATGTTATGCCTTGTACATGCTTTTGAAATGGGATGAGAATGTTTTGGATTTTGATACATTGAAAAACAGTAGGTAATGATGTTTAAAATGTGTATATTGGCATAAACTGAGAGTGTTGTTACCAGATATAATTGGTCAACCAATAGGATGAGAAGTGCACTATAAAATACAAAATCCGTGCATGCCCTTTAGTTCGGGCAATGGGGGTAGTGCCATTTCGTTCCAAAGTGAGAGACTGATGATGAGAGATTCCATCGAGGTATGTCTTGGTGAAACATCCAAGCTTAGTGGCGATGAGAGATGCCACAATGAGAGTTCGGTGATGTGAGATTCCACAAGGGTAGGACTTGATGTTTAGTCAAGCTATCCGCATATTCGAGTAATGTCGTTAAAATGCCAATATGTGAGATTGATTATGAAATTCACATGTACCTTGTTAATTGATTTTATACATGATGCTTTGCATTGGAGAATATGTTTTGAAAAGGCCTTTTTGAGATTTAAGCATGTAAGGGTATGTCTTGAGACTTTGCATTTGTAAATGCATGGGATAGATGGTACATGTGATGTAAATGATGTGGTTTTGCTATGAAAATGATTTCAAGCATGATGAGATAAAGATTTCTAAATGAGAAATGGTTTCAAAATGCATTGTTTTGATTGTATGTTTTGAGTATCCCTCGCTAAGCAATTATGCTTATGCTCTCTTTTTTCAACAGTGTAGAGAATTAGCTTGTGTGGGCAGCAAAGAGGAAGAGAGATTACCATGGATTTGATTTAAGCTCAAGTATGATTTTATATTTGCTTATTAGTAATAATAGTTGGCAATAGGTGGATGCTATGTGTTAGGAGATTTTATTTTGGAACTCCCTATTTTGAGGCATGTTTGTAATGCCCTTAATGGGTTGTAAATGTCCTTTTGTGTTTGATTCACGCCTTGATTGGTGTTTTGACTTCTATGTGGCTATTTTTTCATAGGGTGTATGCATATAGATTCTACTGATGCCTATATACTTTCTATGATGTTGTTTCTGCTATATATGTTGTGGTTTGATATTCTAAGTATGTTGTATGTATGTTATTAGCATGTTGGATTGGTCTAATGTGGATTAAAGTGTGAGAAACCATAAAAAGTGTCATTATAGGCCCATGTGTTTCGGTACACTCGAGTCAGTACCGAAACAGTGAGCCTAAAATGGCCAAAGGGTTTCGAAATAGGGGAAGCCTGTTCCGGTACGATTTATTACTGAAAGCTTTAGTTCCGAAATACCTCAAGGGTGTTTCAATACGGGCCCGTGTTTCGAGCCTTGGGAACCTGTTTTGATAGGCTAGTTCCGATACAGGGATAGCCTGTACCGAAACAGCTTGCAGTTATGTTAGTTGATGGAATATTCTGATGTTTTGATTCTTTACGTTTTAGTCATTGAATGTTGTTGATGCAATTATATGAGCATGAATGATTATTTTGAGCCGGGTTTTGAATAAGATACATGTAATTTGATTAATTAAAGGATGGTAATATAGTTTTGGCCTAAGTCCCTATAAATTGGAAAAATTAAAAATTAGCCCCTAAAAGTCGTAATTGAATGTTATTGATGTCTGATCATGTTATGAATGTTCTGCTGCGGTAATAAACACATGTGACTCTAATGAGCATCAAGAAAAGAAAAAAAAGAAAAAAAATAGGGTTATTTATTGAGGTAAACCTTCTCGGTTTACATCAATATTTCCTGTGTGACCCGTTTGGTTCGGTCTATCGCCTAGGCCGGGTTGAGGGGGTTACATTTGGTAGTATCATAGCCAGGTTTCGAATAAATTGGGAGGTAATATTAACGTGATATTGTTGCTTGGCTAAATTCTCGATAAATGCTTTGCACGGTGATTGATTATGTAATGTTTTGATCATTGTTTAACTTGTGTGAGTTGCGCGGTGTTTGATAACATGAAATGTGATTATTGTATGCTGTTTGGGAAAGAAATTAAGGATACCCATTGCTATATTGTTACTAATGTAAAGATAATTTTGATTTTGAAAAGTAAAAAAAACTTGAGCACCATGTATTCTTGCTTTGGCTAGCCTGACTGATTTTAATGTTGCATTCTTTTTAGCTATATTGTTTTGATAATAGGACCGAGACGTGAGCTGAGAGGCAACATGCGTAACGTGGTCAGGAATGATATAGATGAGAATGTTAAGAATTTTCCGCCTCCTTCTCTTGGTGGTGGTGGAGCTGGAGCGGGAGCTGTTGGACCTCAGGCAGCACAAGGGCAAGCTGCTACATATATGACACCGCTGATTCAGGCTATAGCTTGAACCTTTCAGGCAGCGATATCGGGAATACATGTGGTCGCGCCTCATCCTGGTGCTAATGTTGGATTACCTTTGGAACAATTGCACAGTTTGGGTAGAACTGAGTTTAGAGGCCTATCTTTTGAGAGCTCTGAGGCTTAGTTTGAGAGTACCAAGAGGATTCCGGGTCAGATGAGTTATAATGATGCGTAGAATTTGGGTTGTGTTATCTCTTTGCTTCACGGAGATGCTTATACATGGTGGATGACCATTACTGCTGAGATGGAACCTGTTGAGGTTAATTGGGAATTCTTTATAAATGCTTTCAAGAAGAAGTATTTGGGTGTCCGTTATCTGGATGAGAAGAATAGAGAATTCATGTCCTTAGTGCAAGGAAACATGATTGTTTCCGAGTACAAAATTCAGTTTGTTCGGTTGAGTCAATATGTTCTTGAGCTGGTTCCCAATGAATAAAAGAGATGCGATCATTTTCGATATGGTCTAGTGAAGGATGTTAAGACTTACATGTTGGCTTTGGATTACACCGATTTTGATGTTCTAGTAACTCAGGCTAAAGACATCAAACAAAATTTGGGTATGGCTACTCGTTCGGGTGGTTTTAGCTCCGAAAGAGGGCTGTTGAGTATGCTGATGGAAAGGATCGTTATAAAAAGCATAAGGATTGGAGGTATCAACCGGATCCTAGAAGGGGTGGTGGTAACCATGGTAGAGGTCATCAAGGTCGGAACGCTTTCATTCGTACTCCAGATTGTAACCGGTGCGGTAGGAGGCACACATGAGAGTGTTGGGGTAATTTGGGTACGTGTTGGAACTGTGGATCGCGTTGACACCTGAAACGTGATTATCCACAACTCGTTAGAGATGGACAAGCTCTGATGTGAGGTGTTGAACCACAAAGAAGTCGTGGGCGCGGTCGTGGCAATTTTCAGCTTAGGGATGATGGTTAGATGAATGTTGCACACGTGGTTGTTGTTCAGCATGAGGGAGGTGGACATGCTAGAGTGTATGTGCACTGTGAGGGAAGGAATGACACAGATGTGATCGCATGTACCTTTACTTTGCAATCCCTGTCATTACTTTCTTTGATTGACTCTGGTTCAACTCATTCATATATTTTGCGTGAGCATGCACAAGATCTTGGTTTTCCTGTTGAGTTATAAGATGTTGGTATTCATGAAACCGGTTCTTTTAGTGAAACAATCGTTACAAGAAAGTTGTATAAAAGATGTCCTTTGATGGTTCAAGGTCATGTGTTTGAGGTTGATCTTATGGAATTACCTTTTTATGTTTTCATTGTAATTCATGTTATGGATTGGTTAACCAAGCATAGGGCTATGGTTGATTTTGAGACCAAGTGAGTTTCGTTGAAACTTGCCGATGATTATGAGGTGGTGGTTGTAGGTGAGAATGTGAAATTCTTATCTAATTTGGTTTCGTCTCTTGAAGCGAGTCTGTTGATGCGGTTAGGATGTGAAGTTTTCCTATCTTATGTGATGAATATCAGCACAAAAGTAGTGCGGGTACAGGAAATTCGTACAGTATGTGAGTATCCGGGTGTATTTTCAGAAGAGTTGTCTGGTTTGCCACCGAACAAGGAGGTTGAGTTTGACATTGAGTTGTATGAAAATACGACTATAGTGTCTATTGCTCCTTATCAAATGGCACCGAAAGAGTTGAAGACGCAACTTCAGGAGTTGCTTGATCAAGGTTTTATTAGGTCTAGTGTTTTGCCTTGGAGTGCACCGGTCTTGTTTGTGAAAAAAGAAGGATGCAACCCCCTCGACACGGCCTAGCCGATAGACCGAACCGAACGAGTCACACAGGGAATATTGAAGTAAACCGGAAAGGTTTACCTCAATAAATGACCCTTTTTTATCTTGTCTAGATACAAATTAGGTTCCTATGCGTTTTACAAAGCATCGAATCAAACACAACTCAAACGCTCTTCCATTTTATCCAATTTCGGTTTTAGGGACCAATTTGTAATTTTCCCGATTCACAAAAGATTAAGTCAAATTCGTGTTCCAACCTTTAATTAATATCATTACATGCATCTCTGTCCAATCACAACTCATAATAATCATTCATACTCGTTGAATTGCATCCACAACATTCAGGGACTAAAACACAAAGAATCAGAACTTCAGAACATGTCATTAACCAACTTAACTACCACCGGTTTCGGAACACTAAGACCCTGCTCCGAAACACAGAACATTCCATTAACTACCATAACTATCACTTGTTCCGAAACACTAAACCTTATTTCGAAACACGGGCTCGTTCTGAAAGGCCTTTGAGGTGTTTCGAAACCATGGTTTCCAATAACAAATCGTATCGAAACAGACCTTACTCATTTCGATACACCAAGACCATTTCTGGCACCCCGTTTCGGTACAAGCTTGAGTGTTTCGAAACACCTGGCCTTTAATGACATGTTTTGCTGTTTTTTCACCCAAAATTTCAACTTAAACCAATCCGACATGTATACATCATATATAAACATTATTCCTCAAACATATACAACAATTTTAGCATTCAAGCATGGCTAAATGCACCAAGGAAAAATCTAAAGGCATGCATCCTAGCAAGTAAGCCACTCAAGAGTCAAACCTCAAACCAAAACTTCCAACACCAAATAAAGGCCTTTTGCAAGTATAAAAACATATATCAAACATGCTCAAAGGGTGTTCATACACATCACCCAAATGAAACTTGAAATCCCTCATTGCCTTTATTACTCTAGTTCATAACCGAAACATACTTTCAAAGTGAAGTCTTCTTAGATCCCCTTGCAAGTTGCTTCCTCCAAACATTTAGTTATCTGCATTGATGGACAAAAGAGAGCGTAAGCTTACAAGCTTAATGAAGAATGCTCAAAAACAAATACCACCATCAATGCTTAAAACCATTTTCACATTTTTGAAAACCATCATGCCCTCTTTGAAAACTATACACCTCATCACTAAAATCAGCAAGTTAAATACCATGCAACAAGTATCAAATACTTCACAACAACATAACCATTGCTACATTTAAATCAAGCCTTCCATTTATATCCACCAATATGCAAAGCTTTAAGATAAAACATGAAAATTCCATAATATGCATCATAAACATTCCCATAACAATTTATTCAATTATATTGGCTTACAAGTGATCATCAACATTCTCATTTCTCAAAAAGCATATTGGATACACGAATTACCAAGTGTTGTCCCAAACACCTCATACACTCTACCGGCACCTCAAGGCTCACACATAGGAGTAACCCTCCACCATTGTGACACATGTGGTAGAGTATTCAGTACAAGCACAACCCCTCAACACCACTCATCGGTAGATGTATAACCCACTAACGAGAGACATGACACCTTACAAGGTTCGTACACGGGAGCTACCCTCCACAATTGCAACACCTTAAACATCTATCGATCGTTAGGGTACTTGGATGGAGTATTCGATACAACCACAACCCCTCAACATCCAAGGCGACTTGTTTATAATGCACTCAATCCTACAGCCGGCTAACTATATCCAATTTCATTTGAAAAACACTTTAAACAAAGGGTAAACTATTGCGGTGGTCACCTATGTTTTCCTTTAGTACAGAGTTGGTCACCAATTTTGAAAAATGACCAGTAAGGTCACTTATGTTTTTGAGACGTAAAATTTTGGTCACCAACCGTTTAATACCGTTAAACTTTAACGATTTTCTGATCTGGCAATTGAAAAAATAAGGGTAAGCTACTGCAATGGCCCCAAAATTCCCAAAGTTTCAGAAAACCCCCAAATTTAAAAATTCTTAAATACCTAAATCCCTCAATCTGGTCACTCTTGCCGTCATTGGCCACGATTTCGGTGACAAAATGGAGCGTCCTCCTTTCTCCCAAACACCCATGCACCAATCGCCGTTGTTTAATCATCGCTTGTTGCAAATCGATTGAATGAAATTTTCATATATTTCAACCTTCGTTCGACATTTTGCATGACTCCGATCAATTTTTGGCAGCGGCGTGGTAGGGTAAACGATCATGGTGGTCCGATGACTGATGTGGTGGGTGGCGGCATTACAATCGGCGATAGAATCGACTTAAATCGCGATTTAAGTTTTGGTGAGTTGAAGATTTCGAATATGGGGGTTATTTTGTGAATTTTGAAAATTTAGGGATTTTTTAACCGCCAGATTAGAAATTCGTCAAAATTTAACGGCATCAAATGGTTGGGTGACCAAAAGTTTACGTTCCGAAAACATAAGTGGCCTTACTGGTCTTTTTTTTAAATCGGTGACCAACTTTGTACTAGGGGAAAACATAAGTGACCACCGCAGTAGTTTACCCTTAAACAAAATCACTTTCCAATATAATTCACTTTTAATGCTAATCTCACTTTTTTCCAAAGCACTCACAATAAGCCATATTCTAAGCATTAAACCATACTTCAAAAACCATGTATAAACACATGCATACAAGGATCACTTACCTAGTGCATCCTTAAACCATGTGGCATCATCAACAACATATCATATACTCAAATCACGCTTTAAAACAATAGGTAAACACATTTAAAAACAAGTGCATCCATAAGTTCATATTATCACAATCTGAGGGAGAAAATCACTTTACTTACTTCTGAACTTAGTAAAGCATTTCAAGCTTACACTAAGTTCCCAAAACCTCTTTTAAAATGTTTCAAAGCTGGAGGTCCCATTTCCACTCACCGACTTGCGAAACCTCAATTGTCTACACGAAATTCAAGCGTCTAAAGCTCCTGGATCTTCACCGTTTGCTTCCAAAGGATTCTCCCATGTTTATACCACATAAGAACAGAGGATTAATGCATCTCTATGCATTAAAATCACCAGCAAACACTAAAATACCGCAACTCTACCCAAAGGCACCAAAATACCCATCTGACACAACCAAAATCACATTCGATTGATCACCAAACTTATCCCAGCCATCAACAAACACTTCCAATCCATTTTAAGAATAAATAAACATCCAAAAACATCCTAATATCATTCTTATACCTCCAACAACTCATATTTCACATTTCCAAGCCAAAAACCCAAAACTAACAACTTAGACAATTAGAAATCTCATTGATTTTGGGATTCTTATGATCAAAGGTCATTATTAACATCATTTAACATCCAAATCAACCTTAAAATCATTCTTAAATCAATCAAACTAGTGTCCAAACGAAATTCACATTTAATCTCATCTTTTATGCAAGATTTATGCATTTTTACCAAATCAATCATTAAAACCTTAATTAAAAAACATAAATCAAGATTAAAATACTTTGGAATTTCATTAAAGAACCTTGATTAGAAAAGTAGCACGAAATTACCTTCAATCCTTGCTTTTCTTCTAATTTAGCAAGTTTTCACTTCAAGAAACTTGAGGAAAATCAAGAGAAGTCTTAAGGAAAGAGTTAGAAACCAAGTGAGAAAAAGAAAAAGGAAAAAATTTGGCAATTGAGAGAAAAGAGAAAGTGATTGGCTGAAGAGAAAATGAGAAATGAATGTGTTACGTCAAATTTTCTTTAACAAATTAACCACCTCTCTTTTAATTAATAAAACCATTCTTAAATCTTTAAGTAAACATTTAAAACAAATTCAAAATAGAGAAAAGGCTTAATTGCCAAAATCTCCCTAAATATTCTAAGAATTTGACTCTTCCTTAAAAATCACACTTTTCCATAGTTTTAAAACTTTGCATTTTGGTCACTGCCCAAAATGTACACTTTACGAAACCCATTTTGCAAAATTGATTTAACCATTCTCATCTATATGACTTTAGATGATTTTATAAATTTTACCCATATATTTACCTTATCTCGAACCATGATTTCTCTGAATCGTCCTTAAAGACTCGAATCTCCAACTCTAAGTTCGACTACCCCAAACTGATTCCTAAAACATCTAGGCCCAAAATCAGGGCGTTACAAAGGATGACACAATTAGAATGTGTATAGATTATCGTCAATTGAACAAGTTGACTGTCAAGAACAAGTATCTTTTGCCAAGGATTGATGATCTTTTTTATTAGTTTCAGGGTGCTTCAGTGTTTTCTAAGATTGATCTGAGATTCGGATACTACCAATTGAGGGTAAAAGATGTAGATATTCCTAAGACCTCTTTTCGCACAAGGTACGAGCATTATGAGTTTCTGGTGATGCCTTTTGGTTTGACTAATGCCCCTGCTGCATTCATGGACATGATGAATCGCGTGTTTCATGAATTCTTAGATAGGTTTTTGGTTGTGTTTATCGATGATATTCTCGTGTACTCTCGTACTAAGAAGAATTATGATAACCATTTGCGGGTTGTGTTGCATGTTTTGATGGAAAATCAACTTATGCCAAATTGAGCAAGTGTGAATTTTGGCTTAAGGAAGTTGTTTTCCTTGGTCATGTTGTTCCGGACGAGGGAATTGGAGTCAATCCTAAAAAGGTTGAAGTTGTGATGAATTGGAAGTCACCTAAGATAGTTCATGAGGTGCGTAGTTTCCTTGGTTTGGCGGGATACTACCATAGGTTTGTGGATGGTTTTTTCAAGATTGCTTCTCTTTTGATAAAGTTTTTGCAAAAGGATGTAAAGTTTGAATGGATAGATGTTGGGTTGTGTGGAGCTCGATTCGATCAACCAATGTTGCTCACCAAGTGGTGGAGAGGTGGATTTTTTGGTGGAAGGGTTTAGGAAGCTAAAAAGATAATGACACAATGATTTATAGTGGTTCATCCTTCTAACCAAGGTCTACATCCACTACCTTAGCTCCCCACTAAGGATTTCACAATCAATCCACTATTGATTCGTCCCCTTTTCTAGGATTAGGAGGAAACCCTTACAACCGATCAAGCTTCTACCCAAAGCCTTGATCAAAACCCTCTTTACAAAGAGAAACAATAAAGCAAACTTAAAACCCTCTAATAGGTGTTTGTTTGCACAATTAAGCACTCACCCAAAACCTAAAACACTTGAGCAAATTTGACAATTTTGGCTCACTAGTGTTTGTCTATACAAGAATTGACAATTTAAGCACTAAGACATTTTCTTGATCATTTGATGTTTGACAATATGAGCATTAGCCTTCTCTTGATGCTTGGAGGTCCCTTTTATACTCCCAAATGAGTTTGTAGCTATTACTAGCCGTTGGGGATGAATTGGAGCCGTTGAGGACTTTATTTCCCTTTATTAATGATGTTCTGCAGCAGTCCATATCGATACGCGTGGAACAGTATCGGTACGGCCTTCTTGAGGAACTAGATGTTGGGCTCTTGCCGGCCTAGGCGTATCGATACGCTTGAGGGCGTATCAGTACGGGTACACATTTAAATGGTCGTTGGGAAATAGCCGTTGGGGTGGTTGAACTGGGATCGGTATGCTGACGTGGCGTATCGAAACGATCCCGATGTGTATCGATATGGCAAGGGCCTGTATCGATACGAGTTTTGACAGTGGCCAAACTGGGGCAAAAAGGTATCATTACGGGGGTTTACCGTATCGATACGGGTGCTCTGAAATCACAAGTTTGGCTTCTTAAAACATGAAAAATCTTTGCCAAAAACCTCTTAAAATACCTCAAACATAATTTCAAGTTGTTTGGACTTAAAAACAAGTTTTAAATTCTTTTCAAATTAGTCCAAAACATTTTTCAATTCTTATATCAAAACATTAGTTCTACAATCTCCCCCTTTTTGATATAATAAAATTAACTTGAAAAATTGTTTGGGATTCTCCCCCTTTAACTTTAAAAATGTGAATAAGAGAATTAAGAATGTAATCAAATAAAGCTCCCCCTTATTCATTTGAAAATTCAATTTTTCAAACCATTTCTCCCCCTTTTTGTTATATCAAAAAGAATTTAAACATTAAGTTCAAAATAACAATAGAGGTAAAAGTTTTGATGAAAATAAAAGTTTGGTTTTAAAAATGGCTCGCCCTTACTCAAAGCATCATTTAAAATGTTAGTCCAACATATATGATCATCTAATTGAATTTAAACTAAAATAAACAAATGAAAGCAAAAACAACTAGAATTTTTACCAACACTTGAATTCAAGGGAGGATGCGAAGCCTTCCTTCTCCAAGTGTTCTTCCTTGTGTACATGGAGCTCCCCCTCAATGTTTGACTTGTTGAACATCTCCATCACACCTAGCAATAGACAATCAAGTAACTTTTGGTATCCAAATTGCTTTGGATCCATAAACGTTAGTTGCACAAATTTTAGTCCCCTTAGGAATCCATTTTTCAATGTCATCCTTTTTAATTGAAGTACTAAGTCCTTTTGGGACCCAAATACTTTTAAAACATTTTCCTTTAATAAATCTATGGGCACTAGATTGTCTAACATAGAAATTCGATTTTCCAAAATTGTTTTTCTTTTCTAGCTCTTTGGAAATCAAATCATTTTCTTCTTGAACTTTTTGAAGCAATTTTTGTAAATCAAAACATTTTAATTCAAACTCTTCAAGTTTTTCTTCAAGTTCAAGTTTGGTTTTAGAAAGCAAATCATTTTGAATTTTTAACTTTGAAATCAATTTATTGTTTTTCAAAATGTGGCTTTTAAAATCTAAAACCAAATCATCATAGGCATCTTGTAATTCATCAAAGGAATAAGAACATGAAGTAGATGAATTAGAAGTTACCCTTAAATCTTCTTCGATGGCCATAAGGCAAAGGTTGGCTTGTTCATCGTCGATGGAGTCTTCATCACTCCAAGTAGCCACATATGCCTTCTTCTTATGGCTAGAAGTGCTTGCCCTCTCCTTTCTTTTAGGTTCTCATTCAAGCTCTCTTAAGGCTTTCTTCATGAACGGGGCACACTTCTTGAAGAGATGAACTATCTCTTCATCTTCATCCTCCTCTTCACTTGAGTAGACATGATGACAAGTGGAGGATTTGAGAGCCATGGCACTTGCATTGATACCAAGCCCTTTGATTTTCTTTTCTCCCATAGCTCTAATTTCTTCCCTCTTCTTCTCATCCTATTTGTTCTTCTTCATGATTTGGTGAGTAGGGAGTGACCCATGAGTTCATCAAGCTTCAAAGTCTTCAAATTCTTTGCTTCGATGATGGCGGTCCTCTTTGAGTCCCAAGACTCAGGAAGTGAGTTGATGAGCTTTCGAACAAGCTTCTCCTCCGAGAAGGCTTCTCCATAGCCTTTGAGACCATTGGTGATGGTGGAGAACCTATCAAACATCTTCTCGATGTTCTCTTCCGGATCCATTTTGAAGTTCTCATACTCAAGGGTTAGGAGCCCAATCTTGGTCTCCTTGACTTCATTGGTTCCCTCGTATGTGACTTCAAGCTTGTCCCATACCTCATTGGCACTCTCACAAGAAGACATCTTCTCATAGATGGTTGGGCCAAAAGCACAAAACAAGATGTGTAAGGCTTTGCAATTAAGCTCCATCTTCATGCGATCGTCGACACTCCACTCCACTTTACTTCTTTGAGGCACGAACGGACCATCTTCAACTACATCCCATATCTTGTAATCTTTTGACTTGATGAAGAACTTCATCTTTGTCTTCCAATGAGCATAGTGAGTTCCGTCAAAGAAAGGCGGTTTGTCGATTGATTGTGCCATTTGAGCCGGTTGATGAAATAATGATCGAGCTTGTCAGATCTTCTCAATAGGAAGTTAATCCTCTTCGATTGAGCCAAGCTCTGATACCAATTGTTGGGTTGTGTGGAGCTCGATTCGATCAACCAATGTTGCTCACCAAGTGGTGGAGATGTGGATTTTTGGGTGGAAGGGTTTAGGAAGCTAAAAAGATAATGACACAATGATTTATAGTGGTTCAACCTTCTAACCAAGGTCTACATCCACTACCTTAGCTCCCCACTAAGGATTTCACAATCAATCCACTACTGATTCGTCCCTTCTTCTAGGATTAGGAGGAAACCCTTACAACCGATCAAGCTTCTACCCAAAACCTTGATCAAAACCCTCTTTACAAAGAGAAGCAATAAAGAAAACTTAAAACCCTCTAATAGTTGTTTGTTTGCACAATTAAGCACTCACCCAAAACTTAAAACACTTGAGCAAATTTAACAATTTTGGCTCACTAGTGTTTGTCTATACAAGAATTGACAATTTAAGCACTAAGACAATTTCTTAATCATTTTATGTTTGACAATATGAGCATTAGCCTTCTCTTGATGCTTGGAGGTCCCTTTTATACTCCCAAATGAGTTTGTAGTCGTTACTAGCCGTTGGGGATGAATTGGAGCCATTGAGGACTTTATTTCCCTTTATTAATGTTGTTCTGCATCAATTCGTATCGATACGCATGGAACGGTATCGGTACGGCCTTCTTGAGGAACTAGCCATTGGGCTCTTGCCAGCCTAGACGTATCGATACGCTTAAGGGCGTATCGGTACAGGTACACATTTAAATGGCTGTTGGGAAATAGCCATTGGGGTGGTTGAACTGGCATCGGTACGCTGACGTGGCGTACCGAAATGATCCTGATGCGTATCGATACAACAATGGCATGTATTGATACGGGTTTTGACAGTGGCCAAACTGGGGCAAGAAGGTATCGGTACGAGGGTTTACCGTATCGATACGGGTGCTCTGAAATCACAAGTTTGGCTTCTTAAAACATGAAAAATCATTACCAAAAACCTTGTAGAACTAATGTTTTGATATAATAATTGAAAAATGTTTTGGACTGATTTAAAAAGTATTTAAAACATTTCCAAAGTCCAAACAACTTGAAATAATATTTAAGGAATTTTTCATAAAGGTTTTTCATGTTTTCAAAGGCCAATTTTAACAAAACTGACCAAGTGTTTCGAAACACCTTAGGGCGTTTCGAAACAGGTGCCTCCAGTGGCCAAAACGTTTCGATACTTGTATCGAAACGGGGCCAGCGTTTCGAAACGCCCACATGGCACTGACCACAACGGTCATAAACCCCAACGGCTCTTTCCCAACTAACTTTTAAATGTAGGTCGTTTCGATACGGGCTTATAGCGTTCCGATACGCGTTCCAAAACGGCAAGGGGGTGTTCCGAAACGGGTACCCTGACAGACTGCAACGGCTCTTTCTATATTGAGGGTGTTTCGAAATGGCTTCGAGCGTTTCGAAACGGGGAGCTGCAGAACTGCATTTATGGACGGAATTAAAGGCTCCAACGACTCTATTTCAACCCCAACGGTCCTAAACGGCTATAAACTCAATTGGGAGTATAAAAGGGACCTCCAAGCATCAAGAGAAGGCTAATGCTTCAATTGTCAATCAACAAATGATCAAGAAATTGTCTTAGTGCTTAAAGTGTCATTTCTTGTATAGACAAACACTAGTGAGCCAAAATTGTCAAATTTGCTCAAGTGTTTTAGGTTTTGGGTGAGTCCTTCATTGTGCAAACAAACACCTATTAGAGGGTTTAAGTTTGCTTTATTTATCTCTTTGTAAAAGAGGGTTTTGATCAAGGCTTTGGGTAGAAGCTTGATCGGTTGTAAGGGTTTCCTCCTAATCCTAGAAAAGGGGACGAATCAATTAGTGGATTGATTGTGAAATCCTTAGTGGGAAGCTAAGGTAGTGGATGTAGGTGCTTGTTAGAAGGCCAAACCACTATAAATCATTGTGTCCTTAATCTTTCTAGCTTCCACAACCCTTCCACCCAAATATGCACCTCTCCACCACTTGGTGAGCAACTTTGGTTGATCGAATCGAGCTCCACACATCCCAACAAACCTCTTAAAATACCTCAAACATAATTTCAAGTTCTTTGGACTTAAAAACAAGTTTTAAATTCTTTTCAAATTAGTCCAAAACATTTTTCAATTATTATATCAAAACATTAGTTCTACAATAGAGGTTTGACAACAAGCTTTCTAGAAGCTGAAAGAAGCGTTGACGCATGATCTTATCCTGATTCAACCTGAATCGGGAAAAGAGTTTGTGGATTTTAGCGATGCATCATATGTTGGTTTGGGATGTGTGTTGATGCAAGAGGGTAGGGTGATAGCTTATGCATCTCGGCAATTGAAGGTTCACGAGCGTAACTACCCTACACACGACATTGAGTTAGCTGCGGTGGTGTTTGCCTTGAAGATCTGGAGGCATTACCTTTATGGTGAAAAGTGTACGGTGTACACGGACCAAAAAAGTTTGAAATACTTGATGTCACAGAGGGAGTTGAATCTTAGGCAATAAAGGTGGCTTGATTTGCTTAAGGATTATGACTTGACGATCGAGTATCATCCAGGGAAGGCTAATGTTGTACACGATGCCTTGAGTAGAAAGGTAGCGGTGGAGTTAAGGGCGATGTTTGCTCGGCTGAGTGTATCGCGCGATGGTGGTTAAGTGGCTGAATTGCAAGTGAAACCCTCGTTGGGGGAGTTGATTAAGGAAAAGTAGTTGTTAGATGATTCATTGGTACCACATGTTCAGGACATTGCAGAAGGAAATCTAACATACTTTTGTTTCAATAATGATGGTGTTTTGTGCTTTAAAAGCCGAATAGTTGTGCCAGAGGATGTTAAGCTAAGGCGCACTATTCTGACTGAGGCTTACAGCAGTCCTTTTGTTATGCATCATGGTAGCACAAAGATATATCATGGGTTAAAAGGTGAGTTTATTGGGTTGGCTTGAAAAGGGATGTTGTTGATTTTGTTAGCAAGTGCATGGTTTGTCAAACAAGTAAAAGTTGAACATCAATTTCCTTTTGGATTGTTGCAACCTTTGAAGATTCCAGAATAGAAATGAGAGAGGATCACTATGAATTTTGTGACGGGATTGACTTTGACACCGTCCAAGAAGAATTCCATTTGGGTGATTGTTGATCGTTTCACGAAGTGTGCCCATTTCTTGGCGGTGCATACTACGTATACGTTAGACAAGTTGGCGGGTCTGTACATCTTTGAGATCGTGAGGTTACATGGGGTGCCTAAGTTCATTGTTTCGGATTGGGATCCATGTTTTACAACGAGGTTTTGGGAGTGTCATCATCAAGCGTTGGGCACGCGTTTGAATTTTAGCACTTCGTATCATCCACAAACGGATGGTCAGTTTGAGAGGGTTATCCAAGTGTTGGAGGACATGTTGAGATGTTGCATCATTGATTTCCAAGGTTCTTGGGAGAAACAGTTACCCCTAGTGGAGTTTACTTACAACAACAATTATCAAGCGAGTATTCAAATGGCTCCCTATGAGGCCTTGTATGGAAGGAAGTGTAGAACGCCTCTTTGTTGAGCAGAAGCACGTCAGAAATTGGTTTCTTTTCCTAATGTTCTTAAGGGAACTACCGAAAAAGTGAAGCTTCTTAGTGAGAGGTTAAAAGCGGCTCAGATAGGCAAAAGTCTTACGCGGATTTGAAGCGTAAGAAGATTGAGTATGTTGTGGGAGATAAAGTTTTCTGAAAGTTTCGCCTTGGAAAAAGGTGATGAGGTTTGGTCGGAAAGGTAAGTTGAGTCCAAGGTTTATTGGACAATATGAAGTGCTAGAACGTGTTGGACCTATTGCTTATAGGTTGAGATTGCCCTCTGAGTTAGAGAAGATACATGAGGTTTTCCATGTATCTATGCTTTGAAAGTATAAATCAGACCCATCTCATGTCATGCATGTTGAGGAAATTGAGTAGAATTCGGATTTGTCCTATGATGAAGAGCCAGTTGAGATCTTGGATTCGGATAGCAAGCTTCTTCGTGGTAAGACCATTGAGTTGGTCAAGGTCTCGTGGCGACATTGTGGTGTTGAAGAAGCCACGTGGGAAAGAAAGGACGATATGAAGAAGCAGTTTCCTTATCTTTTTCCTTCGGGTAAAATTTTCAAGGACGAAATTTCGTAAGTGGGGGAGAGTTGTAACACCCCAGTTTTGGGCCTAGATGTTTTAGACATCGGTTTGGGAAAGTCGAACCTAGAATTAGAGATTCGAGCCTTTAGAAGCGGTTCAGGGAAAATATAGTTCGGAATAGGATAAAATTATGAGAAAATTTGCTAAAATCTTTTAAAAATATATATTGCAGGTTGGTAAAATGAATTCTAGAAAATGAGGTTTGGAAAGTCAAGATTTCAGAAAGTGGCCATTTTGTAAAAAATGCAAAATTAGTTTTTAAGGACTAAATTAAAAAGAATCCAATACTTAAAATCTTTAAGGAGCTTATATATATTTGTGAGCCTTTTCCCTCAAATTGACCATTTTAATTTTTCTAATTAAAAAGGATTTTAAAAAGGGTTTTTAAATAAAAGGGAATTTTAATAGCAAAAAGAGAATTGACGTAACTTTCATTCATTCATTTTCCAATCAGCCAAAACACTCCATTTTCTCTCTAAAACTTCAGATATCTTCATCTTTAACTTCTTTTTGTTTTCCAAATGATTTCCAAAGCTTCTCCATCATTAATCTCAAAGTAATCTTGAAAGACTTCTTCAAAATCTTGTCATTTGAAGGGAAGAGGCAAGGTTAGAGGTAAGATTTTGTTTAACTCCTCTAATCAAGATTCTTTAATGAAATTCCCAAGTCTTTGGCTTCCTAAATATGTTTATTTACTAAGTTTCATGTTTTGATTAATGGAAAATTGATTAATCTAGCTTTTCTTGGTGGATTTCTAAGTAATTTGTTTGGGTATTTTGGTGTTTTGGGCAGAGCTGCGGGATTGTTTAAGTTGCTGGTGATTTTAATGCATTATGATGCATTAATCCTCTATTCTTGTGTGGTATAAACATGGGAGAATACATCAAAAGAATACATTGAAGTTCTAGGGGCTTCGGACGCTTGCGAATCTTGGTTTCGCGAGTCAGTGAGTGGAATTGGTTTTAAAAAGTCTTGAAGGACTTGAAAGCAAGGTTTGGGGGTTTAGATTGAGTTTGAAACACTAATCTAAACTCGGAAGTAAGTTTGAGATATTACGCTCTCGTTTCTCAGATATTGTACATTTGATTTTATGATCATGCTCTTGTTTTGAAGATAAATTTATACCTATTGTTTTATGCATGTTTTGAGATATGAAATGATGAATTTGATGATCCCATGAGATAGATTTGATGTTTCAATGAGTTTGAACTATTTGAGAAAATTCTATGCCTTGTACATGCTTTTGAAATGGGATGAGAATGTTTTGGATTTTGATGCATTGAAAACAATGGGTAATGATGTTTAAAATGTGTATATTGGCATGAACTGAGAGTATTGTTACTGGATATAATTGGTCAACCAATAGGATGAGAAGTGCACTATAAAATACAAAATTCATACGTGTTAAATGGTTCGGGCAATGAGAGTAGTGCCATTCTGTTCCAAAGTGAGAGTCTGATAATAAGAGATTCCATCGGGGTAGGTCTTGGTGAAACACTCAAGCTTTGTGGCGATGAGAGATGCAGCCATGGGAGTCCAGTGATGTGAGATTCCACAGGGGTAGGACTTGACGTTTAGTCAAGCTATCTGCATATCCGAGTAATGTTGTTAAAATGCCAATATATGAGATTGATTATGAAATTCACATGTACCTTGTTAATTGATTTTACACATGATGCTTTGCATTGGAGAATATGTTTTGAAAATGCTTTTTGAGATCTAAGCATGTAAGGGTATGTCTTGAGACTTTTCATTTGTAAATGCATGGGATATATGGTACATGTGATGTAAATGATGTGGTTATGCTATGAAAATGATTTCAAACATTAGATAGAAAGAGCATGTTGAGATAGAGATTTCTAAATGAGAAATGGTTTCAAAATGCATTGTTGTGATTGTATGTTTTGAGCATCCCTCGCTAAGCAATTGTGCTTATGCTCAGTTTTTCCAGCAATGCAGAGAATTAGCTTGTGTGGGCAACAAAGAGGCAAGGAGTTTACCAAGGATTTGATCTAAGCTCAAGTATGATTTTATATTTGCTTATTAGTAATAATAGATGGCAATGGGTGGATGCCATGTCTTGGGAGATTGTATTTTGGAACTTCCTGTTTTGAGGCATGTTTTTAATGCCCTTAATGAGTTGTAAATGGCCTTTTGTGTTTGATTCACGCCTTGATTGGTGTTTTGACTTCTATGTGGATATTTTTGCATATGGTGTATGCATATAGATTCTACTGATGCATATATACTTGCTATGATGTTGTTTCTGCTATATATGTTGTGGTTTGATATTGTAAGTATGTTGTATGTATGTTAGTAGCATGTTGGATTGGTCTAATGTAGAATAAAGTGTGAAAAAACAACAAAAATTGTCATTAAAGGCCTAGGTGTTTCGCTACACTCGAGTCTGTACCGAAACAGTGAGCCTGAAATGGCCTAAGGGTTTCGAAACAGGGGAAGCATGTTCCGGTACGATTTTTTACTGGAAGCTTCAGTTTCGAAACACCTCAAGCGTGTTTCGATACGGGCCCGTGTTGCGAGTCTTTGGAACCTATTTCGATACGCCAAATCCGATACATGGAGTGCTTGTACCGAAACAACTGGCAATTATGTTAGTTGATGGAATATTCTGATGTTTTGATTCTTTACGTTTTAGTCACTAAATGTTGTGGTTGCAATTTTATGAGCATGAATGATTATTTTGAGCTGGGTTTTGAATAAAATTCATGTAATGTAATTAATTAAAGGATGGTAATATAGTTTTGGCATAAGTCTCTATAAATTGGAAAAATTACAAATTAGTCCCTAAAAGCCGTAATTGAATGTAAGTGATGTCTGATCGTGTTATGAATGTTCCGCTACGATAATAAACACATAGCACTCTAATGAGCATCTAGAAAAGATAAAAGAAAAAAATAGGGTTGTTCATTGAGATAAACCTTCCCGGTTTACTTCAATATTCCTTGTGTTGTAACACCCCAAAATCTTGTCTAGTCGAAATTGGGTTTCGATGATCGAAAATTTCGCATCGATAAAGTCTAAATATAGTATTGGCTAGTTAATCATTGATATTGGACTTTAATTGAGTTAATTTATCGAGTATTAGCTTTATCGAATTTGTTAAAAAGCTTATAGTGGCTAAATTATAGCCATTAGAAAGTTTTGAGGATAAAATCATAAAATATTGAGAGTTGAGGGACTAACCTTGTGATTAGCCCCTCCTCAATTATATATTGCAACTACGTGGATAAAGGAAATTAGTTTCCTTCATAGTAAGGAAAGCCATTCGGCTATCTAGTGCTTTAAGAGTAAAACAATTAAGAAATAAATTAAAAGAGATAGGAACTTACCGAGCCTTGAAAAGCAAACACCTCAATAGTCATCTTCATCTTCTTCATATCCTACCTAAGCAAGCACCTCCATCGGAGCTAGCTTTAAGCTTCGTTTTTCCTTCGTTCTATTTCAATCTAATCGTTGCTAGTGATCAGGTAAGCTTTTCCCCTCAAGCTAATAATGGAAATCCATGGTATTTTGAGATTAATCTCAAGTTAGGTTTTGGCCATCTATGGAAATTCTTGACTAATAATTATGTTGAGCTTGGACATCGATTTTGATTTTGTTGTATTGATCTTGATATCCTATTATCGATACTAATAATATCCCTATTGATTTCCTAGCTCAAGATAACAAGAAGAAGTATCCATCAAATTCACCGAAGGCTAGGAACAAGGGAGTTGTCATCCGAGAGCCATAGAAGCATCAGATTAGTAAGATGAGTTTAGTCGGAGTCTCGGGATTAGGTGAGGAGCCTTCCCAAATCTCTTATTATTTTTTCAGTTATATCGCTAACGATATCATTGAAGAGGATGCATTGGGTTGTTAATCGGATTAATTGGTAAGTGTCGGTGAGTTTGTTCATGACCATCGGACATAGAAATTGACATTAAAATTAAGAAATATTGATATTAAGTCATGTTCACTATTAGTAACTTTAAAGACATTGGTTATTGGAATTATCATTGATTATTGACATTGGTTATTGGAATTATCATTGATTATTGACATTAGTATTGAAACCTTGGATTTGAATGGAATTTGGATACAATTGGCATGCCATAGAATGCATGAGCTCAGTGTACGAGTGGACTACGGTCCTAGGGCTATGGCCTATATTGTATTGGCGAGGCGGAGATATGTGTTTGGTATTGGTCATATTGGTGAGACGAAGGAATTTGACCATTCATTGATTTGGCGAGGCGTAGGAATTCGTGTATCCACTATCTTGATTCAATCCAAGAATTAATATTGAATTTTGATATGTTAAACATTATATATTGAGCCATTGCATTGACATTGATGAGCATGAGACTATGTAAATACTTCATACATTGTTATTCATATTGTTGTGACTACCTCACTAAGCGATGTATGCCTAATGTGTCTCATCTCATGTATTTTAGGTTGAGGAATCGACCCCTTTTGAAGACCGGACAAGTCAAGGCAAGACAAGTCACTACAAGCCAAGTAATGTAAATTGTCCTTAAGAACTCCTAGGAAGGTGGCAAAGTAGTTGAACTAGTCTCATATGCCTATTTTGTTATGTCCAATATGTGTAAAAGTTGAAAAGTGGTTAAGGGCCTAAAAATGACTTGGTTTGGCTATAACTTGACAAAAATGATATATTTGGCTCATAAAGCTCAAAATATAGTAAACGTGTTCACATGTTGATGAAATTTGGCATGCCAGTAGTTTATAACATTAAAAAGTTGTGTGTAAAGTTTCATTGCATTTGAACACTGTTTGGCAAGTCAATTCGATTAAAAAAAACCAACCTGTCATTACAGGTCAGGCCGTATCGGTACAAGTAATGGCATATCAAAACGGTTAAGCTTAATTGGACCCTAGGAACAGAGCGTTTCGTTACGGTTTGAGGCTGTATCGGAACTTTTTGCTACTGGAATTCACTATTTCGATATGAGTCTTTAGTGTACCAAAACGAGTCAAAGTCAAGGTCAAAGAGAGTCAACCTGTACCGATACAGGGCTTGCCCGTATTGATACAATTTAAAGGAAAAGTCAACTTAGGTTGACCATCGTTCACCTATTTCGAAACAGCCTTAAGGTGTTTCGATACAGGGTTAGTTAAGTTAGTTAAAAGGCATAATCTGGCAGTTTGCGGAGTTTACAGTTTCATCTCTAAGTTTTGGATGTTTGAATTAAATGAGTAAATGAACTCCAAATTGAATGAAATTTTATAGAATATTTATTACCATAATTAATTTCATTAAGGTATACTTAACTACATAGAAGGATCTCGAATTTTTCAAATTTACATTTTGGTCCCTAAAACATGCAATAGTTATAAATTGGTTCTAATTGGATAGTTATTGTTTCGTAACAAAATAATTGGTTTAAGAAGCATGTTGGGTATTGATTTAATGTTATTGCATTGATTATTGTTTTAAATGATGATAACAAAAATGAAATTTTATTACATCGATCACTGTATTGTTCGTTGGTATCACCTTCCGACCCGTTTCTCGACCAGGTCGGGAAGGAGGTGTTACACGTGTGACCCGTTTGGTTCGGTCTATCACCTAGGCTAGGTCGAGGGGGTTACAAGAAGCATCATGTGTCATATGATGAGTCGCTCCAGAATTAAGATACCAAGTAACTTCACATGATGGTGCAACCTTTAGAGAGGAGCTAGAGACAAAAGCAGCAACATCTGTTGGAGAAAATAAAGAAGACGCTGTTGGAAGAAGGGAATTAATGCATGCAGATGAAGAAACACCATAACCTACTGTTGAGGTAGGACTAGTTATGATAGGGGGCCCAAAGTGATGTGCTCCAAATAGATAAAAACAAGAAACAGAATCAGTAGGTGAGAGGACATGACCGAGATAATAAAAAACTAATGAGGATGTATATTTTGAACATGACCATATTGTGGTTGAAAAAAATGCATGAACCAAAGATTGCAGAGAAACTAGAGGGAAAAGTATGAGTGTAAGCTTGAACTGGTGTTGTTTTTATCCTTTGAGTTAATTGCACATTGGTTGGAAAGCTATGTTAACTCTCACATTGTGAAGAATCAGTCACACTTGTATCCTGACTTTGACCTTGAAAATTAAGATCAAAGCGATAGTAACACTTTTATACAACGTGATCAAAACGCGCACACAACTGACATTGTGGTCAATTATTGTAACGAACTCGACCTCTTCCACAACAATACGCATTTCCACCACGATTTTTTAAATTAAGAGAATTCTGATATGTTAGAGACTAATTCTGACTTGAAACAACCAAATCACTAGTATTAGTGACCTCAGTGCTAGAGACACTTTGTTGAGTAACCAAATTAGCTTGAACATGAAAGTTATCTATGAGAAAATTATTCTAACAAACCGCTTCAAATTATAAAGATTGTCTTATTAAGATTTTGAGGTGAATAAGCACCTTGGCTATATTTTGTATCTAACTTATCATCTCAAAATATTGAAACTAAAAAGTAAAAAAAATCCTTATTTCAAAATACTTTGATATATGAGACAAACTCATTATTTCGATTTCTTGCTTATTTTGTTACCGAATTAAATTGAGTGATTTTACAAACGCATAAAAACAATTTTTGTGGACAAAAAAACTTTTTTATGTTATGAAAGTTCAAGAGCATGTCAGTGAGAATCTAGTGAAAGAAAGGCATTACTCTCATTTGTTTATTGGTGAAAAGGGTTGCAACATGAATCGATTATAACGACAACCTAACAACCTTCATGGCCTTTATTCCCAATACTCCAATGAATAACGTAATCAATGATACAATACAATAAATCATACATGTATCTATTGGAAAAAATCTAAGATACAATCATGATCATGATCGTATACTCTAATAATCACTTCTAAAAGCAAAATGGCTAAAGATTTGGTAATACAATATTTATTTGATATGCTTCTTTATGTTAATTATAAAAAATTGTATTTGATATAAATATAAAAAGAACACATATAATACAATATTTATTTGATATGATACATCGGAAAAATTAAAAACTAACACATATGATATTTGATAAACTGCGAAGCGTATCTCACATTAGTTATATAATATTTTTTTAAGTGTACAAATATAGCAATTTGAACATGAGTTATATTTTGATATACAAACTGTGTAAAAAAATATTACACATTCTTTAACATTTAAATTCTAAATTATTAAACCTAAAACCCTATACTTTAACCTTAATTCATAAATTCTAAACAATACATCATAAACCCCCAAAGATGTTTACGCAACTTATGTAAAGTGATGTTTGCACAACTTGTGTATCAATATTTTTTTTCTTTAAACATGTACTTACTGATTTATGGGAAACAACATAAAAACATACACCATTGCTTTAAAATAATCCCAAAATTACTATCTTAAATAAAAAATACATAGTTTTTCCTAATTAAAGCTTGATATCTTGAAGAAAAAAAATCTTACTCGAATCGTAATTACAAAAGTTCGACTTGAAGATTTTCAAATAAATTTTGAGTCAACATATTTTTTTTATAAAAAGTCGACATTCATTAAGAAAGAAACAAGCAACACAAACAAATGAAGAAATACATGGGGGAAGAAGAAGAACTAGAGCAGCTGAAACCAAAGCAAATAAGAAGAAAACAGAGGGAGCAGGGGAAGGAGAAAACACAAGACAACAACATACAAACAAACAAAAGAAAACAAAGGAGCAATAGAACAAAGAACACGACGACCTCTTCCAAGCAGAGATTGAAGACTGAACCGACGAGGGAAGGAGAAGAACGCCGAGCCAGCTGCTGATCTTGGACCTGCATATAAGTTTCTAACAATGCAGAAGGATAAAACGAAGAGTAGGTGATGCAGCAAGAAACTTTAGGGTCACCACTTCAAGATCATAGGAGAGTAATGATGAGAGGAGGGTGAGAACAAGGGGACATGGCCAAGCCAACCATCGGGGATGATGGCCAAGAGTAAGACCGTCGTCAAAAATCTCGACAGAAACCAGAGGCAAGGACCCAACAAACACCACATCTTGAAGCTCAGACATCCCCACACAAACGATGAGCTGAGCAAAGCTCTGGGCACCGAGGAAGGAGACTTCGTGACCGACTAACCACTGGACGGCCAGAGAAAATCGAATGTCGGAGTGTAAGACCCAAAATTTGTGCGGGTATACCTATACATATATATATATATATATATATATATATTTATGTGTGTGTGTATATATAACATATTTTCACTATAAATAAAATCAAAATTACAAATAAATACATAAATAAAGTTGATACTACCTAAATAATCCAAAAAGGGTCCAATGTCCATGTTACATCATAGAAAGCCCAACTCATATTACAAGGCCCAATTTACATATGTTTCTCGCCCATTTTACCCTCTACATAACCCCAAACAAACACACATTTGATCTCGAAAGGCGTCATTTTGGGAGTCAGGTCGAAATGACCCCTGCGTTTTCAAGCGGGTCGGGCTTTGACTCGCGCCCTTCTTTCTGTGTTCTTTTGATTTCCCTCTATGTTATCAATCCTTCGCAATTCGGTCATTTTAAATGAAATCAAAGCTGAACGTTTCAATTCTTTTCAATTTAGTTACTATCAGTTTGTAATTTTGCACCTTAGTTCTAATAATAATTCAATTCAATCTTGTTTTCTTTAATTTATATGCATGTGTGCATATTTTAAAATGGGCATGTAGTATATTTTTTTAGTTGACTAATTCACTTAATGTAAATAACTAGAGCCTTTAAACTTAGGTTCCTTAATTAAATCAAATAATTAAAATAGGAAGATAATTGTAGGAAATAAATGAATATTAAATGGAAACTTTAATGTTTTAAGTTGATTAGTGTATCATCATAATGAGATGTTAATCAATGGAATATTTTAGTTGAATATTTACTATTTTATTTAAACTTAGAATAATGAAATCACATAGTTAATTTAATTAAAATAAAATTAAGATTAGATAAATAGCTAGAATCATTAAATGATTAGGAATATTATTAATTTAGGGACTAGTATGGATAGTACTCAATTGTTTGGGTGTTATCACATAAACCCTAAACTTGATAATATTCATAGTTTCCTTAATTAATTAAATCAACGAGAGCCATAATCAGGTTGAACTTAAAATTGACAAGAAAATAAATGGACATGCATTAAACCTTTTGTGTTGAGATATATTTTTAACATAAATTGATGTATCCTAAAGTATTTGGATGTTTCAAAAGTTATATTCACTCCAAATGTATTTTCTTACAAAAGAATATCTCCATTCGAAATGAAATTCAATTAACAATGAACGGATTTAATTAAATTCTAATTATTGCTCAAAATGCCGCATAGAATTAGTAAGATACCAATAACGGCCGTTTGTAGGGGTGTTAATCCTTCCCTACACGTAACCGACTCCCGAACCCAAATTTTAAAGAAAAGAATCTCTGGTTTGTTTTTAAGGTGTCCGGTCTACCAAAGTGATCAGTGACGACTCCAAATTGATTTTCAAGAATATATAAAGGGAAACTCGATTTAGCATGAAAAACCCTAATTTCAAGATTAAATTAAGAATGAAATTTTTTCGATTTTAAAACCTAATCGTTAGGATATTTTTACACTAAATTTTAAAAAATGTTCGCGACACGAAAAAAAACAAGAAATTCGAAGAAGAGGAGGGATGAGAGGAGTAGGGAAAGAGAAGGAAGGCGGCGAAGGGGGTGGCCACCGCTCAACGCCAAGAGCGGCGCCACCCGATAAAGGTTCAAAAGGAGGGTTAGGGTTTTGTTTCTTAGAGAGACGTTAGAGAGTTTACTGGGTTGTGAAAGGGTAAACTTAAATTAGAATAAATATATTTAATAATTGGTGGATATGTTTTTACCTTCGAGTCGAGTCTCTCAACTCTACTTGATGTATGTATATTGTATATATATATATATATATAATTATAGAAAATTGTTGAAATTGGAACCAATTAGTACCATAACATTATAAATATTTACAATTAAATTCGAAATGTAACTCGAATAGCTCGACTTAAACTAGACTCGAATACAAAAAAAATCAAGGGTAAAGTACACCAATGGTCACCAAACTTTTAAAAATTTCATTGAGGTCACTCAAGTTTTAGTCCGCTTTCATTTTGGTCCCTCCCGTTAGCTTGTGTTAAAAATGACCAGCACCAAGCTTTTAGGTTGCAGCAGCAGCAAATGATGATGATGGGTCCGAAACAACCACCTTCTAACACTTGGATATCCTTATGGATCTCAAATGACTATTTCTCAAGTTAACCAACATAAAAAAAATAAAAAAGAAATAAACATCTAGATCCTCCATCCGCCAAAGATAAGTGGTCAATAGATCTTCTTAGAAAGAGAATTGGTGTTTCTATATCAACAATGTCATCAGCTTCATTGCTTGAAACATAAGAAAATGCTCTCTTAAATCCCTGTAGATTTGCAAAAGGAGTAATCGTAAAAGTAAAAAAAAGGTTACAAACCTATTTCATACATGCAGAGTATTTTTGTAACACCCTGGTTTAAATAGTTAAAAAAAAAAGAAAGAAGTTATACAACCAAAGGGGTTTGAACCCGTGACCTTGGCTACCAAGGTTGGGAGTTTAACCAATTGTGCTAAGGGTATGTTTAGTTATATTTTACCAAGAATTGTTTTTATATTATTAGGTGCGGTTAGAAAAAAATAATAAAAGTCTGGTTTAGCCTCACCTATCGTGATGAATGCAGCCACCCTAGATCTGGAAAAAAAATATCAGATGGATCTGGAATTTTGGAGACTCCTCACCTTCCGACCATCCTTGCGCAATCAAACCCACCGCCGGCCGGTGGCGTGCACGGCCTCTAGCAATGTGCTCGCCATCGTGTCCTAGACCCGATCCTTTGAGCCACTCGCACGACGAGGCTGTCTTTCACCGTGAAGAGCCGGGTGAAGACTCGACGACGAACCAAACATCGCCCTTTCGTCTCCGACCACCTCTGTTGCTGTTAGGGGCGCGTTGACGGGGCAGTCGTGACCGGCGAAGCAAGACGAGCAAAACCCCTAAGGTTTTGCATCTGATCGACGCCGGTAAGACTCCTAACAGAGCTTCGTGGATTCCGGCGATTATTATTCTGTTTTGGTGAGTTCTGGTTCGATTTCGGTGAATTTCAGTTGTGTAATCTAGATAAAAACGAATGATCGAATTTCTATCTTTTTCAAGTGAAGAAAAATCACAATTTTAACCTCCGGTGATCGTTCGACGATCGATCTGCTTTGGGGTGAGTTGATTGGTTTAATTACGGTCTAAGGGTATGAACTGGTCTAACCCGGTCTGAGTCCAACCCGAGTCTGACCCAACCCGTACCCGACCTGTGTCCGACCCAAACCCGACACCCAACCCGTTTGTCGAGTCAACTCAGTCCGAGTCAGCCACTGAGTCCACTCCGCTCGAGTCAGCACAGTGGGTCAGTCGAGTCAACTCAGTTGACCTCATCCGTTGACTTGCTGATGTCAGCGTTGACCTGGTGATGTTAGCGTTGATTTTGACCAAAAAGTCAACTTTTCCTGAAAAATCTTATTTTATGTTTTTCAACGTCCTGAGTCTGATTTTGATGCCCGTTTCATGAAATTCTAACCCGAAAGCCTACGAATTGGACCTTGAACTCGAGTCTGCTTATGTATTTTAATAATCAATTATGAGCAATGTGAATAAGGACTGAAATTGGAATTTGTGCGATTGAAGGTATTCAAAGTTCCTTGTATTCGGGATGTTGAGGACGTCGCATTCGAGTTCGAGAGTGATTGAACGGAGTATCATGGTCGACCGGTATAACAAGTATTAAAGGTAATACATTACTACCTCTTGTGTGCTTTATGAACATGTCGGTATTCGGTTAATGCATGCATAAATAAGATGAGGAGTGATGTTAGCTCTGCTTAAGTCAAACCGGATATGAAATTGAATATGATAGCCTGGATAAGATTAAAATGCTCGAACGAGAAAGTTAATAAAAGTAAGGACTTGGAGTTCAATAAATAATTAATAAGGCAGCTAATCTTTAAGTTCGATTATCGGTGTCAAATTATCAAATGTTAAAAATATTTGGATATAAAATTATGAAAACGCCCTTAAGGTATAAGAATGACTAAAATACCCTTGGAATTAGAGGTGATCTAGAAATCTACACTAGATATAGTAAAACAACACGATTTATCTAAAAACCTCAAAAAACTTGTAAAGTTATGGTAACAAGATTCGAACCTTCAAGATTGTAAGGTGTTAAGTTTCCTCGAATTTGGAATGAATCTTTGAATATAGATTTACGGGAAACTATTCGTACCTTTGAAATAATCAAGCGACTCAAAATATTGGATTGACTGAAATGACTTAAAATATTGGAAATGTTGTTATGGTTAATTAATCAGAATGGTCGTATTGACCAAAAAGATTGAAGTATCCTCGAACAACGAAGTTGGCAAATTAACAAGAATGATGGATAAACCTTTGAGTTCTGAAATGAATGAAGTGGTTGGAGGTACCGAAATTACTTGAATGGCTAAATGATGGATATCCCGAGCTTTAGAATGACTGAAATACCCCCTTTGACTGAAATAAGTAAATTGCGTTTGATGAAATTCTAGAAAAGCCAATAAAGCTAAAAATGACTGAAATGCCCTTAAGGGTTGAAGCATGACTCATGTACGTCAACCACTCCTGATATTAATATAAGGATGGAAGTTTTTCCGCAGAGTATTAGTTCGACTACTCCGTGGCAAGTCCTATGGTGAAATATGAAGGCAACCTTTCAGATATACAATACAATCAGTATTTGGAAATGATACCTGTGAAGTGCATACATCAGAAGTTTTGGTTAGTATTGTAAGGTTGGGACATGTTAGTTCGAGTGGTTTTAGAGGCTCGATAAACTTCTGGAAATCTTAAATATTGTAAATCGTCACTTTATCACTATTAAGCTAAATTACAAAAAAAAATAACCCCTGATAGTTAAAAGACCCAAATGCCCTCGTTGGCCAAAGTAAGCAAAATAGCCCCGAATGTATATGATATCGTGAAAGATCTTGACGTAGAAATCCATGAATGCATGGTTGGAAACCTGATGAGCAAATAGAATTTCTGAGCCATTGTTTACGCCTTGTTGGTATAAATTACCAAAATGCTCGTGTATGATAAAATGATCATAATGCCCTTGTAGGCTTAAATGGCTAAATCACTCATGATATGCCTAAACTCTCAAAGATCTTGATGTATCATCTCCTAAATATCTTGTTTGAACCGTTAGTACAAACATCTCTTTAATAGGGGCCTCGTTTCTAAAATCCGTTCAATTGTCAAAAGTTTAATGTGTTCTCTTCCGGAAATGCCAAGTATCTCCAAGGAAATAAACTATTCCACCTAGTGTGTTCCACGTGTGCTACACGACTGTTTTTGCATACTGATTTACATGTTATAGTACTGATCACGTGCACATGATTAACATACTTGAACTCACATGAACATGACATGTTTTATAAATTAAGTATGATCATACTATATTTCTGGTATATGCCTATGCACCCAATATGACAAACATGTTATATGGATAATGTGTTACTAAAAATACAATTATTGATTATGAACTGCTGATGATCTGATTCACTGGGGTACTTGGGACATGATATGAAGTTACCGTCGGCTCAGCCCTGATCCAGTTGATAAGTCCGCCCGTATTCGGTCCTATGCTTCGGCTAGGTCTGCCCGTATTCGGATCCTAAGCTTCGGCTAGGTCCTCCCATTTTTGGATCCTAGGCTTCGGCCAGGTCCGCCCGTTTTCGGTTCCTATGCTTTGGCAAGGGTCCCCCGTATTCTAAGGTATATCCTTAGGATGGTACCCACGCCCAATGGGCTCAGGTTAATGTTTGTACATGATACCGCACTAGGGAAACTATATACTGGAGTATGGTTGGAGGGTAAATATAGAATTAAAATGAACCTTACGGCTACTTGAAACAAATGTATTTTAAATAAAAAAAAGGTTTACTAGATTGTTACATTTCATGCATTAATGTTGCACCTTTGGAACACACTAGACACTAAACTTTCTGTTTCCACCTCCGTATGTTACCAGCCTATATAACTCTCGTCTAATTCACGATGTTTGAATGAAGAACAAATATCGTTATTCTCGAGTATGATGCTACCTCGAAATAGTAGAACAGAAAATGGAGACTGTTACTACGTGGAACATCATGAAAATGTTATGACAACCATATATCTGCATTAGCTTATAGCATCTTTTGGTAGTTATGTATTACTGAGCCTTTTCAAGCTCACGTTGTTTTTACCATCGCAGGTTAAAAGAATATATCACAATATGATGTTTGACATCAGTGTTTGGAGTTCTCCCGGCGTCGCTTTTGGAGTACGGTACTGTACAGTTAGTGGACATGTATGTCATGTATTGTTTTATGATAGTGTCTGTAAAACACTTTCTGAAATTTTTGTTATATGTTTAAATGACTTCCTAAAATGGTATTTTAAACAGAAGTTGATTTTACAGTTTAATAAGTGTTTTATTAAAAAATGTTTTTATGTGTACTTTTTCTGTGGGTTGTTCTTGTGACCCTAATGTGATTTCCTAGAATTCGTTGTAACGCATAGGCGGGTCTAGGGGTTACAATTTTTCAGAAAGAATACTGAGTACTGACCATTAAGGAAAGCAGAAAGAAGCCTTGAATCCAATTTAACATGTAATTCTCCTTGGACCCATGAGTGTTTTCTACTGCTATGTTGCTTTCAATATCCGGTTGTTGATTCTTTACTGCCTCAGAAATCAGTACCCGAAAAATGTGAAACATAACATTTCTTCTATCCAAAAACTTACTAATCAGACTACGAGTGTACAAACAATGCATCAAGAGATAAATATTAAAACTACATCCAAGTGTTAATTACTCAAATAAAATATGGGAAATACAGCCATACAAAAAAAAATCATGTAACTAGAAAGAAACCACACATACTTTGAAATGTGCAAAGTATACTTCTATGAAACATTTTGCTATCATTGGCCCCTCTACTTTGTGATTCAAATGCACTTGGCTCCAAATATTGACCTGTACACCACAAAAGGCATATTAGCAAGTTTCTAGCTAAGACTAATAAAAAAATGAATTGCATCATAACTTTGAGAAATGGCAGATCATACCTTCATTCTAGGGTGGTAGCATGGTATAGACAAAATTATCAACGTACTTTGTTTACTAGAGATGATAGCATCTTACGTTCTTGCTCTGGTTTGCTCTTTAGCAGTATATACAAGGTCTGCAAAATATATAGAAGTTAAGAAATTTGTTATATATCCTAATGGAAACAATAATATAAGTAGAATAAACATTTACCATTACTCATATTAGGATATGGTGATTTCATACCCTGAAAAAAAAACTTTAGTTGTAGAGGAAAAAATAGAAGAAAAACAAAGGAAAAAGAAAGAGGTTAAAGAAGGAGATAACATGTCACGTCAGCATTTTTAACCGAAGTTAATATGAGGGACCAACATGAAAGCGGACTAAAATTTAAGTGATCTCAATAAAAATTTTAAAAGTTTGGTGACCAAAATGAACCCGCCCTAAAAATTCGGTGACAATTAGTGTATTTTACCCAAAAATCAAATAAAATTAAAATTATAAAATAAAACTCGACTAGCTCACAATTTTTTTGACATGACTTCATCAAATGTTAAACACAATAGTAAAATTAAATATAAATAATAAAGAGATTAAAGAATAATTGTTTGATTTTAAATTGAAAGAGGCGTGGATAGGATTGGAGTGAGTACTAAGTTGTGAGATACTGAGGAGACTAAAACTCCGACGCTGAGCTACAGTACGAGCACGTGCGAGTGTCTTACAGATGCAACGTGGAGTAATAGTGTGGGACTGAGAGTCTTAAAGATAAAAGAAAAGGAAATGGCCTCTCGGCTTTTTGCAACCTCTCTTGTTCTTCAATTATTCTTCTGCTTTCCAATAACTATACGACACCTATTATTCTACATTTTTCTAATTTATTAATAATACATCTGGATTGACCCGTGATGATTATAAATTTTAGGGTAAACATCACATTGGCTACTAAATTATTTTTATTTTCTGTTTTGATCACCAAATTATTTTTTTTTACAAAATCATTATTAGTTTTATACTCTTTTCCTTTTTTAGTCACCAAACAGATTTTACGGTCGAATTGAAAATAGCAACTAGTTCATTTCTCTCCTCGAGGATTGCCTAGCAAGGGGCATCTAGATTTCGCTCTTTCCTACTCTTTTTGCTCAACGAGATTACTTACAGTAATTGTGTTTCGACAGAAAAATGAAAGTTTGTTCAGCCTTTATGACTCTTTCCACATCGTCACTGTCAACCCAACACTTGAATCTCATTTCGATACCTTTAGTATTCGTCGCCAAGGTGGCCTTATCAGTAAACCCCTTGTAGAGTAGGTCTTGATATTTTAGAGGCCTTAGCTGAATTGGAAAATGAGGCCCTAACAATAAGTTTTGAAAAAAATTAAATTTTAATAGTAGGCCCCTAATAATAAATATTTAAAAAAATTAAGAGTAGGCCCTAAACAAATATTAAATTTTTTTAATTTTAAGAGTATGTCTCTAATAACAAGTGTTGAGGAGAAATGAGTCTATAATAACAAGCATTGAAAAAACATTAGACCTTAAATAACTAGTACTGAAAAAATTGGAGCCTAAATAATAAGTATTGAAAAAAAATTAAATTTTAAGAGTAGGTCCCTAAGAACAAACATCAAGGGAAAATAGGCATCAAATAACATATATTGAAAAATTGATCCCTTAATAACAAATATTGAAAGAAAATGTTTAAGAGTAGCTCATAATAACAAAATATTGAGAGAATTGAGCCTCTAGTAAAGAGTATTGAAAAAAATTTGACCACAAATAACAAGTATTGAAAAAATGAATTTGAAGAGTATGTCCCTAAATTAAGAAAAATTGGGCCTCAAATAACAAATATTGAAGAAAAAAAATTGGAGGCCTCTATCTAATATTATAATTAAATTTCGGGGTCTTTTCTAATATTATAACCTGCCCTAGGGTCGGGTCTGACGCTTAGGGGTGAGCAAAACTCGACTAGAAAAAATCAAAATTTTCGTCTCAAGGCGAAAAAACTCGACTCGTATTGACTCGACTCCAAATTTCATAAACTCTACTCGACTCAAAAAAATTTCAAATGAAGTTCAAGTTGTAAAATAGAAATTCGAATAACTCAAAAATTTTAGTAATTAGTGGATTGATTTTTAAGTTCGAGTCGAGTCTTTTAATTTTTCCTTATATATATACACACACAAAAATATGAAGAAATATATGACACGTGTTGTTTAAATTGGAATAAAATTATACTATAACTTGATAAATAATTACAATTAAAATTGTATAGGGACTCGAAAACTCAACTCGAATAAAAAAATCAAATAAAGTTTGAGTTGTGAAATATTACGCGTCAACTCGAATGACTTAAATTTTTTTAACTCGACTCGATCGAACGCTCGCCCTGCCGACCCTTGACGTTTGACATCCCTTTATGCCCTTGATGTCTCATACAACTTACTGCCCTCCTCTCCGGCTGGACAAAATTATTGATGGCTCTTCCTTTCTATTTTTTGCTCTGAAGTTGTTGCCTTAGATTTTGTTGTCCCGTGCCTATGATGCCATTGCCTTGTTTTTGTTTTATTCTTGTATGTTTGTTCCTGATTAATGAAGCTTTTTAGTTTGATAAAAATAATATAAACAGTAGCTAGCTTAATTTCATATATAGCATTATAGTCCAGTTAAAAACAAGCATATTTATGTTCATCTTATTGTCACAGCCCAACATCCTATGGTCGGACTGTCCACACACCAAGGGGGTCATAAGTGCGCACAGCCTACACACCATCCGGGCCCAGTCTACACGATGCACCTCATCCGACACCATGGGGCCGAGACGAGCACCGTCCATGCACACCAAGGGGCCACGCCCAGCGCCCACCCATTCATCATCACCTAGGGGCCGAATACAGCACACCCTGGGCCACACAAGGGGTTCCATCCGAGGCCTTAGGTTGGTTCCACACCAATCCGCCCAAGGCTGCCCACAACCTATCCGATGCCTTGCCCCAATCCGTCCAAGGCTGCCCACAAGCCCGATTCAGCCTACATATTAGAGAGTGCTCATCCATTCAAGCCACACAAACATAGAAAGAACATGCTATCAACAGTTCCCCAATCCATGGTGATTTGTCTCCCCACACACAAGGAAACGATCCACAAAGATAAGGAAAGTGTATTGTCTTCAAATCCTTTCCTTTCTTAGATAGCTAGGCTAATTCTTGACCATCGAATCAAATCCATTGTAACCGTTAGATCGAGAGGGCCAAGGCTATAAATAGAGCCCTCCTCTCACCATTGTATTCATTCATCATCTCACTCTTCTTTGTTTCCTTTGAGTATTAATAAGAGAAGGCATCGAGTACTCTTTTCTCCCCGTCTAGGCTCGGGGGGAGTTTTTAACGAGGCTCTTTACTTAGAAAATAGACTGTCTCTCTTGTCTTTCTTTGCCAAGCCATCATCGCCATTTTCTACAAAGCTTCCGCCACATCAAGTTCTAAGAACTCTAGCTTATATATTCGAAGGTTGACTTAGTCCTCGACTTAAGATCGATGACTAAGGCCGCACGGGTTAGCGAGTCAAAACCTAGCCCCGTGACAAGTGGTATTAGAGCCACATTATCGCAAATAATTGTCCGAGATGACGAATCCGAGTGATGCTACAAGGACCATTGAGACCCATTCCGACAAAGCCAAGATAGCGAGTTCGAGAGATGCAATTTCTTCATTGCAAGACAAAGTCACACAGTTGGAGACATCCGCAATAGAGTCGACAGAGAGAGTCGACAAAGTGGATGACCGACTAGAGGAGTTGGAGAACCGCGGTGTTTGTCTTAAGGAAGATTTCCAAAAAGCTCTTTGATGAGGCCATAGAGAACCTGGAATTGCAAAACAGATCTCTCAAAGCCGAGTTGATCGATCTCAAGGAAGTAGTGAGCGTGCTCAAGAGTGAGCTTTTCATCTACAAATCCATCGTGACCAATGGCGTGATTGCAAGCCCATCGAGGGGTCTTGCCGATGTTCCTAAGCTGAGGCTTTCCAAAGGGGCGAGATCTGCCCAAGAAGTGGAGAACTTCTTGTGGGGACTTGAGCAGTACTTCAAGGCGCCCGACATCGTGACCGATGTCGACAAGGTAAGTACCGCGTCAATTTATTTATCTGACCTTGCTTTGCTTTGGTGGCGTTGCAGGTGTTCATATGAGAAACGATGGGGCACATCCGTGGAGACTTGGGCTAGTTTTCAAGAGGAATTCAAGCAACAATTTTTCCCCGGAGATGCCGAAAAGGAGGTCCGATCCAAGCTTAGGAAACTCAAGCAAGAAGGGTCGATCAAAGATTATGTGAGGGAGTTTAGCGATCTGCAACTCCAAATTCCCGATCTAAGTGAGAAAGACGCCCTATTCCATTTCATGGATGGGCTAAAGCCGTGGGTATGCATCGAGTTAGAACGGAGAGATGTGCAAGAACTCTCAAAAGCTATTGCCGTTGCCGAATCCTTGAAAGATCACAGTGCCAACCGGAATTATTCCAATAAACAAAAGGCGAAACACAACAACCATGGTGATAAACCAGTAAGATCTGGGGGCGACAAAGACAACAATAGAAAGCATTCCCACAACAAATTCCATCGGTTCGTGAGGCCGTGGGAGAAGAAGGATCAAGGTCCACTCCGGTGCTTCAATTGTAATGGGCCGCACTTCATTAAGGACTGCCCAAAGAAGTCCGCCCTTTCAGCCATCAAAGGTGACGGTAATTCAAACGAGCAAGCCGTTCAACTTGGCGCAATCGTTAGCTTCTTTCAAATCAAGTCGATTCACAAGAAGAAGGGGCTCATGTTCGTTGAAGTGACGATTGCGGGCAAGCAATTGAGTGCATTGGTGGACACCGGAACATCCGAGGTGTTCATGTTTGAGAGAGCCGCTAAAAAGCTTGGCCTTTATGTGGAGAAGGCAAGCGGATGGATCAAAACGGTCAACTCAAAGGAAGAACCCATTGCCAGAGTAGCAAAGCGGGTAGAGCTTCAACTTGGAAGTTGGACAGGACGCGAGACCATCAAGGTAATCCTTCTAGATGACTATGATTTAGTCATTGGTTTATCCTTATTAGATCGGATTAATGCGCTTCTCTTTCCATTTGCCGATTGTTTGTGTATACTCGACTGCGCACATCAATGTGTTGTACCCGTGAGTCGAGATATAGGTGTTCGAGCCAAGATGTTATCCTTCATCCAATCCAACAAAGGAGTTCGAAAGGAGGAGAGGTCCTACCTTGCCGTGCTCAAGGTGGACGAGGCCATTGAAGCCGAGGAGTTCCCTAATGTCGTGGGACAAGTTCTTGAGGAGTTCAAGGACACGATGCCTTCCGAGTTGCCGAAAGCGTTGCCGCCCAAAAGAGAGGTGGATCACAAGATTGAGTTGATTCCGAATGTCGAGCCGCCTGCAAAGGCTCCATATCGGATGGCACCACCGAAGCTAGAGGAGCTTCGAAGGCAATTGAGAGAGCTCTTGGATGTCGATTACATCCGACCTTACAAGGCGCCTTATGGTGCACCACTGCTTTTCCAAAAGAAGCACGATGGGAGTTTACAAATGTGCATTGACTACCGCGCATTGAACAAACTCACGGTGAAGAACAAGTACCCGATCCCATTGATCGCCGACTTGTTTGACCAACTTGGGGGCGCAAGATGGTTCACGAAGCTCGACCTTTGTTCGAGCTATTACCAAGTGAGGATCGCCGAGGGAGACGAGCCCAAGACAACATGCACTACGAGGTATGGTTCTTACGAGTTTCTCGCCATGCCCTTCGGCCTTACCAACGCACCAACCACATTTTGCACGCTAATGAACAAGGTATTACACCCTTTCCTTGATCGTTTCGTGGTGGTTTACTTAGATGATATAGTGATTTATAGTTCCACTTTTGAAGAGCATATAAGGCATTAGAGAAAGGTTTTGCAGGTGCTTCAGGACAACAAGCTATTCATCAAGAGGGAGAAGTGTGTGTTCGCCCAACGAGAAGTGTCATTCCTAGGCCACATCATCAGAGGAGGTACCATCAAGATGGACAAGAGTAAGATTCGGGCCATCGACGAATGGGAGCCTCCAACCAAAGTCACCGAGCTATGCTCGTTCCTCGGGCTAGCCAACTACTACCGAAGGTTCGTTCGCGACTACTCCCACATTGTCACGCCACTAACCGAGCTGCTAAAGAAGGACAAAGAGTGGGTGTGGGATGCGAGTTTCCAAGAGGCCTTCAAGAAGCTCAAGAGAGCCACAGTAAGTGAACCGGTGCTGGTCCTACGCGACCACACCAAGGCCTTTGAGATCCACACTGATGCATCAGATTATGCGATCGGTGGAGTGCTCATGCAAGAGGGGCACCCCATAGCCTTTGAGAGCCGCAAGCTCAACGAGACCGAGAGACGATATACCGTCCAAGAGAAAGAGATGATCGCCATTGTCCATTGCTTGTGCACGTGGAGACACTACGTTTTGGGTTCGAGGTTTGTTGTCTATACCGATAATAGTGCAATAAGTTATTTTCTAACCCAAAAGAAGTTGTCTCCTAAGCAGGCTAGGTGGCAAGATTTTCTAGCCGAGTTTGACTTTTCCATGGAACATAAGCCGAGAAAAGCCAACACCGTAGCTGATGCCTTAAGCCGAAAAGCATATTTTGCTGCCATTAGTCAACCCGAGGGTGATTTGCTAGAAAGCATCAAGGAGGGGCTTTTTCATGACCCTTTCGCCAAGGCATTGATTGAGCATTCCAAGGAGGACAAATCCCGACGATTTTGGGTTGAGAGTGGGCTACTTTACATGCGAGGACAACACCTCTATATTCCACACTACAACAACCTACGAAGGCACCTCATGAAGGAGTGACATGATTTGAGATGGGCAGGCCATTCGGGGTTGCACCGCACCTTAGCGTTGATTTCCGAGAGGTACTATTGGCCCAATATGAGTGACGACATCGAGGCCTATGTCAAGACTTGTCTCATATGCCAACAAGACAAGGTCGATGCCAAGAAGCCAATGAACTTACTTCAAGCATTGCCCGTACCCGAGAGGCCATGGGAAAGTATATCACTTGATTTCATTATCGGTTTACCTAACGTTGACGACATTTGTAGTATCATGGTTGTGGTTGAAATGTTTTCGAAATATGCGACCTTCATACCCACCGCCAAAGTTTGCCCAGCCGAGGAGGCCGCCCGCTTGTTTTTCAAGCCCGTGGTCAAGTATTGGGGGATCCCAAAGACCATCGTGAGCGATCGAGACACCCGCTTCACCAGCAGATTTTGGACCGAGCTCTTCAAGTTATTGGGATCAAACTTGAATTTGTCAACGGCCTTCCATCCCCAAACGGACGGACAAACCGAGAGGGTGAATGCACTACTCGAGATCTACTTACGACAGTATGTGAGTGGCACACAAAGGGACTGGACAAAGCTATTGGACGTGGCTCAATTCTCGTACAACTTACAAAGGAGCGAGGCAACGAACCGTAGCCCATTTGAGATCGTGAACGGCCAACAGTCTCTCACTCCCAATTCTGTTTTGACCAAGTACGATGGGCCAAATCCAACCGCCTACAACTTCATCAAAGCATGGCAAGAGGAACAAGACTTAGCCCAAGCTTTCCTTCACAAGGTTGACAAGCGAGAAAAGAAGTGGGCCGATCAAAAGCGAAGGGACTTCGAGTTTCAAGTAGGGGACTTAGTTCTTGCAAAGTTAAATCTAACACTTCGCAATTCTTCTGTCCACAGGGCGCTCATTAGGAGATATAAAGAGCCATACCGAGTGGTGAAGCGCGTAGGCAAGGTGGCGTACAAGTTGGAGTTACCACCCAAGCTTCGAGCCCATCCAGTCTTTTACATGAGCATGCTCAAGCCGTACCATGAGGATGCCGATGATCCGAAGCGGAGTAGATCTAGATGGGCAGCAGTTGGAGTTATAGTCTCCTTCGAGAAGGAGGTCCAAGAGGTTCTAACGGAACGAGTCATTCGACAACCAGGCCATAGGCCAAGGCACGAGTACTTTGTGCTTTGGAAAGGACTGCCCGAAGCCGAGGGTAGTTGGGAGCTTGCCGAAGACCTATGGCAGTTCGAGGACAAGATAGCCGACTTCCACCAAGAGCGAGCGACGAGGGCGTCGCTCAATTTAGTGCAGGAGAATGTCACAACCCAACATCCTATGGTCGGACCGCCCACACACCAAGGGGCCATGAGTGCGCATAACCCACACACCATCCGGGCCCAGTCCACACGATGCATCTCATCCGACACTATGAGGCCGAGACGAGCACCGTCCATGCACGCCAAGGGGCCACGCCCAACGCTCACACCATCCATCAGCACCTAGGGGCCGAATCCAACACAACCTGGGCCACACAAGGGGTTCCATCTGAGGCCTTAGGCTGGTTCCACACCAATCCGCCCAAGGATGCCCACAACCCATCCGAGGCCTTGCCCCAATCCGTCCAAGGCTGCCCACAAGCCCGATTCAACCCACATATTGGAGAGTGCTCATCCATTCAAGCCACACAAACATGGAAAGAACATGCTACCAGCAATTCCCCAATCCATGGTGATTTGTCTCCCACACACAAGGAAACGATCCACAAAGATAAGGAAAGTGTATTGTCTTCAAATCCTTTCCTTTCTTAGATAGCTAGGCTAATTCTTGACTGTCATATCAAATCCATTGTAACCGTTAGATCGAGAGGGCCAAGGCTATAGATAGAGCCCTCCCCTCACCATTGTATTAATTCATCATCTCACTCTTCTTTGTTTCCTTTGAGTATTAATAAGAGAAGGCATCGAGTACTCTTTTCTCCCCGTCTAGGCTTAGGGGGAGTTTTTAACGAGGCTCTCTGCTTAGAAAATAGCATGTCTCTCTTGTCTTTCTTTGCCAAGCCATCATCGCCATTTTCCACAAAGCTTTCGCCGCATCAAGTTCTAAGCACCCTAGGTTAGATATTCGAAGGCTGACTTAGTCCTCGACTTAAGATCGACGACTAAGGCCGCACGGGTTAGCGAGTCAAAACCTAGCCCCTTGACATTATGCACATTTAAGGTGGGGAAAAAAGGAATAAATATAATATAAAAAAATTATTAATTAATCATTATTGATGGGAAAAATCGTAAATAAGTTATGTGATTTGATTTTTGGTGGTGTTTAAACGTGGAATTGGGGATCAAATAAAGATAGTCATACATATACGAAGGTACCTCGTCTACGTACGTAGAATTGCAGTGGATCTATCCGTATTTTTATTTTATTTTAATAAGAATCTATTAGTATTTGTTGGTCAATCCCTTTGATCAATCCCTACTTTTATCAATTCTTTTGATCGGTGGTGGAGAATTAATTTTCGTATTGGTTATCGACCACTGGATCTATTAGTTTTCTTATTTTTTATTTTAATAAGATTTTTTTATGTCCTTGTGACACGCTTTTTTCTCTGTCCTTATGACATGTCTTTGTTTTGTGGTTTGATTCATCTGTCTTTATGGCATGTTGCAGCATACTCTAGCGACCGATTGTTGTCCGCACAAAGATTCAATCGACGCTAGTTTCTGATTTATGTTTTTGTCGGTGGTCACTTGGAAAGTTATATCCCCACTCCGTTGATGATTGTTTGCCGATGAAATCAGTCCTGGGTAGCGGTAACTTTTGCTTGACAACTTGGATCGCGCACTACTTCTTCTTCTTCTTTTATGCGTCTCGTTTAGATAGAGACAAGGAGATTCAGGAGGCTGCTAAATTTTGTTGGTATGTTTATTTTTATAGAAATTTTTATTTTTTTATTTTTGAGTTGTAAGGAAATTTTTAATTGCTTAGTTCAAATATTTTATTTTTTAGATACATTGTAATTGTAATTTTTTTATAAATTTAATAAAAATTTAGTAACTTCTATAAAAGAAAAACCAGTGGAAAAATGTGTATTTGGAAAGCAATCACAATGATTGAGTTTTGCATCAGATATTAAGGGCAGGTTGACTTCGCTCTCTCCAAAGTCAAAAAGAAGAAATTAGTCAACAATTTCACCTGCACCCACTTATTCACGTGGAATCTGATTTTTCTCCTACGGGAACGTCTAGGGAGAGAAAGCTAAGGAAAAGGCATTCTAAGGAGACAATTTTAATATGCGGCCGCTTAATATAGAACTAAGAAACAGTGTTATTGGAAATATTATAAGATAAATAATATATTCGGTAAAGCATTACCGGATATATTGATATGAGATAATGTATCTGGTAAAAAACATGAAAAAAATGAAACAAATGGTAACCGAAAAATTTAAGTTATCGGTCAAAGATAACAAAATCGGTAAAATTACCTATTTTGTTGATCCGAATATCAATATATTCGGTAGCGCTTACCTATTTTGTCATTAAAGTTTAAGCTGATGGGGCCTTCGAAAGTATCTATACTTTTTTGAAAGTATCCATACATTTTTAAAAAAGATAACAAAATCGGTAAAATTATCTATTTTATTGATCCAAATATCAATATATTCGATAGCGCTTACCTATTTTGTCATTAAAGTTTAAGCTAATGGGGCCTTCGAAAGTATCTATACTTTTTTAAAAGTATCCATACTTTTTAAAAAAGATAACAAAATCGGTAAAATTACCTATTTTATTGATCCAAATATCAATATATTCGGTAGCGCTTTCCTATTTTGTCATTAAAGTTTAAGTTGATGGGGCCTTCGAAAGTATCTACACTTTTTTAAAAGTATCCATACTTATTTTGTTGATAAGAGTATCAACATATTCAGTAGTATTAAAGTATCAATACTTTTTGTTGATACTTTTTTAAAAGTATCGATACTTTCGAGCCACATTGCAACTGGTTACATTGCTTTTTAAAAAAGTATCGATACTTTTAAAAAAAGTATGGATACTTTCGAAGTATCAACAAAATAGGTAATTTTACCAAATATGTTGATACTCTTATCAACAAAATAGGTAATTCTACTGAATATGTTGATACTCTTATCAACAAAATAGGTAATTTTACCGAATATGTTGATACTCTTATCAATAAAATAGGTAATTTTACCGAATATGTTATGTTTACCAGTCACCTTTCTAACCGGTTACGCCGTATATTAAACGCCTTACCGCAGAACTACCCCAAATATGCCGTTTCTTATATTATATATGGAATTGACATTAAAAAATATTAAAATTTTATTTAATATATTTTGTAGGAATTTATTTGACTGATATAACTAGGGATGGGCACGGAACCCGGACCCGACGGGTTCCGACCCGACCCGGCCCGATCGGGTCGGGTATTTTTATGAAAAAAATCGGCTTCGGGTCGGGTTTTTGTGTAGGGTGAGGTCGGGTTCGGGTGGAAAAATCTGACCCGACCCGACCCGGGACTAATAGTGTAATTTTCCCCTAAATTTTTTAGGAATATTTGTAATAATACCTTTTTTTATATTTTTTTATAATTAGGTCCTTAAAATTGATTTTTTATTTACAATTTAGTCCTTAAATTTATTATTTTTTACAATTAAGTCTCTTAAAATTATTTTTTTACAATTTAGTCCCTAAAATTAATTTTTTTATATAGGTCGGGTCGGAGTCGGGTTTAAGGTATTTATTTTCGGGTCGGTCGGGTCAGGTGTTTTAGAAGATATGGTCGGGTCGGATTCGAGTTTAGGGTTAATATTTTCGGGTCGGATTCAGGTGGGCTATAACAAGTTTTCTGTATTTTAATTTTTTTAATAAAACTCGTACGATTGGTACGTTGAATTTTATATCACTATAAACTCCATTAAAAAAATAAAAATTTATGTAACTTATCATATTAGCCAGACGAATATTATTAAAAACTAAAAATACATAAAATTTATTATATCATTCAGACGAATTTTGTAGAGTACAATAACGAAAAATAAATTTTTTAAGACGCCAGATAGGTAAATAATATAAAAATGAGATAGTTAGGTAAATAATATAAAAATGAGATAGTTAGGTAAAAACGTTTAAGAAAAACTTAAAAGAATATCTACTAAGAAACCGGTAAAGTTATTGTTTTATTATTTTAAAATACAAAAAGTTTTTTTTTAGCAAGATTAGAAAGTTTCGGTGAAAAATGGATGATGTTCATCTTAAGAAACTAAAGTTCAATCGTTCTGTCTGTAGAAAAGATGATGTTCATCCTAAAAAACTCAAATTCATTCGCTTTTGTATATAAAGTGTATGTATTGTCAAAAGGTTAAAAATCTATATAAACATACATTTCAAAATGGTGAACAAAAAATTAAGTTAAAAAATCACCATAAAATCGACATCTACAAAATTTGATAATTTAATCTAAATTATCAGTTAATCACTAAACCAAATATTTTAGCCTTAATATTTTATAATCTTACATAAAGATAATAAAACATTACTATTAATAGTAGCAGTTTAAACCTTCTCTTATATATATTATAAATTAAATTTTGAACGAACGAATTGGGTCACCCAATTATTAAAAGTCATATTTAAATCACTCAAGTTATATTTAGGTCACCCTTCACATTTTTTTATATTTGGGTCACCCTTCCCATTTAAAAAAAAATTAATTTATGTATTAAATAATTAATGATTTTAAATAAAATATTCATATAAGTGATTTAGAAAAAAAAAAGAAAAAAATATTTTTTTAAATATGTAAGGTAACACAAGGTAACTTTACCTATAATATAAAGTAACCTCTTTCTGTCAAATAAAGAAAGATCCAAAAAAATAATTACTTTTGCTTGATTTACCCCTCGATTCCCTTTGGTACCTGAAGGATTAAACCCATCCTAAATATCATATGCTTTACCCATCCTAAATTTCAAGTGGAGGTCTCTTCGTCTTCGATTCCGCATGTCTAGCACTAACTGAATGGACAAAAGCATTCATAAATTAATAATTGCAAGTGGAGGTGTCTTCGATTCCGCATGTCTATCAAATTCCAAAAGCAAAGGGGACACTTTCAAATATATTTTACATTACAAACAGCTACAATTTCCAATATATTGTCATTTATCATACCATATATTTAATAAAATATTCGAGCAAATGGAGAATTAAGGGACTAGCGAGTGCTGTATTGACAGAAAAAAACTATTCTACTTTATTAGCTAGTTGAATGAGATACCAAACCAGCTTGCTACTCGGTTGAAGAAGCTCAAGGTGAGTGGAGCCAGCATACGGGTAACCTTCGGCAGTGCCGGATAACTGAGTGCCCCAACTACGAACCAATTGAAACTCAAGAGGGCGACTGCATCAGAAGCAGGTTTGTTCTTTATACTGAAGAAAAACTGAACAACGCTTTTAAGCGACATTGCCACGACAGCGAAGAGAGCCACCACAAGAGGCATGCAGGGATCTTCGGCTTCCCAGACAATCATTCCAACCAAAAGTGATAGAATTGCACTGAAAAGAGTTTGTGAAAGTGCAATGTCTCTTTGTTGTTCGATAACAGTGTTGACATCCAAATTTTGAACACCGGGTGTAAACAGTTGCATGGATCCAGGGCCAGGTTTTAATAAATTCAACATTTCAGTATTACTCTTGCTTTTACCTTCCCATACTTCTCTGTTCATCATCAGCTCTTGCAAGCAGATCCCACTTCCCTTGTAACTGGAGATCCATGGGACAACACTGTAGGGAATGGCATGATTATCTACAGTATTCCTACTTTTGTTTGTTTTTGTCACACCATCATCTCTATAATTCCATGATGCTTTACCTCGAACTTCATTCAGCCGAAGGTTTTCATCCTTTAAATCTTGCAACTGGTAGAGTGCACAATATTTTCAGTATATGTTCAAAGCTACATTTGGTTAATTGGTTCTAAGATAATTTCTGTGTCCATAAATGACTGAATACGATAAGTACCAGTCAAATAATATATATATATATATATATATATGTGTGTGTGTGTGTGCAAGTAAAATTCATATTTTCCAAACTTGCAGATAGTTTAAGATATTAACCTCGGCCTCTAATAGTTCAATCCTGGCAACAGCCTTGTCATGTTCCCCTTCAAGTTGAATTAACATCGACTCCATAACTCTGTTTTCTCTAACAGCTGCTTGGAGATGGTCCTCAAGCTCCTTCCTGTCCCAAACAAGAGTCTCCAACTCATACCGCAGCTCTTGTAGATGTTGTTCCAGCTGCAAACAAGACCATGCTTCTTACATTAATTGTAAACAAGACGACAGACGAGACTTCAAAGTTCAAAGCAAGTCAAGGAAGTAGTTTGTAATGAGTAAAGAATATTGTAGAAATCAAGAACTTAAACTAACCAGCCTTTCCCTCTGCAAGGCAGTCAACATTCTGAAAGGGAGAGAAACAAGAGCAAGTGTCCAAAGTACCGATTTCCAAAACATATTCACAGGGAAGGAAATTGCTGCCTTTACCAACTGCAACCAGGTTTTAACACAAACAAAGATGGTTTTCAGACAAAATGTACCAATTTGCAATGAGAAAATGGCTTTGTTATAATGGCATGTTACCTTGGGAAACAGCATTACCAAACCAGCCATTATGAATCGAGGGAGCTTCTTCTTAACAATCACACACACTCCCACATATCCACAATTAAAGATTCAGCTTGCGGTACTCTGCAAAAATAAAACCGGAGTTGAGATAATAGTATTCCCCTAAAAACATATAGACTCTCTAAATTTAAACATTTTTAAATGGCTCATTATTCCGTCACGGATCACGTTCGAACCCTTAAAACTCATATTATACGACCCCATAATCCATATACGACAGAAAAGCTACAAACAAATATATCAAGATGTGCAATACATGAATTAAGTAATGGATCAATCTGAGATAATTCCATTTTCTGAATCCAAAATAAGATCCAAACTCATGCAGTAGGGAGGCATATAAAAATATTTCCAAAGCCATAAATTACTCTCCATTCCACAAATTCCTCAACCAAAAACTACAATCAGAAGTGTTTTCCAAGAAATACGCCATCCTCTAACTCTTCCCTTAGATATTGCACAATGCGAAATGCTAATTAATACAATCAGAACAAATGAATTTGAAATAAATGGGATGATCTTGCATTAAGAAAACCGAAAAAGAAAAGAATCGATCGGCAATAATGAGTACTGTATTTGTGTGTGTCCATATAATTATATAAAGAGAGAGTGCGTTTGTGAAGAATGAATAGAGAAACCTGGAAGATTGGGAGAGTGCTTATACAGTTACAGTTCAGAGAAAGCGATGGAGAGAGCAGTAGAAGATTTCAAATTGATTTCATTTGAGTAAGTGAGGGAGAGTGGCTGTTATCAAGGGGGAAGAAAGGTGGCACCAAGAGCTCGCCCTCGCCGACACGTGTTCAAGTTTACATGCAATTTATATTTATTTTATTTATGGTTAAGCTTATCTTATCGGGATTTATTATAACCATGCTGTGCTAGTGTCTATATATCCTTTAATTCCTATCCTGTTCCTGGCTTCAGTATCACCGCCCACCGCCATTCCTTCACTTTTGACTTCCATTCTTTGTTTCGGTTCACTTCCGGAGAAATTGGCTTTTTTTGCTTAAGAAGGATTGATTTATATTCGACATACATTTTTTTATCCATAAAGTATGATTGTATTGACAGAAAATTAAAAAAAAATTATTATTGTGTGTCTCGTTAAAAATTCTCTCTAAATTTATTTAAAAAAAAATTACAACACAATAATGTACGAAACGAAAAACGAACAATAAAGCCGAAAACGCCATAACGCAGCACCTAAACTCCCTTACTCACATCACACGCACCAAGCTAGCAACAACCCATCTTTAAGCCCGACCAACCAACACAAAATCATACTTCCTCTAGTACGATCCCCAACCAGCAAAACCAGCACAGTAAGCACATCAAACACTTACATCATAACGTGGCACCAAGAGGGACGGCCCACCCCACTTTCGCCAACATTTCGACGATTGCATTTGCCTCCCGAAGGACATGAGAAAAACAAACACATTGCAGCGTAAAGCATGCCTCATCGATTTGTCAGAACCAATGCCATAACCTCCACAGACGTCGATCTTCGTGTAGAATTCAAGCGATTGCCACCTTAAAATTCGATTCGATAATAATTGAGGGTGCCGAAACCCATCGAGAACCAAGTAACATTTGTAACGCATACAAAATCGTTCTAAGTTCCACCTCATTTGATTCAAGGACTCCCAAAGGTCCAGAAAATAAGGCTAACACACACCCCTGCCCATCTCGAAGCACCCCACCACACCCTGTAGGCCCCGACTTACCTCGCACGGACCCGTTAACATTAAACTTCACCGCTCCATGTGCTGGGGGTTCCCAAACAATACCATGTCGCTCCCTTGCTTCTTTAAGCCTCGACACACAATTCCTCGAACAATTCAACCAAACATCTTCCATTACCAGAGCTGCATCGGTTGGCGCCTACACCCAATACATTGCGCGCATCTTAACAAAGAAGAAAATCTCCCCACATGACATCCGTTTATTATTAAACATAAGCTCATTTCTCGCCAACCACATCGCCCATAACATCGATGCACAACAAACCAGCCACCAATTCCTCACTATACCTAAAAAGTACCCACAATAAGCTTGCACCAAGAAATCATGTAACAACCTCGACCTTACAATCTCTATTCCCCACCATTGGAAGAACACGCCCCATAGCACAGACAAAACACGACATTCATAGAAAATATGTCCCAGATTATCCATTCCCTCGCTACACCAAACACAACTAAGCGATGCATTACCAAGTAACACGCCCCTATCTCGAAGCATGCTTAAAGTCGGCAAACGATTTAACATAACAAACTGCGTGCAAAGTGGAGTGGCGTGAGTGTGAGTGTGTTCAAGTGAAGAGTGAAAGGTGAGTGTGTGTGCTAGGGCGTGCAAGTGAGTGGTGTGAAGTCTGAGGTGCAAGTGGAGAGTGAACGTGTATTTGTAAGGTACGAGTTTGTAATATATTTTGTGTATTAATAAAAGTGTTATTTTCCTTTGTAATTAGAAGTTTCCCGGTTAAGCCTTAATTCATGTATTTTCTTAGTGCACTTGAATTGGTTACTAATGGTCGGCTATGCTGCCTAAGTTATATGGTCGGCTCTGCCGCCTGAATAGTATATGGTCGGTTCTACCGCCTAATTGGTATATGGTCGGCACTGCCGCCTAAATTGTGCACTAAGAAATAAGAAGATAAAAGGCTAACCGACTCAGGAAGTTGGTGTAGTGTTAGTGGTCAGTCTTAGGTCCTCCATAGTGGGTGTGTTGGGTCCGTCGGGTTTCCAACAATTGGTATCAGAGCAGGCGGTCCGGGACCGTTGCCAGTGAAGAAAGCTTCGGTAAGCGTTGGACGCTTACATTGGTTGTCGTTGCATCAAGGTGCTAAGTGGAGACTCTGTCGAAACACAGTCAGGGACTGTGAAGCTATTGGTTTGGAACCAAGCTTAGTGGACGCCGGGCGTCAGTCAGCATGGCAGACTTTGGAAGCACAAGCAACGGGATTAGGAAGCTCAATAACCACAACTACGGTTATTGGGAGACATGCATAGAATCCTACCTACAAGGTCAGGACTTGTGGGAAATAGTCGCAGGCACTGACACAACTCCTCCACCGAGGGAGAATGCCGAAGCCTTGAGAAAATGGAAGATCAAGGCTGGGAAGGCTTTATATATATTGAAGACCACAATCGAGGAGGACCTATTGGAGCATATTCGTGATGAGAAGACACCAAAGGCAGCCTGGGAAACTTTGGCGAAATTATTTTCAAAGAAGAATGAAGCACGCCTCCAACTCTTGGAAAATGAGCTCGCGGGCATCTCACAAGGAAACCTATCTATTGCTCAGTATTTCACCAAGGTGAAATCTATTTGTCGCGAGATATCTCAACTTGCACCAGATGAAAAGGTTAGCGAAGCAAGGATGAAAAGAATTATCATCCATGGCCTAAGACCCGAGTACAATGGATTTATCGCCGCTGTAAGGGGATGGCCTACTCAACCATCCTTAGTGGAGCTGGAGAACCTATTGGCTAACCAGGAGGAATTAGCCAAACAGATGAGTGGCGTAACCATAAAAGACGAAGAGGAGGCACTATTCACCAACAAGAAGAAAGGTACGTCACGAAGACAAGGAGTGACGAAAGGAGGCAAGCTCTATCCAAGAGATAGAAGTAACACTTCAGGGGGAGTTCGACGTAAAAAAGAAGACTATCACCAACAGTACGAGGAGAACGATAGAAGACAAAGTGGTGAATGCTTCAACTGTGGAAGCAAGGGTCACTTTGCTCGAGATTGTAGATTAGCCATGAGGGAGAGTCGTGGATGCTTCAATTGTGGCAAGAAGGGCCACTTTGCTCAAGATTGCAGAGTGCCCAGGAGACAAACTTTCCAAGGAAACATGGTCACCACAAAAGAGGAGAAGGGAGAGACCATGTTGGAAACTTCCATCAGCGAAGAAGAATGGGATGCAGAAGCTGGACTCTCTATTGGAGTGGAACAAGAAGAGTTAATAGAAGACATGGAGGAGACATCCTTAGTAGCAACCACATATTCAAAAATAGACTACAAGGATGAAGAAGAGGAGGAAGAAGACATGGAGAAACCAGCTCTTGCAACAACCATAAGGTCAAAAATTGACTACAAAGAAGATTGGATCGTTGATTCTGGGTGCTCCAATCACATGACCAATGACGAGAAGAAACTGCAAGACATAGACGAGTACAAAGGAAAAAGAGTGGTGTTGACAACCAACAATTCAAGGTTGCCTATCTCTCACATTGGGAAGACAACACTTCCAAGGAACGACTCTCAGAAGCTTCAACTCGAGAAGGTCTACCTTGTTCCTGGCTTAAAGAAGAATTTGTTGTCAGTGCCCCAACTGACAGCATCAGGAAATTATGTGCTCTTTGGGCATGAAGACGTGTCTATATTCCAGCAAGTGGAGGTGATCGGCACTCCTATTGTGAAAGGAAGAAGAACATAATCAGTTTATGTGCTATCTGCGGAGTCAGCATATGTGGACAAGACCCGGAAGAATGAGACAGCCGATCTTTGGCATGAGCGCCTTGGACATGTAAGCTATAACAAATTGAAGGCAATGATGAAGAAACAGATATTAAGGGGACTTCCTCAAGTAGACATCCGAACATATATAGTTTGTGCTGGATGTCAGTTTGGTAAGGCTCATCAGTTGCCATTCAAGGAGTCAGAGCATCAGTCCCAGACACCATTGGAGCTCATACACTCAGACGTCTTTGGTCCAGTGAAGCAAATATCACTTGGAGGTATGAAGTACATGGTGACATTTATTGATGACTTCTCAAGGTACGTGTGGGTTTACTTCATGAAAGAAAAGTCAGAGACTTTTACGAAGTTTAAGGAGTTTCAGGAAAAGATAGAAAGTGAACTCAATGAGAAAATTCATTGTCTACGCACTGATAATGGGAAGGAATATCTATCTACGGAGTTCACTACCTATCTTCAAGAGCATAAGATCAGACGACAATTAACTTGCCCCAATACCCCACAACAAAATGGAGTGGCGGAGCGAAAGAATCGTCATCTTGCTGAAACATGTCGAAGCATGCTTCATGCCAAGAATGTACCAGGAAGATTTTGGGCTGAGTGTATGAGGACATCAGCCTACGTGATTAATAGGATACCACAAGCTAAGTTGGGATTTATTTCACCACATGAAAAGTTAAAGAAAATTAAGCCAACAGTCAGCCATCTCAAGGTATTTGGTTGTGTATGCTACGTTTTCGTGCCAGATCATCTAAGAAGTAAATTTGATAAAAAGGCAATTCGATGCATCTTCGTGGGCTATGATGATGCACGAAAAGGTTGGAAATGTTGTGATCCAACCACTGGCAAGTGCCACACTTCAAGAAATGTGGTGTTTGATGAAGCTTCTTCATGGTGGTCGCCTCAAAAGATCGAGTTTTCTGAACCTCGTGACCTAGAAGAGGTTTCAGAAGACAATAAAGAAGGTGAAGCGCCAGCACCAGATCCAAGTAAAGAAAGAGATAGCTCAACCTTTAAAGACAAAAGTCCATGGAAGACGGGCGTACACCAGTTTACATCTGAGGAGCTTCGCCCAAGTCAAATAGAAGCCGACGAGCCTGTACAAGAAATACGAAGATCAACAAGGCAAAGGCAACCTAATCCAAGGTATGCCAACACTGCTCTAGTAGGTGAGTCCATACCGATCGAACCAGCCAATTATGAAGAAGCAGCACGAAGCCTTAAGTGGAAGAAAGCTATGGAGGAAGAGATTGAGGCATTAAACAATAACCAAACATGGGATCTAGTGTCAAAGCCGAAAGATGTGAAGCCAATATCTTGCAAGTGGGTATACAAGGTGAAGACTCGACCAGATAACTCAATTGAAAGGTATAAAGCCAGACTGGTTGCTCGAGGTTTTTCTCAACAATATGGGATAGATTATGAAGAAACATTCAGCCCGGTGGCAAAGATTACAACCGTTCGAGTCTTACTAGCATTGGCAGCCAACAAATCTTGGAAGTTGTGGCAGATGGATGTCAAGAATGCTTTCTTACATGGAGAGCTTGACAAAGACATTTATATGGAGCAACCAAGAGGCTTCGAGAGCAAAAGTCACCCCGAGCATGTCTGAAAATTGAAAAAGGCGCTCTACGGCTTGAAGCAGGCTCCAAGAGCATGGTACGGAAAGATTGGTGAGTTCTTAATACAAAGTGGTTTTACAGTTGCCCCTTCAGATTCCAGCTTATTCGTGAAAGAAAATCAAGGAAAACTAGCCATAGTGCTAGTATACGTAGATGACTTAATCATCACAGGAGATTATTACGAGGAAATAGAGCGAACAAGGAAAAATTCGTCTATCAGATTTCATATGAAGGAACTCGGAGAACTCAAACACTTTCTAGGGCTAGAAGTGGAGCATATGAAGGAAGGTATATTTCTTGGTCAACAAAAATATGCAAAGGATCTTCTACAGAGGTATGGGATGCTTGACTGCAAGCCTATCTCTACTCCCATGGATCCCAATATAAAGCTACAAATAGATGAAGGAAAAGATCTAGAAGATACAACCATGTACCGTCAGCTAGTTGGAAGCCTCATTTATCTTACTCTAAGCCGACCAGACATTACTTACGCAGTTGGTGTGGCTATTCGATACATGAGTAATCCTAAGAAGCCTCATCTTGATGCAGTAAGACGTATTCTAAGGTATGTTAAAGGCACCATCAATTTTGGCATCCTATACAAGAAAGTAAAAGAATGCCAGATGATTGGATATTGTGATGCCGACTATGCTGGAGATCATAGTACACGACGATCTACAACTGGATACATCTTCAGCCTTGGTTCAGGAGCAATATCGTGGTGTAGTAAGAGACAATCAATAGTATCATTATCAAGCACGGAAGCCGAATATCGATCAGCAGCATCAGCAGCACAAGAAATCACTTGGCTAAAACAATTAACGAAAGATCTTCATCAGCCAACAGACTATCAAGTAAGACTTTTCTGTGATAATCTATCAGCCATACGTCTAGAAGAAAATCCAGTCTTTCATGCAAGGACAAAACATATAGAAGTTGTAACCCCCTTAACCCGGCCTAGACGGTTGACCCGAATTAAGAAAGTCACACGGGGAAAATCAAAGTCAACCCGAAAGTCAACCTTGATTAACAACCCTTTTTTTTCTTTTTAATCTTATCTAGATGCACATTTATCCTATGTGTGATCATAAAAACAACATACTAAAAGATCACAAACATCAGAGATCAAACAGGGACCCAATTGAACAAATTACAACTTTAGGGACCAAATTGTAAATTCTGATAAATAAAAGGACTTAACCCAAATTGAAGTTACCATCTTGAAATTAGTCAGGTTTCATGCTTCTCTGTGAAATTTCAGCTCAAAAGGACATCCACAGCTCATGCAATTGATCATACAAGATTCAGGACCAAAACGTAAACAAAACAAAACATAAAAGATACTTTTAACCGAATTAACAGACAGGTATCGATACGCCTGGTGTCGTATCGATACGCGGGGAAGGCAGTAACCAAACTCTCAACACGGTATCGATACGAGTCTCTCCGTTTCGATACGGCATTCATACGGTATCGATACTAGTTACCTCGTTTCGATACGGCATTCATACGGTATCGGTACCCTAACAATCGTACCGATACGCCTGGGCAGAAATGTGCATATTTGGCTCAGGCGTATCGATACGCAAGCCCGAGTACCGATACTCCTGCCTGGAATTGACTCGAAAACAACATCAAACATGCTTCAAACATCAAATTAACATCACCAAACCATATCACATAATCAACCAACATGCAAGGACCTCAATTGCATCACCAATTCAACATAAAACCATCACATAAGAAAAACCCCAATTTAAGTGGCATGCTTCCTATTTAAGCTATCCATTCAAACACCAAACTTGCAAAAGAAGCATATAAGGTTCCAAACCAAAAACCAACGATCTCAACAACATTCAACATACTTAGGGAGTCACAAACACCTCCCAAAACATACACATAGGTCCCCCATTGCCAAATCAACCAAAAGCTAAAAGTACTTATAAAACCTTCATACATTGAGCTTTACTTGAACTTGATTGCTAGCCCTTCCTTGCTACCCCTCAAGATACTCTATTGCTCTGCATTATTGAATTAAGAAAACAAGAGAGCGTAAGCAAAAGCTTAGTGAGGTGTGCTCTTTAAAAACCATTCAATAATGCAATTAAACCATTTATAAAACATGCTTATAATCAACCTTTGTACATGCTCAAAAGCATACTTTAAGACAAGCAATTCCATGCTTCAAAATACATTTAAACAAGCATCACATGCTTCAACATAATATTTAACAAGCATCTCATGCTTCATAAAATACTTAACATGTCATATTGGCTCAAGTGATACATTTCATTTCATAAAACAAGTTCAACCAACTTTCCCAAGGACTTTTAAACACCTTAGCCCCAAGGACTTTTAAACACCTTGGCCATGGACTTTTAAACACCATGAATAAGGACCACACAAGGACTTTTAACCACCTTTGTGTCCAATGCTTGAATCACCCCAAGGACTTTTAAACACCTTGGCCCCAAGGACTTTTAAACACCTTGGCCCCATGGACTTTTAAACACCATGGCCCCATGGACTTTTAAACACCATGGAAAGGATCACCTAAGGACTTTTAACCACCTTAGTGTCCGCAACATGAACCATCCAAGGACTTTTAACCACCTTGATGTTCATAAGTAACAAGGCTCACTCAAGGACTTTTAACCACCTTAGTGACCTTAACATTTTCAAAACATCACTTGCCAATATACATCATAATCATCATTTAATCCACTGTTTTAAAGCATTTAATCCAAGCCAATTTCATCATGCATTTTAAAGCATTATTCCACATTTAAACAGTGTATAAAAGCAAGGTACTCTCATCTAGAGTTACCTACAACATATGGCTTATATCATCAGCAAAATCCATGCTAAAACATGCTTTCAAAACAGTAATCAAAACATGCAAATCATCACTTTGCAAAACATCAAGTCATGGCCACCACTAGAGAGAAAATCCGAAAACTTACACTTGAGCTTAGCAAAGTTGTTTAGACTTAAACTAAGCTCCCAAAACCTTCAAACCTTGGTTTTTAAGCTGAAAATCCATTTTCACAAATGCACTCACCAAAATCCACTTTGCTTCAACCAAAGCACCAAATCAAGCCTCCGGATCAACCACTCTCGGATCCAAGGATGCCTCCCCTGTTTCAACACATTAAAGCAGAGGATTAATGCATCATCATGCATTAATTGCTTCAATGAAAGCATCTAAACTTGCTGCTCTCACATAACCTCCATTTTCGGCCACCAAACACAACCGAAAATGCATCCAAACCACTTCTAAACAAAGCCCAGCCATAAACCAGCAAAACCTCACTTCCATTAACATCATATAACATCTAAAAACAACCTATTAACAACCTTATACCTCCAGCAACAACAGATCACCAAGATCACCACAAAAACTACCTTAAAACACAAGCTAAACTTAGGAAACTCAACCTATCCGGGATTGCATCAATCAAAACTCATTTCCTTATCAATTTAGAGATCATTTAACATCAAAAACACCTCTCAAATCACAGATTTAACAGATCAAACGAAAATCATGTGAAATCATCAAAATCTTGCATAATTAGCCAAGATCTATAAATCAACTTAAAAGCCTTTAATTAAACATCAATTTAGGATTGAAAACTTAGGAATTTCAGTAAAGAACTTGAAGTTCAGAGGAGAAGGACGTTCTTACCTCCAAACTTGAGTTTCTCCTCTTTTTGGAATGAAAATCCTTGATGAAACTTGTAGCAATTGAAGAGGTTTTGAAGATACAATGATTAGGGATTAAATGAGAGTTGAAAGGAGGAATTTAGGTGATAAAATCAGAAACAAAACTCTGGAAATGGAGTGTTTGGGTTGAGAGAAAAAGAGAGAAAGAAAATGAGAAGTTAGTTGAGAAAATAGCAAAATGAGATTTCCCTCCTTTATGAAATCTTTAAAATCAGAATTATAACTCAAAATATCTTAGAAAAATCTGGAGAAACTCCCTTTGGGTAAATAGCTCCTTAAAGATTCAAAGTTTCAACCCTTTATAAAACAGCCACCAAACTTTCAAAAATTACATTTTGGTCACTAGCCAAAATGTCACCCTTCCAAAACTCATTTTCCAAAATTGATTTCACAGTTCACTTAATTATATTAAAAGATGATTTTAGAACATTTTTCCATATTTTTAATGCAACCCGAACTAGGCTTTCCTAATTTAACCCCTTACGATTCGAACAGCACTTTGACCAACCGGTCAACGCCCAAGACTTCTAAGCCCAAAACCGGGGTGTTACAACTCTCCCCCCCTTAAGAAATTTCGTCCTCGAAATTTACCTGAAGAAAAGAGATAAGGAAACTGCTTCAGCATGTCTTCCTTCCGCTCCCATGTGGCTTCCTCAACACCTCGATGCTTCCACAGCACCTTCACCAACTCAATGATCTTGCCACGAAGAACCTTGCTATCCGAATCCAGAACCTTCACCGGTTCCTCATCATAGGTCAAATCCGGATTCAATTCCACTTCCTCCACAGGCATCACATGCGAAGGATCAGATCTATACTTTCTGAGCATAGAAACATGAAACACATCATGAATCTTCTCCAGCTCTTGAGGTAACCTCAACCGATACGCAACAGGACCCACTCGCTCAACAACCTCATACGGTCCAATGTACCGAGGGCTCAACTTACCCTTCCGACCAAACCTCATCACCTTCTTCCAAGGCGAAACCTTCAAAAACACACGATCACCCACCGCAAACTCTATCTCCTTACGCTTCAAATCCGCGTAAGACTTCTGCCGGTCAGAAGCAGCCTTCAACCGCTCACAAATGAGCTTCACCTTCTCGGTGGTTCCTTTCAACAAAGCCGGCATCGAAACCAACTTTTGACCAGTTTTAGCCCAACAAAGAGGAGTCCTACACTTCCTCCCATACAGAGCCTCATAAGGTGCCATCTGTATACTTTCCTGAAAACTGTTGTTATAAGCGAACTCAACCAAAGGCAGATGCTTCTCCCAAGAACCTTGGAACTCTAACACACAGCATCTCAACATATCCTCCAAAATCTGAATAACCCGCTCAGACTGACCATCCGACTGAGGATGATAGGATGTACTGAAATGCAACCTTGTACCCAAAGCTTGATGCAAACACTGCCAGAAACGCGATGTGAACCTCGGATCCCTATCCGACACAATCGACTTAGGCACACCATGCAGCCTCACAATCCATTGTTGAAGCAAAGTGGATTTTGGTGAGTGCATTTGTGAAAATGGATTTTCAGCTTAAAAACCAAGGTTTGAAGGTTTTGGGAGCTTAGTTTAAGTCTAAACAACTTTGCTAAGCTCAAGTGTAAGTTTTCGGATTTTCTCTCTAGTGGTGGCCATGACTTGATGTTTTGCAAAGTGATGATTTGCATGTTTTGATTACTGTTTTGAAAGCATGTTTTAGCATGGATTTTGCTGATGATATAAGCCATATGTTGTAGGTAACTCTAGATGAGAGTACCTTGCTTTTATACACTGTTTAAATGTGGAATAATGCTTTAAAATGCATGATGAAATTGGCTTGGATTAAATGCTTTAAAACAGTGGATTAAATGATGATTATGATGTATATTGGCAAGTGATGTTTTGAAAATGTTAAGGTCACTAAGGTGGTTAAAAGTCCTTGAGTGAGCCTTGTTACTTATGAACATCAAGGTGGTTAAAAGTCCTTGGATGGTTCATGTTGCGGACACTAAGGTGGTTAAAAGTCCTTAGGTGATCCTTTCCATGGTGTTTAAAAGTCCATGGGGCCATGGTGTTTAAAAGTCCATGGGGCCAAGGTGTTTAAAAGTCCTTGGGGCCAAGGTGTTTAAAAGTCCTTGGGGTGATTCAAGCATTGGACACAAAGGTGGTTAAAAGTCCTTGTGTGGTCCTTATTCATGGTGTTTAAAAGTCCATGGCCAAGGTGTTTAAAAGTCCTTGGGGCTAAGGTGTTTAAAAGTCCTTGGGAAAGTTGGTTGAACTTGTTTTATGAAATGAAATGTATCACTTGAGCCAATATGACATGTTAAGTATTTTATGAAGCATGAGATGCTTGTTAAAGATTATGTTGAAGCATGTGATGCTTGTTTAAATGTATTTTGGAGCATGGAATTGCTTGTCTTAAAGTATGCTTTTGAGCATGTACAAAGGTTGATTATAAGCATGTTTTATAAATGGTTTAATTGAATTATTGAATGGTTTTTAAAGAGCACACCTCACTAAGCTTTTGCTTAAGCTTTTGCTTAAGTTTTTGGTTTGGAACCTTATATGCTTTTTTTGCAAGTTTGGTGTTTGAATGGATAGCTTAAATAGGAAGCATGCCACTTAAATTGGGGTTTTTCTTATGTGATGGTTTTATGTTGAATTGGTGATGCAATTGAGGTCCTTGCATGTTGGTTGATTATGTGATATGGTTTGGTGATGTTAATTTGATGTTTGAAGCATGTTTGATGTTGTTTTCGAGTCAATTCCAGGCAGGAGTATCGGTACTCGGGCTTGCGTATCGATACGCCTGAGCCAAATATGCACATTTCTGCCCAGGCGTATCGGTGCGATTGTTAGGGTACCGATACCGTATGAATGCCGTATCGAAACGAGGTAACTAGTATCGATACCGTATGAATGCCGTATCGAAACGGGGAGACTCGTATCAATACCGTGTTGAGAGTTTGGTTACTGCCTTCCCCGCGTATCGATACGACACCAGGCGTATCGATACCTGTCTGTTAATTCGGTTAAAAGTATCTTTTATGTTTTGTTTTGTTTACGTTTTGGTCCCGAATCTTGTATGATCAATTGCATGAGCTGTGGATGTCCTTTTGAGCTGAAATTTCACAGAGAAGCATGAAACCTGACTAATTTCAAGATGGTAACTTCAATTTGGGTTAAGTCCTTTTATTTATCAGAATTTACAATTTGGTCCCTAAAGTTGTAATTTGTTCAATTGGGTCCCTGTTTGATCTCTGATGTTTGTGATCTTTTAGTATGTTGTTTGTATGATCACACATAGGATAAATGTGCATCTAGATAAGATTAAAAAGAAAAAAAGGGTTGTTAATCAAGGTTGACTTTCGGGTTGACTTTGATTTTCCCCGTGTGACTTTCTTAATTCGGGTCAACCGTCTAGGCCGGGTTAAGGGGGTTACAACCACCTTGCTGCCCCTCAAAGCACTTCAATGCTCTGCATTATTGGTTTAAGAAAGAGAGAGCGTAAGCATATAGCTTAGTGAGGAATGCTCAATTAAAACATCACAATAATGCATTTGTAAAACACCTTTCCAAAACCTTTAGTTCAAAACATCATTTAATCATGCACATATGCATATAAACCAAGCATTTCATGCTTCAAATCATCAACATGTCATATTGGCTTACAAGTGATAATCATAATCATTTTTCAATTCAAACACAATTGACAATCGGATACGCGGATTACAAGCGTTGTCCCACACGCTTCATACACACTACCAATATCAAGGTGGAGCAAATGGTACAATCACAACCCCTCAACACCCGTGATGGAGACTATGGTACAATCACAACCCCTCCACATCACTCATTGGTAGTTGTATAACATCACTAATGAGATCACGGGACATACAACACAAGATCCACACATGGACTTTTAACCACCATTGTGATCTTACAATACACAAGGTCCACACATTGACTTTTAACCACCATTGTGACCTTAACACAAGATCCACCCATGGACTTTTAACCACCATGGTGTTCTTAACCATCTCGTTAGTGTACTTGGATGGAGTATACGGTACAATCACAACCCCTCGACATCCAAGGCGACTTTATTCACGGTGCACCCAATCCTATAGCCGGCTAACTATATCCGATTCAAGTACTTTTAAACCGAACACATCACTTGCCAATATACATCATTTAACAACATTAATCCAATGTTTTAAAGCATTTAATAAGCCATTAATCATCATGCATCATTATGCATTAAAACCACATTTATCAATGTACAAAACAAGGATCTCTTACCTTGAGCATCCTTCAACACATGGCTTATAAAACCAGCAAATAACATGCTAAAATATGCTTTCAAAAACAGAATTTAGACATGCAAACAAATCACTTTGCATTCAACCAACTCATGGCTCATCAACAAGAGAGTTTTTCCGAAAACTTACTCTTGAGCTTAGCTAAGTTGTTTAGACTTAAACTAAGCTCCCAAAACCTCCAAAACATTGGTTTCAAAGCTGAAAACCAAACTTCACTCACCGATTCCGTTTCGCAAGCTCGCCGAAACACCAATCAAGCTTCCGGATCAACACCACAAGGATCCAAAGATGTCTCCCCTGTTTTAAACACATCAAAGCAGAGGATTAATGCATCATCATGCATTAATATCTTCAACCAAGACACCTAAACCCGTTGCTCTCATCAAAACTCACATTTCGGCCACCAAACACAACCGAAATCACATCCAAACACCTCTACAACACTACCCAGCCAAGATCCATCAACTCCAATCATTCTTATACAACAATTAACATCCAAAAAGGATCTAATCACGTCCTTATACCTCCAGCTATAACAGAACATCAAGATCACCCCAAAAACCACCATTAACACAAGCAAAACTTAGGAAAATCAACCTATTCAGGATTGCATTGATTAAACCTCAATTTCACATCAATTATACATCCAATTTACATCAAAAAGACATCTCAAAACAGTGCCCAATCATTTCATACGAATTTAATCAAAATTAAACCAAATCTTGCATTTTAAAGCCAAGATCAAGAACACATCATTAAAACCTTTTATAAAACACAAATCAAGGACTGAGAACTTGGGAATTTCAGTAAAGAACTGAGTATTTAGAGGAGAAGGACGTTCATACCTCTAAATGTGAGTTTCTCCTTGTTTAGAACCAAGATTCTTGAAAATTCAATAAGCAAATGCTAAGGATTTGATGTAGAAATGATTAGAGATCAATTGAAGATTGAAATCTCATCTTTAGATGTTAAAATCAAAGGAAAATTGGTTGCGGAAAAGTGTTTGGGCTGATAGAAAAGTTGAGAGAAAAGAAATGGAAATTTTTTGAGAAAAGTTAGTTATGAAGTCAAAATATCTACTTCCCCCCTTTTTCCTTTAATTAAAAATTATTAATTAAATCTTTAATATTAAGAAAAATCTGGAGAAAACTCTTCTTGGGTAAATTAGCTCCTTAAAGATTCAAAGTTTCAATCCTTTTAAAACAGTCACCAACTTTTCAAAAATTACATTTTAGTCACTAACTCAAAATGTCACACTTCCAAACCTCATTTTGTAAAATTGATTTCACCACTCTCTTATATATAATAAAAGAGGATTTTAAGATATTTTCCCATATTTTTAATGCATCCCGAACTAGGCTTTCCTAAAATCACCTTTTTATATTCGAACCGCAATCCGACCGATCCGGTCCAAACCCAAAACTTCTAAGCCCAAAATTGGGGTGTTACATCTTTGCTACGCTTTGAACTCTGAGATATCACAAAACATACATGTGAGATGAATAGCAATATAATAAAAAAATAATGAAGAAAGGAATTGGATAGGTAATTTGGGTAGTATGATGGCTAAGGATGGAGGATGATAATCATGGAAAGGTGTAAATCAAAGAAGTGATGGGAGATGCTAAAGGTGGCGTGGATTTGTATGGTTGCACATATAGCGAATTGTGACCCGCTAGCTATAACGAGCTAGGAACCAACAATATACTTTGATGGAGTCGAGGTGGAGGAGTGTGGAACGTGACCCACAAGCTATAAGAGAGCTTGGAACCAACACTATAGCAAAATGAAATGGATAGAAGACTACAAGCACAACTTGAAGCCGATAGAGTTCTCGCAAGAACAAGATGAAAGCAATCTTTCAAAGGTTTATATTCTCCAAAAAAAGTCCTTACAAATGAACCTAAGGTGCCTATTTATAGTGTGGGTAGGCACCATATGAAAAGTCACACAAAGAGAGATGAATGCTCATCTAAATGCTATTGAATACAAATAAATGAAATGTTTCTTTCTTATCCTTTTAATGGATGAATTTTGCTTTAAATTGAGATGAATTTAGCCTTAAATTCGTCCAAAACTGCTTCATTTTGCTTGCAAATGGATAAAAGAGAATGAATGTGGACATAGGATGAATGTAGACATAGGATGAATGTAGACATCCCACACATCCAAATCAGCTTGTCTCTTTGAATTCCTTGATGATTTTATCACTTAATTTGATGATTGTAACCCCCTAAACTCAGTCCAGAAGAAATGGGCCGAATCTAGGAAGTATCGATTGGAAACTTGTCCCTCAAGAAACAATTTAGGTTAAAATATTTTGTAATTCAAAAGAATCGATTAAATAAGTAAAACTCAACAAATATTTCGATTAAAATAAAACTCAATCTTTTGAACGATGTTCAGATAATTAATTAAAAATCCGAAAGTAACCTCATAGATGTATGCATTTAATAAAATCAAAATTAAAAACCGTTCCAATGTCCATATTACACAAATATCCCAAAATATATTAAAATAATAATTCCGAGATAACAGAAAAGTTCGTACTGAATAATAATTTATCTGAATAAACAAGAGATGCTCCAAGTACAGAGTCGCCTAATAAGTCTGAGATATCTGAAAAGTAAAAACTAAGGGGTGTAAGCTAAAGAGCTTAGTGTGTCTCTAAAGTGCAACCGAAAACAAAACAAAAATCAAACAATATTTTATTTTCTGATAAAAACTTTTCTGAAAACACAACAAAAACCGGATCATAATGATATGATGTCTGATGCACATGAATCATAATACCCATCTTCGATACACCGAAAAGTAAGGTTCCCCAGAACCTACTTTCTCTATCGTCACCATCCGAAGTGGAACTCAGCCCGAAGGGTGGAACCACTAATCCGAAGCGGAATTCAGCCCGAAGGGTGAAACCAATGATCCGAAGCGGAATTCAGCCCGAAGGATGAAACCACTGAACTTCCCCGAACAAATCTCAACCATATACCCACAATGATATGATGCAGATTTTAAAATCCGAGTTTGATCCGAAACTTGAATTATGAAAATTCAAGTTGCACAATACTATAAATCCAATGTTTAACGATTCTGAAAATCTGATATTTCACTTAAATCACAGTATGACATGTTATGCATGATGTCTGAAAACATTCACCCAATCACAATAGAGTATGCACACAAAATGTACAAAACATTTACTTATATTAATCCAGAAAAGCACATAAAATTTATAGCACAGAAAGAAACACATAAGTTTATAAAACAGGAAGAGACACACCTTTAAGCAACAGTAGCTCTAAACTCGAGAAGGGCGAGCCTCACACTCGGATCTCACTGAATTCGGACCTACGAGACATGAATACTATATTAGTATTTATTACTAACACTAAGCCACCGACTAAAACATTTGGAACTAAACTGAAGATATACTCACGTGAAGATCTCGGAGAACGTGTACGGTCGGTATGCACAACTGGAGGTAACTCATTGGCCTCGAAGATGTTATCACCTAAACACATGAATATTCTGAATCAGATTCTGAAATCCATAACTCAACCAAATTTTATGAATAATTTATTGAAATTAGCAGAACGGAGCTTTCAGATTTGAATTTGAAAAAACGGGCAACGGATACGGATTCAGGACGTCGAAAAAGGTCAAGAGGAACATTTCCCGAAAAAGTCAACTCTTGGTCAACTTTGGTCAAAGTCAACTGGTCAAACATGCTCAAGGTCAACGGTAAACTTAGGTCAAAGATTAGGTCTGGTCAACAGTTAGGTCAAAGCCAAACGAGTCAAAGAGTCAAAGTCCGGTTAGGGTCCTGTTTAGTTTAGGTTAGACAGTTCACTCAATTGGTCCGATTTATACAGATCTGGCTCAACACTGGTTGGCTCTCATGGTTTGGGTTCAACCAAGCACACAAACCCCACTTCTGATATGTTCTCAAAAAAACTTAAGCAAAACTGTTGGCCTAACACTTACCCTCATACAACCCATCAGAACAACCCAAAGCCCAACACCCCTATCCAAACACATCAAGCCCAACAGTAACACATAGCCCAACTTTTAAACATTTTCACCTTAATCTGAAACTAGGGTTTCAAAAGTCTTCACTGACGGCGGCTAACTCTACGAACGACAACGATCGATGAACGAACGACAACGACCGATGAACGAGCGACGACGACCGATGAAAGAACGACGGCGGTACGAAACTAACTGCAAGGGAAAACGTAATGCTTCAACAGAAATACAACTCCTAATCAAAATCACCAGAACATAATCGGAATCATACGTTTCAAGGTTTACCCACACACGATCGGAACGGCGAACAACAGTTTGAGGACGAACGGAGCAAGGAAAACGAGCCGTTTCCCTTTGACTTAGCGCAAACAAAAGATGATGCACAGAGGAGCGGCGAAGTATGACGATGCAACAGGAGATTCGAACCGGTTCACAACCGTTGCTCACAAACAATGGTCAACGAGGGAAAGCCGAAGGTCAGGGTTTAAACGCACGACGGTGGTGGTCACGATGGTGGTGCGAACGGCAGAGGCGGACGAAGCAGGGAAAACAAACGGTTTTAGATCGTTTCCGAGCAAATGGCCGGCGACGGAAGATAATGGTTGGGTGGGTTTTAATCAGATGGCGAAGGAGATCCAAACGATGGTGGCGGCGTTCTGAACGAGGAATGCTAACTCTCTCGACGGGGCTTGATCGGAGCAAGGGTGAGGGTGAGAGAGAAAACTTAAAGGTGGATATTTGGGAGAGTGCGGCTGCAGGAGTCAAAAAGCTCAAGAGTCTGAATAACACAAATAATAGGGTTTAAACTTAAAAGTTGGGTAAATTGCAAGAGAAGGGCCCCAACTTTTCCCACTTAAAATAATAGCTACGAAGTTCAAATTTTAACACACAAAGATCACTAAAATTTTGAATTATGCTCAATTAGACCACAACTAAAAATTAGGGTTCCATATTATAAATTCCCAAATGTTAGAGTTTCTGAATTAGGGATTTTAAATTTTAGGTTTTTCGAATTAGGGGAATTTTGGGGTGTTACAATAATTAAATGATATTAAACCAGCCTTCATTGCTTGCCCATTTGTGGAATATGATCAGCCTTCAAAAATGATAAATAAAGGCCTTGAATGCATAATTTGAATGTTGATTATTGCATGTCCCTTCTCTTGAACGTGAATGGCCTTCATTGGTTCATAATTTCAACCTTGAATAGGTGAATTATGAAGCTTAAATGCTTTGTTACTCTAAGAAGATGAACAACCTTGAAAAGATGAAAAGAATTCAGCCTTGAATTGCCTTGAATTGCATGAGTAAAGATGGTCATCAATGACTTGTTTCCAAGCTGAAGTTAAAAAGTCTCTTCTTTAATCCACACGTCACATGAACCTAGACACACACAAAGGATTTATTCAAACTTAAAATAATAGATGTATGAAACAATTAAAGAGTTAGTTAATTGAGTGAACTAGTTTAACTAAAGAACTAACTTTATTGAATTTAACTAAATGCATGAATGAAGTAGTTTAACGAATGATTTAAGATACATAATTAAACTACTTCCCTATATGAACTAAAACTATAAATTAAGTTTGAAATACTTAAATTCTCATGCAAATGCATGCATGAGCAAGGTAAGGCATTCCTCCCTTATTATTTCTTCTTTCTCACATTCATGGCTTGTTGTAAACAAGCTTTCCATGGCTAATTGAAACTCCTTGGCCCGTGCACGTGTAATGGGGCCACTTGGGTACTTCTTCGGGTCCTTGTTCTTGATGGTCATATCAGTCCCTCCCTCTTTAAAGCGATTTGTCCCCAAATCGTCACCTACATCAAAAGGAGATAAATCAGCAACATTAAAGGTTGCACTAACATTTAACTACTTGAAATGGCCCATCTCCTCGAGGCATCAATTTAGATTTCCATTGGGCTGGAAACATTTCTTTTCTCATATGCAACCACACCCAATCTCCTGGCTCAAAGACAACTCTCCTTCGACCCTTGTTTTGCTTGCTGCTCATATTGCTTGGTTTTCTTTTCAATATTATCCCGCACTTGTTGATGAAGTTTCTTAACAAATTCAGCTTTGTCAAGTCCATCTTTATTCACAATTTGATCAGCGGGTAATGGCAATAAGTCCATCGGAGTTAATGGATTGAACCCATACACAACTTCAAAAGGAGTGTGTCCCGAGGTGGTATGGACTGATCGGTTATATGCAAACTCCACATGTGGTAAGCACTCTTCCCATGTCTTTATATTCTTCTTAGTAATGCTCCTAAGAAACATGGAGAGTACTCGATTCACCACTTCGGTTTGGCCATCCGTTTGAGGGTGACAAGTGGTGGAAAATAGAAGCTTTGTTCCAATCTTACTCCATAGGGCTCTCCAGAAGTGGCTTAAGAACTTCACGTCTCGATCGGAAACTATAGTTCTTGGCACACCATGTAATCTCAAGACTTCCCTGAAAAACAAGTTAGCAATATGTAAGGCATCATTAGTCTTGTTGCAAGGAATAAAATGAGCCATTTTGGAAAATCTATTATCTACTACAAAGATGGAGTCTTTGTTATTCTTTGTGCGTGGAAGCCCTAGCATAAAATCCATTAAAATGTCCATCCATGGTGCTTCTCTTGTAACACCCCAATTTTGGGCTTGGAAGTTTTGGGTTTGAATCGGACCGGTCGGATTTTCGGTTCGAATATAAAAGGTGGTTTTAGGGAAAGCCTAGTTCGGGATGCATTAAAAATATGGAAAAAATATCTAAAAATCATATTTTAATATATATAAGAGGGTGGTGAAATCAATTTTACAAAATGAGGTTTGGAAATATGACATTTCAAGTTAGTGACTAAAATGTAATTTTGGAAAAGTTCGTGACTGTTTTAAAAGGATTGAAACTTTGAATCTTTAAGGAGCTAATTTGCCCAAGGGAGGATTTCTCCAGATTTTTCTTGATTTTTAAAGACTCATTTAATGTTTAATTAATAAAAAGGAAAGAGGGAAAAATATATTTTTAGTTTCATAACTAACTTTTACCAAAATTTTCCCATTTCATTTTCTCTCAAAATTCCCTCAGTCAAACACATTTCCACAACAACTTTTCCTTTGATTTTCACACCTAAAGTGGAGATTTCAATTCCTAAATGATTCCCAATCATTTCTACACCAAATCCTCATCATTTGCTTAATGAATTTTCAAGGATTTTGGCTCTAAACAAGGAGAAATCCACATTTAGAGGTATGAACGTCCTTCTCCTCTAAATACTCAGTTCTTTACTGAAATTCCCAAGTTCTCAATCCTTAAATTAAGTTTTATTAAAGGTTTTAATGTTGTGATCTTGATTTTGGCTTAAAATGTAAGATTTGGATTTAATTTTGAAGAAATTCGTATTGGATGATTGGGCTCTATTTTGAGATGTCTTTTTTATGTATTTTGGATGTCTAAATGATGTGTAATTGAGGTTTATTCAATGCAATCCCGAATAGGTTGATTTTCCTAAGTTTTTACTTGTGAAAATGGTGTTTTTGTGGTGATCTTGGTGTTTTGTTAATGCTGGAGGTATAAGGACGGGTTTGGGATCATTTTTGATGTTAATTGATGTCTAAAATGGTTAGAAGTGATGGATCTTGGCTGGGTTAAGTTTCGGAAGTGTTTGGATGTGATTTCGGTTGTGTTTGGTAGCCGAAATGTTGGGTTTATGAAGAGCAGCGAGTTTAGGTGTGTTGCTGGTGTTTTTAATGCATAATGATGCATTAATCCTCTGTTGTTATGTGTTTGAAACAGGGGAGAATGATCCGTGAGCAATAGAGGTGGCGTTGATGGTTTCGGATGCTTGGAAGGCTTGTTGGCTAGCCTAGTTTTGTGTATCGGTGAGTGAAGTTGGGGTTTTCAGCTTTAAAACCAAAGTTTGAAGGTTTTGGGAGCTTAGTTTAAGTCTAAGCAACTTAGCTAAGCTCAAGAGTAAGTAAATGGAATTTCTCTCTTGGTTTGTGTTATGAATTGGTTTTAAATGCACTTGTGATGGTTGGATGCAATGCATGTGATTTGCATGTTCAAATTCTATTTTGAAAGCATGTTTTAGCATGGTTTAATGCTGGTTTTGAAAGTAATGTGTTGAAGGATGCTCAAGGTAAGAGATCCTTGGGTTTGTACATTGGAATTGTGGAATTGATGCATAGTGTTGCATGTTGTTTAATGGCTTTGTTTAATGCTTCAAAACAGTGAAGTGATGATGGTATTGATGGTATTGGTAAGTGATGTAAGTGGTTGTTGGTTACTTTAATCGGATATAGTTAGCCGGCTATAGGATTGGGTGCACCGTGAATTGAGTCGCCTTGGATGTCGAGGGGGTTGTAATTGTACCGTAAACTCCATCCGAGAATCCTAGCGATTGAGGAATTGGTGTCACCACGATGGAGGATGGCTCTCGTGGGTGGGCTTGTTAAGTGCCACCACGATGGAGGATGGCTCTCGTGGGTGGGCTTGGTTAAGTGCCACCATGATTTGAGGATAGCTCTCGTGGGTGAACCTTGTTAAATGTCACCACGATGGAGGGTGGCTCTCGTGGGTGGACTTGGTTAAGCGTCACAACGGTGGAGGGTTGCTCCCGTGTGTGAGCTTGGTTAAGGTGATTACAATGGTTGTGGTAGCTCCATGTGTAAGCCTTGTGATGTGTCCCGGCTCTCGCTAGTGTGTTATACAACTTCCGATGAGTGATGTTGAGGGGTTGTGATTGTACCGTTAAACTCCATCACGGGTGTTGAGGGGGTTGAGATTGTAACGGTAAACTCCACCTTGTGTTGTTCGGTTGTGTGTATGGAGCTTGTGGGACAACGCTTGTAATCCGCGTATCCGATTGTGTTTTGTGTTGAGATGGTTTGTGATTTATCACTTGGAACCCAATGTAATGTTCTTGGATGTAATGAAGCATGAGATGCTTGAAATGATTCAAGGTTGCATGGGAAGTGTGTGATGTTCTAAGAATGCATGTATTACTTGTTAAGCTTGAACAAGTGTTTATCTTCTATTGAGGATGGTGCATATGTGCACGGAATCTCTTTAGTGCATTGAAGTCTTGCGAGGACTTGTTTTAAAAGGCATGTAGTACAATGTTGTTTTTGGTAGTTCATGTGTTTTGCATTTGTTGAATGCATGAGATAGTTAGAAGGAACCAATGGTTTTCGAAAGGTTTTGCTTTGAAATGGCCATCAAGCATATGGAAAGTATGTTGTGAAGTGGAAGTGTTTTCCAAGAATTTGAGTTTATCCTTGCATGTTGTGTTTATGCATGGAAAAGTTTAAATAATGGTTTTTTCAAGAATGTGTTTTGGGGTAAATTGTTTAGCTTTTCTAAGCTAAAGGTTGGTTTTCATGTTGAGCAAGACATGGTTTAAAGCATGATGTTTCAAAAGAGGTTTTTCAACCAATGCTTTGATTTATTGGTTTACAATTACTTTTAGAAGGGGTTTTATGATTCGCTGCATTGATGGTGTTTTGGTTTTGAGCATTCCTCACTAAGCATTATGTGCTTACGCTCCTTTTTGTCCATCAATGCAGATTATTGAAGTTGGGACAACAAGAAGCAAGGGATTCAAGGAGAGCTCCACTCGAGAAGTATGTCTCGGTTAATAGCTATAGATAATAAAGGCAATGGGGGGAGAGTCTTTTATATTGATGTGTATTGAGATTGTGTATGTTGGACAAGTTTGGTTTATGATTTGAAATATGTGGTTTAATGCTTGCAACGTTTGAATCTTCTCCTTCATAAGTCGTTATGCTATGTTTCTTGTTTTAAAAGCATGATTAAGTGTTGGATGTGTGGAAAGAGTTGGTGCACCTAGGGGTCGTTTTGTATCTAGAATTTAATGCAATTTGGTAGTTATGATGCTTGACATGTTGTTGATTTGTTAAGGATTAATTTGGAGTATGTTCGATGGTGTTTAGACGGGTTAAAACAGGCTTTTCTACTGTTTCTGGGCAGGGTGTTTCGAAACACCCTTGTCTGTTTCGAAACAGGTGCTGGATTTTGCCTGGGTGTTTCGGAACGGGTAGAGGTGTTTGGAAACAATTTGGCTACTGCCAAGCCCCGTTTCTGAACGGTCTATCCCTGTTTCTGAATGGTGTTTGTATGTGCAATTGATTGAGTTTGAGATGCCCGTTTGAGATGAAATTTGACAGAGAGGCATGAAACATGACTAATTTCATAATGGTAACTTAAAATTTGGTAAAGTCCTCTTAATTTCCAGAATTTACAAATTGGTCCCTAAATTCGTATGTTGTGCAATTGGGTCCCTTATTGTTTTCCGATTGCTGTGATTTTTGAGTATGCTTATCTCAAGAGTATACCTAGGGTTAATGTGCATCTAGAAAATTTTAAAAAGAAAAAAAAGGGTCATTAATCAAGGTTGACTTTCGGGTTGACTTTGGTTTTCCCCCTATAATCTTCGTAGTTCGGGTCAATTGTCTAGGCCGGGCTAAGGGGGTTACATTTGGTGGTATCAGAGCTGAGTTGCGAATGCTTGGGGAAATGGTAAATTGTTGTAATAAGTGTTTAATGTTTATTCTGATGTGTGGTTGAAAGTCGGTTGAAATGTGTGTCTTTGAGCGAATTGTGATGTTTTTGTCATGCTTTTTGATTGTGAATCTTCATTGAGCTAATGTGGATTTGTGCTGATGATATGCTGGTGATGTGAGCTGATTTTATGAATGATGAAAGTGTGATGGGTATGATATGTTGATGTTATGCTGTTGCGGGTGAATGTGTTTGATGAGAGCATGACCGTAGTATGTTGATTGATATGCTCGATGTTGTGATAACCATGTTTTTATTGATTGTTATGTCATGTAAAAAGGGAGAATTCGGGATACCCATTGCCTTATTATTATAGCTATTGTGTTATGTTGGAGTTGGAGTTTTGAATCCTTGCTTGAAGTTGGCCTGATCATTTTGTTTGTTTTGTTATGATAGCTTGTTGTTAATAGCATGGTGAAATCAATGAGAGAATGGCAGTTGGGTGAGATGGTTGCTGCTTTAGAGCAGGTTGTTAAGGCGTGGAATTCACCTTTTAGTGGAGGTGGTTCGTCTCAATCTTCAGTGCCTGGAGTTGAGGTAGTGAGGCAGGAGGAAGAAGCTGGTTCTGTGATGAAGGGATCATCGCCTATAGTTCAAGAGGTGTCGGGAACATCTCAGGCTGTGGTGAAAGTGAGGCCTGTAGACGTGCCGACTATGGGACGTGAGAGTTTTTCGAAACAACGTTTACATGATTTAGGAGCTATAGAGTATCATGGTTCGCCACCTGAGACGTTCAAGGACTGGTTTGTAACCCCCTTAACCCGGCCCAGACGGTTGAACCGAATTAAGAAGTTTACACGGGAAAACCAAAGTCAACCCTGATTAACGACCCTTTTTTTTTCTTTTTAATCTTATCTAGATGCACGTTAACCCTATATACGTTCACAAGAACATCATACTCAAAGATCATAACAATCAAAGAACATTCAGGGACTCAATTGCACAAATTAAGAAATTAGGGACCAAATTGTAAATTCTGAAAATTATAAGGACTTAGCCAACATTTGAGTTACCAATATGAAATTAGTCATGTACCTAGGGCTTAACTTACCCTTCTGACCAAACCTCATCACCTTTTTCCAAGGCGAAACCTTCAAAAACACACGATCACCAACCGCATACTCAATCTCCTTACGCTTCAAATCCGCGTAAGACTTTTGCCGATCAGAAGCTGCCTTCAAACGCTCACAAATGAGATTCACCTTCTCGGTGGTTCCTTTCAACAAAGCTGGCATCGAAACCAACTTCTGACCCGTTTCAGCCCAACAAAGAGGAGTCCTACACTTCCTCCCGTACAAAGCCTCATAAGGTGCCATTTGAATACTTGCCTGATAACTATTATTATAGGCAAACTCCACCAAAGGCAAATGTTTCTCCCAAGAGCCCTGAAACTCAATCACGCAGCACCTCAACATATCCTCCAAAACCTGGATAACACGCTCGGACTGACCATCCGGCTGAGGATGATAAGATGTACTGAAATTCAACCGTGTACCCAAAGCCTGATGCAAACACTGCCAGAAACGCGATGTAAACCTTGGATCCCTATCCGACACAATCGACTCAGGCACACCATGCAGCCGCACAATCTCAGCAATGTACCGCTCCGCAAGCTTATCCAAAGAGTACGTAGTATGCACAGGCAAGAAATGCACACACTTCGTCAGGCGATCCACAATCACCCACACCGAATTTTTCTTCGATGGTGACAAAGGTAAACCAGACACAAAGTCCATGGTAATCCTTTCCCACTTCCATTCAGGAATTCTCAACGGTTGCAACAACCCTGATGGAAACTGATGCTCAGCCTTAACTCGCTGACACACCATGCACTTGCTCACAAACTCAACTACATCCTTCTTCAAACCCACCCAATAGTACTCATAACGAAGATTACGATACATTTTAGTACTACCAGGGTGCATAGCAAAAGGACTACTATGACCTTCAGTCAGAATAGCACGCCTCAACTTAGCATCATTGGGCACTACTATCCGACTCCCAAAACACAACACTCCATCATCATTTAAACAGAAATCCGAAGGCCTGTCCTCCGCAATATCCTGAACATGCGGTACCAAGGAATCATCCAACAACTGCTTTTCCTTGATCAACTGAACCAAGGATGGTTTCACTTGCAACTCAGCCACAAGACCACCATCGCGCGAAATACTCAAACTGGCAAACATAGCCCTCAACTCAACAGCTACCTTCCTACTCAAGGCATCCGCTACAACATTAGCTTTTCCAGGGTGATACTCAATCGTCAAATCATAATCCTTGAGCAACTCCACCCAACGTCGCTGTCTAAGATTCAACTCCTTTTGAGACATCAGATACTTCAAACTCTTGTGATCCGTGTACACCGTACACTTCTCACCATACAGATAATGTATCCAGATCTTCAAAGCAAAAACCACCGCAGCCAACTCAATGTCATGCGTAGGATAATTGCGCTCATGCACCTTCAACTACCGCGATGCATAAGCCACCACCTTACCCTCTTGCATCAACTCACATCCCAAACCAACATAGGACGCATCACTGTACACCACAAACTCTTTTCCTGATTCAGGTTGAACCAAGATAGGAGCTTGCGTCAAAGCTGCCTTAAGCTTCTCAAAAGCCTGTTGTCTCGCTTCCGTCCACTCATACTTAACATGCTTTTGCAACAACTTCGTCAAAGGTGCAACAATCTTTGAAAACCCATCCACAAACCTCCGGTAGTATCCCGCCAAACCAAGGAAACTACGGACCTCATGAACAGACTTAGGAACCTTCCAATTCTTCACTTCCTCAATCTTCTGAGGATCAACACGAATCCCTTCAGCAGAAACCACATGACCAAGAAACACCACTTCCCTAAGCCAAAACTCACACTTGCTCAGCTTAGCATAAAGATGATTCTCCAACAAAGCTTGCAACACAATTCTCAAATGCTCTTCATGCTCCTCCTCAGTACGCGAGTACACGAGGATATCATCAATGAACACCACAACAAATTTATCCAAGTATTCATTAAATACTTGGTTCATCATGTCCATGAAAGTAGCAGGAGCATTTGTCAAACCAAACGACATCACAAGGAACTCATAATGCCCATACCTCGTCCTGAAAGATGTCTTTGGCACATCCACATCCTTCACCTTCAACTGGTAATACCCTGACCTCAAGTCAATCTTAGAGAACACAGCTGCTCCCCGAAACTGATCAAAAAGATCATCAATTCTCGGCAAAGGATACCGATTCTTGATAGTCAACTTGTTAAGCTGACGATAATCAATGCACATTCTCATAGTGCCATCCTTATTCTTCACAAACAAGACCGGTGCACCCCAAGGTGACACACTCGGCCGAATGAACCCACGATCAAGCAACTCTTGCAATTGCGTCTTCAGCTCCTTCAACTCTTTAGGTGCCATTCTATAAGGGGTAATGGACACTGGAGTTGTGTTCTCATACAGCTCAATCCCAAACTCCACTTCACGATTAGGAGGCAATCCAGGCAACTCCTCAGGAAACACACCAGGAAACTCTCTCACAATCCTGATATCTTGCACACGCAACTCCTTAGAACTAGGATTCATCACAAAAGCTAGGTAAGCTTCACAACCTTGCCTCAGCATCCGGCTCGCCTCCAACGTAGACACCACATTGGCAAGAAACTTCACATTCTCACCAACCACAACAACCTCATAATCATCTGCAAGCTTCAACGAAACTCGCTTATTCTCACAATCTACCACAGCTCGATGCTCAACAAGCCAATCCATACCAAGGATTACATCAAAACCATAGAAAGGCAATTCCATAAGATCAACAGGAAAAACATGATTTTGCACAACCAAAGGACACCTTCTATAAAGCTTTCGAGTCACAACAGTCTCACCAAAATAACTAGTGACACGCATATCAACATCCAAAGACTCAACAGGCAAACCAAGCAATTCAGCATGCTCATGCAATATGTATGAGTGCGTAGATCCAGAATCAATCAAGGAAAGTAATGACAAGGACTGCAATGTAAAAGTACCTGCGATCACATCCGTGTCATTCCTTCCCTCCCTCTGAGCATACACTCTAGCCTGGCCGCCACCCTCAAGCTGAACAACTACAACATGGGCCACATTCCGACCACCTTCCTCTCTCTGCTGAAAGTTACCACGGCCGCGCCCACGACCTCTCTGTGGTGCAACAACAACAGGTGCACGTCCTTGGCCACCAGCCAACATAGGACACTCCCTCCTCATGTGATCCGTAGATCCACAGTTCCAGCATGAATTACCAGCCGCCACAACAGGAGCTTGCACCTCCCTCACAGCTCGAGGACAATCACGCTTCATATGGCCACGCGATCCACATGTCCAACACGCGCTCGGATCAACTCTTGCCTTGCCTCCCTGAGACGGCGCACCACCACCTCGCTTAGCTGAAGACTCATACTTCTGATCACATCCCCTCTTGTTCCGTCCACCACCGGAACTATACTCAGCAGCTCGCTTACCAGCACTTCTAGAAGATAAACCCAAGTTCATCTCAATGTCCTTTGCCCGACCAACCAGCACATCAAAATCATTATACTCAGCAGCCAACATATACGTCTTCACTTCCGTCACCAAACCATAACGGAACCTTTCACACCTCTCCCGCTCATCCGGGACAAGCTCAGGTGCGTACTGACTGAGTCGAACAAACTGAACCTCATACTCAGCCACAGACATGCTCCCTTGGGTAAGAGACATGAATTCCCTTTTCTTTTCATCTAGGTACCTCACACCTAGATACCTTCTCTTGAACGCGTTCTGAAAGAACGTCCAAGTTACATCAACTTCTGCCATCCCAGAGATAGTGGTTGTCCACCACGTGTATGCATCATCTTGCAACAATGATACCACACAGCCAAGCTTCTGCACATCAGTGCAACTCATTTGCCCCAAGATTCTCTTGGTACTCTCCAGCCAAGACTCAGAACCTTCAGCAGACAAACCCCTGAACTCAGTCCCTCCCAGACTGCGCAAACGTTCCAAGGGTAGTCTAACTCCTGCATCTCCCTGATGCCTAGCTCCTTGAGCTCCAGCTACCGCTGCCCGAAAAGCACCATCAATAGCTTGAACCAACATTGTCATGTCAGGAACAACTTGCCCCTGACCAGCTTCAGGTCCAGCGACCCCATCACCAGCTTCAGGTCCAGCGACCCCAGCACCAGCTGCAACACCAGCTCCTTCACCCTCAGCACCACCACCACCAGGCGGAGGAGGTAAATCTACCACATTCTCAGCATTCTCTTCATTTCCATTTTGAGCCATAGCCTGCGTATTAACTCTCAACTCTCTACGAGGTGCCATTCACTAACAATGTAATCACAATACAATAAAACAAAGTCAGGCCCATCAAGGTAAGCAATCCAAGTACTCAAGCTCATTTTTCAATTAAAAACAATATCATTACATTAGCTTGATTTGGCAATGGGTACCCACAACATGTTTTCACCACAGCATACACCACAATTGTAACATGCTTACAATTCACACATCATGCTTTCATTCAACAAGCATACAAAGCATACATACTTTAATCACCCATATAATCATTCCCAATTACACGAGAACTCAGCTCTGATACCACCAAATGTAACCCCCTTAACCCGGCCCAGACGGTTGAACCGAATTAAGAAGTTTACACGGGGAAAACCAAAGTCAACCCGAAAGTCAACCTTGATTAACGACCCTTTTTTTTACCAATATGAAATTAGTCATGTTTCATGCTTCTCTGCCAAATTTCAGCTCAAACGGACATCTCAAACTCATTCAATTGCTTATACAAAGTTCAGGACCAAAACACAAAGATTTCAAAACATATAACCATCAAATTCAGAGCCCAACGGTCGAGTGTTCCGAAACAGGGAGGGCTTGTTCCGAAACGCGGGACCGTTCCGAAACGAGTATCAGAACAGGGCTTGGCAGTAGCATTTCCGTTTCGGAACGGTTCCTCCCGTTTCGAAACGCCTAGGCCATTTCAGGCCCCATTCCGAAACGGTAGCACCCGTTCCGATACGGCCTGCCCAGATGTGCAGAATTTTGCTGATTAAACACTAAATTGACCCATCAAACATGCTCCAAAGGCAACCAAATTATACCAGCAAGTCATTACATGCATAAGGTACATAATTGCATCAACCATACACAAACATGGCATCAATATAAGAAAAACCCAATTCTATAGGCAAGTATCCTATATAGCAAACCATGCAATCCTCAAATCACCAAAACAAATATCAAGAGGCCAATTACATGTACCAACATCATCAACAACATAAAACCAACTTAGGGAGTCCAAAACATCTCCCAAAACAACAATATAGGTTCCCCATTGCCAAATGCCCAAAAGCTAATAGTGTTAGAAAACATTCACCATACATGAGCTTAAACCTTCACTTGGATTCTTGGCTTCCTTGCTGCCCCTAATGCACTTCAATGCTCTGCATTATTGGTTTAAGAAAAGGGAGAGCGCAAGCAAATAGCTTAGTGAGGAATGCTCATTTAAAACAACTCAATAATGCATTTATAAAACACCTTTATAAACCTTAGTTCAAAACAACATTTACACATGCACATAAGCATTTCAAACAAGCATTTCATGCTTCAAGTTTATAACATGTCATATTGGCCACAAGTGATACAATCAATACAAGATCCACACATGGACTTTTAACCACCATTGTGATCTTACAATTCTCAAGGACCACACATGGACTTTTAACCACCATTGTGTCCTTAGCACAAGAATCATCCATGGACTTTTAACCACCATGATGTTCTTACAATTCACAAGGACCACACAAGGACTTTTAACCACCTTTGTGTCCTTAACAAGAATCACCCATGGACTTTTAACCACCATGGTGTTCTTAAATACACAAGGTTCACACAAGGACTTTTAACCACCTTTGTGACCTTAACCAAGAACCTACCATGGACTTTTAACCACCATGTTGTTCTTAAAATACACAAGATTCACACAAGGACTTTTAACCACCTTTGTGATCTTAACCAAGAACCAACCATGGACTTTTAACCACCATGTTGTTCTTAAAACAAGAACCACCTATAGACTTTTAACCACCATAGTGTTCTTAATCATTCTCAAGATATCACTTGACAATATACATCATTTAACAACAATATTCCACTGTTTTAAAGCATTTAACAAAGCCATAATCACCATGCATCATTAAGCATTAAAACCACATTAAACAATGTTAAAAAACAAGGATCTCTTACCTTGAGCATCCTTCAACACATGGCTTATAAAATCAGCAAGTAATCATGCTAAAATATGCTTTCAAAACAGAATTTAAAACATGCAAACAAGTCTCGTTGCATTCAACCAACTCATGGTTCATCATCAAGAGAGTTTTTCCGAAAACTTACTCTTGAGCTTAGCTAAGTTGCTTAGACTTAAACTAAGCTCCCAAACCTTCAAAACATTGGTTTCAAAGCTGAAAACCAAAATCCACTCACCGATTCTGTTTCGCAACTTGCCGAAACACCGATCAAGCTTCCGGATCACCACCACAAAGATCCGAAGATGTCTCCCCTGTTTTAAACATATCAAAGCAGAGGATTAATGCATCATCATGCATTAATATCTTCAATGAAAGCACCTAAACTCGCTGCTCTCATCAACACTCCCATTTCGGCTACCAAACACAACCGAAATCATCACCAAACAACTCCACAACACTACCCAGCCAAGATCCATCAATTCTAAGCATTCTTAAACCTCAATTAACATCCAAAAAGGATCTAACCACTTCCTTATACCTCCAGCTATAACAGATCATCAAGATCACTCCAAAAACAATCAAAAACTCAAGCACAGCTTAGGAAAATCAACCTATTCGGGATTGCATTGATGAAACCTCAATTTCTCATCAATTATACATTCATTTATCATCAAAATGACATCTCAAAACAATGCCCAATCAGATCATACGAATTTCATCAAAATTAAAGCAAATCTTGCATTTTAAAGCCAAGATCAAGAACACAATTGTAAAACCTTTTATAAAACACAAATCAAGGATTGAGAACTTGGGAATTTCAGTAAAGAATTGAGAATTTAGAGTAGAAAGATGTTCATACCTCTAAACTTGAGTTTCTCCCTTTTTAGAACCAAAATTCTTGAAGATCCAATAAGCAAATGCCAAGGTTTTGTTGAAGAGATGATTAGAGATCAAAAGAGGATTGAAATCTCATATTTGGATGTCAAAATTAGAGGGAAAATGTGCTGGAGAATGTGTTTGGGTTGAGAGAAAAGGAAAATGGAAATTTGGGAAAAGTTAGTTAAAATGCCCAAAATATCTTTCCCTCCCTTTTACTTTTATTTTTAAACCATTAATTAATCCTTTAATATTTAAGAAAAATCTGGAGAAACTCCTATTGGGTAAATAGCTCCTTAAAGATTCAAAGTTTCAATCCTTTTTAAAACAGTCACACAGTTTTCAAAAATTACATTTTGGTCACTAACTCAAAATGTCACTCTTCCAAACCTCATTTTGTAAAATTGATTTCACCATTCTCTTATATATAATAAAAGAGGATTTTAAAACATTTTTCCATATTTTTAATGCAACCCGAACTAGGCTTTCCTAAAATCACCTTTATATATTCGAACCGCACTCCGACCGAACCGGTCCAAACCCAAAACTTCTAAGCCCAAAATTGGGGCGTTACATGGTTGGCCAGTGTAATTCTGATTTTGGATCAGGAAGGTTGTGACTACAATTGTAAGCTAGGAAGTGTTGTCTCATTGATGTTCGAGGACGCCTGTGCCTAGTAGACATCTGTGGCGGTGGCAACGCATATCCACGATATAGATTGGGACTTCTTTGTGTCTGCCTTTTATGAAAGGTACCTTGGAGAGTAATTTCCCAGGGTTAAGCAGCGTGGGGGTGTGGCTTCAGATTATGAAGGTGAGAAAAGTTTAAGCAAGAGAGTTGTGGGTACTGACCTCGGGAGCGGTCAGCGTAAGAGGCTACGTGATAGAAGGTTTTGCTTGAATCGAAGTCTGGGTGGTGGTGCAGACGTAGGTCAAGTGCGGTATGATCAAGGAGTGGTAGCTCGGTTGCCGAAGTGTGACCATTGTGGAAGGTGTCATGTTGGAGGTTGTCGGGGCGCGAGAGTTTGCTGGAACTGTGGTTCTAAGGAGCATGTGAAGCAAAAATGTCCTCAAGTGGTGAGATCAGCTTCAGTGACAGCAAAGGGGTCTCTGAAGGGTCGTGGGCGCGGCCGAGACAAAGTTCGAAGGTGGCAGGAAGGGCGGAAAGGTGTGAGGAGCTTGGGGAAAGAATCTTGTTGGAATTGTGGGTCTGTTGGGCATTTGAGACGAAATTGTTTGAAGTTGGCTCGGGGTAGCCAGGGTTCTTTACCGCAGGGAGATGGTGATGACCTTAATGTGTTAGCTGATGCTGCAGCGGTGCGGCTGGAGAATAATGGTTCTGCGAGGAAGAGAGCTCGTCTGTTGAAGCTTCGAGGCAGAGAGGTGTTTGCAGGTAACCTTGTTAAGTAACCTTTGCCCTACTTATCTTAGTTTGGTTTCGGTTTAGTTTTCCCTTGCGTAGTGGGTATGGTCTCATAGCTAGCAAGTTTGGGGTAGTAGTTGGTGTTGTTTTGAAAACAACTTTAGTGTGAAGAGGGCATTAGTGGAGTATTTTGTGGTTAATGGGTTATTAGAATGGTAGGGTTGGGCAAGTTGGAAGTGAGATAGGAGGTTGTTCTTAGGCAGATTCTGAGGATGTTATTGGTGGGTGTGAACCGACATACATGCACAGTTAAAATCATTTGTTATATGCTATATTATATATGTTGGTACATGCATACATGCGACATGACATTAGAAGTTTTGCATACATGTACACAGGCATTGATAGGGCATATAGGTGACCATGCATACGTACGTTCACACTTGCTAATAGCTAGTTGGGTCCGTTAGTGTTGTGATAGGGTTAGGTTGGATGATGGGTTTTAAAAGTTGTTTTGGTGCTAGGAGAATGTTAGAAGTAGTGGAGTGTGATAAGCGAGCTGTCAGTAATAGTGAGTGCGGTATAGCATGTTGGCAGAAGGGAAGTGTTTTGGTGCTTAAAGAGTTTAGCGGTGTGGTGGTGAGGAGATTACCTGTTGAAGTTAGAATCAGTCAAAGTGGTTGTGAATAGCTAGTAGAAGTGGTAGTTTCTTGGTGTTAAGTGATGTTGCAGGTTAGTGGATGTGTTTCCAGAGTGCTGAGGTAACTTAGCATTGATGTTGTAATAGAAGGGTGGTTTTTGTAGGTGATGGTTCGTAGCAACCTTCAAAGAATTGAGAAGAGGTTGTGTTGTGGGTTGTAGAAAAGGGTTGGCCTGGGGTGAATAGAAGTTTCATAATCTTAATATGTATGTATAGAATGGGCGGTGTCCTGGTAAGGCTAGTGTTGTAGTCAAAGCTTGAAGTGGAAAGGCAATGTAAGTTCAAGGGCCATTGTTGGTTGGACGGGTTCTTGTGAGAAGTGGTTGGCTAGTCGTGTATAAGTAAATCCCTTCTGAAGTTAGCTAGTGGTATGTGGAACGACTGACGGAGTCAAGGTTGGGGTTTTGTGGCGTGAATTTCGGATGTTAGGTGAGTAGTCCTGGTGAGTCGTTATGGTGATGATAGCGGCAGATGTGAAGGAATGTCAGCAATACGTTGAGAAGTTTGAGTAAGCAGTTGATGCTTAAGAATTTTTGCTTGATGTGGTAACTTTTAGAAGATGTTGAACAGTTGTGCAAGGGGTTTTAGAAGCAGTGAAGGTTGTGGGTCATATGGTGGCTGAACTGGATGGGTTGGTGTCATCGTGTGTACGATTTTTGAAAGTGATGAGATAAGGTGGTGTATGCTGTAAAAGTTTGGAGGTTCTTCAGGTTGTTGTTGGGGTTGTGCGCAGTTCGGAAGTGTGAAAGGTTAAGCTGTGGTTAACATCTGAGTGTTCTGGTAATTGTGAACAGTATGTGGTGGTGTTAGGTTTGGTTGTAGTGTAAGTTGATTTGTGGAGGAGTTGGTTTGGTGGAGTTTTGTGTGGAGAGTGTTCAATGGTGATTAAGTATCTTGTGTTGCCTTGTGGGTTGCTTTGAGAAGTTTGGCTGTGCTTTTATCGCCGGTTGAAATTTCGAGGACGAAATTTCCTAAGAGGGGGAGAGTTGTAACACCCTAATTTTGGGCTTGGAAGTTTTGGGTTTGAATCGGACCGGTCGGATTTTCGGTTCGAATATAAAAGGTGGTTTTAGGGAAAGCCTAGATCGGGATGCATTAAAAATATGGAAAAAAATATCTAAAAATCCTCTTTTAATATATATAAGAGGGTGGTGATATCAATTTTACAAAATGAGGTTTGGAAATATGACATTTCAAGTTAGTGACTAAAATGTAATTTTTGAAAAGTTCGTGACTGTTTTAAAAGGATTGAAACTTTGAATCTTTAAGGAGCTAATTTGCCCAAGGGAGGATTTCTCCAGATTTTTCTTAATTTTTAAAGACTCATTTAATGTTTAATTAATAAAAAGGAAAGAGGGAAAAATATATTTTTAGTTTCATAACTAACTTTTACCAAAATTTTCACATTTCATTTTCCCTCAAAATTCCCTCAGCCAAACACATTTCCACAGCAACTTTTCCTTTGATTTTCACACCTAAAGTGGAGATTTCAATTCCTAAATGATTCCCAATCATTTCTACACCAAATCCTCATCATTTGCTTAATGAATTTTCAAGGATTTTGGCTCTAAACAAGGGGAAATCCACATTTAGAGGTATGAACGTCCTTCTCCTCTAAATACTTAGTTCTTTACTGAAATTCCCAAGTTCTCAATCCTTAAATTAAGTTTTATTAAATGTTTTAATGTTGTGATCTTGATTTTGGCTTAAAATGCAAGATTTGGATTTAATTTTGAAGAAATTCGTATTGGATGATTGGGCTCTGTTTTGAGATGTCTTTTTGATGTATTTTGAATGTCTAAATGATGTGTAATTGAGGTTTAATCAATGCAATCCCGAATAGGTTGATTTTCCTAAGTTTTTACTTGTGAAAATGGTGTTTTTGGGGTGATCTTGGTGTTTTGTTAATGCTGGAGGTATAAGGACGAGTTTGGGATCATTTTGGATGTTAATTGATGTCTAAAAATGGTTAGAAGTGATGGATCTTGGCTGGGTTAAGTTTTGGAAGTGTTTGGATGTGATTTCGGTTGTGTTTGGTAGTCGAAATGTTGGGTTTATGAAGAGCAGCGAGTTTAGGTGTGTTGCTGGTGTTTTTAATGCATAATGATGCATTAATCCTCTGTTGTTATGTGTTTGAAACAGGGGAGAATGATCCGTGAGCAATAGAGGTGGCATTGATGGTTTCGGATGCTTAGAAGGCTTGTTGGCATGCCTAGTTTTGTGTATCGGTGAGTGAAGTTGGGGTTTTCAGCTTTAAAACCAATGTTTGAAGGTTTTGGGAGCTTAGTTTAAGTCTAAGCAACTTAGCTAAGCTCAAGAGTAAGTAAATGGAATTTCTCTCTTGGTTTGTGTTATGAATTGGTTTTAAATGCACTTGTGATGGTTGGATGCAATGCATGTGATTTGCATGTGCAAATTCTGTTTTGAAAGCATGTTTTAGCATGGTTTAATGCTGATTTTGAAAGTCATGTGTTGAAGGATGCTCAAGGTAAGAGATCCTTGGTTTTGTACATTGGAATTGTGGAATTGATGCATAGTGTTGCATGTTGTTTAATGGCTTTGTTTAATGCTTCAAAACAATGAAGTGATGATGGTATTGATGGTATTGGTAAGTGATGTAAGTGGTTGTTGGTTACTTTAATCGGATATAGTTAGCCGGCTATAGGATTGGGTGCACCGTGAATTGAGTCGCCTTGGATGTCGAGGGGGTTGTAATTGTACCGTAAACTCCATCCGAGAATCCTAGCGATTGAGGAATTGGTGTCACCACGGTGGAGGATGGCTCTCGTGGGTGGGCTTGTTAAGTGCCACCACGATGGAGGATGGCTCTCGTGGGTGGGCCTTGTTAAGTGCCACCACGATGGAGGATAGCTCTCGTGGGTGAACCTTGTTAAATGTCACCACGATGGAGGGTGGCTCTCGTGGGTGGACTTGGTTAAGCGTCACAACGGTGGAGGGTTGCTCCCGTATGTGAGCTTGGTTATGGTGATTACAATGGTTGTGGTAGCTCCATGTGTAAGCCTTGTGATGTGTCCCGGCTCTCGCTAGTGTGTTATACAGCGTCCGATGAGTGATGTTGAGGGGTTGTGATTGTACCGTTAAACTCCATCACGGGTGTTGAGGGGGTTGAGATTGTACCGGTAAACTCCACCTTGTGTTGTTCGGTTGTGTGTATGGAGCGTGTGGGACAACGCTTGTAATCCGCGTATCCGATTGTGTTTTGTGTTGAGATGGTTTGTGATTTATCACTTGGAACCCAATGTAATGTTCTTGGATGTAATGAAGCATGAGATGCTTGAAATGATGCAAGGTTGCATGGGAAGTGTGTGATGTTCTAAGAATGCATGTATTACTTGTTAAGCTTGAACAAGTGTTTATCTTCTATTGAGGATGGTGCATATGTGCATGAAATCTCTTTAGTGCATTGAAGTCTTGTGAGGACTTGTTTTAAAAGGCATGTAGTACAATGTTGTTTTTGGTAGTTCATGTGTTTTGCATTTGTTGAATGCATGAGATAGTTAGAAGGAACCAATGGTTTTCGAAAGGTTTTTCTTTGAAATGGCCATCAAGCATATGGAAAGTATGTTGTGAAGTGGAAGTGTTTTCCAAGGAATTTGAGTTTAACCTTGCATGTGGTGTTTATGCATGGAAAGGTTTAAATAATGGTTTTTGCAAGAATGTGTTTTGGGGTAAATTGTTTAGCTTTTCTAAGCTAAAGGTTGATTTTCATGTTGAGCAAGACATGGTTTAAAGCATGATGTTTCAAAAGAGGTTTTTCAACCAATGCTTTGATTTATTGATTTACAACTACTTTTAGAAGGGGTTTTATGATTCGCTGCATTGATGATGTTTTGGTTTTGAGCATTCCTCACTAAGCATTATGTGCTTACGCTCCCTTTTGTCCATCAATGCAGATTATTGAAGTTGGGACAGCAAGAAGCAAGGGATTCAAGGAGAGCTCCACTCGAGAAGTATGTCTCGGTTAATAATAATAGATAATAAAGGCAATGGGGGAGAGTCTTTTATATTGATATGTATTGAGATTGTGTATGTTGGACAAGTTTGGTTTATTATTTGAAATATGTGGTTTAATGCTTGCAACATTTGAATCTTCTCCTTCATAAGTCGTTATGCTATGTTTCTTGTTTTAAAAGCATGATTAAGTGTTGGATGTGTGGAAAGAGTTAGTGCACCTAGGGGTCGTTTTGTATCTAGATTTTAATGCAATTTGGTATTTATGATGCTTGACATGTTTTTGATTTGTTAAGGATTTATTTGGAGTATGTTCGATGGTGTTTAGACGGGTTAAAACATGCTTTTCTGCTGTTTCTGGGCAGGGTGTTTCAAAACACCCTTGCCTGTTTCGAAACAGATGCTGGATTTTGCCTGGGTGTTTCGAAACGGGTAGAGGTGTTTGGAAACACTTTGGCTACTGCCAAGCCCCGTTTCTGAACGGTCTATCCCCGTTTCGAAACACTTGACCATTGGGCACTGATTTGAATGGTTTTGAGGTTTGCAAGCTTTACGTTTTAGTCCTGATTTTTGTATGTGCAATTGATTGAGTTTGAGATGTCCGTTTGAGATGAAATTTGACAGAGAGGCATGAAACATGAATAATTTCATAATGGTAACTTAATATTTTGTAAAGTCCTCTTAATTTCTAGAATTTACAAATTGGTCCCTAAATTCGTATGTTGTGCAATTGGGTCCCTTATTGTTTTCCGATTGCTGTGATTTTTGAGTATGCTTATCTCAAGAGTATACCTGGGGTTAATGTGCATCTAGACAAGTTTAAAAAGAAAAAAAGGGTCGTTAATCAAGGTTGACTTTCGGGTTGACTTTGGTTTTCCCCGTGTAATCTTCGTAGTTCGGGTCAATCGTCTAGGCCGGGCTAAGGGGGTTACATATGGAATAGGTAGTGACGTGTAGAGTCCATGTGGCATGGATTTAGACTTAGCCTTCTTGCAAGTGATGCAACGTTCACATAACCTCTCTACATCTTGTCTCATCTTTGGCCAATATAAATGCTCTTGAAGTATGGCCAACGTCTTTGCTATTCCAAAATGTCCCATTAAGCCTCCTCCATGGGCTTCTTTGATAAGTAATTCACATGTGGAACCTTGTGGAATATAAAGTCTTCCTTCCCTTAATAGGAACCTATTGTCCCTATAATAGTTTTCAAACGTGCCTTTCTTACAAGTTTTGTAAATTTTTTCAAAATCATAATCAGATTCGTATAAATCCTTAATGAAAACAAAACCCAACAACTTAGATTCTAAGGTGTTTAGAAGAGCGTACCTCCGAAACAATGCATCGGTGTGAATAATGAACTCCTTAGGCCATAGATAGTGTTGCCATGTTTCCATTGCGCGAACAAGGGTATACATCTCCTTATCATATGTTGGATAATTCAATGTAGCTCCGCTTAATTTCTCACTGAAATATGCTATAGGACGTCCACCTTGAGATAATACCGCTTCAATTCCCACACCTGATGCATCACATTCAATTTCAAACGTTTTGTTAAAATCGGGTAAGGTAAGCAAAAGGGCATGAATTAAACATTCTTTAATGTCATTAAAAGATTTTTCTTGGTCCCCCCCAGAAAAAGTTAGCACACTAGTTAAAGGGGCGGCAATGGTGCTGAAGTTTGGCACAAATCTCCAGTAAAAGCTTGCAACTCCATGGAAACTCCTAACTTGGGAAATGCTTGCTGGTCGTGGCCATTCTTCAATGGCTTTAACCTTCTCTTTGTCAACCTCTAAGCCTTTAGAACTGACAACAAAACCAAGAAAGACAACTTTGTCAGTACAAAATGTACACTTGTCTAAATTAGCATATAACTTCTCCTTTCTTAAAACCAACAAAACTGACCTCAAGTGTTGAAAATGTTCTTCCATTGATTTACTATAAATTAAGATGTCATCAAAATAAACCACACAAAATTTACCCAAAAACGGTCTAAGAACATGGTTCATTAACCTCATGAAAGTACTTGGTGCATTAGTTAAGCCAAAAGGCATAACCAACCATTCATAGAGTCCTTGCTTTGTTTTAAATGCTGTTTTCCATTCATCACCTTCCCGCATCCTTATTTGGTGATAACCACTCTTAAGATCAATCTTAGAGAAAAGGTTAGAACCACTAAGCTCATCTAACATATCATCTAAACGGGGAATAGGGTGGCGATACTTTACCGTAATTTTGTTTACCGCTCGACAATCTACACACATGCGCCAAGTTCCATCCTTCTTTGGAACAAGTAATACCGGAACGAAACATGGGCTAAGGCTCTCCCTCACGTAGCCTTTGGCCATTAGTTCAGCCACTTGCCTTTGTAACTGCTTGGTTTCCTCGGGATTGCTTCGGTAAGCTGGACGATTAGGAATGACGGCACCGGGAATGAAATCTATTTGATGTTCAATGCCACGGATTGGTGGCAGCCCACTTGGTATCTCCTCTAGAAATAATTCGTCAAATTCCTGCAACAAATACACAATAGAAGAAGGCAAAGTGTGATCAAGTTGGTTAGTGTTCAATAAACTTTCCTTGTACACAAGTACAAGTAATTCCTTTCCCGACAGCAAACACTTTCTCAACTCTCTTTCTTTGGTAAAAACACTCATTTTCGCACCCTCACTTTGCTTACTCTCACATGCTTTTACCTCCATTTTTGATTCTCTCTCTTTGGCTCTTTTAATACTTTCTCTCAAATGTATTTGGTCTTTGTGAATTTGTTTTGGTGAAAGAGGGGCTAAGGTAATCTTTCTTACTCCATGGGTGAGTGTATACCGATTGGTATATCCATCATGTATGACTCGTTTATCGAATTGCCATGGCCTCCCAAATAGTAAATGGCCAGCGTGCATCGGAACAACATTGCAAAGAACTTCATCCTTATACTTTCCAATGGAGAAAGCAACAAGAACTTGCTTGGTAACCTTAAGTTCTCCTCCGTCATTAAGCCATTGCAGCTTGTAGGGATGTGGATGCTTTGTGGTTGCTAATCAAAGTTTTCTACCATTAGAGTACTAGCAACATTAGTACAACTACCTCCATCAATAATGTTGAGTGGATCGCAAGATCGATATAAACCAAGAGGAGGGTGAATTGGAAATTTAAAGGTTTTGTGGTGGAAATTGCAAACTAAAAATAATAGACAAGGGATTTAGAGTGGTTCAAGTTCCAAATGAACTCTACATCCACTACCTTAGCTTCACTAAGGATTTGCAACAATTCCACTAATTGCTCTTCCCCTTTTCGACCAAAAATTCAACCCAATCCTCACACAAGTGAACAAAGAAATTTGTTGGCTAATAAGGTATCTCTCAATACAAATGATAGCCCAATTACAAGCACTCAACCCAATTGAACAAGATATGAATGAAAATTACAATTGGGGTTTCTAGACAAATAGGAATTTTGGCACAATTGCTTGGATTTGATGAATAGGTGTTTTCTTGAAGATCAATAGTTGTTGCTAATGCTTTTAGATGTGTCTTTTATACCTCCTCATTGATTTCTAGCCGTTTGGGTGGTTGGGAACATAAATTGAGCCGTTGGAACCCTCTCTTACCACCATAAATGCACTTCTGCAGATACCAGTATCGGTACGCGGGAAGGTGTATCGGTACCTGTCTCAGAAAAGAAAGAGCCGTTGTATGCAATAAATAAGGGGTATCGATACGCACGTAAGCGTATCGGTACAAGGTATCGAAACGGTAAGGGCCGTATCAATACCTTTTTCTGAACTTAGCTCACTGTCGATATCCGTATCGGTACGGGGGTTAGGCGTATCGATACGGGTCAACGACCTTTTAAAGTTTGGTTACCAACCAACTGACACCAACGATCATATTTTTAAACCGACTTAATATTTAAAAATTATAAAGCCCGTATCGATACGAGGGTTAGCTGTATCGGTACGCTATTCAAACTCTTTGAATTTTAACACAGAGGCGTATTGATACGAGGGTTTAGGGTATCGATACGTGTTCCGACAGTAACCAAGTTTTGCAAAAAGGTATCGATACGCTTGGTAGTGTATCGATACTCTTGAACGATTTTCAATGGTTTTGCCTTGGAACCCTTAGAAAATATTTTGAGTTTGAGTTTTACAGATCAATTTTAAAGTGTTGATGTTTTAAAAACTTATTAAGGGACTTATAAAAACAATTTTAAGTTTTACAAATTGATCCGTAAAGATCTAATTATATCAAAATCAAACATAGGTTTTACAATCTCCCCTTTTTGATATAACAAAACTAAAACTTAAAATTTTTGATATTTTTGAAAAACCTTTACAAAGTTAACTCCCCCTTAATATAAGCTTGGTAACCTTTGAATTAAAATCAAAATATTTGAAGTGTGAGCTAGTTTCTTCTCCCCCTTTATGTTAGATCAAAAATCTTTGAGACAATTAAGTGCGGAAAGAAATCAAAGGTATAATAAGCAACATACATTTTATTCATCATAGCAACATACTTGAAATCCAAAGAAAAGCAAAAGAGAAATCAAAGCATATGTTTTAATCCTAAAACAACCTTAATCCTAAGAACATAAAGCATAGGTGCATAAAATAGAAAATCCTAAATGATATGCATGACAAACAAGAAGAAACGTCTAAGCATCGTCTTCTTCGTCTTCATCATCTTCATCATCATCTCCCATAGGCTCATTAGCTCGCATACTATTACGTCACTCATCATGGAAAGCGGCAATGGAAATATTCAAAGAATTGTGTTCACTTTCAAGAGATGTAAGGCGATTCTCCATACCCGTCATCCTTGTATCAAAGGTAGTTTCCATTGAAGTAAGACGAGTATTCATGTCCGTGCGCAACCCGGTAAATTGCTCATTGAGATAGGTCATGAGAGCATCCATGTTGGGTTGTTGGACTTTAGGAGCTTGAGCTTCTTCAAAAACGACGGCGGCTTCCGGTGGTAACTCGGTAAGACGTACCCATTCACCATTAAGATAATGAAATTTTGCCCGAGCAAGAGATCGCTCATCAATGGGATCGGTGAGAGGAGTTGGGTAGTCATAAGAGCAATCAATATCTTTTTTAAGAAATAAATAACTCAAAGCCGTACTGTATGTGAAGGAGGTGACGCGAGATGTGTTACGATTTTGCACGAGGTAGATGATCTCCGCGAACATGAGGCGAGCAAGATTTGGTCGCCTTTTCTCACGGAAGCACCGAATCCAAAAATCATCAACTTGACGGATGGTGGAATATTTTCCTCCGGAGGGACGAAACCACCAAGACACCATCAAATGTAAGATCCGGTCTTGAGCATTTAGGGCGGTGACATATCCATGAAGAACATGCCCCAAAGCATGCTCATTGTTAAGGCCTTCATCCTCTAATTTGAAAACCTCACAAATGGATTTGACATCAAGAATAATTTTATTCCCTATGAGGTAAGAGCTAATAGCAACAACTTCCCCATCACGACTAATACATTTGACATTAGCATAGAAAATCAAAACCAAAAGGCGATAGAAAAAACCTGGAATAGAGATGAAATCCATGAAGTTCCATCGACGAAATAAAGGTAGATATTCAAACTTAAAACGCTCGGAGTCGAGAAATGGAACGGAGATTACCCTTTCGGCACAGATCTTATAATTCTCATATTGACGAAAGTGAGTTAGACCCGAATTGCCATCAAAGCATTGCTCATAGATGATGGAGTAGTTTGGACGAGCAATCGCTCCAAGGGTGGAAGATTCACCGGCTTGGGAAACCCTTGTATGCTTCCTCGAAGGTTCTTTTGGTGCCATGATCTAAAAGAGAATTAAGCAAAAAGGATTTCTTCAATTTGAGTAAAAATCAAGGTAAAAAAATTTTTTTTGAGAAAAATTTCAAGAAAAATTTTGAAGAAAACAAAGGTTTTGAAAAAAAAAAGAAACAAAATAACAAAACAAAACAAAAATAATGAAAAAGAAAAAGAGAGATTACCTTGATAGAAACTTGGAATATTGAAGAAAAACTAGCACAGAGATGAGAGAGACAGAGCACAAAGCCTTGCTTGATTCAAAAACTCTTTTAGAATTGAGTTGAGGTGTGAAAAATATGAAGGAGGAAGGGCCTTTTTATAGGCAAAATCGGCTAGGGTTTTTAGGTTTTGAAGAGTTTGAATTTTGGTAAAAGTTAATCTCATTTAAAGTTAAATTTAATGCCATCAGCGCAGTCGAGTATCGATACGCCTGAGGGTGTATCGATACGGGGATAGAATTGTCTTTTCCGCAAAAATACGCGTTGGAAAGTCGTATCAAAATGGAGGGGTCCGTATCGAAACGACCTGTATCGATACGAGATTAATCGTATCGATACCCGTGAAGCGAAGAATATTCTGGGAAACAGAATGAAGAACAGGTATCGATACGCGTAGAGCCGTATCGATACTGGATGCCTAGAAATGCATATTTGGTTCAAAGAACAACCAAATGCTCGAACTTAACATCTCCTAAAGGTATGCAAATTATGAATGAGCAGTTCTAAGCATATTTCAACAGAAGCATACTCCCCCTAACTATAGGCATGGATGAAATTAGAAGTCTAAGCATACAAACATGGCATTTCACAAGATCAAGCATATTTAAGCACAAAAGAGGTCCAAAAAGGTCAAGATAGGCTAGCTAGACCTAACTCTCTCCTAAGGGACCAAAAACACTCTTTGTCTAAGGGTTTTGTAAATATGTCCGCTAATTGATTCAAGGTGTCTACATACTCTATAACCACATCTTCCTTAAGGACATGATCTCTAATGAAATGATGCCTTATTTCTATGTGTTTGGTTCTAGAGTGTTGGATGGGATTTTTTGTTAAACAAATAGCACTAGTGTTTTCAAATTTTAGGGGTATAGTTTCAACTTTAATTCCATAATCTAAGAGTTGTTGCTTCATCCAAAGGACTTGAGCACAACAACTCCTTAAGGATATGTACTCGGCTTCGGTGGTAGATAAGGCTACACTATTTTGTTTCTTAGAGAACCAAGATATGAGCATACTACCTAAGAATTGACAAGTTCCCGAAGTACTTTTCCTATCGATTTTACAACCCCCATATTCCGCATCCGAGTAAGCATGAAGGTTGAAGGTAGAGTCTCTAGGATACCAAAGACCTAAACAAGGAGTATCTCTAAGGTATCTAAAGATTCTCTTAACGACTATAAGGTGAGACTATCTAGGACTAGCTTGAAACCTAGCACACAAGCAAACACTAAACAAGATATCCGGTCTACTTGCGGTAAGGTAAAGCAAAGATCCAATCATAGAACGATAAAGCTTAGAGTCAACACACTTACCTCCTTCATCTTTGTCAAGCTTTGTAGATGAGCTCATAGGAGTGGCTTGAGGCTTTGCATTCTCCAAGCCAAACTTCTTGAGCATATCCTTTATGTATTTTGCTTGGTTGATGAAGGTGCCATCCTTCTTTTTCTTGATTTGGAGTCCCAAAAAGAATGAGAGCTCCCCCATCATGCTCATCTCAAATTCACCTTGCATTAACTTAGCAAATTCTCGACAATGACATTCATTAGTAGAACCAAAAATAATATCATCAACATAAATTTGAACTACTAAGATGTCATTTTTATACATTTTTATAAAAAGTGTAGTGTCCACCTTACCTTTTTCAAATCCTTTTTCAATCAAAAAATTTGAAAGTCTTTCATACCAAGCTCTAGGAGCTTGTTTTAAACCATAAAGAGCTTTGGTAAGTTTGAAAACACGATTTGGAAATTTTGAATCTTCAAAACCCGATGGTTGTTCCACATACACTTCTTCATTTATAAAACCATTTAAAAATGCGCTTTTAACATCTATTTGAAAAAGCTTGAAATTATGATAACATGCATATGCAAGCAACATCCTAATGGCTTCCATTTGCTACGGGTGCATAGGTTTCATCAAAATCTATTCCCTCTTCTTGAGTGTAACCTTGTGCTACAAGTCTAGCTTTATTTCTTACAATGTTACCACTCTCATCTAGCTTGTTCCTAAAGACCCATTTAGTTCCTATTGTAGATTGATTACTAGGCCTATCAACTAATGTCCAAACATTACTTCTCTCAAATTGATTTAACTCTTCTTGCATAGCCATAATCCAAAAGTCATCTTTCAATGCTTCTTTTATATTTTTAGGCTTTATGCATGAGATAAAAGCAACATGGTTCATTAATCTAAGAGAAGAACGAGTGGTTACGCCCTTGGATGGATCACCCAAGATTTCCCCATCTTTGACATAGTTCAACTCCCTTGGGTAGCTCACTTCCTTTTCCTCACTGTCGATATCCGTATCGGTACGGGGGTTAGGCGTATCGATACGGGTCAACGACCTTTTAAAGTTTGGTTACCAACCAACTGACACCAACGGTCATATTTTTAAACCGACTTAATATTTAAAAATTATAAAGCTCGTATCGATACGAGGGTTAGCCGTATCGGTACACTATTCAAACTCTTTGAATTTTAACACAGGGGCGTATCGATACGAGGGTTTAGGGTATCGATACGTGTTCTGACAGTAACCAAGTTTGGCAAAAAGGTATTGATACGCTTGGTAGTGTATCGATACTCCTGAATGATTTTCAAAGGTTTTGCCTTGGAACACTTAGAAAATATTTTGAGTTTGAGTTTTACAGATCAGTTTTAAAGTGTTGATGTTTTAAAAACTTATTAAGGGACTTATAAAAACAATTTTAAGTTTTACAAATTGAACCTTAAAGATCTAATTATATCAAAATAAAACATAGGTTTTACAAATAATGACAAAGCATACCTTTCCATTAACATGGCAGCGAGTATGAAAGATATTCTCGCGTTGCTCATTCCCTTCACTCGCTTGCACACTTAGGCTCCTTTTCTCAATAAGGGCCTCTCTTTCTGTTGTATACTCTTTATCATCACCTTTATCTTCTTGTATGGTAGCAACTTCATCTTCCTCCTCTTGTTCCGATTCAACCTCTCCATCATCACGAAGAAGCATGGTGTTTCGATTTGGGCATTAGCTTGCAATATGCCCTATTCCCAAGCACTTGAAGCATTGTATATCTCGGGAACGGTTTGGAACATTCGGAGCGTTACCTTTGCTAGTTTCGGCGTTGGCCTTGCTTCCTTTGGGTGGTGCGCCTCTTTCATTGGGTGGTATTGGAGGACTCCATTTGTAAGAACTTTGCCCCCATCTTGATGATGCTCCCCCATAGGTTCGTGTAGAACCCTTCCGTTTAAGTTGCTTTTCCACTTTTATGGCCATATGCACCATGTCTTCGATCTCCACATAATGCTGCAACTCAATGACGACCGCAATATTTGGGTCAAGACCGGATAGAAATCTTGCCATGCTGGCTTCTCGATCCTCATCAATGTTAGCTCGGATCATGGCTACTTCCATCTCTTTAAAGTAGTTCTCAACACTACAGTTGCCTTGGGTGAGATTTTGAAGCTTGTTGAACAACTCCCTATGATAGTGAGTTGGAATGAACCTCCTACGCATAACGGCCTTCATCTCATTCCAAGTAGAAATTGAATGTTCGCCATTGCGTCTCCTGCTAGATGTCAACTGGTCCCACCATATTAGTGCATAATATGTAAATTCAATGGCTGCAAGTTTTACCTTCTTAAGCTCGGAGTAGTTGTGGCACTCAAAGATGTGCTCAACTTTTTTTCCCATGCAAGATATGCTTCAGGATCCGTTCTTCCTTGGAAATGAGGAATGATTATTTTGATGTTTCTAAGATTATCATCAACTCTTGGCCGAGCTCTTTGGTACCTAGGTTCTTGACACCTCAAACTTTGCTGGGAGGCTCGCTCGTCTATGAGTTCTTCGTCCACCTCTCCCTCATACTCTTCCTCGTGATCTGAATTATGCCTTCGTTGAGATCTTTCCTCCAAATGATCTAATCGTTCTTGCATCGGCCCCAACCTTTGTTGCAACAACCTGTCCATCTCTCGGATAATATCTTGAAGATTGGAGTTAGTTGCATCTACGTTAACATTATTACTTCCTCCAATAGTGTTTCTCACGAAATTTTGAGACATTATTAGTAACAAAAATAAAAAAATTAAAACCTCACAAACACAAAACCTCACCTATTCCACTCCAAGAAAATGCACTCACACTCGTGTTTCACTCGGGATGGCTTTTACCCTTGATGTGCACTCTTGCCTTTTTCCACTCTTGCTCTCAATCAAGTCCTTTAACTTCCTCAAGGCTTACAAATGGCTTGTAGAATTCGGCTGAAAAAACAAAACTTGGTGAAAAGAATTTGGAAGGTAGGATAAGACAAAGTGGCAACAACAAAAAAAGGGTAAATTGTGAGAGTTGGTAAAGATGACAAAATAGTAGCAAAAGAAAAAATGATGTAAGATTTTTTTAAAGAAGAATAGAGAATACGATGCCCCCTCCCTCTTTAACTTTCTCTAATTTTTTTTCGATTTTTTTCTTTTTTTCTTTTTTTTTCAGAAGAGAGACAACGACTATCTTACTGAATCAACCTTGCTCTGATACCAATTGATATGAACCCGGTAATGTGACACGAGTGATATAGATGTGCCCGATCGTGATTCTAGTAAGAAATATACCTTCAAAATTGATAAATAAAGGCCTTGAATGCATAATTTGAATGTTGATTATTGCATGTCCCTTCTCTTGAACGTGAATGACCTTCATTGGTTCATAATTTCAACCTTGAATAGGTGAATTATGAAGCTTAAATGCTTTATTACTCTAAGAAGATGAACAACCTTGAAAAGATGAAAATAATTCAGCCTTGAATTGCCTTGAATTGCCTTCAATTGCATGAGTAAAGATGGTCATCAATGACTTGTTTCCAAGCTGAAGTTAAAAAGTCTCTTCTTTAATCCACACGTCACATGAACCTAGACACACACAAAGGATTTATTCAAACTTAAAATAATAGATGCATGAAACAATTAAAGAGTTAGTTAATTGAGTGAACTAGTTTAACTAAAGAACCAACTTTATTGAATTTAACTAAATGCATGAATGAAGTAGTTTAACGAATGATTTAAGATACATAATTAAACTACTTCCCTGAATGAACTAAAACTATAAATGAAGTTTGAAATACTTAAATTCTCATGCAAATGCATGCATGAGCAAGGTAAGACATTCCTCCCTTATTATTTCTTCTTTCTCACATTCATGTCTTGTTGTAAACAAGCTTTCCATGGCTGATTGAAACTCCTTGGCCCGTGCACGTGTAATAGGGCCACTTGGGTACTTCTCCGGGTCCTTGTTCTTGATGGTCATATCAACAGATCTCCTAGAACGTTTTTAGATGCTCCCTAGCATCCTCTGTAACAGCACCACTGAATTGACCATCATTGTTTATCATGCTAAACATGACAAGTTTAAGCTCGAAGTTGTCAACATCTATATCCGACAGCGTGGTTTCCAGTTCTACATGATCGTTCAACATGTAGTCAGGACAGGACCGTCGTCCGGCAGCGGCAGCAGCATCAACGATAGGCTGTCTACCCTCTCCATCTCTAACAGGAGGGTCATCTCCTCGGTGTGCCATTATCTCTAACTGTTCCTCAAGGTACTCGTTCCTGGCTAGTAAGTGACGAAGTTGTTTCTTGAGATTGAATGAGCGTTCGATTTCCGAATCTAATGGATACTCATGATCTTTACCTCGTTTCGATCTGCGCATAAACAAGAAACCTTGTGAAAATCAAGAGTTGAATGCACCAAAGAAAAACAGAAAAATAAAAATAAAAACAAAAACAAAAACAAAAAATGCAGTAAAAGAAAAGGTAGAGTTATGTTGCAAATCCCCAGCAACGGCGCCAAAAACTTGTTGCGTGTAAAATAGTCTATCGCAATGGTAACGCAAGTATACACGCCGCAAGTAGTAAAGTGATACGAAGTATCGGATATCGTCTCCACGGGGATTGGGCTAATAGCTTCACCTTAATTCACTGCACAAAAGTAAAGAAAATATTTGAGAAGTTGTCACAAAAATAATAAAGTAAACGTAATAAAAGAGTAGAGATATCAAGATAAAGAGAATGGGCTGGTATTGAATTACTCAGTAGTGCAGGTATTGCTAAGTCTCAGAATTCCAGTTCTGTCGTCGTCCCTTTCGCGGCAGCAGTCCGTTGCTTGTCGCGGCAGCGAACAATCAACTCAGTACTTCAAGTTTGGCAAGAATCCCAGATGTGCCTTGGTCTATCCCTAGGTCCAAGTCTGTCGATGATCACGTCTTTGATGATACCTCTCGGCGTGAATCGAAGTGTAACACCCCAATTTTGGGCTTAGAAGTTTTGGGTTTGGACCGGATCAGTTGGATTACGGTTCGAATATAAAGAGGTGATTTTAGGAAAGCCTAGTTCGGGATGCATTAAAAATATGGAAAAATATCTTAAAATCCTCTTTTATTATATATAAGAGAGTGGTGAACTCAATTTTACAAAATGAGGTTTGGAAGTGTGACATTTTGAGTTAGTGACTAAAATGTAATTTTTGAAAAGTTGGTGACTGTTTTAAAAGGATTGAATCTTTGAATCTTTAAGGAGCTAATTTACCCAAGAAGAGTTTTCTCCAGATTTTTCTTAATATTAAAGATTTAATTAATGATTTTTAATTAAAGGAAAAAGGGGGAAGTAGATATTTTGACTTCATAACTAACTTTTCTAAAAAAAATTCCATTTCTTTTCTCTCAACTTTTCTCACAGCCCAAACACTTTTCCCCAGCCAATTTTCCTCTGATTTTAACATCTAAAGATGAGATTTCAATCTTCAATTGATCTCTAATCATTTCTACATCAAATCCTTAGCATTTGCTTATTGAATTTTCAAGAATCTTGGTTCTAAACAAGGAGAAACTCACATTTAGAGGTATGAACGTCCTTCTCCTCTAAATACTCAGTTCTTTACTGAAATTCCCAAGTTCTCAATCCTTGATTTGTGTTTTATAAAAGGTTTTAATGATGTGTTCTTGATCTTGGCTTTAAAATGCAAGATTTGGTTTAATTTTGATGAAATTCGTATGAAATGATTGGGCACTGTTTTGAGATGTCTTTTTGATGTAAATTGGATGTATAATTGATGTGAAATTGAGGTTTAATCAATGCAATCCCGAATAGGTTGATTTTCCTAAGTTTTGGTTGTGTTAATGATGGTTTTTGGGGTGATCTTGATGTTCTGTTATAGCTGGAGGTATAAGGACGTGATTAGACCCTTTTTGGATGTTAATTGTTGTATAAGAATGATTGGAGTTGATGGATCTTGGCTGGGTAGTGTTGTAGAGGTGTTTGGATGTGATTTCGGTTGTGTTTGGTGGTCGAAATGTGAGTTTTGATGAGAGCAGCGAGTTTAGGTGTCTTGGTTGAAGATATTAATACATGATGATGCATTAATCCTCTGCTTTGATGTGTTTAAAACAGGGGAGACATCTTTGGATCCTTGTGGTGTTGATCCGGAAGCTTGATTGGTGTTTCGGCGAGCTTGCGAAACGGAATCGGTGAGTGAAGTTTGGTTTTCAGCTTTGAAACCAATGTTTTGGAGGTTTGGGAGCTTAGTTTAAGTCTAAACAACTTAGCTAAGCTCAAGAGTAAGTTTCCGGAAAAACTCTCTTGTTGATAAGCCATGGGTTGGTTGAATGCAAAGTGATTTGTTTGCATGTCTAAATTCTGTTTTGAAAGCATATTTTAGCATGTTATTTGCTGGTTTTATAAGCCATGTGTTGAAGGATGCTCAAGGTAAGAGATCCTTGTTTTGTACATTGATAAATGTGGTTTTAATGCATAAAGATGCATGATGATTAATGGCTTATTAAATGCTTTAAAATAGTGGATTAATGTTGTTAAATGATGTATATTGGCAAGTGATGTGTTTGGTTTAAAAGTACTTAAATCGGATATAGTTAGCCGGCTATAGGATTGGGTGCACCGTGAATAAAGTCGCCTTGGATGTCGAGAGGTTGTGATTGTACCGTAGACTCCATCAAAGTACACTAACGAGATGGTTAAGAACACCATGGTGGTTAAAAGTCCATGGGTGGATCTTGTGTTAAGGTCACAATGGTGGTTAAAAGTCCATGTGTGGACCTTGTGTATTGTTAAGGTCACAATGGTGGTTAAAAGTCCATGTGTGGACCTTGTGTATTGTAAGATCACAATGGTGGTTAAAAGTCCATGTGTGGATCTTGTGTTGTATGTCCCGTGATCTCGTTAGTGATGTTATACAACTACCAATGAGTGATGTGGAGGGGTTGTGATTGTACCATAGTCTCCATCACGGGTGTTGAGGGGTTGTGATTGTACCATGCTCCACCTTGATATTGGTAGTGTGTATGAAGCGTATGGGACAACGCTTGTAATCCGCGTATCCGATTGTCGAGTGTGTTTGAATTGAAAAACGGTTATGATTATCACTTGAAAGCCAATATGACATATTAATGGTTTGAAGCATGAGATGCTTGGTTTAAATGTATATGTGTATGAGTAAAAGTTATTTTGAACTAAAGGTTTTGGAAAGGTGTTTTACAAATGCATTATTGTGTTGTTTTAATTGAGCATTCCTCACTAAGCTATATGCTTACGCTCTCTCTTTTTCCTAAACCAATAATGGAGAGCATTGAAGTGCTTAAAGGGGCAGCAAGGTGGTCAAGAATCTAAGTGGAAGCTTAAGCTCATGTACGGTGACAATTTCCATAACTTGTTTAGCTTTTGTCATTTGGCAATGGGGACTTAGTTTGTGTTTTTGGGAGATGTTTTGGACTCCCTAAGTTTGGTTTATGCCTATGATATGTTGGAACGTGTAAATGGCCTTTTGGTATTTGGTTTTGGTGAATTGATGTTTGCATGATTTCTAATATAGGATGTATGCCTATAGATTTGAGTTTTTCCTTAATTGATGCCATGATTGAGATTGGATGATGCTGCTATGTCCCTTAAGTGTATAATGACTTGCTGGTATGATTTGAGGGTCATTGGAATGTTTTTGATTGGTTGAAAATGAATTAAACCAGAGAAAAATCTGCAATCTGGGCAGCACGTTTCGGAACAGGTGCTACCGTTTCGGAACATAGGGCTTGGAATGGCCTTGGCGTTCCGAAACGGGTAGAGCCGTTTCGGAACGGTTTTGCCACTACTAGGCCTTGTTCCGCAACGAGTTTCGGAACGGTCCAGTGTTTCGGAACGGATCATTCCCGTTCCGGAACACTCAACCGTTGGGCACTGAAACTGATGGTTATATGTTTTGAAATCCTTGCGTTTTGGTCCTGAACTTTGTTTATGCAATTGAATGTGTTTGGGATGTTCGTTTGAGTTGAAATTTGGCAGGGAAGCATGAAACATGATTAATTTCATATTGGTAACTTAAAATTTGGTTAAGTCCTTGAAATTCCCAAATTTGCAAATTGGTCCCTAAATTCTTAAGTTGTGCAATTGAGTCCTAAAATGTTTTCCGTTCGCTGTGATTTTTGAGTATGCTGCTTTTATGAACATATCTAAGGTTAATATGCATTTAGATAAGATTAAAAAGAAAAAAAGGGTTGTTAATCAGGGTTGACTTTCGGGTTGACTTTGGTTTTCCCCGTGTAATCTTCGTAGTTCGGGTCAACCGTCTAGGCCGGGCTAAGGGGGTTACATTTGGTGGTATCAGAGCTGAGTTCTCGAGTAATTGGGAATGGTTATGTGGGTGATGAGTGTATGATTGTTTTGTATGCTCGTTGAGTGAAAGTATGTTGTGTGAATTGTAAGTATGTTACAATTGTGATGTATGCTGTGGTGAAGCATGTTTGAGGGACCCATTGCCAAATCAAAGCTAATTAAATGATTTGTTTTTAATTGGAAATGAGCTTGAGTACTTGGATTGCTTACTGTTGAGTTGTGTGGAGCTCGATTCGTTCAACCGATTATGCTCACCAAGTGGTGGAGAGGTGGATTTTTGGGTGGAAGGTTTGTGGAAGCTAGAAAGAATAAAGACACAATGATTTATAGTGGTTCGGCCTTCTAAAAAGCACCTACATCCACTACCTTAGCTTCCCACTAAGGATTTCACAATCAATCCACTAATTGATTTGTCCCCTTTTCTAGGATTAGGAGGAAACCCTTACAACCGATCAAGCTTCTACCCAAGCCTTGATCAAAAACCCTCTTTTACAAAGAGATAAATAAAGCAAACTTAAACCCTCTAATAGGTGTTTGTTTGCACAATGAAGCACTCACCCAAACCCTAAAACACTTGAGCAAATTTAACAATTTTGGCTCACTAGTGTTTGTCTATACAAGAATTGACAATTTAAGTGATAAGACATTTTCTTGATCATTTGATGTTTGACAATATGAGCATTTTTCTTCTCTTGATGCTTGGAGGTCCCTTTTATACTCCCAATTGAGTTTGTAGCCGTTACTAGCCGTTGGGGATGAATTGGAGCCGTTGAGGACTTTATTTCCCTTCATTAATGCTGTTCTACAGCTACCAGTATCGATACACGTGAAACGGTATCGATACGGCCTTCTTGAGGAAATAGTCGTTGGGCTCTTGCCAGCACAGGCGTATCGATACGCTTGAGGGCATATCGGTACGTGTCCACATTTGAATAGCCGTTGGGGTAGTTGAACAGGGATCGGTACGCTGACGTGGCGTATCGAAACGACCCCGGTCCGTATCGATACCCTAAACCCTCGTATCGATACGGGTTTTGACAGTGGCCAAACTGGGCCAAAAAAGGTATCGGTACGGGTACAACCGTATCGATACTGGTGACGTGAAAACACAAGTTTGGCTGTTTAAAACATGAAAAATCTTTGCCAAAAAACCTCTTAAAATACCTCAAACATAAATTCAAGTTGTTTGGACTTAAAACCAAGTTTTAAATTCTTTTCAACTTAGTCCAAAACATTTTTCAATTATTATATCAAAACATTAGTTCTACAATCTCCCCCTTTTTGATATAATAAAACTAACTTGAAAAATTGTTTGGGATTCTCCCCCTTTAACTTTAAAAATGTGAATAAGAGATTTAAGATGTGAAATCAAATAAAGCTCCCCCTTATTCATTTGAAAATTCAATTTTTCAAACCATTTCTCCCCCTTTTTGTTATATCAAAAAGAATTTAGAATGACATTTAAGTTCAAGATAACATAGGAGGCAAAAAAAAATTTGACACACTTAAAATTTTGGTTTTTTAAAAATTGGCTCCCCCTTACTCAAAGCATCATTGAAATGTTAGTCCAACATATATGATCATCTAGTTGAATTAAAAAAAATAAAGAAAAGAAATCAAAAACAACTAGAATTTTACCAACACTTGAACTCAAGGTAGGATGTGAAGCCTTCCTTCTTCAAGTGTTCTTTCTTGTGTGTATGGAGCTCCCCCTCAATGTTTGACTTGTTGAACATCTCCATCACACCTACAATAGACAATCAAGTAATTTTTGGTATCCAAATTGCTTTGGATCCATAAACGTTAGTTGCACAAAATTTAGTCCCCTTAGGAATCCATTTTTCAATTTCATCCTTTTTAGTTGAAGTGGTTAGTCCTTTTGGGACCCAAACACTTCGAAAACATTTTCCATTCACAAATCTAGGGGCACTAGATTGTCTAACATAAAAATTTGATTTTCCAAAATTGTTTTTCTTTTCAAGCTCTTTGGAAATCAAATCTTTTTCTACTTGAACGTTTTGAAGCAATTTTTGTAAATCAAGACATTTTAGTTCAAATTCTTCAAGTTTTGCTTCAAGTTCAAGTTTGGTTTTAGAAAGCAAATCATTTTGAATTTTTAACTTTGAAATCAATTTATTGTTCTTCAAAATGTGGCTTTTAAAATCTAAAACCAATTCATCATAGGCATCTTGTAATTCATCAAAAGTGTAAGAACATGAAGTAGATGAATTAGAAGTTACCCTTGAATCTTCTTCGATGGCCATAAGGCAAAGGTTGGCTTGTTCATCGTCGGTGGAGTCCTCATCACTCCAAGTAGCCACATGTGCCTTCTTCTTATGGCTTGAAGTGCTTGCCCTCTCCTTTCTTTTAGGTTCTCGTTCAAGCTCTTTCAAGGCTTTCTTCATGAAAGGGGCACACTTCTTGAAGAGATGAACTATCTCTTCATCTTCCTCCTCCTCTTCACTTGAGTAGACATGATGGCAAGTGGAGGATTTGAGAGCCATGGCACTTGCATTGATGCCAAGCCCCTTGATTTTCTTCTCTCCCATAGCTCTAATTTCTTCCCTCTTCTTCGCATCCTCTTTGTTCTTCTTCATGATTTGATGAGTAAGAAGTGACCCCATTAGTTCATCAAGCTTCAACGTCTTCAAATTTTTGGCTTCGATGATGGCGGTCCTCTTTGAGTCCCAAGACTCGGGAAGTGAGTAGATGAGCTTTCGAACAAGCTTTTCTTCCGGGATGGCTTCTCCAAAACCTTTAAGACCATTGGTGATGGTGTAGAACCTATCAAACATCTTCTCGATGTTCTCTTCCGGATCCATTTTGAAGTTCTCATACTCCAAGGTTAGGAGCCCAATCTTGGTCTCCTTGACTTCATTTGTCCCCTCGTATGTGACTTCAAGCTTGTCCCATACCTCCTTGGCACTCTCACAAGAAGACATCTTCTCATAGATGGATGGACCAAATGCACAAAATAAAATGTGCAAGGCTTTGCAATTTAGCTCCATCTTCTTGCGATCGTCGGCACTCCACTCCGCTTTATTTCTTTTAGGCACGAACGGGCCATCTTCAACTACATCCCATAGCTTGTAATCTTTTGATTTGATGAAGAACTTCATCTTTGTCTTCCAATGGGCATAGTGGTCTCCGTCGAAGAAAGGCGGTTTGTCGATGGATTGCGCCATTTGAGCCGGTTGATGAAATAGTGATCGAGCTTGCCGGATCTTCTCAATAGGATGTTAATCCTCTTCGATTGAGCCAAGATCTAATACCAATTGTTGAGTTGTGTGGAGCTCGATTCGTTCAACCGATTATGCTCACCAAGTGGTGGAGAGGTGGATTTTTGGGTGGAAGGTTTGTGGAAGCTAGAAAGAATAAAGACACAATGATTTATAGTGGTTCGGCCTTCTAACAAGCACCTACATCCACTACCTTAGCTTCCCACTAAGGATTTCACAATCAATCCACTAATTGATTCGTCCCCTTTTCTAGGATTAGGAGGAAACCCTTACAACCGATCAAGCTTCTACCCAAGCCTTGATCAAAAACCCTCTTTTACAAAGAGATAAATAAAGCAAACTTAAACCCTCTAATAGGTGTTTGTTTGCACAATGAAGCACTCACCCAAAACCTAAAACACTTGAGCAAATTTAACAATTTTGGCTCACTAGTGTTTGTCTATACAAGAATTGACAATTTAAGTGCTAAGACATTTTCTTGATCATTTGATGTTTGACAATATGAGCATTTTTCTTCTCTTGATGCTTGGAGGTCCCTTTTATACTCCCAATTGAGTTTGTAGCCGTTACTAGCCGTTGGGGATGAATTGGAGCCGTTGAGGACTTTATTTCCCTTCATTAATGCTGTTCTGCAGCTACCAGTATCGATACACGTGAAACGGTATTGATACGGCCTTCTTGAGGAAATAGCCGTTGGGCTCTTGCCAGCACAGGCGTATCGATACGCTTGAGGGCGTATCGGTACGGGTCCACATTTGAATAGCCGTTGGGAAATAGCCGTTGGGGTAGTTGAACAGGGATCGGTACGCTGACGTGGCGTATCGAAACGACCCCGGTCCGTATCGATACCCTAAACCCTCGTATCGATACGGGTTTTGACAGTGGCCAAACTGGGCCAAAAAAGGTATCGGTACGGGTACAACCGTATCGATACTGGTGAAGTGAAAACACAAGTTTGGCTGTTTAAAACATGAAAAATCTTTGCCAAAAAACCTCTTAAAATACCTCAAACATAAATTCAAGTTATTTGGACTTAAAACCAAGTTTTAAATTCTTTTCAACTTAGTCCAAAACATTTTTCAATTATTATATCAAAACATTAGTTCTACACTTACCTTGCTGAGCCTGATTTTGTTTATTGCATTGTGATTGCATTGATTAGTGAATGGCACCTCGTAGAGAGACGAGGATTAATACTCGAGCTATGGCTCAAAATGAGGGTGAAGAGAACGCTGAGAATGTTGTGGAGTTACCTCCTCCGCCTGGTGGTGGTGGTGCTGGGGGTGAAGGAGCTGGTGTTGCAGCTGGTGCTGGGGTCGCTGGACCTGAAGCTGGTCAGGGGCAAGCTGTTCCTGACATGACATTGCTGATACAAGCTATTGCTGGAGCTTTTCGGGCGGCGGTAGCTAGAGCTCAAGGAGCTGGGCATCAGGGAGATGCTGGTGTGAGACTACCTTTGGAACGTTTGCGCAGTCTGGGAGGGACTGAGTTCAGGGGTTTGTCTGCTGAAGGTTCTGAATCTTGGTTAGAAAGTACCAAGAGAATCTTGGGTCAAATGAATTGTAATGATGTGCAGAAGCTGGGCTGTGTAGTATCTTTGCTACAGGATGATGCGTATACCTGGTGGACAACCACTATCTCCGGAATGGAGGATGCTGATGTAACTTGGACGTTCTTTCTGAACGCGTTCAAGAGAAGGTATCTGGGTGTGAGGTATCTAGATGAGAAGAAAAGAGAATTCATGTCTCTTACACAAGGAGCATGTCTGTAGCTGAGTACGAGGTTCAGTTTGTTCAACTCAGTCAGTACGCATCTGAGCTTGTTCCAGATGAGCGGGAGAGGTGTGAACGTTTCCGTTATGGTTTGGTGACGGAGGTGAAGACATATATGCTGGCTGTCGAGTATAATGATTTTGATGTGCTGGTTGGATGAGCTAAGGACATTGAGATGAATTTGAGTTTATCTTCTAGAAGTGTTGGTTCTAGTGCTGGTAAGCGAGCTGCTAAGTATAGTTCCGGTGGCGGACGGAACAAGAGAGGACGTGAACGGAAGTATCAGTCTTCAGCTAGGCGAGGTGGTGGAGGGCAAGGTGCGCTTGTTCAGGGAGACAAGGCGAGAGCTGATCCGAACACATGTTGGACATGTGGATCGCGTGGCCATTTGAGGCGTGATTGTCCTCGAGCAGCGAGGGAGGTGCAGACTCCTGTTGTGGCGACTGGCAACTCGTGCTGGAACTGTGGTTCGGCGGATCACATGAGGAGAGAGTGTCCTCTGTTGGCCGGTGGTGGCCAAGGACGTGCTCTTGGAGTTGTTGCACCGCAGAGAGGTCGTGGGCGCGGCCGTGGTAATTTCCAGCGTAGAGAAGAGGGTGGAAGGAACGTGGCTCATGTTGTAGCTGTTCAGCCTGAGGGTGGTGGTCAGGCCAGAGTGTATGCTCAGAGGGAGGGGAAGAATGACACGGATGTGATCGCAGGTACTTTCACTTTGCAATCCTTGTCATTACTTTCCTTGATTGATTCTGGATCTATGCACTCATACATATTGCGTGAGCATGCTGAATTGCTTGGATTGCCTGTTGAGTCTTTGGATGTTGGTATGCGTGTCACTAGTTCTTTTGGTGAGACTGTTGTGACTCAAAAGCTTTATAGAAGATGTCCTTTGGTTGTGCAAGATCATGTTTTTCATGTTGATCTTATAGAATTGCCTTTCTATGGTTTTGATGTAATCCTTGGTATGGATTGGCTTGTTGAGCATCGAGCTGTAGTAGATTTTGAGAATAAGCGAGTTTCGCTGAAGCTTGCGGATGATTATGAGGTAGTGGTGGTTGGTGAGAATGTGAAGTTTCTTGCCAATGTGGTGTCTACATTGGAGGCGAGCCAGATGCTGAGGGAAGGTTGTGAAGCTTATCTCGCTTTTGTGATGAATCCTAGCTCTAAGGAGTTGCGTGTGCAAGATATCAGGACTGTGCGAGAGTTTCCTGGTGTGTTTCCGGAGGAGTTGCCTGGGTTGCCTCCTAATCGTGAAGTGGAGTTTGGGATTGAGCTGTATGAAAACACAACTCCAGTGTCCATTACTCCTTATCGAATGGCACCTAAAGAGTTGAAAGAGCTGAAGACGCAACTGCAGGAGTTGCTTGATCGTGGTTTCATTCGGCAAAGTGTATCACCTTGGGGTGCACCGGTGTTGTTTATGAAGAAGAAGGATGGCACTATGAGGATGTGCATTGATTACCGTCAGCTTAACAAGTTGACTATCAAGAATCGGTATCCATTGCCGAGAATTGATGATCTTTTTGATCAATTTCGGGGAGCGGCTGTGTTCTCTAGAATTGACTTAAGGTCAGGGTATTACCAGTTGAAGGTGAAGGATGTGGATGTGCCAAAGACAGCTTTTAGGACGAGGTATGGGCATTATGAGTTTCTTGTGATGCCGTTTGGTTTGACGAATGCTCCTGCAGCTTTCATGGACATGATGAATCGAGTATTTCATGAATACTTGGATAAATTTGTTGTGGTGTTCATTGATGATATCCTCGTGTACTCGCGTACTGAGGAGGAGTATGAAGGGCATCTGAGAATTGTGTTGCAAGCTTTGTTGGAGAATCAGCTTTATGCCAAGCTGAGCAAGTGTGAGTTTTGGCTTAGAGAAGTGGTGTTTCTTGGTCATGTGGTTTCTGCTGAAGGGATTCGTGTTGATCCTCAGAAGATTGAGGCAGTGATGAATTGGAAGCCTCCTAAGTCTGTTCATGAAGTCCGTAGTTTCCTGGGTTCGGCAGGATATTATCAGAGGTTCGTGGATGGGTTTTCAAAGATTGTTGCACCTTTGACGAAGTTGTTGCAGAAGGATGTTAAGTATGAGTGGACGGAAACGAGACAGCAGGCTTTTGAGAAGCTTAAGGCAGCTTTGACACAAGCTCCTATCTTGGTTCAACCTGAATCAGGGAAAGAGTTTGTGGTGTATAGTGATGCGTCCTACGTTGGTTTGGGATGTGTGTTGATGCAAGAGGGTAAGGTGGTGGCCTATGCATCACGGCAGTTGAAAGTGCATGAGCGTAATTATCCTATGCATGACATTGAGTTAGTTGCGGTGGTCTTTGCTTTGAAAATCTGGAGACATTACCTGTATGGTGAGAAGTGTACTGTGTACACGGATCACAAGAGTTTGAAGTATCTGATGTCCCAGAAGGAGTTGAATCTTAGGCAACGACGATGTGTGGAGTTGCTCAAGGATTATGATTTGACGATTGAGTACCATCCGGGTAAACTAATGTTGTGGCGGATGCCTTAAGTAGGAAGGTAGCAGTTGAGTTGAGGGCTATGTTTGCCAGTTTGAGTATTTCGCGTGATGGTAGCCTTGTGGCTGAGTTGCAAGTGAAACCATATTTGGTTCAGTTGATCAAGGAAAAGCAGTTGTTGGATGATTCCTTAGTGCCACATGTTCAAGATATTGCGGAGGGTAGGCCTTCGGATTTCTGCTTTAATGATGATGGGGTTTTATGCTTTGGGAGTCGGATAGTAGTGCCCAATGATGCTGAGTTGAGGCGTACTATTCTGACTGAAGCTCATAGTAGTCCTTTTGCTATGCACCCTGGTAGTACTAAGATGTATCGTGATCTTCGTGATGAGTACTATTGGGTGGGTTTAAAGAAGGATGTTGCTGAGTTTGTAAGCAAGTGCATGGTGTGTCAGCGAGTTAAGGCTGAGCATCAGTTTCCTTCAGGGTTGTTGCAACCGTTGAGAATTCCTGAATGGAAGTGGGAAAGGATTACCATGGATTTTGTGTCTGGTTTACCTTTGTCGCCATTGAAGAAGAATTCGGTGTGGGTGATTGTGGATCGCCTGACGAAGTGTGCGCATTTCTTGCCTATGCATACTACGTACACTTTGGATAAGCTTGCAGAGCTGTACATTGCTGAGATTGTGCGGCTGCATGGTGTGCCTAAGTCGATCGTGTCGGATAGGGATCTGAGGTTTACATCGCGTTTCTGGCAGTGTTTGCATCAGGCTTTGGGTACACGGTTGAATTTCAGTACGTCTTATCATCCGCAGTCGGATGGACAGTCTGAGCGTGTTATCCAGGTTTTGGAGGATATGTTGAGGTGCTGCGTAATTGAGTTCCAGGGCTCTTGGGAGAAACATTTGCCTTTGGTGGAGTTTGCCTATAATAATAGTTTTCAGGCAAGTATTCAAATGGCACCTTATGAAGCTTTGTACGAGAGGAAGTGTAGGACTCCTCTTTGTTGGGCTGAAACGGGTCAGAAGTTGGTTTCGATGCCTCTTTCCTTCAGGTAAATTTCGGGGACAAAATTTCTTAAGGGGGGAGAGTTGTAACACCCGAATTTTGGGCTTAGAAGTTTTGGGTTTGGACCGAATCTGTCGGATTGCGGTTCGAATATAAAAAGGTGATTTTAGGAAAGCCTAGTTCGGGATGCATTAAAAATATGGAAAAATATCTTAAAATCCTCTTTTATTATATATAACAGAGTGGTGAAATCAATTTTACAAAATGAGGTTTGGAATTGTGACATTTTGAGTTAGTGACTAAAATGTAATTTTTGAAAAGTTGGTGACTGTTTTAAAAGGATTGAAACTTTGAATCTTTAAGGAGCTAATTTACCCAAGAAAAGTTTTCTCCAGATTTTTCTTAATATTAAAGATTTAATTAACGATTTTTAATTAAAGGAAAAAGGGGGGGAAGTAGATATTTGGACTTCATAACTAACTTTTCTCAAAAATTTTCCATTTCTTTTCTCTAAACTTTTCTCATAGCCCAAACACCTTTCCCTAGCCAATTTTCCTCTGATTTTAACATCTAAAGATGAGATTTCAATCTTCAATTGATCTCTAATCATTTCTACATCAAATCCTTAGCATTTGCTTATTGAATTTTCAAGAATCTTGGTTCTAAACAAGGAGAAACTCACATTTAGAGGTATGAACGTCCTTCTCCTCTAAATACTCAGTTCTTTACTGAAATTCCCAAGTTCTCAATCCTTGATTTGTGTTTTATAAAAGGTTTTAATGATACGTTCTTGATCTTTGCTTTAAAATGCAAGATTTGGTTTAATTTTGATGAAATTCATATGAAATGATTGGGCACTGTTTTGAGATGTCTTTTTGATGTAAATTGGATGTATAATTGATGTGAAATTGAGGTTTAATCAATGCAATCCCGAATAGGTTGATTTTCCTAAGTTTTGGTTGTGTTAATGATGGTTTTTGGGGTGATCTTGATGTTCTGTTATAGCTGGAGGTATAAGGACGTGATTAGATCCTTTTTGGATGTTAATTGTTGTATAAGAATGGTTGGATTTGATGGATCTTGGCTAGGTAGTGTTGTAGAGGTGTTTGGATGTGATTTCGGTTGTGTTTGGTGGCCGAAATGTGAGTTTTGATGAGAGCAGCGAGTTTAGGTGTCTTGGTTGAAGATATTAATGCATGATGATGCATTAATCCTCTGCTTTGATGTGTTTAAAACAGGGGAGACATCTTTGGATCCTTGTGGTGTTGATCCGGAAGCTTGATTGGTGTTTCAGCGAGCTTGCGAAACGGAATCGGTGAGTGAAGTTTGGTTTTCAGCTTTGAAACCAATGTTTTGGAGGTTTGGGAGCTTAGTTTAAGTCTAAACAACTTAGCTAAGCTCAAGAGTAAGTTTCCGGAAAAACTCTCTTGTTGATAAGCCATGGGTTGGTTGAATGCAAAGTGATTTGTTTGCATGTCTAAATTCTGTTTTGAAAGCATATTTTAGCATGTTATTTGCTGGTTTTATAAGCCATGTGTTGAAGGATGCTCAAGGTAAGAGATCCTTGTTTTGTACATTGATAAATGTGGTTTTAATGCATAAAGATGCATGATGATTAATGGCTTATTAAATGCTTTAAAATAGTGGATTAATGTTGTTAAATGATGTATATTGGCAAGTGATGTGTTTGGTTTAAAAGTACTTGAATCGGATATAGTTAGCCGGCTATAGGATTGGGTGCACCGTGAATAAAGTCGCCTTGGATGTCGAGAGGTTGTGATTGTACCGTAGACTCCATCCAAGTACACTAACGAGATGGTTAAGAACACCATGGTGGTTAAAAGTCCATGGGTGGATCTTTTGTTAAGGTCACAATGGTGGTTAAAAGTCCATGTGTGGACCTTGTGTATTGTTAAGGTCACAATGGTGGTTAAAAGTCCATGTGTGGACCTTGTGTATTGTAAGATCACAATGGTGGTTAAAAGTCCATGTGTGGATCTTGTGTTGTATGTCCCGTGATCTCGTTAGTGATGTTATACAACTACCAATGAGTGATGTGGAGGGGTTGTGATTGTACCATAGTCTCCATCACGGGTGTTGAGGGGTTGTGATTGTACCATGCTCCACCTTGATATTGGTAGTGTGTATGAAGCGTATGGGACAACGCTTGTAATCCGCGTATCCGATTGTCGAGTGTGTTTGAATTGAAAAACGGTTATGATTATCACTTGAAAGCCAATATGACATATTAATGGTTTGAAGCATGAGATGCTTGGTTTAAATGTATATGTGTATGAGTAAAAGTTATTTTGAACTAAAGGTTTTGGAAAGGTGTTTTACAAATGCATTATTGTGTTGTTTTAATTGAGCATTCCTCACTAAGCTATATGCTTACGCTCTCTCTTTTTCCTAAACCAATAATGGAGAGCATTGAAGTGCTTAAAGGGGCAGCAAGGTGGTCAAGAATCTAAGTGGAAGCTTAAGCTCATGTATGGTGACAATTTCCATAACTTGTTTAGCTTTTGTCATTTGGCAATGGGGACTTAGTTTGTGTTTTTGGGAGATGTTTTGGACTCCCTAAGTTTGGTTTATGCCTATGATATGTTGGAACGTGTAAATGGCCTTTTGGTATTTGGTTTTGGTGAATTGATGTTTGCATGATTTCTAATATAGGATGTATGCCTATAGATTTGAGTTTTTCCTTAATTGATGCCATGATTGAGATTGGATGATGCTGCTATGTCCCTTAAGTGTATAATGACTTGCTGGTATGATTTGCGGGTCATTGGAATGTGTTTGATTGGTTGAAAGTGAATTAAACCAGAGAAAAATCTGCAATCTGGGCTGCACGTTTCGGAACAGGTGCTACCGTTTCGGAACATAGGGCTTGGAATGGCCTTGGCGTTCCGAAACGGGTAGAGCCGTTTCGGAACGGTTTTGCCACTGCTAGGCCTTGTTCCGCAACGAGTTTCGGAACGGTCCCGCGTTTCGGAACGGATCATTCCCGTTCCGGAACACTCGACCGTTGGGCACTGAAACTGATGGTTATATGTTTTGAAATCCTTGCGTTTTGGTCCTGAACTTTGTTTATGCAATTGAATGTGTTTGGGATGTTCGTTTGAGTTGAAATTTGGCAGAGAAGCATGAAACATGATTAATTTCATATTGGTAACTTAAAATTTGGTTAAGTCCTTGAAATTCCCAAATTTGCAAATTGGTCCCTAAATTCTTAAGTTGTGCAATTGAGTCCTAAAATGTTTTCCGTTCGCTGTGATTTTTGAGTATGCTGCTTTTATGAACATATCTAAGGTTAATATGCATTTAGATAAGATTAAAAAGAAAAAAAGGGTTGTTAATCAGGGTTGACTTTCAGGTTGACTTTGGTTTTCCCCGTGTAATCTTCGTAGTTCGGGTCAACCGTCTAGGCCGGGCTAAGGGGGTTACACGAAGGATGAACACCGATGTTGATGAATTCTTCTTTAGCCACTTAACCTCGTCCTATCCCTAGGTTCGAGATAGTTCAACTATAAACTAGAGAACTTGCTCTTATTTCTTTCGTATACTTAACTCTCCCGATGCTAAGTAAATAGATAACCTCACAATGCTCTCCCGATACTCTTGCATGATATTAATAACCAAAATAAGAGAACTTGAAGTTTATTGCATTGAACTGAAAATTCCTAAAACAAAACAACTCTTGCAACTACTTTACAAATCTACTCGTGGCCCTAGGGGGAATTTAGAACATGTTCTGGGAAGGAAAACGACTAGAGTTTTGGGAAGGAAGCTAGGGTAATCGGTTATGCCTTCCTAGGTCAAAATATATGCCCTTATATAAGCTTTGGGCTCAAGTTATCTAAAATAGCAAGAATACAACTTTAAATGAAAGTATGATTCTAATAAAGACTAAATCTTCAAGGAATCTATATTCCAGCCGTCATCTTTCTTGCTTGGGATTTTCTCTCCTTGAACTTTAGGCTTGACATTCCTTTTGATCTGGGGCTTGGAAAAATATGGGGTTTTCACATGACAGACGGGCTGAGTTTTCTCTATCTGTCGAGGTCCACTTTGCTTCTTCTCCTCAAAACTGCTGTCGTCCTCTGCTGTCACGGCGACAACCTTGGCAGCATCGTCCTCCTTGACTGCTTGTCCAGTTCCAGCTCTTCTGCTTCACTGCCCAGCGCCTACCCTTTCCGTCTGCTACAGCAGCAACCTGCAAAAACAACTATTCTTAGTAGAAACTGTGCCTTTTAATATATTTGTGATGTTTTGCTGTAAACTAACCTAAATGCAATGAATAATGCTTGAATGCAACGGAAATATGGGTTAAATAGGGTGTAAATAATAGAACTTTTACACACTCAACAAAAACCATGCTTATAAAACATGCATAACAGTGAGTAGCAAATACAAATCCAAAACATGAGCATGATAATCCATATGGACTTTAAACCGAAAAATTAAGTCTTTTTAACATCTGATCAATGAATGGGAGGGGAAATGGTCCTTCTTGGTTGCCTTGTTAAGCTTCCTATAGTCCATGCAAATCCTCCACCCCGTGACGGTTCTAGTAGGCAATAGCTCATTCTCCTCATTGCTCACCACAGTCACGCCTCCCTTCTTTGGTACACATTGCACCGGGCTGACCCATGAGCTGTCAGACATAGGGTAGATTACTCCACCATCAAGTCACTTGATTATCTCTTTCTTCACCATATTCTTCATGATTGGGTTTAATCTTCTCTGGGACTCAACTAAATTGATGTGAAAATCATCAAGCAAACTTTTGTTCATGCATATAGCAAGGCTTATACCCTTCAAATATTTACTAAACGGTAGTAACAACATATTTACTAAACTAGTTTCTTGCTTAGGTGTGAGACTAGATGAGATTATCACAAGCAAAATTTCATTGCTCCCTAAGTAAACATATTTAAGATGTGATGGCAAAGGTTTCAGTTAAAAAGAAGGTGTATGCTCAAGGGAAGGTTTAGGAGGTACAAATTCTGAAAAATCAAGAGTATAAAAGTGTATATCTGGTCTAGCCTTGAGTCGACTAGACTGCTTCATTTCCCTTGAGAGTTCTTCTTGGTCTGAATCATCATCTTTTCAGAGTGCTTCAAACTCTTCCATTTGCATCTCATTGCTACAACAAAACTCATCAATCATATTCTGTGTTGTAGCATCTACATATTGGCATACTCATGGGTTGTCTGCATACTTGAAGGTGTCATGAATATTGATCGTGATCGTCTGAACAGCCACTTGCATCTTGAATTCACCCTTCTCATAATCGATCAAAGCTCGCATGGTGGCTAAAAATGGGCTACCCAAGATAATGGGTGTGTTACTATCAGCTTCATAGTCGAGGATTAAGAAGTCGACTGGAAAGATAAATCTGTCCACTTTTACCATAATATCTTCAACTCTTCCTTCGAGGAGAACATGAGAATGATCTGCTAGCTGTAGCACAACCTTAATGGGCTGCGCCTCTCGAATTCCCAGTTTCGGAAAAATCGACTTACGCAACAAGTTAACACTTGATCCCAAATCACAAAGTGCTTTTCCAACAAACTTGTCACCAATAGAAGATGGGATAGAAAAACTACCTGGGTCCTTCCTCTTAGGTGGCAGCTTGCTTCACATAGAATAACATTCTTCTACTATAGTGACAGTCTCTTGCTTATCGACCTTCCTCTTTTTCGTGACTATATCCTTGAGGAACTTGGCATATGTTGGCATTTGATCAATGGCCTTCAGAAATGGGACATTGATATGAAGTTTGTCTAGGATATCTACAAATTTCTGGAACTGAAGGTCGTTTTTCTATTTCTTGAGTCGTTGAGGAAAATGAGGTGGGGGTCTAACTTCATCTTTCTGGGCTGGTGGAGTTACATCTTTTGCTGAAGCAAAAGTAGGCTCCTCCTCTGGTGTTTCTTTTGCTATGACTTCCTCACCCTTTTCTTCAACTGGAGGATCTTGGGAGTTATTTTCTTCTTTAGTCAAGTTGGGCTGAGATTCCTCCTTCCCTTTCCCCCCAAACTTTTCTTCCTTGCTAATTTCCTTGCCACTCCTTACTGTGAGTGCGCTACATTGTTCCTTGCTATGGTGCTTAATGGCTCCAATGTCACTAGGCAAACTTCCTTTTGGTCACGCATGCAAGGTTTGAGATATCTGACCAACTTGTGTTTCTAAGTCTCGGAGAGAGGAACTATGGCTTTGCAATAAGGCTCCTTGTTTTTAATGTTTGATGCATGATCCTGTAGCAAAACTTTCGTGGTTCCTATGAAATCTTTTGACATAGCCATAAATTCTTTGAATGTAGTCTCCAGCGAACTGTTTGATGAAGAAGCTGCTCCCTTATGACCTTGCCATGACATCATATGGTTAGAAGATGGTGCTTCGATCAGATTTTGCTATGGCGTCGGCTGTGCAGAATTACTGTGCCCCTGATTACGCCAACTGAAATTTGGATGCTGACGCCATCCTTGTTGTAGGTATTGGAGTATGGATTGTTGGTGCGGTTATAATTACCCACATAGTTGGTTGACTCTTGATTGTCAGGGCATTCACTCAAATGATGATTGCCATCGCATCTTGGACATGAGATTGTGGACTTCACTTCCTTGACTTCGTTGGGACGTTGCAGGTTATTTAGCATATTTGTGATAGCAGCTAACTGGGTGGCTACCGAGTCATCAGCTTCACTGTCTCGAGCTACTTGGGTTCTTCTTCCCGTTCCAAGCCTTGTGGTCAGAAACTGGTAATCATTGTTTGCTACCTTATCAAGAATGTCAAATGCTTCCTCCGGTGATTTGTCTAACAAGGTCCCATTTGCTGAAGCATCTAGCATCATCCTTGTAGGAGCATTTACCCCATTATAGAACATAACCACTTGGGTCGAATCATGAAAGCCATGATTTGTGCACTTCTTCAATAATCCCTTGAACTGATCCCAACACTCATACATGGATTCGTCATCAGCTTGACGAAAAGAAGCTATATCATTTCTCACCTGAGTGTTTCTATTTGGTGGATTATACCATAGCAGAAAACTTTTGCATAGATCTGTCCAAGTCTCCATTGATCCAGCTGGCACTCCACTTAGCCATGCTCTAGCACGATCACGTAAAGAATATGGAAACAATTTAAGCTTTAGCACATCCTCGTGCACTCCTTGCTGTCTGAACGAGTCACAAACTTCCAAGAAAGCACGGATATATTGTCTTGCATCTTCGTGAGACATACCTCCAAACTGAGCAATAGTGTTCAACATGTTAAACATAACAAGTTTAAGCTCGAACTGGGCTGCATGAATTTCCGGAGCTACTATTCTGAGATAGAGATCGTCCAAGATAGGTGTCAAATGATCACTAATTGCTCGAGGTCAAGCTGCTTCTCCCTGGCCATTTTCCATAGCATCTCTGTTACCATGAGGTGGTGGTATTTCTCCGTTCATGTTTCCATTCTCTTCTCTTCGAACACGTCTCCTAAGCCTCAAGAAATGCTCGATTTTAGAAATAGGTGATTGCATGGGTCCTCTAGGTCGCCTTCTGGTCATACACTAGCAAGACACCTGAAAAGAAAAATAAAAAAAAAAACTAAAATAAATTTGTACAAAAACAAAAAGAACAAGCGGTATAAACAAAAACCTTAAACAACCAATTGCCAATCCCCGACAATGGCGCCAAAAACTTGTTTGCATTCGTGCAATGTTCTATAAATGATACACAAATATGGTGCAAGTGTACACGTCGAACGAGTAATAAAGTTATGAGTGAGTATCGTCTCCATAGGGATTGAAGCTATTCATGGTTGCTGTAACAATAAAGATTGAACTTTTTTGCAGATGACAATGCTATAGTAACAGAGATGGTGTAAAATAATACTAAAGCAAAACAATGCTGAGAAATATGAGATAACAATATGATGAACATGTCCTCTTTCGTATGCGAAACTCACTACAGAATGACTAGCTGGGAGTGATGGACAACCTAACTTAAGCTTCTTATCGATACTAAGGCTCTTCAGCTATCCTCTATGCTAGGCGGGATTTGTAAAAGTGTTCCTAAACTATCTCTAGCCATGAAACTAGGAGTCAGAAATGCTACAACCATACCTCTCGGCGTAAACTCTTAACACTCCCCTACCCTTCACACACTATCCTTCTTAGCCCTTGAAACCTATCACTTATCTCTAAGGTAGGTTAGAGTCTGCCTCTCGACAACCACTCCATTTCTTATGAGGTTTCTAAGGCTAGCTCTCTCTATTACTAACCCCAACAAACACTTAAAGAACGACCAACTCTCGAGGGCTCTTACAACTTTAAGGAAATGAGAAATGCATAAGCAAAGCATAGAACATGATAAAAACTGAAAAAGGCCATAACATGCATTAAAAAGTACTCAAAATAAAATCATCCATCAAACCCAAGCCACCTAAAACAATTCGTGGCTGGGCAATATCATCCAACGTATCATTGCGGTAACATCACCAAATATAAAGATATGAAAATAAATTGCTATAGAGACAGAAAGAAAGGTGAACTCCCTCTCCACCATGGATTGCCCGACTATCTTAGGCTCACCGCCTCTCTCGAGGCTGGTGAGGCCACTCCTTGGAGCTTCAATGATGGAGGACACCAAGCTAGAGAAGATGAAGGTGAAAACTTCCCTCTCCTTTTCTCTCTCTTTCGCATCTCTTTCACCACACTTCACTTGCCGCCCTTTTTCTAAGCTCCGCTCCCCTTTATATAATGGAGGCTTCTAGGGTTTCGTGCCCTAAAGATGCCTTGATAATCCCAAAGAATATCCGCCGACAAGGTCTTCCACGAGGGGACAAGGAGGACAGTCTGCAGGTGGGTACCGGCTACTACACATGTTAGATTGCCCTTTTGTGCATGTTCACGTGCTGGCCAATATCCACTTCTATCATGCTATAGAAATTCCCGGCACCGACTTTCTCTCTTGACTTCTTTCCCCCGCACTACCAAAACTAACCTTTCGAGCAGTACCCCTTAATATGGACCAATAACCATCAAAGATAAAGATGCACCCATAAGAAGAAAATGCAACCTAAATGCAGTCTAAATGCTATGGTATGAACTCAAGAACATGAAAATGCTATAGCAAAAAGGTATGAAAACAAGGATATGTATGTAGTTATCATGGGCCGCCTGCGGATGTAGTTACAAACAACAACAAAAAATAGTATTTGAAAAATCTTCAGACCAAGGAAAGAAGGTTTTCCAAATACTATGTTTGTTGTTGTTCATCGCTACAAATGGCTAATCATAGCCTTTGAAATACTCATTTTTTGTTTGTATGTCCTCGCTATCAAACCCCCTCTAGGTTCAAGTGAGAAGCACCTAACCATTGAGGACGAGCAGAGACCCAGTTTCCAAATACCATTGTATGTCGACTATAGATCCTAAAAACATATCACCACTCCTCCAAGATCTATAAAATGAAGTCTATGCCTAGTAGCCATCCCCTCCAATAAGAAAAAAAAATCACACATACAATGTTGTAGAGACGAAGACTACAAAGGAAAGAATTGTTAACGATGGTATGCCACTATGAATCCAAAGGAGTCCTATTTATAATAGAAGCAAGAATATCGAACCTAGATTTTAATATTAATTTACGATGAGAAAAAATATTTTTACGGGGTTATGGTACTTTGTTTTCATTGCTTATATAGTTATATGTAAGCTTGTTTCGATACTCGCTACTATGTTTTGGAAAATTGTTCATTATACTTAAACCGAACAAGTTTACAGTGCAATTAGAAGTTGTAGTTCGTCGTATGTGTTTCAAATGTGTTGAATTGGTTTCGGAACTTCTTTCTTTAACTTAAATCCCCATGTTCTGCCTAATGCAACAATTGACAAGACTTATCTACGGCTGACGTATCGGAACGAGTAATAGAGATTCATGACTAACTTTCAAAAGACTTTCATATTAGGAACACGCGTAATTTGGAATTCGAATTGCATTGAACGTGGATTGATTTATGGCACACTTGTTATTTCGACGGAAAAGATAGTTCAGACTGGGAACCATAAACGCCAAACTAGTGTCAAACCTACTCTAAAGGGTTTTAGAACATATAAATGGAATCTTAAATTGATATCTTAGGTTTCACCTAAACTAGTTCGACACTGTATACGCATACCTTCCATACTCTTATTATTATACTATTTGTTCCTTCAGCTTGCGTTTAACTTGCTCATTCTCACAAACATTAGCATTTATCATATTACTTTCCTCCAAAGCATTAATTTGTAGCCTAACAATTTTAAAGTGGCGTTATTTTGTGTTTGTGGTTTATGCCATAAATTTGTATGGTATACGGTTTTGTGTTTAGTTTTGCATATGGGATTAACTTCAAGAATTATAATTCTTTTTTACCAAAAAAATAAAATAAAAGGCTAGTATTTGTGTTGATTTTAGTTCCTATCAGTTTTAAGTTTTAACCCTAAACCCTACAGAAACTACACCAAATTCGTTAGGACTAACTTTTATGTTGTAATTTAGGGTTATTGGGTTATGAGATGAATTTTTTATGGCTACAAAGTTTTTGGTTAGGCTACAACTCTTAGCCTCTTATTGTTATTGGTTTAGGGTTTATGGTGTAGTTTAGTGCTTCAAGGTATAAGGGACGAATTCTTATGGCCTTCAAGTTTATGGTTTATGGTTTATAGTTTAATACTGATGGGTTAGGGTGTAAGGTGTAATTTAGGGTTAGTGGTGCATGTGATTAATTTGTATGGTGTAAGGTGTAGTTTTGGGGTAGTGGTGTATGTGATTAAATTGTATTTTGATAGGTTTATAGTTCTCTTTCCAGCAATTAGGGCAACAATCAATAAGACTTTTGTATAAGGGTTTAGGGTTTCTAGTTTATTTTTAGGGATGACATTTTACGGTTGAGTGGATAAACCATTGCTTGCCGACACACTTATGGAACTAGATGAACACTCTGCATTAGAGAATCTAAATAGTCACATCTAACTCTCTTTCCTACTTTTGCCAATTCTACTGCCCCATGACAACAACAACCATACACGTGTTCCAAACATTGTTTCCCTATTAATGCTTAGTTGCTGATTAATACCCCCAATACTGAACCACATGTATTTTTCATTTCTAGAAGAAACTATAATAAAATTAAGATGTTGTCATTTTTTTTCAATTTAGTCCATTAAATAATATTTTAATGTACAATTGACCCATATTTATTTTTAAACTTTGTAAGTTAGTATGTTTCTAACTTACTTCAAAACGTATAAATAAATATAAGAATTGTAAATACTATGATGTTGTTCAACCCTACAACTAGCTAAACATAGGCTTCCGAATACCTTAGCTAATTTGGCCGACCATCCCTTTCATGTTTGGTTGTTACTATTTTGACTAAATATTTTGATTTTGATATGATTTTACTTTTGATATGGTAATCTTTACGCGATATAATCTGATATTTGGTTATTAATGTTTTCAATAGAGGAAGTAAAATGTTCAAGAACAAAATGTGGCATTTAAAAGCTCGAAAAATACAAAAAATAATTTATTTTAATAAAGCATGTTTAATGAAAAATACATTAAATTACCAGTTCAAACCAATAGATTAGTTTTTGAATTTTTGTTACACGGCTTGTGTATCATATGTAAACCCTAATTCCACTTTTAGTCAACATATTTGTGTTCATTTTAGTTTCTATATTTCATTTTTTATGGCTACAAGGATCAATTTGTACGAGCAGAGTCTATGCAAAGGAAATTGAGAAGCTCAAGGTTCAATTTTACGGAAAATTTTTTATATTAATAAATCATGTTCAATGAAAGAATTTATAAGATTTAGGGCTTGAGGTTTGGGGTTTAGGGGTAAACGTGTCAAGTTGAGTGTTTATGGTTATGAGATTAGTTAAGGGATTAGGGGATTAGGCTTGCATTATTAATTTTTAGTGAATACTGATTGTAAGATCTAGAGGTTCATGTTTGGGGTTTAAGGGTAAATGTTTAAAGTGCAATATTTGGGGTAATGAGATTAGTTTAGGGATTTGGGGTTATTTTTATTCATATTAATCCCTAATTTTTAACCGGATTGACCCTTATTTATTTAAAAATGTTCTAATACAATCCAATGTTTTTAATATGATGATATTTTTGTTCATTATAGTCCATAAAACTTTATTTTTACCCGAAATTGACCCATATATATTTCTATTTTTGGTAATTTTGGCGAATAATATTTTTTGTTTATTTAGTCCCTACAATTTATTTTTTAGTCAAAATTGCCCCATAATTTTAGTCTCGTATTTATTATGTGCTTGTTATGTGAAATCACAAATGTAAGAAGTTAGCCTAATAATTCCAGTTTACGTTGGAAATAACAAGTATATAAACCGCAATTCACTGTTTGTAAAGTTGATTGAATTTGTGGTTCTCGTCCAATACAGTCTTTTTAGTTGTAATGTTAAACTAAAACTCTTAAAAGGTGCATTGAATTGTCAAATCAAAGGCGCATGTTACCAATACATATGCGTCGTTTCTCTGTCGGTCTGAAATATGTGTAACTCGTTTCGATACGTCAGCAACATTGCTTTGTCATTTCAGTTGTTGCATTGGGTGCAATAGTTTTCTGATAAGTGTGAAATATAAGTTCTGAATATGGATGAAAATTCCAGAACCCAATGAAAGAAGCCATAAATATAAAGTGTCCAATCAAGTTATTCGGTTTAAAACAACCATATTTTTTTATTATAAATAGGAGTGAAGGCAAAGGAAACCCTAGCAATTGGTATCAATTGTAGTTGTTCAGATGCTCTAAATTGCTCGCAGACCTGAAGAAAAAAATCAATTATAGCTATTCATGGAAACAAACATCGTATTTGGAAAGTTCTTTAAGAAAGACATTTTCAAGATATTATGGTTTGTTAGTATATGTAGTTGCATAACTTGCATTTGTATGATCAGTACATGTTTTTGGTGGGTTGACAGTAGTTATGAGATTTGTCTTCCGTGTTTTGTTGAAGATGAACGACAAATCACAATATCTTGAATGGACTGATTTTCTTCAACTTCTAGCAAACTATTCAATCTTTTTAGCCTGGATGTTGCGGGTTGCTTAGTTTTACACCTTCATCGTGTTGGCTAGATAAAGACCAGCGCATGAACGGGTAGTCAAAGCCCTACCATTGTGGATGATGATGAACAGTGGGGTAGAATTGACCATCTTTCTGGATATTTATATATTAGCGTGGCTTGTTTAGATGGCCACACACTCAGCTCAATTGTGTCTATAGTGACGAAAACAGATGCAAACAAATGTATTGCATAATGTGTCCAGAAAGACCACGGGTATAACTAGAGGATCCGTGTATCATGATTGAAGAGGCAGTCAATGATGAAGGCTACAACAATAATGTCTTTTCTGTTTTCTTGGAAATAATTGGGTAAAATACCAATAAAGATTTAGGGATATATCATTTTTTGGTAATTTAATTTGATTGCCAAGTGGCAAAAGATTTAGGAAAACTTAGTGTTTATTGTCTTCCATGTGTTGTAACTTGTATGTTTTGTTGGAAAAACTTTTGCAAAGAAATAAAAATATGACATAAGTTATGAATTTGTATGATTTCTTACTATCAAGTTTACTACTAAATGGGGATACTTTCCTTTAAATGGATCGGTTAGTTTGACTTTGTCATCAATTTTACGTAGAAATCCTTGTGTATATACTCGTTTTACCAACTGGGACTTATTTATTGTTTGACCATTATTGCTCCAATATGCATATCATTATACTTATCAAACTTATGAGATATTAGGCAAAATTTGTACGTACTTTTGACGATGATTCTTTACTTGGTTGTCGCCGTATATATGATTATTGACATGCAATATTTGTCTAAATTCTCACACGTGAAGTGTCACTATTAAATATTTAACTTATTAAATTTAAAGTAAAAAATAAATAAGATAAGATAATGACCCCTTTAAAATTACATTTCAACAAAAAAATCACATGTATAATTATTTTTTTGAACATGTGGCAATTGCATTTCAACCCAAAAAATCCTTCTCACATACATTGCAAAGCGCAGGGAATTCTTCCTGTAAATCTGAGCAATACCATCACAATTCGGGAGAGGGTCGTGTGGGTTTGAAACACGTAGCAAACCTAATATACGCACAAGAATCTCCACAACTATCTTACCAGGGCTCCACCTTTCATGGAGGATGTCCAGCCTAATGGCACCAGTTTCATTGAAGTCGGGGTTGAAGATGGCCCCATAAAAGCAAAATGAAAACTAAATAAGCAGATAACCATTATCTTGACATGTTGCATCGTAAAACATATTCAAAAATATAATAAAACAAAAAACTTGGGAGGTTTATTACATTACCCTATAGGTCTCATAGGGCAATCAGGTGGGAAGAAAATCTAACTTCAAAATTATGCCCTTTGAACGGGTTGCCCTCTGGTGCAGCCATTTCATGTCGATAACGAAATAGTTCATCATAGAAAGAGGGATGTTTACCAGAAACCAGATAAGGGACTACTAGCACATTCTCCAAGGAAACCGAACGAAACTCCCTGCGAATAAATGCAACTGTATCCACGATGATCTGACAAGGTGGATGAAGAAATAAGACAAAGAGGAGAATGAAATTTTACAACATTTTGTTGAGGTATTTATAGGGAAGAACACGTCGCTTCATCTACGTTAGGGTTTTACAATGTCGTGGATGTTCATATGTCAACCCATTATGATCAGGAAAATTATTACACTTGGGCACGTGAAGGGTCAGTATTTAATATCTAACGTGTGGCTTTGCATTTTGAAAAAAAAAAGTAAAAAAGAACGTGCCTTTGCGTTAATACAACAAGTACCTCGCGTTTGTATAACATTTCAAACTTATTATTGATAACCTAAAATATTAATTTTTTTACTAATGATTTTAGTGTAAGCCGTGGTTTTAAAGTATCCAAACCTTCATTGACAATTTTGCTACTAAACTTAAAGTGTCATTCCCACATGAAAATGTCTCTTCAGTCAAACAACGCGTAAAGAACGTTTGCGAACACAGTTTGAACAATTCATCAGTAATGTAATATGTTCATATTTCTCCAAACCATTTCAGCTGCAAATACGCTTGTAAAGTTTCAAACCTATTAACAGTTTATCGAGCCCACCAAAGCTGTCTTCTTAGTTCTTAAATTAAACCATGTCATTAAATGTGATTAAACCCTATTAGTCATCAGCACACACTTTGGGATGCGTACATAAAGTAAATTGGCAGGTTCAATGGATTCCGAATTTCAAAAGAAGCATATTCTCAGTTATATCGTCTTCTCTCACGGTCAACATCGCATCATAAATAGGGTCCTCTGGGATCTTACACTCATAAACTAATGAAGAAAGTGTTAGTTTGTTTCATTTTTAGTCTTCGTCTCTATAGCAATATGTGTGGTTTATGTTGTGGTAATGGTGTCATCTTAGTTCATAGTTTTTTCGTGACGACAAACAATGGTATTTGAAAGGCTTTCAAGGTATGAAAACCAACAGACAAAGTATATGGAAAAATGCTCTCAACATTTGTCTAACTTGTTGTTCATTTGCGGAACTACATTGGGAGTAGGCGGCTAATGCTGAGCGGATTGTGGAAGCTTTTGATATGGCTCGACATTTTCCCCTTTTCCTTATTTAAGTTATCAAGGTTTTGTGACAACGAAGAAAGTCGATGATGAAGGCTACAACAATGATGCCTTCTATGTGGTCTTGAAAAAAATTAAAAGAATACTAATGATGCTCTTAGGATATTTCATTTGTTTGCAATATAATTTGATTGCTAAGTATATAACTTGAATTAAGTTGTATTTTTTTAAAACTGTAATCAATTTATGTTATTAAAAGGAATTTAAAAAAAAATCGCTTTACAGTCAAACTATCTTATGATATATCTGACCTTAAATTATATTAAATTATTAATTTATATTCAAACCAAGTATTACTATTGAAAAAAGGGTTCTACTACTGATTAGGGTTGTCAATAAGAACTACATGATTCCTATCATTAATATTTATTTGACTTTTTAATGAAATCTTGTAGGATGTAATTATTTACATTCCTAAAAAGTTGTATTGCATTAATTTAAACTTTTCATGTAATTAAAGATTAAAACACTAAACCCTACATCTCTAAACTTTAAACCATAAACACTACACCTAAATTTCTAAATCATAAACCTACAATCCTTGAATTATAGGACTATGGAGTTTTTATTGATAGCAAAATCCTTGAAAAAAGTACAAATGAATATTGTCAACAGTGCGAATGGAGAAAAGAACACAACACTTAAAAACACAACATTTGTAACACCCAAAAAATTACGCCTAAATTATAAACCCTAGATTCTAAATATCCCAAATTTAGAAACCTAATTTTAAATTTCTCAGTTTTTAGAAACCCTTAAATTTTAGGAATTTTAGATTTAAAACCCTAATTTAGTTTGGGAAATTGATTTGTGCTTTAATATGAAATAGGTGACTTAATTGAGTTGAAATCAAAATTTGAGGGTCGTTATGCAATGCGGGCTAAACTTCAAGTGTTTTGTGTTAACCCTAAAATAACTTGAACCCTTACTTAGTAATTTACCCATTAAATTGGGTATTTTATACCCTTAATCTGCCTAAAACACATTCCATTTGTGAATTCGATAGTAGCAACCACACGTCCCCTCTCCCTCTCTCGACATTTTTTATACGTCTTATTTCGATCGAACTTTGGCGAGTCTCTAGCATCGCACAACGATAATTTTTTAAGAATTTGGATATGATATTTGATTAAATTTACATATGTGTTTTAGATGACACCGACTTTGAGGAAAACGAATTACCACCTCCTTTATCTATTCGATCTAACCGTACACGTACCACAAGGACTACACATGAGTATTCTTTTAGATTAGTATTAGTGTTTTTAGTTAGTGGCATAGTGATAGATATTAATTAATATAGGGTTTATATCGTAGGTTCTGATTCTGTAACCTCCTTAGCCCGGCCTAGACGCCCGACCCGAACTAAGAAGATTACACAAGGAAAACTGAAGTCAACTCATAAAAGTCAACCTCGATTAACAACCCTTTTTTCATTTTTATCTTTTCTAGATGCACATTACTATCCTATGTGTCCAGCAAGGCACTTAGAAGAAAATGACACAACGATCGGAGATCATTTAGCGTTTGATTGCATACTTTTGACTTTTAGGGACCGAATTGTAATTTCAAGAAAATATAGGGACTTTTTCGTTTTTAAAGTTACCAATCCATAATTAGTCATGTAACATGCCAGCATGTCAAATTTCATCCCAAACATATCACCCAAACTCAACTAATTGAACAAACATTACTTAGGGACCAAAATGAATAAATTCAGAACTACCAAGATTCCATTAACTGAAAATAATGAACACGTATCGATATGCAAATCGACAGTAACAAAAGTTGGGAAAAGGGTATCGATACGCCCAATCTCGTACTGAAATGACCTTCAAACATTTGCCTAGTCGTATCGATATGCAGGCAAATCGTATCAGTACACCTAAGCTAGAAAGCTTGGATTTGGCCTTAGCGTATCGATACTCAACCCCGTATATCGATACAGATACCAGAGATGCACTTCCAAACGCCATTTAAACACATTTAACCACATCTCAACAGACTTAGATCATTCATACAAGCTATAAACAACTTACTAAACATGTAAGCATCATCAAATAGCATAACATAATCCACAAACATGGCATAGTCAAAACACAACAAGCAAACCATAAACCAATTAGAGGCCATTTACAAATCCACAAACATATACCAAACATGCTCGAGGTGTTTAACATCACCAATAAAACTAAGAGAAGAAATCCCACCCACTGCCTCTTATTACACTAAGGGTAAACCACATACATTGTTTAGCCAAAAACTCTTGGAATCCCTTTGCTCTTGGACTGCCTTGATTGTTCAATTCTCTGCATTGATGAAACAAATGAGCCTAAGCATAAAGCTTAGTGAGATTCACTAAAACCAAACATTCATCAATGCATTTTATAAAACAAACATATCATCTTTTGCAAACTCATGTCTTCCTTTAAAACATGCTCTTCAAAGCATCAATGAACTTTTAAAACCACATGCTCATAGCATCATTAAAAAGAACAACAAAATCCTTTGATCATGCTTAAACCAAGCATCACATGCATTCTAGCATAATTCCCAAGCATCTCATGCTTATACATTAATCATCAACATTATATTGGCTCGCAAGTGATCAATCTCAAACCATATCAAAACCAACACAATTGACACAATCGGATACAAGGATTACAAGCGTTGTCCCACACGCTTCATACACACTATCGGCTTCACAAGGTGGAGTTCAATGGCAAAATCACAACCCCTCAACATCACTCATCGGTAGTTGTATAATTCCACTAACGAGAGTACGGGACACATACCACAAGACTCACACACGAGATTAAACCATCCATTGTTGTGATCTTAGTCTCAATCGTTAGGGTACTTGGATGCAGATTGCAGCATAATCACAACCCCTCGACATCCAAGACGACTTTATTCACGGTGCACCCAATCCTATAGCCCGCTAACTATATCCGATTAAAGTAACCAAAAATCATTTGCATCACTTGCCAATATAATAATTCAACATCATTATTTCACTATTTTACAAGGGGTCACAATGCCATTTTCTTAAGCATAAAATGCTTAAACTCAAATGCATATGTCCCACAATCCAAGGATCACCTACCAAGTGCATCCTTAACAAAATGACATTAAAAACCAGCATCAACAATGCTTAAAACATGGTTTAAAATAGTAATCAAAACCACATTCAACTCAAGTGCATTTCCAACAAAAACATAGCACATTCTGACAGAGACTTTCGAATCACTTACTCTTGAGCTTAGCTAAGTGTATCAAACTTACACTAAGCTCCCAAGACCATGCTCAAAGCGTTACAAAGCTGGAAATTCCAATTTCACTCACCGATACACAAAACTTTGCTTGTCGATGCGAAGATCACCCCTCCGAACCCTCTAAAAATGCTTTGTTTGCTTCTAGATCAAGATCCCCTATTTTTAGATCATCAAAAGATAGATCCAAATGCATTAAAATGCATTTCAACACCAGCAGCTAAACACAAACTCGTTGCTCACCAAAACTACACCAATTTACCCATCCAAAACAACTAAAAACTCAATTGATTGCTTCCTAAACCAAGCACAGCCAATATACATAATTTTCAACCATTTATAAACATCAAAACACATCTAAAAACAACCTAAACCCATCCTTATACCTCCAGCAAGCATAATTTCATCATTCCACCTCAAAAACCCAACTAAAACCATCAAGAAATTCAAGGATCTCAAGGATTTCAGGATCTATATTATCAAAACCCTTTTTCAACATAATAATCAACTCAAAACTCAATCAAATCTAATCCGAAACAGAGCTCATCACTACCTATCCGAAAATCAATATTTAAATCATAATTTTGCAAGATTTTGATCTTAAATCAAAACTATTATCAAATCTCAGTCAAAAACAACATTTAGAAGTCAACGATCTTGGGAATTTCAATAAAGAACCTATATGGAAGGTTGAGAATGGGATTTACCTCCAATCCTTGCCTTTCTTAATGATTGACAAGTTTTTCCTTCACAAAGCTTGAAGAATTTGAAGAGTGTTCTTGAAAATGGGTTAGAAATCAAAGGGAGAGTGTTTGGAAGAAAAGAAATATGGAGGAAAGAGTTGAGAAAATGGTTTTGCTGAAATGAAAGGTAGTTACGTGAAATGAATTCTAAACTTCCTATTTTATCTATTTTAATTAAATAAAAATCCCTTTTATTATAATTATCCAAAATTATTTTAAAACACATGTCAATTTAAGGAAGGTGTAATTGCACCATAGCTCCTTAAAGATTCTAAGATTTTGACTCCCTTTTTGTTTTGGAAAATGAGCTTGAGTACTTGGATTACTTACCTTGTTGAGCCTAATTATGTTTATTGCATTTGTGTCACTGTATTGTTTTTCTTGTAAATGGTGCCTCGTAGAGAGATGAGGATGAATACGAGAGCTATGGCTCAGAATGAGAATGAGGAAAATGTCGATAATGTTGTGGATATACCTCCTCCCCTGGTAGTGGACCACCCGGCGGTGGTGGTGCTAGAGGTGAAAAAGGTGGTGTTGGTGCTGGTGCGGGGGTTGCTGGACCTGAAGGTGTACAGGGGCAAGCTGTTCCTGACATGACTGTGTTGATTCAGGCTATTGCGGGAGCCTTTCAGGCAGCAGTAGCTGGAGCTCACGGAGCTGGGCATCAGGGTGATGCTAACGTGAGATTGCCTTTGGAACATCTTCGCAGTCTGGGAGGGACTGAGTTCAGAGGTTTATCTCCTGAAGGTTCTGAATCTTGGTTGGAAAGCACCAAGAGGATTTTGGGGCAAATGAACTGCAGCAATGTGCAGAAGTTGGGATGTGTGGTATCACTGCTACATGATGATGCGTATACGTGGTGGACGACCACTGTTTCTAGAATGGAGGACAATGATGTGACTTGGATGTTCTTTTTGAACGTGTTCAAGTGAAAGTATCTAGGTGTGTGATACCTAGATGAGAAGGAAAGAGAATTTATGTCTCTTACACAAGGAAGCATGACGGTAGTTGAGTATGAGATCCAGTTTGTCCGCCTTAGTCAGTACGCACCTGAGCTAATCCCTGATGAGCGAGAAAGGTGTGAACGTTTACGTTATGGTTTGGTGACGGATGTGAAGACCTTTATGCTTGCTGTTGAGTATAAATATTTTGATGTGCTGGTGAGTAGAGCGAAGGACTTTGAGTAGAACTTGGGTCTGTCTTCCAGAGGCGTTAGTTCTAGCTCGGGCAAAAGAGCTGTTGATTATAGTTCCGGTGGTGGACGGAACAAGAGAGGATGAGATAAGAGGTATCGGTCTTCTGCTGGGCGTGTTAATGGAGGGCATGGTGCACCTGTTCAAGGAGATAGGATGAGAGCTGATCAGAACACGCGTTGGACATGTGGATCATGTGGCCATTTGAGGCGAGATTGTCCTCGAGCAGCGAGGGAGGTTAAGGCTCCTATAGTGGTGACCGGTAATTCATGCTGGAATTGTGGTTCGGCACACCACATGAGGAGGGAGTGTCCTTTGTTGGCCGGTGGTGGTCAGGGACGTGCTCCTGGGGTAGATGCACCACAGAGAGGTCGTGGGCGAGGCCGTGGTAACTTTCAGCGCATAGATGATGGTGGGAGGAATGTGGCGCATGTGGTGGCTGTTCAACTTGAGGGTGGTGGCCAGGCTCGAGTGTACGCTTAGCGTGAGGGGAGAAATGATACGGATGAGATCGCAGGTACCTTTACTTTGCAATCCTTATCATTACTTTCCTTGATTGATTCTGGATCTACACACTCATACATATTGCGTGAACATGCTCAATTTCTTGGTCTACCTGTTGAGTCTTTGGATGTTGGTATGCGTGTAACTAGTTCCTTTGGTGAGACCGTTGTGACACGAAAGTTGTATAGAAGATGTCCTTTGGTAGTGCAAAACCATGATTTTCTTGTTGATCTCATGGAATTTCCATTCTATGGTTTTGATGTAATCCTTGGTATGGATTGGCTTGTTGAACATCGAGTTGTAGTGGATTTTGAGAACAAATGAGTTTCATTGAAGCTTGCAGATGATTACGAGGTAGTGGTGGTTGGTGAGAATGTGAAGTTTCTTGCCAATGTGGTGTCTTCGTTGGAAGCAAGCCGAATGCTGAGGCAAGATTGTGAGGCTTATCTGACCTTTGTGATGAATCCTAGCTCTAAGGAGTTGCGAGTTCAAGTTATCAGGACTGTGCGGGAGTTTCCTGGAGTGTTTCCGGAGGAGTTACATGGTTTGCCTCCTAGTCGAGAGGTGGAGCTTGGAATTGAGTTGTATGAAAACACAAACCCAGTGTCCATTACTCCTTACCGAATGGCACCTAAGGAGTTGAAGGAGTTGAAGACGCAACTTCAGGAGTTGCTTGATCATGGTTTCATTCGGCCGAGTGTGTCACCTTAGGGTGCACCGGTTTTGTTTGTGAAGAAGAAGGATGGCACTATGAGAATGTGCATCGATTATCGTCAGCTGAATAAGTTGACTATCAAGAATCGATATCCTTTGCCGAGGATTGATGATATTTTTTATCAGTTTCAGGGAGCGGATGTGTTATCTAAGATTGATTTAAGGTCAGGTTATTACCAGCTCAAGGTGAAGGATGTGGATGTGCCAAAAACAGCCTTTAGAACGAGGTATGGGCATTATGAGTTCCTTGTGATGCCGTTTGGCTTGACGAATGCTCCTGCAGCTTTTATGGACATGATGAATAGAGTGTTCAATGAATACCTGGACAAGTTTGTTGTGGTGTTCATTGATGATATCCTTGTGTACTCTCGTACTGAGGAGGAGCATGAAGGGCATTTACGGATTGTGTTGCAGGCGCTGTTGGAGAATCAACTTTATGCTAAGCTGAGCAAGTGCGAAATCTTGCTTAAGGAAGTTGTTTTCCTTGGTCATATGGTTTCTGCTGAGGGGATTTGTGTTGATCCTCAGAAGATTGAGGCGGTGATGAATTGGAAGCCTCCTAAGTCCGTAGTTTCCTTGGGTTGGCAGGATACTACCGGAGGTTTGTGGATGGATTTTCGAAGATTGCTGCACCTTTAACGAAATTGTTGCAAAAGGATGTCAAGTATGAGTGGACAGAAGCAAGGCAACAAGCTTTTGAGAAGCTTAAGGAAGCTTTGACGCAAGCTCCTATCTTGGTTCAACCTGAATCAGGGAAAGAGTTTGTGGTGTACAGTGACACATCCTATGTTGGTTTGGGGTGTGTGTTGATGCAAGAGGGTAAGGTGGTGGCTTATGCATCGCGCTAGTTGAAGGTGCATAAGCGCAATTATCCTACGCATGATATTGAGTTAGGTGCGGTGGTCTTTGCCTTGAAAATTTGGGGACATTACTTGTATGGTGAGAAGTTTACTGTGTACACAGATCACAAAGTTTGAAGTATCTGATGTCTCAAAAAGAGTTGAATCTCAGGCAACGACGTTGGGTGGAGTTGCTTAAAGATTACGATCTGACGATCGAGTACCATCCGAGAAAAGCTAATGTTGTAGCGGATGCCTTGAGTAGAAAGGTGGCAGTGGAGTTGAGGGCTATGTTTGCCAGCTTGAGTATTTCGTGAGATGGGGGTCTTGTGGCTGAATTGCAAGTGAAACCATCTTTGGTCCAGTTGATAAAGGATAAGCAGTTGTTGGATGATTCTTTAGTGCCACATGCTCAGGATATTGCTGAGGATAGACCATCAGATTTCTGCTTCAGTGATGATGGGGTTCTATGTTTTGGGAGTCGGATAGTAGTGTCGAATGATGCTGAGTTGAGGCGTACTATTCTGACTGAATCTCATAGTAGTACTTTTGCTATGCACCCTGGTAGTACAAAGATGTACCGTGATCTTAGGGATGAGTACTATTGGGTGGGATTAACGAAAGATATTGCGGAGTACGTGAGTAAGTGCATGGTTTGTCAGTGGGTTAAGGCTGAACATCAGTTTCCTTCTGGGATGTTGCAACCGTTGAGGATTCCTGAAAGGAAGTGGGAAAGGATTACCATAGACTTTGTGTCTGATTTGCCTTTGTCGCCATAGAAAAAGAATTCGGTGTGGGTGATTGTGGATCGCCTTACAAAGTGTGCGCATTTCTTACCTTACATACTACGTATACCTTAGACAAGCTTGCAGAGCTGTACAGTGCTGAGATTGTGCGACTGCATAGTGTGTCAAAGTCTATAGTGTCGGATAGAGATCCGAGGTTTACGTCGCGTTTTTGGGAGTGTTTGCGTCAAGCTTTGGGTACGCGGTTGAAATTCAGTACTTCTTATCATCCACAGTCGGATGGACAGTCTGAGCGTGTTATCCAAGTGCTTGAGGATATGTTGAGGTGTTGTGTGATTGAGTTTCAAGGATCTTGGGAGAAGCATTTGCCTTTGGTGGAGTTTGCTTATAACAATAGCTACCAGGCAAGTATTCAAATGGCACCTTATGCAGCCTTGTACGGGAGGAAGTGCAGAACTCCTCTTTGCTGGGCTAAAACAGGTCAGAAGTTGGTTTCGATGCCGGCTTTGTTGAAAGGAACCACCGAGAAGGTGAAGCTCATTTGTGAGCGATTGAAGGCAGCTTCTGATCGACAGAAGTCTTACGCGAATTTGAAGCGTAAGGAGATTGAGTTTACGGTAGGTGACCGTGTGTTCTTGAAGGTTTCGCCTTGGAAGAAGGTGATGAGGTTTGGCCGGAAGGGTAAGTTGAGCCCTAGGTACATTGGACCATACGAGGTGATTGAGCGTGTGGGTCCTGTTGCGTACAAGCTGAGGTTACCGCAGGAGTTGGAAAAGATTCATGATGTGTTTCATGTCTCTATGCTTCAGAGGTATAGATCGGATCCTTTGCATGTTATGCCTGTGGAGGATGTGGAGTTGAATCCAGATTTGACCTATGATGAGGAGCCAGTTGAAATTCTGGATTCGGACAGTAAAGTCTTCGAGGCAAGACCATTGAATTGGTTAAGGTGTTGTGGAAGCATTGTGGTGTTAAGGAAGCCACGTGGGAAAGAAAGGGTGATATGTTGAAGCAGTTTCCGTACCTTTTTCCTCCAGGTAAATTTCGAGGATGAAATTTTTTAAGGGGGGAGAGTTGTAACACCCCAATTTTGGGCTTAGAAGTTTAGGGTCTGAACAGTACCGGTCTAATTTTCGGGTCGAATATAATAGGAGGTGTTAAGGAAAGCCTAGTTCAGGATGTTTTAAAAATATGGAAAAATAACTAAAAATCCTCTTTTAATATATATAAGAGAATGGTGAAATCAATTTTACAAAATAAGGTTTGGAAATACTACATTTTGGTGTAGTGACTAAAATGCAATTTTTGAAAAGTTTAGAGGTGACTGTTTTGTAAGGATTGAAACTTTGAATCTTTAAGGAGCTAATTTACCCAAAAATGATTTCTCCAGATTTTTCCTTAATTTAGGTGATTCAATTATTTTTTTAATTAATTAAAAGAAAAAGGGAAACCACTTTTTGGAATTTCATAACTACCTTTTCCTAAAATTTTCACATTTCTTTTTCTCTCAAAATTCCATCATCCAAACACTTTTCTCCAGCAACTAGTTCCTTTTGATTTCCTCATTGGATTTTCAAGAAAATTGGCTCAAATCAAGGAGAAATCACCATTTAGAGGTAAGATTATTCTTCTCCTCTAAATACTCAGTTCTTTACTGAAATTCCCAAGTTGTCAATCCTTAATTTAAGTTTTGTAGATGGTTTTAATGTTGGAAACTTGATTTTGGCTTAAAACTCAAGGTTTGGAAGAAATCTTGAAGAATTTTGTTGTGATTGTTTGGGCTCTATTTTGAGATGATTCTTAAATGTATTTTGGATGTCTAATGATGTGGAAATGAGGTTTTATCAATACAATCCCGAATAGGTTGTATTTCCTAAGTTTTTACTTATATGGTGGTTTTTGAGGTGATCTTGGTGTTCTGTTATAGCTGGAGGTATAAGGAAGAGTTTAGGTTTATTTTGGATGTTAATGGATGTTTAGAAATGGTTAGATGTGATGGATCTTGGCTGGGTTAAGTTTTGGAAGAGTTTGGAGGTGATTTCGATTGTGTTTGGTAGCCGAAATGTTGGTTTTAAGTAGAGCAGCGAGTTTAAGTGTGTTGGCGTTTCGACAAGCTAGCGAAACGTAATTGGTGAGTGGAGTTGGGTTTCCAGCTTTGAATCAAATATTTGAAGGTTTTGGGAGCTTAGTTTAAGTCTAAACAACTTAACTAAGCTCAAGAGTAATTTTTCGGAAAAACTCTCTTGGATGAGCCATGAAGTGGCTTGATGCATTGGTTATAATTTGCATGTTTAAATTCTGGTTTGAAAGCATTTTTTAGCATGGTTAATGTTGGTTTTGAAAGCCATGTGTTGAAGGATGCTCAAGGTAAGAGATCCTTGGTTTGACATATTGTAAGTATGAATTTGATGCATGGTGATGAATGATGTTAAATGGCTTTGTTTAATGCTTTAAAACAATGAATTGTTGATGTTATATGATGTATATTGGCAAGTGATGTAATGGTTTTAAAGTACTTGAATCGGATATAGTTAGCCGGCTATAGGATTGGGTGCACCGTGAATAAAGTCACCTTGGATGTTGAGGGGTTGTGATTGTACCGTAAACTCTATCCAAGTACCCTAACGAGTGAGGTAAGATCACAACGGTGGTTAAAAGTCCATGCGTGGATCTTGTGTTAAGTGTCCCTTGCACTCCTTAGTGGAATTATACAACTACCGATGAGTGATGTGGATGGGTTGTGATTGTACCGTTAAACTCTGTCACGGGTGTTGAGGGGTTGTGATTGTACCGATAAACTCCACCTTATGTTGTTCGGTAGTGTGTATGAAGCGTATGGGACAACGCTTGTAATCCGTGTATTCGATTGTGTTTTGGATTGTAAATGGTTATGAACTATCACTTGAAAGCCAATATGTTGTATTGATTGTATTGAAGCATGAGATGCTTGTAAAGTGTGCAAAGTTGCATGAAAAGAGATGGGCTTATGGTTTTTAGCTTTGCTTAAATGTTTTCTAAAAATGCATTATTGAGTTGGTTTATTTAGAGCATGCCTCGCTAAGCTATTGTGCTTACGCTCTCCCTTTTGTATCAATAATGCAGACAATTGAAGTGTTTGAGGGCAACAAGGAAGCTAAGAGTCCAAGGGCAAACTAAGCTCATGTATGGTGATGTTTTCATACACTATTAGTTTTGGTAATTTGGCAATGGGAACCTAAGATGTGTTTTGGGAGATGTTTTGGACTCCCTAGTTTGTGGCATCATGCTTTAGATGTTTTGGATTTGTAATTGGCCTTTTGATGCTTGATTTGGGGTTTGGTTGGTTGTTTGGTTTTTGGTAATTAGGATGCATGCCTATAGACATGTGAAATTTCATGTTTAATGCCATGAATGTGTTTCGGAGTTGCAAGCATGCTATATATATGTATGATGTCTTGTTGGCATGATTAGGAAGTCATTAAGTTGTGTTTGAGTGGATATATGTATGAAAAACCAGCAAAACTGCAGCTTCTAGGCAAACCGTATCGGAACAGGCACTGGCGTTTCGAAACGGGGGCCTGTAATGGCCTTCGTGTTTCGGAACGGCTGGAGGTCGTTCCGAAACGATTTGGCCACTGGAAGGCCTTGTTTCAGAACTAGTCTCGAAACGAACCCATCTTTTGGAACGGTCAACACCGTTCCGAAATGGGTGACCGTTGGGCACTATTTTGAATGGTTTGAGGTTTGCAAGCTTTAAGTTTTAGTCCCGAAAGTTGTAATTGCAATTGCATGAGTTTGAGATGTCTGATTAAGGTGAAATTTGACAGATAAGCATGTAATATGATTAATTTAATATTGGTAACTTAAAATTCACTTAAGACCTTCTAATTTTCAAAATTTATATTTTGGTCCCTAATATTTGTATATTGTGCAATTGAGTCCTTTTTGCAATTCGATTGCTGTGCTTTACGCGTATATGTTTCTCAAGTGTTCACCTAGGGTTAACATGTATCTAGACAAGATTAAAAAGAAAAAAAGGGTCGTTAATCAAGGTTGACTTTCGGGTTGACTTTGATTTTCCCCGTGTAATCTCCGTAGTTCGGGTCAACCGTCTAGGCCGGGCTAAGGGGTTACACACAAGCTTAGTTAGGAGTGCTCTAAACCAAAACACCATCAATGCACTAAAATCATTTTCATAACCACATTAAAAATCTCATTTCAATTTGCTAAACATCATTTGAAAACAATCATACCCTTCTTAAAATCATGCACTTTCCTCAACAAATCAGCATGTTAACATCATGCAACATGTGTTATAAACCCAACAGCAAATCCATTGTTAACACTCAACTTAAGCCTTCCCATGCTTAGTTACCAAATATAAAGCTTAAAGAGTAAAACATGCATCTTCGTTTTCATGCATCATAAACCATATCATAACACATTATCAATTATATTGGCTTACAAGTGATCATCAACATGTTCATTTCTCATAATCACATCGGATACACAGATTCACAAGTGTTGCCCCAACACTTCATACATTCTCACCGGAATCTCGAGGTTCACACATGGGAGCTACCCTCCACCGTTGTAACACTTGTGGTGGAATATTCGGTACACCATATAAAACCCTCAACACCACTCATCGGTAGATGTAGAACCCCACTAATTAGAGACGGAAGACTATACACTTTCCTCTATTGTTAGGGTACTTGGATGGAGTATTCGGTACACCGTATAAACCCCTCAACATCCAAGGCGACTTGTTTATAGTGCACTTAATCCTATATCCGGCTAACTATATCTGTTTTTCATTTATAAACCAATTTCACAACATCACTTGCCAATATAATTCAAATTTAACATAAATCTCACTGTTTTCAAAGCATTACCAATAAACCACATTTCCAAGCATCAAATCATGCTTCATAATACAAGTATAAGCGTATACTTACAAGGATCACTTACCATGTGCATCCTTCACCAATATATCATCAAAAATAGTAAATCACTTACTTAAAATCTTGTTTTAAACAGTAGGTAAAACACATTTAAAATCAAGTGCATCAACAAACTCATAATAGCATAATCTGAGGGAGAAAATCTTTTTACTTACTTTCAAACTTAGTAAAGTGTTTCAAGCTTACACTAAGTTCCCAAAACCTCCTATAAAGTGTTTCAAAGTTAGAAAACGCGTTCTCACTCGTCGACTCGCGAAACCAAGATTCGCCGATGCAAAATTAAGTGTCTGAAGCCCCCGGAACTTCACTGATTGCTTCTGATGTATTCTCCCCTGTTTATACCACACAAAAACAGAGAATTAATGCATCATAATGCATTAAGATCACCAGCAACTTAAACTATATCGCTACTCTGCCCTAAAGCACCAAAATACCCATCCAAAACAACCGAAATCACCTTCGATTTCTCTATAAACTAGCCCATCCATAATCTAACACTTCCATCCCATTTTAACCATCAATCAAATCTAAAACCAACCTAATTACATCCTTATAGCTCTAGCAACTTAGATTTCACACTAACACCTCAAAAACCCAAAATCTAACAATCTAACAATTAGAGATCCATCCTATTTCTGGATTATTATTACAAAACCATTATTCTCACATCATTTAACATCCAAATCAAGTTTAAAATAATTCTCAAATCAATCAAAACAGTTCCCAGACGATTTTTTTAGAAATTCAACAAGTAAAGCTAGATTAATCAATTTTCCATTAATCAAAATATGAAACTTAGTTAATAAATATATTTAGGAAGCCAAAGACTTGGGAATTTCATTGAAGAACCTTTATTAGAGGAGTTGAATGAAATCTTACCTCTAACCTTTCCTTTTCCCCTCAAATGACAAGATAGCTTAAGGAAAATTTAAAGGAAACTCAAAGAAATCATTGGCTAACCAAAAGATTTGAGAAAATGGAACCCTTTGAAATTTTAGAGAAAAAGAATAGTGTTTTGGCTTATTGGTAATTGAGAGAATTGTTAGTTACGTGAAATCTCTTTAGGCTATTAAAATTCCCTTTTTACTTTAAAAATCCTTTTTAATAAAACAATTAAAATGGTCAATTTGAGGGAAAAGGTTCACAAAATAGATATGAGCTCCCTAAAGATTCTAATTTTTGGCCCCTTTTAATTTAGTCCTTAAAAACCAATTTTGCACTTTTTACAAAATAGTCACCAAAACTAAATCTTAACTTTCCAAAACTCGTTTTTCGAAATTGATTTTACCAATCTTCTAAACATAATTTTAGAAGACTTTAGCAATTTTCCCAATATTTTATCTCATCCCGAACCACATTTTCCTTGAACCAACTCTAAACTGACCCAGATCTCTAATCTAGATTCATCGGACCCTAATCCGCCTTTAAAACCTCTATGCCCAAAACTGAGGCGTTACAAATAACATACAATACTAGCAAGGCGACACGGTAAATGGATGTGTTCTCACCATTTTCTTAACTACTTCCTCCATATACGGACTTTCCAGAGTATGCCCTAAGCTATCTAGTAGCCAAACTTCACGACATTCCATATGAATCACACACAAGTACCAGTGCTTATTCTTATAATTAATGGGGAAGAATACATGAAAATATTATGTCCTCAACTTCTTAAAATTTACCATATCCCGAAACAACTAAACATGTTTCCTTTAATAGATTACGTATTACAATATCAGTGCTAGTCATGTCCACCCAATGCTGTATTTTTGTCTTATAAAAGTCTGCAATCCATTCTGCCGAGGTAGTTTGATTTTATCGAACAGTACACTTCAGTAAATAAAGTTTGTTACTTACAATCAAGAACAATTTATCGACAAACAAATATGGCATAAACATTGTATAAGATGGTAAAAATAACATACTTCAAAACTAGAAGGCATAAAGGCCCACTGTTGTAACCCCCTCAACCCGGCCTAGCCAGTAGACCGAACCAAACAGGTCACACGGGGAATATTGGAGTAAACCGGGAAGGTTTACCTCAATAAACAACCCTAGTTTTTTCTATTTATCTTGTCTAGATGAAAATTAAGTCCCTATGTGTTTAACATTGCAGCGGATCATTCAGAACTCAAGAGTACATCAATTTCATCCAATTACGGCTTTTAGGGACCATTTTGTAATTTTTCCGATTCGCATGGACTTAAGCCATTTTAGTGTTACCATCCTTCAATTAGTCTCATTACATGCATCTCATTCAAAACTCAGCTCAAAATAATCATTCATGCTCATTTAATTGCATCCTCCACATTCAGGGACTAAAACGCGAAGAATTAGAACTACAGAACATTCAATTAACTAACATAACTAACACATGTTTTGGAACACTAAAGCCCTGTTTCAAAACTCAAAACATTCCATTAACTAACATAATTGTCACATATTTCGGAATAGTAAAGCATTGTTTCAAAATACGGGCTCGTACCAGAATGCCTTTGAAATGTTTCAAAACCATGGTTTCTAGTAGCAAATCGTACTCGACCAGACCTTACCCGTTTCGAAACCCTATGGCCATTTCACGTATCCTGTAACATCCCAAAGTGGGGTAATTTATTTGAAATAGTTTAATTTCATTTCAGGGACTTGTTTGGAAAGATTTTAAATTTTAAAAGCTAATCATGAAAACTTTTGGATGTTTGAGGACTTGGGCTTGATTAAACCTTTACCACTTGGCCTTTGGAAATGAAATGAAAAAGAAGAGAAAAGAAAAGAAAAGAAGGGATAACGCTATAGGGATTCGGTCCCGTGTCCTTGGTATGGTAAGTAATGTTTTAACTAACAGAACTAAAGCTCAATCTGGTTATAAGTTACGTCGACTTATTCTTAAGTCTATCTTTTGAATCTTTAATATTCAAAATAATTAAAACAACAACCAACCCCCCACCTATCACATTAATTGTCGTCCCTATCATTGAAAGAGGGAGGAAGTTTCCAGACCTGAGTTCCCCCCCCCCCTCACTGGTTTGGCTCCGATCTACCGCACCGCCCGCCCGTGGCTGCCACCGCCCCAGCCATCAGAAGTGTCGCTTCAACCCGACCAAGCCCATGGACGCCACGCACATAACGGAGCCGTATTTTGCCGGCAAATCTTGCTCGACATTTTGACCAAAACCCCCAAATTTGCGCACCTTTGTTCCCTGCGTTTTCCGGCCACCTCAGTCAACGGCGTGGCGCGTCGTCGGCCTAGGCGTGCTCACCGTGTGGAGGGGACAAAATCCCTCTTATCCGATTTTTCGTCTAACGCCGGCAAGGCCCTCGTCGGAGCCTCGCCAGTTCCAGAAATTAAGAGTTTGTTTAGGATCGCTGTTTTTGGGGCTTCCGACGACCACTCCGGCGACCGTCCGGTGACCAGAATATTTAGGTATTCAAAGTTCCTTGTATTCGGGATGTTGAGGATGTCACATTTGGGTTCGAGAGTGATCGAACGGAGTATAATGGTCGACCGATATAGCAAGTATTAAAGGTAATACATTACTACCCTCTGCATGCTCTTGAAACATGTTGATATTTGGCTATGTTTGCACGACCATGTTTAAGCATATGATTATCTCTGCCTATATCGATCAATTATGAAATAAGAATATTAATGGTCAAGGCATATGTTCGATTAAGAGGTTTGATAAATCAAAACAAAAGATTTCCGAGTTCAATAAGCGATTAACAAAAATGGTTGATCTCTAAATCTGATTGTGTTGGCTAATGAATTACGAAAATTCCCCGATGTATGAAAATGACTAAAATACCCCTATATTGAAAGTGGTTTGAGAATTTACACTAGATCCGGTTTATCAACTAAGTCTTCTGAAAATCTTGAACTGGTTTGGGAAGTTATCGTAACGTGGCTTCACCTTTGAGATTGTAAATTGCTCAGATTCTATTAGAAATTGAATAAATCTCTGAAAACATTTGCGAGAAAATATTTGTATGTTTGAATTAGTCAAAGTTGCGTAAATTGTTGAATCGTTTGAAGTGACTAAAATGTTTGGAAATACTGATAATGCTGAACTGATCATAATATCCATAATGACCAAAAAGAATAATCTATCCTCGGCAGCAAGTGCCAAATTGATCAAAATGATGGTTTTACCCTTGAGAACTTAAATGAAATAATAGTTGGAAGGACTGAAAGACTCTGAACAATCGTAACACCTTCGAGCAACGAATTGTCTGAAATACCCTCGGATATTATAATGATTGAGAATATTTCTAAGACATGGAATTGAGAACTCCAAATAAGGCCTACCATGTAATGACTCAAACAAGAAATGGTAATACGACCCGTGTCTGTTGGTCGTTTATGATACTAAGAGGATATTAGAGGAATACTATATAAAGGCGTACAATTTATTGGGAGAAAGTACATAGCTAATAGTAAGAGAGATCTGTTTTTATAAGGTACATTCGATGTTTTGGAATGAGTTCAAGTACAATGCACATGTTTGAATACTTGGAAAATATTATCCGAATATATGCTTGATTTCTAGAATAAGTTTAGTGGACGATTGGTGATGGTGAACTATTGTTGTTATGCTGTTAGTTCTGAGAAATGAATGGTTGAAGTGTACCTATCCGATGGGATATTGTATACGGTGTTAATGGGTTCCGATTAGTTCAAAAGGGTTTGGAAACTTGACGAGCAACTAGAAGTCATAAATTCTGTACATCACCGTTGATACATTGTTGTTTCAAATTACCAGTTTACCCCTCTCGAAGGTCAAAATGACCTTAATACCCTCATAGGCTGTAACATTTAATTCTACTCGCGATATATCTAAAATCTCGATGATTCTAATGCATCAACTTCCGATGTTGATTCGATCCGTCTTATCGAACTCCCCTATTCGTAGGGACCTCATTCTGAAATCAGTCCAAAATTGACAAATGTCATCTTTCTAATATCTATCAAGTACCTCTAAGAAATGAATTGGACCATAAAGTGTGTACCATGTATCTGTAAATACTTTCTGTTCTAAATCAAATCCATATGCTTAAAGTTTAGAAGTATGATACTGTAATACGAAAAGAAAGCAATTCTCTGATTTTTTACCTCTGATATGAAATATATATGATATCTGACATTTGAATACGAAATAATAATAATAACAATAATGTTAATAAAATAAATCTGATATATGTTTTCTGGTATAAAAATAGGTTTGATATTTATTTTTTGTAATATTGTCTTCTGAATATAAACTAAAATCATCTAGGGTATATTATCTAGAATATGAATGATTATCTGTAGGCTCAGTGCTGGTAAGTCCTTCTAGACCTAAGCTCCTACGCCCAATGGGCCTAGGGTAAGCCTTTCTGTTAAGCTCCTACGCCCACGGGCCTAGGGTAAGTCTTTCTGGACCTAAGGTATCCCCTTAGGTAGGCTCCTACGCCTCAGGTCTAGGGTAAGACCTTCTGTATGCAGTTCAGTGCGAATTGCATTTTAGAGTTCGGTTGAGGGTAGTTAAGTTAATTAATAGAACTTTCTGACCTCTTCTGAAACATACCCTACTAAATTAATGTATCAATGTTGAACCCTCAGTAAACTTTCAATTCGCACTTAATGGACCACTCTAAACTTCTTGATTCAACTTTTGAAACCTAAATCTCTTTTGAATCTCTGGCTTTAAACCACCTCTTACGGTTCAGGTGATCAAATAAAGAATAGCTCTGTGACCTCCTAATAATGCTTCACCGAATTATCGAATCGTAATTTGAGCTTACTGTTGCTTAAGTTCTTCATGACAATGCTAAGTTGCCATATACCTACTTGTATCTTTAGCATCTCCTGGTAGTTTGTATTAATGAGCTTTCCGAAGCTCACGTTGTTTTTTTTACCATCACAGGTTAGAAGATTGACTTTGTCGCAGCTGTCAACGTCGGTGTGAGAGTTTCTTTGGCTTGCTTGCGGAGTATGGTATCTGTATAATTAGGGGGCATGTATGTCACGTTTTCATTTATATTCGGATTTGAAACTTGTGTTAATAATTTGTATCAGAGTTTTGTTTCATTGTTTAAATATTTTTGTGAAATTGTATTTTAATTCAAAACTTGATTCAGGATTTCAAATGGTTCAGCAAATTTATTTATTTGAAATTTTATCGTGGGTCGCTCCGGTGACCCTAATGTGACTTCCTAGGACCCGTAATAACGCATAGGCGGGTCAATGGGGGGTTACATTTAGTGGTATCAGAACTTAGAGTTGTGTCATTCTGGGTAGATCGGCCGATCGTATGTCATAGGGTGTTTGGTTTGTGCATGCCCCTAGATCATAACCGTACTCCTACGAGCCGAAACTCCAATGTCAAACCCTTCTTCTGAAATAAATGTATCTAAGTGACCTACCTTCTAAAGCTCGATCTGTATCGGCAAGAAATAACTATATCGTTCGTCTGTGGTTTGGATTAAATTGATGGATTTGAATCTGGATGAAGAACCTAAGATGGTGTATGCACGTGGAATTGAAGATCTGAATCATTTAAAGAATAAATGTTTGAGCATATGTGGTAACCGATATAAGATCACATGTAAGGTAGCTCGATGATAATGATTATGTTTGAGAATATTCTGATGGAAACTTGATAAATGTATTATGAATTTGAATGAAAGGTGTCAGTGAGCGTGACGGCAATGAAAATTCTGTTGTGATTCTGTTATACACAAAAGAAATAGTTGTCTGAATATTACGTTGAAAGTAAGTGATATCCATTAAAGACCTTAGTTATGTTCTATCAGTATGAAGAAAGACATCTCCTCGAAGATGTGACTTGATGTATCGTTATATATATCACCTCTGACTGAATTTTGATGTTTACATCATGATTCTGGGAGTCGCTGTTGGAGTCCTTGAGTGGTTGTCCGAACTGTAGTTGCAGTCTTTTATAAAAAAAAAATTGATGGTCAACTTAGAAGAGTAATTCGGACTCTGGAAGATATACCTTTAGGTGGTATGATAAACTTCTGTGGTAGATCGGAATGTTACTTATCCATGACAGAGACCGTTTGTAATGACAGTTATGGGACAAGTGTTTGTTTGGCACTATGTAAAGTTCGGAACAAATTCATATATTATATTCTGATTAGTTGACCTGGAGTGTATGACAGGATGACTCTGGGTTAAAGACAGTTTGAGTGACTTAGATCACTACCAGATTGATCTGCAACCATTTGTGAGTTTTGAGGAATAAGAATACTCTGATGAAAAAGTTTCAGTACAAAAATAGATGAAAGTGCATTTTCTGCATTTCTCTGACTCGTGCAAATTTCGAGGACGAAATTTTTTTTAAGGTGGGGAGAATTGTAACACCCCAAAGTGGGGTAATTTATTTGAAATAGTTTAATTGCATTTCAGGGACTTGTTTGGAAAGATTTTAAATTTTAAAAGCTAATCATGAAAACTTTTGGATGTTTGAGGACTTGGGCTTGATTGAACCTTTACCACTTGGCCTTTGGAAATGAAATGAAAAAGAATAGAAAAAAGAAAAGAAGGGATAACGCTATAGGGATTCGATCCCGTGTCCTTGGTATGGTAAGTAATGTTTTAATCAACAGAACTAAAGCTCAATCTGGTTATAAGTTACCTCGACTTATTCTTAAGTCTATCTTTTGAATCTTTGTTATTCAAAATAATTAAAACAACAACCAACCCCCTACCTATCGCATTAATTGTCGTCCCTGTCATTGAAAGAGGGAGGAAGTTTCCAGATCTGAGTTTCCCCCCCCCCTCACCGGTTTGGCTCCGATCTACCGCACCGCCCGCCCGTGGCTGCCACCGCCCCAGCCATCAGAAGTGTCGCTTCAACCCGACCAAGCCCATGAATGCCACGCGCATAACGAAGCCGTATTTCGCCGGCAAATCTTGCTCGACGTTTCGGCCAAAACCCCCAAATTTGCGTGCCTTCGTTCCCTGCGTTTTCCAGCCAACTCAGTCAATGGCGTGGCGCGTCGTCGGCCTAGGCGTGCTCACCGTGTGGAGGGGAGCAAAACCCTCTTATCCGATTGTTCGTCCGACGCCAGCAAGGCCCTCGTCGGAGCCTCGTCAGTTCCGGAAATTTTGAGTTTGTTCAGGATCGCAGTTTTTGGGGCTTCCAGCGACCGTTCGGTGACCGGAATATTTAGGTATTCAAAGTTCCTTGTATTCGGGATGTTGAGGACGTCGCATTCGGGTTCGAGAGTGATCGAACGGAGTATAATGGTCGACCGATATAGCAAGTATTAAAGGTAATACATTACTACCCTCTGCATGCTCTTGAAACATGTTGATATTTGGCTATGTTTGCACGACCATGTTTAAGCATATGATTATCTCTGCCAATATCGATCAATTATGAAATAAGAATATTAAGGGCCAAGGCATATGTTCGATTAAGAGGTTTGATAAATCAAAACAAAAGATTTCCGAGTTCAATAAGCGATTAACAAAAACAGTTGATCTCTAAATCTGATGGTGTTGGCTAACGAATTACGAAAATTCCCCGATGTATGAAAATGACTAAAATACCCCTATCAATGAAAGTGGTTTGAGAATTTACACTAGATCCGGTTTATCAACAAATTCTTCTGAAAATCTTGAACTGGTTTGGGAAGTTATCGCAACGAGGCTTCACCTTTGAGATTGTAAATTGCTCAGATTCTATTAGATATTAAATAAATCTCTGAAGACATTTGCGAGAAAATATTTGTATGTTTGAATTAGTCAAAGTTGCGTAAACTGTTGAATCGTTTGAAGTGACTAAAATGTTTGGAAATATTGATAATGTTGAACTGATCAGAATACCCATAATGACCAAAAAGAATAATCTATCCTCGGCAGCAAGTGTCAAATTGATCAAAATGATGGTTTTACCCTTGAGAACTTAAATGAAATAATAGTTGGAAGGACTGAAAGACTCTGAACATTCGTAACACCTTCGAGCATCGAATTATTTGAAATACCCTCAGATATTATAATGATTGAGAATATTTCTAAGACATGGAATTGAGAACTCCAAATAAGGCCAACCATGTAATGACTCAAACAAGAAATGGTAATACGACCCGTGTCTGTTGGTCGTTTATGATACTAAGAGGATATTGGAGGAATACTATATAAAGGCGCACAGTTTATTGGGAGAAAGTACATAGATAATAGTAAGAGAAATATGTTTTATAAGGTACTTTCGATGTTTTGGAATGAGTTCAAGTACAATGCACATGTTTAAATACTTGGAAAATATCATCCGAATATATGCTTGATTTCTAGAATAAGTTCAGTGGACGATTGGTGATGGTGAACTATTGTTGTTATGCTGTCAGTTCTGAGAAATGAATGGTTGAAGTGTACCTATCCGGTGGGATATTAAACACGGTGTTAATGGGTTCCGATTAGTTCAAAGGGGTTTGGAAACTTGACGAGCAACTATAAGTCATAAATTCTGTACATCACCGTTTATACATTGTTGTTTCAAATTACCAGTTTACCCCTCCCGAATGTCAAAATGAACTTAATACCCTCATAGGTTGTAACATTTAATTCTGCTCGCGATATATCTAAAATCTCGATGATTCTGATGCATCAACTTCCGATGTTGATTCAATCCGTCTTATCGAACTCCCCTATTCGTAGGGACCTCGTTCTGAAATCAGTCCAAAATTGACAAATGTCATCTTTCTGATATCTATCAAGTACCTCTAGGAAATGAATTGGGCCATAAAGCGTGTACCATGTATCTGTAAATACTTTCTGTTCTAAATCAAGTCCATATGCTTAAAATTTAGAAGTATGATACTGTAATACGAAAATAAAGCAATTCTCTAATTTTTGACCTCTGATATGAAATATATATGATATCTGACATTTGAATACAAAATAATAATAATAATAATAATAATAATAATAATAATAATAATAATAATAATGTTAATAAAATAAATCTGATATATGTTTTCTGGTATAAAAATAGGTTTGATATTTATTTTCTGTAATATTGTCTTCTGGACCTAAGGTATCCCCTTAGGTAGGCTCCTACGCCTCAGGCCTAGGGTAAGACCTTCTGTATGCAGTTCAGGGCGAATTTCATTTTAGAGTTCGGTTGAGGGTAGTTAAGTTAATTAATAGAACATTCTGACCTCTTCTGAAACATACCCTACTAAATTAATGTATCAATGTTGAACCCTCAGTGAACTTTCAATTCGCACTTAATGGACCACTCTGAACTTCTTGATTCAACTTTTGAAACCTGAATCTCTTTTGAATCTCTGGCTTTAATCCACCTCTTACGGTTTAGGTGATCAAATAATGAACAACTCTGTGACCTCCTAATAATTCTTCACCGAATTATCGAATCGTAATTTGAGCTTACCGGTGCTTAAATTCTTCATGACAATGTTAAGTTGCCATATACCTACTTGTACCTTTAGCATCTCTTGGTAGTTTGTATTACTGAACTTTCCGAAGCTCACGTTGTTTTTTTACTATCACAGGATAGAAGATTGACTTTGTCGCAGCTGTCAACGTCAGTATGAGAGTTTCTTTGGCTTGCTTGTGGAGTATGGTATCTGTATAATTAGGGGGCATGTATGTCACGTTTTCATTTATATTCGGATTTGAAACTTGTGTTAATAATTTGTATCAGAGTTTTGTTTCATTGTCTAAATATTTTTGTGAAATTGTATTTTAATTCAAAACTTGATTTTGGATTTCAAATGGTTCAGCAAATTTATTTATTTGAAATTTTATCGTAGGTCGCTCCGGTGACCCTAATGTGACTTCCTAGGGCCCGTAATAACGCATAGGCGGGTCAAGGGGGGGTTACATATCCCGTATCGATACATGCTCGAGTGTTTCGAAACCCATGGGCCTGTAATGACAGATTTAACTAGCTTTTCACCCAAAATTCCATCCTAAACCAATCCAACATGTTTCTAACATGCATACATCAATTATTAACATTATTCCTCAAACATAAGCAGCATATTAAGCATCAAAGCATGGCTAATTGCATCAAGGAAAGTCTAAAGGCATGCAACCTAGCAAGTAAGCCACTCAATAGTCAAAACTCAAACCAAAACTTCAAACACCAATTAAAGGCCTTTTACAAGTATAAAAGCATATAGCAAACATGCTCAAAGGGTGTTTACACACACCACCCAAACAAAACTTGAAATCCCCCATTGCCCTTATTACTCTAGTTCATAACCAAAGCGTACTTTCGTAGTGAAGTCTTCTTAGATCCCCTTGCAAGTTACTGCCTCCAAACACATAGTTATCTGCATTGATGGACAAATGAGAGGGTAAGCAAATAGCTTAGTGAGGAATGCTCAAAAACCAAAACAACCATCAATCCTTAAAATCATTTTCACACTTTTGAAAATCATCATGCCCTATTTGAAATCCATGCATTTCATCATTATAATCATCATGTTATACACCATGCAGCAAGTATCAATACTTCAACAGCAAAAATCCATTTGCTATCACATAACGCAAGCTTTCCATATATATCAACCACATGTAAAGCTTAAAGGAAAAACATGTATTTTTTCTGTTATGCATCCATAAACATTTTCATAGCAATTAATCAATTATATTGGCTCACAAGTGAACAATAACATTCTCATTTCTCAAAACATATCGGATACACGAATTACCATGTGTTGTCCCAAACACTTCATACATTCTATCGGCATCTCAAGGCCCACATACGGGGGTTACCCTCCACCGTTGTGACACATGTGATGGAGTATTCGGTACGATCACAACCTCTCAATACCACTCATCGGTAGATGTATAATCCGCTAACGAGAGATGGGACATTGTACAAGGTTCACACACGGGAGCTATCCTCCACCGATGCAACACCTTAAACATGCCTCGATCGTTAGGGTAATTGGATGGAGTATTCGGTACAATCACAACCCCTCAACATCCAATGCGACTTGTTTATAGTGCACTCAATCCTATAGCCGGCTAAATATATCTAGTTTCGTTTGCAAAACACTTTACACAACATCACTTGCCAATATAATTCACTTTTAATGCAAACCTCATTATTTTTCAAAGTATTCACAATAAGCCATATTCCAAGCATTAAACAATGCTTCATAAAACAAGTATAACACATACTTACAAGGATCACTTACCCAGTGCATCCTTCAGCAATATAGCATCATAAACAGCAAATTATATGCTCAAAACATACTTTAAAACAGTAGGTAAACACATTTAAAAACAAGTGCATCCACAAGCTTACAATAGCACAATCTGAGGGAGAAAATAACTTTGCTTACTTCCGAACTTAGTAAAGCGTTCCAAGCTTACACTAAGTTCCCAAAATCACTTTAAAAGTGTTTCAAAGCTGGAAATCTCCTTTCCACTCACTGACTCGCGAAACCTCAATTGTCGACGTGAAATCAAGCGTCTGAAGCTCCCGGATCTTCACCATTTGCTTCCAAAGGATTCTCCCATGTTTACACCACACAAGAATAGAGGATTAATGCATCTCAATGCATTAAAACCACCAACAAACACCAAAAAATCGTAGCTCTGCCCAAAGGCACCAAAATACCCTTCCGAAACAACCGAAATCACCTTCAGTTGATCACCAAACTCAACCCAGCCATCAACAAACACTTCCATCACATTTTAACCATAAATCAATATCCAAAAAATCATAATATCATCCTTATACCTCCAGCAACTCGGATTTCACATTTCTAAGCCAAAAACCCAAACTAACAACCTAGACAATTAGAGATATCAATGATTTCAGGATTATTCTAATCAAAGCTCATTATTAACATCATTTAACATCAAAATCAACCTCAAAACCTTAATTAAAAACATAAATCAAGAGTCAAACACTTTGGAATTTCATTAAAGAACCATGATTAGAGGAGTAGCTCGAAATTACCTTCAATCCTTGCTTTTCTTCCAATTGACAAGTTTTCCAACTTAAGAAGCTTTAAGAAATCCTTTTAAATCTTTGAGAAAAAAACTTTAGAAAAGAGTTGTGGATCAAAGGAGCAAAAAGGATGAAAATAATTCTTGAAATTGAGAGAAAAGAGGGAATGTTTGGCTGAAGAGAAAATGAGATATAGAAAAGTTACGTAAAAATGATTTAACAAATTAACTATCTCTTTTAATAAAATCTCCCTCTTCCATTTTAATCAAAACATTAAAATCACGTGTGAATTAAAGAAAAGGCTTAATTGTCATAAAGCTCCCTAAAGATTCTAAGAATTTGACTCTCCTTTGAAAATCACTGTTTTTACACAGTTTTAAATCTTTACATTTTGGTCACTGCCCGAAATGTACATGTTCCAACATTCATTTTTGTAAAATTGATTTTACCAAACCCATCTATATGATTTTAGATGATTTTTACCATATTTTTACCTTATCCCAAATCATGATTTCGCTGAACTGGTCTTAAAGACTCGAATCTCCAACTCTAGGTTCGACCAACTTAAATCGATGCCTAAAACATCTAGGCTCAAAACCGAGGCGTTACAGCTACTTACTCCCTTCTTTTTCCACCTTGAGATTCTCGAAGAAGGACACCAAATCAATAATCTTGCAGATTTAAAAAACAAAAATGACCACAATGCAAAATAGGTTCTAAGTGTTTCATATAATTTCAAGCCATACACGACATTTATTAGACTAATCGTATCGTCGACCCATGTATCTAGTCGGAACACATCCATATTAGTAATTTTGACTTCGCGAATGTCATTTGTAATCACCATATAGCTGCATACAAACATTGTATTATGACTTTCATTTTACATTTCACAATATGACAAATTAAAGTTATAAGGTTGAAGGCTTACTCTTGTGGCAATGGGGTATTCCATAAATAATCACAGTAGGCTCGTTCTTGTTCATCAAGCCCGTCAGATAGTACAACATATGGTAATATCTTTGACCCTTCATCTTTAGCCTTTCAGAAGAATGATATGATTGTAACCACAACAATCATAATTCATGTAAACGAAAACAAAAAGCATAGCCATTAAGGGACAACATTTTATTCGATGTCCTTAACCACCATCTGCTATGATTAACGTACACAATACACACAACCAACAATTACCATTGCGAATGGTAATTACACAGAATAATTTTTCTCAATTAAATTTTGAAACTTTATGCACTTGAATGGTTATCATTTGAGAGTCGAAGGGTTTTCGACTAACTTGGCTGCCTTCCTTGTTAGCCTACAACGGAACAATACTTAAGTCAATCCCAAACTCCATGGAAAATATGAAATTGATTTTTAAAATTTAATTGTAGCTTTTACCTTTTTTCTTCATTGGTGCTAGAGAGTCAGATTTACATGTTTAAGTTTCACATGTTTTCTAGATCGTTGGATGGGGAAATGGATAGCTAAGATTAACTCTTTATTTATTTTGCAAGTGATAATCTTCACATATTCTACTATTAATCTCAGCCATCCATTTCACTCATCAAACAATCCAGTTATGCTGTGTAAAACTCAAAATTGAACCGATTAGTACTATAACATTATAATTTTTTACAGATAAATTTGAATATAAACTTGAATAACTCGACTTGAATCGAATTTCATAAACTCGACTTGACTTAATTTTTTTAAATAAAATCTGAGTTATAAAATAAAACTCATCAAATTGACTCACTTAAAAAAATTTACGCGACTCGATCGTAAGCTCACCCATAGTTACGGTAATTAACGGTTCGATTACATGTTGACCAATAACCTATTGCAATTTTTTTAAAATGTTCGCTATTTTTTTTAGAATAATGAAATTATCTTTCCGATAAATATCATATTAAATTTTAAAAAAATATATTTAAATAGAGAAATTCTAATCACAATCTTCAATTTATCTCTAAATAATGAAATTATCTCTCTGATAAATATTATATTAACCATCATTTTTAGCGGTTGGTTAACCGAAACCGTTTAACTTTAACGATAGGTTAATTAACTGGTTATTGAATTTAGCTAACAATAACCTAACCGTTAAGAATCGGTAAACCACTAATGGTTAACCGTTAAGATATGGTTAGCCGACGGTTCGGTTACGGTTAACATGTAACCTATTACAATTTTTCTACATGTCCACTACTTCTTTTGAGAATAATGAAACTATATTTCGGTAAATATTATATTAAAATGTTCATAAAAATGCTTAAATAGAGATTCTAAACACTAAGTCCATACTTAATTAAAAAAAATACATACATACTACAAAGTTTCAACACAACAAAAAATATAAAAATTGAACCGAACATAAGGTAAATGAAACTTCCATGAGTTAGTATCACAAGCCACAAAAGTTAACTCTATGACTAAATCACCTAAGGTCTTCGCCGACTTTCTCTAAAATAAAATATGACTCATTAAAGTTTAATAACGGTTAACCTACATGTTAATTATTTGTCAAAATTTGTAACCGTAACCATTAACCAATATTTTAAGTGATTAACTAAAACCGTTTAACATTAACAGTTTAGTTAATTAACCTGTAAAATATAACGATTATACCGATTAACAGTTATAGTTCACAATTACGGTTACCTATAAATACATATCTCTCACCTCTTGAATTAATTCAATTTTTGGGACAAACTCAATTTCCGAGCAAAATAAAAATAATTTTGCCTTGTTTGTCATCAATTTAACGGGTAGAAATCATCCGCCCCCAAAGTATGCCCCCATTTGTGCCCCCACTTTAAAATAATGGGTTTAGAGTTTAAGATTTGGGTTTTAAGATTGGGGCTTGGGGTTAGGGTGTAGGGAATTAGAGGTAGGGTGTATTTTTTTAGGGTTTAAGGTTTGGGATTTAGGATATAAAAATTAGGGTTATGAGACAAACTTTAATTTTTAAGTATTTTTAGGCAGAGGACATAGAAGAAGTAATGGTTAGGGGCCAGGAGATTTTTACTCCAATTTAACATAAATTTAATTAAGAATACATGCATACGTTCAGGGATGACAATGGCGCGGGCTGTTGGCCTTTCCTATTTGAATCTGAAACACAAAAATATCATCCGACTCTGATTTCAATATAATATAATTCAACCTGATCTGGAAATCTTAATAAAAAAATCCGATTAAACCCTGCTGACCAAAACATAAAACAAAAAGTCGATTGGGTGGGGAGGGAGAGGTTGAACTGGTTGTTGCCGTTGCTTTCTGTGCATATACAAAGCAGAGCATAGAAAAGAAAAATGAATATGTATATATAGATAGAAAAGAAAAATGAATATGTATATATAGATAGATACAAAAAAGACGTCATTTAGTCTTGGAAGTACAGCGTGAAGGAACGTAAGTTCCATTCAAAGGATGGAAATGCAACTGGCAATCGAGACGACACAAGAACCTAAGCGAACCCAGATGGCCTATCCTCCATCTCACCCTCGTCCCCCCTTTCAAATCCAATATTATCAAATCTTTCTTCAATCCCGCGTCCACATCCTCCGCCTCTTCTGGCCCCAAAGGTATGGGTGATGATGCCACTACATAATTAAAATCAACCCATCTGTTCTTACCTACTTCAAAGGGTGATGCTACCAGCTGCGCCACCACTTTCCCGTTCAATCCTAGGGTGTAAGTTGATTCCGAGAAGCTCGCATGCGCCTTCTGGTTCCCGTTCCGAGCTCGAATCAATATCGTCACCTGAATTTCCAGAACACCCGCATAATCGAGCTGCATGCGGTCTAGGTGAGCATCAATGACACTAACGTATGGCACCCTAGGATGAATAACTAAGTATCCTATGAATGTGACAACGCCTGCAATGATGACCGCTACGGTCAAGACGGTGCAGATGATGGCGGCACACCACACCAACGGGTTCGTTGCTCGTTCCTGACTCGTTGAGAACTTTGATTTCCGGTCCATGGATTCGGAGAGGCTCGACAATCAATGTCAACATTCGGAGGTTTTTTTTTTATTTTTACTTTTGGTTTTTGGGCAAGGCTTTATGTAGTGCAGCGGGGAGGTGTGATGAAGGTGTTGCACTGTTTGAGGCTTCTGAAGATTGGCAAGGTATAAATTAGCTCCAAATGGCAGGGAAGTATCTTCCTTCCCTACATTTAAAGCATTTCCCCCATATATATACACACACACATTATACTAATAGTATCAACCACTCTATTAAAGAATCTAAGGACACTTTCATCTCTATAAGCCAAAAGCTTTAGCTTGACAAGGCAAACGTACTGTAGGTCTGAAGGCTGTAGCTCCACACCTGCAAGGAGAGAAAGAGGTACACACTAAACAATACACCACAACACAACAATGTTAACACCCACCAATTCAGTATAAACAAGAACAAATAAGAATGAAGCATCACATTTCCATCTGCAAATAAGTTTCAGTGCGTTCACCATTATCTCTGTTCTTGTAGACTCCATATTTCCTCTCTATAATTCTACACAGCTTGTCATTTTATATGTTTAATTTTTTGTTTGGCTTAAGGGGTAATAAGCCCTAAAACTAAAAAAAAAAACACTTAAGCTGGTGAACCTTTTTTTACCCAATTAAGCCTTGAAACAAGAAATTGAATCAATTAAGCCTTTTATCGATTTTGACCATGAAATATTGACAATATTTTTCTTTAGATATTACCCGTACATGATACACTACAATTTTATGATGTTGCGTTTACAGAATTTTTCAAAAAATATTTTTTTGTAGGTTTTATAAGATTTTTTAGATTTTTTATAAATTTTAAAATAAAATAAAAAATATATATGAAAATTTCAATTACTGCACCAACGTATCTAAAATTTTTTTCAATATTTAATGGTCAACATTGGTCAAAGGGTTTAATTGGTTCAATTTCTTTGTTCAAGGATTTAATTGATTCAAATTATTGGTTCAAGGGTTGAATTAGATAAAAAAAGTTTAGGGACTTACTAAATTTTCTTTCAAAAGTTAAAGGGCTTCTTACACCCTTAAACTTTTTTTTTTTTACAAATCTTCATATTTTTTTTATTTTTATAACTTTTAATGATTTAAATATATTTTAAAGATTTTTATTTTTTAAAAATTTCATTTTTAATTTTTTTTCAAAAAAATGACGTCAATATGGACAAAAAAAGTTAACGTCAATTTAGCAAACCTGTTACTTCTTTTATTTGTTGGTTTAATTTGACAAAATATATATATAAAAAAAAAAAGTAAGGGTCAGAAGGGACAAAAATTTTCAAAATAAAATAATTTGTTTAAAAAATTCGAGGTTAAAAATATCATTAAAGAAAAACGATAAATAACCCAAATTAGGAACAGAAAAAAAATGTAATAAGAGATGTATGAGAGCTTCTATTTTTTTTTAAACGAAAATTAGGCCTCGTTAAAAACCCCCACTAAGCCTAGATTGGGGGAAAAGAGTGCCTATTGTTTTATTAATAATCGAAGAGAGTTACACCAATACACCAAAGGTCTGTTCGCCGAACCAAACCTTTAACCAAACGACCTTCCCTGTATGGATACATCTATACCTCTTAAAGCCAACGAGCAAACAGGGTTATAATCAAATACAACAACTGGAAAAAACTCATAAATTTCTACGCAGCAAACTCTGTTGCATCGCTAGAGATATCACTGAAGTTGACTGCCAACAAATCATTAACTCGGCTAATTCCTTCCTTCGCCAATGCGTCGGCACCTTCGTTACAAACTCTGTTGATATACACCAAGGACCATTGATGGTGATGGATATCCTCCCACAATTCCATAGCCAATTGCTTTAAACTGGTTGGAGCTTTGGAAGGGCAGTTGATTATTTTTACTGCTTCCAAGATGTCCGAACATATAGTGATATGGCTACCTGCAAAAGCAATATTAGACTTACATAGATCGCACGCTTCCTTGATCGCCGTCATCTCCGTCGGCAGAACATCGAGAACTCCTAGAGACTTTGAGAATTGAATTATCAGTCTTCTCTTGCCATTTCGAAGCAATCCTCTGATGCCTGCTTCGCCCGAAACGCTGCTCACCGCTCCGTCAACTTCAAATGTGAAAGAATCCGGTCTTGGCCTTGCATTAACTTTCCGATTGGATCCCGGAGGACAGTCAATAGACCATAAAGAGGGATTCGCTAAGAACATACTTTCAGAAATGAAGATCTTAGGCCAATTGCTTTGACACCAATGGAATGTTCTGATTTGAGCAGTGTCAAAAAGGAAAACCTCTTAACCCCGATTGTTGAAGATAATATCATTTCGAAATTTCCAGATAGTCCAGCAGAAGCTAAAGAAAGAAATGCACCAAATTATATTGGCTTCTTTTTTCGGACAACTTTCGCACCAAGCATGTAGAACTTTGGCAGTAGAATCGGGAAAGGTGAATCGGATATTCCATTTTTCGCACCATTGCATCCAACACTTCCAACAGACATGGCAGGAGAAGAAAATGTGGTATTCGGTTTCATCATTGTTTTTACACAAAGGACACAGCTGATCGGCAACTACCTTAGAACCCCTTTTTACCAGATTTACCTTCGTCGCCAACCTCCCACGCACCAGTCTCCACATGAAAAATTGGACCTTAGGGGGAATGAATTTGTTCCAGACCAATTTCCATATATCCGAGGGGAACTTATCCACAGAAGACGCTAATACACAATAGCTTTTGGAGCTGTATTGTCCGCTGGTATCCCCAGCCCATCGTAGAGTATCGTATGGATAAGGACCGGCTGAGAATTTATTTAAGATTGATAGAAACAGTTCCCAAATGTCCCATTCCCATTCGAATAAGATCCTGCGAAGCGGGATCAACCATTTCCATCCTAGTTCCAGTTTGGACCCATACTCGGCAACCTTGCCGCTCTTCTTTAAGGACAGTGCAAAGATTCTCGGAAATTGTGTATAAAGTGGCGAGTCGCCCGCCCAGCGATCAAACCAAAAATCTATCGAGAGTCCATCTCCCAGAACCGAACTTATGTTACTCATAAAAAGATCAGTGGAATCCGACAATGGTTTAGAAATCGCCTTCCATATCCAAGATAATTTTTTCAGATTGTGGGGGGGAGGAAGCACTGAGATTGTGTTGTTGAAGTATTTTGCGTTGAGAACCCTCCGCCAAAGACTATTATGCTCGATGCTATAACGCCAAAGCCACTTACTAAGTAGCGCATTGTTTCTTACTTTGAAGTCGATAATTCCCAGTCCCCCTACCTCATTGGGAGAACACAACTCCTCCCACCGTACCCAATGAATAGTTTTCTCGTCAACCTTACCCCAAATGAACTGAGCAACCATTTTGTTTAGGTTGTTGTTAACTGACACGGGCATTTTAAAAGTGGACAAATAATAGAGGGGGAGGCTTGATAACACAGATTTTACCAATACTAACCGGCCAGCTGAAGAGAGATTTGAACCCTTCCAACCCGATAGATGGTTCCTGAATTTTTCGACTACCGGATCCCACATAGTTGGGTCGTTCTTAGAGGCACCCAACGGAAAGCCTAAATATTTCGTTGGAAGCTTCCCGTGAGAGCAGTTTATTGAATCAGCTAGCTCACTCAACAAGCAAGGATTGACGTTGATCCCGAAGAGTTCAGTCTTTTGTAAATTCAATTTAAGACCCGATACCGCCTCGAAGACTCTTAGAAATCTCTTAATATTCATTATATGTTCTTTGTCTGCTTCAGTGAAGACTGTCAAGTTGTCGGCAAATTGCAGGTGCGAAACTTTGACTTCCCCGTCTCCTACCAACACACCCCTAATCAGATTTTCTTCAGTAGCTTTCACTAAGCATACACTCAATGCTTCTGCAACTAAATTGAATAAAAAGGGGGACAGTGGGCATCCTTGCCGAAGGCCTTTCTTAGTTCGGAAAAAGTTTGAAGGTATGTCGTTTACCAGGACAGCCATAGACACTGTAGAGATACACGACCGGATCCATTTGCACCACCTTTGCCCAAAGCCCATCTTCCTCAAAACCATGAACATAAATGGCCATTCGATTGAGTCATATGCTTTCTTAAAATCTGCTTTAAACACCACTACCTGATCTCCTCTTCTTTTTGCCAAGTCAACAATTTCATTAGCAACCAAGGAGCAGTCGATGATTTGACGTCCTTTTATGAAAGCGAACTGATTTTCGCTCACCAATTGACACATGAACGGGGCTAATCTGTTAGCAAGAACTTTTGCAAGGATTTTATAGATGCTGCCAACCAAGCTTATCGGTCTAAAACCATCCACCGAATCCGGATTCTTAGTCTTTGGAATAAGTGCAATGAAAGAAGAATTCAGCTCTGGGGGAAATTGTCCGGTGCTGTACAAATTAGAGAATAACTTCATGATATGATCCTGAAGAATATCCCAATATTTCTTAAAAAACGACAAGTTGAAGCCATCGGGTCCTGGCGCCCTAGACCCATCCGCGTTCTTAATAACCTCCCACACTTCCTCTTTACAAAAAGGCCTGTCGAGCCAATCCGCAGAAGATCCAGAAAGAGACTTGAGAGAACAGTCCCACTTTCGGATATGAAGAATGTTGCGATCATGAAAACTTTGCTTGAAGTGTTGTTCAAAAGAAGCAGAGATAGATGCCTGGTCAGAACATATTTTTCCATTGAACTCGATCTGGTGGATTTGATTGTTGATTTTCCGGTTCGTCGCAGACAGATGGAAAAACCGGGTGTTCTTATCCCCTTCCCGGAACCACTTCAACCTGGATTTTTGCAGCCAATCACGCTCTTCTTTCCTAAACAACTTCCATAGGAGATTCCTCAAATGGACTGCTTCAGCTAATAAGGCTGCATCTGCCTTTTTATCCACTATTTGTGCTTCTACTACTTTCAACCTGTTTTCCACTGAAGAAATAGAACTAACCAACTCAGGCTGCTTGACTTTCAACCATTTTTTGGACTGCACTTTGCATGCCTTAAGCACCTCCCCTATGTCTAGTTTCCCAATCGAAACTACAGTCTTTTTTATCAGCTCCGAGTACCCCTCCATTTCGCCCCAAGAATTAAACCATTTAAATGGTTTGGGGGTGTATTGTTTGCTTTCAACGACCAAGGAGATTGGGCAATGATCCGATAGGTTCCTTGCTAAAACACTTTATTGGATATCAGGCCACAGTAATAACAGATCAGGAGAAATACAAAATCGGTCGATTCTACTGGCTTGAGGAGGGACCGACTTACCAAACCACGTAAAATTGCCTCCTGACAATGGAAGATTTATCAGATTCAGCCTATTCATAAAGTTGAGAAGTTGCAGGATGAATTCTTGCTATAGAAAGAACCAACTTTTTCATCAGGACTTAGAATCGAATTAAGATCACCCCCAAGAATAATTGGCCTATCCAGATTTTCCAGAATGTTGGACAATTGGTCGAACCACTTCTTTCGATCACCTTCACTGTTGGGTGCATACACATTGACAACAATCACCTTCTTTTTCCAGGAGATAATTTCGCCCACCAAAATCAAAAACCGTTGTTCTGCTATCACCTTCTCCACATTGAAAAACTCCTTGTCCCAAATCGAAATAAGACCCCCTGAGAGGCCCACCGCAAGAGACTCAGCAAAATCACCCAACTTCGAACCCCATAGACATCGAAGCACGTTGATGCGGTTCTTCTCCATCTTCGTCTCTTGAATTAGGACCAATTTAACCACCCTTTTATAGCAAATTTTGCGAATTGCTCTTTGTTTCAACGGGTTGCATAGCCCACGAATGTTCCATGAAATTAAATAGAAATTCATCTAATATGGAGTTAAAAAACGACAGATTGGGGCTTACCTCAAGAGTACCCTACTGCTTTGGTCTATTATCCTCTTCCAAACTGCCGAATTTCGCCAAAACCTCTGCTCTAGATTCCACGAAAGAGAAACCCAAGGCTTCTGCTACCTCGAGTGTTTTTTTCAGCCTCATCCGCTGGCTCCGGTTCAAGACAATTCCGATCACCCACTCCCCCTTTCTGCTCTTCACTGAACGCTTGCATGCCCGAAGATGGAATAAGGATCGGATCGGGATTACTGGTAGTGCAATTTTCGCGGGAGGAGACACTTTGCTCAACAGAACCAACTTTGCCCGCATGTGATCTAGAAGAAAAACCGGTAGGGAATGGGTCCTGGTAAAGTATAGCCCATCCCATCTGATCCCAAGTGGGGATAACTCCCCTACCCGAGGATACTAAGTTATGGGCCTTTAGAATTCTGGGTCTGATGGTATAAAATCCTGTGGTTTGATCCAATAAGGGGCCCGAGGAAGTGCTTTGGTCCGAAGCTTCTATAGAAGGCCCAAAATTATTAATAACCGGAATATCAAATAAACCCTCTTCACATGGATCCTTCACCTTCTCTGCTGCCAGCCCCACATTTGGGCAACTGACACGATATGACATCCAATCATTTTGTCCACTCTCCTGGATAGAGGCATCTATGGACTTTATGGGATTTTCATTATCCAATATTTTGGGAGGTGGAATGTCGGCCGGCTCATTTATTATACTGTCCCTGCAGTCGAATCGACCTTCTCCATGGTCTCCGTCGGAGGACATTGCCGGACTACCGACTCTGGTTCCGTCGATCCAACACTTCTCATCCTCGAACGCTGATATCGAGATTCTTAGGTGGAATTTTTCACCGTTGACTATCACCTTTGGGTACACCGGAATATCCGACACCGAGCTAACACCCACCAACACTCTAGCCACGTTGAATCTGTTTCTTAATCTGGTATCATCGTCAAGTTTGATGAAGGTTCCCCACTGGTTTGCTATTTCTTCGAAAACTTTTGGGAACCATGCATGAACAGGAAAACCTTCCAGGTTCATCCACACCTTTAACTTCCTTTCACCTGAGAAGTTTGCTAAAGTGTCCAAGTCTTCAAACCATGATTGCATAAGATTCTGGCGGAGTTCCCATAGAATCAGAACTTGTTCTGATTCGAGACATTCAATCACTGCGAAAAATCCAGACCACTCGCTCACTTTTACCTTAAAACCTTCTGACGAGAGGGCTTGTTGGATCATCTCTACATCATACATATTTTTTTATTTGTCCTATGAAACAGTTGTTGACCCAACTTTTCTCCTCCATTGATAATGCAATATTAAGATTGCGACCAACCACCTCAACCGACTCCTTCCGGAGTACGGGATTATCCCCATAGCTGAAGTCTTTGGAAAATAGATTACCAGTAAGTACATCCTTGCAAGATCTACTCTTCGTCACCTGTTGGTCCTTGAAACTACCAGGGACGAATCTGTTCACCGCCGGTGGATTATTTTCCCGGTTGCTCCAGTGTAAGAGGGCACGACGAGTCTCCATCCGGATGGAGATATGAACACCATCAAGTTTACGCCCGTTACCTTCAAGGATAGCTCTCTCCGCCTCTGATAACTTGGCGAAACGCATAAAAGCAAACGTATAGTTAGAGGACCTTCTGCTCCGATGATAATAGCCGATGAAAACATGCCTGACTTCCCCGTAAACGGAGAACGCTTCCTTTAGGGCCGACCAGTGGATTCTCTTGCTGATATGATTAACATAAACCGTGAAGCCTCCTCTCTTCGCTGAGTCCTTGGATGCGCCGTCCTCGCCCCTCTTCCTTCCGCCGTACGCTCCGCTACCAAATGCGCTCTTCTTTGCTCCGCCACTCACACCGCCGCCACCGCTCGCTCCCCGCCTGCTCCTCATTGCTTTTCCTTTTAGTCTATTTTAATCGGATCCAACCTATTTTCAAAAACACTCCTAAATCTCGAATAGATTTTCAATTTGAACGAGTAATCTCTGTATGAGAGCTTCTGTTGTGCGTTTCTTGAAAACATTTGGGATATGCTTTGAAATACCAAAACTTTTAAGAGCATAATATATATTAGATATTTCGGTCATATTTATAAAAGTTTTGGTAGTTATAAATTTTGTACTTCAATAGGTTATTTTGATAAAACATATAAATTAAGGTAGAAGTTACGTTATTTTGGTAAAACAATAATTATTTTTTAATATATACATATTTTGAAGTGTTAAAAATTTTAAATCCATAAATATTTTGATAATGAAAAATATTTTGGTCTTAGTATTAATTATGTTCGTTAGTTAAAATATTGATCGATGGTTGACTATATTTATCTTACATTGACTGACGTTGAGCAATCATTGATCGTATACTACAATGTAATGTTAAACTTTTAACTGATAACTAAAATTTCTATTGAATACATAACTTTTTAAGTACAAAAATTTCGAACGGGTACCCAAAATTTCTAATAGATCACAAATTTTCGTATGTTAGAAATATAGGTGTACCTTTAGAAAGTTTGGTAAAACAATATAAACTTTAGTGAATCGTAAAAATTGTGGTATTATGAGTATAACAAAGTTCTAACAAATATCAAAATTTCAAACATAAGTGTAACTTTAAAAAATTATAGGGGTAAAATATATAAATGAGAACTAAATTTTGTTTAAAAAATCAATTTAGTAACAAAATTTTTAAAAGTTACATAATGACAATTAAACTTTTTATATTGTTACAAAATCTAAAAATACGACACCTCAATCCATAAGAAGACAATCCAAAATATGAGTTTGATGAATTATACTAATGTTGGTCTAAGTTTAATTCGTCCAAAAAATTTATATATTAACTTTTGAGCTGAATTTATAAAATCTCGTAACTAGTCTCGTATTTAATTTTTTACTTACGTAATCTTCGATAAAACAAACGTATCTTAAGTTCATAATGTCTGATAGATACGTTTCAAGCTGCGTTAGAAATTTAACTAAATGACGGTCAATCCATAAGAAGATAACCTAACTTAAAATTGTTTGGATCCCATCCAAATAGTCGACACAAGTCAATTATCATTACATACGTGAAGAACAGTTTCAATCTCTTATCCAAGATCCATTATTGTACCCCACCTATACACGTGTCATTTATCCTAAATTTTTCTAAGATATATAGGTACGAGGTGTCTCCATCCATGTTATAAAAAGAAAAGATGCCACCGACAAAGTCACCATTTTAAATGGTAAATTTTTTATTTGTCTTTGTACCTGAGCCGACTTGAGGGTGGGCAGAAAGAACGTCCTTCCAACTTCCAAGAACCATTATCCATAATTTTTAATTATATAAATAGTCTCTTATAATTTAATTGTTCATTAATAGGCCCACCATCTTTAACTAAATATAAATAATAGATAAAATTTATTTAGTCTAACATTAATTGGTCTTGAATAAGCACAATCGGCCAAACTACTTATCTTTATTCATTAATATTCTTTTAGGTCAAGGGTTTTAGACCTATTAGGAACACTTCTTCCTTCCCGCTAGAGTCTTTTATTTCCCTCATCTCTAGGTAGGATTATGATTAGAATTAGGATTTGTCAAAAAAAAAACATTAATTGGTCTTTGGATCATAATTAAGATTGTAATGATAGTTTGATTTTTTTCTAATATTTATTATTAGAGATTCAATTTTTTTTTCAATACTTGTTACTTAGGCGCAATTTTTTGTAATACTTGTTGTTGTTCAATTTTTCTTCAATATTTGTTATTAGGGTCTACTCTTAAAATTTATTTTTTCAATATTTGCTATTAAGGGTACATTTTTTTTCAATACTTGTTATTTGAGGTCTAATTTTTTTTTTAATATTTGTTATTAGAGGCTTATTTTTTTCATGATATTTATTATTAGAGACCAACTTTTAAAATTTATTTTTTTCAATATATGTTATTAGGAGTCTACTCTTAAAATTTAATTTTTTAATATTTATTATTTGAGGTCTAATTTTTTTCAATATGTGTTATTTAGGGTCCAATTTTTTCAATACTTGTTATTAGAGGCTCATTTTTTCCAAGATTTATTATTAGGGGCTTATTCTTAAATTTAATTTCTTTTTAAATATTTGTTATTAGGGGCCTACTCTTAAAATTCTTTTTGTTCAATATTTGTTATTAGGGCTCTACTCTTAAAATTCATTTTAAAAAATATTTGTTATTAGGAACCTACTCTTAAAATTCTTTTTTTTTTCTCAATATTTGTTATTAGGGTTCTACTCTTAGAATTTTTTTTTTTCAATATTTGTTGTTAGAGACATACTCTTAAAATTCAATTTTTTCAATACTTATTATTAGGGGCCTAATTTTATCGTTCGCTTCGAGCCTCCAAAATCCTAGAAATCCACCCTGCTCTGTACGATGTCTAAGATGTTGATTTAATCCTTCCACTCTAGTTTCATCAATTTTAATTTTTGTAATTTTTTTAATTTTTAGTCTTGACTCAATCAATACAAGGAGAATATGATTAAATTGTAAGGACTTAAAATGATTAAAGGCGTGTTTATTTCAAATAAAATAACTTATGAAAAATGTTTTCCTTATTTTTCTTGTGTTTGATTGAGAAAAGGAAAAGTGATCAATGTACAATGTTTTACAAGTTAAAGCCAAACCTCATTCATTTTCCATAAATTGCTTACTGATCCAATTTCCATAAGACATTTTCCTCAATTTCTCATCTCTTTATAAACCGAAAGACGTAAATTCTTCCACCATTTTCCCTTCCTTGCAAGTTGCAACTTTAGTACGCCCAATCACTAACAATGTTTCACCACGAATTTAAATGTATGTCCTTGAACTCAAATTTGAGGCTAAAAGTTTAGTGCTTAAATTGATGAAATATTAAATTTGGACTAAAGTGAATTGTTTTTAAAGGTCAATTAGCATTTTTCAGAGTTTTGGGATAGGGACTGAATTTGGGAAATCTAATTGAAAGAAAAGAGGCTTAGTTTGGTAGTTCTGGAAAATTGAGGACTAGCTTGAAAACATAATGATCTTTTAAGTCCATTTTGTATACCGTAGGGAAATGCTAGGGCCACCTTATATTTTTTCCCAAAACCCTAGAGTATTGATGCAACATTTTAGGCTAATGTAGACTAAGGGCTCGTTCAGCAGATCTTAACTCTCAATTGATCTTTTAGTGCCTTTTTTTTACCGTTAAACCCTTTACTGATCTAAGATTTGCTTGAATGTTTTCTGTTTACATTTTCTATTTTCATTTTTAAAAAATCATTTTTATTTTCAAGTTTTTAAAAAATAAAAAATATGTTTGATTAACATAAATGAAAATTTGTTTTTAAAATAAAATGGTAAAAATGTGTTTGGTATTTAGTTTTTCAAAAAAATGAACAAGTAATTATCAAGTAATTAAATTAAAATACAAATATTGTTAAGTTTAAAATTACAATTAAAATATTAAATAGATAATAAATTAAATATAATTAAATAGACAAAATGTTTAAATCAATAAAAATGTTTTTTATTCTTAATAAGAATAATATAAAATTTGTTCATAATGACTACTTTTTGAAATTTCAATTCTACCTATAATTACTCCATAATGATGTTGTAATTTTGTTTTTAACTTGAGTCATCTCAGTAGTTTGTGACATACTTATTAAATATGATGTGTTCCTCGTTCGAACCAGAAGAAGTGTCTTCCGTATCATCAAATTTTTGTTCATTTTCTCTTTCACATTCTTCAGACAATTCATCCCTTTCAGCTTTCAAGCTAATAAAATTATGCACAGTACAACATGCTTTCGGTATTCAACGTTGTTTTCAGCTTTTATTTTTTCTTTGTCCACAAAATGATGCGAAAAATCTCGGTATGTTTAGATATTCACACACCTATGAAACGAATACACCAATATTAAAAATAAAATACAACAAAACTATCACAAAAAATTAAAAAAAAATAAATACTCATATTTACGAACAGTAATAATAAAAATGAGAAATAAAGATAAGTTTAATTATTTAAATATTAGAAAAGGGTTAAAAAGATGTTAAAATGACATTATAAGGATTTGATCTTGGGTTAAACAAACTTAAAAATTTTAAAATCCCTTGTTTTCATGTTTTCCATTTTCTAAAATATTTTCAAAAAAAATAGTGATAACATCTTTTCAATGTTTTTAAATTTTCACTCAATTTTTTTTCATTTTCTTAAAATAATTTTATAACTTTACAACCGCGTTTTCAAAAATGAAAATGAAAATAGCCTTTGTTTTCATGAACCAAAACAATTTAATCTTTATTTGTAAAAATAATAAATTTAATCCAGATGGAAAAATAAGTTCTTGTGGAGCGATGGAAAAATACAACGCGCCCCACACATCTTTAATTTTCTCCCCCCACAGCTGATCGAGCCTCAGACGATCGTTTCGATCCACAAGAGCTTGCGTTTTTGCCTGGCCCCTGCACGGCTGACTTTGTCGCCGTCAGCTGGTCGTCTGAGCGCCGACTTATTAGGGGACGACGTTGACTGGTGGTTTGCTCGTAAGAGCTTCGGCGGAGGAGAATCAAGGGCGGGTTGTGGGCAGGATGCGAGCGACCTGGGTAACCGGCGCAGAACCCCATCGGAGGTTTTTGCCGCAAAACACGTTTATGTTTGCACCTTAGCCGCCGTGGCAACCGCTGAGCACGGGAGGTTGTGGCTCCGTCTCTGGTACCGTGTTCCCTGTTTATGTGTTATTTTTCTCGGGGGCTAGAAGTCGGAGGCTGGAAAGGACTTGTTTTGGCAGCCGGAAAGTACCCAGATTTCAATGAGCTACCAGTTGCTGGGTCTAGTCGACGTGGGTTGGAAAACATCAGCACCGACTCAGACGTGCTTTGATCTCGGCGCTCAGAAGAGTGGATTGCCAGATGGTCGGGGGTTCTCCTTTTCCGGGCATGGTATCTCTGCATTTTTTCTGCTCAAAATTTGTGGAGATATGAAATATTTATTGGCCTTAAGCACAGGAGGGGATCGAAGAATCCGGAACCAGCGAACTATGTGTTCCGAAAAGCAAATCTGGGATGGGCTCTCAAATCTGACCGCCTCTTTCCGCTGCAATCGCTGTTTTGCCGGAAATTCGACCGTCAATATGTTTGCGAAGCTGAGCGTGTTGAGGGAGAAGGAGACGGTGGCAAGGGCATCTTTGTCCTTTTCCCTCAGGACAAGTCATCTCAATTTTGGGCCTATGCTGACATCTTATATTTATTTCCTTTTTCAGTCTAAGTTGGCCAAATTTTGTGGGATATGGTCCTTTTATTCCCTTTTTAAGACGAACATATGCTTGATTTATGGGATATGGAAGATTGCTAAGTGGTGGAGATCTGCTAGCTATGGGTTTTTCTCTGATCCGAGTTTTCTTTGGGATCCGGGTGGTTTTTGGTTTTTCCGATTTTTTCTCTCAGGTTTGATTGTTATCAGTGTTATCGATGAACCATGGATCTGTGAACCAGGGTTTTTAGCTATGTTATTTAGGGGTTTTGGTTGTTATTTTGGAGCTTGGATCTTTCAGTGCCAGACATAGCAAGGTTCTTTAGTTCGACCGTTAAGCTCACTGATGTTGTCCGTTGTTGCTTGCCGTGAAAAGGACCGACCAATATTGGTAGGAAGCCTGCCTCTGGATAGAGCTCTCCGGTATCGACGATGGACTGTCAACAACAGTTGGTGGTGGCGAACTAGTTTTGTTCCTTGCCGATGGAGTCTAGCTTGGAAGGTCTTGAAAACGCAAACCACTTTGTGCAAGTCGGTCGCGTTAGTTATTACGGTCTCTCGTTGGGCTTTTGTCCCCGATCGCCGTTATCCCTGGTCGCCTGAGTCGCGACATCGTCTTTGTTTTATGTTTCGGTCTTCTGCTTTTAGGTTTGATCTTGTGGCCTGCGTGCTCGATGTTTTCCTTTCTGTTCCTTGTTTAGGTTTGTTGTTTTTCCTCTCTCGAAATGTCTGTTGAGGCTTTTGCCTTCTTCGGTTTAATTAATGCAAGTTATCTTTGAACAAAAAAATTCAGATTATTTAAATATTATTTTAATTTAGTCCAATTTTTTATTAAAATGATTTACTCTAAATCCAAAAACCATTAACCCTAAATCATAAACCCTAAACTTAAAATTTTAAATCCATAAATCTTTAAACTCTAAACCCACAAACCATCCATTGATGATTTCTTCTGCGTCTAGCTAGATGCTTTTCTTTTTCCTCAATGCTCATAGATTACCTTCTTTGTCGGTCCCTAATACCACGACGATCTCTCTCCAATTCCTTTCGCAACTCTGATCTGCTTGCTAATTCTTCCATCATCATTTCCCAGCAGAATTCAGCATAATCACAATCCTAATTCAAAATTCAGTCGGTTTTCCCTGCGAATACAACAAATATTTGCAATTCTAATGAGAATAATTTATATAAAATAATAATAATTATTTCACAATTGTTAGAAAGGAAATTACAAAGAGTACTAAATCTAATGATTAAGCTGCAAACATTTCTGATCTTAAGAATGAAATATCCTCAAATTCAGATGATTACAAATTAAAAGTAATAATGGAAAAGGAAAACCCTAACCTGAAACGATAGAGTTGAACGTAGGAAGAACAGAAACTGGGAAATAAACAAAGTGAAATCAAAGATCAAAGACAATAAGGCAAATGTAAGAATGAAAATGGATAGACCAGCTAACGAGATCGATTTGGTGCTTTTAATTATTCTCTTTAATATTATGAGGGTTTTAAGTATAGGGTTTAGGAGTTCAAAACCTTACGATTTAGATTTAGTGTTTAGAGTTTAGTGTTTTGAGTTTAGGGTTAAATTTATTTTACTAAAAAAATAGGGATGAGAATTTCAAGGTGAGAATTAGAGCTCTTCAAATGGTCCACGTCCTTTCAAATGGTTTTCATATTGGGCAGAAGATCAAGGATTTATCGATATTGTCAAGCAAGCTAGTTCCAATAGACACAAAAATGGGATTGGGGATGTGTTAAAGGAAATCAAAGGAGCACCGAAGGTTAGAGCAAAGGAATTGCGTGAGAAAAAAAAGGTGATTTTGTAGCCGATATCGAAGGAAAGATTGCGATTTTTGAAGATTTTATGGTGAGATCAGGGAAAAACCCTTCTATTTCGGCTGGATTACAAGCCTTGAAAACTGAATTATGGGCAAGATATAGGAAGGAGGAAAGAGAGTGAATCCAAAAATCATGCTTAAAATGGTTTAAGAAGGGAGACAAGAATACCAAATTCTTCCACTTAAAACATCAATGAGAAGAAGCTCTAATCATATTGGATCAATCCGTTTGGGGAATAATGTTATTGCAGATCCTAAACAAATCACTAATACTTTTGAGAATCATTTTCGAAGAATATACAATGAAAGCAAGACAACCCCAGTTAAGGATTGGGACATCAATCTTAACAAGCTAAGCTCTATTTCAGTGAGCATGCTTGAAGCTCCATTCTTCAAAGAAGAAGTATGGGCCTTGTAACCCCCTCGACCCGGTGTGGGTAAAAGACCGAACCACTACAGCAAAATAGGTCTTTAGTGGCATTTTTAGCCCAATGACGACATTTTTTAGTGCCGTTAAAAACTCCCCCGGTGCTTAAGAAAGTGCCGCAAGAAGTGCCTCTTAAACCAGCGCTGCAATAGTTCGCGACGTTTTTGGGGGAAAAAATGCCGTAAAAAGTCACGATCTATAGCGGCGTTTGTGTTTACAAACGCTGCCAATAACTGGTTTTTAGTGGCATTTTTCATAAGAAACGCCGCAAAAAGTCAAGATCTGTAGTGGCCTTTGTAAACACAAACGCCGCGAATAACTGGTCTTTAGTGGCGTTTGTTTTGTAAACGACGTAAAAAGTCATGACATGTAGCAACGTTTTGGAACTTAAACGCCGCGAATAATTAGTCTTTAGTGGCGTTTGTGATTACAAACGCCGCAAATAACTAGTCTTTAGTGGCATTTCTATAAACAAACGCCGCGAATAACACCATGTTTAAAAAAATTCAAATAAAAGTATATATACTATATAATAATCTAAAATGCATTACATTTAAACAAAAAAAAACATTATGAAAGAAATGCAAGCATACAAAGAGCCAACTAGATCTGATCATACTTGTTAGAAGGTGCAAGCATTTCAGGTGAAGTAGTTTCAGACTAGAAAAGTAACGTGGACATTTCCTTAATCTAATTCATTTTTGCAACTAGCAGCTGTTGAAAAAGTAACTTGATTATAATAACATTTCAAGTTACTTAACACTAGAGAAGCTTAATGTTAAGAAGCACCAACTTCTTTCTCCATGCTTCTAGAATTGTCTTCATCTTTTTAGAATTGTCCTCTGTTATATATTTATTATAATAATTAATGTAAACCGACATAATTACACCGACTTAAGAACACTATAAATATGTGATGTAAATAAGTTGTGTGAGTGTTTTAAGAGAGTGAGTGACGTGTGTGCAAGGTGAGAGTGGCGTGAGAGTGTGAAGAGTGTAAGTGGTGCAAAAGTAAAATTTGAGTGTGAAAAGGGCAGTGGGTGCAAGTGTGAGTGACGTGAGGTGAGAGAGTGAGTGTGAGTGTTCATTGTAATATTTTTGAGTATTAATAAAAGTGTAGTTTTCCTTTGTAATTAGAAATTTCCCGGTTAAGCCTTAATTCATGTATTTTCTTAGTGCACTTGAATTTGTTACTAATGGTCGACTATGCCGCCTAAGTTATATGGTCGGCTCTGCCGCTTGAATAGTATATGGTCGGTTCTACCGCCTAATTGGTGTATGGTCGGCACTGCCGCCTAAGTTGTGCACTAAGAAATCAAAGATAGAAAGGCTAACTGACTCAGGGAGTTGGTATAGTGTTAGTGTTCAGTCTTAGGTCCTCCATAGTGGGCGTGATGGGTCTGTCGGTCTTCCAACAATTGGTATCAGAGCGGGCGGTCCAGGACCGTTGTCAGTGAAGAAATCTTCAGTAAGCATTGGACGCTTACATTGGTCGTCGTTGCATCAAGGTGCTAAGTGGAGACTCTACCAGAACACAGTCAGGGACTGTGAAGCTATTGGTTTGGAACCAAGCTTAGTGGACGCCGGGCATCAGTCAGCATGACAGACTTTGGAAGCACAAGCAACGGGATTAGGAAGCTCAATAACCACAACTACGGTTATTGGGAGACATGCATAGAATCCTACCTACAAGGTCAAGACTTGTGGGAAATAGTCGCAGGCACTGACACAACTCCTCCACCGAGGGAGAATGTCGAAGCCTTGAGAAAATGGAAGATCAAGGCTGGGAAGGCTATATATATATTGAAGACCACAATCAAGGAGGACCTATTGGAGCATATTCTTGATGAGAAGACACCAAATGCAGCATGGGAAAATTTGGCGAAATTATTTTCAAAGAAGAATGAAGCACACCTCCAACTCTTGAAAAATGAGCTCGCGGGCATCTCACAAGGAAACCTATCTATTGCTCAGTATTTCACCAAGGTGAAATCTATTTGTCGCGAGATATCTCAACTTGCACCAGATGAGAAGGTTAGCGAGGCAAGGATGAAAAGAATTATCATCCATGGCCTAAGACCCGAGTACAATGGATTTATCGCCGCTGTGAGGGGATGGCCTACTCAACCATCCTTAGTGGAGCTGGAGAACCTATTGGCTAACCATGAGGAATTAGCCAAACAGATGAGTGGCGTAACCATAAAAGACGAAGAGGAGGCACTCTTCACCAACAAGAAGAAAGGTACGTCGCGAAGACAAGGAGTGACGAAAGGAGGCAAGCTCTATCCAAGAGATAGAAGCAACACTTTAGGGGGAGTTCGACGTAGAAAAGAAGACTATCACCAACAGTACGAGGAGAACGATAGAAAACAAAGTGGTGAATGCTTCAACTATGGAAGAAAGGGTCACTTTGCTCGAGATTTTAGATTACCCATGAGGGAAAGTCGTGGATGCTTCAATTGTGGCAAGAAGGGCCACTTTGCTCAAGATTGCTGAGTACCCAGGAGACAAACTTTCCAAGGAAACATGGCCACCACAAAAGAGGAGATGAGAGAGGCCATGTTGGAAAATTCCATCAGCGAAGACGAATGGGATGCAGAAGCTGGACTCTCTATTGGAGTGTAACAAGAAGAGTTAATAGAAGACATGGAGGAGACATCCTTAGTAGCAACCACATATTCAAAAACAGACTACAAGGATGAAGAAGAGGTGGATGAAGATATGGAGAAACCAACTCTTGCAACAACCATAAGGTCAAAAATTGACTACAAAGAAGATTGGATCGTTGATTCTGGGTGCTCCAATCACATGACCAATGACGAGAAGAAACTGCAAGACATAGATGAGTACAAAGGAAAAAGAGTGGTGTTGACATCCAACAATTCAAGGTTGCCTATTTCTCACATTGGGAAGACAACACTTCAAGGAACGACTCTCAGAAGCTTCAACTCGAGAAGGTCTACCTTGTTCCTGGCTTAAAGAAGAATTTGTTGTCAGTGCCCCAACTGACAGCAGCAGGAAATTATGTGCTCTTTGGGCCTGAAGATGTGTCTATATTTCAGCAAGTGGAGGTGATCGACACTCCTATTGTGAAAGGAAGAAGAACAAAATCAGTTTATGTGCTATATGCGGAGTCAGCATATGTGGACAAGACCCGGAAGAATGAGACAGCTGATCTTTGGCATGAGCGCCCTGGACATGTAAGCTATAACAAATTGAAGGTAATGATGAAGAAACATATATTAAGGGGACTTCCTCAAGTAGACATCCGAACAAATATAGTTTGTGCTGGATGTCAGTTTGGTAAGGCTCATCAGTTTCCATTCAAGGAGTCAGAGCATCAGTCCCATACACCATTGGAGCTCATACACTTAGACGTCTTTGGCCCAGTGAAGCAAATATCACTTGGAGGTATGAAGTACATGGTGACATTTATTCTTCTCAAGGTACGTGTGGGTTTACTTCATGAAAGAGAAGTCAGAGACTTTTACGAAGTTTAAGAAGTTTAAGGAAAAGGTAGAAAGTGAACTCAATGAGAAAATTCAGTGTCTACGCACTGATAATGGGAAGGAATATCTATCTACGGAGTTTACTACCTATCTTCAAGAGCATAAGATCAGACGACAGTTAACTTGCCCCAATACCCCACAACAAAATGGAGTGGCGGAGCGGAAGAATCGTCATCTTGCTGAAACATGTCGAAGCATGCTTCATGCCAAGAATGTACCAGGAAGATTTTGGGCCGAGTGTATGAGGACATCAGCCTACGTGATTAATAGGCTACCACAAGATAAGTTGGGATTTATTTAACCACATGAAAAGTTAAGGAAAATTAAGCCAACAGTCAGCCATCTCAAGGTATTTGGTTGTGTATGCTACGTTTTTGTGCCAGATCATCTAAGAAGTAAGTTTGATAAAAAGGCAATTCGATGCATCTTCGTGGGCTATGACGATGCACGAAAAGGTTGGAAATGTTGTGATCCAACCACTGGCAAGTGCCACACTTCAAGAAATGTGGTGTTTGATGAAGCTTCTTCATGGTGGTCGCCTCAGAAGATCGAGTTTTCTGAACCTCGTGACCTAGAAGAGGTTTCGGAAGACAATAAAGAAGGTGAAGCGCCAACACCGGATCCAAGTAAAGAAAGAGATAGATCAACCTCTAAAGACAAAAGTCTATGGAAGACGGGCGTATACCAGTTTACATCTGAGGAGCTTTGTCCAAGTCAAATAGAAGTCGACGAGCTTGTACAAGAAATACGAAGATCAACAAGGCAAAGGCAACCTAATCCAAGGTATGCCAACACTGCTCTAGTGGATGAGTCCATACCGATCGAACCAGCCAATTATGAAGAAGCAGCACGAAGCCCTAAGTGGAAGAAAGCTATGAAGGAAGAGATTGAGGCATTAAACAAGAACCAAACATGGGATCTAGTGCCAAAGCCGAAGGATGTGAACCCAATATCTTGCAAATGGGTATACAAGGTGAAGACTCGACCAGATAACTCAATTGAAAGGTATAAGGCCAGACTGGTTGCTCGAGGTTTTTCTCAACAATATGGGTTAGATTATGAAGAAACATTCAGCCCGATGGCAAAGATTACAACCGTTCGAGTCTTACTGGCATTGGCAGCCAACAAATCTTGGAAGTTGTGGTAGATGGATGTCAAGAATGCTTTCTTACATGGAGAGCTTGACAAATACATTTATATGGAGCAACCAAGAGGCTTCGAGAGCAAAAGTCACCCCGAGCATGTCTGCAAATTGAAAAAGGCGCTATACGACTAGAAGCAAGCTCCAAGAGCATGGTACGGAAAGATTGGCGAGTTCTTAATACAAAATGGTTTTACAGTTGCCCCTTCAGATTCCAGCATATTCGTGAAAGAAAATCAAGGAAAACTAGCCATAGTGCTAGTATACGTAAATGACTTAATCATCACAAGAGATTATTACGAGGAAATAGAGCGAACAAGGAAAAATCTGTCTATCAGATTTCATATGAAGGAACTCGGAGAACTCAAACACTTTCTTGGGCTAGAAGTGGAGTATGTGAAGGAAGAAATATTTCTTGGTCAACAAAAATATGCAAAGGATCTTCTACAGAGGTATGGGATGTTTGATTGCAAGCCTATTTCTACTCCCATGGATCCCAATATAAAGCTACGAGTAGATGAAGTGAAAGATTTAGAAGATACAACCATGTATCGACAGCTAGTTGGAAGCCTCATTTATCTTACTCTAAGCCGACCAAACATTACTTATGCCGTTGGTGTGGCTAGTCGATACATGAGTAATCCTAAGAAACTTCATCTCGATGCAGTAAGACGTATTTTGAGGTATGTTAAAGGCACCATTAACTTTGGTATTCTATACAAGAAAGTAAAAGAATGCAAGATGACTGGATATTGTGACGCCGACTATGCTAGAGACCATGATACACGACGATCTACAACTGGATACATCTTCAGCCTTGGATCAGGAGCAATATCGTGGTGCAGTAAGAGACAACCGACAATATCATTATCAAGCACCGAAGCAGAATATCGATCAGCGACATCAGCAGCACAAGAGAGTAATTGGCTAAAGCAACTAATGGAAGATCTACATCAGCCAACAAACTATCAAGTAAGACTTTTCTGCGATAATCTATCAGCTATACGACTAGCAGAAAATCCAGTTTTTCATGCAAGGACGAAACATATAGAAGTGCATTATCACTACATTCGTGAGAAGGTTCTTCAAGGAGAGATCAAGATGATATCAACAAAGACAGATGAACAAGTCGCGGACATATTCACAAAGAGTCTAAGTAAACCTAAGTTCGAGAAATTCAGAGAAGCACTCGGTATGATATGCAAATCATCTATAGAAAGAAGTTGTTGAGGGGGAGTGTTAAGAAGCACCGACTTCTTTCTCCATGCCTTTAGAATTGTCTTCATATTTTTAGAATTATCCTCTGTTATATATTTATTATAATAATTAATGTAAACCGACATAATTACACCGAATTAAAGAACACTATAAATATGTGATGTAAATGAGTTGTGTGAGTGTTTTAAGAGAGTGAGTGACGTGTGTGCAAGGTGAGAGTGGCGTGAGAGTGTGAAGAGTGTAAGTGGTGCAAAAGTAAAATTTGAGTGTGAAAAGGGTAGTGGGTGCAAGTGTGAGTGACGTGAGGTGAGAGAGTGAGTGTGAAGTGAGGTGAGAGAGTGAGTGCTCGTTGTAATATTTCTAAGTATTAATAAAAGTGTAGTTTTCCTTTGTAATTAGAAGTTTCCCAGTTAAGCCTTAATTCATGTATTTTCTTAGTGCACTTGAATTTGTTACTAATGGTCGGCTATGCCGCCTAAGTTATATGGTCGGCTATGCCGCCTAAGTTATATGGTCGGCTATGCCGCCTGAATAGTATATGGTCAGTTCTACCGCCTAATTGGTGTATGGTCGGCACTGCCGCCTAAGTTGTGCACTAAGAAATCAAAGATAGAAAGGCTAACCAACTCAGGGAGTTGGTATAGTGTTAGTGTTCAGTCTTAGGTCCTCCATAGTGGGTGTGTTGGGTCCGTCGGTCTTCCAACACTTAACAATTAAGGATGGTTTATAAGAAACAATATCTAAATAAAACACTTGCAATCTAATAAGAATGTGATTTTAATAAGATCAAAGTACTGCTTTTACAAGTTAAATGAGGTTCACTTTCAAGGTTCCAAAGATCCTTTTGGAAACCGCTGAATAGTCTGTCTTGAACACCATATTTGTTGCATACACTCTTATGCTCATCACAGTCCACCTACACCCACGTTAACAAAATAAGTTTTAGTAAAAACTACATTAAACTTTCCGCAATTCAAAAAAGAATACAAAGGCATAACAAACGAATTGGATAAGGTACTATTGTATTGCCATATTATTACCACATTAGTGCTACTTTAACAATTTTAATACAACAAGTGTGATAATCATGCACATAAAAGAGTAAAAAAAGAAAGCTACTATTGTATTGCCATACCTTCAACATTAAATTCTAAAAGACAATTTTCCTTCCTAATTTGAGTAATTATAATTCATATTCTGATTAAAAATGGTACTTACCTTCTATAAATTAGTCCATACACCTTCTGGTCTATCGACCTTAGTTTTTTGGTTCTCATGATTTAGAAGGGGACAACTATCATTTATATGTTTTGGCAAAGATTTCTATGTAAAAATAAAACTATCTGCCATATTAAACTCCAAACACAATGATGTAGTTTAAATTGCTATAAAGCATAAACTTTAATAATGAAACAGAGGGAAGAAAACCTCTTAGGGCATATCCTAATTATTGAAGGCACTGGACATGGAAAAATTCAACTTCAGTAATGACAAATAAGAATCTAACACAATATTCTCATGACAATGATTCCTAAGGAGGGCAGTCTAAATACTTTTACAAGTATTCACATAGAAAGAAAGAAATTAAGCTAAAATATCGAGTTAACATGATATCAAAAACATGGTTTTGAATTTTAATGCTAAGGTACCAGTAATTAAATCGTGTTGGAGAAGTGTATAATTGAAACTGCAATACATATTGAGTATCTTGCTCTTGGACAAACAAACAACAAGAAATCACATATTCTTGCCTTTACAGTTCAGCCTCTTTTGCTTGAAGTTCCTTCTCCCTTTCTTTTAAACTCTACATATGGAGTATCTTCCATTGTATCTAAACACCCTTTTCCGCACTAGAATTGCAATAACTCTTACTGTATGTATAGTATCATTTAATCACATTAAAATATTTTAAATTTTTTTGTATTATTTTCTATCTATAAAACAACTTTTTACAAATAAAAACTGCAATACACTTTAATCAATATTAGAATCTACGAAAGCTGTAGCCAGATTAGGTGTTCCTTCATCATAGTATTTTTAGTGGAAGTAAGGGCATATCATATGCTCAAGTATATAGAAGCAAGGGCATGTGCTATGCCTTTGAGAATTAATTTCTTCCCTGTTAACAATCATCATTACAACCCATCAATTGATTCTTCCAATTAATTAACACCAATGGAATGAAAATAAATACCTCAACACGTATTTTGGTATGTTACATATGATACGATATGTAACAGAAATTACACCTTAATTCGAATAACTTAAGCTTTATGTCCATTGATTTTAAAAGTTCATGTGTCTAGGAATGAAGTTAAGAACAAACATTAGGAATGACAAAAATATATTATATCTTTTAAATCTAAAAGTTAGAAGGAGTAAAAGTTTTATTTAACTAATATTTAAATTAAAAATTACCTAAAATATTATTATGCCAAAAAAATTTAGGAGTAACAACAACTCTTTCATCTTCATCGTCAATCCAAGGCAAATTCAAGACGATAGTGTATCCTAATTGTCAATCAAAATAAACAAAAGTATGTTGTGGTGGTATATATAAAAGAATTTAAAAATAAATTCTATCCTCAGAGATGGCATCGATTTTGCCACTCTTGTCATATCGAATCTCTCAAAGATGGCCTGCACCAAACCCATTTTTGTAGCTGAATAAACTGATAAATACAATCAAGTTAATCAACCCTTTCTAAAAGATGAAAGTTACCCTCCAAGTCTGAAGACTGAAGTGAACTCCATAATCAATGATGGAACATGAGAGGATTGTTTAAGTCATTTTTGTTTTTATAAGTAGAATTAAGCTAATATATTCCAATGCTCGGTTTCTTTTTTATAAATCTTAATTTTTTTTTGTAAAATTAACCTAATAATTCAATTGCAATTGGGGCCGAAAGGCGGTGAATGAATTAAGATGAAAATAGGAGGGGAAATGAACTGACCGATCTTTCTGGTGTTAGAGTTGGTGAAGAGATACATGAGGAAACAAACAATTCTCAAATTGAAGCTCTAATTATAAGAAGACAACGCGCTCTGCAACTCCTTATCCTCGATAAACCCACTTCCATCTTGATCGGCCATTTCAAAGCAGGCCACGATGTTAGGATCTGTCCTCGGGGGAAACGCCGGCGGAATCAGTGCTGCAAACGGGATCACATAACCTCCCATGGGAGGATAGCTCCCATCGTGTGCTGGAAGAGTGCCACTGACGCCATGTGCCTGGGCTTGTCCTTTGGTGGCTTCTCTCCTGGAGGAGCAATGTAGGGATAAGAAGGTGTTCTGTATGGTGCAACGCCATACGGTTGAGGCGACATTTCGGATGCGTAAAGCTGAGATGGCGGGGCACCTAGCCGTAGCCGGAGCCAGAGAGTGTTGAGGCTGAACTGAGATGGAAATGGTGAGGGAAAAAAGGGAGATTTGGGAGAATCGACAGCGAAGATCGACGACGATGAGGAGCACGATTGATTTGGGGATGGTGAAAAGGGACTTAGGGATTTTTAACGATTGGGATGGTGAAAATGGTCTGAAAACTAAGATACAGTTCTCAAATTAAAACAACGTGTAATTGTAGCGGCATTTTGGCACAAACGCACCATAAAGGACATATTGCAGCGTTTTCCCTATCAAACGCCATTATGTGCTATTCATTAGCGGCATTTCTCCACAAACGCCGCTATAATTCCTTTTTGTGGCCTTCGACTAATAAACACCGCGATAAGTGTAATTGTAATAAACGCCGCTATAATTCCTTTTTTGTTCCTAAAATGCCACGAAAAGCACCGCTATAGAACATACTTGGTGTAGTGAACCGAACGGATCACACGAGGAATATTGAGGTAAATCGGGAAGTTTACCTCAATAAATAACCCTAATTTTTTTCATTTTATCTTTTCTAGATGCTCATTATTAACCTATGTGATAAACATCGTAGAGGAACGATTTGCAACTCGATCAGACATCAATTTGGAACTCAATTGCATTCAAATACATTTTAGGGACCATTTTGTAATTTTACCAACTTACATGGACTTCGGCACTTTTTAAGTTACCAAACTTTAATTAATCACATAACATGCATCTCTTTCAAATCTCAGCTTAAAACAATCATCCATGCTTATTTAATTGCATCCACAACTGTGAAACCGATATTTTAATTTTGATATAACTAAAGAACCTAAGGACTAAATTGAAAATGTCAAAACGAATTTTTAAGTCCTCAAACATCCCCATATGATTTTAAGAATATGCCAAAGTTAAAAACTAAGGTTTTCAAATATTTTCTAAGTGTTTTAAAGCCGAAACAATGTTTTTCAAGTCCCTGTTTCGAAACGGCCTAAGGCGTTTCGAAACGATTTCACCACTGCCAACCCCTGTTCTGAAACGGGTATCAAAAAGACTTTAGAATATAAGAACCCGTATCGAAACGAGTTCAAGTGTTTCGAAACGGTTCTTCATTTTAATTTGAAAAATATGACCGTTATAAAGTTTTTAACTGAATTTTCAGAAACTGTTAGGGTGTTTTGAAACGGGCTCAAGTTGTTTCGAAACGACCCTTGACAGTGGCAAAAGTGTTTCAAAACGAGGTCAATCCATTTCGAAACGGGCTCTTAAATGCACCCCAACGGCTCTTTCTATTTTGGTCCGTTTCGAAACAGGTTCCCGCGTTCCGAAACGGGTGGTTGCAGACTGCATTTGTGGAGGTGAGATAACACTCCCAACGGCTCTATTGATGAATGCAACAACCACAACGGCTAGAAATCAATGAGAAGGTATAAAAGGGACCTCTAAAAGCTCCAGCAACAACTATTTATCCAAAAGAAAATATCCATACATCAAATCCAAGCATTTGTGCTTAAATCTCAAAATTTTCTAGAAACCCCAATTGTAATTTTAATTCTTATCTTTTTCAATTGGGTTGAGTGCTTGTAATTGGGCTACAATTTGTATTGAGAGATACTATCATAGCCATCAAACTCTTTGTTATATTTGTGTGAGGATTGGGTTAAATTTTGGGTAGAAAATTTAACCGAAAATTGTAAGGGTTGCCTCCTTAGCCTAGAAAAGGGGAAGAGCAATCAGTGGAATTGTTGCAAATCCTTAGTGAAGCTAAGGTAGTGGATGTAGAGTTCATTTGGAACTTGAACCACTCTAAAATTCCTTGTCTATCTTTTTAATGTGCAATTTCCACCACCTAAACCTTTAAAAATCCAATTCACCCCCTCTTGGTTCATTTCAATCTTTCGATCCACTCAACAATTGGTATCAGAGCCTACCTCTTTGAGGATTAACAACCACAAGAGGAGTTCCTTGGAAGAGTGTGACCATCAAATATCAAGAGATGGCTTCAACCTCCGGTTCGGGCATGTATGAGTCTCAATCCACTACAAAGCCTCCCTTCTTCAATGGTAATAACTATTCTTTTTGGAAGAATAGAATGCGTCTCTTCATCAAGTCCAATGACTACTTAGTGTGGGATGTCATTGAAGATGGCCCTTACATTCCATTGAAGCAAGATAGTGAAGGCAAGATGGTCTTGAAGAAAAAGGTGGAGATGAGTGAAGAAGAAAGGAAAAAGATTCAAGTAAATGACAAAGCTCTCCACATGCTCTTTTGTTCATTCGGTCCGGACATCTATTCTAAAGTGTCATCCATTGAGAGTGCCAAAGAAGTGTGGGACACTCTTGAGACTACCTATGAGGGAACCAACGATGCCAAAGAAACTAAGATTGGAATTCTCAATCTTAGTTATGAGAATTTCAAGATGGAGCCCGATGAGACAGTGTCCAAGATGTTTCATCGGTTCTCCATTATAGTCAATGGGCTCAAAGGTTTTGGAGAGATCATACCGGAAGACAAGCTTGTCCGGAAGCTACTCTATTCACTTCCCGAATCTTGGGATGGGAAGAGAACCGCCATCATTGAAGCTAAAAATTTGAAGACTTTAAAGCTTGATGAGCTTGTGGGTTCTCTTCTTACCCATGAGATTATGAAGCAAGGAAGGGAAGAAGAGAAAAAGAAAGAAGAGAAAAGAGTAGAAAAGCTAGAGGTTGAAAAGAAGAAGAAGATGGGAATAGCTCTCAAAGCTTCATTACATGAGGAGAGCTCTTCTAGTGAGGAGGATGAGCTAGAAGAATTGGCTATGATAGCCAAACGATTCTCACGCTTTATGAGGTCCAACCAGGGAAGAAAAATCCAAAGAAAAATGGACTTCAAAGGTAAGAACAAAGAAGAAGCAAGGGATCAAATCATTTGCTTTGAGTGCAAACAACCCGGCCACATACGTTCGGAGTGCTCTCAACTCAAGAAGAAGGGCTTTGAGAAGAAGAAGAAGCTCAAAGCCAAGCTTGCTACTTGGAGTAATGAGGAGTCATCGGAGGATGACGAACAAGAAGTGGCCAACCTTTGCCTCATGGATCTTGAGGAAGATTCCTCTATGGTAACCTCTAACTCATCAACATTAGATTTCACATATGATGAATTGAATGATGCATATGATGAGTTACAAGAGGTCTATGATGAATTAGTTGAGAAATATAAGGAGTCAGTCATTAGGAATAAGAAAATTATTTTGGAACTAAATGAGAAAAATGACTCACTCTCTCTAGCTAATTCAAAATTTGAGAAAAAATATTAGGGTTGAAAGATGAACTAAAATTTTTTCAAGATGAAAATGTTGACCTTAATAATCTTTTGTCTCAATGTAATAGTGAACACCAAAAGGTGTTTGATGAGCTAAATGAGCTCAAAAATTCTTTTAAAAACGTTGGCAGTGTCAATCATGAAATAGGTGAATCTTCAAGAACAAACCAACCTAAGAAAAAGACTAACTACTACAAACAAGGTAGCTTTCCTAGACATAGTAGAGCTAAAAGAATTAGAAGTGTATGAGTTCCTAAGGAACTTGTAAAATCTAATAACATTATTGCTATGTCATCTTGGATTCCTAAGGGAACCAAGGTTTTAGGAGCTAACACTCATGGACCCAAAATGATTTGGGTGCCAAAAACAAAAGCTTAATATCTTTGTTTGTAGGGGGAGCATTGCTACAAGGCCAAAGCACAAAGTCAAAACTCATGGTACCTTGATAGTGGATGCTCAAGGCACATGACCAGAGACAAGAGTAGATTCATGGATCTAAAGCCAAAAGTGGAGGAGTGGTGACATTTGGTGACAAATCCAAAGGCCACATTAAAGGTATTGGCTCCATAGGTAATCACTCTACTATTCTCATTGAAAATGTCTTGTATGTCGATAGTCTTAAACACAACTTATTGAGCATAAGTCAATTGTGTGATAAAGGATTTAATGTTTTATTTGATAAAAATGGATGCAAAATTGTAGACATTAAATCTAATAATATTATGCTCATAGGTCATCGCATAGGGAACATATACATGGTGCATCTAGATGACATTCATACATTTCATGCATGCTTAGTAGCACAAAATGAAAATGATGCATGGTTGTGGCATATGAAACTAGGACATGCTAGCATTAGTATTTTAGAAAAATTAGTTTCCCTTAATCTAGTTAGAGGTTTACCCAAGATAAAATTTTCAAATGATAAAATTTGTGATGCATGTTCTAAGGGTAAACAACATAAGTCTTCCTTTAAATCCATTAATAATGTTTCTACTAGTAGATGTTTACAACTTATCCATATGGATTTATTTGGGCCAATTAGGACTATGAGCTTGGGTGGAAAGTCTTATGCTTTTGTACTTGTTGATGATTTTTCTAGATTTACTTGGGTTCTATTTTTAAGTACTAAAGATGAGGCTTTGGAAAAATTCATCACATTTTCAAAACTAACCCGAAATGATCTTGAACTTAAAATTTCACATATTAGAAGTGATCATGGAACCGAGTTTCAAAATTTAGGGTTTGAAGATTTTTTTAAATGAAAATGGTATTAGCCACAATTTTTCGGCTCCTCGAACTCCTCAACAAAATGGGGTAGTTGAGAGGAAAAATAGAACTTTGCAAGAAATGGCTAGAACTATGCTTTGTGAAAATAATTTACCTAAATATTTTTAGGCCGAAGCCACAAACACCGCTTGCTATATTGTTAATCGAGTAATGATTAGGCCAATTTTAAAGAAAACACCTTATGAGATTTTAAAATCTAAAAAGCCTAACATTAGCTATTTTCACCCTTTTGGTTGCAAGTGTTTTGTTTTAAATAATGGAAAAGACAACTTAGGTAAATTTGATGCAAAAAGTGATGAAGCTATTTTCATAGGTTACTCTTTAACCTCTAAAACCTATCGAGTATTTAACAAAAGAAATTTAGTAGTAGAAGAATCTATTCATGTTGTATTCGATGATAACCTCCTTCCAAGGAAGGATTCTTGTGATGATGATGATGTAGGAATCATAAATGCCTTTGATGGAGGACAAACTTCAAAGGAGGATGAGATTCCAACAAAAGAAGAGGACACACAAGATCCACCTCTTGAAGCCTTGAAGGACTTGGCTCTTGAGGAAAAGGAAGTGAGCTACCCAAGGGAGTTCAACTATGTCAAAGATGGTGAAATCTTGGGTGATCCATCCAAGGGGGTAACCACTCGATCTTCTCTTAGATTAATGAATCATGTTGCATTTATCTCATGCATAGAGCCTAAGAATATTAAAGAAGCATTGAAAGATGATTTTTGGATTATGGCTATGCAAGAAGAGTTAAATCAATTTGAGAGAAGTAACGTTTGGACATTAGTTGATAGGCCTAGTAATCAATCTACCATAGGAACTAAATGGGTCTTTAGGAACAAGCTAGATGAGAGTGGTAACTGTAACCCCCTTAACCCGGCCTAGACGGTTGACCCGAATTAAGAAAGTCACACGGGGAAAACCAAAGTCAACCCGAAAGTCAACCTTGATTAACGACCCTTTTTTTTTCTTTTTAAACTTGTCTAGATGCACATTAACCCTAGTTGAGATCACTCAGACAACATGCTCAAAGATCACAAACATCAGAGATCAAACAGGGACCCAATTGAACAATTTACAACTTTAGGGACCAATTTGTAAATTCTGTAAATTAGGAGGATTTAACTCAAATTTAAGTTACCATTTTGAAATTAATCAGGTTTCATGCCTCTCTGCAAAATTTCAGCTCAAACGGACATCCCAAACTCATACAATTGCACAAACAAGATTCAGGACTAAAATGCAAACATTCCAAAACATTTAACTACCAATGTCAGTCCCCAACGGTCACGTGTTCCGGAACAGGGAGAACCTGTTTCGAAACGCGGGGCCGTTCCGAAACGCGTACCGAAACAAGGGCTGGCAGAGGGCTTCCCGTTTCGAAACGGTGCCTCCCGTTTCGTACGCCTGGGTTACTACAAGGCACCCGTTCCGAAACGGTAGTCACTGTTCCGAAACGCCCTGCACAGAATGCAGAAAATTGCATGCCTAAACTTACAATTGATCAACCAATCATGCTCCAAATGCAACCAAACTTTACCAGCAACTCATTTAACATACAAGAGACATATTAGCATCAACCAATCATCATAAAATCATCATATGTGAAAAGCCCCAATTCTAATGGCATGCTTCCTACACAAGCAAACCATTCAAGCATAAAACCTTCAAACCATGCACATAAAGACCAAATACAAATCCAGCATTTCCAACAACATTAAACATACTTAGGGAGTTCAAAACATCTCCCAAAACATACACATAGGTCCCCCATTGCCAAATGCCAAAAGCTAAATGTGTATAAGAAAACCTTCCCATACTTGAGCTTAATTTCCACTTGGTTGCTTGCCTTCCTTGCTGCCCTCAAAGCTCCTTAATGTTCTGCATTATTGGTTTAAGAAAACGAAAGAGAGCGTAAGCAATAGCTTAGTGAGAAATGCTCATTAAAACCATTCAATAATGCATTTATAAAAACACTTTATAAATCATACTTCAAAACATCATTTGCACATGCTCAAAAGCAATTTAAACAAGCATTACATGCTTCCATATCAATACATGTCATATTGGCCACAAGTGATAAGTTCCATCCTTATTAAAACAAGATCAACATAAGACTCACACATGGACTTTTAAACACCATTGTGATCTTATAATTCCCAAGAACCACACAAGGACTTTTAACCACCTTTGTGTTCTTTACAAGTTTCACCCCAAGGACTTTTAAACACCTTGGCCCCAAGGACTTTTAAACACCTTGGCCCATGGACTTTTAAACACCATGGCAAGGACCACACAAGGACTTTTAACCACCTTTGTGTCCTTAACAAGAACCATCCAAGGACTTTTAACCACCTTGATGTTCTTAAGTAACAAGGCTCACTCAAGGACTTTTAACCACCTTAGTGACCTTAGCAAGAATCACTCATGGACTTTTAACCACCATGAAGTTCTTAGAATCCATAAGGCTCACTCAAGGACTTTTAACCACCTTAGTGACCTTAACCTTTTCAAACATCACTTGCCAATATACATCATTTTCATCAAATAATCCACTGTTTTAAAGCATTAAACCAAGCCATATTCATCATGCATTTTAAAGCATCAAACCACATTTAATCAATGTTAAAAAACAAGGAACTCTTACCTTGAGCTTCCTTCAACATGTGGCTTACAAAATCAGCAATAACCATGCTAAATCATGCTTTCAAAACAGAATTTAAAACATGCAATAAACCACATTGCATAACAACCAAACCATGACCACCACTAGAGAGTTTTTCCGAAAACTTACACTTGAGCTTAGTAAAGTTGTTTAGACTTAAACTAAGCTCCCAAGACATTGGTTTCAAAGCTGAAAACCCAATTTCACTCACCGATTCCACTTCGCCTCTTGCCGAAGCACAAATCAAGCTTCCGGATCACCACCACTTGGATCCAAAGATGACTCCCCTGTTTTAAACACATCAAAGCAGAGGATTAATGCATCATCATGCACTAATAGCTTCAATGAAAGCACCTAAACTCGCTGCTCTCACCCACACTCCATTTTCGGCCACCAAACACGACCGAAAATGCATCCAAACAACTCCTCAACAAAGCCCAGCCATAAACCATCAAAACTAAACATCCTTTAATATCATTCAACAACTTAAAAGGACCTATTAACATCCTTATACCTCCAGCAACATCAGATCCACAAGATCACACCAAAAACAACCAAGAATCACAAGCTAAACTTAGGAAATTCAACCTATCCGGGATTGCATTAATCAAAACTCAATTCCTTATCAAATTAACATTCATTTATCATCAAAAACACACCTCAAATCACTGCTTTAACAGATCAAACGAAAATCCACCAAAAATCACCAAATCTTGCATTTTAAGCCAAGATCCATTTAACAAGCTTAAAAGCCATTTATAAAACATCAATTAAGGATTGAGAACTTAGGAATTTCAGTAAAGAACTTGTAACGCCCCGGTTTTGGGCTATTCAGCCTGAAGGTGGAGGCCAAGCTAGGGTGTATGCTCAGCGTGAGGGAAGGAATGATGCGGATGTGATTGCAGGCACCTTTACTTTGCAATCCTTGTCATTGCTTTCTTTGATTGATTCTGGATCTACACATTCATACATTTTGCGTGAGCATGCTGAATTGCTTGGTTTGCCTGTTGAGTCTTTGGATGTTGGTGTTCGTGTCACTAGTTCTTTTGGTGAAACTGTTGTGACTCGAAAGCTTTATAGAAGGTGTCCCTTGGTTGTTCAAGAACATGTTTTTCATGTTGATCTTATGGAGTTGCCCTTTTATGGTTTTGATGTGATCCTTGGAATGGATTGGCTTGCTGAGCATCGTGCTATGGTAGATTGTGAAAATAAGCGAGTTTCGCTGAAGCTTGCGGATGATTATTAAGTTGTTGTGGTTGGTGAGAATGTGAAGTTTCTTGCCAATGTGGTGTCTACCTTGGAGGCGAGTAGGATGCTGAGGCAGGGTTGCGAAGCTTATCTAGCTTTTGTGATGAATCCTAGCTCTAGGGAGTTGAGGGTGCAAGATATCAGAGTTGTGAAGGAGTTTCCTGGTGTTTTTCCTGAGGAGTTGCCTGGTTTACCTCCTAATCGCGAGGTGGAGTTTGGAATTGAGCTGTATGAGAATACAACTCCTGTGTCCATTACTCCCTATAGAATGGCACCTAAGGAGCTGAAGGAGCTGAAGACGCAGTTGCAAGAGTTGCTTGATCGTGGTTTCATCTGGCCGAGTGTTTCACCTTGGGGAGCACCAGTCTTGTTTGTGAAGAAGAAAGATGGCACTATGAGGATGTGTATTGATTACCGTCAGCTGAACAAGTTGACTATCAAGAATCGGTATCCTTTGCCGAGGATTGATGATCTCTTTGATCAATTTCGGGGAGCTGCTGTGTTCTCTAAGATTGACTTGAGGTCAGGGTATTATCAGTTGAAGGTGAAGGATGTGGATGTGCCTAAGACAGCTTTCAAGACAAGGTATGGGCATTATTAGTTCCTTGTAATGCCGTTTGGTTTGGCTAATGCTCCTGCTGCTTTCATGGACATGATGAACCGTGTGTTTCATGAATACCTGGACAAGTTCGTTGTGGTGTTCATTGATGATATCCTCGTGTACTCGCGTACTGAGGAGGAGCACGAAGAGCATTTGAGGATTGTTTTGCAAGCCTTGTTGGAGAATCAGCTTTATGCTAAGCAAGTGTGAGTTCTGGCTTAAGGAGGCGGTGTTTCTTGGGCATGTGGTTTCAGCTGAGGGGATTCGTGTTGATCCTCAGAAGATTGAGGCGGTGATGAACTGGAAAGTTCCTAAGTCTGTTCATGAGGTCCGTAGTTTCCTTGGTTTGGCGGGATACTACCGAAGGTTTGTGGATGGTTTTTCCAAGATTGCTGCTCCTTTGACGAAGCTGTTGCAGAAGGATGTTAAGTATGAGTGGACGGAAGCGAGACAGCAGGCTTTTGAGAAGCTTAAGGCGGCTTTGACGCAAGCTCCTATCTTGGTTCAGCCTGAATCAGGGAAAGAGTTTGTGGTCTATAGTGTTGCATCCTATGTTGGTTTGGGATGTGTGCTGATGCAAGAGGGTAAGGTTGTGGCTTATGCATCGCGGCAGTTGAAAGTGCATGAGCGCAACTATCCTACGCATGATATTGAGCTGGCTGCAGTGGTTTTTGCTCTGAAGATCTGGAGACATTATCTGTATGGTGAGAAGTGTACGGTGTACACAGATCACAAGAGTTTGAGGTATCTGATGTCTCAGAAGGAGTTGAATCTTAGGCAGCGGCGTTGGTTGGAGTTGCTCAAGGATTATGATTTGACGATTGAGTATCATCCTGGAAAAGCTAATGTTGTTGCGGATGCCTTGAGTAGGAAGGTAGCTGTTGAGTTGAGGGCTATGTTTGCTAGCTTGAGCATATCGCGAGATGGTGGTCTTGTTGCTGAGTTGCAAGTGAAACCATCTTTGGTTCAATTGATCAAGGAAAAGCAGTTGCTGGATGATTCCTTGGTGTCTCATGTTCAGGATATCGCGGAGGGTAGACCTTCGGATTTCTGCTTTAATGATGATGGTGTGTTGTGTTTTGGGAGTCGGATAGTAGTGCCTGCTGATGCTGAGTTGAGGCGTGCTATTCTGACTGAAGGTCATAGTAGTCCTTTTGCTATGCACCCTGGTAGTACTAAGATGTATCATGATCTTCGTGATGAGTATTATTGGGTGGGTTTGAAGAAGGATGTTGCAGAGTTTGTGAGCAAGTGTTTGGTGTGTCAGCGAGTTAAGGCTGAACATCAGGTTCCTTCTGGGTTGTTGCAACCGTTGAGAATCCCTGAATGGAAGTGGGAAAGGGTTACCATGGATTTTGTATCTGGTTTACCTTTGTCTCCATCAAAGAAGAATTCTGTTTGGGTGATTGTGGATCGCCTGACGAAGTGTGCGCATTTCTTGCCTGTGCATACTACGTTTTCTTTGGATAGGCTGGCAGAGCTGTACATTGCTGAGATTGTGAGGCTGCATGGTTTGCCTAAGTCGATTGTGTCGGATAGGGATCCGAGGTTCACATCGCGTTTCTGGCAGTGTTTGCATCAAGCTCTGGATACAAGGTTACATTTCAGTATATCATATCATCCTCAGTCGGATGGTCAGTCTGAGCGGGTTATCCAGATTTTGGAGGATATGTTGAGGTGCTGCGTGATTGAGTTCGAAGGTTCTTGGGAGAAGCATCTGCCTTTGGTTGAGTTCGCTTATAACAATAGTTATCAGGCGAGTATACAGATGGCACCTTATGAGGCTTTGTACGGGAGGAAGTGTAGGACTCCTCTTTTTTGGGCTGAAACTGGTCAAAAGTTGGTTTCGATGCCGGCTTTGTTGAAAGGGACCACCGAGAAGGTGAAGCTCATTTGTGAGCGGTTGAAGGCTGCCTCTGATCGGCAAAAGTCTTACGCGGATTTGAAGCGTAAGGAGATAGAGTATGCGGTGGGTGACCGTGTGTTCTTGAAGGTTTCGCCTTGGAAGAAGGTGATGAGGTTTGGTCGGAAGGGTAAGTTGAGCCCTCGGTACATTGGACCATATGAGGTGGTTGAGCGTGTGGGTCCTGTTGCGTATCGGTTGAGGTTACCTCAGGAGTTGGAGAAGATTCATGATGTGTTTCATGTTTCTATGCTCCGGAAGTATAGATCTGATCCTTCGCATGTGATGCTTGTGGAGGAAGTGGTTTTGAATCCGGATTTGACCTATGATGAGGAACCGGTGAAGATTCTGGATTCGGATAGCAAGGTTCTTCGTGGCAAGACCATTGAATTGGTGAAGGTGCTGTGGAAGCATCGAGGTGTTGAGGAAGCCACGTGGGAGCAGAAGGAAGACATGCTGAAGCAGTTTCCTTATCTCTTTCCTTCAGGTAAATTTTGAGGACGAAATTTCTTAAGGGGGGGAGAGTTGTAACGCCCCGGTTTTGGGCTTAGGAGTTTTGGGCGTTGACCGGTTGGTCAAAGTGCTGGTCGAATCTAAAAAGGTGAAATTAGGAAAGCCAAGTTCGGGTTGCATTAAAAATATGGAAAATTTTTCTAAAATCATCTTTTAATATAATTAAGTGAACTGTGAAATCAATTTTGGAAAAAGAGTTTTGGAAGTGTGCCATTTTGGCTAGTGACCAAAATGTAATTTTCGAAAGTTTGGTGACTGTTTTATAAAGGGTTGGAACTTTGAATCTTTAAGGAGCTATTATTCCAAAAGTAGTTTCTCCAGATTTTTCTAAGATATTTTAAGCTATATTCTGATTTTTAAACATATTAAAAGTGGAGGGAAAGCCATTTTGGCTATTTTTGATAACTAACTTTCCATTTTCTTTCTCTCAACCCAAACACTTTCTCTCCAGAGAATTTGATCTGATTTTCTCACCTAAATCCCTCCTTTCAACTCTCTTTTGATTCCTAATCAACATATCTACAAAACCTCTTCAATTGCTAATTGATTCAACAAGGTTTTTGATTCCAAAAAGAGGAGAAACTCAAGTTTGGAGGTAAGAACGTCCTTCTCCTCTAAACTATCAGTTCTTTACTGAAATTCCTAAGTTTTCAATCCTTAATTGATGTTTTATTAAATGCTTTTGAGTTGTGAATTGGATCTTGGCTTATAATGCAAGATTTGGTGATTTTTGATGATTTTCGTTAGATCTGATTAATCTGTGATTTGAGATGTGTTTTTGATGTTAAATGAACTCTAAATTGATAAGGAATTGAGCTTTGATTAATGCAATCCCGGATAGGTTGAGTTTCCTAAGTTTAGCTTGTGATTCAAGGTTGTTTTTGAGGTGATCTTGTGGATCTGATGTTGCTGGAGGTATAAGGATGTTAATAGGTTCTTTTTAGATGTTAAATGATGTTAATAGATGTTTGTTTTTGATGGTTTGTGGCTGGGCTTTGTTGAGAAGTGGTTTGGATGCATTTTCGGTTGTGTTTGGTGGCCGAAAATGGAGGTTGGATGAGAGCAGCGGGTTTAGGTGCTTTCATTGAAGCAATTAATGCTTGATGATGCATTAATCCTCTGCTTTGATGTGCTGAAACAGGGGAGGCATCTTTGGATCCAAGAGTTGTTGATCCGGAAGCTTGATTTGGTGCTTTGGCTTGAAGAAAAGTGGAATCGGTGAGTGCGTGTGTGAAATTGGGTTTTCGGCTTTGAAACCAATGTCTTGGGAGCTTAGTTTAAGTCTAAACAACTTTGCTAAGCTCAAGTGTAAGTTTTCGGAATTACTCTCTAGTGGTGGCCATGATTTTGTTGTGATGCAAAGTGGTTTATTGCATGTTTTAATTACTGTTTTGAAAGCATGATTTAGCATGGTATTTGCTGATGTTGTAAGCCATATGTTGAAGGAAACTCTAGGTAAGAGTTCCTTGTTTTTGTACATTGATTAAATGTGGTTTGATGCTTTTAAATGCATGATGAATATGGCTTGGTTTAATGCTTAAAAATAGTGGATTAAATGATGAAAATGATGTATATTGGCAAGTGATGTTTTAAAAAGGTTAAGGTCACTAAGGTGGTTAAAAGTCCTTGAGTGAGCCTTGTTACTTAAGAACATCAAGGTGGTTAAAAGTCCTTGGATGGTTCTTGTTGCGGACACTAAGGTGGTTAAAAGTCCTTAGGTGATCCTTTCCATGGTGTTTAAAAGTCCATGGGGCCATGGTGTTTAAAAGTCCATGGGGCCAAGGTGTTTAAAAGTCCTTGGGGCCAAGGTGTTTAAAAGTCCTTGGGGTGAATCAAGCAATGGACACAAAGGTGGTTAAAAGTCCTTGTGTGGTCCTCTTTCATGGTGGTTAAAAGTCCATGGCCAAGGTGTTTAAAAGTCCTTGGGGCCAAGGTGTTTAAAAGTCCTTGGGAAAGTTGATGAACTTGTTTTAAAGAAATGGAATCTATCACTTGAGCCAATATGACATGTTATGTTGAAGCATGAGATGCTTGTTTTAAGTATGCTTTTGAGCATGTGCAAAGGTTGATTTAAAGCATGATTTATAAATGTTTTTAAATGCATTATTGACTGGTTTTTAAGAGCATTCCTCACTAAGCTTTTGCTTACGCTCTCTTTCGTTTTCTTAATTCAATAATGCAGAACATTAAGGAACCTTGAGGGCAGCAAGGAGGGCAAGCATTCAAGTGAAAGTAGAGCTCAATGTATGGAAAGTTTTGTTAGTACATTTTAGCTTTTGGTAATTTGGCAATGGGGGACCAATGTGTATGTTTTGGGAGAGGTTTTGAACTCCCTAAGTATGTTGAATGTTGTTGAGAATGCTGGTTTTTGAGTTTGGCCTTTACATGCTTGAATTGGAAGTTTAGGCTTGAATATTTTGCTTGTGTAGGAAGCATGCCTATAGATTTGGGGCTTTTTGCATATGATGTTATTTTGTTGATTTGTTGTTACATATAAGTCTCATATATGTTGAATTGCATGCTGGTAAAGTTTGGTAGCATTTGGAGCATGTTTGAATGATCAATTGCATGTTTAAGTGAGCTTTATGCTGTAATCTGTGCAGAGTGTTTCGGAACAGTACCTACCGTTTCGGAACGGGTGCCTTAAACAAACCCAGGCGTCCGAAACTGGAGAGACCGTTCCGAAACGGTTTGGCTACTGCCAGCCCGTGTTTCGGTACGCGTTGCGGAACGGCTCGTGTTTCGAAACGGGTACTGCCTGTTCCGGAACGGGTGACCGTTGGGGGCTGACATTGGCAGTTAAATGTTTTGAATTGTTCACGTTTTAGTCCTGAATCTTGTTTGTGCAATTGTATGAGTTCGGGAAGTCCTTTTGAGCTGAAATTTCACAGAGAAGCATGAAATCTGACTAATTTCAAGTTGGTAACTTTAATTTGGGTTAAGTCCTCCTATATATCAGAAATTACAATTTGGTCCCTAAAGTTGTAATTTGTTCAATTGGGTCCCTGTTTGACCTCTGATGCTTGTGATCTTTGAATATGTTGTTGAGTGATCTCAATTAGGGTTAATGTGCATCTAGACAAGATTAAAAATAAAAAAGGGTCGTTAATCAAGGTTGACTTTTGGGTTGACTTTGGTTTTCCCCGTGTGACTTTCTTAATTTGTGTCAACCGTCTAGGCCGGGTTAAGGGGGTTACATTTGGTGGTATCAGAGCCAGGTTCTCGAGTAATTGGGAATGAATGTATGCATGATTGAAGTATGTTTGCTTTGTATGCTTGTTGATCGAAAGCATGTTTAGTGGCTTGTGATTTGGATGCAATTGAGATGTATGCTGTGATGTAGCATGATGTGGGTACCCATTTCCAAACAAAAGCTAATGAAATGATGTTGATTTTGAATGAAATTGAGCTTGAATACTTGGATTGCTTACCTTGCTGGGCCTGACTTGTTTTATTTGCATTGTGATTGCATGGTAATAGTATGTCACCACGTAGAGAGTTACGAGGTAGTGTGCGAGCTACGGTTCCTAATGAGAACATGAATGAAGAGAACACGGGTAGTGCGGTGTTACCCCCTCCTCCGCCTGGTGGTGGTGCTGGAGGTGAGAGAGCTGAAGCTGCAGCTGGTGCTGGAGCTGCTGGACCAGAGGTTGGTCAGGGGGAAGCTATGCCTGATATGTCTATGTTGGTACAAGCTATTGCGGGTGCTTTTCGAGCAGCAGTAGCTGGAGCTCAAGGAGTTGGGCATCAGGGAGATGCTGGAGTTAGACTACCTTTGGAGCGTCTACGCAGTCTGGGTGGGACTGAGTTCAGGGGTATGTCAGCTGAGAGTTCTGAAGCTTGGTTAGAAAGTACCAAGTGTATCTTGGGTCAGATGAGCTGCACGGATGTGCAAAAGCTGGGTTGTGTTGTGTCCTTGCTGCAGGACGATGCGTATACGTGGTGGACGACCACCATAGCTGGGATGGCTGAAGCTGATGTTACTTGGACATTCTTTCAGAATGTGTTCAAGCGGAGATATCTAGGAGTGAGATATCTTGATGAGAAGAAGCGTGAATTCATGTCTCTTACCCAAGGGAGCATGAGTGTGGCTGAGTATGAAGTGCAGTTTGTGCGACTCAGTCAGTATGCACCGGAGCTGATACCTGATGAGCGAGCAAGGTGCGAGAGGTTCCGTTATGGTCTTGTGACGGATGTAAAAATGTCTGTGCTGGCCACTGAATTTGATGATTTTGATGTGTTGGTGGGCCGAGCCAAGGATATTGAGATGAACTTGGGTTTATCTGCGAAAGGTGCTGGAGCGAGTTCTGGCAAGAGAGCTGCTGAGTATAGTTCCGGAGGTGGACGGAACAAGAGGGGGCGTGATCAGAAGTATCAGTCCTCAGCTAAGAGAGGTGGTGGTGCACCTGCTAGAGGAGGCAACGCTAGAGCTGATCCGAGTGCTTGCTGGATCTGTGGTTCATGTGGTCACATGAAGCGTGACTGTCCTCGTGCTGTGAGAGAGGTGCAAGCTCCTGTTGCGGCAGCTGGTAATGGATGCTGGAATTGTGGTTCTGTAGACCACTTGAGGCGAGATTGTCCGAGGTTGGCTGGTGGCCAAGAGCGTGCTCCTGTTGTTGCTGCACCACAGAGAGATCGTGGGCGCGGCCGTGGTAATTTCCAGAGGAGAGAGGAAGGTGGTCGTGGAGTAGCCCATGTTGTGGCTATTCAGCCTGAAGGTGGAGGCCAAGCTAGGGTGTATGCTCAGCGTGAGGGAAGGAATGATGCGGATGTGATTCCAGGTACCTTTACTTTGCAATCCTTGTCATTGCTTTCTTTGATTGATTCTGGATCTACGCATTCATACATTTTGCGTGAGCATGCTGAATTGCTTGGTTTGCTTGTTGAGTGTTTGGATGTTGGTGTTCGTGTCACTAGTTCTTTTGGTGAAACTGTTGTGACTCGAAAGCTTTATAGAAGGTGTCCCTTGGTTGTTCAAGAACATGTTTTTCATGTTGATCTTATGGAGTTGCCCTTTTATGGTTTTGATGTGATCCTTGGAATGGATTGGCTTGCTGAGCATCGTGCTGTGGTAGATTGTGAAAATAAGCGAGTTTCGCTGAAGCTTGCGGATGATTATGAAGTTGTTGTTGTTGGTGAGAATGTGAAGTTTCTTGCCAATGTGGTGTCTACCTTGGAGGCGAGTAGGATGCTGAGGCAGGGTTGCGAAGCTTATCTAGCTTTTGTGATGAATCCTAGCTCTAGGGAGTTGAGGGTGCAAGATATCAGAGTTGTGAAGGAGTTTCCTGGTGTTTTTCCTGAGGAGTTGCTTGGTTTACCTCCTAATCGCGAGGTGGAGTTTGGAATTGAGCTGTATGAGAATACAACTCCTGTGTCCATTACTCTCTATAGAATGGCACCTAAGGAGCTGAAGGAGCTGAAGACGCAGTTGCAAGAGTTGCTTGATCGTGGTTTCATCCGGCCGAGTGTTTCACCTTGGGGAGCACCAGTCTTGTTTGTGAAGAAGAAAGATGGCACTATGAGGATGTGTATTGATTACCATCAGCTGAACAAGTTGACTATCAAGAATCGGTATCCTTTGCCGAGGATTGATGATCTCTTTGATCAATTTCGGGGAGCTGCTGTGTTCTCTAAGATTGACTTGAGGTCAAGGTATTATCAGTTGAAGGTGAAGGATGTGGATGTGCCTAAGACAGCTTTCAAGACAAGGTATGGGCATTATGAGTTCCTTGTAATGCCGTTTGGTTTGACAAATGCTCCTGCTGCTTTCATGGACATGATGAACCGTGTGTTTCATGAATACCTGGACAAGTTCGTTGTGGTGTTCATTGATGATATCCTCGTGTACTCGCGTACTGAGGAGGAGCACGAAGAGCATTTGAGGATTGTTTTGCAAGCCTTGTTGGAGAATCAGCTTTATGCTAAGCAAGTGTGAGTTCTGGCTTAAGGAGGCGGTGTTTCTTGGGCATGTGGTTTCAGCTGAGGGGATTCGTGTTGATCCTCAGAAGATTGAGGCGGTGATGAACTGGAAAGTTCCTAAGTCTGTTCATGAGGTCCGTAGTTTCCTTGGTTTGGCGGGATTCTACCGAAGGTTTGTGGATGGTTTTTCCAAGATTGCTGCTCCTCTGACGAAGCTGTTGCAGAAGGATGTTAAGTATGAGTGGACGGAAGCGAGACAGCAGGCTTTTGAGATGCTTAAGGCGGCTTTGACGCAAGCTCCTATCTTGGTTCAGCCTGAATCAGGGAAAGAGTTTGTGGTCTATAGTGATGCATCCTATGTTGGTTTGGGATGTGTGCTGATGCAAGAGGGTAAGGTTGTGGCTTATGCATCGCGGCAGTTGAAAGCGCATGAGCGCAACTATCCTACGCATGATATTGAGCTGGCTGCAGTGGTTTTTGCTCTGAAGATCTGGAGACATTATCTGTATGGTGAGAAGTGTACGGTGTACACAGATCACACGAGTTTGAGGTATCTGATGTCTCAGAAGGAGTTGAATCTTAGGCAACGACGTTGGTTGGAGTTGCTCAAGGATTATGATTTGATGATTGAGTATCATCCTGGAAAAGCTAATGTTGTTGCAGATGCCTTGAGTAGGAAGGTAGCTGTTGAGTTGAGGGCTATGTTTGCTAGCTTGAGCATATCGCGAGATGGTGGTCTTGTTGCTGAGTTGCAAGTGAAACCATCTTTGGTTCAGTTGATCAAGGAAAAGCAGTTGCTGGATGATTCCTTGGTGTCTCATGTTCAGGATATCGCGGAGGGTAGACCTTCGGATTTCTGCTTTAATGATGATGGTGTGTTGTGTTTTGGGAGTCGGATAGTAGTGCCTGCTGATGCTGAGTTGAGGCGTGCTATTCTGACTGAAGGTCATAGTAGTCCTTTTGCTATGCACCCTGGTAGTACTAAGATGTATCGTGATCTTCGTGATGAGTATTATTGGGTGGGTTTGAAGAAGGATGTTGCAGAGTTTGTGAGCAAGTGTTTGGTGTGTCAGCGAGTTAAGGCTGAACATCAGGTTCCTTCTGGGTTGTTGCAACCGTTGAGAATCCCTGAATGGAAGTGGGAAAGAGTTACCATGGATTTTGTATCTGGTTTACCTTTGTCTCCATCAAAGAAGAATTCTGTTTGGGTGATTGTGGATCGCCTGACGAAGTGTGCGCATTTTTTGCCTGTGCATACTACGTTTTCTTTGGATAGGCTGGCAGAGCTGTACATTGCTGAGATTGTGAGGCTGCATGGTGTGCCTAAGTCGATTGTGTCGGATAGGGATCCGAGGTTCACATCGCGTTTCTGGCAGTGTTTGCATCAAGCTCTGGGTACAAGGTTACATTTCAGTACATCATATCATCCTCAGTCGGATGGTCAGTCTGAGCGGGTTATCCAGATTTTGGAGGATATGTTGAGGTGCTGCGTGATTGAGTTCCAAGGTTCTTGAGAGAAGCATCTGCCTTTGGTTGAGTTCGCTTATAACAATAGTTATCAGGCGAGTATACAGATGGCACCTTATGAGGCTTTGTACGGGAGGAAGTGTAGGACTCCTCTTTGTTGGGCTGAAACTGGTCAAAAGTTGGTTTCGATGCCGGCTTTGTTGAAAGGGACCACCGAGAAGGTGAAGCTCATTTGTGAGCGGTTGAAGGCTGCCTCTGATCGGCAAAAGTCTTACGCGGATTTGAAGCGTAAGGAGATAGAGTATGCGGTGGGTGACCGTGTGTTCTTGAAGGTTTCGCTTTGGAAGAAGGTGATGAGGTTTCGCCGGAAGGGTAAGTTGAGCCCTCGGTACATTGGACCATATGAGGTGGTTGAGCGTGTGGGTCCTGTTGCGTATCGGTTGAGGTTACCTCAGGAGTTGGAGAAGATTCATGATGTGTTTCATGTTTCTATGCTCCGGAAGTATAGATATGATCCTTCGCATGTGATGCCTGTGGAGGAAGTGGTTTTGAATCCGGATTTGACCTATGATGAGGAACTGGTGAAGATTCTGGATTCGGATAGCAAGGTTCTTCGTGGAAAGACCATTGAATTGGTGAAGGTGCTGTGGAAGCATCGAGGTGTTGAGGAAGCCACGTGGGAGCGGAAGGAAGACATGCTGAAGCAGTTTCCTTATCTCTTTCCTTTAGGTAAATTTTGAGGACGAAATTTCTTAAGGGGGGAGAGTTGTAACGCCCCGGTTTTGGGCTTAGGAGTTTTGGGCGTTGACCGGTTGGTCAAAGTGCTGGTCGAATCTAAAAAGGTGAAATTAGGAAAGCCTAGTTCGGGTTGCATTAAAAATATGGAAAAATGTTCTAAAATCATCTTTTAATATAATTAAGTGAACTGTGAAATCAATTTTGGAAAAAGAGTTTTGGAAGTGTGACATTTTGGCTAGTGACCAAAATGTAATTTTCGAAAGTTTGGTGACTGTTTTATAAAGGGTTGGAACTTTGAATCTTTAAGGAGCTATTATTCCAAAAGTAGTTTCTCCAGATTTTTCTAAGATATTTTAAGCTATATTCTGATTTTTAAACATATTAAAAGTGGAGGGAAAGCCATTTTGGCTATTTTTGATAACTAACTTTCCATTTTCTTTCTCTCAACCCAAACACTTTCTCTCCAGAGAATTTGATCTGATTTTCTCACCTAAATCCCTCCTTTCAACTCTCTTTTGATTCCTAATCAACATATCTACAAAACCTCTTCAATTGCTAATTGATTCAACAAGGTTTTTGATTCCAAAAAGAGGAGAAACTCAAGTTTGGAGGTAAGAACGTCCTTCTCCTCTAAACTATCAGTTCTTTACTGAAATTCCTAAGTTTTCAATCCTTAATTGATGTTTTATTAAATGCTTTTGAGTTGTGAATTGGATCTTGGCTTATAATGCAAGATTTGGTGATTTTTGATGATTTTCGTTAGATCTGATTAATCTGTGATTTGAGATGTGTTTTTGATGTTAAATGAACTCTAAATTGATAAGGAATTGAGCTTTGATTAATGCAATCCCGGATAGGTTGAGTTTCCTAAGTTTAGCTTGTGATTCAAGGTTGTTTTTGAGGTGATCTTGTGGATCTGATGTTGCTGGAGGTATAAGGATGTTAATAGGTTCTTTTTAGATGTTAAATGATGTTAATAGATGTTTGGTTTTGATGGTTTGTGGCTGGGCTTTGTTGAGAAGTGTTTTGGATGCATTTTCGGTTGTGTTTGGTGGCCGAAAATGGAGGTTGGATGAGAGCAGCGGGTTTAGGTGCTTTCATTGAAGCAATTAATGCATGATGATGCATTAATCCTCTGCTTTGATGTGTTGAAACAGGGGAGGCATCTTTGGATCCAAGAGTTGTTGATCCGGAAGCTTGATTTGGTGCTTTGGCTTGAAGAAAAGTGGAATCGGTTAGTGCGTGTGTGAAATTGGGTTTTCGGCTTTGAAACCAATGTCTTGGGAGCTTAGTTTAAGTCTAAACAACTTTGCTAAGCTCAAGTGTAAGTTTTCGGAATTACTCTCTAGTGGTGGCCATGATTTTGTTGTGATGCAAAGTGGTTTATTGCATGTTTTAATTACTGTTTTGAAAGCATGATTTAGCATGGTATTTGCTGATGTTGTAAGCCATATGTTGAAGGAAACTCTAGGTAAGAGTTCCTTGTTTTTGTACATTGATTAAATGTGGTTTGATGCTTTTAAATGCATGATGAATATGGCTTGGTTTAATGCTTAAAAACAGTGGATTAAATGATGAAAATGATATATATTGGCAAGTGATGTTTTAAAAAGGTTAAGGTCACTAAGGTGGTTAAAAGTCCTTGAGTGAGCCTTGTTACTTAAGAACATCAAGGTGGTTAAAAGTCCTTGGATGGTTCTTGTTGCGGACACTAAGGTGGTTAAAAGTCCTTAGGTGATCCTTTCCATGGTGTTTAAAAGTCCATGGGGCCATGGTGTTTAAAAGTCCATGGGGCCAAGGTGTTTAAAAGTCCTTGGGGCCAAGGTGTTTAAAAGTCCTTGGGGTGAATCAAGCTATGGACACAAAGGTGGTTAAAAGTCCTTGTGTGGTCCTCTTTCATGGTGGTTAAAAGTCCATGGCTAAGGTGTTTAAAAGTCCTTGGGGCCAAGGTGTTTAAAAGTCCTTGGGAAAGTTGATGAACTTGTTTTAAAGAAATGGAATCTATCACTTGAGCCAATATGACATGTTATGTTGAAGCATGAGATGCTTGTTTTAAGTATGCTTTTGAGCATGTGCAAAGGTTGATTTAAAGCATGATTTATAAATGTTTTTAAATGCATTATTGAATGGTTTTTAAGAGCATTCCTCACTAAGCTTTTGCTTACGCTCTCTTTCGTTTTCTTAATTCAATAATGCAGAACATTAAGGAACCTTGAGGGCAGCAAGGAGGGCAAGCATTCAAGTGAAAGTAGAGCTCAATGTATGGAAGGTTTTGTTAGTACATTTTAGCTTTTGGTAATTTGGCAATGGGGGACCAATGTGTATGTTTTGGGAGAGGTTTTGAACTCCCTAAGTATGTTGAATGTTGTTGAGAATGCTGCTTTTTGAGTTTGGCCTTTACATGCTTGAATTGGAAGTTTAGGCTTGAATATTTTGCTTGTGTAGGAAGCATGCCTATAGATTTGGGGCTTTTTGCATATGATGTTATTTTATTGATTTGTTGTTACATATAAGTCTCATATATGTTGAATTGCATGCTGGTAAAGTTTGGTAGCATTTAGAGCATGTTTGAATGATCAATTGCATGTTTAAGTGAGCTTTATGCTGCAATCTGTGCAGAATGTTTCGGAACAGTACTTACCGTTTCGGAACGGGTGCCTTAAACAAACCCAGGCGTCCGAAACGGGAGAGACCGTTCCGAAACGGTTTGGCTACTGCCAGCCCGTGTTTCGGTATGCGTTGTGGAACGGCCCGTGTTTCGAAACGGGTTCTGCCTGTTCCGGAACGGGTGACCGTTGGGGGCTGACATTGGCAGTTAAATGTTTTGAATTGTTCGCGTTTTAGTCCTGAATCTTGTTTGTGCAATTGTATGAGTTCGGGAAGTCCTTTTGAGCTGAAATTTCACAGAGAAGTATGAAATCTGTCTAATTTCAAGTTGGTAACTTTAATTTGGGTTAAGTCCTCCTATTTATCAGAAATTACAATTTGGTCCCTAAAGTTGTAATTTGTTCAATTGGGTCCCTGTTTGACCTCTGATGCTTGTGATCTTTGAATATGTTGTTGAGTGATCACAATTAAGGTTAATGTGCATCTAGACAAGATTAAAAATAAAAAAGGGTCGTTAATCAAGGTTGACTTTGGTTTTCCCCGTGTGACTTTCTTAATTTGGGTCAACCGTCTAGGCCGGGTTAAGGGGGTTACAGAACTGATAGTTTATAGGAGAAGGACGTTCTTACCTCCAAACTTGAGTTTCTCCTCTTTTAGAACCAAAAAGCTTGAAGAATCAAGTAGCAAATGGTGTGGTTTTGTTGATGTGATGATTAGCAATCGAAAGAGAATTGAAAAGAGAGATTTGAGTGACAAAATCAGAAGAAAATCTCTGGAGAGAAAGTGTTTGGGTTGAGAGAAAATGAGAGAAAAGAAAATAGAAGATTTGAGAGAAAAGTTAGTTAGAATTAGGAAAATATCTTCCCTCCACTTTCTTTAGTTCAAAAATCAGAAATAATTCATTTAATATCTTAGAAAAATCTGGAGAAACTCCCTTTGGGTAAATAGCTCCTTAAAGATTCAAAGTTTCAATCCTTTCTAAAACAGTCACGCAACTTTCAAAAATTACATTTTGGTCACTAGCCAAAATGTCACCCTTCCAAACCTCATTTTGTAATATTGATTTCACAGTTCACTTATATATATTAAAAGATGATTTTAGAACATTTTTCCATATTTTTAATGCAACCCGAACTAGGCTTTCCTAATTTCACCTTTTTAGATTCGAACAGCACTTTGACCGAACCGGTCAACGCCCAAAACTTCTAAGCCCAAAACCGGGGCGTTACAACTCTCCCCCCCTTAAGAAATTTCGTCCTCGAAATTTACCTGAAGGAAAGAGATAAGGAAACTGCTTCAGCATGTCTTCCTTCCGCTCCCACGTGGCTTCCTCAACACCTCGATGCTTCCACAGCACTTTCACCAACTCGATGGTCTTGCCACGAAGAACCTTACTATCCGAATCCAGAACCTTCACCGGTTCCTCATCATAGGTCAAATCCGGATTCAATTCCACTTCCTCCACAGGCATCACATGCGAAGGATCAGATCTGTACCTCCGGAGCATAGAAACATGAAACACATCATGAATCTTCTCCAACTCTTAAGGTAGCCTCAACCGATACACAACAGGACCCACACGCTCAACCACCTCATATGGTCCAATGTACCTAGGGCTCAACTTACCCTTCCGGCCAAACCTCATCACCTTCTTCCAAGGCGAAACCTTTAAGAACACACGGTCACCCACCGCATACTCTATCTCCTTACGCTTCAAATCCGCGTATGACTTCTGCCGATCAGAAGCTGCCTTCAACCGCTCACAAATGAGCTTCACCTTCTCTGTGGTCCCTTTCAACAAAGCCGGCATCAAAACCAACTTTTGGCCCGTTTCAGCCCAACAAAGAGGAGTCCTACACTTCCTCCCGTACAAAGCCTCATAAGGTGCCATTTGAATACTTTCCTGATAACTATTGTTATAAGCAAACTCCACCAAATGCAAATGCTTCTCCCAAGAGCCTTGAAACTCAATCACGCAGCACCTCAACATATCCTCCAAAATCTGAATAACACGCTCAGACTGACCATCCGACTGAGGATGATAAGACGTACTGAAATTCAACCTTGTACCCAAAGCTTGATGCAAACACTGCCAGAAACGCGATGTGAACCTCGGATCCCTATCCGACACAATCGACTTAGGCACACCATGTAGCCGCACAATCTCAGCAATGTACAGCTCCGCAAGCTTATCCAAAGAAAACGTAGTATGCACAGGCAAGAAATGCGCACACTTCGTCAGGCGATCTACAATCACCCAAACCAAATTCTTCTTCGATGGTGACAAAGGTAAACCAGATAAAAAATCCATGGTAACCCTTTCCCAGTTCCATTCAGGGATTCTCAACGCTTGCAACAAACCTGAAGGAACCTGATGCTCAGCCTTAACTCGCTGACACACCAAACACTTGCTCACAAACTCCGCAACATCCTTTTTCAAACCTACCCAATAGTACTCATCACGAAGATCACGGTACATCTTAGTACTACCAGGATGCATAGCAAAAGGACTACTATGACCTTCAGTCAGAATAGCATGCCTCAACTCAGCATCATTGGGCACTACTATTCGACTCCCAAAACACAACACACCATCATCATTAAAGCAGAAATCCGACGGTCTACCCTCCGCGATATCCTGAACATGAGACACCAAGGAATCATCCAGCAACTGCTTTTCTTTGATCAACTGAACCATAGATGGTTTCACTTGCAACTCAGCTACAAGACCACCATCTCGCGAAATACTCAAACTGGCAAACATAACCCTCAGCTCAACAGCTACCTTCCTACTCAAGGCATCCGCAACAACATTAGCCTTTCCAGGATTGTACTCAATCGTCAGATCATAATCCTTGAGCAACTCCAACCAACGCTGCTGCCTAAGATTCAACTCCTTCTGAGACATTAGATACCTCAAACTCTTGTGATCCGTGTACACAGTACACTTCTCACCATACAGATAATGTCTCTAGATCTTCAGAGCAAAGACCACTGCAGCCAACTCAATATCATGCGCAGGATAATTGCGCTCATGCACTTTCAACTGCCGTGATGCATAAGCCACAACCTTACCCTCTTGCATCAGCACACATCCCAAACCAACATAGGACGCATCTCTGTAGACCACAAACTCTTTCCCTGATTCAGGCTGAACCAAGATAGGAGCTTGCGTCAAAGCCGCTTTAAGCTTCTCAAAAGCTTGCTGTTTCGCTTCCGTCCACTCATACTTAACATCTTTCTGCAACAACTTCGTTAAAGGTGCAGCAATCTTAGAAAAACCATCCACAAACCTCCGGTAGTATCCTGCCAAACCGAGGAAACTACGAACCTCATGAACAGACTTAGGAACCTTCCAGTTCATCACCGCCTCAATCTTCTGAGGATCAACCCGAATCCCCTCAGCAGAAACTACATGCCCAAGAAACACCACCTCCTTAAGCCAGAACTCACACTTGCTCAGCTTAGCATAAAGCTGATTCTCCAACAAAGCTTGCAAAACAATCCTCAAATGCTCTTCATGCTCCTCCTCAGTACGCGAGTACACGAGGATATCATCAATGAACACCACAACAAACTTGTCCAGGTATTCATGAAACACACGATTCATCATGTCCATGAAAGCAGCAAGAGCATTTGTCAAACCAAACGGCATCACAAGGAACTCATAGTGCCCATACCTTGTCCTGAAAGCTGTCTTAGGCACATCCACATCCTTCACCTTCAACTGGTAATACCCTGACCTCAAGTCAATCTTAGAGAACACAGCTGCTCCCCGAAATTGATCAAAGAGATCATCAATCCTCGGCAAAGGATACCGATTCTTGATAGTCAACTTGTTCAGCTGACGATAATCAATGCACATTCTCATAGTGCCATCCTTCTTCTTCACAAACAAGACCGGTGCTCCCCAAGGTGACACACTCGGCCGAATGAAACCACGGTCAAGCAACTCTTGCAACTGCGTCTTCAGCTCCTTCAGCTCCTTAGGTGCCATTCTATAGGGAGTGATGGACACAGGAGTTGTATTTTCATACAACTCAATTCCAAACTCCACCTCGCGATTAGGAGGTAAACCAGGCAACTCCTCAGGAAACACTCCAGGAAACTCCTTCACCACTCTGATATCTTGCACACGCAACTCCTTAGAGCTAGGATTCATCACAAAAGCTAGATAAGCCTCACAACCTTGCCTCAACATCCTGCTCGCCTCCAAGGTAGACACCACATTGGCAAGAAACTTCACATTCTCACCAACCACAACAACTTCATAATCATCCGCAAGCTTTAGCGAAACTCGCTTATTTTCATAATCCACAACAACACGATGCTCAGCAAGCCAATCCATACCAAGGATCACATCAAAACCATAGAAAGGCAACTCCATAAGATCAACATGAAAAACATGTTCTTGAACAACCAAAGGACACCTTCTATAAAGCTTTCGAGTCACAACAGTCTCACCAAAAGAACTAGTGACACGAACTCCGACATCCAAAGACTCAACATGCAAACCAAGCAATTCAGCATGCTCACGCAAAATATATGAATGCGTAGATCTAGAATCTATCAAGGAAAGTAATGACAAGGATTGCAAAGTAAAGGTACCTGCAATCACATCCGCGTCATTCCTCCACTCCCGCTGAACATACACCCTCGCTTGACCTCCACCTTCAGGCTGAATAGCCACAACATGGGCCACTCCACGACCACCTTCCTCTCTCCGCTGGAAATTACCATGGCCGCGCCCACGACCTCTCTGCGGTGCAGCAACAACAGGAGCACGCACTTGGCCACCAGCCAACATAGGACACTCTCGCCTCAAGTGGTCCGCAGATCCACAATTCCAGCACCCGTTACCGGCTGCCGCAACAGGAGCTTGCACCTCCCTCACAGCACGAGGACAATCACGCTTCATGTGACCACGTGATCCACAAATCCAACAAGCACTCGGATCAGCTCTAGCATTGCCTCCCCGAGCAGATGCTCCACCACCTCTCTTGGCTGAGGACTGATACTTCTGATCACGTCCCCTCTTGTTCCGTCCACCATCGGAACTATACTCAGCTGATCGCTTTCCAGCACTTGCTTCAGCACCTTTCGCAGATAAACCCAAGTTCATCTCAATATCCTTGGCTCGGCCCACCAACATATCAAAATCATCATACTCGGTGGCCAGCACATACATCTTCACATCCGTCACTAAACCATAACGAAATCTTTCACACCTCGCCCGCTCATCAGGTACCAGCTCCGGTGCATACTGACTGAGTCGTACAAACTGCACTTCATACTCAGCCACAGTCATGCTCCCCTGGGTAAGAGACATGAACTCTCGCTTCTTTTCATCCAGGTACCTCACACCAAGATACCTCCTCTTGAACACATTCTGAAAGAATGTCCAAGTTATATCAGCTTCAGCCATCCCAGCTATAGTGGTCGTCCACCACGTATAAGCATCATCCTGTAGCAAGGATACAACACAACCCAGCTTTTGCACATCAGTGCAACTCATCTGACCCAAGATCCTCTTGGTACTCTCCATCCAGGATTCAGAACCTTCAACAGACATACCCCTGAACTCAGTCCCACCAAGACTGCGCAAACGCTCCAAAGGTAGTCTAACTCCAGCATCTCCCTGATGCCCAGCTCCTTGAGCTCCATCTACCGCTGCTCGAAAAGCACCAGCAATAGCTTGCGCCAACATCGTCATGTCAGGCATAGCTTGCCCTTGACCAGCCTCAGGTCCAGCAGCTCCAGCTCCAGCACCAGCTTCAGCTCTTTCACCCTCAGCACCACCACCACCAGGTGGAGGAGGAGGTAACACTGCACTACCCGCATTTTCCTCATTCTCATTCTCATTCGGAGCCGTAGCTCGCACATTACTTCTCAACTCCCTACGTGGTGCCATACTCTAACCATGCAATCACAATGCAAATAAACAAAGTCAGGCCCAGCAAGGTAAGCAATCCAAGTACTCAAGCTCAATTTCACTTAAAATCAACATCATTACTTAGCTTTGATTTGGCAATGGGTACCCACAACATGCTTCACCACAGCATACAACTCAATTGCATCAAAATCACAAGCCACCTAACATGCTTTCAATCAATCAAGCATACATAGCATACATACTTCAATCATGCACACATTCATTCCCAAATACTCGAGAACTCAGCTCTGATACCACCAAATGTAACCCCCTTAACCCGGCCTAGACGGTTGACCCGAATTAAGAAAGTCACACGGGGAAAACCAAAGTCAACCCGAAAGTCAACCTTGATTAACGACCTTTTTTCTTTCTTTTTAAACTTGTCTAGATGCACATTAACCCTGGTTGAGATCACTCAGACAACATGCTCAAAGATCACAAACATCAGAGATCAAACAGGGACCCAATTGAACAATTTACAACTTTAGGGACCAATTTGTAAATTCTGTAAATTAGGAGGATTTAACTCAAATTTAAGTTACCATTTTGAAATTAATCAGGTTTCATGCTTCTCTGCAAAATTTCAGCTCAAACGGACATCCCAAACTCATACAATTGCACAAACAAGATTTAGGACTATAATGCAAACATTCCAAAACATTTAACTACCAATGTCAGCCCCCAACGGTCACGTGTTCCGAAACAGGGAGAACCTGTTTCGAAACGCGGGGCCGTTCCGCAACGCGTACCGAAACAAGGGCTGGCAGAGGGCTTCCCGTTTCGAAACGGTGCCTCCCGTTTCGGACGCCTGGGTTACTACAAGGCACCCGTTTCGAAACGGTAGTCACTGTTCCGAAACGCCCTACACAGAATGCAGAAAAATGCATGCCTAAACTTACAATTGATCAACCAATCATGCTCCAAATGCAACCAAACTTTACCAGCAACTCATTTAACATACAAGAGACATATTAGCATCAACCAATAATCATAAAATCATCATATGTGAAAAGCCCCAATTCTAATGGCATGCTTCCTACACAAGCAAACCATTCAAGCATAAAACCTTCAAACCATGCACATAAAGACCAAATACAAATCCAGCATTTCCAACAACATTAAACATACTTAGGGAGATCAAAACATCTCCCAAAACATACACATAGGTCCCCCATTGCCAAATGCCAAAAGCTAAATGTGTATAAGAAAACCTTCCCATACTTGAGCTTAATTTCCACTTGGTTGCTTGCCTTCCTTGCTGCCCTCAAAGCTCCTTAATGTTCTGCATTATTGGTTTAAGAAAACGAAAGAGAGCGTAAGCAATAACTTAGTGAGAAATGCTCATTAAAACCATTCAATAATGCATTTATAAAAACACTTTACAAATCATACTTCAAAACATCATTTGCACATGCTCTAAAGCAATTTAAACAAGCATTACATGCTTCCATATCAATACATGTCATATTGGCCACAAGTGATAAGTTCCATCCTTTTTAAAACAAGATCAACATAAGACTCACACATGGACTTTTAAACACCATTGTGATCTTATAATTCCCAAGAACCACACAAGGACTTTTAACCACTTTGTGTTCTTTACAAGTTTCACCCCAAGGACTTTTAAACACCTTGGCCCCAAGGACTTTTAAACACCTTGGCCCATGGACTTTTAAACACCATGGCAAGGACCACACAAGGACTATTAACCACCTTTGTGTCCTTAACAAGAACCATCCAAGGACTTTTAACCACCTTGATGTTCTTAAGTAACAAGGCTCACTCAAGGACTTTTAACCACCTTGGTGACCTTAACAAGAATCACTCATAGACTTTTAACCACCATGAAGTTCTTAGAATCCACAAGGCTCACTCAAGGACTTTTAACCACCTTAGTGACCTTAACCTTTTCAAAACATCACTTGCCAATATACATCATTTTCATCAAATAATCCACTGTTTTAAAGCATTAAACCAAGCCATATTTATCATGCATTTTAAAGCATCAAACCACATTTAATCAATGTTCAAAAACAAGGAACTCTTACCTTGAGCTTCCTTCAACATGTGGCTTACAATATCAGCAATAACCATGCTAAATCATGCTTTCAAAACAGAATTTAAAACATGCAATAAACCACATTGCATAACAACCAAACCATGACCACCACTAGAGAGTTTTTCCGAAAACTTACACTTGAGCTTAGTAAAGTTGTTTAGACTTAAACTAAGCTCCCAAGACATTGGTTTCAAAGCTGAAAACCTAATTTCACTCACCGATTCCACTTCACCTCTTGCCGAAGCACAAATCAAGCTTCCGGATCACCACCACTTGGATCCAAAGATGACTCCCCTGTTTTAAACACATCAAAGCAGAGGATTAATGCATCATCATGCATTAATAGCTTCAATGAAAGCACCTAAACTCGCTGCTCTCACCCACACTCCATTTTCGGCCACCAAACACAACCGAAAATGCATCCAAACAACTCCTCAACAAAGCCCAGCCATAAACCATCAAAACTAAACATCCTTTAACATCATTCAACAACTTAAAAGGACCTATTAACATCCTTATACCTCCAGCAACATCAGATCCACAAGATCACACCAAAAACAACCAAGAATCACAAGCTAAACTTAGGAAATTCAACCTATACGGGATTGCATTAATCAAAACTCAATTCCTTATCAAATTATCATTCATTTATCATCAAAAACACACCTCAAATCACTGCTTTAACAGATCAAACGAAAATCCACCAAAAATCACCAAATCTTGCATTTTAAGCCAAGATCCATTTCACAAGCTTAAAAGCCATTTATAAAACATCAATTAAGGATTGAGAACTTAGGAATTTCAGTAAAGAACTGATAGTTTAGAGGAGAAGGACGTTCTTACCTCCAAACTTGAGTTTCTCCTCTTTTAGAACCAAAAAGCTTGAAGAATCAAGTAGCAAATGGTGAGGTTTTGTTGATGTGATGATTAGCAATCAAAAGAGAATTGAAAAGAGAGATTTGAGTGACAAAATCAGAAGAAAATCTCTGGAGAGAAAGTGTTTGGGTTGAGAGAAAATGAGAGAAAAGAAAATAGAAGATTTGAGAGAAAAGTTAGTTAGAATTAGGAAAATATCTTCCCTCCACTTTCTTTAGTTCAAAAATCAGAAATAATTCATTTAATATCTTAGAAAAATCTGGAGAAACTCCCTTTGGGTAAATAGCTCCTTAAAGATTCAAAGTTTCAATCCTTTCTAAAACAGTCACGCAACTTTCAAAAATTACATTTTGGTCACTAGCCAAAATGTCACCCTTCCAAACCTCATTTTGTAAAATTGATTTCACAGTTCACTTATATATATTAAAAGATGATTTTAGAACATTTTTCCATATTTTTAATGCAACCCGAACTAGGCTTTCCTAATTTCACCTTTTTAGATTCGAACAGCACTTTGACCGAACCGGTCAACGCCCAAAACTTCTAAGCCCAAAACCGGGGCGTTACAGTAACATTGTTAGAAATAAAGCTAGACTAGTAGCACAAGGTTACACTCAAGAAGAGGGAATAGGTTTTGATGAAACCTATGCACCCGTTGCTAGAATGGAAGTCATTAGGATGTTGCTTGCATATGCATGTTATCATAATTTCAAGCTTTTTCAAATGGATGTTAAAAGCGCGTTTTAAATGGTTTTATAAATGAAGAAGTGTATGTGGAACAACCACCAGGTTTTGAAGACTCAAAATTTCCAAATCATGTTTTCAAACTCACCAAAGCTCTTTATGGTTTAAAACAAGCTCCTAGAGCTTGGTATGAAAGACTTTCAAACTTTTTAATTGAAAAAGGTAAGGTGGACACTACACTTTTTATAAAAATGTATAAAAATGACATCTTAGTAGTTCAAATTTATGTTGATGATATTATTTTTGGTTCTACTAACGAATGTCATTGTCAAGAGTTTGCTAAGTTAATGCAAGGTGAATTCGAGATGAGCATGATGGGGGAGCTCTCATTCTTTTTGGGACTCCAAATCAAGCAAAAGAAGGATGGCACCTTCATCAATCAAGCAAAGTACATAAAAGATATGCTCAAGAAGTTTGGCTTGGAGAATGCAAAGCCTCAAGCAACATCTATGAGCTCATCTACAAAGCTTAACAAAGATGAAGGAGGTAAGTGTGTTGACTCTAAGATTTACCGTTCTATAATTGGATCATTCCTTTACCTTACCGCAAGTAGACCGGATATCTTATTTAGTGTTTGCTTGTGTGCTAGGTTTCAAGCTAGTCCTAGAAAGTCTCACCTTATAGCCGTTAAGAGAATTTTTAGGTACCTTAGAGATACTCCTTGTTTAGGTCTTTGGTACCCTAGAGACTCTACCTTCAACCTTCATGCTTATTCGGATGCGGATTATGAGGGTTGCAAAATCGATAGGAAAAGTACTTCGGGAACTTGTCAATTCCTAGGCAGTATGCTCATATCTTGGTTCTCTAAGAAACAAAATAGTGTAGCCTTATCTACCACCGAAGCCGAGTACATATCCCTAGGGAGTTGTTGTGCTCAAGTCCTTTGGATGAAGCAACAACTCTTAGATTATGGAATTAAAGTTGAAACTATACCCTAAAATGTGACAACACTAGTGCTATATGTCTAACAAAAATCCCATCCAACACTCTAGAACCAAACACATAGAAATAAGGCATCATTTCATTAGAGATCATGTCCTTAAAGAAGATGTGATTATAGAGTATGTAGACACCTTAAATCAATTAGCGGACATATTTACAAAACCTTTAGACAAAGAGCGTTTTTGGTCCCTTAGGAGAGAGTTAGGTCTAGCTAGCCTATCTTGACCTTTTAGGACCTCTTTTGTGCTTAAAATTGCTTGATCTTGTGAAATGCCATGTTTATGTGTTTTGACTCCTAATTTCATCCATGCTTATAGCTAGGGGGAGTATGTTTATGTTTGCATATGTTTTGCCTGCTCATTCATGTCATTATTGCAAGTTAGGCCTTAGAAAAACTCAATTTTCTGCACTTTTAGAGCCTCATCTGCACTTCCAGGCCCAGGTGTATCGAAACGAGTCAACATGTTTCGATACGGATGCCTTAAAATCATGTATGAGAGAAGGGCGTTTCGAAACGCCTCAAAAGGGTTTCGAAACGTTTTTGCTACTGCCAAGGGGTGTATCGAAATGAGTTTCAATACGAGTCAACGGGGCTTCGATACGGTTAACACCGTATCGAAACGGTCAGCTGAAATTCTAAAAACGGTCAAACCCTTGTGCTCGTGTTTCGAAACGGTCAAGACCATTCCGAAACGGTTTCATGGACAGCTTTAAGTAGGGCTTTTAATGTTAAAATTCACTTTAAACTAAAACTCTTCAAAATCCTAAAAACCCTAACTCGACTTTTTCCTATAAAAACCCTCTAAACCTCTTTGTTTTTCACCAAATCTTGAGGGGTTTTTCTCTAAAACTCTAGTCTAAGCAAGTTTCATCAACATTGTGCAAGGATTTTCATCCAAAATCCCAAACTAAGGTATTTTCCCTCCTTTTCTTTTTCCTTCAATTTATGTTCGAATCTTAGGTTAGAAAATTTTATTTCTGTATAGTTTATATGTTTTTATGCTTGGGTTTTCCATATCTTGTAAATTTTTTTCAAAATCTTAAATTTTTTGATTTGAATATAAAAATTTTCACTCGTATTTTCTTTTACTGTTTTTTTTAATAAAATTTTTCTTTGTTTTAAAATTTTTTTAAAACCTAAGCGGGATTTATCATTGGATTGAATTTAGAAATCTATGCATACACTTAATTTTTAAAACTTGCTTGCTTAATGTTTTTAGGATGTCGGAGAATGCTAGCAAAAAAGCGTAAGTCCGTTCAATCTGGTGACTCGAGCATGCGTCTGAATCTCGCCCAGCTCTTTGAAAAATCAATTCGAACTTTAGAGATGCGAGCTCATTTCAAATATGTCCAGGATTTCGAAGTTCGTCATGAGCGTGTCATTGATCTTGAATTGCTTAACTCCAAGAGATTCCTTTTCCGTTACCTTGAGCGTTTGAGCGAATGGGATCTTCTTCCCTTGTTGAGCATCCCGAGCATTCGTTACAAACACATGGTACTCATCTTTTACTCCAATGCTCATCTTATTAATGATGAAACAAATACCGATGTTGTTGGGATTGAATCTTTTATATTAGGGAAAAAGTTTACTGTTAATGTTGCTCTCTTGGAGTCTACTTTTTCCCTTAAGGATGAAGGATTTGAGAATGAATGTCACTTTGGTACTAACACCGGTCAAGTGCTTACCTTGGATGCGCACAATCGTTTTCTTCACTTGATGGTATCATGGTTCCTTCTCCCCTCCGGAGGTAAATATTCTCATATTCGTCAAGTTGATTACTTTTGGCTTGGATGTTTCCGTCGTGGCGAGCGCCCTAATGTTGCTAAGATCATTTTTGTCGAGATGGTTAATAATGTTAAGCTTATTGACACCGATGGCTTAAAATCCTTTACTTATGGCACAATCTTAAGTCACATCTTTAGCAAGATTGGTTTCGATTGCTCCTACGACTCTCCGGAACCCCGCAAGTCCAAGATTGGCGAGTCCTCTCTTCGCAAGTCCGGTTTTCACTATGTGAACAATGTTTGAGAACATGTTGATAGAGCCGCACCTCCTCCTCCTCCTCCTCCTCCTCCCGTTGAACCTCAACCGCAAGCTCAAGTTGGAAACAATGAAGCTCTTACGGCTCTCATTACCGAACGGTTCAATGCCATGGATACTAACATAGCTTCGGGTTTTGGTGCCATCAACACTCGCTTGCAAAATGTAGAGGATCGCCTCCTATCTCTTGAGACTTCCCACTCGAACTTGGATTTGTCCTTCTCTACCCTTTATGGCCAATGAGACTTCGGATGATGATGGTGGTGGTGACGAGGCCTAGGATATTTATATCATATCATATTATTTATGCATTTTAGGTCTAAGTTTGCATCTTTATGTTTCATTATGTTTTAGGAACCTATGCTTTTGATCTTATTTGGGATTATATTTTGAACTTAATGTTGATTTAAGCTTTGGATATTTTAATTTTATGAATTAATATTGTTGTTGCTTATTACTTAATGCTTATTGGTACTAACCCTTTCTCTTCTCTATGAGCCTTATGAGTTAATATTATTTTTGATCTAACAAAAAGGGGGAGAAGAAATTTAAGAGCCAAAACAAAAATTCGTTTTAAATGTTTAAAGTGTTTTTAAGTTTTAAAACTTGAATTTCAAAGTTAAAACATTTTTAAAACTTTAAAAACCTATCTTAAATTAAGGGGGAGTTAGAATATGTTCAAAATTTTCAAAACTCTTAAAAATTCTAACTTTGGTTTTGTTATATCAAAAAGTGGGAGATTGTGAAACCGATATTAAATTTTTATATAACTAAAGAACCTAAGGACTAAATTGAAAATGTCAAAATGAATTTTTAAGTCCTCAAACATCCCCATATGATTTTAAGAATATGCCAAAGTTAAAAACTAAGGTTTTCAAATATTTTCTAAGTGTTTTAAAGCTGAAACAGTGTTTTTCAAGTCCCTGTTTCGAAACGGCCTAGGGCGTTTCGAAACGATTTCACCACTGCCAACCCCTGTTCCGAAACGGGTATCAAAACGACTTTAGAATATAAGAACCCGTATCGAAACGAGTTCAAGTGTTTCGAAACGGTTCTTCATTTTGATTTGAAAAATATGACCGTTGCAAAGTTTTTAACTGAATTTTCAGAAACCGTTAGGGTGTTTTGAAACGGGCTCAAGCTGTTTCGAAACGATCCTTGACAGTGGCAAAAGTGTTTCGAAACGAGGTCAATCCGTTTCGAAACGGGATCTTAAATGCACCCCAACGGCTCTTTCTATTTTGGTCCGTTTCGAAACAGGTTCCCGCGTTCCGAAACGGGTGGTTGCAGACTGCATTTATGGAGGTGAGATAACACCCCAACGGCTCTATTGATGAATGCAACAACCACAACGGCTAGAAATCAATGAGAAGGTATAAAAGGGACCTCTAAAAGCTCCAGCAACAACTATTGATCCAAAAGAAAATATCCATACATCAAATCCAAGCATTTGTGCTTAAATCCCAAAATTGTCTAGAAACCCCAATTGTAATTTTAATTATTATCTTTTTCAATTGGGTTGAGTGCTTGTAATTGGGCTACAATTTGTATTGAGAGATACTATCTTAGCCATCAAACTCTTTGTTATCTTTGTGTGAGGATTGGGTTAAATTTTGGGTAGAAAATTTAACCGAAAATTGTAAGGGTTTCCTCCTTAGCCTAGAAAAGGGGAAGAGCAATCAGTAGAATTGTTGCAAATCCTTAGTGAAGCTAAGGTAGTGGATGTAGAGTTCATTTGGAACTTGAACCACTCTAAAATTCCTTGTCTATCTTTTTAATTTGCAATTTCCCCCACCTAAACCTTTAAAAATCCAATTCACCCCCTCTTGGTTCATTTCAATCTTTCGATCCACTCAACAACAACATTTAGGGATCAAAACGTAAAGAATTAGAACTTCAAAAGATTCCAATAACTAACTTAATAGCTTGCCATTTCGGTACATGTTGCCTTGTATTGAAACAGCCGTATCGAAATAGGTTCGAGCGTCTTGAAGCTTGAGACTGTATCGAAACACCCTCTCAGGTGTTTCGGAGTAGGGGATTCCAGTAGCCAAACGCACCGAAGCACTCCCTCCTGTTTCGAAACCCCTAAGCCATTTCAGACTCATTGTTTCAGTACATGCTCGAGTGTACTGAAACACCTGAGCCTGTAATGACACATTTTGCTGGTTTTTCACACTTCAATCCATACAATACCAAACCAACATGCTTCCAACATGCATACAACATATTTTAAACATCAAACCACAATCATGCATGACGGAAACAACATCATAACATGTCCATATGCATCAAAAGAATCTATAGGCATGCAACCTATGCAAAATAGCCACTCAAGAGTCAAAACTCAAACCAAGGGATAAACTAAAAAGTAAAGGCCCTTTACCAGTCATTAAAGGCAAAAAAAACTTGCCACAAAACAGGGAGTTTCAAAACACATCTCCCAACACATAAATGCATCCTCCCATTGCCGACTATTATTACTAATAAGCAAATGTAAAACCATACTTGAGCTTAATCCCACTCCTTGGAATCCTTCTTGCCTCTTTGCTGCCCACATATGCTAATTCTCTGCATTATTGGAAAAATAGAGCGTAAGCACAAATGCTTAGTAAGGGATGCTCAAAAAAATCCAACAACAACCATGAATTTTAAAACCATTTCTCATATAGAAATCTCTATCTCATAATGCTCTTTTTATCTCATGCTTGAAATCATTTTCAAATCAAAACTACATCATTTAAACCCCATGTACCATTTATATCATGCATTCATCAAAATGCAAAGTCTCAAGGTAAAGCCTTACATGCTTAAATCTCATAAAGCATATCTAAAAACATGATCTCATATGCAATCTCATTTCATTTAAATCATTTATATATTGGCATTCATATATTGGCATTTTAGCAACATTACTCAGATATGCGGATAGCTTGACGAAATCGTCAAGTCCTACCCCAGTGGAATCGCACATCACTGGACTCTCATGGTGGCATCTCTCATCGCCACATAGCTTGATGGATTCATCAAGACCTACCATGGTGGAATCTCTCATCACCACACTCTCACTTTGGAACGGGATGGCACTACCCCCATTGCCCGAACCAAAGATCACGTACACATTTTGTATATTATAGTGCACTTCTCATCCTATTGGTCGACCAATTATATCCAGTAATAACAATCTCATCTCATGCCAGTATACTCATTTTTAAATATCATTACCTACTGTTTTTCAATGCATCATTATAAATCATTCTTATCCCATTTCAAAAGCATAACCAATGCATAGCATTTTCACAATAAGTTCTATCTCTTCAAAATAACAAATATATGTCATGGGATCACGTAAATCATCATACTATTTCTAAAACATGCATAAAATAGAAGGAGTAATTCTATCTTCAAAACATGAGCATGATCATAAAACCAATGGGATCAAAACTAAGAAACGAGAGTGAAACATCTCAAACTTACTTCCGGATTTAGGTTAGTGTTTCAAACTCAATCTAAACCCTCAAACCTTGCTTTCAAGTCTTTGAAAGGCTTTGAAAACCAATTCCACTCACCGACAACGCCTCGCTCACTTTGCCGAAGCATAATCAAGCCTTCGGAGCTCCCATAACTTCACCAATCTCTTCCGATATGTTATCCTCTGTTTATAACACACAAGAAAAGAGGATTAATGCATCTCAATGCATTAAAACCACAGACAATAAAAACTATCTCGCTGCCCTGCCCAAAAACACCAAAATGCCTATCCGAAACAACCAAAAACACCTTCGATTACTCTACAAACTCAACCCAACCAAAACCTAACACTTCCATCCAATTTTGGCCATCAATTAACATCCAAAAACAATCTAATTTCATCCTTATACCTCCAGCAACACCATAACCAAATTATCTCCACAAAACCCCCAAATCTAACCATCTAACAACTAGAGATCCAATCCAATTCGAGATTATTATGATAAACCTTTAATTCAACATCATTTAACATCCAAATAATTATCAAAATCAATTAGAAACCCTCCAAATCAGATTCAATCCGAAAATCATAAGATTGCAACAAATAATCCTCAATTTAACAAGATTTCCATGATTAACTCATCGAAACAACTTAGAAAACATATGTAAAGGATTGATAACTTGAGAATTTCAGTATAGAACTGATAGTTAGAGGAGAAGAACGAACCTTACCTCTAATGGATGAAATCTCTCTCAATTGGATGTGTTTTTTTTTTGAAAAATCAAACGAAAATCAATAAGGTTTTATAAATCAAGATTAAAGAATCCTTTAGAAATCAAAGCTTAGTGAATCAAGAGCTTTACCTCAAGTTTCTTGAAAATGGAGAGTATTTGGCTGAAGGAAAACTTTGAGAGAAAAAAGAATGAGAGAAAATGATGTAAAATGGCTTTTAATGAAATAACCAACTCTCCTTTCATTAAATCCTTTTAATCATTAATTAAGACTCTTTAAAATGCTCCTAATTGAGAGAAAAATCTGATGAAAACAAACATGTCAAATAGCCCCTTAAAGATTCAATGTTTTAATCCCCTTACAAAACAGTCACTAAAACAACTTTGTAAAAATCGCGTTTTTGTCACTAACTCAAAATGTCCCACTTCCAAAATCTTTTTCTTAAATTTGATTTTACCAAAATCATTTATATAATTAATAATGATTTTTAAGCATTTTCTCATATTTTTATCATAAACCGAACCTTGTTTTCCCTGAACCACTCCCGAACTAACCTGAATCTCTAGTCTAGATCCTACAAACCTCGAGTCAACCTTTAATACTTCTAGGCCAAAAATCGGGGTGTTACAACTCTACCCCACTTATGAAATTTCGTCCACGAAATTTTACCTGATAGAAAAAGATAAGGAGATTGCATCTTCATGTCATCCTTCCTTTCCCACGTGGCTTGCTCAACACCACGATGTCGCCACAAGACCTTGACCAACTCAATGGTCTTACCACGAAGAATCTTGATGTCTGAATCAAAGATCTCAACCGGTTCTTCATCATATGACAAATCTGGATTCAACTCAATCTCTTCAACATGCATAACATGAGACAAATCCGATTATACTTTCGAAGCATGGATACACGGAAAACATCATGTATCTTCTCCCACTCGAAAGGCAACCTCAACCTATAAGCAACAGGTTCAACACGCTCAAGCACCTCATATGGTCCAATAAACCTCAGACTCAAATTGCCTTTCCGGCCAAATCTCATCACCTTCTTCCAAGGTGAAACCTTCAAAAACACCTTATCTCCCACAACATACTTAATCTCCTTACGCTTTAAATCCACGTAAGACTTTTGCTGATCTGAAGCGGCTTTCAACCTCTCACTAATAAGCTTCACTTTTTCCGTCGTGCCCTTAAGCACATTAGACAAAGAAACCAACTTCTGCCCTGCTTCTGCCCAACAAAGAGGCGTTCCACACTTCCTTCCATACAAAGCCTTATACAGACCCATTTGAATGATCGCCTGATAACAATTATTGTAAGCAAACTCCACTAAAGGCAACTTTTTCTCCTAAGAACCTTGGAAATCAATGATGCAACACCTCAACATATCCTCCAACACTTGGATAACTCGCTAAGACTAACCATATGTCTGAGGATGATACGAAGTATTGAAATTCAAACGCATACCCAACGCTTGATGAATAAACTCCCAAAACCTCACTCTAAAACACAGATCTCGGTCCGAAACAATGGACTTAGGCACCCATGCAACCTCACAATCTTAGAGATATACAAATCCGCCAACATGTCTAACGTATACGTTGTATGCACCGCCAGAAAATGTGCACACTTCGTAAAATGATCAACAATCACCCAAATGGATATCTTTTTGGACGGTGTCAAAGGCAAACCCATCACGAAATCCATGGTGATTCTCTCCCATTTCCATTATGGAATATTCAATGGTTGCAACAATCCGGAAGGAAATTGATGCCCAGCTTTAACACGTTGACAAACCATACACTTACTAACAAAATTGGCCACGTCCTTCTTCAAGCCAACCCAATAGTACTCATCTTTCAACCCACGATACATCTTTGTAGTACCAGGATGCATAGTAAAAGGACTGCTATGAGCCTCAGTCAAGATAGTGCGCCTCAACTCAACATCATGCGGCACAACTATTCGACTCTTGAAACACAAAACACCATCATCATTGAAACAAAAGTTTGTTGGATTTCCTTCCGCAATGTCCTGAACATGCGGTACCAACGAATCATCTAACAACTGCTTCACTATAATCAACTCCACCAACGAGGGTTTCACTTACAACTCAGCCACTAAACCACCATCTCGCGATATACTCAACTGAGCAAACATCACCCTTAACTCTACAACCACCTTCATACTCAAGGCATCGGCTACAACATTAGCCTTCCCTGGATGGTACTCAATCGTCAAGTTGTAATCTTTAAGCAACGCTAGCCACCTTTGTTCTTTAAGATTCAACTCTTTTTGTGACATCAAGTACTTCAAACTTTTGTGGTCTGTGTACACCATACACTATTCACCATAAAGGTAATGCCTCCGAATTTTTAAGGCAAACACCACCGCAGCCAACTCGATGTCATGCGTAGTGTAATTACGCTCGTGCACTTTCAATTACCGAGAGTCATAAGCTACCACCCTACCTTCTTGCATCAACATACATCTGAAACCAACATATGATGCATCACTATAAACCACAAACTCTTTACCCGTTTCAAGTTGAATCAATATAGGAGCTTGCGTCAACGCTTTCTTCAAGTTCTCAAAAGCTTGTTGTCTAACCTCCGTCCACTCAAACATAACATCCTTTTGTAACAACTTTGTCAAAGGAGCAGTAATCCTTGAAAAACCATCCACGAACCTACAATAGTATCCTGCCAAACCAAGGAAACTGCGCACCTCATGAACCAACTTAGGCGATTTCTAATTCATCACTGCTTCAACCTTTTGAGGATCAACTTTAATCCCTTCGGCCAACACTATATGACTAAGGAAAACAACTTCCTTAACCAAAACTCACACTTGCTCAACTTGACATAAAGCTGATTTTCCAACAAAACTTGCAGCACAATCCGCAAAATGCTTATCATGATCCTCCTCGGTACGAGATTACATGAGAATATCATCGATAAACACAACCACAAACCTATCCAAAAACTAATGGAGCACACGATTCATCATATCCATGAATGCATCAGGGGCATTAGTCAAACCAAAAGGCATCACCAAAAACTCATAATGCCCGTACCTTGTACGAAAAGCATTCTTAGGCACATCCACATCTTTTACCTTCAACTAGTAATATCTTGATCTCAGATCAATCTTAGAAAACAACAAAGACTCTTGAAACTGATCAAAAAGATCATCAATCCTTGGCAAAGGATACTTGTTCTTGATTGTCAACTTATTCAATTGATGATAATCTATACACATACGCATCGTGCCATCATTCTTCTTCCCAAAAAAGATCAGCGCACCCCAAGGTGAAACACTAGGCCTAATGAAACCCTCATTCAAGAAACCCTTGAAGTTGCGTCTTCAACTCCTTCAACTCCTTAGGTGCCATTTGGTAGGGAGCAATAGACATTGGAGTCATATTTTTATACAACTGAATGCCAAACTAAACCTTTCTGTTCGGTGGCAAACCAGGCAACTCTTCTAGAAATACACCCATAAACTCACATACCGTACGTATGTTCTGCATTCGCACCTCCTTTTTACTTGGATTCATCACATAAGCCAGGAAAGCTTCACATCTCGAACGCATCAACCGACTCGCTTCAAGAGATGAAACCACATTAGATAAGAACTTCACATTCTCACCTACGATTACCACCTCATAATTATCGACAAATTTCAATGAAACTTGCTTGGTCTCAATATCAACCACATACCTATGCTTAGATAATCAATCCATACCAAGAATTACATCGAAACCATAGAAAGAAAACTCCATAAGATCCACCTCAAACACATGACCTTGAACCGAAAAAGGACACCTCCTATACAACTTCCTTGTAACAATCGTTTCACCAAAAGGACTGGTTAGATGCATACAAACATCTAACAACTCAATAGGCAAACCAAACACATGTGCATGCTTACGCAAAAATGTATGAATGAGTAGAACCAGAATCAATCAAAGAAAGTAATGACAAGGATTGCAAAGTAAAGGTACTTGGGATCACATCTGTGTCATTCCTTCCCTCTCGGTGTGCATACACCCTAGCCTGTGCACCTCCCTCAGGCTGAACATCAATAACATTAGCAACATTCTTCTGCCCATCATCTCTATGCTGAAAGTTACCATGACCTCTCTATGGCTCAGCAGCTCAGATCGGAGCTTGTCCATCTCTAACCGGTTGTGAACAGTCACGCTTCATATGTCCTTGTGATCTATAATACCAACACGTAACCAGATTACAACAACTCTCTCCTGTGTGCATCCTACCGCACCAGTTATATTCTGGAGTACGAACAAAAGTATTTTGGCCTTGATGACCACGACCAGAGTTACCACCACCACGCCTAGGATCAGGTTGATACCTCCGATCCTTATGCTTTTTGTAACAATCCTTACCAACATCAAATTCAGTCGACCTCTTTCCAGAACTAGAACCACCTGAACGAGCAACCAAACCAAAATTTTTCCTGATGTCCTTAGCTCGCGTGACTAAGACATCAATGTCGGTGTAGTTCGAAGCCAACATGTATGTCTTGACATCCTTCACTAGCCCATAGCGAAAATAATCACATCTCTTTCGTTCATCGAGAACCAACTCAGGAGCGTACTGGCTTAACTGAACAAACTGAACTTCATACTCGGAAACAATCATGTTCCCTTGCACCAAAGACATAAACTCTCGCTTCTTTTCATCAAGATAGTGAACACCCAAATACTTTCTCTTAAAATCATTTCCAAAGAACTCCCAAGTAACATTGGTAGGTTCTATACCCGCAGTGATGGTCATCCACCACGTATAAACATCTCCGTGAAGAAATGAGACAACACACCCTAACTTTTGCACATCATTGCAACTCATGTTGCATGCAAAAGTGATGCGCAAATTGCGTGCAAGTATACACGGCGCCAAGTTATAGTATTTAAGATATCGTCTTCACAAGGATTGTGACAACCTTTCGGAATACACTGTTCTGCACAAGTAAAAACTAAAAACACAAATATTGAGAGTTGGTTTGATTAAAACTAAAATTAAAGCAAATAAAATAAATTGAGAAATAAGAGTGAGAGAATGAGCCGGTATTGGAATGCTTCGTAGTGTGGAGATTGAATGCACTGTCTCGGCACAAATTTGTAGATCAACTTAACAACTTTCAACAGCCGCCCACGAGTATGCCTCGGCAGAAGCTCGCCTCGGTAGAGACCAATGTGACTTCCTAAGCAGTTAAGTGATGATTCAAGGTTCAACAAGGCTCCCTTCAATGACTTCCTCTTATCCCTAAGCTTGAAGTACTACTGGCAAACACGTCTTGGATAATACCTCTCGACGTGAATCTAAGAATGAAAACCAACCGATTATGAAGCCTCTATTAGCCGCTGAACTTCTAACTTATCCCTAAGCCGAAGTAGCTTTACCTATGGTTGGATAAAACTATGTTTACTCATTTCGCGAGTCTCTCCCGATATTGAACAAATAGATTGATGCTCTCTTCTCTCTCGATAATGATTGCAACAATAAAGAACCAAGAGTAAACAAACCTTGAATTTTATTGCAAAATTTGAAAACCTAAACGAATACAAGCAAAACTCTCACAACTACTCTACAACCAACCCTTATCCCTAAGGAAGGTTTAGAACATAATAGAGGATGGCGGCACAAGGGTTTTTCGACAAGAAGGAGTTTTCTCTCTAATCTCTCGTGTTTTTATCCTTTAAGTCAATTACATATATATAGAGGACGAGCCTAGGTCTAAGTATGTTTAGGGAAGGAATACTAGTTAGAACATAATTACAACTCATTGAAAGAACAAATCTAACATTAAATCTTCCTAGATTCCCGTTTAACTTTTTCCACCTTGACTTTGACGATGGATTTTCTTTGTCTGTTGGGCTCCAATGGACGTACAAGTGGTCTCCAAAAATCGGGCTTGATGGGCTCTTTCAGTCGCATACCACTTTGTACATTTCTACCCATCCTTGAGTTGCTGCCTCGGTGACACACTATTGTCTACGTCGGTAGAGGTGTGGATTGGTGTGCAGGGGTTGGCACAGCTCTTCATTCTGGGACTCTACTATTTGATCAGCTCTCCAGATGGTCTGACAGGTTCCTCCATCAATTTCTAGCTTCTTATCTTCTGCCCTCTCTACTTCCTTGGCGACATCTACCTGGGCGGGTACCTGCGCACAGAAAGAAAACGCACTTGAGTAGTATCTTTTGTATAAAAGTAGTTAAGTTCATCAAATAAGGCATAATATCTAATCTACGCAGTTTTGTGTATGTTTTCCTAATAATTGCAACTAAACTATACTTAAGAACAATAATAATTGAGGTAGACTAAGGCATAAATATATGACTTTTGCACACTTAACACACCTCAAACTTGAACTATCGCTTGTCCTCAAGCAATGCAATCTAACAATAATATGCCAAAACTTAAAATCATATGTAAACTTAGTCAAGAGAGCACCTTGAGCAACCTTTATATACTGTGTAGATTTGCGCCTAATTGGTAACCTTTCGAATGACAATGGACTTACCCAGAACTGAACTATGTATCTCATGAGTGTGTGCGGTTCTTGTGATAAGAATGATTCTTTGGGTTTCTAAGTAAACCTTGATAAACACCTTAATTCCCTTGGGTTTCCCTCTAGTTTCTTTTGCAATTCATAAAATCTAGAGCTGGTGATACGCACTTCTAATGATTTAATTTTTTTCTCTAGAGCTAGTTTCAGGCACCTCTAGGACGTATCTCTTTTTTTAAACAAACCTTGAAGTTCTACCCAAGTTTACTAGGTGAAATACCTAAGTTTCCTAGAAGTTCTAAAATTAAACTAGTCACAAAGAGTGTTTCTTTAAGTTTAGATCATAGTAAGATTCTAAGTACATCCAAAGTCATGCTAAGGTTGTCGCCCAGGCGGGCCATCTGTCGCGTCGGGTAAAAGGTACTCAAGAATTTCCCTCAAAATAATAATTAATTAAACTTTAAATAGAGGCATGTTACATTAGAACCTAAATACAACTACTAAAAAACAAAACAGAATAAATGAAAACATAAAAAAAGAAAATAAAATAAAAAATTAGAGGACTAATTCCCCCCCCCCCCCCCAACTCGAGAGAAGCATTGTCCTCAATGCATGCCTACATACATAAAAATTAGCATAGATTAGACAAAAATAAAATAGAAGAAAGAGAGAAGCTTAGATTGATGGTGTCTCGAAGAAGGTGTCGTTGTCGTCGTCGACTATGATCACCCTCTTTCGAGCTGCCATTTTGAGGTGTTTGGTCACCCTCGGTGGCTGCTGGCGGGAAGGTGGGCTTGGTTGTGCCTTTTGCGTGACTTCTTCTTCGCCGCTTTTTTTGCTATTTGGGCAGACTTCGGTGGTAGAATGTTTTCTCTTTGCACATGGGGAGAATGATGGCTCGAGTTTCCTAGTGATGGAGTAGACCAAGTCTTGCCATATGGAGTCTGATGATAATGAGTTGAGGTAGGCTGAGTCGGATGGTCCTGGTGCGTCGGCTGCTGCCCGTGATGTCCGCCCTTGTTCTCTGATTGGGGTAGTCGTTTTGTCTCCACGGTTGTCGGAGATGGAGAGGACTTCGGGGGCCGTGGCTGCTAGGGAGGCTTGAGGCTCGGTTGAGATAGGGGCGGTTGGAGTTGCGGAGGCGACCAAATGGATTGCTGAGGCAGAAGGCGCGACAAATGGTTCTAGTGCTACCGGGGCAAAGATTTCGGCAAAGAAATATGGAAAGTGAGCCGCTGAGAACTTCTCCTTGATAATGGTGATGGTTGCATTGTTGAAGTCCCTGATGTTGGCCATGAAGATCAGCTGGCGTCATTCCATTCTGTCTAGCTGGGCTGCCAAGCTGCCTATGGTGGTTGCCGGGGTGGGCTGTTGGAATTGTTGCTGGCTGTCCATCTCCGATGCATGTGCATAGTTTTCTAGAGTGGCCGCTGTGATCTCCATTTTTCGAAGGATGATGTCCCTCGTCCACTCGATTCTGTTTGACGTCATGGTGTGAGTTGGGGTGGCCGCAATGTGTGCCTTCTCGCACAACGCCGTGATGAGGCTGGGGAAGTAGAGTTGCCCTTCGATTTCTGCCCACACTAAAAAATCTCATTAGCTATAATCGCACCCACATTGATATACCTTTTGTTGATGATGGAGTGGATGAGTGCCAAGCATGGTTTGTCAATGGTGGAGTTGTGAGACGTAGGCAGCAACCGTCTCTTCACGAACGTGTTCCGCAATTTTGCCTCGGGCAGCAAGTTTCACCGATTGATGGTGCCTCTATTTTTGCTCACATTCTAGATTGGCCCTGGAATGCAAAGCTCTTCTTTCATTGCCTCATAACTGTCTGTCGTGAGAAAGGTGAAGAACTCTGTGTGTTGATCATCTTGAATGTGAAGGCCATAATAGAGGTTGATCATGTCTTCGTCAATCAACACTGGCCGCTTGCGGACATTCACCGTCAGCACTTCCTTTGTCGACCCATCTTTGGTGTGCGATCTTGTTGTATATAAATTGCTCAAGCCTTAAGTTCCTCTTCCCCATCTCATAGTAGAAACCTTGCTCTTCCCACACTAATCTTTCCTTGAATTTTTTATTGTGTCAGGCTTTCATTTCTTGTGTAGCAAAGCAATTGAGAGATTATTTAGATTTTGCCTGGGCAGCGCGATAGCGTAGAGTTCTTGCCATTCTTGATATTGGGTTTTAGGGTTTTGATGCAGAGAGGGTTGTGAGAGTTGAGAATCTGTATGTAACCCCCTTAACCCGACCTAGACGGTTGACCCGAATTAAGAAAGTCACACGGGGAAAACAAAAGTCAACCCGAAAGTCAACCTTGATTAACGACCCTTTTTTTTTCTTTTTAATCTTGTCTAGATGCACATTAGTCCTAATTGTGATCACACAAACATCATACTCAAAGATCACAAGCATCAGAGATCAAACAGGGACCCAATTGAACAAATTACAACTTTAGGGACCAAATTGTAATTTCTGATAATTAAAAGGACTTAACCCAAATTAAAGTTATCAACTTGAAATTAATCAGGTTTCATGCTTCTCTGTGAAATTTCAGCTCAAAAGGACTTCCCAAGCTCATGCAATTGAACAAACAAGTTTCAGGACCAAAACGCAAACAATTCAAAACATATAACTGCCCATGTCAGCCCCCAACGGTCGACCGTTCCGAAACAGGTAGACCCTGTTTCGAAACACGGGCCGTTCCGCAACGGGTTCCGAAACATAGGCTTGGCAGAGACCAAACCGTTTCGAAACGGTGCATACCGTTTCGGACGCCTGGGTTCATGCAAGGCACCCGTTCCGAAACGGTGCACACTGTTCCGAAACGCCTGCACAGATTGCAGCAAAATGCATTCCAAAACATGCAATAGATCATTCAAACATGCTCCAAATGTCACCAAACTTTACCAGCATGCAATTCAACATATATATGACTTATAGGCATAATCAAATCAACAATCTAACATCATATGCAAAAAGCCCCAAATCTATAGGCATACTTCCCACACAAGCTAGCTATTCAAGCACAAAACTTTCAAAACAAGCATATAATGATCCAATTCAAAAACCAGCAATCTTAACAACATTCAACATACTTAGGGAGTTCCAAACACCTCCCAAAACATACACATTGGTCCCCCATTGACAAATTACCCAAAAGCTAAAATGTTTAACAAAAACCTTCCATACATTGAGCTTTACTTGTACTTGAATGCTTGCCCTTCTTGCTGCCCCTCAAGGTTCTCTAATGCTCTGCATTATTGAATTAAGAAAACGTAGAGAGCGTAAGCAAAAGCTTAGTGAGGAATGCTCTCAAAAAAACATTCAATAATGCAATTAAAACCATTTATAAACATGCTTAAAATCAACCTTTGTACATGCTCAAAAGCATACTTTAAACAAGCAATCTCATGCTTCAACATAAACATAACATGTCATATTGGCTCAAGTGATACATTCCATTTCTTAAAACAAGTTCATCAACTCCCCAAGGACTTTTAAACACCTTGGCCCCAAGGACTTTTAAACACCTTGGCCATGGACTTTTAAACACCATGGCCATGAACTTTTAAACACCATGAATGAGGACCACACAAGGACTTTTAACCACCTTTGTGTCCAAAGCTTGAATCACCCCAAGGACTTTTAAACACCTTGGCCCCAAGGACTTTTAAACACCTTGGCCCCATGGACTTTTAAACACCATGGCCCCATGGACTTTTAAACACCATGGAAAGGATCACCTAAGGACTTTTAACCACCTTAGTGTCCGCAACAAGAATCATCCAAGGACTTTTAACCACTTTGATGTCTTAAGTAACAAGGCTCACTCAAGGACTTTTAACCACCTTAGTGACCTTAACCTTTTTCAAAACACCACTTGCCAATATACATCATTTTCATCATTTAATCCACTGTTTTAAAGAATTAAACCAAGCCATTTTCATCATGCATTTCAAAGCATCAAACCACATTATTTCAATGTACAAAATCAAGGAACTCCTACCTAGAGTTACCTTTAACATATGGCTTACATCATCAACAAAAACCATGCTACAACATGCTTTCAAAACAGTAATTAAAACATGCAAATAACCATTTTGCATCACAACAAAATCATGGCCACCACTAGAGAGAAATTCCGAAAACTTACACTTGAGCTTAGCAAAGTTGTTTAGACTTAAACTAAGCTCCCAAAACCTTCAAACCTTGGTTTAAAAAGCTGAAAACCCAACTTCACTCACCGATTTCCACTTTGCTTCAAGCCAAAGCACCAAAACAAGCTTCCGGATCAACAACTCTTGGATCCAAAGATGCCTCCCCTGTTTCAACACATCAAAGCAGAGGATTAATGCATCATCATGCATTAATTGCTTCAATGAAAGCACCTAAACTCGCTGCTCTCATCCAACCTCCATTTTCGGCCACCAAACACAACCGAAAATGCATCCAAACCACTTCTAAACCAAGCCCAACCATAAACCAGCAAAACCTCACTTCCATAAACATCATATAACATCTAAAAACAACCTATTAACATCCTTATACCTCCAGCAACAACAGATCACCAAGATCACCTCAAAAACAACCTTGAAACACAAGGTAAACTTAGGAAACTCAACCTATCCGGGATTGAATCAATCAAAACTCAATTCCTCATCAATTTAGAGTTCATTTAACATCAAAAACACATCTCAAATCAAAGATTAATCAGATCTAACGAAAATCATCAAAAATCATCAAAATCTTGCATTATAAGCCAAGATCCATTTCACCACTTAAAAACCTTTAATTAAACTTCAATTAAGGATTGAAAACTTAGGAATTTCAGTAAAGAACTGATAGTTTAGAGGAGAAGGACGTTCTTACCTCCAAACTTGAGTTTCTCCTCTTTTTGCAATCAAAATCCTTGTTGAAACAAGTAGCAATTGAAGAGGTTTTGAAGATATGTTGATTAGGAATCAAATGAGAGTTGAAAGGAGGGATTTAGGTGAAGAAATCAGAACCAATTCTCTGGAAAAGAAGTTTTTGGGTTGAGAGAAAATGAGAGAATGAAAATTAGGAAAAGTTGGTTACAAAATCCAAAAATAGCCAAATGGCTTCCCTCCACTTTTAATATCCTTTAAAATCAGAATTTAGACTTAAAATATCTTAGAAAAATCTGGAGAAAATCCCTTTGGGTAAATAGCTCCTTAAAGATTCAAAGTTTCAACCCTTTATAAAACAGTCACCAAACTTGCGAAAATTACATTTTGGTCACTAGCCAAAATGTCACACTTCCAAAACTCATTTTCCAAAAATTGATTTCACAGTTCACTTAATTATATTAAAAGATGATTTTAGAACATTTTTCCATATTTTTAATGCAACCCGAACTAGGCTTTCCTAATTTCACCTCTTAAGATTCGAACAGCACTTTGACCAACCGGTCAACGCCCAAAACTCCTAAGCCCAAAACCGGGGCGTTACAACTCTCCCCCCTTAAGAAATTTCGTCCTCGAAATTTACCTGAAGGAAAGAGATAAGGAAACTGCTTCAGCATGTCTTCCTTCCGCTCCCACGTGGCTTCCTCAACACCTCGATGCTTCCACAGCACCTTCACCAACTCAATGGTCTTGCCACGAAGAACCTTGCTATCCGAATCCAGAACCTTCACCGGTTCCTCATCATAGGTCAAATCCGGATTCAAAACCACTTCCTCCACAGGCATCACATGCGAAGGATCAGATCTATACTTTCGGAGCATAGAAACATGGAACACATCATGAATCTTCTCCAACTCCTGAGGTAACCTCAGCCGATACGCAACAGGACCCACACGCTCAACCACCTCATATGGTCCAATGTACCGAGGGCTCAACTTACCCTTCCGACCAAACCTCATCACCTTCTTCCAAGGCGAAACCTTCAAGAACACACGGTCACCCACCGCATACATTATCTCCTTACGCTTCATATCCGCGTAAGACTTTTGCCGATCAGCGGCGGCCTTCAACCGCTCACAAATGAGCTTCACCTTCTCGGTAGTCCCTTTCAAAAAAGCCGGCATCGAAACCAACTTTTGACCAGTTTCAGCCCTACAAAGAGGAGTCCTACACTTCCTCCCATACAGAGCCTCATAAGGTGCCATCTGTATACTCGCCTGATAACTATTGTTATAAGCGAACTCAACCAAAGGAAGATGCTTCTCCCAAGAACCTTGGAACTCAATCACGCAACACCTCAACATATCCTCCAAAATCTGGATAACCCGCTCAGACTGACCATCCGACTGAGGATGATAGGATGTACTGAAATGCAACCTTGTACCCAGGGCTTGATGCAAACACTGCCAGAAACGCGATGTGAACCTCGGATCCCTATCCGACACAATCGACTTAGGCACACCATGCAACCTTACAATCTCAGCAATGTACAGCTCTGCCAGCTTATCCAAAGAAAACGTAGTATGCACAGGCAAGAAATGCGCACACTTCGTCAAACGATCCACAATCACCCAAACAGAATTCTTCTTCGACGGAGACAAAGGTAAACCAGATACAAAATCCATGGTAACCCTCTCCCACTTCCACTCAGGGATTTTCAACGGTTGCAACAAACCAGAAGGAACCTGATGTTCAGCCTTAACTCGCTGACACACCAAACACTTGCTCACAAACTCTGCAACATCCTTCTTCAAACCCACCCAATAGTACTCATCACGAAGATCACGGTACATCTTAGTACTACCAGGGTGCATAGCAAAAGGACTACTATGACCTTCAGTCAGAATAGCACGCCTCAACTCAACATCAGCAGGCACTACTATCTGACTACCAAAACACAACACACCATCCTGATTAAAGCAGAAATCCGAAGGTCTACCCTCTGCGATATCCTGAACATGAGACACCAAGGAATCATCCAGCAACTGCTTTTCCTTGATCAACTGAACCAAAGATGGTTTCACTTGCAACTCAGCAACAAGACCACCATCTCGCGATATGCTCAAGCTAGCAAACATAGCTCTCAGCTCAACAGCTACTTTCCTACTCAAGGCATCCGCAACAACATTAGCCTTTCCAGGGTGATACTCAATCGTCAGATCATAATCCTTGAGCAACTCCAACCAACGCCGCTGTCTAAGATTCAACTCTTTCTGAGACATCAGATACCTCAAACTCTTGTGATCCGTGTACACAGTACACTTCTCACCATACAGATAATGTCTCCAGATCTTCAGAGCAAACACCACTGCAGCCAGCTCAATGTCATGCGTAGGATAGTTGCGCTCATGCACCTTCAACTGCCGCGACGCATAAGCCACAACCTTACCTTCTTGCATCAGCACACACCCCAAACCAACATAAGATGCATCACTATAGACCACAAACTCTTTCCCTGATTCAGGTTGAATCAAGATAGGAGCTTGCGTCAAAGGCGCCTTAAGCTTCTCAAAAGCCTGTTGTCTCGCTTCCGTCCACTCATACTTGACATCCTTCTGCAACAGCTTCGTCAAAGGAGCAGCAATCTTGGAAAAACCATCCACAAACCTCCGGTAGTATCCCGCCAAACCATGGAAACTACGGACCTCATGAACAGACTTAGGAACTTTCCAGTTCATCACCGCCTCAATCTTCTGAGGATCAACACGAATCCCCTCAGCTGAGACCACATGCCCAGGAAACACCACCTCCTTAAGCTAGAACTCACACTTGCTCAGCTTAGCATAAAGTTGATTCTCCAACAAAGCTTGCAGCACAACCCTCAAATGCTCTTCGTGCTCCTCCTCAGTACGCGAGTACACAAGGATATCATCAATGAACACCACAACGAACTTGTCCAGGTATTCATGAAACACACGATTCATCATGTCCATGAAAGCAGCAGGAGCGTTTGTCAAACCAAACGGCATCACAAGGAACTCATAATGCCCATACCTTGTCCTAAAAGATGTCTTAGGCACATGCACATCCTTCACCTTCAACTGATAATACCCTGACCTCAAGTCAATCTTAGAGAACACAGCAGCTCCCCGAAATTGATCAAAGAGATCATCAATCCTCGGCAAAGGATAGCGATTCTTGATAGTCAACTTGTTCAGCTGACGGTAATCAATGCACATCCTCATAGTGCCATCTTTCTTCTTCACAAACAAGACTGGTGCACCCCAAGGTGACACACTCGACCGGATGAAACCACGATCTAGCAGCTCTTGCAACTGCGTCTTCAGCTCCTTCAGCTCCTTAGGTGCCATTCTATAGGGAGTAATGGACACAGGAGTTGTATTCTCATACAGCTCAATTCCAAACTCCACCTCGCGATTAGGAGGTAAACCAGGCAACTCCTCAGGAAAAACACCAGGAAACTCCTTCACAACCTTGATATCTTGCACCCTCAACTCCTTAGAGCTAGGATTCATCACAAAAGCTAGATAAGCTTCGCAACCCTGCCTCAGCATCCTACTCGCCTCTAAGGTAGACACCACATTAGCAAGAAACTTCACATTCTCACCAACCACAACAACTTCATAATCATCCGCAAGCTTAAGCGAAACACGCTTATTCTCACAATCCACAACAGCACGATGCTCAGCAAGCCAATCCATACCAAGGATCACATCAAAACCATAAAAGGGCAACTCCATAAGATCAACATGAAAGACATGTTCTTGAACAACCAAGGGACACCTTCTATAAAGCTTTCGAGTCACAACAGTTTCACCAAAAGAACTAGTGACACGAACACCAACATCCAAAGACTCAACAGGCAAACCAAGCAATTCAGCATGCTCACGCAAAATGTATGAATGCGTAGATCCAGAATCAATCAAAGAAAGCAATGACAAGGATTGCAAAGTAAAGGTACCTGCAATCACATCTGCATCATTCCTTCCCTCGCGCTGAGCTTACACCCTCGCTTGGCCTCCACCCTCAGGCTGAATAGCCACAACATGGGCTACTCCACGACCACCTTCCTCTCTCCTCTAGAAATTACCACGGCCGCGCCCACGACCTCTCTGTGGTGCAGCAACAATAGGAGCACGCTCTTGGCCACCAGCCAACCTCGGACAATCCCGCCTCAAATGGTCAACAGAACCACAATTCCAACATCCATTACCAGCTGCCGCTACAGGAGCTTGCACCTCCCTCACAGCACGAGGACAGTCATGCTTCATGTGACCACGCGAACCACAGATCCAGCAAGCACTAGGATCAGCTCTAGCATAACCACCTCTAGCAGGTGCACCACCACCTCTCTTGGCTGAGGACTGATACTTCTGATCACGTCCCCTCTTGTTCCGTCCACCTCCGGAACTATACTCAGCAGCTCTCTTGCCAGAACTTGCTCCAGCACCTTTCGCAGATAAACCCAAGTTCATCTCAATGTCCTTGAATCGGCTCACCAACACATCAAAATCATTATACTCAGGAGCCAACATATAGGTCTTTACTTCCGTCACCAAACCATAACGGAACCTTTCACACCTCTCCCGCTCATCAGGTATCAGCTCCGGTGCATACTGACTAAGTCGCACAAACTGCACTTCATACTCAGCCACACTCATGCTCCCTTGAGTAAGAGACATGAATTCACGCTTTTTCTCATCAAGATATCTCACTCCCAGATATCTCCTCTTGAACGCATTCTGAAAGAATGTCCAAGTAACATCAGCTTCAGCCATCCCAGCTATGGTGGTCGTCCACCACGTGTACGCATCGTCCTGCAGCAAGGACACAACACATCCCAACTTTTGCACATCCGTGCAGCTCATCTGACCCAAGATACGCTTGGTACTCTCTAGCCAAGCTTCCGAACTCTCAGCAGACATACCCCTGAACTCAGTCCCACCAAGACTGTGCAGACGCTCCAAAGGTAGTCTAACTCCAGCATCTCCCTGATGCCCCGCTCCTTGAGCTCCAGCTACTGCTGCTCGAAAAGCACCCGCAATAGCTTGTACCAGCATAGACATATCAGGCATAGCTTGCCCCTAACCAACCTCTGGTCCAGCAGCTCCAGCACCAGCTGCAGCTTCAACTCGCTCACCTCCAGCACCACCACCAGGCGGAGGAGGGGGTAACACTGCACTACCCGTGTTCTCTTCATTCTCGTTCTCGTTGGGAGCCGTAGCTCGCACACTACCTCTTAACTCTCTACGTGGTGCCATACTTTTACCATGCAATCACAATGCAAAATAAAACAAGTCAGGCCCAGCAAGGTAAGCAATCCAAGTATTCAAGCTCAATTTCATTCAAAATCAACATCATTTCATTAGCTTTTGTTTGGCAATGGGTGCCCTCAACATGCAACATCACAGCATACATCTCAATTGCATCCAAATCACAAGCCACTGAACATGCTTTCAAACAACAAGCATACAAGCCAAACATACTTCAATCATGCATGCATTCATTCCCAATTACTCGAGAACTCAGCTCTGATACCACCAAATGTAACCACTAAATTGTAATTTCTGATAATTAAAAGGACTTAACCCAAATTAAAGTTATCAACTTGAAATTAATCAGGTTTCATGCTTCTCTGTGAAATTTCAGCTCAAAAGGACTTTCCAAGCTCATGCAATTGAACAAACAAGTTTCAGGACCAAAACGCAAACAATTCAAAACATATAACTGCCCATGTCAGCCCCCAACGGTCGACCGTTCCGAAACAGGTAGACCCTGTTTCGAAACACGGGCCGTTCCGCAACGGGTTCCGAAACATAGGCTTTGCAGAGACCAAACCGTTTCGAAACGGTGCATACCGTTTCGGACGCCTGGGTTCATGCAAGGCACCCGTTCCGAAACGGTGCACACTGTTCCGAAATGCCTGCACAGATTGCAGCAAAATGCATTACAAAACATGCAATAGATCATTCAAACATGCTCCAAATGTCACCAAACTTTACCAGCATGCAATTCAACATATATATAACTTATAGGCATCATCAAATCAACAATCTAACATCATATGCAAAAAGCCCCAAATCTATAGGCATACTTCCCACATAAGCTAGCTATTCAAGCACAAAACTTTCAAAACAAGCATATAATGATCCAATTCAAAAACCAGCAATCTTAACAACATTCAACATACTTAGGGAGTTCCAAACACCTCCCAAAACATACACATTGGTCCCCCATTGCCAAATTACCCAAAAGCTAAAATGTTTAACAAAAACCTTCCATACATTGAGCTTTACTTGTACTTGAATGCTTGCCCTTCTTGCTGCCCCTCAAGGTTCTCTAATGCTCTGCATTATTGAATTAAGAAAACGTAGAGAGCGTAAGCAAAAGCTTAGTGAGGAATGCTCTTAAAAAAACATTCAATAATGCAATTAAAACCATTTATAAACATGCTTAAAATCAACCTTTGTACATGCTCAAGAGCATACTTTAAACAAGCAATCTCATGCTTCAACATAAACATAACATGTCATATTGGCTCAAGTGATACATTCCATTTCTTAAAACAAGTTCATCAACTCCCCAAGGACTTTTAAACACCTTGTCCCCAAGGACTTTTAAACACCTTGGCCATGGACTTTTAAACACCATGAATGAGGACCACACAAGGGCTTTTAACCACCTTTGTGTCCAATGCTTGAATCACCCCAAGGACTTTTAAACACCTTGGCCCCATGGACTTTTAAACACCATGGCCTCATGGACTTTTAAACACCATGGAAAGGATCACCTAAGGATTTTTAACCACCTTAGTGTCCGCAACAAGAATCATCCAAGGACTTTTAACCACCTTGATGTTCTTAAGTAACAAGGCTCACTCAAGGACTTTTAACCACCTTAGTGACCTTAACCTTTTTCAAAACACCACTTGCCAATATACATCATTTTCATCATTTAATCCACTGTTTTAAAGCATTAAACCAAGCCATTTTCATCATGCATTTCAAAGCATCAAACCACATTATTTCAATGTACAAAATCAAGGAACTCCTACATAGAGTTACCTTCAACATATGGCTTACATCATCAGAAAAAAACCATGCTAAAACATGCTTTCAAAACAGTAATTAAAACATGCAAATAACCATTTTGCATCACAACAAAATCATGGCCACCACTAGAGAGAAATTCCGAAAACTTACACTTGAGCTTAGCAAAGTTGTTTAGACTTAAACTAAGCTCCCAAAACCTTCAAACCTTGGTTTAAAAAGCTGAAAACCCAACTTCACTCACCGATTTCCACTTTGCTTCAAGCCAAAGCACCAAAACAAGCTTCCGGATCAACAACTCTTGGATCCAAAGATGCCTCCCCTGTTTCAACACATCAAAGCAGAGGATTAATGCATCATCATGCATTAATTGCTTCAATGAAAGCACCTAAACTCGCTGCTCTCATCCAACCTCCATTTTCGGCCACCAAACACAACCGAAAATGCATCCAAACCACTTCTAAACCAAGCCCAACCATAAACCAGCAAAACCTCACTTCCATAAACATCATATAACATCTAAAAACAACCTATTAACATCCTTATACCTCCAGCAACAACAGATCACCAAGATCACCTCAAAAACAACCTTGAAACACAAGCTAAACTTAGGAAACTCAACCTATCCGGGATTGAATCAATCAAAACTCAATTCCTCATCAATTTAGAGTTAATTTAACATCAAAAACACATCTCAAATCAAAGATTAATCAGATCTAACGAAAATCATTAAAAATCATCAAAATCTTGCATTATAAGCCAAGATCCATTTCACCACTTAAAAACCTTTAATTAAACTTCAATTAAGGATTGAAAACTTAGGAATTTCAGTAAAGAACTGATAGTTTAGAGGAGAAGGACGTTCTTACCTCCAAACTTGAGTTTCTCCTCTTTTTGCAATCAAAATCCTTGTTGAAACAAGTAGCAATTGAAGAGGTTTTGAAGATATGTTGATTAGGAATCAAATGAGAGTTGAAAGGAGGGATTTAGGTGAAGAAATCAGAACCAATTCTCTGGAAAAGAAGTGTTTGGGTTGAGAGAAAATGAGAGAAAGAAAATTAGGAAAAGTTGGTTACAAAATCCAAAAATAGCCAAATGGCTTCCCTCCACTTTTAATATCCTTTAAAATCAGAATTTAGACTTAAAATATCTTAGAAAAATCTGGAGAAACTCCCTTTGGGTAAATAGCTCCTTAAAGATTCAAAGTTTCAAACCTTTATAAAACAGTCACCAAACTTGCGAAAATTACATTTTGGTCACTAGCCAAAATGTCACACTTCCAAAACTCATTTTCCAAAAATTGATTTCACAGTTCACTTAATTATAGTAAAAGATGATTTTAGAACATTTTCCATATTTTTAATACAACCCGAACTAGGCTTTCCTAATTTCACCTCTTAAGATTCGAACAGCACTTTGACCAACCGGTCAACGCCCAAAACTCCTAAGCCCAAAATCGGGGCGTTACACTATAGAAAAAGGAAAGATATATGAAAGCAATAGAAATATGTGAAACAATAAGCAAGAGAGTAAAGAAGAGTGAATAGTAAAAAAATGAGGGGGTTTAAATAGGAGTGAAGAGGTCTGCCGCTTCATCTGCCGCGGCAGTCGTTGCCCAGGTAGAGAGTTTTATGAACGGAAACGGCGCCTGGGAACGACTATTCTGCAACAGCTAGTTTTGGCGGGACGTAACATATGTCTGCCGCGACAGCTTTGGCGGGCGAGGTGGAATGGGTGATGGGTTTGGGCTAGAGTTCCTCCTAAAATAAAATAAAACTAAAATAAAAATTATTAGTAAATAAATGCTGAAATTAAATCTACTTTCTAGGAACTGAATAAAAATGCAAGAAATGAAAATCTACATCCTAAAACATGAAAATAAAAAGAAAGATAGTTTAAGTTATGTTGGAAATGCATTCAGATGCATTTCCCAGCATAACCACTGTTGAGTGCATAAATGTTCTATATTTTAACCCTGATTTACCCATATTATTGATGCACTCAAGCATGTTTAGTTGCATTTTAGGATAGATTTTTTATAAGCATCACAAATGAATAATTATTGCACAAATACTGCTGATTTCGGTTAATTCTTGCATGTACCTGTCGTAGCAGCATTCTGGGCATTAGAGGAACAATAGATAATTGCAAAGCTGGAGCAAAAAAAGAAAGGTCGAAGCAAACTGCCTTATACTTGATGTCGTGACATCTGCCGTGACAGAAGTGGCGACAGTGAAGAAGAAGAGATGGAAAAATGAAAAGTGGAGTTCGACTGATAGATGATTTCAAGCCTAATTTTTAGAGACCACTTGCATTATTTCTGGAGTCTAGAAGCACAAAGAAGGCCTTGCTCAAAGTTTGAGGAGAAAGTCAAAGCAAGAAGAGAGGACGAATTAAAGGAAGTCTACTCAGAGATTTAGTCTTTAAATGATTTGTACTTTAATTCGATCTAGTATTCTTGGCCATTAAGAAAACTTGTACCCAAGACCTATATATATGCTTGTAATTCGACCTAGAGAAGGATAACCTTGTTCCTAGCCGTCTTCCATCACAAACCCTAGTTTTTCCCCTTCTCCATCATGTTCTAAACTTTCCCCAGAGCTAAGGGTTGATCTTGTAAAGTAGTTGTAAGGGTTAAACTATTTCTTAGGATTTTTCTTTTCAATTCAATAAAACTACAAGTTTATTTACTCTAGTTTTCTCATAAGAGTATTGGGAGAGCATTGTGAGGTTATCCATTTACTTAATATCGGGAGAGTTAAGTATACAAAAGGAGTAAATACGAGTTTTCCAGTTTTTATGGTTAAACTATCTTGGCCTAGGGATAGATGCAAGGTTAAGTGGCTAAAGAAGAATTCACAAACATTGGTGTCCATCCTTCCATTCACGCCGTGAGTGTAACGCCCCGGTTTTGGGCTTAGGAGTTTTGGGCGTTGGCCGGTTGGTCAAAGTGCTGGTCGAATCTAAAGAGGTGAAATTAGGAAAGCCTAGTTCGGGTTGCATTAAAAATATGGAAAAATGTTCTAAAATCATCTTTTAATATAATTAAGTGAACTGTGAAATTAATTTTGGAAAATGAGTTTTGGAAGTGTGACATTTTGGCTAGTGACCAAAATGTAATTTTCGCAAGTTTGGTGGCTGTTTTATAAAGGGTTGAAACTTTGAATCTTTAAGGGGCTATTTACCCAAAGGGAGTTTCTCCAGATTTTTCTAAGATATTTTAAGTCTAAAATATGATTTTAAAGGTTATCAAAATTGGAGGGAAGCCATTTGGCTATTTTTAGATTTTGTAACCAACTTCTCCTAATTTTCTTTCTCTCATTTTCTCTCAACCCAAACACTACTTATTCCAGAGAATTGGATCTGACTTCTTCACCTAAATCCCTCCTTTCAACTCTCATTTGATTCCAAATCATTGTATCTTCAAAACCTCTTCAATTGCTAAGTGTTTCAACAAGGATTTTGATTGCAAAAAGAGGAGAAACTCAAGTTTGGAGGTAAGAACGTCCTTCTCCTCTAAACTATCAGTTCTTTACTGAAATTCCTAAGTTTTCAATCCTTAATTGATGTTTAATTAAAGGTTTTAAAGTGTTGAAATGGATCTTGGCTTATTATGCAAGATTTTGATGATTTTTGATGATTTTCGTTAGATCTGAGTAATCTGTGATTTGAGAGGTGTTTTTGAAGATACAATGATTTGGAATCAAATGAGAGTTGAAAGGAGGGATTTAGGTGAAGAAATCAGATCCAATTCTCTGGAAAAGTAGTGTTTGGGTTGAGAGAAAATGAGAGAAAGAAAATTAGGAGAAGTTGGTTACAAAATCTAAAAATAGCCAAATGGCTTCCCTCCAATTTTGACAACCCATGGTTGATGTTGATCCTCATGCTTATGTTCCTAACAACCGTCAACCTCCTGCTGCCCCGGTAGCACGACAGACATGCCGAGAATACATGGACAATGATCAAGTTGAACTGCAAACTATGCTGCCAGATGTGGAAGCTGAACGCTTTGAACTTAAATGTGTGATGTTCAGCATGATAAATTCAGCCGGACAATTTGGTGGTTCTACTATAGAGGATGCACATGAACATTTGAAAACCTTCCAGGAGATCTGTGGATCATTCAGATAACCAGGAATTAGCCCGAAAGTGCTGAGACTCTGACTATTCCTCCATTCTTTGAGGGATAGAGCAAAAACCTAGTGGAATAAGTTAACGCCGGGTTCAATAAGAACTTGGGTTGATCTCTGTCGTGAATTCCTCTCTCGTTTTAATGTTTCTCTTTTAACTGAAAGATTGTGTAATGAAATTGCTACTTTTCAACAGAAAGATGACGAACCAATGTATGAGGCGTGGGACCGTTTTACAACTCTCTTACGAACTTGCCCAATGCACGGATAGAATTATTTACGAAGCTATGCGAGAGGTGGTACAAAAGGAAATTATCAAATGGCTTGACGCTAGAATTATTTACGCCATCTCGGATAGCAAGTGGGTGAGCCCTGTGCAATGCGTACCCAAGAAGGGAGGCATAAATGTCATAACCAACAAGGACAATGAGCTAATCCCAACCAGTACTGTGACCAGTTGGAGGGTTTGTATGGATTACCAGAAGCTTAACAAAGCTACCCAAAAGGACCACTTCCCTTTACCTTTTTATTGACCAAATGTTAGATAGATTAGCGAGAAAACCTTACTACTGTTTTCTTGATGGTATTCAGGTTATAAACAAATTGCCATTGTACCGGAGGACCAGGAGAAGACAACCTTCACATGCCCTTACGGAACATATGCCTTTAGGAGAATGCCATTTGGACTGTGTAATGCACCATCAACTTTTCAGTGGTGTATGATGACAATATTCTCTGACATGGTGGAAGATTTCCTGGAGATCTTCATGGATGAATTTTCCGTCTTTGGAGACAGTTTCAACAATTTCCTAGGCAATTTGAAGAAGGTGCTTCAAAGATGTGAAGAGGCAAATCTTTTACTAAACTGGGAAAATGCCATTTTATGGTAGATGAGGGCGTAGTGCTGGGACACAAAGTCTCCTGCCGCGGCATAGAAGTGAATAGAGCCAAAATCCAACTTATCGAAAAACTACCGCCACCCACCACAGTCAAGGGCATTAGAAGTTTCTTGGGACATGCATGTTTTTATCGAAGGTTTATTGCATTTTTTTTCTAAAATCACTAAACCCTTGTGTCTCTTGTTGGAACAGAATAAAGCCTTTGATTTCAACACTGAATGTACTGAAGCATTCAAGACATTGAAAGAGAAGCTGGTAACAGCCCCAATAGTGCAACCACCAGACTGGAGTATACCATTCGAGATAATGTGTGATGCTATTGACTATGCTGTAGGGGCAGCACTAGAGTAGAGGAAGAAGAAACTCTTCCACGTAATATACTATGCCAACAAGACCTTAAATGATGCCCAAATAAACTACACCACAATAGAGAAGGAGTTGCTAGCGGTGGTATTCGCCTTCGACAAATTCAGACCATACATACTTGGAACAAAAGTGGTGGTTCACATGGATCACTCAGCAATAAAATATCTATTCACCAAAAAGGATGCACGACCACAATTGATACGTTGGATTCTGCTGCTGCAAGAATTGGATATAGAAATCAAAGACATAAAGGGAACATAAAACCAAGTAGCTTATCACTTGTCAAGACTGGAGATGGGAAAGGATCAAGATAAAAAGAACGTTAACATACATGAGACTTTCCCTGATGAGTAGTTATTCACTACCACAAGCACTGCCGCGATAGCCATGGCGAGAGGTAAGCTTTATGAAATTCCTTGGTATGCTGACATAATAAACTATCTTGTTAGTGGTTTATTACCTCCTAAACTTAACTACCAAACAAGGAAGAGGTTCCAAAATGATGCAAAACATTATTATTGGGACGAACCTCTTCTATTTAAGCATTGTGCATATCAAATTATCAAGAGATGCATACCAAAGGAAGAAGAAGAAGAAGTGCTCCACCATTGCCATGCTACTCCTTATGGAGGACACTTTGGAGGAAACAAAACTGCTTGCAAAGTTCTACAGCCTGGTTTCTTTTGGCCTATACTGTTCAAAGATGCACAAGCCTTTTACAAGCGTTGTGACAAATGCCAAAGGACTGGAAACATCTCTAGAAGGCATGAGATGCCCCTGCAGAACATTCTCGAAGTCAAAATTTTTGATGTTTGGGGAATCGACTTCATGGGACCATTCCCAGCTTCTTGTGGGAACTTGTATATACTGATGGCAGTAAATTATGTGTCCAAGTGGGTAGAAGCTATTGCCACACAAAAGAATGATGCCAAGACTATTTAAAGATTTCTACACAAACACATCTTCAACAAGTTTGGCATCCAAAGGGCAATCATTAGTGATGAGGGTAGGCATTTTGACAATAGGGTAATTGCTAGTGGGTTAAAGAAGTATGGAGTCAAACACCGAATTGCAACAACATATCACCCTCTAACCAATGGGCATGTTGAGATCTCGAATAGAGAACTGAAGAACATTCTAGAAAAGATGGTTAAGCCAACTAGGAAGGACTGGTCTCTTCACTTGAATGATGCATTATGGGCCTACAGGACTGCATTCAAAACACCATTGGGAATGTCACCTTACAGACTCATCTATGGAAAAACTTGCCACCTACCTGTCGAGATAGAACATAAAGCATATTGAGCTATCAAGACAGTTAATATGGATTGGGATAGAGTAGGACAGAAAAGGCTTTTGGACTTAAACGAAATTGAAGAAATTCGAGCCATGGCCTACGACAATGCCAGAATCTATAAGGACAAGACAAAGAAGTGGCACGACAGAAACTGCTGCCACAACAGTTCACACCAGGCCAGAAGATGTTGTTGTTCAACTCCAGGTTGAAGCTCTTCCCAGGGAAGCTAAAGTCTAGGTGGTCTAGACCCTTCCAGGTAGTACAAGTTTTTCCCCATGGAGCCATCACAATAAGATCAATCAAGGACAAGCACCAATTCAAGGTCAATGGACAGAGGCTAAAGCACTATCAGGGGACTAAAGCCCCAAGAGAGTAGGAAGTGGTTACTTTAGAAGATGCCCCCTAAGGAATTCTTAATTTAAATTAGTTTAATTTTATTTTATTTCATTTTTTTAATTTTTAGTGCTTTAGGAAATAAGAATTTAATATTAGTTTATTTTAGTTTTCAGGCAAATAAAAGAAACAAAGGAAAAGAAAGGAATGAAGCAGTACATCACATTCACCTCAGCCCAAGAAGCCCAAGAGAGAGCCCAATAGTAACAAGGCTGTCATGACAGCCAACCACCAGTTGTCGCGGTAGATGCACAAAGACAGTCTGTCACCATGCTGTCGTGACATACACGCATCAGACGCGGGAAAAACGTAGAAATGCGTAACAGACGCGTCAGGAAACCACATGTCACCTGGCTCTGTTTTTCACGTCACCCGTTACAGCTTCAACGGGCAGAAACCCCGTTCTATATAAACCCTCACCCCAATTTCATTTTTCACCTCATTCTCTTCTCTCTACTCTGTTTCCAAATATTTTAGCTTTTCAATATTTTCTTTTCTTTCATTTCTACAATACACTTACGATGAAAATGAGATCGACCAGAAGAAGTGCTGCCTCCACCTCTGCCGTGACAGTCTCCACTCCCAGTCACAGCAGAATTCTTAGAAGGTTCGCCTCGGCAGAATCAGAGAAAAGATATTATGAATCTTTTCAGAAAAGAGAAATGTGGGAGGAAACATGATTCACCTACTTAATGAAGACCAGAGATCTAGGACTTGATGGATTCATCGCCAAAAGGATAATCGAGCTCAAATGGCAGATGTTTACGGAACAACCCGAGAAGATGAATGTCACACTTGTCTACAAATTCTATGTTGCCGTCACCTCTAAGGATACTTCTACAGTCACCATCAGGGGTAAGGAAATTGAATTAGAACCTGCCTACATCAATTCTGTATATGGCATGTATGTGGGCAGGAAAGAGGATGCGCATAGCATGTTCATTAGCAATATGTCGCCAGCAGACTATGATGACATCATGGCAGGCCTCACCGAAGAAGGAACCAGTTGGAACGAGAACCCAAAACATCGGTGGACGGTTCAAAGAACCCAACTCACGCCTGCTGCCAAGCTGTGGAACCATTTTGTGAAAAAGCGTCTCATGCCAACGTCTCACAACACAACAATGTACCGACAAAGGCTGGCTCTCGTGCACTCCATTATCAACGAAAGACAAATCAATGTGGGCAAATACATCATCGATGGAATCCACGAGTGTGCACTGAAGGATAAGGCCCCCTCTTCTTCCCTTATTTAATCACAACCTTTTGCCGAGCCAACAACGTCCCTAAAATTGATGAGGATGTGAAGATCCAGGGCAAGGGTTGGACGCAGCAGAATCTCTAAAGCTTGATGGAGCTGAAGGCATCCACCTCTCTGCCACGACAGAACCCACGACAGAACCAGACTCAATAGAACATGTCGCGGCAGAGCCTGAGCAGACAGAACCTGCAAGACTAGAAGGCACCTCCTCCAGCTAAATAATTCAACTACTTCAAAGGATGGAGGCGCGACAGAAAGGCTACATGGAGTACATGAGGGATTTCCATACCGCTACGATAAATTTCATTAAAATTGAACTTAATTATCTCAACGTACAGTTCCCTCCTTTTTTCCAGAAAACCTTCTTTCTGCCCCAACACTTGTCGCCAGCCCCAAGACTCCCACACCGACAACTGCCTCTGCCTCACCATCTTCCACGACAGAAGCCGACAAAAGAAGGTATGCATCTCCTCGAGGAGCCAAGAGAAAGGAACCACTGCCAGAAATTGACCCGAAATATTTTGAAGGTTTCTCCTCCTCTTCAGTCTGACAGGATGACTCAGACTCCAAACCTTCTATGATCTGCAAAATAGCCAAGGACTTCCCTCCAATGAAGAAGAAAAATTTTGATATTGATGTAGATGGACCCTACCACGACAGAGCATACGACAACAGAAGCACCAGCAGAAGCGACATTCAGCTTGAGATTATGGACAAAGATCCCAAAGTTTCACCCACCAAAATCCAGCCACCTCGCGAGGCAAAGAAGAAGGTAGCCTCCTCCTCTCCAGCTACAAAGCCAACCTCTGCTACCAAAGAAACTGCCCGCCGACAGCTCTGCATAGACAACAGCAGTGACGACAGCTCTTCAACTTAAGTTTATTTTTACTCTTTCTTTTGTCTGTGTTTTTATTTGCTATTTGTGATGTTTTTTTCTGTTTGTCATGCATTTAGGACAATGCAACCCTCGAGTTTTGGGGTAGGCAGTCCTCCATTTATTAATGAACTTATCATATTTTGTGTTTCATTACTATTTGTTTTTATGTCGAAAAAAATTTGGCTTGTCTTTGAACTTCTGTTATCTGCCACGGTACTTATTGTCGTGATAGTAGCTTTAGAATATTTTAGGAAGTATTTAGAGCCTTGCTATAGTTCTAAACTCTTAAAAACACCTTTGTGACTTATATGCTATTTAGACTCTGTTAGCAAACTTAGAATATGAAGCTTAGCCACTTGAGTGAGAAATAAAACTTAGATTTAGTTTACTCCTATAGGTGCCAAACAGTGGCTCTAGGACATTAAACTAGAAGTACTCCTAGAGGTGCCTAACACTGTCTCTAGGAAATTAAACTAGATGATCCCAAAACCGGCTCCAGTAAAAATAGGAAAATTTTAGAAGAAAACTAGAGGTGCTCGAAATTGGCTCTAATTAAGAATTAATTTTGAAGTTTAACTAAAGTAAGTTAATTAACTATTCTAGTTCTTAAAGAGTCTAAGCTCATATTTGTTCACAAAACTTGCACACACTCACACAAGAATTATAGTATTGCTCCATATAAATCCATAAACATTCGAAGAGATATTGATCTTGATGGTGAAGGCGCTGTAGGTAATGGTTGTTCATTGAGTTAAGCCAAAGACGAAAAGATTCATTCTTAGTTAGATTGCCTTTTCTTGAGGACAAGCAATAACTTGAGTTTTGGGGTGTGTTGAGTGCATAAATGTTCTATATTTAACGCTCATTTACCCATATTATTGATGCACTAAAGCATGTTTAGTTGCATTTTAGGATAGATTTTTCATAAACATCACAAATGAATAATTATTGCACAGATCCTACAAATTTCGGTTAATTCTTGCAGGTACCTGTCGTGGCAGAATTTAGGGCAGCACAGGAACAGTAGATAACTGCAAAGATAAAGCAAAAAAAGGTAGAAGGAAACTGCTTGATACTTGCTGTCATGACATTTGCCATGACAGAAGTAGCAACAGTGAAGAAGAAGAGATGGAAAAATGAAAAATGGAGTTAGACTGATATAGGATTTCAAGCCTAATTTATAGAGACCACTTGCATTATTTTTGGAGTCCAGAAGCAAAAAAAAAGACCTTGCCCAAAGTTTGAGGAGAAAGTCAAAGCAAGAAGATAGGACGAATTAAAGGAAGTCTACTAAGAGATTTAGTCTTTAATTGATTTGTACTTTTATCCGAACTAGTATTCTTGGCCATTAAGAAAACTTGTATCTAAGGCCTATATATATGCTTGTAATTCGACCTAGAGAAGGATAATCTAGTTCCTAGCCGTCTTCCATCACAAACCCTAGCTTGTCCCCTTCTACATCATGTTCTAAACTTTCCCCAGGGCTAAGGGTTGATCTTGTAAAGTAGTTGTAAGGGTTAAACTGTTTCCTAGGATTTTTCTGTTCAATTCAATAAAACTTCAAGTTTATTTGGTCTGGTTTTCGTATCTCATAAGATTATCGGGAGAGCATTGTGAGGTTATACATTTACTTAATATCGGGAGAGTTAAGTATACGAAAGGAGTAAATACGCATTTTCCAGTTTATAGTTAAACTATCTTAGCTTAGGGATATGTGCAAGGTTAAGTGGCTAAAGAAGAATTCACAAACATTGGTGTCCATCCTTTGATTCACGTCGGGAGGTATCATCTAAGACGTGTTCATCGACAAAACTTGGACCTAGGAATAGGACAAGTCACAATAGGGGTTCTTGCCAAACTTGAAGTACAGAGTTGTTGTTCGCTGTCGCGACATCAAAAGACCTCTACCGCGACAGGCTCGACGACAGACACAACAGAGTCCTCTGAATAGTGCAACACCTGCACTACTAAACAAATCAATACCAGCATGTTTTCTCAATCTAATTCCTTCATCTATTTTAGTTTATATTCAAGATTATTTACAACTCTTTTTTAAATTTATCTTTTCCCTTGTGTAGACTTTTAAGGATAGAAGTCTTTCTAGTGCCTATGGAGACGATATCCGATACTTTGTATCACTATATTACTTGCGTCGTGTATACTTGCAATAAATTGCGATAGCCTTATTTACACGCAACAAACTTTATGGGTTGCTGCAATATTTGCTTTACCCTCTGCCAGGGTGGGTCCTTATGTTTCTGTGGGTCAGTGTCATTTCTAGGTTGCCCGCCCAGGCGGCTGTGGCAGGGGTGTTCTATTGTTGTGCTGGTGTCAACCCAAGCATGAATATCCTAACATTCTTCTTGGTCGACAGCTTGTTTTAGGGGTTGCAAGACATTCAACTTAATTTTCTGATCATCCACCCTCATAGTGAGCTCCCGGTTCTCCAAGTCTATCAGAGTTCTACTCGTGGCTAGCAATGGTCTTCCCAGGATGATGGGTGCTTTGTCGTATGCCTCACAGTCCATAATTAAGAAATTAGCTGGAAATTAAGATTATCTACTATTAATAGAATGTCTTCAATTTTCCCTCTGGTTGCACGTAAGATTGGTCAGCTAATTGGAACATGACGGTATTGGGTCTAGCTTTCCCAACTCCTAGTTTTTCAAACACCAACTTAGGCATTACATTGATGCTTGCCCAAAGGTAACATAAGACTTTCCCTTCGTACCGGTTCCCAATGGCGCAAGGAATGAGGAAGCTACCTGGGTCTCTCAGCGTGGGTTGCGTTTTATTGTGTAGCATGGCCATTCATTCTTCCGTCATGGCGATAGTTTCAAATTCCTTGATTCTTCTCCGTTTGGAAACCATGTCTTTCAGAATTTTGGCATAGTTGGGCATTTGTTGTATGGCTTCCACCAGGGGTATGTTGATACGCACTTGCTTGACAATATCCGGAAACTTTTTGAATTGATGGTCATACTTCTGGTGTTTCAGTTGCTGTGGAGCAGGTGGTCGTACCTCACATTTTTCGGAAGCATCATTAGAGACTGTCGCGGCAGAACGTCCTAGATCTGCCGAGGCGGGTTTGCTTGCATCTGTCTAGGCAACTGATTTGATGGCCTTGCACTGCTCGTAAGTGGGTTTCCTCGCAACTTCAGTGTCGACGAGCAATCCTCCCATAGGTTTGGTGTTCAAGACTTGTACAAATTGTCCCACTTGAGTTTCCAATGATTTTAAAGTTACCTCGTGATTCTACATTCTCATCTCGGTCCTGTCCATGAAAGCTTCTGCTTTCTTTACAAATTAATCCATGTTGGATATATAGGTACATGTCTAAGTCATAAAGGCATTTAGAGTCTACTCTAAAGCACTGGGTGCTGCCTGTTGCTGCCGCGGCCTATCTTGCTGGAATCCTTGCGATTGGTTTGTCTGGTTAGTTGGATTCGAAGTGTTGTTGGGGTTACTCCATGAAAAATTTGGGTGCCTTTTTCTAACCTGGATTGTAGTTGTTCGATGTAGGGTTGTTGTTTTTGTTGAAGTTTCCCACAAAGCAGCTGGTTTCGGTTCCCTGTTTGCATTCAGACGAGCCATGGGCTCCCCCTACATTGGTCGCAAAAGGCAACAATGGCTTTGACCTGTTGGGTATATTTCTGCCCTTGAATAACTTCTACCATCTTTTTCAACCGAGAAATTTGTGCTACAACTGCATCTGATGCTCCTAGCTTGTTTGTTGTGGTCTGTCTTCTTATGCCGCCTCGGTGGGCATTAGGGAATTGGTAGTCATTTTTGGCCATCCTGTTTAAGATTTCAATTGCTTTGGCAGACTACTTATCTAGTAATGTACCATTGGTAGAGGAATCCAGCATCATCCTTGTTGGTGTGTTTACACCATTGTAGAATATGAATACTAGTTTCCATTATAGAAATCCATAAGAGGGGCATTTATTATGCAACTCGCAATATCTCTCCCATTCCTCGTACATTGGTTCATCATCTGCCTATCGAAAAGTAGTAATGTCAGTCTGCAATTTATATGTTAAATTGACATGATTGGATTGAGCTAAGAAGTCTCGGTAAAGTTCTGTCTAGGATTCAATGGACTCCGAAGGGTAGGCTATTGAACCAAGTTTTTCCCTATCGCTCAGTAAATAGGGAAATAATCTGAGTCTGGGAACGTCAGGGTGGACTCCATGAATCTTAAAGGATTTGCAGATATCCAGAAAGGATTTCATATGCTGGCGGGCATCTTCAGTGGCGGTTCCTCCAAACTGTCCAAGTGTATTAAGCATGTTGAACATGACATGTTTGAGTTCGAAGTGGTCCACTTCTATTTTTGGATCAATCACTCCAGAGTTCAGCCTTCTGAGATCCTCCTCCAACTAATCATGAACTAGCTGCCGAGCGATAGGAGGTTGCTTGCCATTGCCCGCCACGATATTGTCGATTGGGTGCAGTGGTGGAAGCTGGTCCTGGATGTTTGCTTGGTAATCCATGGCTCCTATGTTTGCTTGTCTTAATCTTCATGCAATATGTTCAGGCTCTGGATCGTAGTCTCGCAAGGGTGTTTTTTGGTTCCCTATGGTCATAAACCAAAGAAACCCAAGGGGTTAAATAGAAAAATAAAAAGTGCAGAAAAATAAAAACAAAAAGTTGTACGCCAATCCCTGACAACAGAAGGAGGATCTAGCTCAAGGAAGCGAGCTGCGGGTTCTTATGTTGGAAGGGATCGTTTTAAGAGGCCAAGGGATCAAAGGCCTCATGTGGATGCTAGACGTGGGGGGAGGTAATCCAGGGAGAGGTCAACAAGGGTCGAATGCTTTCATTCGTACCTCGAATGTAATTGATGTGGCAGGAGTCACACAGGAGAGTGCTGGGGCAACGTTGGTATGTGCTGGAATTTTGGTTCCCGTGTGCATATGAAACGAGATTGTCCTCAGCCGATGAGAGAAGGGTAGGCTCTAGTGAGAGCAGTAGAGCCACAGAGGGGCCGTGGGCGCGGCTGTGGCAATTTTCAGCGTAGAGATGATGGTGCGAGGAATGTAGCACATGTAGTAGCTGTTCAGCCCGAAGAAGATGGCCAGGCCAGAGTGTATGCTCATCGTGAAGGGAGGAATGACACTAATGTGATTGCAAGTACCTTTACTTTGCAGTCTTTGTCATTACTTTCTCTGGTTGATTCTGGATCTACACACTCGTACATATTGCGTGAACATGCTCAAATGCTTGGCTTGCTTGTTCAATTGGTGTGCGTGTGACTAGTTCATTTGATGAAACGGTTGTAACGGAAGTTGTATAGGAGATGTCCCTTAGTGGTGCAAGAACATGTGTTCTTGGTGGATCTTATAGAATTACCCTTCTATGGATTCGATGTAATCATTGCTATGGATTGACTAGTTGAGCATAGGGCTATTGTGGATTTTGAGAATAAGCGAGTTTCTCTGAAACTTGTTGATGATTATGAAGTTGTGGTGGTGGAAGAGAACGTAAAGTTCCTATCCAATGTGGTTTCGACGCATGAAGCGAGTCGATTATTGCGTCAAGGATGTGAAGCTTATTTAGCTTTTGTAATGAATCCTAGCACGAAAGAGGTGTGGGTGTAAGAGATAAGGACTGTGTGTGAGTTCCCTGGGGTGTTTCCGGAGGAGCTACCTAGTTTATCGCCTAGTTATGAGGTTGAGTTTGGAATTGAGTTGTATGAGAACACAAATCTGGTGTCCATCGCTCCCTATCGAATGGCATCTAAGGAGTTGAATGAGTTGAAGACGCAACTTCAGGAGTTTCTTGACCGAGGCTTTATTCGGCCTACCGTGTCACCTTGGGGTGTGCCGGTCTTGTTTGGAAAGAAGAAAGATGGCACAATGAGAATGTGCATTGATTATCGTCAGCTGAATAAGTAAACTATCAAGAATATGTATCCTCTGCTAAGGATAGATGATCTTTTTGATCAGTTTCGTGGTGTAGTTGTGTTCTCAAAGATTGATTTAAGGTATGGGTACTATCAATTGAAGGTTACGGATGTGGATGTGCCAAAAACTGCTTTTCGGACAAGGTATGTGCATTATGAATTTTCGGTGATGCCTTTTGGTTTGACGAATGCTCCTACTGCATTCATGGATATGATGAACAGGGTGTTTCATGAGTTCCTGGATAAGTTCGTTGTGGTGTTCATTGATGACATCCTCGTGTACTCTCGTACTGAGGAGGAACACGAGGAGCATTTGATGATTGTTTTGCAAGTGTTTCTAGAGAATCAGCTTTATGCTAAGCTGAGTAAATGTGGGTTTTGGTTGAAGGAAGTTGTTTTCCTTGGTTATGTGGTTTCGGCTGAGGGGATTCGTGTTGATCCTCAAAAGGTTGAGGCGGTGGTAAATTGGAAGCCTCCTAGATATGTTCATGAAGTTTATAGTTTCTTTGGTTTGGTGGGTTACTATCGAAGGTTCGTGGATGGATTTTCCAAGATTGCTGCTCCTTTGACGAAGTTATTTGCAGAAAAATGTTAAGTTTGAGTGGACTGAAGCGAGACAACAAGCTTTTGAGAAGCTAAAGGAAGCTTGACGCAAGCTCCTATATTGATTGAACATGTATAACGCCCTGGTTTTGGGCCTAGATGTTTTAGACATCGGATTGGACCAATTAGAAACGGTTCAAATCACATTAGGTGATTTAAGGAAATCAATGATCGGGAAAGGATAAAAATATGGTAAAAATTTCTAAAATCCTCTAAAATCATGTTTAAAAGGTTGTTCAAATCAATTTTACAAAGTTGACTTTAAAAGTGGTACATTTTGGGTAGTGACCAAAATGTAAAGTTTCAAAACTGTGGAAAATGTAATTTTAAAAGAGGAGCCAAAATCTTAGAATCTTTAGGGAGCTTTATGGAAATTTAGCATTTCCTTAATTTGACATGTGTTTAAAATGATTTTTAAACTAATTGATTTTAAAAAGGCTTTTATTTATTTAATTAATTAGGTAGTTAAATTGTGAGATTTTAATCACGTAACTACCTTTCTCTTCTCATTTTCAGTCAACCACCATTCTAAATAATTTTCTCCATATTTCTTTTCTTCCAAACACTATTTCTTGATTTCTCTTTCATTCCAAAGAATCCTTTTTAATTTCTTCAAGATTTGTGAAGCTAAAACTTGTCATTCATTGAGGGAAGCAAGGATTGGAGGTAAATCCCATTCTCAACCTCTAATCAAGGTTCTTTATTGAAAATCCCATGATCTTTGGCTTCTAATTGTTGTTTTGGCTGAGTTTTCATTATAGTTTTGATTTGAGATCAAAATCTTGCCAAAATATGAGTAAAATCTTAATTTTCAGATTGATTTTGATGAGCTCTATTTTGTATTGGTTTTAATTGAGTTTGAGTTGATTATTATGTTGAAAAAGGGTTTTGATAATATAGATCCCGAAATCCTTGAGATCCTTGAGTTTCTTGATGATTTTATTTGGGTTTTTGAGGTGAAATGATGGTGTTATGCATCTTGGAGGTATAAGGATGTGTTTAGGTTGTTTTTAGATGATTTTTGATGTTTATAAATGGTTGAAAGTGATGTATGTTGGCTGCACTTGGTTTAGGAAGCAATCGATTGAGTTTTCAATTGTTTCGGATGGGTAAATTTGTGTAGTTTTGGTGAGCAACGAGTTTGTGTTTGGTTGCTGGTGTTAAAATGCATTTTAATGCACTTGGATCTCTGTTTTGGTGATGTGAAAACATGGGATCTTGACCCGGGAGCAAACGAGACGTTTTTGGAGGGTTCGGAAGGGTGATTTTCATGTCGGCGAGCAAGGCTTCGCGTATCGGTGAGTGGAAATGGATTTTCCAGCTTTGTAACTCTTTGAGCGTGGTCTTGGGAGCTTAGTGTACGTTTGAAACGCTTCGCTAAGCTCAAGAGTAAGTGACTCGAAAGTCTCTCTCGGAATGTGCCATGGTTTGTGGAAAATGCACTTGAATTGAATGTGTTTTTAATTACTGTTTTAAAGCATGTTTTAAGCATTGTTGATGCTGGTTTTTAATGCCATTTTGTTAAGGATGCACTTGGCAGGTGATCTGTGGATTTATGAAATATATACATTTGAGTTTGAGGATGTTTATGCTTGTGAAAGTTGCATGGTGACTTATGCTTGTAAAATAGTGGAATAATGTTGTTAAATGATTATATTGGAATGTGACAGAAATGATTTTTGGTTACTTTAATCGGATATAGTTAGCCAACTATAGGATTGGGTGCACCGTGAATAAAGTCGCCTTGGATGTTGAGGGGTTGTCATTGTGCCATAATCTCCATCCAAGTACCCTAAAGATTGAGGCTAAGATCACAACGGTGGATGGTTAAATCCCGTGTGTGAGTCTTGTGATATGTGTCTCGTACTCTCGTTAGTGGAATAATACAACTACCGATGAGTGATGTTGAGGGGTTGTGATTGTGCCATTAAAATCCATCACGGGTGTTGAGGGGTTGTGATTGTGCCATTTATCTACACCTTGTGTAGTCCGGTAGTATGTTTGAAGCGTGTGGGACAACACTTGTAATCCGCGTATCCGATTGTGTCATTTGTGTTTGTTTTGGTATGGATTCAGAATTAATCACTTGCGAGCCAATATAATGTTGTTGATTATTGAGTAAAGCATGTGATGCTTGTGAATTATGCTAAGATGCATGTGATGCTTGTGAATTATGCTAAGATGCATGTGATGCTTGGTTTAAATATGAGCAAAAGATTATTTGCTGTTATTATATGATGCTAAGAGCATGTGGTTTGAAAAGTGCATTGATGCTTTAGAAAGGGCATGATTTGAGTAAAGACATGAGATGACAAATGATGATGTTTCGGTTTCATAAAATGCATTGATGAATGTTTGGTTTTAGCGATCCTCGCTAAGTTTTATGCTTACGCTCATTTGTTTCCTCAATGTAGAGAATTAAGCGTATGAGGCAGCAAGAAAGCAAGTGGATCCTAAGTCTTTTTTGACTAAACAATGTATGTGGTTTTACCTTGGTGTAAAAAGAGGCAAAGGGTGGGATTTCTACTCTTGATGTTTTTTTGGTGATCTTAAACACCTTGAGCATGTTTGATTTGTTTATTTGGTACTGTAAATGGCCTTTGAATATTGGTTTAAGCTTGAATGTGGCTATAAGCTTTTTTTTTACGGTTTTGACATCTAAGAAGCATGCCTATAGTTCTAAAGCGTGCAAGAATGATGCTATAAAATAGCTTGTGCTTAGTTTTGGTGTCTCTTGATGCTTCTTCCTATTGTATGTGTGTTATGTCATGTTTTGGAATGGTTTCGAAGGTGAATTGCAGGCCTATGTGTTTTGGTGTCTCTTGATGCCTATAGTTCTAAAGCTTGCAAGAATGATGCTATAATATAGCAATTTGGGGAATTGTAGGCCCAGGTGTTTTGGAACACCCTTATCTGTTTTGGAACGATGGCCTGTAATGGTCATGGCGTTACGGAACGGGTAAGCACGTTCCGGAACATTTCGCTACTGTAATTCATTGTATCAAAATAAAGCATTTGGGGTCCCGGAACGCACCCGCGTATTGAAACAGTCAACATGGTTTCAAAACGACCGTTTCGATACGGGGTCTTGTGTTCCGAAGCACTTGACTGTTGGATGTTGATTTTGAATTGTTCCAAGTTTCTATTTCTTACGTTTTGGTCCCTGAATGTTGTAACTTCAATTGGTTGAGTTTGGTTGATCCATTTGAGTTCAAATTTGACATGCTGGCATGTTACACGATTAACTTTGGATTGGTAGCTTTTAAATCTAATTAGTCCTTGTAATTTTTGAAATTTACAATTTGGTCCCTAAAAGACAAAAGCATGCAATTAAACCCCTAATTGAACCCTGATCGATGTGTCGTTGTAACGCCCCGGATTTGGGCTTAGGAGTTTTGGGCGTTGACCGGTTGGTCAAAGTGCTGTTCGAATTTAAAGAGGTGAAATTAGGAAAGCCTAGTTCGGGTTGCATTAAAAATATGGAAAAATGTTCTAAAATCATCTTTTAATATAATTAAGTGAACTGTGAAATCAATTTTGGGAAATGAGTTTTGGAAGTGTGACATTTTGGCTAGTGACCAAAATGTAATTTTCGAAAGTTTGGTGACTGTTTTATAAAGGGTTGAAACTTTGAATCTTTAAGGAGCTATTTACCCAAAGGGAGTTTCTCCAGATTTTTCTAAGATATTTTATGACTAAGTTCTGATTTTAAATGGGATTAAAAGTGGAGGGAAAGCCATTTGGCTATTTTGGATATTTTTGCAACTAACTTTTCTCAATTTTCTTTCTCTCATTTTCTCTCAACCCAAACACTTTCTCTCCAGAGAATTGGATCTGACTTTCTCACCTAAATCCCTCCTTTCAACTCTGATTTGATTCCTAATCAACAAATCTACAAAACCTCTTCAATTGCTACTTGTTTCAACAAGGTTTTTGATTCCAAAAAGAGGAGAAACTCAAGTTTGGAGGTAAGAACGTCCTTCTCCTCTAAACTATCAGTTCTTTACTGAAATTCCTAAGTTTTCAATCCTTAATTGATGTTTTGTTAAAGGTTTTTAAGTGGTGAAATGGATCTTGGCTTATAATGCAAGATTTGGTGATTTTTGGTGTTTTTCGTTAGATCTGATTAATCTGTGATTTGAGATGTGTTTTTGATGTTAAATGAACTCTAAATTGATAAGGAATTGAGTTTTGATTAATGCAATCCCGGATAGGTTGAGTTTCCTAAGTTTAGCTTGTGATTCAAGGTTGCTTTTGAGGTGATCTTGTGGATCTGATGTTGCTGGAGGTATAAGGATGTTAATAGGTTGTTTTTAGATGTTATATGATGTTAAAGGATATGTGGTTTTGCTGGTTTATGGCTGGGCTTTGTTTAGAAGTGGTTTGGATGCATTTTCGGTTGTGTTTGGTGGCCGAAAATGGTGTGTGGATGAGAGCAGCGAGTTTAGGTGCTTTCATTGAAGCAATTAATGCATGATGATGCATTAATCCTCTGCTTTGATGTGTTGAAACAGGGGAGGCATCTTTGGATCAAGGAGTTGTTGATCCGGAAGCTTGATTTGGTGCTTTGGCTTGAAGCAAAGTGGAATCGGTGAGTGCGTTTGTGAAAATTGGGTTTTCGGCTTTGAAACCAATGTCTTGGGAGCTTAGTTTAAGTCTAAACAACTTTGCTAAGCTCAAGTGTGAGTTTTCGGAATTACTCTCTAGTGGTGGCCATGATTTTGTTGTAACACCCCGGTTTTGGGCTTAGGAGTTTTGGGCGTTGACCGGTTGGTCAAAGTGCTGTTCGAATCTTAAGAGGTTAAATTAGGAAAGCCTAGTTCGGGTTGCATTAAAATTGTGGAAAAATGTTCTAAAATCATCTTTTAATATAATTAAGTGAACTGTGAAATCAATTTTGGAAAATGAGTTTTGGAAGTGTGACATTTTGGCTAGTGACCAAAATGTAATTTTCGCAAGTTTGGTGGCTGTTTTATAAAGGGTTGGAACTTTGAATCTTTAAGGAGCTATTAATCCAAATGTGGTTTCTCCAGATTTTTCTAAGATATTATAAGCTATTTTCTGATTTTAAAGATATCAAAAAGGAGGGAAAAGCTCATTTGGCAATTTTCTCAATTAACTTCTCAATTTTCCTTTTCTCATTTTCTCTCAAGCCAAACACTACATTTCCAGAGATTTGTTTCTGATTTTCTCACCTAAATTCCTCCTTTCAACTCTCATTTGATTCCAAATCAACATATCTTCAAAACCTCTTCAATTGCTACATGTTTCAACAAGCATTTTGATTGCAAAAAGTGGAGAAACACAAGTTTGGAAGTAAGAACGTCCGTCTCCTCTAAACTATCAGTTCTTTACTGAAATTCCTAAGTTTTCAATCCTAAATTGATGTTTAATTAAAGGCTTTTAAGTTGATTTATGGATCTTGGCTTATTATGCAAGATTTTGATGATTTTTGATGATTTTCGTTAGATCTGAGTAATCTGTGATTTAAGAGGTGTTTTTGATGTTAAATGATCTCTAAATGATGTGGAATTGAGTTTTGATTGATGCAATCGCGGATAGGTTGAGTTTCCTAAGTTTAGCTTGTGTTTCAAGGTAGTTTTTGAGGTGATCTTGGTGATCTGATGTTGCTGGAGGTATAAGGTTGTTAATAGGTTGTTTTTAGATGTTTTTTTGATGTTAATGGAAGTGAGGTTTTGCTGGTTTATGGCTGGGCTTTGTTTAGAAGTGGTTTGGTGCTTTGGCTTGAAGCAAAGTGGAAATCGGTGAGTGCATTTGTGGAAATTGGATTTTCAGCTTTAAAACCAAGGTTTGAAGGTTTTGGGAGCTTAGTTTAAGTCTAAACAACTTTGCTAAGCTCAAGTGTAAGTTTTCGGATTTTCTCTCTAGTGGTGGCCATGACTTTGATGTGTTGCAAAATGATGATTTGCATGTTTTTAATTACTGTTTTGAAAGCATGTTTTAGCATGGATTTTGCTGATGATATAAGCCATATGTTGAAGGTAACTCTAGGTAGGAGTACCTTGCTTTTGTACATTGTTTAAATGTTGATTGATGCTTTAAAATGCATGATGAAAATGGCTTGGTTAAATGCTTTAAAACAGTGGATTAAATGATGAATATGATGTATATTGGCAAGTGATGTTTTGAAAAGATTAAGGTCACTAAGGTGGTTAAAAGTCCTTGAGTGAGCCTTGTTACTTAAGATCATCAAGGTGGTTAAAAGTCCTTGGATGAGTCTTGTTACGGACACTAAGGTGGTTAAAAGTCCTTAGGTGATCCATTCCATGGTGTTTAAAAGTCCATGGGGCCAAGGTGTTTAAAAGTCCTTGGGGCCAAGGTGTTTAAAAGTCCTTGGGGTGATTCAAGCATTGGACACAAAGGTGGTTAAAAGTCCTTGTGTGGTCCTTATTCATGGTGTTTAAAAGTCCATGGCCAAGGTGTTTAAAAGTCCTTGGGGCCAAGGTGTTTAAAAGTCCTTGGGAAAGTTGTTGAACTTGTTTTATGAAATGAAATGTATCACTTGAGCCAATATGACTTGTTAAGTATATTATGAAGCATGAGATGCTTGTTTTAATGTTTATGTTGAAGCATGGGATTGCTTGTTTTAAGTATGCTTTTGAGCATGTGCAAGGATTGATTTTAAGCATGATTTATAAATGGTTTTAATTGCATTATTGAATTGTTTTTAATGAGCATGCCTCACTAAGCTTTTGCTTACGCTCTCTACATTTTCTTAATTCAATAATGCAGAGCATTAGAGTACCTTGAGGGGCAGCAAGAAAGGGCAAGCAATCAAGTTCAAGTGAAGCTCAATGTATGAAGGTTTTATAAGTACATTTTAGCTTTTGTGTGATTTGGCAATGGGGGACCAATGTGTATGTTTTGGGGGGTGTTTGAGACTCCCTAAGTATGTTGAATGTTGTTAAGATTGCTGGTTTATGAATTGGAACCTTATATGCTTGTTTTGGAAGTTTGGTGTTGAATAGCTAGCTTGTGTAGGAAGCATGCCTATAGAATTGGGGCTTTTTGCATATGTTGTTAGATTGATGTTGTGATGGTGCCTATAAGTCTTAAATATGTTTAATTGCATGCTGGTAAAGTTTGGTGATATTTGGAGCATGTTTGAATGATCAATTGCATGTTTTGGAATGCCAATTTGCTGTAATCTGTGCAGGCGTTTCGGAACAGTGTGCACCGTTTCGGAACGGGTGCCTTGCATGAACCCAGGCGTCCGAAACGGTATGCACCGTTTCGAAACGGTTTGGTCTCTGCCAAGGCCGTGTTTCGGAACGGTGTCGATCGGTTTCGGAACGGCCCGTATTTCGGAACGGGGTTGATTGGTTTCGGAACGGCCGACCGTTAGGGGCTGACATTGGCAGTTATATGTTTTGAATTGTTTGCGTTTTGGTCCTGAATCTTGTTTGTTCAATTGCTTGAGCGTGGAAGGTCCTTTTGAGCTGAAATTTCACAGAGAAGCATGAAACCTGATTAATTTCAAGATGGTAACTTTAATTTGGGTTAAGTCCTTTTAATTATCAGAAATTACATTTTGGTCCCTAAAGTTGTAATTTGTTCAATTGGGTCCCTGTTTGATATCTGATGTTTGTGATCCTTGAGTATGATGTTTGTGTGATCACAATTAGGATTAATGTGTATCTAGACAAGATTAAAAAAAAGGGTCGTTAATCAAGGTTGACTTTCGGGTTGACTTTGGTTTTCCCCGTGTGACTTTCTTAATTCGGGTTAACCGTCTAGGCCGGGTTAAGGGGGTTACATTTGGTGGTATCAGAGCTGATTTTGCGAGTAATTGGGAATGAATGTATGCATTATTGAAGCATGTTTGCCTTGTATGCTTGTTGTTTGAAATCATGTTCAGTGGCTTGTGATGTTGATGCAATTGAGATGTATGTTATGTTGTTGCATGTTGAGGGTACCCATTTCCAAACAAAAGCTAATGAAATGATGTTGATTTTGAATGAAATTGAGCTTGAATACTTGGATTGCTTACCTTGCTGGGCCTGACTTGTTTTATTTTGCATTGTGATTGCATGGTAAAAGTATGGCACCACGTAGAGAGTTAAGAGGTAGTGTGCGAGCTACGGCTCCCAACGAGAATGAGAATGAAGAGAATACGGGTAGTGCAGTGTTACCCCCTCCTCCGCCTGGTGGTGGTGCTGGAGGTGAGCGAGCTGAAGCTGCAGCTGGTGCTGGAGCTGCTGGACCAGAGGTTGGTCAGGGGCAAGCTATGCCTGATATGTCGATGCTGGTACAAGCTATTGCGGGTACTTTTCGAGCAGCAGTAGCTGGAGCTCAAGGAGCTGGGCATCAGGGAGATGCTGGAGTCAGATTACCTTTGGAGCGTCTGCGCAGTCTTGGTGGGATTGAGTTCAGAGGTATGTCCGCTGAGAGTTCGGAAGCTTGGCTAGAGAGTACCAAGCGTGTCTTGGGTCAGATGAGCTGCACGGATGTGCAAAAGTTGGCTGTGTTGTGTCCTTGCTGCAGGACGATGCATATACGTGGTGGGCGACCACCATAGTTGGGATGGCTGAAGTTGATGTTACTTGGACATTCTTTCAGAATGCGTTCAAGCGGAGATATCTTGGAGTGAGATATCTGGATGAGAAAAAGCGTGAATTCATGTCTCTTACCCAAGGGAGCATGAGTGTGGCTGAGTATGAAGTGCAGTTTGCACGCCTCAGTCAGTATGCACCGGAGCTGATACCTGATGAGCGAGAGAGGTGCGAAAGGTTCCGTTATGGCTTGGTGACGGAAGTAAAGACCTACATGTTGGCTGCTGAGTACAATGATTTTGATGTGTTGGTGAGTCGATCCAAGGACATTGAGATGAACTTGGGTTTAGCTGCGAAAGGTGCTGGAGCAAGTTCTGGCAAGAGAGCTGCTGAGTATAGTTCCGGAGGTGGACGGAACAAGAGGGGACGCGATCAGAAGTATCAGTCCTCTGCCAAGAGAGGTGGTGGTGCACCTGCTAGAGGTGGTTATGCTAGAGCTGAACCAAGTGCTTGCTGGATCTGTGGTTCGCGTGGTCACATGAAGCGTGACTGTCCTCGTGCTGTGAGGGAGGTGCAAGCTCCAGTTGCGGGAGCTGGTAATGGATGTTGGAACTGTGGTTCTGTTGATCATCTGAGGCGAGATTGTCCGAGGTTGGCTGGTGGCCAAGAGCGTGCTCCTGTTGTTGCTGCACAGCAGAGAGGTCGTGGGCGCGGCCGTGGTAATTTCCAGAGGAGAGAGGAAGGTGGTCGAGGAGTAGCTCATGTTGTGGCTATTCAGCCTGAGGGTGGAGGCCAAGCGAGGGTGTATGCTCAGCGCGAGGGAAGGAATGATGCTGATGTGATTGCAGGTACCTTTACTTTGCAGTCCTTGTCATTGCTTTCTTTGATTGATTCTGGATCTACGCATTCATACATTTTGCGTGAGCATGCTGAATTGCTTGGTTTGCCTATTGAGTCTTTGGATGTTGGTGTTCGTGTCACTAGTTCTTTTGGTGAAACTGTTGTGACTCGAAAGCTTTATAGAAGGTGTCCCTTGGTTGTTCAAGAACATGTCTTTCATGTTGATCTTATGGAGTTGCCTTTTTATGGGTTTGATGTGATCATTGGTATGGATTGGCTTGCTGAGCATCGTGCTGTTGTGGATTGTGAGAATAAGCGGGTTTCGCTTAAGCTTGCGGATGATTATGAAGTTGTTGTTGTTGGCGAGAATGTGAAGTTTCTTGCTAATGTGGTGTCTACCTTGGAGGCGAGTAGGATGCTGAGGCAGGGTTGCGAAGCTTATCTAGTTTTGTGATGAATCCTAGCTCTAAGGAGTTGAGGGTGCAAGATATCAAGGTTGTGAAGGAGTTTCCTGGTGTTTTTCCTGAGGAGTTGCCTGGTTTACCTCCTAATCGCGAGGTGGAATTTGGAATTGAGCTGTATGAGAATACAACTCCTGTGTCCATTACTCCCTATAGAATGGCACCTAAGGAGCTGAAGGAGCTGAAGACGCAGTTGCAAGAGCTGCTTGATCGTGGTTTCATCCGGCCGAGTGTATCGCCTTGGGGTGCTCCTGTCTTGTTTGTGAAGAAGAAAGATGGCACTATGAGGATGTGCATTGATTACCGTCAGCTGAACAAGTTGACTATCAAGAATCGGTATCCTTTGCCGAGGATTGATGATCTCTTTGATCAATTTCGGGGAGCTGCTGTGTTCTCTAAGATTGACTTGAGGTCAGGGTATTATCAGTTGAAGGTGAAGGATGTGGATGTGCCTAAGACAGCTTTCAGGACAAGGTATGGGCATTATGAGTTCCTTGTGATGCCGTTTGGTTTGACAAATGCTCATGCTGCTTTCATGGACATGATGAATCGTGTGTTTCATGAATACCTGGACAAGTTCGTTGTGGTGTTCATTGATGATATCCTCGTGTACTCGCGTACTGAGGAGGAGCATGAAGAGCATTTGGGGATTGTGCTGCAAGCTTTGTTGGAGAATCAGCTTTATGCTAAGTTGAGCAAGTGTGAGTTTTGGCTTAAGGAGGTGGTGTTTCTTGGGCATGTGGTCTCAGCTGAGGGGATTCGTGTTGATCCTCAGAAGATTGAAGCGGTGATGAATTGGAAAGTTCCTAAGTCTGCTCATGAGGTCCGTAGTTTCCTTGGTCTGGCGGGATACTACCGGAGGTTTGTGGATGGTTTTTCCAAGATTGCTGCTCCTTTGACGAAGCTGTTGCAAAAGGATGTTAAGTATGAGTGGACAGAAGTGAGACAGCAGGCTTTTGAGAAGCTGAAGGCAGCTTTGACGCAAGCTCCTATCTTGATTCAGCCTGAATCAGGGAAAGAGTTTGTGGTCTATAGTGATGCATCGTATGTTGGTTTGGGGTGTGTGCTGATGCAAGAGGGTAAGGTTGTGGCTTATGCGTCGCGGCAGTTGAAGGTGCATGAGCGCAACTATCCTACGCATGATATTGAGCTGGCTGCAGTGGTTTTTGCTCTGAAGATCTGGAGACATTATCTATATGGTGAGAAGTGTACTGTGTACACGGATCACAAGAGTTTGAGGTATCTGATGTCTCAGAAGGAGTTGAATCTTAGGCAGCGGCGTTGGTTGGAGTTGCTCAAGGATTATGATCTGACGATTGAGTATCATCCTGGTAAAGCTAATGTTGCTGCGGATGCCTTGAGTAGGAAGGTAGCTGTTGAGCTGAGGGCGATGTTTGCTAGCTTGAGCATATCGCGAGATGGTGGTCTTGTTGCTGAGTTGCAAGTGAAGCCATCTTTGGTTCAGTTGATCAAGGAAAAGCAGTTGTTGGATGATTCCTTGGTGTCTCATGTTCAGGATATCGCGGAGGGTAGACCTTCGGATTTCTGCTTTAATGAGGATGGTGTGTTGTGTTTTGGTAGTCGGATAGTAGTGCCTGCTGATGTTGAGCTGAGGCGTGCTATTCTGACTGAAGGTCATAGTAGTCCTTTTGCTATGCACCCTGGTAGTACTAAGATGTATCGTGATCTTCGTGATGAGTACTATTGGGTAGGTTTGAAGAAGGATGTTGCAGAGTTTGTAAGCAAGTGTTTGGTGTGTCAGCGAGTTAAGGCTGAACATCAGGTTCCTTCTGGTCTGTTGCAACCGTTGAAAATCCCTGAATGGAAGTGGGAGAGGGTTACCATGGATTTTGTATCTGGTTTGCCTTTGTCTCCATCAAAGAAGAATTCTGTTTGGGTGATTGTGGATCGCTTGACGAAGTGTGCGCATTTCTTGCCTGTGCATACTACGTTTTCTTTGGATAAGCTGGCAGAGCTGTACATTGCTGAGATTGTGAGGTTGCATGGTGTGCCTAAGTCGATTGTGTTGGATAGGGATCCGAGGTTCACATCGCGTTTCTGGCAGTGTTTGCATCAAGCTCTGGGTACAAGGTTGCATTTCAGTACATCCTATCATCCTCAGTCGGATGGTCAGTCTGAGCGGGTTATTCAGATTTTGGAGGATATGTTGAGATGTTGCGTGATTGAGTTCCAAGGTTCTTTGGAGAAGCATCTGCCTTTGGTTGAGTTCGCTTATAACAATAGTTATCAGGCGAGTTTACAGATGGCACCTTATGAGGCTCTGTATGGGAGGAAGTGTAGGACTCCTCTATGTTGGGCTGAAACTGGTCAAAAGTTGGTTTCGATGCCTGCTTTGTTGAAAGGGACCACCGAGAAGGTGAAGCTCATTTGTGAGAGGTTGAAGGCTGCCTCTGATCGGCAAAAGTCTTACGCGGATTTGAAGCGTAAGGAGATAGAGTATGCGGTAGGTGACCGTGTGTTCTTGAAGGTTTCGCCTTGGAAGAAGGTGATGAGGTTTGGCCGGAAGGGTAAGTTGAGCCCTCGGTACATTGGACCATATGAGGTGGTTGAGCATGTGGGTCCTGTTGCGTATCGGTTGAGGTTACCTCAGGAGTTGGAGAAGATCCATGATGTGTTCCATGTTTCTATGCTCCGGAAGTATAGATTTGATCCTTCGCATGTGATGCCTGTAGAGGATGTGGTTTTGAATCCGGATTTGACCTATGATGAGGAACCGGTGAAGGTTTTGGATTCGGATTGCAAGGTTCTTCGTGGCGAGACCATTGAGTTGGTGAAGGTGCTGTGGAAGCATCGAGGTGTTGAGGAAGCCACGTGGGAGCGGAAGGAAGACATGCTGAAGCAGTTTCCTTATCTCTTTCCTTCAGGTAAATTTCGAGGACGAAATTTCTTAAGGGGGGGAGAGTTGTAACGCCCCGGTTTTGGGCATAGGAGTTTTGGGCGTTGACCGGTTGGTCAAAGTGCTAATCGAATCTTAAGAGGTTAAATTAGGAAAGCCTAGTTCGGGTTGCATTAAAAATGTGGAAAAATGTTCTAAAATCATCTTTTAATATAATTAAGTGAATTGTGAAATCAATTTTGGAAAATGAGTTTTGGAAGTGTGACATTTTGGCTAGTGACCAAAATGTAATTTTCGCAAGTTTGGTGGCTGTTTTATAAAGGGTTGGAACTTTGAATCTTTAAGGAGCTATTAATCCAAAAGTGGTTTCTCCAGATTTTTCTAAGATATTATAAGCTATTTTCTGATTTTAAAGATATCAAAAAGGAGGGAAAAGCTCATTTGGCAATTTTCTCAACTAACTTCTCAATTTTCCTTTTCTCATTTTCTCTCAAGCCAAACACTACATTTCCAGAGATTTGTTTCTGATTTTCTCACCTAAATTCCTCCTTTCAACTCTCATTTGATTCCAAATCAACATATCTTCAAAACCTCTTCAATTGCTACAAGTTTCAACAAGCATTTTGATTGCAAAAAGTGGAGAAACACAAGTTTGGAGGTAAGAACGTCCTTCTCCTCTAAACTATCAGTTCTTTACTAAAATTCCTAAGTTTTCAATCCTAAATTGATGTTTAATTAAAGGCTTTTAAGTTGATTTATGGATCTTGGCTTATTATGCAAGATTTTGATGATTTTTGATGATTTTCGTTAGATCTGAGTAATCTGTGATTTAAGAGGTGTTTTTGATGTTAAATGATCTCTAAAATGATGTGGAATTGAGTTTTGATTGATGCAATCCCGGATAGGCTGAGTTTCCTAAGTTTAGCTTGTGTTTCAAGGTAGTTTTTGAGGTGATCTTGGTGATCTGATGTTGCTGGAGGTATAAGGTTGTTAATAGGTTGTGTTTCGGGTTGACTTTGGTTTTCCCCGTGTGACTTTCTTAATTCGGGTTAACCGTCTAGGCCGGGTTAAGGGGGTTACATTTGTTTTGATGCAAAGTGGTTTATTGCATGTTTTAATTACTGTTTTGAAAGCATGTTTTAGCATGGTATTTGCTGATGTTTTAAGCCATATGTTGAAGGAAACTCTAGGTAGGAGTTCCTTGCTTTTGTACATTGATTAGATGTGGTTTGATGCATTTAAATGCATGATGAATATGGCTTGGTTTAATGCTTTAAAACAGTGGATTAATTGATGAAAATGATGTATATTGGCAAGTGATGTTTTGAAAAGGTTAAGGTCACTAAGGTGGTTAAAAGTCCTTGAGTGAGCCTTGTTACTTAAGAACATCAAGGTGGTTAAAAGTCCTTGGATGGTTCTTGTTGCGGACACTAAGGTGGTTAAAAGTCCTTAGGTGATCCTTTCCATGGTGTTTAAAAGTCCACGGAGCCATGGTGTTTAAAAGTCCATGGGGCCAAGGTGTTTAAAACTCCTTGGGGCCAAGGTGTTTAAAAGTCCTTGGTTGATTCAAGCTATGGACACAAAGGTGGTTAAAAGTCCTTGTGTGGTCCTCATTCATGGTGTTTAAAAGTCCATGGCCAAGGTGTTTAAAAGTCCTTGGGGCCAAGGTGTTTAAAAGTCCTTGGGAAAGTTGATGAACTTGTTTTAAGAAATGGAATCTTTCACTTGAGCCAATATGACATGTTATGTTATGAGGCATGAGATTGCTTGTTTTAAGTATGCTTTTGAGCATGTGCAAAGGTTGATTTAAAGCATGATTTATAAATGTTTTTTAAGTGCGTTATTGAATGGTTTTTAAGAGCATTCCTCACTAAGCTTTTGCTTACGCTCTCTTCGTTTTCTTAATTCAATAATGCAGAACATTAAGGAACCTTGAGGGCAGCAAAGAGGGCAAGCATTCAAGTACAAGTAGAGCTCAATGTATGGAAGGTTTTTGTTGGTACATTTTAGCTTTTGGTAATTTGGCAATGGGGGACCAATGTGTATGTTTTGGGAGGTGTTTGGAACTCCCTAAGTATGTTGAATGATGATAAGAATGCTGGTTTTGGCATTGGACCATTACATGCTTGCTTTGGAAGTTTTGTGCTTGAGTAGCTAGCTTGTGTAGGAAGCATGCCTATAGAATTGGGGCTTTTTGCATATGATGTTGTTTTGATGATTTGATGATGCTTATAAGTCTTATATATGTTGAATTGCATGCTGGTAAAGTTTGGTAGCTTTTGGAGTATGATTGGATGATTAATTGCATGTTTTGGAATGCATTTTGCTGCAATCTGTGCAAGGCGTTTCGGAACAGTGTGTACCGTTTCGGAACGAGTGCCTTGAATGAACCCAGGCGTCCGAAACGGTAGGCACCGTTTCGAAACGGTTTGGCCTCTGCCAGCCCGTGTTCCGGAACCCGTTGCGGAACGGCCCGTGTTTTGAAACGGGGTCTACCTGTTTCGGAACGGTCGACCGTTGGGGGCTGACATTGGCAGTTATATGTTTTGAATTGTTTGCGTTTTAGTCCTAAAACTTGTTTGTGCAATTGTATGAGTATGGGAAGTCCTTTTGAGCTGAAATTTTGCAGGGAAGCATGAAACCTGACTAATTTCAAGTTGGTAACTTTAATTTGGGTTAAGTCCTTTTAATTATCAGAAATTACAATTTGGTCCCTAAAGTTGTAATTTGTTCAATTGGGTCCCTGTTTGATCTCTGATGTTTGTGATCTTTGAATATGATGTTTGTGTGATCACAATTAGGACTAATGTGCATCTAAACAAGATTAAAAAGAAAAAAAAGGGTTGTTAATCAAGGTTGACTTTCGGGTTGACTTTGGTTTTCCCCGTGTGACTTTCTTAATTCGGGTCAACCATCTAGGCCGGGTTAAGGGGGTTATATTTGGTGGTATCAGAGCTGAGTTCTCGAGTAATTGGGAATGAATGTATGCATGATTGAAGTATGTTTGCCTTGTATGCTTGTTGTTCGAAAGCATGTTTAGTGGCTTGTGTTTTGGATGCAATTGAGTTGAATGTTGTGGTGTATCATGTTGAGGGTACCCATTGCCAAACAAAAGCTAATGAAATGATGTTGATTTTGAATGAAATTGAGCTTGAATACTTGGATTGCTTACCTTGCTGGGCCTGACTTGTTTTATTTGCATTGTGATTTCATGGTAAAAGTATGGCACCACGTAGAGAGTTACAAGGTAGTGTGCGAGCTACGGCTCCCAATGAGAATGAGAATGAAGAGAACACAGGTAGTGCGGTGTTACCCCCTCCTCCGCCTGGTGGTGGTGCTGGAGGTGAGAGAGCTGAAGCTGCAGCTGGTGCTGGAGCTGCTGGACCAGAGGTTGGTCAGGGGCAAGCTATGCCTGATATGTCTATGTTAGTACAAGCTATTGCGAGTGCTTTTCAAGCAGCAGTAGCTAGAGCTCAAGGAGCTGGGCATCAGGGAGATGCTGGAGTTAGACTACCTTTGGAGCGTCTGCGCAGTCTTGGTGGGACTGAATTCAGGGGTATGTCGGCTGAGAGTTCTGAAGCTTGGCTAGAGAGTACCAAGCGTATCTTGGGTCAGATGAGCTGCACGGATGTGCAAAAGTTGGGATGTGTTGTGTCCTTGCTACAGGACGATGCGTATACGTGGTGGACGACCACCATAGCTGGGATGGCTGAAGCTGATGTTACTTGGACATTCTTCCAGAATGTGTTCAAGCGGAGATATCTGGGAGTGAGATACCTTGATGAGAAAAAGCGTGAATTCATGTCTCTTACCCAAGGGGGCATGAGTGTGGCTGAGTATGAAGTGCAGTTTGTGCGACTCAGTCGGAATGCACCGGAGCTGATACCTGATGAGCGAGCAAGGTGCGAGAGGTTCCGTTATGGTCTTGTGACGGATGTAAAGATGTATGTGCTGGCCACTGAATATGATGATTTTGATGTGTTGGTGGGTCGAGCCAAGGACATTGAGATGAACTTGGGTTTATCTGCGAAAGGTGCTGGAGCTAGTGCTGGAAAGAGATCAGCTGAGTTTAGTTCCGGAGGTGGACGGAACAAGAGGGGACGTGATCAGAAGTATCAGTCCTCAGCCAAGAGAGGTGGTGGTGCACCTGCTAGAGGAGGTAATGCTAGAGCTGATCCTAGTGCTTGCTGGATCTGTGGTTCACGAGGTCACATGAAGCGTGACTGTCCTCGTGCTGTGAGGGAGGTGCAAGCTCCTGTTGCGGCAGCTGGTAATGGGTGTTGGAATTGTGGTTCTGTAGACCATTTGAGGCGAGATTGTCCGAGGTTGGCTGGTGGCCAAGAGCGTGCTCCTGTTGTTGCTGCACCGCAGAGAGGTCGTGGGCGCGGCCGTGGTAATTTCCAGAGGAGAGAGGAAGGTGGTCGTGGAGTAGCCCATGTTGTGGCTATTCAGCTTGAAGGTGGAGGCCAAGCTAGGGTGTATGCTCAGCGCGAGGGAAGGAATGATGCAGATGTGATTGCAGGTACCTTTACTTTGCAATCCTTGTCATTGCTTTCTTTGATTGATTCTGGATCTACGCATTCACACATTTTGCGTGAGCATGCTGAATTGCTTGGTTTGCCTGTTGAGTCTTTGGATGTTGGTGTTCGTGTCACTAGTTCTTTTGGTGAAACTGTTGTGACTCGAAAGTTGTATAGAAGGTGTCCCTTGGTTGTTCAAGAACTTGTTTTTCATGTTGATCTTATGGAGTTGCCCTTCTATGGTTTTGATGTGATCCTTGGTATGGATTGGCTTGTTGAGCATCGTGCTGTGGTAGATTGTGAAAATAAGCGAGTTTCGCTTAGGCTTGCGGATGATTATGAAGTTGTTGTGGTTGGTGAGAATGTGAAGTTTCTTGCCAATGTGGTGTCTACCTTGGAGGCGAGTAGGATGCTGAGGCAGGGTTGCGAAGCTTATCTAGCTTTTGTGATGAATCCTAGCTCTAAGGAGTTGAGGGTGCAAGATATCAGAGTTGTGAAGGAGTTTCCTGGTGTTTTTCCTGAGGAGTTGCCTGGTTTACCTCCTAATCGCGAGGTGGAGTTTGGAATTGAGCTGTATGAGAATACAACTCCTGTGTCCATTACTCCCTCTAGAATGGAACCTAAGGAGCTGAAGGAGCTGAAGACGCAGTTGCAAGAGCTGCTAGATCGTGGTTTTATCCGGCCGAGTGTGTCACCATGGGGTGCACTAGTCTTGTTTGTGAAGAAGAAAGATGGCACTATGAGGATGTGCATTGATTATCGTCAGCTGAACAAGTTGACTATCAAGAATCGGTATCCTTTGCCGAGGATTGATGATCTCTTTGATCAATTTCGGGGAGCTGCTGTGTTCTCTAAGATTGACTTGAGGTCAGGGTATTATCAGTTGAAGGTGAAAGATGTGGATGTGCCTAAGACAGCTTTCAGGACAAGGTATGGGCATTATGAGTTTCTTGTGATGCCGTTTGGTTTGACAAATGCTCCTGCTGCTTTCATGGACATGATGAATCGTGTGTTTCATGAATACCTGGACAAGTTCGTTGTGGTGTTCATTGATGATATCCTCGTGTACTCGCGTACTGAGGAGGAGCACGAAGAGCATTTGAGGATTGTTTTGCAATCCTTGTTGGAGAATCAACTTTATGCTAAGCTGAGCAAGTGTGAGTTCTGGCTTAAGGAGGTGGTGTTTCTTGGGCATGTGGTCTCAGCTGAGGGGATTCGTGTTGATCCTCAGAAGATTGAGGCGGTGATGAATTGGAAAGTTCCTAAGTCTGTTCATGAGGTCTGTAGTTTCCTTGGTTTGGTGGGATACTACCGGAGGTTTGTGGATGGTTTTTCCAAGATTGTTGCTCCTTTGACGAAGCTGTTGCAAAAGGATGTTAAGTATGAGTGGACAGAAGCGAGACAGCAGGCTTTTGAGAAGCTTAAGGCGGCTTTGACGCAAGCTCCTATCTTGGTTCAGCCTGAATCAGGGAAAGAGTTTGTGGTCTATAGTGATGCATCCTATGTTGGTTTGGGATGTGTGTTGATGCAAGAGGGTAAGGTTGTGGCTTATGCGTCGCGGCAGTTGAAAGTGTATGAGCGCAACTATCCTACGCATGATATTGAGCTGGCTGCAGTGGTTTTTGCTCTGAAGATCTGGAGACATTATCTGTATGGTGAGAAGTGTACTGTGTACACGGATCACAAGAGTTTGATGTATCTGATGTCTGAGAAGGAGTTGAATCTTAGGCAGCGGCGTTGGTTGGAGTTGCTCAAGGATTATGATCTGACGATTGAGTATCATCCTGGTAAAGCTAATGTTGTTGCGGATGCCTTGAGTAGGAAGGTAGCTGTTGAGCTGAGGGCTATGTTTTCTAGCTTGAGCATATCGCGAGATGGTGGTCTTGTTGCTGAGTTGCAAGTGAAACCATCGTTGGTTCAGTTGATCAAGGAAAAGCAGTTGTTGGATGATTCCTTGGTGTCTCATGTTCAGGATATCGCGGAGGGTAGACCTTCGGATTTCTGCTTTAATAATGATGGTATGTTGTGTTTTGGGAGTCGGATAGTAGTGCCTGCTGATGTTGAGTTGAGGCGTGCTATTCTGACTGAAGGTCGTAGTAGTCCTTTTGCTATGCACCCTGGTAGTACTAAGATGTATCGTGATCTTCGTGATGAGTACTATTGGGTGGGTTTGAAGAAGGATGTTGCAGAGTTTGTGAGCAAGTGTTTGGTGTGTCAGCGAGTCATGGCTGAACATCAGGTTCCTTCTGGTTTGTTGCAACCGTTGAAAATCCCTGAATGGAAGTGGGAAAGGGTTACCATGGATTTTGTATCTGGTTTACCTTTGTCTCCATCAAAGAAGAATTCTGTTTGAGTGATTGTGGATCGCCTGACGAAGTGTGCGCATTTCTTGCCTGTGCATACTACGTTTTCTTTGGATAAACTGGCAGAGTTGTACATTGCTGAGATTGTGCGGCTGCATGGTGTGCCTAAGTCGATTGTGTCGGATAGGGATCCGAGGTTCACATCGCGTTTTTGGCAGTGTTTGCATCAAGCTCTGGGTACAAGGTTGCATTTCAGTACATCCTACCATCCTCAGTCGGATGGTCAGTCTGAGCGGGTTATTCAGATTTTGGAGGATATGTTGAGGTGCTGCGTGATTGAGTTCCAAGGTTCTTGGGAGAAGCATCTGCCTTTGGTTGAGTTCGCTTATAACAATAGTTATCAGGCGAGTATACAGATGGCACCTTATGAGGCTCTGTATGGGAGGAAGTGTAGGACTCCTCTTTGTTGGTCTGAAACTTGTCAAAAGTTGGTTTCGATGTCGGCTTTGTTGAAAGGGACCACCGAGAAGGTGAAGCTCATTTGTGAGCGGTTGAAGGCTGCCTCTGATCGGCAAAAGTCTTACGCGGATTTGAAGCGTAAGGAGATAGAGTATGCGGTGGGTGACCGTGTGTTTTTGAAGGTTTCTCCTTGGAAGAAGGTGATGAGGTTTGGCCGGAAGGGTCAGTTGAGCCCTCGGTACATAGGACCATATGAGGTGGTTGAGCGTGTGGTTCCTGTTGCGTACCGGTTGAGGTTACCTCAGGAGTTGGAGAAGATTCATGATGTGTTCCATGTTTCTATGCTCCGGAAGTATAGATCTGATCCTTCGCATGTGATGCCTGTGGAGGAAGTGGTTTTGAATCCGGATTTGACCTATGATGAGGAACCGGTGAAGGTTCTGGATTCGGATAGCAAGGTTCTTCGTGGCAAGACCATTGAGTTGGTGAAGGTGTTGTGGAAGCATCGAGGTGTTGAGGAAGCCACGTGGGAGCGGAAGGAAGACATACTGAAGCAGTTTCCTTATCTCTTTCCTTCAGGTAAATTTCGAGGACGAAATTTCTTAAGGGGGGAGAGTTGTAACGCCCCGGTTTTGGGCTTAGGAGTTTTGGGCGTTGACCGGTTGGTCAAAGTGCTGTTCGAATCTAAAGAGGTGAAATTAGGAAAGCCTAGTTCGGGTTGCATTAAAAATATGGAAAAATATACTAAAATCATCTTTTAATATAATTAAGTGAACTGTGAAATCAATTTTGGGAAATGAGTTTTGGAAGTGTGACATTTTGGCTAGTGACCAAAATGTAATTTTCGAAAGTTTGGTGACTATTTTATAAAGGGTTGAAACTTTGAATCTTTAAGGAGCTATTTACCCAAAGGGAGTTTCTCCAGATTTTTCTAACATATTTTATGACTAAATTCTGATTTTAAATGGTATTAAAAGTGGAGAGAAAGCCATTTGGCTATTTTGGATATTTTTGCAACTAACTTTTCTCAATTTTCTTTCTCTCATTTTCTCTCAACCCAAACACTTTCTCTCCAGAGAATTGGATCTGACTTTCTCACCTAAATCCCTCCTTTCAACTCTCATTTGATTCCTAATCAACAAATCTACAAAACCTCTTCAATTGCTACTTGTTTCAACAAGGTTTTTGATTCCAAAAAGAGGAGAAACTCAAGTTTGGAGGTAAGAACGTCCTTCTCCTCTAAACTATCAGTTCTTTACTGAAATTCCTAAGTTTTCAATCCTTAATTGATGTTTTATTAAAGGTTTTTAAGTGGTGAAATGGATCTTGGCTTATAATGCAAGATTTGGTGATTTTCATTAGATCTGATTAATCTGTGATTTGAGATGTGTTTTTGATGTTAAATGAACTCTAAATTGATAAGGAATTGAGTTTTGATTAATGCAATCCCGGATAGGTTGAGTTTCCTAATGTTTAGCTTGTGATTCAAGGTTGTTTTTGAGGTGATCTTGCGGATCTGATGTTGCTGGAGGTATAAGGATGTTAATAGGTTGTTTTTAGATGTTATATGATGTTAAAGGATATGTGGTTTTGCTGGTTTATGGCTGGGCTTTGTTTAGAAGTGGTTTGGATGCATTTTCGGTTGTCTTTGGTGGCCGAAAATGGTGTGTGGATGAGAGCAGCGAGTTTAGGTGCTTTCATTGAAGCAATTAATGCATGATGATGCATTAATCCTCTGCTTTGATGTGTTGAAATAGGGGAGGCATCTTTGGATCCAAGAGTTGTTGATCCGGAAGCTTGATTTGGTGCTTTGGCTTGAAGCAAAGTGGAATCGGTGAGTGCGTTTGTGAAAATTGGGTTTTCGGCTTTGAAACCAATGTCTTGGGAGCTTAGTTTAAGTCTAAACAACTTTGCTAAGCTCAAGTGTAAGTTTTCGGAATTACTCTCTAGTGGTGGCCATGATTTTGTTGTGATGCAAAGTGGTTTATTGCATGTTTTAATTACTGTTTTGAAAGCATGTTTTAGCATGGTATTTGCTGATGTTTTAAGCCATATGTTGAAGGAAACTCTAGGTAGGAGTTCCTTGCTTTTGTACATTGATTAGATGTGGTTTGATGCTTTTAAATGCATGATGAATATGGCTTGGTTTAATGCTTTAAAATAGTGGATTAATTGATGAAAATGATGTATATTGGCAAGTGATGTTTTGAAAAGGTTAAGGTCACTAAGGTGGTTAAAAGTCCTTGAGTGAGCCTTGTTACTTAAGAACATCAAGGTGGTTAAAAGTCCTTGGATGGTTCTTTTTGCGGACACTAAGGTGGTTAAAAGTCCTTAGGTGATCCTTTCCATGGTGTTTAAAAGTCCATGGGGCCATGGTGTTAAAAGTCCATGGGGCCAAGGTGTTTAAAAGTCCTTGGGACCAAGGTGTTTAAAAGTCCTTGGGGTGATTCAAGCTATGGACACAAAGGTGGTTAAAAGTCCTTGTGTGGTCCTCATTCATGGTGTTTAAAAGTCCATGGCCAAGGTGTTTAAAAGTCCTTGGGGCCAAGGTGTTTAAAAGTCCTTGAGAAAGTTGATGAACTTGTTTTAAGAAATGGAATCTTTCACTTGAGCCAATATGACATGTTGTGTTATGAAGCATGAGATTGCTTGTTTTAAGTATGCTTTTGAGCATGTGCAAAGGTTGATTTAAAGCATGATTTATAAATGTTTTTAAGTGCATTATTGAATGGTTTTTAAGAGCATTCCTCACTAAGCTTTTGCTTACGCACTCTTCGTTTTCTTAATTCAATAATGCAGAACATTAAGGAACCTTGAGGGCAGCAAAGAGGGCAAGCATTCAAGTACAAGTAGAGCTCAATGTATGGAAGGTTTTTGTTGGTATATTTTAGCTTTTGGTAATTTGGCAATGGGGGACCAATGTGTATGTTTTGGGAGGTGTTTGGAACTCCCTAAGTATGTTGAATGATGATAAGAATGCTGGTTTTTGCATTGGACCATTACATGCTTGCTTTGGATGTTTTGTGCTTGAGTAGCTAGCTTGTGTAGGAAGCATGCCTATAGAATTGGGGCTTTTTGCATATGATGTTGTTTTGATGATTTGATGATGCTTATAAGTCTTATATATGTTGAATTGCATGCTGGTAAAGTTTGGTAGCTTTTGGAGCATGATTGGATGATTAATTGCATGTTTTGGAATGCATTTTGCTGCAATCTGTGCAGGGCGTTTCGGAACAGTGTGTACCGTTTCGGAACGAGTGCCTTGAATGAACCCAAGCGTCCGAAACGGTAGGCACCGTTTCGAAATGGTTTGGCCTCTGCCAGCCTGTGTTCCGGAACCCGTTGCGGAACGGCCCGTGTTTCAAAACGGGGTCTACCTGTTTCGGAACGGTCGACCGTTAGGGGCTGACATTGGCAGTTATATGTTTTGAATTGTTTGCGTTTTAGTCCTAAAACTTGTTTGTGCAATTGTATGAGTATGGGAAGTCCTTTTGAGCTGAAATTTCGCAGGGAAGCATGAAACCTGACTAATTTCAAGTTGGTAACTTTAATTTGGGTTAAGTCCTTTTAATTATCAGAAATTACAATTTGGTCCCTAAAGTTGTAATTTGTTCAATTGGGTCCCTGTTTGATCTCTGATGTTTGTGATCTTTGAATATGATGTTTGTGTGATCACAATTAGGACTAATGTGCATCTAGACAAGATTAAAAAGAAAAAAAGGGGTCGTTAATCAAGGTTGACTTTCGGGTTGACTTTGGTTTTCCCCGTGTGACTTTCTTAATTCGGGTTAACCGTCTAGGCTGGGTTAAGGGGGTTACAGTCGTTCTCACCTAATCGCTCTATTAATCACGTAAGATAATAATGTGCATGTAGAAAAGATAAAAAAAGGGTCGCTAATCGAGGTTGACTTTCACGAGTTAACTTCAGTTTTCCCCGTGTAATCTTCTTAGTTCGGGTCAAGCGTCTAGGCCAGGCTTAGGGGGTTACAACCTGAATCTGGAAAAGAGTTTGTAGTGTATAGTGATGCATCCTATGTTGGTTTAGGGTGTGTGCTGATGCGAGAATGTAAGGTAGTAGCTTATGCATCATGACAGTTGAAGGTGCATGAGCGTTACTACCCCATGCATGGCATTGAGTTAGCGGCGATAGTGTTCGCCTTAAAGATTTGTAGACATTACCTATATGGTGAGAAGTGTATTGTGTACACGGATCACAAGAGTTTGAAGTATCTTATGTCTTAGAAGGAGTTGAATCTCAGACAACGACGTTGGGTAGAGTTGCTTAAGGATTATGACCTAACGATCGAGTATCATCTGGGGTTACATTTGTTGGTATTAGAGCCGGGTTTTGAAAGAATTGGGGATGATGGTAAGTGAAATTGGTATGTTTGGTGCATGATTGTTTGAAAAAAAAACATGTTCTGATTGAGTGTTGGAGTTTATGCCATGCTTGATTGCTGAGAATCTTATGTGAGTTAGATATGATGACGATGTGATGAGGTTATGTGCTGATTATGGATGGTGTAAAGCATGATGACTATGATATGCTATTGTATGCTAGAGGGAAATCAGGGTACCCATTGCCTTATTGCATCAGTTAAATGTTTTTGTGAACTTGGATCCTTTCTTGAGGCTAGCCTAAATCATGATTTGTTTTGTTTTTGTTGTTATGCCTTGTTAAAATAGCACTATGGGTCCGAGGAGAGAGCATAGGTCGAACACGATAGTGCCTGAGGCTGAGCAGGGCGACCAGGGTAACCAAGGGGCTGATGTTCCTCCTGGTGGAAACTTGCCTCCTCCGCCACCACCTAGAGGTGGGGAACAGGAGCAAAAAGGACACACTGGTCTGGGTTTGGGTGATCTAACGCCATTGGTTCAGGCGATCACCGAAGCGTTTCAGGCTGTAGTAGTCGAAGCGCATGTTCAGGCCCCTGCAGCTGGGAAGGTGGGTTTGCCTTTGGAGAGGCTGAGGAGTTTAGGAGCTGTTGAGTTTTATGGTATGTCTCCTGATGCGTCGGAAGCCTGGTTTGCTAGCACGATCCGTATCATGGATCAGATGGGCTGTAATGATGTGTGCAAGCTGGGATGCCCTGTTTCTCTGCTCCAGGGTGATGCGTATAGTTGGTGGACGACCATCACCGCTGCTATGGAACCCAATGAAGTAGATTTGGAGTTTTTCAGAAGATCTTTTAACAGAAAGTATCTGGGAGTGAGATACTTGGACGAGAAGAAGAACGGACTCATGTCGCTTGTTCAGGGAAACCTATCTGTGGCTGAGTACGAGGTCCAGTTCGTACGTCTGAGCCAGTACGCCTCAGAGATGCTGCCGAGTGAGAGGCATCATTGTGATCGTTTCCGGTACGGGCTGGTGAAGAAGTCAAGACGTATATGTTGGCAACGAATTATAGGGATTTCGATGTTCTCGTATGTCGTGCTAAGGACATGGAGCAGAACTTGAGGCTGGCATCCAGTGGCGTTGGTTCTAGCTCTGGGAAGAGAACAGCTGTGTATAGTTCTGGAGGTGGACGAAACAAAAGAGGTCATGATATGAGACATCAACCTGACGCGAGGCGAGGTGTTCTAGGACGGGGTGGACAGGCGCAGGGAGGCCGAGTGAGGTCTGAGCAGCACACGTGCTGGACATGTGGATCGAGGGACCATCTGAGGCGAGATTGTCCACGTGTATTTAGAGAGGTCTAGGCTCTTGTTGTGGTAACAGGGAATTCTTGCTGGAACTGTGGTTCAGCAGATCATATGAGGCGGGAGTGCCTTCTGTTGGTTGGTGGAGGCCAGGGACGTGCACCTACTGTGGCTGCAGCTCAGAGAGGCCGTGGGCGCGATCGAGGGAATTTACAGAGGAGAGGTGAGGGGCAGCAAGGCGTTGCTCATGTTGTAGTAGTTTGTCCTGAGGGAGGCGGTCCTACAAGGCTCTCAACGCGAGGAGCGCAATGATACTGATGTTATCACAAGTACCTTTGTTCTTCAGTCTTTATCATTGTTGGCTTTGATTGATTCTGGATCCACGCATTCTTATCTCTTGAGTGAGCATGCACATTTTCTTGATATACCTGTTGAGTTTCTTGAAGTAGGAATGCAAGTGACTAATTCCTTTGGTGAGACTGTAGTCACTAGGAAGTTGTATCGGAGTTGTCCCTTGTCTGTTCAGGGTCATGTTTTTCTTGTGGACTTGATAGAGTTACCCTTTTATGGGTTTGATGTAATCTTTGGTATAGATTGGCTGTCTGAGCATAGAGCAGTGGTGGACTTTGATGTTAAGAGAGTTACCTTAAAGTTAGAGGATGATTATGAAGTTGTGATAGTAGGCGAGAATGTGAAATTCTTGTTTAATGTGATTTCGGCTTTGGAAGCAAGTCGTATGCTGCAGTTGGGTTGTGAGGCATATCTTGCAAATGCGATGAATCCTGGTACAATGGACGTACGTGTACAAGACATCAGAACCGTTTGCGATTTTCTGGAAGAATTTCTGGGGTTGCCGCCAAACAGAGAAGTTGAGTTTGGTATAGAGTTGTATGAGAATATGACTCCGGTGTTTATTTCTCCTTATCGCATGGCACCTAAGGAGCTAAGAGAGTTGAAAATGCAACTTCAGAAGTTGCTGGACCGAGGGTTCATCCGGCCGAGTGTATCACCTTGGGTGCACCAGTGTTGTTTGTAAAGAGGAAAGACGGAACGATGCAGATGTGTATAGATTATTGGCAACTAAACAAGTTGACGATCAAGAACAAGAATCCTTTGTCAAGGATTAATGATCTCTTTGATCAGTTTCAAGGAGCTTCCGTGTTTTCCAAGATTGACTTAAGGTCAGGGTATTACCAGTTAAAGGTAAAGGATGTGGACATACCTAAGACAACTTTTCAGACAAGGTACGGGCATTACAAGTTCTTAGTGATGTCGTTTGGTTTGACCAACGCATCTGCTGCTTTCATGGACATGATGAATCTTATGTTCCATGAGTTCTTGGATCAGTTCGTGGTGGTGTTCATCGATGATATCCTTATGTACTCTCGTACCAAGGAGGATCATGATAGACACTTGAGGATCATTTTGCAAGCGTTGTTGGAAAACCAGTTGTTTGCCAAGCTAAGTAAGTGTGGGTTTTGGCTTAATGAGGTGGTCTTCCTTGGGCATGTTGTATTAGCTGAGGGTATTCGCGTTGATCTGCATAAGGTAGAGGCTATGATGAATTGAAAGGTGCCTAAGTATGTGACAGAGGTATGAGGTTTTCTTGGTTTAGCTGGGTATTATCGAAGGTTTGTCGAGGGTTTCTCGAAGATTGCTACATTTTTGACCAAGTTGTTGCAGAAGAATGTTCACTTTGAGTTGACGGATGCGAGGCAACAAGATTTTGAAAAGCTGAAGGAAGCTTTGACACAAGCTCTTTTCTTGATTCAACTTGAGTTAGGTAAGAAGTTTGTGGTATATAGTGATGCCTCCATTGTTGATTTAGGCTTTGTGTTGGTGCAGGAGGGTAAGGTAGTAGCCTATGCATCTAGACAGTAAAAGGTGCATGAGCGTAACTTCCCTACTCACGATCTTGAGCTTGCGGCTGTTGTGTTTGCCTTGAAGATTTGGAGGCATTATCTGTATGGTGAGAAGTGTGTGGTGTTCACGGATAATAAGAGTTTAAAGTACCTTATGTCTCAGAATGAGTTGAATCTTAGGCAACGTCGGTGGGTGGAGTTGCTTAAGGATTAAGATATGTTGATCGAGTATCACCCGGGAAAGGCCAATGTTGTTGCCGATGCTTTGAGCAGGAAAGTGGTTGTGGAGTTGAGGGCGATGTTTGCACGCTTGAGCATATCGCGAGGTGGTGGTCTTGTTGCTGAATTGCAAGTGAAACCATCTCTGATCCATTTGATCAAGGACAAGCAGTTGCTAGATGATTCTCTTGTTCCTCGTGTTCAGGACATTGCGGAGGGAAAACCATCAGATTTAGTTTTAATGATGATGGTGTTCTGTGTTTTGGGAGTCGAATAGTGGTGCTAGATGATGTTGAGATGAGGCGCACTATTCTAACTAAAGCACATAGTAGTCCTTTCACTATGCACCATGGTAGTACAAAGATGTATTGTGATTTGAAGGATGAGTACTACTGGGTGGGGTTGAAGAAGGATGTTGCTGAGTTCGTTATTAAATGCATGGTGTGTCAGCGGGTGAAAGCTTAACATCAGGGTCCTTCTGGGTTGTTGCAGCCTTTGAGAATCCCATAATGGAAATGGGAAAGGATTACCATGGATTTTGTGTCTGGTTTGCCCTTGTCTCCATCAAAGAAGAACTCGGTATGGGTGATCGTGGATCGTCTCACGAAGTGTGCACATTTCTTGCCTGTGCATACTACGTATACCTTGGATAGGTTGGCCAAGCTTTATTTGCTAAGATTGTGCGATTACATGGTGTACCAAAGTCTATAGTGTCGGATAGGGATCCGAGGTTTACATCTTGGTTTTGGGAATGTTTGCATCAAGCTTTGGGTACACAGTTGAATTTCAGCACTTCCTATCATCCTCAAACGGATGGACAGTCGGAACGTGTGATCCAGGTGCTTGAGGATATGTTGAGATGTTGTGTTATAGATTTTCAGGGTTCTTGGGAGAAGCACTTGTCGTTGGTTGAGTTTACTTACAACAATAGTTATCAGGCAAGTATTCAAATGGCTCAATACAAGGCTTTGTATGGGAGGAAGTGTAGGACCCCTCTTTGTTGGGAAAAAGTTGATTTTGATGCCGGCTATGTTGAAAGGGACTGCCGAGATGGTAAAGCTCATTTGTGAGCATTTGAAGGCAGCATCAGATCGACAAAAGTCTTACGTGGATCTGAAGCGTAACGAAATCGAGTTCGCGGTTGGCGAATGTGCCTTTTTGAAGGTATCTCCTTGGAAGAAGGTGATGAGATTTGGGCATAAGGGTAAGCTTAGCCTGAAGTTTATTGGAGCATACGAGGTTGTGGAGCGTATTGGTCCCGTGGCATATCGGTTGAGTTTGCCTTCTGAGCTAGAAAAGATACATGATGTGTTTCACGACTCGATGTTGCGGAGGTACAGATCGGATCCTTCGCATGTGATGCATGTTGAGGAGATCAAATTGAATCCGGATCTGTCATATGATGAGGAACCAGTGATGATTCTGGATGTGAGTAGTAAGGTTCTTCGTGGCAAGACGATAGAGCTTGTGAAGGTGTTGTGGCGACACTGAGGAGTTGAGAAGACCACTTGGGAAAGCAAGGCGGACATGCTAAAGCAGTTTCCGCACTTTTTTCCTTCCGGTAAAATTTCGAGGACAAAATTTCTTGAAAGGGGGAGAGTTGTAACGCCCTGGTTTTGGGCTTAGATGGTTTGGACATCGGATTGGACCGGTCGGAAATGGTTCGAATCACATTAGGTGATTTAAGGAAAACAAGGATCGAGAAAGGATAAAAATATGGTAAAAATTGCTAAAATCCTCTAAAATCACGTTTAAGAGGTTGGTCAAATCAATTTTACAAAATTGACTTTGGAAGTGGTACGTTATGGGTAGTGACCAAAACGTAAAGTTTCAAAACTTTGGAAAATGTAATTTTAAAAGAGGAGCCAAAATCTTAGAATCTTTAGGGAGCTTTATGGCAGTTTAGCCTTTTCTTAATTTAACATGGGTTTAAAATGATTTTTAAAACTAATTGATTTTAAAAGGCTTTTAATTAATTAATTAGTTAATTTGTCAGATTTTAATCACGTAACTACCTTTCTCTTCTCATTTCAACCAAACACCATTCTAAATCATTTTCTCCATATTTATTTTCATCCAAACACTCTTTTGTTGATTTCTTTTTCATTTCAAAGAATCTTTTTTAATTTCTTCAAGATTTGTGAAGCTAAAACTTGTCATTCATTGAGGAAAGCAAGGATTGGAGGTAAATCATGTTCTCTACCTCTAATCAAGGTTCTTTATTGAAATTCTCAAGACCTTTGGCTTCTAATTGTTGTTTTTGGCTAAGTTTTCATTATAGTTTTGATTTGAGATCAAAATCTTGCAAAAATATGAGTAAAATCTTGATTTTCGAATTGATTTTTATGAGCTCTATTTTTGATTGGTTTTAATTGAGTTTTGAGTTTATTATTATGTTGAAAAAGGGTTTTGATAATATAGATCCCGAAATCCTTGCGATCCATGAGTTTCTTGATGGTTTTAGTTGGGTTTTTGAAGTGAAATGATGGTGTTATGCATGTTGGAGGTATAAGGATGGGTTTAGGTTGTTTTTAGAATAGTTTTGATGTTTGTAAATTGTTGAAAGTGATGTATGTTCACTAGGCTTGGTTTAGGAAGCAATCGATTGAGTTTTCGGTTGTTTCGGATGGGTAAATTGGTGTAGTTTTAGTGAGCAACAAGTTTGTGTTTGGTTGCTGGTGTTGAAATGCATTTTAATGCATTTGGATCTCTGTTTTGATGATGTGAAATCAAGGGATCTCGATCCGGGAGCAAACGAGGCGTTTTTGGAGGGTCTGGAAAGGTGATTTTCGTGTCGGCGAGCAAGGCTTCGCATATCGGTGAGTGGAAATGGATTTTCCAGCTTTGTAATGCTTTGAGCGTGGTCTTGGGAGCTTAGTGTAAGTTTGAAACACTTAGCTAAGCTGAACAGTAAGTGACTCGAAAGTCTCTCTCGGAATTTGCTATGTTTTGTAGAAAACGCACTTGAATTGAATGTGTTTTTAATTATTGTTTTAAAGCATGTTTTAAGCATTGTTGATGCTGGTTTTTAATGCCATTTTGTTAAGGATGCACTTGGTAGATGATCCTTGGATTTATGAAATATATACATTTGAGTTTGAGCATGTTTATGCTTGTGAAAACGACATTTTGACTTATGCTTGTAAAAGAGTGGAATAATGTTGTTAAAAGATTATATTGGCAAGTGATGGAAATGGTTTTTGGTTACTTTAATAGGATATAGTTAGCTAGATATAGGATTGGGTGCACCGTGAATAAACTCACCTTGGATGTCGAGGGGTTTTGATTGTGCCGTAATCTCCATCCAAGTACCCTAACGATTGAGGCTAAGATCACAACAGTGGATAGTTAAATCCCATGTGTGAGTCTTGTGATATGTGTATCGTACTCTCATTAGTGGAATAATACAACTACTAACGAGTGATGTTGAGGAGTTTTGATTCTGCCATTAATCTCCATCACGGGTGTTGATAGGTTATGATTGTGCCATTTATCTCCACCTTGTGTAGTCCGGTAGTGTGTTTGAAGCGTGTAGGACAACACTTGTAATCCGCGTATCCGATTGTGCCATTTGTGTTGGTTTTGGTATGGATTGAGAATTGATCACTTGCGAGCCAATATAACGTTGTTGATTATTGAGAAAAGCATGTGATGCTTGTGAATTATGCTAAGATGCATGTGATGCTTGGTTTAAACAAGAACAAAAGATTATTTGCTGTTATTATATGATGCTAAGAGCATGTGGTTTAAAAAGTGCATTGATGCTTTCAAAAGGGCATGATTTGAGTAAAGGCATGAGATGACAAATGATGATGTTTCGGTTTCGTAAAATGCATTGATGAATGTTTGGTTTTAGCAATCCTCACTAAGCCTTATGCTTATGCTCATTTGTTTCCTCAATGCAGAGAATTAAGCGTACGAGGCAGCAAGAAAGCAAGTTGATCATAAGTCCCTTTTGACTAAATATTGTATGTGGTTTTACTTTGGTGTAAAAAGAGGTAATGGGTGGGATTTCTATTCTTGATGTTTTTTTTAGTGATGTTAAACACCTTGAGCATGTTTGGTTTGTTTATTTGGTATTGTAAATGGCCTTTGAATATTGGTTTAAGCTTGAATGTGGCTTTTAGTCTTTTTGCGGTTTTGACATCTAGGAAGCATCCCTAGAGTTCTAAAGCTTGCAAGAATGATGCTCTGATATAGCTTGTGCTTCATTTTGGTGTCTCTTGATGCTTATTCATATTGTATGTGTGTTATGTCATGTGTTGGAATGGTTTCGAAGGTGAAAATTTGTGTAAAACCAGCAATTTGGAGAATTGCAGGCCCAGGCATTTCAGAACACCCTTATGTGTTTCAGAACGATGGCCTGTAATTGTCATGGTGTTTCGGAACGGGTAAGCACGTTCCGGAACATTTCGCTACTGTAATTTACCATATCGAAATAGGGAATTTGGAGTCTCGGAACGCACCCGCGTATCGAAATGGTAAACATGGTTTCGAAACGACCGTTTCGATACGGGGTCTTGTGTTCCGAAACACTTGACGGTTGGATGTTGATTTTGAATTGCTCTAGGTTTCTGTTTCTTACGTTTTGGTCCCTAAATGTTGTAACTTCAATTGGTTGAGTGTGGTTGATCCATTTGAGTTTAAGTTTGACATGCTGGCATGTTACATGATTAATTTTGGATAGATAACTTGAAAATATGATTAGTCCTTGTAATTCTGGAAATTTACAATTTGGTCCCTAAAAGACAAACGCATGTAATTGAACCTCTAATTGAACCCAATGGTTGTGTCGTTCTCACATAATCGCTCTATTAATCACATAAGATAATAATGTGCATCTAGAAAAGATAAAAAGAAAAAAAAGGTCGCTAATCGAGGTTAACTTTCATGAGTTGACTTCGGTTTTCTCTGTGTAATCTTCTTAGTTCGAGTCACGCGTGTAGGTCGGCCTAAGGGTGTTACAACCTGAATCTGGGAAAGAGTTTATGGTGTATATTGATACATCCTTTGTTGGTTTGGGGTGTGTGTTGATGTAAGAAGGTAAGGTAGTAGCTTATGCGTTGCGACAGTTGAAGGTGCATGAGCGTAACTATCCCACGCATGACATTGAGTTAGCGGCGGTAGTGTTCGCCTTAAATATTTGTAGAAATTATCTATATGGTGAGAAGTGTACTGTGTACATGGATCACAAGAGTTTGAAGTATCTAATGTCTAAGAATGAGTTGAATCTCAGACAATGACGTTGGGTGGAGTTGCTTAAGGATTATGACCTAATGATCGAATATCATCCAGGAAAGGTCAATGTTGTGGCCGATGCTTTGAGCAGGAAAGTGGCGGTGGAGTTGAGAGCGATGCTTGCTAGTTTGAGCATATCGGGATATGGTGGCCTTGTTGCTGAGTTGCAAGTGGAGCCATCTTTGGTTCAGTTAATCAAGGATAAGTAGTTTCTTGATGATTCTCTTATTCTAACTAAAGCTCATAGTAGTCCTTTCGCTATGCACCCTGGTAGTATGAAAATGTATCGTGATTTGAAGGATGAGTACTACTGGGTAGGGTTGAAGAAAGATGTTGCCAAGTTCGTTAGCAAATGTAAGGTTTGTCAGCGGGTTAAGGCTTAACATCAGGTTCCTTTTGGGTTGTTGCAGCAGTTGAGAATCCCATAATGGAAGTGGGAAAGGATTACCATGGACTTTGTGTCTGGTTTGCCCTTGTCTTCGTCGAAAAAGAATTCGATTTGGGTAATATTAGATCGCCTTACGAAGTGTGCACATTTCTTGCCTATGCATACTACGTATACCTTGGATAAGTTAGCTGAGCTGTACATTGTTGAGATTGTGCAGTTGCACGGTGTGCCGTAATCTATAGTATCAGATAGAGATCCAAGGTTCACATTGAGGTTTTGGGTAAGTTTGCATCAAGCTTTTGGTACGCGGCTGAATTTCAGTACTTGTTATCATCCACAGATAGATTGGTAGTCAGAGCGTGTTATCCAAGTGCTTGAAGATATGTTGAGGTGCTGCATTATTGAGTTTCAAGTATCTTGGGAGAAGCAATTGCCTTTGGTTGAGTTTGCTTATAATAATAGTTATCAGGCAAGCATTCAAATGGACCGTATGAAGCTTTATACGAGAGAAAGTGTAGTACTGTAACACCCCAAATTTGGGCCTAGATGTTTTAGAGTCCGAATAATATCGGTCATAAACGGTTCGAATCTTAAAGGGAGTTTTAGGGAACACCTAGTTCGAAATGCTTTAAAAATATGGAAAAATATCTAAAACTCCTCATTTAATATATGAATGATTACGGTGAAATCAATTTTACAAAATAAGGTTTGGAAATACTACATTTCAGTGTAGTGACCAAATTGTTGTTTTTGCAAAAGTTAAATAGTGACTCTTTTGTAAAGGATTGAAACTTTGAATCTTTAAGGAGCTAATTTTACCAAAATGTTTTTAATCAGATTTCTTATTAATTTGGGTGATTTTATTAATGTTTTAATTAAAGGAAAACAAGGATTAATTAAAAGGAAACTACCTTTGACCGATCATAACTACTTTACGTCAATTTTCTCTCATCCTATTTTCTCTCAAATTCTTTTCAGCCAAACACTCTTTCTCCGTCAATTGGCTACAGACTTTCATCCCTTTTGATTGGATTTTAATTCCTTTTTTATTTCTAATCTTCTCCTCATCAAAACCTTTTGTTTCTACATTGGATTTTCAAGAAAACTTGCCCAAATCAAGGAGAAATCAACCATTAGAGGTAATCTTCGTCCTTCTCCTCTAATGATCAGTTCTTTACTGAAATTCCCAAGTTATCAATCCTTTGTTAATGATTTTTGAGTTGCTTTAATGTTAGAAACAAGAAATTGTCTAAAAACTCAAGGTTTTTGAAGAGATCTTGGTGATTTTTGTGGTTGATGGTTAGGCTATGTTTTGAGGTTGTTTTCTAATGTATTTTGGATGTTAATTGATGTTATAAATGAGGTTTTATCAAACAAATCCCGAATAGGCTTGGGTTCCTAAGTTTTGCATGCTAGAATGATGGTTTTTGGGGTGGTTTTGGTGTTCTGTCATAGCTGGAGGTATTAGGACGAGTTTGTGGTGATTTTTGATGTTGATTGATGTTTAGAAATGATTAGAAGTGGTAGATCTTGGCTGGACTTTGTTTTGGATGAGTTTGGAGGTGATTTCGGTTGTGTTTGGTAGCCGAAATGTGGTTTGTGAGTAGAGCAGCGAGTTTAGGTGTGTGGCTGATGATTTCAATGCATGATGATGCATTAATCCTCTGCTCTTATGCGTTAAAAACATGGGAGACATCTTCGGACACCTCTGGTGTTGATCCGGGAGCCTAGATAGCGTTTGAGCGAGCAAGCGAAACGTAATTGGTGAGTGCGAATGGTTTAGAAGTCCTTGAGGGACATGAAACAAGGTTTGGGGATTTAGGAAAGGTTTGAAACACCTTTCTAAGTCCGGAAGTAAGTATTGGCTAGATTGCTCTCTTAAATGTGGTGGTTGCACCTAAAATGCTTTTACATGCTCATGATTTGAGATAGATAAATTCCTACTATTTTTATGCATGATTTGTAGCATAAGATGATTCTTGAAATGATTTCATGAAATAACATGTTGCATAGTTGAGACGTGAGCTTTTGTTTTAAAGCATGGAAAATGTTATGGTTTTGAAATTAGATGAGAATGGTTTGGAATTGTTGCATGAAAAACATTAGGTGAGATGATGTTTTGACATAATACATTGGCATAGATGTTGAGAAACTTACCGAATATAATTGATCGATCAATAGGATGAGAGTGCACTAGAAACTAAAAATTCGTACGTGCTCTTTGGTTAAATCGAAAGGGAGAGAACCGATAATGGGCATTCCATCTGGTAAGACTTGGTGAAATACCCAAGCTTTGTGGCGATGAGAGATACCGCCATGTAAGTACGGTGATGGTAGATGCCACCAGAAATTATGTTACTAGACGAGTGAGTATGGTGATGGTAGATGCCACCGGAAGTGTCTAGTGTGTTGTCCGCATATTCGGGTAATAATGAGATGTGAAATGCCAATATAAAATATGAAATTGTTTTTGATTCACATGTACCTTTGATGAGATGATTTATGTTATCAGAAATGCATATGAGATTTGAATATGAAATGATTTGGTTTTACAAGCATGAGTTTGGCTTTGCCCTGAGAATTGCATTGGTTTAAATGTATGAGATAGAATTGAGGTACATGTGTTTTCAATGGGAAGTTTCTTTGAATGGTTTTCAAGCATGAGATAGAATGAGCATGTTGTAGAAAAAGGTTTTGAGAGAGTGTTTTCAAGAAATGCATTATTGTGTTGGTTTTCTTTAAAGCATGCCTCACTAAGAAATTGTGCTTACGCTCTCTTTTACCAATAATGCAGATAATTGAAGTGTTTTCGGGCATCAAGAAGGATAAGAACATCCAAGGAAGTGCAAAGCTCATGTATGGTGATGTTTTTATACACTTTAGTTTTGATATATGGCAATGAGAAACCAAGAGTTGTATTTGGGAGATGTGTTTGAACTCCTTAAGTTTGTGGCATGTTTGTGGTAACATTTATGGGTTGTAAATGGTCATATGTGTTTGGTTTGAGGTTTGGTTAATTATATTGGTTTTGAGATTATGGAGCATGCCTCTAGATTATGTGCTTTTGTGTTTGATTCCATGATCTAGTTTAAGGGTCTCAAATGTGTTCCTTAGTGGCTAAGTGAGTTGCTGGTATGTTTTGATGCTCATTGGAGTATGTTTGAATGGCTTGAAATGTCAAAAACCAGCAATTTCTGCTGTCACTAGGCAAGGTGTATCGAAACACCCTCACCTGTTTCGAAACGGGAACCTGTAATGGCCATGGTGTTTCAGAACGGAAGAGGTTGTTTCGAAACAGTTTGGCTACTGGTGAAACCTGTTTCGATACTGGTCTCGGAACATACCCAAGTACCGAAACGGTCAACACCGTTTCGATACGGGTGTTTCAGTACGGTGGGTAAGCGTTCTGATACAGTTGACTGGTGGATGCTGATTTGAATTGTTTTAAGTTTCCATGTTTACATTTTAGTCCTAAATGTTGTGGATGCAATTGCTTGAGCTTGGATTGTCTTTTTAAGCTGAAACTTGACATAAAAGCATGTAAAATGTTTAATTTCAGATTGGTAAACCTAAAATCAGCCAATTCCTTTTTAATTTCCAAAAATTGCATTTTGGTCCCTAAATACGTAATTGGTGCAATTGAGTCCCTAAATGTTTTCCAATCGATGTGCCTTTCTCTTCCATGTTTCGTGAGTATTCACTTAGGCTTAATGTGCATCTAGACAAGATTAAAATAAAAGGGTCATTAACCAAGGTTGACTTTCGGGTTGACATTGGTTTTCTCCGTGTAATCTTTATAGTTCGGGTCAAACGTCTAGGCCGGGATAAGGGGGTTACAAGTACCACCGAGAAGGTGAAGCTCATTTGTGAGCATTTGAAGGCAACGTCATACCGGAAAAAGTCTTACGCGGTTTGAAGCGTAAGGAGATAGAGTTCGCTGTTGGCGAACGTGTGTTTCTGAAAGTTTCACCTTGGATGAAGGTGATGAGATTTGGCCGGAAGGGCAAATTGAGTCCGAGGCTCATTGGGCCATAGGAGGTGATTGAACGTGTAGGTCTTGTTGCTTACAAGTTAAGACTGCCTTCAGAGTTAGAAAAGATACATAATGTATTCCATGTATCCATGCTTCAGAGGTATAGATCGGACCCGTCGCATGTTATGCCTGTAGAAGAAGTTGAGCTGAATCCAGACTTGACGTATGATGAGGAGCCCTTTGAGATTCTGGATACGGATAGTAAGGTTCTCCGGGGTAAGACCATCGAGCTGGTCAAAGTCTTGTGGAGACATCATGGCGTTGAGGAAGCCACGTGGGAAAGAACGGATGACACGAAGAAGCAATTTCCTTACCTTTATCCACCAGGTAAATTTTGAGGACGAAATTTATTAAGTGGGGGAGAGTTTTAACGCCCTGGTTTTGGGCCAAGAAGTTTTAGATGTTAAATCGGACAGGTCGGGAACAATTTGAACTCTTGAGGTTGGTTTAGGGAACACCTAGTTCGGGATGTTTTAAAAATATGGAAAAATATCTACAAATCCTCATTTTTTATATAAATGATTATGGTGAAAACAATTTTATAAAATGAGATTTGGATTTATTACATTTTCGTATAGTGACCAAAATGCAGTTTTTGTAAAAGTTGACTAGTGATTGTTTTGTAAAATATTGAAACTTTAAATCTTTAAGGAGCTAATTTTACCATTAGTTTTCATCAGATTTCTCTTTAATTTGGGAGCTTTTATTATTGATTTAATTAGAGAAATAAAAGAGAATTAAAAAGGAAAATCAAAGTTGATTTTTCATAACTAATTTCATGATAGTTTTCTCTTTTCATTTTCTCTTTTAAATTTTCATTTTGTTTGCTGAGATGTTATCTTCCAAGAGATTTCTTATCTTTGTTTCATCAAATCATTTTTTATTTTTGCTTTGGATTTCTAGAAAACTTGCCCAAATTGAAGAGAGATCAACCATTAGAGGTAAGCTTTGTCCTTCTCCTCTAATGATCAGTTCTTTACTGAAATTCCCAAGTTATCAATCCTTTGTTAATGGTTTTTGAGTTGTTTTAATCTTATAAACATGAAATAGTTGCTAAATTCAAGATTCTTGATGAGATCTTGTTGATTTTTGTATTTCTATGTTAAGATCTGCTTTGAGGTTGATTTCTAACATATTTTGGATGATATTTGATGTTGAGAATGAGGTTTAAACAAATAAATCCTGAATAGGTTTGAGTTACTAAGTTTGAGATGCTAGATTTGTGGTTTTTGAGGTGTTTTTGGTGATCTGCTATTGATGGAGGTATAAGGCTGTGTTTATGGTGTTCTTGGCCGGAATTTGATTTGAGAAACTTTAGAGGTGATTTCGGTTATTTTGGATAGTCGAAAGACTAGTTTTGAGTAGAGTAGCGAGTTAGAATGAGTGGCTGACGATTTTAATGCATGATGATGCATTAATCCACTGCTCTTATGTGTAATGAACATGGGAGACATCTTCGGACGCGTTTGGTGTTGATCCGGAAGTGCTGGAAGCCTAGAAATCGTTTCGGCGAGCAAGTGAAACATTATCGGTGAGTGCAAATGGTTTTAGAAGTCCTTGAGGGACGAGGAAACAAGGTTTGGGGATTTAGGATTGGTTTGAAACACCATCCTAAGTCTGGAAGTAAGTATGTTTAGATTTGCTCTCGGAAAGTGGTTGATGCCCCTAAATGCTTTTGACATGCTCTTGATTTGAGATAGACAATTCCTACTGTTTTATGCATGATTTATGACATGAAATGATGTTTCATATTGATCCAATGAGATAGAATGACATTGTGAAGAATTTTGAGATTTTGACTAAATGCTATACATGAGTTGTGGTTCTGAAATGATATGAGATTGATTTTAGAAATGTTGCATCAAAACAGTAGGTGAGATAATGATTTTAATGTAATATATTGACATAAATGATGAGATGATTACCGAATATAATTGGTCGACCAATAGGATGTAAAGTGCATTATAAACTAAAATTCATACGTGCTCTTTGGAGTCGGGCAATGGGGGTAGTGCCATCCCGATACAACGTAATAATCCGATGATGAGAGATACCATCGGGGTAGGTCCTGGTGAAACACCCAAGCTTTGTGGCGAAGAGAGATACCGCCATGAGAGTCCGGTGTTGTGAGATTCCACCAGGGTAGGACTTGGCTTTATGTCAAGATAATCCGCATATCCGAGTAAAGATAAAATATGAAATGCCAATATATGAGAATGTATTTGATTCACATGTACCGATTTTGAAATGATTTTTATGCTATGAGAAATGCATATGAGATTTTGAGATTTATGAAATGCTTTTGAATAGGGGTGAGCGTTCGAGCGAGTCGAGTCAAAAAATTTCGAGTTATTCGAGTTGACGCGTCATATTTTACGACTTGAACTTAATTTGAAATTTTTTCGATTCGAGTCGAGTTTATGAAATTCGAGTCGAGTTCGAGTCGAGTCGAGTTTTCGAGTTTCTATACAAATTTAATTGTAATTATTTACCATGTTATAGTACGATTTGATTCCAATTTAAACGACTTTCTCTATTCATATAAGATATGCATATATATATATATATATATATATTTCTTCATATTATTTTCACATGCATAAGTAAGATTTGTAATGTTATTTAATAAAAAATATCATCTAAACTTCTAAAATATATTTATAATATTATTTTTAAATAAGGAATTTTTGAGGATAAAGTACTGATTGGGGTATAAATGAGTCAATGAATTGATTTAAAGAAAAAAACTTACAAAAAATTCAGTTGAATGATCAAATTGAATAAAATATAAAGTTAAAGAGCTAAATTAAAAAAAGAATAAATTTGTTAAAAATATGAATTGAAGTTATATAGATATTATATAGTGTTAGTGAATCATGTGGTTTAATTTTGGTAAAAAATAGACTTAAAACGAAAGAGAAATTAAAGAAATGGGAAACATTCAAAGTTGAGGGCCTAAATTACAAAAGTAGGAAATTTAATTTAAAAATATGAATTGAAGCTAAATAGGTATTCTAGTTTCTACATTGGTTTAGGAGCATGTGGTTCAATTTTGGTCAAAATTGACTTAAAACGAAAGAGATATTGAAGAAATGAGGAAATCATACAAAGTTAAGAGGCTGAATTGAAAAAATATGAAATTTATTTTTAAAAATATAAATTGAAGATAAATACGTATTCTACGCTGGTTTAGGAATACATGGTTCAAATTTGGTCAAAATGGACTTAAAATGAAGGAGGAATTGAAGAAAATGAAATCAGTGACTAAATTGCAAAATTGTAAAATTCAGTTTTTCGATTTTTCGAGTTGGGCAAATTCCAAACCGACTCGAAATCGAAATTTTTTCGAGTTAATCGAGTTGACCCGAATAACTGAACAACTCGAATAACTCAAAATTGAAAAAAAATATCGATTTTTTCGAGTCGAGTCGAGTTTTGCTCACCCCTACTTTTGAATATCAAGCATGTGTGTGGCTTTGCCATGAGATTTGCATTGGTTGAATGCATGAGATAGATAGATGGTACATGTGATTTGCTTTGAAATGGTTTTCAAGCATGAAATAGAAAGAGCGTGGTTTAGAAATGGTTTTCGAGAAAGAGTTTTAAAAAGCTTGCATTGTTGTGTTGGTGTTTTTAGATCATGCCTCACTAAGCTATCGCGCTTACGCTCTCTTTTACCAACAATGCAAATAATTGAGACATTTTGGGCAGCAAGGAGGCTTAAGAGGATCCAAGGAATAGTTAAGCTCAAGTATGGTGATGTTTTACATTTACTTTAGTAATGATATTTGGCAATGAGATTTAATGGTTTGCTTTGGGAGATGTGTTTTGGACTCCCTGCTGTTGATGCAAGTTTTAAATGGTTTATTTGGTTTGTAAAAGGCCATTATATTGGTTTTGATGATTTACCTTGCTTTTTGGGATGCTTATGGTCTTTTGGCGTTTTTGACTTTTAAGGAGCATGATTTAGAATTCCAATATTGATATTGATGATGTTTGATGTTTTCCTTGACTTGTACCTCCGAGTGTTGATGCATATTGGTGTGCAAATAAGTTTAACTATATGTTGGAGTGGTTTGGTTTGGCCATTGAAGTTCAAAATTTGCATATTTGGCTTTTTCAGACTGCAGCGTATCGGTACACCTCAGAGTGTATCGATACAACCTACTTGATTTGTGAGGGCGTATCGGTACACGGGGTCATATCGATACCCTCTTTAGTCACTGGACTAGGGCGTACCGATACGGTACCTCAGCGTACCGATACAGTCTGGTGACACAAGCCTGGGAAGTTGGACCATCGAGGGCGTATCGATACCCTCCTTAGGCGTATCGATACGCAGGTCGTTAAGTTGGTTAATGAACTTCATGAATGCAATTGGATGTGATTGGTTAGTCATATTATAATGAAAATTTACAGAGAAGCATGAAATATGACTAATTGAAATAAGGTAACTTTAAAATCAGAGAAGTTTTCTTAATTTGCAGATATTACATTTTGGCCCAAAATGTCTAGTTTGTGCAATTAAACCCCTAAACAAAATCCGATCGTTGTGTCGTTTCTTCCTATGCTCTTTGGTGATCACATAGGACATAAGTTGCATTTAGAAAATAAAAAGAAAAAGAAAAAGAGGGTCGTTAATCGGAGTCGGCTTTAATGAGTTAGCTTCGATTTTACCCGTGTAATCACCTAGATTCGAGTCAACCGTCTAGATCGGGCTAAAGGGGTTACACATCTGACCAAGAATCCTTCGGGTGTTCTGAAACCAAGCCTCAGAACCCTCAAGAGTTTGATCTCGAAACTCAATTCCACCCAAACTGCGTAAACGCTCAAAATGTAAACAAACATTAGAACCATGCTGAGGGGCGGTCAAATGCATACCCACTATCACTACCTGAAAAGTCCATGCTATAGTCAGAATCAACGGTGTCATATTAGCAGCAACTTGCCCTTGCGCTGCATGAGGTCCAACATCTCTATCACCAGCTCCCGCTCCAGCTCCATCACCACCAAGAGGAGAAGGAGGCGATAAATTCTCAATATTCTCATTAATCTCATTCTCAACAACATTACGCACGTTGATTCTAAGCTCTCGTCTCACTCCCATTATCAAAACGGTATAGCTAAAAAGAATGCGACAATAAAAACAATCAGGCTAGCCAAAGAAAGAATCCAAGGTGCTCATATTATACTTTTTAAAACCAAAATTCTCTTTACATTAGTAATAATATGGAAATGGGTACCCTTAACCTCTTCCCCAGCAGTATATAACAAACATAATTCATGTTATCAAACACCATGAATCTCACACAGATCAAACATTGATCAAACCATGGCATAATCACCCACCGTGCATAGCACTCATCATTAAATCAACCAAGCAACAATATCACATCAACCTTACCTACCAATTCTTGCGTAACTTAGCTATGATACCACCATATGTAACCCCCTCGACCCGGTCTAGGTGAAAGACTAAACTGAATGGATCACCAAGGTCTCTGTATTTTTGGCAAAATTACATTTTGTCCCTAAAATGTGATTGCTTGCAATTGAGTCCCTAATTGTTGTCTGTTTGTGTTGCGAATTGTTCCACTGCGATATTTAACACATAGGATAATAACGAGCATCTAGAAAAGATAAAACGAAAAATATGGTTGTTTATTAAGGCAAATCTCCCGGTTTACTTAAATATTCCCTGTGTAATCCGTTTGGTCTATAGTCTAGATCGGGTCATCGGGGTTACATTTGGTGGTATCAGAGCCGGTTTACATCGGGGTTACATGATGGTAAGTACTTGGTAAGTTGCCGTGATGTGATTTCAAGGGAATAATGATGTTTGTTTTGCACGGTAATTGATATAATCATGTTTTTGATGAATAAATGAAATTGATGTCGAGCATTATGTTGAGTTGATCACACAATTGCAAATGGCCAAGAGGGGGGTGAATTGACAATTAAAATTTTGGTAGGAGGTAAGAATGAAAAATAAAAGGTGACACAAGTGGTTAGAGTGGTTCAAGTTCTCCAAAGGAACTCTACATCCACTACCTTAGTTCCCACTAAGGATTTTCAACCAATTCACTACTTGAATTCTTCCTCTTTTCTTGGATGAGGAGGTAACCTTACAAATTGATTAAGCTTTCTACCCAAAGATTAATCCACTCACTTTTACAAAGAGATGAATTTGGTAAACTCTAAAAATTCCTCTCAAAGGATAAATGTTTACCCAAATACAATTTCAAACTCCCCAAACTCACAATACAAGATTACAATAAGATCACAAGAGTTGGGTACAATAATTTGACTATAAAGAGCACTAATGTTTGAATCTTTTGCTTTGATGTTGCTTGTAGGTTCAATAGTTGTTGCTTGGTCAATTGAAGCTTGTTTTTATACCCTTGCATTGAATTCTAGCCATTTGGGTAGCTGGGATCATCAATAGAGCCATTGGGAGCATTATTCTCGCAATAAATGCAGCTTTGTAGCCTACCGTATCGGTACTCGTGGAGGGCGTATCGATACCTGCATTAAAGAGGAAAGAGCCGTTATGACTAAAAATAGAGCGTATCGATACGCATAGAAGGCGTACTTGTACGGTTTTAAGGGGCGTATCGGTACGGAAGGCCATATCGGTACGGTGTTTGCTCACTGGAATCCCAAGTTTGGTTTTCTTAAAGATCGTATCGGTACGCATACCAGGCGTATCGGTACGGTATAACGGTCTTTTAAAAATTGGGAAACCAACCAACTAACAATAACGGTCGAAAAATTAAATGCAAAGATTTTTCAAAGATAAGCTTATCGTATCGATACGGTTGCAAAGCGTATCGGTACGGTTTCATTGAAAGAGTTGCCCAGACGAATATCGTAACGATATGGGGTAATACTGTATCGGTAGGCTAAGTCCATTAAAATTCTAGTGGCAAAAGCATGTATCGATACGCCAAAGGGTATCGATACGCCTAGGCATTTTTGTATAGTTTGGCTTGAAAATCATTGGAAAAGACTTAGAAAATTTTCATATATTTAAGAGCTTGACTTGAGATATTATTTTGTTTAAAATACTTGTCATTTGTGAGACTTTACAGTGTACTTAAAAATTTATTGTTTTGCAAATTGGTCATTAAGTTTATATGTTATATCAAAATCAATTTTGGTTTCACAATCTCCCCCTTTTTGATATAACAAAACCATAAATAAATTTTTAAGTTTTTGAAACTTTGAAAAGCTTTCTCCCCCTTAATTTAAGATAGATTTTCAAAAATAATAAATTAACTCTATAATCCTTCTCCCCCTTTTTGTTAGATCAAATATAAACACAAGGATAATAGCAATAATTAATTCATTAAATTCAAAGCAAACATAATAGTTCAAATGCATAAACTTCAAAGTAAACATAATAGTTCAAATTCATAAATTTCAAAGCAAACATAATAATCCAAACTTAAATCCTAAGACATAGATAATAGGCATAAACTTATATCTTAAAAACAAGGGTGCAATAACAGAATATAAAAGACTAAATGCCATAAGATGATATGCAAAAACTACTCATCCGCCTCATCATCATCATCATCCTCGTCCTCTTCATCTTCCTCATCTTGAGAGGACTGATCCCTTCGGTTTTGGTTAAGCCAAGCACCATGAAGGCGGTAAGAGAGATATCCATGGATTTTTGGCGAGAAGCCATGGTTTCCATTTTCTTCTCCACACCTTTGACTCAATCTTCCAAGGAGGTGAATCTAGTGTCCATAGAGGTAAACCCGACTTCCACGGAAATGAACTTCTCATTGAGGAAAGTCATTAGAGTGCCCATGGAAGAGGAATCAATCAGAGCACGGTGAGAGCTCGAAAAAGCACGAGAAGCATCGACTGGAGCATCTTGTGGAGGAGCTTGAGGGTTACGAACCCAATCATTATCAACATAAGAGAAACCGACACGATCTAGAGAACGCTCATCTATGGGTAGGCCAAGGGTTTCAGATAGTCATGGGAACAATCAATGTCAAGGGAATGAAAAAGATAACTCAAAGCCGTAGAGTAGTAAAAAGATGTGACTTGTTTAGTGTGACGGTGTTGGACTAGATAGACAAGGTCGAAAAACATAATTGGACAAAGATTTGAACGTTGACCTTCCCTAAAGCACCTAAGCCAAAAATCATCGACTTGACGAATAGTAGAAAATTTCCCATGGACGAAAAAACCAAGAGACAAGAAGATGAAGAATATGGTCATGAGCATTTAAAACTTTGACTGAGCCTAAAGGACCCGTACCTAAAGACCTCTCATCATCAATACCAATGTTTTCAAAACCAAAGACATTACATAAAGTTTTTTGATCAATTGTAAAGGTTTTGCTCATAACAGAGGATTCAATAGCAATGACATTCTCCTTAGCTTCATCATGAACACATAAAGCATTGGAAAAGAATACGATGACTAGATTCCTATATAGAATAATTGGAATGCTAAAAAAAAGTTAGAAACTTCCATTGCTTAATTAAAAGGAGGTATTGGAATTTAAAACGGGCAGAACTTAAAAATGGGACTGACACAACACGTTCTTCCCTAAGGGTCATGCTTTGAAATATTTTGTACCGAGCTATATCGGCATCATCGGGAAAACTTAATTGGATAATATAAGGAAGATTAGGTTTAGGGTTACCCTCGGCATCCTCACTAGGATCAGATGTAGCAAGAAAATGTTCCGCTCTCTTTTTGGACGGTGCCATACCCTGAAAAACACATCAAACCGATTCAAATATGTATGCAATTATCATCTTATTCAACCCAATAAATTCTAATAATTCAAGGTAATTAAAAATTTAATTTGAAAAAGATATATACAAATTTGAGAAAAAGTTTTAAAAGACAGATTAAAAAAATACGAATAGAAAATATATTCGAATAAAAAAAATTTTGATTTTGAAAATTTTTGATGAAAAAGTTGTAACCCATAACATAAAACTATGTTTTGTACAGAAAATAAGTTGAAACAATTATAAAAATCAAACAAAAATAAAATAAAAGAAAAGAGAAAAGTTTTATACCTTAAACTTTAGATTGGATGAATTTGTTGATGTGAATGCACAAAATTTGTTGACAAAGCTTAGCTTTGATGTGGAGATAAAAAACCCTCAAAGAATTTTTAGTTTGATGGTAAAAATTGAAGGATTGAGGGAGGTTTTTATAGGGTATTGCGGCTAGGGTTTTTGTTTTTTAAAGTCTTTTGAAAGATGAAGCCCTAAATAGCCTTTCCGTCGAGGCCGTATGGATACGCTATACACGCGTATCGATACCCTTTAACCCTATTTTTTTCGTTGTTACTACCGTATTTATACGTGGGACCGTATCAGTACGACTTGGCTTTGACTATTTCCCTTGACTTAACCGTATCGATACGCGAGGTCGTATCGATACTCGTTCAACTTCAAAGTTTTCCCAGTTATGAACTTGTATCGATACGCTTCAGCCGTATCGATATGCCTTTACCAGATAAGGCATTTTTGATAGATTTAAATGCAAAAATCCAACTTTAAATGTACCTAAATGCATGTAAATGTCCTATGAACAATTTTTAATGGCTAAACTTAATGCATACTCCCCCTAGCTACATGCATAGAAGCAAAAGGAGTTAAATTAACACAAGCATGAAACACAAATAATTTCAAGCAAATTTTTGACATTTTGGGACCTAGAAGAGGTCAAGAAAGGCTAGTTAAACCTAACTCTCTCCTAAGGGTCCAAAAGCGCTCTTTATCTAAAGGCTTTGTGAATATATCCGCTAATTGGTTCAAGGTGTCAACATACTCTAAAACAACATCATTTTTCAACACATGATCTCTAATGAAATGATGTCTATGTGTTTGGTTCTAGAGTGTTGGATGGGATTCTTAGTGAGACAAATGACACTAGTGTTGTCACACCTAAGGGGTATGGTTTCTACTTTAACACCATAATCTAAGAGTTGTTGCTTCATCCAAAGGACTTGAGCACAACAACTCTCTAAGGATATGTACTCCGCTTCGGTGGAAGATAAGGCTACGCTATTTTGTTTCTTAGAGAACCAAGATACGAGCATAATACCTAAGAATTTGCATGTCCCGGAAGTAATTTTCCTATCTATCTTACATCCCCCATAATCCGCATCCGAATAAGCATGAAGGCTATAGGAGGAATCTTTAGGATACCAAAGGCCTAAGTTAGGTGTGTCTCTAAGGTATCTAAAAATTCTCTTAATGGCAACTAAGTGTGATTCTCTAGGACTAGCTTGAAACCTAGCACACGAGTAAACACTAAACATGATATACGATCTACTTGCGGTAAGATAAAGCAAAGAACCTATCATGGATCTATAAAGCTTAGAATCAACACACGTACCTCCTTCATCTATGTCAAGCTTTATGGAAGAGCTCATAGGCGTGGCCTGAGGTTTTGCATTCTCCAAGCTGAACTTTTTGAGCATATCATTCACATACTTAGCTTGATTTATGATGGTGCCATCTTTCCTTTGTTTGATTTGGAGTCCCAAAAAGAATGAGAGCTCCCCCATCATGCTCATCTCGAACTCACCTTGCATTAGCCCTTTGGATGGATCACCCAAGATTGCACCACCTTTGACATAGTTGAACTCTCTTGGGTAATATACCTCCTTTTCTTCAAGAGCCAAGTCCTTCAAGGCTTCAAGAGGTGGATCTTGTGTATCCTCATCTTTAGTTGGAATCTCATCCACCTTTGACGTTTGTCCTCCATCAATGGCATCAAGAATTCCTACATCATCATCATCACAAGATTCCTTCCTCGGAAGGAGGTTATCATCGAAAACAACATGTATAGACTCTTCAACTACTAGAGTACTTTTATTAAATACACGATAGGCTTTAGAGTTTAAAGAGTGCCCTAAGAAAATAGCTTCATCACTTTTAGCATCAAATTTACCTAAGTTTTCTTTACCATTATTCAAGTCAAAACACTTGCAACCAAAAGGATGAAAATAGCTAATGTTAGGCTTCTTAGATTTTAAAATCTCATAAGGTGTTTTCTTCAAAATTGGCCTAATCATTACTCAATTTATAATATAACAAGCTGTATTTGTGGCTTTCGCTCAAAAATATTTAGGTAAATTATTTTCGCAAAGCAAGGTTCTAGCCATTTCTTCTAAAGTTCGATTTTCCTCTCAACTACCCCAATTTGTTGAGAAGTGCGAGCTGCGGATAAATTATGGCTAATCCCATTTTCATTTAAAAACTCATCAAAACCTAGATTTTGAAATTCGGTTCCATGATCAATTATAATGTGAGAAATTTTAAGTTCAAGATCAGTAACATCCTGATTTTTAGGCTTAGAAGTTTAGGGTTTGGACTGGACCGGTCTGAGAAATGGTTCGAATATAAAAGGGAGTTCTAAGGAACACGTAGTTTGGGATGCTTTAAAAATATAGAAAATATCTAAAAATCCTAATTTAATATATAAAAGAGAATGGTGAAATCAATTTTACAAAATAAGGTTTGGAAATACTACATTTCGGTGTAGTGACCAAATCACAATTTTACAAACTTGGAATCTTTAAAGAAAATAGAGTTTATGTCTCTTATGCAAGGTAGCATGGCAGTAGCCGAGTATGAAATTAAGTTTGTTCGCCTCATTCAATATGCGCCTGAGTTAATCCCTAATGAGCGGGAGAGGTGCGAACGATATCGTTATGAGTTGGTAACAGATGTGAAGACTTTTATGCTTGCGGCTGATTATACGGATTTCGATGTCTTGGTCACTAGAGCCAAGGATATTGAGTCGAATCTCGGTCTGGCTAGTCGAGCGGGTAGATCTAGCTCTGGGAAGCGAGCGGCTGACGCGATTATGGTAGAGATCGCAACAAGAGGCATAAGGATAGGAGGCCGCATTACGATGCTAGGGGTGGGGGTGGTAACCCTGGTAGAGGTCAACAAGGACCTAATGATGTTCTGAGGACTCTTGAGAGTAACTGTTGTGGTTGACGGCACGGTGGCGAGTGCTGGGGTAACCTTGGGACATGCTGGAATTGCGAGAACCGTGGACATTTGAAGAAAGATTGTCCTCAGCCATTGAGAGAGGGACAGGCTCCGGTGAGAACAGTTGAGCCGCAGAGAGGTCATGGGCGCGACCGTGGTAATTTTCAGCGTAGGGATGATGGTGGCTGGAATGTAGCACATGTTGTGGCCGTACAACCTGAGGGTGGCGATCAGGCTCGAGTTTATGCCCATCTGAGGGAAGGAATGATACGGATGTGATCGCAGGTACCTTTACTTTGCAATCCTTGTCATTACTTTCTTTGATTGATTCTGGATCTACACACTCATACATATTGCGTGAACATGCTTAAATGCTTGGTTTACCTGTTGAGTCTTTGGATGTTGGTATGCGTGTGACTAGTTCCTTTGGTGAGATGGTTGTAACGCGGAAGTTGTATAGGAGATGTCCCTTGAAAGTGCAAAATCATGTTTTTCTTGTTGATCTCATGGAATTTCAATTCTATGGCTTTGATGTAATCCTTGGTATGGATTGGCTCGTTGAGCATCGAGCTGTGGTGGATTTCGAAAGCAAGCGAGTTTCGTTGAAACTTGCAGATGATTATGAAGTATTGGTTGTGGGTGAGAATGTGAAGTTTCTTGCAATGTGGTGTCTACATTGGAAGCAAGTCGAATGTTGAGGCAGGGTTGCGAGGCTTACCTAGCCTTTGTGATGAATCCTAGTTCAAAGGAGTTGCGCGTTCATGATATAAGAACTGTAAGTGAGTTTCCTAGAGTGTTTTCGGAGGAGTTACCTGGATTGCCGCCTAGTCGAGAGGTGGAGTTTGGTATTGATCTGTACGAAAACACAACTCCGGTGTCAATTGCTCCCTATCGCATGGCACCTAAGGAGTTGAAGGAATTGAAGATGCAACTTCAGGAGTTGCTTGATCGCGGTTTCATTCGGCCTAGTGTGTCACCGTGGGGTGTACCGGTCTTGTTTGTGAAAATGAAGGATGGCACTATGAGAACGTGCATCGATTATCGTCAGCTGAACAAGTTGACTATCAAGAATAGGTATCCATTGCCAAGGATTGATGATCTTTTTGATCAGTTTCGGGGAGCGGCTCTGTTTTCCAAGATTGACTTGAGGTCAGGGTATTATCAGCTTAGGGTGAAAGATGTGGATGTGCCGAAAATAGTCTTTAGAATGAGGTATGGGCATTATGAATTCCTTGTAATGTCGTTTGGCTTGACGAATGCTCCTGCTGCTTTCCTTGACATGATGAATAGAGTGTTCCATGAATACTTGGACAAGTTCATTGTGGTGTTCATCGACGATATCCTTGTGTACTCACGTACTGAGGAGGAGCATGAAGGTCATTTGAGGGTTGTGTTGCAAGAACTTCTGGAAAAACAGCTTTATGCTAAGCTGAGCAAGTGTGAGTTTTGGCTAAAGGAAGTTGTGTTCCTTGGTCATGTGGTTTCGGCTGAGGGGATTCGTTTTGATCCTCAGAAGATTGAGGCGGTGATGAATTGCAAGCCTCCTAAGTCCGTTCATGAAGTCCGTAGTTTCCTTGGGTTGGCAGGATATTACCTGAGCTTTGTGGATGGATTTTCAAAGATTGCTGCCCCTTTGACGAAAATGCTGCAAAAAGATGTTAAGTATGAGTGGATGAAAGCCATACAACAAGCTTTTGAGAAGCTTAAGGCAGTTTTGACGCAAGCTCCTATTTTGGTTCAACCTGAATCAGGAAAAGAGTTTGTTGTGTACAGTGATGCATCCTACGTTGGTTTAGGGTGTGTGCTAATGCAAGAGGGTAAGGTGGTGGCTTATGCACCGCGACAGTTGAAGGTGCATGAGCGCAATTATCCTACGCATGATATTGAGTTAGTTGCGGTGGTTTTTGCTTTGAAGATCTGGAGACATTATCTTTATGGTGAGAAGTGTACTGTGTACACGAATCACAAGAGTTTGAAGTATTTGATGTCTCAGAAGAAGTTAAATCTTTGGCAACGACGTTGGGTGGAGTTTCTTAAGGATTACGATCTAACGATCGAGAACCATCCGGGAAAAGCTAATGTTGTGGCGGATGCCTTGAGCAGGAAAGTGGCGGTAGAGTTAAGGGCTATGTTTTCTAGCTTGAGCATTTCGCGAGATGGAGGTCTTGTGGCTGAATTGCAAGTGAAACCATCTCTGGTTCAGTTGACAAAGAGTAAGCAGTTGTAGGATGATTCTTTGGTGCCACATGTTGAGGATATTGCTAAGGGTAGACCATCAGATTTCCGTTTTAATGATGATGGAGTTCTATGTTTCGGAAGGCGGATAGTAGTGCCGAATGATGTGGAGTTGAGGCGTACTATTTTGACCGAAGCTTATAGTAGTCCTTTTGCTATTCACCCTGGTAGTACAAAGATGTACCGTGATCTGAAGGATGAGTACTATTGGGTGGGTTTGAAGAAAGATGTTGCGGAATATGTGAGTAAGTGCATGGTCTATCTACGGTTAAAAGCAAAACATCAGTTTCCTTTAGGGTTGTTACAACCGTTGAGGACTCCTGAATGGAAGTGGGAAAGAATCACCATGGACTTTGTGTCTGGTTTACCTTTGTCGCCATCGAAGAAGAATTCGATGTGGGTGATTGTGGATCGCCTTACGAAGTGTGCGCATTTCTTACCTGTGCATACCACGTATACCTTGGATAAGCTTGCAGAGTTGTACATTTCTGAGATTGTGCGTCTGTATGGGGTACCAAAATCTATAGTGTCGGATTGAGATCTGAGGTTTACATCGCGATTTTGGGAATGTTTGCATCAAGCTTTGGGTACGCGGCTGAACTTCAGTACTTCTTATCATCCGCAGTCGGATGTACAGTCTGAGTGTGTTATCCAAGTTCTTGAGGATATGTTGAGGTGTTGCGTGATTGAGTTTCAAGGCTCTTGGGAGAAGCATTTTCCTTTGGTGGAGTTTGCTTAAAATAAAAGTTATCAGGCAAGTATTCAAATGGCACCTTTAGAAGCCTTGTATGGGAGGAAGTGCAGAACTCCTCTTTGCTGGGCTGAAACAGGTCAGAAGTTGGTCTCGATGCCAGCTTTGTTGAAAGAAACCACCGAGAAGGTGAAGCTCATTTGTGAGCGGTTGAAGGGAGCTTCTGATCGACAGAAGTCTTACGCGGATTGGAAGCGTAAGGAGATTGAGTTTGCGGTGGGTGACCGTGTGTTCTTGAAGGTTTCACCTTGGAAGAAGGTGATGAGATTTAGCCAGAAGGGTAAGTTGAGCCCTAGGTATATTGGACCATACGAGGTGATTGAACATGTGGGTCCTGTTGCTTAAAAGCTGAGACTACCACAAGAGTTGGAGAAGATGCATGGTGTGTTTCATGTCTCCATGCTTCGGAGGTATAAATCGGAACCTTCGCATGTTATGACTGTAAAGGAAGTTGAGTTGAATCCACATTTGACCTATGATGAGGAGCCGGTTGAGATTCTGGATTCGGACAGAAAACTTCTTCGAGGTAAGACCATTGAGTTGGTTAAGGTGTTGTGGAGGCATCGTGGTGTTGAGGAAGCCACGTGGGAAAGGAAAGATGACATGAAGAAGCAGTTTCCTTACCTTTGTCCTCCAGGTAAATTTCGATGACAAATTTTCTTAAGAGGGGGAGAGTTGTAACACCCTGATTTTTGGGCTTAGAAGTTTAGGGTCTGAACCGGACCGATCTGAGAAACGGTTCGAATATAAAAGGGAGTTCTAAGGAACACCTAGTTCAGGATGCTTTAAAAATATAGAAAAATATCTAAAAATCCTCATTTAATATATAAAAGAGAATGGTGAAATCAATTTTACAAAATAAGGTTTGGAAATACTACATTTCGGTGTAGTGACCAAATCGCGGTTTTTACAAAGTTTAGTAGTGACTGTTTTGTAAAGGATTGAAACTTTGAATCTTTAAGGAGCTAATTTACCAAAAATGTTTTCATCAGATTTTTCTTAATTTGGGTGATTTAATTAATGATTTAATTAAATAAAATAAAGGTGATAAACTACCTTTGACTTTTCATAACCATTTTTCTCTAATTTTCTCTCAAAATCCTATCAACCAAACACTTTTTCTCTAGTAAAAATTACTTTGATTTCCACTTCATTTGATGAGATTTCCATCACTGATTGATTCCTAATCAATCCTTCAACAAATCCATTTGATTTCTACATTGTATTTTCATGAAAACTTGCCCAAATCAAGGAGAAATCATCTTTTAGAGGTAAGATTGTTCATCTCCTCTAAAGACTCAGTTCTTTACTGAAATTCCCAAGTTGTCAATCCTTTATTAAAGATTTATGAATGATTTTAATGCTGGAAACAATAAATCTTCTTAAAACTCAAGATTTGGAAGAGATCTCGAAGGTTCTCGTGGAAATTGATTGGGCTCTGTTTTGAGATGGTTTTCTAATGTATTTTGGATGTTAAATGATGTTATAAATGAGGTTTTATCAATCCAATCCTGAATAGGTTGTTTTTCCTAAGTTTTTGCTTGTGAAAGTGGTTGTTTTGGGGTGTTTTTGGTGTTTTGTTATAGATGGAGGTATAAGGACGAGTTTAGGGTTGTTTTTGATGTTAATTGATTTTTAGAAATGATTAGAAGTGATGGATCTTGGCTGGGTCATGTTTTGGAAGAGTTTGGAGGTGATTTCAGTTGTGTTTGGTAGCCGAAATGTTGTGTTTAGGTAGAGCAGCGAGTTTAGGAGTGTTGGCTGAAGATTTCAATGCATGATGATGCATTAATCCTATGCTTTTATGTGTCTAAAACTGGGGAGACATCTTCGGACACTTTTGGAGTTGATGCGGAAGCTTAATTGGCGTTTCGGCGAGTAAACGAAACATAATTTGGTGAGTGCGAATGGGTTAGAAGTCTATGAGGACAAAAATACAAGGTTTGGGGATTTAGGAGAGGTTTGAAACACCTTCCTAAATTTGGAAGTAAGTATGGTTTGAATCGCTCTCTTTAAAGTGATGTTTGCCCCTAAAATGCTTTTACATGTTCATGGTTTGAGATTGATAAATTCCTACTGTTTTTATGCATGATTCATAGCATGAGATTATGCTCATAGAGATGTCATGAGATGGCATGTTGCATTGAAGAGATTTGAGCTTTTGGTTTGAAGCAAAGTATGATTTATGTTTTGAAATGTGATGAGAAAACCTTTGAGTAATATTGCATGAAAAACAATAGGTGTGATGATATTTTAACAACTTATATTGGCATAGATGTTGAGAAACTTACCGGATATAATTGATCGATCAATAGGATGAGAGTGCACTATAAACTAAAAAAAATCGTACGTGCTCTTTGGTTAAGCCAAAGGGAGATTTTCGATGATAGGCATTCCATCAGGTAGGACTTGTGAAATACCCAAGCTTTGTGGCGATGAGAGATTCCGCCATGTGAGTACGGTGATGAGAGATTCCACCGGAAGCTATGTTGCTAGACAAGTGAGTACGGTGATGCGAGATTCCACCAGAAGAGTCTAGTGTAGAAATGTGTCCGCATATCCGAGTATTAATGAGATGTTAAATGCCAATATAAATGATGAAATGGTTTTTGTTATACATGTACCTTTGATGAAATGATTTATGCTATGAGATATGCATATGAGATTTGTTTTAGTAATGCTTTGATGATACAAGCATGTGTGTGGCCTTGCCATGAGTTTTGCACTAGTAAATGCATGATATAGAATTGAGGTACACGTGGTTTCAATGAGAAGTTGCTTTGAAAGGTTTTCAAGCATGTGTTAGAATGAGCATGTTGAGCAAAAGCTTTTGCGGAAAGGTTTACAAAGTGTGCATTATTGTGTTGGTTTTCTTAAAGCATGCCTCACTAAGCAAATGTGCTTACGCTCTCCCTTTTACCAATAATGCAGATAATTGACGTGTTTTCGGGCATCAAGGAAGCTAAGTTCATCCAAGAAAGTTCAAGCTCACGTATGTGTTAAACTCCCTAAGGTTGTGGCATGTTTGTTTTGGCTGGTTTGGATTGTAAATGGCCTTAATTGCTTGTTTTGAGGTTGGATTGCTTATTTGTGTTTTGATATTAGGAAGCATGCCACTAGACTATGGAGATTTCATGTTTGATTCTATGATTGTGTTTGAATGTTCCAAATATGTACATTATATGTATGTTGACTTGTTGGTATGATTAGAGAGTCCTTGGCATGTGTTTGAATAGGTTTTTGAGTGAAAAACCAGCTTTTGCTGCAGTTTCTGGGCAAACCGTATCGGAACACCGTCTAGTGTTTCGGAACGGGGGCTTGTAATGGCCTTCGTGTTTCGAAATGGTGGAGGTTGTTTCGGAACGATTTGGCTACTGTGATGCCATGTTTCGGAACTGGTCTCGGAACACACCGCGTACCAAAACAGTCAACGCCGTTTCGATCCAACGTTTCGATACGGCAGGTGGGTGTTCCGAAACGGTTGACCGTTGGACACGGATTTGAATTGTTTTGATGTTTGCAAGCTTTACATTTTAGTCCCAAATGTTGTAATTGCAATCGCTTGAGTTTGAGATGTCTTTTTAAGTTGAAACTTTGTAGAGAAGCATGTAACGTGACTAATTTCATAATGGTAACCTTAAAACTAGTTTAGTCCCTCTTATTTACAGAAATTACTATTTGGTCCCTAATTTCGTGTGTAGTGCAATTGAGTCCCTATATGTTATTCGAACGTTGGCCTTTCTCAACCGTTCTTCGTGAGTACTCACTTAGGGTTAACAAGCATCTAGACAATACTAAAAAGGAAAAAACGGGTCGTGAATCAAGGTTGACTTTCGAGTTGACTTTGGTTTTCCCCGTGTAATCTTTGTAGTTCGGATCAATCGTCTAGGCTGGGCTAAGGGGGTTACATTTGGTGGTATCAGAGCTTGGTTCTCGTATAATTGGGGTTTGTTATGTGGAGGATGTATGTGTAATTGCATGATGTGTCTTTTGGGTGAAAGAATGTTGTGTGAATAGTGATGTATGATTCAATTGTGATGTATTGGTGATGTTATGATATGTTTGGAGTGTGACAGGGGATCCCATTGCCAAATCAAAACTAATGAGAGGAATTGTTTTCGAAAATGAGCTTGAGTACTTGTATTACTTACCTTAATGTGCCTAATTGTGTTTATTGCATTTTTGTCAGTGCATTGTTTTCTATATAATGGGGCCACGTAGAGAGATGAGGATAAATACAAGAGCTATGACTCAAAACGAGAATGAGGAGAATGCCGAGAATCTACCTCCTCCCCCTGGTGGTGGACCACCCGGTGGTGGTGGTGCTGGAGTTGATAATGCTGGTGCTGGTGCTGGGGTTGCTGGACCCGAGGGTGCGCATGGGCAAGCTGCTCCTGACATGACTATGTTGATTCAGGCTATTGCTGGAGATTTCCAGGTAAAAGTAGCTGGAGCTTATGGAGCTGTGCATCAGGATGATGCCAATATGAGGTTGCCTTTTGAACGTCTTCGCAGTCTGAGAGGGACTGAGTTAAAAGGTTTATCTCCGGAGGGATCAGAGTCTTGGTTGGAGAGCACCAAGAGGATTCTGGGTCAAATGAACTACAATAATGTGCAGAAGTTGGGATGTGTTGTAATACTGCTGCATGGTGATGCTTATACGTGGTGGACGACCACTATTTCTGGGATAGAGGATGATGATGTGACTTGGACGTTCTTCTTGAATGCGTTCAAGCGGAAGTATCTGGGTGTGCGTTACCTATATGAGAAGAAAAGAGAGTTTACGTCTCTTGTAACCCTCTTAACCCGGCCTAGACGGTTGACCCGAATTCAGAAAGTCACACGGGGAAAACCAAAGTCAACCCGAAAGTCAACCTTGATTAACGACCCTTTTTTTTCTTTTTAATCTTGTCTAGATGCACATTAACCCCAATTGAAGAAATTACAACTTTAGGGACCAAATTGTAATTTCTGATAATTAGAAGGACTTAACCCAAATTAATGTTACCAACTTGAAATTAATTAAATTTCATGCTTTCCTGTGAAATTTTAGCTCAAAAGGACTTCCCGAACTCATACAATGGCACAAACAAGATTTAGGACCAAAACGCAAACAATTCAAAACATTTAACTGCCAATGTCAGCCCCCAACGGTCACTCGTTCCGGAACAAGCAGACCCCGCTTCGAAACACGGGCCGTTCCGCAACGCGTACCGGAACACGGGCTGGCAGTAGCCAAACCGTTTCGAAACGGTGCCTACCGTTTCGGACGCCTGGGATCATTAAAGGCACCCGTTCCGGAACGGTGTGCACAGTTCCGAAACACCCTGTACAGATTGCAGCATAAAGCTCACTTAAACATGCAATCGATCATCCAAACATGCTCTAGATGCTACCAAACTTTACCCACATGCAATTCAACATATTTGAGACATACATGCATCAACAATTCAACAAAATAACACCATATGGAAAAAGCCCCAAATCTAAAGGCATGCTTCCTACGCAAGCTAACCATTCAAGCATAAACTTCCAATTCAAGCATGTAAAGGCCAAACACAAAATCCAGCATTCTCAACAACATTCAACATACTTAGGGAGCTCAAAACCTCTCCCAAAACATACACATAGGTCCCCCATTGCCAAATTACCAAAAGCTAAAATGTGCTTAATAAAACCTCCATACTTTGAGCTTTTCTTTCACTTGAATACTTGCCCTCCTTGCTGCCCTCAAAGCACTCTAGTGTTCTGCATTATTGAATTAAGAAATCGAAGGAGAGCGTAAGCCAAAGCTTAGTGAGGAATGCTCAATAAAACCATTCAATAATGCATTTATAAAACATTTATAAGTCATGCTTCAAATCATCAATTGCACATGCTCAAAAACATACTTAAAACAAGCATCTTATGCTTCATGTCATATATGTCATATTGGCCACAAGTGATAAGTTCCATTTCTTTAAAAACAAGTTCATCAACTTTCACCCCAAGGACTTTTAAACACCTTGGCCCCAAGGACTTTTAAACACCTTGGCCATGGACTTTTAAACACCATGAAAGAGGACCACACAAGGACTTTTAACCACCTTTGTGTCCACATCAAGTTTCACCCCAAGGACTTTTAAACACCTTGGCCCCAAGGACTTTTAAACACCTTGGCCCCATGGACTTTTAAACACCATGGCCCCATGGACTTTTAAACACCATGGAAAGGATCACACAAGGACTTTTAACCACCTTTGTGTCCGTAGCAAGAATCATCCAAGGACTTTTAACCACCTTGATGTTCTTAAGTAAACAAGGCTCACTCAAGGACTTTTAACCACCTTAGTGACCTTAACCTTTTCAAAACATCACTTGCCAATATACATCATTTTCATCATTTAATCCACTGTTTTAAAGCATTAAACCAAGTCATATTCATCATGCATTTTAAAGCATCAAACCACATTTTAACAATGTACAAAAACAAGGAACTCTTACCTTGAGCTTCCTTGAACATATGGCTTACAAAAACAGCAAATACCATGCTAAATCATGCTTTCAAAACAGTATTTAAAACATGCAATAAACCACATTGCATCACAACAAAATCATGGCCACCACTAGAGAGTATTTCCGAAAACTTACACTTGAGCTTAGTAAAGTTGTTTAGACTTAAACTAAGCTCCCAAGACATTGGTTTCAAAGCCGAAAACTCAATTTCACTCACCGATTCCACTTCGCCTCTTGCCAAAGCACCAAAACAAGCTTCCGGATCAACAAGTCTTGGATCCAAAGATGCCTCCCCTGTTTTAACCAAATCATGCATTAATTGCTTCAATGAAAGCACCTAAACTCGCAGCTCTCATCCAACCTCCATTTTCGGCCACCAAACACAACCAAAAAATGCATCCAAACCACATCTCAACAAAGCCCAGCCACAAACCATCAAAACCAAACATCTACTATCATCATTTAACATCTAAAAAGAACCTATTAACATCCTTATACCTCCAGCAACATCAGATCCACAAGATCACCTCAAAAACAAACAAGAATCACAAGCTAAACTTAGGAAACTCAACCTATCCGGGATTGCATTAATCAAAGCTCAATTCCTTATCAATTTAGAGTTCATTTAACATCAAAAACACATCTCAAATCACAGATTAATCAAATCTAACGAAAATCATCAAAAATCACCCAATCTTGCATTATAAGCCAAGATCCATTTCACAACTCAAAAGCCTTTAATAAAACATCAATTAAGGATTGAAAACTTAGGAATTTCAGTAAAGAACTGATAGTTTATAGGAGAAGGACGTTCTTACCTCCAAACTTGAGTTTCTCCTCTTTTTGGAATAAAAAACCTTGATGAATCAAGTAGCAAATGATGAGGTTTTGTACATATGTTGATTAGGAATCAAAAGAGAGTTGAAAGGAGGAATTTAGGTGAGAAAATCAGAAACAATTCTCTGGAAAGAAAGTGTTTGGGTTGAGAGAAAATGAGAGAAAGAAAATGGAAAGTTAGTTATCCAAAATAGCCAAAATGGCTTTCCCTCCTCTTTTAATATGTTTAAAATCAGAATATAGCTTAAAATATCTTAGAAAAATCTGGAGAAACTCCCTTTGGGTAAATAGCTCCTTAAAGATTCAAAGTTTCAACCCTTTATAAAACAGCCACAAAACTTTCGAAAATTACATTTTGGTCACTAGCCAAAATGTCACCCTTCCAAAACTCATTTTCCAAAATTGATTTCACAGTTCACTTAATTATATTAAAAGATGATTTTAGAACATTTTTCCATATTTTTAATGCAACCCGAACTAGGCTTTCCTAATTTCACCTTTTTAGATTCGATCAGCACTTTGACCAACCGGTCAACGCCCAAAACTCCTAAGCCCAAAACCGGGGCGTTACCACTCTCCCCCCCTTAAGAAATTTCGTCCTCGAAATTTACCTGAAGGAAACTGCTTCAGCATGTCTTCCTTCCGCTCCCACGTGGCTTCCTCAACACGTCGATGCTTCCACAACACCTTCACCAACTCGATGGTCTTGCCACGAAGAACCTTGCTATCCGAATCCAGAACCTTCACCGGTTCCTCATCATAGGTCAAATCCGGATTCAAAACTACTTCCTCCACAGGCATCACATGCGAAGGATCAGACCTATACTTCCGGAGCATAGAAACATGGAATGTACCTAGGGCTCAACTTACCCTTCCGGCCAAACCTCATCACCTTCTTCCAAGGCGAAACCTTCAAGAACACACGGTCACCCACCACATACTCTATCTCCTTACGCTTCAAATCCGCGTAAGACTTTTGCCGATCAGAAGCAGCCTTCAGCCGCTCACAAATGAGCTTTACCTTCTCGGTGGTCCCTTTCAACAAAGCCGGCATCGAAACCAACTTTTGACCAGCTTCAGCCCAACAAAGAGGAGTCCTACACTTCCTCCCGTACAAAGCCTCATAAGGTGCCATCTGTATACTCGCCTGATAACTATTGTTATAAGCGAACTCAACCAAAGGCAGATGCTTTTCCCAAGAACCTTGGAACTCAATCACGCAGCACCTCAACATATCCTCCAAAATCTGGATAACCCGCTCAGACTGACCATCCGACTGAGGATGATAGGATGTACTGAAATTCAACCTTGTACCCAAAGCTTGATGCAAACACTGCCAGAAACGCGATGTGAACCTCGGATCCCTATCCGACACAATCGACTTAGGCACACCATGCAGCCTCACAATCTCAGCAATGTACAGCTCTGCCAGCTTATCCAAAGAAAACGTAGTATGCACAGGCAAGAAATGCGCAAACTTCGTCAGGCGATCCACAATCACCCAAAGAGAATTCTTCTTCGAAGGAGACAAAGGTAAACCAGATACAAAATCCATGGTAACCCTTTCCCACTTCCATTCAGGGATTTTCAACGGTTGCAACAACCCAGAAGGAACCTGATGTTCAGCCTTAACTCGCTGACACACCAAACACTTGCTCACAAACTCTGCAACATCCTTCTTCAAACCCACCCAATAGTACTCATCACGAAGATCCCGATACATCTTAGTACTACCAGGGTGCATAGCAAAAGGACTACTATGACCTTCAGTCAGAATAGCACGCCTCAACTCAGCATCAGCAGGCACTACTATCCGACTCCCAAAACACAACAACCCATCATCGTTAAAGCAGAAATCCGATGGTCTATCCTCCGCGATATCCTGAACATGAGACACCAAGGAATCATCCAGCAACTGCTTTTCCTTGATCAACTGAACCAAAGATGGTTTCACTTGCAACTCAGCAACATGACCACCATCTCGCGATATGCTCAAGCTAGCAAACATAGCTCTCAACTCAACAGCTACCTTCCTACTCAAGGCATCCGCAACAACATTAGCTTTTCCAGGATGATACTCAATCGTCAGATCATAATCCTTGAGCAACTCCAACCAACGCCGCTACCTAAAATTCAACTCCTTCTGAGACATCAGATACCTCAAACTCTTGTGATCTGTGTAAACAGTACACTTCTCACCATACAAATAATGTCTCCAGATCTTCAGAGCAAAAACCACTGCAGCCAGCTCAATGTCATGCGTAGGATAGTTGCGCTCATGCACTTTCAACTGCCGCGATGCATAAGCCACCACCTTACCCTCTTGCATCAGCACACATCCCAAACCAACATAGGATGCATCACTATAGACCACAAACTCTTTCCCTGATTCAGGCTGAACCAAGATAGGAGCTTGCGTCAAAGCCGCCTTAAGCTTCTCAAAAGCCTGCTGTCTCGCTTCCGTCCACTCATACTTAACATCCTTTTGCAACAGCTTCGTCAAAGGAGCAGCAATCTTGGAAAAACCATCACAAACCTTCGGTAGTATGCCGCCAAACCAAGGAAACTACGGACTTCATGAACAGACTTAGGAACTTTCCAGTTCATCACCGCCTCAATCTTCTGAGTATCAACACGAATCCCCTCAGCTGAGACCACATGCCCAAGAAACACCACCTCCTTAAGCCAGAACTCACACTTGCTCAGCTTAGCATAAAGCTGATTCTCCAACAAAGCTTGCAAAACAATCCTCAAATGCTCTTCGTGCTCCTCCTCAGTACGCGAGTACACGAGGATATCATCAATGAACACCACAACGAACTTGTCCAGGTATTCACGAAACACACGATTCATCATGTCCATGAAAGCAGCAGGAGCATTTGTCAAACCAAACGGCATCACAAGGAACTCATAATGCCCATACCTTGTCCTGAAAGCTGTCTTAGGCACATCTACATCCTTGACCTTCAACTGATAATACCCTGACCTCAAGTCAATCTTAGAGAACACAGTAGCTCCCCGAAATTGATCAAAGAGATCATCAATCCTCGGCAAAGGATACCGATTCTTGATAGTCAACTTGTTCAGCTGACGGTAATCAATGCACATCCTCATAGTGCCATCCTTCTTCTTCACAAACAAGACCGGTGCTCCCCAAGGTGACACACTCGGCCGGATGAAACCACGATCAAGCAACTCTTGCAACTGTGTCTTCAGCTCCTTCAGCTCCTTAGGTGCCATTCTATAGGGAGTAATGGACACATGAGTTGTATTTTCATACAGCTCAATTCCAAACTCCACCTAACGATTAGGAGGTAAACCAGGCAACTCCTCAGGAAAAACACCAGGAAACTCCTTCACAACCCTGATATCTTGCACCCTCAACTCCTTAGAGCTAGGATTCATCACAAAAGCTAGATAAGCTTCGCAACCTTGCCTCAGCATCCTACTCGCCTCCAAGGTAGACACCACATTGGCAAGAAACTTCACATTCTCACCAACCACAACAACTTCATAATCATCCGTAAGCTTAAGCGAAACTCGCTTATTTTCACAATCTACCACAGCACGATGCTCAGTAAGCCAATCCATACCAAGGATCACATCAAAACCATAGAAGGGCAACTCCATAAGATCAACATGAAAAACATGTTCTTGAACAACCAAGGGACACCTTCTATAAAGCTTTCGAGTCACAACAGTTTCACCAAAAGAACTAGTGACACGAACACCAACATCCAAAGACTCAACAGGCAAACCAAGCAATTTAGCATGCTCACGCAAAATGTATGAATGCGTAGATCCAGAATCAATTAAAGAAAGCAATGACAAGGATTGCAAAGTAAAGGTACCTGCAATCACATCCGCATCATTCCTTCCCTCACGCTGAGCATACACCCTAGCTTGGCCTCCACCTTCAGGCTGAATAGCCACAACATGAGCTACCCCACGACCACCTTCCTCTCGCCTCTGGAAATTACCACGGCCGCGCCCACGACCTCTCTGCGGTGCAGCAACAACAGGAGCACGCACCTGATCACCAGCCAACCTAGGACAATCTCGCCTCAAGTGGTCTACAGAACCACAATTCCAGCATCCATTAACAGCCGCCACAACAGGAGCTTGCACCTCTCTCATAGCACGAGGACAGTCACGCTTCATGTGACCACGTGAACCACAGATCCAACAAGCACTAGGATCAGCTCTAGCGTTGCCTCCTCTAACAGGTGCACCGCCACCTCTCTTGGCTGAGGACTGATACTTCTGATCACGTCCCCCCTTGTTCCGTCCACCTCCGGAACTATACTCAGCAGCTCTCTTGCCAGAACTTGCTCCAGCACCTTTCGCAGATAAACCCAAGTTCATCACAATGTCCTTGGCTCGGCCCACCAACACATCAAAATCATCATATTCAGTGGCCAACACATACATTTTCACATCCGTCACAAGACCATAACGGAACCTCTCGCACCTCGCTCGCTCGTCAGGTATCAGCTCAGGTGCATACTGACTGAGTCGCACAAACTGCACCTCATACTCAGCCACACTCATGCTCCCTTGGGTAAGAGACATGAATTCACGCTTCTTCTCATCAAGATATCTCACTCCAAGATATCTCCGCTTGAACACATTCTGAAAGAATGTCCAAGTAACATCAACTTCCACCATTCCAGCTATGGTGGTCGTCCACCACGTATACGCATCGTCCTGCAGCAAGGACACAACACATCCCAGCTTTTGCACATCCGTGCAGCTCATCTGACCCAAGATACGCTTGGTACTCTCTAACCAAGCTTCAGAACTCTCAGCTGACATACCCCTGAACTCAGTCCCACCAAGACTGCGCAGACGCTCCAAAGGTAGTCTAACTCCAGCATCTCCCTGATGCCCAGCTCCTTGAGCTCCAGCTACTGCTGCTCGAAAAGCACCCGCAATAGCTTGTACCAACATAGACATATCAGGCATAGCTTGCCCCTAACCAACCTCTGGTCCAGCAGCTCCAGCACCAGCTGCAGCTTCAGCTCTCTCACCTCCAACACCACCACCAGGTGGAGGAGGGGGTAACACCGCACTACTCGTGTTCTCCTCGTTCTCGTTCTCATTAGGAGCTGTAGCTCGCACACTACCTCGTAACTCTCTACGTGGTGCCATACTATTACCATGCAATCACCATGCAAATAAAACAAAGTCAGGCTCAATTTCATTCAAAATCAACAACATTTCATTAGCTTCGATTTGGCAATGGGTACCCACATCATGCTACATCACAGCATACAACTCAATTGCATCCAAATCACAAGCCACTAAACATGCTTTCAATCAACAAGCATACAAGGCAAACATACTTCAATCATGCATACATTCATTCCCAATTACTCGAGAACTCAGCTCTGATACCACCAAATGTAACCCCCTTAACCCGGCCTAGACGGTTGACCCGAATTAAGAAAGTCACACGGGGAAAACCAAAGTCAACCCGAAAGTCAACCTTGATTAACGACCCTTTTTTTCTTTTTAATCTTGTCTAGATGCACATTAACCCTAATTGTGATCAATCAACAACATATTCAAAGATCACAAGCATTAGAGATCAAACAGGGACCCAATTGAACAAATTACAACTTTAGGGACCAAATTGTAATTTCTGATAATTAGAAGGACTTAACCCAAATTAATGTTACCAACTTGAAATTAATCAAATTTCATGCTTCCCTATGAAATTTCAGCTCAAAAGGACTTTCCGAACTCATACAATGGCACAAACAAGATTTAGGACCAAAACGCAAACAATTCAAAACATTTAACTGCCAATGTCAGCCCCCAACGGTCACCCATTCCGGAACAAGCAGACCCCGTTTCGAAACACGGGCCGTTCCGCAACGCGTACCGGAACACGGGCTGGCAGTAGCCAAACCGTTTCGAAACGGTGCCTACTGTTTCGGACGCCTGGGTTCATTCAAGGCACCCGTTCTGGAACGGTGTGCACTGTTCCGAAACACCCTGCACAGATTGCAGCATAAAGCTCACTTAAACATGCAATCGATCATCCAAACATGCTCCAAATGCTACCAAACTTTACCAACATGCAATTCAACATATTTGAGACATACATGCATCAACGATTCAACAAAATAACACCATATGCAAAAAGCCCCAAATCTAAAGGCATGCTTCCTACGCAAGCTAACCATTCAAGCATAAACTTCCAATTCAAGCATGTAAAGGCCAAACACAAAACCCAGCATTCTCAACAACATTCAACATACTTAGGGAGCTCAAAACCTCTCCCAAAACATACACATAGGTCCCCCATTGCCAAATTACCAAAAGCTAAAATGTGCTTAATAAAATTTCCATACTTTGAGCTTTTCTTTCACTTGAATACTTGCCCTCCTTGTTGCCCTCAAAGCACTCTAGTGTTCTGCATTATTGAATTAAGAAATCGAAGGAGAGCGTAAGCCAAAGCTTAGTGAGGAATGCTCAATAAAACCATTCAATAATGCATTTATAAAACATTTATAAGTCATGCTTCAAATCATCAATTGCACATGCTCAAAAGCATACTTAAAACAAGCATCTCATGCTTCATGTCATATATGTCATATTGGCCACAAGTGATAAGTTCCATTTCTTTAAAAACAAGTTCATCAACTTTCACCCCAAGGACTTTTAAACACCTTGGCCCCAAGGACTTTTAAACACCTTGGCCATGAACTTTTAAACACCATGAAAGAGGACCACACAAGGACTTTTAACCACCTTTGTGTCCATATCAAGTTTCACCCCAAGGACTTTTAAACACCTTGGCCCCAAGGACTTTTAAACACCTTGGCCCCATGGACTTTTAAACACCATGGCCCCATGGACTTTTAAACACCATGGAAAGGATCACACAAGGACTTTTAACCACCTTTGTGTCCGTAGCAAGAATTATCCAAGGACTTTTAACCACCTTGATGTTCTTAAGTAAACAAGGCTCACTCAAGGACTTTTAACCACCTTAGTGACCTTAACCTTTTCAAAACATCACTTGCCAAGATACATCATTTTCATCATTTAATCCACTGTTTTAAAGCATTAAACCAAACCATATTCATCATGCATTTTAAAGCATCAAACCACATTTTAACAATGTACAAAAACAAGGAACTCTTACCTTGAGCTTCCTTCAACATATGGCTTACAAAAACAGCAAATACCATGCTAAATCATGCTTTCAAAACATTATTTAAAACATGCAATAAACCACATTGCATCACAACAAAATCATGGCCACCACTAGAGAGTATTTCCGAAAACTTACACTTGAGCTTAGTAAAGTTGTTTAGACTTAAACTAAGCTCCCAAGACATTGGTTTCAAAGCCAAAAACCCAATTTCACTCACCGATTCCACTTCGCCTCTTGCCAAAGCACCAAAACAAGCTTCCGGATCAACAAGTCTTGGATCCAAAGATGCCTCCCCTGTTTTAACACATCAAAGCAGAGGATTAATGCATCATCATGCATTAATTGCTTCAATGAAAGCACCTAAACTCGCTGCTCTCATCCAACCTCCATTTTCGACCACCAAACACAACCAAAAATGCATCCAAACCACTTCTCAACAAAGCCCAGCCACAAACCATCAAAACCAAACATCTACTATCATCATTTAACATCTAAAAAGAACCTATTAACATCCTTATACCTCCAGCAACATCAGATCCACAAGATCACCTCAAAAACAAACAAGAATCACAAGCTAAACTTAGGAAGCTCAACCTATCCGGGATTGCATTAATCAAAGCTCAATTCCTTATCAATTTAGAGTTCATTTAACATCAAAAACACATCTCAAATCACAGATTAATCAGATCTAACGAAAATCATCAAAAATCACCAAGTCTTGCATTATAAGCCAAGATCCATTTCACAACTCAAAAGTCTTTAATAAAACATCAACTAAGGATTGAAAACTTAGGAATTTCAGTAAAGAACTGATAGTTTAGAGGAGAAGGACGTTCTTACCTCCAAACTTGAGTTTCTCCTCTTTTTGGAATCAAAAACCTTGATGAATCAAGTAGCAAATGATGAGGTTTTGTAGATATGTTGATTAGGAATCAAAAGAGAGTTTAAAGGAGGAATTTAGGTGAGAAAATCAGAAACAATTCTCTGGAAAGAAAGTGTTTGGGTTGAGAGAAAATGAGAGAAAGAAAATGGAAAGTTAGTTATCCAAAATAGCCAAAATGGCTTTCCCTCCTCTTTTAATATGTTTAAAATCAGAATATAGCTTAAAATATATTAGAAAAATCTGGAGAAACTCCCTTTGGGAAAATAGCTCCTTAAAGATTCAAAGTTTCAACCCTTTATAAAACAGCCACAAAACTTTTGAAAATTACATTTTGGTCACTAGCCAAAATGTCACCCTTCCAAAACTCATTTTCCAAAATTGATTTCACAGTTCACTTAATTATACTAAAAGATGATTTTAGAACATTTTTCCATATTTTTAATGCAACCCGAACTAGGCTTTCCTAATTTCACCTTTTTAGATTCGACCAGCACTTTGACCAACCGGTCAACGCCCAAAACTCCTAAGACCAAAACCGGGGTGTTACATCTCTTATGTAAGGTAGCATGACAGTAGCAGAGTATGAAATTCAGTTTGTTCGCCTCAGTCAATATGCGTCTAAGTTAATCCCTAATGAGCGGAAGAGGTGTGAACGATTCCCTTATGGGTTGGTAACGGATGTGAAGACTTTTATGCTTGCGGCTGATTATACAGATTTCATTGTCTTGGGCACTAGAGCCAAGGACATTGAGTCGAATCTCGGTCTATCTAGTTGAGCGGGTGGATCTAGCTCTGGGAAGCGAGCGGCTGAACGCGATTATGGTAGAGATCGCAACAAGAGGCATAAGGATAGGAGGCCACATTACGATGCTAGGCGTGGGGGTGGTAACCCTGGTAGAGGTCAAAAACGACCTAATAATGTTCTGAGGACTCTTGAGTGTAACCGTTGTGGTTGAAGGCACGGTGGCGAGTGTTGGGGTAACCTTGGGACATGCTGGAATTGCGGGAACCGTGGACATTTGAAGAAAGATTATTCTCAGCCTTTGAGAGAAGGACAGGCTCAGGTGAGAGTAGTTGAGCCGCAGAGAGGTCTTGGGCGCGGCCGTGGTAATTTTCAGTGTAGGGATGATGGTGGCAGGAATGTAGCACATGTTGTGGCCGTATAACCTGAGGGTGGCAGTCAGGCTCAAGTGTATGCCCATCGTGAGGGAAGGAATGATACGGATGTGATCGCAGGTACCTCTACTTTGCAATCCTTGTCATTACTTTCTTTGATTGATTCTGGATCTACACACTCATACATATTGCGTGAACATGCTCAAATGCTTGGTTTACCTGTTGAGTCTTTGGATGTTGGTATGCGTGTGACTAGTTCCTTTGGTGAGATGGTTGTAACGCGGAAGTTGTATAGGAGATGTCCCTTGAAAGTGAAAAATCATGTTTTTCTTGTTGATCTCATTGAATTTCCGTTCTATGATTTTGATGTAATCCTTGGGATGGAGTGGCTCGTTGAGCATCGAGCTGTGGTGGATTTCGAAATCAAGCGGGTTTCGTTGAAACTTGCGGATGATTATGAAGTACTGGTTGTGGGTGAGAATGTGAAGTTTCTTGCCAATGTGGCGTCTACATTGGAAGCAAGTCGAATGTTGAGGCAGGGTTGCGAGGCTTACCTAGCCTTTGTGATGAATCCTAGTTCAAAGGAGTTGCACGTTCAGGATATAAGAATTGTAAGTGAGTTTCCTAGAGTGTTTCCGGAGGAGTTACCTAGATTGCTGCCTAGTCGAGAGGTGGAGTTTGGTATTGAGCTGTACGAAAACACAACTCCGGTGTCAATTGCTCCCTATCGCATGGCACCTAAGGAGTTAAAGGAATTGAAGACGCAACTTCAGGTGTTGCTTGACCGCTGTTTCATTCGGCCTAGTGTGTCACCATGGGGTGCACCGGTCTTGTTTGTGAAAAAGAAGGATGGCACTATGAGAACGTGCATCGATTATCGTCAACTGAACAAGTTGACTATCAAGAATAGGTATCCCATGCAAAGGATTGATGATCTCTTTGATCAGTTTCAGGGAGCGGCTGTGTTTTACAAGATTGACTTGAGGTCAGGGTATTATCAGCTTAAAATGAAAGATGTGGATGTGCCGAAAACAGCCTTTAGAATGAGGTATGGGCATTATGAATTCTTTGTAATGCTGTTTGGCTTGACGAATGCTCCTGTTGCTTTCATCGACATGATGAATAGAGTGTTCCATGAATACTTGGACAAGTTTGTTATGGTGTTCATCGACGATGTCCTTGTGTACTCACGTACTGAGGAGGAGCATGAAGGTCATTTGAGGGTTGTCTTGCAAGCGCTTCTGGAAAATCAACTTTATGCTAAGCTGAGCAAGTGTGAGTTTTGGCTAAAGGAAGTTGTTTTCCTTGGTCATGTGGTTTTGGCTGAGGGGATTCATGTTGATCCTCAGAAGATTTAGGCGGTGATGAATTGGAAGCCTCCTAAGTCCGTTCATGAAGTTCGTAGTTTCCTTGGGTTGGCAGGATATTACCAGAGGTTTGTGGATGGATTTTCAAAGATTGCTGCCCCTTTGATGAATTTGTTGCAAAAAGATGTTAAGTATGAGTGGATGGAAGCCAGACAACAAGCTTTTGAGAATCTTAAGGTAGTTTTGACGCAAGCTCCTATTTTGGTTCAACCTGAATCAGGAAAAGAGTTTGTGGTGTACAGTGACACATCCTACGTTGGTTTGCGGTGTGTGCTAATGCAAGGGGGTAAGGTTGTGGCTTATGCATCGCGACAGTTGAAGGTGCATGAACGCAATTATCCTACGCATGATATTGAGTTAGCTGCGGTGGTTTTTGCTTTGAAGATCTGGAGACATTATCTTTTTGGTGAGAAGTGTACTGTGTACACGGATCACAAGAGTTTGAAGTATTTGATGTCTCAGAAGGAGTTAAATCTTAGGCAACGACGTTGGGTGGAGTTGCTTAAGGATTACGATCTAACGATCGAGTACCATCCTGGAAAAGCTAATGTTGTGGCGGATGCCTTGAGCAGGAAAGTGGCGGTAGAGTTAAGGGATATGTTTGCTAGCTTGAGCATTTCGCGAGATGAAGGTCTTGTGGCTGAATTGCATGTGAAACCATCTCTGGTTCAGTTGATAAAGGGTAAGCAGTTGTTGGATGATTCTTTGGTGCCACATGTTGGGGATATTGTTGAGGGTAGACCATCAAATTTCTATTTTAATTGTGATGAAGTTTTATGTTTTAGAAGGCAGATAGTAGTGTCGAATGATGTGGAGTTGAGGTGTACTATTTTGACCGAAGCTCATAGTAGTCCTTTTGCTATGCACCCTGGTAGTACAAAGATGTGCCCTGATCTGAAGGATAGGTACTATTGGGTGGATTTGAAGAAAGATGTTGCAGAATATGTGAATAAGTGCATGGTCTGCCAGCGGGTAAAAGCTGAGCATCAGTTATTTCAGGGTTGTTGCAACTGTTGAGGATTCCTGAATGGAAGTGGGAAAGAATCACCATGGACTTTGTGTTTGGTTTACCTTTGTCGCCATCGAAGAAGAATTCGGTTTGGGTGATTGTGGATCGCCTTACGAAGTGTGCGCATTTCTTACCTGTGCATACCACGTATACCTTGGATAAGCTTGCAGAGTTGTACATTGCTGAGATTGTGCGTCTGCTTGGGGTACCAAAATATATAGTGTCGGATAGCGATCCAAGGTTTACATCGCGATTTTGGGAATGCTTTCATCAAGCTTTGGGTACGCGGCTGAATTTCAGTACTTCTTATCATCCGCAGTCGGATGTACAGTCTGAGTGTGTTATCCTAGTGCTTGAGGATATGTTGAGGTGCTGCGTGATTGAGTTTCAAGGCTCTTGGAAGAAGCATTTGCCTTTGGTGGAGTTTGCTTATAATAACAACTACCAGGCAAGTATTCAAATGGCACCTTATGAAGCCTTGTATGGGAGGAAGTGCAGAACTCCTCTTTGCTGGGCTGAAACAGGTCAGAAGTTGATCTCGATGCCAGCTTTGTTAAAAGGAACCACCGAGAAGGTGAAGCTCATTTGTGAGCAGTTGAAGGCAGCTTCTGATCGACAAAAGTCTTACGTGGATTTGAAGCGTAAGGAGATTGAGTTTGCGGTGGGTGACCGTGTGTTCTTGAAGGTTTCACCTTGGAAGAAGGTGATGAGATTTGGCCGGAAGGTTAAGTTGTGCCCTAGGTATATTGGACCATACGAGGTGATTGAACGTGTGGGTCCTGTTGCTTAAAAGCTGAGACTACCACAAGAGTTGGAGAAGATACATGATGTGTTTCATGTCTGCATGCTTCGGGGGTATAGATCGGATCCTTCACATGTTATGACTGTAGAGGAAGTTGAGTTGAATCCATATTTGACCTATGATGAGGAGCCGATTGAGATTCTGGATTCAGACAGTAAAGTTCTTCGAGGTAAGACCATTGAGTTGGTTAAGGTGTTGTGGAGGCATTGTGATGTTGAGGAAGCCACGTGGGAAAGGAAAGATGACATGGAGAAGCAGTTGCCTTACCTTTTTCCTCCAGGTAAATTTCGAGGACGAAATTTCTTAAGAGAGGGAGAGTTGTAACACCCTGATTTTTGGGCTTAGAAGATTAGGGTCTGAACTAGACCGGTCTGAGAAACGATTCGAATATAAAAGGGAGTTCTAAGGAACATCTGGTTCGGGATGCTTTAAAAATATAGAAAAATATCTAAAAATCCCCATTTAATATATAAACCAGAATGGCGAAATTAATTTTACAAAATATGGTTTGGAAATACTACATTTTGGTGTAGTGACCAAATCGCAGTTTTTACAAAGTTTAGTAGTGACTGTTTTTTAAAGGATTGAAACTTTGAATCTTTAAGGAGCTAATTTACCAAAAATGTTTTCATCAGATTTTTCCTTAATTTGTGTGATTTAATTAATGATTTAATTTAATAAAATAAAGGTGTTAAACAACCTTTGACTTTTCATAACCACTTTTCTCTAATTTTCTCTCATTTCATTTTCTCTAAAAATCCTATCAACCAAACGCTTTTTCTCCAGCAAATTTTACTTTGATTTCCACTTCATTTGATGAGATTTCCATCACTGATTGATTCCTAATCAATCCTTCAACAAATCCATTTGATTTCTACATTTTATTTTCATGGAAACTTGCCCAAATCAAGGAGAAATCATCTTTTAGAGGTAAGATTGTTCTTCTCCTCTAAATACTCAGTTCTTTACTGAAATTCCCAAGTTGTCAAATCCTTTATTAAAGATTTATGAATGATTTTAATGTTGGAAACAAGAAATCTTCTTAAAACTCGGGATTTGGAAGAGATCTTGAAGGTTCTCGTGGAAATTGATTGGGCTCTGTTTTGTGATGATTTTCTAATGTATTTTGGATGTTAAATGATGTTATAAATGAGGTTTTATCAATCCAATTCAGAATAGGTTGTTTTTCCTAAGTTTTTGCTTGTGAAAATGGTGGTTTTTGGTGTTCTGTTATAGCTAGAGGTATAAGGACGAGTTTAGGGTTGTTTTTTATGTTAATTGATGTTTAGAAATGATTAGAAGTGATAGATCTTGGTTGGGTTATGTTTTGGAAGAGTTTGGAGATGATTTTGGTTGTGTTTGGTAGCCGAAATGTTGTGTTTAGGTAGAGAAACGAGTTTAGGAGTGTTGGCTTAAGATTTCAATGCATGATTATGCATTAATCCTCTGTTTTTATGTGTCTAAAAAGGGGAGACATCTTCGAACACTTTTGGAGTTGATCCGGAAGCTTAATTGGCGTTTCGGCGAGCAAGTGAAACATAAAATTGTGAGTGCGAATGGGTTAGAAGTCCATGAGGACAAAAATACAAGATTTGGGGATTTAGGAGAGGTTTGAAACACTTTCCTAAATCCGGAAGTAAGTATGGTTTGAATTGCTCTCTTTAAAGTGAGGACTTGGTGAAATTCCCAAGCTTTGTGGCGACGAGAGATTCTTCCATGTGAGTACGATAATGATAGATTCCACCGGGAGCTATGTTGCTAGACAAGTGAGTACGGTGATGCGAGATTCCACCGGAAGAGTCTAGTGTTGAAATGTGTCCGCATATTCGAGTATTAATGAGATGTTAAATGCCAATATAAATGCTGAAATGGTTTTTTGTTACACATGTACCTTTGATGAAATGATTTATGCTATGAGATATGCATATGAGATTTGTTTTAGTAGTGCTTTGATGATACAAGCATGTGTGTGGCCTTGCCATGAGTTTTGCATTCGTAAATGCATGCGATAGAATTGAGGTACATGTGGTTTCAATGAGAAGTTGCTTTGAAAGGTTTTCAAGCATGTGTTAGAATGAGCATGTTGTGCAAAAGCTTTTGCGAAAAGGTTTTCAAAGTGTGCATTATTGTGTTGGTTTTCTTAGAGCATGCCTCACTAAGAAAATGTGCTTACGCTCTCTCTTTTACCAATAATGCAGATAATTGACGTGTTTTCGGGCATCAAGGAAGCTAAGTTCATCCAAGAAAGTTCAAGCTCACGTATGGTGAAGTTTTCATACACTTTAGTTTTGATAGATTGGCAATGGGAAACCAAGAATTGTATTTGGGAGATGTGTTAAACTCCCTAAGGTTGTGGCATGTTTGTTTTGGCTGGTTTGGATTGTAAATGGCCTTAATTGCTTGTTTTGAGGTTGGATTGCTTATTTGTGTTTTGAAATTAGGAAGCATGCCACTAGACTAAGGATATTTCATGTTTGATGCTATGATTGTGTTTGAATGTTCCAAATATGTACCTTATATGTATGTTGACTTGTTGATATGATTAGAGAGTCCTTGGCATGTGTTTGAATAGGTTTTTGAGTGAAAAACCAGCTTTTGCTGCAGTTTCTGGGCAAACCGTATCGAAACACCCTCTAGTGTTTCGGAACGGGGGCTTGTAATGGCCTTCGTGTTTCGAAACGGTGGAGGTTGTTTCGGAACGATTTGGCTACTATAATGCCATGATTCAGAACTGGTCTCGGAATACACCCGCGTTCCGAAATAGTCAACATCTTTTCGATCCAGCGTTTCAATACGACAGGTGGGTGTTCCGAAACGGGTGACCGTTGGACACGGATTTGAATTGTTTTGATGTTTGCAAGCTTTGCATTTTAGTCCCAAATGTTGAAATTGCAATCGCTTGAGTTTGAGATGTCTTTTTAAGTTGAAACTTTTGCAGAGAAGCATGTAACATGACTAATTTCATAATGGTAACCTTAAAACCAGTTAAGTCCCTCTAATTTACAGAAATTACTATTTGGTCCCTAATTTCGTGTGTAGTGCAATTGAGTCCCTATATGTTATCTGATCGGTCTGCCTTTCTCAATCGTGCTTCGTGAGTACTCACTTAGGGTTAACAAGCATCTAGACACGACTAAAAAGAAAAAAAGGGTCGTGAATCAAGGTTGACTTTCGAGTTAACTTTGGTTTTCCCCGTGTAATCTTCGTAGTTCGGGTCAACCGTCTAGGCCGGGCTAAGGGGGTTACAAGATCATTTTGAGTTATTTTAGAAAATGCGATGAATTTTTCTAAACCCTCATCTTTTGTACTTAAGAATAGAACCCAAGTAAACCTAGAATAGTCATCTACAAGTACAAAGGCATATGATTTACCACCCAAGCTAATTGTTCTAATAGGCCCAAAAAGATCCATATTAATCAATTGTAAACGTCTACTAGTAGAGACATCATTAATGGATTTAAATGAAGTTCTATGTTGTTTACCCTTTGAACATGCATCACAAACTTTATCATTAGAAAACTTAAGTTTGGGTAAACCTCTAACTAGATTAAGGGAAATTAATTTCTCTAAGACACTCATGCTAGCATGTCCTAATTTTCTATTCCAAAGACATGAGTCATGTTCATCATGTTCAACTAAGCATGTATGAGATGATTGGATGTCATCTAAATGCACCATGTAGATATTGCCTATTCTATGTCGTATGAGCATTAGTTGATTTGTTTTAATGTTCACAATTTTGCAACCACTGTTATCAAATAAAACATTAAAACCCTTATCACATAATTGACTAATGCTCAATAAATTATGTTTAAGACCGTTGACACACAAAACATTTTCAATGAAAATAGAAGAGTGATTACCAATGGAGCCTATTTCTTCAATGTGGTCGTTGGAGTTGTCACCGAAAGTTACCACTCCACAACTTTTTGGCTTTAGTTCCACGAATCTACTCTTGTCACCGGTCATATGTATTGAGCATCCACTATCAAGGTACCATGAATTTTGGCTTGAAGCTTTGGCCTTGTAGCAATGCTCCCCCTACAAACAAAGAAATTAGGCCTTGATTTTTGGTACCCAAATCATTTTGGGTCCATGTGTGTTAGCCTTTAAAATTTTGGTTCCCTTAGGAATCCAAGAAGCAATAACATTCATATTATTAGAAATAATGAGTTCCTTAGGAACCCAAACACTTCTAACCTTTTGACCTCTAGATTGCTTATGAAAATTTCTTTGTTTAGGAATAAAAGGTTTTCTTTTTAGATATTGGGATTTAGAAGAATTTCCTTTTTCAACATGGTTTTTCCCAATAGCAATTGAAGTTTTAAGATTATCCACTTCCTTTGTGGGATAATCTTGAAAATCGGAAAGAAGTTTTTCAAGTTCAAGCTTTTTTGTTTTAAGATCATTTGAAAGATTTACTAAAAACAAAACCTTCTTTTCGAATTCGGAGTTAGTTCTTGAAAATATTTCATTTTGATTTTTCAAATCGGAAATGTTTTTCTTGTTTCTCAAAATGGATTCTTTATATTTTCCAACTAACTTATCGTAAACCTATTGCAATTTATCATAAGCATCTTGAAGCTCATCAAAGGTAAAATCAAAATTAGATGAGTTAGGATTTACCTTTGGTTCATCATCAAGGCCATGAGACAAAGATTGGCCACTTCCTTCTCCTCATCGGATGACTCATCGTCACTCCAAGTTGCTACTTGAGCTTTGAGCTTGTTCTTCTTCTCAAAGCTCTTCCTCTTCAATTGAGAACATTCGAAATGGATATGGCCGAGCTTTTTTGCATTCATGGCAAGTGATTTGATCCTTCTCCTCTTCCTTACTCTTGCTCTTGAAGTCTCCTTTTCTAATGAACTTTCTCCCACAATTGGACTTCATAAAGCGAGTGAATCCTTTGGCCAACATGGCCATCTCCTCATCTTCATCTCCTCTTGAATCGCTTTCATGGTATGAAGCTTTAAGAGCGATTCCAACCTTCTTCTCAACATCCTTCTTCTCAACCTTCTTCTCTTCCATTTTATTTTCTTCTTCTCTTACCTTTCTCATGAACTCATGGGTGAGTAGAGATCCAACAAGTGCATCAAGCTTGAGAGTCTTCAAATCTCGAGCTTCAATAATAGTCGTTCTCTTGCTACCCCATGATTCCGGAAGAGAGTACAACAATTTTCTCACTAGTTTGTCTTCGGGGATGATCTCACTGAAACCCTTCAAACCATTGACAATGACCGAGAATCGATCAAACATCATGGAAACACTCCCATCGGGATCTATCTTGAAATTTTCGTCGCTTAGATTGAGCAGCCCAATTTTTGTTTCCTTGACATCACTAGTTCCCTCATATGTTGTCTCGAGGGTGTCTCAAACCTCCTTGGCATTCTCGATCGGGGACACTTTGGAGTAGATATCCGGACCAAGTACACAAAAGATGACATGAAGAGCTTTATCATTCACTTGTATCCTTCTTCGTTCATCTTCCGTCATTTCGGCTTTCACCTTTGAGACAAGTCTTGCTTCACTATCTTTCTTCATGGGAATGTATGGACCTTCTTCAACCACATCCCACACCATATAGTCGGTAGACTTGATGAAGAGCCTCATCTTATTCTTCCAATATGGGTAGTTATCCCCATTGAAGAATGGTGGCTTGGTAGTAGATTGGGACTCAAATAGGTTGAAGTTGGAGGTGGATGCCATTGCTTGACTAGTTGTTGATCAAACTCTCCTAGAATCGACTCAAGAGGGTTGTAATCCTTCCAATGAGTGTAGCTCTGATACCAATTGTTGAGTTGATCACACAATTGCAAATGGCTAAGAGGGGGTGAATTGGCAATTAAAATTTTGGTAGGATGAAAGAGTGAAAAATAAAAGGTGACACAAGTGGTTAGAGTGGTTCAAGTTCTCCAAATGAACTCTACATCAACTACCTTAGATCCCACTAAGGATTTTCAACCAATTCACTACTTGAATTCTTCCCCTTTTCTTGGATGAGAAGGTAACCTTACAAATTGATTAAGCTTTCTACCCAAAGCTTAATAAACTCACTTTTACAAAGAGATGAATTTGGTAAACTCGAAAAATTCCTCTCAAAGGATAAATGTTTACCCAAATCCAATTTCAATCTCCCCAAACTCACAATACAAGATTACAATAAGATCAAAACAGTTGGGTACAAGAATTAGACTATGAAGAGCACTAGGGTTTGGATTTTTGCTTTGATGTTGCTTGTAGGTTCAATAGTTGTTTCTTGATCAATTGAAGCTTGTTTTTATACCCTGGCATTGAATTCTAGCCATTTGGGTAGTTGGGATTATCAATAGAGCCGTTGGGAGCATTTTTCCTGCAATAATTGCAGCTCTGCAGCTTACCGTATCGGTACTCGTGGAGGGCGTATCGATACCTGCCTCAAAGAGGAAAGAACCATTGTGACTGAAAATAGAGCGTATCGATACGTATAGAAGGCGTACCGGTATGGTTTTAAGGGGCGTATCGGTACAGAAGGTTGTATCGAGACGGTGTTTGCTCACTGAAATCCCAAGTTTGGTTTTCTTAAAGATCGTATCGATACGCATAGCGGGCGTATCTGTACGGTATAACGGTCTTTTAAAAATTGGGAAACCAACCAACTGACAAGTAACGGTCGAAAAATTAAATGCAAAGATTTTTCAAAGATAAGCTTATCGTATTGATACGGTTGCAAAGCGTATCGGTACGGTTTCATTGAAAGAGTTGCCCCGATGAATATCGTATCGATACGGGGTAATACTGTATTGGTACGCTAAGTCCATTAAAATTCCAGTGGCAAAAGCCCGTATCGATACGCCAAAGGGTATCGATACGCCTGGGCATTTTTTGTATAGTTTGGCTTGAAAATCATAGGAAAAGACTTAGAAAATTTTCATATATTTAAGAGCTTGTCTTGAGATATTATTTTGTTTAAAATACTTTTCAATTGTGAGACTTCGCAAAGTACTTAAAAATTTATTGTTTTGCATATTGGCCCTTAAGTTTATATGTTATATCAAAATCAATTTTGGTTTCACACATTATGATTGTGATGCATGTGTAAGATATTTTATACATGTTGATGTTATCTGATTGATTGCTATTCATGATGCTTGAGATACATATGTGGTATGCTTTATGCTATGCTTGGGGGAAATTTTGATACCCATTACCTTATTTCTATAGTAAAGTGTTTTAAATTGAATAGGAAGTCTTCGATCCTTGTTCGAAGCTGGCCTGATTTCTTGTTTTATTTTAATTATCATGCATTACTTATAATAGCACAATGGGACCAATGAGAGAGTTACATTCGGGTACAATTGCTCCTGCTAGTGTGTAGGGAAATCAGGAGAACGAGGTTCTCCTGGTGAGAATTTACCTCCTCTACCACCTCCATTTGTGGGTGAGGAGAAAGGACATCATGGGCAAGCTAGGCCTGTGTTGGGTAATTTGATGCCTCTAGTTCAGGCAACGACTGGAGTATTTCAGGTTGTTGTTGCCGGAGTGCATGTGCAAGCTCCTGGTGTTGGGAAATTAGGATTGTCGTTAGAACATTTGCGTAGTTTAGGCGGTGTCGAGTACTGTGGTTTGTCACCTGAGGCATTTGAGGCTTGGATGGCCAGTACAATCCGAATTTTGGATCAAATGGGGAGCAATGATGTACGTAAGCTGGGATGTGTTGTTTCGTTGTTGCAAGGTGATGCTTATAGTTGGTGGATGACTGTAACTGCGGCTTTAAGAAGAAGAAGTATCTAGGAGTTAGATACTTGGATGAAAAGAAAAGCGAGTTTATGTCCTTGGTTCAAGGTAGGCACCGTTGCGACCGTTTCTATTACAGATTGGGGCAAGAAGTGAAGACTATCATGTTGGCCTCTGATTACACATATTTTGATTTGATGATGATGTTGCGTGTAAAATAGTCTATCGCAATGGTAGTGCAAGTATACACGACGCAAGTAGTAAAGTGATACGAAGTATCGGATATCGTCTCCACAGGGATTGGGCTAATAGCTTCACTAGGGGTTTAGAACATGTCGACAGCGGGTAAACGGCTAGGGGTTTTTGGTTGTCGGTTATGGGGTAATCGGCTATGTTCTCTTCCTAGGTTAAAATACATGCCCTTATATAAGCTTTGGGCTCAAGTTATCTAAGTTAACAAGGATTACAACTTTAATTAAAAATATGATTCTAATAAAGACTTAATCTTCAAGGATCCTACTTTCTAGCCGTCCTCCTTGATTCTTGCGATTTTCTCTCCTTGAGCTTTGGGCTTGACATATCTTTTGATCCGGGGCTTGGAAAAATATATGGTTTTCACACGACAGACGAGCAAAATTTTCTCTATCTATCGAGGTCCACTTTGCTTTTTTTTTTCTCCACTAACTTGCTGTCGTCCTCTGCTGTCACGGCAACACCCTGGCAGCATCGTCCTCTTTGTCTGCTTGTTCAGTTCAGCTCTTTTGCTTCTCTGCCCTGCGCCTGCCTTCTCCGTCTACTATGGCGGCATCCTGCAAAATCAGCCATTCTTTAGTAGAATCTGTGCCTTTAATATATTTGTGATGTTTTGCTGTAAACTAACCTAAATGCAATGAAATGATGCTTGAATGCAGCAGAAATATGGGTTAAAAAGGGTGTAAATAATAGAACTTTTACACACTCAACACACCCCCAAACTCAAGTTTTTGCTTGCCCTCAAGCAACTAAGACCTAAGAAAAATTATTTTTGTTTTGGCTCTCAAACAGTGAACTTTCCCTTACCCGTCGTTCGTTCCCTGTGACGGCAGCAACCTGTTGGCTAGATTAGGATATGTCCGGAATCTCACCATAGTCCTCGTGTAGTGTGTGCATGCTTGTGAACAGTTATATGCTAAGATTCTCTTAGTTTCACTAGAATATTCAACTTCTTAACTCGAATTTTTATGCCAAAGTTTATCATTTTGAATGCACATTTTCATGCTTCTTTGTTTTTGACTCGATTTCTAAAGTTTCACTAGAGCTAGTTTTAGGCACCTCTAGTAAGCTTCCTAGAGCCGGTTTCGGGCACCTCTAGGTTTTTGAGTCTCTTTTGCTAAACTTCTTTCCTAGAGCCAGTGTTAGGCACCTCTAGGGGTTATTCAAGTACTAAGCTTCCTATTCTAGTTTGGCTAAAAGAAATCTAAGCAGTATAACAGTCACAATGGTGTTTAAGTTTTTCAAAACTATAGAAAGGCTCTAAACTTCTCCTTAAACTGTCCTAAAGATGCTGCCACGACAGAGCTGTCACGACAGGTAAGTTCAAATCACAGTTTTAAGCCAAAATTTTCAGTCTTTTTTGATTTTTTTTATTTTTAAGAGAAAAATAAATAAGACACGGCAATTAATTAAGATGTACTAAGACTCCATTAAAATGGAGGGTTGCCACCCCCAAACTCGAGGGTTGCATTGCCCTCAATGCAAATGACAAAATAAAAATGAAGGCAGTACATCACAAAATATAGATAAGGCAGGCAGCAATAAGAAGAAGATAAAAAAACTTAAATTTTAAGCATTGTCTTCACTGCTGCTGCTGAGGCGGATTTGGTGGCGGATTCTGGGCTGTGGGTCAGGCTGGGCTGGTTGTTCTACGACCTGGATGTCAGAGCTGCTGTCGCAGTCCCAACTGCTGCTGCTGTTGCTGGTGGTGGTGCTGGCCTTTGGCATAAGCTTTCTAGTTGCCATTCTTTTTTGCCTCTTGATAGGTGTGAATTCTTTCTCCAAGTTTCTCCGAATAGAGGGTTCTGCCTCGTTTTCTGCCCAGACGGAGGAAGAAGAAAAACCAGCTACAAAGACAGCAATGTCATCTGAGGGCGGTCGCTTCGTTCCTCGGGCGGATGTGTTGGCCTGAGGGCTGCCGGCTGCCGTCGGGGCAGGTGATGGAATGGAGGCAACAGATTGTGCATGTGAGGTGGCAGCAGGTGTAGGTGTGTGGGCAGGGGTGGGGACGGTGAAGTAGTGGTCAGGGAAGGTCGGAAAGACAACATCAGGATAATTTAAAGTAGTGTGAATGAAATTTACCGTGGAGTTGGCAAAATCCTTGATGAATGTCATCAGACCCAGCTGTCTATCCTCCATCCTCTGAATGGCAGCAAGGATTTGAGTAGATTGGTCTATCGGAGCAGCTGCTGCGGCAGGTTCAGGGTTGGGTTGCTCCAATGATTCTACTGGGGCGGCATTAGGGTTGACGGAAGAGAGGGGGGTTAATACTGTCAGCTCCATGAGGCTGATTATATTTTTGTCTGTCCAGCCCCGTCCCTTCACTAGTCGATCGGTGGTGGCTTCCGGTACGGCAAAGCAGCGACAGAGAGATGTAATAAGGAAGGGCAGGCAGAGGAGGGTTGTCGATCTCTGGGTGTAGTCCAGGATACTTTCCCGCATATATCGTCCCACATTTATGGGTCGTTTGTTCATGATGGAGTGGATTAGGGCTAACCTCTGCTGGTCCACTGTGGTGTGATGGGAGGACGGCAGAATCCTCTTCTTAATGAAAGCGTTCCACAATTTAGCTTCTAGCAGCAGCTGCCCCCTTCTTACAGTATGGGGATTTTTCCTGCTCGTGTTCCATTCAGTTCCTTCTTCTGTCACTTCTGCCATGACAGCATCGAAGGCAGCGTTGTCTAGGGTCTCCAGGAACTGCTGGTGAGCATCGTCGTTGGGGATGAAGTAGAGGCCATAAAAATTATTAATGCGCTCTGCTGTGAATGGCACTTCTGTCCCTCGGACAGTCACTGTTGTTGTCGTCCTGCTGCCGATCACAGCATAGAATTCCCTCACCAGCGTTTCATTCATTTCTGTTGGTTGCTCTGCAAATTGCTCCAATAGGAGAGCCTTTATCGCCCTTGCGATGAACGGCTTGAGGCCCATAGTAACGGCCTTTCAAGTGTAGATAAAGCCTCGTTCTTCCAAGAAATCCTTAGTTGCGAAGGACTGTGGGGTGGGTGCTGTCGGTGAAGAGGTTGAAGCAGAACTGCGGCGGGTTCTTCTGGAAGACATGTTAGTTGCAAGGGTTTTGTGAAAGTAAAGAAAACAAAGAAAAACTAAAGGGGAGAGCAAGTAAGAAAAACAGAAGTGAGTGAAATGAAAATGAAACGAGGTTTTATAGAGGAGGAGTTGCTGCCCGTTGAAACTGTAACGGCAGGCGTGAATAACGGGGCGACTGTTGAGCTTTAGCATGTTTGACGCGTCTGACACGCATTTATGCGTCTGTTACGCGTCTGTCACACGTTTCTGCGTCTGCCATGACAGTCTGGTGACAGCCTGTCTTTTCCGTGTCTGCGGCGGCAACTGGAACGACAGGCTTCAATATTGGGCTTTATTGGGCTGATGGATGGATGATGGGCTTGGGTCACTTCTCTTATTCTTCTTGACTCCTTTATTTCCTAAAAACAGTAAACATAAAAACATTATTCGAGTAAAATAAAACTTATTTCCTAATAAATAATAAATAATAAAAATAAAACTTAGGTTAAATTAGGGATGCCTTGTGGGGCATCGCCTAAGGTAACCACTTCCTGTATTCCTGGGGCTTCAGTCCCCTGATAATGCTTGAGGCGCTATCCGTTGACTTTGAATTGGTGCCCGTCTTTTAATGATCGGATTGTGATGGCACCATGGGGAAAAACTTGTACAACTTGGAACGAGCCAGACCATCTAGATTTTAGCTTTCCTTGGAAGAGTTTTATTCTAGAATTGAACAACAATACAAGCTGCCGTGGGCAGAACTGTCGTGGCAGCAACTTCCTGTCATGCCATTTCTTAGTCTTCTCCTTGTAAATTCTTGCATTGTCGTAGGCCATTGTCCGTATTTCTTCAATCTCGTTCAAATCTAACAGCCTTTTCTGGCATGCCTTGTCCAAGTCCAAATTTACTGCCTTGATTGCCCAATATGCTTTGTGTTCTATCTCGACGGGCAGATGACAGGTTTTTCCATAAATCAATCGGTATGGAGACATGCCCAATGGAGTCTTAAAAGTTGTCCTATATGCCCATAATGCATCATTAAGGAGTAAAGACCAATCTTTCCTAGTTGGCTTAACCATCTTCTCAAGAATGTTCTTAACTTCCCTATTAGATATTTCAGCTTGTCCATTGGTCTGTGGGTGGTATGCTGTCGCGATCCGCTGCTTGACACCATATTTTTTCAAGGCGGCAGCAATTACCCTATTGTCAAAATGTCTCCCTTCATCACTGATAATCGCCTTAGGGATGCCAAACCTAGAAAAAATGTTTTTGTGTAGAAACTTTTGGACTGTCTTGGCATCATTCCTTTGAGTGGCGATAGCTTCAACCCACTTAGAGACATAATCCACTGCTAGAAGGATGTATAAATTTCCACATGAAGATGGAAAAGGTCCCATAAAATCAATCCCCCAAACGTCGAAGATTTCGACTTCTAGAATGTTCTGCAGTGGCATCTCGTTTCTCCTCGAGATGTTTCCTGTCCTTTGGCACCTGTCACAGTTCTTGTAGAAGATTTGTGCATCCTTATACAGTGACAGCCAATAAAACCCTGACTGCAGCACCTTGGCAGCAGTTTTGTTGCCTCCTAAGTGACCTCCATACTGTGAAGCATGACAGTGATGGAGTATGTCTTCTTGCTCTTCTTGTGGTACACATCTTCTTATAACCTAATCTGCACACATTTTGAAAAGAAGAGGTTCGTCCCAATAATAATGCTTAATATCATTTGGAACCTCTTCCTGGCTTGATAATTAAGATCAGAAGGGAGTATTTTGCTAACTATAAAATTAACGAAATCAGCATACCAGGGGAGTTCAGAAGACTTACCTGCCGCCATGGCTGTCACGGCAGCAAAGAGCTGCTCATCTGGGAAGGTCTCCAGTATGTTTGTCTCATCTATTGGCAGACTATGTCCCTTCTCCAACCTTGACAAGTGGTCTGCCACCTAATTTTCTGTCCCATTTTTGTCCTTGATTTCAAGGTCGAATTCTTGCAATAGCAAGATCCATCGTATCAATCTAGGCTTTGCATCCTTTTTCGCGAACAAATACTTCAGGGCAGAATGGTCTGTGTGCACTATTACCTTCGTCCCAAGTATGTAAGAACGAAACTTGTCGATGGAGAACACCACAGCTAATAGCTCCTTTTCTGTGGTAGTGTAGTTCACTTGGGCGTCATTCAGTGTCTTGCTAGCATAATATATGACATGAAATAGCTTATCTCTGTGCTGCCCAAGTGCTGCCCCGACAGCATAATCACTAGCGTCACACATAATCTTAAATGGCTGTGTCCAGTCTGGTGGCTGTACTATGGGGGCTGTTACTAGTTTTTCCTTCAGAACCTTGAATGCTTCAGTACATTCATCATTAAAGTCAAAGGGTCGGTTCTGCTCTAAAAGATGGCATACGGGCTTGGTGATTTTTGAGAAATTTGCAATGCATCTCCGATAAAAACTAGCATGACCTAAGAAACTTCTAATTCCCTTGACTGTGGTTGGTGGCGGCAGCTTCTCAATTACCTCAATCTTGGCCATGTCGGGCAGCTAATCTTATGGCCATGGACTATCCCTTCATCCACCATAAAGTGGCATTTTTCCCAATTCAAAACGAGATTTGCTTTTTCACATCTTTCAAGTACCTTTTGTAGATTGCCAAGGCAGCTCTCAAAATCGTCTTCAAAGACTGAGAAATCATCCATAAAAATCTCAAGAAAGTCCCCCACCATGTCGGAGAATATGGCCATCATGCACCTTTGGAAGGTGGCGGGTGCATTACATAGTCCAAACGACATTCTCCTAAAAGCATACGTTCCGTATGGGCATGTGAAGGTCGTCTTTTCTTGATCCTATGGTTCGATAGCAATTTGGTTATAACCTGAATATCCATCAAGAAAACAATAGTAAGGTTTACCTGCTAATCTATCAAGCATTTGATCAATAAAGGGTAAAGGAAAATGGTCCTTTCGGGTAGCTTTGTTAAGCTTCCGATAGTCCATACAAACCCTCCAACCGGTCACATTCCTGGTTGGGATTAACTCATTGTTCTCATTGATTATCACGATCATTCCTCCTTTCTTGGGAACACATTGCACCAGGCTCACCCATTTGCTGTCGGAGATGGCGTAAATAATACCAGCATCTAACCATTTGATTATCTCTTTACGCACCACCTCTTTCATCGCATGGTTTAGCCGCCTTTGGCCATCAATAGTCGGCTTATGATATTCCTCTAGAAGGATTTTGTGCATGCATAACGCCGGACTAATGCCTTGTATATCAGCTATCGTCCATCCAATCGCCTTTTTGTGCTGCCTTAGCATGCCTATCAGCTGCCGTTCCTGTTCCTGCGGCAGCTTAGAAGAGATGATTACGGGCAAAGTATCATTTGAACCAAGAAAAGCATATTTTAGCTGCCCTGGCAGGGGCTTCAGTTCTAAGGCAGGTGGTTTAAGAGTAGATGGCTTTTGGATTAAATGGTTATCTGAAGTATAATTTATAGGTTCGAATAACTTACCTGGTCGATTGCCTAACTAGTTTACCTCCTCCTGATCTTCAGTATCAGATGTATCGGATTCAGAGGACTTGCTGTCGTCGGTGCTGTCGTGACAGTCTTGTAGGTGGCTGCCGCGGCAGTGACCAAATTTAATATCGTGACAGCCCGCCCTGATGCAGGGTTGATCAAGGGTAACGTCAGTGATAGCCTTGCATTCCTCGTCCACATCAGCATGTTTCATCGCTTGGAGAACATTCAACTTAATCTCTTGATCGTTCACTCGCATGGTGAGTTCTCCTTTCTCCACATCAATCAACGATCTTCCCGTGGCTAAGAAGGGTCGCCCAAGGATGACTGGTGTGTTTTCGTCTGCCTCACAATCTAAAACAAGAAAGTCTGCAGGAAAAGTAAATTTATCCACTCTTACCAGAATAACTTCAATTTTTCCTTCTGGATGAACGTAAGAGCGGTCTGCCAGCTGCAGAGTTACTGTCCTGGGCCGCACCTTTCCAATACCTAATTTCTGAAAAACAGACTTTGGCATTAAATTTACACTAGCACCAAGATCACAAAGTGCCTTACCCACAAATTTATTTCCGATTACACAAGGTATGATGAAGCTCCCCGGATCCTTCTTTTTCTGGGGTGGCTGCCGATGAAGAATACTCATGCAACCTTCTGTCATCTTTACCGTTTCAAACTCCCCAAGTTTAGATTTCTTTGACATAACATCCTTGAGAAATTTAACATAACTGGGCATCTCCCTAACGGCATCTAACAGCGGATTATTAATATGAACCTGCTTAAAAATATCATAAATCTTTTTAAGTTGAGATTCTTGCTTAGCTTGCTGTATCCGTTGAGGAAAAGGAGGTGGGGGACGATAATCAGCAATACGTCTTTCCCACTGCATACGAATCTGAGGAGGTTTAGGTTCATCAATTTTCTCCTCTGTCGCTTCTATTGTCGTGACAGGCTTATCGGCAGCAGTCTGTTTATCACCTTTCGGGGTAACTTCCTCGGCAGGTTTATCCAAGACTGATTTCCTTACTGTTTCAGCTTCCTTTTCTGGCCCTGGTAATTTCTTCCCACTCCTAGTAGTAATGACCTTACATTGCTCATATTTGGGCTGCCTAGCATTTTCAGTATTACGAGGAAATCCTCCTGTCTGCCTCGGCTTAATATGTTGAGAAACCTGACCCATTTGTGTCTCCAAAGATTTTAGAGTAGCTTCATGATTCGTCATCCTCATCTCTGTTTTATCCATGAAATTCTCTGTCTTCTTGACAAACTGATTCATATTCTCAATATAAGTACCTGTCTGAGACATAAAAGTGGCCAGAGTCTGTTCCAGTATACTGCTCGTGGTAGCTGGTTGCTGCTATTGCTGTTGCGGCGGCAGCTGCTGTCGCGTCAGCAATCTAGGTCCTCCCTGATTCTGATTGTGTGCTTGAGGATTTAGGGCATTATTAGGATTACTCCAAGAGAACTTGGGATCCTTCCTCCAATTGGGATTATAATTGTTGGAATTGTAATTTGGCTTGTGGTTTCCAACATATTTTCCCTCTTCTAATTGTATCGGGCACTCATCCCGACTATGATTTCCCTCACAGATGTCACATACCTCCTCAACAGCAAATCCATGTTGTCCATCATCATTCAATAACCTTTTCATTGCTTTAGTTAGGAATGATACATGTGATTTCATTGTGTTGTCGGCTTCATAATCCTTTACAGCAAGTACCCGTTTACCCCCTCTTCTTGCAGTCGGAAACTGGTCCTCATTCTTAGCCAGATTTTTCAATACTTGCATGGCCTCGTCCGGATCTTTATCCAATAATAGTCCATTCGTTGCTGAATCCATTCGAATACGAGTTTGTAAGTTGGCAGCATTATAAAACTTTGTTACCTGATTCCAGACAGGGAATCCATGCATTGGGCAGTTCCGTAGTAGAGTAGTAAATCTGTCCTAGGCCTCGTGCATCGGCTCGTCATCTTCCTGTTGAAATGTAGCAATTTCATTACGTAATCGCTCAGATAAATGCAAAGGATTAAAACGAGATAAGAATTCATGAGATAAATCTGCCCAAGTTCTAATTGAACCCGGTGTAAGTTTATTCCACCAAGTTTTAGCTCTGTCCCTCAATGAATGGGGAAATAACCGAAGCCTCAGTATCTCCGGATTAACTCCTGGCAGTCTAAACGAACCACAGATCTCCTGGAATGTTTTGAGATGCTCCCTAGCATCCTCAGTAACAGCACCACTAAACTACCTGGCATTGTTGATCATACTAAACATGAAAAGTTTCAGCTCGAAGTTGTCAACATCGATATCCGGCAGCGTGGTCTCCAACTCTACATGATCGTTCAACATGTAGTCACGACAAGACCGTCATCCGGCGGCGGCAGGGTTACCGACAGGCGGTATAACATCGCCAGCAGGCGGGTCATCTCCAACGTGGGCCATCTTCTCTAGCTGTTCTTCAAGGTATTCGTTCCTGGCTAAAAGGTGACGAAGTTGTTTCTTGAGATTGAAGGAACGTTCAACTTCGGGATCTAATGGATACTCAGGATCTTCACCTCTTTTAGATCTGCGCATAAACAAGAAAACCTTGTGAAAAGCAAGAGTTGAATGTACCAACGGAAAAACAGAAAAATAAAAATAAAATAAAAACGAAAAGTGCAATAAAAGAAAGGTAGAGTTATGTTGCCAATCCCCAGCAACGGCGCCAAAAACTTGTTGCGTGTAAAATAGTCTATCACAATGGTAGTGCAAGTATACACGACGCAAGTAGTAAAGTGATACGAAGTATCGGATATTGTCTCCACAGGGATTGGGCTAATAGCTTCACCTTAATTCACTGCACGAAAGTAAAGGAAATAATTGAGAGTTGTCACAAGAATAATGAAGAAAGCGTAAATAAAAGAATAAAGATATCAAGATAGAGAGAATGGGATGGTATTGAATTGCTCAGTAGTGCAGGTATTGCAGAGTTTAGGAAATCCAGTTCTGTCGTCGCGCCCGTCGCGGCAGCACCTGTCGCGGAAGCAGTCCGTTGATCGTCGCGGTAGCAAACACACCAACTCAGTACTTCAAATTTGGCAAGAATCCCAGATCTGCATTGGCCTATCCGTAGGTCCAAGTCTGTCGATGATCACGTCTTGATGATACCTCCCGGCGTGAATCGAAGGATGAACAACGATGTGTATGAATTCTTCTTTAGCCACTTAACCTCTCCCTATCCCTAGGCACAAGATGGTTCAACTATAAACTAGAGAACTTGCTCTTATTTCTTTCGTATACTTAACTCTCCCGATGCTAAGTAAATGGATAACCTCACAATGCTCTCCCGATGCTCTTGTAAGATATTAATAACCAAAATAAGAGAACTTGAAGTTTATTTTATTGAACTGAAAATTCCTAAAACAAAACAACCTTTGCAACTACTTTACAAATCAACCCGTGGCCCTAGGGGAATTTAGAACATGTCGACGGCGGGTAAACGGCTAAGGGTTTTTGGTTGTCGGTTATGGGGTAATCGGCTATGGTCTATTCCTAGGTTAAAATACATGCCCTTATATAAGCTTTGGGCTCAAGTTATCTAAGTTAACAAGACTTAATCTTCAAGGATCCTACTTTCTAGTCGTCCTCCTTGTTTCTTGGGATTTTCTCTCCTTGAGCTTTGGGCTTGACATATCTTTTGATCTGAGGCTTGGAAAAATATATGGTTTTCACACGACAGACGAGCAGAATTTTCTCTATCTATCGAGGTCCACTTTGCTTTTTTTCTCCACTAACTTGCTGTCGTCCTCTGCTGTCACAGCAGCACCCTGGCAGCATCGTCCTCTTTGTATGCTTGTTCAGTTCAGCTCTTCTGCTTCTCTGCCCTGCACCTGCCTTCTCCGTCTACTATGGCGGCATCCTGCAAAATCAGCCATTCTTTAGTAGAATCTGTGTCTTTAATATATTTGTGATGTTTTGCTGTAAACTAACCTAAATGCAATGAAATGATGCTTGAATGCAGCAAAAATATGGGTTAAAAAGGGTGTAAATAATAGAACTTTTACACACTCAACAGATGATACGAGCTAAGGATATCGAACATAGTTTGGGATTGTCTTCTCTCGTGGGTGGTTCTAGATCGTGATCGTAGGTATCAGCTTGAGCCGAGGCGAGGTAATGTTGGACGTGGTGCGCTAGTACAAGGTAACAGAGTTAGGTCTGAGCAAAACAACTGTTGGGTTTGTGGATCGTGCGGGAATTTAAGGCGGGATTATCCTTGTTTGGGTCGTGAGGAACATGCTTCTGTGGCTATGGCTGCTAACTCATGTTGGAGTTGTGGATGGGTTGATCATTTGAGACGCGATCATCTTTTGTTGGCTGGAGGTGGTTAGGGTAGAGCACATGTTATTGCACAAGAGCAAGGCCGTAGGTGTGGTGATGGAAATTTCAAGCGTAGGGAGGATGGTTAATGAGCTGTAGCACATGTTGTAACTTTGAAACTTGAGGGCGGTGGTCTTGCGAGGGTGTACGCACATCGCGGGAGATGAAATGGCATTGATGTGATTGTAGGTACTTTCACTTTGCAATCATTGTCATTGTTATCTTTGATTGTTTATGGCTCTACGCATACATATTTTTTGAGTGAGCATGCACATTTGCTTGATATCCCTGTTGAGATGTTAGATGTGGGAATCCAAGTAACTAGTTCCTTTGGTGAAACTGTTGTTACAAGAAGATTATTTAGGAGATGTCCTTTATATGTGGAAGGTCATGTGGTTGAGGTTGATTTAATAGAGTTACCTTTCTATGGGTTTGATGTAATCATTGGGATGGACTGGTTGACCGAGCATAACGCTGTGATCGATTTTGATGCTAAGCGAGTTACCTTGAAACTTGCTGATGATTACGAAGTGGTAATCGTAGGCGAGAATGTGAAATTCATGTCCAATACAATTTCAGCTCTTGAAGCGAGTCGTATGATGGAGTTGGGTTGTGAAGCTTTCTTAGCTTATGTGATGAATCTAGGGTCGAAGGAAGTGCATGTACGTGACATACAAACATTATATGAGTTTCTTAGTATGTTTCCGGAAGAGTTACCTGGGTTTCCGCCAAGTAGAGAGGTTGAGTTTGGCATTGAGTAGTATGAAAATACAACTCCAGTGTCTATTTCTCCCCTATAGAATGGCACCTAAGGAGATGAAGGAGTTGAAGACGCAACTTCAAGAGTTGCTAGATCGAAGGTTTATTAGAACTAGTGTTTCACCTTAGGATGCGCCAGTATTGTTTGTGAGGAAGAAAGATGGCACGATGCGTTTGTGTATTGATTATTGGCAACTGAACAAGTTGACGATTAAGAACGAGTATCCTTCGCCAAGGCTTGATGATTTGTCTGATCATTTTAGAGGTTCTTCAATGTTTTCAAAAATTGATTTGAGATCCAGATATTATCAAATGAAGGTAAAGGGTGTGGATGTACCTAAGAAAGCTTTTCGTACAAGCTACGAGCATTATGAGTTCCTGGTGATGTCGTTTGGCTTAACTAATGCACCGGCTGCATTTATGGACATGATGAATCGTGTGTTCCATGAGTTTTTGGATCAGTTTGTGGTGGTGTTTATTGATGATATTCCTGTGTACTCTCATACTGAGGAAGATCATGATAGGCATTTGCGGGTTGTGTTGTAAGTGTTGTTGGAAAATCAACTTTATGCCAAGTTGAGTAATAGCAAGTTCTTGCTTATGGAAGTTGTCTTTCTTGGACATGTGGTGTCGGTCGTAGGTATCTGGGTTGATCCACATAAGATTGAGACGATGATGAATTGGAAGACACCTAAGTCGGTTCATGAAGTTCGTAGTTTCCTTGGTTTTGAAGGATACTACCGTGGGCTCGTAGATGGTTTTTCAAAGATTGATGCTCCTTTGACAAATTTATTACAAAATGATGTTAAGTTTGAGTGGACGGAGGTTAGGAAACACGCTTTTGAGAAGTTGAAGGAAGCGTTAGCACGAACTCCTATCCTGGTTTAGCCTGAATCGGGAAAAGAGTTTGTGGTTTATAGTGATGCATCCTATGTTTGTTTGTGATCTGTGTTAATGCAAGAGGGTATGGTGGTAGCTTATTCATCTCGACAGTTGAAGGTGCATGAGTGTAATTACCATATGCAGAATATCAAGTTGGCTGCAGTGGTGTTTGCCTTGAAAATCTGAAGGCATTACCTTTATGGTGAAAAGTGTACGATGTACACATACCATAAGAGTTTGAGGTACTTGATGTCTTAGAAAGAGTTGAATCTTAGGCAATGAAGATGGTTGGAGTTGCTTAAAGATTACGACTTGACGATAGTATATCACCCTGGAAAGGCCAATGTTGTGGCTGATGCCTTGAGTAGGAAGGTGGTTGTAGAGTTGAGGGTGATGTTTTCTCGGTTGAGTGTATCGCGTGATGGTGGCTCATGTTCAGGATATAGCGGATGGTAATGCAACGAATTTCTGTTTCAATGATGATAGTGTTTTGTGCTATAAAAATCGTATAGTTGTGCCAGAGGATGTTGAGTCTCATAGAAGTCCTTTTGCTATGCATCCTGGTAGTACAAAGATGTACCGCGGGTTGAAAGACGAGTACTATTGGGTTGGGTTGAAAAAGGAATTTTCTGAATTTGTGAGTAAGTGTATGGTTTGTCAGCGTTTGAAAGCGGAGCATCAATTTCCTTCAGGTTTGTTGCAACCTTTGAATATACCTATTTGGGTGATTGTGGATCATCTTACAAAGTGTGCGCATTTCTTAGTTATGCATACTACATATACGTTGGATAAACTTGCAGAGTTGTACATTGTGGAGATTTTGAGGCTACATCCTATACCTAAACCTATTTTGTTGGATAGGGATTCGAGGTTTACAACAAGGTTTTGAGAGTGTTTGCATCGAGCGTTGGTTACACGTTTCAGTAACTCGTATCATCCTCAGACGGATGGACAGTCTAAACGAGTTATCCAAGTGCTAGAGGATATGTTAAGGTGTTGTGTTATAGATTTCCAAGGTTCTTGGGAGAAACAGTTCCTTTGGTTGAGTTTTCCTCCAATAACAGTTTTCAAGCGAGTATACAAATGGCTCCGTATGAAGCCTTGTATGGGAGGAAGTGTAGAACACCTATTTGTTGGGTGGAGGCGGGGCAAAAGTTGGTTTCCTTGCTGGATTTGCTTTAGGGGATGACCGAGAAAGTAAAACTTCTTTGTGATCGGTTGAAGGCAGCATCAGATCTTCAAAAGTCATACGTAGATTTAAAGCGTAAGGAGATTGAGTTTGTGGTTGGTGATCGCATGTTCTTGAAAGTGTCGCCTTGGAAAAAGGTGATGAGGTTTGGACGTAAGGGTAAGCTTAGTCCAAGGTTTATTGGACCATAGGATTTGATGGAGTGTGTTGGTCATGTTGCTTATCGGTTGAGGTTACCTTCCGAGTTAGAGAAAATTCATGACATGTTTCATGTTTCGATGTTGCGAAGGTATAGATCGGATCCACCTCATGTTATGCCCGTTAAAGAGATTGAGTTGAATCCAGATTTGACTTATGATGAGGAACCAATTGGGATTCTTGATTTTAGTAGCAAAGTTCTTCGTGGTAATACAATAGAACTTGTGAAGGTGTTGTGGCGACATCGAGGAGTTGGGAAAGCCACATGGGAAAGTAAGGCAGATATGATGAAGTAGTTTACGCACCTTTTTCCTTCAGGTAAAATTTCTAGGACGAAATTTCCTAAGTGTGGGAGGGTTGTAACATCCCAATTTTGGGCTTCGAAGTTAGTCTGGTTCGGCTGAACCAGTTCGAGCGAGTTATGCTAGTTTCTGGATTAATTTGAATAAATGGTTATTGATAGAGAGATAAAACATGGAAATATATTTTATAATATTAAAATAATGTTTTGAAAGTTTTGGAGAGTTCAATTAGGTGAAATTGGACTAATTTTATTGGAAATTTGAAAACGGTGACTAATTTGTAAAAATTGCAAATTTCGTTATAATAACTAAATTGAAGAGGGCCAAAACCTAGAATCCTTAGGGAGCTATTACACCAATGTGGTATCAGCTATTCCCTTCATTTTGTGTTTTAAAATTATTTCATTAATTGATTTATTAAGTGTGAAAGTGATAAAAAGAATTTTTAAAAGGCTAAACATTTTATTACGTAACTACTTTTCTTCTAAACTTTTCTCTCAATTTTTCCAGCGGCCAAACAACATTTTCATCACTAAAATCTTCAGAGATTTATATCATTTCATCTACTTTTGATTTCTAAATGATGCCCATGAATTTCTACATCAGCTAGCTAAAGTTTTCTTGAAGTATTTCTTTAAAATGATTGGAAATCAAGGGAAAAGCTAGTGTTAGAGGCGATCTTTCTTTTCTCTTCTCTAATCAAGGTTCTTTACTGAAATTCCCAAGTCTTTGGCTCACTAATTATGTTTAATAACAAAATTTTATAATTTAATTGATGAAAATGGCTAGATCAAGTTTTGAAAGATGATTTCTCAAGATTTTTGTTATGGCACTGTTTTGATTCATTTGAGATTAATTCTAATCATGATTTGGATGTTAAATTATGTTAAAAAAAAGGTTTTATAATGGTAATCCAAAAATGAGTTGGAACTTTAATGGTTAGATTGTTAGATTTTGGGTTTCGTTGTGTTTGGGTGAAATCTGAGTTGTTGGAGCGTATAACGTTATAATTAGGTTAATTTTTTATGTCGATTGATGATTAGAAATGGATGGAAATGGTAGATTTTGGCTTGGCTGAGTTTAAAGAGTGATCGAGGGTGATTTCGGTTGTCTTGGAATGAGCATTTTGGTGTTTTGGGATGTGCAACGAGATAGTTTAAGTTGCTAGTGATTTCAATGCATAATGATGCATTAATCCTCTGTTCTTGTGTGGTATAAACAAGGAGATCACAACGGGAACAATCGGTAAAGTTCTGGGGGCTTTAGACGTTTAGTTTCGTGTCGGTGAATCTTGGTTTCGCGAGTTGGTGAGTGAGAATGTGATTTACAGCTTTAAAACACTTTAAAGGTTGTTTTGGGAACTTAGTGTAAGCTTGAAACACTTTACTAAGTTCGGAAGTAAGTAAAAGGAATTTCTCCCTCAGATTGTGCTATTTTGAAATTGTTGATGCATTTGATTTTAAATGCATATTACTTACTGTTTAAAGCATGATTTAAAGTAAGTGATTTATTATTTTTGATGCTATGATGATGAAGGAAGCACATGGTAAGTGATCCTTGTAAGTATATGCTTATACATGTATCTTGAAGCATGGTTTGATGCTTGAAAATGTGATTTATGGATAATGCTTTGAAAATAGTGAGGTTATTACTTATTGTGAATTATATTGGCAAGTGATGTCATGAAAATGGATTACAAATGAAATCAGATATAGTGAGCCGGTTATAGGATTGAGAGCAATATAAACAAGTCACCTTGGAAGTTGAGGGGTTTATACGGTGTACCGAACACTCCATCCAAGTACTCTAACGATTGGGGAAAGTGTATGATTTCCTGTCTCTTGTTAGTGAGGCTATACATCTACCGATGAGTGGAGTTGAGGGGTTTATACGGTGTACCGAATACTCCACCACGGGTGTCACAACGGTGGAGGCTAGCTCCCGTGTGTGAACCTTGAGATGCGAATGAGAATGTATGAACTGTTGGGATAACACTTTTGAATCCGTGAATCCGATGTGGTTTTGAGAAATGAGCATGTTGATGATCACTTGTGAGCCAATATAATTGATAATGTATTATGAAATGGTTTATGATTCATATTATGTGAATGCATGTTTTACTCTTTAAGCTTTGTATATGGTAGCTATGCATGGGAAGACTAAAGTTGAGTGTTAGTAATAGATTTGTTGTAGAGTTCATAATACATGATGCATGATGTTTAACATGTTGTTTTGATTTAGGAAAGTGCATGGTTTTAAAAAAGGAATGATGGTTTTCAAATGATGTTTAGCAACTTGAAATGAGATTTCAATATGGACAATAAAATGGTTTTAATGCATTGATGGTGTTTTGGTTTTGAGCACGCCTCACTAAGCCTTGTGTGCTTATGCTCTCATTTGTCCATCAATTCAGATAATTGAAGATTAGGAGGTAGCAAGAGGCAAGGGATTCCAAGAGACTTCGCTTAGGAATGTATGTTTTGGTTTAGACTAAAGTAATAAAGGCAATGAGTGATACATTGAATTGTTGGGAGATTTGAGTAAACTTCCTTTTGTGCAAGTTTGATTTGTTGTTTTAGACCTGTGAAAAGCCTTTATTTAATGGATTGTGCTTTGGTTTGAGTTTTGACTCTTGAGTGGCTTATTTGCATAGGAAGCATGCTTATAGATTTAAATGATGCATATCTCTATGCCAAGCTGATGATATTGGTATGTTTGATTGTGGATTGATGTTCAAATATGTTGTATTCATGTTGGAAGTACATTGGAATGCATTAGAATGGATTAAAGTTTGAAAAACAAGCAAAATATGACATTACATGTCTTTGGGTATCGGTACAGTAGAAAGCGTATCGATATGGACCAAGCAAAATTGAAGGGTGTATATATACAGATTTTAGTTACTAGTTTATAGCATGTCGGTCCGGTTCGAGAGGGTATCGATACGAGCCTTCAACCTTTGAATCTTGGAATTGTGTTGTCGTAGGCGTATCAATATGGGTTCTAAGGGTATCGATACAGCCAGCTGGTAAGTTAGTTAAAAATATCTCTGAACGTTATGTTTCTTTACGTTTTAGTCCCTAAATGTTATGGATGCAATTGAATGAGCATGGTTGATCGTTTTAGGGTGAAATTTGACAAAGATGCATGTAATGTAATTAATTAAAGGTTGGTAAGTTAAAAAGTTAAGAAGTTCCTATATTTTGGCAAAATGACATTTTGGTCCCTAAACTGTGATTGCTTGCAATTGAGTCCCTAATTGTTGTCTGTTTAAGTTGCGAATTGTTCCGTTGCAAAATTTAACACATATGATAATAATGAGCATCTAGAACAGATAAAACGAAAAAATAGGGTTGTTTATTGAGGTAAATCTAATTGTTTACTTTAATATTCCTCGTGTAATCCATTCGGTTTGATCTATCGTCTAGACCAGGTCAAGGGAGTTACATTTGGTGGTATCACATCCATGTTTCGAATGAATGGAATGATGGTAAGTACTTTGTAAGTTGTCGTGATGTGATTTCAAGGGAATAATGGTGTTTGTTTTGCACGATAATTGTTATAATCATGTTTTTGATTAATAAATGATATTGATGTCGAGCATGATGATTGTGATGTTTGTGTAAGATGTTATATACATGTCCATGATATGGGCTGGATTTGATTGATTTCTATGCATGATGCTTGAGATACGTATGTGGTATGCTTTATGCTATGCTTTGGGGAAATTGGGATACCCATTGCCTTATTACTATAGTGAAGTGTTTTAAATTGAATAGGAAGTCTTGGATCCTTGCTCGAAGCTAGCATGATTTCTATTTTTATTTTAATTATCATGCCTCAGTTATAATAGCACAATGGGACTAAGGAGAGAGTTACGTTCGGGTACCATTGCTTTTGCTGGTGAGCAGGGAAATTAGGAGAACAAGGTTCTTCCTAGTGAGAATTTACCTCCTCAATTGCCTCCACATGGGGGTGAGGAGCAAGGACAGCGTGGGCAAGTTGGGCTTGTGTTAGGTGATTTGACGCTTTTGCATGTAAATAATGCTTCACAATTGTGCAAGTATACACGACGCAAGTAATATATGGATAAGTATATGAGTATCATCTCCACAGGTATTGGTACTCAACCTTCGGTTATACTCCATCGCTCTGCAAAATTAATAAAGTAGAAACACAAATTAATTGGGTAATTTGATATAATCTAAAAATAACGAAACCAAGAAAATCTAGTCTAAAAATAAAGAAGTAATTAAGATGAGAAGATGGGCCAGATTACAGTGTGTCGTAGTGTGGAATCCTCTTGACTTTTTTTCTGTTCTTGAATGCAGCAACACAGTACTACTATGGCAGTGACCTAAATCCCTGCAGCGGCCACAATGGCTGAATCTTTGTCCCGGACGCAATGGCTGAATCCTTGTTGCGATAATCCCTTGCTCGTGGGCAGATACATTTAAGGCTCTACAAAGTGTTCTTGGGAGGTTCCACCTTATCCCTAAGTACGGAACGCTGGTTGATGATTGAACTCTAATGATACCTCCCTACGTGAATCAAAGGGAAAACACCAACTATTCATACACTTCTTTTAGCCGTTGAAACTCTAACCTATCCTTAGGCCGAGTTAGTTTACACCACGTGGGGCAAAAACGATACTCGTTCCTTTCGTGGGCTCAACTCTCTCGATATTGAACAAATGGATGATCTCACAAACCCTCTCATGAGTAGAATGCAAAAATAATTAAAGCAGAATAAGCAAACCTTAACTTTTATTGCATTAAGAACAAAAACTAAGTACAAAGAGTTTTCACACAACTACTAAACAAACTAATCCTAACCCTAATGTATTTATAACATAATTAAACTAATCATAAGCTCAATCTCTCTTTCTCTCTCCGATCCCATGTCTTTTCTCTCTAGGGTGGCAAACCTTTATATAGGGGAAGGTGTTGGCACAAAATCCTTCTTGGAGAGGAAGTTAAGTTGGACTTAGACTAGACATTATTAAAGCAGTAAATCTCTTTAATTTATTACAATATACACTTTTGTCCAAGAGTCCAACTTTACCCTTCCTTGCATGTTTTCGTCCTCTTCTCAAATTCCAAATGCCACATAAAGTGAGTAGAAAAATCTAGAGTTTTAAGCTCTACAAGTCGGCTACAACTTTGCTCATCTTTCCCTCTGGCGGAGTGTTGTCGCGGCCTGGCTTTTGCTGCCTCGGCATCGGTATGTTCTGCTCCGCAAGGCATCACCAACTTCCATCAGTAGAAGCTGTCATGTGGCTTGGCTCGATCAGGGTCTGACGTCTACTAATTCTGTCGCATCTTCCCTGATTTTTTATGCTGTGGCAGCATCTTCCTGCTCAAGCCGTGCAAATCTAAAAAATAACAATCATGCATTAAATAGTACCTTTTTCATAAAATAAACAGAATAATAAGATCAAAGGTATAAATGATGATGTTTATGCATGAAAGGTCTTAATGCAGCTCAAATGGGTGTAGGTTGAGTGATATTTTCCATGAAAAGGGTTCAAAATATAGGACTTTTGGGCACTTATCACACCCCGAAACTCGAACTATTGCTTATTCTCAAGCAATGCAAACCATCAATTGCCAAACCTTAGTTTTTATAAACCGTCTCCCTGGTCTTAATTTTCCTTCTCTCTCCAAACCATGGTAAACGCCGCTTCGACCCTTAAGTCTTTGGATGCCCTAAGAATTCCCTATAATCAAATTATAAGATTTGTGAGTGTGTGCATGTATTGTGAACAAGATGGTTAAAGGGATTCTAAGTAAACACTTAATCATTAACTTACTTAACTTGGGTACTAAATATTTTTTTTAGCAACCTAACCAACTAGAGCCAGTTTCGAGCACCTCTAGTGATTAGCCTAGCCCCGTTTTTGGGCAACTCTAGGGCTTTCTTAAGCTAGAGCCAGTGGTGGGCACCTCTAAATATTACCCAATATTCTTTCTAAGCTAGTCTATGTCCTAAGTGTACTAGAATTCCTTAAATCATGCAAGTCACAAAGGTGTTTAAGTTTTAATCTCATAATGTGATCCTAAGTTATCTTCCTTTAAGCATCCTAAAAATAAAGGCTCTAAACAATTCTAAACAATCGTAAGAAGAGATAATTAAATTCCCAAGTAAGAAGATTTAATTAAAACTAAACTAAGGCAATTGATAGAAAGTACTGCTGAGGCATAAGCATAATTCGGTTAAGGAAATGCAACTAAAAAAATTGACAAGTAAAAGCATAAAATAGCATGGCAATTATATTTTACAGCTGCAGCATGACAGTGCCTCGGCCTCTCAACCTACACCCCAAACTCAAACCAAGCATTGCCCTCAATGCTTACATTTCATACATAAGATGGAAAAAATTAAATCAGAAAATATGAGGGTATAAACAGATAAGCATAAAAAATTGAAGAGGAATTTAAATGGATTTATGGTTGGCAGAATCATCATTCTCTTCATTGTCGGACTCTAAAACTAGCCTATTCGTTGGCTTAAAAGTTGTTCGCTTGATTCGTTTGGACTCTTGGGGTGGCTTGACGTGTGATGGTAGGGTGGGCTTTGCCGCTGGGGCATCCACCTCTTTAAGGGAGTCAAGGTCGACGTTGTCCATGTTTAGTTCCATGTGGTTGATCAAGTCAAACACCCGGTTACCAGAGTGGTCACTATATAAGGTGGTGTGGGGTATCGATCCGGCCGATGTGTCTAAGCTATTCTTGCACTTGCCTCTCCTTGCTGTGGTAGAGAGTGTATCAGAGGGTGCGACGGGCTGGGATTGGTGGGCCCTGGCGATAGTGGCTACAGTGGTCTCTTGGGCTCTGTGCTGGGCAAATGCAGCGGAGGCGATAGGGAAGATAGGGAATTGAACCGTTGGATCATGGAACCTCCTTTGGATCCACTGTGTTGTTACGCTATGGAAGTCCCTTGTATACACCATGATCAACTGCTAGCGTTGGTCCATTGCCTCTAGCTTATTCAGAATCTACTATAGGTTTGCGGTAGTAGGGGCTTGTGTCTGAGGTGTCACCAGGACAGATGCCGAGGCTGCTACCTCGGCAATACTCTACATCGGTGTGGCCTACAGAGGATCAACATATGAGATCTACATTATCCTATGGCAGGTCACCTTATCCCATCCTTTTCTCTCTTTTGTGAGTTCGTCGGTTTTGTCGATCTGGACTTCATTCTACATGCCGAGGCCGGTGATGAGTGATGGGAAATAGAGCGTCCCCTTCTCCTTTACCGCGCATTTGTAGATTTCTTGCACAATTAAATTACCCACATTAATTTTACGATTTTGCATAATAAAGTGGATAAGATCAAGCATGAACGGTCGTGTTGTGGGATGTCGGCAGAAGGCGGTGGCGGGTGAAATTGTTCCACAGTTTGACTTCCGGCTGTAGATATCACCGCTGCACCGAGCCTCTATGTGATCCGGCCTCCCATTATGTACCGGCGAAGCAATGCTCCTCTTTTATGCGTAGGAAATCATCTTCTGTTGGGGACTCCAAAACCTCGACATGCTCATCTCTTTCAATGTGCAGGATGTAGAACTTGTTGATGGTATCGACATCGATGCGGATGGCTTTTCCCCTCACATGCACGAACAATCCGTCGACACTTGGCCTATAAGCATAGAACTCTCAAGCTATTGTGAGATTGGCCTGGGCTGGCTGGAGGCAGAAAACTTGCCACTTCTGGTGTATGATCTTGTTGAAAAGGAAGTTCTCAATGCCATAATTTTGTTCACTTGAGGCATGGAACCCTTGCTCTTCCCACACCTGCCACGAGATGTAGTGTATTTTGAACCTTTCTTCCACCGATGCCATTGTGAAGCGAGTATATGCGGATGTCGCGGCAGCGCTGGAAGATGCTCCTCTGGTTGCCATCTGAATTTTATAAGAGCGGTGAGAAAATTTGAAAGAGTGAGAAAATTTAGAACATAATAGAGCGTGAATAATTGTGAGATTCAAGAAAGTAAAAGAAAGTGGGAAGTGAAAATCAAAGGAGAATAGTGGCCCTTTTATAGAGTCTTGGCACATTATGCCGTTGGAGCGCAATTTGTGGCCGCGACCGTTACTAGCCGTAGCAGCCCGTTGCTATTCTGCCCGTTGAAAACTAGCTGTTGTGGATCTCGCAACTCATTGGTCGTTTGTTGACGCAAGAGCTAACGTTCACTTCTTCAAGCAGTTGGTTCCTCCTTTTTTTTCTTTCTTAATCTCCCTCCTAAAAAACAAGAAACCAAAAAATTATTCTGAATAAGAATACGATAAAAATAAAATTTTATCCTAAAAAAATTGAACCTAAAAATAAAAATAAAGTAAAGAGAGAAAATACTAGTGCACTTGGATGCATCCACTAAAGTGTATACTTCGTTATCTCTCATAACATGTGCTCATGCATGTGGTAGCAGCCTTTGTCCATGTTCTCCCCTTTGCGTGCCACGGCATGTGCCATGCCATGGTCCAATATGTTTGTTGCGGCATTCTACCACTTCAGTGCTCGGGCCTTTTGGTTCGTACTGCTACCTTTTTGCTGAGTAGCATGGAGTGCTTGACAAGTTGTTGTATCGTCGGCATGTTTTCTACTGTTTAAAACATGAATTTTAACGTACTCGTCATTAATCCTCATTGTCAGTTCTCCATTCTCTTCGTCAATTATGGTCCTCCCAGTAGCAAGGAAGGGTCGTCTAAGTATCAACAAAGCTCTTTCATCTGCATCGCAATGTAAGATGAGGAAGTCAATAGGGAAAATAAACTTATTCACTTTTACCAAGATATCTTTGATTTTCCCTTCCGGTTGCACATGTTATTTGTCGGCAAGCTGTAGCATCACTGTGGTTGGTTGTGTTGTCCCAATCCCTAATTTTTAAAAGACGGACTTGGGCATGATATTGATGCTTGCACCTAAATCACATAGCGCTCTCCCTTCATATGTGTTCCAGATCACGCATGGTATGAGAAAGCTTCAAGGATCGTTGAGCTTGGGTGGAGCTTGATTGTGTAATGCTGCCACGCACTCTTTAGTGACAACCACTGTTTCAAATTCCCCAATCCTTTTTCATATTGACAATATGTCTTTGAGGAACTTGGCATAGTTTGGGATCTCCTTGATTGCTTCCACCAAAGGTATATAAATGTGTACCTACTTAAGGATGTCCAAAAACTTCTTAAACTGGTACTCTTGCTTTTTTTGCTTAAATGGTTGTGGGAATGGTGGACCAGCTGTGATGATTCTTGGTTCTGTCCCATGTGCTGCCACAGGTTCTGCCGGCGCATCATTATTTGTGGTTGCTGTCACGTCCCCATTGTCTTTGGTCGATGTTGTGGCAGTTGTCTCGTCCTGTTTCTCAGGTTCTATCTGTTTGCTCTACGACCCCTGTAGTTTAATACCACTCCCGGTGGTTACAGCCTTGCACTGCCCGTATGTCGTTGCCTTAGCGGTTTCAGTGTCGCTAGGGAATCCTCCAACTGGTTTGGTACCCCACTTGCGTTTCTAGGGACTTCAATGTTGCCTCGTCATTCTGCAGCCACATTTTTGTCCTGTCCATATAAGTTTATGTCTTTTTTATGAACTTGTCAGGGTTGGCCATATATGTACTAGTTTGATTCATAAAAGCATGAAGATTGTTTTCTAAAGAACTAGACTGCATCGATTGTTGCGATGATATGTGCTGCTGCGACATCATGGGTTGTTGTAATCCTGGGGCTGGTGCATTATTATTTTGCGGGTTCAGGGCATTTTTAGGGTTGCTCCATGAAAGGTTGGGGTGCTTTTTCTATGCTGGATTGTAGTTGTTGGACAACTAATTCTTGCGGTTGAAGTTTCCAACATAGCAGACTGACTCTGGGTTCTTCGGGCATTCTGAAAAAGCATGGTTACCTCCACAGTTTTCGCAAAATAATTCCATTACCTTGACTATCTGTTGATTGTTTTGCGACTGCAAGTTCTGAACCAACTTTGTTAATGTGGCGATTTGACCTGAAATTGAGTCCGAGGACCCTATTTCATTTGATGTGGGTTAGCGGCGTATTTCTCCCCTTCTGGGCGTGGGGAACTGATAATCATTCTTGGTTGTCCTGTTTAAAATTTCCATAGCTTCTTTCGGCTCTTTGTCTAAGAGTATGTTGTTTGCCGAGGCATCAAGCATCATCCTAGTTGTCGTGTTAACCGCATTGTAGAACATTGTCACTTGCGTCCATATTGGGAATTCGTGCAAGGGGCATTTGTGTAATAGTTCTCGATATCGTTCCCAATCCTCATGTATTGACTTGTCATCAACCTGTCGAAAAGAAGTGATTTCGTTACGTAATTTGTCCGTTAAATTTGTAGGATTAAAATGAGCTAAGAAATCACGACAAAGATCACTCAAAGATCCAATTGATCCTGCTGGGATACTGTTGAGTCAGGTTTTTGCCTTATCCTTCAGTGAATAGGGAAACATCTTCAATCTCACAATATCCTAATGTACTCCCTAAATCTTTAGTTACAGAGCCGCCAAATTGCCCCATCGTGTTAATCATGTTAAACATCATGAGCTTCAGCTCAAAGTGGGCGGCCTCAATCTCTGGGGTAACAACTCTAGGCTTTAGTCCGTTTAGGTCGTCTTCAAAGTAGTCTTGGACTGTTAGGTGTCGAACTGGTACGAATGGAGCTTGTAGATTTGCTCTATCTCCTGCCGGGACTTGCTGCTCATCAATAAGTGGTTGCTCATTGGAAGGGTGCTGCCGAATGACATTGTGTGCCGAGGCCACATGGTTTATGCCTCGGCCGCGACCTTGAGGTGGGTCTTAATGTTGATGCATTGCGTCTTCGTTCTCTCGTCTAAGCCTTCGATAAGTTCGTTCGATTTTTTGATCAGGGTCTCGCAATGCGCTTCCTGGGTTAGCTCTGGTCATGCACTGAAACAAAACCAAATTTTATTAGTAATAAAATAAATAAAAATAAAAAAACTAAATAGAAGAAAGAGTGCAAGAAAATAAAAACAAAAGTTGTTAATTCCCGACAACGGCGCCAAAAACTTGTTGCGTGTAAATAATGCTTCGCAATTGTGCAAGTATACACGACTCAAGTAATATAGGGATAAATATGTGAGTATTGTCTCCACAAAGATTGGTACTCAACCTTCGGTTCTACTCCCTCACAATACAAAATAAATAAAGTAAAAACACAAATTAATTGGGTAATTTGATATAATTTAAAAATAACTAAACTAAGAAAATCCAGAAAATAAAATAAAGAAGTAATCAAGATGAGAAGATGAGCCGGATTAGAGTGTGTCATAGTGTGAAATCCTCTTGACTTTGTTTCTGTTCATGATTGTAGCAACGCACTACTACTGTGGCAGTAACCTAAATCATGTCGCAGATGCAATGGCTGAATCTCTGTTGCGGCAATCCCTTGCTCATTGGTATATGAAGTTAAGGCTCGGCAAAGTGTCCCAGGGTGGTTTCACCTTATCCCTAAGCACGAAACGCTGGTTGATTACTGAACTCTGATGATACCTCCCGGCGTGAATCAAAGGGCAAACACCAACTATTCATACACTTCTTTTAGTTGCTGAAACTCTAACCTATTCCTAGGTCGAGTTAGTTAACACCACATGGGGCGAAAACCGTACTTATTCCTTTTGTGAGCTCAACTCTCCTGATATTGAACAAATGGATGATCTCAAAAACCCTCTCCCGAGTAGAATGAAAAAATAATTAAAGCCAGAATAAGCAATCCTTAACTTTTATTGCATTAAGAACAAAAACTAAGTACAAAGAGTTTTCACACAACTACTAAATAAACTAATCCTAACCCTAAGAAATTTAGAACATAATTAAACTAATCCTAACCCTAAGAAATTTAGAACATAATTAAACTAATCCTAAGCTCAATCTCTTTTTTTCTCTTTGATCTTATGTCTTTACTCTCCATGTCGACAAGGCTTTATATAATAGAAGGTGTAGGCACAAAATCCTTCTTGGAGAGAAAGTTAAGTTGGACTTGGACTAGACTTTATTAAAGAAGTAAATCTCTTTAATTTATTACAATATACACTTTTGTCCAAGAGTCCAACTTTGTCGTTTCTTCCATGTTTTCGTCCTCTTCTTAGAATTCCACATGCCACACATAGTGAGTAGAAAAATCTAGCGTTTAAGCTCTACAAGTCGGCTACCACATTGATCATCTTTCCCTTTGACGGAGTGATGTCGCGACCTGGCTTTTGCTGCCTCTGCATCGATTTGTTCTGCTCCGCAAGGCTTCATCAACTTTCATCAGTAGAAGCTTCCATGTGGCTTGGCTCGATCAAGGTCTGTCGTCTACTAATTCTGCCTCATTTTCCCTCTTTCTTTATGTACTGTGGCGGCATCTTCATGCTCAAGTAGAGCAAATCTGTAAGAATACCAATCATGTATTAAATAGTACCCTTTTTATAGAATAAACAGAATAATAAGATCAAAGGTATAAATGATGAAGTCTATGCATGAAAGGCCTCAATGCAGCTCAAATGGGTGTAGGTTGAGTGATAATTTCCATAAAAAGGGGACAAAATATAGGACTGTTGGGCACTTATCAGATGCCTCTAGTTCAGGCGATGAGTGGAGCATTTCATGATGTTGTTGCTAGAGTGCATGTGCAAGCGCCTGCTGCCTGGTAATTAGGATTGCCATTAGAACGTTTGTGTAGTTTAGGCGGTGTCGCGTACTTTGGTTTACCGCCCGAGGCATCTGAGGCTTGGGTGGCCAGTACGATCTGGGTTTTTGCTCAAATTGGGTACAATGATGCACGTAAGTTGGGATGTGTTGTTTCGTTGTTGCAAGGTGCCACTTACAGTTGGTGGATGATTGTAACTGCGGCTTTGGAGCCCAATGAGGTGGATTGCGAGTTGTTCAAAGCTACTTGTGGCTGACTATGATGTTTAGTTCGTCCGTTTGAGCCAATATGCCCCTGAGTTGGTGCCAAGTGATAGGCACCGTTGCGACCGTTTCTGTTATGGATTGGTGCAAGAAGTGAAGACTTTCGTGTTGGCTTTTGATTACACATATTTTGATATGATGGTGACGCGAGCTAAGGATATCGATCAAAGTTTGGGCTTGTCTTCTCGCGTGGGTGGTTCTAGCTCGGGTAAGAGAGCTGTGTATTTTGGTCCTAGTGGTGGACAGTTTAAGAGGCATCGTCATTGTAGGTATCAGCCTGGGCTGAGTCGAGGTAATGTTGGACGTGGTGCGCCAGTACAAGGTAATAAAGTGAGGTCTAAGCAAAACGCTTGTTGGGTTTATGGATTGCACGAGCATTTGAGGCAGGACTGTCCTCGTTTTTGTAATGAGGGACAGGCTCATGCGGCTATGGCTTCTAACACTTATTGGAATTTTGGATCGGTTGATCATTTGAGACGTGATTGTCCTTTGCTGGCTAGAGGTTGTCAGGGTAGAGCACCTGTTGTTGCACCACAGCGAGGCCGTGGGTGTCGTCGTGGAAATTTCCAACGTAGGGAGGATGGTCAACGAGCTGTAGCACATGTCGCGGATGTGCAACCTGAGGGTGTCGGTCCTATAAGGAAGTACGCATATCATGAGGGACGAAATGACAGTAATGTGATTACAAGTACTTTCACTTTGTAATCCTTGTCATTGTTATCTTTGATTGATTCTGGCTCTACGCATTCATATATTTTGAGTGAGCATACAAATTTGCATGATATCCCTGTTGAGATGTTTGATGTTGGAATCCAAGTAACTAGTTCCTTTGGTGAAACTATAAAACTAATGAATTGATTTTGATATAACAAAGGATTTAAGGACTAAATTGAAAAATAAAAATGAATTTTTAAGTCCTCAAAAATTTCCTAAGTGTTTAATAAAAATATCCAAGTCAAGACCTAAGCTTACTCAAATTTTTTCTAAGTGTTTACTAAGTCAAAATAGTGATTTTCGAGTCATCGTTTCGGAATGGCCTTTAGGTATTTCGGAACGTTTTGAAACTATTAATCTCTGTTTCGGAACTAGCTTTCACGGTTCAATACGGGTGTATCGAAACATGTCTTTATGTTTCGAAACAGATGAAGAAAAACAAAACGGTTTGAACCATTTCGATACGGCTATATCGAAACGACCTCAATCATTTCGAAACAAATTTCAAACTTGGTTTCAAAATATGACAGTTGAATTTTTATAACTAATTTTAATGATACAGTTAAAGTGTATCGAAACGCTTATAAGCCGTTTCAATACAGGTTTTGACAGTGGCAAATTGTTTCGAAACAGGCTTCAACACGTTTAGGAACAAGCTCTTATCATATCGAAACAATCGTGTCCGTTTTGGTACGGCCTATTAATTACACCCCAACAGATATTTCTATTTTGGTCTATTTAAAATAAGGTCAGGCGTTTGGGAACGGGTAGTTGCAGACTGCATTTGTGGAGGGAAGATAACATCCCAACGACTATAATAATGAAGGCAACAACCCAACGTCTAGAATTCAATGAGATGGTATAAAAGGGACTTATAAAAGCACCAGCAACAACTATTGATCTTAAAAGAAAGATCCAATCATCAAATTCAAGCCATTATTCTAAAATCCCATATTTTCATATAAACCCCAATTGTAGAACCTTGTATTTCCAATCTTATTTGTTCAATTGGGTTTAATGCTTGTAAAAAGGGCTACATTTATATTGACTGATAAAAGCTATTAGCCTTAAACTTCTTTGTAATCTTTGAGTGAGGATTGGGTCAATTTTTGGGTAGAAAAATCAACCATTTTGTAAAAGCTACCTCCTAAGCATAGAAAAAAGGAAGATCAACTAGTGGAGTTGTTGGAAAATCCTTAGTGAAGCTAAGGTGGTGGATGTAGAGTTTAATTGGAACTTGAACCACTCTAAATCTCTTGTCTAGCAAATTTCTATTTTCCACTCCACCACCAAAATTTCTAAAAATTCAATTCACCTTCCTCTTGGCTTAAATCTATTCTAGGAACCACTCAACAATTGGTATCAGAGCCTACCTCTTTGAAGGATTAACAACCACAAGAGGAGTTTCTAGGAGAGTGTGATCCATCCTAAAGACAAGCCATGGCATATACTTCAACCTCCAACCTCTATGAGTCACAATCAACCACTAAACCACCCTTCTTCAATTGGGACAACTACACATATTGGAAGAATCATATGCGTCTCTTCATCAAGTCAACGGATTACATGGTTTGGGATGTAGTGGAAGAAGGCCCTTACAATTCCAATTAAGAGAACCGATGAAGGAAGACTAGTTCTGAAATTAAAGTCGGAGATGAACGAGGAAGATAGACGAAAGATGCAAGTCAACGACAAAGCTCTACATATCATATTTTGTGCACTTGGTCGGGATATTTATTCAATGGTTTCATCTATCGAAAGCGCGATGGAAGTGTGGGACACTTTGGAGATGACTTATGAAGGCACTAGCAGTGTGAAAGAGACGAAGATTGGGTTGCTAAACATGAGCTATGAGAATTTTATGATGGACCCCTATGAGAGCGTCTCAAAGATTTTTCATCATTTTTCAATCATCGTCAATGGCCTTAAAGGATTCAGTGAAATAATTCCCGAAGATAAGCTAGTGAGGAAGCTTCTATACTCTCTCCCGGAGTCTTGGGATGGGAAGAGGACGACCATCATCGAAGCAAAGAATTTGAAAAGTTTGAAGCTTCATGAGCTTGTTGGGTCTCTTTTTACACATGAGATCATGAAGCAATGAAGAGAGGAGGAGGAGAAGAAGGAAGAGTGAATGATATAATAGCATGAGGTAGAAAAGAAGAAGAAGCTAGGAGTTGCTCTCAAAGCTTCTCTACAACAAAAGAGCTCTTCTAGTGAGGAAGAATATTTTGAGGAATTGACTATGATAGCCAAAAGATTCTCATGATTCATGAAGTTCAACCGAGGGAAAAAATTTCAAAGAAAGATGGACTTCAAGAACAAAGGAAAAGAAGAAGAAAGGGATCTGGTCGTTTGCTTTTAGTGCAAGAAGCCGGGTCACATACGTTCCGTTTGCTTTGCCTCATGGCTCTTGAGGAGGATTCTTCTATGGTAACCTCTAATTCATCTACTTTTGATTTTACATATGATGAACTTCTAGATGCTTATGATGAGTTACAAGAGGAATATGATGAGTTGGTTGTGAAATACAAGGAGTCGGTTTAAAAAATAAGAAAATGATTTCAGTTTTGAGGACCCAAAATGACTCACTTTCTAAAACCAACTCAGAATTAGAAAAGAATGTCTTGGTTTTACAAAATTCCTCAAATGTGTTTGAAAATAAATCAAATGATTTAAATGACCCTCTTAAAAAATATCATATTTACCACCAAGAGGAGGTTAGTAAACTCAAAGCTTCTCTAACCAATGTTGGGAAAAATGGGTTTGAAAAAGCATCTTCTTCAAAATCCCAACATGTGAAGAGAAACTTTGTTGACCACAAACAAAGAGGCTCCCATAAGTATCACAAGAACAAGAAAGTTAGAACTGTATGGGTTCCTAAGGAACTTGTAGTTTCTAACAATATTGTAGTCATTTCATCTTGGATTCCTAAAGGAACAAAGTATTTGGAAACTAACACTCATGGGCCCAAAATGATTTGGGTACCAAAAATCAAAGCTTAACTCTTTGTTTGTAGGGGGAGCATTGCTACAAGGCCAAAGCACAAAGCCAAAACTCATGGTACCTTGATAGTGGATGCTCGAGGCACATGACCGGAGACAAGAGTCGATTCATGGACTTAAAGCTAAAAAGTGGTGGAGTAGTGACATTTGGTGACAACTCCAAAGGCCACATTGAAGGAATTGACTCCATAGTATGCCAATGGTCTAAAACACAATTTATTGACCATTAGTCAATTGTGTGATAAACAGTTTAATACATTATTTGATAAAAATGAGTGTAAAATTGTTGACATTAAATCTAATAAAACAATGCTCATTGTTCATTGCATAGGAAACATATATATGGTGCATCTAGAAGACATTCATTCATCCCATGCATGTTTTGTTGCTCAATATGAAAATGATGCATGGTTATGGTCTAGGAAACTAAGACATGCTAGCATTAGTGTTTTAGAAAGATTAGTTTCCCTAAATCTAGTTAGAGGTTTACCTTAGATTAAGTTCTCAAATGATAAAAATATGTGATGCATGCTCTAAGAGTAAACAACATAGATCATCCTTTAAATCTAATAATGATGTTTCTACAAGTAGGTGTTTGCAATTAATTCATATAGATCGATTTGGGCCAATTATGACAACTAGCTTGGGTGGAAAATCATATGCTTTTGTGCTTGTTGATGATTACTCTAGATATACTTGGGTTCTATTTTTAAGCACCAAGGATGAGGCTTTAGAAAACTTCATCACATTTTCAAAACTAACCCAAAATGATCTTGAACTTAAAATTTCACATATTAGAAGTGATCATGGAACGAAATTTCAAAATATGGGTTTTAATGAATTTTGAAATGAAAATGGGATTAGCCATAATTTTTCAACTTCTCGAACTCTTCAACAAAACGGGGTAGTTGAGAGGAAAAATAGAACTTGAGAAGAAATTTCTAGGACTATGCTTTGTGAAAACAATTTACCTAAGTATTTTTGGGCGGAAGCCACTAACACCGCTTGCTATATTATTAATCGAGTAATGATTAGGCCTATTTTAAAGAAAACTCCTTATGAGATTTTAAAATCTAAAAAGCCTAACATTAGCTATTTTCATCCTTTTGGTTGCAAGTGTTTTGTTTTAAATAATGGAAAAGAAAATTTTGGTAAATTTGATGCAAAAAGTGATTAAGCTAGTTTTCTAGGTTACACTTTAAACTCTAAAGTCTATCGTGTGTTTAACAAAAGAACTTTAGTTGTAGAGGAATCTATACATGTTGGTTTCGATGATAACCTCCTTCCGAGGAAGGAATCTTGTAATAATGATGATGTAGGAATCCTTGATGCCTTTGATGGAATACAAACTTCGAAGGAGGATGAGATTCCAACTAAAGAGGAACATGCACAAGATCCACCTCTTGAAGCCTTGAAGGAATTTTCTCTTGAGTAAAAAAAAGTGAGCTACCAAAGGGAGTACAACTATGTCAAAGGTGGTGAAATCTTGGGTGATCCATCCAAAAGGGCAACTACTCGCTCTTCTCTTAAAATGCTTAATCACGTTGCATTTATATCATGCATTGATCCTAAGAATATTAAAGAAAAATTAAAATATGATTTTTGGATTATGGCCATGCAAGATGAGTTAAATCAATTTGAGAGAAGTAATGTTTGGACATTAGTTGAAAGGCCTAGTAATCAATCTACTATAGGAACTAAATGGGTGTTTAGGAACGAACTAGATGAGAGTGGTAACATAGTGAGAAACAACGCTAGGCTAGTTGCTCAATGTTACACTCAAGAAGAGGGAATAAATTTTGATGAAACCTATGCACTCGTAGCTAGAATGGAAGCTATTAGAATGTTGCTTGCATATGCATGTTATCATGATTTCAAGCTTTTTCAAATGGATGTCAAAGGTGCATTTTTAAATGGTTTTATAAATGAAGAAGTGTATGTGGAACAACCAACAGGTTTTAAGGATCCAAGTTTTCCAAACCATGTTTTTTAATTGTCAAAAGCTTTATATGGTTGAAAACAAGCTCCTAGAGCTTGGTATGAAATACTTTCAAATTTTCTAGTCAGAAAAGGTTTTGAGAAAGGAAAGGTGGACACAACACTTTTTATTAAAAACAATGGCAAAGATATCTTAGTAGTTCAAATTTATGTTGATGATATTATATTTGGTTCTACTAATGAATTCCTTTGTCAAGATTTTTCTAAGTTGATGCAAGGTGAATTTGAAATGAGCATGATGGGGAGCTCTCATTCTTTTTTGGACTCCAAATCAAACAAATGAAGGATGACATCTTCATCAATCAAACTAAGTACATCAAGGATATGCTCAAGAAGTATGGCTTGGAGAATGCAAAGCCTCGAGCCACACCAATGAGCTCATCTACAAAGGTTCACAAAGTAGAAGGAGGTAAGTGTGTTGACTCTAAGCTTTATCGCTCTATGATTGGATCATTGCTTTATCTTACCGCAAGTAGACCGAATATATTTTTTTAGTGTTTTCTTGTTTTCTAGGTTTCAAGCTAGTCCTAGAAGTCTCACCTTATAGTAGTTAAAAGGATCTTTAGGTACCTTAGAGATACTCCTTGTTTAGGTCTTTGGTATCCTAGAGACTCAACCATTAACCTTCATGCTTAATCGGATGCAGATTATGGGGGTTGTAAAATCGAATCCGACACTTGCCAATTCTTAGGTAGTATGCTCATATCTTGGTTTTCTAATAAACAAAATAGTGTAGCTTTATCTACCACCGAAGCCGAGTACATATCCTTAGGGAGTTGTTGTGCTCAAGTCCTTTGGATGAAGCAACAACTCTTAGATTATGGAGTTAAAGTTGAAACCATACCCCTTAAGTGTGTAAACACTAGTGCTATATGCCTAACCAAAAATCCCATCCAACACTCTAGAACCAAACATATAGAAATAAGGCATCATTTCATTAGAGATCACGTCATTAAGGAAGATGTTGTTTTAGAGTTCGTAAACACCTTAAATCAATTAGCAGACATCTTTACAAAACCTCTAGATAATGAGCGTTTTTGGTCCCTTAGGAGAGAGTTAGGTCTAACTAGCCAACCTTGACCCTTTAGGACCTTTTTGTGCTCAAATTGCTTGTTTTCTTGCAAAATGCTATGCTTATGTGTTTTTAATCCTAATTTCATCTATGCTCAGAGTTAGGGGGAGTATGTTTATGTTTTTACATGTTTATCTTGCTCATACATACCATTTATGCATATAGGACTTATTAGAATTCATTTTTTCTGCAATTTAGAGCCTTATCTGCACCTCCAGACCTAGGCGTATTGAAACAGGTCAATGTGTTTCGATACGGGTGCCTTCAATGAATGCTTTGTGACCATGGTATTTCAAAACACCTAAAAGGGTTTCGAAACATTTTGTCCCTGCCAAGAAATGTTTCGAAACGACCCAAAAGCGTTTCGATACGAGTTATCACGTGGGATTCGATACGGTTTTAACCGTATTGGAACGGTCAATAGGGATCGAAACGTTAGTCAACGTTTTGGTACGCCCGTTTCGAAATGGTCGTGCTCGTTTCAAAACGCGTATCCGGTCAGCTTATTAAGGGCTTTAATTGTTAAAATTCACATTTCATTAAAATTCCCCAAAACCCTAAACCCGATTTTTCTCTATAAAAATCTTCTAAACCTCATTGTTTTTCATCAAATCTTGAGGGATTTTACTCACAAACTAAAGTCTAAGCAAGCTTCAACAACTTGGTGCAATTTTTTCCATTCATTCATCAAAAAATCCCTTTTTGAGGTATTTTTCATCCTTTTCTTTTCCCTTTGATTTTATTCGTATCTTATGTTAGAAAATATTAATTGTTTATATATTATATGTTTTGCAACTTGGGTTCTTCAAAACTTGTAATTTTTTTTTCAAAATCTTCAATTTTTTATTCGAATATATTTGTTTTCACTCATATTTTTTTACTGTTTTTCAAAAGTTGTTTCTTCTTCAATTTTTTTTATTATATGTATAGACTTTTTTAAAGTTTTTTTTCTTTAAAACCTTAATGGGATTTTTAATTGGATTGAATTAAGGATTTAAATTCATATATTTATTTTTTTTTCTTGCCTTGCGTTTTTAGGAATTTCATGGAAAACGTTAACAAGAAACGCAAGACTCAAACGGGTGAAGGTTCAACACAAGAGAACATTTGTCCTAACCTTACCCTTCTTTTTCAAAAGAGTCTTAGGAATCAAGAGACTAAGGACCGTTTCAAAATCATCAAAGATTTAGCCGTTCGCCGAGAGCTAGTTGTGGATATCGCGTTCCTTGACTCTGAGCACTTTGAATTCCGCTATCTAGCTCTCTTGCGAGAATGGAGCTTCTTGGCCTTTTTGAGCATTCCGGACAATGTCTACAAGCACATGGTCCTGCTATTCTACTCCAATGATGTTCTTATTGATAATGAAGATCATATCGAGGTGATTGGCATTGAGTTGTACCTTTTGGGTATGAAGTTCACTATTAATGTACCCGTTTTAGAGAAAGCTCTTGGGCTCAAAGATGAAGGCATTGAGGATGAGAACCACTTTGGTGCTCACACTGGATCCATTCTCACATTGGATGCTCATGATCGATTCCTCCATTTGATGATCTCTTGGTTCATCCGCCCTATCGGAGGTAAATTTACCCACGTTCGTCAAGTTGATTATTTTTTGTTGGAGTGTTTTTGCAAAGCACAACGCCCGAACTTGGTCAAAATTATGTTCACCGAGATGGTCCACCAAGTGAAGATTCGCACCACCGATGCACTAACATCCTTCTCTTATGGGGTATGTATTTGGTACCCTCAATTTTGATTGTTCTTATGATTCTCTGGAACCCTGTAAGCAAAATATTGGTGAATCTTCTCTTATCAAGTTCGGGTTTCGCTATACTTTTGGCCAATGGGTTCGTGCTGATAGGCGAGCTCTGGCACCTCAAGCTGAGCCTCCACCTCAAGCTTCGGCTCCTAACAATGAGACACTTATGTCTTTCCTTACCGAGCGGTTCAACTCGATCGATACAAACATGGCTTCAGGTTTTGGTGCTCTCAACACTCGCATGCAATATTTGGAGGAACGCGTCTCCTCTCTTGAGAATCAGCAATCATATATGAATTTATCTTTCTCCATATTCTATGGTGATTGGAGGAACTATCGTCGTGCTTAAGATAAAGAAAATGATGATTCTCTTGATGATGGTGGTGACGTTGATGACGAGGCTTAGGATTTATATTGCATATCATATTAGTCTATCATATTAGGATTAAGTTTGCACATATCCATCTTTTTTATGTTTTGAAGACCTATGCTTCTATTGTTTTCTTTGGGATTTAGCTTAAACTCTAATGATTTAAGTATTTGTGTTTGATTATTTGTTTCTTGAGCTTAATGATATCTATATTATGTTGTTTGGTTTCTTGCTTATAACCTTGTTTCTTTTCATGATTAGCCATGATTATTTTTCTTCTTGATCTAACAAAAAGGGGGGAGAAGTAATATAAGAGGCAAGAAAATCTTAAGTTGGTTTTGAGTTTCTGTAACGCCCTGGTTTTGGGCCTAGATGTTTTAGACATCAGATCGGACCGGTCGGAAATGGCTCGAATCGTGTTAGGTGATTTAAGGAAATCAAGGATCAGGAAAAGATAAAAATATGGTAAAAATTGCTAAAATCTTCTAAAATCATGTTTTAGGGGTTGGTCAAATCAATTTTAAGAAAAGAGTTTCGGAAGTGGTACATTTTGGGTAGTGACCAAAATGTAAAGTTTCAAAACTGTGGAAACTTACAAAATTTCAAAAAAGAGTCAAAATCTTAGAATCTTTAGGGAGCTATGATGCAATTACGCCTTTCTTAAATTGGCATGTGTTTTAAAAGGGTTTTTAGATTATTAAATAAAATGTTTTTATTTAATTAAAATGTTAAAATAGAATAATGGGAGGTTTTTCACGTAACTAACTTTCATTATTCAGCAAAATCATTTTCTCAACACTTTCTCCATAATTCTTTTCTCCCAAACACTCTCCCTTTGATTTCTAACCCATTTTCAAGATCTCTCTTCAAATTCTTCAAGCTTTGTGAAGGAAAAACTTGTCAATCATTAAGAAGGCAAGGATTGGAGGTAAATATCGTTCTCAACCTTCAATATAGGTTCTTTATTAAAATTTCCAAAATCTTTGACTTCTAATTGTTGTTTTTTGCTGAGATTTGATAATGGTTTTAATTTAAGATCAAAATCTTGCCAAATTATGATTTAAATCTTGATTTTCGGATTAGTATTGATGAGCTCTGTTTTGGATTGATTGTAATTGAGTTTTGAGTTGATTATTATGTTGGAAAAGGGCTTTGTTGTTATAGATCCCGAAATCCTTGAGATCCTTGAATTTCTCGATGATTTTAGTTGGGTTTTTGAGGTGAAATGATGAAGTTATGCTTGTTGGAGGCATAACGATGGGTTTAGGTTGTTTTTAGATGTGTTTTGATGTTCATAAATGGTTGAAAGTGATGTATGTTGGCTGGGCTTGGATTAGGAAGCAATCGATTGAGTTTTTTGTTGTTTCGGATGAGTAATTTGTGTAGCTTTGGTGAGCAACGAGTTTGTGTTTAGTTGCTGGTGTTGAAATGGATTTTAATGCATTTGGATCTCTATTTTGATGATCTAAAAACATGTGATCTTGACCCTGAAGCAAACAAAGCATTTTTGGAGGCTTCGGAGGGGTGATCTTTGCGTCGGCAAACGAAGTCTCGTGTATCGGTGAGTGGGAATTTCCAGCTTTGTAACACTTTGAGTGTGGTCTTGGGAGCTTAGTGTAAGTTTGAAACACTTAGCTAAGCACGAGAGTAAGTGATTTGAAAGTCTCTCTCGGAATGTGCTATGTTTTGGTTAGAAATGCACTTGATTTGAATGTGGTTTAGTTACTGTTTTAAAGCATGTTTCTGAGCATAGAGGATGATGGTTTTTAGTGCCATTTTGTTACGGATGCACTTGGTAGGTGATCCTTGGATTTATGAGATATATGCATATGAGTTTAAGCATGTTTATGCTTGTGAAAATGGCATTGTGATTTATGCTTGTAAAACAATGAATTGATGATATTGAATGATTATATTGGCAAATGATGGAAATGGTTTTGGGTACTTAAATTGGATATAGTTAGCCAGCTATAGGATTGGGTGCACCGTGAATAAAGTCACACTGGATGTCGAGGGTTTGTGATTGTGCCGTAATCTCCATCCAAGTACCCTAACGATTGAGGCTAAGATCACAACGGTGGATAGTTTAATCTCGTGTGTGAGTCTTGTGGTATGTGTCACGTACTCTCGTTAGTGGAATTATACAACTAAGGACGAGTGATGTTGAGGGTTTGTGATTGTGCCATTAATCTCCACCTTGTGTTCGGTAGTGTGTATGAATCGTGTGGGACAACGCTTGTAATCCGCGTATCCGATTGTGCCAATTGTGTTGGTTTTGATATGATTTGAGATTGATCACTTGCGATCTAATATACTGTTGATGATTAATGATTAAGTATGAGATGCTTGGGAATTATGCTAGAATGCATGTGATGATTGGTTTAAGCATGAGCAAAGGATTTTGCTATTGTTTTTAATGATGCTACGAGCATGTGGTTTTAAAAGTGCATTGATGCTTTGAAGAGCATGTTTTAAAGGAAGGCATGAGTTTGCAAATGATGATATGTTGGTTTTATAAAAAGCATTGATGAATGTTTGGTTTTAGCGATTCTCATTCAGTTTTGTGCTTACGCTTCTTTGTTTCATCAATGCAGAGAATTGAGCAATCAAGGCAGTCCAAGAGAAAGGGGATTCCAAGAGTTTTTGGCTAATTAATGTATGTGGTTTACCCTTAGTGTAATAAGAGGGAATGGGTGGGATTTCTACTCTTGGTTTTGTTGGTGATGTTAAACAACTTGAGTATGTTTGGTATATGTTTGTGGATTTGTAAATGGCCTCTAGTTAGTTTATGGTTTGCTTGTTGTGTTTTTACTATGCCATGGATTATATCTCTAAAGCATGTTTGAGTAGCCAATATTCCTCCATAATTTAATGTGCTTGAGGGTTATGTTATGTTGTTTGTCGATGCTTACATGTTTGTAAGTTGATTATAGCTTGTACGCATGATCTAAGCCTGTTTAGATGTGGTTAAATGTGTTTAAATGGCGTTTGGAAGTGCATCTCTGGTATGCGTATCGATACACGGGGTTAAGTATCGATACGATAAGGCCAAATCCAAGCTTTTTAGCTTAGGTGTATCGATACGATTTGCCCGCGTATCGATACGCCTAGGCAAATGTTTGAAGCCCATTTCGGTACGAGCTTGGGCGTATCGATACCCTTTTCCCATAAACTCTTTATTTCGATTTGCGTATCAATACATGGAGAGGCGTATCGATACGAGTTCATTATTTTCGGCTAATGGAATCTTGGAAGGTTTGAATTTATACATTTTGGTCCCTGAGTGATGATTGTTCAATTGGTTGAGTTCGGATGATCCGTTTCTGATAAAATTTGTCATTCTGGCATGTTACATGATTAATCACGGATTGGTAACTTTAAAAATTGATAAGTCCCTATATTTTCTCAAAATTACAATTTGGTCCCTAAAAGTGAGAAGTATGCAATTAAACCCCTAAATGATCTCCGATTGCTATGTCGTTTTCTTCTAAGTCCTTGCTGGACACATAGGATAATAATGTTCATCTAGAGAAGATAAAAATGAAAAAAGGTGTCATTAATCAAGGTTGACTTTTACTAGTTGACTTCGGTTCTCCCCGTGTAGTCTTCTTAGTTCGGGTCGGGCGTCTAGGCCGGACTAAGGGAGTTACATTTTTAAACACTTGAATTTAAAATCTCTTCAAAACTTTAAAACTCATCTTACATTGAGGGTGAGTTAGAAAGTCTTCAAGATTTCAAAATTCTTAAAATTCAAACTTGGTTTTGTTATATCAAAAAAGGGGAGATTCTAAAACTAATGAATTGATTTTGATATAACAAATGATTTAAGGACTAAATTGAAAAAGAGAAAATGAATTTTTAAGTCCTCAAAACTTTCCTAAGTGTTTAAGAAAAATATCCAAGTCAAGATGTAAGCTTACTCAAATTTTTCTAAGTGTTTACCAAGTCAAAACAGTGATTTTCGAGTCACCATTTTGGAATGGCCTTCAGGTGTTTCGAAACGTTTTGAAACTGTTAACCTCTGTTTTAGAACTTGCTTTCACGTTTCGATACGGGTGTATTGAAACAAGTCTTTATGTTTTGAAACGAATGAAGAACAACAGAATGGTTTGAACCATTTCGATCCGGCTGTATCGAAACAACCTCAAATGTTTCGAAGCGAATTTCAAACTTGGTTTCAAAATATGACCGTTGAATTTTTATAACTAATTTTAATGATACAATTAAAGCGTATCAAAATGCTTGTAAGCCATTTCAGAACAAGCTCTTATCGTATCGAAATGATCGTGTCCGTTTCAGCACGACCTATTAATTGCACTCCAACGACTATTTCTATTTTGGTCTGTTTCAAAACATGGTCAGACATTTGGGAATGGGTAGTTGTCGACTGCATTTATGGAGGGAAGATAACATCCCAACGTCTATAATAATCAAGGCAACAACTCCAACGGCTAGAATTCAATGAGAAGGTATAAAAGGGACTTCCAAAATCACCAGCAACAACTATTGATCCTAATAGAAAGATCCAAACATTAAATTCAAGACATTGTACCAACATCCCATATTTTCTTGTAAACCCCAATTGTAGAACCTTGTATTTCTAATCTTATTTGTTCAAATGGATTGAGTGCTTGTAAAAAGGGCTACATTTGTATTGAGAGATACTAGCTATTAGCCTTAAACTTCTTTGTAATCTTTGAGTGAGGATTAGGTCATTTTTTGGGTAGAAAAATTGACCATTTTGAAAAGGTTTCATCCTAAGCCTAGAAAAGGGGAAGGTCAACTAGTGGAGTTGTTGGAAAATCCTTAGTGAAGCTAAGGTAGTGGATGTAAAGTTCAATTGGAACTTGAACCACTCTAAATTTCTTGTCTAGCATATTTTTATTTTCCAATTCACCCATCTTGGCTTAAATCGATTCTACGATCCACTCAACATAAACTATTGTTACGAGAAGATTGTTTAAGAGATGTCCTTTATCTATGCAAGGTTATGTGGTTGCGGTTGATTTAATGGAGTTACCTTTCTATGGTTTTGATTTAATCCTTAGGATGGATTGATTGAGCGAGCATAAGGCTATGGTCGATTTTGATGGTAAGCGAGTTACCTTGAAACTTGCTGATGATTACGAAGTGGTAATCGTAGGCGAGAATGTGAAATTCTTGTCCAATAGAATTTTGGCTCTTGAAGCGAGTGGTATGATGGAGTTGGGTTGTGAAGCTTTCTTAGCTTATGTGATGAATCCATGGTCGAAATAAGTGCGTGTACAAGACATATGTATTGTATGTGAGTTTCCAATCGTGTTTCTGAAAGAGTTACCGAGGTTGCCGCCGAGTAGAGAGGTTGAGTTTGGCATTGAGTAGTATGAAAATACGACTCCAGGGTCTATTTCTCCCTATAGAATCGCACCTAAGAAGCTAAAAGAGATAAAGATACAACATCAAGAGGTGTTAGATCGATGATTTATTAGACCTAGTGTTTCACCTTGGGGTGCGTAGGTCTTGGTTGTGGAGAAGAAAGAAGGCACGATGCACATGTGTATAGATTATCGACAACTGAACAAGTTGACAGTTAAGAACGAGTATCCTTTGCCAAGGATTGATAATTTGTTTGATCAGTTTAGAGGTGCTTCAGCATTTTCAAAAATTGATTTAAGACCCGAATATTATTAGTTGACGGTAAAGGATGTGGATGTACCTAAGATAGCTTTTCTTACAAGGTACAATCATTATGAGTTCTTAGTGATGTCGTTTGGCTCAACTAATGTACCGACTGCATTTATGGACATGATGAATCGTGTGTTCCATGAGTTTTGGATTACTTCGTGGTGGTGTTTATTGATGATATTCTCGTGTACTCTCATACCGAGGAAGATCATGATAGGCATTTGCATATTGTGTTGCAAGTGCTGTTGGAAAATCAACTTTATGCCAAGTCTAATAAGCGCGAGTTCTGGCTTAGGGAAGTGTCTTTCTTGGACATGTGGTGTCGGCCGAAGGTATCCGGGTTGATCCACATAAGATTGAGGCGGTTATGAATTGGAAGACACCTAAGTCGATTCATGAAGTGCGTAGTTTCCTTGGTTTGGCGGGATAATATCATAGGTTCGTCGATGTTTTTTCAAAGAATGCTACTCCTTTGACAAAGTTATTACAAAAGGATGTTATGTTTGAGTGGACGGAGACTAGGCAACAAGCTTTCGAGAAGTTGAAGGAAGTGTTAACACGAGCTCTTATCCTGATTAAGCCTGAATTGGGATGCATCCTATATTGGTTTGGGATGTGTGTTAATGCATGAGGGTAGGGTGGTAGCTTATGCATCTCGATAGTTGAAGGTGCACGAGCGTAATTACCCTACGCATGACATCGTGTTGGCTGCGGTGGTGTTTATCTTGAAAATATGGAGGCATTACCTTTATGGTGAAAAGTGTATGGTCTACACAGACCACAAGAGTTTGAGGTACTTGATGTCTCAGAAAGAGTGGAATCTTAGGCAACGAAGATGGTTTTAGTTGCTTAAAGATTACGACTTGACGATAGAGTATCACCCTGGAAAGGACAATGTTGTGGTTGATGCCTTGAGTAAGAAGGTGGTTGTAGAGTTGAGGGTGATGTTTGCTCGGTTGAGTGTATCGCGTGATGGTGGGTTGATATCTAAGTTACAAGTGAAACCTTCCTTAGTTCAGTTGATAAAAGAAAAGCAATTTCTTGATGATTTTTTGTTGCCTCATGTTCAAGATATAGCAGATGGTAATGCAACAAATTTCTTTTTCAGTGATGATGGTGTTTTGTGCTATAAAAGTAGAATAGTTGTGTCGGAGGATGCTGAGTTGAGGCGCACTATTTTGACTGAGGCTCATAGTAGTCCTTTTGCTTTGCATCCTGGTAGTACAAAGATGTATCGCGGGTTGAAAGACGAGTATTATTAGGTTGGGTTGAAGAAGGATGTTGCTGAATTTGTGAGTAAGTGTATGGTTTGTCAACGCGTGAAAGCAAAGCATCAATTTCCTTCAGGGTTGTTGAAACCTTTGAAGATACCGAAATGGAAGTGGGAGAGGATTACGATGGAATACGTGTCTGGTTTACCCTTGACATCGTCAAAGAAGAACTCTATTTGGGTGATTGAGGATCATCTTACAAAGTGTTCGCATTTCTTAGCCGTGCATACTAAGTATACGTTTGATAAACTGGTAGAGTTGTTCATTGTGGAGATTGTGAGGTTGTATGGTGTGCCTAAATCTATAGTGTCGGATAGGGATCCGAGGTTTATAGTAAGGTTTTGGGAGTGTTGGGTACGTGTTTGAATTTCAGTACCTCGTATCATCCTCAAACATATGGACAATTTGTGCGAGTTATCCAAGTGCTAGAGAATATGTTAAGGTGTTCTGTTATAGATTTCCATGGTTCTTGGGAGAAACAGTTACCTTTGGTGAGGTTTTCCTATAAATACAGCTTTCAAGCAAGTATACAAATGGCTTCGTATGAAGCCTTGTATGGGAGGAAGTGTAGAACGTCTCTTTGTTGGGCGGAGGTGGGGCAAAAGTTGGTTTGCTTGTCGGATTTGTTTAAGGGGATGACCGAGAATGTAAAGCTTATTTGTGATCGGTTGAAGCAACATCAGATCGTCAAAATTCTTACGCGGATTTAAAGCATAAGGAGATTGAGTTTGCGGTTGGAGAACGCGTGTTCTTGAAAGTGTAGCCTTGGAAGAAGGTGTTGGGGTTTAGACGTAAAGGAAAGCTTAGTCCATGGTTTTTTGGACCATATGAAGTGATGGAGCGTGTTGGTTATGTTTGTTATCGGTTGAGGTTACCTTCCAAGTTAGAGAAAATTCATGATGTGTTTCATGCTTCGATGTTGTGAAGGTATAGATCGGATCTGTCTCATGTTATGCATGTTGAAGAGATTGAGTTGAATCCGGATTTCTCTTATGATGAGGAACTAGTTGGGATTCTTGATTTTAGCAGAAAAGTTCTTTATAGTAAGACGATTGAACTTGTGAAGGTATTGTGGCGACATCAAGGAGTTGAGGAAGCCACGTGGGAAAGTAAGGCAGAAATGATGAGTAGTGTTCGCACTTTTTTCCTTGAGGTAAAATTTTGAGGACGAAATTTCCTAAGTGGGGGAGAGTCGTATCACCCCGATTTTGGGCTTAGAAGTTAGTATGGTTCAGCTAAGAGGTTGGGTGAATCGGTTCGAGCGAGTTATACTAGTTTCAGGATTAATTTTAAATAAATGGTTTTTGAGAGAGATAAAAAATGGAAAAAATATTTTTTAATCTTAAAATAATGTTTTGAAACTTTTGGAGAGTTTAACTTTGTGAAAATGGACTGATTTTATTGGAATTTAAAAACGGTGACTAATTTGTAAAAATTGCAAATTTCGTTTTAATGACTAAATTGAAGAGGGCCAAAACTTAGAATCCTAAGGGAGCTATTACACGAAGGTGTTATCAGCTATTCCGTTTATTTTGTGTTTTTAAATGATTAAATTATTTGATTTATTAAATGTGAAGTGATAAAAGGACTTTTAAAAGGCTAAACATTTTATTACGTAACTACTTTTCTTCTAAACTTTTCTCTCAACTTTCCCAACAGAAAAACTACCTTTTCATCACTAAAATATTCAGAGATTTATCTCATTTCATCTACTTTTGATTTCTAAATGATGCCCATGGATTTCTACATCAACTAGCTAAAGTTTTCTAGAAGGATTTCTTCAAAATCATTGCAAATCTCAAAGGAAAAGCTTGTGTTAGAGGTGATCTTTCTTTTATCTCCTCTAATCAAGGTTCTTTATTGAAATTTCCAAGTCTTTGGCTCTCTAATTATGTTTAATAACAATATTTTATAATTTAATTTTAGAAAATGGCTAAATCAAGTTTTGGAAGATGATTTCTCATGATTTTTCTTATGGAACTATTTTGATTGATTTGAGATTGATTCTAATCATGATTTGAATGTTAAATGATGTTAAAATAAAGGTTTTATAATGGTAATCCCGAAATGTGTTTGATCTTTAATGGTTAGATTGTTAGATTTGGGGGTTTTGTGCTGTTTGGGTGAAATCTGAGTTGCTGGAGGTATAAGGATGTAATTAGGTTAATTTTGGATGTTGATTGATGATTAAAAATGGATGGAAATTGTAGATTATGGTTGGGATGAGTTTAGAGAGTGATCGGGGGTGATTTTGGTTGTTTTGGAATGGACATTTTGGTGTTTTGGGTAATGCAACGAGATAGTTTAAGTTGCTGGTGATTTTAATGCATGATGATGCATTAATACTCTGTTCTTGTGTGGTATAAACAAGGGAGATCACATCGGGAACAATCGGTGAAGTTCCAGAGGCTTCGGACGCTTGATTTCGCGTCGGTGAATCTTGGTTTTGCGAGTCGGTGAGTGAGAATGTGATTTCCAGCTTTGACACACTTTAAAAGTGGTTTGGGAACTTAGTCTAAGCTTGAAACGCTTAATTTCTCCCTTGGATTGTGCTATTATGAGTTTGGTGATGCACACGATTTTAAATGCATATTACCTATTGTTTAAAGCATGATTTAAAGTAAGTGATTTACTGTTTTTGATGTTATGATGATGAAAGATGCACATGGTAAGTGATCATTGTAAGTATATGCTTATACATGTATCTTGATGCATGGTTTGATGCATGAAAATGTGTTTTATGGATAATGCTTTGAAAACAGTGAGGTTAATGTTTAATGTGAATTATATTGGAAAGCGATGTTGTGAAAATGGTTTCTAAATGAAATCGGATATAGCTAGCCGGCTATAGGATTGAGTGCACTAAAAATAAGTCGCCTTGGATGTTGAGGGGTTTATACGGTGTACCGAATACTCTATCCAAGTATCCTAACGATTGAGAAAAGTGTATGGTGTCTCGTCTCTCATTAGTGGGGTTGTACATCTACCAAATAGTGGTGTTGAGGGGTTTATACGGTGTACCGAATACTCTACCGCGGGTATCACAACGGTGGAGGGTTAATGGTTCACCATCTATTACATTTAAAATTAAGAGAGGCCTTTAGCAAGGGTGTCCGTTATCTCCCTTGTTATTTAATTTGATAGGATAAGCACTGAGAATTTTTTTAGGAAAGCAGCCGATTTGGGTTGGTAAAATGTCTCAATGTAGGTAGCAATGACTTGTGTGTTTTACATATACAATTTGCCGATGATTTGATTATTTTCATGGAAGCAAATGTAGAAATGGTGGGTAACATTATGAGGATATTGAGAATATTTGAAGTGGCCGCAAGCTTGAAGTGTTGGAGTATACCCAAAGACCAATCATAAGATGATTGTAAAAAACATACTTATTTTATCTTAATTTTTAATATAAAGTCAATTTTATTATTTCAGTCATTATTCTACCCATATATAAACTGAATAACAATAAAGTCCTTAGAATAAAATGGTTATTCTTAAATGTCCTTAGTCGAGTATTATTGTGGGCATAGACAAAAAAATGCATTAAGACTAATGTGTAGTTGATTGATGACAAAGTGTTGTCATTAAGATGGATATGTCAAAATCAATACATATGTATGTATTGAAGAAAGACATAATGGACTAACCCACCGTGAGCATGTTTCTTGGATTATTATGTGACAGTCACAACATTGCTCATATTAATAACCACATGTTTGATCCTCAGACTTGAGATCGTCATTATTTCAAGTGAAATATTTTGATACAGTAAAACATGTGTAGTAACTGACTACACTATAAACACTGATATTGGATATGTCTAAATCTATGTAGTGGGATATGGTTGATAAAGATAGGATTTCTCCCTCATACACAATAGGAGTAATATCCGAGGCCACTTGATTGGGTGAGACTAGAAATGCATGGCCATGCTCAAATAAATTGATATGGGATATCATAGTTATTCTTTTATAATAGTCTACTCAAGATATCAAGAAAAATTAGATAGACTATGCTAGTGTGACTATTCCATGACTTGTTTCCAATCTAGATATAAGGACAAAATGATGTAATACATGAAAAGAGTTAATCACAAAAAGGTTTTGTCGAACTATGACTTCATGTAACTTAGGTAGCAATGATGTAACGCCCTGGTTTTGGGCCTAAGAATTTTAAAGGTGGTTTAGGGTCCATAGAGCCTAAACAAGAGATTTAGGTTAGTTCGGGGTTGGTTCAAGGAAAACATGGTTCAGGAAGTGATAAAATTATGAGAAAAATTCATAAATTAAAAGGGCATGATGGTTTTCAAATGATGTTTTAGGAAATTGAAATGATATTTCAATGAGGACATGGAAATGGTTTTAATGCATTAATGATGTTTTGTCTTTTAGCCTCCTCACCAAGCCTTGTGTGCTTACACTCTCATTTGTCCATCAATGCAGATAATTGAGGTTTTGGAGGAAGCAAGTAGCAAGGGATCACAAGAGACTTCATTTGCAAAAGTATGTTTCGGTTAGACTATACATAATCAGTGCAATGGAGATCTTTTGTGTTTTGGGAGACTTGTGTAAACTCCCTTCTGAGCAAGTTTGGTTTGATGTTTTAGACTTGTGAATGGCCTTTGGTATTTGGTTTATGCCTTACATTGCATTTTGGTATATTTCTTGGCTTGTCACTAGGTTGCATGCCTATAGTTACCTTTGATGCAAATGCTCATGTTATGATGATGAATATGCCCTGAATGATTCAGGATTGATGTTTAGATATGTTGTATGCATGTTGAAAGAATGTTGGTAAGATTATGATTGGATTAAAGTGTGAAAAACAAGCAAAAAGTGTCATTACAGGCCCAGGCATTTTGGTATGCCCAACGTTGTACCGAAACGGTAAGGCTGAAATGGCCTTGGGGTTTCGAAGCAGGGGGAAGTGTTTCGATACAGACTCCTTCAAGTTGGCTACTGGAAATTCATGTTCCGAAACACTTAAAGGGCTGTTGCGATACGATTCCGAGTTTTGAAATACATAAACCTGTTTTGAAACATGGTGTTTCGATACAGGGCAATATGTATCGAACAGCCCGACCTGTTAAGTTAGTTATTGGAATCTTTTGAAGTTTTGTTTCTTTATGTTCCAGTCCCCGAATGTCGTGGATGCGATTAAATGAGATTGGATGATTGTTTTGAGCTAAGACTTGACACATTGTCATGTAATGTGACTAATTAAAGTTTAGTAACCTAAAAATATAAGAAGTCCCTGTAAATCTCTAAAATTACAAAATGGTGCCTAAAACGGGTTTGTTCTCAATTGAGTGCCTAATTGAAATCTGTTTGAGATGTTAATTGTTCTGCTGCGAGTCGTAACACTTAGGCTAATGATGTGTATATAGAAAAGATAAAAAATAGGGTCCTTTACTTAGGTAAACCTTCACGGTTTACTTCAATATTCCCCGTGTGACTCGTTCGGTTCGATCTTTCGCCCAGATCGGGTTGAGGAGGTTACATTTGGTAGTATCAGAGTCAAGTTACGAAAGAATAGGATAATGATAAGTTTTTGGTAAGTTAATGTGATGTGATTCGAAGTGAACGATGATGTTTGCGCTGCACAATGATTATTATAATCATGTTGTTAATGAATAAATGATATTGATGCCATGCATGAAAGTTCTGATGTATGTGTTTTGTTATATACATGATGATGTTATGGGCTGAAACTGATTGATTTCTTTGCACGGTGCTTGTGATATGTATGTTGTTTGCCTTATGCTATTCTTGGGGAAAACTGGGATACCCGTTGCCTTATTACTATAGTTAAAGTATTTTAAATTGAATTGGAAGTCTTGGATCCTTGCTTGGAACTAGCTTGATTACTTTGTTTGGTTTTATTAACATGCCTTAATTATAATAACAGAATGGGACCGAGGGGAGAGTTATGGTCGGGTACAATTGCTGCTATCGGAGGGCAGGGAAATCAGGAGAACGAGGTTCCTCCTTGTGGGAATTTACCTCTTCCACCGCCTCCACCCGAGGGTGAGGAGCAAGGACAACATGAGCAAGCTGGGACTTTGTTGGGTAATTTCACGCCGCTAGTTCAGGCGATGACTAGAGCATCTATGTTGATGTTGCTAGAGTTCAAGTGTAAGCACTTGTTGCTGGGCAAACGGGGTTGCCGTTAGAATGCTTGTGTAGTTTAGGCGATGTTGAGTATCGTTGATTTTCGCCCCGAGGCATCCGAGGCTTGGATGGCTAGTACGATCTAAATTTTGGATCATATGAGGTGCAATGATGTACGTGTTGGGTCACGTCGGCACGCCCCGTGGCGCAGCAGAAAAATTAATCTGACGTAATACAGCCAGGATCCATGTACAGGAACGAATCTGGGGTGAAAAGATGAAGAGTTACCTTTTAAAACTCTAGAAACTAGAAAACCGACGGTATGTCGGAATAACCACGTCAAGTAAAACTGGAATCGTCACATGTTCGCAACGACCTCTACGGAGTCCACCCAAACAAAACGAACAAAGTTTTCGCCTCCCTAACACTTACGGATAAATTTCGACAGGTTTGAACACCTTCCACGGAGAAGTCGAAATCCCTCCAGGAATTCCTGATGGAGTCTGAAATCGACCAGGGTTTCTACCGGGACTTGGATTCGAACTAGGAAATCGCCAAGAATTTTCCAGAGGGCAAGAGGAACACCGGAAAATATCGAACAGCTTCTCAGAAGAAATCTGGGACTTGTCAAAAATTCCAAAGGGGAATTCCCAAGGATATATCGAAATTTGCAAGGAGGAATAGGGATGATTTGGTTGCTAGCCCTTGTCCCTTTAAATAGTATTCAGAGACTTAATTCTAGTTGAATTCCTTAAATCCAAGTTCAAACAAAATTCATAGAATCTAATTCTACTTGAAATTGGTTCATATTAAATATACATTATATTTAATGAAATTAAATGAAATATATATATATTTAATTATGTAGAATCTTATTCTACATAAAACATTGATTTAAATATACATTATATTTAATCCAAATATATATATATTTTTATTAAATAGAATCTCATTCTATCTTTACTTGGATTTAAATATATTTAAATATATATTTTTAATTATATGGAATCTAATTCTACATAAACTTGGAATTAAATATACATTATATAAATTCCAAATATATGTTTAAATTTCTAGAATCTTATTCTATAATATTTAAGTCTCTAAATATTTTCCATACTCTAAATAATATTTGATAAATACAATATTTATCCAATATTATTCCCATTTAAGAGAGTTGACGATTTCCCCTATCCCATAGGGGTTTTTCGGAAACCTCCCTAAAATAGGGAGTATGGTTTCCAATTTTTGTTCGTTTCATTCGAAGGGTGTGACCCTTGTAGGTTCCTGCAACGTTAGCAGCAAAATTAGAACTATTCTAATTTTACAAACAATGAGTGGCATCTAGCAATACATCATTGCTACCTAAGTTGCATGAAGTCATGGTTTGACTTTCCTAATTCCTGAATCAACTTCCTTTATGTATTTCATCCTTGTCCTTTATATCTTAGATGAACACAAGTCATGGGTTAGTCACACTTGCGTTGTCCATCTAGTGTTTCATGATGTCTTGAGTAGATTATGATAAACGAATCTCCATGATATCTCATATCATAATATTCGAGCATGACCATGCATTTTCTAATCTCACTCAATCAAGTGGCCGAACATATTTCTCCCATTATGTAGGAGGGACAAATCCTTTCTTGATCAACCATATTTCACTACATAGGTCATCACGTATCCAATCATCAGTCATTATAATGTAGTCAGTTACGACAAACGTTTGACTATGTCAAAATACATAAATCTTTATGTTAAAATCATGTTGATCTCAAGTCTGAGGATTATACATATGTTTATCATGAGAAATGTTGTGACTATCACATAATTACCCAAGAAACATGCTCATAGCGGGTCAATCCAGTATGTTGTTCTCTAACAAATACTTATGTGTTGATTTTGACATCTCTATGTCAAAGACAAATCTTGTCATCAACCACATTTAGTCTATATATATTATCACTATGCATACCCGTAATAATATTCGACTAAGGATAATATTTAACAATAATCGTATTATTGTATGAACATTATTATCCAATGGTTAGTTTGATGCACAGAAACATACCAAATGATAATACGGAAATGTCCGTACTTGATAAATCTAGTAAAATAGTATGTCTATTCAAACATCATATGATTGGTCTTTGGGCATACTCCAACAATCTCCCACTAGCACTAAGACCAATCATTCTCGTATCTAATACGATATTGCTTAGTGTAACTGACATGCTTATGTTGTGTCAAAAGCTTTGTCAGAGAGTTGACAAAGTTATCAACTTTGTCCGTATGTTGCATACTTTCACATCTCCATGATGTAAGTACTTTAGAATATGTTTGGATTTATTGATGAGATATGGGTTTTATTTGCTTACGCAAAGGTTCCGTCATAACAGAGTTATGTAGCATCTAATATGCTGGGAACAACCCTTAGTTCAGAAGCGAACCCTTTAGATCCAAGCATCCTTCTTTATTTCTATGTCGACTGTAATACATGCAACCTATGTTGTAGAGTTAGATATTGTCTCATGTTGATAACTCGCAGTATCTTTTATTAATGCAAAAAGGATTGTGATCTTTAGTTCCTTTTGATGAGTATGTCATCTACATACAATATTTAGGAAAGTAATAATGCTCCCACTAGCTCTTTTGAAAACAAGACTCCCCTTTGTTTCTAGATAAACCAAACCTTTTGATTGTATCTTCTGAAACGAATATCCCAACTTCGAGAAGCTTGCCTTAGTCTACGGATAGACCTTTGTAGCTTACATACCTTCCAAGTGTTTACTGGAGTGACAAAACCTTCTAGATGTGTCATGTACACAATTGTTTCAAGTTTTCCCTTAGAAAAGTGGTTTTGACATTACTTTATTTGATTCCATAATCATCGCATGTAACTACTTGCAAGTGAGATTAAGATGGATTAAACATAGCTACAAGGAAGATGCTTTATCATAGTCTATACTATGAAGTTTGTCGAATACTTTTAGCGACGACCTCTACGGAGTACACCGAACAAAACGAACAAAGTTTCCGCCTCCCTAACACTTAGGGATAAATTTCGACAGGTTTGAACACCTTCCAGGGAGAAGTCGAAATCCCTCCAGGGATTTTTGATGGAATCTGAAATCGACCAGGGGTTTTACCGGGACTTGGAATCGAACTAAGAAATCGCCAGGATTTTACCAGAAGGCAAGAGGAACACCAAAAAAATATCGAACAACTTCTCAAAAGAAATCTAGGACTTGTCGAAAATTCCAGAGGGGAATTCCCAGGGATATGTCGAAATTTGCAAGGAGGAATAGAGATGATTTGGTTGCTAGCCCTTTTCCCTTTAAATAGTATTCAGAGACTTAATTCTAGTTGAATTCCTTAAATCCTAGTTCAACCAAAATTCATAGAATCTAATTCTACTTGAAATTGGTTTCTATTAAATCTACTTTATATTTAATGATATTAAATGAAATATATATATATATTTAATTATGTAGAATCTTATTCTACATAAAACTTGGATTTAAATATACATTATATTTAATCCAAATATATATATATATATTTTTATTATATAGAATCTCATTCTATCTTTACTTGGATTTAAATAAATTTAAATATATATTTTAATTATGTGGAATCTAATTTTAGATAAACATGAAATTAAATATACATTATATAAATTCCAAATATATGTTTAAATTTCTAGAATCTTATTCTATAATATTTAAGTCTCTAAATATTTTCCATACTCTAAATAATATTTGATAAATACAATATTTATCTAATATTATTCCCATTTAAGAGAGTTGCGGATTTCCCCTATTCCATAGGGGTTTTTCGGCAACCTTCCTAAAATAGAGAGTATGGTTTCCAATTTTTGTTCGTTTCATTCGAATGGTGTGACCCTTGTATGTTCATGCAACGTTAGCAGCAAAATTAGAACTGTTCTAATTTTACAAACAATGAGTGGCTTCTAGCAATACATCATTGCTACCTAAGTTGCATGAAGTCATGGTTAGACTTTCCTAATTCCTGAATAAACTTCCTTTATGTATTTCATCCTTTTGTCCTTTATATCTTAGATGAACACAAGTCATGAGTTAGTCACACTTGCGTTGTCCATCTAGTGTTTCTTGATGTCTTGAGTAGATTATGATAAACGAATCTCTATGATATCTCATATCAAATATTCGAGCATGACCATACATTTTCTAATCTCACTCAATCAAGTGGCTGAAGATATTTCTCCCATTATGAAGGAGGGACAAATCCTTTCTTGATCAACCATATTTCACTTCATAGGTCATCACGTATCCAATCATCAGTCTTTATAATGTAGTCAGTTACGACACACGCTTGACTATGTCAAAATACGTAAATCTTTATGTTTAAATCACGTTGATCTCAAGTCTGAGGATTATACATATGTTTATCATGAGCAATGTTGTGACTGTCACATAATTACCCAAGAAACATGCTCATAACAGGTCAATCCAGTATGTTGTTCTCTAACAAATACTTATGTGTTGATTTTGACATCTATATGTCAATGACAATGCTTGTCATCAACCACATATTAGTCTTTATATATTATCTCTGTCCATACACGTAATAATATTCGACTAAGGATCCTATTTCACAATAATCGTATTATTGTATGGACATTATTATCCAATGGTTAGTTTGATGCACAAAAACATACCAAATGATATGTAACGCCTCGGTTTTGGGCTTAGAAGTTTTGGGTTTGGACCGGTTCGGTCAAAGTGCTGTTCGAATATATAAAGGTGAAATTAGGAAAGCCTAGTTCGGATTGCATTAAAAATATGGAAAAATGTTCTAAAATCCTCTTTTATTATATATAATAGTATTGTGGAATCAATTTTGCAAAATGGGGTTTGGAAGGGTGACATTTTGGGCTAGTGACCAAAATGTAATTTTTGAAAACTGTGAGACTGTTTTAAAAAGGATTGAAACTTTGAATCTTTAAGGAGCTATTTACCCAATGGGAGTTTCTCCAGATTTTTCTAAGATATTAAATGATTTATTTCTGATTTTTAAACAAAAGAAAAGTGGAGGGAAGATATTTTCCTATTTTCAACTAACTTTGCCAATTCTTCTTTTCTCTCATTTTCTCTCAACCCAAACACCTTTTCTCCGGAGTTTTTCCTCTGATTTTGTCACCTAAATATCTTTTTTCAATTCTCCTTTGATTTCTAATCCTCTCATCAACAAAACCTCACCATTTGCTAATTGGATCTTCAAGCTTTTTGATCCGAAAAAGGGGGAAACTCAAGTTTGGAGGTAAGAACGTCCTTCTCCTCTAAACTCTCAGTTCTTTACTGAAATCCCTAAGTTCTCAATCCTTAATTGATGATTTATAAGTGGTTTTAAAGTTGTGTAATGGATCTTGGCTTAAAATGCAAGATTTGGTGATTTTTGATGGATTTTCGTATGATTTGTTTGGGCTGTGTTTTAAGGTGCTAATTTGATGTTAAATGAATATTAAATTGATGAGGAATTGAGGTTTAATCAATGCAATCCCGAATAGGTTGAATTTCCTAAGTTTTGCTTGAGTTTTTGGTTGTTTTTGGAGTGTTTTTGATGATCTGTTTTTGCTGGAGGTATAAGGACGTGGTTGGGATCATTTTGGATGTTAATTGATGTTCATAAATGGTTAGAAGTGATGGATCTTAGATGGGTTAAGTTTTGGAAGTGTTTGGAGGTGATTTTGGTTGTGTTTTGTAGCCGAAATGTTGGATTTGTGATGAGCAGCGGGTTTAGTTGTGTTGTTGGTGTTTTTAATGCATAATGATGCATTAACCTCTGTTGTTGTGTGCTTGAAACAGAGGGGGTTGATCTGTGAGCATTAGAGTTGGTGTGGAAGGTTTCGGATGCTTGGAAGGCTTGTTGGCTAGCCTTGTTTTGTGTATCGGTGAGTGAAGTTGGGTTTTCAGCTTTTAAACCAAGGTTTGAAGGTTTTGGGAGCTTAGTTTAAGTCTAAACAACTTTGCTAAGCTCAAGAGTAAGTAAATGGATTTCTCTCTTGGTTTGTGTTGTGAATTGGCTTTTAAAGCAATTGTGATTGTTGGATGCAATGCATGTGTTTTGCATGTTTTAAATTCTGTTTTAAAAGCATAATTTAGCATGGTTTAATGTTGGTTTTGAAAGCCATGTGTGATGGATGCTCAAGGTAAGAGATTCATGGTTTTGTACATTGGTATTGTGGAATTGATGCATAGTGTTGCATGTTGCTTAATGGCTTTGTTTAATGCTTCAAAAACAGTGGATTGATGATGGTAATTGGTGGTTTTTGCATTATGGTTATGCATGTGAATCATTGGACTAATGTGGTAAGATGGTTATATTGGCAAGTGATGTAAGTGGTTCTTGGTTACTTTGATCGGATATAGTTAGCCGGCTATAGGATTGGGTGCACCGTGAATAAAGTCGCCTTGGATGTGGAGTGGTTAAGAGTGAACCGGTAACTCCATCCAAGTATCCTAACGAGATGGTTAAGGTCATAATGGGGGTTGAGATTCCATTCGAGGACCTTGGGTGTAACGCCCCGGTTTTGGGCTTAGGAGTTTTGGGCGTTGACCGGTTTGGTCAAAGTGCTGGTCGAATCTAAAGAGGTGAAATTAGGGAAGCCTAGTTCGGGTTGCATTAAAAATATGGAAAAATGTTCTAAAATCATCTTTTACTATAATTAAGTGAACTGTGAAATCAATTTTGGAATATGAGTTTTGGAAGGGTGACATTTTGGCTAGTAACCAAAATGTAATTTTCGAAAGTTTGGTGACTGTTTTATAAAGGGTTGAAACTTTGAATTTTTAAGGAGCTATTTACCCAAAGGGAGTTTCTCCAGATTTTTCTAAGATATTTTAAGACTTAATTCTGATTTTAAAGATATAGAAAAGAGGAGGGAAAATCATTTTAGATATTTTTGCAACTAACTTCCTATTTTCTCAATTTTCCTTTCTCTCATTTTCTCTCAACCCAAATACTTTCTCTCCAGAGAATTTGATCAGATTTTCTCACCTAAATCCCTCCTTTCAACTTTCTTTTGATTCCTAATCAACATATCTACAAAACCTCATCATTTGCTACTTGATTCATCAAGGTTTTTGATTCCAAAAAGAGGAGAAACTCAAGTTTGGAGGTAAGAACGTTCTTCTCCTCTAAACTATCAGTTCTTTACTGAAATTCCTAAGTTTTCAATCCTTAATTGATGTTTTATTAAAGGCTTTTGAGTTGTGAAAAGGATCTTGGCTTATAATGCAAGATTTGGTGATTTTTGATGATTTTCGTTAGATCTGATTAATCTGTGATTTGAGATGTGTTTTTGATGTTAAATGAACTCTAAATTGATAAGGAATTGAGTTTTGATTAATGCAATCCCGGATAGGTTGAGTTTCCTAAGTTTAGCTTGTGATTCTTGTTTGTTTTTGAGGTGATCTTGTGGATCTGATGTTGCTGGAGGTATAAGGATGTTAATAGGTTGTTTTTAGATGTTAAATGAAGTTAATAGAGGTTTGGTTTTGATGGTTTGTGGCTGAGCTTGGTTTAGAGGTGGTTTGGATGCATTTTCGGTTGTGTTTGGTGGCCGAAAATGGAGGTTGGATGAGAGCAGCGAGTTTAGGAGTTTTCATTGAAGCAATTAATGCATGATGATGCATTAATCCTCTGCTTTGATGTGTTAAAACAGGGGAGGCATCTTTGGATCCAAGAGTTGTTGATCCGGAAGCGTGTTTTGGTGCTTCGGCATGAGGCGAAGTGGAATCCGTGAGTGAAATTGGGTTTTCGGCTTTGAAACCAATGTCTTGGGAGCTTAGTTTAAGTCTAAACAACTTTGCTAAGCTCAAGTGTAAGTTTTTGGAAATACTCTCTAGTGGTGGCCATGATTTGATTTTGATGCAATGTGGTTTATTGCATGATTTAAATACTGTTTTGAAAGCATGATTTAGCATGGTATTTGCTGTTTTTGTAAGCCATATGTTGAAGGAAGCTCAAGGTAAGAGTTCCTTGTTTTTTAACATTGATTAAATGTGGTTTGATGCTTTTAAATGCATGATGAATATGGCTTGGTTTAATGCTTTAAAACAGTGGATTAAATGATGAAAATGATGTATATTGGCAAGTGATGTTTTGAAAAGGTTAAGGTCACTAAGGTGGTTAAAAGTCCTTGAGTGAGCCTTGTTTACTTAAGAACATCAAGGTGGTTAAAAGTCCTTGGATGATTCTTGCTACGGACAAAAAGGTGGTTAAAAGTCCTTGTGTGATCCTTTCCATGGTGTTTAAAAGTCCATGGGGCCATGGTGTTTAAAAGTCCATGGGGCCAAGGTGTTTAAAAGTCCTTGGGGCCAAGGTGTTTAAAAGTCCTTGGGGTGTAACTTGATACGGACACAAAGGTGGTTAAAAGTCCTTGTGTGGTCCTCATTCATGGTGTTTAAAAGTCCACGGCCAAGGTGTTTAAAAGTCCTTGGGGCCAAGGTGTTTAAAAGTCCTTGGGGTGAAAGTTGATGAACTTGTTTTTAAAGAAATGGAACTTATCACTTGTGGCCAATATGACATATGTGACATGAAGCATGAGATGCTTGTTTTAAGTATGCTTTTGAGCATGTGCAATTGATGATTTGAAGCATGATTTATAAATATTTTATAAATGCATTATTGAATGGTTTTATTGAGCATTCCTCACTAAGCTTTGGCTTACGCTCTCTTTCGTTTTTCTTAAATCAATAATGCAGAACACTAGAGTGCTTTGAGGGCAGCAAGGAGGGCAAGTATTCAACTGAAAGTAAAGCTCAAAGTATGAAGGTTTTATTAAGCACATTTTAGCTTTTGGTAATTTGGCAATGGGGGACCTATGTGTATGTTTTGGGAGAGGTTTTGAACTCCCTAAGTATGTTAAATGTTGTTGAGAATGCTGGATTTTGTGTTTGGCCTTCACATGCTTGAATTGGAAGTTTGTGCTTGAATGGTTTGCTTGTGTAGGAAGCATGCCTATAGATTTGGGGCTTTTTGCATATGAAGTTAATTTGTTGATTTGTTGATGCTTATAAGTCTCATATATGTTGAATTGCATGCTGGTAAAGTTTGGTAGCATTTGGAGCATGTTTGAATGATCAATTGCATGTTTAAGTAAGCTTTATGCTGCAATCTGTGCAGGGTGTTTCGGAACAGTGCACACCGTTCCGGAACGGGTGCCTTGAATGAACGCAGGCGTCCGAAACGGTAGGCACCGTTTCGAAACGGTTTGGCTACTGCCAGCCCGTGTTCCGGTACGCGTTGCGGAACGGCCCGTGTTTCGAAACGGGGTCTGCTTGTTCCGGAACGGGTGACCGTTGGGGGCTGACATTGGCAATTATATGTTTCGAAACGGGGTCTGCTTGTTCCGGAACGGGAAGTCCTTTTGAGCTGAAACTTCACAGAGAAGCATGAAACCTGATTAATTTCAAGTTGGTAACTTTAATTTGGGTTAAGTCCTCCTATTTATCAGAAATTACAATTTGGTCCCTAAAGTTGTAATTTGTTCAATTGGGTCCCTGTTTGATCTCTGATGCTTGTGATCTTTGAATATGTTGTTGGGTGATCACAATTAGGGTTAATGTGCATCCAGACAAGATTAAAAAGAAAAAAAGGGTCGTTAATCAAGGTTGATTTTCGGGTTGACTTTGGTTTTCCCCGTGTGACTTTCTTAATTCGGGTCAACCGTCTAGGCCGGGTTAAGGGGGTTACATTTGGTGGTATCAGAGCTGAGTTCTCGAGTAGTTGGGATTGAATTTATGCATGATTGAAGTATTTTTGCCTTGTATGTTGATCGAAAGCATGTTTAGTGGCTTGAGATTTGGATGCAATTGAGTTGTATGATGTGTTGTAGCATGATGTGGGTACCCATTGCCAAATCGAAGCTAATGAAATGTTGTTGATTTTGAATGAAATTGAGCTTGAATACTTGGATTGCTTACCTTGCTGGGCCTGACTTTGTTTTATTTGCATTGTGATTGCATGGTAATAGTATGGCACCACGTAGAGAGTTACGAGGTAGTGTGCGAGCTACGGCTCCTAATGAGAATGAGAATGAAGAGAACACGGGTAGTGCGGTGTTACCCCCTCCTCCACCTGGTGGTGGTGCTGGAGGTGAGAGAGCTGAAGCTGCAGCTGGTGCTGGAGCTGCTGGACCAGAGGTTGGTCAGGGGCAAGCTATGCCTGATATGTCTATGCTGGTACAAGCTATTGCGGGTGCTTTTCGAGCAGCAGTAGCTGGAGCTCAAGGAGCTGGGCATCAGGAAGATGCTGGAGTTAGACTACCTTTGGAGTGTCTACGCAGTCTGGGTGGGACTGAGTTCAGGGGTATGTCAGCTGAGAGTTCTGAAGCTTGGTTAGAAAGTACCAAGCGTATCTTGGGTCAGATGAGCTGCACGGATGTGCAAAAGCTGGGATGTGTTGTGTCCTTGCTGCAGGACGATGCGTATACGTGGTGGACGACCACCATAGCTGGAATGGCTGAAGCTGATGTTACTTGGACATTCTTTCAGAATGTGTTCAAGAGGAGATATCTGGGAGTGAAATATCTTGATGAGAAGAAGCGTGAATTCATGTCTCTTACCCAAGGGAGCATGAGTGTGGCTGAGTATGAGGTGCAGTTTGTGCGACTCAGTCAGTATACACCTGAGCTGATACCTGATGAGCAGGCAAGGTGCGAGAGGTTCCGTTATGGTCTTGTGACGGATGTGAAAATGTATGTGCTGGCCACTGAATACGATGATTTTGATGTGTTGGTGGGCCGAGCCAAGGACATTGAGATGAACTTGGGTTTATCTGCGAAAGGTGCTGGAGCGTGTTCTGGCAAGAGAGCTGCTGAGTTTAGTTCCGGAGGTGGACGGAACAAGAGGGGACGTGATCAGAAGTATCAGTCCTCAGCCAAGAGAGGTGGTGGTGCACCTGTTAGAGGAGGCAACGCTAGAACTGATCCTAGTGCTTGCTGGATCTGTGGTTCACGTGGTCACATGAAGCGTGACTGTCCTCGTGCTGTGAGAGAGGTGCAAGCTCCTGTTGCGGTAGCTGGGAATGGATGCTGGAATTGTGGTTCTGTAGACCACTTGAGGCGAGATTGTCCGAGGTTGGCTAGTGATCAGGTGCGTGCTCCTGTTGTTGCTGCACCGCAGAGAGGTCGTGGGCGCGGCCGTGGTAATTTCCAGAGGCGAGAGGAAGGTGGTCGTGGAGTAGCTCATGTTGTGGCTATTCAGCCTGAAGGTGGAGGCCAAGCGAGGGTGTATGCTCAGCGTGAGGGAAGGAATGATGCAGATGTGATTGCAGGTACCTTTACTTTGCAATCCTTGTCATTGCTTTCTTTGATTGATTCTGGATCTACGCATTCATACATTTTGCGTGAGCATGCTGAATTGCTTGGTTTGCCTGTTGAGTCTTTGGATGTTGGTGTTCGTGTCACTAGTTCTTTTGGTGAAACTGTTGTGACTCGAAAGCTTTATAGAAGGTGTCCCTTGGTTGTTCAAGAACATGTTTTTCATGTTGATCTTATGGAGTTGCCCTTTTATGGTTTTGATGTGATCCTTGGTATGGATTAGCTTGCTGAGCATCGTGCTGTGGTAGATTGTGAAAATAAGCGGGTTTCGCTTAAGCTTGCGGATGATTATGAAGTTGTTGTGGTTGGTGAGAATGTGAAGTTTCTTGCCAATGTGGTGTCTACCTTGGAGGCGAGTAGGATGCTGAGGCAGGGTTGCGAAGCTTATCTAGCTTTTGTGATGAATCCTAGCTCTAAGGAGTTGAGGGTGCAAGATATCAGGGTTGTGAAGGAGTTTCCTGGTGTTTTTCCTGAGGAGTTGCCTGGTTTACCTCCTAATCGCGAGGTGAAGTTTGGAATTGAGCTGTATGAGAATGCAACTCCTGTGTCCATTACTCCCTATAGAATGGCACCTAAGGAGCTGAAGGAGCTGAAGACGCAGTTGCAAGAGTTGCTTGATCGTGGTTTCATCCGGCCGAGTGTGTCATCTTGGGGAGCACCGGTCTTGTTTGTGAAGAAGAAGGATGGCACTATGAGGATGTGCATTGATTACCGTCAGCTGAACAAGTTGACTATCAAGAATCGGTATCCTTTGCCGAGGATTGATGATCTCTTTGATCAATTTCGGGGAGCTGCTGTGTTCTCTAAGATTGACTTGAGGTCAGGGTATTATCAGTTGAAGGTGAAGGACGTGGATGTGCCTAAGACAGCTTTCAGGACAAGGTATGGGCATTATGAGTTCCTTGTGATGCCGTTTGGTTTGACAAATGCTCCTGCTGCTTTCATGGACATGATGAACCGTGTGTTTCATGAATATCTGGACAAGTTTGTGGTGGTGTTCATTGATGATATCCTCGTGTACTCGCGTACTGAGGAGGAGCACGAAGAGCATTTGAGGATTGTTTTGCAAGCTTTGTTGGAGAATCAGCTTTATGCTAAGCTGAGCAAGTGTGAGTTCTGGCTTAAGGAGGGGGTGTTTCTTGGGCATGTGGTCTCAGCTGAGGGGATTCGTGTTGATCCTCAGAAGATTGAGGCGGTGATGAACTGGAAAGTTCCTAAGTCTGTTCATGAGGTCCGTAGTTTCCTTGGTTTGGCGGGATACTACCGAAGGTTTGTGGATGGTTTTTCCAAGATTGCTGCTCCTTTGACGAAGCTGTTGCAAAAGGATGTTAAGTATGAGTGGACGGAAGGGAGACAGTAGGCTTTTGAGAAGCTTAAGGCGGCTTTGACGCAAGCTCCTATCTTGGTTCAGCCTGAATCAGGGAAAGAGTTTGTGGTCTATAGTGATGCATCCTATGTTGGTTTGGGATGTGTGCTGATGCAAGGGGGTAAGGTTGTGGCTTATGCATCGCGGCAGTTGAAAGTGCATGAGCGCAATTACCCTACGCATGACATTGAGCTGGCTGCAGTGGTTTTTGCTCTGAAGATCTGGAGACATTATCTGTATGGTGAGAAGTGTACTGTGTACACGGATCACAAGAGTTTGAGGTATCTGATGTCTCAGAAGGAGTTGAATCTTTGGCAGCGGCGTTGGTTGGAGTTGCTCAAGGATTATGATCTGACGATTGAGTATCATCCTGGAAAAGCTAATGTTGTTGCGGATGCCTTGAGTAGGAAGGTAGCTGTTGAGCTGAGGGCTATGTTTGCTAGCTTGAGCATATCGCGAGATGGTGGTCTTGTTGCTGAGTTGCAAGTGAAACCATCTTTGGTTCAGTTGATCAAGGAAAAGCAGTTGCTGGATGATTCCTTGGTGTCTCATGTTCAGGATATCGCGGAGGGTAGACCTTCGGATTTCTGCTTTAATGATGATGGTGTGCTGTGTTTTGGGAGTCGGATAGAAGTGCCTGCTGATGCTGAGTTGAGGCGTGCTATTCTGACTGAAGGTCATAGTAGTCCTTTTGCTATGCACCCTGGTAGTACTAAGATGTATCGTGATCTTCGTGATGAGTACTATTGGGTGGGTTTGAAGAAGGATGTTGCAGAGTTTGTGAGCAAGTGTTTGGTGTGTCAGCGAGTTAAGGCTGAACATCAGGTTCCTTCTGGGTTGTTGCAACCATTGAAAATCCCTGAATGGAAGTGGGAAAGGGTTACCATGGATTTTGTATCTGGTTTACCTTTGTCTCCTTCGAAGAAGAATTCTGTTTGGGTGATTGTGGATCGCCTGAAGAAGTGTGCGCATTTCTTGCCTGTGCATACTACGTTTTCTTTGGATAAGTTGGCAGAGCTGTACATTGCTGAGATTTTGAGGCTGCATGGTGAAACTCATTTTTGAGCGGTTGAAGGCTGCCTCTGATCGGCAAAAGTCTTACGCGGATTTGAAGCGTAAGGAGATAGAGTATGCGATGGGTGACCGTGTGTTCTTGAAGGTTTCGCCTTGGAAGAAGGTGATGAGGTTTGGCCGGAAGGGTAAGTTGAGCCCTAGGTACTTTGGACCATACGGGGTGGTTGAGCGTGTGGGTCCTGTTGCGTATCGGTTGAGGTTACCTCAAGAGTTGGAGAAGATTCATGATGTGTTCCATGTTTCTATGCTCCGGAAGTATAGATCTGATCCTTCGCATGTGATGTCTGTGGAGGAAGTGGTTTTGAATCTGGATTTGACCTATGATGAGGAACCGGTGAAGGTTCTGGATTCGGATAGCAAGGTTCTTCGTGGCAAGACCATTGAATTGGTGAAGGTGCTGTGGAAGCATCGAGGTGTTGAGGAAGCCACGTGGGAGCGGAAGGAACATATGTTGAAGCAGTTTCCTTATCTCTTTCCTTCAGGTAAATTTCGAGGACGAAATTTCATAAGGGGGGGAGAGTTGTAACGCCCCGGTTTTGGGCTTAGGAGTTTTGGGCGTTGACCGGTTTGGTCAAAGTGCTGGTCGAATCTAAAGAGGTGAAATTAGGGAAGCCTAGTTCGGGTTGCATTAAAAATATGGAAAAATGTTCTAAAATCATCTTTTAATATAATTAAGTGAACTGTGAAATCAATTTTGGAATATGAGTTTTGGAAGGGTGACATTTTGGCTAGTGACCAAAATGTAATTTTCGAAAGTTTGGTGACTGTTTTATAAAGGGTTGAAACTTTGAATCTTTAAGGAGCTATTTACCCAAAGGGGGTTTCTCCAGATTTTTCTAAGATATTTTAAGACTTAATTCTGATTTTAAAGATATAGAAAAGAGGAGGGAAAATCATTTTAGATATTTTTGCAACTAACTTCCTATTTTCTCAATTTTTCTTTCTCTCATTTTCTCTCAACCCAAACACTTTCTCTCCAGAGAATTTGATCTGATTTTCTCACCTAAATCCCTCCTTTCAAATCTCTTTTGATTCCTAATCAACATATCTACAAAACCTCATCATTTGCTACTTGATTCATCAAGGTTTTTGATTCCAAAAAGAGGAGAAACTCAAGTTTGGAGGTAAGAACGTCCTTCTCCTCTAAACTATCAGTTCTTTACTGAAATTCCTAAGTTTTCAATCCTTAATTGATGTTTTATTAAAGGCATTTGAGTTGTGAAAAGGATCTTGGCTTATAATGCATGATTTGGTGATTTTTGATGATTTTCGTTAGATCTGATTAATCTGTGATTTGAGATGTGTTTTTGATGTTAAATGAACTCTAAATTGATAAGGAATTGATTTTTGATTAATGCAATCCCGGATAGGTTGAGTTTCCTAAGTTTATCTTGTGATTCTTGTTTGTTTTTGAGGTGATCTTGTGGATCTGATGTTGCTGGAGGTATAAGGATGTTAATAGGTTGTTTTTAGATGTTAAATGATGTTAATAGAGGTTTGGTTTTGATGGTTTGTGGCTGGGCTTGATTTAGAGGTGGTTTGGATGCATTTTCGGTTGTGTTTGGTGGCCGAAAATGGAAGTTGGATGAGAGCAGCGAGTTTAGGTGTTTTCATTGAAGCAATTAATGCATGATGATGCATTAATCCTCTGCTTTGATGTGTTAAAACAGGGGAGGCATCTTTGGATCCAAGAGTTGTTGATCCGGAAGCGTGTTTTGGTGCTTCGGCAAGAGGCGAAGTGGAATCGGTGAGTGAAATTGGGTTTTCGGCTTTGAAACCAATGTCTTGGGAGCTTAGTTTAAGTTTAAACAACTTTGCTAAGCTCAAGTGTAAGTTTTCGGAAATACTCTCTAGTGGTGGCCATGATAATATTTTGATGCAATGTGGTTTATTGCATGATTTAAATACTGTTTTGAAAGCATGATTTAGCATGGTATTTGCTGTTTTTGTAAGCCATATGTTGAAGGAAGCTCAAGGTAAGAGTTCCTTGTTTTTTAACATTGATTAAATGTTGTTTGATGCTTTTAAATGCATGATGAATATGGCTTGGTTTAATGCTTTAAAACAGTGGATTAAATGATGAAAATGATGTATATTGGCAAGTGATGTTTTGAAAAGGTTAAGGTCACTAAGGTGGTTAAAAGTCCTTGAGTGAGCCTTGTTTACTTAAGAACATCAAGGTGGTTAAAAGTCCTTGGATGATTCTTGCTACGGACACAAAGGTGGTTAAAAGTCCTTGTGTGATCCTTTCCATGGTGTTTAAAAGTCCATGGGGCCATGGTGTTTAAAAGTCCATGGGGCCAAGGTGTTTAAAAGTCCTTGGGGCCAAGGTGTTTAAAAGTCCTTGGGGTGTAGCTTGATACGGACACAAAGGTGGTTAAAAGTCCTTGTGTGGTTCTCATTCATGGTGTTTAAAAGTCCATGGCCAAGGAGTTTAAAAGTCCTTGGGGCCAAGGTGTTTAAAAGTCCTTGGGGTGAAAGTTGATGAACTTGTTTTTAAAGAAATGGAACTTATCACTTGTGGCCAATATGACATATGTGACATGAAGCATGAGATGCTTGTTTTAAGTATGCTTTTGAGCATGTGCAATTGATGATTTGAAGCATGATTTATAAATATTTTATAAATGCATTATTGAATGGTTTTATTGAGCATTCCTCACTAAGCTTTGGCTTACGCTCTCTTTCGTTTTTCTTAAATCAATAATGCAGAACAGTAGAGTGCTTTGAGGGCAGCAAGGAGGGCAAGTATTCAACTGAAAGTAAAGCTCAAAGTATGAAGGTTTTATTAAGCACATTTTAGCTTTTGGTAATTTGGCAATGGGGGACCTATGTGTATGTTTTGGAGAGGTTTTGAACTCCCTAAGTATGTTAAATGTTGTTGAGAATGCTGGATTTTGTGTTTGGCCTTCACATGCTTGAATTGGAAGTTTGTGCTTGAATGGTTTGCTTGTGTAGGAAGCATGCCTATAGATTTGGGGCTTTTTGCATATGAAGTTAATTTGTTGATTTGTTGATGCTTATAAGTCTCATATATGTTGAATTGCATGCTGGTAAAGTTTGGTAGCATTTGGAGCATGTTTGAATGATCAATTGCATGTTTAAGTAAGCTTTATGCTGCAATCTGTGCAGGGTGTTTCGGAACAGTGCACACCGTTCCGGAACGGGTGCCTTGAATGAACGCAGGCGTCCGAAACGGTAGGCACCGTTTCGAAACGGTTTGGCTACTGCCAGCCCGTGTTCCGGTACGCGTTGCGGAACGGCCCGTGTTTCGAAACGGGGTCTGCTTGTTCCGGAACGGGTGACCGTTGGGGGCTGACATTGGCAATTATATGTTTCGAAACGGGGTCTGCTTGTTCCGGAACGGGAAGTCCTTTTGAGCTGAAACTTCACAGAGAAGCATGAAACCTGATTAATTTCAAGTTGGTAACTTTAATTTGGGTTAAGTCCTCCTATTTATCAGAAATTACAATTTGGTCCCTAAAGTTGTAATTTGTTCAATTGGGTCCCTGTTTGATCTCTGATGCTTGTGATCTTTGAATATGTTGTTGGGTGATCACAATTAGGGTTAATGTGCATCCAGACAAGATTAAAAAGAAAAAAAAGGGTCGTTAATCAAGGTTGACTTTCGGGTTGACTTTGGTTTTCCCCATGTGACTTTCTTAATTCGGGTCAACCGTCTAGGCCGGGTTAAGGGGGTTACATTTGGTAAGCAAAGGTAATAATGGTGGTTAAAATTCCATTGGTGGACCTTGTGCTTGTTAAGATCACAATGGTGGTGTAAAGTCCATGTGTGGATCTTGTGTAGGGTGTCCCGGATCTCGTTAGTGATGTTATACAAATACCAATCGGTGATGCTAAGGTTATATGGTGGTTAAAATTCCATATATGGGAACCTTGTGCATGTTAAGGTTATATGGTGGTTAAAATTCCATATATGGGAACCTTGTGAATGTTAAGGTTATATGGTGATTAAAAGTCCATATATGGGAACCTTGTGAATGTTAAGGTTATATGGTGATTAAAAGTCCATACATGGAACCTTGTGAATGGTAAGGTCAAATGGTGGTTAAAATTCCATTTGGGGACCTTGGATTGGTAGTGTGTATGAAGCGTGGGGACAACGCTTGTGATCCGCGTATCCGATTGGATGTTGAGTTGAAGAGTGGATTTGGTTTATCACTTGGAAGCCAATATGTTGTTCTTGATTTTATTGAAGCATGAGATGCTTGGGATGATGCATGGTTGCATGAGAAGTGTATAATGTATTGAGAATGCATGTTTACTTGTTAGGTTTGAACAAGTGTTGATTATCTATTGGGAGTGATGCATGTGTGCATGAAATCTCTTTAGTGCATTGAAGTCTTGCTAAGACTTGTTTTTAAAGGCATATGATGCAAATGTTGATGATGTGGTTCATATGTGTATTATTTAATGCATGTGTTGGATTGAATGTGTAAATGGTTTAAAAAGGTTTCTTGCTTGAAATGATAATCAAGTATGAGAAAGGTATGATGTGAAGTGGAAGTGTTTTCCAAGGTTTTGAATTTAACTTTGCACTTGGTGTTTATGCATAGAATGGTTAAATTGATGTTTTTGCAAGTTGTGCTTGAAAAGGTTTACTTTGCTTGCTAAGCTAAGGGTTGGTTTTCACGTTTGAGCAATGCATGATTTTGAGCTTGTTGTTGAAAAGGGTTTTCAAACATTGCTTTGGTTTATCAAATCGGGTTTGTTTTTAAAAGTGGTTTTATGACCCGCTGCATTGATGGTGTTTTGGTTTTGAGCATTCCTCACTAAGCATTATGTGCTTACGCTCCTTTTTGTCCATCAATGCAGATTCTTGAAGTTGGAACAGCGGGAGGCAAGGGATTCAAGGAAAGCTCCACTTGAGATATATGTCTCGGTTTATAGCTATAGATAATAAAGGCAATGGGGGAAGAATCTCTTATGTTGATGTTTAATGAGTTTGTGAATGTTGGACAAGTTTGGTTTATGTTGATGAATCTTGTGGATTAATGTTGCAACATTTGAATCTCCTTATGCTTAAGTTGTTATGCTATGCTTTTTGTTTTAAAGCATGAACGTGTATCGAATGTGTTTAATGAGTTGGTGCACCTAGGGGTGATCTTGTATCTAGATTTTGATGCATTTATGTTCCTTACATGTTGAATGTCTTGCTGGTAAAGTTTGGTTGCATTTGGAGCATGTTTGGTAAGTCAATTGTGTGCTTTTGCAGCCTTTTCTCTACTTTCTGTGCAGACCGTATCGGAACGGGAGCTACCGTTTCGGAACGGGTGCCCTGTAGTAGCCCAGGCGTTCGAAACGGAAGACACTGTTCCGAAACGGAAAGTCCTCTGCCAGCCCTCGTTTCGGAACACGTTGCGGAACGGCCCCGCGTTTCGAAACAGGCTCTTCCTGTTTCGGAACACCTGACCGTTGGGGGCTGACATTGGCAGTTATATGTTTTGAAATGTTTGCGTTTTGGTCCTGAAACCTGTATGTGCAATTGTATGAGTTTGGGATGTCCGTTTGAGTTGAAATTTGGCAGTGAAGCATAAAACCTGATTAATTAAAAGGTGGTAACTTTAATTTGGAATAAGTTCGCATAAATATCAGAATTTACATTTTGGTCCCTAAAGTTGTAAATTGTTCAATTGGGTCCCTGTTTGATCTCTGATGTTTATGATCTTTGAGTATGATATTTGTATGAACTCATCTAAGGTTAATGTGTATCTAGACAAGTTTAAAAAGGAAAAAAAGGGTCGTTAATCAAGGTTGACTTTCGGGTTGACTTTTGTTTTCCTCGTGTGACTTTCTTAATTCGGGTCAACCGTCTAGGTCGGGTTAAGGGGGTTACATTTGGTGGTATCAGAGCTGAGTTGCGAATGCTTGGGGAAAACGGTAAGTTGTTGAAGTATGTGTTTGATGTCTATCCTGATGTATGGTTGAAAGCTGGTTGAAACATGTGTTTCTGAGCAAGTTGTTGATGTTTTCAAGCATGTTTTGTGGTTATGAATCATCATTGAGTTAATGTGGATTTGTGCTGATGTTGAGAGCTGGTTTTATGAATGATGAAAGTGTAATGGGTATGGTATGTTGATATTATGCTACTGTGAATGGATGCTGTTTGATGAAAGCATGGTCGAATATGTTGTATGTTATGCTTGATGTTGTGATATCCATGTTTTTGTTGACTATTATGTCATGAAAAAGGGGAGAATACGGGATACCCATTGCCTTATTATTATAGCTATTTTGTTATTTTGGAGTTGGAGTTTGAATCCTTGCTTAAAGCTGGTCTAATTGGTTTGTTTGTTTTGTTGTGATTGTTTGCTGTTAATAGCATGGTGAAATCGATGAAAGAATGGCAGTTGGGTGAGATGGTTGCTACTTTAGGGTAGGTTGTTAAGGCGTGGAATTCACCTTTTAGTGGAGGTGTTTCATCACAGTCTTCTGTGCCTGGAGTTGAGGTAGTAGGGCAGGAAAAAGAAGCTGGTTCTGTGATGAAGAGTTCATCACCTGTTGCTCAAGAGGTGTTGGGAACATCTCAGGTTGTGATAAAAGTAAAGTCTGTGGACGTGCTGGATGTGGGATGTGTGGGTTTGCCGAAACAGCGTTTATTGGAATTGGGTGCTGTGGAGTATCATGGTTCGACACCTGAGAGGTTTGAGGCCTGGTTGGCCAGTGTAATTCTGATTTTGGATCAGGAAGGTTGTGATTATGCTTGTGAGCTGGGAAATGTTGTCTCGTTGATGTTGAAGGACGCATGTGTCTGGTGAAGATCTGTGGCAGTGGCATCGCACATCCATGAAATTGATTGGGACTTCTTTGTGTCTGCCTTTTATGAAAGGTATCTTGGAGAGAAATTCCCAAGGGTTAAGCAGTGTGAAGGTAGTGCAAATCTGGGGCAAGTGTTGCTTGATCAAGGAGTGGAGGTTCAGCTATCGGTATGTAACCGTTGTGGGAGGCGCCATGTTGGAGGTTGTTGGGGCGCGGGTGCTTGTTGGAACTGTGGTTCTAAGGAGCATGTGAAGCGAGTTTGTCCTCATGTGGTGAGGTCAGCTTCAGTGGTAGCCAAAGGGTCTCTGAAGGGTCGTGGGCACGGCCGAGGCAAGGTTCGAAGGTGGCAGGAAGAGCAGAAAGTTGTGAAAAGTTTGGGAAATGAAATCTGTTGGAAATGTGGGTCTGTTGGACATTTGAGACGAAGTTGTTTGAAGTTGGCTAGGGGTAGCCAGGGTTCTTTACCGCAAGGAGGTGGTTGTGACCTTAGTGTGTTAGCTGATGCTGCAGTTGTGTGGCTGGGGGATGGTGGTTCTGCGAGGAAGAGAGCTCGTCTGTTGAAGCTCCAGGGTGGTGATGTGTTTTTAGGTAACCTTGTTAAGTAACCTTTGCTTTAGTATCCTAGTTTGGTTTTGGTTTGGTTTTCTTTGCGTAGTGGGTATGGTTTTGTTGCTAGTATGTTTGGGCTAGTAGTTGTTGTTGTTTTGAAAACAACTTTATTGTGAAGAAGGCTTTAGTGAGTATCTTGTGGTTAATGGTTGTTAGAATGATGGAGTTAGACAAGTTAAAAGTGAGGTAGGAGGTTGTTCTTAGACGGATTCTGAGGATGTTATTAGAGGATGTGAACTGGCATACATGCACAGTTAAAATCATTTGTTATATGCTATATTATATATGTACTGGTCCATGCATACATGTGACATGACATTAGAGGTTTTGCATACATGTACATCAGGCATTGATAGGGCATATTGGAGACCATGCATACGAACGTTCACACTCGCTAATAACTAATCGAGTCTGTTAGTGTTGTGATAGGGTTAGTTTGGATGATGGGTTTTTAGAGGTTGTTTGGGTGCTAGAAGAATGTTAGAGGTAATGGAGGGTGTTAAGCGAGCTGTTGGTAATAGTGAGCGCGGTATAGTATGTGGTAGAAGGAAGGTGTTTGGTGCTTAAAAAGTTTAGTGGTTTGGTGGTGAGGAGTACCGGTTGAAGTTAGAATCGGTCAAGTGTTTTTGAATAGTTAGTAGAAGAGGTGGTTCCTTGGTGTTAAGTGATGTTGTAGGTTAGTGAATGTGTTTCTAGAGTGCTGAGGTAACTTGGCACTGATGTTGTAGTAGAAGGGTTGTTTATGTAGGTGAGGGTTCGTGGTAACCTTCGAGGAGTTGAGAAGATGGTTTGAATATTTTAAGTTGGGCGATGTTCTAGTAAGGCAAGTGTTGTGGTCGAAGCTTGAAGTGGAAAGATAATGTAAGATCAAAGGCCATTGTTGGTGGGACGGATTCTTGTGAGAAGTGGTTGGCTGGTTGTGAATAAGTAAATTCCTTTTTAAGTCAGCTGGTGGTGTATGGAACGGCTGGCAAAATCAAGGTTGGGGTTTTGTGATGTGATTTTTGGATTTTGGGTGAGTAGTCCTGGTGAGTCGCTATGGTTATGATAGCGGCGGACGTGAAGGAATGTCAGCATTCGTTGAGGAGTTTGGATAAGCAGTTGGTGCTTAAGAATTTTTGCTTGTTGGGAGAATCTTTGAAAGATGTTGGGAAGTTTGCAAGGAGTTTTAGAAGCAGTGAAGGTGGTGGGATTACATAGTGGCTGAATTGGATTGGTTGGTGTCACTGTGTGAACAAGTTTTGGGAGTTGTGTGTTAAGGTGTTGTATGCTGTAAAAGTTTGAGGCTCTTCAGGTTGTTGATGGGGCTATGTGTAGCCCGGAGTTGTGAAGGGTTAAGTTGTGTTTAACTTTGGGTGTTCTGGAATTTGGGAACAGTGTGTGGTGGTGTTGAGTTTGGGTGGAGTTTGTGGAGAGAGTGTTCAGTGGTGGTAAGTCTCCTGTGTTGCCTTGTGTGTTGCTTTGAGAAGTTTGGTTGTTCTCTTTTCGCCAGTTGAAATTTCGAGGACGAAATTTCCTAAGAGGGGGAGAGTTGTAACGCCCCGGTTTTGGGCTTAGAAGTTTTGGGTTTGGACCGGTTAGGTCAAAGTGTTGTTCGAATATATAAAGGTGAAATTAGGGAAGCCTAGTTCGGGTTGCATTAAAAATATGGGAAAATTTTCTAAAATCCTCTTTTATTATATATAAGAGTATGGTGGAATCAATTTTGCAAAATGGGGTTTGGAAGGGTGACATTTTGGGCTAGTGACCAAAATGTAATTTTTGAAAACTGTGAGACTGTTTTAAAAAGGATTGAAACTTTGAATCTTTAAGGAGCTATTTACCCAATGGGAGTTTTTCCAGATTTTTCTAAGATATTAAATGATTTATTTCTGATTTTTAAACAAAAGAAAAGTGGAGGGAAGATATTTTCCTATTTTCAACTAACTTTTCCAATTCTTCTTTTCTCTCATTTTCTCTCAACCCAAACACCTTTTCTCCAGAGTTTTTTCCTCTGATTTTGTCACCTAAATATCTCTTTTCAATTCTCCTTTGATTTCTAATCCTCTCATCAACAAAACCTCACCATTTGCTAATTGGATCTTCAAGCTTTTTGATCCTAAAAAGGGGGAAACTCAAGTTTGGAGGTAAGAACGTCCTTCTCCTCTAAACTCTCAGTTCTTTACTGAAATTCCTAAGTTCTCAATCCTTAATTGATGATTTATAAGTGGTTTTAAAGTTGTGTAATGGATCTTGGCTTAAAATGCAAGATTTGGTGATTTTTGATGGATTTTCGTATGATTTGTTTGGGCTGTGTTTTAAGGTGTTAATTTGATGTTAAATGAATGTTAAATTGATGAGGAATTGAGGTTTAATCAATGCAACCCCGAATAGGTTGAATTTCCTAAGTTTTGCTTGAGTTTTTGGAGTGTTTTTGATGATCTGTTTTTGCTGGAGGTATAAGGACGTGGTTGGGATCATTTTGGATGTTAATTGATGTTCATAAATGGTTAGAAGTGATGGATCTTGGCTGGGTTAAGTGTTGGAAGTGTTTGGAGGTGATTTCGGTTGTGTTTTGTAGCCAAAATGTTGGATTTGTGATAAGCAGCGGGTTTAGTTGTGTTGTTGGTGTTTTTAATGCATAATGATGCATTAATCCTCTGTTGTTGTGTGCTTGAAACAGGGGAGGTTGATCCGTGAGCATTAGAGTTGGTGTGGAAGGTTTCGGATGCTTGGAAGGCTTGTTGGCTAGCCTTGTTTTGTGTATCGGTGAGTGAAGTTGGGTTTTCAGCTTTTAAACCAAGGTTTGAATGTTTTGGGAGCTTAGTTTAAGTCTAAACAACTTTGCTAAGCTCAAGAGTAAGTAAATGGATTTCTCTCTTGGTTTGTGTTGTGAATTGGTTTTTAAAGCAATTGTGATTGTTGGATGCAATGCATGTGTTTTGCATGTTTTAAATTCTGTTTTAAAAGCATAATTTAGCATGGTTTAATGCTGGTTTTGAAAGCCATGTGTGATGGATGCTCAAGGTAAGAGATTCATGGTTTTGTACATTGGTATTGTGGAATTGATGCATAGTGTTGCATGTTGCTTAATGGCTTTGTTTAATGCTTCAAAAACAGTGGATTGATGATGGTAATTGGTGGTTTTTGCATTATGGTTATGCATGTGAATCATTGGACTAATGTGGTAAGATGGTTATATTGGCAAGTGATGTAAGTGGTTCTTGGTTACTTTGATCGGATATAGTTAGCCGGCTATAGGATTGGGTGCACCGTGAATAAAGTCGCCTTGGATGTGGAGTGGTTAAGAGTGAACCGGTAACTCCATCCAAGTATCCTAACGATATGGTTAAGGTCATAATGGGGGTTGAGATTCCATTCGAGGACCTTGGGTAAGCAAAGGTAATAATGGTGGTTAAAATTCCATTGGTGGACCTTGTGCTTGTTAAGATCACAATGGTGGTGTAAAGTCCATGTGTGGATCTTGTGTAGGGTGTCCCAGATCTCGTTAGTGATGTTATACAACTACCAATCGGTGATGCTAAGGTTATATAGTGGTTAAAATTCCATATATGGGAACCTTGTGCATGTTAAGGTTTTATGGTGGTTAAAAGTCCATATATGGGAACCTTGTGAATGTTAAGGTTATATGGTGATTAAAAGTCCATATATGGGAACCTTGTGAATGTTAAGGTTATATGGTGATTAAAAGTCCATATATGGAACCTTGTGAATGGTAAGGTCAAATGGTGGTTAAAATTCCATTTGGGGACCTTGGATTGGTAGTGTGTATGAAGCGTGGGGACAACGCTTGTGATCCGCGTATCCGATTGGATGTTGAGTTGAAGAGTGGATTTGGTTTATCACTTGGAAGCCAATATGATGTTCTTGATTATATTGAAGCATGAGATGCTTGGGATGATGCGTGGTTGCATGAGAAGTGTATAATGTATTAAGAATGCATGTTTACTTGTTAGGTTTGAACAAGTGTTGATTATCTATTGGGAGTGATGCATGTGTGCATGAAATCTCTTTAGTGCATTGAAGTCTTGCTAAGACTTGTTTTTAAAGGCATATGATGCAAATGTTGATGATGTGGTTCATATGTGTATTATTTAATGCATGTGTTGGATTGAATGTGTAAATGGTTTAAAAAGGTTTCTTGCTTGAAATGATAATCAAGTATGAGAAAGGTATGATGTGAAGTGGAAGTGTCTTCCAAGGTTTTGAATTTAACTTTGCACTTGGTGTTTATGCATAGAATGGTTAAATTGATGTTTTTGCAAGTTGTGCTTGAAAAGGTTTACTTTGCTTGCTAAGCTAAGGGTTAGTTTTCACGTTTGAGCAATGCATGATTTTGAGCTTATTGTTGAAAAGGGTTTTCAAACATTGCTTTGGTTTATCAAATCGGGTTTATTTTTAAAAGTGGTTTTATGACCCGCTGCATTAATGGTGTTTTGGTTTTGAGCATTCCTCACTAAGCATTATGTGCTTACGCTCCTTTTTGTCCATCAATGCAGATTCTTGAAGTTGGAACAGCGGGAGGCAAGGGATTCAAGGAAAGCTCCACTTGAGATGTATGTCTCGGTTAATAGCTATAGATAATAAAGGCAATGGGGGAAGAATCTCTTATGTTGATGTTTAATGAGTTTGTGAATGTTGGACAAGTTTGGTTTATGTTGATGAATCTTGTGGATTAATGTTGCAACGTTTGAATCTCCTTATGCTTAAGTTGTTATGCTATGCTTTTTGTTTTAAAGCATGAACGTGTATCGAATGTGTTTAATGAGTTGGTGCACCTAGGGGTGATCTTGTATCTAGATTTTGATGCATTTATGTTCCTTACATGTTGAATGTCTTGCTGGTAAAGTTTGGTTGCATTTGGAGCATGTTTGGTAAGTCAATTGTGTGCTTTTGCAGCCTTTTCTCTTCATTCTGTGCAGACCGTATCGGAACGGGAGCTACCGTTTCGGAACGGGTGCCCTGTAGTAGCCCAGGCGTCCGAAACGGAAGACACTGTTCCGAAACGGAAAGTCCTCTGCCAGCCCTCGTTTCGGAACACGTTGCGGAACGGCCCCGCGTTTCGAAACAGGCTCTTCCTGTTTCGGAACACCTGACCGTTGGGGGCTGACATTGGCAGTTATATGTTTTGAAATGTTTGCGTTTTGGTCCTGAAACCTGTATGTGCAATTGTATGAGTTTGGGATGTCCGTTTGAGTTGAAATTTGGCAGTGAAGCATGAAACCTGATTAATTAAAATATGGTAACTTTAATTTGGAATAAGTTCGCATAAATATCAGAATTTACATTTTGGTCCCTAAAGTTGTAAATTGTTCAATTGGGTCCCTGTTTGATCTCTGATGTTTATGATCTTTGAGTATGATATTTGTATGAACTCATCTAAGGTTAATGTGCATCTAGACAAGTTTAAAAAGGAAAAAAAGGGTCGTTAATCAAGGTTGACTTTCGGGTTGACTTTGGTTTTCCCCGTGTGACTTTCTTAATTCGGGTCAACCGTCTAGGCCGGGTTAAGTGGGTTACATGATAATAACGGCAATGCCATTGCTTGATAAATCTTGTAAAATAGTATTTCTATTCAATCATCATATGATTGGTCTTTGGGCATACTCCAACAGTACGTAAGTTGGGATGCGCTATTTCGTTGTTGCAAGGTGATGCTTACAGTTGGTGGATGACTGTAACTTCGGCTTTGAAGCCTAATGAGGTGGATTGAGAGTTCTTTCGAGCTGCTTTCATGAAGAAGTATCTAGGAGTTAGATACTTGGATAACAAGAAACGCGAATTCATGTCTTTGGTTCTAGGTAGCATGACTGTGGCTGAGTATAAGGTTTAGTTTGTTCTTTTGAGCTAGTTTTCTCCTCAGTTGGTGTCAAGTGATAGGCATCGTTTCGACCATTTCTGTTATGGATTGGAGCAAGAAGTGAAGAGTTTCTTGTTGGCTTTTGATTACACAAATTTTGATGTGTTGGTGACACGAGATAAGGATATTGAGCAGAGTCTGGGTTTGACTTCTCATGTGGATGGTTCTAGCTCGGGTAAGAGAGCTGCAGAGTTTGGTCCTGGAGGTGGACATTATAGGAGGCACCGTGATAAGAAGTTTTGTTCTAATGCGAGGCAAGGTGAGGCAGAGGAAGGCCTGGACGTGGAGTGCATGGTCAAGGTGCTCAAGCTATATTGGCTTTTAACTCTTGTTGGGTGTGTGGGTCGTGTGAGCACATGGGGCGAGACTGTCCTTGTTTGGCTCGAGAGACGCAGGCTCCTGCGGCTGTGGCAGCTAAATCTTCTTGGAGTTGTGGTTCGACTGACCATTTGAGAGGTGATTGTCCATTTTTGGAAAGAGGTGGTCAAGTTAAAGCACCTGTTGTTTCACCACAACGAGGTCGTGGACGCGGTCGTGGTAACTTCCAGCATAGGGAGGGTTGTTAGAGAGCTGTAGCATATGTTGTAGCTATTCAACATGAGGGTGGTGGTCGTGGGTGAAAATGTTAAATTCTTGTCCAATTGATTTTTCGGCTTTAAAGGCAATTCATTTGATGGAATCGGGTTGTGAGGCTTTATTAACTTATGTTATGAATCCGGGATCGAAGGAATTGCGTTTACAAGACATATGTACGGTATGTGAATTTCCGAGTGATTTCCGGAAGAATTTTTTGGGTTGCCACCGAATAGAGAGATTAAGTTTGGCATTGAGTTGTATGAAAATACGACTTCATTGTCTATTGTTCCCTATCGAATGGCTTCGAAAGAGTTGAAGGATTTGAAGACGCAACTTCAGGAGTTGTTAGACCGAGGGTTCATTAGGCCTAGTGTTTCACCTTGGTGTGCACCGATTTTGTTTGTGAAGACGAAAGATGGCACGACGCGCACATGTATAGATTATCGAAAATTGAACAAGTTGATGATTACTGTAACGCCCAGGTTTTGGGCCTAGGTGTTTTGCAAGTCGGGTTGGGCTGGTGGAACCAGTGTCGTCTGTTCGAACCATTAAAAGGTGGTTTACGGAAATCAAGGTTCAAGATGGGATAAAAATGGGATAAAAATTTCTTAAAATCCTTTAAAATTATATTTAAGATTTTGGTTATTCAATTTTACAAAACGGGTTTTCGAAAGTATACATTTTGGGCAGTGACCAAAATGTAAAGATTTAAAAGTTGGGAAAAGTGTGTTTTTGAAGAATAGTCAAAATCTTAGAATCTTTTGGGAGCTATTTGGCAATTAGGCCTTTTCTCTAATTTGGCATGTGTTTTAAATGTTTTATTAAATATTAAAAAGGCTCTTAATTAATTTAATTGGAAAGGTAGTTAATCGGTTAACAAAAATATTGACGGTCTTTTCATTTCTCTTTTTCACTTCAGCCAAACACTCTCCATTTTCTCTCAAATTACCATATTTTATTCACTCTCAAATTCTCTTTTGATTTCCAACTTTTCCTTGGTGATTAGAGGAGAAGCAAGGATTGGAGGTAAATTTTGTGCTAACCCTCTAATCAAGGTTCTTTAATGAAATTTCAAAGATATTTGACTCTTAACTCATGTTTTTTATTGTGGTTTTATTGTTAGTTTGATTAAATGTTGAAATCTTGTTGAAAAAGATGTTTTAAAGAGATTTTCGAAGTTCTAATGGTTGGACTTGTTTGAGAGGATTTCTAAATGAATTTTGAAATGATTTTGGTGTTGAAGTGTAGTCATTATCATAGTGATCCCGAAATCCTAGAGATCCTTGGTTTTTGAAGTGTTTTTGGTTGGGTTTGTGGGGTGTTTTGGGGGAATCCGGGTTGCTGGAGGTATATGGACGGTTTTAGGTTGTTTTTGGATGTTGATTGATGCTTAAAATGTTTTGGATGTGTTGGGTAATGGCTGTGCTGAGGTTAGAGGTCAATCGATTGAGTTTTTGATTGTTTCCAGTGGGTGATTTGGTACTTTAGAGCAAGGCTGCGGGACTTCTTTTGAGTACTGGTGTTTTGGATGAATTTTAATGCATTGAACCTATGTTTTAATGTGTTGAAAACATGGGATAGTATTCTGGAATCGAACAAAGTGATTTTGGAGGCTTGAGACAATCGATAGTTTCGTCGGCAAGTGTGGTTTCGCGAGTCGGTGAGTGGAACTTGGTTTCCCAGTATTGAAATGTTTTAAAAAAGGTTTTGGTAACTTAGTAAGAGCTTGAAATGCTTTACTATGTTCGGAAGTAAGTAAAGTGAATTTCTCTCCCAAATTGTGCTAGTTTGAGTCTTTGGTTGCACTTGGTTTTAAATTGCATTTACCTACTATTTTAAAGCATGCTTTTGAGTATATAAAATGTGTTTGATGATGCCATGTGGTTTAAGGATGCACTAGGTAAGTGATCCTTGTATGCATGTGTTGATGCATGAGTTTTTGGAAGCATGGTTTAATGCTTGAGTTATGGCTATCATGAATGCTTTGTAAAAACAGTGAGGTGTGCATGAAATGCGAATTATATTGACAAGTGATTTTGTATAAAGAGTTTTGTAAATGAAATCAGATATAGTTAGCTATAGGATTGAGTGCACTATAAACAAGTCGAATTTGATGTTGAGGGGTTGTGATTATACCGAAAACTCTATTTAAGTACCCTAACAATTGAGGATTGTTTAAGGTTGCAACGGTTGAGGGTAGCTCTCAGATGCGAATCCTGTGTGTGTCTCGTCTCTCGGTAGTGGGTTATACATCTACCAGTGAGTGGTGTTGTGGGGTTGTTATTGTACGGAATACTTCACCACGAGTGTCACAACGATGGAGGGTTCCTCTCGTGTGTGAGCCTTGAGATGTCGGTATAGTGTATGAAGAGTGCAAGACAACCCTTGCTAATTCACGTATCCGATAAGTTTTTGAGAATGTTGTTTATCACTTGTGAGCCAATATAATGAGATGGAATGTTATTGAAAACATGGTTGATGCATAATGTGAAAAATGTATGTTTTGGTTTAAGCTTAGCATATTGGTGTTTATGCTCAGAAGGCTTGTTATTTGTTTAGCAATGGTTTAGTTGCTGAAATCTATGGATCATGATGTGTGATGATTAATGCAAGGATTTTGATAATAAAGTGCATGGTTTGTTAAAGAAGGCATGATGATTTTGGGAAAAAATGAAAAATGGTTTTGTGCCTTGATGATGTTTTATGTTTTGAGCAATCCTCACTAAGCTTGTATGTTTATGCTCTCTTTGTTCATCAATGCAGATAATTAGGCATTTAGAGGCAGCGTCTATGAGGGATCCTTCAAAGAAACTCTTAAAAAGTATGTTGACTTTTCGAACTAGAGTAATAAAGGTAACAGGGGTGTTGGAAGCTATGAATGATGTTGGTTTAGTATTTTCTGTTTTGGTGCAAGTTTATCAAGCATATTTGGTTGTGTAAATGGCCTTTATGTTTTGATTTATGCTTCGAATTGCATTTTGGCATTAGGTACTTATTCAACTTAGGGAACATGCCTTTAGTTTCTTTGTTATTGATATCGATGATATGATGATGTCTATGCTTCATATAACTTGTTGTTGATGTATATTTGAGTTGCCAACATGTTTGGGCATATGTCGGGATGGTTTCTAATGGTTTAAATCGAGTTAAAACAACATTTTAAAACATTGTAGGCCCAAGTGTTTTGAAACACCCTTGCATGTTTCGAAATGGTGGCTTGAAATGGTCTTGGTGTTTCGAAACAGTGAGGCATGTTTCGAAACATTTTGCCTTTGTGAAACCTCGTTCCGAAACGAGTCTTAAAGGGTTTTGAAACGAACTCGCGTATCGGAACAGTCAGCTGTGATTCAAAACTACCGTTCTTATACAAGGCTCACTGTTTCGAAACATCTGATCGTTAAAGCAGTTTTTTAATTATTCTGAGTTATGTTTTCTTACATTTTGGTACTTGTTGATCATGTTTGCAATTAAAAGAGTTCTAGTGGTCGTTTTGAGCTGAGATTTCATAGTGATGTTTGTAATGAACTTAATAAAAGGATGGTAACCCAAATTTGGTAATAACCTTTACAATTTGTCAAATTTATAAAATGGTCCCTAACCCAAAATTGGTTATAATCAGTGATCGTTTGTGAGGTCGTCTTATCCGCTGCTTGTGTATACACATAGGGACTTAAGTTTCATCTAGACAAGATAAAAAGGAAAAAATGGTTGTTTATTGAGGTAAACTTTCTCGGTTTACTTTAATATTCCCTGTGTGACCCGTTCAGATCCGTCTGAGCCACAGCGGTGGAGGGGTTGCTCCCGTGTCTGAGCCTTGAGATGACGGTAGGGTGCATGAATGGTTTGGGATAACCCTTGGTAATTCGTGTATCTGATGTGCTTTTTGAGAAAAGAGAATGTTGTTTGTCACTTCTAAGCCAATATAATGGATTGAAATGTTATGGAAATGTTTTTGATGCATGGTATGGAAAATGCATGTTTTATCTTAATCTTTGCATATTGGTGAATATGCTTGAAAGGCTTAATTTTTGTTAGCAATGGTTTAATTACTATGAAGTATACGATACTTATTGCATGGTGATTATCATATTGTTTTAAATGATGAAGTGCATGGATTTTCAAAGAAGACATGATGGTTTTCAAAAGAGTGAAAATGATTTTGTTGCATTGATGTTGTTTTTTGTTTTGAGCTTTCTTCACTAAGCATTTTGTGCTTACGCTCTCTTTGTCCATCAATGTAGTAAATTCAAGCTTTGGAGGCAGCACTTGCAAGGGATCGATGAAAGACTTTGAGTGAAGGTATGTTTGGTTATGGACTAGAGTAATAAAGGCAATGTGGGTGTCCAATACTATGAATGTTGGTTGCTTTAGTGTTTTTTTATTTTGTGGAACTTTGATATGCATATATGAGTATGTAAGTGGCCTTTCAGAGTTGGTTTATGCTTGGATTTGTGAATTGTCCTTTTGGTACTTGATTTCTTAGGAAGCATGTCTTTAGTTTTCTTTTGTAACGCTTTGATGATTTCTTTACCATGAATTTATGATTGTTGAAGTGTATATGAGTTGCAAGCATGTTTAGACATATGTTGGATTAGTTTCGAATGGATATACTTGAGTTAAACCAGCAAAATTTACCTTTTTAGGCCTACATGTTTCGAAACACCCTTCCTTGTTTAGAAACAGGGGTTTGAAAATGCCTTGCGGTTTTGAAACGGTGAGGTTCGTTTCGATACATTTTGTTTCTATGAAACCCTGTTCCGAAACGGGTCTAAGATTGTTTCGAAACGATCCCACGTTTCGGAACGGGTATCGCTGTTTCGATACACTCGTTCCGATATGGAGCTGGTTGTTCTGAAACGGCTTGTTGTTATTTATGTTATTGGAATTTTTGAAAGTTCATATTCTTTGCAATTTGGTCCCCTTTTTTATATATGCAATTAAATGAGTTGTATTGGTTCATTTGGGATAAGTTTCGATAAAGATGCATGTAATGAACTTAATGAAGAGTTGGTAATCCGAATTTGGGTAAAACCCTTACAATTTGTTAAGTTTACAAAATGGTCTTTAAAACTAGAATTGGTAATAATCGATTAGCATTTGTGATATTGTTTTATCCGCTGCTTGTGTAAATACATAGGAACCTAACTTGAATCTAGACAAGATAAAAAGGAAAAAAAGGTCTTTTATTGCGGAAAATCTTCGTGGTTTATTTCAACATTCCTCGTGTGACTCGTTCGGTTCAGTCTATCGGCTAGGTTCGGTCGAGGGGGTTACATTTGGTGGTATCAAAGCCAGGTTACGAAAGGTTGGGATGATGGTAAGTTGTTGGTAAGTATTTGTGATGTGAATGTATGCTTTTGAGTGATGTTTGTTTTTTTCCGGTGAATGTCCTAAGCATGTTAATGTTGAGTATGTGATGGTGATTGAGATATGAATGGGAGTTGTCATATATGATGATAATTTGTGTTGAATTATGATGCTTGTGATACATGATGGTTGTGACATACATGTTGTATGATTTATGCTATGTTGGGAGGAAATTGGAATGCCCATTGCCTTATTACTACAGTGAAATGTTTTAAGTTAAAATTGAAGTCTTGGATCCTTCCTTGGAGCTGGCCTGAGCGTTTTGTTTGTTTCGTTAGTTATTATCATGCCTTAATAATAACAGCACAATAAACAAAGGAGAGAGTAGCAATTTTGGTATTATTGTTGTTGTCGTTAGGCAAGGAATAGAGGAGTGTGTAATGACTCCTAGGCCTGGATGCCTCGGTGTGCCTCGATATAATTACAACTTGTGTCGGATGGGTAAGTGTTGGATGGCATGGTGCCTGGAATATAGGCAATTTTTAGAGCTTGTGAAGTTGTTAATGTTGAAGTGCATGTGACTGCACTAGCTGGTGGACGGTTGTGAGCTACGGTTAGTGCTTATGTAATTTGAGTAGAAGTCGAACTCGAGGGTTGTCACCGGAGGTATCCATAGAGTGGATGACCTGTATGAAAGAGATTATGGAATGAATGGAGTGTGGTGATGCCCATAGTGTAAAGATAAGTTGTATCTCGGTTATATAGAGATGTGTATAGTTGGTGGACAAATGTGGTTGTGGGCATAGAACCTAACGTTGTGTTCTGAGAGTTCTTATGAACCGTTTAAAGGAGAAGTATATGGGGGTTAGATACTTGGGTGACGAGAAATGTGAATTTTTGGTTGGGGCTCGAAATTGTAACTTGTAGTTGAGTTAAGGTGCAGATTGTTTACTTGAGCATGTGTGCTCCTGTATTGTAATTGGATGTGAGACATTGATGTGTTGTCACATTAATGGAATGGTGCATGATGTTAAACCATATATGTTGATTTTTTGGCTACATTGTTTTCGACGTGAATGGTAACACGGGCGAGGTATTTGAGCAGAACATGGGTGTAATAGTTCGTGCGGGAGGTTCTAGCTCTAGAGAGTGAGTTGTGAACTCTATTTTAGTGGTAGCCAGTGTACGAATGGTCATGCTTAAAAGGGTATCGCCCGGGTTGAGGCAAATTTGTAGTAATGTTGGACAAAGATTGTGGAGACAGTGTGCTAAGGCTTGAGTAGCGTTTGATACCTTTTAAGTGGGTGGATCGTATGACTATGTGAGGCGAGCTTGTCCACATTTGATCGGTGAGGAATAGCTTTTTGCGTCTGTTGTTACAAATTGCTTTGGATGTTGTGGCTTGAACGTTCGTTTCGGAAGTGTTAGACGTGGGAGTGTGAGTTGTTAGTTTCCTTGGTGAAACTGTTGTTACAAGAAAATTGTGTAGGAGATGTCCTTTATCTATTCAGAGCCATGTGTTTCAGTTGATTTGATGGAATTGTCGTTTTTATGGTTTTGATGTGATTCTTGGAATGGACTGGTTGGTTGAGCATCAAGTTGTTGTTGATTTTGATGTTAAGTGAGTTACCTTGAAACTTGTGGATGATTACGAGGTGGTAACCGTAGGCGAGAACGTAAAGTTCTTGTCCAATGCAATTTCGGCTCTTGAAGCGAGTCGGATGATGGAGTTGGATTGGAAAGTTTTCTTGGCGTATGTGATGGATCATGGTATGAAGGAAGTGCGTGTGCAAGACATACGAACAGTTTGTAATGTTTCAGGTGCGTTTCTAGATGAGTTGCATGGGTTGCCACCATGCAGGGAAGTTGAGTTTGGCATTGAGTTGTATGAGAATAAGACTGATGTGTTCACTGCTCCATATCGCATGGGACCTAAGAGTTGAAAGAGTTGAAGACGCAACTTCAGGAGTTGCTTGATCGAGGATTCATAAGGCCAAGTCTTTCACCTCGGGGTGCACCGGTCTTGTTTGTAAAGAAAAAGGATGGTACGATACATATGTGCATAGGTTATCGGCAACTGAACAATTTGACGATTAAGGACATGTAACCTTTGCCGAGGATTGATTATTTTTTGACCAGTTTTGTGGTGCTTCAGTGTTTTCGAAGATTGATTTGGGGTCAGGGTACTATCAGTTAAAGGTTAAGGATGTAGATGTCCCCAAAACAGCTTTTTGGACAAGGTATGGCCATTTTGAGTTCTTGGTGATGTCGTTTGGGTTGACAAATGCACCGGTTGCATTGATGGATATGATGAATAGGGTATTCCATGAGTTCCTAGATCAGTTTGTGGTAGTGTTATCGATGATATACCTGTGTACTCACGTTCCGAGGAGGATTACGATGAGCATTTGAGTATTGTGTTGCAAGTGTTGCTAGAGAATCAGCTTTATGCTAGGCTGAGCAAGTGTGAGTTTTGGCTCAGGGAAGTGGTTTTTCTTGGACATGTGGTGTCAGCCGAGGCTATTCTGGTTGATCCACACAAGGTTGAGGCGGTGATGAGTTGGAAAATGCCTAAATCGGTGATGGAGGTGTGAAGTTTCCTTGGGTTGGCTAGATATTATCGAAGGTTTGTCGAGGGTTTTTCTAACATTGCTGCTCCTTTGACGAAGGTTTTGCAAAAGATTGTTCGCTTTGAAATGGACGGATGTTAGGCAACAAGCTTTCGAGAAGTTGAAGGAAGCCTTGACGCAAGCTTCTGTCTTGATTCAGCCAGAATCGGGTAAAGAGTTTGTAGTTAATAGTGATGCATCATATGTTGGTTTAGGTTACGTGTTGATGCAAGGTGTGATGGTTGTAGCTTATGAGTCTAGACAATTGAAGGTGCATGAACGCAACTATCCTACTTATAATCTAGTGCTCGCTGCGGTGATGTTTGCTTTGAAGATTTTGAGACACTGCCTTTATGGTGAAAAGTGTGTGGTCTACACCGATCTTAATAGTTTGAAGTATCTCATGACTCAAAGGGAGTTGAATCTTAGGCAACAGAGTTGGTTGTAGTTGCTTAAAGATTATGATCTAACGTTTCAGTACCATCCTGAAAATGCCAATGTTGTGGCCGATGCTTTGAGCGTGAAGATGGTTGTTGAGCTGAGGGCGATGTTTGCTTGGTTGAGTTTATCGCGTGATGGTGGGTTGGTAGCCGAGTTGCGGGTGAAACCTTCCTTGATTCAGTTGATCAAATAGAAGCAGTAGATTGATGATTCGTTAGTGCCTCATTTTCAGGATGTAGCTGATGGTAATGCAACGGATTTTCGTTTCAATGATGATGGAATTTTATGTTTCAAAAGTCGAATAGTTGTGCTAGAGGATGTTGAGTTGAGGCGCACAATTTGGACTAAGGCTCATAGTAATCCTTTTGCTATGCACCTTGGTGGTACTGAGATGTATCATGGTTTGAAGGATGAGTACTATTTGGTGGGGTTGAAAAAGAATGTTGCTGAATTTGTAAGAAAGTGAATGGTTTGCCAATGTGTGAAGACTGGGCATCAGTTTCCTTCTAGTTTGTTACAGCCTTTGAGGATACCGGAATGGAAATAGGAAAGGATTACGATGGATTTTGTGTCGGTCTGCCTTTGACACCATCTAAGAAGAACTATATATGTGTGATTGTGGATCGTCTTACGAAGTGTGCACATTTCTTTGTTGTGCATACTACATATACGTTGGATGAGTTAGTAGAGTTGTATGTTGTCGACATTGTGCGTTTGCATGGTGTGCTTAAGTCCATAGTGTCGGATAGAGATCAAAGGTTTATAGCGAGTTTTTGGGAATGTTTACACCAAGCGTTGGGTACGCGTTTGAATTTCGGCACTTCATATCATCCTCAGAAGGGTCGACAGTCGGAACAAGTCATCCAAGTGTTGGAGGACATGTTGCGATGATGTGTGATAGATTTCCAAGGTTCTTGGGAAAAGCAGTTGCCTTTGGTTGAGTTTTCCTATAATAATAGTTTTCAGGCGAGTATACAAATGGGTCCTTATGAGGCCTTGTATGGGACAAAGTGTAGAACGCCTCTTTATTGGGTTGAGGTGGGGTAAAAGTTGGTTTCCTTGCCGGATATGCTTAAGGGAACAACTGAGAAAGTGAAACTCATATGTGAGCGGTTGAAGGCTACATTGGATTGTAGAGAGATCGAGGTTGCGGTTGGAGATCACTGGTTCCTAAGGGTATCACCTCGGAAGAAGGTGATAAGGTTCGGACGTAAGGGAAAGCTTAGTCCGAGGTTTGTTGGACTTGTGGTTGCCTCCCGAGTTGGAGAAGATCTATGATGCATTTAATGTTTCTATGTTGCGAAGGTATATATCATTTTCATCTCATGTTATGCATGTTGAGGATGTAGAGTTAAATCCAGATTGTCCTATAGTGAAGACACGGATTGTGATCTTGATTCCTGCAGTAAAGTTCTTCGTGTTAAGACGACTTGTTTTTAGTGCACTCAATCCTATTGCCAGCTAACTATATCCGATTTCATTTACAAAACAATTTATACAACATCACTTGCCAATATAATCCACATTTCATGCATACCTCACTTTTTTCAAAAGCATTCAAGATAAGCCATAACACAAGCATTAAACCATGCTTCAAAACTCATGCATCAACACATGCATACAAGGATCACTTACCTAGTGCATCCTTAACCCACATGGCACCATCAACCACATTTTATAAACTCAAAACATGCTTTAAAACAATAGCACAATCCGAGAGAGAAATTCACTTTACTTACTTCCGAACTTTGTAAAGCCTTTCAAGCTCTTACTAAGTTCCCAAAACCTCTTTTATGAAGTTTCAAAGAAGGAAATCTCATTTCAACTCACCGACTTGCGAAACCACACTTACCGACGCAACAATCAAACGTATAAAGCCTCCAAAACCACTTCGTTCGATTCCGAAACACTATCCCTTGTGTTCAACACATTAAAACAAAGGTTCAATACATCATAATGCGTCCAAAACACCAAGACTCAAAAGAAAACCCGTTGCCCTGCTTTAAAGCACCAAATTACCCATCCGAAACAACCGAAAACTCAATCGATTGATCTCTAAACTCAGCCCAGCCATCAACCAACTCATCCAACACATTTTTTAGCATAAATAAACATCCAAAAGCAACCTAAAACCATTTTTATACCTCCAGTAACTCAGATCTCACATTACATCCCAAAAACCCAATCAAAACACCTTAAAAATCAAGTATCTCAAGGATTTCGGGATTAACGTGATTAAGACTCTAATTCAACATCATAAACCTTTCAAAACACATTTAGAAACCATCTAAAACAAATCAAACCAACACAACTCCGAAAATCACATTAAAACCTCATTTCTACTAAGATTTCATCATTTTGTCAAAACAATAACAAAACCTCAATCAAAAACATGGATAAAGAGTCAAATTTCTTTGGAATTTCCTTAAAGAACCTTGATTAGAGGGTTAGCATGAAATTTACCTCCAATCATTGTTTCTCTTCTAATTTGGCAAGTATGGTTTCAAGAAACTTGAAGAGATTTGAGAGAAATCACTAGAGAGAAGTTGAAAACCAAGATAGACAATGAGAGTAAAAGAAATCTGGAAATTGAGCGAAAATGGAGAGTGTTTGGCTGAAGAGAAATGAAGAAAATGAAATGATCGTCAAATTTTCCTTAACCAAATTAACTACCTTTTGATTAAATCAATAAAAGCCATTTTAATTATTTAAGACACCAGGGTTGCTCCCGTGTGTGAGCCTTGAGTTGTCGATAGAGTGTATGAAGGGTTTGTGACAACCCTTGATAATCCATGTATCCGATGTGCTTTTTGAGAAATGGGAATGTTGTTAGTCACTTGTAAGCCAATATAATGGATTTAAATGTTATGGAAATGTTGTTGATATATAGTATGGAAAATGCATGTCTTATCTTAAGCTTTGCATATTGGTGAATATGCTTGAAAGGATTGATTTTTGTTAGCAATGGTTTAATTGATGTGAAGTATACGATACTTGTTGCATGGTGATTATCATGCTGATTTAAATGATAAAGTGCATGGATTTTCAAAGAGGGCATGATGGTTTTCAAAAGAGTGAAAATGGTTTTGCTGTATTGATGGTGTTTTTGGTTTTGAGCTTTCCTCACTAAGCATTTTCTGCTTACGCTCTCTTTGTCTATCAATGCAGTAAATTCAAGCTTTGGAGGCAGCACTTGCAAGGGATCGATGAAAGACTTTGATTGAAGGTATGTTTGGTTATGGACTAGAGTAATAAATGCAATGGGGGTGTCCAATACTATGAATGTTGGTTGCTTTAGTGTAACCCCCTTAACCCGGCCCAGACGGTTGACCCGAATTAAGAAAGTCACACGGGGAAAACCAAAGTCAACCCGAAAGTCAACCTTGATTAACGACCCTTTTTTTCTTTTTAAACTTGTCTAGATGCACGTTAACCTTAGATGTGATCATACAAACAGTATACTCAAAGATCATAAACATCAGAGATCAAACAGGGACCCAATTGAACAATTTACAACTTTAGGGACCAAATTGTAAATTCTGAAAACTTAAAGGACTTAACCAGATTTTAAGTTACCAACTTAAAATTAATCAGGTTTCGTGCTTCTCTGCCAAATTTCAGCTCAAACGGACAACCCAAACTCATACAATTGCACAAACAAGTTTCAGGACCAAAATGCAAACATTCCAAAACATTTAACTGCCACTGTCAGCCCCCAACGGTCACGTGTTCCGAAACTGGCAGAGCCCGTTTCGAAACGCGGGGCCGTTCCGCAACGCGTACCGAAACAGGTGGCTGGCAGAATGCTTTCCGTTTCGAAACGGTGTCTACCGTTTCGGACGCCTGGGCTGATTCAGGGCATCCGTTCCGAAACGGTAGTCCCTGTTCCGAAACGCCCTGCACATAATGCAGAAAAAGACATGCTTAAACACGCAATTGACCATCCGAATATACTCCAAAAGCCACCAAACTTTACCATCATGCAATTCAACATATAAGAGACATACTTGCATCAACAATTCAACAATATAACAACATATATGAAAAGCCCCAATTCTATAGGCATGCTTCCTACACAAGCAACCATTTAAACACAAAATCTCCAAATCCATCTCATATAAGCCAAAACATGTTCCAACAACATCAACAACATAAAACCATCCTTGTCCGAACATATACGAACACATAAACATCAACCCAAGAGATTCTACCCCATTGCCTTTATTAACTATAGCTATTCACCGAGACATACATCTCAAATGGAGTCCTTCTTGAATCCCTTGCTTCTCGTTGTCCAAACTTCAAGAATCTGCATCGATGGACAAAAATGAGCGTAAGCACATAATGCTTAGTGAGGAATGCTCAAAACCAAAACACCATCAATGCAGCGAGTCATAAAACCTCTTTGAAAAGCAACTCGATTTGTTTACCAAGCAAAGTTTGAAAACCCCTTTTCAACAACATGCTTTAACCATGCATTGCTCAAACATGAAAACCAACCCTTAGCTTAGCAAGCTAAGAAAACCATTTTAAAGCTCAATTTGCAAAATCATCCATTTAACCATTCCATGCATAAACACCATGTGCAAAGTTAAATTCAAACCTTGGAAAACACTTCCATTTCACAACATACCTTTCTTATGCTTGAAAGTCATTCCAAGCAAGAAACCCTTTAAAACCATTTACTCAATCAATCCAACACATGCATTAAACAAAGGCAACTTATGAACCACAACATCATCATCACATGCCCTTTTAAAACAAGTCTTAACAAGACTCCAATGCATTAAAGAGATTTCATGCACACATGCATCATTTACCAAATGATAATCAACACTTGTTCAACTCAACAAGTAAACATGCATTCACAAGCATTTAACACTTTTCATGCAACCATGCATCTTTTCAAGCATCTCATGCTTCTTTATAATCAAGAACATTATATTGGCCTCCAAGTGATCAACCATTTTCACTTTTCAACTCAACACCCAATCGGATATGCGGATCACAAGCGTTGTCCCCCACGCTTCATACACACTACCAATCCAAGGTCTCCAAATAGACTTTTAAACACCATTTGACCTCACCATCCTAAGGTTCCCATGTATGGACTTTTAAACACCATACAACCTTAGCTTTTTACAAGGTTCCCATGTATGGACTTTCAAACACCATACAACCTTAACTTTTCCCAAGGTTCCCATGTATGGACTTTTAAACACCATACAACCTTGACATGCACAAGGTTCCCATGTATGGACTTTTAACCACCATACAACCTTTGCATTCACCGATTGGTAGTTGTATAACATCACTAACGAGATCCGGGACACCCTACACAAGATCCACACATGGACTTTACACCACCATTGTGATCTTAACAAGCACAAGGTTCCCATATATGGACTTTTAACCACCATATAACCTTTGCTTAACCAAGGTCCTCGAATGGGCATTCAACCTCCATTATGACCTTAACCATCTCGTTAGGATACTTGAAGGGAGTTTACCGGTTCACTCTTAACCACTCCACCTCCAAGGTGACTTTATTCACGGTGCACCCAATCCTATAGCCGGCTAACTATATCCGATCAAAGAAACCAAGAACCATTTACATCACTTGCCAATATAACCAACTTACCACATTAGTCCAATGGTTCACATGCATAACCACAATGCAAAAACCATCATTTACCATCATCAATCCACTGTTTTAAAGCATTACACAAAGCCATCAAACATCATGCAACACCATGCATCAAAACCACATTTTCAATGTACAAAACCAAGGATCTCTTACCTTGAGCATCCTTCACATATGGCTTTCAAAACCAGCATCAAACCATGCTTAAAATATGCTTTCAAAACAGAATATAAACCATGCAAATCACATGCATTGCAACCACCAAACACAATTGCTTTTAAAGCCAATTCACAACACAAACCAAGAGCGAAAATCCATATACTTACTCTTGAGCTTAGCAAAGTTGTTTAGACTTAAACTAAGCTTCCAAAACCTTCAAACCTTCGTTTAAAAGCTGAAAACCCAACTTCACTCACCGATACACAAAACAAGGCTAGCCAACAAGCCTTCCAAGCATCCGAAACCTTCCGCAATGCCTCTATAGCTCACGGAACAAACTCCCCTGTTTCAAGCACACAAAAACAGAGGATTAATGCATCATTATGCATTAAAAACACCATCAACACAACCAAGCTCGCTGCTCATCACAAATCCAACATTTCGGCTACCAAACACAACCGAAATCACCTCCAAACACTTCCAAAACTTAACCCAGCCAAGATCCATCACTTCTAACCATTTTTAAACATCAATTAACATCCAAAATGATCACAAACACATCCTTATACCTCCAGGTATAACAGATCATCAAAAACACTCCAAAAACAACCAAAAACTCAAGCCAAACTTAGGAAATTCAACCTATCCGGGATTGCATTGATTAAACCTCAACTTCTAATCAATTTAGCATTCATTTAACATCAAAAACACACCTCAAAACCCTGCTTAAACAGATCATTCGAAAATTCCACAAAAATCACCAAATCTTGCATTTTAAGCCAAAATCAAGATTCCAATTGAAAAGCCTTTAATAAATCTCAAATCAAGGATTGAGAACTTAGGAATTTCAGTAAAGAACTGATAGTTTAGAGGAGAAGGACGTTCTTACCTCCAAACTTGAATTTCTCCTTTTTAGAACCAAAAAGCTTGATGAAACAACTTGCAAATGGTGAGGTTTTGTAGATATGTTGATTAGGAATCAAAAGAGAGTTGAAAGGAGGGATTTAGGTGAGAAAATCAGAAACAATTCTCTGGAAAGAAAGTGTTTGGGTTGAGAGAAAATGAGAGAAAGGAAAATAGGAAGTTAGTTATCAAAATGGCCAAAATGGCTTTCCCTCCACTTTTGATATGTTTTAAAATCAGAATAAATCCTTAAAATATCTTAGAAAAATCTGGAGAAACTACTTTTGGAATAATAGCTCCTTAAAGATTCAAAGTTTCAACCCTTTATAAAACAGTCACCAAACTTTCAAAATTTACATTTTGGTCACTTGCCAAAATGTCACCCTTCCCAAACTCATTTTCCAAAATTGATTTCACAGTTCACTTAATTATATTAAAAGATGATTTTAGAACATTTTTCCATATTTTTAATGCAACCCGAACTAGGCTTTCCTAAATTCACTCTTATATATTCGATCAGCACTTTGACCGAACCGGTCAACGCCCAAAACTTCTGAGCCCAAAACCGGGGCGTTACAACTCTCCCCCCCCCCCCTTAGGAAATTTCGTCCTCGAAATTTCAACCAACGAAAAGGGAACCACAACCTTCCCAAAGCAACACACAAGGCAACACAAAAGCCTCAACCACCACTGAACACATTTCACTCAAAACTCCACCAACTCAACACCACCACATACTGTTCACAAAATCCAGAACACTCAAAGATAGCCACAACTTAACCTTTCACATATCCGGACTGGACACTGCCCCAACATCAACCTGATGAACTTCAACTTTTACAGCACACATCACTGTAACACACAACTACCAAGACTTGTTTACACAGTGACACTAACAAAACCCATTCAGCCACTATGCAAACTTCTCTGCTTCTAAAACTCTTGCAAACTCCCAAACCTCTTCCAAGGATTTTCCCAACAAGCAAAAATTCTTAAACATCAACTGTTTACCCAACCTCCTCAACGAATGCTGATAATCCTTCACATCTGCCGCTACATTACCATAACGACTCACCAGGACTACTCACCCACAATCCAAAATTTACATCACAACCCCAATTCAACTCTGCCAGTCATTTCATACACCACCAGCTGACCACAAAAGAAGTTCACATACTTACAACCGGCCAACCACTTCTCACAAGAATCCTTTCAAACCACACTGGCCTTCGACCTTTCATTGCTTTTCCACTTCAAACTTTGACCACAACACCTGCCTTACCAGAACTTCGTCCAACCTATACATACATATCAACTTCTCAACTCCTCAAAGGTTGCTAAGAACCAACACTTACAACCACAACCCTTCCACAACAACTTAAATGCTAAGCTACTTCAGCACTTGGAAACACAACCACTAAACTGCAACATCACTTAGCACCAAGGAACTACCACTTCCACTTAGCTATTCAAACCACTTGACTGATTCTAACTTCAACCGGTACTCCTCACCACCAAACCACTAAACTCTTTAAGCATCAGACACTTTCCTTCTACCAACAGACTATACCACTCTCACTGTTACTAGCAACTAGCTTAATATACTCCATTGCTACTAACTCTCACCCAGCACCAAAACAACCTCTAAAAACCCATCATCCAACCTATCCCAACCACCACACTAACAGATTCGATTAGTTATTAGCGAGTGTGAACGTCGTATGCATGATCACCTACATGCCCTATCAATGCCTGATGTACATGTATGCAAAACCTCTAATGTCATGCCACATGTATGCATGGACCAGCACATATATAATATAGCATATAACAATGATTTTAATTGTGCATGAATGCCAGTTCACACCCTCCAATAACATCCTCAGAATCCGTCTAAGAACAACCTCCTACTTCACTTCTAACTTACCTAACTCCATCATACCAACAACCATTAACCACAAGATACTCACTAAAGCCTTCTTCACAAAAGATGTTTCCAACCCACAACTATTACCCCCAACATGCTAGCAACAAGACTAAACTTACCACGCAAGGAAAACCAACAGAAACCAAACCAAGGTAACTAGAGCAAAGATTACTTAACAAGGTTACCTGGAAACACATCACCACCCTGAAGCTTCATCAGACGAGCTCTCTTCCTCGCAGAACCATCATCCTCCTGCCGCACTGCTGCAGCACCAGCTAACACACTAGGGTCACCACCAACCCCTTGCGGTAGGGAGCCTTGGCTATTCCTAGCCAACATCAAACAATCTCGCCTCCTATGACAAGCAGACCCACATTTCCAGCAATTCTCATTTCCCAAACTCTTTACAACCTTCTGCTCTTTCTGCCACCTCTGAACCTTGCCTCGGCCGTGCCCACGACCTTTCAGAGATCCTTTGGCTACCACTGAAGCTGACTTCACCCCAAGAGGACAATCGCGCTTAACATGCACTTTAGAACCACAGTTCCAGCAAGCACCCGCGCCCCAACAACCTCCAACATGACGCCTTTCACAACGGTCACATACCGGTGGCTGAGCTTCCACTCCTTGCTCAAGCAACACTTGCTCCACAACAGCACTACCTTCACATTGCTTAACCCTTGGAAACTTCTCTCCAAGATACCTTACACAAAAGGCAGATACAAAGAAATCCTAGTAAATATCAGGGATATGTGACGCCACCGCCACAGATGTCCACCAAACACATGCGTCTTCCAACATCAAAGATACAACACTTCCCAGCTTACAAGCATAATCATAGCCTTCCTGATCCAAAATCAGAATCACACTGGCCAACCAGGCCTCAAACATCTCAGGTGACGATCCATGATACTCCATAGCACCCAAATCCAACAAACGTTGCTTCGGCAAACCCGCACATCCCACAGCCAGCACATCCACTGACTTTACCTTTGCTACAGCCTGAGATGTTCCCAACACCTCTTGAGCAACTGGTGATGAACTCTTCATCACAGAACCAGCTTCTTTCTCCTGTCTTACCACCTCAACTCCAGGCACAGAAGACTGAGACAAAACACCTCTACAAAAGGGTGAATTCCATGCCTTAACAACCTGCCCTAAGGCAGCAACCATCTCACCCAACTGCCATTCCTTCACCGACTTCGCCATACTACTAACAACAACAAACATCACAACAAAACAAACAAACCAGTTAGACCAGCTTTAAGCAAGGATTCAAACTCCAACTCCAAAATAACACAATAGCTATAATAATAAGGCAATGGGTATCCCGAGTCCTCCCCTTTTACATGACATAACAGTCAACATAAACAGGGTTATCACAACACCAAGCATATCAACAACATATTCGATCATGCTTACACCAAACAACATCCACTTGCAACAACATATTAGCAACATAACATACTCATTACACGTTCATCATGCATGACACCAGCTCACAACATCAGCACAAATCCACATAAGCTCAACCAAGATTCATAACCATAAAGCATGCTTGAAAACATCAACAACTTGCTCAGAAACAAGTGTTTCAACCAAATTTCAACCGCACGACAAGGTAAACATCAACACACATCACAACAACTTATCGTTTTCCCCAAGCATTCGCAACACAGCTCTGATACCACCAAATGTAACCCCCTTAACCCGGCCCAGACGGTTGACCCGAATTAAGAAAGTCACACGGGGAAAACCAAAGTCAACCCAAAAGTCAACCTTGATTAACGACCCTTTTTTTTTCTTTTTAAACTTGTCTAGATGCACGTTAACCTTAGATGTGATCATACAAACAGTATACTCAAAGATCATAAACATCAGAGATCAAATAGGGACCCAATTGAACAATATACAACTTTAGGGACCAAATTGTAAATTCTGAAAACTTAAAGGACTTAACCAGATTTTAAGTTACCAACTTAAAATAATCAGGTTTCATGCTTCTCTGCCAAATTTCAGCTCAAACGGACAACCCAAACTCATACAATTGCACAAACAAGTTTCAGGACCAAAATGCAAACATTCCAAAACATTTAACTGCCACTGTCAGCCCCCAACGTTCACGTGTTCCGAAACAGGCAGAGCCCGTTTCGAAACGTGGGGCCGTTACGCAACGCATACCGAAACAGGTGGCTGGCAGAATGCTTTCCATTTCGAAACGGTGTCTACCGTTTCGGACGCCTGGGCTGATTCAGGGCATCCGTTCCGAAACGGTAGTCCCTGTTCCGAAACGCCCTGCACATAATGCAGAAAAAGACATGCTTAAACACGCAATTGACCATCCGAATATACTCCAAAAGCCACCAAACTTTACCATCATGCCATTCAACATATAAGAGACATACTTGCATCAACAATTCAACAATATAACAACATATATGAAAAGCCCCAATTCTATAGGCATGCTTCCTACACAAGCAACCATTTAAACACAAAATCTCCAAATCCATCTCATATAAGCCAAAACATGTTCCAACAACATCAACAACATAAAACCATCCTTGTCCGAACATATACGAACACATAAACATCAACCCAAGAGATTCTACCCCATTGCCTTTATTAACTATAGCTATTCACCGAGACATACATCTCAAATGGAGTCCTTCTTGAATCCCTTGCTTCTCGCTGTCCAAACTTCAAGAATCTGCATCGATGGACAAAAAGGAGCGTAAGCACATAATGCTTAGTGAGGAATGCTCGAAACCAAAACACCATCAATGCAGCGAGTCATAAAACCTCTTTGAAAAGCAACTCGATTTGTTTACCAAGCAAAGTTTGAAAACCCCTTTTCAACAACATGCTTTAACCATGCATTGCTCAAACATGAAAACCAACCCTTAGCTTAGCAAGCTAAGAAAACCATTTTAAAGCTCAATTTGCAAAATCATCCATTTAACCATTCCATGCATAAACACCATGTGCAAAGTTAAATTCAAACCTTGGAAAACACTTCCATTTCACAACATACCTTTCTTATGCTTGAAAGTCATTCCAAGCAAGAAACCCTTTAAAACCATTTACTCAATCAATCCAACACATGCATTAAACAAAGGCAACTTATGAACCACAACATCATCATCACATGCCCTTTTAAAACAAGTCTTAACAAGACTTCAATGCATTAAAGAGATTTCATGCACACATGCATCATTTACCAAATGATAATCAACACTTGTTCAACTCAACAAGTAAACATGCATTCACAAGCATTTAACACTTTTCATGCAACCATGCATCTTTTCAAGCATCTCATGCTTCTTTATAATCAAGAACATTATATTGGACTCCAAGTGATCAACCATTTTCACTTTTCAACTCAACACCCAATCGGATACGCGGATCACAAGCGTTGTCCCCCACGCTTCATACACACTACCAATCCAAGGTCTCCAAATAGACTTTTAAACACCATTTGACCTCACCATCCTAAGGTTCCCATGTATGGACTTTTAAACACCATACAACCTTAGCTTTTTACAAGGTTCCCATGTATGGACTTTCAAACACCATACAACCTTAACTTTTCCCAAGGTTCCCATGTATGGACTTTTAAACACCATACAACCTTGACATGCACAAGGTTCCCATGTATGGACTTTTAACCACCATACAACCTTTGCATTCACCGATTGGTAGTTGTATAACATCACTAACGAGATCCGGGACACCCTACACAAGATCCACACATGGACTTTACACCACCATTGTGATCTTAACAAGCACAAGGTTCCCATATATGGACTTTTAACCACCATATAACCTTTGCTTAACCAAGGTCCTCGAATGGGCATTCAACCTCCATTATGACCTTAACCATCTCGTTAGGATACTTGAAGGGAGTTTACCGGTTCACTCTTAACCACTCCACCTCCAAGGCGACTTTATTCACGGTGCACCCAATCCTATAGCCGGCTAACTATATCCGATCAAAGAAACCAAGAACCATTTACATCACTTGCCAATATAACCAACTTACCACATTAGTCCAATGGTTCACATGCATAACCACAATGCAAAAACCATCATTTACCATCATCAATCCACTGTTTTAAAGCATTACACAAAGCCATTAAACATCATGCAACACCATGCATCAAAACCACATTTTCAATGTACAAAACCAAGGATCTCTTACCTTGAGCATCCTTCACATATGGCTTTCAAAACCAGCATCAAACCATGCTTAAAATATGCTTTCAAAACAGAATATAAACCATGCAAATCACATGCATTGCAACCACCAAACACAATTGCTTTTAAAGCCAATTCACAACACAAACCAAGAGCGAAAATCCATATACTTACTCTTGAGCTTAGCAAAGTTGTTTAGACTTAAACTAAGCTTCCAAAACCTTCAAACCTTGGTTTAAAAGCTGAAAACCCAACTTCACTCACCGATACACAAAACAAGGCTAGCCAACAAGCCTTCCAAGCATCTGAAACCTTCCGCAATGCCTCTAAAGCTTACGAATCAAACTCCCCTATTTCAAGCACACAAAAACAGAGGATTAATGCATCATTATGCATTAAAAACACCAGCAACACAACCAAGCTCGCTGCTCATCACAAATCCAACATTTCGGCTACCAAACACAACCGAAATCACCTCCAAACACTTCCAAAACTTAACCCAGCCAAGATCCATCACTTCTAACCATTTTTAAACATCAATTAACATCCAAAATGATCACAAACACATCCTTATATCTCCAGGTATAACAGATCATCAAAAACACTCCAAAAACAACCAAAAAACTCAAGCCAAACTTAGGAAATTCAACCTATCCGGGATTGCATTGATTAAACCTCAACTTCTAATCATTTTAGCATTCATTTAACATCAAAAACACACCTCAAAACCCTGCTTAAACAGATCATACGAAAATTCCACAAAAATCACCAAATCTTGCATTTTAAGCCAAAATCAAGATTCCAATTGAAAAGCCTTTAATAAATCTCAAATCAAGGATTGAGAACTTAGGAATTTCAGTAAAGAACTGATAGTTTAGAGGAGAAGGACGTTCTTACCTCCAAACTTGAATTTCTCCTTTTTAGAACCAAAAAGCTTGATGAAACAACTTGCAAATGGTGAGGTTTTGTAGATATGTTGATTAGGAATCAAAAGAGAGTTGAAAGGAGGGATTTAGGTGAGAAAATCAGAAACAATTCTTTGGAAAGAAAGTGTTTGGGTTGAGAGAAAATGAGAGAAAGGAAAATAGGAAGTTAGTTATCAAAATAGCCAAAATGGCTTTCCCTCCACTTTTGATATGTTTTAAAATCAGAATAAATCCTTAAAATATCTTAGAAAAATCTGGAGAAACTACTTTTGGAATAATAGCTCCTTAAAGATTCAAAGTTTCAACCCTTTATAAAACAGTCACCAAACTTTCAAAAATTACATTTTGGTCACTAGCCAAAATGTCACCCTTCCAAAACTCATTTTCCAAAATTGATTTCACAGTTCACTTAATTATATTAAAAGATGATTTTAGAACATTTTTCCATATTTTTAATGCAACCCGAACTAGGCTTTCCTAAATTCACTCTTATATATTCGATCAGCACTTTGACCGAACCGGTCAACGCCCAAAACTTCTGAGCCCAAAACCGGGGCATTACATTTAGTGTTTTCTGATTTGGTGGAAGTTTGATATGCATATATGAGTATGTAAGTGGCCTTTGAGAGTTGGTTTATGCTTGGATTTGTGAATTGACCTTTTGGTGCTTGATTTCTTAGGAAGCAGACCTTCAGTTCTCTTTGGTTACGCTTTGATGATGTCTTTGCAATGAATTTATGATTTTTGAAGTGCATATGAGTTGCAAGCACGTTTAGACATATGTTGGATTAGTTTCGGATGGATAAACTTGATTTAAACCATCAAAATTAAGCTTTTCAGGCCCAGGTGTTTCAAAACACTCTTGCTTGTTTCGAAATGGGGGTTTGTAAATGCCTTGGGGTTTCGAAATGGTGAGGTCTATTTCAATACATTTTGTCTCTTTGAAACCCTGTTCCGAAATAGATTTAAGATGGTTTTGAAACGATCCCACGTTTCAAAATGGGTATCACTGTTTCGATACACCATTTCTGATACGGGGTTGGTTGTTCCGAAACAGCTTGTTGTTATTTCAGTTATTGGAATTTATGAAAGTTTTGTTTCTTTGCATGTAATGAACTTAATTAAGAGTTGGTAATCCGAATTTGGATAAAACCCTTACAATTTGTTAAGTTTACAATATGGTCTCTAAAACTGGAATTGATAATAATTTATGTGCGTTAGTGATGTCGTTTTATTCGATGCTCGTGTAAACTCATATGAACCTAACTAGAATCTAGAAAAGATAAAAAGAAATAAAAGGTCGTTTATTGAGGTAAATCTTCTTGGTTTACTTCAATATTCCATGTGTGACCCGTTCGGTTCGATCTATCGGCTAGGCCATGTCGAGGGGGTTACACCTCCCGAGTTGGAAAAGATACATGATGTGTTTCATGTGTCAATGTTGTGGAAGTATCGATCGGACCAATGGCATGTTATGCTGTGGAAGATGTTGATTTGCGACTGGATTTGTCTTATGACGAAGAACCTATAGAGAATCTTGATTCTAGTAGTAAGGTCCTAAATGGCAAGTCGATCAAGCTTGTGAAGGTGTTGTGGCGACACTGTAGCGTTGAGGAGGCTACGTGTGAGTGCAAAGCAGACATGTTAAAATAGTTTCCGCATTTGTTTCCTTTAGAAAAATTTCAAGGACGAAATTTCTTAAGTGGGGGTTGTAACGCCCCGATTTTGGACCTAGATGTTAACATGAAAGATTAGACGATTCGGGAGAACTGGGTTAGTGATTCGAGTTAGTTTTGAGATATAAATTGGAGTAAATATAGTTTTGAGAATGATAAAAATGTAGGAATTTTTTCTAAAATCCTCATTTAATATATTAAAGGATTTGGTGAAATAAATTTTGGAAAATGAGTTTTGGAGATTTGACATTACGGGACTAGTGACTAAAGTGTAAAATTGTAAAACTGTTTTAGTGACTGTTTTATAAATGGGTCAAAACTTTGAATCTTTAGGGAGATAATATAACTAAACGTTTTTATCAGATTTTTCTCTCAATTGGATTAGTTCTAAAGTGTTTTAATTAGGGGTTAAAAGTGATTTATTAAAAAGAAGGTAGTTATTTCTTAAAAACAAATTTGACGTAACTTTTCTCTCAAAATCTCTTTAGCCAAACACTTATTTTTCCAGCAAATATTTGAGGTAATGATCTTGTTTGCTTAAACTAATAATTCCTAATATATTTATTAACTTGTTTTTACAAAATCTCATTGATTTCCTTTGTTTTTGAAGAGTAAAATAATCCAATTGTGAGGGATTTCAATATTTGGAGGTGGGGTTCGTTCTTCTCCTTTAATGAATGGTTCTTAACTAAAATTCCCAAGTTCTTTATCCTTTACATATGTTTTCTAATGGGTTTTGGTGATTTAATTATGGAAATTTGGTTTAATTGATATTTAATTGGTGAAATTAATTTTGGTTCATTTTGGATCTGTTTTGATGGGTTCTTGATCATATTAGAACATGATATTCATGTTTTATAATGTTAATAAGTTGGTTTTAACAATGGAATCCCAAAACTAGGCGAATCTCCAATTTTCTAGGTTGCTAGAATTGGGTTTTTGAGGAGTTTTGGGTGATTAATGAATGTTGGAGGTATAAGAATGATATTATGATGTTTTAAATGTTAATTGATGTTGATGTATTGTTCAAATCGTTTGTTTATGGATGGGTTTTATTAGAGTGGTGTTTGTTGATGTTTTTGGTTGTATCGTGAGGTGTTTGATGAGGTTTAGTGAAGCGAAGTTGAGGATTGTTTTTTATGGGATTTTTGGATGATGGGTGGGGCATTAATCATCTGGTTTTATGTGGATAAAACAAGGGAGGATAATCCATAAGCATAAGGTGAAGTTTTGGAAGCATCAGACGCTTGATTTTCGCATCGGCATGGACGCTTTGCGTAGTCGGTGAGTGTTAACGAGTTTTAAAGCTTTACAAAGGTTTGAAATTATTTATGGGCAGGAGCAGAGCTAGGATATGGGGTTGAGGGGGCAAACTATAAATGTTTGAAAGTGGGGGGGCAAACTATAAATGTTTGAAATAGGGGGACAAAGGTGAAAAAAATTTCTTCGGAGGTGGGGGGCGATTGCCCCTCCCGAGCCCCATGTAGTTCCGTCACTGTTTATGGGGGTTTAGTTTAAGCTTGAAATGTTTAACTAAGCTCAGAAGTATGGAAAGGGTTCTTTAACTCTCATTTTCGGTTTCAGAAATGTAACTCTCTTGCTAATGTTTTAATGTTGTTTACCTACTGTTTTATGCATGATTAGCTTTAAAATAGTTTGCAAATGAGCTTATGTTGATGATACATGAGTATGAGAAATGATTTTTTAAAGGTTTTTGAGAAAGCTAAAATACATGTTTAATGTATTAGGATTTGGCATGAATGATTGCATATGAAAAACAGTGAGGTAACTTGGCTTGTGGTATATATTGGCAAGTGACTAGTGTTCTAATGTTATCGAGTATAGTTAGCTAGCCATAGGGTTTAAAGAGAACTATAATAAGTCGTCTCATGTTTGTCAAGGGGTGAAGAGTAAACTAATCTCCAACATTGTTACCCCCAACGGTTGAGGGGCGAAGAGTAAGCCATGCTCTAGTTGAGAATGTATGTTAAGTGGGAAGAGTAACCACTTGGGAAATTCGTGTATCCAATGTATTTGTATTTGTAACAGAAGAATCTTGTTTTGGGTCACTTTAATGCCAATATATGAGATGATGTATCATGGAAAATGGTTGTGTTTTGTATAAAGAGATTTATACATGTTTTCTCCTTAAGCTTTTCTATGGTGGGTTAAGCATGTTAAGGCTTAAATTGAGGTTAGCATATGAGTATGCTAAAGATTCATGATACATGTTTAACAATGGTTCTATGCATAGATTTGAAATGGTTTGAGAAGCATGATATGTTTTGGCATGATGTTTAAACACATGTTTTGACTTAAATGGTTTTAATGCATGGATGATTGTTTTCCTTGACCATCCTTCACTAAGCATTTATGCTTACGCTCTCTTTTCTCATCAATGCAGAGAATTAAGTGGTCGAGGTAGCTAGAAATCAAGGAAGAGATCCAAGTGCTAAGTTTTACTCAAGTATGGTTTTAAAAGTTTTGTAGTAATAAAGTGTAACACCCCAAAATCTGGTCTAGTCAGAATTAAATTCCGATGATCGAAAATCCTACATTGATTAAGCCTAAATATTGTATCGATTAGTTAATTATTGATATCAAACCCTAATTGAGATAAAAAGATCCTCATCGGACTTTATTAAATGATATGGAACCTATATAGTGATTAAGTTGAGGAAAGTGCAAGTTAGGAGTCAAAACTACAAAGACTTGAGAATTGAGGGACTAATCTTGCGATTAGCCCCTTTCTCATTGAAATTTCCCATACGTGGGAATATCTGGAGAGTTTCCTTCAATGGAAGGAAACCTAAACTAATTAAAAGGCATAAAATAGTGAAAGGATAAGCTTACCCGATTTAAAAGCAAATAGACATTATCTAGTCATCTTCATCTTCTTCCTTCCACAATCAAGCAAGCACCACCATTGTAGAAAGTTTCAAGCTTTGAATTTCTTTACCTTATAGCTATCGGATCATTGCTATCGTACGGGAAAGCAATAATACTCAAACAATTGTTGGATTCCATGGATATATCAAGCTAAAACATAAGCTATGGTTTTGACTATCCATGGATATTTCATCAAGAGTGTTATTATTAAAGTCGGATATTGCTTTTGATATCATTGAATTGATTTTTATATCAAAATATCGATCCTAATAGTTTTCTATTGATTTTCTAGCTCAAGATGTGGAGAAAGAGGTTTCACCATCTCCATCTCAAGTTAGGAACAAGGGAATTGCTATATGGGAGCCTGGAAAGCTTCGGTGTGTCAAGGTGACTGTAGTCGGAGTCTTGGGTTTAGGCGAAAGGCCTTCGCAGATTATTATTTGACAATTTAAATTACATCGCTAGCATTGTTGTTAAGGAAAATTGCATTGGATGGCTAATCGGACACTTTGGTATGTGTTGGTAAGTTGTTATTGAGCATTGGACATAGTCATTATTATTGTCATGGTGCATTGTCATTGATATAGTCATTGTCATTGAATTATTGTATTGAGATCATTGGACATTGTTATTGACATTGAATTATGAAATATTGATAATGAGATACATATATTTGTCATTGGTAATATTGAAATCATCGAACATCGGAATATTGTTGGTTATTGAAATGGATATGAACATTGCAACCTTGGATTGGAATGGAAATTGGATGCAATTGGCATACCATAGAATTCATGAGATCAGCGTACGGGTGGACTACGGTCCTAAGGCTACGGCCTATATTGATTTGGCGAGGCGGGGGGATGTGTATGGCTATTGGTCATATTGGCGAGGCGGAGGGACTAGACCATTCATTGCCTTGGCGAGGCATAGGAATTTCCATATCCACGATCTTTATTCAATCCAAGGATTAAGAATGAAATGAACATGTTTATACATTGCATATTATTGAATATCATTGATACTGTTAGCATGATATTATGATTAAGTATATCCATGGCATTGTTTTTATTCATGTTGTTTATGACTACCTCACTAGGCAAAGTGATCCTAATGTGTCTCATCTCATGCATTTTTCAGATTAAGAAGGTTTGTGTGTTGGAGGATCATATTGGCAAGCAAGACAAGTCATTACCAGCCCCAAGTAATGTGTTTTTGACTTATAAACTCCTAGGAAGGTGGCAAAGTAGTTGAACTAGTCATTTGTGCCTATTTTGATATGTTGGTGTATTGCCTAAGTTATAATATGTTATATGTCTCTAAATGGCCTTTTGGTGAAGTTTAAAATGGATGGAAATTGCATACATAGCTTAAAAAGGTAAAAAAAAAAATAGGAAATGTATTCATATGGTCATGAAATTTGGCATGCTCGTAGTTCATACCATTGAAACATTGTGTGTAAAGTTTCGTTGCATTTGGACATCGTTTCAATAGGTCAAATAAAAAAACCAGAAAAAATCTGTCATTACAAGTCAGGCAGTATCAAAACGGGTCATGGCGTATCGATACTGGTGTACAATATTGAACCTAAGGGTAAGGGTGTATTGAAATGGAATTGAACCGTTTTGGAACATTTTGTCTCTAGAGACCAACGTTTCGATACGGGTTCATAGCGTATCGAAACAAGTCAAAGTCAAAAGTGGTCAATCTATTTCGATACAGGTCAAGCCTGTATCGATACGGTTCAAGGGAAAAGTCAATAGAGGATGATCTACTTCCACTCGTTTCGGAACTATTTAAGGGTGTTTCGATACGGGGTTAGGTAAGTTAGTTAAAGGCTTATTAAACTGATTGCTTGATTCACGATTTAGTCACTGAATGTAGTAAGGTTAAATTGAATAGGTTAATGGCCTCCAATTTGTATGAATTTTTGCACACTTGACTTTTAAGTTATGAATTTCATTATGGTGGGGTCAATTACGTAGAAGGACCCTTGGTTTGTCAGTTTTATAGATTAGTGCCTAAAACTTGTAAAAGTTATAAATTGGACCTAAATGGTTTAATGTGGTCTTCTTGTGAATGAATTGGATTAAATGTATATTGGTAACGTTTTGTTTGGCGTAATTTTGATTAAGTGTTGAAAATAAAATGGAATTTATCACACCGATCACCGAATCACTCATCGCTAAATTGTGGTATCAGAGCTAGAGTTTAGTTGATTCTAGGACTAAACTGAAGATTATTGCATTGCATTTGTGTTACTTTGCCACCTAGGTATTTTATATTGTGTATATTGTGACTTGTCAACTAATTCGATCTTTCATATAGATATGTCTGAGACAAACGAAGCTCATATTGATGAGCTCGCTACTGGCCCCTCGACCCATAGCGAGGAGATAAGAGGAGGAAATCCTCATAATCCACCGCAACCACAGGACCCTCCTATTCAGGGTACTGAGCCTACAGCACCTACCGCTTAGGCTGAATGCTATCAGAACATGGCTAACATGTTCAAACAGTTTATGGCTGCGATGCAAGCAACACCATCAGTTCAACCTACTCCTCCTATTATACAGTATGTCCGAGCCCCTGTGGACAGGTTGGCTTTGCTCCGAGCCTATTCTTTCACCGAACAGGCTGATGATAATCCTGAAGTTTCCGATTATTGGTTGGACAACACGCTATGTATCTTGAATAAACAGCTGCAGTGTTCGAATGAACACAAGTTGGAATGTGTTATTGCATTGTTGACCGATGAAGCTCTTATGTTGTGGGAAATTACTATTCTCACAGCTCCTGAAGAATCTGTTACTTGAGAGTTCTTTCTCTGAGAATTCTGAAATAAATACATCAGTGAGTATTATATCGTGGAAAGGCGAAACATCGTCCTTCACTTTAGGCAAGGAGGGTGACCTATCGAGCAATATATCCATGATTTCCGTAAATATTTCTGATACAGAGCAAAGTTTATAAAGAAAGAGAAAGATAAGTGCAGAATGTTCATAGCTAGCCTTAGTAATGAATTACAACCTTTGTTTACGGCCCTTGGTATCACCAACTTTCAGGATTTGGTAAACCAAGTCAAGGCCACCGAAGCTACCCTAGAGAGCTCAACGATCTGGTGGGTCTGGAAATTTTGAGAAGAGGTTCAAGGATGATTTGCCACCTCCGAGATGGAAAAAGAAGGGGAGATATCAAGGCCCCAAGCAAAATGTCTACCCACAGCCTTCCCGTTCTGAGAAAATTGAGAGACCTCAGTCTGTGACGTAGTCTTTTGCCAAAGCAGCATCTGTTGATAGTACTGAAGGTTCAATCCTAGGCAACCAACATCCATTGTGTAATTATTGTCAAAACAAGCATCTTGTGGGACAAAGTCATAAGCAGACTAGAGATTGTTAATATTGTGGTTATCAAGGTCACTTTATTTGTGACTGTCCTATGAATGCAAAAAAATATGTGGTAACACCGACTACTGTTGCTTCTCCTGCTCAATCCTTCTGGGGTAAGAGATCGAAGCAGGGATCATCGGGGAATTTTGGATGATCGAGTGGTCAAGGAAGCCCTTCAACAAAAAAGATTCGAAGGCTCTTGCTCAAATGTACCATGTGAGGAGCAGGGAAGAAGAGGATGAACCTAATGTTATTACAGGTACCATTGAGTTATATTCAGATCCTTTATATGCGTTGATTGACCATGGCTCTACTCATTCTTTCATAAGCACCAATGCAGTTAAAAATTATAACATGCCTTCTGAACTAATAGCATCGAGAATTTCTATAACCAATCCCCTAGGAGATTGTGTAATAGTAATGGTAGTATGGAAGAAATGTCCCTTAACGATTCAAGGGATTCCTTTTTCGGCCAATTTGTTGGCTTTACTGATCCATGAATTCCACGCTATCCTATGTTTAGATTGGCTTAGTGAACATCAAGATTGGGTAGATTGTTGTAAAATAAAATTGTATCTTAAGGGTTTGGGTGAAGAAAGTGTTGTACCGATGAATGCGAGGAATCCATCCTTGTATGTTTTGTCATTGGAAACCAAGGGCGAGCCGCAACTACGAGACATTGACACTGTATGGGAATTTCTTGATGTTTTTCCTAATGAACTTTCGGGATTGCCCCCAACCTGTGAAGTGGATTTTGGCATCGAGATGCAACCTGGGACTGCTCCAGTTTCTATTGCACCATATCGGATGGCAGCTGTGGAGTTGAAAGAATTAAAGGCTCAAATTCAAGACTTATTGAGCAAGGGTTTCATTCAACCGAGCTCTTCACCTTGGGGAGCACCAATTCTCTTTGTTAAGAAGAAGGATGGTTCTATGCGATTGTGCATTGACTATAGACAATTGAATAAGGTAACCATCAATAACAAATATCCATTGCATAGAATAGACGACTTGTTCGATCAACTAAAAGATGCTTATGTGTTTTCAAAGATTGATTTAAGGTTGGGCTACTATCAAATGAGAGTTAAGGAGTGTGATGTGCCAAAGACTGCTTTCCGTACAAGATATAGACACTACGAATTCTTAGTGATGCCATTTGGGCTAACAAATGCACCAGCAGCTTTTATGGATTTGATGAATTGGGTATTTAGACCCTATCTTGATAAATTCGTAGTGGTGTTTATAAATGAAATCTTGATCTATTCCAAGAATGAAGCGGAGCATCGAGATCATCTTCGCATTGTACTTCAGACTCTAAGAGAGAAACAGTTGTATGCGAAATTCTCCATGTGTGAGTTTTGGCTCACTGAAGTTGCCTTCCTAGGGCATATCATGTCGGCTTCGGGCATTCAAGTAGACCCGAATAAAATTCAAGCTATTGTAGATTGGCATCCACCGAAAAACATTGGTGAAGTTAGAAGCTTCCTTATGCTTGTTGGCTATTACCGCAGATTCGTGAAAGGATTTTCTATGATAGACGCTCCTTTGACCAAGTTATTGAGGAAAGAAAATCCTTTCATTTGTGCTGGGTTCAACAACGAAGTTTTGATCAGTTGAAACAAGTTCTGGCCCACGCACCTGTCTTGACCCAACCTGAGTCTTGAAAAGAATATACAATTTACAGTGATGCATCGCATCTTGGGTTAGGATGTGTATTGATGCAAGAAGACAACGTTATTGCTTATGCTTCAAGACAACTTAAGCCACACGAGATAAATTACCCCACCCACGGTGAATTTCATGTATCGATGCTTCAAAAGTCTCGATCTAATCCCTCACATATTGTGCAACCTAAATCTGTAGAACTTCGACCAAATCTATCCTACGAGGAAGAACCGATTCAGATTCTTGCAAGGGAAGTCAAGAGGCTTTGCAACAAAACAATATCGCTTGTTAAAGTGCTCTACAGGTGCTACACCATATAAGAATCCACTTGGGAGCCTAAAGAGACTATGAGATAACAATATTTGCATCACTTCAGTACAGGTAAAAATTTGAGGACGAAGTTTTCTTAAAGGGGAGAGTTGTAACACCCCGAAATTTGGTCTAGTTGGAATTAAATTTTGATGATCGGAAATCCAACATTAATAAAGCCTAAATATTGTATCGATTAGTTAATTATTGATATCGAACCCTAATTAAGCTAAAAAGATCGTCATCGGATTTTATTGAATGATATGGAACCTATATAGTGACTAAATTGAAGAAAGTGCACGTTGGGTATCAAAACTACAAAGCCTTGAGAATCGAGGGACTAATGTTGCGATTAACCCCTGTCTCAGTAAAAATTTCCCATACGTAGGAATATCTAGAGAGTTTTCTTCAATGCAAGGAAACCAAAACTAATTAAAAGGTATAGAATAGTGAAAGGATAATCTTACCCAATTGAAAAGCAAATAGACATTCTCTAGTCATCTTCATCTTCTTCCATCCACCATCAAGCGGCACAACCACTGTAGAAAGTTTCAAGCTTTGAATTTCTTCATCATATAGCTATTGGATCGTTGCTATCGTTCGGGTAAGCAATAATCCTCAAACAATTGTTGGATTCCATGAATATATCGAGCTAAAGCTTAAGTTAGGGTTTTGACCATCCATGGATATTTGATCAAGAGTGTTATTATCGAAGTCGAATATTAATTTTGATAACATTAAATTGATTTTGATATTGAAATATCAATCCTAATAGTTTTCTATCTATTTTCTAGCTCAAGAAGTGGAGAAAGAGGTTTCACCATCTCCATCTCAAGCTAGGGACAAGGGAATTTCTATCCATGAGCCTTAAAAGCTTCGAAGTTTCAAGGTGAGTGTAGTCAGAGTCTCGGGTTTAGGCGAAGGACCTTCCCGGATCATTATTTGACAATTTAGATTACGCGGCTAACATTGTGGTTGAGGAAAATTGCATTGGATGGCTAATCGGACACTTTGGTAAGTGTCGGTAAGTTGTTATTGAGCATTGTACATACTCATTGTTATTGTCATGGTGCATTGTCATCGAATTATTGTATTAAGATCATTGGACATTGTTATTGACATTGAATTATGAAATATTGATAATGAGATACATATATTTTTCATTGGTAATATTGAAATCATCAGACATCAGAATACTATTGGTTATTGAAATGGTTATGAACATTGCAACCTTGGATTGGAATGGACATTGAATACAATTGGCATGCCATAGAATTCATGAGCTCAATGTACGAGTGGACTACGGTCCTAAGGCTACGACCTATATTGATTTGGCGAGGCAGAGGGATGTGTTTGGATATTGGTCATATTGGCGAGACGAAGGGAATAGACCATTCATTGACTTGGCGAGGCGTAGGAATTCGCGTATCCACGATCTTTATTCAATCCAAAGATTAAGAATGAAATGAACGTGTTTATACATTGCATATTATTAAATATCATTGATATTGGTGGCATGAGATTATGATTAAGTATATTTAGGGCATTGTTGTTATTCATGTTGTCTATGACTACCTCACTAGGCAAAGTGAGCCTAATGTGTTTCATCTCATGCATTTTTTAAGTTAAGGACGTTTGTGTGTTGGAGGATCGGATTGGCAAGCAAGACAAGTCACTACCAGCCCCAAGTCACTACCTCACTAGGCAAAGTGAGCCTAATGTGTTTTTGACTTATAAACTCCTATGAAGGTGGCAAAGTTGTCGAACTAGTCATTTGTGCCTATTTCTATATGTTGGTGTATTGCCTAAGTTGTAATATGTTATATAGCTTTAAATGGCCTTTTGGTGAAGTTTAAAATGCATGGAAATTGCATACATGCCTCAAAAATGTAAAAGCATAGGAAACATATTCATATCGTCGTGAAATGTTGCATGCTAGTAGTTTATACCATTGAAATATTTCGTATAAAGTTTCGTTGCATTTGGACATCATTTAGCAAGTCAAATCGAATAAAAACAGCAAAAATATGTCATTAAAGGTCAGGCCGTATCGAAACGGGGCATGGCGTATCGAAACGGGTGTACAATATTGAACCTAAGGGTAAGGTTGTAACGAAACAGAATTGAACCGTTTCAAAACATTTTGTATCTGGAGACCAACAATTCTATATAGGTTCATAGCGTATCGAAACGAGTCAAAGTTAAAGTCAAAAGTGGTCAATCTATTTCGATATAGGTCAAGCCTGTATCGATACGGTCAAAGGGAAAAGTCAACGGAGGACGATCTACGTCCACCCATTTTGGAACAACTTAAGGGTGTTTCGATACGGGGTTAGGTAAGTTAGTTAAAGGCTTATTGAACAGATTGCTTGATTCACGATTTAGTCACTAAATGTAGTAAGGTTAAATTGAATAGTTAATGGCCTCCAATTTGTATGAAATTTTGCAGACCTGACTTTTAAGTTGTGAATTTCATTGTGGTAGAGTCAATTACGTAGAAGGACGCTTGGTTTGTTAGTTTTACAGATTATGTAACCCTCTTAGCCCGGCCTAGACGCCCAACCCGAACTAAGTAGATTACACGAGGAAAACCAAAGCCAACTCGTTAAAGCCAACTCTGATTAATGACCCTTTTTTCTTTTTATACTTTCTAGATGCTCAATAAGATCCTATATGTTCAGCAAAGCGATTAGAATAAAACGGCACATCGATCGGAGTTTGATTAGGGGTTCAATTGCTTAAGTTACACATTTAGGGACTAAACTGTAATTTCTATAAAATACAGGATCTATTAAGATTTTAAAGTGACCAATCTTTAATTAGTCATGTAACATGCCATCATGCCGAATTTCATCACAAATGGATCATCCAAACTCAACCAATTGATCGTATAACAATCAGGGACCAAAATGCAACATTTTGAAACTTAAAAAGATATTTTAACTGAAATTAACGGCTCTGTATCGGTACACCTAAGACTGTATCGATACGGGGGAAGGCAGTAGCAAATTTTGGAAAAAGGGTATCAATACGCTTCCTCGTGTATTGGTACGGCCTTCAAAACTTTGCCTATGGGTATCGATACGCAGGCAACTCGTATCGGTACCCTTAAGCTGAAATCCCTAAAAATAGTCTAAGCGTATCGATACGCAATCCCGAGTATCGATATGCATACCATAAATGCACTTCCAACAGCCCTCAAATCACATTTAACAATAATTAAACATGCCCAAATCATCCATACATGTTACGGTCAACATCCCAAACACTTATGCATCATCAACCATTCACAACACAAGCATTAAGCATAGGATTCCATGAAGAGATATTAACTACTCAAGCATGCTTTTAAACATAAGCCATAGCATAGCCAAACACCAAATATAAGACCACAAACCAAATAAAGACCATTTACAAGTCCAAAAACACAAACCAAACAATCCATGAGTAGAAATCTCTCCCATTGCCTCATATTACACTAAAGTGAAAACACATACTTTGCTTAGCTAAAATCACTTGGATTCCCCTTGCTCTCTTGCTGCCAAAAATGCTCAATATTCTGCATTGATGAAACAAATGAGCGTAAGCATAAAGCTTAGTGAGGACCACTAACAACAAAACATTCATCAATGCATTTTGAAAATCATATCATCATCATTTGTAAACATATGCCTTCCTTTAAAACATGCACTTTAAAACATCATTTTCACTTTCAAAATCCACATGCTCATAGTATCATTAATTACAACAGCAAAAACCTTTGCTCATGTTTAATCCAAGCATCATATGCATTTAAGCATATCTCTCAAACATCTCATGCTTTATCAAATAAAAGTTCAACACTAACTCATTACACCCACAACATTATATTGGCTCAAAAGTGATCAATAACAACTCATATCAAAACCAACACAATTGATACAATCGGATATGCGGATTACAAGCGTTGTCCCACACACTTCATACACACTACCGGATTACACAAGGTGGAATTAAATGGCACGACCACAACCCATCAACACCCGTGATGAGGATTAATGGCACAATCACAACCTCTCAACATCACTCATCAGTAGTTGTATAATTCCACTAACGAGAGTACGGGACACAAACCACAAGATTCACACACGGGATTAAACCATCCACAGTTGTGATCTTAGCCTCAATCGTTAGGGTACTTGGATGGAGTTTACGGCACAATCACAACCCCTCGACATCCAAGGCGACTTTTATTCACGGTGCAGCCAATCATATAGTCGGCTAACTATATCCGATTAATGGTAACCAAAAACAATTTCCATCACTTGCCAATATAATCATTTTTCATCATCATTTCACTATTTTACAAGCATAAACCACAATGCCATTTTCACAAGCATTAACATGCTTAAACAAAATGCATAAATCATATGAATCAAAGGATCACTTACCATGTGCATCCTTAACAAAATGGCATTAAAAACCAGCATCACCAATGCTCAAAACATTATTTAAAGCAGTAATCAAACCACATTTAATTCAAGTGAATTTAAAACAAAAACATAGCACATTCCGAGAGAGACTTTCGATTTACTTACTCTTTAGCTTAGTTAAGTGTTTCAAACTTACACTAAGCTCCGAAACAAGATCTCCTGTTTTCAGAGCATCAAAACAGAGACCCAAATGCGTTAAAATGCATTTCAACGCCAACAACTAAACACAAACTCGTTGCCCAGCAAAACTACACCAATTTACCCATCCGAAACAACTGAAAACTCAATCGATTGCTTCCTAAACAAAGCCCAGACAACATACATCACATCCAATCGTTAATAAACATCAAAACACATCTAAAAACAACTTAAACCCTACCTTATACCTCCAGCAAACACAACACCAACAAAACACCTCAAACGCTCAACTAAAACTATCAAGAAACTCAAGCATCTCAAAGATTTTGGGATCTATATCATAAAAACACTTTTTCAACATCATAATCATCTCAAAACTCAATTAAAATCAATCTAAAAAAGAGATCATCAACAACACTCCGAAAATCAATATTTAAACCATTATTTTGCAAGATTTTGATCTTAAATCAAAACTATAATTAAAGCTTTGTTAAAAACAATTAGGAGTCAATAATCTTGGGAATTTCATTAAAGAACCTAGATTAGATGTTGAGAACGAGATTTACCTCCAATCCTTGTCTTCCTTAAAGATTGACAAGTTTTTGCTTCACAAATCTTGAAGAACTTGAAGAGAATTCTTGGAAAAAGGTGAGAAACTAAAGAGAGGGTGTTTGGGAGAAAAGAAGTCTGGAGAAAAGATTTGAGAAAATGGGTTTTGCTGAAAATGAGAATTGAAAGTTAGTTACGTGAAATAAAACCTCCATATTTACAATTTTATTAATTAAAATAAAATCCCTTTTAAATCAATTATATTAAAACTCTTTTAAAACACGTGTCAATTTAAGGGAAGGTGTAATTGCACAAAAGCTCCCTAAATATTCTAATATTTTGACTCCTCTTTTGAAATTGCATTTTCCACAGTTTTAAATCTTTACATTTTGGTCACTACCCAAAATGTACCACTTCCAAAACTCATTTTGTAAAATTTATTTGACCAACCTCTTAAACATGATTTTAGAGGATTTTAGCATTTTTTATATTTTTATCCTTTCTCGATCCTTGATTTCCCTAAACAACCTAATACAATTCGAACCATTTCCGACCAGCCCGATCCGATTTATAAAACATCTAGGCCCAAAACTAGGGCGTTACAGATTAGCCCCTAAAACTTGTAAAAGTTATAAATTTGACCTAAATGGTTTAATGCGGTCTTCTTGTGAATGAATTGGATTAAATGTATATTAGTAACGTTTCGTTTGGGGTAATTTTGATTGAGTGTTGAAAATAAAATGGAATTTATCGCACCGATCACTGAATCACTCATCGGCATGCTCCCACCATGTTCTCGACTAGACTGGGAAGGGGGTGTTACATAAAGATCAATGTGACCAAGTTGTATTTGAGAGGGTTATTTGCTAAACTTCTAGTTTATGCAAGTTTATGTTATTGTTGTTGTGGACTTGTTAATAACCTTTCTTAAATTGTTTTTGGGTGATTTCGCATTTTAGCTTCTTTATGGAATAATCTTAGGAAGCATGCCTATAGAAACATGAATGATATGTGATGTCATGTTATGATCTTATTCTTGTGATGTTTTGGTGTGGTTAGTTCATGAAAATAGTTGTATATATGTTTGAAGCATGTTGGATTGTGTTTGGATCCTTGTAAGCATGAACAACCGGCAATTTGGAACATTTCAAGTCCAGGTGTATCGGTACATGATCTTCTGTACCAATACATGTAGGCATAAATTGGTCTAGTGTTTCGGTATGACCTTAGTGTAAATGGCAGGGTGTATCAATACACGATGGACTGTATTGGTACGGTTTTGAGGTAGTAGAATCGTGAATTTGAGAAATGTTAAAGTGTATCGATACACTTGCTCGTGCATTGATACAAGTAGCCGATTTTATGGTTATAGTGTTATTTGAAGTTTTTTATTCTTACATTTTGGTCCATGATTATTGTGAATGTGATTGTATGAGTTTGGATGGTCATATTGTGTTGAAATTTGTGATGGAAGCATGAAACCTAAATAATTGAGGATTGGTAACTTCAAATTGGGCTATGTTCTCCTAGTTTTCTAGATTTTCAATTTGGTCTTTTTATGTCCGTGTTCGTAATTGATTACCTTATCGATGACCGATTTAGTTAAGATTTGAACCGCTGCAAGCATGTACACCATTTTTTTAATAAATTGTATCCAAATATAATAAAAGATAGACGTAATTCATGTAATCTTTTCACGGGTTTCTTAGGCAAACTCAATGTAGCTCGTTCGGTTCGATCAGGCGTCTAGGCCGGGTCGAGGGGGTTACACAACATTTGTGTACAAGAAATGCCACAACAGATCATGTTCGATAGCCACATTTGATAAACAAAATTCCGCTAATAACCTTTCTTTAGCAGCGTTTTAATGTACAAATGTCGCAGTATTTCATAATTTTTAGTGGCTTTTTTTGCCACAAACGTCGCTAAAAACCTTTTAGCGGCGTTTTGTTGTACAAACATCGTAATATGTCATGATTTTTAGTGGCATATTTTCCACATACGCCGCGAATGTGACACCTTTAGTGGCGTTTTCATCCCAAAACACCACAAACGAGCACAACGATAGTATTTTCACAGTCGTTTTAATTTTTTGATTAATTAAATAAAAAAGTTAAAACCCAAAATTAAATTGATCAATTATACTTTCAAATGAATAAACTAACATCCAATTTCAAATGTGATCATCAAGACGAACATAGATAACTGATTGTCAACCAAATCATCGCATTGCAAAGACAATTAATAAACTTAACAATAAATAAAATTATTGAATTGAAAATATCATTGAGGGGCGAAAAAGTGTTCTTAATTCAAAAATCACAAGTTCATACTAAATTAGCTAAAAGGACATTTTCTTGAAGTTGATCAAAATCCAAAGAACATACTAAAAAGAAAGATAATTTGACACCTTCCTACTTTACATCATATATAACTCTTCAGCGGTACTGCAAAGAAGACGAGAAACAACATCAGTTAAGAAACTATTTAAATAAACAACGAATAATACAATTACAATAACATTAACCATCACAAGAGTACCTTAATGAATCCAATTTTCTTGACATTGCTTCGGAAGCATTGTTTGCAGCATATGAGACTGTACTTCTAATGATGGCATGAGGGTTTCCAGTTCCACAAACACATCTAAAAATCAGTAAGGTTGACAAGAAAAATAAAAATGATGAACAAGCTTTTATAACTCCTTTGCATTGCTCAAGGATATTGTAAGCTTACGGAAAAAGCCTATTATAGGCTAGCAACAAGTATATCAAGCTTTTGCTTGAGCAGTATATCATCAGGGGAGAAATTGGCATAAAGCAGTGACACCTGACGGAACAAAAGTACAAACCATGCTCATATTTGATCTAAAACAAACACTAAAAAATGATATTCGACAAAAGGCCAAAAGTTATGGTTGCAAATTTACCAATCAGATAAGTGTACCTAAGTGTTATTATCATGATTCTTCATCATAGCTTCAATTACCAGAAGCATTGGAGTTTTACATGTCCCACCTGCAATCAGGAACAATGCTACATAATTAAGTGCAAATGAAGATTATACCTTTTCAATACTCTTGGAGAATATGATACATTTGTAACTATTCATATTACCTAGCAGAAATTTTGACAATGTAACGCCCTGGTTTTGGGCATAGATGTTTTAGACATCGGATCGGGCTGGTCGGATACGGTTCAAATCGTATTAGGTGGTTTAGGGAGATCAAGGTTCAAGATAGGATAAAAATATGAAAAAATTTCTAAAATCCTCTAAAATCATGTTTAAGAGGTTAGTCAAATCAATTTCACAAAATGAGTTTCGAAAGGGGTACATTTTGGGTAGTGACCAAAATGTAAAGTTTTAAAACTATGGAAAATGCAAATTTCATAGAGGAGTCAAAATCTTAGAATATTTAGAGAGCTTTTGGGCAATTACACCTTTCCTTAAATTTTCATGTGTTTTAAATGATTTTTAGATGATTAATTAAAAAGATTCTTTTATTTTATTCAATTGTTAAAATAGGAAATTGAGAAGTTTTTTACGTATCTAACTTTCATTTCAGGAAAACCCATTTCTAAAATAATTTCTCCAGATTCCTTTTCTCCCAAACACTTTCTCTTTGATTTCTAAATCATTTCCAAGAATTCTCTTCAATTTCTTCAAGATTTGTGACGCTAAAACTTGTCAATCATTAAGGAAGGCAGGGATTGGAGGTAAATCCAGTTCTCAACCTCTAATCTAGGTTCTTTATTGAAATTCACAAGATTATTAACTCTTAATTGTTGTTTTTAACAAAGTTTTGATTTAATAACAAAGTCTTGCAAAATAAAGGTTTAAATCTTCATTTCGTAGTGATGTTGATGAGCTCTGTTTAGATTGAATCTAATTGAGTTTTGAGATGATTATGATGTTGAAAAAGTGTTTTAATAATATAGATCCCGATATCCTTGAGATCCTTGAGTTTTATGATAGTTTTTGTTGAGCTTTTAAGGTGTTTTGGTGGTTATATGATTGATGGAGGTATAATGAAGGGTTTAGGTTGTTCTTAGATGTGTTTTGATGATTATTAATGGTTGGATGTGATGTATGTTGGCTGGGCTTGGTTTAGGAAGCAATTGATTGAGTTTTCGATTATTTCGGATGGGTAAATTGGTGTAGTTTTACTGGGCAACGAGTTTGTGTTTAGTTGCTAGAGTTGGAATGCATTTTAATTCTTTGGATTTCTGTTTTGATGCACTAAAAACAGGGGATCTTGATCCGGAAGCAAGCAAAGCATTTTTAGAGGCTTCAGACGAGTGTTCTTCGCGTCGACAAGCGAAGTTTCGCGTATCGGTGAGTGGAAAAGGATTTTCCAGCTTTGAAACGTTTTGAATGTGATTTTGGGAGCATAGTGTAAGTTTGAAACACTTAGCTAAGCTCAAGAGTAAGTAAATCGAAAGTCTCTCTCGAATTGTGCTATGTTTTGGTTTGAAATGCACCTGATTTAAATATGGTTTGATTACTGTTTAAAGCATGTTTTGAGCTATGATGTTGCTGGTTTTAAATGCCATTTTGTTAAGAATGCACATGGTACATGATCCTTGGATTTATATGATTATGAAATTGGTTTAAATAATGTTATTGCTTGTGGAAATGGCATTGTGGTTTATGCTTGTAAAACAGTGAAATGATGTTGGTAAATGATTATATTGGCAAGTGATGGTAAATGGTTTTGGTTATTTTAATCGGATATAGTTAGCCAGCTATAGGATTGGGTGCACCGTGAATAAAGTCGCCTTGGATGTCGAGGGGTTGTGATTGTGCCGTAAACTTCATCCAAGTACCCTAACGATTGAGGATAAGATCACAACGGTGGATGGTTTAATCACGTGTGTGAATCTTCTGGTCTGTGTCTCATGCTCTCATTAGTGGAATTATACAACTATCGATGAGTGATGTTGAGGGGTTGTGATTGTGCCATTAATCTCCATCACGAGTGTTGAGGGGTTGTGATTGTGTCGTTAAACTCCACCTTGTAAATCTGGTAGTGTGTATGAAGCGTGTGGGACAACGCTTGTAATCCGTGTATCCGATTGTGTCAAGTGTGTTGTGTTTTAAGATGGTTCTTGATGTTGATCACTTGCGAGCCAATATAATGATGTTGTTATAATGAATGAATGATGGACATTTATTTTGAGGAAGCATGAAATGCTTGAGAGATATGCTTGAATGCACATGATGCTTGGTTTAAGCATGAGCAAAGATTTTTGCTGTTGTAATTAATGGTGTTATGAGCATGTGGTTTGAAAGTGGACATGGTGTTCTAAAGTGCATGTTTTAAAGGAAGGCATACGTTTACATGGGATGATGATTTGGTTTTAAAAATGCATTGATGAATGTTTGGTTTTATAGTGGTCCTCACTAAGCTTTATGCTTACGCTCATTTGTTTCATCAATGCAGAGAATTGAGCACCTTTGGCAGCAAGAGAGCAAGGGGAATCCAAGTGATTTTAGCTAAGCAAAGTATGTGTTTTCATTTTAGTGTAATAAGAGGCAATGAGAGGGATTTCTACTCATGGATTTGTCTGGTGATGTTAAACACCTTGAGCATGTTTGGTTTGTGTTTTTGGACTTGTAAATGGTCTCTATATAGTTTATGGTCTTAGCTTTGGTATTTGGCTATGCTATGGTTTGTGTCTAAAAGCATGCTTGGGTAGTTTAATGTCTCTCCATGAATTACCGTGTTTGATGCTTGTTTTGCAAATGTTTGATGATGCATAAATGTTTGGAATGTTGGATATAACATGTATGAATGTTTTAGACATGTTTAGATGTTGTTAAATGTGATTTGAGGTCTGTGGAATGTGATTTTCTGGCATGCGTATCGATACTCGGGATTGAGTATCGATACACTAAGGCAAATTTCAGGTATATCAACACAAGGGTATCAATACGAGTTGCCCGCGTATCGATACGCCTAGGAAAGGTTTGAAGGCCGTATTGATACGCGAGGAAGCGTATCGATACCTTTTTCCCAACATTTGCTACTGCCATCCCGCGTATCGATACAAGCTAAGGTGTACTGATACCAAGCCGTTAATTTCAGTTAAAAGTGTCTTTTGAAGTCCTGAAATGTTGCATATTGGTCTCTGGTTGTTGTATGTTCAATTTGTTGAGTTTGGATGATCCGTTTGAGATGAAATTTTGACATGATGGCATGTTACATGACTAATTAAGGTTTGGTAATCCTAAAATTTGATTAGTCCCTGTAATTTTCAGAAAGTACAATTTAGTCCATAAAAGTTAAGTGTAAGCAATTGAACCCCTAATCGAACTTCGATCGTTGTGTCGTTTTCTTCTAAGTGTGTTTCTGATCACATAGGATCTTAATGTGCATCTAGAGAAGATAAAAAGGAAAAAAGGGTCGTTAATCGAAGTCGTCTTTAACGAGTTGGCTTTGGGTTTTTCTCGTGTAATCTTCTTAGTTCGGGTCTGGAGTCTAGGCCGTGCTAAGGGGGTTAAAAATAAAATATGTAGAAATCAGCACATGGAGAATAAGATATATGTGCAAACTACTAATGTACCAATAAAACAAATTTCTTGACTATTGTTGTCTCAATATACTATTTTCTTACATACATTTAAAGCTATAAAAAAATTAGCACACGGCGATTCAGAACAGATAAAATCCATAGCTGCTATATTCTACTTAAAAGACTACAACATTCTTGCACACACATGCGTCCGCACGCCCGCACGCACACACACACAAATATACACATACAAGTTACTTCAATAATTATGGGCAGCAATATGTTACCATATTGGCCTATTAACAAGTGTCTATTTCCTTAATCAAAAGAACAATTATAAAATGTAAATTCCAGCAGCTTCTTGCTACATTTACGTACCATATTAAAGCCTTTAACGAAATCAAAATTGAACAAGACAGATCAATTTAGACTTTATGACATCTACTTTTTTCTCAATATTATCAAATCTTTTTTAAAAATGTTTAGGACTCTACTTCCATGGTTTCCTTCCCCTGCCAATGAACAACTCTAGGTGCTCTCTAGTACAACAATTTGCCTTCCCCCACACAAAATTTCACAAAATATACACTTAAGTGAGCAATATTAACATGAGAAGATTGCATTTTTTACAAAAATAAAAAATCCTAACAAAAAATAATACTAACACATTTCTCCGGAAGATGCACAATAAATTACAACCAAATTTGAGCTTTCAAATTAAAGATCTCATTGTTGAAGGGACGTCCAAAAATTTACCTCAAACTTATTTTATTGCTCAATTTTTAAATCTTTCTCATGATTTTTCTTACTTTTTGAAGTAAGCATAGGCACAAGCTCTAACTAAAGCCAAGAGAAGAAGTTTGTGTCACTAATTTTTCTAAAACTAAAAAACCAAGGAGAGGAAAAGATCAGCAAAGAGAGCAACAACATACCCATTGCTTTTACAAACATTATGGAGCAATGTAGATGATAGAGAGGAGGGGGCACAAGCAATAGCAGAGAGGAGGGGCCACGAGCATCAGCAGATTAGATGGCAGAGAGGAAGGGGGCACGAGCATCAGCAGAAGATCAAGAAATATTTGAGAAATTAGGAATAGAGCTTGTGATTAAAAGAAGGGGTTAAAAGACTTCCTTATCAGAAATAAAATATGAGATTTCGTGGTGTTTGACTTTCTAGCGCCACCTTATATCTATTTTTAGCGGTGTTTTTCATAAAACGTCACTAAAAGTTATGAACAATAAGAAAATGCCACCATATATCTGTTTATAGCGATGTTTTCCCATATAATGCCACTAAATGTACAAAATGAGTGATGTTTACCCAAAAAAGCTGTTAAATGTACCACTAATGACATGCTTTGCTGTACTGAGCACTCTAACAATACTATGTCTAATTTTATGGTCCATTATCTGGCTCTAGTGGGTGCGCTCCTAGATTACAACATATGATTTTTGTTCTAGACTATGGGTACCGAACTCTCGTTACTGTCTACTACGACATCAAGACATCGATTCAGGAGTATACGACCCGTAATAGATGAGGCTTAACCTCACAGTGTATAAGGTTGGTATATCGGAAGAAAGACAAAATTTCCGCTCGGAGGTGGCGAACGTAACTTAGGATCATGTCTCGATCCCAATTAAAGGAGAAGCATGGGTAGAAGACTTATGCGTGAATGATAGATATATTACACAAGTAAAAAGCATATTTCCATTCATTCCACAAACCCATCCAATAATTATTGAACAAATTAAATTCAAATTATCATTCTTAAAACCCTAACATGCCACACAAAATTAATTTAGGTTTTCTATGCATTATTAATTATGACCTTGTTAATCTTAAGTGTTAATCTAAAAAAAAGCTCTACTTTAAATTTATGTGTTATTTAATCTATGAATATTATTTAATTTAAAGATTTGTATGAGATAACACTCAATTACTTGGGTACCATCCATATTTAAGTCTCAAAAATATATATAATATTCCCTAGTTTAATTATTTAATCTAGTTATTAGAGTTATAGTCCTATTTAAAGCTCTACTTAATTAATCTAATAATTTATTAATTTCTAGAGTTTTAATGAATATTGAGTTTTGTACTTAAAAACCCATCCTGAACAACATCCCATTACACTGGGACACCATTCATAGGACTTTAAAATTTCACACTCGATATACATTCTGTAACCCCCTTAACCCGGCCTAGACGGTTGACCCGAATTAAGAAAGTCACACGGGGAAAACCAAAGTCAACCCGAAAGTCAACCTTGATTAACGACCCTTTTTTTCTTTTTAATCTTGTCTAGATGCACATTAATCCTAATTGTGATCACACAAACATCATACTCAAAGATCACAAACATCAGATGTAACGCCCCGGTTTTGGGCTTAGGAGTTTTGGGCGTTGACCGGTTGGTCAAAGTGCTGTTCGAATCTTAAGGGGTTAAATTAGGAAAGCCTAGTTCGGGTTGCATTAAAAATATGGAAAAATGTTCTAAAATCATCTTTTAATATAATTAGATGAACTGTGAAAACAATTTTGGAAAATGAGTTTTGGAAGGTTGACATTTTGGCTAGTGACCAAAATGTAATTTTCGCAAGTTTGGTGGCTATTTTATAAAGGATTGGAACTTTGAATCTTTAAGGAGCTATTAATCCAAAATGGATTTCTCCAGATTTTTCTAAGATTTTATAAGCTATTTTCTGATTTTTAAAGTGAATCAAAAGGAGGGAAAAACTCATTTGGCATTTTCTCAACTAACTTCCAATTTTCTTTCTCTCTTTTTCTCTCAACCCAAACACTCCATTTTCAGAGAATTGATTCTGATTTTCTCACCTAAATCTCTCCTTTCAACTCTCATTTGATTGCAAATCATTGTATCTTCAAAACCTCTTCAATTGCTACAAGTTTCAACAAGCATTTTGATTGCAAAAAGTGGAGAAATACAAGTTTGGAGGTAAGAACGTCCTTCTCCTCTAAACTATCAGTTCTTTACTGAAATTCCTAAGTTTTCAATCCTAAATTGAAGTTTAATTAAAGGTTTTTAAGTGTTGAATTGGATCTTGGCTTATTATGCAAGATTTTGATGGTTTTTGATGATTTTCGTTAGATCTGAGTAATCTGTGTTTTAAGAGATGTTTTTGATGTTAAATGATCTCTAAAATGATGTGGAAGTGAGTCTTGATTGATGCAATCCCGGATAGGTTGAGTTTCCTAAGTTTAGCTTGTGTTTTAAGGTAGTTTTTGAGGTGATCTTGGTGATCTGGTGTTGCTGGAGGTATAAGGTTGTTAATAGGTTGTTTTTAGATGTTATTTGATGTTAATGGAAGTGAGGTTTTGCTGGTTTATTGCTGGGCTTTGTTTAGAAGTGGTTTGGATGCATTTTCGGTTGTGTTTGGTGGCCGAAAATGGAGGTTGAATGAGAGCAGCGAGTTTAGGTGCTTTCATTGAAGCAATTAATGCATGATGATGCATTAATCCTCTGCTTTGATGTGTTGAAACAGGGGAGGCATCTTTGGATTCAAGTTTGGTTGATCCGGAAGCTTGATTTGGTGCTTTGGCTTGAAGCAAAGTGGAAATTGGTGAGTGAGTGGATTTGTGGAATTGGATTTCAGCTTTTAAAACCAAGGTTTGAAGGTTTTGGGAGCTTAGTATAAGTCTAAACAACTTTGCTAAGCTCAAGTGTAAGTTTTCGGATTTTTCTCTCTAGTGGTGGCCATGACTTGATGTTTTGCAAAGTGATGATTTGCATGTTTTAATTACTGTTTTGAAAGCATGTTTAAGCATGGATTTTGCTGTTGATATAAGCCATATGTTGAAGGTAACTCTAGGTGGGAGTACCTTGCTTTTATACATTGTTTAAATGTGGATTGATGCTTTTAAATGCATGATGAAAATGGCTTGGTTAAATGCTTTAAAACAGTGGATTAAATGATGAATATGATGTATATTGGCAAGTGATGTTTTGAAAATGCTAAGGTCACTAAGGTGGTTAAAGTCCTTGAGTGAGCCTTGTTACTTAAGATCATCAAGGTGGTTAAAAGTCCTTGGATGAGTCTTGTTGCGGACACTAAGGTGGTTAAAAGTCCTTAGGTGATCCTTCCATGGTGTTTAAAAGTCCATGGGCCAAGGTGTTTAAAAGTCCTTGGGGCCACGGTGTTTAAAAGTCCTTGGGGTGATTCAAGCATTGGACACAAAGGTGGTTAAAAGTCCTTGTGTGGTCCTATTTCATGGTGTTTAAAAGTCCATGGCCAAGGTGTTTAAAAGTCCTTGGGGCCAAGGTGTTTAAAAGTCCTTGGGAAAGTTGTTGAACTTGTTTTATGAAATGAAATGTATCACTTGAGCCAATATGACATGTTAAGTATGTAAGAAGCATGAGATGCTTGTTTTGATATATGATATGAAGCATGTGATTGCTTGATTTAAAGTATGCTTTTTAGCATGTACAAGGATTGGTTTTAAGCATGATTTATAAATGGTTTTAATTGCATTATTGAATTGTTTTTAATGAGCATTCCTCACTAAGCTTTTGCTTACGCTCTCTACGTTTTCTTAATTCAATAATGCAGAGCATTAGAGTACCTTAAGGGGCTGCAAGGAAGGGCAAGCAATCAAGTTCAAGAGAAGCTCTAAGTATGGAAGGTTTTGTTAAACACTTAGCTTTTGTGTGTTTTGGCAATGGGGGACCAATGTGTATGATTTGGGAGGTGTTTGAGACTCCCTAAGTATGTTGAATGTTGTTTAAAATGTTGGCTTTTGGATTGAACCTTATATGCTTTGTTTGATGCTTGAGTGGCTAGCTTGTGTAGGAAGCATGACCATTGAATTGGGGCTTTTTGCATATGATGTTGAATTGTTGATTTGTTGGTTCCTATAAGTCTTATATATGTTTAATTGCATGCTGGTAAAGTTTGGTGATGTTTGGAGCATGTTTGAATGTTCAATTGCATGATTTGGTATGCTTGTTTGCTGCAATCTGTGCAGGCGTTTCGGAACAGTATGCATCGTTTCGGAACGGGTGCCTTACACGAACCCAGGCGTCCGAAACGGTGTGCACCGTTTCGAAACGGTTTGGCCTCTGCCGAGCCACGTTCCGGAACCCGTTTCGGAACGGCCCGTGTTTCGGAACAGGGTCAACCTGTTTCGGAACGGTTGACCGTTGGGGGCTGACATTGGCAGTTATATGTTTTGAATTGTTCACGTTTTGGTCCCGAATCTTGTATGATCAATTGTGTGAGCTTGGGAAGTCCTTTTGAGCTGAAATTTCACAGAGAAGCATGAAACCTGATTAATTTCAAGAGGTAACTTTAAATTGGGTTAAGTCCTTTTATTTATCAGAAATTACAATTTGGTCCCTAAAGTTGTAATTTGTTCAATTGGGTCCCTGTTTGATCTCTGATGGTGGTGATCTTTTAGTATGTTGTTTGTATGATCACACATAGGTTAAATGTGCATCTAGATAAGATTAAAAAGAAAAAAAAAGGTCGTTAATCAAGGTTGACTTTCGGGTTGACTTTGGTTTTCCCCGTGTGACTTTCTTAATTCGGGTCAACCGTCTAGGCCGGGTTAAGGGGGTTACATTTGGTTGTATCAGAGCTGAGTTTGCGAGTAATTGGGAATGAATGTATGCATGATTGAAGTATGTATGCTTTGTATGCTTGTTGTTTGAAAGCATGTTCAGTGGTTTGAGATTTTGATGCATTTGAGATGTATGCTATGATGTTGCATGTTGAGGGTACCCATTGCCAAACAAAAGCTAATGAAATGAAGTTGATTTTGATGAAATTGAGCTTGAATACTTGGATTGCTTACCTTGCTGGGCCTGACTTGTTTTATTTTTGCATTGTGATTGCATGGTAAAGGTATGGCACCACGTAGAGAGTTAAGAGGTAGTGTGCGAGCTACGGCTCCCAACGAAAATGAGAATGAAGAGCACACTGGTAGTGCTGTGTTACCCCCTCCTCCGCCTGGTGGTGGTGCTGGAGGTGAGCGAGCTGAAGCTGCAGCTGGTGCTGGAGCTGCTGGACCAGAGGTTGGTCAGGGGCAAGCTATGCCTGATATGTCTGTTTTGGTGCAAGCTATTGCGGGTGCTTTTCGAGCAGCAGTAGCTGTAGCTCAAGGAGCTGGGCATCAGGGAGATGCTGGAGTCAGATTGCCTTTGGAGCGTCTGCGCAGTCTTGGTGGGACTGAGTTTAGAGGTTTGTCAGCTGAGAGTTCTGAGGCTTGGCTAGAGAGTACCAAGCGTATCTTGGGTCAGATGAGCTGCACGGATGTGCAAAAGTTGGGCTGTGTTGTGTCCTTGCTGCAGGATGATGCTTATACGTGGTGGACGACCACCATAGCTGGGATGGCTGAAGCTGATGTTACCTGGACATTCTTTCAGAATGTGTTTAAGAGGAGATATCTGGGAGTGAGATATCTGGATGAGAAAAAGCGGGAATTCATGTCTCTTACCCAAGGGAGCATGAGTGTAGCTGAGTACGAGGTACAGTTTGTACGGCTTAGTCAGTATGCACCGGAGCTGATACCCGATGAACGGGCGAGGTGCGAGAGGTTTCGTTACGGTCTTGTGACGGATGTTAAGATGTATGTGCTGGCCACTGAATATGATGATTTTGATGTTTTGGTGGGCCGAGCCAAAGACATTAAGATGAACCTGAGTTTGTCTGCTAGAGGTGCTGGAGCAAGTGTTGGGAAGAGATCAGCTGAGTATAGTTCCGGAGGTGGACGGAACAAGAGGGGACGTGATCAGAAGTATCAGTCCTCAGTCAAGAGAGGTGGAGGTGCACCTGCTAGAGGAGGCTTTGCTAGGGCTGAGCCTAGTGCTTGCTGGATTTGTGGTTCTCGTGGTCACATGAAGCGTGATTGTCCTCGTGCTGTGAGGGAGGTGCAAGCTCCTGTTGTGGCAGCTGGTAATGCTGGTGGAAATGGGTGCTGGAACTGTGGTTCTGCGGACCACTTGAGACGTGATTGTCCGAGGTTGGCGGGTGGCCAAGAGCGTGCTCCTGTTGTTGCAGCACCGCAGAGAGGTCGTGGGCGCGGCCGTGGTAATTTCCAGAGGCGTGAGGAAGGTGGCCGAGGGGTAGCTCATGTTGTAGCTATTCAGCCTGAGGGTGGAGGCCAAGCGAGGGTGTATGCTCAGCGCGAGGGAAGGAATGATGCAGATGTGATTGCAGGTACCTTTACTTTGCAATCTTTGTCATTGCTATCTTTGATTGATTCTGGATCTACTCATTCATACATTTTGCGTGAGCATGCTGAACTGCTTGGTTTGCCTGTTGAGTCTTTGGATGTTGGTGTTCGTGTCACTAGTTCTTTTGGTGAAACTGTTGTGACTCGGAAGTTGTATAGAAGGTGTCCCTTGGTTGTTCAAGAACATGTCTTTCATGTTGATCTTATGGAGTTGCCTTTCTATGGTTTTGATGTGATCCTTGGTATGGATTGGCTTGCTGAGCATCATGCTGTTGTGGATTGTGAGAATAAGCGGGTGTCGCTTCAGCTTGCGGATGATTATGAAGTTGTTGTTGTTGGCGAGAATGTGAAGTTTCTTGCTAATGTCGTGTCTACCTTGGAGGCGAGTAGGATGCTGAGGCAAGGTTGCGAAGCTTATCTAGCTTTTGTGATGAATCCTAGCTCTAAGGAGCTGAGGGTGCAAGACATTCGTGTTGTGAAGGAGTACCCTGGTGTTTTTCCTGAAGAGTTGCCTGGTTTACCTCCTAATCGCGAGGTGGAGTTTGGAATTGAGCTGTATGAGAATACAACTCCTGTGTCCATTACTCCCTATAGAATGGCACCTAAGGAGCTGAAGACGCAGTTGCAAGAGCTGCTTGATCGTGGTTTCATCCGGCCGAGTGTGTCGCCTTGGGGTGCTCCTGTCTTGTTTGTGAAGAAGAAAGATGGCACTATGAGGATGTGCATTGATTACCGTCAGCTGAACAAGTTGACTATCAAGAATCGGTATCCTTTGCCGAGGATTGATGATCCCTTTGATCAATTTCGGGGAGCTGCTGTGTTCTCTAAGATTGACTTGAGGTCAGGGTATTATCAATTGAAGGTGAAGGATGTGGATGTGCCTAAGACAGCTTTCAGGACAAGGTATGGGCATTATGAGTTCCTTGTGATGCCGTTTGGGTTGACAAATGCTCCTGCTGCATTCATGGACATGATGAATCGTGTGTTTCATGAATACCTGGACAAGTTCGTTGTGGTGTTCATTGATGATATCCTCGTGTACTCGCGTACTGAGGAGGAGCACGAAGAGCATTTGAGGGTTGTGCTGCAAGCTTTGTTGGAGAATCAGCTTTATGCTAAGTTGAGCAAGTGTGAGTTTTGGCTTAAGGAGGTGGTGTTTCTTGGACATGTGGTTTCAGCTGAGGGGATTCATGTTGATCCTCAGAAGATTGAGGCGGTGATGAGCTGGAAGGTTCCTAAGTCTGTTCATGAGGTCCGTAGTTTCCTTGGCTTGGCGGGATACTACCGGAGGTTTGTGGATGGTTTTTCCAAGATTGCTGCTCCTTTGACGAAGCTTTTGCAGAAAGATGTTAAGTATGAGTGGACAGAAGCGAGGCAGCAAGCTTTTGAGAAGCTGAAGTTGGCTTTGACGCAAGCTCCTATCTTGATTCAGCCTGAATCAGGGAAAGAGTTTGTGGTCTATAGTGATGCGTCCTATGTTGGTTTGGGGTGTGTGCTGATGCAAGAGGGTAAGGTGGTGGCTTATGCGTCGCGGCAGTTGAAGGTGCATGAGTGCAATTACCCTACGCATGATATTGAGCTGGCTGCAGTGGTTTTTGCTCTGAAGATCTGGAGACATTATCTGTATGGTGAGAAGTGTACTGTGTACACGGATCACAAGAGTTTAAGGTATCTGATGTCACAGAAGGAGTTGAATCTTAGGCAGCGGCGTTGGTTGGAGTTGCTCAAGGATTATGATCTGACGATTGAGTATCATCCTGGAAAGGCCAATGTTGTTGCGGATGCCTTGAGTAGGAAGGTAGCTGTTGAGCTGAGGGCGATGTTTGCTAGCTTGAGCATATCGCGAGATGGTGGTCTTGTTGCTGAGTTGCAAGTGAAACCATCTTTGGTTCAGTTGATCAAGGAAAAGCAGTTGTTGGATGATTCCTTGGTGTCTCATGTTCAGGATATCGCGGAGGGTAGACCTTCGGATTTCTGCTTTAATGAGGATGGTGTGTTGTGTTTTGGTAGTCGGATAGTGGTGCCTGCAGATGTTGAGTTGAGGCGTGCTATTCTGACTGAAGGTCATAGTAGTCCTTTTGCTATGCACCCTGGTAGTACTAAGATGTATCGTGATCTTCGTGATGAGTACTATTGGGTTGGTTTGAAGAAGGATGTTGCAGAGTTTGTGAGCAGGTGTTTGGTGTGTCAGCGAGTTAAGGCTGAACATCAGTTTCCTTCTTGTTTGTTGCAACCGTTGAAAATCCCTGAATGGAAGTGGGAGAGGGTTACCATGGATTTTGTATCTGGTTTACCTTTGTCTCCATCAAAGAAGAATTATGTTTGGGTGATTGTGGATCGTTTGACGAAGTGTGCGCATTTCTTGCCTGTGCATACTACGTTCTCTTTGGATAAGCTGGCAGAGCTGTACATTGCTGAGATAGTGAGGTTGCATGGTGTGCCTAAGTCGATTGTGTCGGATAGGGATCCGAGGTTCACATCGCGTTTCTGGCAGTGTTTGCATCAAGCTCTGGGTACAAGGTTGCATTTCAGTACATCCTATCATCCTCAGTCGGATGGTCAGTCTGAACGGGTTATTCAGATTTTGGAGGATATGTTGAGATGCTGTGTGATTGAGTTCCAAGGTTCTTGGGAGAAGCATCTGCCTTTGGTTGAGTTCGCTTATAACAATAGTTATCAGGCGAGTATACAGATGGCACCATATGAGGCTCTGTATGGGAGGAAGTGTAGGACTCCTCTTTGTTGGGCTGAAACTGGTCAGAAATTGGTTTCGTTGCCTGCTTTGTTGAAAGGGACCACCGAGAAGGTGAAGCTTATTTGTGAGAGGTTGAAGGCTGCCTCTGATCGGCAAAAGTCTTACGCGGATTTGAAGCGTAAGGAGATAGAGTATGCGGTGGGTGACCGTGTGTTCTTGAAGGTTTCGCCTTGGAAGAAGGTGATGAGGTTTGGTCAGAAGGGTAAGTTGAGCCCTCGGTACATTGGACCATATGAGGTGGTTGAGCGTGTGGGTCCTGTTGCATATCGGTTGAGGTTACCTCAGGAGTTGGAGAAGATTCATGATGTGTTCCATGTTTCTATGCTCCGGAAGTATAGATCTGATCCTTCGCATGTGATGTCTGTTGAGGATGTGGTTTTAAATCCGGATTTGACCTATGATGAGGAACCGGTGAAGGTTCTGGATTCGGATTGTAAGGTTCTTCGTGGCAAGACCATTGAGTTGGTGAAGGTGCTGTGGAAGCATCGAGGTGTTGAGGAAGCCACGTGGGAGCGGAAGGAAGACATGCTGAAGCAGTTTCCTTATCTCTTTCCTTCAGGTAAATTTCGAGGACAAAATTTCTTAAGGGGGGGAGAGTTGTAACGCCCCGGTTTTGGGCTTAGGAGTTTTGGGCGTTGACCGGTTGGTCAAAGTGCTGTTCGAATCTTAAGGGGTTAAATTAGGAAAGCCTAGTTCGGGTTGCATTAAAAATATGGAAAAATGTTCTAAAATCATCTTTTAATATAATTAGATGAACTGTGAAAACAATTTTGGAAAATGAGTTTTGGAAGGTTGACATTTTGGCTAGTGACCAAAATGTAATTTTCGCAAGTTTGGTGGCTATTTTATAAAGGATTGGAACTTTGAATCTTTAAGGAGCTATTAATCCAAAATGGATTTCTCCAGATTTTTCTAAGATTTTATAAGCTATTTTCTGATTTTTAAAGTGAATCAAAAGGAGGGAAAAACTCATTTGGCATTTTCTCAACTAACTTCCAATTTTCTTTCTCTCTTTTTCTCTCAACCCAAACACTCCATTTTCAGAGAATTGATTCTGATTTTCTCACCTAAATCTCTCCTTTCAACTCTCATTTGATTACAAATCATTGTATCTTCAAAACCTCTTCAATTGCTACAAGTTTCAACAAGCATTTTGATTGCAAAAAGTGGAGAAATACAAGTTTGGAGGTAAGAACGTCCTTCTCCTCTAAACTATCAGTTCTTTACTGAAATTCCTAAGTTTTCAATCCTAAATTGAAGTTTAATTAAAGGTTTTTAAGTGTTGAATTGGATCTTGGCTTATTATGCAAGATTTTGATGGTTTTTGATGATTTTCGTTAGATCTGAGTAATCTGTGTTTTAAGAGATGTTTTTGATGTTAAATGATCTCTAAAATGATGTGGAAGTGAGTCTTGATTGATGCAATCCCGGATAGGTTGAGTTTCCTAAGTTTAGCTTGTGTTTTAAGGTAGTTTTTGAGGTGATCTTGGTGATCTGGTGTTGCTGGAGGTATAAGGTTGTTAATAGGTTGTTTTTAGATGTTATTTGATGTTAATGGAAGTGAGGTTTTGCTGGTTTATGGCTGGGCTTTGTTTAGAAGTGGTTTGGATGCATTTTCGGTTGTGTTTGGTGGCCGAAAATGGAGGTTGAATGAGAGCAGCGAGTTTAGGTGCTTTCATTGAAGCAATTAATGCATGATGATGCATTAATCCTCTGCTTTGATGTGTTGAAACAGGGGAGGCATCTTTGGATTCAAGTTTGGTTGATCCGGAAGCTTGATTTGGTGCTTTGGCTTGAAGCAAAGTGGAAATTGGTGAGTGAGTGGATTTGTGGAATTGGATTTCAGCTTTTAAAACCAAGGTTTGAAGGTTTTGGGAGCTTAGTTTAAGTCTAAACAACTTTGCTAAGCTCAAGTGTAAGTTTTCGGATTTTTCTCTCTAGTGGTGGCCATGACTTGATGTTTTGCAAAGTGATGATTTGCATGTTTTAATTACTGTTTTGAAAGCATGTTTAAGCATGGATTTTGCTGTTGATATAAGCCATATGTTGAAGGTAACTCTAGGTGGGAGTACCTTGCTTTTATACATTGTTTAAATGTGGATTGATGCTTTTAAATGCATGATGAAAATGGCTTGGTTAAATGCTTTAAAACAGTGGATTAAATGATGAATATGATGTATATTGGCAAGTGATGTTTTGAAAATGCTAAGGTCACTAAGGTGGTTAAAGTCCTTGAGTGAGCCTTGTTACTTAAGATCATCAAGGTGGTTAAAAGTCCTTGGATGAGTCTTGTTGCGGACACTAAGGTGGTTAAAAGTCCTTAGGTGATCCTTCCATGGTGTTTAAAAGTCCATGGGCCAAGGTGTTTAAAAGTCCTTGGGGCCAAGGTGTTTAAAAGTCCTTGGGGTGATTCAAGCATTGGACACAAAGGTGGTTAAAAGTCCTTGTGTGGTCCTATTTCATGGTGTTTAAAAGTCCATGGCCAAGGTGTTTAAAAGTCCTTGGGGCCAAGGTGTTTAAAAGTCCTTGGGAAAGTTGTTGAACTTGTTTTATGAAATGAAATGTATCACTTGAGCCAATATGACATGTTAAGTATGTAAGAAGCATGAGATGCTTGTTTTGATATATGATATGAAGCATGTGATTGCTTGATTTAAAGTATGCTTTTTAGCATGTACAAGGATTGGTTTTAAGCATGATTTATAAATGGTTTTAATTGCATTATTGAATTGTTTTTAATGAGCATTCCTCACTAAGCTTTTGCTTACGCTCTCTACGTTTTCTTAATTCAATAATGCAGAGCATTAGAGTACCTTAAGGGGCTGCAAGGAAGGGCAAGCAATCAAGTTCAAGAGAAGCTCTAAGTATGGAAGGTTTTGTTAAACACTTAGCTTTTGTGTGTTTTGGCAATGGGGGACCAATGTGTATGATTTGGGAGGTGTTTGAGACTCCCTAAGTATGTTGAATGTTGTTTAAAATGCTGGCTTTTGGATTGAACCTTATATGCTTGGTTTGGAAGTTTGATGCTTGAGTGGCTAGCTTGTGTAGGAAGCATGACCATTGAATTGGGGCTTTTTGCATATGATGTGGAATTGTTGATTTGTTGGTTCCTATAAGTCTTATATATGTTTAATTGCATGCTGGTAAAGTTTGGTGATGTTTGGAGCATGTTTGAATGTTCAATTGCATGATTTGGTATGCTTGTTTGCTGCAATCTGTGCAGCCGTTTCGGAACAGTATGCACCGTTTCGGAACGGGTGCCTTACACGAACCCAGGCATCCGAAACGGTGTGCACCGTTTCGAAACGGTTTGGCCTCTGCCGAGCCACGTTCCGGAACCCGTTTCGGAACGGCCCGTGTTTCGGAACAGGGTCAACCTGTTTCGGAACGGTTGACCGTTGGGGGCTGACATTGGCAGTTATATGTTTTGAATTGTTCACGTTTTGGTCCCGAATCTTGTATGATCAATTGTGTGAGCTTGGGAAGTCCTTTTGAGCTGAAATTTCACAGAGAAGCATGAAACCTGATTAATTTCAAGATGGTAACTTTAAATTGGGTTAAGTCCTTTTATTTATCAGAAATTACAATTTGGTCCCTAAAGTTGTAATTTGTTCAATTGGGTCCCTGTTTGATCTCTGATGGTGGTGATCTTTTAGTATGTTGTTTGTATGATCACACATAGGTTAAATGTGCATCTAGATAAGATTAAAAAGAAAAAAAAGGGTCGTTAATCAAGGTTGACTTTCGGGTTGACTTTGGTTTTCCCCGTGTGACTTTCTTAATTCGGGTCAACCGTCTAGGCCGGGTTAAGGGGGTTACATCAGAGATCAAACAGGGGCCCAATTGAACAAATTACAACTTTAGGGACCAAATTGTAATTTCTGATAATTAAAAGGACTTAACCCAAATTAGAGTTACCATCTTGAAATTAATCAGGTTTCATGCTTCTCTGTGAAATTTCAGCTCAAAAGGACCTTCCAAGCTCAAGCAATTGAACAAACAATATTTAGGACCAAAACGTAAACAATTCAAAACATATAACTTCCAATGTCAGCCCCTAACGGTCGGCCGTTCCGAAACCAATCAACCCCGTTCCGAAATACGGGCCGTTCCGAAACCGATCGACCCCGTTCCGAAACACGGCCTTGGCAGAGATCAAACCGTTTCGAAACGGTGCATACCGTTTCGGACGCCTGGGTTCATGCAAGGCACCCGTTCCGAAACGGTGCACACTGTTCCGAAACGCCTGCACAGATTGCAGCAAACAAGCATACCAAAACATGCAATTGATCATTCAAACATGCTCCAAATGTCACCAAACTTTACCAGCATGCAATTAAACATATTTAAGACTTATAGGCACCATCACAACATCAATCTAACATCATATGCAAAAAGCCCCAATTCTATAGGCATGCTTCCTACACAAGCTAGCTATTCAACACCAAACTTCCAAAACAAGCATATAAGGTTCCAATTCAAAAACCAGCAATCTCAACAACATTCAACATACTTAGGGAGTCTCAAACACCTCCCAAAACATACACATTGGTCCCCCATTGCCAAATCACACAAAAGCTAAAATGTACTTATAAAACCTTCATACATTGAGCTTCACTTGAACTTGATTGCTTGCCCTTTCTTGCTGCCCCTCAAGGTACTCTAATGCTCTGCATTATTGAATTAAGAAAACGTAGAGAGCGTAAGCAAAAGCTTAGTGAGGCATGCTCATTAAAAACAATTCAATAATGCAATTAAAACCATTTATAAACATGCTTGAAATCGATCTTTGCACATGCTCAAAAGCATACTTAAAACAAGCAATCTCATGCTTCAACATAATCATTAAAACAAGCATCTCATGCCTCATAATATACTTAACATGTCATATTGGCTCAAGTGATACATTTCATTTCTTAAAACAAGTTCAACAACTTTCCCAAGGACTTTTAAACACCTTGGCCCCAAGGACTTTTAAACACCTTGGCCATGGACTTTTAAACACCATGAATAAGGACCACACAAGGACTTTTAACCACCTTTGTGTCCAATGCTTGAATCACCCCAAGGACTTTTAAACACCTTGGCCCCAAGGACTTTTAAACACCTTGGCCCCATGGACTTTTAAACACCATGGAAGGATCACCTAAGGACTTTTAACCACCTTAGTGTCCGCAACAAGACTCATCCAAGGACTTTTAACCACCTTGATGATCTTAAGTAACAAGGCTCACTCAAGGACTTTTAACCACCTTAGTGACCTTAATCTTTTCAAAACATCACTTGCCAATATACATCATATTCATCATTTAATCCACTGTTTTAAAGCATTAAACCAAGCCATTTTCATCATGCATTTCAAAGCATCAAACCACATTATTTCAATGTATAAAAGCAAGGTACTCCTACCTAAAGTTACCTTCAACATATGGCTTATATCATCAGCAAAATCCATGCTAAAACATGCTTTCAAAACAGTAATTAAAAACATGCAAATCATCATTTTGCAACACATCAAAGTCATGGCCACCACTAGAGGGAAAATCCGAAAACTTACACTTGGGCTTAGCAAAGTTGTTTAGACTTAAACTAAGCTCCCAAAACCTTCAAACCTTGGTTTTAAAAGCTGAAATCCAATTTCCACAAACTCACTCACCGATTTCCACTTTGCGTCAAGCCAAAGCACCAAATCAAGCTTCCGGATCAACCAATCTTGGATCCAAAGATGCCTCCCCTGTTTCAACACATCAAAGCAGAGGATTAATGCATCATCATGCATTAATTGCTTCAATGAAAGCACCTAAACTCGCTGCTCTCATCCAACCTCCATTTTCGGCCACCAAACACAACCGAAAATGCATCCAAACCACTTCTAAACAAAGCCCAGCCATAAACCAGCAAAACCTCACTTCCATTAACATCATATAACATCTAAAAACAACCTATTAACAACCTTATACCTCCAGCAACATCAGATCACCAAGATCACCTCAAAAACTACCTTGAAACACAAGCTAAACTTAGGAAACTCAACCTATCCGGGATTGCATCAATCAAGACTCAATTCCACATCATTTTAGAGATCATTTAACATCAAAAACACCTCTTAAATCACAGATTACTCAGATCTAACGAAAATCATCAAAAATCATCAAAATCTTGCATAATAAGCCAAGATCCATAAATCAACTTAAAAGCCTTTAATTAAACATCAATTTAGGATTGAAAACTTAGGAATTTCAGTAAAGAACTGATAGTTTAGAGGAGAAGGACGTTCTTACCTCCAAACTTGTGTTTCTCCACTTTTTGCAATCAAAATGCTTGTTGAAACTTGTAGCAATTGAAGAGGTTTTGAAGATATGTTGATTTGGAATCAAATGAGAGTTGAAAGGAGGAATTTAGGTGAGAAAATCAGAAACAAATCTCTGGAAATGTAGTGTTTGGTTTGAGAGAAAAATGAGAAAAGGAAAATTGAGAAGTTAGTTGAGAAAATTGCCAAATGAGCTTTTCCCTCCTTTTTGATATCTTTAAAATCAGAAAATAGCTTATAATATCTTAGAAAAATCTGGAGAAACCACTTTTGGATTAATAGCTCCTTAAAGATTCAAAGTTCCAACCCTTTATAAAACAGCCACCAAACTTGCGAAAATTACATTTTGGTCACTAGCCAAAATGTCACACTTCCAAAACTCATTTTCTAAAATTGATTTCACAGTTCACTTAATTATATTAAAAGATGATTTTAGAACATTTTTCCATATTTTTAATGCAACCCGAACTAGGCTTTCCTAATTTAACCTCTTTAGATTCGAACAGCACTTTGACCAAACCGGTCAACGCCCAAAACTCCTAAGCCCAAAACCGGGGCGTTACACATTCATTTTCTACAATCATCTTCTTAATTAAATTATTAAAGCCTAATAAAACATTAAAAGCTTAGGCTCTATTCATTAATTAAAATTAATCTATGTATTAAAATCTCCTAGAATGAATCTAACATGCATCAAATTAAATCAAACAATTAATAGGAATAACTTAATTCGTAATTAAATAATTAATTAAATAAAATACATGACTAAATTGAAAAGAATTGAACTTCAAAAAGACCAATTTTCATTGATTTAAGGATCAAAATGTATACAATTGAAAAGAATAGGTTGAAACCATAAAAAGATGAGGGTTGGCAATGGGCATTCGCATGCCAGCCATGGGGATTCGCAAGTTCCTAGGCCCGGATCCGAGTTCTAAATAAAGGACTTATCAGATCACTCATTTTTTCATTTATTTAAATTTTATCTTTCTCCTCCTGAATTCGCTCTGAATTCTCTCGCACTGAAATAAATTATTTTTCAAATTTTATCCCCACAAAGATCAAAATTCACCTTTTTAGGACGGTGCTCACCAAGTTTAAAAAGAATTTGATGAACACCAAACATTTCGGCAACTCTCCGCCGCATACTCCTCCGATCAATCCAGCTTAGCCTCCCTCCAGTTACCCTCAGTCGTTCGTTGGTCATCGCACCGGCTGCTAAAGGCTATTTTCGGCCACTCATTTTGAATTCAAAAAAACCATAAAATTTTCAGATTTCTCCCTAAAGCCCTAGATCCACCCAAATCTGATAGGATCTATCCATTCCTCACCCAACTAGGCCTAAATCTACCCAAACCACACTCATTTTTTACTCCATCAGCCTCTAAATTACATCGGCCGCCAAGATAAGCTCTTTGATCTCCTTTTTCAGATTTGATTTTATATTTTGATTTTTTATTTCGATTTTCACTAACATTTCATGTTTAATTTGCAAGAATTGAAGATGAGATATACCTTCACAGTAGCGTGATCTCAGCTCCGGCCGATGACCGACCGACTTTTTCGACGATGTTTGAGCTTTCAGCAACAATGCAGCTTCAGTGACGGCTCAACTCCCGAAAGTTTGTTTCTCTCTCCCTGCTTTTTATTATTATTATTATTATTATTATTATTATTATTATTATTATTATTATTATTATTATTATTATTATTATTTAATATATGTCATTAATGATATAAGAATTTCTCTCTCTTTATTTATAAGATTGTCAAAAATGAAGTCATGATGATGTCAGCGTGCGCCAATTGGATCCAGATCAGCTTCAAGAAGACCATAATTCGTGTGAAACGGTTTAGGCCAATCAACCGCCGCCACGTGGCACTATTTGGACGGGAAACTTAGAATTTTCAGCTCAGATTGTGCTTGTTGGGTTGGGTATATGAGAATGGGCGAGAAATGGGTTATAATTGTTGTATTGGGTTTAAATCGGGCCTTGAACATATGTAAATGGACTATTTATTTTATAGGAGGGACTTTGAAATTATTTACTTATTATTTATTTATTTATTGGTTTTATTTATAGTGAATATCGTGTGTGTGTGTGTCTATATATATATACTCGGATAAAATTTGAGTATTACAACTAGATTAGAAGATAAATTCTATTTCATCGAATATATCAATCTATTAAAATAACATTTGAAAAATATTCACCATTGAATACGGGGGACGAAAAAATCAATTTCTACGTCACTAAACTACAATGAAATAATTTTTTCTATCACTAGTAATTTAAAAGTTACAAAATAGTCATTGAACTTTTGATTTGATTACGAGATTGTCATTATTTTTTTCAAATGTTACAAAATGGCCATTCAAACCTATAAAATTGTTACGAAATTGTCCTTAAACTTATCAAATTTATCATTAGTAGTGACCATTTTGTAACCAAATAAAAAATTTAATGATGATTTTATCACTACCAAAAGTTCAATGGCCAAAAATTAATTTTAATATAGTGTAGTGACCATTTTAATATTTTACGTACAGTTTTAACCATTGGTGAATGGGTCAGAGAATACAGATCCTAGTCCTAATCCTACAGAATTTGTCTTAAATTAGGAGCAACCGGGTAAGATTAAGGAATAAAAAAATCATGGAATTAATTAATTGCAAATTGAAGTAATATTATACAAACAAAGTATATAACGACAAATCTTGTACTTTCTGACTGGCTACATATAATACTGTTAGCAGCACTTGTTATGGTTTTTAAGGTTAGGATTTCCTTGAACGAAAAAGAAAGGAATCGATGGTGATTGATGCTTTCAAAGCAGCAGCATAAGTCACTAGTAATATATATTCCACTAGCTTTTACAAATGTCCTTGTAATAATTAATAATTATATTGGACAATTTTATATCCATTAAAGTGAGTGGCTTTTAATCTTAATGGTTATGTTATTGACAGCCCCTAGGGTTGTTAGTAAGAACACTATAAATTCTTGTAATTAATGTTTTTTTTACTTTTTAAAGAAATAAAGTAGAATTTAATTAATTATTTTTCTAAAAAATTGTGTTTCATTAATTTAAAATTTTATAATTTAATTAAACAATAAAACCTCAAATCTTAAACCACAAACTCTAAATTCAAACTCCAAAACCTTAAACTTAAACCTTAAATCATAAACCCTAAACCCAAACCCTAAACTCAAACTTTAAAATCTAAACATTAAACCCTAAAACCTAAACCATAAGTCATAAACCCTAACACTAACCCAAAATCAAAATCAAAATCTCTGAACTCTAAACCCTAAACTATAAACCGTTTTAAGTGAGTATTAATTACATTAAACAACCTAAAATTAATTAAACATGATTTTTAGAAAAATATTTAATTACATTTTACTAGATTTCATTACAAAACAAAACAACATTAATTATAAGAATCTATAAAGTTTTTATTGACTAGCAAAATCCTATTCTTAATTATCAATTTACATTTACTTTATGATCTAAAATTAATGTAAATTAAAAAAGGTTGTATTTTATAGTTTTTTTCATATACATTTTAGGTTTTTATGTTCGAAATTATATTTTCTTTATAATTTTAATTTGACTTTTTTTCTTTAAGTGTAACATATATTGTCTTTGTACAACATATTTATTGGTATAGTTTCTTAATAAATTTAATTATAGAAGAAAAAATGTAATTAGAGACTGGCTATGGGCCTCATCGACTGTATGTGAGAGCGCATGGGACTGATATAGGGTTCTTTTTTTTTCCTTCTCAACTAATTTCAACAAATACTATTCACATGAATAATTCGGCCTAGCCTAGCCCTGCTTGAAACAATTCAATTTTTCAGGATTTAGTTGTATATGGTTCCTCTTGTTTTGAGTTAATCCTTATTATTTAATTAAGCTAGATGTGGTTCCAATTGCAAAATATAAAAAAATTAAATTCGACATATCAAATGATAATGAATCATTAAAAATGAAAGAATATGAATTCAGATTAATAATAACCTCCTTCATTGACATTATATGATTTTTCATTGCAATATGTGTAAACTCGAATGAAAATAACAACTAATTCTGCATATGCATCTTGATCTGCCGAGGAGTTTAGTTAAGTTGTCAATTTAAAAGGATTTAATAATAGAGTTTAGGCAAACCAACTCATCAAAGTTGAAAATAACTAGTAACTAATAATTGATACACTACGTTTTACTTTCAAATTCCAATTTATCTTAAAATTATATCATTTTGATTATTATTATCATTACGAACGGATTGAATAGCCTCAATGCTAAAGGATATTGTTCCTTCTAAGTGATTTTGGTTTAAATCTTGTAGTTTGCAAATATGTTAGCCTTTTACAAAAGACTAAAATTGTAAAACAAATACAATTATATAATTACACTGAATTGTTTTTAAGAGAAATGTTGATCAAAGTGTTTATGGTGTTGTCTAATCAAAACCCATGCCCTACATTAAAAATAAAATTAAAGTTGTATGAACTAACCAATGAGCGGCTGTGTTAAAGATAGCTAAAATGGGATGGGAGAAATGCTAAACTTGCCATATTTGGAAATTATTCCCACTCCGACTGTATTTCATGAAAATGGAACAGACACTGGCATGTGCATCGAACTCTTGGTGAGTAAAAAACCTGATAGTGGGACCGTAGCATGGTCTTAAATAGCCGCAAACTGCTAACTCAACCTCTCATCTCATTCGTTGTTAGCCCTAATCATCTCCTTCTCTTCTTGTCAACCTTAATGGCAGGCGCAGCCAACACTTTTGTGCTTTCTTTGATCATGTTTCTACTCTTACAGCAACATTTGGACCCGACATCAGCATCACGAGCACCGCCGAAAGCTTATCTGGGAAAGCCAGCTGCTCCTTCCCTCATCTTCACTATAAACCGTTATAGGAAGACCGAGACAGAAGCTTTTCGGCCCACCAGTCCCGGCCATAGCCCCGGTGTTGGCCACTTAGACCCCCCGTCCGGTCGTCCTTAATCGACTCCATCTCTTGCTAATATATTTTTCTGGTTGCTTAGCGAGTGTGGCGCCGGCAGTATGATGTGATATAAAGCTCCTTTTTATATTTGGCTCATTGCGGAATATCTTCCTCGGCAGTACTCCATATATGAACAAATCATCCTTTTATTTTTAAATTGTACTAGCTTCCTGTTTCTCGATTATGGATGGGTGTAGTTTTTGTTTTTCCAATGATATCTTATTTCTTCTTGGCTATCACCTTGGCTGCCAAATTAACTGCAAGGTATTACTGTTTTTCAACCGGATCGTGTCGTAATTTATGTTTTCGTCTGAATCCTAACTAGGGTTGTAAAAACAGGTCAACAGTTGGGTTTCAGGTCGGGTCAAATCGGTTACAGGTCATTTCGGGTCATTTTTTGTTTTGACTCGATTCGGTTCGGGTTCAGGTTCATTTCGGGTCGGGTTCATTTCAGGTCGGGTTCAATTCAGGTCGGGTTCATTTCGGGTCGGGTTCATTTCGGGTCGGGTTCATTTCAGGTCGGTTCATTTCAGGTCGGGCCAAAACGGTTAATTGACAGGCTAATTTCAGGTCGGTTTCGTTTCAGGTCGGGTTCGTTTCAGGCCGGTTTCGTTTCAAGTCGGGTTCGTTTCAGGTCGGTTTCATTTCATGTCGGGTTCTTTTCAGGTCGGTTTTGTTTCAGGTCGGGTTCATTTCAGGTCGGTTTCGTTTCAGGTCAGGTTCATTTCAGGTCGGGTTCCTTCGGGTTTATGGTCTATTGTGTTATGTGTATTATATATATTGACGGATTATGATTTTTATTTTTACGGTTTATGGTTTATGGTTAGGGGATTACGTATAAGTGATATATATATATATATATATATATATATATATATATATATATATATATATATATATATAGTTGGGACTATTGGATTTATTTTTAGGGTTTAGGGTCTAGGGTTTAGGGTTTGGGGTTTAGGGTTTGGGGTTTACTGATCTTAAATTAATACAAACATGCTTACATTAATTATATATATATATTGATGGATTATGATTTTTAAGGTTCAGGGTTTAGGGTTTAGGGTTTACTGATCTTAAATTAATACAAACATGCCTACGTTAATTATATATATTGATGGATTATGGTTTTTAGGGTTTAGGGTTTAGGGTTTAGGGTTTACTGATCTTAAATTAATACAAACATACCTACATGTATTATATATATTGATGGATTATGGTTTTTAGGGTTTAGGATTTAAGGTTTACTGATCTTAAATTAATACAAACATACCTACATGTATTATATATATATATTGATGGATTATGGTTTTTAGGGTTTAGGGTTTAGGGTTTACTAATCTTAAATTAATACAAACATGCCTACATTAATTATATATATTTTTTGACTTATAAAAAAAATTGGAAGTATCCCTGATTCCATCCAAAGTTAATGTTTTAATATATTTTAAACAAGTTAACTTAATTAAGTCATTTAAGTTAATCAGTTTTTTACTAAGTCAATTAAGTATGTAATGTTAATTAACAAATTTCGTTATCTTATATTAATTTAGTATACAGATTTAGTTTAATAACTTTAAACTAATTTTAGTTAAGTATAAAAAAATAATTTTATAATGGTTATTCATTCAACTTAAGTAAATTAAGTAGTTTATCAGAATGCAAGTTAAGTTAATTTAATAACTAACTTAACTTAATTAATTTATTCCTACAATAAAAAATTTAAGTCATCTTATTTTAATTAAGAATATAGATTTAATTTAATAATTTTTACTCATTTAACTTAATTTTATTAAGTATAAAATTTTAATTTAATAATGGTTATTCATTCCACTTAAGTTAATTAAGTATAATAGTTTATCTTTGAAGTTATTTTAAAATAATAGTCAAGTTAATTAGAAATACTATAATTTATTAATACTTAGAATTATTATTAATTCAATTTATCTTTTAATTGAAGTTAAGTTAGTTAATTTATTAATACATGAAATTATTATTAATTTTAAAAAATTTTCAATACTTGACATTATTTTATATTTATTAAATATAACTTCTTTAAATGTCAGATAATTATCATTATTAGCAAATCAAATAATAGTATCAGTTCAGGTTAATATTAGTTCAGGTCAATATCAGTTCAGGTCAATATCAGTTCAGGTCAATAACAGTTCAGGTCAATATCAGTTCAGGTCAAGAACAGTTCAGGTCAAGAACAGTTCAGGTCAAGAACAGTTCAGGTTTAAAACAGGTCGGGTTCAAAACAAGTCGGGTTTAAAACAGGTCGGGTTCAAAACAGGTCGGGTTCATTTCAAGTCGGGTCCAAACAGGTCGGGTTAAATCGGTTATTTGGCAGGTTAGTCTCGGGTTCGGGTTCGTTTCGGTCGGGTGCAGGTCGGGTTCGGTTACTACAGTAACAGGTCAATTTCGGGTTCGGGTTCACTTCGGTCGGGTGCAGTTCGGGTTCGGTTTCTACAGTTACAGGTCAAATTCGGGTTCGGGTTCGTTTCGGTCGGGTGCAGGTCAGGTTCGGTCTTTAAATTCTCGGGTTAAACCAGGTTCTGACTCGATCGGGTTTCAGGCAGGTTACCAGGTCGGGTCAGTTTTTCACACCCCTAATCCTAACTGACTTTCACTTGGTCCAACAATTACATTTTATTACGGAACAACACGCTAACACTTCATTAAAACTCTTTAAAAATGTTTCATTTATCCCTAAGACTTTAAAAATATCTATAGATATTTGCATTTTTTAATAATTAGTTTGTTAAGAGGTGTCAACAAATCATTTAGCGTCAGTTAGCAGGTTTATAAGTCAAATTCTTCCATTATCACTTATTATTATGATGGCTGACGAGTAAAATTTCACAGATTTTACACGACTCTTATTTCAGTTGGGGTAGATATGAATATAAGTTTGATGAGTAGTGGATACTTATTTCACTTATTTCACAGATTTTTTAATAAAATATTTTGTTTTAATACAACAACGGTTTTGGTCTGCGAAAAGTAGAAAACAGGTTCGGAGTCGGTTACGCGTGGAGAAGGGTTTGCACCCCACGACGCCCAAAATTGATACATAATTGATTCTAAAATCGTTTTTATAACTGAAATTTGCAAGTTCACAACGGTTCGACTTTCTTTGTCCGTTTAATGAATATTTAACTATTTTAACGGTCTTATCGTCCGGGAGATGAACTTTAATCACCGCCAATATTTCTGGCGCTAACCCGTCATTCCCGTTTGGTAAGACACCGAATTAAGTTAATTTCGCCTTTTCAAACAACATGGAAAAATAATGGGTTGAGCATTTTATATTTTATTCTAGGTTCAATTATTTAAAAATCCTAAAAAGATGTCTAAGTCTTTTATTCCTAATTAAAAGTTTAAGTTTGTTTAAGTATGTCTTATTATTTTTGTGAAGTAAATTTTCCAACAAACACGTCTCTATCTAAGCTTTAGAACCTAATCGTTAAACCCATTTCTAAAGAACAAACAAGAAACTTATTTTTACCTTTTGTGTTTTTTTATTATTTCTTTTGAAAATCTTTTATTTCTTTTTCTTTACTTTTTAATTTTTAAGAGAAAATACCCTTTTTACATTTTTAGTTTTTTTTTACATATTTTTTACCTTTTATATTTTTTATTTCAAAAAAGAATTTATCTTTTTAAACTTTTTTATTTTTTTCATTTTTAAAAGTTTTTATTTTAAATATGTCTTTTTAAAATAAACCTTATTTTTTTTAAATCTCTCTTTATGCCTTTTTTTCAAAATTTTATTTCTTTTAAAACTCTAAACCTTTATTTAAAACCTTTTTATTCTTTTTTCTTCAAAACTTATCACTTATTTCTTTTCTAAAAAACATCTTTATTTATTTTTTCTTTTTTAAAAAATCACTTAACCCACTTTCTTATTAAAACTAAATTTCAAGAAAAACCTTTTATTATTTTTTATAAATCAAGCCTCTTTATTATTTCTACATATGCATTATTATTTTTTTCTAATTAAATCCCAAACTTTAATTTTTTTAATAAAACCACATTATCTCATTTTTATTCTTACATTTTAATATTAACACCTTTAAACATTCATTCCTACATTTCTAAAGATCAAAACATTCCTAACAACATTTTTTAAAGCATGCAATTTTTTAAAGATCAAACCCAAAATTAAACAAAAATTTAAAATAAAAATATTACTGGAATCACGAAACGATTTTCCGACTTCAAGAACAAACCTAAAATCCACAAAAAAAAAACAAAAACACAAAAACTTAACCAAGAACAAACATAAACATTTCTAAATAAAAATCTAAGAAAGAGAGAAATTTTACCGAAACGGTGAACTCGAATATGGACTTCTCGAAACGCTTCCAATTGCCTCAGAAAAATTGGCTCCAAACTCGAACTTTAAGTCCAAAATTTCTAGCAACTCTTGACAATTTTTAGAGATTTTTTTTGGAAATTTTCTAAGCCTATTTTGCTTTTTCAAGTGTATTTTCTCTTAAAATTGGTGTGTGTTGAACAAGGAGAAAAGGGGGTTTATATACACATACTAGGGCTTGAAAATCAAGTAAATATCCGTGTTTAATCCTTAAATTGGAGCCAAAATCAGACCAAGAACTTGATTCTCGGCAAAACCCCTCGAACTCTATCCGATTTGGTTTAGATCCGAAGCTCAATTTTCCCCTTGATTCGAGCCTAGGGTTTGACCATTTGTCTCGGTTTTTTTTGCAGATTCCAGCGACCACAGGCAGCGGCAGCGAGCGACGTCAGTGTCGTTGGGTCGGAGACAGTGAGACGGACCGGCCGGTACCAACGACGTCGCCGGCCGTGACCCAAGGACGGCATCCTGCCACCATCAGCTGTTCGAAGAAGGGTTTGGGATGCCCAGCCTCGCGGGCTGGCTCCCCTTTTATTTTTTATTTCCTTTTTACAATTTTTTATTTTTATTGTTGTTTTCCCTTTTTGTGATGTTTTTATTATATTTATTATTTTTTTGTTTTCATTTTATTTCCTTTTTTCGTACATTTATTTCAACCATTATTTTTTTATTTTAATTATTATAATATTTTCTCCCTTTTCCTTTTTTTTCTTTTTAAAAGATTGGCTTGTATTTTAAGGTGGGCCTTTTTTTTTCTCTTTTGAAACGTGCTTCAGAAATGGGTTTTTGTTGTTGTTGTTTTTAATTATTTTAGAAAAGGGTCTATTATTGATTTATGTAAAAAAAGATTTTTTTTTTATTTTTTTCGGATTATTTAATATTGAGGTGAAAATCTAGTGACAGCATCCGCCTCTCTTTGCTTAACTTTGTGCAACAGAAATAAAGCAAAGACCAAAAGGCACTAATTTTCACCGATTTTCAATAGTCTTTATTCTCCAAATGCCCGAACAGATAGGCATGCTCTATTCTCCTTATGCTCGAATAGCTAAGATGGGTTCCATTCTCCAAATGCCTAAACGAATAGTGTAACCCCCTCGCCCTGGCCTGGCCACTAGACCGAAGCGAACGAATCACACGAGGATTATTGAAGTAAATCAGGAAAGTTTACCTCAATAAGTGACACCTCATTATCTTTATATCTTATCTAAATGCATCTTAGGTTCCTATGTGAACATACACAAGCTGAAGATTAGACCTGGCAAACTTGACCCGAGACCCGAAACCCGAACCGAAACCCGATTTTGACCCGAACATGATGGTTCAAAGTTGACCCGAAACCCGAACCGAACCGAATCAAACCAAACCGAACCAAAATTTTTTGTTGAAAAGAAATGGACCCGAACCGAAATAGACCCGAACCGAATAGACCCGAACCGAGTGGACCCGAACCGAATGCTACCCGAACCGAAAACTGAACCGAAAGCTGAACCGAATATCGACCCGATTTTAACCCGATTTTAACCCGATTTTGACCCGATTTTAACCCGAATATCTATTGTTAACAATATAATAAATAATAAAATGAAGTATAGAAATTTGAGATCTTGGTGACCAATTTTATAATTTCATCATAAAATATAGCATAAAATTGAAATTATAGATTAAATTGACAATTTGGAAGTGGAGAAATTTGAGAGTCCAATGATCAATTTTGTAATTATACCATACAAATAAATATGGGTAAATTTTGGCTAAAAATTAAATCTTTGAAATTAAAATGAACAAAAATATCAATATATTAAATTAATAGACTAAATTACAAAGATTAGTCAATTTCAACTAAAAATAAATTTTTAGAGACTAAATATCACTATTGGGAGGGAATTTCTATATCCGAAGTCTAAACCGTGAGAATACTTGTGACTAAATTTAATTAAACTAAAACTTAAAGTTGACTAAAATGTAACATTTTAAATGCAACATGACCTAAAAAGTAATTAATCTCTAGCTTAAAAAATTGGTGGCTTATTTCCCTCTAAAATTTTGTCTTTTCTCTCTCTATTTTTTCCAATTGTCTTTTTTTTTTTCAATATAACTTAAAAAATTGGTGGCTCATTTCCCTCCAAAATTTTGTTTTTTTCCCTCTCTATACTTACCAATTGTCTTTCTATTTTTCTTGATTTAATTGAGTTTCAATTTAGATTAATTTAATTGAAATTTCACATTTAGTTTTAAAATTATTTTAATTATGTCCGTGATTTATGCTTTTAGATTTTAGTTAGTTCAATTAGATCCTAAGTTTAATAAATTAATTCATTTCAGACATTATTATTATTATTATTATTATTATTATTATTATAAACTTTGATTCAATATAATTATACAAAAAAAAATTATATGGATATATGAAGCTTTGATTTAAATATTTAATCAAATTCAAATGCATAGATTGACAAGTTGAATCAGAATTAATCTCATACACCAATAACTCTAAACTGAACCATAAATACTAAACCTCAAACCTTTAACCCAACTCAAATCAAATTGACCCGAAAATTTAAATGTTGACTCGACCCGAAATTGACCCGATTTTAACCCGAACCGAAAGCGACCCGAACGACCCGATTTTGACCCGAACCGAAAGCGACCGATCCGATATTGACCCGACCCGAAAACAACCGATCCGATTTTGACCCGATCCAATACCCGAACCGAATCCGACTCATCATAGACCCGAATTAGACCTGAACCCGAACCGAACCGACCCGATCCGAATCTAAACCGATTCTAGATAGACCTGAAATGACCCGAACCGAAACGACCCGAACCGAACCCGAACCGAATGACCCGATTGCCACCTCTACTGATGATAGAACATCAACACATTCGCCAATTAATAAAAGCCGATTAAGGTTTAGAAACCATTTTGTAAATTTGGGAAAGTATATTGACTTTTGTCAAATTCAAGTTACCAACCCTCAACTAAGTTCGTTACATGCTCAAAGGTGAAATCGCGACTTAAAATGAAATTTAGAACTCATTCAATCGCAAACAAGGAAATTAGGGACCAAAATGCAAGAAGACAAAACTCAAGACAATTCAAATATAGATCAAACTGTCAAGTGTTTCGGAACAGAAGATCAGGTATCGGAACGATCGTTTCGAAATATGATTGACCATTTTGATACGCGGGTTTGTTTCAAAACCCCTAATGACACGTTTCGATACAGTGGTTCACAGAGGTAAAATGTTCCGGAACGAGCCTCACCTTTCCGAAACACCAAGGCCATTACAGGCCACTATTTCGAAACAGGTAAGGGCGTTCTGAAATGCATGGGCCTGCAACTTTCCAAAATGCTGTATTAAATCAACTTTTCCCCCCGGAACCATCCCGACACATGCCCAACATACATATAACATGAATACACATCTATGACTACCAATAGGAGGCACAAGAAACATCATAACATCATTCTTGCAAGTTATGGGACTAAAGGAATGCTTCCTAGATGTCAAGAACACCAAAAGGCTAAAAACCAAATACAAGCACAAACCAATACTCAATGGCCATTTACAAAATCAAATATGCATCATAAACTTGCTAAAAATTAGAAATCAACAAATCATTAACATTCAATGCATCAGACACCCCCACTGCCCTTATTACACTAGTTCAAAAGCTCAACATACTTTTAGCAAAATTTCTTGGTGTGATTCATCGAATATGCTGCCACCGAAAGTCTAATTATTTGCATTGATGAAAAAAAAGCATAAGCATACAAGCTTAGTGAGGATTGCTCAAAACGACAAACATCATCAATACACAAAACCATTTTTCACTCTTTTCAAAACCATCAAGCCTTTCTTGACAAACCATGCACTTTTTCATCAAACTCATTGTAATAGACATCATGCGTCATGATTCATACAAACTCAACAATTAAATCATTGCTACTCGTATTTCAAGCTTTCCAAGCATAAACTCTCTTATGCTAAGCTTAAACCAAAACATGCATCTTTCAAACCATGCATTAGAAACTTTTCCACATAATCCAAATCCATTATATTGGCTTACAAGTGATAATAACAAACTCAAAATCAAAAGTATCAGATACACGGATTACCAAGGGTTGTCCCATACCCTTCATACAATTTAATGACATTGAAGGCTCACACACGAGAGCGATCCTCCATTGTTGTGACACCCATGGTGGAGTATTCGGTACAATCACAACCCGTCAATGTCACTCATTGGTAAATGTATAACCCACTAATGAGAGACGGGACACACACAAAGTTCGCACCCGGGAGGTACCCTCAACTATTGCAACCTTAAGCAATCCTCAATCGTTAGGGTACTTGGATGGAGTATTCGGTACAATCACAACCGCTCAACATCCAATGCAACTTGTTTATAGTGCACACAATCCTATAGCCGGCTGACTATATCCAATTTCATTTATAAAATACTTTAACCAACATCACTTGCCAATATAATCCATATCCCATGCATACCTCACTATTTTTACAAAGCATGCATGATAAGCCTTAAACAAGCATTAAACCATGCTTAAAATCTCATGCATCAAAACATGCATACAAGGATTACTTACCTAGTGTGTCCTTAAACCAGATGGCATCATCATACACAATTCATATACTCAAATCATGCTTTAAAACAGTAGGTACATGCATTTAAAATCGAGTGCAACCAAAGGCTCATAACTAGTACAATCGAGGGAGAAATTTCGGTTTACTTACTTCCAAACTTAATAAAGCATTTCAAGCTCTTATTAAGTTCCGAAAACCTTTTCAAAAATGTTACCACGGTGGAAAACCAAATTCCACTCACTGACTCGCGATACCACGCTTGCCGATGCAACTATCGATCCTCCGAAGCCTCCAAAAACACCTCGTTTGCTTCCGGATCACTATCCCCTATTTTCAACACATCAAAAAAAAGGTTCAATGCACTAAAATGCATCCAAAACCCTAGCACACACAAGAAATCCTGCAACCATGCTCTAAAGCAACAAAACACCCATCCGAAACAATCGAAAAGTAAATCGATTGACCTTAAACCTCAGCCCAGCCATTACCCAACCTATCTAACACATTCTAAGCATTAATCAACATCCAAAAACATATTAGAGGGATAACATGAAAATTAACTCCAATCCTTGATTCTCCTTTAATTTGGCAAGTTTTGCTTGAAGAAACTGGAAGGAAAATGGAAGAAATCAATGGAGAAATGATAGGAATCAAAAAGAGAATTTGAGAGCAAAAGATTTCTGAAAAATTGAGAGAAAAGATGGGTGTTTGGCTGAAGCAAAAGAGTGAAATGAAAGCTCGTCAAAATTTTCCATTAACTAATTAACTAACTTCTTTAATTAACCAAACTTAAAAGCCTTATAATTTTTTAAAATAGCATTTAAAACACATGTCAAATTAGGGAAAAGGCATAATTGCCAAGTAGCCCCTAAATATTCTAAGATTTTGACTCTTGTTGAAAAACTTTTTTTTCAACTTTTAAATCTCTTCATTTTGGTCACTACCTAAAATGTATACTTTCGAAAACTCGTTTTGTAAAATTAATTTGACCAACCTGTCAAACATCATTTTAGAGAATTTTAGAAATTTTTATCACATTGTTATCCTATCCCAAACTCCGATCTCCCTAAACCACCTTTTAACACTTTGAACATCCGTCATCGGGTCCACCGGTCCAACCTGACTTGCCAAAACATCTAAGCCCAAAATTGGTGCGTTCAACTCTCCCCCACTTAGGAAATTTCGTCCTCAAAATTTTACCTGTAGGAAAAAGATGCAGGAATTGCCTCAGCATGTCTGCCTTGCTTTCCCATGTTGTCTTCTCAACTCCTCGGTGTCGCCACAACACCTTCACAAGCTCAATCGTCTTGCCATATAGAATCTTACTACTCGTGTCCAGAATTCTCATCGGCTCCTCATCATAGGACAAATCCAGATTCAACTCTATTTCCTCAACCGGTATCACATGCGAAGGATCCTATCTATATCTCCGCAACATAGATACATGAAACATATCATGGATCTTTTCCAACTTGGAAGGCAACCTCAACCGATAAGCCTTAGGACCAACTCGCTCCACAACCTCATAGGGTCCAATAAACCTCAAACTAAGCTTTCCCTTACGTCGGAACCTCATCACCTTCTTCCAAGGCGATACCTTAAGAAACACACGATCTTCAACCGTAAACTCAACCTCTTTACGCTTTAAATCCGCGTAAGACTTCTGACAATCTGATGCAGCCTTCAACCACTCACATATGAGCTTAACTTTTTTAGTTGTTCCTTTGAGCATATCCGGCAAGGAGAGCAACTTTTGCCCCGCTTCAGCCCAACAAAGAGTCGTTATGTACTCTCTCCCATACAAGGCCTCATACGGTGCCATTAGAATACTTTCCTGGAAGCTGTTATTATAGGAAAATTCAACCAACGACATATGCTTTTCCCAAGAACCTTGGAAATCAATCACAAAGCTTAGCAACATATCCTCAAGCACATGGATAACTAACTCTGACTGTCCATCCGACTGAGGATGATATGAAGTGCTGAAATTTAACCGCGTACCCAACGCCTGATGTAAACATTCCCAGAACCTCGTTGTAAACCTTGAATCTCTATCCGACACTATGGACTTTGGCACACCATGAAAATGCACAATCTCAGCAATATACAACTCAGCTAGCTTGTCCAATGTATACGTAGTATGCACAGACAATAAATGTGCACACTTCGTAAGGTGATCCATAATCACTCACACTGAGTTCTCTTTTGACGGTGTCAAAGGCAATCCGTATATGAAATTCATCGTAATCCTCTCCCATTTCCACTCTGGTATCCTCCAAGGCTGTAACAAACCGGAAGGAAACTGATGCTCAGCCTTCACTCACTGGCAAACCATACACTTGCTTAAAAAATCTGCCACATCCTTTTCTTCCCCACCCAGTAGTACTCATCCTTTAAGCCACGATACATCTTGGTACTACCATGGTGCACAACAAAAGGACTGCTATGAGCCTCAGTCAAAATAGTGCGCCTCAACTCAACATCTTCTGGCACAACTATTTGACTTTACAAAACATAGAACTCCATCATCATTAAAGTAGAAATCCATAGCCTTACCATCAACTATATCCTGAACATGAGGCACCAACGAATCATCTAACAATTGTTTTTCTTAATCAACTAAATTAGCCAAGGTTTCACTTGTAACTCGGCTATCAAGCCACCATCACGTGATATACTTAAACGAGCAAACATAGCTCTCAGTTCAACAGCTACCTTTCTACTCAAAGCATCAACGACAACATTGGCCTTTCCCAGATGATACTCAAAGATCCGATCGTAATCCTTAAGAAACTCCAACCATCTTCGTTGCCTAAGATTCAACTCTCTCTGAGATATGAGATACTTCAAACTATTATAGACGGTGTAAACAACATACCTTTCACTGTAAATGTAGTGTCTCCAAATCTTCAGAGCAAACACCACCTCCGCGAGCTCAAGATCATGCGTAGGATAGTTGCGCTCATGCAGTTTCAGATGTCTAGACGCATAAGCTACAACCTTCCCACCTTGCATCAATATGCAACCCAAACCAACATATGATGCATCGCTATAAACTACAAACTCCTTACCCGATTCTGGTTGAATCAAGATAGGAGCTTGTGTCAAAGTTTCCTTCAACTTCTCAAAAGCTTGTTGCCTAACATCTGTCCACTCGAAACGAACATTCTTTTGCAACAACTTGGTCAAAGGAACAACAATCTTAGAAAAACCTTCAACAAACCTTCAGTAGTAACCAGCCAAGCCAAGGAAACTACGCACCTCTGTCACTAACTTAGGCGTCTTCCAACTCATCATCGCCTCAGCCTTGTGTGGATCAACTCAGATATCTTCGGCTGACACCACATGCCAAGGAAAAACAACTTCCTTGAGCCAAAACTTACACTTGCTCAGCTTAGCATAAAGCTGATTCTCCAACAACACTTACAACACAATCCTTAAGTGCTTATCATGATCCTCCTTGGTACGTGAGTACACCAGAATATCATCGATAAGCACAACCACAAACTGGTCCAAAAACTCATAGAACACCATATTCATCATGTCCATGAATGAAGACGGTGCATTCGTTAAACCAAATGACATCACCAAGAACTCATAATGGTCGTACCTAGTCCGAAAAGCTGTCTTAGGTACATCCACATCCTTAACCTGAAGCTGGTAATACCCATACCTCAAATCTATCTTCGAAAACACCGAAGCACCACAAAACTGATCAAACAAATCATTGATCCTCGGCAAAGGGTATTTGTTCTTAATCGTCAAATTGTTCAGTTGTCGATAATCAATGTACGCATGCATAGTTCCATCCTTCTTCTTCACGAACAAGACCGGTGCACCCCAAGGCGAAATACTCGGCCTTATGAACCCTCGATCAAGCAACTCCTAGAGCTGTGTCTTCAACTCCAACTCTTTAGGTGCCATGCGGTAAGAGCAATAGACACCAGAGTCGTATTCTCATACAACTCTATACTAAACTCAACTTCCCGGTTGGGTGGCAGCCCTGACAACTCCTCTTGAAAGACACCTAGAAACTAGCATACGGTTCGTATGTCTTGTACATGCACCTCCTTCGTGCCAGGATTCATCACATATGCCAAGAAAGCTTCACATCCTGCCTCCAACATTCGACTCGCTTCTAGATCCGAAATTGCGTTAGATAAGAACTTTACGTTCTCCCCCACGATTACTACCTCGTAATCATCCGCAAGCTTTAAGGTAACATGCTTAACGTCAAAATCCACCACATCTCGGTGCTCAACCAACTAATCCTTTCCAAGAATCACATCAAAACCATAAAAAGGTAATTCCATCAAATCGACAGAGAATACATAACCTTGAATACACAACGAACACCTCCTATACAATTTCCTTGTAACCACAGTCTCACCAAAGGAAATTGTTACATGTATCCCTACATCTAGCATCTCAACATGAATATTAAGCAAATGCGCATGCTCACTGAAGATGTATGAATGTATAGATCTAGAATTAATCAATGCTAACAAGGATAGGGATTGCAATGTGAAAGTACATGCAATCACATCAGTGTCGTTGCATCCCTCGTGGTGTGCGTACACCCTTGCAGGTCTACCTTCCTCTGGCTGAACCGCAACGACATGGGCCACACCTCTCTAGCCATCCTCTCTACTTTGGAAGTTGCCTCGGCTGCGCCCACGACCTCTTTGCTGTGCAACAACTGGTGCACAACCCTGACCACCTCCCGCTAGCAGGGAACACTCACGCCTCATATGGTCGATAGATCCACACTTCCAACACGAGTTTGCTCCAACTATAGGAGCCTGAACCTCACGAGCCGCACGAGAACAGTCCTTCATCAACTGCACCCGCGAATCACACGACCAGCACGTGTTCCGTTAAGCTCTCTGCCTGTAGACCTGGATCGGTGCACCACGTCCAAAGTTGCCAAGCCTAGCCATAGGCTGATATCTACGATCCTGGTTCCTCTTACTCTGCCCACCACTAGGGCCAGATTTAGTATCTCTCTTGCCAAGACTGGAACCACCATCACGCGAGGTTAGACCCAAGCTCTGCCCTATATCTTTTGCTCGAGTCATGAGCACATCGAAATCTGTATAGTTTGTCGCAAGCATATACGTCACGTCTTCACCTCCTATACCAGGCACTCCCGAAAACGATCACAACGATGCCTATCACTTGGCATCAACTGTGGATCCTTCTGACTCAACCTTACGAACTGGACCTCATACTCTGCTACAGTCATACTCCCCCGAACTAGAGACATAAACTCTCTCTTCTTATCATCTAGGTACCAAACTCTAAGGTATTTCCTCTTGAAAGCAGATCGAAAGAACGTCCAATCTACCTCTTCCGGCTCCAAGGCCGCAGTCGTAGTAGTCCACCAGGTGTACGCATCACCATGCAATAACGATACTGCACAACCCAATTTTCATGCATCGTTGCACCCCATCTGATCCAATATACGGATCGTACTGGCCAGCCATGCCTCAGACGCCTCGGGAGATAGTCCTCAAAACTCTACTCCTCCTAAACTCCTAAACCGCTTCAATGGCAAACATTCGCCCCATTTTTTTCTTTATATCTCATCTAAATGAACCTCAGGTTCCTATGTGAACGTACACAAGCAGCAGATTGAACATCAACACATTCACCAATTAATCAAAAGCCGATTAAGGTTTAGGGACCATTTTGTAAATTTGGGAAATTATAAGGACTTTTGTCAAATTCAAGTTATCAACCCTCAATGAAGTTTGGTAATTGCTCAAAGGTGAAATCTCGGCTTAAAATGACATTTAGAACTCATTCAATCGCAAACAATGAAATATGGAATCAAAATGCAAGAAGACAAAACTCATGACAATTCAAATATAGATCCAATGGTTAAGTATTTCGGAACAGAAGACCCCGTATCAGAACGACCCTTTTGAAACATGATTGACCGTTTTGATATGCGGGTTTGTTTCGAAACCCTTAATGACACGTTTTGATTAAATGGTTCACAGAGGCAAAATGTTCCGAAAGGAGCCTCACCATTCCGAAACACCAAGACCATTACATGCCACTATTTCGAAACTTGTAAGGGCGTTCCGAAACGCATGGGCCTGCAACTTTCCAAAAAGCTGTTTTAAATCGACTTTTACCCTCCGAAACCATCCCGACACATGCCCAACATACATACAACATGAATACACATCTATGACTACCAATGCGAGGCACAAGCTGCATTATAGCATCATTCTTGCAAGTTATGGAACTAAAGGCATGCTTCCTAGATGTCAAGAACACCAAAAGTCTAAACACCAAATACAAGCACAAACCAATACTCAATGGCCATTTACAAATCCAAATATGCATAATAAACTTGCTCAAAATTAGAAATCAACAAATCAATAATGTTTAAAAAATTGGACACCCCCATTGCCCTTATTACACTAGTTCAAAAGCTCAACATACTGTTAGCAAAATGTCTTGGTGTGATTCCTCGAAGATGCTGCCACCGAAAGTCTAATTATTTACATTGATGAAACAAAAAGATCATAAGCATACAAGATTTGTGAGGATTTGTGAAACCGATATTTTAATTTTGATATAACTAAAGAATCTAAGGACTAATTTGAAAATGTGAAAACAAATTTTTAAGTCCTCAAAACCTCTCTACATGTTTTAAACAATATGCCTAAGTTAAAAACTAAGTTTATCAAATATTTTCTAAGTGTTCTTAAAGCCAAAATAGTGATTTCCGAGTCACCGTTTCGAAACGGCCGAAGGCATTTTTAAACAGTTTTGAAACTGTGTGTCCATGTATCGAAACGAGTATCGAAACATTTTGAACACTGCCAACCCGTGTTTTGAAACAAGTTTCGAAACAGCTTAAGAACATTGAGCAACCGTATCGAAACGACATCAAGTGTTTCGAAATGGCATTAAAATTGACTTGAAAAATATGACCGTTGAATGTTTTTAACTAATTTTTAACAAACCGTTAAGGTGTATCGAAACGATCTCAAACCGTTTCGATATGATCCTTGACAGTGGCAAAATGTTTCGAAACAAGTTTCGAAACAACTCTTAGCGTATCGAAAAAGGTCTAACTGTTTCAATACGGGCTCTTAAATGCACCCCAACGGCTATTTCTATTTTGGTCTGTTTTGAAACAGGGTCGGGCGTTTCAAAACGGTTGGTTGCAGACTGCATTTATGGAGGGAAGATAACACCCCCAACGGCTCTATTGATGAATGCAACAACCACAACGACTAGAATTCAATAAGAAGGTATAAAAGGGACCTCTAAAAGCTTCAGCAACATCTACTGATCCTAAAGCAAACATCCAAACATCAAATCCAAGCATTTGTGCCTAAATCCCAATATTGTCTTGTTACCCCAATTGTATTTTTCATTCTTATCATTTCAATTGGGTTGAGTGCTTGTAATTGGGCTATACTTTGTATTGAGAGATACTTACTTAGCCAACAAATTCTTTGTTTTCAATTGTGTGAGGATTGAGTCAAATTTTGGGTAGAAAATTTGACTGAAAATTGTAAGGGTTACCTCCTTAGCCTAAAAAAGGGGAAGAGCAATTAGTGGAATTGTTGCAAATCCTTAGTGAAGCTAAGGTAGTGGATGTAGAGTTCATTTGGAACTTGAACCACTCTAAAATTCCTTGTCTACCATTTTTATATGCAAATTCCACCACCAAGAACTTTAAAAATCCAATTCACCCCCTCTTGGTTTACTTCGATCTTTCGATCCACTTAACAATTGGTATCAGAGCCTACCACTTTGAGAATTAACAACCACAAGAGGAGTTCCTAGGAAGAGTGTGATCATCCAAAAATCAAGAGATGACATCTACCTCCGGTTCGAGCATGCATGAGTCTCAATCCACTACAAAACCACCCTTCTTCAATGGTGACAACTATTCGTTTTGGAAGAATAGAATGCGCCTCTTCATCAAGTCCAATGACTACTTGGTTTGGGATGTCATTGAAGATGGCTCATACATTCCATTGAAGCAAGACAGTGAAGGGAAGATGGTTTTGAAGAAAAAGGTGGAGATGAGTGAAGAAGAAAGGAGAAAGATCCAAATAAATGTCAAAGCTCTCCACATGCTCTTTTGTTCTTTCGGTCCGAACATCTACTCCAAAGTATCATCCATTGAGAGTGCCAAAGAAGTGTTGGATACTCTTGAGACCACCTATGAGGGAACCAACGATGTCAAGGAAACTAAGATTGGAATTATGAAAATTTCAAGATGGAGCCCGATGAGACGGTGTCCAAGATGTTTGATCGCTTCTCAACCATAGTTAATGGGCTCAAAGGATTTGGAGAGACTATATCGGAAGACAAGCTTGTCCGAAAACTACTCTACTCACTTCCTGAATCTTGGGATGGGAAGAGAACCGCCATCATAGAAGCTAAAAATTTGAAGACTTTAAAGCTTGATGAGCTAGTGGGTTCTCTCCTTACTCATGAGATTATGAAGCAAGGAAGGGAAGAAGAGAAGAAGAAGGAAGAGATGAGAGTAGAAAAGCTAGAGGTGGAAAAGAAGAAGAAGATGGGAATAGCTCTCAAAGCTTCATTACTTGAGGAGAGCTCTTCTAGTGAGGAGGATGAGATAGAAGAATTGGCTATGATAGCCAAACGATTCTGACGCTTTATGAGGTCCAACCGGGGAAGAAAAATTCAAAGAAAGATGGACTTCAAAGGTAAGAACAAAGAAGAAGCAATGGATCAAATCATTTGCTTCGAGTGCAATAAACCCGACGACATACGTTTGGAGTGCCCTCAACTCCAGAAGAAGGGCTTTGAGAAGAAGAAGAAGCTCAAAGCCAAGCTTGCTACTTGGAGTGATGAGGAGTCATCCGAGGACGACGAACAAGAAGTGGCCAACCTTTGCCTTATGGCACTTGAGGAAGATTCCTCCATGGTAACCTCTAACTCATCATCTTTAGATTTTACATATGATGAATTAAATGATGCATATGATGAGTTGCAAGAGGTCTATGATGAATTAGTTGAGAAATACAAGGAGTCGGTCATTAGGAATAAGAAAATTATTTCGGAACTAAATGATAAAAATGACTCACTTTCTCAAGCTAATTTAAAATTTGAGAAAAAATATTAGGGTTAAAAGATGAACTAAAATTCTTCCAAGATGAAAATATTGACCTTAATAATCTTCTTTCTCAATGTAATAGTGAACACCAAAAGGTGTTAGATGAGCTTCACAAGCTCAAAGAGTCTTTTAAAAATATTGGTAGTGTGAAGCATGAAATAAGTGAATCTTCAAAAACAAACCAACCTAGGAAAAACACTAGTTACTACAAACAAGGTAGCTTTCCTAGACATAGTAGAACTAAAAGGATTAGAAGTGTATGGGTTCCTAAGGAACTTGTAAAATCTAATAATATTGTTGCTATGTCATCTTGGATTCCTAAGGGAACCAAGTTATTGGGAGCTAACACTCATGGATCCAAAATGATTTGGGTACCAAAAGCAAAAGTTTAATATCTTTGTTTGTAGGGGGAGCATTACTACAAAACCAAAACACAAAGTCAAAGTTCATGGTACCTTGATAGTGGATGCCCGAGGCATATGACCGGAGACAAGAGTAGATTCATGGATCTAAAGCCAAAAAGTGGATGAGTGGTGACATTTGGTGACAACTCCAAAGGCCACATTAAAGGTATTGGCTCCATAGGTAATCACTCTACTATTCTTATTGAAAATGTCTTGTATGTCGATGGTCTTAAGCATAACTTGTTGAGCATAAGTCAATTGTGTGATAAAAGATTTAATGTTTTATTTGATAAAAATGGATGCAAAATTGTTGACATTAAATCCAATAATATTATGCTCATAGGTCATCGCATAGGTAACATATACATGGTGCATCTAGATGACATACATACTTCTCATGCATGCTTAGTAGCTCAAAATGAAAATGATGCATGGTTGTGGCATAGGAAACTAGGACATGCTAGCATTAGTGTTTTGAAGAAACTAGTTTCCCTTGATCTAGTTAGAGGTTTACCCAAGTTTAAGTTCTCAAACGATAAAATTCGTGATGCATGCTCTAAGGGCAAACAACATAAGTCTTCCTTTAAATCCATTAATGATGTTTCTACAAGTAGATGCTTACAACTTATCCATATGGATTTATTTGGGCCAATTAGGACTTTGAGCTTGGGTGGTAAATCTTATGCATTTGTTCTCGTTGATGATTTTTCTAGATTTACTTGGGTTCTATTTTTAAGTACTAAAGATGAGGCTTTAGAAAAATTCATCACATTTTCAAAACTAACCCAAAATGATCTTAAACTTAGAATTTCACATATTAGAAGTGATCATGGAACCGAGTTTCAAAATTTAGGGTTTGAAGAGTTTTTGAATGAAAATAGTATTAGCCACAATTTTTCGGCTCCTCGAACTCCTCAACAAAATGGGGTAGTTGAGAGGAAAAATAGAACTTTACATGAAATGGCTAGAACCATGCTTTGTGAAAATAATTTACCTAAATATTTTTGGGCGGAAGCCACAAACACTGCTTACTATATTGTTAACCGAGTAATGATTAGGCCAATTTTAAAGAAAACACCTTATGAGATTTTAAAATCTAAAAAGCCTAACATTAGCTATTTTCATCCTTTTGGTTGCAAGTGTTTTGTTTTAAATAATGGAAAAGACAACTTAGGTAAATTTGATGCAAAAAGTGATGAAGATATTTTCATAAGATATTCTTTAACCGCTAAAGCCTATCGTGTATTTAACAAAAGAACTTTACTAGTAGAAGAATCTATACATGTTGTATTCGATGATAACCTCCTTCCAAGGAAGGATTCTTGTGATGATGATGATGTAGGAATCATAAATGCCTTTGATGGAGGAGAAACTTCAAAGGAGGATGAGATTCCAACAAAAGAAGAGGACACACAAGATCCACCTCTTGAAGCTTTGAAGGACTTGGCTCTTGAGGAAAAGGAAGTGAGCTACCCAAGGGAGTTCAACTATGTCAAAGATGGTGAAATCTTGGGTGATCCATCCAAGGGGTAACCACTCGATCTTCTCTTAGATTAATGAATAATGTTGCATTTATCTCATGAATAGAGCCTAAGAATATAAAAGAAGCATTGAAAGATGATTTTTGGATTATGGCTATGCAAGAAGAGTTAAATCAATTTGAGAGAAGTAATGTTTGGACATTAGTTGATAGGCCTAATAATCAATCTACCATAGGAACTAAATGAGTCATTAGGAACAAGCTAGATGAGAGTGGTAACATTGTGAGAAATAAAGCTAGACTAGTAGCACAAGGTTACACTCAAGAAGAGGGAATAGATTTTGATGAAACCTATGCACCCGTAGCTAGAATGGAAGCCATTAGGATGTTGCTTGCATATGCATGTTATCATGATTTCAAGCTTTTTCAAATGGATGTTAAAAACGCGTTTTCAAATGGTTTTATAAATGAGGAAGTGTATGTGGAACAACCACCGGGTTTTGAAGACTCAAAATTTCCAAATCATGTTTTCAAACCCACTAAAGCTCTTTATGGTTTAAAACAAGCTCCTAGAGCTTGGTATGAAAGACTTTCAAACTTTTTAATTGAAAAAGGTTTTGAAAACGGCAAGGTGGACACTACACTTTTTATAAAAAGGTATAAAAATGACATCTTAGTAGTACAAATTTATATTGATGATATTTTTTTTTGTTCTACTAACGAATGCCATTGCAAAGATTTTGCTAAGCTAATGCAAGGTGAATTCGAGATGAGCATGATAGGGGAGCTCTCATTCTTTTTGGGACTCCAAATCAAGCAAAGGAAGGATGACACCTTCATTAATCAAGCAAAGTACATAAAGGATATGCTCAAGAAGTTTGGCTTGGAGAATGCAAAGCCTCAAGCCACACCTATGAGCTCATCTACAAAGCTTGACAAAGATGAAGGAGGTAAGTGTGTTGACTCTAAGCTTTACCATTCTATGATTGGATCATTGTTTTACCTTAGCGAAAGTAGACCAGATATCTTGTTTAGTGTTTGCTTGTGTGCTAGGTTTCAAGCTAGTCATAGAGAGTCTCACCTTATAGCCGTTAAGAGAATATTTAGGTACCTTAGAGATACTCCTTGCTTAGGTCTTTGGTACCCTAGAGACTCCACCTTCAACCTTCATGCTTATTCGAATGCGGATTATGGGGGATGTAAAATTGATAGGAAGAGTACTTCGGGAACTTGTCAATTCCTAGGTAGTATGCTCATATCTTGGTTCTCTAAGAAACAAAATAGTGTAGCCTTATCTACCACCGAAGCCGAGTACATATCCTTAGGGAGTTGTTGTGCTCAAGTCCTTTGGATGAAGCAACAACTCTTAGATTATGGTATTAAAGTTGAAACCATACCCCTTAAATGTGATAACACAAGTGCCATATGTTTGACAAAAAATCCCATCCAACACTCTAGAACCAAACACATAGAAATAAGGCATCATTTCATTAGAGATCATGTCCTTAAGGAAGATGTGGTTATAGAGTATGTTGACACCTTAAATCAATTAGCGTACATATTTACAAAACCTTTAGACAAAGAGCGTTTTTGGTCCCTTAGGAGAGAGTTAGGTCTAACTAGCCTATCTTGACCTTTTAGGACCTCTTTTGTGCTTAAAATTGCTTGATCTTGTGAAATGCCATGTTTATGTGTTTTTACTCCTAATTTCATCCATGCCTATAGCTAGGGGGAGTATGTTTATGTTTGCATATGTTTTTCCTACTCATTCATGTCATTCATGCAAGTTAGGCCTTAGAAAATATCATTTTTCTACACTTTTAGAGCCTCATATGCACTTCCAGGCCCAGGTGTATCGAAACGAATCCACCTGTTTCGATACGGATGCTTTAAATTTCAATCTGAGAGAAGGGCGTTTCGAAATGCCTTCTAAGGGTTTTGAAACGTTTTGGCTACTGCCAATGGGTGTATCGAAACAAGTTTCGATACGAGTCAACGGGGATTCGATACGGTCAAACCCGTATCGAAATGGTCAGCTGGTGTTGAAAAATCGGTCAAACTTTCATGCCCGCGTTTCGAAATGGTTGACACCGATCCGAAATGGGTTCGTAGACTGCTTTAAATGGGCTTTTAATGTTAAAGTTTAACCAAAATTAAAACTCTCCCAACAACCTAAAAACCCTAGAATCGATTTTTCCTATAAAAACCCTCTAAACCTCACTGTTTTTCACCAAATCTTGTGGGCTTTTTCTCTTAAACACAAGTCTAAGCAAGCGTCAACAATATTGTGCAAGGATTTTCATCCATTCATCCAAAATCCCAATTTAAGGTATTTTTCATCCTTTTCTTTTTCCTTCGATTTGTATTCGAATCCTAGGTTAGAAAATTTTAATTTTGTATAGTTTATATGTTTTGATACTTGGGTTTTTCAAATCTTGTAAATTTTTTTTCAAAATCTTCAATTTTTTGATTCGAATATATAAGTTTTCACTCGTATTTTCTTTACTGTTTTTCTCTTAATTTTTTTGTTTTGTATATTTGTTTTTACAATTTGTTTTTCAACCTGAGTGGGACTTATCATTGGATTGAATTACGAAATCTCATGCATACACTTAAACTTGTTTTTAAATCGCTTGCTTTATGTTTTTAGGATGGCTACTGAGAATGTTAACAAAAAGCGTAAGACCGGTCAATCAAGTGAATCGAGTATTCATCCTAATCTCACTCAACTTTTTCAAAAAAGTCTTCAAACTCAAGAGATGAGGGATCGGTTCACTTATGTTAAGGAGTACGAAGTTCGTCGTGAGCGTGTTGTTGATCTCATGTTTCTTGACTCCGAGCGCTTTCTCTTTCGCTACCCGACCGTTTGAGAGAATGGGGATTCCTTGGGTTGATGAGTATCCCGGATATTTGCTACAAGCACATGGTCCTTCTCTTTTACTCAAATGCTCAATTTATCAATAATGAAGACAACTCTGAAGTTGTAGGGCTTGAGTCTACTATCTTGGGAAAGAGGATTGTCATTAACATCCTTTATTTGGAGACTACCTTTGGTCTTAAGGACGAGGGAATCGACAATGAGAGTCACTTTGGTTCTCACACTGGTTCGGTGCTTACCTTGGATGCTCATGATAGGTTTCTCCACTTGATCGTCTCGTGGTTTCTTCGCCCCTCAGGAGGTAAATTTTCTCACATTCGTCAAGTAGACTATTTTTGGCTTGAATGTTTCCGTCGTGGTGAGCGCCCTAATCTTGTTAAGATCATGTTTGCCGAGATTGTCAATAATGTTAAGCTTCGTGACACCGATGCACTTAAATCTTTCACTTATGGAACTGTTTTAAGCTACATCTTTGGCAAGCTTAATCTTGATTGCACCTACGACTCTCTAGAACCCCGCAAGTCAAAAATTGGTGCATCTTCTCTCCGAAGGTCCGGATTTCGCTATGTAAACAATGGGCATTGGGAACGTGTTGGGGAATCACCTCCACCTCAAGTTGAACCTCAACCACAAGCTCCAATTGCGAACAATGAAGCTCTCACGACTTTTCTTACTGAACGGTTCAACACTTTGGACACTAACATGTCTCGAGGTTTTAGTGCTATCAACACACGGTTGCAATCCGTAGAGGATCATCTCCTTGCAAATGAGAATCGCCTCACATCCATTGAGAATCAACACTCGGCCATGAACATGTCCTTCTTCACCTTTTTTGGCCAATGTATGAATTTTCGTCGTTCTCAAGCCAAGAGCGATGATGAGTCCATGGACGATGATGATGACGATGACGAGGCTTAGGATACTCATGACATATCATATTAGCTATGCATTTTAGGATTAAGTTTGCATCATTATTTCCATTATGCTTTATGAACTTATGCTTTTGATTTTATTTGGGATTATGCTTTAAACTTATTGTTTAAGATTTATGTTTTGGATATTTTAATTTTATGAATTAATATTATTGTTGCTTATTGCTTATTGATTATTGCTTTTAACCCCATCTCTTCTCTTTGAGCCTTGTTTATTATTTTTGATCTAACAAAAAAAGGGGAGAAGTAATCTAAGAGCCAAAATTCGTTTTAAATGATTAAAGTGTTTTTAAGTTTTAAACCTTGAATTTAAATCCTTAAATCCTTTTTAAAATTTTAAAACCTATCTTAAATTGAGGGGGGGGGGGGTTAAAATGTATTCAAAATTTTCAAAACTCTTAAAAATTCTAACTTTGGTTTTGTTATATCAAAATGGCGAGATTGTGAAACCGATATTTTAATTTTGATATAACTAAAGAACCTAAGGACTAAATTGAAAATGTGAAAACGAATTTTTATGTCCTCAAAGCTCTCTACATGTTTTAAACAATATGCCTAAGTTAAAAACTAAGTTTATCAAATATTTTCTAAGTGTTCTTAAAGCAAAAAACAATGATTTTCGAGTCACCTTTTCAAAACGGCCGAAGGCGTTTCAAAACAGGTTTGAAACTGTGAGTCCATGTTTCGAAACGGGTATCGAAACGTTTTCAACACTACCAACCCGTGTTTCGAAACAAGTTTCGAAACGGCTTAAGAACATTGAGCAACCATATCGAAACGACATCAAGTGTTTCGAAACGGCTTTAAAATTGATTTGAAAAATATGACCGTTGAATGTTTTTAACTGATTTTTAACAAACCGTTAAGGCGTATCGAAACGATATCAAGTCGTTTCGATACGATCCTTGACAATGGCAAAATGTTTCGAAACAAGTTTCGAAACGGCTCTTAGCGTATCGAAACAGGTCTAACCGTTTTGATACGGGCTCTTAAATGCACCCAACAACTCTTTCTATTTTGGTCTATTTCGAAACAGGGTCGGGCGTTTCGAAACGGTTGGTTGCAGACTGCATCTATGGAGGGAAGATAACACCCCCAACGACTCTATTGATGAATGCAACAACCACAACGGCTAGAATTCAATGAGAAGGTATAAAAGGGACCTCTAAAAGCTTCAGCAACAACTATTGATCCTAAAGCAAACATCTAAACATCAAATCCAAGCATTTGTGCCTAAATCCAAATATTGTCTTGTAACCCCAATTGTATTTTTCATTCTTATCATTTCAATTGGGTTGAGTGCTTGTAATTGGGCTATACATTGTATTGAGAGATACTTGCTTAGCCAACAAATTCTTTGTTTTCAATTGTGTGAGGATTGGGTAGAAAATTTGACCGAAAATTGTAAGGGTTACCTCCTTAGCCTAGAAAAGGGGAAGAGGAATTAGTGGAATTGTTGCAAATCCTTAGTGAAGCTAAGGTAGTGGATGTGGAGTTCATTTGGAACTTGAACCACTCTAAAATTCCTTGTCTACCATTTTTATTTGCAAATTCCACCACCAAGAACTTTAAAAATCCAATTCACCCCCTCTTGGTTTACTTCGATCTTTCGATCCACTCAACAATATTGCTCAAAATGACAAACGTCGTCAATACACAAAACTGTTTTCACTCTTTTCAAAACCATCAAGCCTTTCTTGACAAACCATGCACTCTTTCATCAAACTCGCTGTAATAAACATCATGCATCATGATTCATACAAACTCAGCAATTAAATCATTGCTACTTGTATTTCAAGTCTTCCGAGCATAAATTCTCTTATGCTAAGCTTAAACCAAAACATGCATCTTTCAAACCATGCATTAGCAACTTTTCCACATAATCCAAATCCATTCTATTAGCTCAAAAGTGATAACAACAAACTCAAAATCAAAGTATCGGATACACGAATTACCAAGGCTTGTTCCACACCATTCATACACTTTACTGGCATATCAAGGCTACACACGAGAGCGACCCTCCATTGTTGTGACACACGTGGTGGAGTAATCAGTACAATCACAACCCTTCAACACCACTCATCGGTAAATGTATAACCCACTAACGAGAGATGAGATAGACACAAAGTTCGCACCCGGGAGCTACCCTCAACCGTTGCAACCTTAAGCAAACCTCAATCGTTAGGGTACTTGGATGGAGTATTCGGTACAATTCCAAACCCTCAACATCCAAGGCGACTTGTTTATAGTGCACTCAATCCTAGAGCCGGCTAATTATATCATATTTCATTTATAAAACACTTTAACCAACATCACTAGCCAATATCAACCATATCCCATGCATACCTCACTGTTTTTACAAAGCATACATGATAAGCCATAAACAAGAATTAAACCATGCTTAAAACTCATGTATCAACACATGCATACTAGGATCACTTACCTAGTGCATTCTTAAACCACATGGCATCATCATACACAATTCATATACTCAAATCATGCTTTAAAACAGACGAGGTAGAAAATTTCAGTTTACTTACTTCCAAACTTAATGAAGTATTTCAAGCTCTTATTAAGTTCCCAAAACCTTTTCAAGTATGTTACCACAATAGAAAACCAAATTCCAGTCACTAACACACGATACACCGATTGTCGATGCAACTACCGATCCTTCGAAGCCTCCAAAAACACCTCGTTTGCTTCCGGATCACTATCCCCTGTTTCGAACACATCAAAGTAGAGGTTGAATGTATTAATATGCATCCAAAACCCCAGCACACACAAGAATTCCCGCAACCCTGCTCTAAAGCAACAATACACCCATACGAAACAACCGAAAACTCAATCGATTGACCTCAAACCTAAGCCCAGCCATTACCCAACCTATCCAACACATTCTATGAATTAATCAACATCCAAAAACAACATAAAACCAACCTTATACCTCCAGCAACTCGACTTCCTCAAGAACAACCCAAAAACTAAACCCAAAACACTTCCAAAATTAAGGATCTTAAGGATTTCGGGATCTATATGATTAAGAGTCCATATCAACACCAAAACCTTTCAAAACTCATTTAGAATCCATCTCAAAACAGCCAAATCAACCAAAGTCCGAAAATCACATTTTAAACCAATTTTTATCAAGATTTCAAGAGTTTAATACCCTAACAACAAAACCTCAATCAAATTCAATATTAAAGAGTCAAATATCTTTGGAATTTCATTAAAGAACTTAGATTAGCGTGATATCTCGAAAATCACCTCCAATCCTTTCTTCTCCTTTAATTTGGCAAGTTTTGCTTGAAGAAACTTGAAGGAAAATGGAAGAAATTAATGGAGAAATGATAGGAATCAAAAAGAGAATTTGACAACAAAAGATTTCTAAAAAATTGAGAGAAAAGAATGGTGTTTGGCTGAAGCAAAAGAGTAAAATGAAAGCTAGTCAAAATTTTTCCATTAACTAATTAACTAACTTCTTTAATTAACCAAAAATAAAAGCCTTTTAATTTTTTAATAGCATTTAAAACACAAGCCAAATTAGGGAAAATGCTTAATTTCCAAGTAGCTCCCTAAAGATTCTAAGATTTTGACTCTTCTTGAAAAACCATTTTTTCAACTTTTAAATCTTTACATTTTGGTCACAACCCAAAATATATACGTTCAAAAATAACCTCTCAAACATCATTTTAGAGGATTTAAGAACTTTTTTATTACATTTTTATCTATCCCGAACTCCAATATCCCTAAACCACCTTTTAACAATTTGAACATTTGTCACCGGTTCCACCGGTCCAACCTAACTTGCCAACACATCTAAACCCAAGATCGAGGCGTTACATATAGGCTAGTTCTATTCTCTTTATGCTGGAATAGCTGAGCTGGGTTCCATTCTCCAAATGCTCGAACGGATAGGCTAGTTCTATTCTCCTTATGCTCGAATAGCTGAGCTGGGTTCCATTCTCCTAATGCCCGAACGGATAAGCTGGTTCTATTCTCCTTATGCTCGAATAGCTGAGTTGGCTTCCATTCTCCAAATTCTTGAACGGATAGGCTGGTTCTATTCTCTTTATGCTCGAATAGCTGAGTTGGGCTCTATTCTCCAAAATGCCTGAATAGCTAAGCTGGGCTTTGTCCTCCCAAATGCTCAAATAGACATATTCTTCTAAAAACTTTCACCCTCCTTATGCTTGGATGAATAAGCAAACTCCATTCCCCTTTTTCCTAAACGAATAAGCAAATCTTCTGAAAATTTTCATCCTCCTTACGCTTAGATGAATAAGCAAACTCCATTCTCCTTACGCCTGAACAGATAAGCGATCTTCCTTGAAAAATTTCATCCTCCTTATGTTTTGATGAATAAGAAAACTCTCATTTGATCAGGTCTTCCACGTACCTGAAAAAAAAAACAAAATGCAACATGCAATATAATTATGATATGCATGCCACTAGGGATGTCTAAAACATGAATGCATGACAAGTTTTTCCTTTTAAAACTTATTTTGCTTAGACTATTTTCTTAATTTTAATGAAATTCTGGTTATCCAGACCAACCCGATGAACTCTCTCCTAAACTTGCGTAGATAAGAAGGCTAACTTCACTCTTCTTTCAATTCTTCCTGTCTTTCCAGCTTCGAATTCACCATTCCTTGGGATAGAGCCCTCTCTCTTGCCTTGGGATTCACCCTTGAGTTACGAACAACTTTGGATTTTGCTTTGTTTTTGATCATTTGCCTATTAAAATTTGCATTCTTAGCTAGAAGAAATTGCTTAATATTTATATCTTATTCTCACTTCATTGGAGACACATAATCCTCGTCTGTCTTCGTAGTTAATATTCAAAGATGAGCTTCCCTAGTCAAGTTTTAGCATTGTAAGACTACTGTCATTATCATGTAAGAAAGGTCGGTGGTTTAAGAAACACTATTTAAGCGCACAAACATTTATGACTTTTCTTCCTTTTGAAGAATTTTGCAACAATGCTTTACTTCTACTTCAATCATTTTAACATCGTATGCCCCAAACGATTATTATGGAACACATCGTAGTCCCTATACTTTCCAAAACATTCTCAAAGTAATGCTAAAAAATCTTTTGCATATCTAAATGGTTGTCAAACCATTGATCCTTATATCAAAGCAAGATGCCAACAATGAAGGGAAGGAAACAAGAAAGAAAAATCCATGAAACTAATTTTATTAAAGCTGTGGAAAACACAAAAAGAAGTTTATAAAAAGAAAGGGGAACAAGTATTCAAATATCAATAGTCCAAACTCCTCCTATCAAACGCCATAAGTAATCTTGAACGCCACCAGTAATCTTGAACGCCACCAGTGTCGAGGGAGCCTTGAGTTCAATGCATAATCTGTGGAGACCCGAAAATTGTCTTACGAATTATCTGAGCCGCCCTTTACGGGTTTTCAACTCAGACCCTCCTTTGGTTTCAAAACGCCCTTTGCATGTTATCATTTTGAACCCTCATTTTCTATTTTTTCCTTTTTTTCTTTTTTTCTTTTTTCCTTTTCATTCAGGCATAATACTTCTTAACAGTATCAGAGTTCACCGGATTTTGAAACTCATCTCCATCCATCTTAGCTGAAATCAATGCTCCACCAGAAAAAACCTTTGTCACAATATATGGTCCTTCCTAATTAGGCGCCCATTTTCCTCGGGGATCACTTTGAATTGGCAGCTTCTTCTTTAATACCATATCGCCTTCTCAAAACTCTCTAGGGCGAACCTTCTTTTCATAAGCCCTTATCATTCTCCTTTGGTACATTTGACCATGACATACGGCTTTTAGTCTCTTTTCCTCAATTAATATTAATTGGTCATACCTTTCCTGAACCCATTCTACTTCATCTAACTTGGCCTCCATCAAGACACGCAACGATGGTATCTCAATCTCAATCGGTAGCACGACTTCTACTCCATATACTAATGAGAATGGAGTTTCCCCAGTTGATGTCCGTACCACTGTACGATATGCATACATAGCAAATGGTAAGTTTTCATGTCAATCTTTATAAGTATCAGTCATCTTTGCAACTATCTTCTTAATATTCTTATTGGCTGCATCTACTGCTCCGTTCATCTTCGGGCGATATACTACTAGGTTGCGATGCTTAATGGAAAACTTCTCACAGACCCCATCAATCATTCAATTGTTCAAATTATAGGCATTATCGATAATTATGCTTTCTGGTAGACCATATTGATAAATGATCTTCTTTAAGAAGTTCAAACAGTGGACCTAGTTACATTTGCATATGAGGCCGCTTCCACCCACTTTGTGAGGTAATCAATAGCTACCAGAATAAATTGAAGACCATTTGACACTTTCAGATGAATCTGTCTAATAACGTCTATGCCCCACATAGAGAATGGCCATGAAGACGACATGACATTAAAAGACTGAGGATGCACATGAACCTTGTCAGCGTAAACCTGGCACTTTGGACATTTACGGGAATAGTTTATACAATCCCCTTCTATCATTGACTAGTAATATCCGAAGCGCATTATTCTTCTTTCCATAGTGAAACCACTAGGGTAGGTTCCACAAACTCTCTTATGGACGTCTTCCAAAACAAACTGCACTTCTTTTGCATCCACACATCTTAGTAGCACTTGGTCTCGACTTTGCTTGTAAAGGATCTCTCCATCAAGGATTTATCCTGATGCCATTTTCCTGATCATTTTCATTTCATTTTTTCAAAGCTTGTGTTGGATATTGTTGAAGCTTTATGCACTGCAAGATATAATGGTACCACGGTAAACCATCTACCTCTTCTTCTACATTGTAACAATGTGCTGGAGACTCCATCATTTGTAACTTAATGGGCATCATCTCAGAAACCTCGCTTGCTTTAAACATGACATCCAAAGTAGCTAACGCATCAGCCATCTGATTATCTTCTCTTGAAAGATGCTTAAAACTAATCACATCGAATTCTTTAGTTAATTCAAGGACCAACTTGTAATATTCTATCAATTTTGCATCTTTTGTTTTCTATTCACCACGTATTTGGTAGATGATTAACACTGAATCCCCATAAACTTTCAAATTTTGGATTTTTCTGACAATGGCTTACCTTATGCCCAATATGCATGCCTCGTATTCTGCCATATTATTGGTGTAGAAGAATTTCAAACGGTAAGTGAAAGGATAATGACCTCCTTCAGGTGAAGCCAAAACTGCTCCAATACCTCGTCCTAAAGCATTTACAACACCATAAAAATGCATAACCTAGGATTCTATTGGTGACTCTTCATCTTCCATAATACACATTAAATCCTTATCGGGGAAACTGAAATCTAATGCCTCATAATCATCTTGTGCACGACTTGCAAGAAAATCCGCTATGGCGCTTCCTTTCACTGCTTTCTGGTTCACATACTGAATGTCATATTCTGAGAGCAACATCTTCCATCGCGCTATTCTTCCTGATAGGCTGAAGCTTTCATCATAAACTTTCATGGATCTAATCGTGAGACCAACCATGTGGTATGATATAACATATACTGCCTAAGCCTTTTGGTGGCCCATACCAGAGCGCAACATACCTTTTGAATCAGAGTATATCTTTCTTCATTGTCAGTAAACTTCTTGCTTACGTAATATATGACTCTTTCCTTCCTTCCAGTTTCATCATGCAGCCCATTGAATTTTCAAACACCGTTAAATAGAGTATTAACAGTTTCCCTGAAATGGGTGGCATTAACACTAGAGGATATTTGTATCAACCTTCATTCTTCTGAGCTTTTGCTTTACTGGCTCCCATCCTTCTCTTATAGGAAGCCTATGCATGTCAATATTTGTATCAAGACCAGGCATATTCTGATACGACCAGGCAAAGATGTCTTTATATTCTTGCAGAAGCTCAATCAAACATTGTCGTGTCTCAACTTAGATGGTGGTAATGACCTTTACTTCACGCCTCTTTTCTTTAGTTCCAAGATTAAAAACCTCTAACTCTTCTTCATGGGGCAAAATTTTCTTTTCCTCTCCTTCTACCATTCTAAGCAGATCATCATGCAAATTATACTCTTCTTCATCATTAATACTCTCAAATTCCTCTAAACATAGTGGTAACTCAAAATTGACTTTGGAATCTGACCCAGAGTTCTTTGGACCTTTGATATCTAAAAACCTGCAAATAAAAGAGACAAAAATATTTACCAAGAAAGAAAAAATGAATGAATTGATATGACTTGTTATGTTTTTAAAGGTTTGTTTTTTCTTTTGGGGTTTTTTGGGTTTTTATGATCTTTTGCTTCTGGTTTTGCGTTGCGAAATAAAGATTGCCACATGATATTATTGGGAAAAACATGCATCCTTTATTGAAATCTGAATCATGGTTTTGACATAGACCCTTTTTACATAAGGTCTCCAATTACGCCAGGGCCTAAGGGTAAAAGAGTTGGTTTGGAGAATTACTCTAAGCCAGTCTTAAAAACTTCAGGGACTACTTTAGCGGTCTAGTTCTTCACTTATGCGCAGGGGCAAATCTTTGATAGGGAACGTCATTGTCTCCCACTCAACTTCTTCTCATTTCTGCTTCATCTTCATGCTTTCCCGCTGCTCCTTAGTCTCTGCTTTCTTTTTCCATTTATTGGGCTAAAGCCTAAACCGAATCGGTCCCTCTTCACTGGGATCACCACTGGATAAGGCTTTCCTTATCTTCATTCTTTAACATTTTCTCCTTGCTTCTCAAAGGGAATTTCCTCCGTCGCACATACATTCATTTTGTGCTTAACATCTCCCTTCTCAAAGAACATAAGTTCCTTACTATCCATCTTGGCTTGAACCATCCATTTAAACTCTAAGAAAAACTGGATCTCATGTCCTTCAGCTTCATGGTACTCACACTATGGTTTTTCATCAACCTTTATCTTCGAGTTCACTTCCTTTAATATCCCCGCCGCTTCTAATTGAGACCATACCTAAATCATGGGCGCCTTAATTTCTTCAACATACTTCTTGATCACTCTCTTTTCTTTCTCGAACACAACACTCACCTATGTATGCTGGTGGTTTGGCAAAGGGTTTCTTTTTTCCTCGGATGTTTCAAATGATAACATGCCTGGTTTCCTTAAATCATCCACCACCCTTTTGAATGCGGTACAGTTCTAATTGGTATGCCCCCTTACTCCTGCATCGTATTCGCATTGGGCCTTCTCATCGTACCATGGTGGATAAGGAGGACATGTCTTGGCAGCACCATCTATGATTTGATAAACTCGGCAAACAACTCTGCATAAGTCATTGGGATTGGAGAAAAGTATGGTCTCGAATTTCCTTGATATCTTCGCTCTCCTTTTGGTGCACTTGCAACCGTTGGAGCTGAGGTGTTGGGTTTGTTGAAGGTTTTGGGCTTGTTGAACACCACACCTGTTGAAAAACTAGGGTTGTAAATGTTCGTGGCATTTACTTCATTATAATCTCTCTTCTTATACGTCTTCTTCGTTTCCTCACTGTCCATCTTTCCACTCTTCATGGCTGCTAGAATCAGTTCACCATTCACTAGCATGTCCACAAAGTTCTCCGTAGCATGGTTGAGCACGCGATCATAAAAAGGACCCATTAGACTTTCCACAAACATCAGCCTGATCTCATTTTCTAGCAACGGTTGCTGCACTTCTGCCGCTACATCCCTCCACCTTTGTGCATATTGTTGGAAGCTCTCGTGATGCTTTTGTTCCATCCCTTGCAAGACTAGACGAGTTGGAACCATGTCTGAAATGTGCTTGTATTGCTCACTGAAGGCTCTGGATAGATCCTTCCATGATTTGATGTTCACCCGACTTAATTGTGAATACCAACGTGCAGCGGAACCTACTAAGCTGTCATGGAAGCAATAAATGAGCAGCTTCTCATTGTCGAGGTACATTGATATCTTTCTACAGTACATAGTTAGATGTGCTGATGGGCATGTGGTCCCATTATATTTCTCAAAGTGTGGGATATTGAAATTTGGTGGTGCAACCAAATCAGTTACCAAGTGTTGAGTGTGTAAAAGTTCTATTATTTACACCCTATTTAACCAATATTTCTGCTGCATTCAAGCATTATTTATTGCATTTAGGTCAGTTTACAGCAAAACATCACAAATATATTAAAAGGCACAATTTCTACTAAGAATGGCTGTTTTTGCAGGTTGCTGTCGTAGCAGACGGAATGGGCAGGTGCTGGGTAGTGAAACAGAAGAGCTGGAACTGGACAAGCAGTCAAGGAGGACGATGCTGCCAAGGTTGCCGCCGTGACAGCAGAGGACAACAACAGTTTTGAGGAGAAGAAGCAAAGTGGACCTCGACAGATAGAGAAAATTCAGCCCGTCTGTCGTGTGAAAACCCTATATTTTTCCAAGCCCTAGATCAAAAGGAATGTCAAGCCCAAAGTTCAAGGAGAGAAAATCCCAAGCAAGAAAGATGGCATCTGGAAAGTAGATTCCTTGAAGATTTAGTCTTTATTAGAATTATACTTTCATTTAAAGTTGTATTCTTGCTAGTTTAGATAACTTGAGCCCAAAGCTTATATAAGGGCATATATTTTGACCTAGGAGGCATAACCGATTAACCTAGCTTCATTCCCAAAACTCTAGCCGATTTCCTTCCCACAACAAGTTCTAAATTCCCCCTAGGGCAACGGGTTGATTTGTAAAGTAGTTGCAAGGGTTGTTTTGGTTTAGGAATTTTCAGTTCAATAAAATAAACTTCAAGTTCTCTTATTTTGGTTATTAATATCTTGCAAGAGCATCGGGAGAGCATTGTGAGGTTATCTATTTACTTAACATCGGGAGAGTTAAGTATACGAAAGAAATAAGAGCAAGTTCTCTAGTTTATAGTTGAACTATCTCGGACCTAGGGATAGGACGAGGTTAAGTGGCTAAAGAAGAATTCATTGACATCGGTGTTCATCCTTCGATTCACGCCGGGAGGTATCATCAAGACGTGATAATCGACAGACTTGGACCTAGGGATAGGCCAAGGCACATATGAGATCCTTGCCAAACTTGAAGTACTGAGTTGATTGTTCGCTGCCGCGACAAGCAACGGACTGCTGCCGCGACAGGTGCTGCCGCGACAGGGACGACGATAGAACTGGAGTTCCGAGACTTAGCAATACCTGCACTACTGAGCAATTCAATACCATCCCATTCTCTCTATCTTGATTTTCCTACTCTTTTATTTAAGTTCTCTTTATTATTTCGTGACAACTTCTCAATTATTTTCTTTACATTCGTGCAGTGAATTAAGGTGAAGCTATTAGCCCAATCCCTGTGGAGACGATATCCGACACTTCGTATCACTTTACTACTTGCGTCGTGTATACTTGCACTACCATTGCGATAGACTCATTTACACGCAACAAGTTTTTGGCGCCGTTGCCGGGGATTGGCAACATAACTCTACCTTTTCTTTTACTGCACTTTTCGTTTTTGTTTTTATTTTTTATTTTTCTGCTTTTCTTTGGTGCATTCAACGCTTGCTTTTCACAAGGTTTCTTGTTTATGCGCAGATCGAAACGAGGTGAAGATCCTGAGTATCCATTAGATCCGGAAATCGAACGTTCATTCAATCTCAAGAACCAACTTCGTCACATTGTAGCCAGGAACGAGTACCTTGAGGAACAGTTAGAGACGATGGCCCACCAAGGAAACGACCCGCCTGTTGGAGATATTATACCTCCTGTCGGCAACCCTGCTTCCGCTGCCGGACGACGGTCCTGTCGTGACTACATGTTGAACGATCATGTAGAACTGGAAACCACGCTGCCGGACATAGATGTTGACAACTTCGAGCTAAAACCTGTCATGTTTAGAATGATCAACAATGTCGGTCAATTCAGTGGTGCTGTTACAGAGGATGCTAGGGAGCATCTAAAAACGTTCCAGGTAATCTGTGGTTCGTTTAGACTGCCAGGAGTTAATCCGGAGATACTGAGGCTTCATTTATTTCCCCATTCATTGAGGGACAGAGCAAAGACTTGGTGGAATAAACTTACGCCGGGTTCAATTAGAACTTGGGCAGATTTATCTCGTGAATTTTTATCTCGTTTTAATCCTTCACATTTGTTTGAGCGATTACGTAATGAAATTGCTACTTTTCAACAGGAAGATGACGAGCCGATGCACGAGGCCTGAAACAGATTTACTACTCTTCTAAGGAACTTCCCAATGCATGGATTCCCCGTCTAGAATCAGGTAACTAAGTTTTATAATGCTGCCAACTTACAAACTCATATTCGAATTGATTCAGCAGCAAACAGACTATTATTGGATAAAGACCCGGACGAGGCAATGCTAGTATTGAAAAATCTAGCTAAGAATGAAGAGCAGTTCCCGACAGCAAGAACAGGGGTTTAACGGGTACTAGCTATTAAGGATTATGAGGCCGACAACACAATGAAATCACAGGTGGCATACCTTACTAAGGAAATGAAAAAGCTCTTGAATGATGATGCACAACATGGATTTGATGTTGAGGAGGTATGTGAAATCTGTGAGGGAAATCATAGTTCGGATGAGTGTCCTATACAGTTAGAAGAGGGAAAGTATGTTGGAAACTACAAGCCGAATTACAACTCCAACAACTATAATCCCAACTGGAGAAAGGATCCCAAGTTTTCTTGGAGTAATCCTAATAATGCCCTGAATCCTCAAGCACGCAATAATCAGAATCAGGGAGGACCTAGATTGTTGACTCGACAGCAATTGCAGCCACAACAGCCACCAGCTGCCATGAATAGTATACTGGAACAGACTCTGTGATAGAGTAGCGCAATTGTGGACTTGGAAGCCTTCAATCAAGTTTTTGCAAGAACTAGGGGCTCGATTCAACTTCTTGTCCAATATGCATTGCTTTAGCCCTCCCATGCATGTATCACTCTGGCTACTTTTATGTCTCAGACAGGTACATATATTGAGAATATGAATTAGTTTGTCAAGAAAACAGAGACATTCATGGATAAAACAGAGATGCAGAAGACGAATCATGAAGATACTCTGAAATCTTTGGAGACACAAATGGGTTAGGTTTCCCAACATATCAAGCCAAGGCAGACTGGAGGATTCCCTAGCAATACTGAAAATGCTAGGCAGCCCACACATGAGCAGTGTAAGGCCATTACTACTAGGAGTGGGAAGAAATTACCAGGGCCGGAAAAGAAAGCTGAAATAGTAATGAAACCAGCCTTGGACAGACCTGCCGATGAAGTTGCCCCGACAGGTAACAAACAGACTGCTGCCGATAAACCTGTTACGACAGCATACGCGACAGTGGAGAAAAATGATGAACCCAAACTTCCTCAGATTCGTATGCAGTGGGAATGACATATTGCCGATTATCGTCCCCCACCTCCTTTTCCTCAACGGTTACAACAAGCGAAGCAAGAATCTCAGCTCAAAAAGATTTATGATATTTTTAAGCAGGTTCATATTAACATTCCGTTGTTAGATGCCGTTAGGGAGATGCCCGGTTATGCCAAATTTCTCAAGGATGTCATGTCAAAGAAATCTAAACTTGAGGGAATTTGAACGGTAAAGATGACAGAAGGATGCATGAGTATTCTTCATAGGTAGCCACCCCAGAAAAAGAAGGATCTGGGGAGCTTCATCATACCTTGTGTAATCGGAGATAAATATGTGGGTAAGGCACTTTGTGATCTTGGTGCTAGTATTAATTTAATGCCAAAATCTGTTTTTCAGAAATTAGGTATTGGAAAAGCTCGACCCACGACAGTAATTCTGCAGCTGACAGACCGCTCTTATGTTCATCCGGAAGGAAAAATCGAAGATATTCTGGTCAGAGTGGATAAATTTATTTTTCCTGCTGACTTTCTTGTCTGAGATTGTGAAGCAAATGAAAACGCACCAATCATCCTTGGGCGACCCTTCTTAGCCACTGGAAGATCACTGATTGATGTGGAGAAAGGAGAACTCACCATGAGAGTGAACGACCAAGAGATTAAGTTGAATGTTCTCCAAGCTATGAAGCATGCTGATGCAGACGAGGAAAGTAAGGTTATCACTAAAGTTACCTTTGATCAACCCTGCATCAGGTCGGGCTGTCACGACATCAAAATTGGTCACTGCCTCGGCAGCCACCTACAGAACTGTCATGACAGCACCGACGACAGCAACTCCTCAGAAACCGATACATCAGATACTGAAGATCAGGAGGAGATAAACTGGATAGGCGATCGTCCAGGTAAGTTATTCGAACCTTTAAATTATACTTCGGATAACCATGCAATCCAAAAGCCATCTAATGTTGAGCCCCTGTTTTAGAACTAAAACCGCTGCCAGGGCAGCTAAAGTATGCTTTTCTTGGTTCAAATGATACGTTGCCCGTAATCATCTCTTCCAAGTTGCTGCAGGAACAAGAACAACAGTTAATAGGGATGATGCAGCAACACAAAAAGGCAATTGGATGGACGATAGCTGATATTCAAGGCATTAGTCTGGCGTTATGCATGCATAAAATCCTTTTAGAGGAAGATCATAAGCCGACTATAGATGCTCAAAGGAGGCTAAACCATGCGATGAAAGAGGTGGTGCGTAAAGAGATAATCAAATGGTTAGATGCTGGTATTATTTACGCCATCTCCGACAGCAAATGGGGGAGCCCGGTGCAATGTGTTCCCAAGAAAGGAGGAATGACCGTGGTGACCAATGAAAAAAATGAGTTAATCCCAATCAAGACTGTGACCGGTTGGAGGGTTTGTATGGACTATCGGAAGCTTAACAAAGCTACCCGAAAGGACCACTTTCCTTTACCCTTTATTGATCAAATGCTTGATAGATTAGCGGGTAAACCTTACTATTGTTTTCTTGAGGGTTATTTAGGTTATAATCAAATAGCTATCGCACCGGAAGATCAAGAAAAGACGACTTTCACATGCCCCTACGGAACATATGCTTTTAGGAGAATGTCGTTTGGATTATGCAATGCACCCGCCACCTTCCAAAGGTGCATGATGGCCATATTCTCCAATATGGTGGAGGACTTCCTTGAAATCTTTATGGATGATTTTTCCGTCTTTGGGGACGATTTTGAGAGCTGCCTAGGAAATCTACAAAAGGTACTTGAAAGATGTGAAAAAGCAAACCTGGTCTTAAATTGGGAAAAATGCCACTTTGTGGTGGACGAAGGGATAGTCCTTGGCCATAAGATTAGCTGTCGTGGGATAGAAGTCGACATGGCTAAGATAGAAGTGATCGAAAAGCTACCGCCGCCGACCAAAGTCAAGGGTATTAGAAGTTTCTTGGGACATGCTGGTTTTTATCGGAGATTTATTGCGAATTTCTCAAAAATCACCAAGCCCCTATGCCATCTTTTGGAGCAGAACCGACCATTTGACTTTAATGATGAATGTACTAAAGCATTCAAGGTTCTGAAGGAAAAACTGGTAACAGCACCAATAGTACAGCCACCAGACTGGACACAACCATTTGAGATTATGTGTGATGCTAGTGACTATGCTGTCGGGGCAGCACTTGGGCAGCAGAGAGATAAATTATTTCATGTCATATATTATGCCAGCAAGACACTGAATGATGCCCAAGTAAACTACACCACCACAGAAAAGGAGTTGTTAGCTGTGGTATTCTCCATCGACAAGTTTCGTTCTTACATACTTGGAACGAAGGTAATAGTGCACACAGACCACTCTGCCCTGAAGTATTTGTTCGCGGAAAAGGATGCAAAGCCTAGATTGATACGGTGGATCCTGCTATTGCAAGAATTCGACCTTGAAATCAAGGACAAAAAAGGGACAGAAAATCAGGAGGCAGATCACTTGTCAAGGTTGGAGAAGGGACAGAGTCTACCAACAGATGAGACAAACATACTGGAAACCTTCCCAGACGAGCAGCTCTTTGCTGCCGCAATCACTGCCGCGACAGCCATGGCGGCAAGTAAGTCTTCTGAACTCCCCTGGTATGCTGATTTCGTTAATTTTTTAGTTAGCGGAATAATTCCTTCTGATCTTAATTATCAAGCCAGGAAGAGGTTCCAAAATGATGTTAAGCATTATTATTAGGACGAACCTATTCTTTTCAAAATCTGTGCAGATCAGGTTATAAGGAGGTGTTTACCACAAGAAGAGCAAGAAGACATACTTCATCACTGCCATACTTCACAGTATGGAGGTCACTTAGGAGGCAACAAAACTGTTGCCAAGGTGCTGCAGTCAGGATTTTACTGGCCGTCACTGTATAAAGATGCACAAATCTTCTACAAGAGTTGTGACAGCTGCCAAAGGACAGGAAACATCTCAAGGAGAAACGAGATGCCACTGTAGAACATTCTAAAAGTCGAAATCATCGACGTTTGGAGGATTGATTTTATGGGACCATTCCCATCTTCATGTGGGAATCTATACATCCTTCTAGCAGTGGATTATGTCTCTATGTGGGTCGAAGCTATCGCAACTCAAAAGAATGATGTCAAGACAGTCCAAAGGTTTTTACACAAAAACATCTTTTCTAGGTTTGGCATCCCTAAGGCGATTATCAGTGATGAATGTGGACATTTCGACAACATGGTTATTGCTGATGCCTTAAAGAAATATGGTGTTAAGCATCAGATCGCGACAGCATATCACCCACAGACCAATGGACAAGCTAAAATATCTAATAGGGAAGTTAAGAACATTCTTGAGAAGATGGTTAAGCCAACTAGGAAAGACTGGTCGTTACTCCTCAATGATGCGTTATGGGCATATAGGACAACTTTTAAAACTCCATTGGGAATGTCTCCGTACCGACTGATTTATGGGAAAACATGTCATCTACCTGTCGAGATAGAGCACAAAGCATAGTGGGCGATCAAGGCAGTGAATATGGACTTGGACAGGGCAGGGCAAAAAAGGCTGTTAGATCTGAACAAAATTGAAGAAATCCGGACAATGGCCTACGACAATGCAAGAATCTACAAAGAGAAAACTAAGAAGTGGCTTGACAGGAAGTTGCTGCCACGACAGTTCTGCCCAGGGCAGCTTGTATTGTTGTTCAATTCTAGACTAAAACTCTTCCCAGGGAAGCTAAAATCTAGATGTCTGGCCCATTCCAAGTCGTACAGGTTTTTCCCCATGGTGCCATCACAATCCGATCATTAAAAGACGGGCACCAATTCAAAGTCAACGGACAACGCCTCAAGCATTATCAGGGGACTGAAGCCCCAGGAATGCAAGAAGTGGTTACCTTAGGAGATGCCCCACCTGGCATCCCTAATTTAACCTAAATTTTTTTTTATTATTTATTAGGAAATTAGATCTATTTTATTTGAATAATGTTTTTGTTTTTATTGCTTTTAGGAAATAAAGAAGTTAAGAAGAACAAGAGAAGTGAACTCAGCCCACCATCCATCCATCAGCCCAAAAAATACAGGCTGCCGCGACTGACGTGGAAAATACAGGCTGTCATCACGCTGTTACGACAGACGCGGAAACACATCACAGACGCGGAAATGTGTGTCAGACGTGTCAGACACGCTAACATACAACAACTGACCCCGTTATTCGTGCCTGCCGTTACAGCTTCATCGGGCAGCAAATTTTTCTCTATATAACCCCGTTTCATTTTCATTTTCACTCACTTCTGCCTTTCTTACTTGCTCTCCCTCTTTAGTTTTCATTTGCCTTCTTTTTATTTTTCACAACCCTTGCACAAATATGTCTTCTAGGAAAACCCGACGCAATGCTGCCTCCACTTCCTCACCGACAACAACTCCCCCACGTTCCTTTGCTAACAGAGACATGTGGGAGGAGAGAGGCTTCATCTACACACCAACGGAACAAAATTTGGGCCTCAAACCATTCAAGCTCGGAAGATTAGAGCTTTACAGTGGCAAACATTTGCGGAGCAGCCGGAGGAAATGAATGTTACGCTGGTTCGAGAGTTCTATGCTGCCATCGACAGCAGGACATCGACAATCGTGATCGTTCGAGGGAAGGAGGTGCCATTTGAAGCAGAATACATTAATACCCTCTATGGCTTCTACATCGGTATCATTGACGACGCCCACCAGCAATTCCTGAATACACTAGACACTGCTGCCTACAACGCTGTCATGGCAAAGTTGACCAATGCTGGGACTCAATGGAACACCAGCAGAAAGAATCCGAGGACTGTGAGAAGGACCCAGTTGCTGCTGGAGGCAAAGTTGTGGAATGCCTTCATTAAGAAGAGGATCATGCCATCATCCCACAACACCACCGTCGATCAACCAAGGTTAGCGTTGATACACTCTATTCTACATGAACGATCCATTAATGTGGGCAGATTTATTCGAGAAAGTATTCTGGAGTGTGCGCATAGACCGACGGGTCCCCTCTACCTGCCATACTTCATTACCTCGCTCTGCCGCGACCATAATGTCCCGAGGTGCGCACTGATATGATAGTCAAAGGAAGAGGGTGACTGAAAAGAACATCCTCAGCCTTATGGAGCTAACTACTGCCACCCCTCTGTCGTCATTCGACCCCGCTGCCGCCACAGCAGAAACGACAGAGCAGCAACACACTGAACCAGCTGCCGCAGCAGCTGCCCCGACAAACTCCTCTGCCTGGATATTAGCTGCCATTCAGAAACTGGAGGAACGACAGCTGGGGTTACTGGCTTTCATCAGGGACTTTACTGCTTCCACGGTAACATTTATACAAAGTTCTTTAAATTTTCCTAATGTTGCCTTCCCTACTTTTCCTGCCCATTACTTTACTGTCACTACTCCTGCCCATACCCCTACCCCTGCTGCTACCCCACGAACGCCTTCTGCCACCTCAACAGCATCGCCTGCCTTGACAGCAGCAGGTAGCACCCATGCCGATCCATCTGCCCGAGGAACAAAACGTCGGATGGCATCGAAGGATCTAGATGCTTTTGTTGCTCGATTCTCCTCCTCTTTTGTTTGGTCTGGCAGCGATACTGAACCCTCTATCAAGAGGAATTTGTCAAATGAATTCTCCCCCGTGAAGAGGCAGAAGCGGATGGCCGATAAGAACAACATGCCAAAGGCCAGCAGCAGCAGCAGTAGTGACAACATCAGCGGGGAGAGCAGCAGCAGCAGCTCGGAAGTTCAGGTTGTTGATCAACCCCCTCACATCTCCCCAACCAAAGTCCAGCCACCACGGGAGGCCAAGGCCAAGAACACATCCGCCTCCCCCGTGCCCCAGCCCGCCCCGAAAGCCAGAGCCCGCCGCCAGATCCGCCTCAACAGCAGCAGCGAAGACATCGACTAAATTTAAGTTTCTTATCTTATATTTTGTTGCCTGCTATATATTTTGTGATGTACTGCCTTATATTTTGTTTTTTAATTGTCATTTGCATTGAGGGCAATGCAACCCTCAAGCTTGGGGGTGGCAACCCTCCATTAATGGAGTACATCTTAGTTTAAAATTTGTGTCTTTACTTAGTCTATTTTTTATCTCTAAAAAATGATGAAAATATTGAAAATTTTGGCTAAAAACTGTGAACTGAACTTACCTGCCGTGACAGCTCTGTCGTGGCAGTGACTTTAGGATAGTTTTTAGGAGAAGTTTAGAGCCTTTCTATAGTTCTGAAAACTTAAACACCATTGTGACTGTTATACTGCTTAGACTTCTTTTAGCCAAACTAGAATAGGAAGCTTAGCACTTGAATAGCCCCTAGAGGTGCCTAACACTGGCTCTAGGAAAGCAGTTTAGCAAAAGAGACTCAACAGCCCTAGAGGTGCCCGAAACTGGCTCTAGGAAGTTAACTAGAGGTGCCCAAAATTGGCTCTAGTGAAACTTTAGCAAAAAATAGAGAAATCGAGTCAAAACAAAAAAATCAAAGGAGCATGAAAAAGTGCTTTCAAAAGATAAACTTTGGCATAAAAATTTGAGTTAAGAGCTGAAATATTCTAGTGGAACTAAGAGAGTCTTGGCATATAACAGTTCACAAGCATGCACACACTGCACGAGGACTATAGTGAGACTCCGGACAGATCCTAAATTATCCGACAGGTTGCTGCCGTCACAGGGACCAAACGACGGGTAAGGGAAAGTTCACTGTTTGAAAGTCAAAACAAAAATATTTCATTTTTATTTTAAGTCTTAGTTGCTTGAGGGCAAGCAAAAACTTGTGTAACCCCCTTAACCCGGCCTAGACGGTTGACCCGAATTAAGAAAGTCACACGGGGAAAACCAAAGTCAACTCGAAAGTCAACCTTGATTAACGACCCTTTTTTTTCTTTTTACTCTTGTCTAGATGCACATTAACCCTAGTTGTGTTCACTCAGACAACATGCTCAAAGATCACAAACATCAGAGATCAAACAGGGACCCAATTGAACAATTTACAACTTTAGGGACCAAATTGTAAATTGTGTAAATTAAGAGGACTTAACCTAAATTAAAGTTACCATCTTGAAATTAATCAGGTTTCATGCTTCACTGCCAAATTTCGGCTCAAACGGACGTCCCAAACTCATACAATTGCACAAACAAGATTCAGGACCAAAATGCAAACAATCCAAAACATTTAACTGCCAATGTCAGCCCCCAACGGTCACGTGTTCCGAAACAGGGAGAGCCCGTTTCGAAACGCGGGGCCGTTCCGCAACGCGTACCGAAACGAGGGCTGGCAGAGAGCTTTCCGTTTCAAAACGGTGCCTCCCGTTTCGGACGCCTGGGTTGATTCAAGGCACCCGTTCTGAAACGGTAGCCACTGTTCCAAAACGCCCTGCACAGATTGCAGCAAAATGCTTGCCTAAACATGCAATTGACCAACCAAACACGCTCCAAAAGCTACCAAACTTTACCAGCAACTTAAACATCATACAAGATACATATTTGTATCAACCATTCATCAAAATATCAACATATATGAAAAGCCCCAAATCTATAGGCATGCTTCCTACACAAGCAAACCATTCAAGCATAAACTTCCATTTCAAACATGTATTGGCCAATTACAAAAACCAGGAAACTCAACAACATTCAACATACTTTGGGAGTTCAAAACACCTCCCAAACATTCACATTGGTCCCCCATTGCCAAATGCCAAAAGCTAAAGAAGTACAAGAAAACCTTTCCATACTTGAGCTTAAATCCCACTTGTTTGCTTGCCTTCCTTGCTGCCCTTAAGTACCTTAATGATATGCATTATTGATTTAAGAAAACGAAAGAGAGCGTAAGCAAAAGCTTAGTGAGGAATGCTCATTAAAACTATTCAATAATGCATTTATAAAACACTTTATAAATCATGCTTCAAATCATCATTTACTCATGCTCAAAAGCAATTTAAACAAGCATTACATGCTTCCATATCATTACGTGTCATATTGGCCACAAGTGATAAGTTCTATCTTTTAAAAACAACATGTTCAACGTAAGACTCACACATGGACTTTTAAACACCATCGTGATCTTATAATTTCCAAGAACCACACAAGGACTTTTAACCACCTTTGTGTTCTTCCCAAGGACTTTTAAACACCTTGGCCCCAAGGACTTTTAAACACCTTGGCCCATGGACTTTTAAACACCATGGCAAGGACCACACAAGGACTTTTAACCACCTTTGTGTCCTTAACAAGAACCATCCAAGGACTTTTAACCACCTTGATGTTCTTAAGTAACAAGGCTCACTCAAGGACTTTTAACCACCTTAGTGACCTTAACAAGAATCATCATGGACTTTTAACCACCATGAAGTTCTTAGAATCCTCAAGGCTCACTCAAGGACTTTTAACCACCTTAGTGACCTTAACATTTTTCAAAACATCACTTGCCAATATACATCATTATCATCAAATAATCCATTGTTTTAAAGCATTAAACCAAGCCATATTCATCATGCATTTTAAAGCATCAAACCACATTTAATCAATGTTCAAAAACAAGGAACTCTTACCTTGAGCTTCCTTCAACATATGGCTTACAAAAACAGCAATTACCATGCTAAATCATGCTTTCAAAACAGAATTTAAAACATGCAATCAACCACATTGCATAACAACAAAACCATGGCCACCATTAGAGAGTTTTTCCGAAAACTTACACTTGAGCTTAATAAAGTTGTTTAGACTTAAACTAAGCTCCCAACACATTGGTTTCAAAGCTGAAAACCCATTTTCACTCACCGATTCCACTTCGCCTCTTGCCGAAGCACCAATTCAAGCTTCCGGATCACCAACTCTTGGATCCAAAGATTACTCCCCTGTTTTAAACACATCAAAGTAGAGGATTAATGCATCATCATGCATTAATAGCTTCAATGAAAGCACCTAAACTCGCTGCTCTCATCCACACTCCATTTTCGGCCACCAAACACAACCGAAAATGCCTCCAAACCACTTCTCAACAAAGCCCAGCCATAAACCATCAAGACTAAACATCCTTTAACATCATTTAACAACTAAAAAGAACCTAACAACATCCTTATACCTCCAGCAACATCAGATCCACAAGATCACCTCAAAAACAACCAAGAATCAAAAGCTAAACTTAGGAAATTCAATCTATCCGGGATTGCATTAATCAAAACTCATTTCCTTATCAAAATAACATTCATTAATCACCAAAAACACATCTCAAATCACTGATTTAACAGATCAAACGAAAATCCACCAAAAATCACCAAATCTTGCATTTTAAGCCAAGATCCATTTCACAACTTTAAAAGCCATTAATAAAACATCAATTAAGGATTGAGAACTTAGGAATTTCAGTAAAGAACTGATAGTTTAGAGGAGAAGGACGTTCTTACCTCCAAACTTGAGTTTCTCCTCTTTTAGAACCAAAAAGCTTGAAGAATCAACTTGCAAATGGTGAGGTTTTGTTGATGTGATGATTAGAAATCAAAAGAGGATTGAAAAGAAGTATTTAGGTGACAAAATCAGAAAGAAATCTCTGGAGAGAAAGTGTTTGGGTTGAGAGAAAATGAGAGAAAAGGAAAATTGAAAAATATGGAAAGTTAGTTACAAAATAGCCAAAATGATTTCCCTCCACTTTTCTTTAGCTTTAAAATCAGAATTAAACATTAAAATATCTTAGAAAATTCTGGAGAAACTCCCTTTGGAATAATAGCTCCTTAAAGATTCAAAGTTTCAATCCTTTCTAAAACAGTCACGCAACTTTCAAAAATTACATTTTGGTCACTAGCCAAAATGTCACCCTTCCAAACCTCATTTTGTAAAATTGATTTCACAGTTCACTTATATATATTAAAAGATGATTTTAGAACATTTTTCCATATTTTTAATGCAACCCGAACTAGGCTTTCCTAATTCGACCTTTTTAGATTCGAACAGCACTTTGACCAAACCGGTTAACGCCCAAAACTACTAAGCCAAAAACCGGGGCGTTACAACTCTCCCCCCTTAAGAAATTTCGTCCTTGAAATTTACCTGAAGGAAAGAGATAAGGAAACTGCTTCAGCATGTCTTCCTTCCGCTCCCACGTGGCTTCCTCAACACCTCGATGCTTCCACAGCACCTTCACCAACTCGATGGTCTTGCCACGAAGAACCTTGCTATCGGAATCCAGAACCTTCACCGGTTCCTCATCATAGGACAAATCCGGATTCAAATCCACTTCCTCCACAGGCATCACATGCGAAGGATCAGATCTATACTTCTGGAGCATAGAAACATGAAACACATCATGAATCTTCTCCAACTCTTGAGGAAACCTCAACCGATACGCAACAGGACCCACACGCTCAACCACCTCATATGGTCCAATGTACCTAGGGCTCAACTTACCCTTCCGGCCAAACCTCATCACCTTCTACCAAGGCGAAACCTTCAAGAACACACGGTCACCCACTGCATACTCTATCTCCTTACGCTTCAAGTCCGCGTAAGACTTCTGCCGATCAGAGGCTGCCTTCAACCGCTCACAAATGAGCTTCACCTTCTCTGTGGTTCCTTTCAACAAAGCCGGCATCAAAACCAACTTTTGACCAGTTTCAGCCCAACAAAGAGGAGTCCTACACTTCCTCCCGTACAAAGCCTCATAAGGTGCCATTTGAATACTCGCCTGATAACTATTGTTATAAGCAAACTCTACCAAAGGCAAATGCTTCTCCCAAGAACCTTGGAACTCAATCACGCAGCACCTCAACATATCCTCCAAAATCTTGATAACATGCTCTGATTGACCATCCGACTGAGGATGATAAGATGTACTGAAATTCAACCTTGTACCCAAAGCTTGATGCAATGTAACGCCCCGGTTTTGGGCTTAGGAGTTTTGGGCGTTGACCGGTTGGTCAAAGTGCTGTTCGAATCTAAAGAGGTTAAATTAGGAAAGCGTAGTTCGGGTTGCATTAAAAATATGGAAAAATGTTCTAAAATCATATTTTAATATAATTAAGTGAACTGTGAAATCGATTTTGGAAAATGAGTTTTGGAAGTGTGACATTTTGGCTAGTGACCAAAATGTAATTTTCGCAAGTTTGGTGGCTGTTTTATAAAGGGTTGGAACTTTGAATCTTTAAGGAGCTATTAATCCAAAAGTGGTTTCTCCAGATTTTTCTACGATATTATAAGCTATTTTCTGATTTTAAAGATATCAAAAAGGAGGGAAAAGCTCTTTTGGCAATTTTCTCAACTAACTTCTCAATTTTCCTTCTCTCATTTTCTCTCAAACCAAACACCACATTTCCAGAGAATTGTTTCTGATTTTCTCACCTAAATCTATCCTTTCAACTCTCATTTGATTCCAAATCAACATATCTTCAAAACCTCTTCAATTGCTTCTTAATTCATCAAGGGTTTTCATTCCAAAAAGTGGAGAAACACAAGTTTGGAGGTAAGAACGTCCTTCTCCTCTAAACTATTAGTTCTTTACTGAAATTCCTAAGTTTTCAATCCTTAATTGATGTTTAATTAAAGGTTTTTAAAGTGTTGAAATGGATCTTGGCTTATTATGCAAGATTTTGATGATATTTGATGATTTTCGTTAGATCTGATTAATCTGTGATTTGAGAGGTGTTTTTGATGTTAAATGATCTCTAAAATGATGTGGAATTGAGTTTTGATTGATGCAATCCCGGATAGGTTGAGTTTCCTAAGTTTAGCTTGTGTTTCAAGGTAGTTTTTGAGGTGATCTTGGTGATCTGATGTTGCTGGAGGTATAAGGTTGTTAATAGGTTGTTTTTAGATGTTATATGATTTTAATGGTAGTGAGGTTTTGCTGGTTTATGGCTGGGCTTTGTTTAGAAGTGGTTTGGATGCATTTTCGGTTGTGTTTGGTGGCCGAAAATGGAGGTTGGATGAGAGCAGCGAGTTTAGGTGCTTTCATTGAAGCAATTAATGCATGATGATGCATTAATCCTCTGCTTTGATGTGTTGAAATAGGGGAGGCATCTTTGGATCCAAGATTGGTTGATCCGGAAGCTTGATTTGGTGCTTTGGCTTGAAGCAAAGTGGAAATCGGTGAGTGAGTTTGTGGAAATTGGATTTTCAGCTTTAAAACCAAGGTTTGAAGGTTTTGGGAGCTTAGTTTAAGTCTAAACAACTTTGCTAAGCTCAAGTGTAAGTTTTCGGATTTTCTCTTTAGTGGTGGCCATGTTTTTGTTGTGATGCAAGATGATGAATTGCATGTTTTAATTACTGTTTTGAAAGCATGTTTTAGCATGGATTTTGCTGATAATGTAAGCCATGTGTTGAAGGTAACTCTAGGTAGGAGTACCTTGCTTTTATACATTGAAGTAATGTGGTTTGATGCTTTGAAATGCATGATGAAAATGGCTTGGTTTAATGCTTTAAACAGTGGATTAAATGATGAATATGATGTATATTGGCAACTGATGTTTTGAAAAGATTAAGGTCACTAAGGTGGTTAAAAGTCCTTGAGTGAGCCTTGTTACTTAAGATCATCAAGGTGGTTAAAAGTCCTTGGATGAGTCTTGTTGCGGACACTAAGGTGGTTAAAAGTCCTTAGGTGATCCTTTCCATGGTGTTTAAAAGTCCATGGGGCCAAGGTGTTTAAAAGTCCTTGGGGCCAAGGTGTTTAAAAGTCCTTGGGGTGATTCAAGCATTGGACACAAAGCTGGTTAAAAGTCCTTGTGTGGTCCTTATTCATGGTGTTTAAAAGTCCATGGCCAAGGTGTTTAAAAGTCCTTGGGGCCAAGGTGTTTAAAAGTCCTTGGGAAGTTGATGAACTTGTTTTAAGAAATGAAATGTATCACTTGAGCCAATATGACATGTTAAGTATTTTGTGAAGCATGTGATGCTTGTTTTAATGTTTATGTTGAAGCATGAGATTGCTTGTTAAGTATGCTTTTGAGCATGTGTAAAGGTTGATTTAAAGCATGTTTTGTAAATGTTTTGAATTGCATTATTGAATGGTTTTTAAGAGCTTTCCTCACTAAGCTTTTGCTTACGCTCCCTTCGTTTTCTTAATTCAATAATGCAGAGCATTAGAGTATCTTGAAGGGCAGCAAGAAGGGCAAGAGTTCAAGTACAAGTAAAGCTCAATGTATGGAAGGTTTTTGTTAAACATTTTAGCTTTTGGGTAATTTGGCAATGGGGGACCAATGGGTATGTTTTGGGAGGTGTTTGGAACTCCCTAAGTATGTTGAATGTTGTTTTGAATGCTGGTTTTTGGATTGGATCATTGCATGCTTGTTTTGGAAGTTTGGTGTTTTGAATAGCTAGCTTGTGTAGGAAGCATGTCTATTGAATTGGGCCTTTTTGCATTTGATGATAGATTGTTGTTTTGATGATTCCTATAAGTCATATATATGTTGAATTGCATGCTGGTATAGTTTGGTGACATTTGGAGCATGTTTGAATGATCAATTGCATGTTTTGGAATGCTAGTTTGCTGCAATCTGTGCAGGCGTTTCGGAACAGTGTGCACCGTTTCGGAACGGGTGCCTTTCATGAACCCAGGCGTCCGAAACGGTATGCACCGTTTCGAAACGGTTTGGTCTCTGCCAAGGCCATGTTTCGGAACCCGTTTCGGAACGGCCCGTGTTTCGGAACAGGGTCTACCTGTTTCGGAACGGTCGACCGTTGGGGGCTGACATTGGCAGTTATATGTTTTGAATTGTTTACGTTTTGGTCCCGAATCTTGTTTGTTCAATTGTATGAGCTTGGGAAGTCCTTTTGAGCTGAAATTTCAAAGAGAAGCATGAAATCTGATTAATTTCAAGATGGTAACTTTAATTTGGGTTAAGTCCTTTTAATTATCAGAAATTACAATTTTGTCCCTGAAGTTGTAATTTGTTCAATTGGGTCCCTGTTTGATCTCTGATGTTTGTGATCTTTGAGTATGATGTTTGTGTGATCACAATTAGGATTAATGTGCATCTAGACAAGATTAAAAAGAAAAAAAAGGGTCGTTAATCAAGGTTGACTTTCGGGTTGACTTTGGTTTTCCCCGTGTGACTTTATTAATTCGGGTCAACCGTCTAGGCCGAGTTAAGGGGGTTACATGCAAACACTGCCAGAAATGCGATGTGAACCTCGGATCCCTATCCGACACAATCGACTTAGGCACACCATGCAGCCACACAATCTCAGCAATGTACAGCTCCGCAAGCTTATCCAAGGAAAACGTAGTATGCACAGGCAAGAAATGCGCACACTTCGTTAGGCGATTCACAATCACCCAAACCGAATTCTTCTTCGACGGTGACAAAGGTAAACCAGATACAAAATCCATGGTAACCCTTTCCCACTTCCACTCAGGGATTCTCAACGGTTGCAACAACCTTGAAGGAACCTGATGCTTAGCCTTAACTCGCTGACACACCATACATTTGCTCACAAACTCCTCAACATCCTTCTTCAAACCCACCCAATAGTACTCATCACGAAGATCACGATACATCTTAGTACTACCAGGGTGCATAGCAAAAGGACTACTATGACCTTCAGTCAGAATAGCATGCCTCAACTCAGCATCATTGGGCACTACTATCCGACTCCCAAAACACAACACACCATCATCATTAAAGCAGAAATCCGAAGGTCTACCCTCCGTGATATCCTGAACATGAGACACCAAGGAATCATCCAGCAACTGCTTTTCCTTGATCAACTGAACCATAGATGGTTTCACTTGCAATTCAGCTACAAGACCACCATCGCGTGATATACTCAAACTGGCAAACATAGCCCTCAGCTCAACAACTACCTTCCTACTCAAGGCATCCGCAACAACATTAGCCTTTCCAGGATGATACTCAATCGTCAGATCATAAACCTTGAGCAACTCCGACCAACGCCGCTGCCTAAGATTCAACTCCTTCTGAGACATCAGATACCTCAAACTCTTGTGATCCGTGTACACAGTACACTTCTCACCATACAGATAATGTCTCCAGATCTTCAGAGCAAAAACCACTGTAGCCAACTAAATATCATGCGTAGGATAATTGCGCTCATGCACCTTCAACTGCCGCGATGCATAAGCCACAAACTTACCCTCTTGCATCAGCACACAACCCAAACCAACATAGGACGCATCACTGTAGACCACAAACTCTTTCCCTGATTCAGGCTGAACCAAGATAGGAGCTTGCGTCAAAGCCGCCTTCAGCTTCTCAAAAGCCTGCTGTCTCGCTTCCGTCCACTCATACTTAACATCCTTTTGCAACAACTTCGTCAAAGGTGCAGCAATCTTAGAAAAACATCCACAAACCTCCGGTAGTATCCCGCCAAACCAAGGAAACTACGAACCTCATGAACAGACTTAGGAACCTTCCAGTTCATCACCGCCTCAATCTTCTGAGGATCAACACGAATCCCCTCGGCAGAAACCACATGCCCAAGAAACACCACCTCCTTAAGCCAAAACTCGCACTTGCTCAGCTTAGCATAAAGCTGATTCTCCAACAAAGCTTGCAGCACAATCCTCAAATGCTCTTCATGCTCCTCCTCAGTACGGGAGTACACGAGGATATCATCAATGAACACCACAATGAACTTGTCCAGGCATTCATGAAACACACGATTCATCATGTCCATGAAAGCAGCAGGAGCATTTGTCAAACCAAACGGCATCACAAGGAACTCATAATGCCCATACCTTGTCCTGAAAGCTGTCTTAGGCACATCCACATCCTTCACCTTCAACTGGTAATACCCTGATCTCAAGTCAATCTTAGAGAACACAGCAGCTCCCCGAAATTGATCAAAGAGATCATCAATTCTCGGCAAAGGATACCGATTCTTGATAGTCAACTTGTTCAGCTGACGGTAATCAATGCACATTCTCATAGTGCCATCCTTCTTCTTCACAAACAAGACCGGTGCTCCCCAAGGTGACACACTCGGCCGAATGAAACCACGATCAAGAAACTCTTGCAACTGCGTCTTCAGCTCCTTCAGCTCCTTAGGTGCCATTCTATAAGGGGTAATGGACACAGGAGTTGTATTCTCATACAGCTCAATTCCAAACTCCACCCCTCGATTAGGAGGTAAACCAGGCAACTCCTCAGGAAACACACCAGGAAACTCCTTCACAACTCGGATATCTTGCACCCGCAACTCGGTAGAGCTAGGATTCATCACAAAAGCTAGATAAGCTTCACAGCCTTGTCTCAACATCCTGCTCGCCTCCAAGGTAGACACCACATTAGCAAGAAACTTCACACTCTCACCAACCACAACAACTTCATAATCATCCGCAAGCTTCAGCGAAACTCGCTTATTTTCACAATCCACAACAACACGATGCTCAACAAGCCAATCCATACCAAGGATTACATCAAAACCATAGAAAGGCAACTCCATAAGGTCAACATGAAAAACATGTTCTTGAACAACCAAAGGACACCTTCTATACAACTTTCGAGTCACAACAGTCTCACCAAAAGAACTAGTGACACGAACACCAACATCCAAAGACTCAACAGGCAAACCAAGCAATTCAGCATGCTCACGCAAAATGTATGAATGCGTAGATCCAGAATCTATCAAGGAAAGTAATGACAAGGATTGCAAAGTAAAGGTACATGCAATCACATCCGCGTCATTCCTCCCTTCACGCTGAGAATACACCCTAGTTTGACCTCCACCTTCAGGCTGAATAGCCACAACATGGGCCACTCCTCGACCACCTTCCTCTCTCCTCTGGAAATTACCACGGCCGCGCCCACGACCTCCCTGCGGTGCAGCAACAACAGGAGCACGCAGTTGGCCACCGGCCAACATAGGACAATCTCGCCTCAAATGATCTGCGAATCCACAATTCCAACACCCGTTACCAGCTGCCGCAACAGGAGCTTGCACCTCCCTCACAGCACGAGGGCAGTCACGCTTCATGTGACCACGAGAACCACAAATCCAGCAAGCACTCGGATCAGCTCTAGCATTGCCTCCTCTAGCAGGTGCACCACCACCTCTCTTAGCTGAGGACTGATACTTCTGATCACGTCCCCTCTTGTTCCGTCCACCACCAGAACTAAACTCAGCAGCTCCCTTACCAGAACTTGCTCCAGCACCTCTAGCAGATAAACCCAAGTTCATCTCAATATCCTTAGCTCGGCCCACCAGCACATCAAAATCATCATACTCAGTGGCCAGCACATACATCTTCACATCCGTCACTAAACCATAATGGAATCTTTCGCACCTCGCCCGCTCATCAGGTACTAGCTCAGGTGCATACTGACTGAGTCGCACAAACTGCACTTCATACTCAGCCACAGTCATGCTCCCTTGGGTAAGAGACATGAACTCACGCTTCTTTTCATCCAGGTACCTCACACCTAGATACCTCCTCTTGAACACATTCTGAAAGAATGTCCAAGTTATGTCAGCCTCGGTCATCCCAACAATAGTGGTCGTCCACCACGTATATGCATCATCCTGTAGCAAGGATACAACACAACCCAGCTTTTGCACATCAGTGCAACTCATCTGCCCCAAGATCCTCTTGGTACTCTCCATCCAGGATTCAGAACCCTCAGCAGACATACCCCTGAACTCAGTCCCACCAAGACTGCGCAAACGCTCCAAAGGTAGTCTAACACCAGCATCTCTTTGTTGCCCAGCTCCTTGAACTCCAGCTACTGCCGCTCGAAAAGCACCAGCAATAGCTTGTACCAACATCGTCATGTCAGGCATCGCTTGCCCCTGACCAACCTCAGGTCCAGCAGCTCCAGCACCAGCTATAGCTTCAGCTCTTTCACCCTCAGCACCACCACCACCAGGTGGAGGAGGAGGTATCACCGCACTACCCGCATTTTCCTCATTCTCGTTCTCATTAGGAGCCGTAGCTCTCACATTACTTCTCAACTCTCTACGTGGTGCCATACTTTAACCATGCAATCACAATGCAAATAAACATAGTCAGGCCCAGCAAGGTAAGCAATCCAAGTACTCAAGCTCAATTTCATTTAAAATAAACATCATTACTTAGCTTTGATTTGGCAATGGGTACCCACAACATGCTACATCACAGCATACAACTCAATTACACCAAAATCACAAGCCACTAATCATGCTTTCAATCAATCAAGCATACATAGCATACATACTTCAATCATACACAAATTCATTCCCAATTACTCGAGAACTCAACTCTGATACCACCAAATGTAACCCCCTTAACCCGGCCTAGACGGTTGACCCGAATTAAGAAAGTCACACGGGGAAAACCAAAGTCAACCCGAATGTCAACCTTGATTAACGACCCTTTTTTTTTCTTTTTACTCTTGTCTAGATGCGCATTAACCCTAGTTGTGTTCACTCAGACAACATGCTCAAAGATCACAAACATCAGAGATCAAACAGGGACCCAATTGAACAATTTACAACTTTAGGGACCAAATTGTAAATTGTGTAAATTAAGAGGACTTAACCCAAATTAAAGTTACCATCTTGAAATTAATCAGGTTTCATGCTTCACTGCCAAATTTCGACTCAAACGGACATCCCAAACTCATACAATTGCACAAACAAGATTCAGGACCAAAATGCAAACAATCCAAAACATTTAACTGCCAATGTCAGCCCCCAACGGTCACGTGTTCCGAAACAGGGAGAGCCCATTTCGAAACGCGGGGCCGTTCCGCAACGCGTACCGAAACGAGGGCTGGCAGAGAGCTTTCTGTTTCGAAACGGTGCCTCCCATTTCGGACGCCTGGGTTGATTCAAGGCACCCGTTCCGAAACGGTAGCCACTGTTCCGAAACGCCCTGCACAGATTGCAGCAAAATGCTTGCCTAAACATGCAATTGACCAACCAAACACGCTCCAAAAGCTACCAAACTTTACCAGCAACTTAAACATCATACAAGAGACATATTTCTATCAACCTTTCATCAAAATATCAACATATATGAAAAGCCCCAAATCTATAGGCATGCTTCCTACACAAGCAAACCATTCAAGCATAAACTTCCATTTCAAACATGTATTGGCCAATTACAAAAACCAGCAAACTCAACAACATTCAACATACTTTGGGAGTTCAAAACACCTCCCAAACATTCACATTGGTCCCCCATTGCCAAATGCCAAAAGCTAAAGAAGTATAAGAAAACCTTTCCATACTTGAGCTTAAATCCCACTTGTTTGCTTGCCTTCCTTGCTGCCCTTAAGTACCTTAATGATATGCATTATTGATTTAAGAAAACGAAAGAGAGCGTAAGCAAAAGCTTAGTGAGGAATGCTCATTAAAACCATTCAATAATGCATTTATAAAACACTTTATAAATCATGCTTCAAATCATCATTTACTCATGCTCAAAAGCAATTTAAACAAGCATTACATGCTTCCATATCATTACGTGTCATATTGGCCACAAGTGATAAGTTCTATCTTTTAAAAACAACATGTTCAACGTAAGACTCACACATGGACTTTTAAACACCATCGTGATCTTATAATTTCCAAGAACCACACAAGGACTTTTAACCACCTTTGTGTTCTTCCCAAGGACTTTTAAACACCTTGGCCCCAAGGACTTTTAAACACCTTGGCCCATGGACTTTTAAACACCATGGCAAGGACCACACAAGGACTTTTAACCACCTTTGTGTCCTTAACAAGAACCATCCAAGGACTTTTAACCACCTTGATGTTCTTAAGTAACAAGGCTCACTCAAGGACTTTTAACCACCTTAGTGACCTTAACAAGAATCATCATGGACTTTTAACCACCATGAAGTTCTTAGAATCCTCAAGGCTCACTCAAGGACTTTTAACCACCTTAGTGACCTTAACATTTTTCTAAACATCACTTGCCAATATACATCATTATCATCAAATAATCCACTGTTTTAAAGCATTAAACCAAGCCATATTCATCATGCATTTTAAAGCATCAAACCACATTTAATCAATGTTCAAAAACAAGGAACTCTTACCTTGAGCTTCCTTCAACATATGGCTTACAAAAACAGCAATTACCATGCTAAATCATGCTTTCAAAACAGAATTTAAAACATGCAATCAACCACATTGCATAACAACAAAACCATGGCCACCACTAGAGAGTTTTTCCGAAAACTTACACTTGAGCTTAATAAAGTTGTTTAGACTTAAACTAAGCTCCCAAGACATTGGTTTCAAAGCTGAAAACCCATTTTCACTCACCGATTCCACTTCGCCTCTTGCCGAAGCACCAATTCAAGCTTCCGGATCACCAACTCTTGGATCCAAAGATTACTCCCCTGTTTTAAACACATCAAAGTAGAGGATTAATGCATCATCATGCATTAATAGCTTCAATGAAAGCACCTAAACTCGCTGCTCTCATCCACACTCCATTTTCGGCCACCAAACACAACCGAAAATGCCTCTAAACCACTTCTCAACAAAGTCCAGCCATAAACCATCAAGACTAAACATCCTTTAACATCATTTAACAACTAAAAAGAACCTAACAACATCCTTATACCTCCAGCAACATCAGATCCACAAGATCACCTCAAAAACAACCAAGAATCATAAGCTAAACTTAGGAAATTCAATCTATCCGGGATTGCATTAATCAAAACTCATTTCCTTATCAAAATAAGATTCATTAATCACCAAAAACACATCTCAAATCACTGATTTAACAGATCAAACGAAAATCACCAAAAATCACCAAATCTTGCATTTTAAGCCAAGATCCATTTCAAAACTTTAAAAGCCATTAATAAAACATCAATTAAGGATTGAGAACTTAGGAATTTCAGTAAAGAACTGATAGTTTAGAGGAGAAGGACGTTCTTACCTCCAAACTTGAGTTTCTTCTCTTTTAGAACCAAAAAGCTTGAAGAATCAACTTGCAAATGGTGAGGTTTTGTTGATGTGATGATTAGAAATCAAAAGAGGATTGAAAAGAAGTATTTAGGTGACAAAATCAGAAAGAAATCTCTGGAGAGAAAGTGTTTGGGTTGAGAGAAAAGGAAAATTGAAAAATATGGAAAGTTAGTTACAAAATAGCCAAAATGATTTCCCTCCACTTTTCTTTAGCTTTAAAATCAGAATTAAACATTAAAATATCTTAGAAAATTCTGGAGAAACTCCCTTTGGAATAATAGCTCCTTAAAGATTCAAAGTTTCAATCCTTTCTAAAACAGTCACGCAACTTTCAAAAATTACATTTTGGTCACTAGCCAAAATGTCACCCTTCCAAACCTCATTTTGTAAAATTGATTTCACAGTTCACTTATATATATTAAAAGATGATTTTAGAACATTTTTCCATATTTTTAATGCAACCCGAACTAGGCTTTCCTAATTTTACCTTTTTAGATTCGAACAGCACTTTGACCAAACCGGTCAACGCCCAAAACTACTAAGCCCAAAACCGGGGCGTTACAACTCTCCCCCTTAAGAAATTTCGTCCTCGAAATTTACCTGAAGGAAAGAGATAAGGAAACTGCTTCAGCATGTCTTCCTTTCGCTCCCACGTGGCTTCCTCAACACCTCGATGCTTCCACAGCACCTTCACCAACTCGATGGTCTTGCCACGAAGAACCTTGCTATCCGAATCCAGAACCTTCACCGGTTCCTCATCATAGGTCAAATCCGGATTCAAATCCACTTCCTCCACAAGCATCACATGCGAAGGATCAGATCTATACTTCCGGAGCATAGAAACATGAAACACATCATGAATCTTCTCCAACTCTTGAGGTAACCTCAACCGATACGCAACAGGACCCACACGCTCAACCACCTCATATGGTCCAATGTACCTAGGGCTCAACTTACCCTTCCGGCCAAACCTCATCACCTTCTACCAAGGCGAAACCTTCAAGAACACACGGTCACCCACTGCATACTCTATCTCCTTACGCTTCAAGTCCGCGTAAGACTTTTGCCGATCAGAGGCTGCCTTCAACCACTCACAAATGAGCTTCACCTTCTCGGTGGTTCCTTTCAAGAAAGCCGGCATCGAAACCAACTTTTGACCAGTTTCAGCCCAACAAAGAGGAGTCCTACACTTCCTCCCGTACAAAGCCTCATAAGGTGCCATTTGAATACTCGCCTGATAACTATTGTTATAAGCAAACTCTACCAAAGGCAAATGCTTCTCCCAAGAACCTTGGAACTCAATCACGCAGCACCTTAACATATCCTCCAAAATCTGGATAACACGCTCTGATTGACCATCCGACTGAGGATGATAAGATGTACTGAAATTCAACCTTGTACCCAAAGCTTGATGCAATGTAACGCCCCGGTTTTGGGCTTAGGAGTTTTGGGCGTTGACCGGTTGGTCAAAGTGCTGTTCGAATCTAAAGAGGTTAAATTAGGAAAGCCTAGTTCGGGTTGCATTAAAAATATGGAAAAATGTTCTAAAATCATCTTTTAATATAATTAAGTGAACTGTGAAATCAATTTTGGAAAATGAGTTTTGGAAGTGTGACATTTTGGCTAGTGACCAAAATGTAATTTTCGCAAGTTTGGTGGCTGTTTTATAAAGGGTTGGAACTTTGAATCTTTAAGGAGCTATTAATCCAAAAGTGGTTTCTCCAGATTTTTCTAAGATATTATAAGCTATTTTCTGATTTTAAAGATATCAAAAAGGAGGGAAAAGCTCATTTGGCAATTTTCTCAACTAACTTCTCAATTTTCCTTCTCTCATTTTCTCTCAAACCAAACACCACATTTCCAGAGAATTGTTTCTGATTTTCTCACCTAAATCTCTCCTTTCAACTCTCATTTGATTCCAAATCAACATATCTTCAAAACCTCTTCAATTGCTTCTTGATTCATCAAGGGTTTTCATTCCAAAAAGTGGAGAAACACAAGTTTGGAGGTAAGAACGTCCTTCTCCTCTAAACTATCAGTTCTTTACTGAAATTCCTAAGTTTTCAATCCTTAATTGATGTTTAATTAAAGGTTTTTAAAGTGTTGAAATGGATCTTGGCTTATTATGCAAGATTTTGATGATTTTTGATGATTTTCGTTAGATCTGATTAATCTGTGATTTGAGAGGTGTTTTTGATGTTAAATGATCTCTAAAATGATGTGGAATTGAGTTTTGATTGATGCAATCCCGGATAGGTTGAGTTTCCTAAGTTTAGCTTGTGTTTCAAGGTAGTTTTTGAGGTGATCTTGGTGATCTGATGTTGCTGGAGGTATAAGGTTGTTAATAGGTTGTTTTTAGATGTTATATGATGTTAATGGTAGTGAGGTTTTGCTGGTTTATGGCTGGGCTTTGTTTAGAAGTGGTTTGGATTCATTTTCGGTTGGGTTTGGTGGCCGAAAATGGAGGTTGGATGAGAGCAGCGAGTTTAGGTGCTTTCATTGAAGCAATTAATGCATGATGATGCATTAATCCTCTGCTTTGATGTGTTGAAACAGGGGAGGCATCTTTGGATCCAAGATTGGTTGATCCGGAAGCTTGATTTGGTGCTTTGGCTTGAAGCAAAGTGGAAATCGGTGAGTGAGTTTGTGGAAATTGGATTTTCAGCTTTAAAACCAAGGTTTGAAGGTTTTGGGAGCTTAGTTTAAGTCTAAACAACTTTCCTAAGCTCAAGTGTAAGTTTTCGGATTTTCTCTCTAGTGGTGGCCATGTTTTTGTTGTGATGCAAGATGATGAATTGCATGTTTTAATTACTGTTTTGAAAGCATGTTTTAGCATGGATTTTGCTGATAATGTAAGCCATGTGTTGAAGGTAACTCTAGGTAGGAGTACCTTGCTTTTATACATTGAAGTAATGTGGTTTGATGCTTTGAAATGCATGATGAAAATGGCTTGGTTTAATGCTTTAAACAGTGGATTAAATGATGAATATGATGTATATTGGCAAGTGATGTTTTGAAAAGATTAAGGTAACTAAGGTGGTTAAAAGTCCTTGAGTGAGCCTTGTTACTTAAGATCATCAAGGTGGTTAAAAGTCCTTGGATGAGTCTTGTTGCGGACACTAAGGTGGTTAAAAGTCCTTAGGTGATCCTTTCCATGGTGTTTAAAAGTCCATGGGGCCAAGGTGTTTAAAAGTCCTTGGGGCCAAGGTGTTTAAAAGTCCTTGGGGTGATTCAAGCATTGGACACAAAGCTGGTTAAAAGTCCTTGTGTGGTCCTTATTCATGGTGTTTAAAAGTCCATGGCCAAGGTGTTTAAAAGTCCTTGGGGCCAAGGTGTTTAAAAGTCCTTGGGAAGTTGATGAACTTGTTTTAAGAAATGAAATGTATCACTTGAGCCAATATGACATGTTAAGTATTTTGTGAAGCATGTGATGCTTGTTTTAATGTTTATGTTGAAGCATGAGATTGCTTGTTAAGTATGCTTTTGAGCATGTGTAAAGGTTGATTTAAAGCATGTTTTGTAAATGTTTTGAATTGCATTATTGAATGGTTTTTAAGAGCTTTCCTCACTAAGCTTTTGCTTACGCTCCCTTCGTTTTCTTAATTCAATAATGCAGATCATTAGAGTATCTTGAAGGGCAGCAAGAAGGGCAAGAGTTCAAGTACAAGTAAAGCTCAATGTATGGAAGGTTTTTGTTAAACATTTTAGCTTTTGGGTAATTTGGCAATGGGGGACCAATGGGTATGTTTTGGGAGGTGTTTGGAACTCCCTAAGTATGTTGAATGTTGTTTTGAATGCTGGTTTTTGGATTGGATCATTGCATGCTTGTTTTGGAAGTTTGGTGTTTTGAATAGCTAGCTTGTGTAGGAAGCATGTCTATTGAATTGGGGCTTTTTGCATTTGATGATAGATTGTTGTTTTGATGATTCCTATAAGTCATATATATGTTGAATTGCATGCTGGTAAAGTTTTGGTGACATTTGGAGCATGTTTGAATGATCAATTGCATGTTTTGGAATGCTAGTTTGCTGCAATCTGTGCAGGCGTTTCGGAACAGTGTGCACCGTTTCGGAACGGGTGCCTTTCATGAACCCAGGCGTCCGAAACGGTATGCACCGTTTTGAAACGGTTTGGTCTCTGCCAAGGCCATGTTTCGAAACTCGTTTCGGAACGGCCCGTGTTTCGGAACAGGGTCTACCTGTTTCGGAACGGTCGACCGTTGGGGGCTGACATTGGCAGTTATATGTTTTGAATTGTTTACGTTTTGGTCCCGAATCTTGTTTGTTCAATTGTATGAGCTTGGGAAGTCTTTTTGAGCTGAAATTTCACAGAGAAGCATGAAATCTGATTAATTTCAAGATGGTAACTTTAATTTGGGTTAAGTCCTTTTAATTATCAGAAATTACAATTTGGTCCCTAAAGTTGTAATTTGTTCAATTGGGTCCCTGTTTGATCTCTGATGTTTGTGATCTTTGAGTATGATGTTTGTGTGATCACAATTAGGATTAATGTGTATCTAGACAAGATTAAAAAGAAACAAAAGGGTCGTTAATCAAGGTTGACTTTCGGGTTGACTTTGGTTTTCCTCGTGTGACTTTCTTAATTCGGGTCAACCGTCTATGCCGGGTTAAGGGGGTTACATGCAAACACTGCAAGAAACGCGATCTGAACCTCGGATCCCTATCCGACACAATCGACTTAGGCACACCATGCAGCCGCACAATCTCAGCAATGTACAGCTCCGCAAGCTTATCCAAGGAAAACGTAGTATGCACAGGCAAGAAATGCGCACACTTCGTTAGGCGATCCACAATCACCCAAACGGAATTCTTCTTCGACGGTGACAAAGGTAAACCAGATACAAAATCCATGGTAACCCTTTCCCACTTCCACTTAGGGATTCTCAACGGTTGCAACAACCCTGAAGGAACTTGATGCTTAGCCTTAACTCGCTGACACACCATACATTTGCTCACAAACTCCTCAACATCCTTCTTCAAACCCACCCAATAGTACTCATCACGAAGATCACGATACATCTTAGTACTACCAGGGTGCATAGCAAAAGGACTACTATGACCTTCAGTCAGAATAGCACGCCTCAACTCAGCATCATTGGGCACTACTATCCGACTCCCAAAACACAACACACCATCATCATTAAAGCAGAAATCCGAAGGTCTACCCTCCGCGATATCCTGAACATGAGACACCAAGGAATCATCCAGCAACTGCTTTTCCTTGATCAACTGAACCATAGATGGTTTCACTCGCAATTCAGCTACAAGACCACCATCACGTGATATACTCAAACTGGCAAACATAGCCCTCAGCTCAACAGCTACCTTTCTACTCAAGGCATCCGCAACAACATTAGCCTTTCCAGGATGATACTCAATCGTCAGATCATAAACCTTGAGCAACTCCAACCAACGCCGCTGCCTAAGATTCAACTCCTTCTGAGACATCAGATACCTCAAACTCTTGTGATCCGTGTACACAGTACACTTCTCACCATACAGATAATGTCTCCAGATCTTCAGAGCAAAAACCACTGCAGCCAACTCAATATCATGCGTAGGATAATTGCGCTCATGCACCTTCAACTGCCGCGATGCATAAGCCACAAACTTACCCTCTTGCATAAGCACACAACCCAAACCAACATAGGACGCATCACTGTAGACCACAAACTCTTTTCCTGATTCAGGCTGAACCAAGATAGGAGCTTGCGTCAAAGCCGCCTTCAGCTTCTCAAAAGCATGCTGTCTCGCTTCCGTCCACTCATACTTAACATCCTTTTGCAACAACTTCGTCAAAGGTGCAGCAATCTTAGAAAAACCATCCACAAACCTCCGGTAGTATCCCGCCAAACCAAGGAAACTACGGACCTCATGAACAGACTTAGGAACCTTCCAGTTCATCACCGCCTCAATCTTCTGAGGATCAACACGAATCCCCTCGGCAGAAACCACATGCCCAAGAAACACCACCTCCTTAAGCCAAAACTCGCACTTGCTCAGCTTAGCATAAAGCTGATTCTCCAACAAAGCTTGCAGCACAATCCTCAAATGCTCTTCATGCTCCTCCTCAGTACGCGAGTACACGAGGATATCATCAATGAACACCACAACGAACTTGTCCAGGCATTCATGAAACACACGATTCATCATGTCCATGAAAGCAGCAGGAGCATTTGTCAAACCAAACGGCATCACAAGGAACTCATAATGCCCATACCTTGTTCTGAAAGCTGTCTTAGGCATATCCACATCCTTCACCTTCAACTGGTAATACCCTGATCTCAAGTCAATCTTAGAGAACACAGCAGCTCCCCGAAATTGATCAAAGAGATCATCAATTCTCGGCAAAGGATACCGATTCTTGATAGTCAACTTGTTCAGCTGACGGTAATCAATGCACATTCTCATAGTGCCATCCTTCTTCTTCACAAACAAGACCAGTGCTCCCTAAGGTGACACACTCGGCCGAATGAAACCACGATCAAGCAACTCTTGCAACTGCGTCTTCAGCTCCTTCAGCTCCTTAGGTGCCATTCTATAAGGGGTAATGGACACAGGAATTGTATTCTCATACAGCTCAATTCCAAACTCCACCTCACGATTAGGAGGTAAACCAGGCAACTCCTCAGGAAACACACCAGGAAACTCCTTCACAACTCGGATATCTTGCACCCGCAACTCGTTAGAGCTAGGATTCATCACAAAAGCTAGATAAGCTTCACAACCTTGTCTCAACATCCTGCTCGCCTCCAAGGTAGACACCACATTAGCAAGAAACTTCACACTCTCACCAACCACAACAACTTCATAATCATCCGCAAGCTTCAACGAAACTCGCTTATTTTCACAATCCACAACAACACGATGCTCAACAAGCCAATCCATACCAAGGATTACATCAAAACCATAGAAAGGCAACTCCATAAGGTCAACATGAAAAACATGTTCTTGAACAACCAAAGGACACCTTCTATACAACTTTCGAGTCACAACAGTCTCACCAAAAGAACTAGTGACACGAACACCAACATCCAAAGACTCAACAGGCAAACCAAGCAATTCAGCATGCTCACGCAAAATGTATGAATGCGTAGATCCAGAATCTATCAAGGAAAGTAATGACAAGGATTGCAAAGTAAAGGTACCTACAATCACATCCGCGTCATTCCTTCCTTCACGCTGAGCATACACCCTAGCTTGACCTCCACCTTCAGGCTGAATAGCCACAACATGGGCCACTCCTCGACCACCTTCCTCTCTCCTCTGGAAATTACCACAGTCGCGCTCACGACCTCTCTGCGGTGCAGCAACAACAGGAGCACGCACTTGGCCACCGGCCAACATAGGACAATCTCGCCTCAAATGATCTGCGGATCCACAATTCCAACACCCGTTACCAGTTACCGCAACAGGAGCTTGCACCTCCCTCACAGCACGAGGGCAGTCACGCTTCATGTGACCACGAGAACCACAAATCCAGCAAGCACTCGGATCAACTCTAGCATTGCCTCCTCTAGCAGGTGCACCACCACCTCTCTTAGCTGAGGACTGATACTTCTGATCACGTCCCCTCTTGTTCCGTCCACCACCGGAACTAAACTCAGCAGCTCCCTTACCAGAACTTGCTCCAGCACCTCTAGCAGATAAACCCAAGTTCATCTCAATATCCTTAGCTCGGCCCACCAGCACATCAAAATCATCATACTCAGTGGCCAGCACATACATCTTCACATCCGTCACTAAACCATAATGGAATCTTTCGCACCTCGCCCGCTCATCAGGTACTAGCTCAGGTGCATACTGACTGAGTCGCACAAACTGCACTTCATACTCAGCCACAGTCATGCTCCCTTGGGTAAGAGACATGAACTCACGCTTCTTTTCATCCAGGTACCTCACACCTAGATACCTCCTCTTGAACACATTCTGAAAGAATGTCCAAGTTATGTCAGCCTCGGCCATCCCAACAATAGTGGTCGTCCACCACGTATATGCATCATCCTGTAGCAAGGATACAACACAACCCAGCTTTTGCACATCAGTGCAACTCATCTGCCCCAAGATCCTCTTGGTACTCTCCATCCAGGATTCAGAACCCTCAGCAGACATACCCCTGAACTCAGTCCCACCAAGACTGCGCAAACGCTCCAAAGGTAGTCTAACACCAGTATCTCTTTGTTGCCCAGCTCCTTGAACTCCAGCTACTGCCGCTCGAAAAGCACCAGCAATAGCTTGTACCAACATCGTCATGTCAGGCATCGCTTGCCCCTGACCAACCTCAGGTCCAGCAGCTCCAGCACCAGCTATAGCTTCAGCTCTTTCACCCTCAGCACCACCACCACCAGGTGGAGGAGGAGGTATCACCGCACTACCCGCATTTTCCTCATTCTCGTTCTCATTAGGAGCCGTAGCTCTCACATTACTTCTCAACTCTCTACGTGGTGCCATACTTTAACCATGCAATCACAATGCAAATAAACATAGTCAGGCCCAGCAAGGTAAGCAATCCAAGTACTCAAGCTCAATTTCATTTAAAATAAACATCATTACTTAGCTTTGATTTGGCAATGGGTACCCACAACATGCTACATCACAGCATACAACTCAATTGCACCAAAATCACAAGCCACTAATCATGCTTTCAATCAATCAAGCAATAATAGCATACATACTTCAATCATACACAAATTCATTCCCAATTACTCGAGAACTCAGCTCTGATACCACCAAATGTAACCCCCTTAACCCGGCCTAGACGGTTGACCCGAATTAAGAAAGTCACACGGGGAAAACCAAAGTCAACCCGAATGTCAACCTTGATTAACGACCCTTTTTTTTTCTTTTTACTCTTGTCTAGATGCGCATTAACCCTAGTTGTGTTCACTCAGACAACATGCTCAAAGATCACAAACATCAGAGATCAAACAGGGACCCAATTGAACAATTTACAACTTTAGGGACCAAATTGTAAATTGTGTAAATTAAGAGGACTTAACCCAAATTAAAGTTACCATCTTGAAATTAATCAGGTTTCATGCTTCACTGCCAAATTTCAGCTCAAACGGACATCCCAAACTCATACAATTGCACAAACAAGATTCAGGACCAAAATGCAAACAATCCAAAACATTTAACTGCCAATGTCAGCCCCCAACGGTCACGTGTTCCGAAACAGGGAGAGCCCGTTTCGAAACGCGGGGCCGTTCCGCAACGCGTACCGAAACGAGGGCTGGCAGAGAGCTTTCCGTTTCGAAACGGTGCCTCCCGTTTCGGACGCCTGGGTTGATTCAAGGCACCCGTTCCGAAACGGTAGCCACTGTTCCGAAACGCCCTGCACAGATTGCAGCAAAATGCTTGCCTAAACATGCAATTGACCAACCAAACACGCTCCAAAAGCTACCAAACTTTACCAGCAACTTAAACATCATACAAGAGACATATTTCTATCAACCATTCATCAAAATATCAACATATATGAAAAGCCCCAAATCTATAGGCATGCTTCCTACACAAGTAAACCATTCAAGCATAAACTTCCATTTCAAACATGTATTGGCCAATTACAAAAACCAGCAAACTCAACAACATTCAACATACTTTGGGAGTTCAAAACACCTCCCAAACATTCACATTGGTCCCCCATTGCCAAATGCCAAAAGCTAAAGAAGTACAAGAAAACCTTTCCATACTTGAGCTTAAATCCCACTTGTTTGCTTGCCTTCCTTGCTGCCCTTAAGTACCTTAATGATCTGCATTATTGATTTAAGAAAACGAAAGAGAGCGTAAGCAAAAGCTTAGTGAGGAATGCTCATTAAAACCATTCAATAATGCATTTATAAAACACTTTATAAATCATGCTTCAAATCATCATTTACTCATGCTCAAAAGCAATTTAAACAAGCATTACATGCTTCCATATCATTACGTGTCATATTGGCCACAAGTGATAAGTTCTATCTTAACAAGAACCATCCAAGGACTTTTAACCACCTTTGTGTCCTTAACAAGAACCATCCAAGGACTTTTAACCACCTTGATGTTCTTAAGTAACAAGGCTCACTCAAGGACTTTTAACCACCTTAGTGACCTTAACAAGAATCATCATGGACTTTTAACCACCATGAAGTTCTTAGAATCCTCAAGGCTCACTCAAGGACTTTTAACCACCTTAGTGACCTTAACATTTTTCAAAACATCACTTGCCAATATACATCATTATCATCAAATAATCCACTGTTTTAAAGCATTAAACCAAGCCATATTCATCATGCATTTTAAAGCATCAAACCACATTTAATCAATGTTCAAAAACAAGGAACTCTTACCTTGAGCTTCCTTCAACATATGGCTTACAAAAACAGCAATTACCATGCTAAATCAACCACATTGCATAACAACAAAACCATGGCCACCACTAGAGAGTTTTTCCGAAAACTTACACTTGAGCTTAATAAAGTTGTTTAGACTTAAACTAAGCTCCCAAGACATTGGTTTCAAAGCTGAAAACCCATTTTCACTCACCGATTCCACTTCGCCTCTTGCAGAAGCACCAATTCAAGCTTCCGGATCACCAACTCTTGGATCCAAAGACGACTCCTTTGTTTTAAACACATCAAAGTAGAGGATTAATGCATCATCATGCATTAATAGCTTCAATGAAAGCACCTAAACTCGCTGCTCTCATCCACACTCCATTTTCGGCCACCAAACACAACCGAAAATGCCTCCAAACCACTTCTCAACAAAGCCCAGCCATAAACCATCAAGACTAAACATCCTTTAACATCATTTAACAACTAAAAAGAACCTAACAACATCCTTATACCTCCAGCAACATCAGATCCACAAGATCACCTCAAAAACAACCAAGAATCACAAGCTAAACTTAGGAAATTCAACCTATCCGGGATTGCATTAATCAAAACTCATTTCCTTATCTAAATAACATTCATTAATCACCAAAAACACATCTCAAATCACTGATTTAACAGATCAAACGAAAATCCACCAAAAATCACCAAATCATGCATTTTAAGCCAAGATCCATTTCACAACTTTAAAAGTCATTAATAAAACATCAATTAAGGATTGAGAACTTAGGAATTTCAGTAAAGAACTGATAGTTTAGAGGAGAAGGACGTTCTTACCTCCAAACTTGAGTTTCTCCTCTTTTAGAACCAAAAAGCTTGAAGAATCAACTTGCAATTGGTGAGGTTTTGTTGATGTGATGATTAGAAATCAAAAGAGGATTGAAAAGAAGTATTTAGGTGACAAAATCAGAAAGAAATCTCTGGAGAGAAAGTGTTTGGGTTGAGAGAAAATGAGAGAAAAGGAAAATTGGAAAATATGGAAAGTTAGTTACAAAATAGCAAAAATGATTTCCCTCCACTTTTCTTTAGCTTTAAAATCAGAATTAAACATTAAAATATCTTAGAAAATTCTGGAGAAACTCCCTTTGGAATAATAGCTCCTTAAATATTCAAAGTTTCAATCCTTTCTAAAACAGTCACGCAACTTTCAAAAATTACATTTTGGTCACTAGCCAAAATGTCACCCTTCCAAACCTCATTTTGTAAAATTGATTTCACAGTTCACTTATATATATTAAAACATGATTTTAGAACATTTTTCCATATTTTTAATGCAACCCGAACTAGGCTTTCCTAATTTCACCTTTTTAGATTCGAACAACACTTTGACCAAACCGGTCAACGCCCAAAACTACTAAGCCCAAAACCGGGGCGTTACAACTTGAGTTTGGGGGTGTGTTGAGTGTGTAAAAGTTCTATTATTTACACCCTATTTAACCCATATTTTTGTTGCATTCAAGCATTATTTATTGCATTTAGGTCAGTTTACAGCAAAACATCACAAATATATTAGAAGGCACAGTGTCTACTAAGAATGGTTGTTTTTGCAGGTTGCTGCCGTAGCAGACGGAATGGGCAGGTGCTGGGCAATGAAACTGAAGAGCTGGAACTGGACAAGCAGTCAAGGAGGACGATGCTGCCAAGGTTGCCGCCTTGACAGCAGAGGACGACAACAATTTTGAGGAGAAGAAGCAAAGTGGACCTCGGCAGATAGAGAAAATTCAGCCCGTCTGTCGTGTGAAAACCCTATATTTTTCCAAGCCCAGATCAAAAGGAATGTCAAGCCCAAAGTTCAAGGAGAGAAAATCCCAAGCAAGAAAGATGACGGCTGGAAAGTAGATTCCTTGAATATTTAGTCTTTATTAGAATTATACTTTCATTTAAAGTTGTATTCTTGCTAGTTTAGATAACTTGAGCCCAAAGCTTATATAAGGGCATATATTTTGACCTAGGAGGCATAACCGATTAACCTAGCTTCCTTCCCAAAACTCTAGTCGTTTTCTTTCCCACAACATGTTCTAAATTCCCCTTAGGGCCACGGGTTGATTTGTAAAGTAGTTGCAAGGGTTGTTTTGTTTTAGAAATTTTCAGTTCAATAAAATAAATTTCAAGTTCTCTTATTTTGGTTATTAATATCTTGCAAGAGCATCGGGAGAGGATTGTGAGGTTATCTATTTACTTAGCATCGGGAGAGTTAAGTATACGAAAGAAATAAGAGCAAGTTCTCTAGTTTATAGTTGAACTATCTCGTACCTAGGGATAGGACGAGGTTAAGTGGCTAAAGAAGAATTCATCGACATCGGTGTTCATCCTTCGATTCACGCCTGGAGGTATCATCAAGACGTGATCATTAACAGACTTGGACCTAGGGATAGGCCAAGGCACATATGAGATTCTTGCCAAACTTGAAGTACTAAGTTGATTGTTCGCTGTCGCGACAAGCTACAGACTGCTTTCGCTACAGGTGCTGCCGCGACTGGGACGACGACAGAACTGGAGTTCCGAGACTTAGCAATACCTGCACTACTGAGCAATTCAATACCAGCCCATTCTCTCTATCTTGATTTTCCTACTCTTTTATTTAAGTTCTCTTTATTATTTCGTGACAACTTCTCAATTATTTTCTTTACTTTCGTGCAGTGAATTAAGGTGAAGCTATTAGCCCAATCCCTGTGGAGACAATATCCGATACTTCCTATCACTTTACTACTTGCGTTGTGTATACTTGCACTACCATTGCGATAGACTCATTTACACGCAACACCAAGCTCAGATCCTTGGCATCCAATCCACCATGAGCAGCCCCATCTTGGAAGGATTTGATCATCCTTCCCACTTCTCATACTTGTCCTCCCACTTCTTCTTCATTCGAACCTTATCAGTAGATTCATCGAGGTCAGGTACCTCGTAATTATTAACCTCTCCATTCGAAACATGAGTGGTGGATTTAGCAACATGGATTGGTGTTTTGGCTTTAGCAGCAATCTCCTTCCTGAAGGTCATCCCTGGGAATCGTGGGATGGTAGTAGTGTTTCCTTCTTCTTCAACCGCATCTGGGTCCTTGAACTCTAGCATGTCAGCTATAAAACTGACCGTCTTTTGATGAACTGCCTCAATTTGTTGTTTCATGTCAGCCTCTATTTTCTACAACTTCTCTTGAGTGCTCTTTTGGTTTGCCTCCAAAGCTGTCAACCTTTCCTCAGAGTTCATGGCTCGAGTTTGGGCTCGTGTACTGTATTTATGAATTGTCTTAGGAATTTTTGATATTTTTTCGTTTTTATATCAAGTTAGTTTTTTCATGAATGAATGTATGCACAAATGAATTCACAAAAGTAAACAACAAAGAAAACAAACAGTGCAAATGCTTGAATGCAGTCGAAGGGCCATTAATTCCATTGAAAATATGCTCATGAAAGGAAACTCTTTATTACATACGAAAGCTTTTATTACATCTTTTTTTTTCGAATTACAAATATTTTTCCGCTTGAACACCTAATTCTTTGATTTCTTCAACTAGCCACATGAGCCTTGGTCCAATTTCTCCAACGAGCTTGATGTAATGACAAAGAGCGGCAGTTTCAGTTGCCAACATTGTCACGTGCTTGGCCACATCTTGGACTTGTGTCATCACCATCCTATCGAACTCATCTCTCTCTCAGAATCTTCGAGCATTATCTCTAAGGCGAGTGCACCAATAGTTGCTTCCTCCTTCGGTGATATCTTCTAGAACTAAGATCTTTGTCATATACTCTTGAAGGAGATTATCCATTTCCTTAACTCGCTCTTTCAAGAAGCCATTATCGCTCAAATTAGCTTAGAGTTCTTTATAGGTAAGGTCATTTAGCATCTTGTGAACTTTTCGACTCAAGTTTTCTATTTTTTTCTTCTAGTTCAATGATGAAGGCCTGGCTTTGCTTCAACTTCTTGGTGGTTTCATCATAGACTGACTATAGCTTCAGAAAACGTATTTTGTTGTCATGAGCTTTCCTCTTCCACGCAGTCGAATCATCCTTCAACTCCTCTTGAGGCCTTTTACCTTTCTCATTTTCCACTGCTTGTTTCGTCTTCTTTCTTTCTTTCTTCGGTGAAGGCCCGTAAGAACTTCTCTACTTCCTTCTTACCGTGTTCCTTCACTTTCCCCATTGCTTGTTCTATCTCTTGTCTGCACTGTTTTGGGCTTTTCCGAAGATCTGCATATCGAACCGCAGCTTGAAGCTTAAGGAAGTCAACCATCTGAATATCATACCTTTCTTCTAAATTCTCATACATGTTCTGCACTCGGCTGGCTTCTCCCTTGTGCTTTTCTACGTCAAGGATGACTTCAAACTTGTCTTGCAGATTCTGTTACTTGAGTGCTTCAATTTCTAACTTAGCTTGTCTTAGCTCTTCTCTCAAAACATCGACCTCTGATGGGACCACTTTCAAATGTTCTTCTATAGACTTGGAAGGCCCAAGAATAGGTAGCATAATCTTTTCATTCATCCTTGTATGCCTCCAAAAATCATAATCAGGAGTATACATGCAATGCTTGTCAGATTCTAACTTCATATAATAGCAAACCTTCCATGAATCACTGATTTCTTGCACCTTCCGCCTGAACACTCCTTGAAACTCGAATTCCGACGTACCAAGCTTGGAGGTGAAAGGAACAAATTGTCGTGATCCGTATTGGCGAGAAACTAACAAAGGTGTACAACCAATTCCTCCCCATAATCCTAACAACATTAGAAAGGTGTAATCTCCACATCTATACCTTACTTTAGCATGTCCCATCCATGGTACCCTCCACTTGATGTCTTCGTCACGACGATCTTTGAGGATATCTACCAACTTGCTTCTCTTGATGCTCGGCCAATCTTGTTCCAAAAAATCCCGAAGTGGGGAAAAGTTCAGAGAAAACACGGTCGGTAAGGCCAAAGTTGGACACTTCCAGAAATGACTAAGGGCCCAAACTTGAAGTAAAAGAGCAAATCCTCTAAAACGCACACCTTCAACTTTTCGACAAGATTTCAAAGAGATAGAGGTTTCATCTAGCACTGCAGGCACTGGATTGACATTCCTTTTCAATTTCTCGAAGAAATCTAATAAGGCTACATCAATATTTCCCAACACCTTTGGAAAAATTACTAGACCATAAATATCAATGGCCAAGAGATCTACCCTTTTTGTTATGTCTAGATGAACCAAAATAATGTTTCGTGTACCACCCCGGTTTTGGGCCTAGGTGTTTTGCGAGTTGGGTTGGGCCGGTGGAACCAGTAATCGGTTGTTCAAATCACTAAAGTGTGATTTAGGGAAATCAAGGTTCGGGACGGGATAAAACATGATAAAATTCCTAAAATCCTCTAAATTAATATTTAAGAGGTTGGTTAAATCAATTTCGCAAATCAAGTTTTTGATAATATACATTTTATGCAGTGACCAAAATGTAAAGTTTTAAACTTGAGGAAAAAAATGTGTTTTTAAAAAAGAGTCATGATCTTAGAATCTTAAGGGAGCTAATTGGCAATTAAGCCTTTTCTCTAATTTGGCATGTGTTTTAAAAAGTTTAATAAATATTAAAATGGCTTTAATTAATTAAATTAACGAGTTAGTTGTTTTGGTTAAAAGATTTTGACGATCTTTTTAGTCTCACCTTTTCACATTAGCCAAACACTCTTCTTTTGCTCTCAAATTCCAGATTTTCTTCATTCTCAAATTCTCTTTTGATCTCCAACTACATCTTTGTGATTTCTCTCAATTTTCCTTCAAGATTCTTTGAAGCTAAACTTGCCAAATTAGAAGAGAAGCAAGAATTGGAGGTAAATTTCATGCTAACCCTCTAATCAAGGTTCTTTAATGAAATTCCAAAGATATTTGACTCTTTATTCATGTTTTTAATTAAGGTTTTGATATTGATTTGATAAAAGGATGAAATTATGGTAGAAAAGTGGTTTTAATGTGAATTTCAGAGTAGAGTTGATTTGATTTGATAAAAGGATGCAATTATGGTAGAAAAGTGGTTTAATGTGAATTTCAGGGTAGAGTTGATTTGATTTGTTTGAGATGATTTTTAAATGAGTTTTGAATAGTTAATGATGTTGAAATATAGCCTAAATCATATTAATCCCGAAATCCCTGAGATCTTTGGTTTTTAAGGTTTTTATAGTTGGGTTTTTAGGGTGTAATGTGGAATCTGAGTTGCTGGAGGTATAAGGATGGTTTTAGGTTGCTTTTGGATGTTGATTGATGCTTAAAATGTGTTGGATGTGTTGGGAATGGCTGGGATAAGGTTGGAGATCAATCAATTGAGTTTTTGGTTGTATCGATTGGGTAAATCGATGCTTTAGAGCAGGGTCGCGGGTTTTCTTTTGAGTATTGGTGTTTTGGATTCATTTTTAAAGCAATGAATCTATGTTTTTAATGGATGAAGACATGGGATAGTGTTTCGGAAGCGAGCGAAGTGAATTTTGAGGCTTCGAATGTTTGAGATGTGCGTCGGCTAGCGTGGTTTCGCAAGTCGGTAAGTGGAACTTGGTTTTCTAGTGTGGAAACATTTTAGAAAAGGTTTTGGTAACTTAGTAAGAGCTTGAAACGCTTTACTAAGTTCGGAAGTAAGTAAAGTGAATTTCTCTCCCGGATGGTGCTAGTTTGTGCCTTTGGTTTCACTTGATTTTAAATGTATTTACCAATTGTTTTAAAGCATGATTTGAGTATATAAAATGTTTTTGATGATGCCATGTGGTTAAGGATGCACTAGGTAAGTGATCCTTGTATGCATGTGTTGATGCATGAGTTTTGAATCATGGTTTAATGCTTGAGTTATAGCTATCATGAATGCTTTGTAAAAACAATGAGGTGTCTCGTCTCTCATTAGTGGGCTATACAACTACCGATGACTGGTGTTGAGGTGTTGTGATTGTACCAAATACTCCACAACGAGTGTCACAACGGTGGATGGTTGGTCTCGTGTGTGAGCCATGAGATGCCTATAGGGTGTATGAAGGGTTTGGGACAACCCTTGGAAATCCTTGTATCCGATATGTTTTGAGAAATGAGATTGTTGTTAATCACTTGAAAGCCAATATAATGGATTATAATGCTATGTAAATGTTGTTGATGCATATTGTGGAAAATGCATGTTTTACCATAAGCTTAGCATAATGGTGTCTATGCTTGGAAGGCTTGATGGTTGAGCAGCAATGGTCTAATTGCTGGAAATTATGCGATCCACATTGCATGATTTTGAGCATCCTGATTTTAATGGTAAAGTGCATGGGTTTTCAAAGCATGCATGATGGTTTTGAAAAGAGCGAAAAATGGATTTGTGCATCGATGGTGATTTTAGTTGAAGGGATGTTGAGGTTTTGAACTAGTGTAATATGGGCAATGGGGGTGTCAAACGTTATGAACGTTGGTTGTTTGGTATTTCTCTAGTTTGGTGTTGGTTTGATTTGCATATTTCGTTATGTAAAAGGCATTTTAAATGTTGGTTTATGCTTGGATTGAGATTTGAGCTTTTGGTGTTTATTTCTTTCTTGAAGCATGCCTTTAGTCTCTATGATATTGAAAGTGATTCTATGATGATATTTATGCCTTGAATTCTAGATTGTTGAAATGTATTTGAGTTGCAAGCATGTTTAGTCATATGTCAAGTTAGTTTCGGAGGGTTGAAATCAGGTTTTGGTATATTCTGAGTTTCTATTTCTTGAATTTTGGTCCGTTTTTGTCATGTATGCAATTAAATGAGTTTCAATGGTTATTTTGAGTTGAGTTTCTACATAGACGCATGTAATGAATTTAATTAAAATATAGTCTCTCAAAATTGGTAATAGTCCTTGCAAGATGTTGATTTTACGAAATGGTCCCTAAAATCAAATCTGGTAATAATCGAGATGTGATCAAGATGTTGATTTATCCGCTGCTTTGATTGATCACTTAGGAATCTAATTTGTATCTAGATAAGATAAAAAGAAAAAAGGTCAATTATTGAGGTAAACTTTATCGGTTCACTTCAATATTCCTCGTGCGACTCGTTTGGTTTGGTCCATCAGCTAGGCTGGGTCGAAGGGGTTACATTTGGTGGTATCAGATCCAGGTTATGAAAGGTTGGGATGATGGTAAGTTGTTGGTAAGAGATTTTGATGTGAATGTGTTTTTTTTGTAATGTTTGCTTAGTTCGGTGAATGTCTTGAGGATGTCAATATCAAGTATGCAATGTTGAGGCTATAAATGGTGATTGTGATTTGAATGTGAGCTGTTGTGTGATGATAGAATTGGACTGGATTTTAATACTTGTAATGCATGATGGTTGCGACATACATGTTGTATGCTTTGTGCTATGCTGGGGGGAAATTGGATTGCCCATTGCCTTATTACCAAATGAGATGTTTTATATTGGAATCGAAGTCTTGGATCCTTGCTTGGAGCTGGCATGAGTGTTTTGTTTTGTTTGTTAGTTCGTTGTCATGCCTAAATATAATAGCAATATGGTATGATTGATGTTACTGTTGGGCAAGAAATATAGGAGTGTGTAATGTCTCCTTGGGGCTAGACGTCGCGATGTGCCTTGGTGTAAGTACAACCTGTGGTGGTTTTTTAAGTGTTGGATGTCATGACGTCTGGTATGTAGGCGATGTCTAGAGCTTGTAAAGCTGTTAATGTTGGAGTGCATGTGTTTGCTTTAACTAGTGGACGTTGTGAGCTGTGGTTAGCGCTTACCTATATTAAGAGGAAGTTGAACTCGAGTGTTGTCACCGGAGGTATCCATGGAGTGGATGACCTGTATGAATGAGACTATGGAATAAATAAAGTGTAGTGATGCCCATAGTGTAAAGACGAGTTGTATCTCGGTTATATAGAGATGTGCATAGTTAGTGAACAATTGTGGTTGTGGGAAAAGAACCTAATGTTGTGTTCTAAGAGTTCTTTTGAACTATTTTGAAGGATAAGTATCCGGGGGTTAGATGTAACACCCCAATTTTGGGCTTAGAAGTTTAGGGTTCGAACCGGACCGGTCTGAGAAACAGGTTCGAATATAAAAGGAGGTTTTAGGGAACTCCTAGTTCGGGATGCTTTAAAATATAGAAAAATATCTAAAAATCCTCATTTAATATATATAAGAGAATGGTGAAGTCAATTTTACAAAATAAGGTTTGGAAATACTACATTTCGGTGTAGTGACCAAATTGCGATTTTTGCAAAGTTTAGTAGTGACTATTTTGTAAAGGATTGAAACTTTGAATCTTTAAGGAGCTAATTTACCCAAAATGTTTTCTCGAGATTTTTCCTTAATTTGGGTGATTTAATTAATGATTTAATTAAATAAAAGAAAAGGAAAACTACTTTTTTATTTTCATAACTACCTTTCTCTAGTTTTCTCTCATTCCTTTTTCGCTCAAAATCCTATCATCCAAACACCTTTTCTCGAGCAACATTCACATTGATTTTAACTTCAATTGATGAGATTTCCATTACTCATTGGTTCCTAATCAATCTTGCATCAAATCCTTTTGATTTCCACATTGAATTTTCATGGATTTTGGCCCAAATCAAGGAGAAATCATCATTTAGAGGTAAGATTGTTCTTCTCCTCTAAATACTCAGTTCTTTACTGAAATTCGCAAGTTTTCAATCCTTTATTAAAGTTTTATAAATGGTTTTAATGTGAGAAACAAGATTTTGGCTTAAACCCCAAGATTTTGGAAGAGATCTTGAAAATTTTCATTGTAATTGATTGGGCTCTGTTTTGAGATAGTTCTCTAATGTATTTTGGATGTTAAATGATGTAAGAAATGAGGTTTTATCAATCCAATCCCGAATAGGTTGTATTTCCTAAGTTTTTGCTTATGAAAAGGGTGGTTTTTGAGGTGTTTTTGGTGTTCTGTTATAGCTAGAGGTATAAGGATGATTTTATAGTTGTGTTTGATGATAATTGATATTTAGAAATGATTAGAAGTGATAGATCTTGGCTGGGTTAAGTTTTGGAAGAGTTTGGAGGTGATTTCAGTTGTGTTTGGTAGCCGAAATGTTGTGTTTGCTTAGAGCAACGAGTTTAGGAGTGTTGGCTGAAGATTTCAATGCACGATGATGCATTAATCCTCTGTTTTGATGTGTATAAAATAGGGGAGACATCTTCGGACACTTTTGGAGTTGATCCGGGAGCTTAATTGGCGTTTCGGCAAGCAAGCGAAACGAAATCGGTGAGTGCGATTGGGTTAGAAGTCCATGAGGACGAAAATAAAAGGTTTGGGGATTTAGGAGAGGTTTGAAACACCTTCCTAAATCTGAAAGTAAGTATGGCTTGATTTGATATATCTCTAAAGTGGTGTTTGCCCCTAAAATGCTTTTGCATGCTCATGGTTTGAAATTGTTAAATTCCTACTATTTTTATGCATGTTTTGAAGCATGAGATTATGCTTGTAGAGATGTCATGAGATGGCATGTTGCATTGAATAGATTTGAGCTTTTGGTTTGAAGCAAAGTATGATTTATGATTTGAAATGTGATGAGAAAACCTTTGAGTTATTTTGCATGAAAAACAGTAGGTGTGATGATATTTTTTACACATTATATTGGCATAGATGTTGAGAAACTTACCGGATATAATTGATCGATCAATAGGATTAGAGTGCACTATAAACTAAAAATTCGTACGTGCTCTTTGGTTAAGCCAAAGGGATATTTTACGATGATGGGCATTCCATCGGGTAGGACTTGGTGAAACACCCAAGCTTTGTGGCGATGAGAGATTCCACCGGAAGTTGTGTTGCTAGACAAGTGAGTTCAGTGATGTGAGATGCCACCGGAAGAGTCTAGTGTAGAGATGTGTCCGCATATCTGAGTATTAATGAGATTCTAAATGCCAATATAAATGATGGAATGGTTTTTGTTACACATGTACCTTTGATGAAATGGTTTATGCTATGAGTTATGCATATTAGTTTTGTTTAGAAATGCTTTGATAATACAAGCATGTGAATGGCCTTGTCATGTGATTTGCATTGGTTTTAATGCATGAGTTAGAATGAAGGTACATGTGATTTCAATGAGTTTTGCTTTGAAGTTTTCAAGCATGAGAAAGGGATGAGCATGTGATTTTTAAGCTTTGATGAAAGTGTTTTTCTAAGTGCATTATTGTGTTGGTTTCCTTAGAGCATGCCTCACTAAGCATTTGTGCTTACGCTCTCTTTTACCAATAATGCAGATAATTGAGGTGTCTAAGGGCATCATGGAAGCTAAGTTCATCCAAGCAAGTCCAAGCTCACGTATGGTGAAGTTTTCATACACTATTAGTTTTGATAAATTGGCAATGGGAATCTAAGATTTGTTTTGGGAGATATGTTAAACTCCCTAAGGTTGTGGCATGTGTTCCTTGGTTAATTTGAATTGTAAATGGCCTTAATTTCTTGTTTGGAGGTTTGATTTCCCTATTTGGATTTGATATTAGGATGCATGCCCTTAGATTAGTGAGATTGCAAGTTGGATGCTATGAAGGTGTTTAGGAGTTCCAAATATGTACCTTATAGGCTTGATGAATTGTTAGTATGTTTGGAGAGTCCTTTGGATGTGGTTGAATGGGTTTATGCATGAAAAATTAGCTTTTTCTGCTGAATCTAGGCAAACCGTACTGAAACACCCTCTAGTGTTTCGAAACGGGGGCCTGAAATGACCTTCGTGTTTCGAAACGCTAAGGGATGTTTCGAAACGATTTGGCTACTGGAATGCCTCGTTTCGGAACCAGTCTCGGAACCAACCCGCGTATCAGAATAGTCAACGCTGTTTCGATCCATGTTTCGATACAACAGGTGAATGTTTCGAAATACGTGACCGTTGGGCACAGATTTGAATGGTGCTGAAGTTTGCAAGCTTTACATTTTAGTCCCAAATGTTGGTGTTGCAATTGCTTGAGTTTGAGATGTTCAATTAAGATGGAATTTGGTAGAGAAGCATGTAACGAGTCTAATTTCATATTGGTAACCCTAAAATCAGTAAAGACCTACTATTTTATAGAAATTACAATTTGGTCCCTAAACTTGTAATAAGTGCATTGAGTCCCTTTATGTCATCCGATCATTGTGCCTTTCTCAAATATGTTTTGTAAGTACTCACTTAGGGTTAATATGTATCTAGACAAGATTAATAAGAAAAAAAGAGTTGTGAATCAAGGTTGACTTTCGGGTTGACTTTGGTTTTCCCCGTGTAATCTTCGTAGTTCGGGTCAACCGTCTAGGCCGGGCTAAGGGGGTTACATTAGATGCTTGCATGATGAGAAATGTGAATTTGTGGTTTGGGATCAAAATCGTAAGTTGTTGTTGCGTTAAGGTACAAATTGTTTAGTCGAGCAGGTATGCTCCTAAATTGGAATTGGATGTGAGACATCGATGTGTTGGCACTTTTATGGACTGGTGCATGATGTTAAACCATATCTGTTGATTTCTCTTGGCTACATTGTTTTCGATGTGTTGGTAACATGGGCGAGGTATATGAGCAGAACTTGGATTTAATAACTCGTGCGAGAGGTTCTAGCGCTCGGAAGTGAGTTATGAACTCTAGTTTAGTGGTAGCAAATGTACGAATGGTCATGATTAAAGGGTAACTCCTGGGTTGTGGCGAGGTTGTAGTAATGTTGGAAAAAGGTTGTGAGGTCGCTATGTCAAGGCTTGAGTAGCGTATGATACCTATTAAGTAGGTGAATCGTATGACCATGAGAGGCGAGCTTGTCCACGTTTGATCGGTAGGGTATAGCTTTTTGCGCCGGTTTTTGCAAGTTGCTTTGGAAGTTGTGGCTTGAACGTTTGTTTCGAAAATGTTAGATGTGGGAGTGTGAGTAGTTAGTTTCTCTTGTGAAAATGTTGTTACAAGAAAATTGTATAGGAGGTGTCCATTATCTGTTCAAGGCCATGCGTTTTTAGTTGATTTGATGGAACTACCTTTTTATGGTTTTGATGTGATTCTCGAAATGGACTGGTTGGTTGAGCATCAAGTTGTGGTGGATTTTGCTATTAGCTGAGTCACCTTGAAGCTTGCGGATGATTACAAGAAAGTAATCGTAGGCGAGAACGTGAAGTTCTTTTCTAGTGCAATTTTGGCTATTAAAGCAAGTCAGAAGATGGAGTTTTGTTTCGAAGCTTTCTTGGCGTATGTGATGAATCTTGGAATGAAGGAAGTACGAGTGCAAGACATACGAAAATTATGTGAGTTTCCATGTAACCCCCTTAACCCGGCCTAGACGGTTGACCCGAATTAAGAAAGTCACACGGGGAAAACCAAAGTCAACCCGAAAGTCAACCTTGATTAACGACCCTTTTTTTTCTTTTTAATCTTGTCTAGATGCACATTAGTCATAATTGTGATCACACAACATCATACTCAAAGATCACAAACATCAGAGATCAAACAGGGACCCAATTGAACAAATTACAACTTTAGGGACCAAATTGTAATTTCTGATAATTAAAAGGACTTAACCCAAATTAAAGTTACCATCTTGAAATTAATCAGGTTTCATGCTTCTCTGTGAAATTTCAGCTCAAAAGGACTTCCCAAGCTCATGCAATTGAACAAACAAGATTCAGGACCAAAACGCAAACAATTCAAAACATATAACTGCCAATGTCAGCCCCCAACGGTCGACCGTTCTGAAACAGGTAGACCCCGTTTCGAAACACGGGCCGTTCCGCAACGGGTTCCGAAACATGGCCTTGGCAGAGACCAAACCGTTTCGAAACGGTGCATACCGTTTCGGACGCCTGGGTTCATGTAAGGCACCCGTTCCGAAACGGTGCACACTGTTCCGAAACGCCTGCACAGATTGCAGCAAAATAGCATTCCAAAACATGCAATAGATCATTCAAACATGATCCAAATGTCACCAAACTTACCAGCATGCAATTCAACATATATATGACTTATAGGCATCATCAAATCAACCAAACAACATCACATGCAAAAAGCCCCAATTCTATAGGCATGCTTCCTACACAAGCTAGCTATTCACAACACCAAATTTCCAAAACAAGCATGCAATGATCCAATCCAAAAACCAGCATTCAAATCATCATTTAACATACTTAGGGAGTCTCAAACACCTCCCAAAACATACATATTGGTCCCCCATTGCCAAATTACCCAAAAGCTAAAATGTTTAATAAAAACCTTCCATACATTGAGCTTTACCTGTACTTGAACTCTTGCCCTTCTTGCTGCCCCTCAAGGTACTCTAATGCTCTGCATTATTGAATTAAGAAAACGAAGAGAGCGTAAGCAAAAGCTTAGTGAGGAAAGCTCTTAAAAACCATTCAATAATGCAATTCAAAACATTTACAAAACATGCTTTAAATCAACCTTTGCACATGCTTAAAAGCATACTTTAAACAAGCAATCTCATGCTTAAACACAAACATACATGTCATATTGGCTCAAGTGATAATTTCCATTTCTTAAAACAAGTTCATCAACTTCCCAAGGACTTTTAAACACCTTGGCCCCAAGGCTTTTAAACACCTTGGCCATGGACTTTTAAACACCATGAATGAGGACCACACAAGGACTTTTAACCACCTTTGTGTCCAATGCTTGAATCACCCCAAGGACTTTTAAACACCTTGGCCCCAAGGACTTTTAAACACCTTGGCCCCATGGACTTTTAAACACCATGGCCCCATGGACTTTTAAACACCTTGGAAAGGATCATCTAAGGACTTTTAACCACCTTAGTGTCCGCAACAAGAATCATCCAAGGACTTTTAACCACCTTGATGTTCTTAAGTAACAAGGCTCACTCAAGGACTTTTAACCACCTTAGTGACCTTAACCTATTCAAAACATCACTTGCCAATATACATCATTTTCATCATTTAATCCACTGTTTTAAAGCATTAAACCAAGCCATTTTCATCATGCATTTCAATGCATCAAAGCACATTATTTCAATGTATAAAAGCAAGGTACTCCTACTTAGAGTTACCTTCAACTTATGGCTTACATTATCAGCAAAATCCATGCTAAACATGCTTTCAAAACAGTAATTAAAACATGCAAATCATCATCTTGCATCACAACAAAATCATGGCCACCACTAGAGAGAAAATCCGAAAACTTACACTTGAGCTTAGCAAAGTTGTTTAGACTTAAACTAAGCTCCCAAAACCTTCAAACCTCGGTTTAAAAGCTGAAATCCAATTTCCACAAACTCACTCACCGATTTCCACTTTGCTTCAAGCCAAAGCACCAAATCAAGCTTCCGGATCCACAACTCTTGGATCCAAAGATGCCTCCCCTGTTTCAACACATCAAAGCAGAGGATTAATGCATCATCATGCATTAATTGCTTCAATGAAAGCACCTAAACTCGCTGCTCTCATCCAACCTCCATTTTCGGCCACCAAACACAACCGAAAATGCATCCAAACCACTTCTAAACAAAGCCCAGCCATAAACCAGCAAAACCTCACTTCCATTAACATCATAAAACGTCTAAAAACAACCTATTAACATCCTTATACCTCCAGCAACATCAGATCACCAAGATCACCTCAAAAACTACCTTGAAACACAAGCTAAACTTAGGAAACTCAACCTATCCGAGATTGCATCAATCAAAACTCAATTCCTTATCAATTTAGAGACCATTTAACATCAAAAACACCTCTCAAATCACAGATTACTCAGATCTAACGAAAATCATCAAAAATCATCAAAATCTTGCATAATAAGCCAAGATCCATTTCATCACTTAAAAACCTTTAATTAAACTTCAATTAAGGATTGAAAACTTAGGAATTTCAGTAAAGAACTGATAGTTTAGAGGAGAAGGACGTTCTTACCTCCAAACTTGAGTTTCTCCTCTTTTTGCAATCAAAATCCTTGTTGAAACACTTAGCAATTGAAGAGGTTTTGAAGATACAATGATTTGGAATCAAATGAGAGTTGAAAGGAGGGATTTAGGTGAAGAAATCAGATCCAATTCTCTGGAAAAGTAGTGTTTGGGTTGAGAGAAAATGAGAGAAAGAAAATTAGGAGAAGTTGGTTACAAAATCTAAAAATAGCCAAATGGCTTCCCTCCCATTTTGATAACCTTTAAAATCAGATTTTAGACTTAAAATATCTTAGAAAAATCTGGAGAAACTCCCTTTGGGTAAATAGCTCCTTAAAGATTCTAAGTTTCAACCCTTTATAAAACAGCCACCAAACTTGCGAAAATTACATTTTGGTCACTAGCCAAAATGTCACACTTCCAAAACTCATTTTCCAAAATTGATTTCACAGTTCACTTAATTATATTAAAAGATGATTTTAGAACATTTTTCCAAATTTTTAATGCAACCCGAACTAGGCTTTCCTAATTTCACCTCTTTTGATTCGAACAACACTTTGACCAACCGGTCAACGCCCAAAACTCCTAAGCCCAAAACCGGGGCGTTACAACTCTCCCCCCCTTAAGAAATTTCGTCCTCGAAATTTACCTGAAGGAAAGAGATAAGGAAACTGCTTCAGCATGTCTTCCTTCCGCTCCCACGTGGCTTCCTCAACACCTCGATGCTTCCACAGCACCTTCACCAACTCAATGGTCTTGCCACGAAGAACCTTGCTATCCGAATCCAGAACCTTCAATGGTTCCTCATCATAGGTCAAATCCGGATTTAGAACCACATCCTCCACAGGCATCACATGCGAAGGATCAGATCTATACTTCCGGAGCATAGAAACATGGAACACATCATGAATCTTCTCCAACTCCTGAGGTAACCTCAGCCGATACGCAACAGGACCCACACGCTCAACCACCTCATATGGTCCAATGTACCGAGGGCTCAACTTACCCTTCCGGCCAAACCTCATCACCTTCTTCCAAGGCGAAACCTTCAAGAACACACGGTCACCCACCGCATACTCTATCTCCTTACGTTTCAAATCCTCATAAGACTTTTGCCGATCAGAGGCAGCCTTCAACCTCTCACAAATGAGCTTCACCTTCTCGGTGGTCCCTTACAACAAAGCCGGCATCGAAACCAACTTTTGACCAGTTTCAGCCCAACAAAGAGGAGTCCTACACTTCCTCCCATACAGAGCCTCATAAGGTGCCATCTGTATACTCGCCTGATAGCTATTGTTATAAGAGAACTCAACCAAAGGCAGATGCTTCTCCCAAGAACCTTGGAACTCAATCACGCAGCACCTCAATATATCCTCCAAAATCTGGATAACCCGCTCAGACTGACCATCCGACTGAGGATGATAGGATGTACTGAAATGCAACCTTGTACCCAGAGCTTGATGCAAACACTGCCAAAAACACGATGTGAACCTCGGATCCCTATCCGACACAATCGACTTAGGCACACCATGCAACCTCACTATCTCAGCAATGTACAGCTCTGCCAGCTTATCCAAAGAAAACGTAGTATGCACAGGCAAGAAATGCGCACACTTTGTCAAGCGATCCACAATCACCCAAACAGAATTCTTCTTCGATGGAGACAAAGGCAAACCAGATACAAAATCCATGGTAACCCTCTCCCACTTCCATTCAGGGATTCTCAATGGTTGCAACAAACCAGAAGGAACCTGATGTTCAGCCTTAACTCGCTGACACACCAAACACTTGCTCACAAACTCTGCAACATCCTTCTTCAAACCCACCCAATAGTACTCATCACGAAGATCACGATACATCTTAGTACTACCAGGGTGCATAGCAAAAGGACTACTATGACCTTCAGTCAGAATAGCACGCCTCAACTCAACATCAGCAGGCACTACTATCCGACTACCAAAACACAACACACCATCCTCATTAAAGCAGAAATCTGAAGGTCTACCCTCCGCGATATCCTGAACATGAGACACCAAGGAATCATCCAACAACTGCTTTTCCTTGATCAACTGAACCAAAGATGGTTTCACTTGCAACTCAGCAACAAGACCACCATCTCGCGATATGCTCAAGCTAGCAAACATAGCTCTCAGCTCAACAGCTACCTTCCTACTCAAGGCATCAGCAACAACATTAGCTTTACCAGGATGATACTCAATCGTTAGATCATAATCCTTGAGCAACTCCAACCAACGCCGCTGTCTAAGATTCAACTCCTTCTGAGACATCAGATACCTCAAACTCTTGTGATCCGTGTACACAGTACAGTTCTCACCATACAGATAATGTCTCCAGATCTTCAGAGCAAACACCACTGCAGCCAGCTCAATGTCATGCGTAGGATAGTTGCGCTCATGCACCTTCAACTGCCGCGACGCATAAGCCACAACCTTACCTTCTTGCATCAGCACACATCCCAAACAAACATAGGATGCATCACTATAGACCACAAACTCTTTCCCTGATTCAGGCTGAATCAAGATAGGAGCTTGCGTCAAAGCCGCCTTAAGCTTCTCAAAAGCCTGTTGTCTCGCTTCCGTCCACTCATACTTAACATCCTTTTGCAACAGCTTCGTCAAAGGAGCAGCAATCTTGGAAAAACCATCCACAAACCTCCGGTAGTATCCCGCCAAACCTAGGAAACTATGGACCTCATGAACAGACTTAGGAACTTTCCAGTTCATCACCGCTTCAATCTTCTGAGGATCAACACGAATCCCCTCAGCTGAGACCACATGCCCAAGAAACACCACCTCCTTAAGCCAGAAGTCACACTTGCTCAGCTTAGCATAAAGCTGATTCTCCAACAAAGCTTGCAGCACAACCCTCAAATGCTCTTCGTGCTCCTCCTCAGTACGCGAGTACACGAGGATATCATCAATGAACACCACAACGAACTTGTCCAGGTATTCATGAAACACACGATTCATCATGTCCATGAAAGCAGCAGGAGCATTTGTCAAACCAAACGGCATCACAAGGAACTCATAATGCCCATACCTTGTCCTGAAAGCTGTCTTAGGCACATCCACATCCTTCACCTTCAACTGATTATACCCTGACCTCAAGTCAATCTTAGAGAACACAGCAGCTCCCCGAAATTGATCAAAGAGATCATCAATCCTCGGCAAAGGATACCGATTCTTGATAGTCAACTTGTTCAGCTGACGGTAATCAATGCACATTCTCATAGTGCCATCTTTCTTCTTCACAAACAAGACAGGAGCACCCCAAGGTGACACACTCGGCCGGATGAAACCACGATCTAGCAGCTCTTGCAACTGCGTCTTCAGCTCCTTCAGCTCCTTAGGTGCCATTCTATAGGGAGTAATGGACACAGGAGTTGTATTCTCATACAGCTCAATTCCAAACTCCACCTCGCGATTAGGAGGTAAACCAGGCAACTCTTCAGGAAAAACACCAGGAAACTCCTTCACAACCTTGATATCTTGCACCCTCAACTCCTTAGAGCTAGGATTCATCACAAAAGCTAGATAAGCTTCGCAACCCTGCCTCAGCATCCTACTCGCCTCCAAGGTAGACACCACATTAGCAAGAAACTTCACATTCTCGCCAACTACAACAACTTCATAATCATCCGCAAGCTTAAGCGAAACCCGCTTATTCTCACAATCTACCACAGCACGATGCTCAGCAAGCCAATCCATACCAAGGATCACATCAAAACCATAAAAGGGCAACTCCATAAGATCAACATGAAAGACATGTTCTTGAACAACCAAGGGACACCTTCTATAAAGCTTTCGAGTCACAACAGTTTCACCAAAAGAACTAGTGACACGAACTCCAACATCCAAAGACTCAACAGGCAAACCAAGCAATTTAGCATGCTCACGCAAAATGTATGAATGCGTAGATCCAGAATCAATCAAAGAAAGCAATGAGAAGGATTGCAAAGTAAAGGTACCTACAATCACATCTGCATCATTCCTTCCCTCGCGCTGAGCATACACCCTCGCTTGGCCTCCACCCTCAGGTTGAATAGCCACAACATGAGCTACTCCGCGACCACCTTCCTCTCTCCTCTGGAAATTACCACGGCCGCGCCCACGACCTCTCTGCGGTGCAACAACAGGAGCACGCTCTTGGCCACCAGCCAACCTCAGACAATCTCGCCTCAGATGGTCAACAGAACCACAGTTCCAACATCCATTACCAGCTGCCGCAACAGGAGCTTGCACCTCCCTCACAGCACGAGGACAGTCACGCTTCATGTGACCACGCGAACCATAGATCCAGCAAGCACTAGGATCAGCTCTAGCAAAACCACCTCTAGCAGGTGCACCACCACCTCTCTTGGCTGAGGGCTGATACTTCTGATCACGTCCCCTCTTGTTCCGTCCACCTCCGGAACTATACTCAGCAGCTCTCTTGCCAGAACTTGCTCCAGCACCTTTCACAGCTAAACCCAAGTTCATCTCAATGTCCTTGGATCGGCTCACCAACACATCAAAATCATTGTACTCAGCAGCCAACATATATGTCTTTACTTCCGTCACCAAACCATAACGGAACCTTTCGCACCTCTCTCGCTCATCAGGTATCAGCTCCGGTGCATACTGACTGAGCCGTACGAACTGCACTTCATACTCAGCCACACTCATGCTCCCTTGGGTAAGAGGCATGAATTCACGCTTTTTCTCATCCAGATATCTCACTCCAAGATATCTCCTCTTGAACGCATTCTGAAAGAATGTCCAAGTAACATCAACTTCAGCCATCCCAGCTATGGTGGTCGTCCACCACGTGTACGCATCGTCCTGCAGCAAGGACACAACACATCCCAACTTTTGCACATCCGTGCAGCTCATCTGACCCAAGATACGCTTGGTACTCTCTAGCCAAGCTTCCGAACTCTCAGCAGACATACCTCTGAACTCAGTCCCACCAAGACTGCGCAGACGCTCCAAAGTTAGTCTGACTCCAGCATCTCCCTGATGCCCAGTTCCTTGAGCTCCAGCTACTGCTGCTCGAAAAGCACCCGCAATAGCTTGTACCAGCATAGACATATCAGGCATAGCTTGCCCCTGACCAACCTCTGGTCCAGCAGCTCCAGCACCAGCTGCAGTTTCAGCTCTCTCACCTCCAGCACCACCACCAGGCGGAGGAGGGGGTAACACTGCACTACCCGTATTCTCTTCATTCTCGTTCTCATTGGGAGCCGTAGCTCGCACACTACCTCTTAACTCTCTACGTGGTGCCATACTTTTACCATGCAATCACAATGCAAAATAAAACAAGTCAGGACCAGCAAGGTAAGCAATCCAAGTATTCAAGCTCAATTTCATTCAAAATCAACATCATTTCTTTAGCTTTTGTTTGGCAATGGGTATCCTCAACATGCAACATCACAACATACATCTCAATTGCATCAACATCTCAAGCCACTGAACATACTTTCAAACAACAAGCATACAAGCCAAACATACTTCAATCATGCATACATTCATTCCCAATTACTAGCAAACTCAGCTCTGATACCACCAAATGTAACCCCCTTAACCCGGCCTAGACGGTTGACCCGAATTAAGAAAGTCACACGGGGAAAACCAAAGTCAACCCGAAAGTCAACCTTGATTAACGACCCTTTTTTTTTTCTTTTTAATCTTGTCTAGATGCACATTAGTCCTAATTGTGATCACACAACATCATACTCAAAGATCACAAACATCAGAGATCAAACAGGGACCCAATTGTACAAATTACAACTTTAGGGACCAAATTGTAATTTCTGATAATTAAAAGGACTTAACCCAAATTAAAGTTACAATCTTGAAATTAATCAGGTTTCATGCTTCTCTGTGAAATTTCAGCTCAAAAGGACTTCCCAAGCTCATGCAATTGAACAAACTAGATTCAGGACCAAAATGCAAACAATTCAAAACATATAACTGCCAATGTCAGCCCCCAACGGTCGACCGTTCTGAAACAGGTAGACCCCGTTTCGAAACACGGGCCGTTCCGCAACGGGTTCCGAAACATGGCCTTGGTAGAGACCAAACCGTTTCGAAACGGTGCATACCGTTTCGGACGCCTGGGTTCATGTAAGGCACCCGTTCCGAAACGGTGCACACTGTTCCGAAACGCCTGCACATATTGCAGCAAAACAGCATTCCAAAACATGCAATAGATCATTCAAACATGCTCCAAATGTCACCAAACTTACCATCATGCAATTCAACATATATATGACTTATAGGCATCATCAAATCAACCAAACAACATCACATGCAAAAAGCCCCAATTCTATAGGCATGCTTCCTACACAAGCTAGCTATTCACAACACAAAATTTCCAAAACAAGCATGCAATGATCCAATCCAAAAACCAGCATTCAAATTATCATTTAACATACTTAGGGAGTCTCAAACACCTCCCAAAACATACACATTGGTCCCCCATTGCCAAATTACCCAAAAGCTAAAATGTTTAATAAAAACCTTCCATACATTGAGCTTTACTTGTACTTGAACTCTTGCCCTTCTTGCTGCCCCTCAAGGTACTCTAATGCTCTGCATTATTGAATTAAGAAAACGAAGAGAGCGTAAGCAAAAGCTTAGTGAGGAAAGCTCTTAAAAACCATTCAATAATGCAATTCAAAACATTTACAAAACATGCTTTAAATCAACCTTTGCACATGCTCAAAAGCATACTTTAAACAAGCAATCTCATGCTTAAACACAAACATACATGTCATATTGGCTCAAGTGATAATTTCCATTTCTTAAAACTAGTTCATCAACTTCCCAAGGACTTTTAAACACCTTGGCCCCAAGGACTTTTAAACACCTTGGCCATGGACTTTTAAACACCATGAATGAGGACCACACAAGGACTTTTAACCACCTTTGTGTCCAATGCTTGAATCACCCCAAGGACTTTTAAACACCTTGGCCCCAAGGACTTTTAAACACCTTGGCCCCATGGACTTTTAAACACCATGGCCCCATGGACTTTTAGACACCATGGAAAGGATCACCTAAGGACTTTTAACCACCTTAGTGTCCGCAACAAGAATCATCCAAGGACTTTTAACCACCTTGATGTTCTTAAGTAACAAGGCTCACTCAAGGACTTTTAACCACCTTAGTGACCTTAACCTTTTCAAAACATCACTTGCCAATATACATCATTTTCATCATTTAATCCACTGTTTTAAAGCATTAAACCAAGCCATTTTCATCATGCATTTCAAAGCATCAAAGCACATTATTTCAATGTATAAAAGCAAGGTACTCCTACTTAGAGTTACCTTCAACATATGGCTTACATTATCCGCAAAATTCATGCTAAACATGCTTTCAAAACAGTAATTAAAACATGCAAATCATCATCTTGCATCACAACAAAATCATGGCCACCACTAGAGAGAAAATCCGAAAACTTACACTTGAGCTTAGCAAAGTTGTTTAGACTTAAACTAAGCTCCCAAAACCTTCAAACCTCGGTTTAAAAGCTGAAATCCATTTTCCACAAACTCACTCACCGATTTCCACTTTGCTTCAAGCCAAAGCACCAAATCAAGCTTCCGGATCAACAACTCTTGGATCCAAAGATGCCTCCCCTGTTTCAACACATCAAAGCAGAGGATTAATGCATCATCATGCATTAATTGCTTCAATGAAAGCACCTAAACTCGCTGCTCTCATCCAACCTCCATTTTCGGCCACCAAACACAACCGAAAATGCATCCAAACCACTTCTAAACAAAGCCCAGCCATAAACCAGCAAAACCTCACTTCCATTAACATCATAAAACATCTAAAAACAACCTATTAACATCCTTATACCTCCAGCAACATCAGATCACCAAGATCACCTCAAAAACTACCTTGAAACACAAGCTAAACTTAGGAAACTCAACCTATCCGAGATTGCATCAATCAAAACTCAATTCCTTATCAATTTAGAGACCATTTAACATCAAAAACACCTCTCAAATCACAGATTACTCAGATCTAACGAAAATCATCAAAAATCATCAAAATCTTGCATAATAAGCCAAGATCCATTTCATCACTTAAAAACCTTTAATTAAACTTCAATTAAGGATTGAAAACTTAGGAATTTCAGTAAAGAACTGATAGTTTAGAGGAGAAGGACGTTCTTACCTCCAAACTTGAGTTTCTCCTCTTTTTGCAATCAAAATCCTTGTTGAAACACTTAGCAATTGAAGAGGTTTTGAAGATACAATGATTTGGAATCAAATGAGAGTTGAAAGGAGGGATTTAGGTGAAGAAATCAGATCCAATTCTCTGGAAAAGTAGTGTTTGGGTTGAGAGAAAATGAGAGAAAGAAAATTAGGAGAAGTTGGTTACAAAATCTAAAAATAGCCAAATGGCTTCCCTCCAATTTTGATAACCTTTAAAATCAGATTTTAGACTTAAAATATCTTAGAAAAATCTGGAGAAACTCCCTTTGGGTAAATAGCTCCTTAAAGAATCAAAGTTTCAACCCTTTATAAAACAGCCACCAAACTTGCGAAAATTACATTTTGGTCACTAGCCAAAATGTCACACTTCCAAAACTCATTTTCCAAAATTGATTTCACAGTTCACTTAATTATATTAAAAGATGATTTTAGAACATTTGTCCATATTTTTAATGCAACCCGAACTAGGCTTTCCTAATTTCACCTCTTTTGATTCGAACAGCATTTGACCAACCGGTCAACGCCCAAAACTCCTAAGCCCAAAACTGGGGTGTTACATTCCAGGTGTTTTTCAGGAGGAGTTGTCGGGGTTGCCACCGAACCAAGAGGTTGGGTTTGACTTCGAGTTGTACGAGAATACGACTCCCATTGTTTATTGCTCCTTATTGCATGGCACCTAAAGAGTTGAAGGAGTTGAAGATGCAACTTCAGGAGTTGCTTGACCGAGGATTCTTAAGGCCGAGTATTTCACCTTGGTGTACGCCGATCTTGTTTTTGGAGAAGAAGGATAGTGTGATGCGTATGTGCATAGATTATCGACAAGTTGACGATTAAGAACAAGTACCCTTTACCGAGAATCGATTATTTGTTGGATCAGTTTAGTGGTGCTTCGGTGTTTTCAAAAATTGAATTGAGGTCTGGGTATTACCAACTAAAGGTTAAGGATGTGAATGTACCTAAGACGACTTTTAGGACAAGGTATGACCATTATGTGTTTTGGTGGTGCCTTTTGGGTTGACAAATGCACCGGCTACATTCATGGATATGATGAATAGGGTGTTCCATGAGTTTCTACATCAGTTCGTGGTAGTGTTTATTGATGACATTCTCGTATACTCTTGTACCGAGAAAGATCATAATAAGCATTTAAGAATTGTGTGACAAGTGTTGTTGGAGAATCAGCTCTATGCTAAGCTAAGAAAATGTGTGTTTTGGCTTAGAGAGGTGGTTTTCTTGGACGTGTGGTGTCAGCCGAAGGAATTCAGGTTGATCCACACAAGGTGGAGGCGGTGATGAGTTGGAAAATGCCAAAACCGGTGACGGAGGTGCGAAGTTTCCTTGGTTTGGTTGGATATTATCGAAGGTTTTAGGGTTTTTCTAAGATTGATGCTCCTTTGACCAAGTTGTTGCAAAACAATGTTCACTTTGAGTGGACGGATGTGAGGAAACAAGCTTTCGAGAAGTTCAAGAAAGCTTTGACGCAAGCTCCTGTCTTGATTCAACCAGAATCGGTTAAGGAGTTTGTAGTATATAATGATGCATCGTATGTTGGTTTAGGTTGTGTGTTGATGCAAGGTGGGAAGGTTTTAGCATATGCGTCTAGATAGTTGAAGGTGCATGAGTGCAATTATCCTACTCATGATGTAGAGCTATATGTGGTGGTGTTAGCATTGAAGATTTGGAGACACTATCTTTACGGTGAGAAGTGTGTGGTTTACACCGACCATAAGAGTTTGAAGTATCTTATGTCGCAAAAGGAGTTGAACCTTAGGCAACGGAGGTGGTTGGAGTTTCTTAAAGATTATGATCTAACAATTGAGTATCATCCTGGAAAGGTCAATGTTGTGGCCGATGCTTTGAGTAGGAAGATAGTTGTTTAGTTGAGAGTGATGTTTGCTCAGTTGAGTTTCTCGCGTGATGGTGGGTTGATAGCCGAGTTGCAGGTGAAACCTTCCTTCATTCAGCTGATCAAGGAGAAGCAGTTTCTTGATGATTCGTTTGTGCCTCACATTCATGATATATAGTTGATGGTAATACAATGGACTTCTGTTTCAATGATGATGGAGTTCTATGTTTCAAAAGTCGAATAGTTGTGCCTGTAACCCCTTTAGCTCGGCCTAGACTCTTGACCCGAACTACAAAGATTACACAGGGAAACCAAAGTCAACCCGAAAGTCAACCTTGATTAACGACCTTTTTTCCTTTTTACCTTTTCTAAATGCAAGATTAAGCCTATGTGATCACACAATATCATAGGAAGAGAAGGCACATCGATCGGAATTCATTTTGGGGTTTAATTGATAGAATTTTACTTTAGGGACCAAAACGTAAACTTTGAAAATTGTGAGGACTTTGCAGATTTTAAGCTTACCAATATGTAATTAGTCATTTTTCATTTATCTCTGTCAAATATCAGCTTAATTGGACATTCTAAACTCAACCAATTGCATCCACAATCAACAAGGACTAAAATGTAAGAAAAGAGAACTTGAAACAATTCAAAATACAAACCAACAATCAAATGTTTCGAAACGCTGACCCTGGTATCGAAACGGTCGTATCGAAACGGAGTTGACCATTTCAGAACTCGTGTGCGTTCCGAGACCAGTATCAAAACATGCCTCTCCAGTAGCTAAAGTGTTCTGAAACACCATTACCCGTTCTGAAACACTATAGTCATTTCAGGCCCCTGTTTCGAAACAGCAAGGGTGTTTTGATACACCCTGCCTTGCAACCATACCATTTTCTGGTTTTTCACCTCTTTACACCTTCAAACACATCCCAAATATCACCAAATCACACTAACAACATGATTGAACATCAAAGATCACTATTATGAAGTTTAAGCTAAAGCTTGCCATTAATCACATGATCATTAAGTCTATAGGCATGCTTCCTAACCATAAAACCATATAAAGGCCTCAAACCTCAAACCAAACCAAATAGGACCATTACAACCACCAAATACCATAATAAACTTGCAGCAAGCTTAGGGAGTTCAAAACGCATCTCCAAAAACCAACTATGGATCCCCATTGCCAAATATCAATACTAAAGCATATGAAAATTTCACCATACATGAGCTTCTCACTTCCTTGGATGTCCTTAGCCTTCTCGCTGCCCAAACTCGTCTCAATTATCTGCATTGTTGGTAGAAGAGAACGTAAGCATATTTGCTTACTGAGGCAAGCTCTAAGGAAAACCAACACAACAATGCATCTATAAAACTCTTTCTCAAAAACCATTTTCAACAACATGCTCTTTGTATCTCATGCTTGAAAACCATTTCAAAGAAAATCTCCATTTGAAAACACATGTACCTCTATTCTATCTCATGCATTTAAACCAATGCAAATCTCATGGCAAAGCCATACACATGCTTGTGAAAACTAAAGCATTTCATACACAAATCTCATACGCATCTCTCCTAGCATAAATAATCTCAACATTTTGTACATGTGAATCAAATACAATTTCATAAACTATATTAGCATTTTATATTACATATTTACTCGGATATGCGGATTAGCTTGACTCTAGGTCAAGTCCTACCTTGGTGGAATCTCTCATCACCTTATTCTCATGGTGGTATCTCTCTTCGCCATAAAGCTTGGGTATTTCACCAAGTCCTACCCCGATGGTATTTCACCAATTCCTACGCCTCGTTTTTGGGCCTAGGTGTTTTACAAGTTGGGTTGGGCCGGTGGAACCGGTAATCGGTTGTTCGAATCACTAAAGTGTGATTTAGGGAAATCAAGGTTCGGGATGGGATAAAATATGATAAAAATTCCTAAAATCCTCCAAATTAATATTTAAGAGGTTGGTTAAATCAATTTTGCAAATCGAGTTTTTGAAAATATACATTTTATGTAGTGATCAAAATGTAAAGTTTTAAAGTTGAGGAAAAAGTGTGTTTTCAAAAAGAGTCAAGATCTTAGAACCTTTAGTGAGCTAATTGGAAATTAAGCCTTTCTCTAATTTGGCATGTGTTTTAAATGGTTTAATAAATATTAAAATCGCTTTAATTAATTTAATTAACGAGTTAGTTATTTTGGTTAAAAGATTCTGACCATCTTTTCATGCTCTCATTTTCACTTCATCCAAACACTCATCTTTTGCTCTCAAATTCCAGATTTTCTTCATTCTCAAATTCTCTTTTGATCTCCAACTACATCTTTGTGATTTCTCTAAATTTCCTTCAAGATTCTTTGAAGCTAAACTTGCCAAATTAGAAGAGAAACAATGATTGGGGGTAAATTTTGTGCTAACACTCTAATCAAGGTTCTTTAATGAAATTCCAAAGATATTTGACTCTTTATTCATGTTTTTGATTAAGGTTTTGTTATTGATTTGATAAAAGGATGAAATCATGGTAGAAAAGTGGTTTAATGTGATTTTCAGAGTTGAGTTGATTTGATTTGTTTGAGATGATTTTTAAATGAGTTTTGAAAGGTTAATGATGTTAAATATAGCCTAAATCATATTAATCCCGAAATCCTTGAGATCTTTGGTTTTTAAGGTGTTTATAGTTGGATTTTTGGGGTGTAATGTGGAATCCGAGTTGCTGGAGGTATAAGGATGGTTTTAGGTTTCTTTTGGATGTTGATTGATGCTTAAAATGTGTAGGATGTGTTGGTTGATGGATGGGCTGAGGTTGGAGATCAATCAATTGAGTTTTCGGTTGTATTAATTGGGTAAATTGATGTTTTAGAGCAGGGATGCGGGTTTCCTTTTGAGTGCTGGTGTTTTGGATTCATTTTTAATGCATTGAATCTCTGTTTTTAATGTGTGAAAACAGGGGATATTGTTTCGAAAGCGAACGAAGTGATTTTGGAGGCTTCGGACGTTTGAGTTGTGCGTCGGCTAGCGTGGTTTCGCAATTCGGTGAGTGAAACTTGGTTTTCCAGTGTGGAAACGTTTTAGAAAAGGTTTTGAGAACTTAATAAGAGCTTGAAACGCTTTATTATGTTCGAAAGTAAGTAAATCGAATTTTCCCCATTGGTTGTGCAAGTTTTGAGCCTTTGGTTGCACATGATTTTACTTGCATTAACCTACTATGTTCGGAAGTAAGTAAAGTGAATTTCTCTCCCGGATTGTGCTAGTTTAAGCCTTTGGTTGCACTTGATTTTAAATGCGTTTACCTACTGTTTTAAAGCATGATTTGAGTATATAAAAAGTGTTTGATGATGCCATGTGGGTAAAGGATGCACTAGGTAAGTGATCATTGTATGCATGAGTTGATGCATGAGTTTTGAAGCATGGTATAATGCTTGAGTTATGGCTATCATGAATGCTTTGTAAAAATAGTGAGGTTTGCATGAAAAGTGGATTATATTGGAAAGTGATATTGTATAAATTGTTTTATAAATGAAATCGGATATAGTTAGCCGACTACAGGATTGAGTGCACTATAAACAAGTCGCCTTGGATGTTGAGGGGTTGTGATTGTACCGAAAACTCCATCCAAGTACCCTAACGATTGAGGATTGTTTAAGGTTGCAACAGTTGAGGGTAGCTCCCGGATGTGAACCTTGTGTGTGTCCCCGTCTCTCGTTAGTGGGCTATATAACTACCTATGAGTGGTGTTGAGGGGATGTGATTGTACCAAATACTCCACCACGAGTGTCAAAACGGTGGAGGGTTTCTTCCCTGTGTCAGCCTTGAGATGTTGGTAGGGTGTCTGAAGGGTTTAGGACAACCCTTGGTAATCCCTGTATCCGATATGTTTTGAGAAATGAGGTTGTTGTTAATCACTTGAAAGACAATATAATGAATAATAATGCTTTGGAAATGTTGTTGATTCATATAGTGGAAAAAGCATGTTTTACCATAAGCTTAGCATAATGGTGTCTATGCTTGGAAGGTTTGATGGTTGAGTAGCAATGGTCCAATTGCTGAAAATTATGTGATCCACATTGCATGGTGTTTAGCATGTTGATTTTAATGGTAATGTGCATGGTTTTTCAAAGCAGGCATGATGGTTTTGAAAAGAGCGAAAAATGGATTTGTCCATCGATGGTGATTTTGGTTTTGAGCATTCCTCATTAAGCATGTTGTGCTTACGTTCTCTTTGTCCATCGATGCAGTCAATTTAAGCTTTGGAGGTGGCATTTGCAAGGGATCGGTGAAAGACTTTGGTTGAAGGTATGTTGAGGTTTTGAACCAGTGTAACAAGGGCAATGGGGGTGTCCAACACTATGAACGTTGGTTGTTTGGTATTTCTCTGGTTTGGTGCAAGTTTTATTTGCATATTTGATTATGTAAAAGGGTTTAGGGTTGTCCAACGCTATGAACGTTGGTTGTTTGGTATTGCTCTGGTTTGGTGCAAGTTTTATTTGCATATTTGATTATGTAAAAGGCCTTTTAAGTGCTGGTTTATGCTTGGGTTGAGATTTGAGCTTTTGTTGTTTATTTCTTTTAGGAAGCATGCATTTAGTCTCTATGATATTGATAGTGATGCTATGATGATATTTCTTCCTTGAATCCTTGATTGTTGAAATGTATTTGAGTTGCAAGCATGTTTAGTCATATGTCTGGTTAGTTTTAGAGGGTTGAAATCGGGTTTAAACAACAAAATTAAATGTTGTAGGCCCATGTGTTTCGAAACACCCTTGCCTGTTTCGAAATGGAGGCCTGAAAATGCCTTGGGGTTTTGAAACAGGTAGGCCTGTTTCGATACATTTTGGTCTGTGAATCCCTGTTCCGAAACAGGTTTTAGATGGTTTCGAAACGAACCCGTGTTTCGAAACAGTCAACAATGTTTCGATACTACCGTTCCAATACGGGGCCCACTATTCCAAAATGGATGGTTTTTTCATTCAGTTTTTGGAATATTCATAGTGTCTTTTCTTTGCATTTTTGTCCATGCTTGTCATGTATGCAATTAAATGAGTTTATATGGTTATTTTGAGCTGAGTTTCTACAGAGACGCATGTAATGAATTTAATTAAATGGTGGTAACTCGAAATTGGTAATAATCCTTGCAAGATGTCGATTTTTTGAAATGGTCCCTAAAATCAAATATGGTAATTTAACGCCCTCGTTTTGGGCCTAGATGTTTTAGATGTTGAATCTGGTCGGTCAAGAACGGTTCGAACTTCAAACCTTTGAGGTTGGTTTAGGGAACACCTAGTTCGAGATGTTTTAAAAATATGGAAGAATATCTAAAAATCCTCATTTATTATATAAATGATTATGGAGGAAACAATTTTACAAAGGATTGAAACTTTGAATCTTTCAGGAGCTAATTTTACCATTTGTTTTCATCAGAGTTCTCTTCAATTTGGGAGATTTTAATAATGATTTAATTCAATAAATAAAAGAGAATTAAAAAGGAAAAATTAAAGTTGACTTTTCATAACCAATTTCACGATAGTTTTCTCTTTTCTTTTTCTCTCAACTTCCAATCAGCCAAACACTTTTGTCTCATCAAAGAACCTCTGATTTCATTTTGTTTGCTGAGATTTTATCTTCTAAAAGATTTCATATCTTTGTTTCATCAAATCCTTTTGATTTTTGCTTTGGATTTCAAGAAAACTTGCCCAAATTAAAGAGAGATTAACCATTAGAGGTAAGCTTCATCCTTCTCCTCTAATGATCAGTTTTCTACTAAAATTCCCAAGTTGTCAATCCTTTGTTAATGGTTTTTGAGTTGTTTTAATGTTATAAAGAAGAAATAGTTGCTAAATTCAAGATTCTTCATGAGATCTTGGTGATTTTCATATTTCTATATGAAGCTCTATTTTGAGGTTGATTTCTAATATAATTTGGATGCTATTTGATGTTGAGAATGAGATTTTAACAAATAAATCCCGAATAGGTTTGGGTTCCTAAGTTTGAGATGCTAGATTTGTGGTTTTTTAGGTGTTTTTTGTGATCTGCTATTGATGGAGGTATAAGGTTGTGTTTATGGTGAATTTTGATGTTGATTGAATTTTAGAAAGGGTTAGAATTGATAGATCTTGGTTGGGCATTGATTTGAGAAGGTTTGGAGGTGATTTCAGTTATTTCGGAAAGCTGAAATGCTAGTTTTGAGTAGAGCAACGAGTTAAAATGAGTGGCTGGTGATTTTAATGCATGATGATGCATTAATCCTCTGCTCTTATGTCTGATGAACACGGGAGACTTCATTAGACGCATTTGGTGTTGATCCGGAAGTGCTGAAAGCCTATAAATCATTTCGGCAAGCACGTGAAACGTTATCGGTGAGTGCAATGGTTTTAGAAGTCCTTGAGGGACAAGGAAACAAGTTTTGGGGATTTGGGATTGGTTTGAAATACCATCCTAAGTCCTGAAGTAAGTATGTTTAGATTTGCTCTCGAAAAGTGGTTGATTCCCCTAAATGCTATTGACATGCTCCTAATTTGAGGTAGACAAATTCCTACTGTTTTATGCATGAATTATACCATGAAATGATGTTACATATTGATCCCATGAGATAGAATGACATTGCAAAGAGTTTTGAGATTTTGATTAAATGCTATGCATGAATTGTTGTTTTGAAATGGGATGAGAATGATTTTAGAAATGTTGCATCAAAACAGTAGGTGAGATGATGATTTTAAAGTAATATATTGGCATAAATGATGAGAAGATTACCAGATATAATTGGTTGACCAATAGGATGTAAAGTGCACTATAATCTAAAAATTCGTTTGTGCTCTTTGGAGTCGGGTAATGGGGGTAGTGCCATCCCGATCCAAAGTGAGAGTCGGATGATGAGAGATACCATCGTGGTAGGTCTTGGGGAAATATCCAAGCTTTGTGGCGAAGATAGATACCACAATGAGAGTCTGGTGGCGAGATCCCACCGGGGTTGGACTTGGCCTCGAGTCAAGCTATCCACATATCCAAGTAAAGATAGAATATGAAATGCCAATATATGAGAATGAACTTGATTCGTAAGTAAAAGGTTGAAATGATTTTATGCTACGAGAAATGCATATGAGATTTTGAGATTTATGAAAAGCTTTTGAATTTTAAGCATGTGTGTGGCTCTGCCATGAGATTTGCATTGGTTGAATGCATGAGATAGATAGATAGATGGTACATGTGATTTTCAAATGGTGATTTGTTTTGAGATGGTTTTCAAGCATGAGATAAAAAGAGAATGATTTAGAAATTGTTTTCAAGATAGAGTTTTAAAAGCTTGCATTGTTGTGTTGGTGTTTTTAGAGCATGCCTCACTAAGGTATCGTGGTTACGCTCTCTTTTACCAACAATGCAGATAATTGAGATATTTCGGGCAACAAATAGGCTTATGAGGATCCAAGGAATAGATAAGCTCAAGTATGGGCTTATACTTTTACTTTAGTAATGATATATGTCGATGTGATTTTAATGGTTTGTTTTGGGAGAAATGTTTTGGACTCCCTGTTGGTAATACAAGAGTTATATGGTTTATTCAGTTTGTAGAAGGCCTTTATATTGGTTTTGATGCTTTATCTTACCTTTTGGTATGCTTTTGGTTTGTGGATTAAGCATGCTTCATTATATGCCTTGCTATGCTTGTGTTAATCAACTAAATGTTACCGTGTGCTTGGAAGTGCATGTTTTTATGATTGAGTGGATGTCATAAGCACGTCCATATGATTTGAGGATGATTTGTTGAACTTTGATACGGTTTTGGGGATGTTTTTGGGATAGTTTTGGTATGCGTATCGATACTCGAGCTTGCGTATCGATACGCATAAGCCAGACTTGTTCCTTTTTATACTAGGGTATCAGTACGGATGGAGAGTGTTTCGATACGGGCTTGAAGGGCATATCGATACACGAGAGAGCGTATCGATACGGTCCCTAGGCGTACCGATACGCGACCGTTAATTCTGTTAGTGGCATCTTTTAATGTTTGAAAATGTTGCATTTTAGTCCCTTTACCTCAAAAATGCAATTGGATGGTTAGGTTGTGATGAAAATTAATAGAGAGGCATGAAATGTGATTAATTGAATAAAGGTAACCTTAAAATAAGTGAAGTCCTTGTAATTTGCAGAAATTACGTTTTGGTCCCTAAATGTCTAGTTTGTCCAATTAAACCCCTAAATGAAATCCGATCATTGTGTTGTTTCTTCCTATACTCATTGATGAGCACATATGATTTAATTTGATCTAGAAAAGAAAAAAAGAAAAAAAGGGTCGTCAATCGGAGTCGACCTTAACGTGTTGGCTTCAATTTTCCCCGTGTAATCACCTATGTTCAGGTCAACCGTCGAGACCGAACTAAGAGGGTTACATTTGTTGGTATCAAATCCAGGTTTGTGAATAATTGGGGCATTGGTAAGTTGTTGGTAAGCGTAAATGTGAGTGGATATGAACTTTGTGAAAGCATGTTGTGTAATTGTGCAATGTTTGAGCCTTATTGAGATGAAATGCATGCAAGTTGATTGTTTGAGATGAAATTGTGTTGTTATGCTATGTTTGGGGTATAAATGGGGAACTCATTGCCATATCATTACTATTGGAAAGAATTGTTTTGAAAATAAACTTGAGAACCTTGGTTTTCTTGCCTTATATAGCCTAATTGAGTTTTGTTGCATTTTTCTAATTGTATTATTTTGGATGGGGCTACATAGAGGGATTAGAATTAATACGCGTAATGCGACTGAGAATGAGATGAATGAGACGGATAAGCGTGTTGAGAACCTACCGCCTCCTCCTCCTTGTGGACCATCCGGTGTTAGTGGAGCAAGGGCTGGTGTTGCTGGAGCTAGAATAGGGGTTGCTGAACCTGAGGGAGCACAAGGGCAAGTTGCTCCTGATATGACCGTGCTGATTCAGGATATTGCTGGAGCCTTTCAAGCAGCGGTAGCTGGTGCCCATGTGGCTGCACCTCATGCTGGTGCGACTAAGTTTAAGGAGCTGACCCCTGACAGTTCCGAATCTTGGTTGGAGAGCACCAAGAGGATTCTTGGGCAAATGAACTGTAATGATTTTCAGAAGTTGGGGTGCTTTGTGTCTCTGTTGCATGGTGATGCCTATACGTGGTGGATGACCACTATAGCTGGATTAGAGGATGGTGAGGTGACTTGGACATTCTTTCTGAATACGTTCAAGAGGAAATATATGGGTGTCTCTTATTTGGACTAGAAGAAGAGGGAATTCATGTCCCTAGTGCAAGGTAACATGTTAGTGGCGGAATATGAGGTGCAATTTGTACGCCTCAGCCAATGTGCACCAAAATTGATCCCTAATGAACGAGAGAGATGCCAGCGTTTCAGATATGAGCTGGTGGATGATGTGAAGACATATATGCTTGCATCGGATTACACTGATTTTGATGTCCTGGTCACTCGAGCCAAGGACATTGAGCTGAACCTTGGTCTGGCATGTCGAGCAGGAGGATCTAGCTCAGGGAAGTGAGATGCGGGTTTTGATGATAGAAGGGATCGTTTTAAGAGGCTGAAGGATCGGAGGTCTCATGTGGATGCTAGACGTGGGGGCGGTAACCCGTGGAGAGGTCAGTAAGGGCCGAATGCTTTCATTCGTACCCCTAAATGTAAACGGTGTGGCAGAAGGCACACGGGAGAATGCTGGGGCAACATTGGTACATGCTGGAATTGTGGTTCCCGTGGGCACATGAAACGAGATTGTCTTCAGCCGATGGGAGAGGGACAGGCTCCGGTAAGAGCAGCTGAGTCACCGAGAGGCCGTGGGCGCGGCCATGGCAATTTTCAGCGTAGAGATGATGGTGCGAGGAATGTAGCACATGTTGTAGCTGTTCAGCCCGAAAGAGGTGGCCGGGGCAGAGTGTATGCTCATCTTGAGGGGAGAAATGAAACTGATGTGATAGCCGGTACCTTTACTTTGTAGTCTTTGTCATTACTTTCTATGATTGATTCTGGATCTACACACTCGTACATATTGCGTGAACATGCTCAAATGCTTGGTTTTCCTGTTGAGTCTTTGGATGTTGGTTTGCGTGTGACTAGTTCCTTTGGTGGAACGGTGGTAACGAGAAAGTTACATAGGAGATGTCCTTTAAAGGTGCAAGAACATGTGTTTTTGGTGGATCTTATGGAATTGCCTTTCTATGGATTTGATGTAATCTTGGGTATGGATTGGCTAGTTTAGCATAGGGTTGTTGTGGATTTTGAGAATAATGATTATGATGTTGTGGTGGTGGGAGAGAACGTAAAGATCCTATCTAATGTGGTTTCGACGCTTGAAGTGAGCCGGTTGTTGCGTCAAGGATGCAAAGCTTATTTAGCTTTTGTAATGAACCCTAGTACGGAGGATGTTCGAGTTCAAGATATAAGGACCGTGTGTGAATTCCCTGGGGTGTTTCCAGAGGAGTTACCTAGTTTACCGCCTAGTCAGGAGGTCGAGTTTGGAATTGAGTTATATGAGAACATAACTCCGGTGTCCATCGCTCCCTATCGAATGTCAACTAAGATGTTGAAGGAGCTAAAGACAAAACTTCAGAAGTTGCTTGACCGAGGCTTTATTCGGCCTAGTGTGTCACCTTGGGGTGCATCGATCTTGTTTGTAAAGAAGAAAGATGGCACGATGAGAATGTGCATTGACTATCGTCAGTTGAATAAGTTGACTGTTAGGAATAAGTACCCTCTGCCAAAGATAGATGATCTTTTTGATCAGTTTCGTGGAGCGGCTGTGTTCTCGAAGATTGATTTAAGGTCTAGATACTATCAATTGAAGGCTAAGGATGTGGATGTGCCAAAAACTGCTTTTCAGACAAGGTATGGGCATTATAAATTTTTGGTGATGCCTTTTGGATTGACGAATGCTCCTGTTGCATTCATGGATATGATGAACAAGGTGTTTCATGAGTTCTTGGATAAGTTCGTTGTGGTGTTCATCCATGACAACCTTGTGTACTCACTCTCGTACCAAGGAGGAGCACGAGGAACATTTAAGAATTGTTTTGCAAGTGTTGTTGGAGAATCAGCTTTATGCCAAGCTGAGCAAATGTGAGTTTTGGTTGAAGCAGGCTATTTTCCTTGGTCATGTGGTTTCCGCCGAGGGAATTCATGTTGATCCCCAGAATATTGAAGTGGTGGTGAATTGGAAGCCTCCTAAGTTTGTTCATGAAATTCGTAGTTTTCTTAGTTTGACAAGTTACTACCGAAGGTTTGTGGATGGATTTTCCAAGATTGTTGCTCATTTGACGAAGTTGTTGCAGAAGGATGTTATGTTTGAGTGGACAGAAGCAAGACAACAAGCTTTTGAGAAGCTAAAGGAAGCTTTGACGCAAGCTCCTATCTTGATTCAACCTGAATCTGGAAAAGAGTTTTTGGTGTATAGTGACACAAGCTCTTATTTTGTTTCAAAAGGATGTTAAGTTTGATTGGATAGAAACAAGACAACAAGCTTTTGAGAAGCTAAAGGAAGCTTTGACGAAAGCTCCTATCTCGATTTAACCTGAATCTGGAAAAGAGTTTTTGGTGTATAGTGACGCATCCTATGTCGGTTTGGGATGTGTGCTGATGCAAGAAGGTAGGGTAGTAGATTATGCATCACGACAGTTGAAGGTGCATGAGCGTAACTATCCCACGCATGATATTGAGTTAGCGGCAGTGGTGTTCGCTTTAAAGATTTGGAGGCATTATCTATATGGTGAAAAGTGTATTGTGTACACGGATAACAAGAGTTTGAAGTATCTTATGTCTCAGAAGGAGTTGAATCCTAGGCAACGACGTTGGGTGGAGTTGCTTAAGGATTATGATCTAACGATCGAGTTACATCTGAGAAAGGCCAAAGTTGTAGACAACTCTTTGAGTAGGAAAGTGGCGGTGGAGTTGAGGGTAATGTTTGCTTGCTTGAGCATATCGCGATATGGTGGCCTTGTTGCTGAGTTGCAAGTGAAACCATCTTTTGTTCAGTTAATCAAGGATAAGCAATTGCTTGACAATTCTCTTGTACCTCATGTTCAGGATATTGCGAAAGGTAGGCCTTTAGACTTCATTTTCAGTGATGAATGGTGTTCAATGTTTTGGATATCGGATAGTGGTGTCGAATGATGTGGGGTTGAGGCGCACTATTTTGACTGAAGCTCATAGTAGTCCTTTCGCTATGCACCCTGGTAGTACGAAAATGTACCGTGATTTGAAAGATGAGTACTATTGGGTGGGATTGAAGAAAGATGTTGCCGAGTTCGTTAGCAAATATATGGTTTGTCAGCAGGTTAAGGTTGAACATCAGGTTCCTTCTAGGTTACTGCATCTGTTGAGAATCCTAGAATGAAAGTGGGAAAGGATTACCATGGACTTCGTGTATGGTTTGCTGTGTCGCCATCGAAGAAGAATTCTATTTGGGTGATTGTGGATCGCCTTACGAAGTGTGCACATTTCTTGCCTGTGCATACTACCTACACTTTGGAGAAATTAGCTGAGATGTACATTGCTGAAATTGTATGTTTGCACGGTGTGCCGAAATCTATAGTATCGGATAGAGATCCGAGGTTCATGTCGAGGTTTTGGGTATGTTTGCATCAGGCTTTGGGTAGGCGGAAGAATTTTAGTAATTCTTATCATCCACAGATGGATGGGCATTCACAGAGTGTTATCCAAGTGCTTGAAAATATGTTGAGGTGCTACGTTATTGAGTTTCAAGGATCTTGGGAGAAGCACTTGCCTTTGGTTGAGTTTGCTTATAATAATAGTTACCAGGCAAGCATTCGAATTACACCATACGAGGCTTTATACGAGAGGAAGTGTAGAACTCCCCTTTTCTAGGCTAAAACGGGGCAAAAGTTGATTTCGATGGCAGCTTTGTTGAAAGGAACCACCGAGAAGGTGAAGCTCATTTGTGAGCGTTTGAAGGCAGCATCGGACTGGCAAAAGTCTTACACAGATTTGAAACGTAAGGAGATAGAGTTTGCTGTTGGCGAATGTGTGTTTATGAAAGTTTCACCTTGGAAGAAGGTAATGAGATTTGGCCAGAAGGGCAAATTAAGTCCGAGATTCATTGGACCATATGAGGTGATAGAACGTCTGGGTCATGTTGCTTACAAGGTCGGACTGTCTTCAGAGTTAGAAAAGATACAAAATGAGTTCCATGTATCCATGCTTCGGAGGTATAGATCAGATCTATCGCATGTTATGCATGTATAAGAGGTTGAGTTGAATCCAGACTTAACATATGACGAGGAGCCCGTTGAGATTCTGGATACGGATAACAATGTTCTCTGGGGTAAGACCGTCGAGCTGGTCAAGGTCTTGTGGAGACATCGTGGCGTTGAGGAAGCCACGTGGGAAAGGAAGTATGACATGAAGAAGTAGTTTCCTTACCTTTTTCCACCAGGTAAATTTTGAGGACGAAATTTCTTAAGTGGGGGGGGGGGAGTTGTAACGCCTTATTTTTGGCCCTAGATGTTTTAGATGTTGAATCGGGACGGTCAAGTAGCGATTAGAATTAGTGGCTGGTGATTTTAATGCATGATGATGCATTAATCCTCAGCTCTTATGTGTGATGAACAAGGGAGACTTCAACAGACACATTTGGTGTTGATCCGGAAGTGCTTAAAGCCTAGAAATTGTTCCGGCAAGCACGCAAAACGTTATTAATGAGTACATTGGTTTTATAAGTCCTTGAGAGACAAGGAAACAATTTTTTGGTATTTGGGATTGGTTTGAAACACCATCCTAAGTCCGAAAGTAAGTATGTTTAGATTTGCTCTCAAAAAGTGGTTGATGCCCCTAAATGCTTTTGACATGCTCTTGATTTTAGGTAGACAAATTCCTACTGTTTTATGCATGAATTATAACAAGAAATGATGTTACATATTGATCCCATGAGATAGAATGACATTGCAAAGAGTTTTGAGATTTTGATTAAATGTTATGCATGCATTGTGGTTTTGAAATGGGATGAGAATGATTTTACAAATGTTGCATCAAAATAGTAGGTGAGATGATGATTTTAATTTAATATATTGGCATAAATGATGTAAATATTACCGGATATAATTGGTCGACCAATAGGATGTAAAGTGCACTATAAACTAAAATTTCGTACGTGCTCTTTGGAATCGTGCAATGGGGTAGTGCCATCCCGATCCAAAGTGAGAGTCAGATGATGAGAGATATCATCGGGGTAGGTCTTGGTGAAACATCCAAGCTTTATGGTGAAGATAGATACCGCCATGTGAGTTTGGTGGCGAGATCCCACCGGGGTAGGACTTGGCCTCAAGTCAAGCTATCCACATATCCGAGTAAATATAAAATATGAAATGCCAATATATGAGAATGAACTTGATTCACATGTACCAATGTTGAAATGATTTTATGCTATGAGAAATGCAAATGAGATTTTGAGATTTATGAAATGCTTTTGAATATCAAGCATGTGTGTGGCTTTTCCATGAGATTTGCATTGATTGAATGCATGAGATAGATAGATAGATGGTACATGTGATTTTCAAATGGTGATTTGCTTTGAAATGGTTTTCAAGCATGAGATAGAAAGAGCATGGTTTAGAAATGGTTTTCAATATAGAGTTTTAAAAGCTTGCATTGTTGTGTTGGTGTTTTTAGAGCATGGCTCACTAAGCTATCGGGCAGCAATGAGGCTTAAGAGGATCCAAGGAATAGATAAGCTCAAGTATGGTGTTATACTTTTTCTTTAGTAATGATATATGGCGATGGAATTTTAATGGTTTGTTTTGGGAGATGTGTTTTGGATTCCTGTTGTTGATACAAGTGTTATATGGTTTATTTGGTTTGTAGAAGGCCTTTATATCGGTTTTGATGCTATATCTTACCTTTTGGTTTGTGGATTAAGCATGCTTCATTATATGCCTTTCTATGCTTGTGTTAATCAACTAAATGTTACCATGTGATTAGAATTGCATGTTTATATGATTGAGTGGAAGCCATAAGCATGTCCATATGAGTTGAGGATGATTTGTTGAAGTTTGATACGGTTTTAGGGATGTTTTTGGGATAGTTCTGGTATGCGTATCGATACTCGGGTTTGCGTATTTATACGTATAAGCAAAACTTGTGCCTTTTTGTACATGGGTATCGGTACAGATGGAAAGTGTTTCGATACGGGCTTGAAGGGCGTATCGATACACGGGAGAGCGTATGAATACACTTTCTACGACTTTGGTCACTGCCTTCTCGCGTATCGATACGGTCCCTAGGCGTACCGATACGCGATCGTTAATTCTGTTAGTGGCATCTTTTAAAGTTTGAAAACGTTGCATTTTAGTCCCTTAACCTCAAGAATGCAATTGGATGTGATTGGATGGTTAGATTGTGATGAAAATTAACAAAGAGGCATGAAATATGATTAATTGAATAAAAGAAACCTTAAAATAAGAGAAGACTTTTTTTCTTCAGGAATTATGTTTTGGTCCCTAAATGTCTAGTTTGTGCAATTAAACCCTTAAACGAAATCCGATCGCTATGTCGTTTCTTCCTATACTCTTTGGTGACCACATATGATTTAATTTGCTTCTAGAAAAGATAAAAAGAAAAAAAGGGTCGTCAATCGGAGTCAACTTTAACGTGTTGGCTCCGGTTTTCCCCGTGTAATCACCTCGGTTCAGGTCTACCGTCTACATCGGGCTAAGGGGGTTACAGATAATAATCGAGATGCGATCAAGATGTTGTTTTTTCTGCTATTTTGATTGATCACTTACGAATCTAATTTGTATCTAGACAAGATAAAAACAAAAAAGGCCGTTTATTGAGGTAAACTTTCTCGGTTTACTTCAACATTACCCGTGTGACTTGTTCGGTTCGGCCCATTGGCTAGGCCGGGTCGAGGGGGTTACATTTCAAATGCATGACCAAGGAAAATTAAAACTTCCCCCTCTCTTTCGTATCAACCCTTCAACGCATCCATCGCTCATTCCAGCAAATGAGGCACGTTTTAAGTGTGAGTTCTTGTTCTTGGGAGGGTTTGTTTACACCCAATTCTCCTTCACCTCAGCCATGTTGAACAGGGCCAAGTACTCGTCGAAAGTAGCCATCATGTCCTCTCTGTTGAACGTAAAGCTTCAATACCCAGGGTTCCAGAACTGGATCAAAGCCTTCAGAAACGACTCATCATCCCTTACAAACAGAAGATATGCTATGTCGCCATAAGACTCACGGAACAACTGTTTGGTCTTATAATCAAAATGGTCCCAAATCTCTCGTAACTCCTACACATTGTTCTGCTTAACACTAACATGGTTATACTCCAAAGTTTCTATCTCGTGACCCACACCCAAACTGGCTCCATACTTTCTTTAATTAACCTCAGACTAGTGACGCACATTCGAATTTTCCTCCTCACTCTTCAATAGCTTTCCGTCCATAATTGAACAATTTTTAGAATCAACCCCTTCTAAATATGGAATGATGCACATGCAAAACAAACAAGATAGGGAACAAAGATTAGTAAAGCAAGAAAAAGGGTAATGAAACAATCAAAAGTAAATTAAATGCACGATAATTCTGGGCCGACATTCCAACATTTCAAGACTTGTCTTCACGAATTATTCCCGCGACTCAACACCCTAGGCTTTTCCGCATGGCTCTATTTAGGGTAGACTCTAGATTCTTAAACTTGGTTCTGTACTAAAAGGGTACTCGAGCTGTCATTGCTATCCCTACTAAGGGTAGCAAGGTCCTCGATTCACACCCATTATAGGCTTCAAATGAATCGAGTTCAACTCAGGAGGACCCACCATTGATGGCTTCTCGAAGAATCAATATTCTTACGAAGACAAAGGAATGAGTCCCAAAGGTACTTGCTAGGATCATACGAAAAATCAATATTCTTACTTGAGCAAAGCGTATTTCCCCCAATAAAGCGAACGAGACAAAGCTTGGGAATAGAGCTTGGAATTAAGTCTTAAATGCATAAAATAGAGTTATATTCATTTAAGCGGACAAATAAATTGAACCTATTATGAACTTGCAAATTCCATATTTTTTTAAACACAGTTTTTTAAAACCATTTAAAATCAATTTGTGGCCTGACGCTCCTTTGTTTTTATTTTAAAAACAAAAACACGTCCCTAACGTAGTCGCCACCGATCTTTTTGAAAAGTGTGATTGGATCACTTTAAAATAGGGTTATTTTAATAAAACATTTTGTTTTAATAAAACAAGAGTTTTGGAGTGCGAAAACTAGAAAAATAGGTTGGGGGGTCGGTTACGCGTGGGGAAGGGTTAGCACCCCCACGACGCCCAAAATTGGTACCCGATTGATTTTAAAATCATTTTCAAAACTGGAATTTGCAAGTTCACAAAGGTTCAACTTTATTTTTCTGTTTAATGAATATTGAACTATTTTAACGGCCTTATCACCCGGAAGATGAACTTTAATCAACGCCAAAATTTCTGGTGCTAACCCGTCATTCCCGTTTGGTAAGACACTGCATTAAATTAATTTCTATTTTTCAAACAACATGGAAAAATAATGGGTTGAGCATTTTATATTTTATTCTAGGTTCAATTATTTAAAAATCCTAAAAAGATGTCTAAGTCTTTTATTCCTAATTAAAAGTTCAAGTTTGCTTAAGTATATCTTATTATTTTTGTGAAGTAAATTTTCCAACAAACACGTCTCTATCTAAGCTTTAGAACCTAGTCCTAAGTTTAAACCTATTTCTAAAGAACAAACAATAAACTTATTTTTACCTTTTGTGTTTTTTTATTTCTTTTGAAAATCCTTTATTTATTTTTCTTTACTTTTTAATTTTTAAGAGCGATCACCGCAAATCAGAGTCGAGCATCGTGAGAAAACTATCCATGAATGCAAAACCGCTTATTAATTTTTAATCCGAGGGTCCAAAGTAGGGAGATCAACATGATAACAAATAAGTGTCATCTTGATCAGTCAAGGCGACGTTAAATCCAACCTTGAGATAAAAGAATACAAAAATAATGATTGATAAAAAGACCAAAAGCGTGCCAAAAATACTGAGTTAGTATTAATAAATATTAAAAATAAAAAAATAAAGAGCGAAGATAAGAGAATAAAGGAAAAAAAATATAAGTGTTAGTGGTTGGCAACCAGAACCTATGAAGCACAAGAACGACAGTTTATTATAGTCCCACATACCCAATACATCCCTCGACCGAGTATGGTAGGGTACGTACCGGGAACGTCTCATTTTATGGAGTGCGGCTAAAAATTAATCGGGGACAACGAGGGACTGAAGGGGATGTTTCGTGGACGACATATGAAGCCCACATGCATACCCAAGGTGTTATGGAACTTCTGGATTTCGTGAATATAATGGACATCTGAGAACCGATCGACACTAAGCTTCCCTGACCCATTCAACAAGCATTATTCATGGAACAAACCGGATCTAACATGGGGATTCAAATAAAATTTCTCGACGAATAACTAATTAGGGATAAACAAATTAAACCTTCGTGACAAAAAACCCACCTGATAAATGAATTGGAGGGTGGTTTGTATTAAGCTTAGAGATAAGAGATTTTAGGCTTTGCTTGGTAGAGAGGAAAGAAAATTGGAAGGAAGAAAAATTGTAGTGATCGAAAAATGAAAGGATGGAAAATATTTTCTTCTTTACATCAATTTGCTTGGTTGAGAGGATGGAAAACTAAAGAAAAAATAAGTTTATTTCCTCTCCATTGCTTGGTACAATGAAAAAGTGAAGGGAAAGAAAACTAAGCTTTGAAGACTATAATTTATTTTTAATTTTTATAACTTACTCTAATATTTTTTAATATTATTATTTTAATTTAATTTAGTCTCTAATTTTTTTTATTTAATTTTAAATTGACCCTTATGTAACACCCTGATCCAAATCCGAAGCGCAACATTCAGGTCACCCAAAATCCTACCCAACAAAAACTCTATTTTGAAACCATAGATTTAGCCACCATATAAAACATTTAACTGTTCAAAATCCATGTAAATAAATAAGAAGTATAAATTGTGTTACAAAATAGGAGCTCCGAGTTTATACGTTATTGAGTGGATCAATCGAATCGAAAATGGCAAAGAGGGGGGTGAATTAACTTTTTAAAATTGAACGGAGCAATTTGAAAATGTGAAAAATAGAAGACAAGACAATTGATAGTGGTTCAAGCTTAGAACAAGCTCTACATCCACTACCTTAGTTCCCACTAAGGATTTTCAATCAATTTCACTAGAAATCCGTCCCTTTTTCTCGGATTAGGAGGAAACCTTACAAACCAGTTAACCTTTCTACCCAAAGATTAATCAAGATTCTCTCAATACAAAGAAGGTTTGGTAATCTGAAAAATGCCTCTCACTAGGTTATATATTGCCCAATTACACTTAATCACTGCTCAAACTTGAAAGAAAATGATACATTAAAAATTACATAAGTTGGGTTACAAAATATTTGACTCTTTAAGCTCAAGGGATTGGATATATGCTTGGATTCTTGCAAATAAGTTCAATAGTTGTTGTTTTTGTAGCTTTGGAGGCTTGCTTATATATCCTTCCATTGATTTCTAGTCATTCTGGTGATTGAGATCAACAATATAGCCGATGGACTCCATTTTTCCTGCAATAAATGCACTTCTGCAACCTACCGTATCGTTACTCGAACGATCGTATCGATACTTTTGTCAAAACAGAAAGAGACATTGTGCACATTTAAGAGGGCGTATCGATACGCGCATAGGCATATCGGTACGGGTATAGTGTAAAAACATGGGCGCATCGATACTCAAAGATCGTATCGATACAATTTTTGCTCACTAGAATCCTTAAAAACATAAGCAAAACGTGTATCTGTATCCCCCTCGACCCAGCCTGGCTAATAGACCGAACCAAACGGATCACACGGGGAATATTGAAGTAAACCGGGAAGGTTTACCTCAATAAACGACCCTTTTTTCTTTTTATCTTGTCTAGATGGAACTTAGGTTCCTATGTGTACGCACACAAGCAGCAAATAAGACATCAACACAATTTCCAATTAACTAAAACCAATTAATGATTAAGAACCATTTCGTAAATTTGATAATTTACAAGGGATTTCACCAAATTCAAGTTACCAATCTTCAGTTAGATTCGTTACATACTTCTCAGTGAAATTTCAGCTCAAAAAGACATTTACAACTCATTCAATTTCATGCAAGGAAAACAGGGACCAAAATGCAAGAAATAGAACTCAGGACAATTCACATACAGATCTAACAGTCAATTGTTTCGGAATAGATTGCCTCGTATCGGAACGACCATTTTGAAACATAGCTAACCGTTTTGATATGCGGGTTCATTTTGAAACCCTTAAAGACACGTTTCGGTATGACGATTTACAGAGGCAAAATGTTCCGGAACGAACCTCATAGATCCGGAACACCAAGGCCATTTCAGGCCATTATTCTGAAACAGGTAAGGGCGTTCCAAAATGCCTGGGCCTACAATTTTCTAAAAATCTGGTTTAAATTAGTTTTTACCCTCCCGAACCATCCCGACACATGCCCTAACATACATACAACTTAAATATCTATCAATGGCAACATATACGAAAAGGCACTAGAGGCATGCTTTCTAAAAGTCAAAAGCACCAAGAGGCTAAAATCCAAATTTAAGCATAATCCAAAACTCAAAGGCCATTTACAAGTCCAAAAATGAATCACAAACTTGCTCAAAACCAGAAATCCACAAATCATTAACATTCAATGCATCAGACACCCCTATTGCCCTTATTACACTAGTTCAAATACATGACATACATTAAGCAAAATTTCTTGGTGTGATTCCTCGAAGATGTTGCCTCTAAAAAGCCTAATTATGTGCATTGTGGAAGAAAGAGAGCATAAGGATGCAAGCTTAGTGAGGATTTCTCAAACCACAAACATCATCAATGCACAAAACCCTTTTTCACTCTTTTCAAAACTGTCATGCCTTTCTTAACAAACCTTGCACTTTAACATCAAATTCATTGTTTTAAACATCATGCAACATGATCCAATCAAAATCCGAAATTAAACCATTGCTACTCAATTACAAAGCCTTTCCAGCATAAACACCATTATGCTAAGCTTAAGCCAAAACATGCATCTTTCAAACCATGCATTAGCAACATTTTCCACATTATACAAATCCATTATATTGGCTCAAAAGTAATAACAACACTCTCAAAAACAAAGTATCGTATACACAGATTACCAAGGGTTGTCCCACACCCTTCATACACTCTACCAGCATCTCAAGGTTCACACACGAGAGCGACCCTCCATTGTTGTGACACCCGTGGTGGAGTATTCGGTACAATCACAACCCCTCAACACCACTCATCGGTAGATGTATAACCTACTAACGATAGACGAGACACACACAAGGTTCGCACCCAGGAGCTACCCTCAACCGTTGCAACCTTAAACAATCCTCAATCCTTAGGGTACTTGGATGGAGTACTCGGTACAATCACAACCCCTCAACATCCATGGTGACTTGATTATAGTGCACTCAATCCTATAGTCGGCTAACTATATCCGATTTCATTTATAAAACATTTTAATCTACATCACTTGCCAAATAATCCATAACATATGCATTCCTTACTGTTTTTACAAAGCATTCATGATAAGCCATAAACAAGCATTAAACCATGCTTAAAACCTCATGCATCAACACATGCATACAAGGACCACTAACCTAGTGCATCCTTAAACTACATGACATCATCATACACAAGTTATATAATCAAATCACGCTTTAAAACAGTAGGTAAATACAATTAAAATGAAGTGCAACCAAAGGCTCAAAACTAGCACAACCGAGGGAGAAATTTCGATATACTTACTTTCGAACTTAAGAAAGCGTTTCAAGCTCTAATTAAGTTCTCAAAACCTTTTCTAAAACGTTTCCATGCTGGAAAACCAAATTCCACTCACCGACTTGCAAAACCACACTTGCCGACGCAACTACTGATCTTGTAAAGCCTCTAAAAACACTTCGATTGCTTTCGGATTACTATCCCCTGTTTTCAATACATCAAAATAGAGGTTCAATGCATTAAAATACATCCAAAACTCCAGCACACACAAGAAATCCCGCAGCCCTGATCTAAAGCATCAAAACACCCATCCGAAACAACAAAAATTTCAATCGATTGACCTCAAACCTCAACCCAGCCATTCCCCAACTCATCCAACATATTCTAAGCATTAATCAACATCCAAAAACAACCTAAAACCAGCCTTATCCCTCCAACAACTAGAATTCCTCAAGAACACCTCAAAAGTTCACCCAAAACACCTAAAAACTAAGGATCTCAAGGATTTCGGGATCTGTATGATTAAAACTCCACCTCAACACCAAAAGCCTTTCAAAACTCATTTAGAAACAATCTCAAACCAGCCAAATCAATCAAAGTCTGAAAATCACATTTTAAACCAATTTTTCATCAAGATTCCAAGAGTTTATCAATCTAAACACAAAACCTCAATTAAAATTAGTATTAAAGAGTCAAATATCTTTGGAATTTCATTAAAGAACTTAGATTAGAGGGATAGCACAAAAATTACCTCCAATCCTTTCTTTTCCTCTAATTTGGCAAGATTTACTTGAAGAAACTTGAAGGAAAATGGAAGAAATAAATGGAGAAAAGATAGAAATCAAAAGAGGGTTTGAGGGAAAAGAATTTCTGGAAAATTGAGAGAAAAGGGAGAGTGTATGGCTGAAGTGAAAGTCAGAAAATGAAAATGATCGTGAAAACTTTTTAACCGATTAACTAACTTTTTAATTGAACCAAATTAAAAGCCTTTTTAATTTTTAATACCATTTAAAACACGTGCCAAATTAGGGAAAATGCATAATTGTCAAGTAGCTCCCTAAAGATTCTAAGATTTCGACTCTTCTTGAAAAACCAATTTTTCCAACTTTTAAATCTTTACATTTTCCTCACTACCCAAAATGTATACCTTCGAAAACCTGTTTTGTAAAATTGATTGAACCAATCTCTTAAACACCCTTTTAGAGGATTTTAGAAATTTTTATCATATTTTTATCCCATCACGAACCTTGATTTCTCTAAACCACCTTTTAACAGTTTAAAAACCTAACACTGGTTCGAGTATAATCGTATCGGTACGAGTATAACCGTATCGGTATGTTTTGGTCGATTAAAATTACAGAATCTTAAAACCGTATTGATACGACTAGAGCGTATTGATAAGCCTTAGCGTACATGTAAGTTTTGGGCTTGAACATTGAGAAAAAAATTGTTTGAAAATTTTATCTAACTTCAAAACAGTATTGGTTCAAATTTGCTTGTCAATTTGTGAGACTTTAGAATACTTAAAAATGTATTTACTTTTATAAATAGGTCCTTAGACAATTTGTTATATCAAAATCAAATTAGATTTTACAATCTCCCCTTTTAGATATAACAAAACCAAAGTATATTTTTAAGTATTTTGACAACTTTGAAATGCTTACTCCCCCTTAATTAACATTGGTTTTCAAAAGTATGTTGAAATTTATGTTTTATACTTCTCCCCCTTTTTGTTAGATCAAAATCAATGCATATAACAAGGATATAGACAAGATATAGAACATTATAGCACAAATTATAATTAAAGCAACATAATATCATTAAATAGAAATCCTAAACATAAAACACGAAACATAATATCATTTAGGAAATCAATAGGAGACCATTAGGATCGATATTACGATATCAAAAATCAATATAACAACATCAAAATCTATATTCAATTTCAATATAGATGGTAATGATGAGATATCCATGGATAGTCAAAACCTTAGCTTAAGATTAAGCTCAATATATCCATTGAATCCAACGTTTGTTTGAGAATTATTGCTTACCCGAACAATAGCAATGATTCAATAACAATAACTTGAAGAAAATCTAAGCGTAAGTTTCCTCTCCAATGGCGGTGCTTGCTTGTTCAAGGTGAGGAAGAAGATGAAGAGATACAGAGGTGCTTGGTTCATGGGATTTTAGGGTAAGCCTCTTCAATTTTGTTTACTATGTTTTTAATAGAATAGCTTTCTTTATGGTGAAGCATTCTCACCAGAATAACCCACGTATGCAAATATTAAATGAGGAAGGGCTAATCGCAAGGTTAGTCCCTCAATTGTCACTACATCATAGTTTTGCCCTCCAACTAGCAATTTCTTCAATTTAGTCACTATAATGTTTTCTATACTATTCAATAGGGTCCGATGGCAATGATTAAATTTAATTAGAGTCCAATATCAAAGATTATCTAGTCAATACTATATTTAGTCTTTATCGATGCAAAATTTCTGATCACTAGAACCCAATTCCGACTAGACCGGATTTTGTGGTGTTACAGTATTACTAAACCGAACATTAGTATTACTATCAAAAATAGTTTTCAATCCCCTTCGGGTATAGCCCATTACAAACAATATCAAGATTTTTCAATCTGAGATGAAAGAGTTGTATCAATCCCTTTTCTAAACTCTGAACGTTTTAAATTCAAATATTATAGGTTGTTACAACAATGGAAATTCATGAGTTTTCTAAGTATACCCCCGATTTTATATTGAAATCTCGTTTTGATTTTCTTTGCTAATACCCGTTGCATCCATGGTCAAGTAAGGGAAAGTGTAATTGCTATTGTATCCCATCTTATGGGCAAGAAATTTCGAATTGACTAAACTATTTTGTGCAATGTTTTTGGTTTTGAAAATTTGAGAATTGATGATGAACACTTCTTGGGTAATTCTCAACTTGGATCCATAACCGTTCTTGATGCCCATGACCATATCCTCCATCTTATCATCTCTTGGTGGATTCGTCCTTTCGGTGGGAAATTTTCTACTATTCACCATGTTGATGCGTTTTGGATTCGTTGTTTCCGTGAGGGTAAGCGCCCAAACTTTTGCCAATTCATATTACCCGACTTGTTCTATCTTGTTCAACACCGTCACACATATCAAGTCAAGTCTTTCTTCTATGGCTCTACTTTGAGTTTCTTGTTCCATTCCTTGGAGATCAATTGTTCTCATGATGTCGTCGAGCCTCTTGGTGAACCGATCGATGATCACTCCCTCATTCAAGCCAACTTTGAGTACATTGACCATGAATGGGTTCGTGTTAATTAACCTTCTCCTCAAGATGATCAACCTCTTACGATAGCTCCACAAGGTCCACATGTCCAAGAAGCTCAATCTTCCGTGGATGGACTCATGGCGTATCTAAATGAGCAATTCACATCCTTAGGGACTAATATTACTTCTCTATATACAATATTGAATACGGAATTTGCAGCCATTGATACCCACATTACTTCGTTGGAAGATTGAGTCAAGTCCATTGAGCAAAAAGAAACTTCCATGGATGTATCTCTGACCGATTTCCATGGTGCTTGGCTTAATCATAATCGGAAGTCTCAAGCCAGCCGTGATGATGATGATGAATAGGACGAGGACAAAAATGATGAGGACGAGTAGTTGTTAAGCATATCATTACATATCATATCATTTAGGATTTCTATTTTATTATGCATATATGTTTTATGTATTGACTACAGACAATCGAATATCGATATGCCCCTGTTGATAAAGAGCATCCATCGTCTCCATCCAAAGCTTGGAACAAGGGAATTGTCATCTGAGAGCTTTGAAAGATTTCCCGAATCTTTATTTTATGATTTAGATTATATCACTAATATTGTCATTGAAGAAATTGCATTGGATGGTTGATCGGACACCTTGGTAAGTATCGGTAAGTTTGTCATTGAACATCGGTCATAGTTATTGGTATCGTTATTGAGCATTGTCGTTGTATAGATATTGTTATTGAAACATTGCTAAGAAATCATTGATTATTGTTATTGGCATCGAACCATGAAACATTGATTATAAGAAATATTGGCTATCGATAATATTGAAATGATTGGTCACCGTAATACTTATTGATTATTGAAATGGATATAAACATTGGAACCTTGGATTTGAATAGACATTGGATACAATTAGCATGCCATAGAATTCATGAGCTCAGTGTACGGGTGGACTACGGTCTTAAGGCTACGACATATATTGATTTGGCGAGGCGGAGGGATGTGTATTGATATTGGTCATATTAGCGAGGCAGAGGGACTAGACCATTCATTGATTTGGCGAGGCGTAGGAATTCGCATATCCATTGTCTTGATTCAATCCAAGGATTAATGATGGAATGAAAATGCTAAACATTGTATATTGATGCATAGCTTTGACATTGATAACCATGAGATCATGCCTATAGATAGTTGATATAATATTGGTCATATTGTTTATGACTACCTCACTAGGCAATGTATGCCCAACGTGTCTCATCTCATGTATTTTAGGTTGAAAGATCGTTGGTCGGAGGATCTTGATTGTCAGGACAAGATAAGTCACTACAAGCTTCAAAGTAATGTGTTTTAACTTATAAACTCCTGAGAAGGTGGCAAAGTAGTTGAACTAATCGTTTATGCCTATTTTGATGTGTTTGTGAAATGCCCAAGTTGTAATATGGTTAATGGCCCTAAATGCCCTTTTTGGTTGGCTTAAAATGGTTTAAAAGTGCATATTTGGCTCATAAAGGTCAAAATATAGTAAATGTATTCGTATGATCATGAAATTTATCATGCTAGTACTCTATACCATTGAATTATTGTGTATGAAGTTTCGTTGCATTTGGACATCATTTAGTGGGTCAAATTGAATAAATACATGCAAAAATTTGTCATTACAGGTCAAACCGTATCGAAACGGGTGATTGTGTTTCGATACGGGTAAGCATAATTGTGCCTGAGGAATAGGGTGTATCGAAACGGTTCATGGTCGTTTCAAAACATTTTGCCTCTAGAATTCTTTGTTTCGATACGAGTTTATAGTGTATCAAATCGAGTCAAAGTCAAATGTAGTCAACCCGTTTTGGTACGAGACATGCCAGTATCGATACAGTCTAATGGTTAAAGTAAACAAGGGTTGACCATCATTCACCCATTTCGAAACAGCCCTAGGGTGCTTCGATACGGGGTTAGTTATGTTAGTTAAAGGCATATTAAACAATTTGAAAGGTTCACAGTTTAGTCACTGAAAATTTGAAAGATTAAATTGATTGAGCTAGGGGTCTCCAAATGGTATGAAATTTTACAGGTGTGTTAATAATGTTCTGAGTTCCAATATGGTAAAGTCTATTGCATTGAAGGACATCTAAATTTTGAATTTCTAGTTTAGTCCCTAAGACTTATATTGGTTGCAATTTAGCCCTCAGTGATTAATTATTGCTTCATATGGATTAATTAGACAAAATTGTATTGAAGCATTGTGTTATTGAACGATATTGGTTTAATGGTTAATATTAAAAAGAAATCTTATCGCACTGTCTACTTATTGAGTATTGATATCACCTTCCGACCCAGTTCTCAACCAGATCGTGAAGGGAGTGTTACATTTGTGGTATCAAAACTAGAGTTTAGTCGATTCGAGGACTAAACCGAAGCTTGTTGCATTATTATTGATATCACCTTCCGACCCGGTTCTCAACCAGACCATGTATATTGTGATTTGTCGACTAATCCGATCTTTCATATAGATATATTTGAAACTAACAAAGCTCACATAGATGAGCTTGCTACCGGCTCCTCGACGCATGGCGAGGAGATTAAATGAGGAAATCCTTAGAACCCACCGCAACCGCAGGACCCTATTGTTCAGGGTACTGAGCCTGCAGCACCTACCGCTCAGGACCAGTGTTATAAGAGCATGGTCGACATGTTCAAGAAGTTTATGACTGCTATGAGGACCGAACAAATCATGCAACCTATCATTCCTATCATTCAATACACTCGAGCAGCTATCTATAAGCTCTTACAGTATCGAGCTTATAGCTTTACTGGATAAGATTAGGACAACCCTGAAGTTGTTCAGTACTGGTTGGAAAACACCTTGAGATTTCAGAATAAGCAACTTCAGTGCTCGGATGAGAATAAGCTTGAGTGTGCCATTGCTTTGCTTGTTGATGAGGCACTTAATTTGTGGGAAACTACCATTATAACAGTTTTTGAAGATATGGTGACTTGAGAGTTATGCAAGAAATATGTTAGTAAAACTACCATTTTACAATGCTGAGAGACGAAGCATCTTCCTTCATATCAAACAAGGTGGACGGCTGATCAAACAATACATACATGATTTCTGCAAGTACTGTCGATATTGTGCAGAATATATAAATGAGGAAGAAAAGTGCCAAATTTTCATCGTAGGGCTCAACGATAAATTGCGCCCTATGTTTAGTGCGTTAGGCATTTCTGATTTCCAATATTTGGTGAATCGAGTTAAAGCCACCGAAGCTGTATAGAGAGCTCAACGACCTGGTGGTTCTGGAAAGTCTGAGAAGAGGTACAAGGATGATTCTCAAATTCCGAGATGAAACAAGAAAGGGAGATATCAAGGCCCCAAACAGAATATCTATCCACAGCCCTCTCGTTCTAGAAACATTGATAGACCTCAGTTAGTGAAGCAGTCCTTTGCCAAAGCAGCGTCTGTTGATAGTAATAGAGGTTCAAACCGAGGAAACCGACATCCACTTTGTAATTATTGTCAGAATAGCCATCAAGTGGGTCAATAACGTAAACAGACTGGAGCTTGTTAATATTGTGGTGAGCATGGTCACTTTATTCGTGATTGCCCTTTGAATGCAACCAAATATGTTGTCACACCAACTACTGTTGCTTCTCCTGCTCAATCCTTTCGAGGTAAATGATCGAATCAAGGATCATCAGGAACTTTTGGACGATCGAGTGGTCCCAGGAAACCCTTTAGCAAGCAAGATTCAAAAGCTCATGCCCAATTGTATCATGTGAGAAACAGAGAAGAAGAGGATGGACCTAATGTTATTGCAGGCCCCATCGAGTTATATTTGCATTCTTTATATGCATTGATTGATCCTGGCTCTATTCATTCTTTATAAGTACCATTGTAGTCAAGAATTATAACATGTCTCCTGAACCAATAGCATCGAGGATTTTTGTAACTAATCCCCTTGAAGATTGTGTCACTATAAGGGTAGTGTGTAAGAACTGCCCCTTAATGATCCAAGGGATTCCTTTTTTGACCAATTTGTTGGCTTTATTGATCCATGAATTTGATGTCATCCTAGGCTTATATTGGCTTAGTGAGCATCAAGCCTGGGTAGATTGTTGTAAAAGGAAATTGTATCTCCGGGGTCTTGGTAAAAAGAGTGTTGTATTGTTGAACGAGAGAAATCCATCTTCGTACGCTTTGGTGTTGGATTCTAGAAACGAGACACAATTGCGAGACATTGACACCGTATGTGAACTCCCTGATGTCTTCCCTGATGAACTTCTAGGATTGCCCACAACTTGTGAAGTGGAGTTTGGCATCAAAATGCAACATGAGACTTCTCCAGTTTCCATTGCACCATATCGTATGGCAGCTATGGAATTAAAAGAATTAAATAATCAAATTCAAGATTTATTGAAAAAAGGTTTTATTCAACCGAGCTCTTCACTCTGGGGAGCTCTGGTTCTCTTTAATAAGAAGAAGGATGGACACTATGAATTCTTGGTAATGCCCTTTAGGTTAACCAACGCACCGACAACTTTTATGGATTTGATGAATCGGGTCTTTCGGCCATATCTTGAAAAGTTAGTAGTGGTGTTTATAGACGATATATTGATCTATTCGAAGAATGAAGCGGAGCACCGAGATCATCTTCGTATTGTGATTCAGATCTTGAGAGAAAAGCAGTTGTACGTGAAGTTCTCTAAGTGTGAGTTTTGGCTCAACAAAGTTGCCTTTCTGGGACATATCGTGTCGGCTTTGGGTATTCAAGTGGACCCGAAGAAAATCCAAGCTATTGTAGATTGGCATCCACCGAAGAATATTGGAGAAGTCCGAAGCTTTCTTGGGCTTGCTGGCTATTATCGAAGATTTGTGAAAGTGTTTTCTATGATAGCTGCTCATTTAACTATGTTGTTGAGGAAGGATGCTCCTTTTGTTTGACCGAGGCTCAGCAGCGGAGTTTCAATCAGTTGAAACAAGTATTGACCCATGCGCCTGTCCTAACTCAACCTTAGTTCGGAAAGGACTACACAGTTTGTAGTGATGCATCACATCTTGGGCTAGGATGTGCATTGATGCAAGAAGGCAAAGCCATTGCTTATGCTTTGAGACAACTTAAGCCACACGAAATGAATTACCCCACCCACGACCTTGAATTGGCTGCTATTGTCTTTGCATTGAAAATCTGGAGACATTACCTTTACGGAGAAAAGTGATATCTCTTCACCGACCATAAAAGCCTTAAGTACATATTGACTCAAAAATAATTGATTTTTCGGCAACAGAGGTAGATGGAACTCCTTAAAGATTACGATCTTGATATTGATTACCACTCGGGCAAGGTTAATGTTGTAGCTGATCCACTTAGCCGCAAACCTTTGCATGGTAAGCATTGACAATAAATTTGGAGTCATACGTATTGTATAGTACGTTAACTTATTATAACATTTCTATGTTGTAGCCCCTTGAGCAATTAACGCTCACTTCCAACTTTTGAAGCTTTGTTGCCTTGTAGCTGAACTTCAAGTTCAGTCTACCATCATTTCACAAATCAAGGATTTGCAAGAGCAAGATCATGAACTTCAATCTGTTGTCTCTAAGCTATTAGACAACACTGACATCAAAATTAATTCAGGACTCTTGTGTTTTCATGACCGAGTCTGTGTACCTAATGATGAATCTCTTCGTATCGATATTCTTTCTAATGCTCATTCGAGTTCTTTTCTTGTCCACTAGGGTCTGTAAAGATGTACAAGGACCTGCGAGAACTTTATTGGTGGTCGAGCATTAAGCAGGCCATAGTTGATTTCATTCTCAAATGCCTCGCGTGCCAATGTGTTAAGGCAGAACATTGTGCTCCGACCGGACTTTTGTAGCCAATCGATCCACCGAAATAGATGTGGGAAAAGATCACTATGGATTTTGTTAGTAGTAAACATATTCGTATTCATATGATCATGAAATTTGGCATGCTAGTAGTTTATACTATTGAAATATTGTGTATGAAATTTTGTTGCATTTGGACATCGTTTAGTAGGTCAAATTGAATAAATACCAGAAAAAAATGCCATTACAGGTCAAACCGGTTCAAAACGGGTGATGGCGTTTCGAAATAGGTTAGCATAATTGTGCCTAAGGAATAGGACGTATCAGAACGGTTCATGGTCGTTTCGAAACATTTTCCCTCTAGAATCCTTTGTTTCGATACATGTTTATAGCATTTCGAAACGTGTAAAAGTCAAATGAAGTCAACACGTTTCGGTACGAGGCATGCTGGTATCGATATTATCTAAAGGGTAAAGTCAACAAGGGTTGACCATCGTTCACCCGTTTCGAAACAGCCATAGTGTGTTTCGATACGGGGTTAGTTAAGTTAGTTAAAGGCATTTTAAACAGTTTGAAATGTTCACAATTTAGTCACTAAAAAATTTGAATGATTAAATTGATTTAGCTAGGGGTCTCCAAATGGTAGAAATTTTACATGTGTGTTAATAACGTTGTGAATTCCAATATGGTAAAATCTATTGCATTGACGGACCTCTAAATTTTTGAATTTATAGTTTAGTTTGTAAGACTTATATTAGTTGCAATTTAGCCCTGAGTGTTTAATTATTGCTTCATATGGATTAATTAGACTAAATTTTATTGAGGCATTATGTTATTGTACGATATTGATTTAAAGGTTAATATTAAAAAAGAAATTTTATCGCATTGTCTAATGTATTGAGTATCGATATCACCTTCCGACCCGGTTCTCGACCAGACCGAGAAAGGGGTTTTACAAATACCCTCATTTTCGGAATTGAGATTGGATGAACTAGAAGACAATTTCTTTCTTCGACTCTTTTTAAGCCCCATGAAAAACTAAAAACATCAAAACAATTTGAAAACAATGTATGCAATTATCACCACATTCGAACCAATAAATATTCCAATAAGTCAAGGTATTGTGAAATACGCTATATTTTATAGGTTAAAAACATTTACAAGTATAAAAACTAATTTTGTTAAAAAGAATTTTGAAAAACAATATACTAAAATCTACGATATATTTGTAATATCCTCAAAGTACCCTAGAAGAAAATAAATTAAGTTGATTAATTAATTGAATTAATTGATCACAAATTAAATATAATAATATGATTTAGTGGCTAATTTGATGAAATTGAAAACATGAGAGCTAAATTAAGATGGCTTAACTAGAATTAAGCTTGAATAAAAAGATTACATGCAAAAGTTTTAAATAGACCAAGCCTACCCCTTGTAAATAGTTAATTTTAGAAGAGAGTATATGGGTAAAATTGAGTTTTCCCAGCCCCTAATCATCACTTTGGCCAGCCACATGAGAGAGAAAGGGGATTAGACATATCCCACTATCAAACAAAACTCTATTCTCCTTCTTCCTTTCTTCTTATTACCGTGAAAGTTAGAGAGCTTATAGAAGGAAACTTTGGTGGTTCTTCAGCCATTATTGAGTGTTTAGAAGCTTGATTTAAGCTTATTTTCAAGAGGGGTTAAAGCTTAGGATGATTTGAATTGACTTTTATTGTGTTGCATGGCTGTAAATTCTTGAGTTATGCATGCATGTAATGTTTATGAGCTTAGGAATGAATTTGAATTGAGGTCTATACTGGAAATTGAAATTTTAAGCTTGAATTAGTGAACCGAATGAAGTAGGACAATTTTGAAGATAATGTTTAAGGCCCTGGACTAATTTGTAAAATTGAAAGAATTAGGGTTTGAGTTGGAAAATTTCCATTCGAAATGAATTGAAGATTAGGGTCTTATTTATAAGATTTAGGCTTTGGATTGGTTAAAATTTAATTAAAATGAAGTTAGATTGAAGGAATTATCAAATTGGTTCAGTAAATTATGAAAACTAAATTGTGGGACTATTTTCTAATAATTAGAAAGTGCTAGGATTTAAATTGGTTAAATTATGATTCTAGAAATTTATTTAAAAATAAGAGGATTATGTTAGAAAATTTTTTAGAAACTCGAATTAAACATAAAATGGCTCAATTTGATCAATTAAGCAAATTTAGTGAAATCTGTCCAAGAACAGTCCTGTTCCGGACATCAACTTTGAAATTTCACTATAAATCATATATAAGATATTTTAAGCTGAATTTTTGATGGATTAAACTTTGTTGTGTCTATTTTAGTCGAGAAAAAACAGAGTTCAATTTGGAGCTATGTGCTCAAATCTGGAAATGAATTAAGTTAGGTACTCCAAAACTGTTTTGAATTCGGTATACCTGTAAAGATGTAATACACTGTATAAATCTAGAAATGGGAAAAATATGAGACCAATTTGGTTAAATATAATATTGAATTACCTTTTTAAGCATGCATGATAAGTGATTTTTGGAATTGTGTAAAGAACATTATGACCAATTTAGTGGCTGGTGCTCAAGTCTGGCAGATTAGGACAGCCTTGAAAAATTGAATTTAACATTTTCATATTTGTTGTCTAATGCATGATTTAGATACTATTATGTTCTTTATATGTATGTGTATGATCGAAAAGACCAAGGGATTGAGAACTTGGAGGAGGAAGCCAAGATTTGGTCATCCCAAAGAAGGAACAAGGGGATTACTATCAAGGAACAAGAGTAGCTTTGAAGTTTGTGAGTGTAGTCGCCATAGGGTTGGGACTAGTGTTATAACAACCATTTTTAATTTAATTTTTAGCTATGTTACATGCATGAAAATGACTTAAACTAAAGCTGGTAATTTAGTAAGGGAAGGAGGCTAAATAATTAAACATGAAAGTACACTCGAATGAATTGTTTGGTATTGTGAATTATGTGTATTATTGGACTGCTTTGTGTGATGTTATGAATGATTGAATGAGGCATGATGTTTCTTGTATACTACTGAATTTGGATGCTACTTAAAGGTTGATACATGCTGGTTTACCACGACTGATTATTATATGTAAGAATTGAATATGGTTTCTCTTAATTTAGATGATTGAATGATATGAAAATCCATGTGAAAGCTTGCTGGAAATTATCATGCCATGGTTTGATTGAATAACCTATTTCTGTATCCTGATTTATATTCTATGACATGAAAAACTACTGGATATGCTAATTTAAAAAGCTACAAGACCTTGGTTTACTAGATGGCTTAGGTAGAAGGGCATGCCTTAGGGTCTAGAGCTCTCTTGATTCGGGTATTGACATACCTTCGTGTATTGGTGATTATACACCTTCTTGATTAGCACTTTATGTGCCTTGTGAAATGGTACTATATGTACTAATGGATTTGGTGTCTTAGCACCTACTTGTGATACTATCTAGTATCTTCTTGATTAGGTGAAAATGTACCAACTTGTTACTCAATTACCTAGACAAATCTAATAACCAAGGCAACTTAATTACAAGATCAAACATAACATGACTTGTCTTGCATGGTTAGTTCTTATGGTAATTGTTATCGTGACTTGTTTTTCTTGTAGTTAATATTGTTATATGACTAATTAGATAAATGTATGTGATTGAATATGGCATTAGACTAGCTAGGTCTTCTTATTAAATGTCTATACAGGAAATCGTGGTGCAACCTTAAATCAGATCCAACATGACTTAAAATTGAATAATGTAACTGCTACCTCACTAAGTACAACTTTGTACATATCATCTCTTGTTTCCTTCTTCCCAAACTAGCAGATTGATCCTGGTTCGATAGCTAATACTTCCTTGATTGAGAGCAAAGACTACAAGCATAGTAATCATGTTTGACTTGATCCCTTCTTGTTTGACTTCTGGATGGTGGCATATAGTTAGTTTTTGTGTTGGTTATGTCATGCATTTTGTGTCTAGATGATGTGGTAACTGATATTTTCTAGTTTAATCTTGGCTTGTAATTAATTGAAGACATGTATGTAAATACAAACTTGGTATGTAATGTTTTAAGACTTGACTTGTAAACATGCTAGTTTGGTTTTATGAATGATAGTATGATCTTGTTTTCAAATCTTGAATTAAATATATGGTTGATTGAAATGTTAAATGAGTATGTTTGACCAATTGTTCTTAGCATTCCATTCGAATAAATGCTTGCTATGTAATCAATCGAATGTAATTATATTTTTAATTATGTATGGGGTAGACGATTCGAATAGGTCAATAAAGAATAGGATACATCTTTAGTTGTATGGTTCAATTGGTTAAGTCTTAATTTGTGCATGATCACAATTGTATATATAGGTTCATCAAGATGGTAACGTTAATAAGTTTTAATATGGTAGTCAAGTTATAGGTATGAATAAACTTTAACCCCGCTTAACTTGGAAGTTAGGTTAATGTCTCACCTAATATGGTTGATCATTGCTTGCTAGCCAAGCAACTCATTCCTGCGAAGAAGTTTTAAATTCTTCGTGTTTTCGACAACTCTAGACTGATTTACTATTAAACCGAGAGGGAGGTGTCACAATATCTATATATTCGAATAAACAATTTTCAGATTTCAAAGAATTTTTGTAAAAACATCAAAGCACGTACTATAAATATACTATGTATACAAAAATTAATTGAAAACAATAAATAAAATTAAACGAAAATTCAAAAGAAAGAAAGAAGGGTTTTATATGTTGAGTGATGGAATATGATGAATGAAGGATGATGAATGGACCAAATTGATGGAAAAGCTTAGCCTTGATGTGTTGATGAAAAACCCACAAGAAATTTTGTGTTTGGTGTGAGAAATCAAAGGGTTTGAGGGGGGTTTTATAGTTAAAATTTGGATAGGGTTTGAGGGGAAAGGGATTTTTGTTTTAATTAAAGTGAAACACCCTTTTTAAAGCCCATTAAAACTCTAGTGGCATACCGTATTGATACGATGACGTGGCGTATCGATCCACCGTATCAACATAGTTTTTATATTGCATCGATACGCATGATCATATTAATACAATTAAAACTGTAATGACGTCCATTTAGCAACCCGTATCGATACGATGTTACCCGTATCGATAACCTTTTGCGAGAAATGCATTTTTTAACAAAATTAAGTTCAAAATTGGATTTTAATTGATCCTAAATGCATTAGTATGATGAATGAGTAAAGTTTATGGACTAAAACAGATAAATACTCCCCATAGAAACAAGCATAGCTGCATCCAGAAGCAAAATTACATAAACATGATCATCATTCAAATTCAAGAAATTTTTTACACTTAAGGGCTCCTAAATGGTCAAGATAGGCTAGTCAGAAATAAATCTCTCCTAAGAGTCCAAAACCGCTCTTTATCTAATTGTTTTGTAAAGATATTCGCTAGTTGGTTTGAGGTATCAACATACTCTAGAACAATATTATTCTTTAAGGCATTCCTAATGAAATGGTGTCTTATCTCTATGTGCTTAGTTCTAGAACGTTGGATGGATTCTTAGTGCGACATATGGCACTAGTGTTGTCACACTTAAGGGGTATGGTTCCTACATAAATTTCGTAGTCTAGAAGTTAGTGTTTCATCCAAAGAACTTGAGCAAAAAAACTTCCACTCGATATATATTCCACTTTGGTGATAGATAAGGCTACACTATTTTGTTTCTTAGAGAACCAAGATATGAGCATACTACATAGGAATTGGCAAGTGCTGGAGGTACATTTTCTATCTATATTACATCCCCAATAATATGCATTGAAATAAGCATGCAGGTTAAAAGAAGAGTCTCTAGGATACCAAAGGCCTAAACAAGGTGTATCTCTAAGGTATCTAAAGATTCTCTTAATGGCTATAAGGTGTGATTTGTGATTCTCTAGGTCTAGCTTGGAACCTAGCACACAAGTAAACACTAAACATTATATCAGGTCTACTCGTGGTAAGGTAAAGAAAAGAGCCGATCTTTGAACGATAAAGCTTAGAATCAACACACTTACCTCATTCATCTTTATCAAGCTTAATTGATGAGCTCATTGGAGTGGCTAGAGGCATTACATTATCCAAGCCAAACTTCTTGAGCATATACTTGATGTATTTAGCTTGATTGATGAAGATGACATCCTTCTTTTGCTTGATTTGGAGCCCCAAGAATGAGAGATCCCCCATCATGCTCATCTCAAACTCACATTGCATTAACTTAGAAAATTATTGGCAATAAAACTCATTAGTAGAATCAAAGAATATATCATCAACATAAATTGGTACTACAAATATGTCATTGCAATTTCTTTTAATGAAAAGTGTAGTGTCCACCTTGCCTTTTCAAAACCTTTCTCAACCAAAAAGTTTGAAAGCATTCAATACCAAGCTCTGTGAGCTTGTTTCAAACCATGTAATGCTTTAATTAGTTTATAAACACTGTTTGGATAAATTGCATCTTCAAAATCGAGTGATTGTTCAACATACACTTCTTCATTAATAAAACCATTTAAAAATCCACTTTTGACATCCATTTGAAAAAGCTTGAATTTATGATACCATGCAAATGCAAGAAGCATCATATTTGCTTCCATTCTAGCTATAGGTGCATAGGTTTCATCAAAATTGATTGCATCTTCTTGAGTATAACCTTGACCAACAAGTCTAGCCTTGTTCCTCACTATGTTACCATTCTCATCTAGTTTGTTTCTAAAGACAGATTTAGTTCCTATTGTAGACTTGTTACTAGGCCTATCAACTAATGTCCAAACTTTACTCCTCTCAAATTGATTAAGTTCTTCTTGCATGGCCAATATCCAAAAATCATCTTTTAATACTTCTTTGATATTTTTACGCTCAATGCATGAAATGAATGCTACATCATTAAGAAATCTAAGAGTGGATTTAGTGGTTACCCTCTTAGATGGATCACCTAAGATTTCACCATCTTTGACATAGTTGAGTTCCCTTGGGCAGCTCACTTCCTTTTCACCAACATTCATGTCCTTCAAGGATTCTCTGGGAGGATCTTGTGCTTCTTCTTCTTTGGTTGGAGCCTCATCCATCTTTGGTGATTGTCCACCATCGTTGGCTTCAAGGATCCCTACATCATCATCATCACAAGAATACTTCCTCGAAAGGAGGTTATCATCCAAAACCACATATATAGACTCTTCTACATTTAAGGTTCTTTTGTTAAACACTATATAAGCTTTAGAGTTTAAAGAATATCATAAGAAAATAGCTTCATCACTTTTGGCATCAAAATTACCTAAATGAGTGTTTCAATTGTTTAAAACAAAAAACTTGCACCCAAAAGGATGAAAATGGCTAATGTTAAGCTTCTTTGATTTTAAAATTTCATAAGGAGTTTTCTTTAAAATTGGCATAATCATTACTTGATTTATGATATAACAAGCGGTGTTTGTGGCTTCTGTCCAAAAATACTTAGGTAAATTGTTTTCAAAAAACATGATTCTAGCCATTTATTCTAAAGTACAATTTTTTCTCTCAACTACCCCATTTTGTTGAGGAGTGCGAGGTGTAGAAAATTGTGGCTAATACCATGGTCACTTCTAATATGAGTAATGTTTTGACCAAGGTCATTTTGAGATATTTTTAAAAATGTGATGAATTTTTCTAAAGCCTCATCTTTTGTACTTAAAAAGAGAACCCAAGTGTATCTAGAGAAATCATCAACTAAAACACAAACATATGATTTTCCACCCAAGCTAGTTGTCCTAATAGGCCCAAAGGGATCCATATAGATCAATTGTAAAACCCTGCTAGTTGAAACATCATTAATGGATATAAATGAAATTCGTTTTTGTTTACCCTTATCATAAGCATTGTAACGCCCTGGTTTTGGGCCTAGAGTTTTTAAAGGTGGTTAAGGGTTCGATGAATCTAGATTAGACATCTAGGTTAGTTCGGAGCTTGTTCAGGGAAATCTTAGTTCATGATGTGATAAAATCATGTGAAATTTTTCTAAAATCGTAATTAAATATGTAGTGAGGGAAATTGGAACCAATCTTGGAAAATGATTTTTTGTAAGTCGACATTTCAGCTTGGTGACTAAAATGTAAAAAACTAAAAATTCTTTTTTGAATGGCTAAATCGAAGGGAGCCAAATCTTAGAATCCTTAGGGAGCTATTAAACCAAGTTGGTATCAGTTATCTCCCTTGATTTGGTGTTTTAAATGATTTCATTAGAAGTTATACTAAAAAGAAATTTTAATAGCCAAATCATTTTCTCACATAACTACTTTTCTTCAAACTTTTCTCTCAACTTTCCTAGCAGCCAAACTCTCTTTTCAACACAAAAAACTTTGGAGAATTGTCTCGTCTCAATTACTTTTTGATTCCTAAATGATGTTCATGGATTTCTACTTTAAATAGTTAGAGTTTTCTTGAAGAAATTCATCAAAATCATTGCAAATAAAGGGGGAAGCTTGTGTTAGAGGTGATCTTGCTTTTCTCTCCTCTAATCAAGGTTCTTTATTGAAATTCCCAAGTCTTTGGCTCTCTAGTTTTGTTTATAAACAAGATTTTGTAATTGAATTAATGAAAATTTCTTATTAAAGCTTGGTAAGATGAATTTTCAAGATTTTCATTTGAGCACTGTTTTGATTGATTTTTGAATGATTTTAATCATAATTTGGATGTTAAATGATGAGGAAATAAAGATTTTATGAATTTAATCTCGAATTGAATTGGATCTCTAATTGTTAGATTGTTAGATTTTGAGTTTTTAGAATGTTAATGTAAAATCTGAATGCTGGAGATATAAGGATAATGTTAGGATGTTTTTGGATGTTGATTGATGGTTAATATGTGATGAAAGTGTTAGGTTATGGCTGGGCTGAGTTTAGAGAGCAATCAAAGGTGATTTCGGTTGTTTTGGGTGAGTATTTTGGATGTTTTGGGCAGAGTAGCGAATTGTTTAAGTTGCTGGTGGTTTTAATACATTATGATGCAGTGATCCTCTGTTCTTATGCGGTATAAATATGGGAGAATACTTTGGAAGCAATCGGTGGAGATTCGGGGGGCTTCAGACGCTTAAGTTCACGTCGATGAATCTTAGTTTCGCGAGTTGGTGAGTGTAAATGACTTTTCCAACTTTGAAACACTTAAAAGGTGGTTTTGGGAACTTAGTGTAAGCTTGAAACGCTTTACTAAGTTCGAAAGTAAGTAAAGTGATTTTCTCCCTCGGATTCTGCTATTATGAGCTTGTTGATGCACTTGATTTTTATAAGTGCTTACATACTGTTTAAGCTTGATTTTAAGTAAGAGATTTACTATTTAGGATGCCATATTGATGAAGGATGCACATGGTAAGTGATCCTTTTATGTATAAGCTTACAAATGTTTATTGAAGCATGGTTTAATGCTTGGAATGTGGCTTATGGATAAAGCTTTGATAACAGTGTGGTTTATGCTAAATGAGAATTATATTGGCAAGTGATGTTATAAAATTTGGTTTATAAATGAAATCAGATATATTTAGCTGGCTATAAGATTTAGTTCATTATAAATGTAACGCCCTGATTTTGGGCTTAGGTGTTTGGAAAGTCGGGTTGGGTCGATGGAACCGGTATCGGTTGTTCAAACCGTTTAAAGGTGGTTAGGGAAATCAGGATTCGAAATGGGATAAAAATATTTCTAAATTTTCTAAAATCCTCTAAAACTATATTTAAGAGGTTGGTTATGTGACCCGCTTAGCCCGGCCTAGACGTCCAGCTCGAACTAAGAAGATTGCACGGTGAAAACCGAAGCCAACTTGTTAAAGCTGACTTCGATTAACGACCTTTTTTTCTTTTTATCTTCTGTAGATGCACATTAAGAACCTATGTGATCAGCAACACACTTAGAAGAAAATGGCACATCGATCAGAGTTCGATTAGGGGTTCAATTGCATACATTTAACTTTTAGGAACCAAAATGTAATTTCTAAGAATTACAAGGACTAGCCAAATTTTAAGATTACAAATCCTTAATTACTAATGTAACATATCATCATGTTAAAAATCATCACAAATGGATCATCCAAACTCAACCAATTGAACATACAACATTCAAGGTCCATAATGCAACATTTCAGAACTTTAAAAGATACTTTTAACAGAAATTAACGACTCAGTATCGGTACACTCTAGCCTGTATCGATACACGAGAATGCAGTAGCCAATATGGGGAAAAGGTATCGATACGCTTCCCCGCGTATCGGTACGACCTTCAAATTTTTCCTAAGCGTATCGATACACGGACAACTCGTAAGCATAAAGCTTAGTGAGGACCGCTATAGAACACACATTCAACAATGCATTTTATAAAACCAAAATATCATTCTTTGTAGACATAATCCTTCCTTTAAACAATGCACTTTAAAAACATCATTTCCACTTCCAAAACCACATGCTCATAGCATCTTTAATTACAATAGCAAAAACCTTTGCTCATGCTTAATCCAAGCATCATATGCATTCTAGCATATCTCTCAAGCATCTCATGCTTTCTCAAAATAAATGTACATCATTAATTCATTATAACAACATCATTATATTGGATCGCAAGTGATCAATACGTGAACCATATCAAAATCACACAATTGACACAATCGGATACGCGGATTACAAGCGTTGTCCCACATGCTTCATACACACTATCGGATTAAAAAGGTGGAGTTTAATGGCACAATCACAACCCTTCAACACCCGTGATGGAGATTAATGGTACAATCACATCCCCTCAACATCACTCATCGGTAGCTGTATAATTCCACTAACGAGAGCACGAGACACAAACCATCCACCATTGTGATCTTATCCTCAATCGTTAGGGTACTTGGATGGAGTTTAAAGCAGAATCAAAACCCCTCGACATCCAAGGCGACTTTATTCACGGTGCACCGAATCCTATAGCCGGCTAACTATATCCGATTAAAGTAACCAAAACCATTCACGATCACATGCCAATATAATCATTTACCAACATCATTTCACTGTTTTACAAGCATAAACCACTATGCCATTTCCACAAGCAATAACATGCTTTAAACCAATTTCATAATCATATAAACCCAAGAATCACTTATCATGTGCATCCTTAATTAAATGGCATTTAAAACCAGCAACATCAATGCTCAAATCATGCTTTAAAACAGTAATCAAATCACATTTCAATCAAGTGCATTTCAAACCAAAACATAGCACAATCCGAGTGAGATTTTCGATTTACTTACTCTTGAGCTTAGCTAAGTGATTCAAACTTACACTAAGCTCCCAAAACCATGTTCAAAATGTTTCAAAGCTGGAAAATCCTCTTTCACTCACTGATACGCGAAACTTCGCTTGCTGACGCGAAGATCACTCGTCCGAAGCCTCCAAAGATGCTTCGCTTGCTTTCGGATCAAGGTCCCCTATTTTTAGAGCATCAAAACAGATATCCAAATGCATTAAAATGCATTCCAACTCCAGTAACTAAACACAAACTCGTTGCTCAGAAAAACTACATCAATTTACCCATCCGAAAACTCAACCGATTGCTTCCTAAACAAATCCCAGCCAACAAACATCACTTCCAACCATTAATAATCATCAAAACACATCTAAAAACAACCTAAACCCTTCCTTAAACCTCTAGCAATCATATAACCACCAAAACACCTTAAAAGCTCAACTAAAACTACCTTAAAACTCAAGGATCTCATGGATTTCGGGATCTATATTATTAAAACACTTTTTCAGCATCATATTCATCTCAAAACTCAATAAGAAACAATCTAAAACAAAGCTCATCAACATCACTCCGAAAATCAAGATTTAATCCTTTATCTTGCAAGATTTTGACATTAAATCAAAACTATAATAAAAACTCACTTAAAAACAACAATTATGAGTCAATAATCTTGGGAATTTCAATAAAGAACCTAGATTAGAGGTTGAGAATTCTTGGAAATGATTTAGAAATCAAAGAGAGAGTGATTGGGAGAAAAGAAATCTAGAGAAATGGTTTTAGAAATGGGTTTTGATGAAATGAGGATTGAGAAGTTAGTTACGTAAAATAAAACCTCTGAAATTACTATTTTATTAATTAAAATGAAATCCCTTTTTAAGTAATTATTATAAAAACCATTTAGAACACATGTCAATTTAAGGAAAGGTGTAATTTCACAAAAGCTACCTAAAGGTAAAGTAAAAGCACAAGTGAATTGACCGTTGGATTGAAGAGTAACGTAAAGCATAGCACAAATAATAAATGAGGTGATCGGGTTGATAGAGCATACAGGGTTATGCTGCCACTTAATCTGAAACTGCGTTGTGAAGGTAGAGTTATTTCGTGCTGCCACGATATGCTGCCTCGGCAGGTATGGCGGGTGGCAGGCTACGACCATGTCATGCAGCCGTAGCGGGTCACTACCACTACAACTTTCACTGTCTCGTCAGGTGGAACGAAAATAAGACTTGGCGGCAAATGTGGCAGATACTCCAAGTTCGGCAGGATAGTCGACAGTGATCCCTTCTATTTCTAGGTAAGGATGCTCAAGAGCTAACGTGACGTAGGCAATACCTAGCAATCTCAGCGTAAACCTAACACAGGCTAGTCAACTCGGTTTGTAATTACTCTTAGCCTCTGAAAGTTGTGGACTGGTGTAGAACCAATTTAGTCACGCCTCAGCACGTTGTGGCCGTACTTAACCCTTTCGTGCCAGACAAATGGATTCTCTTACCTGACTGGTGTAGAATAATAGAAAGAATGAAGTGCACAAATTAAGCAAACTTGGAATATTTTATTGAAAAATAACTCAAAACCTTAAACAATCGTTTCAAAACTAGTTTACAACATAACCCTAACCCAAGTGGAGTTTAGAACATGACAGCGGCATAGAACCTTAGAAAAGTCTATAGAAAACCTAAGATGATTTGAACTAGGAGTACAATGGGTATTTTTAGACTCAAGACTAGGTTAAGTCCCCCTAAAAGTTGAAGTCCTCGAAAATAGCTTTCCATCTCTAATGTGACTTTAAACTCTGAATTATTTGTTTGGAATATGGACTTTACCCCGTTTGCCATAGCCCGCAAGTAATCTTGAGATTTTTGCTTCGGCAGCCATGGCCACTACTACAGACGTCGGAGAATTATGTGGATGACGGTGATAGACTCATGATTTTTTGCTCTTCCGATCACATTCCGGTTCTCCAACTTCCATAGTTAGCTACTATGGGCAACAAGGTCGGCGTCAACTCTACTCGACAGCAAGGTCGACAGCAAATGCCTTCTGCTAGAACTTCATCAGTACAACTCCTAGGATTGTTCTTTCAGCCTTGACTCCTCAGCTCCTCGGTTCCCTCTTTCAGCCGTTAGTACCTACAAACAAAAATACACTAAAATAGTATCTATTGTTTATCAAGTAAACGATAATATATAAAAGCAAGGTAAAACAAAGAAGTACTGTAAAATGTCATGCGTGCACCTACTTATGCCTAAAATGTGCTTAAAACGGTAATTATAAGAGTTGGAATGTGCATGAAATATAGGACTTATGGACACTTTACACATCGCCAAACTCGAACTATTTCTTGTCCTCAAGCAATGCAACCTAAAATTCTTGCTCTAATAATAGTTAGAAAGAAAAAGTTGCTTTTAATATGATTTTATGCCTCAAGGTCGTGGCACCTATATTAAATTAATGAAGGGAAATAAGCAAGAAAATAACTCAAAATTAACTTTCTCATGCATGTGTGTGTGTGTGTGTGTCTGTAAGCAGGCTGAATATGCAGAATAAATAAATAAACAAAGATGGTTCTGTGATTTAAAGGTTGTTGTCGAGGTAGCACATTTTAAGCACAATATTTTTAATCATGGCAGTGAGGGATTCAACTTATCACAACTACTCTTCCAAGTCTGACGTTGAGATATGAGCAAACTACAAAATCCTGAACCCTTGGAGTAGAGTCATCCCGTGAAGGCTTTCAATCACTCATGCTAATTTGTCCGTCACTTTAAGGCTTCCGGATTCATGGATTTTGATAGCAGCGGAGTGTCCTCGCACATGATTCTTCCTAGAGCTTGTTGCGAGCACCTATAGGGTAAACAACATTGTTCCTTGTTTTTCGATTCTGCTGCCGTGGCAGTACTGCATTTTTCTATTTCTTTTGCCCGCCTCAGCGGCTACATGTAATCATCGTTAGAATTTTGCAAAGAATTCTAAAAATAGACAGGCCATGTTCATCAAATATTATAACACATTTCAGTAAGCAACAGAGATGTTTATCATTTTCAGGCATAAAGAAAAAAAATTCTAAGTCATAATTCAGGCTTCTTCCTAACATTAAATTCATTTTTAGTTAGGTGCGAAAATACATTAATCGGTTATCCTATCATAGGCACAAGTCATAACAAATTTTTCTTTTTCGATTATTACTAAGGCAAGTACAATGCAACCTAAAAATGTAACTAAAGATGCCTAGAAAATTGATGCGAGAGCTATTCCCCCCCCCCCCCCCCCAAACTCGAGAAGGGCATTGCCCTCAATGCACAAAATAGATAAGATACAAGTTAAAGGTAAAAATAAAAATAAAAAGAAAAGAAAAGAGAAAGAAAAGAAAAGAAAATAAACTGAAATTTTGTTGAGGGGTGGGAGGAGGCTGGATTCTTGTCAACTGAGGAGGAGGAAGATGTTTGGATGTTGAAGCGGCGGCGGGCAGATGCCTTGCCCGCAGTCTTGGCAGGTGAGGTTTTTTCTTTCCGTGGCAGCTGGACTCTTTTTGGAGTATGTTGTGGTTCTTCTTGCGGTTTTGCATGAGAAGCGGCCGAAGATGCATTGCTTTCTTCTGACTCCGTCTCGAAGTCCACATGTTCTTCATCTATTATGTGTCGCTTCCTCTTCTTGGTTCCTTCCTACGTGGGTGCTGCTAGAGGGATGTATGCCATTGGGATATTTGTTATTGCTGCTACAACTTCTGCTTCAGGCTCCAGCGGCGGCTGCTCAATCTCCTTTGATAAGGAGATGTCATCCACTATGTCTTCTGTGTAAGCAGGGAAGAGATGCTGCTGGTACCTCTCAGGTAAGTCTGCCACTGTGTTGGATGGGGTGGCGACTGAATAAGTCGGAGAATGCGTAGGAGAGGGCACCTGGTGGTCAGTTTGGTGGGAAGCAACGACTGGTGGATTTCTATTATTTGGGTCACGTCGGCATGCCCCATGGCGCAGCAGAAAAATTAATCTGACGTAATCCAGCCAGGATCCATGTACAGTAACGAATCTGGGGTGAAAAGATGAAGAGTTACCTTTTAGAACTCTAGAAACTGGAAAACCGACGGTATGTCGAAATAACCACGTCAAGTAAAACCGTAATCGTCACAAGTTCGCAACGACCTCTACGGAGTCCACCCGAACAAAACGAACAAAGTTTCCGCCTCCCTAACACTTAGGGATAAATTTCGACAGGTTTGAACACCTTTCAGGGAGAAGTCGAAATCCCTCCAGGGATTCTTGAGGGAGTCTGAAATCGACCAAAGGTTCTACCGAGACTTTGATTCGAACTAGGAAATCACTAGGAATTTGCCAGGGGGCAAGAGCAATACAAGAAAAATATCGAACAGCCTCTCAAAAGAAATCTGGGACTTGTCAAAAATTCCAGAGGCGAATTCCCAAGGATATGTCGAAATTTGCAAGGACGAATAAAGATGATTTGGTTGCTAGCCCTTGTCCCTTTAAATAGTATTCGGAGACTTAATTCTAGTTGAATACCTTAAATCCAAGTTCAACCAAAATTCATAGAATCTAATTCTACTTGAAATTGGTTTATATTAAATATACATTATATTTAATAATATTAAATGAAATATATATATATATATAATTATGTAGAATCTTATTCTACATAAAACATGGATTTAAATATACATTATATTTAATCCAAATATATATTTTTTATTATATAGAATCTCATTCTATCTTTACTTGGATTTAAATCTATTTAAATATATATTTTTTAATTATGTAGGATCTAATTCTACAGAAACATGGAATTAAATATACATTATATAAATTCCAAATATATATTTAAATTTCTAGAATCTTATTCTATAATATTTAAGTCTCTAAATATTTTCCATGCTCTAAATAATATTTGATAAATACATTATTTATCGAATATTATTCTCATTTAAGGGAGTTGTTGATTTCCCCTATCTCATAGGGGATTTTCGGCAACCTCCCTAAAGTAGGGAGCAAATTTTCCAATTTTTGTTCGTTTCATTCGAAGGGTATAACCCTTGTAGGTTCATGCAACGTTAGCAGCAAAATAGAACTGTTCTAATTTTACAAACAATGAGTGGCATCTAGCAATACATCATTGCTACCTAAGTTGCATGAAGTCATTGTTTGACTTTCCTAATTCCTGAATAAACTTTCTTTATGTATTTTATCCTTTTGTCCTTTATATCTTAGATGAACACAAGTCATGGGTTACTCACACTTGTGTTGTCCATCTAGTGTTTCTTGATGTCTTGAGTAGATTATGATAAACGAATCTCTATGATATCTCATATGATAATATTCGAGCATGGCCATGCATTTTCTAATCTCACTCAATCAAGTGGCCAAAGATATTTCTCCCATTTGTAGGAGGGACAAATCCTTTCTTGATCAACCATATTTCACTACATAGGTCATCACGTATCCAATCATTAGTCTTTATAATGTAGTCAGTTACGACACATGTTTGACTATGTCAAAATACGTAAATCTTTATGTTGAAATCATGTTGATCTCAAGTTTGAGGATTATACATATGTTTATCATGAGTAATGTTGTGACTGTCACATAATTACCCAAGAAACATGCTCATAGCGGGTCAATCCAATATGTTGTTCTCTAACAAATACTTATGTGTTGATTTTGACATCTCTATGTCAATAACAACACTTGTTATCAATCAATCACATATTAGTCTTTATATATTATCATTGTTCATACCTGTAATAATATTCGACTAAGGATTCTATTTAACAATAATCGTATTATTGTATGGATATTATTATATAATGGTTATTTTGATGCACAGAAACATACCAAATGATAATAACGGCAATGCCTTTACTTGATAAATCTAGTAAAATAGTATGTCTATTCAATCATCATATGATTGGTCTTTCGGCATACTCCAACAATCTCCCACTAGCACTAAGACCAATCATTCTCGTATCTAATACGATATGGCTTAGTGTAACTGACAAGCTTATTTTTTGTCAAAAGCTTTGTCATAGAGTTGACAAAGTTATCAACTTCGTGCGTATGTTGCATACTTTCACATCTCCAAGATGTAAGCACTTTAGAATATGTTTGGATTTATTGATGAGATCTGGGTTTTATTTGCTTACGCAAAGGTTCCATCATAACAGAGTTATGTAGCATCTAATATGCTGGGAACAATCCTTAGTACAGAAGTGAACCCTTTAGATCCAAGCATCCTTTTTTATTGCTATGTCGACTGTAATACATTCAGTCTATGTTGTAGAGTTAGATACTGTCTCATGTTGCTAACTCGCAGTATCTTTTATTAATGCAAAACGGATTGCGATCTTTAGTTCCTTTTGATGAGTCTGTCATCTACATACAATAGTTAGGAAAGTAACAATGCTCCCACTAGCTCTTTTGAAAACAAGACTCCCCTTTGTTTCTAGATAAACCAAACCTTTTGATTGTATCTTCTGAAACGAATATCCCAACTTCGAGAAGCTTGCCTTTGTCCACGGATAGACCTTTGTAGCTTACATACCTTCCAAGTGTTTTTCTGGAATGACAAAACCTTCTGGATGTGTCATGTACACATCTGTTTCAAGTTTTTCCCTTAGGAAAGCGGTTTTGACATTCCTTTATTTGATTCTATAATCATGGTATGTAACTACTTGCAAGTGAGATTAAGATGGATTAAACATAGCTACAAGGAAGATGCTTTATCATAGTCTATACTATGAAGTTTGTCAAAAACTTTTAGCGACGAATCATCCTTTGTATGTTTTATCATCCATGTCGGTTTTTCCTTTTTGAAAGAAAAAAAAATCATCCATACCTCTTAGGTTTTACCCTTTTAGGTAACCAAAGTTTATACGTGGTTTTAGACATGGATTTAATCTCATCTCTCATGGCTCTTAGCCATTTCTCGAATTTTGGGTTTCACTATTGCTTTCTGATAAGACCTAGTCTTTATCTTGATCCGAAAAGAAGAGTGTTTTCATGTACGGATAGTGAGAAATCCATATTTCTCAAGTAGATGGTATTCTCTTATGGATCAACACAATGGTTGTGTTTTGTTCCAATGTTCCTTGATTATTTGTGGAACATTCTCAATCATTGGTTCATAAATTTGTTGTCTAAAAATTCTTCAAATTCCAAATTCCATTTTTTTCTTTTGTGAGAGGTAATCTCTTTCGAGAGAAACTCTCGTTTGAGCAACAAACATTTTGTTCTCGTTGAAAAATGAAATCCCTTAGTGATAAGTATTCTCTTTCGAGATAAACTATCATTTGAGCAACAAATATTTTGTTCTCGTTAAAGTTGAAGAAATAATATCCCTTTGTGAGAATTAATCTCTTTCAAGATAAACTCTCGTTTGAGAAACAAACGCTTTGTTCTCGTTAAGATAAACAACAAATGGAGTTTTTAAGGTTCGAACTTTGTAAACATTTTAACATGTAAGTAACCTCAAAACTTCAAAGGTATTCTAGAACAATTCTTAGTCCATATCTTATATGGCATTTCGAACCAAGTTTAAAAAAAACGATTAAGTATGAGAGTTGTTTTCTTATTGTGTAAAGAAGTCGAAAATGACTTGTTCTGAATCAAAACATGTCTAACATATTTGATTCTCTTTCAAAGACTTTTCGTTCCACTTGTGGGATTTAATTATGTGACAATCCCATATTCTTTGAAAGTTCATCAAACTTTAAGTATTCTTGAATTTGATCTCATCAAATTACCTTAATACTTTTTACGAGTTTGAGATTAGTCATTTGTTTTATTTATCTTATAAATATTATTGATTTGATTAGTTTAAAGATCATTGATTCGCTGTGCCATAAGAGATTAAAAGAATAACATTTATTCAAATAATCTCAAAATTAAAATATCTTGTCCTTACAAGATAACTAAAACTTAGGCACAAAATAATAATCTTAAAAACTAAAACAAATCTATTTGAGCAAAAACACATGTCCTAATGGATGATGTAGCAACTCTTGCTTTATTTCCATTCGCAGGTCCATGTCTATTCTGATGCCTTCTCTTTAGAAGCCTCTGAGGTTGATGCCTCACTCGTTTTTGCTTTCTTGACTTCTTGTAGGTGTGTGGGGCAGTTTCTCTTCCAATGTTCGGTCTTGCCGCAATGGAAATATTTTCCATCCTTCTTGATTCCCTTCTTAGGTTTCAATGCCTCCTTTCCATCGGTTTTGGTCTAACCATCACCTTTAGACTTTGATGCCGATTTACCTTTCTTCTTGCCCTTGCGGACCATCAGAACAAGTTTAGGTCTTACCTTCTTCAGGTTGATTTCAGCTGTTCTCAACATGCCGAGCAACTGTGGCAGCGTTTTGTTAATTGCATTCATATTGAAATTAAGGACGAACTGATTGAAACTATCTGGCAACGATTGCAGGATAACATTAGTAGGTAATTCGACTTTCAGCGGAAAGCCGAGCTTTTACAACGTTTGGATGTAGCCCATCATTTTGATGACTTCAGCTCCTACGGGAGATCCCTCACTCATCTTACATTGAAACAGAGCTTTATAGGTCTCGTACCTCTCTTGTCGAGCTTGCCCTTCATAAATCTCCTTGAGATTTTGAATCATATCATAAGCTACCATGTCGTCATGTTGCTTCTGAAGCTCAGGGGTCATGGAGGCAAGCATAAGACAACCGACATCCAGCATGTTGTCCATGTGTTTCTTAAACTTGTCTTTTGGCAGCTCTGGAAGTAGTGGAAAACAGTTCATCAAGAACATGTTCTTCAATGACATATTTCTTCTTTTCCTGTTTGAGAACAATTCTCAAATTGCGGAACCAGTCAAGGAAGTTTATGCCATTGAGCTTATCCTTCTCAAGGATAGATCGCAGAGATAGAGTATTATTTGCCATTAATTCTACAACAAAGAAAATATGCTACATAAGTTTTACTAAATTTTAAATTTTATAGATAGGTCTTTACTATAAATTTACTCCCACTATTTTCTTCAAAATTAAAAACCCTCTAGTTTTAATTTTTGAAAAATGTTTCGATAGTTTTTCTAGTGAGTGAGGATCCGTATTTCACCATTCCTAAATTAGCTTTGGCCAGTCTTTTAGGAAATGGTTATTTAGGTAAGTAACACCTTACTAACTACATCTCATGTAATTCATCATCTTTTGGCGAACAACCCACCTAAGTCAATACCAATATCTCAACCGGCGAATATCACTAGCTTATTCTCCGCGTTTAACTAAGATAGATAAATGTGACATTTCTTTGGCAAAGCTCGCATTATATCGATCGAAGCTTTAACGAGGGTAAATATTGGATGGTTAAAACAAACATAGAATTATAGTGAGGGATTTACTTAATTATCTCATCATTTTAACATTGATCCTATCAATATAACTATGTTTAATCATGCTTATAAAACATCCATTGCATCACATACAAGGTAAATATAAGCGGTAAATAAATATGCAATGATTATAGCCCTTCTTAACCTAAGGCGACCCGTCCCAAGCCAATGTGAGGACCATTCTACTGAAGATAGAATCTGCTTCTGAAATGCCCGGTCCACCAGGGAAGGCCCACCATGTTGCTACCTTGGTTCTTGCTTTATATCCATGAGTATTTACAATTTTTCAGAAACTCGTGTTACATGCGAGGGAGTGAGATGATAATAGAAGTACAATAGAAGATAGAGAAAGGCACGACACGCAGGACGTATTTATAAAAACCAAAACTATAAAGGCTATGGGCTATAACCATTGTAACGCCCCGGTTTTGGGCTTAGAAGTTTTGGGCGTTGACCGGTTTGGTCAAAGTGCTGTTCGAATATAAAAAGGTGAAATTAGGAAAGCCTAGTTCAGGTTGCATTAAAAATATGGAAAATGTTCTAAAATCATCTTTTAATATATATAAGTGAACTGTGAAATCAATTTTACAAAATGAGGTTTGGAAGGGTGACATTTTGGCTAGTGACCAAAATGTATTTTTTGAAAACTGCATGACTGTTTTAGAAAGGATTGAAACTTTGAATCTTTAAGGAGCTATTTACCCAAAGGGAGTTTCTCCAGATTTTTCTAAGATATTTTAATGTTTAATTCTGATTTTAAAACAAAAGAAAAGTGGAGGGAAGTTATTTTCCTATTTTGCAACTAACTTTCCATATTTTCCAATTTTCCTTTTCTCTCATTTTCTCTCAACCCAAACATCTTTTCTCCAGAGATTTTCTTCTGATTTTGTCACTTAGATCTCTCTTTTCAATTCTCTTTGGATTCCTAATCATCTCATCAACAAAACCTCACCTATTGCTAATTCGATTTTCAAGCTTTTTGGTTCTAAAAGAGGAGAAACTCAAGTTTGGAGGTAAGAACGTCCTTCTCCTCTAAACTCTCAGTTCTTTACTGAAATTCCTAAGTTCTCAATCCTTAATTGATGTTTTAAAAGTGGTTTTAAAGTTGTGTGATGGATCTTGGCTTAAAATGCAAGATTTGATGATTTTTGATGGATTTTCGTTTGATCTGTTAAAACAGTGATTTGTAACGCCCCGGTTTTGGGCTTAGAAGTTTTGGGCGTTGACCGGTTCGGTCAAAGTGCTATTCGAATATAAAAGAGTGAAATTAGGAAAGCCTAGTTCGGGTTGCATTAAAAATATGGAAAAATGTTCTAAAATCATCTTTTAATGTATATATAAGTGAACTGTGAAATCAATTTTACAAAATGAGGTTTGGAAGGGTGACATTTTGGCTAGTGACCAAAATGTAATTTTTGAAAGTTGCGTGACTGTTTTAGAAAGGATTGAAACTTTGAATCTTTAAGGAGCTATTTACCCAAAGGGAGTTTCTCCAGATTTTTCTAAGATATTTTAATGTTTAATTCTGATTTTAAAACAAAAGAAAAGTGGAGGGAAATCATTTTGCTATTTTGTAACTAACTTTTCCATATTTTCCAATTTTCCTTTTCTCTCATTTTCTCTCAACCCAAACACATTTCTCCAGATTTTCTCCTCTGATTTTGTCATCTAAATCACTCATTTCAATTCTCTTTTGATTCCTAATCATCACATCAACAAAACCTCACCAATTGCTAATTGGATTTTCAAGATTTTGGTTCCAAAAAGGGAGAAACTCAAGTTTGGAGGTAAGAACGTCCTTCTCCTCTAAACTCTCAGTTCTTTACTGAAATTCCTAAGTTCTCAATCCTTAATTGATGTTTTATAAGTGGTTTTTAAGTTGTGTAAAGGATCTTGGCTTAAAATGTAAGATTTGGTGATTTTTTGTGGATTTTCGTGTGATCTGTTTGGGCAGTGTTTTGAGGTGTCAAATTGATGTTAAATGAGTGCAAAATTGATTAGAAGTTGAGGTTTAATTAATGCAATCCCGGATAGGTTGAATTTCCTATGTTTTACTTGGGTTTTTTTTGTTGTTTTTGGAGTGTTTTTGATGATCTGTTATACTTGGAGGTATAAGGACGTGTTTGTGATCATTTTGGATGTTATTTGATGTTTATAAATGGTTAGAAGTGATGGATCTTGGCTGGGTTAAGTTTTGGAAGTGTTTGAAGGTGATTTCGGTTGTGTTTGGTAGCCGAAATGTTGGATTTGTGATGGGCAGCGAGTTTAGTTGTGTTGCCGGTGTTTTTAATGCATAATGATGCATTAATCCTCTGTTGTTGTGTGCTTGAAATAGGGGAGTTTGATTCGTGAGCTTTAGAGGTGTTGCGGAAGGTTTCGGATGCTTGGAAGGCTTGTTGGCTAGCCTTGTTTTGTGTATCGGTGAGTGAAGTTGGGTTTTCAGCTTTTAAACCAAGGTTTGAAGGTTTTGGGAGCTTAGTTTAAGTCTAAACAACTTTTCTAAGCTCAAGAGTAAGTAAATGGATTTTCGCTCTTGAATTGTGTTGTGAATTGGCTTTAAAAGCAATTGTGATTGATGGTTGCAATGCATTTGATTTGCATGATTTAAATTCTGTTCTGGAAGCATATTCTAAGCATGGTTTAATGCTGGTTTTTAAAGCCATATATGAAGGATGCTCAAGGTAAGAGATCCTTGGTTTTATACATTGAAATTGTGGTTTTGATGCATGGTGTTGCATGATGTCTTATGACTTTGTGTAATGCTTTAAAACAGTGGATTGATGATGGTAAATGATGGTTTTTGCATTATGGTTATGCATGTGAATCATTGGACTAATATGGTAAGATGGTTATATTGGCAAGTGATGTAAGTGGTTCTTGGTTCCTTTGATCGGATATAGTTAGCCGGCTATAGGATTGGGTGCACCGTGAATTAAGTCGCCTTGGATGTGGAGTGGTTAAGAGTGAACCGGTAAACTCCATCCAAGTATCCTAACGAGATGGTTAAGGTCATAATGGAGGTTGAGTGCCCATTCGAGGACCTTGGGTAAGCAAAGGTTATATGGTGATTAAAAGTCCATATATGAGAACCTTGTGCTTGTTAAGATCACAATGGTGGTGTAAAGTCCATGTGTGGATCTTGTATAGGGTATCCCGGATCTCGTTAGTAATGTTATACAACTACCAATCGGTGATGCTAAGGTTGTATGGTGTTTAAAAGTCCATACATGGGAACCTTGTGCATGTTAAGGTTATATGGTGTTTAAAAGTCCATATATGGGAACCTTGTATAAGTTAAGGTTGTATGGTGTTTAAAAGTCCATACATGGGAACCTTGTGAAAGTTAAGGTTGTATGGTGATTAAAAGTCCATACATGGGAACCTTGAGGAAGATAAGGTTGTATGGTGGTTAAAAGTCCATACATGGGAACCTTGTGAATAGTGAGGTCAAATGGTGGTTAAAAGTCCATTTGGGGACCTTGGACTGGTAGTGTGTATGAAGCGTAGGGACAACGCTTGTGATCCGCATATCCGATTGGATGTTGAATTGAAAAGTGGATGTGGTTGATCACTTGGAAGCCAATATGATGTTCTTGATTATAAAGAAACATGCAATGCTTGGAATGATGCAAGGTTGCATGGGAAGTGCATAATGTATTATGTATGCATGTTTGCTTGTTAAGTTTGAACAAGTGTTGATTATCTTTTGAGGATGATGCGTGTGTGCATGAAATCTCTTTAGTGCATTGAAGTCTTGCTAAGACTTGTTTTTAAAGGCATATGATGCAAATGTTGATGATGAGGTTCATATGTTGCATTTGTTTAATGCATGTGTTGGATTGTTTAAGTAAATGATTTTAAAAGGGTTTCTTGTGTGAAATGATAACCAAGTAAGTGGAATGTATAATGTGAAGCGGAAGTGTTTTCCAAGGTTTTGAATTTAACTTTGCATTTGGTGTTTATGCATTGAAAGGTTAAATTGATGTTTTGCAAGTGGTGCTTTAAAAAGGCTTACTTAGCTTGCTAAGCTAAGGGTTGGTTTTCATGCTTGAGCAGTGCATGATTTTAAGCTTGTTGTTGAAAAGGGTTTTCAAACATTGTTTGGTTTAACAAATCGAGTTGCTTTTCAAAGAGGTTTTATGACTCGCTGCATTGATGGTGTTTTGGTTTTGAGCATTCCTCACTAAGCATTATGTGGTTACGCTCCTTTTTGTCCATCAATGCAGATAAGTGAAGTTGGAACAGCGAGGAGCAAGGGATTCAAGGAGGACTCCACTTGAGATGTATGTCTCGGTTAATAGCTATAGTTAATAAAGACAATGGGGGAGAATCTCTTATGTAGTTGTGTAACGAGATTGTGTATGTTGGACAAGTTTGATATATGTTGTGAACTCATGTGGATTAATGTTGCAACGTTAGGATCATCTTATGCTTAAGTTGATTTGCTATGCTTTTTGTTTAAAAGCATGAATGAGTTTGAATGGGTTTAATGTGTTGGTGCACCTAGGAGTGCTCATGTATCTAGATTTTGATGCTTATATGTCTCTTGCATGATGTATGAGTTGTTGGTAAAGTTTGGTAGCAATTGGAGCATGATTGGTTGATCAATTGCATGTTTAAGCAAGCATTTTGCTGCAATCTGTGCAGGGCGTTTCGGAACAGTGGCTACCGTTTCGGAATGGGTGCCTTGAATCAACCCAGGCGTCCGAAACGGGAGGCCCCGTTTTAAAACGGGAAGCTCTCTGCCAGCCCTCGTTTCGGTACGCGTGCGGAACGGCCCCGCGTTTCGAAACGGGCTCTCCCTGTTTTGGAACACGTGACCGTTGGGGGCTGACATTGGCGGTTAAGTGTTTTGGATTGTTTACAATTTGGTCCCTAAGGTTGTAAATTGTTCAATTGGGTCCCTGTTTGATCTTTGATGTTTATGATCTTTGAGTATGTTGTTTGTGTGATCATAATTAGGGCTAATGTGCATCTAGACAAGATTAAAAAGAAAAAAAAGGGTCGTTAATCAAGGTTGAGTTTCGGGTTGACTTTGGTTTTCCCCGTGTGACTTTCTTAATTCAGGTCAACCGTTTGGGCCGGGTTAAGGGGGGTTACATTTGGTGGTATCAAAGTTGAGTTGCGAATGCTTGGGGAAAACTGTAAGTTGTTGGAATGTGTGTTTGATGTCTATCTTGATATGTGGATGCAAGCTGGTTGAAACACGTGTTTCTGAGCAAATTGTTGATGTTTTCAAGCATGCTTTGTGGTTATGAGTCTTGGCTGAGCTAATATGGATTTGTGCTGATGTTGTGAGTTGGTTTTATGCATGATGAAAGTGATGTGAGTATGATATGTTGATATTATGCTGATTGAATGGATGTTGTTTGATGTAAGCATGATCGAATTATGTTGTTTGTTATGCTTGATGTGGTGATATCCATGTTTATGTTGACTGTTATGTCATGAAAAAAGGGGAGGATTCGGGATACCCATTGCCTTATTATTATAGCTATTGTGTTATTTTGGAGTTGGAGTTTGAATCCTTGCTTAAAGCTAGTCTAACTGGTTTGTTTGTTTTGTTGTGATTGTGTGCTGTTAATAGTATGGCAAAATCGATGAAAGAATGGCAGTTTGGTGAGATGGTTGCTGCTTTAGGGCAGGTTGTTAAGGCATGGAATTCACCTTTTAGTGGAGGTGTTTCGTCTCAGTTTTCTGTGCCTGGAGTTGAGGTGGTAAGGCAGAAGGAAGAAGTTGGTTCTGTGATGAAGAGTTCATCACCTGTTGCTCAAGAGGTGTTGGGAACATCTCAGGCTGTAGTGAAGGTAAAGTCAGTGGATGTGCTGGCTCTGGGATGTGTAGGTTTGTCGAAGCAGCGTTTGCTTGATTTGGGTGCTGTGGAGTATCATGGTTCTTCACCTGAGACGTTTGAGGCCTGGTTGGCCAGTGTGGTTCTGATTTTGGATCAGGGAGGTTGTGATTATGCCTGTAAGTTGGGAAGTGTTGTCTCTTTGATGCTGGAGGACGCATGTGCCTGGTGGACATCTGTGGCGGTGGCATCGCACATCCATGATATTGATTGGGATTTCTTTGTGTCTGCCTTTTATAAAAGGTATCTTGGAGAGAAATATCCAAGGGTTAAGCAGTGTGAAGGTAGTGCAGATCTGGGGCAAGTGCTGGTTGAACAAGGAGTGGAGGCTCAGCTACCGGTGTGTAATCGTTGTGGAAGGCGCCATGTTGGAGGTTGTTGGGGCACAGGTACTTGTTGGAACTGTGGTTCTAAGGAGCATGTGAAGCGAGATTGTCCTCTTGGAGTGAAATCAGCCTCAGTGGTAGCCAAAGGGTCTCTGAAGGGTCGTGGGCACGGCCGAGGCAAGGTTCGGAGGTGGCAGAAAGAGCAGAAAGTTGTGAAGAGTTTGGGAGATGAAATCTGTTGGAAATGTGGGTCTGCTGGACATAGGAGGCGTGATTGTTTGAAGTTGACTCGAAACGGCCAAGGTTCCTTATCGCAAGGAGTTGGTGGTGATCTTAGCATGTTAGCTGATGCTGCAGTGGGGCGGCTGGAGGATGATAGTTCTGCGAGGAAGAGGGCTCGTCTGTTGGAGCTCCAGGGCAGTGAGGTGGTTTCAGGTAACCTCGTTAAGTAACCTTTGCTCTAGTTACCGTAGTTTGGTATCTGTTGGTTTTGGTTTGGTCTTCTTGTGTAGTGGGTATGGTTTTGTTGTTAGCATGTTGGGGGTAGTTGTTGTTTGAAGACAACTCTAGCGTGAAGTAGGCTTAAGTGAGTATCTTGTGGTTAATGGTTGTTGGAATGATAGAGTTAGACAAGTTAGAAGTGAGGTAGGAGGTTGTTCTTAGACGGATTCTGAGGATGTTATTGGAGGGTGTGAGCTGGTATTCATGCACAGTTAAAATCATTGTTATATGCTATATTATATATGTGTTGGTCCATGCATACATGCGGCATGACATTAGAGGTTTTGCATACATGTACATCAGGCATTGATAGGGCATATTGGTGACCATGCATACGAATGTTCACACTCGATAATAACTAATCAAATCTGTTAGTGTTGTGGTTGGGTTAGGTTGGATGATGGGTTTTAGAGGTTGTTTTGGAGCTGAATGGAAGTTAGAAGTAATGCAGGAAAGTGTTAAGTGATATAGCTCGTTGGTAGAAGGAAAGTGTTTGATGCTGAAGAGTTTAGTGGTTTGGTGGTGAGGAGTACCGGTTGAGGTTAGAATCGGTCATGTGGTTTGGATAGCTAGTAGAGGTGGTGGTTCCTCAGTGTTAAGTGATGTTGAGGATAGTGGATGTGTCCCTAGCGTGCTGAGGTCTCTTGGCACTGATGTTGTAGTAGAAGGGTTGTTTATGTAGTGTTGGTTCTTAGCAACCTTTGAGGAGTTGAGAAGATGGTATGTATGTTTAAGTTGGGAGATGTTCTAGAAGGGTAAGTGTTATGGTCGAAGCTTGAGGTTGAGAGGCAATGAAAGATCGAAGGCCATCGTTGGTTGGCTGGTTGTGAATAAGTAATTCTTTTTGAGATCAGCTGGTGGTGTGTGGAATGGTGGGCGAAGTCAAGGTTGGGGTTTGAGACGTGATTATCTGTCGATGAGTGAGCAGTTCTGGTGAGTCGATGGTGAAGATTGCGGTGGATGTGGGGTAAGGACAGTAATATGTTGAGAAGTTTGGGTAAGCAGATGTTGCTTAAGATTTTTTTGCTTGTTGTGTAAATCTTTGAAAGAGGTTGAGTAGTTTTTGGCAAACAGTTTTGGAAGCAGACGAGGTTGTGGATTACATAGTGGTTGAGCTGTTTTGGTTGGTACCACTGTGTGAACAGGCTTTGGGAGTTGTATGACAAGGTGTTGTATGCTGTAAAAGTTTGAGGTTTCTTCAGGTGGTTGATGAGGCTATATGTTTTCCGGAGTTGTGGAAGGTTAAGTTGTGCTTAACTTTGTGTGTGCTGGAATTTGTGAACAGCATGTGGTGGTGTTGAGTTTGGTGGAGTTTTGTGTGGAAAGTGTTCAGTGGTGGTTGAGGTTTTTGTGTTGCCTTGTATGTTGATTTGAGAAGTTTAGTTGTATTCTTTCCGCCAGTTGAAATTTCGAGGACGAAATTTCCTAAGAGGGGGAGAGTTGTAACGCCCCGGTTTTGGGCTTAGAAGTTTTGGGCGTTGACCGGTTCGGTCAAAGTGCTATTCGAATATAAAAGAGTGAAATTAGGAAAGCCTAGTTCGGGTTGCATTAAAAATATGGAAAAATGTTCTAAAATCATCTTTTAATATATATAAGTGAACTGTGAAATCAATTTTACAAAATGAGGTTTGGAAGGGTGACATTTTGGCTAGTGACCAAAATGTAATTTTTGAAAGTTGCATGACTGTTTTAGAAAGGATTGAAACTTTGAATCTTTAAGGAGCTATTTACCCAAAGGGAGTTTCTCCAGATTTTCTAAGATATTTTAATGTTTAATTTTGATTTTAAAACAAAAGAAAAGTGGAGGGAAATCATTTTGCTATTTTGTAACTAACTTTTCCATATTTTCCAATTTTCCTTTTCTCTCATTTTCTCTCAACCCAAACACATTTCTTCAGAATTTCTCCTCTGATTTTGTCATCTAAATCACTCATTTCAATTCTCTTTTGATTCCTAATCATCATATCAACAAAACCTCACCAATTGCTAATTGGATTTTCAAGATTTTGGTTCCAAAAAGGGAGAAACTCAAGTTTGGAGGTAAGAACGTCCTTCTCCTCTAAACTCTCAGTTCTTTACTAAAATTCCTAAGTTCTCAATCCTTAATTGATGTTTTATAAGTGGTTTTTAAGTTGTGTAAAGGATCTTGGCTTAAAATGTAAGATTTGGTGATTTTTGGTGGATTTTCATGTGATCTGTTTGGGCAGTTTTTTGAGGTGTCAAATTGATGTTAAATGAGTGCTAAATTGATTAGAAGTTGAGGTTTAATTAATGCAATCCCGGATAGATTGAATTTCCTAAGTTTTACTTGGGTTTTTTGTTGCTTTTGGAGTGTTTTTGATGATCTGTTATACCTGGAGGTATAAGGACGTGTTTGTGATCATTTTGGATGTTATTTGATGTTTATAAATGGTTAGAAGTGATGGATCTTGGCTGGGTTAAGTTTTGGAAGTGTTTGAAGGTTATTTCGGTTGTGTTTGGTAGCCGAAATGTTGGATTTGTGATGGGCAGCGAGTTTAGTTGTGTTGCCGGTGTTTTTAATGCATAAGGATGCATTAATCCTCTGTTGTTGTGTGCTTGTAACAGGGGAGTTTGATTCGTGAGCTTTAGAGGTGTTGCGGAAGGTTTCGGATGCTTGGAAGGCTTGTTGGCTAGCCTTGTTTTGTGTATCGGTGAGTGAAGTTGGGTTTTCAGCTTTTAAACCAAGGTTTGAAGGTTTTGGGAGCTTAGTTTAAGTCTAAACAACTTTGCTAAGCTCAAGAGTAAGTAAATGGATTTTCGCTCTTGAATTGTGTTGTGAATTGGCTTTAAAAGCAATTGTGATTGATGGTTGCAATGCATTTGATTTGCATGATTTAAATTCTGTTTTGGAAGCATATTTTAAGCATGGTTTAATGCTGGTTTTGAAAGCCATATGTGAAGGATGCTCAAGGTAAGAGATCCTTGGTTTTATACATTGAAATTGTGGTTTTGATGCATGGTGTTGCATGATGTCTTATGGCTTTGTGTAATGCTTTAAAACAGTGGATTGATGATGGTAAATGATGGTTTTTGCATTATGGTTATGCATGTGAATCATTGGACTAATATGGTAAGATGGTTATATTGGCAAGTGATGTAAGTGGTTCTTGGTTCCTTTGATCGGATATAGTTAGCCAGCTATAGGATTGGGTGCACCGTGAATTAAGTCGCCTTGGATGTGGAGTGGTTAAGAGTGAACCGGTAAACTCCATCCAAGTATCCTAACGAGATGGTTAAGGTCATAATGGAGGTTGAGTGCCCATTCGAGGACCTTGGGTAAGCAAAGGTTATATGGTGATTAAAAGTCCATATATGAGAACCTTGTGCTTGTTAAGATCACAATGGTGGTGTAAAGTCCATGTGTGGATCTTGTATAGGGTGTCCCGGATCTCGTTAGTGATGTTATACAACTACCAATCGGTGATGCTAAGGTTGTATGGTGTTTAAAAGTCCATACATGGGAACCTTGTGCATGTTAAGGTTATATGGTGTTTAAAAGTCCATATATGGGAACCTTGTATAAGTTAAGGTTGTATGGTGTTTAAAAGTCCATACATGGGAACCTTGTGAAAGTTAAGGTTGTTTGGTGATTAAAAGTCCATACATGGGAACCTTGAGGAAGATAAGGTTGTATGGTGGTTAAAAGTCCATACATGGGAACCTTGTGAATAGTGAGGTCAAATGGTGGTTAAAAGTCCATTTGGGGACCTTGGATTGGTAGTGTGTATGAAGCGTAGGGACAACGCTTGTGATCCGCGTATCCGATTGGATGTTGAGTTGAAAAGTGGATGTGGTTGATCACTTGGAAGCCAATATGATGTTCTTGATTATAAAGAAGCATGAGATGCTTGGAATGATGCAAGGTTGCATGGGAAGTGCATAATGTATTATGTATGCATGTTTGCTTGTTAAGTTTGAACAAGTGTTGATTATCTTTTGAGGATGATGCGTGTGTGCATGAAATCTCTTTAGTGCATTGAAGTCTTGCTAAGACTTGTTTTTAAAGGCATATGATGCAAATGTTGATGATGAGGTTCATATGTTGCATTTGTTTAATGCATGTGTTGGATTGTTTAAGTAAATGGTTTTAAAAGGGTTTCTTGTGTGAAATGATAACCAAGTAAGTGGAATGTATAATGTGAAGCGGAAGTGTTTTCCAAGGTTTTGAATTTAACTTTGCATTTGGTGTTTATGCATTGAAAGGTTAAATTGATGTTTTGCAAGTGGTGCTTTAAAAAGGCTTACTTAGCTTGCTAAGCTAAGGGTTGGTTTTCATGCTTGAGCAATGCATGATTTTGAGCTTGTTGTTGAAAAGGGTTTTCAAACATTGTTTGGTTTAACAAATCGAGTTGCTTTTCAAAGAGGTTTTATGACTCGCTGCATTGATGGTGTTTTGGTTTTGAGCATTCCTCACTAAGCATTATGTGCTTACGCTCCTTTTTGTCCATCAATGCAGATAAGTGAAGTTGGAACAGCGAGGAGCAAGGGATTCAAGGAGGACTCCACTTGAGATGTATGTCTCGGTTAATAGCTATAGTTAATAAACGCAATGGGGGAGAATCTCTTATGTAGTTGTGTAACGAGATTGTGTATATTGGACAAGTTTGATATATGTTGTTAACTCATGTGGATTAATGTTGCAACGTTTGGATCATCTTATGCTTAAGTTGATTTGCTATGCTTTTTGTTTAAAAGCATGAATGAGTTTGAATGGGTTTAATGTGTTGGTGCACCTAGGAGTGATCATGTATCTAGATTTTGATGCTTATATGTCTCTTGCATGATGTATGAGTTGTTGGTAAAGTTTGGTAGCAATTGGAGCATGATTGGTTGATCAATTGCATGTTTAAGCAAGCATTTTGCTACAATCTGTGCAGTGCGTTTCGGAACAGTGGCTACCGTTTCGGAACGGGTGCCTTGAATCAACCCAGGCGTCCGAAACGGGAGGCCCCGTTTCAAAACGAGAAGCTCTCTGCCAGCCCTCGTTTCGGTACGCGTTGCGGAATGGCCCCACGTTTCGAAACGGGCTCTCCCTGTTTCGGAACACGTGACCGTTGGGGGCTGACATTGGCGGTTAAGTGTTTTGGATTGTTTACAATTTGGTCCCTAAGGTTGTAAATTGTTCAATTGGGTCCCTGTTTGATCTCTGATGTTTATGATCTTTGAGTATGTTGTTTGTGTGATCATAATTAGGGCTAATGTGCATCTAGACAAGATTAAAAAGAAAAAAAAATGGTCGTTAATCAAGGATGACTTTCGGGTTGACTTTGGTTTTCCCCGTGTGACTTTCTTAATTCGGGTCAATCGTTTGGGCCGGGTTAAGGGGGGTTACAGATTTGAGGTGTGTTTTTGATGATTAATGAATGTTAATTTGATAAGGAAATGAGTTTTAATTAATGCAATCCCGGATAGGTTGAATTTCCTAAGTTTAGCTTGTGATTCTTGGTTGTTTTTGGTGTGATCTTGTGGATCTGATGTTGCTGGAGGTATAAGGATGTTATTAGGTTCTTTTTAGATGTAAAATGATGTTAAAGGATGTTTAGTTTTGATGGTTTATGGCTGGGCTTTGTTGAGGAGTTGTTTGGATGCATTTTCGGTTGAGTTTGGTGGCCGAAAATGGAGTGTGGATGAGAGCAGCGAGTTTAGGTGCTTTCATTGAAGCTATTAATCCATGATGATGCATTAATCCTCTGCTTTGATGTGTTTAAAACATGGGAGTCATCTTTGGATCCAAGTGGTGGTGATCCGGAAGCTTGATTTGTGCTTCGGCAAGAGGCGAAGTGGAATCGGTGAGTGAAATTGGGTTTTCGGCTTTGAAACCAGTGTCTTGGGAGCTTAGTTTAAGTCTAAACAACTTTACTAAGCTCAAGTGTAAGTTTTCGGAAAAACTCTCTAGTGGTGGCCATGGTTTGGTTGTTATGCAATGTGGTTTATTGCATGTTTTAAATTCTGTTTTGAAAGCATGATTTAGCATGGTTATTGCTGATTTTGTAAGCCATATGTTGAAGGAAGCTCAAGGTAAGAGTTCCTTGTTTTTGAACATTGTTTAAAGGTGGTTTGATGCTTGAAAATGCATGATGTTTATGGCTTGGTTAAATGCTTTAAAACAATGGATTATTTGATGATAATGATGTATATTGGCAAGTGATGTTTTGAAAAAGGTTAAGGTCACTAAGGTGGTTAAAAGTCCTTGAGTGAGCCTTGTGGATTCTAAGAACTTCATGGTGGTTAAAAGTCCATGATGATTCTTGTTAAGGTCACTAAGGTGGTTAAAAGTCCTTGAGTGAGCCTTGTTACTTAAGAACATCAAGGTGGTTAAAAGTCCTTGGATGGTTCTTGTTAAGGACACAAAGGTGGTTAAAAGTCCTTGTGTGGTCCTTGCCATGGTGTTTAAAAGTCCATGGGCCAAGGTGTTTAAAAGTCCTTGGGGCCAAGGTGTTTAAAAGTCCTTGGGGTGAAACTTGTAAAGGACACAAAGGTGGTTAAAAGTCCTTCTGTGGTCCTTGTGAACTATAAGATGGAATTTATAAATGATGGAATTTATCACTTGGGGCCAATATGACATGTATTGATATGGAAGCATGTATTGCTTGTTTAAGAATGCTTGTAAGCATGTATAAATGATGTTTTGAAGTATGATTTATAAAGTGATTTTATAAATGCATTATTGAATGGTTTTAAATGAGCATTCCTCACTAAGCTTTTGCTTACGCTCTCTCTCTCTTTTTCTTAACCAATAATGCAGAACGTTAAGGTGCATTGTGTAACGCCTCGGTTTTGGGCTTAGGAGTTTTGGGCGTTGACCGGTTGGTCAAAGTGTTGTTCGAATCTTAAGGGGTTAAATTAGGAAAGCCTAGTTCGGGTTGCATTAAAAATATGGAAAAATGTTCTAAAATCATCTTTTAATATAATTAGATGAACTGTGAAAACAATTTTGGAAAATGAGTTTTGGAAGGTTGACATTTTGGCTAGTGACCAAAATGTAATTTTCGCAAGTTTGGTGGCTATTTTATAAAGGATTGGAACTTTGAATCTTTAAGGAGCTATTAATCCAAAAGGGATTTCTCCAGATTTTTCTAAGATTTTATAAGCTATTTTCTGATTTTTAAAGTGAATCAAAAGGAGGGAAAAACTCATTTGGCATTTTCTCAACTAACTTCCAATTTTCTTTCTCTCTTTTTCTCTCAACCCAAACACTCCATTTTCAGAGAATTGATTCTGATTTTCTCACCTAAATCTCTCCTTTCAACTCTCATTTGATTGCAAATCATTGTATCTTCAAAACCTCTTCAATTGCTACAAGTTTCAACAAGCATTTTGATTGCAAAAAGTGGAGAAATACAAGTTTGGAGGTAAGAACGCCCTTCTCCTCTAAACTATCAGTTCTTTACTGAAATTCCTAAGTTTTCAATCCTAAATTGATGTTTAATTAAAGGTTTTTAAGTGTTGAATTGGATCTTGGCTTATTATGCAAGATTTTGATGGTTTTTGATGATTTTCGTTAGATCTGAGTAATCTGTGTTTTAAGAGATGTTTTTGATGTTAAATGATCTCTAAAATGATGTGGAAGTGAGTCTTGATTGATGCAATCCCGGATAGGTTGAGTTTCCTAAGTTTAGCTTGTGTTTTAAGGTAGTTTTTGAGGTGATCTTGGTGATCTGGTGTTGCTGGAGGTATAAGGTTGTTAATAGGTTGTTTTTAGATGTTATTTGATGTTAATGGAAGTGAGGTTTTGCTGGTTTATGGCTGGGCTTTGTTTAGAAGTGGTTTGGATGCATTTTCGGTTGTGTTTGGTGGCCGAAAATGGAGGTTGAATGAGAGCAGCGAGTTTAGGTGCTTTCATTGAAGCAATTAATGCATGATGATGCATTAATCCTCTGCTTTGATGTGTTGAAACAGGGGAGGCATCTTTGGATTCAAGTTTGGTTGATCCGGAAGCTTGATTTGGTGCTTTGGCTTGAAGCAAAGTGGAAATTGGTGAGTGAGTGGATTTGTGGAATTGGATTTCAGCTTTTAAAACCAAGGTTTGAAGGTTTTGGGAGCTTAGTTTAAGTCTAAACAACTTTGCTAAGCTCAAGTGTAAGTTTTCGGATTTTCTCTCTAGTGGTGGCCATGACTTGATGTTTTGCAAAGTGATGATTTGCATGTTTTAATTACTATTTTGAAAGCATGTTTAAGCATGGATTTTGCTGTTGATATAAGCCATATGATGAAGGTAACTCTAGGTGGGAGTACCTTGCTTTTATACATTGTTTAAATGTGGATTGATGCTTTTAAATGCATGATGAAAATGGCTTGGTTAAATGCTTTAAAACAGTGGATTAAATGATGATTATGATGTATATTGGCAAGTGATGTTTTGAAAATGTTAAGGTCACTAAGGTGGTTAAAAGTCCTTGAGTGAGCCTTGTTACTTAAGATCATCAAGGTGGTTAAAAGTCCTTGGATGAGTCTTGTTGCGGACACTAAGGTGGTTAAAAGTCCTTAGGTGATCCTTCCATGGTGTTTAAAAGTCCATGGGCCAAGGTGTTTAAAAGTCCTTGGGGCCAAGGTGTTTAAAAGTCCTTGGGGTGATTCAAGCATTGGACACAAAGGTGGTTAAAAGTCCTTGTGTGGTCCTATTTCATGGTGTTTAAAAGTCCATGGCCAAGGTGTTTAAAAGTCCTTGGGGCCAAGGTGTTTAAAAGTCCTTGGGAAAGTTGTTGAACTTGTTTTAATAAATGAAATGTATCACTTGAGCCAATATGACATGTTAAGTATGTAAGAAGCATGAGATGCTTGTTTTGATATTTGATATGAAGCATGTGATTGCTTGATTTAAAGTATGCTTTTTAGCATGTACAAGGATTGGTTTTAAGCATGATTTATAAATGGTTTAATTGCATTATTGAATTGTTTTTAATGAGCATTCCTCACTAAGCTTTTGCTTACGCTCTCTACGTTTTCTTAATTCAATAATGCAGAGCATTAGAGTCTTTGAGGGGCAGCAAGAAAGGTCAAGCAATCGAGTTCAAGAGAAGCTCTAAGTATGGAAGGTTTTGTTAAACATTTAGCTTTTGTGTGTTTTGGCAATGGGGGACCAATGTGTATGATTTGGGAGGTGTTTGAGACTCCCTAAGTATGTTGAATGTTGTTTATAATGCTGGTTTTTGGATTGAACCTTATATGCTTGTTTTGGAAGTTTGATGCTTGAGTGGCTAGCTTGTGTAGGAAGCATGACCATTGAATTGGGGCTTTTTGCATATGATGTTGAATTGTTGATTTGTTGGTTCCTATAAGTCTTATATATGTTTAATTGCATGCTGGTAAAGTTTGGTGATGTTTGGAGCATGTTTGAATGACCAATTGCATGATTTGGTATGCTTGTTTGCTGCAATCTGTGCAGGCGTTTCGGAACAGTATGCACCGTTTCGGAACAGGTGCCTTACACGAACCCAGGCGTCCGAAACGGTGTGCACCGTTTCGAAACGGTTTGGCCTCTGCCGAGCCACGTTAGGGAGCTGACATTGGCAGTTTTATGTTTTGAATTGTTTACGTTTTTTTCCCGAATCTTGTATGATCAATTGCATGAGCTGTGGATGTCCTTTTGAGTTGAAATTTCATAGAGAAGCATGAAACCTGACTAATTTCAAGATGGTAACTTCAATTTGGGTTAAGTACTTTTATTTATCATAAACTACAAATTGGTCCCTAAAGTTGTAATTTGTTCAATTGGGTCCCTGTTTGATCTCTGATGTTTGTGATCTTTTAGTATGTTGTTTGTATGATCACACATAGGTTAAATGTGCATCTAGATAAGATTAAAAAAAAAGGGTCGTTAATCAAGGTTGACTTTCGGGTTGACTTTGGTTTTCCCCGTGTGACTTTCTTAATTCGGGTCAACCGTCTAGGCCGGGTTAAGGGGGTTACATTTGGTGGTATCAGAGCTGAGTTTGCGAGTAATTGGGAATGAATGTATGCATGATTGAAGTATGTATGCTTTGTATGCTTGTTGTTTGAAAGCATGTTCAGTGGTTTGAGATTTTGATGCATTTGAGATGTATGCTATGATGTTGCATGTTGAGGGTACCCATTGCCAAACAAAAGCTAATGAAATGAAGTTGATTTTGATGAAATTGAGCTTGAATACTTGGATTGCTTACCTTGCTGGGCCTGACTTGTTGTATTTTTGCATTGTTGTTGCATGGTAAAAGTATGGCACCACGTAGAGAGTTAAGAGGTAGTGTGCGAGCTACGGCTCCCAACGAGAATGAGAATGAAGAGCACACTGGTAGTGCTGTGTTACCCCCTCCTCCGCCTGGTGGTGGTGCTGGAGGTGAGCGAGCTGAAGCTGCAGCTGGTGCTGGAGCTGCTGGACCAGAGGTTGGTCAGGGGCAAGCTATGCCTGACATGTCTGTTTTGGTACTAGCTATTGCGGGTGCTTTTCGAGCAGCAGTAGCTGGAGCTCAAGGAGCTGGGCATCAGGGAGATGCTGGAGTCAGATTGCCTTTGGAGCGTCTGCGCAGTCTTGGAGGGACTGAGTTTAGAGGTTTGTCAGCTGAGAGTTCTGAGGCTTGGCTAGAGAGTACCAAGCGTATCTTGGGTCAGATGAGCTGCACGGATGTGCAAAAGTTGTGCTGTGTTGTGTCCTTGCTGCAGGACGATGCTTATACGTGGTGGACGACCACCATAGCTGGGATGGCTGAAGCTGATGTTACCTGGACATTCTTTCATAATGTGTTTAAGAGGAGATATCTGGGAGTGAGATATCTGGATGAGAAAAAGCGGGAATTCATGTCTCTTACCCAAGGGAGCATGAGTGTAGCTGAGTACGAGGTACAGTTTGTACGGCTTAGTCAGTATGCACCAGAGCTGATACCCGATGAACGGGCGAGGTGCGAGAGGTTTCGTTACGGTCTTGTGACGGATGTTAAGATGTATGTGCTGGCCACTGAATATGATGATTTTGATGTTTTGGTGGGCCGAGCCAAAGACATTGAGATGAACCTGAGTTTGTCTGCTAGAGGTGCTGGAGCAAGTGCTGGGAAGAGATCAGCTGAGTATAGTTCCGAAGGTGGACGGAACAAGAGGGGACGTGATCAGAAGTATCAGTCCTCAGTCAAGAGAGGTGGAGGTGCACCTGCTAGAGGAGGCTTTGCTAGGGCTGAGCCTAGTGCTTGCTGGATTTGTGGTTCTCGTGGTCACATGAAGCGTGACTGTCCTCGTGCTGTGAGGGAGGTGCAAGCTCCTGTTGTGGCAGCTGGTAATGCTGGTGGAAATGGGTGCTGGAACTGTGGTTCTGCGGACCACTTGAGACGTGATTGTCCGAGGTTGGCTGGTGGCCAAGATCGTGCTCCTGTTGTTGCAGCACCGCAGAGAGGTCGTGGGCGCGGCCGTGGTAATTTCCAGAGGCGTGAGGAAGGTGGCCGAGGAGTAGCTCATGTTGTAGCTATTCAGCCTGAGGGTGGAGGCCAAGCGAGGGTGTATGCTCAGCGCGAGGGAAGGAATGATGCAGATGTGATTGCAGGTACCTTTACTTTGCAATCTTTGTCATTGCTATCTTTGATTGATTCTGGATCTACTCATTCATACATTTTGCGTGAGCATGCTGAATTGCTTGGTTTGCCTGTTGAGTCTTTGGATGTTGGTGTTCGTGTCACTAGTTCTTTTGGTGAAACTGTTGTGACTCGGAAGTTGTATAGAAGGTGTCCCTTGGTTGTTCAAGAACATGTCTTTCATGTTGATCTTATGGAGTTGCCTTTCTATGGTTTTGATGTGATCCTTGGTATGGATTGGCTTGCTGAGCATCGTGCTGTTGTGGATTGTGAGAATAAGCGGGTGTCGCTTAAGCTTGCGGATGACTACGAAGTTGTTGTTGTTGGCGAGAATGTGAAGTTTCTTGCTAATGTTGTGTCTACCTTGGAGGCGAGCAGGATGCTGAGGCAAGGTTGTGAAGCTTATCTAGCTTTTGTGATGAATCCTAGCTCTAAGGAGCTGAGGGTGCAAGACATTCGTGTTGTGAAGGAGTTCCCTGGTGTTTTTCCTGAAGAGTTGCCTGGTTTACCTCCTAATCGCGAGGTGGAGTTTGGAATTGAGCTGTATGAAAATACAACTCCTGTGTCCATTACTCCCTATAGAATGGCACCTAAGGAGCTGAAGGAGCTGAAGACGCAGTTGCAAGAGCTGCTTGATCGTGGTTTCATCCGGCCGAGTGTGTCGCCTTGGGGTGTCCTGTCTTGTTTGTGAAGAAGAAAGATGGCACTATGAGGATGTGCATTGATTACCGTCAGCTGAACATGTTGACTATCAAGAATCGGTATCCATTGCCGAGGATTGATGATCTCTTTGAACAATTTCGGGGAGCTGCTATGTTCTCTAAGATTGACTTGAGGTCAGGGTATTATCAATTGAAGGTGAAGGATGTGGATGTGCCTAAAACAACTTTCAGGACAAGGTATGGGCATTATGATTTCCTTGTGATGCCGTTTGGGTTGACAAATGCTCCTGCTGCATTCATGGACATGATGAATCGTGTGTTTCACGAATACCTGGACAAGTTCGTTGTGGTGTTCATTGATGATATCCTCGTGTACTCGCGTACTGAGGAGGAGCACGAAGAGCATTTGAGGGTTGTGCTGCAAGCCTTGTTGGAGAATCAGCTTTATGCTAAGTTGAGCAAGTGTGAGTTTTGGCTTAAGGAGGTGGTGTTTCTTGGACATGTTGTTTCAGCTGAGGGGATTCGTGTTGATCCTCAGAAGATTGAGGCGGTGATGAGCTGGAAGGTTCCTAAGTCTGTTCATGAGGTCCGTAGTTTCCTTGGCTTGGCGGGATACTACCGGAGGTTTGTGGATGGTTTTTCCAAGATTGCTGCTCCTTTGACGAAGCTTTTGCAGAAAGATGTTAAGTATGAGTGGACAGAAGCGAGGCATCAAGCTTTTGAGAAGCTGAAGTTGGCTTTGACGCAAACTCCTATCTTGATTCAGCCTGAATCAGGGAAAGAGTTTGTGGTCTATAGTGATGCGTCCTATGTTGGTTTGGGGTGTGTGCTGATGCAAGAGGGTAAGGTTGTGGCTTATGCGTCGCGGCAGTTGAAGGTGCATGAGCGCAATTACCCTACGCATGATATTGAGCTGGCTGCAGTGGTTTTTGCTCTGAAGATCTGGAGACATTATCTGTATGGTGAGAAGTGTATTGTGTACACGGATCACAAGAGTTTGAGGTATCTGATGTCCCAGAAGGAGTTGAATCTTATTAAGCGGCGTTGGTTGGAGTTGCTCAAGGATTATGATCTGACGATTGAGTATCATCCTGGAAAGGCCAATGTTGTTGCTGATGCCTTGAGTAGGAAGGTAGCTGTTGAGCTGAGGGCGATGTTTGCTAGCTTGAGCATATCGCGAGATGGTGGTCTTGTTGCTGAGTTGCAAGTGAAACCATATTTGGTTCAGTTGATCAAGGAAAAGTAGTTGTTGGATGATTCCTTGGTGTCTCATGTTCAGGATATTGCGGAGGGTAGACCTTCGGATTTCTGCTTTAATGAGGATGGTGTGTTGTGTTTTGGTAGTCGGATAGTAGTGCCTGCTGATGTTGAGGCGTGCTATTCTGACTGAAGGTCATAGTAGTCCTTTCGCTATGCACCCTGGTAGTACTAAGATGTATCGTGATCTTCGTGATGAGTACTATTGGGTTGGTTTGAAGAAGGATGTTGCAGAGTTTGTGAGCAAGTGTTTGGTGTGTCAGCGAGTTAAGGCTGAACATCAGGTTCCTTCTGGTTTGTTGCAACCGTTGAAAATCCCTGAATGGAAGTGGGAGAGGGTTACCATGGATTTTGTATCTGGTTTGCCTTTGTCTCCATCAAAGAAGAATTCTGTTTGGGTGATTGTGGATCGCCTGACGAAGTGTGCACATTTCTTGCCTGTGCATACTACGTTTTCTTTGGATAAGCTGGCAGAGCTGTACATTGCTGAGATAGTGAGGTTGCATGGTGTGCCTAAGTCGATTGTGTCGGATAGGGATCCGAGGTTCACATCGCGTTTCTGGCAGTGTTTGCATCAAGCTCTGGGTACAAGGTTGCATTTCAGTACATCCTATCATCCTCAGTCGGATGGTCAGTCTGAGCGGGTTATTCAGATTTTGGAGGATATGTTGAGATGCTGTGTGATTGAGTTCCAAGGTTCGTGGGAGAAGCATCTGCCTTTGGTTGAGTTCGCTTATAACAATAGTTATCAGTCAAGTATACAGATGGCACCATATGAGGCTCTGTATGGGAGGAAGTGTAGGACTCCTCTTTGTTGGGCTGAAATTGGTCAGAAATTGGTTTCGATGCCTGCTTTGTTGAAAGGGACCACCGAGAAGGTGAAGCTCATTTGTGAGAGGTTGAAGGTTGCCTCTGATCGGCAAAAGTCTTACGCAGATTTGAAGCGTAAGGAGATAGAGTATGCGGTGGGTGACCGTGTGTTCTTGAAGGTTTCGCCTTGGAAGAAGGTGATGAGGTTTGGCCGAAAGGGTAAGTTGAGCCCTCGGTACATTGGACCATATGAGGTGGTTGAGCGTGTGGGTCCTGTTGCATATCGGTTGAGGTTACCTCAGGAGTTGGAGAAGATTCATGATGTGTTCCATGTTTCTATGCTCCGGAAGTATAGATCTGATCCTTCGCATGTGATGCCTATAGAGGATGTGGTTTTGAATCCGGATTTGACCTATGATGAGGAACCGGTGAAGGTTCTGGATTCGGATTGTAAGGTTCTTCGTGGCAAGACCATTGAGTTGGTGAAGGTGCTGTGGAAGCATCGAGGTGTTGAGGAAGCCACGTAGGAGCGGAAGGAAGACATGCTGAAGCAGTTTCCTTATCTCTTTCCTTCAGGTAAATTTCGAGGACGAAATTTCTTAAGGGGGGGAGAGTTGTAACGCCCCGGTTTTGGGCTTAGGAGTTTTGGGCGTTGACCGGTTGGTCAAAGTGCTGTTCGAATCTTAAGGGGTTAAATTAGGAAAGCCTAGTTCGGGTTGCATTAAAAATATGGAAAAATGTTCTAAAATCATCTTTTAATATAATTAGATGAACTGTGAAAACAATTTTGGAAAATGAGTTTTGGAAGGTTGACATTTTGGCTAGTGACCAAAATGTAACTTTCGCAAGTTTGGTGGCTATTTTATAAAGGATTGGAACTTTGAATCTTTAAGGAGCTATTAATCCAAAAGGGATTTCTCCAGATTTTTCTAAGATTTTATAAGCTATTTTCTGATTTTTAAAGTGAATCAAAAGGAGGGAAAAACTCATTTGGCATTTTCTCAACTAACTTCCAATTTTCTTTCTCTCTTTTTCTCTCAACCCAAACACTCCATTTTCAGAGAATTGATTCTGATTTTCTCACCTAAATCTCTCCTTTCAACTCTCATTTGATTGCAAATCATTGTATCTTCAAAACCTCTTCAATTGCTACAAGTTTCAACAAGCATTTTGATTGCAAAAAGTGGAGAAATACAAGTTTGGAGGTAAGAACGCCCTTCTCCTCTAAACTATCAGTTCTTTACTGAAATTCCTAAGTTTTCAATCCTAAATTGATGTTTAATTAAAGGTTTTTAAGTGTTGAATTGGATCTTGGCTTATTAAGCAAGATTTTGATGGTTTTTGATGATTTTCGTTAGATCTGAGTAATATGTGTTTTAAGAGATGTTTTTGATGTTAAATGATCTCTAAAATGATGTGGAAGTGAGTCTTGATTGATGCAATCACGGATAGGTTGAGTTTCCTAAGTTTAGCTTGTGTTTTAAGGTAGTTTTTGAGGTGATCTTGGTGATCTGGTGTTGCTGGAGGTATAAGGTTGTTAATAGGTTGTTTTTAGATGTTATTTGATGTTAATGGAAGTGAGGTTTTGCTGGTTTATGGCTGGGCTTTGTTTAGAAGTGGTTTGGATGCATTTTCGGTTGTGTTTGGTGGCTGAAAATGGAGGTTGAATGAGTGCAGCGAGTTTAGGTGCTTTCATTGAAGCAATTAATGCATGATGATGCATTAATCCTCTGCTTTGATGTGTTGAAACAGGGGAGGCATCTTTGGATTCAAGTTTGGTTGATCCGGAAGCTTGATTTGGTGCTTTGGCTTGAAGAAAAGTGGAAATTGGTGAGTGAGTGGATTTGTGGAATTGGATTTCAGCTTTTAAAACCAAGGTTTGAAGGTTTTGGGAGCTTAGTTTAAGTCTAAACAACTTTGCTAAGCTCAAGTGTAAGTTTTCGGATTTTCTCTCTAGTGGTGGCCATGACTTGATGTTTTGCAAAGTGATGATTTGCATGTTTTAATTACTGTTTTGAAAGCATGTTTAAGCATGGATTTTGCTGTTGATATAAGCCATATGATGAAGGTAACTCTAGGTGGGAGTACCTTGCTTTTATACATTGTTTAAATGTGGATTGATGCTTTTAAATGCATGATGAAAATGGCTTGGTTAAATGCTTTAAAACAGTGGATTAAATGATGATTATGATGTATATTGGCAAGTGATGTTTTGAAAATGTTAAGGTCACTAAGGTGGTTAAAAGTCCTTGAGTGAGCCTTGTTACTTAAGATCATCAAGGTGGTTAAAAGTCCTTGGATGAGTCTTGTTGCGGACACTAAGGTGGTTAAAAGTCCTTAGGTGATCCTTCCATGGTGTTTAAAAGTCCATGGGGCCAAGGTGTTTAAAAGTCCTTGGGGCCAAGGTGTTTAAAAGTCCTTGGGGTGATTCAATCATTGGACACAAAGGTGGTTAAAAGTCCTTGTGTGGTCCTATTTCATGGTGTTTAAAAGTCCATGGCCAAGGTGTTTAAAAGTCCTTGGGGCCAAGGTGTTTAAAAGTCCTTGGGAAAGTTGTTGAACTTGTTTTAATAAATGAAATGTATCACTTGAGCCAATATGACATGTTAAGTATGTAAGAAGCATGAGATGCTTGTTTTGATATATGATATGAAGCATGTGATTGCTTGATTTAAAGTATGCTTTTTAGCATGTACAAGGATTGGTTTTAAGCATGATTTATAAATGGTTTAATTGCATTATTGAATTGTTTTTAATGAGCATTCCTCACTAAGCTTTTGCTTACGCTCTCTACGTTTTCTTAATTCAATAATGCAGAGCATTAGAGTCTTTGAGGGGCAGCAAGAAAGGTCAAGCAATCAAGTTCAAGAGAAGCTCTAAGTATGGAAGGTTTTGTTAAACATTTAGCTTTTGTGTGTTTTGGCAATGGGGGACCAATGTGTATGATTTGGGAGGTGTTTGAGACTCCCTAAGTATGTTGAATGTTGTTTAAAATGCTGGTTTTTGGATTGAACCTTATATGCTTGTTTTGGAAGTTTGATGCTTGAGTGGCTAGCTTGTGTAGGAAGCATGACCATTGAATTGGGGCTTTATGCATATGATGTTGAATTGTTGATTTGTTGGTTCCTATAAGTCTTATATATGTTTAATTGCATGCTGGTAAAGTTTGGTGATGTTTGGAGCATGTTTGAATGACCAATTGCATGATTTGGTATGCTTGTTTGCTGCAATATGTGCAGGCGTTTCGGAACAGTATGCACCGTTTCGGAACAGGTGCCTTACACGAACCCAGGCGTCCGAAACGGTGTGCACCGTTTCGAAAAGGTTTGGCCTCTGCCGAGCCACGTTCCGGAACCCGTTTCGGAACGGCCCGTGTTTCGGAACAGGGTCAACCTGTTTCGGAACGTCCGACCGTTAGGGAGCTGACATTGGCAGTTTTATGTTTTGAATTGTTTTTGTTTTGGTCCCGAAGCTTGTATGATCAATTGCATGAGCTGTGGATGTCCTTTTGAGTTGAAATTTCACAGAGAAGCATGAAACCTGACTAATTTCAAGATGGTAACTTCAATTTGGGTTAAGTCCTTTTATTTATCAAAAACTACAATTTGGTCCCTAAAGTTGTAATTTGTTCAATTGGGTCCCTGTTTGATCTCTGATGTTTGTGATCTTTTAGTATGTTTTTTGTATGATCACACATAGGTTAAATGTGCATCTAGATAAGATTAAAAAAAAAGGGTCGTTAATCAAGGTTGACTTTCGGGTTGACTTTGGATTTCCCCGTGTGACTTTCTTAATTCGGGTCAACCGTCTAGGCCGGGTTAAGGGGGTTACACATTGAGGGCAGCAAGGAAGGCAAGCAATCAAGTGGAAGTTAAGCTCAAGTATGGGAAGGTTTTCTTAAACACTTTTAGCTTTTGGCATTTGGCAATGGGGGACCTATGTGGATGTTTTGGGAGATGTTTTGAACTCCCTAAGTATGCTTAATGTTGTTGGTAATGCTAGTTTTTGTAATTGGCCTTTATGTGTTTGGTTTGGAGATTCCATGCTTGAATGGTTTGCTTGAGTAGGAAGCATGCCATTAGAATTGGGGCTTTTCATATTTGATGCTTGAATGTTGATTGGTTGATGCAATTATGACACTTGTATGTTGTATGAGTTGCTGGTAAAGTTTGGTAGCATTTAGAGCATGTATGGTTGATCAATTGTGCGTTTAAGCAAGCAATTTGTTGCATTCCGTGCAGGCTGTTTCGGAACAGTGGCTACCGTTTCGGAACGGGTGCCTTATAGCAGCCCAGGCGTCCGAAACGGAAGACACCGTTTCGAAACGGAAAGCCCTCTGCCAGCCCTCGTTTCGGTACGCGTTGCGGAACGGCCCCGCGTTTCGAAACAAGTTCTCCCTGTTTCAGAACACCTGACCGTTGGGGGCTGACATTGGCAGTTATATGTTTTGAAATGTTTCCATTTGGCCCTGAATCTTGTTTGTGCAATTGTTTGAGCTTGGGATGTCCGTTTGAGCTGAAATTTTGCTGAGAAGCATGAAACCTGATTAATTTCAAGATGGTAACACTAATTTGGGTTAAGACCTTATAATATACAGAATTTACAATTTGGTCCCTAAGGTTGTAAATTGTTCAATTGGGTCCCTGTTTGATCTCTGATGTTTATGATCTTTGAGTATGTTGTTTGAATGATCATAACTAGGGTTAATGTGCATTTAGACAAGTTTAAAAAGAAAAAAATAAAAGGGTCGTTAATCAAGGTTGACTCTCGGGTTGACTTTGGTTTTCCCCGTGTGACTTTCTTAATTCGGGTCAACCGTCTAGGCCGGGTTAAGGGGGTTACAACCATGCAAAACAAACGTCGTGCAATCTAACATGCATTTCAAACATCGTGCGAACAAAGTAACGACATGTTTACGGAGTTTTAAACTGATTATCCCTATGTTGCGGTTAATAGGCCAAAGAAGGATCACGAGGTTTCATAAACCATTTGCGTTAACGAACAAATGCACCAGTTCAGTCAACATGAAAGAGAGGTGGCGCACTAGGCACACTTAAGTACCAGGTCTTTGATGATGACAATCCTAGACATGCATTTTTCATAACGTCTAACCATAACTCTTATGGATTCGCCGTGAAAGATAGTTTGATAACTTTTATCAAATTAGAAGCCCTTTCAGAGATTTCATAAATCTATGAAACTACGAACAACTACTTGTTCTCTAGACTAACTATTACTCTCAACATGTTAACATTTAACATTGAAGCAACCTAACATAGTTATGATTAACTCTTAATCATTCAGTGATGATCGAAATAAGTCTTTATTAGATGTGATATGATAAACGATAACTATCTAAATCGAATCAAACAACATGCATCTCATACATAAACATCACCCAAGAATTTAATTCTCAATTCGTATGATACAAGTGGCTCTAATACCACTGTTGGGTCACGTCGGCACGCCCCGTGGCACAATGGAAAAATTAATTCGACGTAATCCAGCCATGATCCATCTACAGTAACGAATCTGGGTTGAAAAGATGAAGAGTTACCTTTTAGAACTCTGGAAACTAGAAAACCGACGGTATGTCAGAATAACCACGTCAAGTAAAAACGGAACCGTCACAGGTTCGCAACGACCTCTACAGAGTCCACCCGAACAAAACGAACAAAGTTTCCACCTCCCTAACACTTAGGGATAAATTTCGACAGGTTTGAAAACCTTCCAGGGAGAAGTCGAAATCCCTCTAGGGATTCCTGAGGGAGTTTGAAATCGACCAGGGGTTCTACAGGGACTTGGATTCGAACTAGGAAATCGCCAGGAATTTGCCATGGGGTAAGAGGAACACTAGAAAAATATCGAACAACTTCTCAGAAGAAACCTGGGACTTGTCCAAAATTCCAGAGGGGAATTCCCAGGGATATGTCGAAATTTGCAAGGAGGAATAGGGATGATTTGGTTGCTAGCCATTGTCCCTTTAAATAGTATTCAGAGACTTAATTCTAGTTGAATACCTTAAATCCAAGTTCAACCAAAATTCATAGAATATAATTCTATTTGAAATTGGTTTATATTAAATATACATTATATTTAATAATACTAAATGAAATATATATATTTTTAATTATGTAGAATCTTATTCTACATAAAACATGGATTTAAATATACATTATATTTAATCCAAATATATATATTTTTATTATATAGAATCTCATTCTATCTTTACTTGGATTTAAATATATTTAAATATATATTTTTTTAATTATGTAGAATCTAATTCTACATAAACTTGGAATTAAATATACATTATATAAATTCAAAATATATATTTAAATTTCTAGAATCTTATTCTATAATATTTAAGTCTCTAAATATTTTCCATGCTCTGAATAATATTTGATAAATACATTATTTATCGAATATTATTCTCATTTAAGGGAGTTGTCGATTTCCCCTATCCCATATGGGATTTTCGGCAACCTCCCTAAAATAGGGAGTATGGTTTCCAATTTTTATTCTTTTCATTTGAAGGGTGTGACCCTTGTAGGTTCATGCAACGTTAGCAGCAAAATTAGAAATGTTCTAATTTTACAAACAATGAGTGGCATCTAGCAATACATCATTACTACCTAAGTTGCATAAAGTCATGGTTTGACTTTCTTAATTCCTGAATAAACTTTCTTTATGTATTTTATCCTTTATATCTTAGATGAACACAAGTCATGGGTTAGTCACACTTGTGTTGTCCATCTAGTGTTTCTTGATGTCTTGAGTAGATTATGATAAACCAATCTCTATGATATCTCAAATCATAATATTCGAGCATGACCATGCATTTTCTAATCTCACTCATTCAAGTGGCTGAAGATATTTCTCCCATTATGTAGGAGGGACAAATCCTTTCATGATCAACCATATTTCACTACATAGGTCATCATGTATCCAATCATGAGTCTTTTTAATGTAGTCAGTTACGACACACGTTTGACTATGTCAAAATACGTAAATCTTTATGTTGAAATCATGTTGATCTCAAGTCTAAGGATTATACATATGTTTATCATGAGCAATGTTGTGACTTTCACATAATTACCCAAGAAACATGCTCATAGCGGGTCAATCCAGTATGTTGTTCTCTAACAAATACTTATGTGTTGATTTTGACATATCTATGTCAATAACAACACTTGTTATTAATCCATCACATATTAGTCTTTATATATTATCATTGTCCATACCCGTAATAATATTCGACTAAGGATTCTATTTAACAATAATTGTATTATTGTATGGACATTATTATACAATGGTTAGTTTGATGCACAAAAACATACCAAATGATAATAACGACAATGCCTTTACTTGATAAATCTAGTTAAATAGTATGTCTATTCAATCATCATATGATTGGTCTTTGGGAATACTCCAACACTTTTTGCTTGGGCTGCTGCTACAAGCTACACAGGGTATGGTGGCATGGTAGGCACATTACCGAGGAATTTCTGCAGAAAAAAAAGCCATAAGGGCTTCTTTTGCCTCCCCCACATAGTTCATGAAGGCCCACTACTGTTGCTCGATGTGCTTTGCGCTGTCTAGAAAGGTGTGGAGCAGTAGGAAGACTTCTTTTTCTAGGGCAGCGTCAGTACTGCCAGGGGCGGTTGGGGTTTCAGGCTGAAGGCTGGCTGGGCGTTGCTGGCTCTTTCTCCGCATCCTGCATCATTTGAATACGGACCTTTTTGGTCCAGCCCTCTTTAGCAGTTGTTAGCTCGTATGTGGGTTTTTCCGGGACACCGAAGTTGATGCAGAGACCTGTGATGAGAGACGGGAAGTACAACCTACCTTTCTTCTTTTTGAAGCAGTTGTGGATTTCTATACAGATAATTTCCCCAACGTTTATTGGTCGATTCATCAGGATATTGTGACTTAAGGCGAGGCGCGGCCGATCAACGGTTGAGTTGTAGGATGTGGGCAGTAAAACGCCTTTTTACAATGGTGTTTCATAGCATGGCCTCTAGCAGCATTGAATAGATCCCACATTTTTGCCTCCCAGCCATGGCGTGTTGGGCTTGCAGAGTTTGGTCTTGATTTCCTCATAGTTGGCAGCCGTCAGTGACTACATCCACTCCTCGCGAGGGTTGTCGTCCATATCAAGGTTGTAGTACCTATTGATGACAACAACATTTAGTTTGACCGGCTCCACGCGGACATGGACGAATGGCATCTCTGGGCAGGGCTGATGGGAGTAGAATTCTTTGACTATAGTTATATTCGCTATCTCTAGCTACTGAGCGAACATTTCCCATCTTGCCTGCTTAGAGAACTTATTTATGTTTCTATCACTGTTCTCCTTGTAGCAAAATCTGTTGTAGATGGGTTTTTTGGTTGATGTTGATGCCATGTGAACGGTTGTGCTTGACTGAAACTAGAAAGAAAATTTATGAGAGAGCAGTGGAATCAGAAAGAATATAGCAAAAAGGTGAAAGTAAAGTAAAATGAAGTGATTGAGTGGGGTATATATAGGGGTTGCCGAGAGATGTCGTGGCAGCATTTATTGCCCAACGGTCTGATTTCATTGTGCACCTTACGACTTTTTATGCCCGTTAATTTTAGAGCCGTTGGCAGCTAGCCATTAAAGGCCAACAAGCTGTTACGCGTTGCTGCACCGGCGGCTGTCTCGGCATTATGGTGGGCGGGCACCTTGCTGGGCCTCCTTCCTGATCTTGCTCTTTTATTCTTAAACCTAAAATAAAAATAGAAATAATAAAGATAATTAAATAATTTCTGAAAAAATAAAATTCTAAAAGTTAATCTATTCCTAAAATAAAATAAATTCTAATCATAATACATAAAAATAAAAATAAAATAATAAAATAGAAATTAAGTTATGTTTGGAGTGCATTTCGGTGCATCTCCCAGACATAACCACTTCTTGAGGTTGTTTGACTTTTTCTTCTCTCATGGGGGTCCTCCTGTTCTTTCAGATGATGTGTTATGGGGTCCTTAAGTCTGCCCCTAGGCCTATCGCGGCAGCAACTACCCTGGCCTGTTTCCACGCTGATTTTGGCATCTCTTGCATCTGGGCTTCCTTTTCTTTCCTATGAGGGTTGTTGTACGTTCACCTTTATACTCTGGTCCTCTACTCTCATTGTCAGCTCCTCGAGTTCTACATCTATAAGTGTTCTACCTGTGGCCAAGAAAGGTCGCCAAGGATGATAGGGGCTTTTTTGTCAGCCTGACAATCTTAGATGAAGAAGTAAGTAGGGAGAATTAGGTTGCCCACCTTTACCAAAATGTCTTCGATCTTTCCCTCCGGTTGTACAAATGAGTGGTCAGCGAATTTAAGCATGACGGAGGTGGGTTTGGCAGGCCCAATACCTAGTTTATTGAAGTGACTTTTGGCATCAGATTGATGCTGGCTCCCAAGTCACACAAGGCTCTGGTCTCATGTTTGCTTCCTAGCCTGAATGGGATAACAAAGCTGGTCGGATCTGTCTACTTTGGCGGTAACTTGTTATGCAGCATAGCCATGCACTCTTCAGTGACAGCCACTATCTCAAACTTCCCAATCTTCTTCTTCTTAGAAACCATGTCTCTGAGATGTTTGGCATAGTTTGACATGCTTTGAATGGCTTCTATAAGAGGTATATTGATATGCATATGTTTCAGAATATCCAGGAATTTTCTGAACTGGTGCTCTTGCTGTTGTTGCTTGAGATTTTGGGGGAATGGTGATGGCAGACGGATGTCATCTATGTGCTCCTTGCATAGGGGCTTAGTCTGGGGAGGATTATCCTTTTCAGGGCCGCCTTCATGTTATGTTGCTGTGGCGGCTAGTGTTGGTGCTGCTGAGGCAGGCTTGCTTTTCTGGTCTGGTCGTAATGCTGGTTGTTCCACCATCTTGGGTTCATCCAACTGCTTCCCACTCCTTGTAGATATTGCCTTGCAATGTTCATAAGTGGGTTTGGCTGCTGTTTGCGAGCTGCTGGATGACGCACCCATAGTAGGGGTGTAAATGAACCGAGCTTGAACGAACAAGCCTCTGTTCGTGTTTGTTTGTTTAATTTTAAAAGTGTTTATGTTCAGTTTGTGTTCGTTTAAATTTTTAATATTGTGTCCGTGTTCGTTTATTTATTTTTGAAGGTGTTCGTGGTCGTTTGTTTAGTGTTCACGAACGTATTCGTTTAAGTGTTCGCGAACATGTTCGTTTAAGTGTTCGCGAACGTGTTCGTTTAAGTGTTTGCGAACATGTTCATTTAAGTGTTTACGAACGTGCTCATTTATTCGTTCGCGAACATGTTTGTTTATATGTTAAGAAATGTTAACTAAATTAACAATAAATAAAAAGCAACAAATTAAAACTTACATTTAAACATGAACTTAATATAATATCTTTAGCTACAACAAAAAGTAGTATTTAGATACATCTACAAACATTTTCATTCTATAAACGAGCTTATAAACAAGCATGTAAACGAACCTATAAACAAGCTTATAAACGAGACTATAAACGAGCCTATAAACGAGCTTATACATAAGCGCATAAACGAGCTTGTTCGTGAACATAAACGAACATTATACGAACGGTTCATCGAACGCTATGTTCATTTACACCCCTAACCCATAGTCCACATGTTGTAGATTTCAGTGAACTGCCCAAATTGGGTCTCCAGGTTCTTAATGGAAGCCTCCTGGATGTTCATCTTCATCTTCGTCTTGTCATGTCCATAAAAGACTTAGTTTTTCAATAAATTTATTTGTATGAACAATAAATTCACCAGTTTGCTTCATAAAAGTTTTCAGAGTTGCTTCTAGTGAATTATTGTGTTGTGGTTGTTGGGTCTGCTGCCAGGACTGGTTCTGCTGGTACCCTCGCTGTAGATGTTGTGGGTTTGCAGCTGTCTTTGGGTTGCTCTAGGAGAAGTTGGGATGGTTTTTCCATCCTGGATTATAGGTGTTTAGGGCAGACCTGCTATTCCTCTCGTATCCTTCCATATAGTTTGCAGATGCAGTGAAGGCAGAGGAATCGTGGTTGCCCCCACATTCGCCACAAAATGGCTCCACAGGTTTTACTTTGTAGGCCTTCCCAGAGGATTGCACAATCATCATAACCAGCTCCGTCAGCGTATCGAGGCAGGTGTTAATAGATTCTGAGGCTTCTGCCTCATTTGCAGTAGCTAGCCGCCTTGTGCCGCCTCGACGGGCTGTCGGGTACTTGTAATTATTTTTAACAGCTATATTCAGCAGCCGCAGTTCTTCCTCTAGAGGTCTATCTAGGATGATCCCATTGACCGAGGCATCTATCATCATCCAAGTTGGGTAGTTAACCTCGTTATAGAATATAGATACCTGAGTCCAAGTCGGTAGTCCATGTAGCGGACAATTATTCACCATTTCGTGGTACTGCTCCCATGCCTCGTACATCGGCTCATCATCCCCTTGTCTAAAGGTTTTGATCTCATTTTGTATCCTATCAGTGACATTGGACGAGCGAAAACGGTCTAGAAAATCTTTGTAGAGCTCTGTCCATGTATTAAAAGATCCGGATGGCTGGTTATTCAACCAATGTTTCGCCTTATCCCTCATTGAATAGGGAAATAGCCTCAGCCGTAGTACATGCTGCTGAACCCTCTATACCTTGAATGCTTGGCAAATGTCCAGGAATCCTCGTAAATGCTGTCGAGCATTTTTAGTGGCAGTCCATCCGAAGTGCCCTAGTGTATTTATCATGTTGAACATGATGGGCTTTAGCTCGAAATGGTCTTCCCTTATATCTGGTTCCGTCACGATTGGTTCGAACCTTTGGAAGTCATGTTCCAGATAATCTCTAGTTGTTCGAACCTAGGGCGGCCTGGGCGGATCAACGGGGTCCTGCCTTGGTTGATCTTGTGGTCCTCTAGGCGGCAAGTCTTGTTGCTCGCCCCGGCCATTCACGGCATCTTTTGGTGGGTCCTCGTTTACCATTGTTTCTTCCTTTGCTTTTCCCTTTGTCTTCTTGGTTTCTCTTAAGGCTTCCTTATGCTCCTTCTTTATCCTTCTCGTTTCACGTTTGTGATCGTCGTAAATGAGGAGATTTCCTTTAGGGTTGGCCCTGGTCATACACTAGCAAAGGACAAGGTAAATTTTTCCGATTAAAAATAAAATAAAATGTAATTGAAAAGTGCAGAAATTGAAAAACGAAATTCACGGTTACCAATCCCTAGCAACGACGTCAAAAACTTGTAGTGCGTGTAGGTGTTCCCTTTTTGTGAGAGCGCAAATGCACACTCTTGCCAAGTTATAGTATAAAATATGTCGAATCTCACGAGGATTGGACAGCTTGTTTCGTTTCGTAGCCCCTGCACAAGGTAAAGTAAAAGCACAAGTGAATTGATTGTTGAATTGAAGAGTGATGTAAAGTAGAGCACAAATAATAAAGGAGGTGATCAGGTTGATAGAGAAGGTAGGGTTATGCTGCCACTTAGTGTGAAACTGCGTTGTGAAGGTAGAGTTATTTCGTGCTGCCACGATATGCTACCTCGGCGGGAATGGCGGGCGACAGGCTACGACCTTGTCACGCGGCTGCAGCGGGCCACTACCTCTGAAACTTTCGTTGTCTCGACAGGTGAAACAAAATTAAGTCATGGCAGCAAGTCTGACAAATACTCCATGTTTGGCGGGATAATCGCTAGTGATCTATGCTATTTCTAGGTAAGGATGCTCGAGAGCTAACGTGACGTAGGCAATACCTAGCAATCTCAGCGTAAACCTAACACAGGCTAGTCAACTCGGTTTGTAATCCCTCTTAGCCGCTGAAACATGTGGACTGGTGTAGAACCAAGTTAGTCAAGCCTCAGCACGTTGTGACCATACTTAACCCATTCGTGAGCCTTGCACTTTCGTGCCCGACAAATTGATTCTCTCAAATTACTGGTGTAGAATAATTGAAAGAATGAAGTGCACATATTAAGCAAACTTGGAATTTTCTATTGAAAAATAACTCAAAACCTAAAACAATCGTTTCACAAATAGTTTACAACATAACCCTAACCCAAGTGGAGTTTAGAACATGTCAGCGGCAGAGAACACTTGAAAAGTCTATAGAAAACCTAAGATGTTTGAACTAGGAGTACAATGGGTATATATAGACTCAAGACTAGGTTAAGTCCCCCTTAAAGTAGAAGTCCTCGAAAGTAGCTTTCCATCTTTAATATGACTTTAAACTCTAACTTCTTTGCGTGGAATATGGACTTTATCCCGTTTGCATTAGCCCGCAAGTAATCTTTAGATATTTTCTTCGGCAGCTATGGCCGCTGCTACAAACGTCAGAAAATTAAGTTGATGCTGGCGATAGATTCAGGATTTTTAGCTCTTCTAATCGCAATTTGGTTCTCCAACTTCCATAGTCAGCTGTCGTGGGCAGCAAGGTCAGCGACAACTCTACTCGGCAGCAAGTTCAGAAGCAACTATCTTCTGCTGGAAATGCATCAGAACATCTCATAGGTTTGTTCTTTCACCCTTGAATCCTCAGCTCCTCGGTTCCCTCTTTCAGCCGTTAGTACCCACAAACAAAAATACACTAAAACAATATCTCTTGTTTATCATGTCAACGATAATTTATAAAAGCAAGGTAAAATAAAGTGATAGTGTAAATGTCATGCATGCACCTACTTATGCCTAAAATGTGCTTAAAACAGTAATAATAAGAGTTGGGATATGCATGAAATATAGGACTTATGGACACTTTACAACTCCACTTTGAAATTTGCATTTTTCCATAGTTTTAAAATTTTACATTTTGGTCACTACCCAAAATGTACATGTTCCAAAACTCATTTTGTAAAATTGATTTAACCAACCTCTTAAACATGATTTTAGAGGATTTTAGAAATTTTTGTCATATTTTTATCCTATCTCGAACCTTAATCTCCCTAAACCACCTAATACGATTCGAATTGTATCCTACCGGCCCGATCCGATGTCTAAAACATCTAGGCCCAAAACCAAGGCATTACAACTATCCCCCACTTAGGAAATTTCGTCCTCGAAATTTTACCTGAAGGAAAAAGGTGCAGAAATTACTTCAACATGTCGGCCTTGCTTTCCCAAGTGGCTTCCTCAACTCCTCGGTGTCGCCACAACACCTTCACAAGCTCTATCGTCTTGCCACGAAGAACTGTTCTGTTCGAATCAAGGATCTCCACCGGTTCCTTGTCATAAGACAAATTCAGATTCAGCTCTATCTCCTCAATAGGGATCACATGCGAAGGATCCGATCTATACCTCCGCAACATAGAAACATGAAACACATCATAAATCTTTTCCAGCTTGGGAGGAAACCTCTACCAATAAGCCACAGGACCAACACGCTCCACAACCTCATAAGGTCCAACAAACCTCGGGCTAAGCTTACCCTTACGACCAAATCTCATCACCTTCTTCCAAGGTGATACTTTCAAGAACACACGCTCGCCAACCGCGAACTCAATCTCTTTACCCTTCAGATCCGCGTAAGACTTTTGTCGATCCGATGCTGCCTTCAAGTGCTCACAAATGAGAATCACCTTCTCGGTGGTTCGTTTCAACATAGTCGGTATCGAAATCAACTTTTGTCCAGTTTTCGCCCAACAAAGAGGCGTTTTGCACTTTCTCCTATACAAAGCCTTGTATAGAGCCATTTGAATGCTTGCCTTGTAACTATTGTTGTAAGCAAACTCAACCAAAGGCAAGTGCTTCTCCCAAGAACCCTGAAAATAAATAACACATCACCTCAACATGTCCTAATGCACTTGGATAACACGCTCCGACTGTCCATCCATCTGAGGATGATATGAAGTACTGAAATTCAACTGTATACCCAAGGCTTGGTACAAACATTCCCAAAACCTCGATGTGAACCTCGGATCTCTATCTGAAACTATAGACTTCGGCACCCAGTGCAAACGCACAATCTCAACAATGTACAACTCAGCCAACTTATCCAATGTATATGTAGTATGCACAAGCAAGAAATGTGCACACTTCGTAAGGCGATCAACAATCACCCAAACAGAATTCTTCTTCGATGGTGACAAAGGCAAACCAAACACAAAATCCATGGTTATCCTTTCCCACTTCCATTCTGGGATTTTCAAAGGTTGAAACAACCCAGAAGAAACCTAATGTTCTGCCTTCACTCGCTGACAAATCATGCATTTGCTAACAAAATAGGCAACATCCTTCTTCAATCCCACCCAATAGTACTCATCCTTCAACCCACGATACATCTTCGTACTACCAGGGTGCATAGCAAAAGGACTACTATTAGCCTCAGTCAGAATAGTGTGGCTCAACTCAGCATCATTCGGCACCACTATCCGGCTCCCGAAATATAAAACACCATCATCATTGAAACTGAAATCCGAAGGCTTACCCTCCGCAATATCCTTAACACGAGAAACAAGAGAATCATCAAGCAACTGCTTATCATTGATCAACTAAATCAAGGATGGCTTCACTTGCAATTCGGCAACAAGACAACCATCACGCGATATGCTCAAGAAACCAAACATCGCCCTCAACTCCACATCCACCTTCCTGCTCAAAGCATCAGCCACAACATTTGCCTTTCCAGGATGATACTCGATCGATAGATCATATTCCTTAAGCAACTCCACCCATCGACGTTGCCTAAGATTCAACTCCTTTGGAGACATAAGATACTTCAAATTCTTATAATCTGTGAATACCACACACTTCTCTCCATATAGGTAATGCCTCCAAATTTTCAAAGAAAACACAACAACCGCGAGCTCAAGATCATGAGTAGGGTAGTTACGCTCATGCACCTTTAACTGCCTAGATGCATATGACACTGCCTTACCCTCTTGCATCAACACACATCCCAATCCAACATAGGACGCATCACTATAGACTAAAAACTCCTTACCAGATTCAGGTTGAATCGGGACAGGAGCTTGCGTCAAAGCTTCTTTCAGCTTCTCAAAAGCTTGTTGCCTCGCATCTATCCACACAAAGCGAACATTCTTCTGCAACAACTTGGTCAAAGGTGTAGCAATCTTTGAGAAACCCTTGACGAACCTACGATAATATCCATCCAAGCCAAGAAAACTTCGTACCGATATCACCGACTTAGGCACTTTCCAACTCATCACTGCCTCTACCTTATATGGATCAACACGAATACCCTCGGCTGATAGAACATGTCCAAGGAAGACTACTTCCCTAAGCTAAAACTCACATTTGCTCAGCTTAGCATAAAGCTGGTGTTCGAACAACACTTGCAACACTGTCCTTAAGTGTTTGTCATGATCCTCCTCGGTACGAGAGTACACAAGGATGTCATTAATGGACAACAAAACAAACTGATCCAAAAACTCATGGAATACGTGATTAATCATGTCTATGAAAGTAGCAGGTGCGTTGGTCAAACCAAAAGGCATCACTAAGAACTCATAATGCTCGTACCTTGTCCGAAAATTCGTTTTAGGTACGTCTACATCCTTTACCTTCAACTGGTAATACCCTAACCTCAAGTCAATCTTAGAACACACCGAGGCTCCTCGAAAATGATCAAAAATATCATCAATCTTTGGCAAGGGATACTTGTTCTGGATCGTCAACTTGTTCAGTTGTCGATAATCTAAACACAATCGCATTGTCCCATCTTTCATCTTAACAAACAACACCAACGCACCCCACAGTGATACACTTGGCCGGATAAACCATCGATCAAGCAGCTCCTGAAGTTGCATCTTCAACTTTTTCAGCTCTTTAGGTGCCACTCGATAAGGAGCAATGGATAATCTATACACAATCGCATTGTCCCATCTTTCATCTTAACAAACAACACCAACGCACCCCATAGTGATACACTTGGCCGGATAAACCATCGATCAAGCAGCTCCTGAAGTTGCATCTTCAACTTTTTCAGCTCTTTAGGTGCCACTCGATAAGGAGCAATGGACACCGGATTCGTATTCTCATACAACTCGATACAAAACTCAACTTCCCTGTTTGGCAGCAACCCAAGAAACACTTTCGGAAAGACACTTGGAAAATCACAAACGGTTCTGATGTCTTGCACACATACATCCTTTACACCAGGATTCATCACATATGCAAGATAATCATCACAACCAAACCTTAGCATACGGCTTGCTTCCAAAGCTGAAACAACATTAGACAAGAATTTCACATTCTCGCCTAATATCACCACCTCATAATCATCAGCAAGCTTTAAGGTGACTCGCTTAACATCAAATTCAGCCACTGCTCTTAGCTCAGACAACGAATTCATACCAAGAATTACATTAAATCCATAAAAGATTAACTCCATCAAATCCATAGAAAAGACATGTCCTTGAACAGACAAAGGACATCTCCTAAACAATTTCCTCCTGACCACAGTCTCACCAAAAGAACTAGTCACTTGCATTCCTACTTGAAGAAACTCAACATGTATATCAAGAAAATGTGCATGCTCACTCAAGATATAAGAATGTGTGGATCCATAATCAATCAAAGCCAACGATGATAAAGACTGTAGAACAAAGGTACCTGCGATAACATCGGTGTCGCTGCGCCTCTCACACTGAGCATAGACCATCGTAGGACCGCCTCCCTCAGGCTGAACTGTTACAACATGAGCAATACCTCTCTAACCTTCTTCCCTCCTCTAGAAGTTACCTCGGCCACGCCCCCAGCATCTCTGAGTTGCAGCCATAGCAAGTGCACATCCCTGGCCTCCACAAGCCAACAGAGGACACTCGCGCCTCATATGATCAGCTGAACCACGGTTCCAACAAGAATTCACTGTCACTACAATAGAAGCTTGTGGCTCTCTAGTCGTACGTAGACAATCTCGCCTCACATGGTCCCTCGATCCATACATCCAACACGTGTGCTGCTCGGACCTCACTTCTCCACCCTGAGCCTGTCCACCCCGTCCTGGAGCACCTCACCTCGCATTAGGTTGATGCCTCCAATCACAGCCTCTTTTGTTCCGTCCACCTCTAGAATTGATCTCAGCAGCCCTCTTACCATAGCTAGAACCACCTCTTCGAGATGTCAGACCCAAGCTCTGCTCGATGTCGTTAGCCCGACATATGAGAACATCAAAATCTATGTAATTTTTAGCCAACATAAAGGTCTTTACTTCCTGCACAAGCCCATATCGGAAGTGATCACAACGATGCCTCTCACTCGACATCAACTCAGGGGCATATTGGCTTAGACGTACGAACTGGACCTCGTACTTAGCCACATAAAGATTTTCTTGCAGAAGCGACATAAACTCGCGTTTCTTTTCATCCAAGTATCTCTCACCAAGATACTTTTGCTTAAATGAACTCCAAAAGAACTCCCAATCCACCTCATTGGGATTTAAACCAGCGGTGATAGACGTCCACCAACTATAGGCATCACCCTAGAACAAGGAAATTGCGCATCTCAGCTTGCGCACATCACTGCATCCCATTTGATCCTTAATGCGGATCGTACTAGCTAATCATGCCTATGATGCCTCAGGAGACATACCACAGAACTCAACAACTCCCAAATTACTCGGCCTTTCCAAAGGAAAACCCACTTGCCCTGTTGCAGGTGCCCGTACTTGGGATCTAGCTACCGCAGCCTAAAACGCTCCAGTGATCGCCCGGACCAACGACACTAGATCACCCAATTTTGGACCAGCCTGTCCATGTTGATTCGACTCTTCACCTCCAGGTGGTGATGATGGAGGTAGAGTCTCATCACACGAGTTCTCAACCCCCTGATTACCCTGCTCAGGTGCAGGCACAATCATATTCGATCTAAGCTCTCTCCTCGGACCCATTGTGCTATTTTCAACAAGTCATACTAACAAAAACAAATTAAACCATGATTTAGGCCAGCCTCAAGCAAGGATCCAAGTTTACCAAACCAATTTAAAACATTTAACTAGTGTAATAAATCAATGGGCACCCCGATTTTCCTCAAGCATAACATAGGATACAATAGCATATGACAATCATCATGCTTTACATTATTCACATCATCAACATACAATCATATTTAACTCCCATATCATTCATAACAACCAAGCATGGCATATGCACCAACATTCAACCAAAAAGAGCTTAAAAAGTACTTAGAGCTTTCTATTTCCAAAAAAAGCCTTTGTGTTTAAAAGCATGCTTGAGTAGTTTAATGTCTCTTCATGAATTGCCATGCTTGATGCTTATTTTGTGAATGTTGGTGATGCAAAAGTGATTGCATTATTGTATATAACACGTATGGATGTTTTAGACTAGTTTAGATGTTGTTTAATGTGATTTGAGGGTTGTGGAATGTGATTTTATGGTATACGTATCGATACTCGGGATTGATTATCAATACACTAAGGCATTTTTCAGAAAAATCGATACAGGGGTATCGATACGGGTTGCCAAAGTATCGACACGCCTAGGCAAAATTTGAAGGTCGTACCAATATGCGGGGAAGCGTATCGATACCTTTTCCCCAACATTGGCTACTGTCTTCTCGCGTATCGATACAAGCTAGAGTGTACCGATACTGAGCCGTTAATTTATGTTAAAAGAATCTATTAAAGCTCTGAAATGTTGCATTATGGTCCCTAAATGTTGTATGTTCAATTGGTTGAGTTTGGATGATCCGTTTGTGATGATTTTTGACATGATGGCATGTTACATGACTAATTAAAGATTGGTAATTTTAAAATTGGGCTAGTCCCAGTAATTCTTAGAAATTACATTATGGTCCCTAAACGTTAAATGTATCCAATTGAACCCCTAATCGAACCCTGATCGATGTGTCGTTTTCTTCTAAGTGTGTTGTTGATCACATAGGATCGTAATGTGCATCTAGAGAATAAAAAAGGGTCGTTAATCAAAGTCGGCTTTAACAAGATGGCTTTGGCTTTCCCCGTGTAATCTTCTTAGTTTGCGTCGGGCAAAGAGGGTTACATTTGTTGGTATCAAAGCCAGGTTTCAAAAGAATTGGGGACGACGGTAAGTGAAATTGGAATATTTTGATGTTCGATATGATTATTATTAGCATGTTGTTTGGAAAATCATGTTTTTGGTTGAATGCACTTGAATTGAATGTGATTTTAAATACTGTTTTAAAGCATGTTTTGAACATTGATAATGATGGTATTTAATGACATTTTGGTTAAGGATGCACTTGGTAGGTGATCCTTGGATTTATGAAATGTATCCATTTGAGATTAAACATGTTTATGCTTGTGAAAGTGGCATTTTGATTTATGCTTATAAACAGTGAAATGATGTTGTTAAATGATTATATTGGCAAATGATGGAAATGATTTTTGGTTACTTTAATCAGATATAGTTAGCTGGGTATAGGATTGGGTGCACCGTGAATAAAGTCGCCTTGGATGTCGAGGGGTTCTGATTGTACCGTATACTCCATCCAAGTACCTTAACGATTGAGGCTAAGATCACAATAGTTGATGGTTAAATCACGTGTGTGGACCTTGTGGTATGTATCACATGATCTCGTTAGTGGAATTATACAACTATCGATGAGTGGTGTTGAGGGGTTGTGATTGTACTGTTAAACTCCACCATGGTTATCACAACGGTTGATGGCTTAATCCCGTGTATGAGCCTTGTGTAGTTCGGTAGTGTGTATGAAGCGTGTGCGACAACGCATGTAATCCGCGTATCCGATTGTGTCATTTGTGTTGGTTTTGGTATGGATTGAGAATTGATCACTTGCGAGCCAATATAATGTTGTTGAGTAATGACTTAAGCATGAGATGCTTGTGAATTATGCATGCGATGCTTGGTTCAAGCACGAACAAAGGATTTTGTTGTTGTTTTAATGATGCTCTGAGCATGTGGTTTTAAAAGTGTATTGATGCTTTAAAGAGCATGTTTTAAGGAAGGCATGAGTTGGTAAATGATGATAATATGGTTCCATAAAATGCATTGATAAATGTTGGTTTTAGCGATCCTCGCTAAGCTTTATGCTTACGCTCATTTGTTTCATCAATGCAGAGAATTGAACTTTAGAGGCAACAAGAGAGCAAGTGGTTTCCAAGTATCTTGTCTAAACAATGTATGTGGTTTTACCTTGGTGTAATAAGAGGCAATGGGTGGGATTTCTACTCTCGGTTATATTTGGTAATGTTAAACCCCTTGAGCATGTTTGGTTTGTTTATTTGGTATTGTAAATGGCCTTTGAGTATTAGTTTAAGCTTGAATGTGGTTTTTAGCCTTTTTGTTGTTTTGACATCTAGGAAGTATGCTTATAGTTCTAAAGCTTGCAAGTATGATGCTATGATTTAGCTTGCACTTCGTTTTGGTGTCCCTTGATGTTTATTCATATAGTATGTGTGTTGTAGCATGTGTTGGGATGGTTTCGGAGGTGAAATGTTGAGAAAAACCAACAATTTGGAAAATTGTAGGGCCAGTCGTTTCGGAACGCCATTGTAAATCACTTATCGAAATGAATCATTTGGGGTCTCGGAATGCACCCGTGTATCGAAACAGTCAACATGGTTTCGAAACGACCGTTGCGATACGGGGTCTTGTGTTCCGAAACACTTTACCGTTGGATGTTGATTTTGAATTGTTCCAGGTTTCTGTTTCTTTCGTTTTGGTCCCTGAATGTTGTAAGTATAATTAGTTGAGTTTGGATGATCCGTTTGAGTTAAAATTAGTCATGTTGGCATGTTACATGATTAATTTTGGATTGGTAACATTAAAATCTTGTTACTTCTTGTAAATCTGGAAATTACAATTTGGTTTCTGAAAGTAAAAAACATGCAATTGAACCCCGATCGATGTGTTGTTTTCCCCTAATCACTTTATTAATCACATAGGATAATAATGTGCATCTAGAAAAGATAAAAAGAAAAAAGGTCGCTAATCGAGGTTGACTTTCAGGAGTTGACTTCATTTTCCCCCGTGTAATCTTCTTAGTTTGGGTTAGGCGTCTAGGCCGGGCTAAGGGGGTAACACTTTAAATTAAAAAAAAGAATGAAGGTTACCTTGTGTAAAACACAAAAGCACATAGGTGTCTAAAATAGGAATGAATTAATGATTATGGGGCTATTTTGATTGTCATAAGTAATACACCTTGTTTTAATTATTTTTGGTAGCAATGCAATATGTATGAATGAATAACTTTACAAGAGGTATTAATACCTTGGAGAATGTATATAGATGCGTAGGTGTGTGCATAAAAGTTTGTAAATTAATAATTCTTGTAGGGGCTATCTATAGTGAAATTTATGTTCTTTTGTGTATGTGACTGCTTGTCTCTAAAAGAGAAGTTGTTTGGATTGAGTTACATACTTAAAGGGGGATGTCTTGTTTGCTAATGGAAGAGTGATAGATGAGTTATATGTAGGTTTTGTTGATGCCACGTTCTGCATGTATTAGTTTATATTTAGGATGTTAAAAGTGTTATAAATACAAGAAACTTCTGCTCTAATAAAACAAGAACTGATCGGAAACATTTATGTGTTAACCAAACTGTTTGAAAGTACAAAATGTATTCATAATAAGGACAACTTTAAGAACTAAAAGGTAATTGTGCAAAATTTACCTAGTTTTGGTACTTTAAGTGTTGGAATGGATTGTATTGAATATATATACACGTTAAAATATTGATTTGGCTTAGTAGAATTAAAGAGAAGAAAGGTTACCATGTGTAAAACACAAAAGCACATAGGTGTCTAAAATAAGAATGAATGAACAATTATGGGGCCGTTTTGATTGTCATAAGTAATACACCTTGTTTTAATTATTTTTGGTAGCAGTGCAACATGTATGAATAACTTTACAAGAGGTATTAATACCTTGGAGAATGTATATAGATGTGTAGGTGTGTGCATACAAGTTTGTAAATTAATAATTCTTGTAGGGGCTATCTATAGTGAAATTTTGATAGTTTTATGTATGTGACTACTTGTCTCTAAAAGAGAAATTGTTCAGATTGAGTTACATACTTAAAGGGGGTTGTCTTGCTTGCTAATGGAAGAGTGATAGATGAGTTATATGCAAGTGTTGTTGCTGCCTTATTCTGCATGTACAAGTTTATATTTATGTTGTTAAAAGTGTTATAAAGACAGGAAAATTCTACTCTAATAAAACAAGAACTAATCTGGAACATTTATGCGTTAACCAAACTGTTGGAAAGTACAAAATGTATTCATAATAAGGACAGCTTTAAGAACTCAAAGATAATAATCAACACGATAAAAATATCGATTTGGCTGAGTAGAATTAGTGAGAAGGAAGGTTACCTTGTGTAAAACATAAAAGAACAAAGGTGTCTAAAATAAGAATGAATGAATGATTATGGGATTGTTTTGATTGTAATAAGTAATACAGCTTGATTTAATTATTTTTGGTAGCAATGCAACATGTATGAATAACTTTACATGAGATATTAATATGTAACCCCCTCGACCCGGCCTAACCACCAGACCGTATCGACTGGACTACACGGGACTAATCGGAGAAATATCCAGAGATTTCCCTCCGATTATTATTATCTTTTCTAGATGCTCAATTTAACCTTATGTTTAAGAACATGCATCAAAATAAAGAACAACAAAAACGAGCATCAGTTCGAACAAAAAGGTAATTGAGGACCAAAATGCAAAACTAGAATAATAAAGGGACTTGTGATGTAATTAAGGTGATCATTGTTTAATTAAGTCTATATAATGCTTCCATGATGAAATGCAACATAAAACATGCATAAAAACATCTACAATTGAAAACAACATAAACTAGGACCAAAACGCAAGAAAAATAACTTTAAAGATGCCTTTAACTAACTCCAATGACCCCCGTTACGATACTCGTATCAGAACGGTGCTTCACAGTAGTGAAACATTCTAAAATGGCTTGAGACCATTCCGGCCCTATTTAGCCCGTTTCGATACGCGTTCCAGAACCCCAAGGCAAAAACAAGGGTAGTTCCGAAACGTTCAAGCCCGTTTCGAAACACTCTACTACATAAACAACAAAAATGCAATTTAAACATCTCTAAGGATATTTAACTTGGTTACAATCACTAAATTCATCAAAGCAATAACAAGAAAAGCATACACACACTAAAATCAGCCAACACACATGTCCAAGATCAAGAGAAACATAAACATGCTTTACATACGTTAAAAGAGAAAGCCTCAAGATCCAACATATATATAACACAATCCAAAACCATAACCACAAGACTTAGGGTAAGGACAAACCAACATGATAAACATCAACATGATCTCAACACAAGGAGTTTACAAACACTCCCAAAACATAAACAAGGTTCACCCTAATTGCCACACACACTATTATCTAAGCAAGGTCATACTTGAGCTAAGAGCGGACACTTGGATCACCTCCCTTGCACCATTGCTTTCCAAAGGTCTACGGATCTGTATTGTTGGAAAAAGAGATCATAAGCTATATAACTTAGTGAGTGGAGCTCATAAACCAACTACAACAATGCAGTTTTTGAAAACAAACATCGTTTAGGAAATCAAAACCATTTCTTGAAACCTCTTTCACAAATCCTTTCAAAAAACCATTTCTGTTTCAACATACTAACTTGAAACAAGTTTAAGCAATGCAACCATACATACCATAAGCAATGAACATGCATCAACCATACATAAACTATTTATGAACCATATATGCAAACCTTTAAAACAGTTCTTCAACCTTGATAAAATAGTAAAAATCATTTCAACTCACCAATGATTACCAAAACAAGCCGAAACCCTTTTTTTAGCTTTCTGGTTCGCCCACAATTGAGTTCAACAAATCCAGATCTTCAATCCTTGCCTCAAACCAACCCAAAACAGACAATTTAGAGATACTTTCAGCACTTTAATTTGCTGGAAAGTAGAGATTCAAATACCCAACCAAAACACATATCTGATACAAGTCGTAAACATTAAAAAGACCCAATTCGGATAATCTCCAGTAAAACCCAGCATTAGATAACATCAAGACACATAGATAAACATCTAAAAACATCATCCCAACATCAGATTAACACCAGCTATTGATTCACCTAACAATCCACCCAAAACTTATTTTTTCATACTTCAAAATTCAACACCCAACCCCATTTCGGGATTCTTACCATTCACCCAACATCTTAACACATTAATCATATCAAAACAAAGGTATCAACATCAACAAACCCAACATAAACAGATCTTACCCAAAAATCTTACCAAAAGCTCATTTTCATCAATTTTAGCTAAATTTCATTAAGATTATGACAAGAGAATATAACCTTAGCATTTAAAAGAATTAAAGCACGGGAATTTCATTAAAGAACCTTACATTAGAGGAGAATCACGTTGCTCACCCCCAATGCTAGCTATTTCCCCTTGTTTGGCAAAAATCCTTGAGAAAAACAATGAGATAAACTTGGGTTATAGGAAATCAAGGTATGAAAACCATTTAGCAATAATAGATTAATAAGAAAACAATTTTACCTTGAGGAAATCAAGCTCAAATATTGTTTTACTGAAGAGAGGAGATAAGAAAGCTTGAAAATCGTTTTTAACGTAAAATTAGATTTTAGATAAACCATATTTTAATTAAATCATAAAAGCTATTTTAAAATATTTGAATAGTCAAAATAAAAGGGGATAATAGCCAAATTGGTCCAGCCAAAATAGTTTCTTAAAGATTCAATGTTTTGACTCTTTTACAAAATGGTCACTAAAACAGATTTTGCAATCTTTACAATTTGGTCATTAAACCAAAATGTAACGGTTCAGAAATCGTTTTTTTCCAAAATTGCTTTTACCAAAACCTTTCACATATTTAAAAAGGATTTTAAAGATTTAATTCATATTTTTCCCAACACCCGAAGACCTCTTTCCCTGAACTTACTCAAAACACTCAACACCGGTCTTTCGGGCCTCAAAACCTCATCGGATCTTCTAGACCCTAAACCGGGATGTTACAACTCTCCCCCATTTAAGAAATTTCGTCCTCAAAATTTACCTAATTGGAAAAAAGATGCGGAAATTGACGCTTCATGTCGTCTTTCCTCTCCCAAGTGGCTTCTTCAACACCTCAAGGTCGCCACTTCACTTTAACCAACTCAATAAATCTACCACGCAAAACCTTGATGTCCGTAGCTAATATCTCAATCGGTTCCTCATCATATGACAAATCTGGGTTCAACTCGATTTCCTCGACAGGCATTACATGTGATGGATCTGACCTATACTTCTGAAGCATAGAAACATGGAATACATCTTGTGTATTCTCTAATTTCGGAGGCAAACTAAATCTATAAGCCACAGGGCTAACTCGTCCAACGATCTCATACGGACCAATGAATCTTGAACTCAGTTTACCTTTTCTACCGAATCGCATCACTTTCTTCCATGGTGATACTTTCAAAAAGACTTTCTCACCCACGGCATACTCAATCTCACGACGCTTCAAATAGGCATAGGATCTCTTTCGATCGGTTGCTGCTTTCAAGCGTTCACATATCAACTTCATCTTCTCAGTAGTGCCCTTAAGCATAGCAGGTAAGGATACCAATTTTTGACCAACTTTTGCCCAACAAACAGGAGTTTTACACCTCCTACCGTACAAAGATTCAAACGGTGCCATCTGAATGCTAGCCTGATAACTGTTGTTATTAGCAAACTCAACTAACGGCAAGTGTTTCTCCAACGAACCCTGGAAATCAATAATACAACAACGTTGCATATCCTCAAGCACTTGTATTACTCGTTATGACTGGCCATCTGACTGAGGGTGATACGAGGTACTGAAATTTAATCGGCTACCCAAAGCACTATGCAAGCAATCCCAAAACCTCGATGTGAACCTCGAATCTCTATTTGATACTATCGACTTCGGTACAACGTACAATCTCACTATCTCACGGATATACAAATCAGCCAACTTATCCAAAGATTCAGTCGTGTCAACAACTAGGAAATGTGCACACTTGGTGAGTTGATCAACTATCACCCAATCTAAACTCTTTTGCGAAGGAGTCAACTGTAAACCTGATACGAAATCCATGGTTATCCTCTCCCATTTCCATTTTAGAATCCGCAAAGGTTGTAGCAATCCTGATGGAAACTGGTTTTCGGCTTTCACTCGCTGACAAACCATGCATTTGCTTACGAACTCAGCCACATCACTTTTCAAACCAACCCAGAAGTAACCATTCTTCAAATCTCGGTACATCTTCATGCTACCGGGATGTATAGCAAACGGACTAGTGTGTGCTTCATTCAAAATGGTGTGTCTCAAATCAGCATCTTCAGGCACAACAACTCTATCTTTTTAACACAAAACATTACCATCACTGAAATTGTACACGGTTGGTTTACCTTCCGCAATATCCTGAACATGTGAAGCCAAGGAACTATCTTGCAATTGTTTCTCACGGATCAACTGCTCAAGAGATGGTTTCACTTGCAATTCTGCGATCAATCCACCATCATGCGACAACCTCAACCTAGCAAACATCCCTCGAAGTTCAACTGCCACTTTCCTACTCAACGCATCAGCTACCACATTAGCTTTACTTTGATGGTACTCAATAGTAAGATCATAGTCCTTCAGCAACTCGATCCATCTACGTTGTCAGAGATTCAAATCTTTCTGAGACATCAAATACTTCAGACTCTTATGATCGGTATACACTATACATTTCTCACCATACAAATAGTGTATCCACACTTTCAAAGCAAACACAACAGCGACCAACTCAATATCATGCGTGGGGTAGTTCTTTTCATGAATCTTCAACTGTCTCAAAGCATATGCAACAACTCTCCCATCTTGCATCAATACGCAACCTGGGCCTATATACGAAGCATCATTGTAAATCACATAATCATTCCTCGTTACCGGTTGTACTAGCACAGGTGCTCTAGTCAAAGCATATTTCAAACGATCAAAAGCGATCTCCTTCGCTTCTGTCCACTCATAACTAACATCCTTTTGTAACAATTTCGTCAATGGAGTAGCTATCTTAGAAAATCCTTCTACAAACCGACGATAGTAGCCCGCTAAGCCTAGGAAACTACGGACTTCAGTCATAGACTTCGGTTGCTTCCAATTCACAACAGCATCCACTTTCTCAGGATCAACTCTAATGCCATCTACTGATACAACATGCCCTAAAAAGACTACCTCTCTAATCCAAAACTCACAATTGCTCAACTTGGCATACAATTGATTATCTAGCAAAGTCTTCAACACAAGCCGTAAATGTCTATCATGGTCTTCCTCGGTGCGCGAATAAATCAATATATCATCAATGAACACTGCAACAAATTGATCTAGGAACTCATGAAACACACCGTTAATCATGTCTATAAATGCGGCTGGTGCATTAGTCAACCCAAACGACATTACCAAAAACTCATAATAGCCATAACATGTACGAAAAGTTGTTTTCGGTATGTCTTGATCCTTCACTTTCAACTAATAGTACCCTAATATCAAGTCTATCTTCGAAAACACTGATACATCCTGCAACTGATCAAACAAATCATATTTTCTAAGAAACATATACTTATTCTTCACAATTAACTTATTCAACTGACGGTAATCAATATACATACGCATACTCCCGTCTTTCTACTTAACAAACAACACTGGTGCACCCCAAGATGATATACTCGGACGGATAAAACCACGATCTAATAATTCCTGAAGCTAAGTCTTTAGTTCTTTCAACTCTTTCGGAGCCATCCGATATGGAGAAATCGATACAGGAGCTGAATCAGAATACAACTCAATGGCAAACTCGACTTCTTTTTCCGATGGCAAACCAGGCAACTCTTCAAGAAACACCTCAGGAAAGTCACAAACTGCTCTAATGTCTTTTGGTCGAACCTTACTCGTATACGGATTCATCACATAAGCTAGATATGCCTGACATCCCCAATCTAATATCTTTTGAGCCTCTAAAGCAGAAACTACGTTCGATAAGAATTTAACATTCTCACCAACCACTACTACTTCATAATCATCCAACAATCTCAAACTCACTCGCTTAGTCTTGAAATCTACCTTTGCCTTGTGTTCCACTAACCAATCCATCCCTAAAATCACATCAAACCCGTAGAACAGGAATTTCATCATGTCAACTGGGAATACGTGACCCTGAACCATCAACGGACATCTACGATACATCTTTCTGACCACAATTGTCTCGCCAAACGAACTAGTCACACTCATACCCACGTCAAGAATTTCACACGGTACATCCAACTTCTTAGCATGCTCACTCAGAATATAAGAATGCGTAGAGCCAAAATCAATCAATGAAAGCAATGTCAAAGACTGTAACACAAAATTACCTATAATAACATCAGTGTCGTTCATGCCCTCTCTATGTGCGTACACTCTCGCTGGTCTGCCTCCTTCAAGCTGAACTGCAACTACATGTGCCACATTCCTCTATCCCTTGTTCAGTGGCTGCAAGTTCCCTCGGTCGCGCCCACGACCTCGCTGGTACTCGATAACTCGCACCGGTTCCTGATCACCTCTAGCTAGTTGAGGACAATCTCACTTGTGATGATCATTCGATCCACACTACCAGCATGTACCAAAGGTTCCCCAACTCTTCTGGATCAGACCTACCACACTTGGTGCATTCGGGTGCACGATGAGCAAAACCTTGGCCTTGATGGCCACGTCCGAAGTTACCACCCTCATGTCTATGATCAAAATGTTGTCTCTTATCCTTGTTCCTCTTGGCACGATCGCGATTTCACTCTGCAGGTTGTTTCTCTGAACTAGACCCGCCTCCTCTAGAAGTCAAACCAAGAATATGCTCTATATCTTTGGCTCGAGCTACTAGCACATCAAAATCTGTATAGTCAGTAGCCAACATATAGGTCTTCACTCTCTCGGCCAAACCATACCGAAACCTCTCACAACGTTCCTTCTCAGTAGGAACTAGCTCAGCATCATACTGACTCGGTATAACAATTGAACCTCATACTCCGAAATGGTCATGCTCCCCTAAACTAAGGCTATGAACTCACATTTCTTCTCATATTGATACCTCAGCAGCATCCATACTCGCGAAAGAAATCCCAAGTGATATCAGCAGCAGCCATACTCGCAGTGATCGTAGTCCACCAGACATACGCATCACCCTGAAGTAGAGATTCCACACAACCGAGCTTACGTGCATCACAGCACTCCATCTGACCCAAAATCTTGGTAGTACTAGCTAACCATGCCTCAGCTCCCTCGGGCGATAACCCACGAAACTCTACTCCACCCAAATGCGGAGCCTCTCGAGGGGTAACCCTTCCCTCTGACCATGTTGTAGTGTAGCCGCCTGCAACCCAGCCAAAGCAGACTTAATAGCCCCAGCAATAGCCTGAATCATCGGGCTCATATCAGCTCCGGCCTGACTATGGCCACCACGAGGTTCCTCATCCCGCGCATTAGCCCTATAACATGGAGGAGAAGGAGGAGGAGGAGGTAACTCATCCTCTTGAGGATGCCCAGCACCCTCAATCGGATCCTCACGCGGTTCACCACCCGCCTGACCTCTTCTAAGTCTAACCATAACAACAAATGCAATGCTACAACAATAACAAATAAAAGAAAAGGAAATGATTCATGTCAGCAACGTCAAGGGTCCAAGGTACTCAAGTATCATATATAGGTTTTCCTTGATAATAGTGTGTGGCAATGAGTACCTTACACAGCAAGCAACGTCAATAAACATGCATACACCACCACAACACGCTTACCTCACTTACTTTTACGTTTGCACAACAACCAATGCAAGCCCTTCTGAACAACCAATGCAAGCCCTTCCGAAGGAACCTAGGCTCTGATACCAACAGATATAACCCCCTCGAAGAAAGATCCAGAGATTCCCCTCCGATTAGCAACCCTAAACTCGTTGATTATTACCATTTCTATAAGCTTAGATTAACTTTATGTTTAAGAACACGCAATGGAAGAAAGAACAACAAAAATGAACATCGATTCGAACAAAAAGGCAATCGAAGACCAAAATGCAAAACTAGCATAAGAAAGAGACCTATGATGTAATTAAGGTGATCATTATTTAATTAAGTCTATTTAATGCTTCCATGATGAAGTGCAACATAAAACATGCATATAAACATCTACAATTGAAAACAACATAAACTAGGACCAAAACGCAAGAAAAATAACTTAAAAGATGCCTTTAACTAACTCCAACGACCCTCGTTTCGATACCCGTATCAGAATGGTGCTTCACAGTAGCGAAACGTTCTAAAATGGCTTGAGACCGTTATGGCCCTATTTAGCCCGTTTCGATACGCGTTCCGGAACCCCAAGGAAAAAACAAGGGTAGTTCCGAAATGTTCAAGCCTGTTTCGAAACACTCTACTACATAAACAACAAAACTGCAATTTAAACATCTCTAAGGATATTTAACTTGGTTACAATCACTGTATACATCAAAGCAACAACAAGAAAAGCATACATACACTAAAATCAGCCAACACACATGTTCAAGATCAAGAGAAACATAAACATGCTTTACATACGTTAAAAGAGAAAGCCTCAAGATCCAACATATATATAACACAATCCAAAACCATAACCACAAGACTTAGGGTAAGGACAAACCAACAAGATAAACATTAACATGATCTCAACACAAGGAGTTTACAAACACTCCCAAAACATAAACAAGGTTCACCCTCATTACCACACACACTATTATCTAAGCAAGGTCATACTTGAGCTAAGAGCGGACACTTGGATTACCTCCCTTGGACCATTGCTTTCCAAAGGTCTATGGATCTGCATTGTTGGAAAAAGAGAGCATAAGCTATATAACTTACTGAGTGGAGCTCATAAACCAACTACAACAATGCAGTTTTTGAAAACAAACATCGTTTAGGAAATTAAAACCATTTCTTGAAACCTCTTTCACAAATCCTTTCAAAAAACCATTTATGTTTCAACATACTAACTTGAAACAAGTTTAAGCAATGCAACCATACATGCCATAGGCAATGAACATGCATCAACCATGCATAAACTATATATGAACCATATATGCAAACCAAGCCTACCGACTCCATAAATATTTCACATGCTTCAAGCATAAATACACAACCATATGAGTTTATCAAGCACATATTAAAACCATAAGCGAATGAGTATATCAACATCATTGACACGTTGCTCGGATAAGCTGACACCTTGATCGCCCAACCCCCATCATCTCACATGGTGAAACAACCCTTACCACAAACACACTTCGGCTGGGATGCCACTATCTGCAATGCCCGTTGGTGATAGCACAACCCCTACCACTTCCATCACAATAACACAACCCCTATTGTGAAACCTAAGAATTTATCAGGCGCGAATTTCATAATTATAGTGCACTTCACATCTTATTGATCGATCAATCTATCCGATATAACACATGTGTCAATATACTCATTGCAACATCAAAAACCACTGATTTTCACAAGAGATAACCACCTCCCCAAAACACACCCCAAAGCCAAAAAGACAAGCTCATACATAGCATGAACTCAACCAACAATCACTAAATCATATGGCATTCATATGGGACAATAACAACATGCATTTAATGCATATCAACAACAGATGAAACATCATTTAAAAGTGACATGCACATGATCCAAAACATGATCAAATATAAGAAGGTGAAAAGCCGAAATAACACCAAAACTTACCCTTGAGCTTGGATGTGCCTAAAAGCTCAACTCAAACCCTTGAAACACTTCTTCAACCTTGATAAAACAGTAAAAATCATTTCCACTCACCAGCGATTACCAAAACAAGGCAAAACCCTTTTTTAGCTTTTCGGTTCGCCCACAATTGAGTTCAACAAATCCGGATCTTCAATAGAGGATTTAAAGATACTTTCAACACTCTAATTTTCTGGAAAGAAGAGATTCAAATACCCAACATAAACACCTATCGAACATATCTAATACAAGTCGTAAACATTGAAAAGACCCAATTCGGATAATCTCCAGTAAAACCCAGCATTAGATAACATCAAGACACATAGATAAACATCTAAAAACATCATCTCAACATCATATTAACACCAGCTATTGATCACCTCACAGTCCACCCAAAACTCACTTTTTCATACTTCAAAATTCAACACCCAACCCCATTTCGGGATTCTTACCATTCACGCAACATCTTAACACATTAATCATATCAAAACAAAGGTATCAACATCAACAAACCCAACATAAACAGATCTTGCCCAAAAATCTTACCAAAAGCTCATTTTCATCAATTTTAGCTAAATTTCATTAGGATTAAGACAAGAGAATAAAACCTTAGCATTTAAAAGAATCAAAGCATGGGAATTTCATTAAAGAACCTTACATTAGAGGAGAATTATGTTGCTCACCCCCAATGCCGATTTTCCCTTGTTCGGCAAAAATCCTTGAGAAAAACAATGAGATAAACTTGGGTTTTAGGAAATCAAGTTAGGAAAACCATTTACCAATAATAGATTAATAAGAAAACACTTTTACCTTGAGGAAATCAAGCTCAAATGTTGTTTTGCTGAAGAGTGGAGATAAGAAAGCTTGAAAATGGTTTTTGACGTACAATGAGATTTTAGATAAACCCTATTTTAACTAAATCATAAAAGCTATTTGAAAATATTTGAATAGTCAAAATAAAAGGAGATAATAACCCAATTGGTCCAGCCAAAATAGCTCCTTAAAGACTCAATGTATTGATTCTTTTACAAAATGGTCACTAAAACAGATTTTGCAAACTTTACAATTTGGTCACTAAACGAAAGTGTCACGGTTCAGAAATTGTTTTTCCAAAATTGCTTTTACCATAACCTTTCACATACTTAAAAAGGATTTTAAAGATTTAATTCATATTTTCCCAACACCTGAAGACCTCTTTCCTTGAACTTACTCAAAACACTCAACACCGATCTTTTGGACCTCAAAACCTCATCGGATCTTCTAGACCCTAAATAGGGATGTTACATAATACCTTGGAGAATGTATATAGATGCGTAGGTGTGCGCATACGAGTTTGTAAATTAATAATTCTTGTAGAGGCTATCTATAGTGAAATTTTGATTGGTTTATGTATGTGACTGCTTGTCTCTAAAAGAGAAGTTGTTCGGATTGAGTTACATACTTAAACGGGGTTGTCTTGCTTGATAATGGAAGAGAGATAGATAAGTTATATGCAGATTTTGTTAATGCCATGTTCTGCATGTATAAGTTTATATTTAGGCTGTTAAAAGTGTTATAAAGACAAGAAAATTCTGCTCTAATAAAACAAGAGCTGCTCTGGAACATTTATGTGTTAATCAAACCGTTTGAAAGTACAAAATGTATTCATAATAAGGACAGCTTTAAGAACTCAAATGTAATTGTGCAAACTTTACGTAGTTTTGGTACTTTAAGTGTTGGAATGGATTGCATTGAATATATATATATATATATATATATATATATATATATATATACATGATAAAAATATCGATTTGGCTTAGTAGAATTAAAGAGAAGGAAGGTTACCTTGTGTAAAACACAAAAGCACATATGCGTCTAAAATAGGAATGAATGAATGATTATGGGGCTGTTTTGATTGTCCTAAGTAATACACCTAATTTTAATTATTTTTGGTAGCAATGCAACATGTATGAATAACTTTACAAGATGTATAAATACCTTAGAGAATGTATATAAATGCCTAGGTGTGCGAATACTAGGGCAAACAATGATTGAATTGTCTCTTATGATATACTATGCTTAACGAATACATAATGTGTAATAGTATGATGTTCATTGGTAATACATGTATTATTGATGGATAAGACATGGATCAATCTTAGATCAAGGGCATGTGAAGAATACATTAAAGGGGTTACTGATTTTTTAAACTTTGCCTTTGAGAGAATTAAAGACGAAAAAATTTGGTGCCCTTGTGTGAATTGTGTAAACACTTATAGAGTATCTAGGAGAGATGTATTTGATCACTTAATATGTGGTGGCTTTCTTAAGGGTTATGTCCATTGGATTTTTCATGAGAAGAGATGTGATGGATCTAAGACACCAATTCCAACTAATGTAGAAGAAAGAGAGTTTGAACACGACATCCATAACCTCTTGAATGATATGATGGTAGAGGGAGTTATGAATAATGATGAATGTAACAATCATTCGGTAGATACAACTACAAGGCTTGATGATCATAATCATAGACTTCAAGGAGATAAATTTTTTATTTACTCAAAGATGTAGAGGTGTCACTTTATCCAAATTGAAAGAACTTTTCAAAGTTGTCATTTATCATTTATTTGTTCCACATTAAATGTTTTAATGGGTGGACAAATAAGTCTTTCAATTCCTTCTTGGAGGTGTTAAAACTTGCATTGTCGAATGATAATACTTTGCCAAGGTCTTATCATAAATTGAAAAAGATAATTCATGAATTGGGTTTGGGATATGAAAAGATTCATGCTTGCCCAAATGACTGCATGTTGTTTTGGAAGGAAAATGAAAAAAGATAAATTTGTTTGAAATGTGGAGCCCCCGATGGAAAGGAACCTCAAATATTGTCAAAGATGAGGATGTTGACACTTCTTCAAAAAAAAAAAGAAACAAGACATAAAGATTTTGCATTGGTTTCCCCTCATTCCAAGATTGCAAAGACTATTTATGTCTTCAAATGTTGCTCCTTTGATGACTTGGCATAAAGACAGTCGTAAGAACGATGGACATATGAGGCATCCTATAGATTCCTTGGCTTGGAAATCATTTAATTCTCAGTATCCTAAATTTTCTTCAAATCCTCGTAACATTCTCTTAGGATTGGTTTCTGATGGTTTTAATCCATTTAAAACTCTGAGTGTGATGCACAGTACTTGGCATGTTATCGTTATACCTTATAATTTGCCACTGTGGATATGTATGAAGCATTCCAATTTTATACTCTCTTTGCTCATTTCTAGTCCAAAAGGTCCAGGAAATAATGTAGAGGTATACTTGCAACCTTTAGTTGCAGAATTACATGAGCTATGGGAAGTTGGTGTTGAAACTTTTGATGTTGCAACGAGTCAGACATTTCAACTTCGTGTAGCATTGATGTGGACTATAAATGACTTCCCAGCATATGCCAACTTATCTGGATGGAGTACTAGAGGAGAGTATTCTTGTCCTTGTTGTGGGTATAATATCGATTCTAATTGGTTGAAGCATAGTCGAAAGTTTTACTATATGTGTCATCGTAGGTGGTTAGAACCTAATCACAAGTTTCGAACTGACAAGCATTCTTTTGAAGGCACTGAAGAACATAGAAGTGCTCCTTCACCACCATCAGGTAGTGATGTATTGAGGCAATTGGAAGCTTTAAATGGAACCAAAGATGGTCCTTGGAAGAAAAAAAATATTTTCTTTTCTTTACCATATTGGGAGCATCAACTATTGCGTCACAATCTTGATGTGATGCATACAGAGAATGTAACGCCCCGGTTTTGGGCTTAGAAGTCTTGTGCGTTGACCGGTTGGTCAAAGTGCTGTTCGAATCGTAAGAGGTTAAATTAGGAAAGCCTAGTTCGGGTTGCATTAAAAATATGGAAAAATGTTCTAAAATCATCTTTTAATATAATTAATTGAACTGTGAAATCAATTTTGGAAAATGAGTTTTGGAAGGGTGACATTTTGGGTAGTGACCAAAATGTAATTTTTGAAAGTTTGGTGGCTGTTTTATAAAGGGTTGAAACTTTGAATCTTTAAGGAGCTATTTACCCAAAGGGAGTTTCTCCAGATTTTTCTAAGATATTTTGAGTTATAATTCTGATTTTAAAGATTTCATAAAGGAGGGAAATCTCATTTTGCTATTTTCCCAACTAACTTCTCATTTTCTTTCACTCTTTTTCTCTCAACCCAAACACTCCATTTCCAGAGTTTTGTTTCTGATTTTATCACTTAAATTCCTCCTTTCAACTCTCATTTAATCCCTAATCATTGTATCTCCAAAACCTCTTCAATTTCTACAAGTTTCATCAAGGATTTTCATTCCAAAAAGAGGAGAAACTCAAGTTTGGAGGTAAGAACGTCCTTCTCCTCTGAACTTCAAGTTCTTTACTGAAATTCCTAAGTTTTCAATCCTAAATTGACGTTTAATTGAAGGCTTTTAAGTTGATTTATAGATCTTGGCTAATTATGCAAGATTTTGATGATTTCACATGATTTTCGTTTGATCTGTTAAATCTGTGATTTGAGAGGTGTTTTTGATGTTAAATGATCTCTAAATTGATAAGGAAATGAGTTTTGATTGATGCAATCCCGGATAGGTTGAGTTTCCTAAGTTTAGCTTGTGTTTTAAGGTAGTTTTTGTGGTGATCTTGGTGATCTGTTGTTGCTGGAGGTATAAGGTTGTTAATAGGTTGTTTTTAGATGTTATATGATGTTAATGGAAGTGAGGTTTTGCTGGTTTATGGCTGGGCTTTGTTTGGAAGTGTTTTGGATGCATTTTCGGTTGTGTTTGGTGGCCGAAAATGGAGGTTATGTGAGAGCAGCAAGTTTAGATGCTTTCATTGAAGCAATTAATGCATGATGATGCATTAATCCTCTGCTTTAATGTGTTGAAACAGGGGAGGCATCCTTGGATCCGAGAGTTGTTGATCCGGAGGCTTGATTTGGTGCTTTGGTTGAAGCAAAGTGGAATTTGGTGAGTGCATTTGTGAAAATGGATTTTCAGCTTTAAAACCAAGGTTTGAAGGTTTTGGGAGCTTAGTTTAAGTCTAAACAACTTTGCTAAGCTCAAGTGTAAGTTTTCGGATTTTCTCTCTAGTGGTGGCCATGTTTTGATGTTTTGCAAAGTGATGATTTGCATGTTTTAATTACTGTTTTGTAAGCATGATATAGCATGATATTTGCTGATGTTTTAAGCCATGTGTTGAAGGTAACTCTAGGTAGGAGTTCCTTGATTTTATACATTGTTTAAATGTGGATTTGATGCTTTGAAATGAATGGTGAAATGGCTTGGTTTAATGCTTTAAAACAATGGATTATATGATGTGAAATATGTATATTGGCAAGTGATGTTTTGTAAAAGTGAAGGTCACTAAGGTGGTTAAAAGTCCTTGAGTGAGCCTTGTTACTTATGAACATCAAGGTGGTTAAAAGTCCTTGGATGGTTCATGTGGCGGACACTAAGGTGGTTAAAAGTCCTTAGGTGCTCCTTTCCATGGTGGTTAAAAGTCCATGGGGCCAAGGTGTTTAAAAGTCCTTGGGGCCAAGGTGTTTAAAAGTCCTTGGGGTGATTCAAGCATTGGACACAAAGGTTGTTAAAAGTCCTTGTGTGGTCCTCATTCATGGTGTTTAAAAGTCCATGGCCAAGGTGTTTAAAAGTCCTTGGGGAAAGTTGTTGAACTTGTTTTAACTAAATGAAATGTATCACTTGAGCCAATATGACATGTTAAGAATTTTATGAAGCATGAGATGCTTGTTTAAAGATTATGTTGAAGCATGTGATGCTTGTTTAAATGTGTTTTGAGCATGGAATTGCTTGTCTTAAAGTATGCTTTTGAGCATGTACAAAGGTTGATTATAAGCATGTTTTATAAATGGTTTAATTGCATTATTGAATGGTTTTTAAAGAGCACACCTCACTAAGCTTTTGCTTACGCTCTCTTGTTTTTCTTAATTCAATAATGCAGAGCAATAGAGTATCTTGAGGGGTAGCAAGGAAGGGCTAGCAATCAAGTTCAAGTAAAGCTCAATGTATGAAGGTTTTATAAGTACTTTTAGCTTTTGGTTGATTTGGCAATGGGGGACTTATGTGTATGTTTTGGGAGGTGTTTGAGACTCCCTAAGTATGTTGAATGTTGTTGAGATCGTTGGTTTTTGGTTTGGAACCTTATATGCTTGTTTTGCAAGTTTGGAGTTTGAATGGATAGCTTAAATAGGAAGCATGCCACTTAAATTGGGGTTTTTCTTATGTGATGGTTTTATGTTGAATTGGTGATGCAATTAAGGTCCTTGCATGTTGGTTGATTATGTGATATGGTTTGGTGTTGTTAATTTGATGTTTGAAGCATGTTTGATGCTGTTTTCGAGTCAATTCCAGGCAGGGGTATCGGTACTCGGGCTTGCGTATCAATACGCCTGAGCCAAATATGCTCATTTCTGCCCAGGCGTATCGGTACGATTGTTAGGGTATCGATGCCGTATGAATGCCGTATCGAAACGAGGTAACTAGTATCGATACCGTATGAATGCCGTATCGAAACGGGGAGACTCGTATCGATACCGTGTTGAGAGTTTGGTTACTGCCTTCCCCGCGTATCGATACGACACCAAGCGTATCGATACCTGTCTGTTAATTCGGTTAAAAGTATCTTTTATGTTTTGTTTTGTTTACGTTTTGGTCCCGAATCTTGTATGATCAATTGCATGAGCTGTGGATGTCCTTTTGAGCTGAAATTTCACAGAGAAGCATGAAACCTGACTAATTTCAAGATGGTAACATCAATTTGGGTTAAGTCCTTTTATTTATCAGAAATTACAATTTGGTCCCTAAAGTTGTAATTTGTTCAATTGGGTCCCTGTTTGATCTCTGATGTTTGTGATCTTTTAGTATGTTGTTTGTATGATCACACATAGGTTAAATGTGCATCTAGATAAGACTAAAAAGAAAAAAAAGGGTCGTTAATCAAGGTTGACTTTTGGGTTGACTTTGGTTTTCCCCGTGTGACTTTCTTAATTCGGGTCAACCGTCTAGACCGGGTTAAGGGGGTTACATTTGGTGGTATCAGAGCCAGGTTCTCGGGTTAAGGGGGTTACAATTGGGTCCCTGTTTGATCTCTGATGTTTGTGATCTTTTAGTATGTTGTTTGTATGATCACACATAGGTTAAATGTGCATCTAGATAAGACTAAAAAGAAAAAAAAAAGGGTCGTTAATCAAGGTTGACTTTCGGGTTGACTTTGGTTTTCCCCGTGTGACTTTCTTAATTCGGGTCAACCGTCTAGACCGGGTTAAGGGGGTTACATTTGGTGGTATCAAAGCATGTTTAGTGATTTGAAATGATGATGTTTTTGAGATGTATGTTGTGTTGATGCATGATGAGGGTACCCATTGCCAAACAAAAGCTAAAGAAATGATGTTAATTTTGAAAGAGATTGAGCTTGAATACTTGAAATTGCTTACCTTGCTGGGCCTGACTTGTTTTATTTTGTATTGTTATGCATGGTAAAAGTATGGCACCACGTAGAGAGTTAAGGAGTAGCGTGAGAGCTACGACCCCGTAAGGGAATGTGAATGAAGAGCACACTGGTAGTGCTGTGTTACCTCCTCCTCCACCTGGTGGTGGTGGTGCGGAGAGGGAAAGAGCTGGAGCTGAGGCAGCTGGTGCTAGAGCTGCAGGACCTAAGGTTGGTTAGGGGCAAGCGATGCCTGACATGTCTGTGCTGGTACAAGCTATTGCGGGTGCTTTTCGAGCAGCAGTAGCTGGAGCTCAAGGAGCTGGGCATCAGGGAGATGCTGGTGCTAGACTACCCTTAGAGCGTCTGCGCAGTCTTGGTGGGACTGAGTTTAGGGGTATGTCAGCTGAGAGGTCGGAAGCTTGGCTAGAGAGTACCAAGCGTGTCTTGGGACAGATGAGCTGCACTGAGGTGCAAAAGTTGGGTTGTGTTGTGTCTTTGCTGCAAGGCGATGCTTATACGTGGTGGACGACCACAATCTCTGGAATGGCTGAAGCTGACATCACTTGGACATTCTTTCAGAATGCGTTCAAGAGGAGATATCTGGGAGTGAGATATCTGGATGAGAAAAAGCGTGAATTCATGTCTCTGACCCAGGGGAACATGAGTGTGGCTGAGTATGAAGTACAGTTCGTACGCCTCAGTCAGTATGCACCGGAGCTGATACCTGATGAGCGAGAGAGGTGCGAAAGGTTCTGCTATGGCTTGGTGACGGAAGTAAAGACCTACATGTTGGCAGCTGAGTACAATGATTTTGATGTGTTGGTTAGTCGATCCAAGGACATTGAGATGAATCTGAGTTTGTCTGCGAAGGGTGCTGGAGCGAGTTCTGGGAAGAGAGCTGCTGAGTATAGTTCCGGAGGTGGACGGAACAAGAGGGGACGCGATCAGAAGTATCAGTCCTCAGCCAAGAGAGGTGGAGGTGCGCCTGCTAGGGGTGGCAATGCTAGAGCTGACCCTAGTGCTTGTTGGATTTGTGGTTCCCGTGGTCACTTGAAGCATGATTGTCCTCGTGCTGGAAGGGAGGTGCAAGCTCCTATTGCTGCAGCTGGTTATGAGTGCTGGAATTGTGGTTCTGCTGACCACTTGAGGCGAGATTGTCCGAGGATGGCTGGTGGCCAAGAGCGTGCTCCTGTTGTTGCAGCACCGCAGAGAGGTCGTGGACGCGGCCGTGGTAATTTTCAGAGGCGTGAGGAAGGTGGTCGCGGAGTAGCTCATGTTGTGGCTATTCAACCTGAGGGTGGAGGCCAGGCGAGAGTGTATGCTCAGCTCGAGGGAAGGAATGATGCTGATGTGATTGCAGGTACCTTTACTTTGCAATCCTTGTCACTGCTTTCTTTGATTGATTCTGGATCTACGCATTCATACATTTTGCGTGAGCATGCTGAGTTGCTTGGTTTGCCTGTTGAGTCTTTGGATGTTGGTGTTAGAGTCACTAGTTCATTTGGTGAAACTGTTGTGACTCGTAAGCTGTATAGAAGGTGTCCTTTGGTTGTTCAAGAGCATATCTTTCATGTTGATCTTATGGAGTTGCCCTTTTATGGTTTTGATGTGATCCTTGGTATTGATTGGCTTGCTGAGCATCGTGCTGTTGTGGATTGTGAGAATAAGCGGGTTTGGCTTAAGCTTGCGGATGATTATGAAGTGGTGGTGGTTGGTGAGAATGTGAAGTTTCTTGCCAATGTTGTGTCTACCTTGGAGGCGAGCAGGATGCTGAGGCAGGGTTGCGAAGCTTACCTAGCTTTTGTAATGAACCCTTGTTCTAAGGAGTTGAGGGTGCAAGATATCAGGGTTGTGAAGGAGTTTCCTGGTGTTTTCCCTGAGGAGTTGCCTGGTTTACCTCCTAATCGTGAGGTGGAGTTTGGAATTGAGCTGTATGAAAATACAACTCCTGTGTCCATTACTCCCTATAGAATGGCACCTAAGGAGCTGAAGGAGCTGAAGACGCAGTTGCAAGAGCTGCTTGATTGTGGTTTCATCCGGCCGAGTGTGTTGCCTTGGGGTGCTCCTGTCTTGTTTGTGAAGAAGAAAGATGGCACTATGAGGATGTGCATTGATTACCGTCAGCTGAACAAGTTAACTATCAAGAATCGGTATTGTGAATGAAATTGAGCTTGAATACTTGGATTGCTTACCTTGCTGGTCCTGACTTGTTTTATTTTGCATTGTGATTGCATGGTAAAAGTATGGCACCACGTAGAGAGTTAAGAGGTAGTGTGCGAGCTACGGCTCCCAATGAGAACGAGAATGAAGAGAATACGGGTAGTGCAGTGTTACCCCCTCCTCCGCCTGGTGGTGGTGCTGGAGGTGAGAGAGCTGAAACTGCAGCTGGTGCTGGAGCTGCTGGACCAGAGGTTGGTCAGGGGCAAGCTATGCCTGATATGTCTATGCTGGTACAAGCTATTGCGGGTGCTTTTCGAGCAGCAGTAGCTGGAGCTCAAGGAACTGGGCATCAGGGAGATGCTGGAGTCAGACTAACTTTGGAGCGTCTGCGCAGTCTTGGTGGGACTGAGTTCAGAGGTATGTCTGCTGAGAGTTCGGAAGCTTGGCTAGAGAGTACCAAGCGTATCTTGGGTCAGATGAGCTGCACGGATGTGCAAAAGTTGGGATGTGTTGTGTCCTTGCTGCAGGACGATGCGTACACGTGGTGGACGACCACCATAGCTGGGATGGCTGAAGTTGATGTTACTTGGACATTCTTTCAGAATGCGTTCAAGAGGAGATATCTTGGAGTGAGATATCTGGATGAGAAAAAGCGTGAATTCATGCCTCTTACCCAAGGGAGCATGAGTGTGGCTGAGTATGAAGTGCAGTTCGTACGGCTCAGTCAGTATGCACCGGAGCTGATACCTGATGAGCGAGAGAGGTGCGAAAGGTTCCGTTATGGTTTGGTGACGGAAGTAAAGACATATATGTTGGCTGCTGAGTACAATGATTTTGATGTGTTGGTGAGCCGATCCAAGGACATTGAGATGAACTTGGGTTTAGCTGTGAAAGGTGCTGGAGCAAGTTCTGGCAAGAGAGCTGCTGAGTATAGTTCCGGAGGTGGACGGAACAAGAGGGGACGTGATCAGAAGTATCAGCCCTCAGCCAAGAGAGGTGGTGGTGCACCTGCTAGAGGTGGTTTTGCTAGAGCTGATCCTAGTGCTTGCTGGATCTATGGTTCGCGTGGTCACATGAAGCGTGACTGTCCTCGTGCTGTGAGGGAGGTGCAAGCTCCTGTTGCGGCAGCTGGTAATGGATGTTGGAACTGTGGTTCTGTTGACCATCTGAGGCGAGATTGTCTGAGGTTGGCTGGTGGCCAAGAGCGTGCTCCTGTTGTTGCACCGCAGAGAGGTCGTGGGCGCGGCCGTGGTAATTTCCAGAGGAGAGAGGAAGGTGGTCGCGGAGTAGCTCATGTTGTGGCTATTCAACCTGAGGGTGGAGGCCAAGCGAGGGTGTATGCTCAGCGCGAGGGAAGGAATGATGCAGATGTGATTGTAGGTACCTTTACTTTGCAATCCTTCTCATTGCTTTCTTTGATTGATTCTGGATCTACGCATTCATACATTTTGCGTGAGCATGCTAAATTGCTTGGTTTGCCTGTTGAGTCTTTGGATGTTGGAGTTCGTGTCACTAGTTCTTTTGGTGAAACTGTTGTGACTCGAAAGCTTTATAGAAGGTGTCCCTTGGTTGTTCAAGAACATGTCTTTCATGTTGATCTTATGGAGTTGCCCTTTTATGGTTTTGATGTGATCCTTGGTATGGATTGGCTTGCTGAGCATCGTGCTGTGGTAGATTGTGAGAATAAGCGGGTTTCGCTTAAGCTTGCGGATGATTATGAAGTTGTTGTAGTTGGCGAGAATGTGAAGTTTCTTGCTAATGTGGTGTCTACCTTGGAGGCGAGTAGGATGCTGAGGCAGGGTTGCGAAGCTTATCTAGCTTTTGTGATGAATCCTAGCTCTAAGGAGTTGAGGGTGCAAGATATCAAGGTTGTGAAGGAGTTTCCTGGTGTTTTTCCTGAAGAGTTGCCTGGTTTACCTCCTAATCGCGAGGTGGAGTTTGGAATTGAGCTGTATGAGAATACAACTCCTGTGTCCATTACTCCCTATAGAATGGCACCTAAGGAGCTGAAGGAGCTGAAGACGCAGTTGCAAGAGCTGCTAGATCGTGGTTTCATCCGGCCGAGTGTGTCACCTTGGGGTGCTCCTGTCTTGTTTGTGAAGAAGAAAGATGGCACTATGAGAATGTGCATTGATTACCGTCAGCTGAACAAGTTGACTATCAAGAATCGGTATCCTTTGCCGAGGATTGATGATCTCTTTGATCAATTTCGGGGAGCTGCTGTGTTCTCTAAGATTGACTTGAGGTCAGGGTATAATCAGTTGAAGGTGAAGGATGTGGATGTGCCTAAGACAGCTTTCAGGACAAGGTATGGGCATTATGAGTTCCTTGTGATGCCGTTTGGTTTGACAAATGCTCCTGCTGCTTTCATGGACATGATGAATCGTGTGTTTCATGAATACCTGGACAAGTTCGTTGTGGTGTTCATTGATGATATCCTCGTGTACTCGCGTACTGAGGAGGAGCACGAAGAGCATTTGAGGGTTGTGCTGCAAGCTTTGTTGGAGAATCAGCTTTATGCTAAGCTGAGCAAGTGTGACTTCTGGCTTAAGGAGGTGGTGTTTCTTGGGCATGTGGTCTCAGCTGAGGGGATTCGTGTTGATCCTCAGAAGATCGAAGCGGTGATGAACTGGAAAGTTCCTAAGTCTGTTCAGGAGGTTCGTAGTTTCCTTGGTTTGGCAGGATAGTACCGGAGGTTTGTGGATGGTTTTTCTAAAATTGCTGCTCCTTTGACGAAGCTGTTGCAGAAGGATGTTAAGTATGAGTGGACGGAAGCGAGACAGCTAGCTTTTGAGAAGCTGAAGTTGGCTTTGACGCAAGCTCCTATCTTGATTCAGCCTGAATCAGGGAAAGAGTTTGTGGTCTACAGTGATGCATCCTATGTTGGTTTGGGGTGTGTGCTGATGCAAGAGGGTAAGGTTGTGGCTTATGCGTCGCGGCAGTTGAAGGTGCATGAGCACAACTATCCTACGCATGACATTGAGCTGGCTGCAGTGGTTTTTGCTCTGAAGATCTGGAGACATTATCTGTATGGCGAGAAGTGTACTGTGTACACGGATCACAAGAGTTTGAGGTATCTGATGTCTCAGAAGGAGTTGATCTTAGGCAGCGACGTTGGTTGGAGTTGCTCAAGGATTATGATATGACGATTGAGTATCATCCTGGAAAGGCCAATGTTGTTGCGGATGCCTTGAGTAGAAAGGTAGTTGTTGAGCTGAGGGCGATGTTTGCTAGCTTGAGTATATCGCGAGATGGTGGTCTTGTTGCTGAGTTGCAAGTGAAACCTTCGTTGGTTCAGTTGATCAAGGATAAGCAGTTGTTGGATGATTCCTTGGTGTCTCATGTTCAGGATATCGCGGAGGGTAGACCTTCGGATTTCTGCTTTAATTAGGATGGTGTGTTGTGTTTTGGTAGTCGGATAGTAGTGCCTGCTGATGCTGAGTTGAGGCATGCTATTCTGACTGAAGGTCATAGTAGTCCTTTTGCTATGCACCCTGGTAGTACTAAGATGTATCGTGATCTTCGTGATGAATACTATTGGGTGGGTTTGAAGAAGGATGTTGCAGAGTTTGTGAGCAAGTGTTTGGTGTGTCAGCGAGTTAAGGCTGAACATCAGGTTCCTTCTGGTTTGTTGCAACCGTTGAAAATCCCTGAATGGAAGTGGGAGAGGGTTACCATGGATTTTGTATCTGGTTTACCTTTGTCTCCATCAAAGAAGAATTCTGTTTGGGTGATTGTGGATCGCTTGACGAAGTGTGCGCATTTCTTGCCTGTGCATACTACGTTTTCTTTGGATAAGCTGGCAGAGCTGTACATTGCTGAGATTGTGAGGCTGCATGGTGTGCCTAAGTCAATTGTGTCGGATAGGGATCCGAGGTTCACATCGCGTTTCTGGCAGTGTTTGCATCAAGCTCTGGGTACGAGGTTGCATTTCAGTACATCCTATCATCCTCAGTCGGATGGTCAGTCTGAGAGGGTTATTCAGATTTTGGAGGATATGTTGAGATGCTGTGTGATTGAGTTCCAAGGTTCTTGGGAGAAGCATCTGCCTTTGGTTGAGTTCGCTTATAACAACAGTTTTCAGGCAAGTATACAGATGGCACCTTATGAGGCCCTGTATGGGAGGAAGTGTAGGACTCCTCTTTGTTGGGCTGAAACTGGTCAAAAGTTGGTTTCGATGCCTGCTTTGTTGAAAGGGACCACTGAGAAGGTGAAGCTCATTTGTGAGCGGTTGAAGGCTGCTTCTGACCGGCAGAAGTCTTACGCGGATTTGAAGCGTAAGGAGATAGAGTTTGCGGTGGGTGATCGTGTGTTTTTGAAGGTTTCGCCTTGGAAGAAGGTGATGAGGTTTGGTCGGAAGGGTAAGTTGAGCCCTAGATACATTGGACCGTATGAGGTTGTTGAGCGAGTGGGTCCTGTTGCGTATCGGTTGAGGTTACCTCAAGAGCTGGAGAGGATTCATGATGTGTTCCATGTTTCTATGCTCAGGAAGTATAGATCTGATCCTTCGCATGTGATGCCTGTTGAGGATGTGGTATTGAATCCGGATTTGACCTATGATGAGGAACCGGTGAAAGTTCTGGATTCTGATAGCAAGGTTCTTCGTGGCAAGACCATTGAGTTGGTGAAGGTGCTGTGGAAGCATCGAGGTGTTGAGGAAGCCACATGGGAGCGGAAGGAAGACATGCTGAAGCAGTTTCCTTATCTCTTTCCTTCAGGTAAATTTCGAGGACGAAATTTCTTAAAGGGGGGGAGAGTTGTAACGCCCCGGTTTTGGGCTTAGAAGTCTTGTGCGTTGACCGGTTGGTCAAAGTGCTGTTCGAATCGTAAGAGGTTAAATTAGGAAAGCCTAGTTCGGGTTGCATTAAAAATATGGAAAAATGTTCTAAAATCATCTTTTAATATAATTAAGTGAACTGTGAAATCAATTTTGGAAAATGAGTTTTGGAAGGGTGACATTTTGGCTAGTGACCAAAATGTAATTTTTGAAAGTTTGGTGGCTGTTTTATAAAGGGTTGAAACTTTGAATCTTTAAGGAGCTATTTACCCAAAGGGAGTTTCTCCAGATTTTTCTAAGATATTTTAAATTATAATTCTGATTTTAAAGATTTCATAAAGGAGGGAAATCTCATTTTGCTATTTTCCCAACTAACTTCTCATTTTCTTTCACTCTTTTTCTCTCAACCCAAACACTCCATTTCCAGAGTTTTGTTTCTGATTTTATCACTTCAATTCCTCCTTTCAACTCTCATTTAATCCCTAATCATTGTATCTCCAAAACCTCTTCAATTTCTACAAGTTTCATCAAGGATTTTCATTCCAAAAAGAGGAGAAACTCAAGTTTAGAGGTAAGAACGTCCTTCTCCTCTGAACTTCAAGTTCTTTACTGAAATTCCTAAGTTTTCAATCCTAAATTGATGTTTAATTGAAGGCTTTTAAGTTGATTTATAGATCTTGGCTAATTATGCAAGATTTTGATGATTTCACATGATTTTCGTTTGATCTGTTAAATCTGTGATTTGAGAGGTGTTTTTGATGTTAAATGATCTCTAAATTGATAAGGAAATGAGTTTTGATTGATGCAATCCCGGATAGGTTGAGTTTCCTAAGTTTAGCTTGTGTTTTAAGGTAGTTTTTGTGGTGATCTTGGTGATCTGTTGTTGCTGGAGGTATAAGGTTGTTAATAGGTTGTTTTTAGATGTTATATGATGTTAATGGAAGTGAGGTTTTGCTGGTTTATGGCTGGGCTTTGTTTGGAAGTGTTTTGGATGCATTTTCGGTTGTGTTTGGTGGCCGAAAATGGAGGTTATGTGAGAGCAGCAAGTTTAGATGCTTTCATTGAAGCAATTAATGCATGATGATGCATTAATCCTCTGCTTTAATGTGTTGAAACAGGGGAGGCATCCTTGGATCCGAGAGTTGTTGATCCGGAGGCTTGATTTGGTGCTTTGGTTGAAGCAAAGTGGAATTTGGTGAGTGCATTTGTGAAAATGGATTTTCAGCTTTAAAACCAAGGTTTGAAGGTTTTGGGAGCTTAGTTTAAGTCTAAACAACTTTGCTAAGCTCAAGTGTAAGTTTTCGGATTTTCTCTCTAGTGGTGGCCATGTTTTGATGTTTTGCAAAGTGATGATTTGCATGTTTTAATTACTGTTTTGTAAGCATGATATAGCATGATATTTGCTGATGTTTTAAGCCATGTGTTGAAGGTAACTCTAGGTAGGAGTTCCTTGATTTTATACATTGTTTAAATGTGGATTTGATGCTTTGAAATGCATGGTGAAATGGCTTGGTTTAATGCTTTAAAACAGTGGATTATATGATGTGAAATATGTATATTGGCAAGTGATGTTTTGTAAAAGTGAAGGTCACTAAGGTGGTTAAAAGTCCTTGAGTGAGCCTTGTTACTTATGAACATCAAGGTGGTTAAAAGTCCTTGGATGGTTCATGTTGCGGACACTAAGGTTGTTAAAAGTCATTAGGTGCTCCTTTCCAAGGTGGTTAAAAGTCCATGGGGCCAAGGTGTTTAAAAGTCCTTGGGGCCAAGGTGTTTAAAAGTCCTTGGGGTGATTCAAGCATTGGACACAAAGGTGGTTAAAAGTCCTTGTGTGGTCCTCATTCATGGTGTTTAAAAGTCCATGGCCAAGGTGTTTAAAAGTCCTTGGGGAAAGTTGTTGAACTTGTTTTAACTAAATGAAATGTATCACTTGAGACAATATGACATGTTAAGAATTTTATGAAGCATGAGATGCTTGTTTAAAGATTATGTTGAAGCATGTGATGCTTGTTTAAATGTGTTTTGAGCATGGAATTGCTTGTCTTAAAGTATGCTTTTGAGCATGTACAAAGGTTGATTATAAGCATGTTTTATAAATGGTTTAATTGCATTATTGAATGGTTTTTAAAGAGCACACCTCACTAAGCTTTTGCTTACGCTCTCTTGTTTTTCTTAATTCAATAATGCAGAGCAATAGAGTATCTTGAGGGGTAGCAAGGAAGGGCTAGCAATCAAGTTCAAGTAAAGCTCAATGTATGAAGGTTTTATAAGTACTTTTAGCTTTTGGTTGATTTGGCAATGGGGGACTTATGTGTATGTTTTGGGAGGTGTTTGAGACTCCCTAAGTATGTTGAATGTTGTTGAGATCGTTGGTTTTTGGTTTGGAACCTTATATGCTTGTTTTGCAAGTTTGGAGTTTGAATGGATAGCTTAAATAGGAAGCATGCCACTTAAATTGGGGTTTTTCTTATGTGATGGTTTTATGTTGAATTGGTGATGCAATTAAGGTCCTTGCATGTTGGTTGATTATGTTATATGGTTTGGTGTTGTTAATTTGATGTTTGAAGCATGTTTGATGCTGTTTTCGAGTCAATTCCAGGCAGGGGTATCGGTACTCGGGCTTGCGTATCGATACGCCTGAGCCAAATATGCTCATTTCTGCTCAGGCGTATCGGTACGATTGTTAGGGTATCGATGCCGTATGAATGCCGTATCGAAACGAGGTAACTAGTATCGATACCGTATGAATGCCGTATCGAAACGGGGAGACTCGTATCGATACCGTGTTGAGAGTTTGGTTACTGCCTTCCCCGCGTATCGATACGACACCAGGCGTATCGATACCTGTCTGTTAATTCGGTTAAAAGTATCTTTTATGTTTTGTTTTGTTTACGTTTTGGTCCCGAATCTTGTATGATCAATTGCATGAGCTGTGGATGTCCTTTTGAGCTGAAATTTCACAGAGAAGCATGAAACCTGACTAATTTCAAGATGGTAACTTCAATTTGGGTTAAGTCCTTTTATTTATCAGAAATTACAATTTGGTCCCTAAAGTTGTAATTTGTTCAATTGGGTCCCTGTTTGATCTCTGATGTTTGTGATCTTTTAGTATGTTGTTTGTATGATCACACATAGGTTAAATGTGCATCTAGATAAGACTAAAAAGAAAAAAAAAGGTCGTTAATCAAGGTTGACTTTCGGGTTGACTTTGGTTTTCCCCGTGTGACTTTCTTAATTCGGGTCAACCGTCTAGACCGGGTTAAGGGGGTTACAGAGAAGAACATTTGTGATAATATTCTTGGAACATTGATTGGACAAGAAGGGAAGAATAAGGACACTTATAAATCACGTTTAGACCTTGTCGAAATGGGTATAATGAGTGTTCTTCATCCACAAACTCGAATTGGCCGTAGCACTTTGTACTTGCCTCAATCTTATTATCAAATGACGTTGAGTGAGAAAAAGTCTTTCTTGAAAGTTCTCAAAGAAATGAAAACTCCTGATGAATATTCTTCCAATGTCTCACGTTGTGTGCACCTTAAACAACGAAATCTACTTGGGCTCAAAAGTTATGATTGTCATCTCCTAATGCAAGAGTTTCTTTCTATAGCCATTCGGGGAAATTTGCCTGAAAAGGTTTGTATAGTTCTTATTGAAGTGTGCAATTTTTAGAGATATTTTCTCTAAGGTCATTGAAGAAAGTGAACTTGATGGAATTGAGTTAAAGGCTGCATCAATTTTATGTGATCTTGAAAATATTTTTTTCTACAATTACAATATGAGAACTTCTTAGTAATTGAATGAATGTGTTAATTTATTGTTATTTTCTCTCATAAATTTAGTTTTAGTAAGAAATCTAAACCTAAAACCGGTACTTTTGTGTTCTTTAATACTAGATTTAGTAAGTGAATGTGGTACTTTATTGGTAGTTTTTTCTGCAATTGCAATATAAGTTTTTAATACTAGATTTGCTGACAATAAGATGTTGCTACAATATAAGTTTACTCATAATTTATATTGAATTTTGTAGGACTTTGAACAATATGGCGAAACGAAAACGTCTTAGCATTGTTTCAACAATAAGAAACTCTGAATCTCCTACTCAAAGTGAATAACAACGAGCAACATCTGTGCAACATCAGGAACAATCTCAAGCACAACAATCTAAAGAAGTTCAAGGAGTACGCTTCATTGGAACAATGGTGAGAAAGGTTGAGCTTGCGCCAATTAGTTATTTGAATTGGCATGAGATGCCAAACAATAAGAAGGAAGAAATGTGGTCCACGATCGAGGTATGTGCACTAATTGAATACTTGTTAGCTTCAATTAATCATATGATTTGCATATGCTTTAATTAGTCACCTAATTGTAATACCATCCTGACATGACACCGAGCCAACTATGAGAAATGAACCTAATTTCTATTCATGTTCATACTTGTTAAGTCATTGTCTAATTGATGTAATTGTCTCATTGTAAGTTGATGGAGTTGGGTGGCTTGCAATGTGTGCTTTCCTAGTTCATATTTGTCACTATGAGAAATAATTAAATACGATTAAACAATATGCTTCTATTCTTTTGGTGCTAAATAATAATTGTTTTTTGATTGTGATACCCTCTTATTTTGTTAATGCAGTTAAAATTTCAATTCCAACTATTTGATTGGGAGGAAGGCATTTATGAAGGGGCATTAAAACATGTTAAGAAATGGGTTCTCTCATATATAAATACTAAATGGAGGCAGTGGAAAAATGAATTGAAATCGCAAATATTTGATGAGAACCAAACTGTAGAGTAGATCGTAAAAAATTGCAAGGATCCATGAGTGAATTTGGACTAATTGAAGACACTTGTTGAATATTGGTTGTCCTAAAAGGTGATGGTAAAACACTACAATTTTATAATTTCTATAACTTTGATATTTAAATTTTACTAACAATTTATTAAAAAAAATTCATATGATATTGCTAATGATCTCAACCATCCTGCAAAAAAATCTAAGACAAAACTTATATGTCATTTCAACATTTGGAAAAAAGCATAAATTCAATTACCATTCCAGCATCTTTACCAAAATTACAAATTCAATTGCCATTTCATATGATTCTATAGCGTTTGGGTGTTTTCTTTTTGTGAGCGCAAGTGCACACTCTTATCAAGTTATAGTACAAAAGATATCGCCTGCCACAGGGATTGGAGCAGCTTCTATGAATGGTTCCTGCACAACGATTTAGTGAATGCACAATTAAATCTCACAATGTGTAAATATAAAAACATAAATAAAATAAAGATAGTGACGAGAGGGATGATAGGGAGAGATTTGGTCGATAGATTGGGTAAGGCAAGTGCAGCTCAATAGCATGTAGATTGCATTGTAAATCCTAAGTATAATTTGCGCTGCCATGATTTGCTGCCTCGGCGGGTATGGTGGGCGGCAGGCTACGACCCTATCATACGGCCACAGCGGGTCACTGCCCCTGCAACTTTTGTTGTCTCAGCAGGTAGAATGGAAATAAGTCATGGCGGCAAGTCTGGAAGACATTCCAAGCTAGACGGGATAGTCGACAGCGATCCTCCGTATTTCTATGCAAGAATGCTCTAATACTCACGTGATGTAGGCAATACCTAGCAATCTCAGCGTAAACCTAACATAGGCAAGTCGATTCGGTTGGAGATCCCTTTTAGCCGCTGAAACTTGTGAACTTTGAGAACCAAGTTAGTCACGCCTCGACATGTTGAGATCGTGCTTAACCCTTTCGTGAGCCTAACACTTTCGTGCCCGACATATGGATTCTCTCAACTGACTAGTTAGGACTAATTGAAAGAATGAAGTACATAGATTAAGCAAACTCAGATTGAAAACATACTTAACTACTACAACTGTTTCTCACAACTACTTCACATACAAGCGCCTAAACCCTAGGAGAGTTGGGCCGCGGCCCCCAACAAATCCTATATAGCTAGCTACATCTCCGCTATGCCTCGTTATACCTCGTCATGCCCCTATACCCTCACATACATTGGGTATATATAGGGCTCATGGCCTAAGTTTGAGTCCTCCGTGAAGTACAAGTTCTTAAAGTAGTTTTACATTAAATACAAACTCCTTTTTGACTTAAATGTGAACTCTTTGGATGTTGCCTTCTTCCACAAGTAAGGATAAGTACAACTACTTATTGATCTTGGATCAGTTCTGTCGGCCGCTACATGCTTCAAAAAATTGCAAGACTGTGCTCATTGGGCTCAGGGAATTTCCCTTTTTCAATCGTGACCAATCTTGACTAAGTCGGTGTACCTCCTACCTGGGCGGCACTTGGCGGCAATGCTGCTTCAGCATCCTTCGCAGCATCTGGAACTGCTTCAGTACAGCTCCTTTTGTTCCAGCTTTCCTGTCCCCTCCTCAGCTACAACATTTAAAAATAAAACTAAACTAAAACAGTATCTTTTCGCAACCAAACATAAAATATTCAATAAAGGCATGGTGAAAGAGAAAGTATTGTTACTATGCATCCAATGCACCTAAAAATTCATAAATGAGCGTAAGAACAACAATAATAAGGGCAGGAATGTGTACAAAATATAGAACTCGTGGACACTCTACAACGATGTTTGCATTTTTTTGGTGTTTTATTCACTTATTTGTTCAACATTTGAATCATAAGTCTTGCTTTTTTTTTGGTATTGTCTTGATGGTTTTTATTAAAATGTGTGTAAATTGTAAAGGGTGAAACATTTTTATTTTCTGTTATTTGCTTGTTGGTTACGTTTTGTTCATGATGTATTTTGTTTGTTATATGTTGCTATATTTTTGTGCACTTTGCTTTCTTTAGCAATTCGATCATGTTTTGGGATGTTTGTTTTGTTGATATCATTGTTTCATTAATTTTTTTCAAACCAAAAAAATAAAACTAAAACTAAAAGAAAACTATGATGGAAATTTAAATTGATCTCGTAGACATTTTGCATATGTGATTAACATGGTAGTAATTTACTATTGCTTCTGTTCCCTAGCTCCAAGGCAAGTGAACAAGATTTGTTTGGACATCTTTTAAGGCACAAAGTGCCTGTGAGTTTTATTTTTCTGTAATAAATGTTTGATCTTTCTAACATCTATGATATTTTTTTGTAATTCGAATAGGATCAAAGTCCCACAAATAGATCATATGAATCAATAATTAATCAATCTGGGCTAAATTACAACTAATGCAAGCCTTAGGGACTAAACTATAAATTCAACAAATTAGGGGTCCTTTACTGCAATCAATTTTACCAGATTGAAATTACTACATTATTAACATACTTGTAAAATTTCATACAATTTGGAGACCATTAACTCAACCAATTTAATCTTTCAATAGTCAGTGACTAAATTATAAAGCTTCCAAATTGTTTAATGAACCTTTAACTAACTTAACTGACCCCGTATCGAAACACCCTAAGGCTTTTTCGAAACGGGTGAATGATGATCAACCCTTGTTGACTTTACCCTTTAGATTGTATCGAAATTGGTTGACTTCCTTTGACTTTGACTTGTTTCGATACAAGCTATAAACTCGTATCGAAACGAAGGATTCCAGAGACAAAATGTTTCACAAAGACCAAGAACTGTTCTGATACGCCCTATTCCTCAGGTTCAATTATGCTTACCCGTATCGAAATGACATCACCCGTCTCGATACGGCCTGACATGTAATGACATATTTCTGATGGTATTTATTCAATTTGGCCTATTGAACGATGTTCAAATGCAACAAAATTTCACACACAATATTTCAATGGTATAAACTACTATCATGCCAAGTTTCATGATCATACGAATACGTTTACTATGTTTTGACCTTTAGGAGCCAAGTATGAACTTTTAAGCCATTTTAAGCCAACCAAAAATGCCATTTAGGGCCATTAACCATATTACAAAATATGCATATCACAACCATAACAAAATGGGCATAAATGACTAGTTCAGCTACTTTGCCACCTTCCTATGAGTTCTTATGACAAAAATACATTACTTTAAGGCTTGTAGTGACTTGTCTTGTTATGCCAATCCGATCCTTCGACACACGATCCTTTCAACCTGAAAGTGCATGAGATAAGACACGTTAGGCATACAATGCCTAGTGAGGTAGTCATAAGTAATAAGAACAACAATATGTCAAGTTTCTATATAAATGATCTCATGCTTATCAATGTCGGTGCTATGCAACAATATACAATGTTTAACATATTATTTTCATCATTAATCCTTGTATTGAATCAAGATAGTGGATACGTGAATTCCGACACCTCATCAAGTCAATGAATGGTCTAATCACTCCGCTTCGCCAATATGACCAATATCATTACACATCCCTCCGCCTCGCAAAATCAATATAGGTCGTAGACTTAGGACCGTAGTCCAATCGTACACTGAGCTCACGAATTCTATGGTATGCCAATTGTATCGAATGCTTATTCAAATCCAAGGTTCCAATGTTCATGTCCATTTCAATAATCAATGAGTACTCCAATGACCAATGATTTTAAATATTATCAATAGCCAATATGTCTCATAATCAATGCTTCATGGTTCAATGTTAACAATGATAATCAATGATTTCTTTGCAATGTTTCTATAACAATGTCTAAGTCAATGACAATGCTCAATGACGATACCAATAATTATGTCTGATACTCAATGCCAAACTTACCGACACTTACCAAGGTGTCCGTTTAATTATTCGATGCAACTTTTTCCAATAGCAATGTGAGTAGAATGATCGAAGAAAACAATAATGGATTCGGGAAGGCTTTTTGCCTAATCCCGAGACTCCGACTACACTCACCTTGACAATCCAAAGCTCTCAAGGCTCTCGGATAACAATCCCCTTATTCCTAGCTTTCGTTGGAGATGATGGATGTTCTTTATCAACTTCTTGAGCTAGGAAATCAATAGGGAGATTGTTAGGATCAATATTACGATATCAAAATCAATATAACAACATTAAAAACTATATTCGATTTCAATATAGATAGCAATGATGAGATATCCATGGATAGTCAAAACCCTAGCTTAAGATTAAGCTCGATATATCCATGGAATACAACGATTGTTTGAGGATTATTGTTGTAGAGCATTTAGGTGTTCTCCTCTTATGAGCACAAGTGCGCACTCTTGTCAAGTTATAGTATAAAAGATATCGTCTCCCATAGGGATTGGAATAGCTCCTATGAATGGTTACCTGCACATAGATTTAGAAAATGCAACATTAAACCTCATGATGTGGAAATATAAAAACACAAATAAAGATAAAGATAGTAATGAGAGGAGTGATGGGGAGAGATTGGGCGATAAGCTAGGTAAGACAGGTGCAGCTTAGAAGCCTTGTGAAGCTTTGAGTATGTTTTGTGATGTCATGAATTGCTGCCTTGGCAGGTATGGCGGGCGGCAAACTATGACCTTGTCACACGATCACAGCAGGTCACTGCCACTGCAGGGGTGTGTACTGTCTCGGTAGGTGGATCGGAAAGAAGTCCTTGCGGCAAGTCTGTTTGACATTCCAACTTCGGCAGGATAGTCGACAGTGATCCCTCCTATTTCTAGGTTAGGATGCTCGAGATTGCTTAACTTGAGGACTAGTGTAGAACCAAATTAGACAACTCGGTTGGTAATCCCTTTTAGCTGTTGAAACTTGTGGACTAGTGTGGAACCAAGTTTGTCACGACTTTGTGAGTTGTGAACGTGCTTAATCCTTTCGTGAGCCTTGCACTTTCGTGCCCGAAAAATGGATTTTCTCTTCAATTGATTGGTGTAGACTAATTGAACGAACAAGAAGCATAGATTAAGCAAACTCGGAGCATTATTGAAAACAACTCAAAACTATACAATTGTTTCACATAAATTACTTTACATACACGCGCCTAAACCCTAGGAGAGTTGGGTCGCGACCCCCAACACTCCAGCTTATCTAGATAACCCCCCATCATCACTCTCATTGACAGATGTCGTTGATGCCCTGATCCCTCTACGAGATATGCCCCTATACTCTTACATACATTGGGTATATATATGGCTCATGACCTAGGTTGAATCCTCAATGAAGTAGGAATTCTAAAAGTAAATTACATTAAATACAGACTCATTTATGCTTTAAATACAGACTCTTTGGACTTTGCCTTCTTCTGCAAGTAAGGATAAGTGCTCCCACTTATCGATCTTGAATTAACTCTTTCGGCCGCTACAGGCTTCAGGAAGTTGCAAGACTGGACTCATTGGGCTTAGGAAATTATCCTCTTGAAATCGCAACCCATCTTGGATAAGTCGGTGTAACTCCTGCCCAGGTGGCTCTTGGCGGCAGTGCTGCTTCGGCAGTGTCCTCGGTGGCATCTTGAGCTGCTTCAGTACAACCCTTCTTGTTCCATCTTTCTTGTCTTGTCATGTCCTCTCCTCTCCTCTCCTAGCTATAGCACCTGAAAATATAAACAAAACTAAAACAGTAACCTTTCTCCGCCAAACATAAAAAAATCAATACAAGCATGGTAAAAGAGAAGATATTGTTATAATGCATGCAATGCACCTAAATATGCCTAAACGAACTTAAGAACAGCAATAATAAGGATAGAAATGTGTACAAAATATAGAACTCATGGACACTCTACAATTGCTTACCCGAACGATAGCGAAGATTTGATAACAATAACTTGAAGAAAATCTAAGCGTAAGTTTCCTCTCCAATGGAGGTGCTTGCTTGTTCAAGGTGAGGAAGAAGATGAAGAGATAGGGAGGTGCTTGGTTAATGGGATTTTTAGGTAAGCTTCTTCTATTTTGTTTACTATGTTTTTAATAGAATAGCTTTCCTTATGGTGAAGCATTCTCACCAGAATAACCCACGTATTCAAATATTGATTGAGGAGTGGCTAATCACAAGGTTACTCCCTCAATTCTCACTACATCATAGTTTTTCCCTCCAACTTGTGATTTCTTATATTTAGTCACTGTAATGTTTTCGATACTATTCAATAGGGTTCGATGGCAATGATTAAATTAAATTAGAGTGTAATATCAATGATTAGCTAGTTAATATATATTTAGTCTTTATCGATACAAAATTTTCGATCATCGGAACCCAATTCCAACTAGACCGGATTTTGGAGTGTTACAACTCTCCGCCCCCCCTAAGAAAAATTTGTCCTCGAGTTTTTACTTGAACTGAAGAGATGTGGATATTGTTGTCTCATAGTCTCTTCGGGTTCCCAAGTAGCTTCCTCAACAGTGTAGCTCCTCTAGAGCACTTTAACCAATGATACAGTTTTGTTGCGAAGCCTCTTGACTTCTCTTGCCAGAATTTGAATAGGTTCTTCCTCGTAGGATAAATTTGGTCAGAGTTCTATAGACTCGGGTTCCACAATGTGCGAAGGATCAGAACGATACTTCTGAGGCATCGATACCTGAAAAAACATTGTGGATTTTACTCAATTCTTAGGGTAACAATAGTCGATATGCCACGGGGCCAACTCTTTCAATGAATTCAAAGGGTCCTGAATCGAGGACTCAATTTTCCCTTCTTCCCAAACCTTAAAATCTTCTTCCACTGTGATAGTTTGAGAAAGGCTTTCTCACCAACTCCGTACTCAATGTCACTTCTCTTAAGATTGGCATAAGCCTTTTGTCGATCAAAGGCAGCCTTTAAATGATCATGGATAATGGTGGCCCGCTCTTCAGTCTCTCGAAGACATTTAGGGCCTAACATCTTGCCCTTGCCAAGCTCTGACCAACACAATGGAGTTCTACATCGCCTACCATATAATGCTTCATAAGGGGCCATTTGAATTGATGCTTGGTAACTATTATTGTAGGCAAATTCAACAAGGGGTAGAGATTTCTCCCAAGTTCTACCAAAATCAATAATGCATGCCCGAAGAATGTCTTCCAGGATCTGTATAGGAAGGTTCAATAACAATGCAAATTTCTAAGGTTTCAATGGAAAAGTTTTTTCGATAAGTTACCTGGATTACCCTTTCTCATTGGTCGTCAGATTGAGGGTGAAAAGATGTGCTAAGATTAACTCTGGTGCCCAGAACTCCTTGTAAGGTTCTTCAAAACTGAGATGCAAATCAAGGATCTCGATCGAAGATAATAGACTTAGGTACTCCGTGGAGTCGGATTACTTCTTTGATATACAAGTCGGCTAGTTTAGGAAGACTGTAATCCATTCTGACCGGTATAAAATGAGAAAACTTTGTGAAGTGATCTACAATGACCCATATAGCACCATGCTTCGTGGGAGTTAACGGTAAACCACTAAAAAAATCCATAGTGATCTTTTCCCACTTCCATTTTGGTGGATTGATAGGCTGCAAAATTTCTTTAAGAGCACAATGTTTTGCCTTAACACGTTGGCAGGTGAGGTATTTGGAAATGAAATCAACTATGGCCTGCTTCATGCCTGACCACCAATAAAGTTCCCGCAGATCCTTGTACATCTTTACAGACTCAGGGTGGACAGAAAAAGAACTCGAATGAGCTTTAGAAAGAATATCGATACAAAGAGATTCATCATTAGGTACACAAACTCGGTCATGAAAACACAAGAGTCCTAAATTAATTCTGAAGTCAGGGTTGTCTGATAGCTTAGAGGCAATAGATTGAAGCTCAGGATCTTGCTCTTGCAAATCCTTGATTCGTAAAACGATGGTAGACTGAACTTGAAGTTCAGCTACAAGGTAACGATGCTTCCGAAGTCGGAAGTGAGCATTAATTGCTCGAGGTGCTACAACATAGCAATGTTACAATAAGTTAACATATTGTACAATACGTATGACTCCAAATTTATTGTCAAAGCTTACCAGGCAGAGGTTTGCGGCTGAGTGCATCATCTACAATGTTGGCCTTGCTTGGGTGGTAATCAATAACAAGATCGTAATCTTTAAGGAGTTCCATCCACCTCCGTTGCCGAAGGTTCAATTCCTTTTGAGTCAATAGGTACTTAAGGCTTTTATGGTCAGTGAAGAGATAGCATTTTTCACCTTAAAGGTAATGTCTCCAGATTTTCAATGCAAAGACAACTGTAGCCAATTCAAGGTCGTGGGTGGGGTAATTCATTTTGTGTGGCTTAAGTTGTCTCGAAGCATAAGCAATGACATTTCCCTCTTGCATCAATACACATATTAACCCAAGATGGGATGCATCACTATAAACTGTGTAGTTCTTTCCAGACTCGGGTTGACTTAGGACAGGTGCATGGGTCAATACCTATTTCAACTGATCGAAACTTCATTGTTGAGCCTCGGTCCAAACAAAAGGAGCTTCTTTCCTCAACAACTTAGTTAAAGGGGCAGCTGTCATAGAAAACCCTTTCACAAGTCTTCGATAATAGCCAAGAAGCCAAAGAAAGCTTCTGACTTCTCCAATATTCTTCGGTGGATGCCAATCTACAATAGCTTGGATTTTCTTTGGGTTCACTTGAATAACTGAAAGCCAACATGATATGTCCCAAAAAGGCAACTTCGGTGAGCCAAAACTCACACTTAGAAAACTTCGTGTACAACTGCTTTCCTCTCAAGGTTTGAAGCACAATAAGAAGATGATCTCGGTGCTCAACTTCATTCTTGGAATATATCAATATGTCGTCTATAAACACCACTACGAACTTGTTAAGTTAGGGTCGAAAGACCCGGATCATCAAATTTATAAAGGCTGCTGGTGCATTGGTTAACCCGAAGGGCATCAACAAGAATTCGTAGTGTCCAAATCTTGTACGGAAGGCAGTCTTTGGTACATCACACTCCTTGACTCTCATTTGATAATAGCCCGACCATATATCGATCTTGGAAATAAAATAGGCATCCTTTACATGATCGAACATGTCGTCTATTCTAGGCAATGGATATTTATTCTTGATGGTTACTTTATTCAATTGTCGGTAGTCAATACACAATCGCATAGAACCATCTTTCTTCTTAACAAAGAGAACCGGAGCTCCCCAGGGTGAAGAGCTCGGATGAATAAAACCTTTGCTCAACAAGTCTTGAATCTGAGTCTTTAATTCCACAGCTTCCATACGGTATGGTGTAATGGAAATTGGAGCAGTCCCATGTTGCACTTCGATGTCAAACTCCACTTCACGGGTTGGGGGCGATCCTGGAAGTTCATCAGGGAAGACATTAGGGAATTCACATAGCGTGTCAATGTCTCGCAATTATGGCTCGTCTCTAGACTCCAACGCCAAAGCGTACAATGATATATTTCTCGCGTTCATCAATACAACATTCTCCTTACCGAGACCCCAGAGGTACAATTTCCTTTTACAACAATCTACCAGGCTTAATGCTCATTAAGCCAATCTAAGCCTAGGATGACATCGAATTCATGGATCAGTAAAGCAACCAAATTGGCCAAAAAAGGTATTCCTTGGATCATTAAGGGACAGTTCTTACACACTACCCTTACGGTGACACAATCTCCTAAGGCATTGGTTACAGAAATTCTCGATGCTATTGGTTCGGAAGACATAGTATACTTCTTAATTACAATGGTACTTATAAAAGAATGAGTAGAACCAGGGTCAATCAATGTATATAAAGAATGTGAATATAACTCGATGGTGCCTGCAATGACATCAGGTTCATCCTCTTCGTCTCTGCTCCTCACATGATACATTTGGGTAGGAGCTTTTGAATCTTGCTTATTAAAGGGTTTCCCTGGACCACTCGATCGCCCAAAAGTTTCTGACGATCCCTGCCTTGATCTTTTACCTCGAAAAGATTGAGCAAGAGAAGCAGCAGTAGTCGGTGTGACAACATATTTGGTTGCATTCAAAGGACAATCACGAATAAAGTGACCATGTTCACCACAATAGTAGCAAGCTCCAGTCTACTTATGGCATTGACATGTTGGATGCCTATTCTAATAGTAATTGCATAATGGGTGTTGGTTTCTTCGATTTGAACCTCCAGTACCATCAACAGATACTGCTTTGGCAAAAACTGAGTCACGGACTGAGGTCTCTTGATGATTCCAAAACGGGAGGGGTGTGGATAGATGTTTTGTTTGGGGCCTTGATATCTCCCTTTCTTGTTCCATCTCAGAGGTCAAGAATCATCCCTGAACCTCTTCTCGAACTTTCTAGACCCACCAATTCGTTGATCTCTCTGTGCAGCTTCAGTGGCCTTAACTCGATTCACAAGGTCTTGGAAATCAGAAATGCCTGATGCAGTGAACATAGGGAGTAGTTCATCGTTGTGCCCTACAATGAACATCTGGCACTTTTCTTCCTCCTTCTTTATATATTATGCACCATATCGACAATACTTGCAGAAATCATGTATGTATTGTTCGATTGGTCGTCCACTTTGTTTGAGATGAAGGAAGATGCTTCTTCTTTCAGCAATGTAAAATTCGCTAACATATTTCTTGCGGAATTCTTTAAGGAAGAACTCCCAAGACATTGTATCTTCAGAAACTGTTAAAATGGTAGTTTCCCACCAATGAAGTGCCTCATCAGCCAACAAGCGATGGCACACTCAAGCTTATGTTCATCCGAACACTGAAGTTGCTTATTCAAAATTCGCAAGGTGTTGTCCAACTAGTACTCAGCAATTTCAGGGTTATCATCATCTTGTCTAGTGAAGGTATAAGCTCGATACTATGAGAGCTTATCGATAGGTGCTCGAGTGTATTGAACGATAGGGACGATAGGTTGCACAAACTGTTCGGTTCTCATAGCATTCATAAAATGCTTGAACGTGTCAGCCATGTTCTTATAACACTCAGCCTGAGCGATAGGTGCTGCAGGCTCAGTACCTTGAACAAGAGGGTGTTGTGGTTGCAGTGAGTTCTGAGGATTACTTCCTCTAATCTCCTCGCCATGCGCCGAGGAGCCGGTAGCAAGCTCGTCTATGTGAGCTTCGTTTGTCTCAGACATATTTATATGAAAGATCGGATTAGTCGACAAGACACAATATATAATTCCTAGATGACAAAGTAACACAATAACAATGAAACAAGCTTCGGTTTAGTCCTAGAATCTAATAAACTCTAGCTCTGATACCACAAATGTAACCCCCTTAGCCCGGCCTAGACGCTTGACCCTAACTACGAAGATTACACGGGGAAACCAAAGTCAACCCAAAAGTCAACCTTGATTAACGACCCTTTTATTTTTAATCTTTTCTAGATGCACATTAAGCATGTGTGAATACTCAAGAATCATATGACAGAAGGGCACAGCGATCGAAAATCATTTAGGGACTCAATTGCATGAATTACACTTTTAGGGACCAAAATGTAATTTTAGACAATATAAGGACTTAATAGATTTTAAGCTGACCAATATGTAATTAGTCATATTACATGTTGCTCTGTCAAATTTCAACTAAAAAGGACATTCCAATCTCAAGCAATTGCATCCATAACATTCAGGACTAAAATGTAAAACATAGAAACTTGAAACAATTCAGATCATCATCAAACGGTCGTCCGTTTCGGAACACTGGCCTTCGTACCGAAGCGCCCATATCGAAACAATGTTGATCGTTTCGGTGCTCGGGTGTGTTCCGAGACCGGTATCGAAACAGGCCTCTCCAGTAGCCAAAATGTTCTGAAACACCTTCAGTCATTCTGAAATGCTATGGCCATTACAGGCCCCCGTTTCGAAATAGTTAAGGGTGTTTCGATACACCATGCCCTGTGACAGCAGAAGTTGTTGGTTTTTCACCTCTTAGCCCACACAAACATGCTTCAAAAGGTATCATAACATACCAGCAACTCATTTAGACACCAAAGATCATATTTAAGAACCTTAAGCTAGAGCATGGCATCAAGCACATGATCACTCAATCTATATGCATGCTTCCTAGCCACAAACCAAATATAAGCTTTCAAACCTCAAACCAAACCTTTAGGACCATTTACAACCCATAAAAGCCATCACAAACATGACACAAACTTAGGGAGTTCAAAACACATCTCCCAAATACAACCTTGGAGTCCTATTGCCAAATATCAAAACTAAAGTGTATAAAAAACATCACCATACATGAGCTTTGCACTTCCTTGGATGTTCTTAACCTTCTTGCTGCCCAAAAACACTTCAATTATATGCATTGTTGGTAAAAGAGAGCGTAAGCACATTTGCTTAGTGAGGCAAGCTCTAAAGAAAACCAACACAACAATGCATTATTCAAAACACTTTCTCAAAAGCCTTTTCTACAACATGCTCATTCTATCCCATGCTTGAAAACCATTTCAAAGCAAACTTCATTGAAAACACATGTACCAAAATTCTATCTCATGCATTTAAACCAATGCAAATCTCATGGAAAGGCCATACACATGCTTGTGAAAACCAAAGCATTTCATATACAAATCTCATATGCATTTCTCATAGCATAAATCATCTCATCAATAGGTACATGTGAATCAAAAGCATTTTCATATATTATATTGGCATTTCACATCTCATTGTTACTCGGATATACGGACAACATTCTCAAACCACTAGACTCTTCCAGTGGAATCTCACATCACCGTACTCACTTGTCTAGTAACATAATTTCCGGTGGAATCTCACATCACCGTACTCACATGGCGGAAAATCTCATCGCCACAGAGCTTGGGTATTTCACCAAGTCTTACCCAATGGAATGCCCATCATCGGTCTCTCCCTTTGGATTGAATCCAAAGAGCACGTACGAATTTTTAGTTTAGAGTGCACTCTCATCCTATTGATCGATCAATTATATCTGGTAAGTATCTCATCTTCTATGCCCATATATTATGTTAAAATATCATCTCACCTACTATTTTTCATGCAACATTTCTCAAATCTTTCTCATCTCATTTCAAAATCATAACATTTGCCTTGCTTTAAAACAAAAGCCCAAAACTCATCAATACAACATGTTATTTCATGAAATATTTTCAAGCATCATCTCATGCTACAAATCATGCATAAAAACAGTAGGAATTTATCTATCTCAAAACATGAGCATGTAAAAGCATTTTAGGGGCAACCACCACATATATGAGAGCAATCTAGCCAATACTTACTTCCGGACTTAGAAAGATGTTTCAAACCTTTCCTAAATCCCCAAACCTTGTTTCTTTGTCCCTCAAGGACTTCTAAAACCATTCGCACTCACCGATTACGTTTCGCTTGCTCGCTGAAACGCTATTTCAGCTCCTAGATCAACATCAAAGGCATCCGAAGATATCTCCCATGTTTATAACACATAAGAGTAGAGGATTAATGCATCATCATGCATTGAAATCATCAGCCACACACCTAAACTCGCTGCTCTACTCAAGAAACTCATTTCGGCTACCAAAAACAACTGAAATCATCTCCAAACTCTCCCATAAAAAAGCTCAGCCAAGATCTATCACTTCTAATCATTTCTAAACATCAATCACCATCAAAAACCACCACAAACTCGTCCTTATAACTCCAACTATAACAGAACACCAAAACCACCCCAAAAACCACCATTCTAGCATACAAAACTTAGGAATCCAAGCCTATTCGGGATTTGTTTGATAAAACCTCATTTATAACATCAATTACCATCCAAAATACATTAGAAACCAACCGCAAAATAGAGCCTAACCAACAACCACGAAAATCATCAAGATCTCTCCAAAAACCTTGAGTTTTAATACAATTTCTTGTTTCTAACATTAAAGCAACTCAAAAATCATTAACAAAGGATTGATAACTTGGGAATTTCAGTAAAGAACTGATCATTAGAGGAGAAGGGTGAAGCTTACCTCTAATGGCTGATTTCTCCTTGATTTGGGCAAGTTTTCTTTAAATCAAATGTGAATACAAGAGGATTTGGTGAGGAAAAGATTAGGAATCAAAAGGAGATTGAAATCTCATCAAAAGGAATGAAAATCAGAGGCTAATTGATGGAGGAAATGTGTTTGGCTGAAAAGAAATTGAGAGAAAATGAAATGAGAGAAAATTGACGTAAGGTAATTATGAAAAGTTAAAGATAGTTTTTCCTTTAATCAATCTTTATTTCCTTTAATTAAAACATTATTAAAATCACCCAAAATAAGGAGAAAACAGATTAAAAACATTTTGGTAACATTAGCTCCTTGAAGATTCAAAGTTTCAATCCTTTACAAAACAGTCATTATTTAACTTTTGCAAAAACTGCGATTTGGTCACTACACTGAAATGTAGTATTTCCAAACCTTATTTTGTAAAATTGTTTTCATCATAATCATACATATAAAAAATAAGGATTTTTAGGTATTTTTCTATATTTTTAAAGCATCCCGAACTAGGTGTTCCCTAAATCTCCTTTAAAGATTCGAACTATTTCTCGACCGGTCCGATTCGAACTCTAAAATATCTAGGCCCAAAATCGAGGCGTTACAACAAATGTAACACCCCCTTACCGGTCTGGTCAAGAACCGAGTCGAAAGGTGATATCGATGTTTAATACAGTAGAGAGTGCAATAAAATTTCTTTTTAATATTAAGCTTTAAATCCAATTTCATACAATAACATAATGCCTCAATACAATTTAGTCCATTTAATCCATATGATTCAATAATTAATCAACAGAGGCTAAATTGAAACTAATACAAGCCTTAGGGACTAAACTATAAATTCAGCAAATTAACTAACTTAACTTATTCAAATTCACTACATTATTAACATACCTGTAAAATTTCATACAATTTGGAGACCATTAGCTCAACCAATTTAATTTTTCAATATTCAGTGACTAAACTATGAACCTTGCAAACTGTTTAATAAACATTTAACTAACTTAACTGACCTCGTATCAGAACACCCTAAGGTTGTTTCGAAATGGGTGAACGATGGTCAACCCTTGTTGACTTTACCCTTTAGACCGTATCGATACGCCATGCCATGTATTGAAACGAGTTGACTTTCTTTAACTTTGACTTTGACCCGTTTCGATACGCTATAAACTCGTATCGAAACGAAGGATTCCAGAGATAGAATGTTTCGAAACGGCCAAGAACTGTTCCGATATGCCCTATTCCTCATGTTCAATTATGCTTACATGTATCGAAATGCCATCACCCATCTCGATACGGCTTGACCTATAATGACAGATTTCTGTTGGTATTTATTCAATTTGGCCTAATGAACGATGTCCAAATGAAACAAAATTTCACACACAATATTTCAATGGTATAAACTACTAGCATGCCAAGTTTCATGATCATACGAATACGTTTATTATGTTTTGACCTTTAGGAGCCAAGTATGAACTTTTAAGCCATTTTAAGCAAACCAAAAAGGCCATTTAGGGCCATTAACCATGTTACAAAATATGCATATCACAACCATAACAAAATGGGCATAAATGACTAGTTCAGCTACTTTTCCACCTTCCTATGAGTTCTTAAGATCAAAATACATTACTTTAAGGCTTGTAGTGACTTGTCTTGTTATGTCAATTCAATCCTCCAACAGACGGTCCTTTCAACCTGAAAGTGCATGATATAAGACACGTTAGGCATACATTGCTTAGATAGGTAGTCATAAGAAATAAGAGCAAAAATATGTCAAATTTCTATATAAATGATCTCATGTTTATCAATGTCGGTGTTATGCAACAATATACAATGTTTAACATATTCTTTTCATCATTAATCCTTGGATTGAATCAAGATAGTGGATACGCGAATTCCTACGCCTCGCCAAGTCAATGAATGGTCTAATCCCTCTGACTCGCCAATATGACCAATATCATTACACATCCCTCTGCCTCGCCAAATCAATATAGGTTGTAGCCTTAGGACCGTAGTCCACCCATACACTGAGCTCATGAATTCTATGGCTTGCCAATTGTATCTAATGTGTATTCAAATCCAAGGTTCCAATGTTCATGTCCATTTCAATAATCAATGAGTATTCCAATGACCAATGATTTTAAATATTATCAATAACCAATATGTCTCATAATCAATGCTTCATTGTTTAATGTTAACAACAATAATCAATGATTTCTTTGCAATTTTCTATAACAATGTCTATATCAATGACAATGCTCAATGACGATACCAATAACTATGTCCGATACTCAATGACTGTAACGCCCCGGTTTTGGGCTTAGGAGTTTTGGGCGTTGACCGGTTGGTCAAAGTGCTGTTCGAATCTTAAGAGGTTAATTTAGGAAAGCCTAGTTCGGGTTGCATTAAAAATATGGAAAAATGTTCTAAAATCATATTTTAATATAATTAAGTGAACTGTGAAATCAATTTTGGAAAATGAGTTTTGGAAGTGTGACATTTTGGCTAGTGACCAAAATGTAATTTTCGCAAGTTTGGTGGCTGTTTTATAAAGGGTTGGAACTTTGAATCTTTAAGGAGCTATTAATCCAAAAGTGGTTTCTCCAGATTTTTCTAAGATATTATAAGCTATTTTCTGATTTTAAAGATAACAAAAAGGAGGGAAAAGCTCATTTGGCAATTTTCTCAACTAACTTCTCATTTTCCTTCTCTCATTTTCTCTCAAACCAAACACTACATTTCCAGAGATTTGTTTCTGATTTTCTCACCTAAATTCCTCCTTTCAACTCTCATTTGATTCCAAATCAACATATCTTCAAAACCTCTTCAATTGCTACAAGTTTCAACAAGCATTTTGATTGCAAAAAGTGGAGAAACACAAGTTTGGAGGTAAGAACGTCCTTCTCCTCTAAACTATCAGTTCTTTACTGAAATTCCTAAGTTTTCAATCCTAAATTGATGTTTAATTAAAGGCTTTTAAGTTGATTTATGGATCTTGGCTTATTATGCAAGATTTTGATGATTTTTGATGATTTTCGTTAGATCTGAGTAATCTGTGATTTAAGAGGTGTTTTTGATGTTAAATGATCTCTAAAATGATGTGGAATTGAGTTTTGATTGATGCAATCCCGGATAGGTTGAGTTTCCTAAGTTTAGCTTGTGTTTCAAGGTAGTTTTTGAGGTGATCTTGGTGATCTGATGTTGCTGGAGGTATAAGGTTGTTAAAAGGTTGTTTTTAGATGTTATATGGTGTTAATGGAAGTGAGGTTTTGCTGGTTTATGGCTGGGTTTTGTTTAGAAGTGGTTTGGATGTATTTTCGGTTGTGTTTGGTGGCCGAAAATGGAGGTTGGATGAGAGCAGCGAGTTTAGGTGCTTTCATTGAAGCAATTAATGCATGATGATGCATTAATCCTCTGCTTTGATGTGTTGAAACAGGGGAGGCATCTTTGGATCCAAGATTGGTTGATCCGGAAGCTTGATTTGGTGCTTTGGCTTGAAGCAAAGTGGAAATCGGTGAGTGCATTTGTTGAAATTGGATTTTCAGCTTTTAAAACCAAGGTTTGAAGGTTTTGGGAGCTTAGTTTAAGTCTAAACAACTTTGCTAAGCTCAAGTGTAAGTTTTCGGATTTTCTCTCTAGTGGTGGCCATGACTTTGATGTGTTGCAAAATGATGATTTGCATGTTTTTAATTACTGTTTTGAAAGCATGTTTTAGCATGGATTTTGCTGATGTTGTAAGCCATATGTTGAAGGTAACTCTAGGTAGGAGTACCTTGCTTTTATACATTGAAATAGTGTGGTTTGATGCTTTGAAATGCATGATGAAAATGGCTTGGTTTAATGCTTTAAAACTGTCACGCCCCGGTTTTGGGCTTAGGAGTTTTGGGCGTTGACCGGTTGGTCAAAGTGCTGTTCGAATCTTAAGAGGTTAATTTAGGAAAGCCTAGTTCGGGTTGCATTAAAAATATGGAAAAATGTTCTAAAATCATCTTTTAATATAATTAAGTGAACTGTGAAATCAATTTAGGAAAATGAGTTTTGGAAGTGTGACATTTTGGCTAGTGACCAAAATGTAATTTTCGCAAGTTTGGTGGCTGTTTTATAAAGGGTTGGAACTTTGAATCTTTAAGGAGCTATTAATCCAAAAGTGGTTTCTCCAGATTTTTCTAAGATATTATAAGCTATTTTCTGATTTTAAAGATCACAAAAAGGAGGGAAAAACTCATTTGGCAATTTTCTCAACTAACTTCTCATTTTCCTTCTCTCATTTTCTCTCAAACCAAACACTACATTTCCAGAGATTTGTTTCTGATTTTCTCACCTAAATTCCTCCTTTCAACTCTCATTTGATTCCAAATCAACATATCTTCAAAACCTCTTCAATTGCTACAAGTTCAACAAGCATTTTGATTGCAAAAAAGTGGAAAAACACAAGTTTGGAGGTAAGAACGTCCTTCTCCTCTAAACTATCAGTTCTTTACTGAAATTCCTAAGTTTTCAATCCTAAATTGATGTTTAATTAAAGGCTTTTAAGTTGATTTATGGATCTTGGCTTATTATGCAAGATTTTGATGATTTTTGATGATTTTCGTTAGATCTGAGTAATCTGTGATTTAAGAGGTGTTTTTGATGTTAAATGATCTCTAAAATGATGTGGAATTGAGTTTTGATTGATGCAATCCCGGATAGGTTGAGTTTCCTAAGTTTAGCTTGTGTTTCAAGGTAGTTTTTGAGGTGATCTTGGTGATCTGATGTTGCTGGAGGTATAAGGTTGTTAATAGGTTGTTTTTAGATGTTATATGGTGTTAATGGAAGTGAGGTTTTGCTGGTTTATGGCTGGGCTTTGTTTAGAAGTGGTTTGGATGCATTTTCGGTTGTGTTTGGTGGCCGAAAATGGAGGTTGGATGAGAGCAGCGAGTTTAGGTGCTTTCATTGAAGCAATTAATGCATGATGATGCATTAATCCTCTGCTTTGATTTGTTGAAACAGGGGAGGCATCTTTGGATCCAAGATTGGTTGATCCGGAAGCTTGATTTGGTGCTTTGGCTTGAAGCAAAGTGGAAATCGGTGAGTGCATTTGTGGAAAATGGATTTTCAGCTTTTAAACCAAGGTTTGAAGGTTTTGGGGGCTTAGTTTAAGTCTAAACAACTTTGCTAAGCTCAAGTGTAAGTTTTCGGATTTTCTCTCTAGTGGTGGCCATGATTTTGTTGTGATGCAAGATGATAATTTGCATGTTTTTAATTACTGTTTTGAAAGCATGTTTTAGCATGGATTTTGCTGATTATGTAAGCCATATGTTGAAGGTAACTCTAGGTAGGAGTACCTTGCTTTTATACATTGAAATAATGTGGTTTGATGCTTTGAAATGCATGATGAAAATGGCTTGGTTTAATGCTTTAAAACAGTGGATTAAATGATGAATATGATGTATATTGGCAAGTGATGTTTTGAAAAGATTAAGGTCACTAAGGTGGTTAAAAGTCCTTGAGTGAGCCTTGTTACTTAAGATCATCAAGGTGGTTAAAAGTCCTTGGATGAGTCTTGTTGCGGTCACTAAGGTGGTTAAAAGTCCTTAGGTGATCCATTCCATGGTGTTTAAAAGTCCATGGGGCCAAGGTGTTTAAAAGTCCTTGGGGCCAAGGTGTTTAAAAGTCATTGGGGTGATTCAAGCATTGGACACAAAGGTGGTTAAAAGTCCTTGTGTGGTCCTTATTCATGGTGTTTAAAAGTCCATGGCCAAGGTGTTTAAAAGTCCTTGGGGCCAAGGTGTTTAAAAGTCCTTGGGAAAGTTGTTGAACTTGTTTTAAGAAATGAAATGTATCACTTGAGCCAATATGACATGTTAAGTATATTATGAAGCATGAGATGCTTGTTTTAATGATTATGTTGAAGCATGAGATTGCTTGTTTTAAGTATGCTTTTGAGCATGTGCAAGGATTGATTTTAAGCATGGCTTATAAATGGTTTTAATTGCATTATTGAATTGTTTTTAATGAGCATGCCTCACTAAGCTTTTGCTTACGCTCTCTATGTTTTCTTAATTCAATAATGTAGAGCATTAGAGTACCTTGAGGGGCAGCAAGAAAGGGCAAGCAATCAAGTTCAAGTGAAGCTCAAAGTATGGAAGGTTTTGTTAAACATTTAGCTTTTGTGTGATTTGGCAATGGGGGACCAATGTATATGTTTTGGGAGGTGTTTGAGACTCCCTAAGTATGTTGAATGTTGTTGAGATTGCTGGTTTTTGATTTGGAACCTTATATGCTTGTTTTGGGAAGTTTGGTGTTTGAATAGCTAGTTTGTGTAGGAAGCATGCCTATAGAATTGGGGCTTTTTGCATATGATGTTAGATTGATGTTGTGATGATGCCTATAAGTCTTAAATATGTTTAATTGCATGCTGGTAAAGTTTGGTGACATTTGGAGCATGTTTGAATGATCAATTGCATGTTTTGTAATGCCAATTTGCTGCAATCTGTGCAGGCGTTTCGGAACAGTGTGCACCGTTTCGGAACGGGTGCCTTGCATGAACCCAGGCGTCCGAAACGGTATGCACCGTTTCGAAACAGTTTGGTCTCTGCCAAGGCCGTGTTTCGGAACGGTGTCGATCGGTTTCGGAACGGCCCGTGTTCCGGAATGGGGTTGATTGGTTTCGGAACGGCCGACCGTTAAGGGCTGATAATGGCAGTTATATGTTTTGAATTGTTTACGTTTTGGTCCTGAATCTTGTATGTTCAATTGCTTGAGCTTGGAAGGTCCTTTTGAGCTGCAATTTCACAGAGAAGCATGAAACCTGATTAATTTCAAGATGGTAACTTCAATTTGGGTTAAGTCCTTTTAATTATCAGAAATTACAATTTGGTCCCTAAAGTTGTAATTTGTTCAATTGGGTCCCTGTTTGATCTCTGATGTTTGTGATCTTTGAGTATGATGTTTGTGTGATCACAATTAGGATTAATGTGCATCTAGACAAGTTTAAAAAGAAAAAAAAAGGGTCGTTAATCAAGGTTGACTTTTGGGTTGACTTTGGTTTTCCCCGTGTGACTTTCTTAATTCGGGTCAACCGTCTAGGCCGGGTTAAGGGGGTTACATTTGGTGGTATCAGAGCTGAGTTTGCGAGTAATTGGGAATGAATGTATGCATGATTGAAGCATGTTTGCCTTGTATGCTTGTTGTGTGAAAGCATGTTCAGTGGTTTGAGATGTTGATGCAATTGAGATGTATGCTATGATGTTGCATGTTGAGGGTACCCATTGCCAAACAAAAGCTAATGAAATGATGTTGATTTTGAATGAAATTGAGCTTGAATATTTGGATTGCTTACCTTGCTGGGCCTGACTTGTTTTATTTTTGCATCGTGATTGCATGGTAAAAGTATGGCACCACGTAGAGAGTTAAGAGGTAGTGTGCGAGCTACGGCTCCTAACGAGAATGAGAATGAAGAGAATTCGGGTAGTGCAGTATTACCCCCCCCCCCTCCGCCTGGTGGTGGTGCTGGAGGTGAGCGAGCTGAAGCTGCAGCTGGTGCTGGAGCTGCTGGACCAGAGGTTGGTCAGGGGCAAGCTATGCCTGACATGTCTATGCTGGTACAAGCTATTGCGGGTGCTTTTCGAGCAGCAGTAGCTGGAGCTCAAGGAGCTGGGCATCAGGGAGATGCTGGAGTCAGATTACCTTTGGAGCGTCTGCGCAGTCTTGGTGGGACTGAGTTCAGAGGTATGTCTGCTGAAAGTTCGGAAGCTTGGCTAGAGAGTACCAACCGTATCTTGGGTCAGATGAGCTGCACGGATGTGCAAAAGTTGGGTTGTGTTGTGTCCTTGCTGCAGGACGATGCATATACGTGGTGGACGACCACCATAGCTGGGATGGCTGAAGTTGATGTTACTTGGACATTCTTTCAAAATGCGTTCAAGAGGAGATATCTTGGAGTGAGATATCTGGATGAGAAAAAGCGTGAATTCATGTCTCTTACCCAAAGGAGCATGAGTGTGGCTGAGTATGAAGTGCAGTTTGTACGCCTCAGTCAGTATGCACCGGAGCTGATACCTGATGAGCGGGAGAGGTGCGAAAGGTTCCGTTATGGCTTGGTGACGGAAGTAAAGACCTACATGTTGGCTGCTGAGTACAATGATTTTGATGTGTTGGTTAGCCGATCCAAGGACATTGAGATGAACTTGGGTTTAGATGCGAAAGGTGCTGGAGCAAGTTCTGGTAAGAGAGCTGCTGAGTATAGTTCCGGAGGTGGACGGAACAAGAGGGGACGTGATCAGAGGTATCAGTCCTCAGCCAAGAGAGGTGGTGGTGCACCTGCTAGAGGAGGTTTTGCTAGAGCTGAACCAAGTGCTTGCTGGATCTGTGGTTCGCGTGGTCACATGAAGCGTGACTGTCCTCGTGCTGTGAGGGAGGTGCAAGCTCCTGTTGCGGCTGCTGGTAATGGATGTTGGAACTGTGGTTTTGTTGACCATCTGAGGCGAGATTGTCCGAGGTTGGCTGGTGGCCAAGATCGTGCTCCTGTTGTAGCTGCACAGCAGAGAGGTCGTGGGCGCGGCCGTGGTAATTTCCAGAGGAAAGAGGAAGGTGGTCGCGGAGTAGCTCATGTTGTGGCTATTCAGCCTGAGGGTGGAGGCCAAGCGAGGGTGTATGCTCAGCGCGAGGGAAGGAATGATGCTGATGTGATTGCAGGTACCTTTACTTTGCAATCCTTGTCATTTCTTTCTTTGATTGATTCTGGATCTACGCATTCATACATTTTGCGTGAGCATGCTGAATTACTTGGTTTGCCTGTTGAGTCTTTGGATGTTGGAGTTCGTGTCACTAGTTCTTTTGGTGAAACTGTTGTGACTCGAAAGCTTTATAGAAGGTGTCCCTTGGTTGTTCAAGAACATGTCTTTCATGTTGATCTTATGGAGTTGCCCTTTTATGGTTTTGATGTGATCCTTGGTATGGATTGGCTTGCTGAGCATCGTGCTGTTGTGGATTGTGAGAATAAGCGGGTTTCGCTTAAGCTTGCGGATGATTATGAAGTTGTTGTTGTTGGCGAGAATGTGAAGTTTCTTGCTAATGTTGTGTCTACCTTGGAGGCGAGTAGGATGCTGAGGCAAGGTTGCGAGGCTTACCTAGCTTTTGTGATGAATCCTAGCTCTAAGGAGTTGAGGGTGCAAGATATCAAGGTTGTGAAGGAGTTTCCTGGTGTTTTTCCTGAAGAGTTGTCTGGTTTACCTCCTAATCGCGAGGTGGAGTTTGGAATTGAGCTGTATGAGAATACAACTCCTGTGTCCATTACTCCCTATAGAATGGCACCTAAGGAGCTGAAGGAGCTGAAGACGCAGTTGCAAGAGCTGCTTGATCGTGGTTTCATCCGGCCGAGTGTGTCGCCTTGGGGTGCTCCTGTCTTGTTTGTGAAGAAGAAAGATGGCACTATGAGGATGTGTATTGATTACCGTCAGCTAAACAAGTTGACTATCAAGAATCGGTATCCTTTGCCGAGGATTGATGATCTCTTTGATCAATTTAGGGGAGCTGCTGTGTTCTCTAAGATTGACTTGAGGTCAGGGTATTATCAGTTGAAGGTGAAGGATGTGGATGTGCCTAAGACAGCTTTCAGGACAAGGTATGGGCATTATGAGTTCCTTGTGATGCCGTTTGGTTTGACAAATGCTCCTGCTGCTTTCATGGACATGATGAATCGTGTTTTTCACGAATACCTAGACAAGTTCGTTGTGGTGTTCATTGATGATATCCTCGTGTACTCGCGTACTGAGGAGGAGCACGAAGAGCATCTGAGGGTTGTTTTGCAAGCCTTGTTGGAGAATTAGCTTTATGCTAAGCTGAGCAAGTGTGAGTTTTGGCTTAAGGAGGTGGTGTTTCTTGGGCATGTGGTCTCAGCTGAGGGGATTCGTGTTGATCCTCAGAAGATTGAAGCGGTGATGAACTGGAAAGTTCCTAAGTCTGTTCATGAGGTCCGTAGTTTCCTTGGATTGGCGGGATACTACCGGAGGTTTGTGGATGGTTTTTATAAGTTAGCTGCTCCTTTGACGAAGCTGTTGCAAAAGGATGTTAAGTATGAGTGGACGGAAGCGAGACAGCATGCTTTTGAGAAGCTGAAGGCGGCTTTGACTCAAGCTCCTATCTTGATTCAGCCTGAATCAGGGAAAGAGTTTGTGGTCTATAGTGATGCATCCTATGTTGGTTTGGGGTGTGTGCTGATGCAAGAGGGTAAGGTTGTGGCTTATGCGTCACGGCAGTTGAAGGTGCATGAGCGCAACTATCCTACGCATGATATTGAGCTGGCTGCAGTGGTTTTTGCTCTGAAGATCTGGAGACATTATCTGTATGGTGAGAAGTGTACTGTGTACACGGATCACAAGAGTTTGAGGTATCTGATGTCTCAGAAGGAGTTGAATCTTAGGCAGCGACGTTGGTTGGAGTTGCTCAAGGATTATGATCTGACAATTGAGTATCATCCTGGTAAAGCTAATGTTGTTGCGGATGCTTTGAGTAGGAAGGTAGATGTTGAGCTGAGGACGATGTTTGCTAGCTTGAGCATATCGCGAGATGGTGGTATTGTTGCTGAGTTGCAAGTGAAACCATCTTTGGTTCAGTTGATCAAGGAAAAGCAGTTGCTGGATGATTCCTTGGTGTCTCATGTTCAGGATATCGCGGAGGGTAGACCTTCGGATTTCTGCTTTAATGAGGATGGTGTGTTGTGTTTTGGTAGTCGGATAGTAGTGCCTGCTGATGTTGAGTTGAGGCGTGCTATTCTGACTGAAGGTCATAGTAGTCCTTTTGCTATGCACCCTGGTAGTACAAAGATGTATCGTGATCTTCGTGATGAGTACTATTGGGTGGGTTTGAAGAAGGATGTTGCAGAGTTTGTGAGCAAGTGTTTGGTGTGTCAGCGAGTTAAGGCTGAACATCAGGTTCCTTCTGGTTTGTTGCAACCGTTGAAAATCCCTGAATGGAAGTGGGAGAGGGTTACCATGGATTTTTTATCTGGTTTGCCTTTGTCTCCATCAAAGAAGAATTTTGTTTGGGTGATTGTGGATCGCCTGACGAAGTGTGCGCATTTCTTGCCTGTGCATACTACGTTTTCTTTGGATAAGCTGGCAGAGCTGTACATTGCTGAGGTAGTGAGGTTGCATGGTGTGCCTAAGTCGATTGTGTCGGATAGGGATCCGAGGTTCACATCGCGTTTTTGGCAGTGTTTGCATCAAGCTCTGGGTACAAGGTTGCATTTCAGTACATCCTATCATCCTCAGTTGGATGGTCAGTCTGAGAGGGTTATTCAGATTTTGGAGGATATGTTGAGATGCTGCGTGATTGAGTTCCAAGGTTCTTGGGAGAAGCATCTGCCTTTGGTTGAGTTCACTTATAACAATAATTATCAGGCGAGTATACAGATGGCACCTTATGAGGCTCTGTATGGGAGGAAGTGTAGGACTCCTCTTTGTTGGGCTGAAACTGGTCAAAAGTTGGTTTCGATGCCTGCTTTGTTGAAAGGGACCACCGAGAAGGTGAAGCTCATTTGTGAGAGGTTGAAGGCTGCCTCTGATCGGCAAAAGTCTTACGCGGATTTGAAGCGTAAGGAGATAGAGTATGCGGTGGGTGACCGTGTGTTCTTGAAGGTTTCGCCTTGGAAGAAGGTGATGAGGTTTGGTCGGAAGGGTAAGTTGAGCCCTCGGTACATTAGACCATATGAGGTGGTTGAGCGAGTGGGTCCTGTTGTCGGTTGAGGTTACCTCAGGAGTTGGAGAAGATTCATGATGTGTTCCATGTTTCTATGCTCCAGAAGTATAGATCTGATCCTTCGCATGTGATGCCTGTGGAGGATGTGGTTTTGAATCCGGATTTGACCTATGATGAGGAACCGGTGAAGGTTCTGGATTCGGATTGTAAGGTTCTTCGTGGCAAGACCATTGAGTTGGTGAAGGTGCTGTGGAAGCATCGAGGTGTTGAGGAAGCCACGTGGGAGCGGAAGGAAGACATGCTGAAGCAGTTTCCTTATCTCTTTCCTTCAGGTAAATTTCGAGGACGAAATTTCTTAAGGGGGGGAGAGTTGTAACGCCCCGGTTTTGGGCTTAGGAGTTTTGGGCGTTGACCGGTTGGTCAAAGTGCTGTTCGAATCTTAAGAGGTTAATTTAGGAAAGCCTAGTTCGGGTTGCATTAAAAATATGGAAAAATGTTCTAAAATCATCTTTTAATATAATTAAGTGAACTGTGAAATCAATTTTGGAAAATGAGTTTTGGAAGTGTGACATTTTGGCTAGTGACCAAAATGTAATTTTCGCAAGTTTGGTGGCTGTTTTATAAAGGGTTGGAACTTTGAATCTTTAAGGAGCTATTAATCCAAAAGTGGTTTCTCCAGATTTTTCTAAGATATTATAAGCTATTTTCTGATTTTAAAGATCACAAAAAGGAGGGAAAAACTCATTTGGCAATTTTCTCAACTAACTTCTCATTTTCCTTCTCTCATTTTCTCTCAAACCAAACACTACATTTCCAGAGATTTGTTTCTGATTTTCTCACCTAAATTCCTCCTTTCAACTCTCATTTGATTCCAAATCAACATATCTTCAAAACCTCTTCAATTGCTACAAGTTCAACAAGCATTTTGATTGCAAAAAAGTGGAGAAACACAAGTTTGGAGGTAAGAACGTCCTTCTCCTCTAAACTATCAGTTCTTTACTGAAATTCCTAAGTTTTCAATCTAAATTGATGTTTAATTAAAGGCTTTTAAGTTGATTTATGGATCTTGGCTTATTATGCAAGATTTTGATGATTTTTGATGATTCTCGTTAGATCTGAGTAATCTGTGATTTAAGAGGTGTTTTTGATGTTAAATGATCTCTAAAATGATGTGGAATTGAGTTTTGATTGATGTAATCCTGGATAGGTTGAGTTTCCTAAGTTTAGCTTGTGTTTCAAGGTAGTTTTTGAGGTGATCTTGATGATCTGATGTTGCTGGAGGTATAAGGTTGTTAATAGGTTGTTTTTAGATGTTATATGGTGTTAATGGAAGTGAGGTTTTGCTGGTTTATGGCTGGGCTTTGTTTAGAAGTGGTTTGGATGCATTTTCGGTTGTGTTTGGTGGCCGAAAATGGAGGTTGGATGAGAGCAGCGAGTTTAGGTGCTTTCATTGAAGCAATTAATGCATGATGATGCATTAATCCTCTGCTTTGTTGTGTTGAAACAGGGGAGGCATCTTTGGATCCAAGATTGGTTGATCCGGAAGCTTGATTTGGTGCTTTGGCTTGAAGCAAAGTGGAAATCGGTGAGTGCATTTGTGGAAAATGGATTTTCAGCTTTTAAACCAAGGTTTGAAGGTTTTGGGAGCTTAGTTTAAGTCTAAACAACTTTGCTAAGCTCAAGTGTAAGTTTTCGGATTTTCTCTCTAGTGGTGGCCATGATTTTGTTGTTATGCAAGATGATGATTTGAATGTTTTTAATTACTGTTTTGAAAGCATGTTTTAGCATGGATTTTGCTGATTATGTAAGCCATATGTTGAAGGTAACTCTAGGTAGGAGTACCTTGCTTTTATACATTGAAATAATGTGGTTTGATGCTTTGAAATGCATGATGAAAATGGCTTGGTTTAATGCTTTAAAACAGTGGATTAAATGATGAATATGATGTATATTGGCAAGTGATGTTTTGAAAAGATTAAGGTCACTAAGGTGGTTAAAAGTCCTTGAGTGAGCCTTCTAACTTAAGATCATCAAGGTGGTTAAAAGTCCTTGGATGAGTCTTGTTGCGGTCACTAAGGTGGTTAAAAGTCCTTAGGTGATCCATTCCATGGTGTTTAAAAGTCCATGGGGCCAAGGTGTTTAAAAGTCCTTGGGGCCAAGGTGTTTAAAAGTCCTTGGGGTGATTCAAGCATTGGACACAAAGGTGGTTAAAAGTCCTTGTGTGGTCCTTATTCATGGTGTTTAAAATTCCATGGCCAAGGTGTTTAAAAGTCCTTGGGGCCAAGGAGTTTAAAAGTCCTTGGGAAAGTTGTTGAACTTGTTTTAAGAAATGAAATGTATCACTTGAGCCAATATGACATGTTAAGTATATTATGAAGCATGAGATGCTTGTTTTAATGATTATGTTGAAGCATGAGATTGCTTGTTTTAAGTATGCTTTTGAGCATGTGCAAGGATTGATTTTAAGCATGGCTTATAAATGGTTTTAATTGCATTATTGAATTGTTTTTAATGAGCATGCCTCACTAAGCTTTTGCTTACGCTCTCTACGTTTTCTTAATTCAATAATGCAGAGCATTAGAGTACCTTGAGGGGCAGCAAGAAAGGGCAAGCAATCGAGTTCAAGTGAAGCTCAAAGTATGGAAGGTTTTGTTAAACATTTAGCTTTTGTGTGATTTGGCAATGGGGGACCAATGTGTATGTTTTGGGAGGTGTTTGAGACTCCCTAAGTATGTTGAATGTTGTTGAGATTGTTGGTTTTTGATTTGGAACCTTATATGCTTGTTTTGGGAAGTTTGGTGTTTGAATAGCTAGTTTGTGTAGGAAGCATGCCTATAGAATTGGGGCTTTTTGCATATGATGTTAGATTGATGTTGTGATGATGCCTATAAGTCTTAAATATGTTTAATTGCATGCTGGTAAAGTTTGGTGACATTTGGAGCATGTTTGAATAATCAATTGCATGTTTTGGAATGCCAATTTGCTGCAATCTGTGCAGGCGTTTCGGAACAGTGTGCACCGTTTCGGAACGGGTGCCTTGCATGAACCCAGGCGTCCGAAACGGTATGCACCGTTTCGAAACGGTTTGGTCTCTGCCAAGGCCGTGTTTCGGAATGGTGTCGATCGGTTTCGGAACGGCCCGTGTTCCGGAACGGGGTTGATTGGTTTCGGAACGGCCGACCGTTAAGGGCTGACAATGGCAGTTATATGTTTTGAATTGTTTACGTTTTGGTCCTGAATCTTGTATGTTCAATTGCTTGAGCTTGGAAGGTCCTTTTGAGCTAAAATTTCACAGAGAAGCATGAAACCTGATTAATTTCAAGATGGTAACTTCAATTTGGGTTAAGTCCTTTTAATTATCAGAAATTACAATTTGGGGTCAACTGTCTAGGCCAGGTTAAGGGTCGTTAATCAAGGTTGACTTTCGGGTTGACTTTGGTTTTCCCCGTGTGACTTTTTTAATTCGGGTCAACTGTCTAGGCCAGGTTAAGGGGGTTACAAAAACAGTGGATTAAATGATGAAAATGATGTATATTGGCAAGTGATGTTTTGAAAAGATTAAGGTCACTAAGGTGGTTAAAAGTCCTTGAGTGAGCCTTGTTACTTAAGATCATCAAGGTGGTTAAAAGTCCTTGGATGAGTCTTGTTGCGGACACTAAGGTGGTTAAAAGTCCTTAGGTGATCCTTCCATGGTGTTTAAAAGTCCATGGGGCCAAGGTGTTTAAAAGTCCTTGGGGCCAAGGTGTTTAAAAGTCCTTGGGGTGATTCAAGCATTGGACACAAAGGTGGTTAAAAGTCCTTGTGTGGTCCTTATTCATGGTGTTTAAAAGTCCATGGCCAAGGTGTTTAAAAGTCCTTGGGGCCAAGGTGTTTAAAAGTCCTTGGGAAAGTTGTTGAACTTGTTTTAAGAAATGAAATGTATCACTTGAGCCAATATGACATGTTAAGTATAATATGAAGCATGAGATGCTTGTTTTAATGTTTATGTTGAAGCATGGGATTGCTTGTTTTTAAGTATGCTTTTGAGCATGTGCAAGGATTGGTTTTTAAGCATGATTTATAAATGGTTTTAATTGCATTATTGAATTGTTTTTAATGAGCATGCCTCACTAAGCTTTTGCTTACGCTCTCTACGTTTTCTTAATTCAATAATGCAGAGCATTAGAGTACCTTGAGGGGCAGCAAGATAGGGCAAGCAATCAAGTTCAAGTGAAGCTCAATGTATGGAAGGTTTTGTTAAACATTTAGCTTTTGTGTGATTTGGCAATGGGGGACCAATGTGTATGTTTTGGGAGGTGTTTGAGACTCCCTAAGTATGATGAATGTTGCTAAAACTGCTGGTTTATGAATTGGAACCTTATATGCTTGTTTTGGAAGTTTGGAGTTTGAATAGCTAGCTTGTGTAGGAAGCATGCCTGTAGAATTGGGGCTTTTTGCATATGATGTTAGTTTGTTGATTTGATGATTCCTATAAGTCTTAAATATGTTTAATTGCATGCTGGTAAAGTTTGGTGCCATTTGGAGCATGTTTGAATGATCAATTGCATGTTTTGGATGCCAATTTGCTGCAATCTATGCAGGCGTTTCGGAACAGTGTGCACCGTTTTAGAACGGGTGCCTTGTATGAACCCAGACGTCCGAAACGGTGTGCACCGTTTCGAAACGGTTTGGTCTTTGCCAAGGCCGTGTTTCAGAACGGTGTCGATCGGTTTCGGAACGGCCCGTGTTCTGGAACGGGGTTGATTGGTTTCGGAACGGTCGACCGTTAAGGGCTGACAATGGCAGTTATATGTTTTGAATTGTTTACGTTTTGGTCCTGAATCTTGTATGTTCAATTGCTTGAGCTTGGAAGGTCCTTTTGAGCTGAAATTTCACAGAGAAGCATGAAACCTTATTAATTTCAAGATGGTAACTTGAATTTGGGTTAATTTTTTTTAATTATCAGAAATTACAATTTGGTCCCTAAAGTTGTAATTTGTTCAATTGGGTCCCTGTTTGATCTCTGATGTTTGTGATCTTTGAGTATGATGTTTGTGTGATCACAATTAGGATTAATGTGCATCTAGACAGGTTTAAAAAGAAAAAAAAGGGTCGTTAATCAAGGTTGACTTTCGGGTTGAATTTGGTTTTCCCCGTGTGACTTTCTTAATTCGGGTCAACCGTCTAGGCCGGGTTAAGGGGGTTACATTTGGTGGTATCAGAGCTGAGTTTGCGAGTAGTTGGGAATGAATGTATGCATGATTGAAGTATGTTTGGCTTGTATGCTTGTTGTTTGAAAGCATGTTCAGTGGTTTGAGATGTTGATGCAATTGAGATGTATGCTATGATGTTGCATGTTGAGGGTACCCATTGCCAAACAAAAGCTAATGAAATGATGTTGATTTTGAATGAAATTGAGCTTGAATACTTGGATTGCTTACCTTGCTGGGCCTGACTTGTTTTATTTTTGCATTGTGATTGCATGGTAAAAGTATGGCACCACGTAGAGAGATAAGAGGTAGTGTGCGAGCTACGGCTCCTAACGAGAATGAAAATGAAGAGAATACGGGTAGTGCAGTGTTACCCCCTCCTCCGCCTGGTGGTGGTGCTGGAGGTGAGCGAGCTGAAGCTGCAGCTGGTGCTGGAGCTGCTGGACCAGAGGTTGGTCAGGGGCAAGCTATGCCTGACATGTCTATGCTGGTACAAGCTATTGCGGGTGCTTTTCGAGCAGCAGTAGCTGGAGCTCAAGGAGCTGGGCATCAGGGAGATGCTGGAGTCAGATTACCTTTGGAGCGTCTGCGCAGTCTTGGTGGGACTGAGTTCAGAGGTTTGTCTGCTGAAAGTTCGGAAGCTTGGCTAGAGAGTACCAAGCGTATCTTGGGTCAGATGAGCTGCACGGATGTGCAAAAGTTGGGCTGTGTTCTGTCCTTGCTGCAGGACGATGCATATACGTGGTGGACGACCACCATAGCTGGGATGGCTGAAGTTGATGTTACTTGGACATTCTTTCAGAATGCGTTCAAGAGGAGATATCTTGGAGTGAGATATCTGGATGAGAAAAAGCGTGAATTCATGTCTCTTACCCAAGGGAGCATGAGTGTGGCTGAGTATGAAGTGCAGTTTGTACGGCTCAGTCAGTATGCACCGGAGCTGATACCTGATGAGCGAGAGAGGTGCGAAAGGTTCCGTTATGGCTTGGTGACGGAAGTAAAGACCTACATGTTGGCTGCTGAGTACAATGATTTTGATGTGTTGGTTAGCCGATCCAAGGACATTGAGATGAACTTGGGTTTAGCTGCGAAAGGTGCTGGAGCAAGTTCTGGCAAGAGAGCTGCTGAGTATAGTTCCGGAGGTGGACGGAACAAGAGGGGACGTGATCAGAAGTATCAGTCCTCAGCCAAGAGAGGTGGTGGTGCACCTGCTAGAGGTGGTTTTGCTAGAGCTGAACCAAGTGCTTGCTGGATCTGTGGTTCGCGTGGTCACATGAAGCGTGACTGTCCTCGTGCTGTGAGGAAGGTGCAAGCTCCTGTTGCGGCAGCTGGTAATGGATGTTGGAACTGTGGTTCTGTTGACCATCTGAGGCGAGATTGTCCGAGGTTGGCTGGTGGCCAAGATCGTGCTTCTGTTGTAGCTGCACAGCAGAGAGGTCGTGGGCGCGGCCGTGGTAATTTCCAGAGGAGAGAGGAAGGTGGTCGCGGAGTAGCTCATGTTGTGGCTATTCAGCCTGAGGGTGGAGGCCAAGCGAGGGTGTATGCTCAGCGCGAGGGAAGGAATGATGCTGATGTGATTGCAGGTACCTTTACTTTGCAATCCTTGACATTGCTTTCTTTGATTGATTCTGGATCTACGCATTCATACATTTTGCGTGAGCATGCTGAATTGCTTGGTTTGCCTGTTGAGTCTTTGGATGTTGGAGTTCGTGTCACTAGTTCTTTTGGTGAAACTGTTGTGACTCGAAAGCTTTATAGAAGGTGTCCCTTGGTTGTTCAAGATCATGTCTTTCATGTTGATCTTATGAAGTTGCCCTTTTATGGTTTTGATGTGATCCTTGGTATGGATTGGCTTGCTGAGCATCGTGCTGTTGTGGATTGTGAGAATAAGCGGGTTTCGCTTAAGCTTGCGGATGATTATGAAGTTGTTGTTGTTGGCGAGAATGTGAAGTTTCTTGCTAATGTTGTGTCTACCTTGGAGGCGAGTAGGATGCTGAGGCAAGGTTGCGAGGCTTACCTAGCTTTTGTGATGAATCCTAGCTCTAAGGAGTTGAGGGTGCAAGATATCAAGGTTGTGAAGGAGTTTCCTGGTGTTTTTCCTGAAGAGTTTCCTGGTTTACCTCCTAATCGCGAGGTGGAGTTTGGAATTGAGCTGTATGAGAATACAACTCCTGTGTCCATTACTCCCTATAGAATGGCACCTAAGGAGCTGAAGGAGCTGAAGACGCAGTTGCAAGAGCTGCTTGATCGTGGTTTCATCCGGCCGAGTGTGTCGCCTTGGGGTGCTCCTGTCTTGTTTGTGAAGAAGAAAGATGGCACTATGAGGATGTGTATTGATTACCGTCAGCTGAACAAGTTGACTATCAAGAATCGGTATCCTTTGCCGAGGATTGATGATCTCTTTGATCAATTTAGGGGAGCTGCTGTGTTCTCTAAGATTGACTTGAGGTCAGGGTATTATCAGTTGAAGGTGAAGGATGTGGATGTGCCTAAGACAGCTTTCAGGACAAGGTATGGGCATTATGAGTTCCTTGTGATGTCGTTTGGTTTGACAAATGCTCCTGCTGCTTTCATGGACATGATGAATCGTGTTTTTCATGAATACCTGGACAAGTTCGTTGTGGTGTTCATTGATGATATCCTCGTGTACTCGCGTACTGAGGAGGAGCACGAAGAGCATTTCAGGGTTGTTTTGCAAGCTTTGTTGGAGAATCAGCTTTATGCTAAGCTGAGCAAGTGTGAGTTTTGGCTCAGGGAGGTGGTGTTTCTTGGGCATGTGGTCTCAGCTGAGGGGATTCGTGTTGATCCTCAGAAGATTGAAGCGGTGATGAACTGGAAGGTTCCTAAGTCTGTTCATGAGGTCCGTAGTTTCCTTGGTCTGGCGGGATACTACCGGAGGTTTGTAGATGGTTTTTCCAAGATTGCTGCTCCTTTGACGAAGCTGTTGCAAAAGGATGTTAAGTATGAGTGGACAGAAGCGAGACAGCAGGCTTTTGAGAAGCTGAAGGCGGCTTTGACTCAAGCTCCTATCTTGATTCAGCCTGAATCAGGGAAAGAGTTTGTGGTCTATAGTGATGAATCCTATGTTGGTTTGGGGTGTGTGCTGATGCAAGAGGGTAAGGTTGTGGCTTATGCGTCGCGACAGTTGAAGGTGCATGAGCGCAACTATCCTACGCATGATATTGAGCTGGCTGCAGTGGTTTTTGCTCTGAAGATCTGGAGACATTATCTGTATGGTGAGAACTGTACTGTACACGGATCACAAGAGTTTGAGGTATCTGATGTCTCAGAAGGAGTTGAATCTCAGGCAGCGACGTTGGTTGGAGTTGCTCAAGGATTATGATCTGACGATTGAGTATCATCCTGGTAAAGCTAATGTTGTTGCGGATGCTTTGAGTAGGAAGGTAGCTGTTGAGCTGAGGACGATGTTTGCTAGCTTGAGCATATCGCGAGATGGTGGTATTGTTGCTGAGTTGCAAGTGAAACCATCTTTGGTTCAGTTGATCAAGGAAAAGCAGTTGCTGGATGATTCCTTGGTGTCTCATGTTCAGGATATCGCGGAGGGTAGACCTTCGGATTTCTGCTTTAATGAGGATGGTGTGTTGTGTTTTGGTAGTCGGATAGTAGTGCCTGCTGATGTTGAGTTGAGGCGTGCTATTCTGACTGAAGGTCATAGTAGTCCTTTTGCTATGCACCCTGGTAGTACAAAGATGTATCGTGATCTTCGTGATGAGTACTATTGGGTGGGTTTGAAGAAGGATGTTGCAGAGTTTGTGAGCAAGTGTTTGGTGTGTCAGCGAGTTAAGGCTGAACATCAGGTTCCTCTTTGTTGGGCTAAAACTGGTCAAAAGTTGGTTTCGATGCCTGCTTTGTTGAAAGGGACCACCGAGAAGGTGAAGCTCATTTGTGAAAGGTTGAAGGCTGCCTCTGATCGGCAAAAGTCTTACGCGGATTTGAAGCGTAAGGAGATAGAGTATGCGGTGGGTGACCGTGTGTTCTTGAAGGTTTCGCCTTGGAAGAAGGTGATGAGGTTTGGCCGGAAGGGTAAGTTGAGCCCTCGGTACATTGGACCATATGAGGTGGTTGAGCGAGTGGGTCCTGTTGCATATCGGTTGAGGTTACCTCAGGAGTTGGAGAAGATTCATGATGTGTTTCATTTTTCTATGCTCCGGAAGTATAGATCTGATCCTTCGCATGTGATGCCTGTAGAGGATGTGGTGTTGAATCCGGATTTGACCTATGATGAAGAACCGGTGAAGGTTCTGGATTCGGATTGCAAGGTTCTTCGTGGCAAGACCATTGAGTTGGTGAAGGTGCTGTGGAAGCATCGAGGTGTTGAGGAAGCCACGTGGGAGCGGAAGGAAGACATGCTGAAGCAGTTTCCTTATCTCTTTCCTTCAGGTAAATTTCGAGGACGAAATTTCTTAAGGGGGGAGAGTTGTAATGCCCCGGTTTTGGGCTTAGGAGTTTTGGGCGTTGACCGGTTGGTCAAAGTGCTGTTCGAATCTTAAGAGGTTAATTTAGGAAAGCCTAGTTCGGGTTGCATTAAAAATATGGAAAAATGTTCTAAAATCATCTTTTAATATAATTAAGTGAACTGTGAAATCAATTTTGGAAAATGAGTTTTGGAAGTGTGACATTTTGGCTAGTGACCAAAATGTAATTTTCGCAAGTTTGGTGGCTGTTTTATAAAGGGTTGGAACTTTGAATCTTTAAGGAGCTATTAATCCAAAAGTGGTTTCTCCAGATTTTTCTAAGATATTATAAGCTATTTTCTGATTTTAAAGATAACAAAAAGGAGGGAAAAGCTCATTTGGCAATTTTCTCAACTAACTTCTCATTTTCCTTCTCTCATTTTCTCTCAAACCAAACACTACATTTCCAGAGATTTGTTTCTGATTTTCTCACCTAAATTCCTCCTTTCAACTCTCATTTGATTCCAAATCAACATATCTTCAAAACCTCTTCAATTGCTACAAGTTTCAACAAGCATTTTGATTGCAAAAAGTGGAGAAACACAAGTTTGGAGGTAAGAACGTCCTTCTCCTCTAAACTATCAGTTCTTTACTGAAATTCCTAAGTTTTCAATCCTAAATTGATGTTTAATTAAAGGCTTTTAAGTTGATTTATGGATCTTGGCTTATTATGCAAGATTTTGATGATTTTTGATGATTTTCGTTAGATCTGAGTAATCTGTGATTTAAGAGGTGTTTTTGATGTTAAATGATCTCTAAAATGATGTGGAATTGAGTTTTGATTGATGCAATCCCGGATAGGTTGAGTTTCCTAAGTTTAGCTTGTGTTTCAAGGTAGTTTTTGAGGTGATCTTGGTGATCTGATGTTGCTGGAGGTATAAGGTTGTTAAAAGGTTGTTTTTAGATGTTATATGGTGTTAATGGAAGTGAGGTTTTGCTGGTTTATGGCTGGGTTTTGTTTAGAAGTGGTTTGGATGTATTTTCGGTTGTGTTTGGTGGCCGAAAATAGAGGTTGGATGAGAGCAGCGAGTTTAGGTGCTTTCATTGAAGCAATTAATGCATGATGATGCATTAATCCTCTGCTTTGATGTGTTGAAACAGGGGAGGCATCTTTGGATCCAAGATTGGTTGATCCGGAAGCTTGATTTGGTGCTTTGGCTTGAAGCAAAGTGGAAATCGGTGAGTGCATTTGTGGAAATTGGATTTTCAGCTTTTAAAACCAAGGTTTGAAGGTTTTGGGAGCTTAGTTTAAGTCTAAACAACTTTGCTAACCTCAAGTGTAAGTTTTCGGATTTTCTCTCTAGTGGTGGCCATGACTTTGATGTGTTGCAAAATGATGATTTGCATGTTTTTAATTACTGTTTTGAAAGCATGTTTTAGCATGGATTTTGCTGATGTTGTAAGCCATATGTTGAAGGTAACTCTAGGTAGAAGTACCTTGCTTTTATACATTGAAATAGTGTGGTTTGATGCTTTGAAATGCATGATGAAAATGGCTTGGTTTAATGCTTTAAAACAGTGGATTAAATGATGAAAATGATGTATATTGGCAAGTGATGTTTTGAAAAGATTAATGTCACTAAGGTGGTTAAAAGTCCTTGAGTGAGCCTTGTTACTTAAGATCATCAAGGTGGTTAAAAGTCCTTGGATGAGTCTTGTTGCGGACACTAAGGTGGTTAAAAGTCCTTAGGTGATCCTTCCATGGTGTTTAAAAGTCCATGGGGCCAAGGTGTTTAAAAGTCCTTGGGGCCAAGGTGTTTAAAAGTTCTTGGGGTGATTCAAGCATTGGACACAAAGGTGGTTAAAAGTCCTTGTGTGGTCCTTATTCATGGTGTTTAAAAGTCCATGGCCAAGGTGTTTAAAAGTCCTTGGGGCCAAGGTGTTTAAAAGTCCTTGGGAAAGTTGTTGAACTTGTTTTAAGAAATGAAATGTATCACTTGAGCCAATATGACATGTTAAGTATAATATGAAGCATGAGATGCTTGTTTTAATGTTTATGTTGAAGCATGGGATTGCTTGTTTTTAAGTATGCTTTTGAGCATGTGCAAGGATTGGTTTTTAAGCATGATTTATAAATGGTTTTAATTGCATTATTGAATTGTTTTTAATGAGCATGCCTCACTAAGCTTTTGCTTACGCTCTCTACGTTTTCTTAATTCAATAATGCAGAGCATTAGAGTACCTTGAGGGGCAGCAAGATAGGGCAAGCAATCAAGTTCAAGTGAAGCTCAATGTATGGAAGGTTTTGTTAAACATTTAGCTTTTGTGTGATTTGGCAATGGGGGACCAATGTGTATGTTTTGGGAGGTGTTTGAGACTCCCTAAGTATGATGAATGTTGCTAAAACTGCTGGTTTATGAATTGGAACCTTATATGCTTGTTTTGGAAGTTTGGAGTTTGAATAGCTAGCTTGTGTAGGAAGCATGCCTGTAGAATTGGGGCTTTTTGCATATGATGTTAGTTTGTTGATTTGATGATTCCTATAAGTCTTAAATATGTTTAATTGCATGCTGGTAAAGTTTGGTGACATTTGGAGCATGTTTGAATGATCAATTGCATGTTTAGGATGCCAATTTTCTGCAATCTGTGCAGGCGTTTCGGAACAGTGTGCACCGTTTCGGAACGGGTGCCTTGTATGAACCCAGGCGTCCGAAACGGTGTGCACCGTTTCGAAACGGTTTGGTCTCTGCCAAGGCCGTGTTTCGAAACGGTGTCGATCGGTTTCGGAACGGCCCGTGTTTCGGAACGGGGTTGATTGGTTTCGGAACGGTCGACCGTTAAGGGCTGGCAATGGCAGTTATATGTTTTGAATTGTTTAAGTTTTGGTCCTGAATCTTGTATGTTCAATTGCTTGAGCTTGGAAGGTCCTTTTGAGCTGATATTTCACAGAGAAGCATGAAACCGGATTAATTTCAAGATGGTAACTTGAATTTGGGTTAAGTCCTTTTAATTATCAGAAATTACAATTTGGTCCCTAAAGTTGTAATTTGTTCAATTGGGTCCCTGTTTGATCTCTGATGTTTGTGATCTTTGAGTATGATGTTTGTGTGATCACAATTAGGATTAATGTGCATCTAGACAGGTTTAAAAAGAAAAAAAGGGTCGTTAATCAAGGTTGACTTTCGGGTTGACTTTGGTTTTCCCCGTGTGACTTTCTTAATTCGGGTCAACCGTCTAGGCCGGGTTAAGGGTGTTACAATGACAAACTTACTGACACTTACCAAGGTGTCCGTTTATTTATCCGATGCAACTTTTTCCAATAGCAATGTGAGTAAAATGTTCAAAGACAACAATAATGGATTCGGGAAGGCTTTTCGCCTAATTTTGAGACTCCGACTACACTCACCTTGACAATCCGAAGCTCTCAAGGCTCTCGGATAACAATCCCTTATTCCTAGCTTTGGTTGGAGACAATTGATGTTCTTTATCAACTTCTTGAGCTAGGAAATCAATAGGTAGATTGTTAGGATCAATATTACGATATCAAAATCAGTATAAAAACATCAAAAATCTATATTCGATTTCAATATAGATAACAACGATGAGATATTCATGGATAGTCAAAACCTTAGCTTAAGATTAAGCTCGATATATCCATGGAATCCAACGATTGTTTGAAGATTATTGCTTACCCGAACGATAGCGATGATTCGATAACAATAACTTGAAGAAAATCTAAGCGTAAGTTTCCTCTCCAATGGAGGTGCTTGCTTGTTCAAGGTGAGGAAGAAGATGAAGAGATAGGGAGGTGTTTGGTTAATGGGATTTTCGGGTAAGCCTTTTCTATTTTGTTTACTATGTTTTTAATAGAATAGCTTTCCTTATGGTGAAGCATTCTCACCAGAACAACCTACGTATGGAAATATTAATTGAGGATGGGCTAATCGCAAGGTTACTCCCTCAATTCTCACTACATCATAGGTTTGCCCTCCAACTTGTGATTTTTTCAATTTAGTCACTGTGATGTTTTCGGTACTATCCAATAGGGTCTGATGGCAATGATTAAATTCAATTAGAGTCCAATATCAATGATTAGCTAGTCAATACTATATTTAGTCTTTATCGATGCAAAATTTCCGATCATCGAAACCCAATTCCGACTAGACTGGATTTTGGGGTGTTAGAAGGCAAGTCCTGATGTTGGTAGTGTTTCAGCAGCAATCAATAGTACTAGTCGATCCTTGCCTTCAACAAATCAACAGAATATGAATGGAAATGATCGAAGCACACAATAGAGTAGGATCTTCAATTATTTCTAGCTTTTATTATGTAGGTTATTAAAAAACAAAAATATTTGCTTGCATATTTCTTTTGCATGTACTAGACTCATACGTACATGTCTTACTGATTATGTATTACATACTTTTTAATCGAACATTAAATCGAATATTTTCTCTTCAAAAAATGAAATAATTTTTGTTATAATAGTTTTAGTAATTTTAATATCTAAAATAAAAAAATATTAAATAAAAATAATTGAATGTATTAATAATCATTAATATTAAAAAAACAAATAAATACTAATTACACCTATACCGACGGGCAAAACCGTCGATATAAATATTTTATACGGATCTTACATGATACATGTATCGACGAATAAAATCGTCGATAAAGATAACAGATATCAGCTATACCGACGGACGAACCATCAGTATAGATAACATCTATACCGACAGACAACCCGTCAGTAAAGGCCGTAGTACATACTGACGGGCAAAATCTGTCGGAATATATATCGGGGTAGTCCATACATATGCCTACGGTTTTGTCCGTCGGTAAAGGGTCAGAATATCTATATCAACGGTTTTGCCCGTCGGTATAACTTTATACCGACAAGCATTTTACCGGCGGCACTTTGTTTGTTAGACTTTCCCTTTCGTCCGTCATTAAAAGGGTTTAGACCATATACCGACGAATTTTTGGTCTTTCACTAACGGATTTGTGTCTATCGGTATATGTCATTTTTTTGTAGTGTCACTAGAATTTGGTAATTCATAAAATGTACATGGCATACCGATACTGGTAAATCAGTTATAAATCGTTGGAATAATTCTATCAAATTACATATTGGTCACTGTTATTGATTGGTTTAATTGAAGGGTTAAATGGATTCTGATTAACATGAAAATTTGCATGAACACTGTTTATAGATTAAATTTTATTGTAGTAAAGTCATTTTTTGTAAAAAGACCCCTAATTTATTAAATATATAGATTAGTCCCTAAACTTTGTAAAAGTTTAAAATTGGTCTTAAATTCAAAATTATTAAGTCTTATTGAATCATTACTCCATTATGCAACATTGTGATGTTTATAATTCATTAACCATTGAATAAGTTTGAAAATACTGTTCTGATTATTGTCATGTGTGATAAGGTTTTTCTTTTATCTAAGTCCCACTTTTTGAAAATATTTAATTAAAAGGGGATTTTTTAAAATTTTGAGTTTTAGAAAAAAAACCTTTTAAAAAAAATTATGATTGGAGTCGCCACCAGCCACTGAGGTAGGCCGGACACCGTAAAAACTAAACCAGATATTCATTTGAAAGGGTTCGGGAGTTGGTTACGTGTGGGGAAGGGTTAGCACCCCATCACGCCCAGAAAATCGGTACCAAAACAATTGTTGCTTATAAATTGATGGAAATTATTTAAAATTTAAAATGATATTAATTAGGGGTTCTTAATTGAAAATTGGACTTTAATCGTATGAGCTTTATCAAATTGGTGGTTTCAAATTAATTAGTCATTTAATTAGAGAGGATAATGGTACATTGGACCAAAGACTAAACCGACATCATATAAGACTGACTATCGTGTTAGTTTAGGGTTCGGATCCCGTACGTCACCTTTATGCATGATGCAAGCAATTAAAGAATGATATCATGGTCTTGTCCGTTTTAATTACGGATTTACCTTTAGACGATTCGAATTAATCCAAATATCCGAGGAATATCCAATAAGGTAGGATATTTCCACTCGAATACGTGAATTAATAAGTATCTCCTTTTTTATGATTAAGATTAATTAATATGCTTATCAAAATATTAAAAGTCGCGTGTAATGACATATTAGAATGCATGTCACATACATATTCGAACAAAAGAAGACAAAATATGCACATACTAACATAAACAATATGACAAAACATAAATTCGATGCAAACACGTATTAAAAGGGCAAAAATGTAACACCCCAATTTTGGGCTTGGAAGTTTTGGGCTTGGACCGGTTCGGTCAAAGTGTTGTTCGAATATAAAAGAGTGAATTTAGGAAAGCCTAGTTCGGGTTGCATTAAAAATATGGAAAAATGTCCTAAAATCCTCTTTTAATATATATAAGTGAACTGTGAAATCAATTTTGCAAAATGTGGTTTGGAAGAGTGACATTTTGGGTTAGTGACCAAAATGTAATTTTTGAAAACTGTGTGACTATTTTAAAAAGGATTGAAACTTTGAATCTTTAAGGAGCTATTTACCCAATGAGAGTTTCTCCATATTTTTCTAAAATATTAAAGGTTTATTAAATGTATTTTAAATAAAGTAAAAAGGAGGGAAGAAGATATTTTGTCATTTTAACTAACTTTCTCAAATTTTCTATTTTCTTTTCTCTCAACTTTTCTCTCAACCCAAACACATTTCTCCAGCAAAATTCTCTCTGATTTTGACTTCCAAAGACTAGATTTCAACTCTCATTTGATTTCTAATCAATCCTTCAACAAAACCTTGGCATTAGCTTATTGGATTTTCAAGATTTTGGTTCCAAAAAGGGAGAAACTCAAGTTTGGAGGTAAGAACGTCCTTCTCCTCTAAACTCTCAGTTCTTTACTGAAATTCCTAAGTTCTCAATCCTTAATTGATGATTTATAAGAGGTTTTAAAGTTGTGTAATGGATCTTGGCTTAAAATGCAAGATTTGATGATTTTTGATGGATTTTCGTATGATCTGATTGGGCTGTGTTTTACGGTGTCAAATTGATGTTAAATGAATGTTTAATTGATGAGAAATTGAGGTTTAATCAATGCAATCCCGAATAGGTTGAATTTCCTAAGTTTTGCTTGAGTTTTTGGTTGTTTTTGGAGTGATCTTGATGATCTGTTATAGCTGGAGGTATAAGGACGTGTTTGTGATCATTTTGGATGTTAATTGATGTTTATAATGGTTAGGAGTGATGGATCTTGGCTGGGTTAAGTTTTGGAAGTGTTTGGTGGTGATTTCGGTTGGGTTTGGTAGCCGAAATGTTGGATTTGTGTAGAGCAGCGAGTTGAGTTGTGTTGCTGGTGTTTTTAATGCATAATGATGCATTAATCCTCTGTTATTGTGTGCTTGAAACAGGGGAGTTTGATCCGTGAGCATTAGAGGTGGTGCGGAAGGTTTCGGATGCTTGGAAGGCTTGTTGGCTAGCCTTGTTTTGTGTATCGGTGAGTGAAGTTGGGTTTTCAGCTTTTAAACCAAGGTTTGAAGGTTTTGGGAGCTTAGTTTAAGTCTAAACAACTTTGCTAAGCTCAAGAGTAAGTAAATGGATTTTCGCTTTTGGTTTGTGTTGTGAATTGGCTTTTAAAGCAATTGTGATTGATGGTTGCAATGCATTTGATTTGCATGTTTTAAATTCTATTTTGAAAGCATATTTTAAGCATGGTTTAATGCTGGTTTTGAAAGCCATATGTGAAGGATGCTCAAGGTAAGAGATCCTTGGTTTTGTACATTGAAATTGTGGTTTTGATGCATAGTGTTGCATGTTGTTTAATGGCTTTGTGTGATGCTTTAAAATAGTGGAATATTGTTGTTAATGATGTACATTGGTAAGTGATGCTTAAGGTTACAAAGGTGGTTGAAAGTCCTTGTGTAAGCCTTGTTTATTTAAGAACAACATGGTGTTTGAAAGTCCATGGTTGGTTCTTGGTTAAGGTAAATGGTGGTTCTTGCATTTTGGTTATGCATGTGAATCAAAGGATTAATATGGTAAGATGGTTATATTGGCAAGTGATGTAAGTGGTTCTTGGTTTCTTTGATCGGATATAGTTAGCCGGCTATAGGATTGGGTGCACCGTGAATAAAGTCGCCTTGGATGTGGAGTGGTTAAGTGTGAACCGGTAAACTCCATCCAAGTATCCTAACGAGATGGTTAAGGTCATAATGGAGGTTGAGATTCCCATTCGAGGACCTTGGGTAAGCAAAGGTTATATGGTGATTAAAAGTCCATATATGGGAACCTTGTGCTTGTTAAGATCACAATGGTGGTGTAAAGTCCATGTGTGGATCTTGTGTAGGGTGTCCCGGATCTCGTTAGTGATGTTATACAACTACCAATCGGTGATGCTAAGGTTATGTGGTGTTTAAAAGTCCATATATGGGAACCTTGTGCATGTTAAGGTTGTATGGTGATTGAAAGTCCATACATGGGAACCTTGTGAAAGTTAAGGTTGTATGGTGATTAAAAGTCCATACATGGGAACCTTGTGAAAGTTAAGGTTGTATGGTGATTAAAAGTCCATACATGGGAACCTTGTGAAAGTTAAGGTTGTATGGTGATTAAAAGTCCATACATGGGAACCTTGTGAAAGTTAAGGTTGTATGGTGGTTGAAATTCCATACATGGGAACCTTGTGAATGGTAAGGTCAAATGGTGTTTAAAAGTCCATTTGGGGACCTTGGATTGGTAGTGTGTATGAAACGTAGGGACAACGCTTGTGATCCGCGTATCCGATTGGATGTTGAGTTGAAAAGTGGATGTGGTTGATCACTTGGAAGCCAATATAATGTTCTTGTTTATAATGAAGCATGAGATGCTTGAAAAGATGCATGTTTGCATGAGAAGTGTTTAATGTTTTATGAACGCATGTTTACTTGTTAGTTTGAACAAGTGTTGGTTATCTATTGAGAATGGTGCATGTGTGCATGAAATCTCTTTAGTGCATTGAAGTCTTGCTAAGACTTGTTTTTAAAGGCATATGATGCAAATGTTGAGGATGTAGTTCATATGTTGCATTTGTTAAATGCATGTGTTGGATTGATTGAGTAAATGGTTTTAAAGGGCTTCTTGCTTGGAATGATTTTCAAGTATGAGAAAGGTATGATGTGAAATGGAAGTGTTTTCCAAGGTTTTGAATTTAACTTGCATATGGTGTTTATGCATGGAATGGTTAAATTGATGGTTTTGTGAATTGTGCTTTTAAAAGGCTTACTTAGCTTGTTAAGCTAATATGATGTTCTTGATTATTAACGAAGCATGAGATGCTTGGAATGATGCATGGTTGCATGAGAAGTGTATAATGTATTAAGAATTCATGTTTGCTTGTTAAGTTTGAACAAGTGTTGGTTATCTATTGAGAATGATGCATGTGTACATGAAATCTCTTTAGTGCATTGAAGTCTTGATAAGACTTGTTTTAAAAGACATATGATGCAAATGTTGATGATGTGGTTCATATTGAGTAAATGACTTTAAAAGGTTTCTTGCTTGAAATGATAATCGAGTATGAGAAAGGTATGATGTGAGGTGGAAGTGTTTTCCAAGGTTTTGAATTTAACTTTGCCTTTGGTGCTTATGCATAGAATGGTTAAATTGATGTTTTTGCAAGTTTATGTTTTGAAAAGGGTTTACCTAGCTTTCTAAGATAAGGGTTGGTTTTCAAGTTTGAGCAATGCATAGTTTTAAGCATGTTGATGCAAAGGGGTTTTCAAACATTGCTTTGTTTAGCAAATCGAGTTGCTTTTCAAAGAGGTTTTATGACTCGCTGCATTGATGGTGTTTTGGTTTTGAGCATTCCTCACTAAGCATTATGTGCTTACGCTCCTTTTTGTCCATCAATGCAGATCTTTGAAGTTGGAACAGCGAGGAGCAAGGGATTCAAGGAGAACTCCACTTGAGATGTATGTCTCGGTTAATAGCTATAGATAATAAAGGCAATGGGGGAAGAATCTCTTATGTTGATGGTTATGTGTTTGTGTATGTTTGGACAAGAATGTTTTATGTTGTTGATGATGCTGGATTTTGTAATTGGCTTTTATATGGTTGGTTTGGAGATTTAATGCTTGAATGGTTGCTAGTAGGAAGTATGCCTTTAGAATTGGGGTTTTTCATATTTGATGCCATAATGACGTTTGGATGATGCATTTATGTTCCTTACTTGTTGAATGTCTTGCTGGTGAAGTTTGGTAGCATTTGGAGCATGTATGGTTGATCAATTGTGTGTTTTAGCAGCCATTTCTATGCGTTCTGTGCAGGCCGTATCGGAATAGTAGCCCTCGTTTCGGAACGGGTGCCTTGTAGCAGCCCAGGCGTCCGAAACGGGAGACACCGTTCCGAAACGGAATGGTCTCTGCTAGCCCTAGTTTCGGAACACGTTGCGGAACGGCCCCGCGTTTCGAAACAGGTTCTTCCTGTTTCGGAACACCTGACCGTTGGGGGCTGACATTGGCGGTTATGTGTTTTGAAATGTTTGCATTTTGGTCCTGAATCTTGTTATTGCAATTGTATGAGCTTGTGATGTCCGTTTGAGCTGAAATTTTGCAGAGAAGCATGAAACATGATTAATTTTAAGTTGGTAACTTAAAATCCGGTTAAGTCCTTAAATGTTTCAGAATTTACAATTTGGTCCCTAAAGTTGTAAATTGTTCAATTGGGTCCCTGTTTGATCTTTGATGTTACGATCTTCGAGTATGCTGTTGAATGATCATAACTAGGGTTAATGAGCATCTAGACAAGTTTTAAAAGAAAAAAAAAAGGGTCGTTAATCAAGGTTGACTTTCGGGTTGACTTTGGTTTTCCCCGTGTAAACTTCTTAATTTGGTTCAACCGTCTGGGCCGGGTTAAGGGGGTTACATTTGGTGGTATCAGAGATGAGTTGCGAATGCTTGGGGAAAACGGTAAGTTGTTGTGATTTGTGTTTGAGGTCTATCCTGATGTGTGGTTGAAAGCTGGTTGAAACACGTGTTTTTGAGCAAGTTGTTGATGTTTTCAAGCATGCTTTGTGGTTATGAAATATCGTTGAGTCAATGTTGAATTGTGCTGATGTTATGCTGGTGTTGTGAACTGATTTTGTGAATGGTGAAGGTGTAATGGGTATGATATGTTGATTTTATGCTGATGTGAATGGATGTTGTTTGATGAAAGCATGATCGAAATATGTTGTTTGATATGCTTGATGTTGTGATATCCATGTTTGTGATGACTGTTATGTCATGTGGAAGGGGAGGATTCAGGATACCCATTGCCTTATTATTATAGCTATTGTGTTATTTTGGAGTTGGAGTTTGAATCCTTGCTTAAAGTTGGTCTAACTGATTTGTTTGTTTTGTTTTGATTGTTTGTTGTTAGTAGTATGGCAAAATCGGTGAAAGAATGGCAGTTGGGTGAGATGGTTGTTGCCTTAGGGCAGGTTGTTAAGGCGTGGAATTCACCTTTTAGTGGAGGTGTTTCGTCTCAGTCTTCTGTGCCTGGGGTTGAGGTAGTAAGGCAGGAGAAGGGAGCTGGTTCTGTGATGAAGAGTTCATCACCTGTTGCTCAAGAGGTGTTGGGAACATCTCAGGCTGTAGCGAAGGTAAAGACAGTGGACGTGTTGGCTGTGGGATGTGTGGGTTTGTCAAGGCAGTGTTTGCATGATTTGGGTGCTGTGGAGTATCATGGCTCGGCACCTGAGACGTTTGAGTCCTGGTTGGCCAGTGTGATTCTGATTTAGGATCAGGAAGGCTGTGATTATGCCTGTAAGCTGGGGAGTGTTGTTTCCTTTATGTTGGAGGACGCATGTGCCTGGTCGACATCTGTGGCGGTGGCGTCACATATCCATGATATTGATTGGGACTTCTTTGTGTCTGCCTTTTATGAAAGGTATCTTGGAGAGAAGTTTCCAAGGGTTAAGCTGTGTGAAGGTAGTGCAAATCTGGGGCAAGTGCTGGTTGAACAATGAGTGGAGGCTCAGCTATCGGTGTGCAATCGTTGTGGAAGGCGCCATGTTGGAGGTTGTTGGGGCGCAGGTGCTTGTTGGAACTGTGGTTCTAAAGAGCATGTGAAACGTGATTGTCCTCTTGGGGTGAAGTCAGCTTCAGTGGTAGCCAAAGGGTCTCTGAAGGGTCGTGGGCACGGCCGAGGCAAGGTTCGGAGGTGGCAGAAAGAACAGAAAGTTGTGAAGAGTTTGGAAAAGGAAGTATGTTGGAAATGTGGGTCTGTTGGACATATGAGACGTGATTGTTTGAAGTTGGCTCGGAACAGCCAAGGCTCCTTACCGCAAGGGGATGGTGGTGACCCTAGTGTGTTAGCTGATGTTGCAGTGGTGCGGCTGGAGGATGATGGTTTTGCGAGGAAGAAAGCTCGTCTGTTGTAGTTTCGGGGCAGTGGAGTGTTTTCAGGTAACCTTGTTAAGTAGCCTTTGCTCTAGTATCCTAGTTTGGTTTTGGTTTGAGTTCCTTGCGTTGTGAGTATGATTTTGTTGTTAGCATGTTGAGGTTGATGTTGTTGTATATGTTTGGAAACATCTTTAGTGCGAAGAGGGATTTAGTGAGTATCTTGTGGTTAATGAGTTGTTAGAATGGTAGAGTTGGACAAGTTAGAAATGAAGTAGGAGGTTGTTCTTAGACGGATTCTGAAGATGTTATTGGAGGGTGTGAACTGGCATTCATGCACAGTTAAAATCATTTGTTATATGCTATATTATATATGGGTTGGTTCATGCATACATGTGGCATGACATTAGAAGTTTTGCATACATGTACATCAGGCATTGATAGGACATATTGGTGACCATGCATACGAACGTTCACACTCGCTAATAACTAATCGAATCTGTTAGTGTTGTGGTTGGGTTAGGTTGGATGATGGGTTTTTAGAGGTTGTTTTGGTGCTGAGTGAAAGTTAGAAGTAATGGAGAGTATTAAGCTAGTTGCTAGTAATAGTGAGAGTGGTATAGCATGTTGGTAGGAGGATAGTGTTTGATGCTTGAAGAGTTTAGTGGTTTGAATAGCTAGTGGAAGTGGTAGTTCCTTGGTGCTAAGTGATGTTGCAGGTTAGTGGTTGTGTTTCTAAAGTGCTGAGGTAGCTTAGCATTAATGTTGTAGTAGAAGGGATGTTTATGTAAGTGATGGTTCTTAGCAACCTTTGAGGAGTTGAGAAGATGTTACGTATGTTTAAGTTGGGTGATGTTCTTGTAAGGCAGGTGTTGTGGTCAGAGCTTGAAGTGGAAAGGCAATGAAAGATCGAAAGCCAGTGTAGGTTGGAAGGATTCTTGTGAGAAGTGGTTGGCTGGTTGTGGTTAAGTAAGTTCCTTTTGAAGTCAGCTGGTGGTGTAATGGAACGGCTGGTGGAGTCAAGATTGGGGTTGAGATGTAATTTTTGCTTGTTGGGAAAATCTTTGGAAGAGGTTGGAGATGTAACGCCCCGGTTTTGGGCTCAGAAGTTTTGGGCGTTTACGGGTTCGGTCAAAGTGCTGATCGAACATATAAGAGTGAATTTAGGAAAGCCTAGTTCGGGTTGCATTAAAAATATGGAAAAATGTTCTAAAATCATATTTTAATATATAAAAGTGAACTGTGAAATCAATTTTGGAAAATGAGGTTCGGAAGGTTGACATTTTGGCTAGTGACCAAAATGTAATTTTTGAAAGTTGCGGGACAGTTTTATAATGGATTGAAACTTTGAATCTTTAAGGAGCTATTATTCCAAAAAGAGTTTCTCCAGATTTTTCTAAGATATTTTAAGGCTTTATTCTGATTTTAAAGATTATGAAATGTGGAGGGAAATCATTTTTACCATTTCTTAACTAACTTTTCATTTTCTCTCAATTTTCCTTTTCTCTCATTTTCTCTCCACCCAAACACATTTCTCCAGATTTTCTTCTCTGATTTTGTCAATCTAAATCCATCATTTCAACTCTCTTTTGATTCCTAATCATCTCTACAACAAAACCTCTCAATTTGCAAGTTGTTTCATTAAGCATTTTGGCTCTAAAAAGGAGAAATTCAAGTTTGGAGGTAAGAACGTCCTTCTCCTCTAAACTATCAGTTCTTTACTGAAATTCCTAAGTTCTCAATCCTTGATTTGTGTTTTGTTAATGGCTTTTCAATTGAAATCTTGATTTTGGCTTAAAATGCAAGATTTGGTGATTTTGGTGGAATTTTCGTGTGATCTGTTTGGGCAGTGTTTTGAAGTGTCAAAATGATGTTAAATGAATGCTAAATTGATTAGAAGTTGAGGTTTAATTAATGCAATCCCGGATAGGTTGAATTTCCTAAGTTTGGCTTGAGTTTTTGGTTGTTTTTGGAGTGTTTTTGGTGATCTGTTATACCTGGAGGTATAAGGACGTGTTTGTGATCATTTTGGATGTTAATTGATGTTTAAAAATGATTTGAAGTGATAGATTTTGGCTGGGTTAAGTTTTGGAAGTGTTTGGAGGTGATTTCGGTTGTGTTTGGTAGCCGAAATGTTGATTTTGTGATGAGCAGCGAGTTGAGTCTTGTTGCTGGTGTTTTTAATGCATAATGATGCATTAATCCTCTGTTGTTGTGTGCTTGAAACAGGGGAGTTTGATCCGTGAGCTTTGAAGGTGTTGCGGAAGGTTTTCGGATGCTTGGAAGGCTTGTTGGCTAGCCTTGTTTTGTGTATCGGTGAGTGAAGTTGGGTTTTCAGCTTTTAAACCAAGGTTTGAAGGTTTTGGGAGCTTAGTTTAAGTCTAAACAACTTTGCTAAGCTCAAGAGTAAGTGATTGGATTTTCGCTCTTGAATTGTGTTGTGTTTTGGTTTTAAAAGCAATTGTGGTTGATGATTGAGATGCATGTGTTTTGCATGGTTTATATCTGTTTTGAAAGCATATTTTTAGCATGGTTTAATGCTGGTTTTGAAAGCCATTTGTGAAGGATGCTCAAGGTAAGAGATCCTTGGTTTTGTACATGGAAATTGTGATTTTGATGCATAGTGTTGCATGTTGATCAATGGCTTTGTATGATGCTTTAAAACAGTGAATTGATGATGGTAAATGTTACTTTTTGCATATTGGTTATGCATGTGAATCATTGGACTAATGAGGTAATGGTTTTGCATATTGGTTATGCATGTGAATCACTGGACTAATGTGGTGTTGGTTTTTGCATTGTGGTTATGCATATGAATCAGTGGAATAACATGGTAAGATGGTTATGTTGGCAAGTGATGAAAGCGGTTCTTGGTTCGTTGATCGGATATAGTTAGCCGGCTATAGGATTGGGTGCACCGTGAATTAAGTCGCCTTGGAGGTGGAGTGGTCAAGAGTGGACCGGTAAACTCCCTTCAAGTATCCTAACGAGATGGTTAAGGTCATAATGGAGGTGTTTCCCATTCGAGGAACTTGGTTGAGCAAAGGTTATATGGTGTTTAAAAGTCCATATATGAGAACCTTGTGCTTGTTAAGATCACAATGGCGGTGTAAGACCATGTGTGGATCTTGTGTGGGGTGTCCCGGATCTCGTTAGTGATGTTATACAACTACCAATCGGTTATGCAAAGGTTGTATGGTGTTTCAAAGTCCATACATGGAAACCTTGTGCATGTTGAGGTTGTATGGTGTTTAAAAGTCCATGCATGGGAACCTCGGGAAAAGCTAAGGTTGTATGGTGTTTAAAAGTCCATACATGGGAACCTTAGGCTTGTAAGGTCAAATGGTGTTTAAAAGTCCATTTGGGAGGCCTTGGATTGGTAGGGTGTATGGAGCGTAGGGACAACGCTCGAAATCCGCGTATCCGATCAGGTTGTTGAGTTGAAAAGTGGATGTGGTTGATCACTTGGAAGCCAATGTAATGTTCTTGATCATAAAGAAGCATGAGATGCTTGAAAAGATGCATGGTTGCATGAAAAGTGTATAATGCTTGTGAATGCATGTTTACTTGTTAAGTTGAACAAGTGTTGTTTATCATTTGGTAAATGATGCATGTGAGCATGAAATCTCTTTATTGCATTGGAGTCTTGTTAAGACTTGTTTTAAAAGGCATGTGATGATGATGATGTGATTCATAAGTTGTCTTTGTTTAATGCATGAATTGGATTGCTTGAATAATGGTTTAAAAGGGGTTTCTTGCTTGAAATGATGTTCAAGTTTATGAATGGGTAATATGAAATGGAAGTGTTTTCCAAGGTTTTAACTTAGCTTCGCATATGGAATTAATGCATGGAATGGTTAAAGGAATGTTTTTGGAAGTTGTACATTGAAATGGTTTTCTTAGCTTGCTAAGCTAAGGGTTGGTTTTCACGTATGTGCAATGCATGGTTTTAAGCATGTTGATGAAAATGAGTTTTCAAACTTTGCTTGGTAAACAAATCGGGTTGTTTTAAAGGTGTTTTGTAACCCGCTGCATTGATGGTGTTTTGGTTTTGAGCATTCCTCACTAAGCATTATGTGCTTACGCTCCTTTTTGTCCATCAATGCAGATTCTTGAGGTTTGGATAGCAAGGAGCAAGGGATTCAAGGTGGACTCCAATTGAGATGTATGTCTCGGACTGATGTTTTTGTGTTCGTATATGTTCGTATATGTTCGGACAAGTATGTTTTAATGTTGTTAATGTTGTTGGAACATGAATTGGCTTCAATGAGATTGATTTGGAAAGTTTGTGCTTAAGTGGTTGCTTGTGTAGGAAGCATGTCTTTAGATTTGGGGCTTTTCATGTATGATGTTATTCTGATTAATTGTTGATGCAAGTATGTCACATTTATGTTGAATTGCATGTTGGTAAAGTTTGGTGGCTTTTGGAGCATGTTTGAATGGTCAATTGTGTGTTTGAGTGAGCAAAATGCTGCAATCTGTGCAGGGCGTTTCGGAACAGTTGACACCGTTTCGAAACGGGTGCCTTGCATGAACCCAGGCGTCCGAAACGGGTGCCACCGTTCCGGAACGGTTTGGCTACTGCCAGACCCCCGTTGCGGTACGCGTTGCGGAACGGCCCCGAGTTTCGAAACGGGCTCTGCCTGTTTCGGAACGGGTGACCGTTGGGGGCTGACATGGGCGGTTAAATGTTTCAGAATGTTTGCATTTTGGTCCTGAAACTTGTTTGTGCAATTGTATGAGTTTGGGATATCCGTTTGAGCTGAAATTTGGCAGAGAAGCATGAAACCTGATTAATTTTAAGTTGGTAACTTAAAATCTGGTTAAGTCCTTAAAGTTTTCAGAATTTACAATTTGGTCCCTAAAGTTGTAAATTGTTGAATTTGGTCCTTGTTTGATCTCTGATGTTTGTGATCTTTGGGTATGCTGTTTGCATGATCACATCTAAGGTTAATGTGCATCTTGACAAGATTAAAAAGAAAAAAAAGGGTCGTTAATCAAGGTTGACTTTCGGGTTGACTTTGGTTTTCCCCGTGTGACTTTCTTAATTCGGGTCAACCGTCCGGGCCGGGTTAAGGGGGTTACATTTGGTGGTATCATAGCTGAGTTGCGAATGCTTGGGGAAAACGGTAAGTTGTTGTGACGTGTGTTTGTTGTTTACCTTGATGTGTGGTTGAAAGTTGGTTGAAACACGTGTTTCTAAGTATGTTGCTGATGTTTTTGAGCAAATTGTTGATGTTTCTGAGCATGTTGCTGATGTTTTCAAGCATGTTTTATGGTTATGAATCTTGGTTGAATTTATGTGGATATGTGCTGATGTTGTGAGCTGATGTTATGCATGACGAAGGTGTAATGAGTATGTTATGTTGATAATATGCTGATGCAAATGGATGCTGTTTGATGTAAGCATGATCAAAGTATGTTGTTTGATATGCTTGATGTTGTGATATCCATGTTGTGTTGACTGTTATGTCATGAAAAGGGGAGGATTCGGGATACCCATTGCCTTATTAATATAGCTATTGTGTTATTTGGAGTTGGAGTTTGAATCCTTGCTTAATGCTGGTCTAACTGGTTTGTTTGCTTGTTGTGATTGTTTGTTGTTGTTAGTAGTATGGCTAAGTCGATGGAAGAATGGCAGTTGGGTAAGATGGTTGCTGCCTTGGGGCAGGTTGTTAAGGCTTGGAATTCACCTTTCTGTAGAGGTGTTTTGTTTCAGTCTTCTGTGCCTGGAGTTGAGGTGTTAAGGCAGGGGAAAGAAGCTGGTTCTGGGATGAAGAGTTCATCACCTGTTGAGCAAGAGGTGTTGGGAACATCTCAGGCTGAGGTAAAGGTAAAGTCAGTAGATGAGCTGGTTGTGGGATGTGTGGGTTTGCCGAAGCAGTGTTTGCTTGATTTGGGGTGCTGTGGAGTATCATGGTTCTTCACCGGGGATGTTTGAGGCCTGGTTGGCCAGTGTAATTCTGATCTTGGATCAGGAAGGCTGTGATTATGCCTGTAAGATGGGGAGTGTTGTTTCTTTGATGCTGGAGGATGCGTGTGTCTGGTGGACATCTGTGGCGGTGGCGTCACATATTCCTGATATTGATTGGGATTTCTTTGTATCTGCTTTTTGTGAAAGGTATCTTGGAAGGGAATTTCCAAGGATTGAACAAGGTGAAGATAGTGCTGTTGTGGAGCAAGTGTTGCTTGAGCAAGGGGTGGAAGCTCAGCCACCGGTATGTGACCGTTGTGAAAGGCGCCATGTTGGAGGTTGTTGGGGCGCGGGTGTTTGCTGGAATTGTGGTTCTAAAATGCATGTTAAGCGTGATTGTCCTCATGGAGTGAAGTCAGCTTTGGTGTTAGCCATAGGGTCTCTGAAAGGTCGTGGGCACGGCCGAGGCAAGGTTCAGAGGTGGCAAAAAGAGCAGAAGGTTGTGAAGGGTTTGGGAAAAGAGAATTGCTGGGAATGTGGGTCTGCTGGACACATGAGACGTGATTGTTTGAGGTTGGCTCGGAACAGCCAAGGTTCTTTACCGCAAGGAGTTGATGGTGACCCTGGTATGTTAGCTGGTGCTGTAGTTGTGTCGCAGGAGGTTGAAGGTTCCGCAAGGAAGAGAGCTCGTCTGATGAATCTTCAGGGTGGTGTTGTGTTTTCAGGTAACCTTGTTAAGTAATCTTTGCTCTAGTTACCTTAGTTTGGTTTCTGTTGGTTTTCCTTGCGTGGTAAGTTAGTCTTGTTGCTAGCATGTTGGGGTAATAGTTGTAGTTTTGGAAGCATCTTTGGTGTGAAGAAGGCTTAGTGAGTATCTTGTGGTTAATGGTTGTTGGTATGATGGAGTTAGATAAGCTAGAAGTGAGGTAGGAGGTTGTTCTTAGACGGATTTGAGGATGTTATTGGAGGGTGTGAACTGGCATTCATGCACAGTTAAAATCATTGTTATATGCTATATTATATATGTTGGTCCATGCATACATGTGGCATGACATTAGAGGTTTTGCATACATGTACATCAGGCATTGATAGGGCATGTAAGTGATCATGCATACGATGTTCACACTCGCTAATAATTAATCGAATCTGTTAGTGTGGTGGTTGGTTTGGATGATGGGTTTTTTAGAGGTTGTTTTGGTGCTGAGTGAGAGTTAGAAGTAATATTAAGCTAGTTGCTAGCAATGGTGAGAGTGGTATAGCCTGTGGTAGAAGGTTAGTGTTTGATGCTCAGAGAGTTTAGTGGTTTGGTGGTGAAGGGTACCGGTTGAGGTTAGTATCGGTTAAGTGGTTTGTATAGCTAAAAGGAAGTAAGAGTTCCTTGGTGCTGGTGATGTTGCAGTTTTGTGGTTGTGTTCCCAAGTGCTGAGGTAGCTTAGCTTTTAGTTGTTGTGAAAGGGTTGTGTTGGTAAGTGTTGGTTCTTAGCAACCTTTGAGGAGTTCAGAAGCTGTTATGTGTGTTTTGGATAAGCAATGTTTTGGTAATGCAAGTGTTATGGTTGAAGTTTGAAGTGAAAGGGCTATGAAAGATCGAAGGCTTTTGTTGGTCGTTTGGGTTCTTGTGAGAAGTGGTTGGCTTGTTGTGGTTAAGAAAGTTCCGTTTGAAGTCAGCTGGTGGGGTGTGGAGCGGCTGACGGATTCAAGTTGGGGTTATGTTGTAATTCTTGGAATCTGGGTGAGTAATCCTGGTGAGCTGTTATGGTAATGTTAGCGGCGGATGTGAAGGATTGTCAGCTTCGTTGAAGAGTTTGGGTAAGCAGTTGATGCTTAAGGATTTTTGCTTGTTGGGAAAATCCTTGGAAGAGGTTTGGGAGTTTGCAAGAGTTTTAGAAGTAGAAAGGTATGCATAATGGCTGAATTGGATTGGTTGTTGTCACTTTGTAAACAAGTCTTGGAAGTTGTGTGTTACAGTGATGTGTGCTGTAAGAGCTGAGTTCTTCAGGTTGATGTTGGGGTTGTGTACAGTCCGGTTATGTGAAAGGTTAAGTTGTGGCTATCTTTGAGTGTTCTGGATTTTGTGAACAGTGTGTGGAGGTGCTAAGTTTGGTGGAGGTTTTGTGTGGATAGTAATCAGTGGTAGTTGAGGCTGTTGTGTTGCCTTGTGTGTTGGTTTGAGAAGGTTGTTTTCTCTTTTCGCCGGTTGAAATTTCGAGGACAAAATTTCCTAAGGGGGGGAGAGTTGTAACGCCCCGGTTTTGGGCTCAGAAGTTTTCGGCGTTGACCGGTTCGGTCAAAGTGCTGATCGAATATATAAGAGTGAATTTAGGAAAGCCTAGTTCGGGTTGCATTAAAAATATGGAAAAATGTTCTAAAATCATATTTTAATATATAAAAGTGAACTGTGAAATCAATTTTGGAAAATGAGGTTCGGAAGGTTGACATTTTGGCTAGTGACCAAAATGTAATTTTTGAAAGTTGCGGGACAGTTTTATAAAGGATTGAAACTTTGAATCTTTAAGGAGATATTATTCCAAAAAGAGTTTCTCCAGATTTTTCTAAGATATTTTAAGGCTTTATTCTGATTTTAAAGATTATGAAATGTGGAGGGAAATCATTTTTACCATTTCTTAACTAACTTTTCATTTTCTCTCAATTTTCCTTTTCTCTCATTTTCTCTCCACCCAAACACATTTCTCCAGATTTTCTTCTCTGATTTTGTCAATCTAAATCCATCATTTCAAATCTCTTTTGATTCCTAATCATCTCTACAACAAAACCTCTCAATTTGCAAGTTGTTTCATTAAGCATTTTGGCTCTAAAAAGGAGAAATTCAAGTTTGGAGGTAAGAACGTCCTTCTCCTCTAAACTATCAGTTCTTTACTGAAATTCCTAAGTTCTCAATCCTTGATTTGTGTTTTGTTAATGGCTTTTCAATTGAAATCTTGATTTTGGCTTAAAATGCAAGATTTGGTGATTTTGGTGGAATTTTCGTGTGATCTGTTTGGGCAGTGTTTTGAAGTGTCAAAATGATGTTAAATGAATGCTAAATTGATTAGAAGTTGAGGTTTAATTAATGCAATCCCGGATAGGTTGAATTTCCTAAGTTTGGCTTGAGTTTTTGGTTGTTTTTGGAGTGTTTTTGGTGATCTGTTATACTGGAGGTATAAGGACGTGTTTGTGATCATTGTGGATGTTAATTGATGTTTAAAAATGATTTGAAGTGATAGATTTTGGCTGGGTTAAGTTTTGGAAGTGTTTGGAGGTGATTTCGGTTGTGTTTGGTAGCCGAAATGTTGATTTTATGATGAGCAGCGAGTTGAGTCTTGTTGCTGGTGTTTTTAATGCATAATGATGCATTAATCCTTTTTTGTTGTGTGCTTGAAACAGGGGAGTTTGATCCGTGAGCTTTGAAGGTGTTGCGGAAGGTTTTCGGATGCTTGGAAGGCTTGTTGGCTAGCCTTGTTTTGTGTATCGGTGAGTGAAGTTGGGTTTTCAGCTTTTAAACCAAGGTTTGAAGGTTTTGGGAGCTTAGTTTAAGTCTAAACAACTTTGCTAAGCTCAAGAGTAAGTGATTGGATTTTCGCTCTTGAATTGTGTTGTGTTTTGGTTTTAAAAGCAATTGTGGTTGATGATTGAGATGCATGTGTTTTGCATGGTTTAAATCTGTTTTGAAAGCATATTTTTAGCATGGTTTAATGCTGGTTTTGAAAGCCATTTGTGAAGGATGCTCAAGGTAAGAGATCCTTGGTTTTGTACATGGAAATTGTGATTTTGATGCATAGTGTTGCATGTTGATCAATGGCTTTGTATGATGCTTTAAAACAGTGAATTGATGATGGTAAATGTTACTTTTTGCATATTGGTTATGCATGTGAATCATTGGACTAATGAGGTAATGGTTTTGCATATTGGTTATGCATGTGAATCATTGGACTAATGTGGTGTTGGTTTTTGCATTGTGGTTATGCATATGAATCAGTGGAATAACATGGTAAGATGGTTATGTTGGCAAGTGATGAAAGCGGTTCTTGGTTCGTTGATCGGATATAGTTAGCCGGCTATAGGATTGGGTGCACCGTGAATTAAGTCGCCTTGGAGGTGGAGTGGTCAAGAGTGGACCGGTAAACTCCCTTCAAGTATCCTAACGAGATGGTTAAGGTCATAATGGAGGTGTTGCCCATTCGAGGACCTTGGTTGAGCAAAGGTTATATGGTGTTTAAAAGTCCATATATGAGAACCTTGTGCTTGTTAAGATCACAATGGCGGTGTAAGACCATGTGTGGATCTTATGTGGGGTGTCCCGGATCTCGTTAGAGATGTTATACAACTACCAATCGGTTATGCAAAGGTTGTATGGTGTTTCAAAGTCCATACATGGGAACCTTGTGCATGTTGAGGTTGTATGGTGTTTAAAAGTCCATGCATGGGAACCTCGGGAAAAGCTAAGGTTGTATGGTGTTTAAAAGTCCATACATGGGAACCTTAGGCTTGTAAGGTCAAATGGTGTTTAAAAGTCCATTTGGGAGGCCTTGGATTGGTAGGGTTTATGGAGCGTAGGGACAACGCTCGGAATCCGCGTATCCGATCGGGTTGTTGAGTTGAAAAGTGGATGTGGTTGATCACTTGGAAGCCAATGTAATTTTCTTGATCATAAAGAAGCATGAGATGCTTGAAAAGATGCATGGTTGCATGAAAGTGTATAATGCTTGTGAATGCATGTTTACTTGTTAAGTTGAACAAGTGTTGTTTATCATTTGGTAAATGATGCATGTGAGCATGAAATCTCTTTATTGCATTGGAGTCTTGTTAAGACTTGTTTTAAAAGGCATGTGATGATGATGATGTGATTCATAAGTTGTCTTTGTTTAATGCATGAATTGGATTGCTTGAATAATGGTTTAAAAGCGGTTTCTTGCTTGAAATGATGTTCAAGTTTATGAATGGGTAATATGAAATGGAAGTGTTTTCCAAGGTTTTAACTTAGCTTCGCATATGGAATTAATGCATGGAATGGTTAAAGGAATGTTTTTGCAAGTTGTACATTGAAATGGTTTTCTTAGCTTGCTAAGCTAAGGGTTGGTTTTCACGTATGTGCAATGCATGGTTTTAAGCATGTTGATGAAAAGGAGTTTTCAAACTTTGCTTGGTAAACAAATCGGGTTGTTTTAAAGGTGTTTTGTAACCCGCTGCATTGATGGTGTTTTGGTTTTGAGCATTCCTCACTAAGCATTATGTGCTTACGCTCCTTTTTGTCCATCAATGCAGATTCTTGAGGTTTGGACAGCAAGGAGCAAGGGATTCAAGGTGGACTCCAATTGAGATGTATGTCTCGGTGAATAGCTATAGTTAATAAAGGCAATGGGGGTAGAATCTCTCGGACTGATGTTTTTGTGTTCGTATATGTTCGGACAAGTATGTTTTAATGTTGTTAATGTTGTTGGAACATGAATTGGCTTCAATGAGATTGATTTGGAAAGTTTGTGCTTAAGTAGTTGCTTGTGTAGGAAGCATGTCTTTAGATTTGGGGCTTTTCATGTATGATGTTATTCTGATGAATTGTTGATGCAAGTATGTCACATTTATGTTGAATTGCATGTTGGTAAAGTTTGGTGGCTTTTGGAGCATGTTTGAATGGTCAATTGTGTGTTTGAGTGAGCAAAATGCTGCAATCTGTGCAGGGCGTTTCGGAACAGTTGACACCGTTTCGAAACGGGTGCCTTGCATGAACCCAGGCGTCCGAAACGGGTGCCACCGTTCCGGAACGGTTTGGCTACTGCCAGACCCCCGTTGCGGTACGCGTTGCGGAACGGCCCCGAGTTTCGAAACGGGCTCTGCCTGTTTCGGAACGGGTGACCGTTGGGGGCTGACATGGGCGGTTAAATGTTTCAGAATGTTTGCATTTTGGTCCTGAAACTTGTTTGTGCAATTGTATGAGTTTGGGATGTCCGTTTGAGCTGAAATTTGGCAGAGAAGCATGAAACCTGATTAATTTTAAGTTGGTAACTTAAAATCTGGTTAAGTCCTTAAAGTTTTCAGAATTTACAATTTGGTCCCTAAAGTTGTAAATTGTTCAATTTGGTCCATGTTTGATCTCTGATGTTTGTGATCTTTGGGTATGCTGTTTGCATGATCACATCTAAGGTTAATGTGCATCTTGACAAGATTAAAAAGAAAAAAAAGGGTCGTTAATCAAGGTTGACTTTTGGGTTGACTTTGGTTTTCCCCGTGTGACTTTCTTAATTCGGGTCAACCGTCCGGGCCGGGTTAAGGGGGTTACAGGAGAGGTTGCAAAATAGTGAAGGTTGTGGGTTACATAGTGGCTGAATAGAATTTGTTGGTGTCACTGTGTGAACAAGTTTTAGGAGTTGTGTGTTAAAGTGTTGTATGCTGTAAAAGTTTGAGGTTCTACAGGTTGTTAATGGGGCTATGTGTAGTCCGGAGTTGTGAAAGGTCAAGTTGTGGTTATCTTTGTGTGTTCTGGATTTTGGGAACAGTATGTGGTGGTGTTGAGTTTGGGCTTGGAAGTTTTGGGCTTGGACTGGTTCGGTCAAAGTGTTGTTCGAATATAAAAGAGTGAATTTAGGAAAGCCTAGTTCGGGTTGCATTAAAAATATGGAAAAATGTCCTAAAATCCTCTTTTAATATATATAAGTGAACTGTGAAATCAATTTTGCAAAATGTGGTTTGGAAGAGTGACATTTTGGGATAGTGACCAAAATGTAATTTTTGAAAACTGTGTGACTATTTTAAAAAGGATTGAAACTTTGAATCTTTAAGGATCTATTTACCCAATGGGAGTTTCTCCAGATTTTTCTAAAATATTAAAGGTTTATTAAATGTATTTTAAATAAAGTAAAAAGGAGGGAAGAAGATATTTTGTCATTTTAACTAACTTTCTCAAATTTTCTATTTTCTTTTCTCTCAACTTTTCTCTCAACCCAAACACATTTCTTCAGCAAAATTCTCTCTGATTTTGACTTCCAAAGACTAGATTTCAACTCTCATTTGATTTCTAATCAATCCTTCAACAAAACCTTGGCATTAGCTTATTTGATTTTCAAGATTTTGGTTCCAAAAAGGGAGAAACTCAAGTTTGGAGGTAAGAACGTCCTTCTCCTCTAAACTCCCAGTTCTTTACTGAAATTCCTAAGTTCTCAATCCTTAATTGATGATTTATAAGTTGTTTTAAAGTTGTGTAATGGATCTTGGCTTAAAATGCAAGATTTGATGATTTTTGATGGATTTTCGTATGATCTGATTGGGTTGTGTTTTAAGGTGTCAAATTGATGTTAAATGAATGTTTAATTGATGAGAAATTGAGGTTTAATCAATGCAATCCCGAATAGGTTGAATTTCCTAAGTTTTGCTTGAGTTTTTGGTTGTTTTTGGAGTGATCTTGATGATCTGTTATAGCTGGAGGTATAAGGACGTGTTTGTGATCATTTTGGATGTTAATTGATGTTTATAATGGTTAGGAGTGATGGATCTTGGCTGGGTTAAGTTTTGGAAGTGTTTGGTGGTGATTTCGGTTGGGTTTGGTAGCCGAAATGTTGGATTTGTGTAGAGCAGCGAGTTGAGTTGTGTTTCTGGTGTTTTTAATGCATAATGATGCATTAATCCTCTGTTATTGTGTGCTTGAAACAGGGGAGTTTGATCCGTGAGCATTAGAGGTGGTGCGGAAGGTTTCAGATGCTTGGAAGGCTTGTTGGCTAGACTTGTTTTGTGTATCGGTGAGTGAAGTTGGGTTTTTAGCTTTTAAACCAAGGTTTGAAGGTTTTGGGAGCTTAGTTTAAGTCTAAACAACTTTGCTAAGCTCAAGAGTAAGTAAATGGATTTTCGCTTTTGGTTTGTGTTGTGAATTGGCTTTTAAAGCAATTGTGATTGATGGTTGCAATGCATTTGATTTGCATGTTTTAAATTCTGTTTTGAAAGCATGGTTTAATGCTGGTTTTGAAAGCCATATGTGAAGGATGCTCAAGGTAAGAGATCCTTGGTTTTGTACATTGAAATTGTGGTTTTGATGCATAGTGTTGCATGTTGTTTAATGGCTTTGTGTGATGCTTTAAAACAGTGGAATATTGTTGTTAATGATGTACGTTGGTAAGTGATGCTTAAGGTTACAAAGGTCGTTGAAAGTCCTTGTGTAAGCCTTGTTTATTTAAGAACAACATGGTGTTTGAAAGTCCATGGTTGGTTCTTGGTTAAGGTAAATGGTGGTTCTTGCATTTTGGTTATGCATGTGAATCAAAGGATTAATATGGTAAGATGGTTATATTGGCAAGTGATGTAAGTGGTTCTTGGTTTCTTTGATCGGATATAGTTAGCCGGCTATAGGATTGGGTGCACCGTGAATAAAGTCGCCTTGGATGTGGAGTGGTTAAGTGTGAACCGGTAAACTCCATCCAAGTATCCTAACGAGATGGTTAAGGTCATAATGAAGGTTGAGATTCCCATTCGAGGACCTTGGGTAAGCAAAGGTTATATGGTGATTAAAAGTCCATATACGGGAACCTTGTGCTTGTTAAGATCACAATGGTGGTGTAAAGTCCATGTGTGGATCTTGTGTAGGGTGTCCCGGATCTCGTTAGTGATGTTATACAACTACCAATCGGTGATGCTAAGGTTATATGGTGTTTAAAAGTCCATATATGGGAACCTTGTGCATGTTAAGGTTGTATGGTGATTAAAAGTCCATACATGGGAACCTTGTGAAAGTTAAGGTTGTATGGTGATTAAAAGTCCATACATGGGAACCTTGTGAAAGTTAAGGTTGTATGGTGATTAAAAGTCTATACATGGGAACCTTGTGAAAGTTAAGGTTGTATGGTGATTAAAAGTCCATACATGGGAACCTTGTGAAAGTTAAGGTTGTATGGTGGTTGAAATTCCATACATGGGAACCTTGTGAATGGTAAGGTCAAATGGTGTTTAAAAGTCCATTTGGGGACCTTGGATTGGTAGTGTGTATGAAGCGTAGGGACAACGCTTGTGATCCGCGTATCCGATTGGATGTTGAGTTGAAAAGTGGATGTGGTTGATCACTTGGAAGCCAATATAATGTTCTTGTTTATAATGAAGCATGAGATGCTTGAAAAGATGCATGTTTGCATGAGAAGTGTTTAATGTTTTATGAACGCATGTTTACTTGTTAGTTTGAACAAGTGTTGGTTATCTATTGAGAATGGTGCTTGTGTGCATGAAATCTCTTTAGTGCATTGAAGTCTTGCTAAGACTTGTTTTTAAAGGCATATGATGCAAATGTTGAGGATGTGGTTCATATGTTGCATTTGTTAAATGCATGTGTTGGATTGATTGAGTAAATGGTTTTAAAGGGCTTCTTGCTTGGAATGATTTTCAAGTATGAGAAAGGTATGATGTGAAATGGAAGTGTTTTCCAAGGTTTTGAATTTAACTTGCATATGGTGTTTATGCATGGAATGGTTAAATTGATTGTTTTGTGAATTGTGCTTTTAAAAGGCTTACTTAGCTTGTTAAGCTAAGGGTTGGTTTTCATGTTTGAGCAATGCATAGTTTTAAGCATGTTGATGCAAAGGGGTTTTCAAACATTGCTTGGTTTAACAAATCGAGTTGCTTTTCAAAGAGGTTTTATGACTCGCTGCATTGATGGTGTTTTGGTTTTGAGCATTCCTCACTAAGCATTATGTGCTTACGCTCCTTTTTGTCCATCAATGCAGATCTTTGAAGTTGGAACAGCGAGGAGCAAGGGATTCAAGGAGAACTCCACTTGAGATGTATGTCTCGGTTAATAGCTATAGATAATAAAGGCAATGGGGGAAGAATCTCTTATGTTGATGGTTATGTGTTTGTGTATGTTTGGACAAGAATGGTTTTATGTTGTTGATGATGCTGGATTTTGTAATTGGCTTTTATATGGTTGGTTTGGAGATTTAATGCTTGAATGGTTGCTAGTAGGAAGTATGCCTTTAGAATTGGGGTTTTTCATATTTGATGCCATGATGACGTTTGGATGATGCATTTATGTTCCTTACTTGTTGAATGTCTTGCTGGGGAAGTTTGGTAGCATTTGGAGCATGTATGGTTGATCAATTGTGTGTTTTAGCAGCCATTTCTATGCGTTCTGTGCAGGCCATATCGGAACAGTAGCCCTCGTTTCGGAACGGGTGCCTTGTAGCAGCCCAGGCGTCCGAAACGGGAGACACCGTTCCGAAACGGAATGGTCTCTGCCAGCCCTAGTTTCGGAACACGTTGCAGAACGGCCCCGCGTTTCGAAACAGGTTCTTCCTGTTTCGGAACACCTGACCGTTGGGGGCTGACATTGGCGGTTATGTGTTTTGAAATGTTTGCATTTTGGTCCTGAATCTTGTTATTGCAATTGTATGAGCATGTGATGTCCGTTTGAGCTGAAATTTGGCGGAGAAGCATGAAACATGATTAATTTTAAGTTGGTAACTTAAAATCCGGTTAAGTCCTTAAAGTTTTCAGAATTTACAATTTGGTCCCTAAAGTTGTAAATTGTTCAATTGGGTCCCTGTTTGATCTCTGATGTTACGATCTTCGAGTATGCTGTTGAATGATCATAACTATGGTTAATGAGCATCTAGACAAGTTTTAAAAGAAAAAAAAAGGGTCGTTAATCAAGGTTGACTTTCGGGTTGACTTTGGTTTTCCCCGTGTAAACTTCTTAATTCGGTTCAACCGTCTGGGCCGGGTTAAGGGGGTTACAAAGAACGCATGAATAACAACATAATATAACCAAAATAATATGCAAGGTAAATAAATAAAATGTAGACTGACAGGGACCACAATGGTAATAATACCATTTAAAAAACTAATTAAAACGCGAAATTTGGGAGCAAATTAAAAGCAAACGGAAGGCCCTCAGGACCAAAACGGCAATTTCCCCACTCGCAAATCGATTGAAACCAAATTTGGGATGAGATTGAAAACACTAGAAAACATACAGGGATTGCGGGAAGGATTTTAAAAAGCGGAAGTCCTCCCCCCGCGTAATTACGTTGACGCAGAGGGACCTAAAACGCATTTAAACCAATTTTAAAATGAAAAAACACTATATAAGCTACCTTAAACACGTTTTAACCCTTTTTCTTTTCACCAACCCTAAACCCGAAAGAGCCTTACCCCATGCTCTCTGTTTCTCCTCTGGCCCCGTAAAGGTTATGGTCGTCGTTGCCGGCGCCAGAACCCTAAAAAAAACCTTTTTCGACTCTTTTTTGTACCCAAAAACCAAAAAGCCCCTTTTTTTGAGAAACCAAGACCAAAATGAACCCTTGTTTTTTTCCTTTGTTAAAAGATTGAACCCCAAAAAAATCTTAAAATCGATACTCACCCTTGCCGTTGGCTCACCCGTCACGACTGATGAAGTCGGAAGGCTTATCGCCGGTAAAGGGGAAAGAGAAAGACGCCGAGAAGAAGAGATACGAAGGTAAACCCTAGATCCTTTCCTGTTTGTTTTTTTTTTACTTTTTTTTGCGCGATTCGGAACTGAAATGAAAATGAGACACTGATATACCTCAGACTGAGATTCTTGCTTGTATTACTCTTGAAATTTTCGATTACAACTCTCTCCGAAAAGAACACTCTTTTACATTGCTCTCAATTTGGCTTTATAGCCCGAAATTACAGGGTTTTTTTAATTACATGAAAATCCTCTGAAAATGCTATTGGCTATTGGGTTTGTTGTTTGTATTCGTCTGAGAAATCCCTGCAAAATGTTAGTTTTTTGCCTCTGTGAATTATGATATCCTTGGTGCACGTCTGACATTTTTTGGTTTTTGTTTGCATGCACTGCTCGTACGAGGGGAGGGGACCAGAGAACGGCTTGGGACGATCTGAGTCGTGGGGCGATCCTGACCATCAGAGGGATTCGAAAGGGCTCGGGCATGCGATGCACGCGCACGTCGGGGTAGTGAAGGGTCGCGCGTGAATTACACGCGCTTGTGGAGGCCGATTTGGGCCGTTCGATCATGATACCGATCCAACGGTGGAGAGGAGTGCGGCACCGGAGCTCGGGAGAGGCTTCTAGGGTTTTCTGCTGAGGGGTCATCTGAGCCGTTAGATCTATCCCAGATCTAACGGCTGGAATGGGGCGACTGCAAGGCATAAAAGAGACCATTAGGGTTTTTTCGGATTAGGGCTATTAAATTATTCGGGCCAACGGGCCTTGTAATCTTTTTTGGATAATGGACTGTAATAATAAATATATTGGGCTTATTGTTTAGTCAGGCTTTTATTTATATTAAATATATTGGGCTTTATTTACTAATTAGTTTTTTTCTTTCTTGGATTTTCAGATTTGTTTAATAATAATAATAATAATAATAATAATAATAATAATAATAACTATAAATAGTAATAATAGATATTAATAGTAATATTAATAATGTATGGTGTACGATAATAAATAGTAGTAGTAATGGATAAAGATAATAATAGTGATAATTATAACAATTGATAATACAATAATAGTAAATAATAATAATAATAATAATAATAGATAGATAGATAGATAGATAGATAGATAGCAATAATGATAATAAAATAGTAATGATAATATGATAACTAGGTATATAACATTAATATATATATATATATACTATTTTTTTTCCTTTTTTTAGTTTTTAATTTTTACCACAACATATATATAATTAACATAAATATCAAAGCCCATTACTAAAAAGAAAAGAAAACGAGTTTAACACGCCGAACAAAATATGTGATTACAGTTACCCCCATTTGCTTATACATGTGGAACAAGAATAAAGCAAATGCCATAAGCACCAATTTTGTCTGACTTCCCTGTTTGGATTCCGAGTCACCATGCACTTGAAATTTTGGCGGTCTGGAAGTCAGTACAGGAAAATGCAACGGTCGCGGAGGTCTGAAGTTGTTTTTCTCATTTCAACATTCTTCAACCCTTCGAGGTCCGATCATATAAATAATTAGCAAAAGCTCCATTCTTAAAGTGCTCGAACGGGTAGGCGGATTTCATTCTCCAAAAGCTCGAACGAATAGGCGAGTTCCATTCTCCAAAAGCCCAAACAGATAGGCGTGTTCCATTCTCCAAAAGCCTGAACGGATAGGCGGATTCCATTCTCCAAAAGCCCGAACGGATAGGCGGGTTCCATTCTCGAAAATCTCGAACAGATAGGCGGGTTCAATTCTTCAAAAGCCCGAACGGATAAGCGGGTTCCACTCTCCAAAAGCCCGAACGGATAGGCGGGTTCCATTCTCCAAAAGCCTGAACGGATAGGCGGGTTCCAATCTCCAAAAGCCCGAACGGATAGGCTGGATTCCATTCTCCAAACGCCTGAACGGATAGGCGGGTTCCATTCTCCAAAAGCCCGAACGGATAGGTGGGTTCCATTCTCCAAAAGCCCGAACGGATAGGCGAGTTCCATTCTCCAAAAGCCTGAACGGATAAGCGGGTTCCATTCTCCAAAAGACCGAACAGATAGGCGAGTTCCATTCTCCAAAAGCCCGAACGAATAGACGAGTTTTTTTTACTGGAAAAGCTTTAATATACCTGTCAAAAATAGGTAAAAATGATATGATGATGTGAGTTAGCATGCCCCTAATCCTACGGATGCCTAACTACAAATGATGCATGAATTATGACATCAAAATTGTTTGGACGCTTTCACTCTTTGGATTGGTCCATCTTGACCCTCTTCTTCTCTTTTGGCTTTCTCATCTCTGCTAAATCTCAATCTCTTGGTCTCTTCTCAAAAGACGACTACTGACTTTCACTGGTCAGACTGGACATAACATGTCTCGTAGTGTTCGCTCTCAAAACATTGCCCCCTCCTCAAATTGGGTGCTCAACCATTCTCTTCATCATAACATGACGACTTTTCTCTCAATATTAGGGGAAAGGCACATGCCCCCAAGCCCTGAACTTTTTCTCTTGAGTTAATCAAGGTCCAATTTCATTTTCTGAACCAATCAAGGCACTTTGACAGAAACTTGCCTCGAGTCCCTGAGCTGTAGGATGTGGAATCTTACTACTATCTTCACCATGGCCACTGGTGAGCTATCATTTGCATTCGTGACATTGCATTCTAATACTTTATCCCTGAAGCAATGGGAAATTAATTTGTGTTCACAAAAGATTTAGATTGCATCTTCTAATTTCAAAATGAGATGCGTTTTCAAAAACTAGACTTTCTTTTCAAGTTATGGATACATCAAGCCAGATTAAATACCCCGAATATCAAGTGCACGAATGGCACTATTATGGCTTACCAAGGATTGCTTCAAGCATCATGTGTCTAGGAGACCTCGAAAACTGAGCCGATGTCTGAATATGTAAAATACTCTCCGAGCTATTTCAATTTTTAATCAATTAGACTTACTTTCTATAGTCTTTGTCTCAATTCTTTTATGATTTTGGGGAACTCAACTCATCACATTCCTTTGGCTCGAAATTAATGATGGAGCAAACAACAAAACCCCGAGCTACTCGGCATTGTCATGATTTGAAAATATTACCATCACTCATGTAGCTAAAGTGATTGGTGCATAGCAACCTTATTGGTCCTTTTGCTACAGCGGAGTGCCCCAAAAATTCCACACTCTTATCCGAAAATGCCTATTACCAGGCTTCGAACATTGGAGTGCTTTTGTTACGCTTTTATTATCTTCTCTCTTTTTTTCTCTTTTTCTTCCTTTTTTTTTTCTTTTGTCTTTTTCTTTCTTTCTTTTTTCCTTTTTTTTCTTTTTATTTTTTTTCTTCTTTTAGCGTGGAAGGTTTCTGATTATTCTCCCAAAGGCTCTAATACTATGTGTACTCAATAGATGACCAAATTAACTCGGAGTGTAAGCCGCATGTTCATCATCTTCACAACTTTCGATTTCTACTAGACACAGGTTGCTCGAAATCAACCTTTGGGGTCAAGGTCAATGTCCATTGTGCAATTGATATACGGGGACTTAATAGACAAATATATACACACAAAATGAAAAGGCAACTGAAACACAATGCATCCTTTCATTGAATATTTAAAAAAACAATCTTAGGCCCTTACAAAAGGTCTTTGCTACTTTCGGGTAAAGGGTAGCAAAGTTGATTCCACACATTACTTCAGGAAAAAGCTTAAAATGCAATGAAATGAAAACAAGAAAAACCAAGCACAAAGCAAACTTGGATGCATAAAAACTCTTGACTACTGCTAAGCTGGCCATCCATCCCAACCCTTAAGCTTCCTCGGGAACTGAATCTTCTTATTGTCCATCAGTTCCTGAACCAACTGCTTGAATTTCGGACAACTCTGAATCTCGTGCCCCGTAGTCTGATGGTACTCACATAAAGATTCATGGCCATCATATGCCCCATTCAGACCCTTCTAAAGTCGACTTTTAACTTAGCAAAACTTTCATCCATTTGTCTTCTTTGATGGCGAGTAAAGTGTGGGGGCGGAATCTTCGGTAGTCACGAATGCTTCCACGACCCCGAACAATTAATCTCATGATTTAATGATGTAATGCATGCAATGTCGTATGTAAAACAGAAACATATGATTAAAGGCAATAAAAACATAATCGAATGCAAAGAAGTGTTGATTCGACGAACATCCTCATCAAACAACTTTTCATAACGGAGATCAAGTCTTGCTAAAATGAGGCAAGAAAATAAATACATTTTGCCCCCCCTTAAACTAGTGTTCCGGAAACTTCATTGCTACGGACTCTTTCTCTCGTTGTGAAAGTTTTCAACTTTAGACTGTTCTCAAATCAACATTTCGTATGTAAATGCGGTGAATAAGCAAAAATAAGCAAAACAAGACAAAAAGGCAACTGGATTAGTAACACCAATAATGGAGACTGAATACAACCAACAAAAGGAAACACATCAAAGCAGATTAACAAAGCAAGACCTACTAGCATGAATTCTAATTATACGGTTATCCGCATGGCTCTAATCGGGGTAGGCTTCTTAAATTCTCACACATGTGGGTTCGATTCTAACGAGGGTACCCGAACCTATCTTATCATCTACTAAGGTAACAAGAGCCCCAATTCTGGCCCATTATAAGCTTGTGAATTGGTTTCGGTTTGAGGGAAAGCACGACCTAGTTACGTGAAGGGCTGCTCACGTGTCAAAGGCGTGGATTCTGAAAGTGAATTATCGACACGTGGAGGGAGACTCACGTGGGTATGGGTGTTTCACTCCCACTTAAGGGACGAAGCTCGGGTATAGAGCTTAATGATCGTGATGCAACACATATTGGTGACCCCTTTAAAATTAAATGAGAAATTAATTCAAGACCACCAATTATCGAAGCTTGTATAATTCAAGTCTCATTTTCAAGGAATAACCACCTCGCTAAAGTCAACTTAAATTTCAAAAATTTCCATCATTAAAGGCAACAATTATTTCTTTGGCCTAACTCTCTTTTTGTTTTGTAAAACAAAATTGGTCCCCAACGGAGTCACCACGCTGTGATAAGGTATTTTATTTTATCTAAGTCCCACTTTTTGAAAACATTTAATTAAAAGGGGGAATTTTTAAAAAATCGAGTTTTATAAAAAAAAAACCTTTTAAAAATCTTTTTTAGGGTTGGAGTCACCACCGGCAACTGAGGTAGGCCAGACACCGTAAAAACTAAACCAAAGATTCATTTAAAAGGGTTCGGGAGTTGGTTACGTGTGGGGAAGGGTTATCACCCCCATCACGTCCGGAAATCGGTACCAAAATAATTGTTGCTTTTAAATTGATGGAAATTATTTGAATTTTAAAATGAATTTAATTAGGGGTTCTTAATTGAAAATTGGACTTTAATCGTACGAGCTTTATCAAATTGGCGGTTTCAAATTAATTAGTCATTTAATTAGAAAGGATGACAGTACATCGGACCAAAGACTAAACCGACATCATATAAGACTGACTATCGTGTTAGTTTAGGGTTCGGATCTCGTACGTCACCTTAATGCATGATGCAAGCAATTAAAGAATGATGCCATGGTCTTGTCTGTTTTAATTACGGATTTACCTTTAGACGATTCGAATTAATCCGAATATCTGAGGAATATCCAATAAGCTAGGATATTTCGACTCGAATACGCGAAGTAATATGTATCTCCTTTTTATGATTAAGATTAATTAATATTCTTATCAAAATATTAAAAGTCGCGTGTAATGACATATAAGAATGCATGTCACATACATATCGAACAAAAGAAGACAAAATATGCACATACTAACATAAACAATATGGCAAAACATAAATTCGATGCAAACACGTATTAAAAGGGCAAAAACGCATGAATAACAACATAATATAACCAAAATAATATGCAAGGTAAATAAATAAAATGCAGACTGGCAGGGACCACAATGGTAATAATACACTTTAAAAAACTAATTAAAACACGAAATTTGGGACCAAATTAAAAGCCAACGGAAGGCCCTAAGGACCAAAACAGCAATTTCCCCACTCGCAAATCGATTGAAACAAAATTTGGGACGAGATTGAAAACACTGGAAAACATACAGGAACTGCGGGAAGGATTTTAAAAAGTGGAAGTCCTCCCCCCGCGTAATTACGTCGACGCGGAGGGACCTAAAACGCGTTTAAACCAATTTTAAAATGAAAAAAATACATTATATGGCTACCTTAAACACGTTTTAACCCTTTTTCTTTTCACCAACCCTAAACTTGAAAGAGCCTTACCCCATGCTCTCTATTTCTCGTACGACGCCGTTAGGGTTTCGGTCGCCATTGCCGGAACCCTAAAAAAAACTTTTTCGACTCCTTTTCGTACCCAAAAACCAAAAAGCCCATTTTTTCGAGAAACCAAGACCCAAATGAACCCTTATTTCTTTCTTTGTTAAAAGATCGAACCCTAAAAAAACTTAAAACCGATACTCACCCTTGTTGTTGGCTCACCCGTGACGACTGATGAAATCAGAAGGCTTATCGCATGCAAAGGGGAAATAGAAAGATGACAAGAAGAAGAGATGCAAAGGTAAACCCTAGAACCTTTTCCTATTTGTTTTTTTTTTATTTTTTGCGCGATTCGAAACTGAAATGAAAAGGAGACACTGATATACCTCAGACTGAGATTCTTGTTTGTATTACTCTTGAAAATTTCGATTACAACTCTCTCCAAAAAGAACCCTCTTTTACATTGCTCTCAATTCAGCTTTATAGCCCAAAATTACAGGTTTTTTGAATTACATGAAAATCCTCTGAAAAATGCTATTGGCTATTGGGTTTTTTTTGTATTCGTCTGAGAAATCCCTGCAATCCGTTAGTTTTTTGCCTCTGTGATTTCTGATACCCTTGGTGCACCTCTGACATTTTTTGGTTTTTGTTTGCATGCACTGCTCGTACGAGGGGAGGGGACCAGAGAATGGCTTGAGACGATCTGAGTCGTGGGGCGATCCTGACCGTCGGAGGGATTCGAAAGGGCTCGGGTGTGCGATGCACGCGCGCGTCGGGGCAGTGAAGGGTTGCGCGTGTATCACACGCGTCTGAGGAGACCAATCAGGGCCGTTTGATCATGATCTCGATCCAACGGTGGAGAGGAGTGCGGCACCAGAGCTCAGGAGAGGCTTCTAGGGTTTTTCTGCTGAGGGGTCATCTGAGTCGTTAGATCTATCTCAGATCTAACGGATGGAATGGGGCGGCCATGGCGTCCTCTGTAACAGCACCACTAAATTGGCCAATAGAATTGATCTTGCTGAACATCACAGGTTTCAGCTCAAAATTTTCAGCTTCCACGTCTGGCAGGGTGGTCTCCAGTTCCACATGATCATTGATCATGTAATCACGACATGACCGATGTGCGGCCACGGCACCGTCAGGTTGTCTATTTCCTTCATCTCCGATAGGATCTTCGGGATACCTTTGGTTGTTCCTCCCGTTATTCATGGCTTCTAACTGTTCCTCAAGATAATCGTTTATGGCTATCAAAAGACGGACTCGGTTCCTAAGATTGCAAGAGCGTTCAATTTCAGGATCTAATTGATACTCAGGTTCTTTGCCTCGTCTCGATCTGCGCATAAGCAAACGGAAAATCTTGTGAAACGCAGAAGGTGAACAATCCAAATAAAAATAGAAAAATTAAAAAGAATGTGCAGTAAAAGTAGGGTAAAGATATGTTGCCAGTCCTCGGCAATGGCGCCAAAAACTTGTCGAATCCACGACGTAAGTAGTAAAGCGATACACGAAGTATCGGATGTCGAATCTACAGGGACTGGAAATAGCTTTATCCTCGGATTGTTGCAGAAAAGAGAAAGAAGATAATTTAATTGTTTGTAGGAAAATATTGAAGAATGCTGAAGATAAAAGATTAAAAGATTCAGGGTAGAGAAATAGGCTGGTATTGATTTGCTCAGTAGTGCAGGTGTTGAACCGTATAGAACTTCATGTTATGTCGTTGCTCATGTCGCGGCAGCACCTGCGGCGGCAGCAATCTGTTGTTGTCGCGGCAGCGATCACACAACTCTGTACTTCAAGCTTGGCAAGAATCCCTGTTGTGCCTTGTCCTATCCCTAGGTCCAAGTCTGTCGATGAACATGTCTTAGATGATACCTCCCGACGTGAATCGAAGGATGAACACCGATGTTGTTGAATTCTTCCTTAGCCATTTAACCTCGTCATATCCCTAGGTCCGAGATAGTTCAACCATAAACTGGAGAACCCGTACTTATTCCTTTTGTATACTTAACTCTCTCGATATTAAGTAAATGTATAATCTCACAATGCTCTCCCGATACTCTTGCAAGATGTTGAAAACCAAAATAAGCAAACTTGAAGTCTATTTTATTGAACTGAAAAAATCCTAAAACAGTACAATCCTTGCAACTACTTTACAGAATCAACCCTTAGCCCTAGAGGAAATTTAGAACATGATGAGAAAGGGAAAAGGACTAGGGTTTAGGCGAAGACGGCTAGAGAATAAGATGTCCTTCCCTAGGTCGAATTACATGCCTTTATATAGGTCTTGGGTTCAAGTTTTCTAAGATGGAAAGAATACAAGTTTAAATTAAAGTACAACTCTATTAAAGACTAAATCTTCAGAGTAGATGCCTTTAATTCGTCCTCTTTTCTTGCTTTGGGTTTCTTCCTTGAACTTTGGGCTTGGCCTTCATTCTGATCTAGCGCTCAAAACAATATAGGAGTGACCCACGAAAAACCGGATTAATTTCCTCTTTCTGTTGAGCTCCACTTTACTTTTCCCTTCAACATTTATGTCGTCAATGGCTGCCATGGCAGCGTCCACGGTAGCGTCGTTCTTCTGGACTGCAGTCCTGTGTTCCAGCTCTGCTTCTCCACTGCCCTGAGTCTGCTACAACAGCTACCTGCAAAAGTAACAAAAATCAGTAGCAACTGTGCCATTTTATATAATTGTGATGTATATATGAAATCTATCCTAAATGCAATGAATTATGCTTGAATGCAGCAGAAATATAGGTTAAATAGGGTGTAAAATATAGAAATTTTACACACTCAACACACCCCCAAACTCAAGTTCTTGCTTGCCCTCAAGCAAATATTACCTAACTAAAATGAAATATTTTTTGTTTTGGCTTAAATCAATGAACCCTACATTACCTAACACTTATATTCTATCAGGGGAAATACCTTGTCGGGCATTTCTGGATTCATTCAGAACCATGCTATAATTCTTGTGTGGTGTGTGTAGGTTTTGTGAACACTTATGCATCTAGACTATCTTAGTATATCAGAATAGTTATGCTTACAAACTTGAGGTTATGCCAATTCAATTTTTTTGGAGGCAATTCTTAGGCTCCTTTAGTTTTTTCTGACTCTTGATTTAATTGCATTTTTCTGGAGGCAATTATTGGGCCCTTTTAGTTTTTTCTAACTTTGCTCAAAAAGAAATCTCCTAAAATAAGTGAAAGGCAGTTTTGCATGCAAATGAGTCTGAATAATTTTTTCTTTCTTTTATTGTTTTCCTAGAGCCAGTGATAGGCACCTCTAGGGGCAGTTTCAAGTGGGTAAACATTCCTATTCCAGTGTACTAAAGTAATCTAGAAGGCACGAGAGTCACAAAGAGTGTTGTACAGGGTAGAATTATAGAAAGGCTCTAAACAGATCTTAAAATTTCCTAAAGGCACTGTCACGACATCATATGTCGCGGCAGGTAAGTTAAGTTCAAAGACTTAAGCAAAATTTTCATTTTTTTCATTTTTAGCAAAAATAAACTAAACACTTAGACACAATTTTGAACCTAAGAACATTTCATATTACTGGAGGGATGCCACCCCCAAACTCAAGGGTTGCATTGCCCTCAATGCATGATGACAGAAAATAAAAAACAAAAAAAGAAACAAAAATACATCACAATAATAATAAAACAGTAGAACAGCAAAAATAAGATAGGAACTTAATTTCAGGTGCTGTCATCACTGCTGCTGCTGATGATCTCTAGCTTCCGACGGGCAGTGACTTTCGTTGTGGGTGCTGACAGAATGATTGAAGAGGCGGAGGCAATCTTCTTCTTAGCTTTCCTAGGGGGCTGGATGCGAGTAGGTGAGATCTGGGGTGGTCTTTCCAGCACCTGTACCTCTTCAGAAAAGCTGCTGCCACTGTTGTTGTTGCTGCTGCTGCCAGACTTTCCCTGGTCGGATGGTCCTTCACCGGTGTTGGGCTTCTGCCTTTTCATTGGAGTGAACTCCTTTGAAAGGTTCCTTTTGACAGAGGGCTCTCCATCAGATTCATCCCAGATGGAGGAGGAAGAAAACCCAGCAATGAAATCATCAAGGTCGATCAGCGGCTCATTTCGTTTCTCTCTTCTGGAAGAGACAGTGGCGGTGTGGCTGTCGCCTTTAGCTGTCGCGGTCGGGGTTGGAGTGGATGCAGCAGAAGGTGTTTTTGGTGTGCCAGCAGGGGTAGGGGTATGGGCAGGTGTAGGGGCAGCAAAATAATGTTCTGGGAAAGCAGGAAACTGTACATTTGCAAAATTTAAATTGTTTTGAATAAAATGTATCGTTGCTGCTGTGAAGTCTCTGACAAAACTCATCAGACCCAGCTGTCGTTCCTCTATCTTTTGCAGGGTGGCTAAGATTATAGTGGATGAGTCTGTTGGAGGAGCTGCTGCTGTTGGTTGTTGCTGCTCTGCGGGGGCAGGTTCTGTCTGAGTGGGCTCTGCTGGCTCCTCTGCCGCGGTAGACGGGTTGAAGCAGGAGATGGATGTGGCAGCTTTCAGCTCCATCAAACTGAATATGTTGCGTTCCATCCATCCTTTCCCTTGGACCTTGTAATCTTCAGGGATTTCAAGAACGTTGTGGCTGCGGCAGATCTCTGTGATGAGGTACGGGAAGAAAAGGGGTCATGATGGCTTAAGGGAACACTCCAAAATTCCTTCTCATATATACCTGCCGATATTAATAGGTCTCTCATTTAAAATGGAGTGAACGAGAGCTAACCTGGGTCTGTCGACCGTGCTGTCGTGGGAAGAAGGCATAATCCTCCTCTTGACGAAGTGGTTCCACAATTTTGCCTTTAGAGTGAGTTGAATGCGTTTGACTGTCCAACGATGCTTGGGATCAGTATTCCACTATGTTCCTTCTTCCGTTAGCTCTGCCATGACAACATCGTAGTCTTCCGGCGATAGACTTTCCACGAATCTCTTGTGCTCGTCTTCCTTCTTGCTGACGTAGAGGCTGTAGAGGGTATTGATGTATTCTGGCTCGAAGGTGACTTCCTTACCTCGCACTATCACAGTCTGCATGTCCTTGCTGTCGATGGCAGCATAGAATTCTCGGACCAAAGTGACATTCATCTCCTCGGGCTGGGCAACAAACATCTGCCATTTGAGGGTTCTGATCTTTCGAGCTATGAACGGTTCGAGCCCGAAATCTTCCGTGTGTTTGGCGTAGTGGAACCCTCTATCTTCCCACATCTCCCTTTTTTGGAAGAAGGTGTAGTAGCGGTCGATAGAGTCGGAGGTGGAAAAGCGGTTGGGGAGTCTGTCGTGGCTGGGTGTGCTGATTGCTGCAGCAGAGATGGAGGCAGCACTTCGTCTTATTTGTCTGGTACTCATAATTGCAAGGCTGTGGGAAATGAAAGAAAAATTTGAGATCTAGAGAGAAAGCAAGTTGAGAGAGTAAAAGTGAGGTGAAAATGAATAGTAAAATGGGGTTTATATAGATGAAGGGTTGCTGCCCGTTGGAGCTATAACGGCAGGCGCGAATAACGGGGCCAGCTGTTACGCGGTTTTTGACGCGTCTGTCACGCGTTTCCATGTCTGTTGCGTGTCTGTTACGCGTTTGCGTGTCTATCGCGACATCATGGTGACAGGTTGTCTTTCCCGCGTCTGTCGCGACAGCTGTTGACATGCTATGAAGACAGACTCCTCCTTTTGGCTTTTTGGGCTGCTCGTGAGATGGTGGGTTGGTTCACTTCTTCTCCTCTCCTTGTTTCTATTATTTCCTAAAAAAACTTAGAATAAAAACTTAGTTCCTAAAAATAAATTAATTCTAATTTCCTAATATATATATATATATAATAGTAAAATAAAAATAAAAACATTAAGTTAAATTAGGGATGCCTTGAGGGGCATCTCCTAAAGTAACTACTTCCTGCATCCTTAGGGCTTCAGTACCCTGATAATGCTTTAGCCTCTGTCCGTTGACTTTAAATTGGTGCCCGTCTTTTAAGGATTTGATCGTGATGGTACCATGAGGAAAAACCTGCACAACTTGGAATGGGCCGGACCATCTAGATTTCAGCTTCCCTGGGAAGAGTTTCAACCTAGAGTTAAATAACAACACAAGCTGCCCTGGGCAGAACTGTCGTGGCAGCAACTTCTTGTCATGCCACCTTTTTGTCTTGTCCTTGTAAATTCTTGCGTTGTCGTAGGTCATTGCTCGAATTTCTTCAATTTCATTCAAGTCAAGTAACCTCTTCTATCCTGCCTTGTCTAAGTCCATGTTCACTGCCTTGATAGCCCAGTAAGCTCTGTGCTCTATCTCGACAAGTAAATGGCTTGTTTTTCCATATATCAGCCGGTAGGGTGACATTCCCACTGGTGTCTTAAATGTTGTTCTATAGGCCCACAGTGCATTATTGAGGTGTAAGGACCAGTCCATTCGAGTGGGTTTAACCATCTTCTCAAGAATGTTCTTTACCTCATTGTTGGATATTTCGGCCTGTCCATTGGTCTGAGGGTGATATGTTGTTGCGATTTGATGCTTTACGCCATATTTTTTTAAGGCAACAGCTATTACCCTATTGTCGAAATGTCTCCCTTCATCACTGATGATCGCCTTAGGTATGCCAAATCTGGAGAAAATATTTTTGTGCAGAAACCTCTGAACAGTCTTGGCATCATTTTTCTGTGTGGCGATCGCTTCAACCCATTTGGACACATAGTCCACACCCAGAAGGATATATAGATTCCAACATGATGCTGGGAACGGTCCCATGAAATCAATCCCCCAAACATCGAAGATCTCAACTTCAAGGATGTTTTACAGCGGCATCTCATGTCTCCTTGAGATGTTTCCAGTCCGTTGACACTTGTCCCAGCTTTTGTAGAATGCTTGGGCATCCTTGAACAGTGAGGGCCAATAAAAACCAGACTGCAACACCTTGGTAGTAGTTTTGTTACCACCTAAGTGTCCTCCATATGGTGAAGCATGGAAGTGATGTAGCACAGCTTCCTGCTCATCCTGTGGTATACACCTCCTGATTATCTGATCTGCACAATGTTTGAAAAGAAGAGGTTCGTCTCAATAATAATGCTTAACATCATTTTGGAACCTCTTCCTGGCTTGATAATTAAGTTCAGGAGGAAATATTCCGCTAACTATATAATTAACGAAATCAGCATACCAAGGGAGTTCAGAAAACTTACCTGACGCCATGGCTATTGCGGCAGTGTTCGTGGCAGCAAATAGCTGCTCGTCAGGGAAGGTCTCCAGTATGTGTGTCTTGTCTGTTGGTAGACTCTTTCCCCTTTCTAATCTTGACAAGTGATCTGCAACTTGGTTCTCTGTCCCCTTTTTATCCTTGATTTCAATGTCGAATTCTTGCAGCAGCAGAATCCAACATATTAGTCTACGATTTGCATCTTTTTTGGCGAACAGATACTTCAGTGCAGAGTGGTCTGTGTAGACTACCACCTTTGTTCCAAGTATGTATGAGCGGAACTTGTCAATCAAAAACACCACTGCTAACAGTTCCTTTTCCGTTAAGGTGTAATTCATTTGGGCGTTGTTTAGTGTTTTGCTGGCGTAATAAATTACGTGGAACAGCTTGTCCTTCCTCTGCGCAAGTGCTGCCCCTACAGTGTAATCACTGCATCACACATAACTTCAAATGGCAAACTCCAGTTTGGTGGTTGTACGATTGGGGCTGTTACTAGCTTCTCTTTCAGGATTCTGAATGCCTCAGTACATTCAGTATTGAAGTCAAAGGGACGATTCTGCTCTAGTAGGTGGCATAAAGGCTTTCTGATCTTCGAAAAATTTGCTATGAACCTTCGATAAAACCCAGCATGCCCTAAGAAACTCCGAATTCCCTTAAATGTGGTAGGTGGTTGCATCTTTTCAATCACTTCTATTTTGGCTCTGTCGACTTCTATGCCGCGTCAGCTTACCTTGTGGCCTAGGACTATCCCCTCATCTACCATGAAGTGACATTTCTTTCCAGTTTAATACCAAGTTCGCTTTCTCGCATCTTTCGAGCACCTTCTGTACGTTGCCTAAGCAGCTTTCAAAACTCTCCCCAAAGACAGAAAAATCGTCTATAAATATTTCCAGGAAGTCCTCCACCATGTCGGAGAATATCGCCATCATACACCTCTAGAATGTTGTCGGTGCATTGCAGAGTCCAAATGGCATTCTCTGAAAAGCATAAGTGTTGTATGGGCAAGTGAAAGTCGTTTTCTCTTGATCCTCCCGTGTGATGGCTATTTGGTTATAACCTGAGTAACCATCAAGAAAATAGTAATAAGGTTTTCCCGCTAACCTATCAAGCATTTGATCAATGAAAGGTAGGAGAAAATGGTCTTTCCAGGTAGCTTTGTTAAGCTTCTGGTAATCCATACAAACCCTCCAACCGGTCACAGTTCTGGTTGGGATTAATTCGTTCTCTTCATTGGTCACCACAGTTATTCCTCCCTTTTTAGGAACGCACTGCACCGGGCTCACCCACTTACTATCCGAGATGGCATAAATTATCCTGATGTCTAGCCATTTGATAATTTATTTTCGAACCACTTCTCGCATAGCGTCATCCAAGCGTCTCTGGGCATCAATGGTCGGCTTATGATCATCCTCTAAGAGAATTTTGTGCATGCATAGTGTCGGACTGATGTCTTGGATATCAGCTATCTTTCATCCAATAGCCTTTTTATGCTACTGCAGCATCCCTCTCAGCTTCTGTTTCTGTTCCTGCATTAACTTGGAAGAGATGATTACGGGCAACGTATCATTTAATCCAAGGAAAACATATTTGAGCTGCCCTTGCAGTGGTTTAAGGTCTAGAACAAGTGGTTCTACAGTTGACAGCTTTTGGATGATATGCTCATTCGAGATATAGTTTAAGGGCTCGAATAACTTACCTGGACGATTTCCTATCCACTTTACCTCCTCATGACCTTCAGTGTCAGATATGTCAAAATTTGACGAGCTGCTGTCGTCGTCGCTGCCGTGACAGTCTTCCAAATGGCTGTTGTGGCAGTGACCAAACTTGATGTCATGGCAGCTCGACCTGATGCAGGGTTGGTCAAGGATCACTTCAGTGATAGCCTTGCATTCTTCTTCTGCATCAGCATGTTTGATTGTCTGGAGAACATTTAGCTTGATCTCTTGATCATTCACTCTCATTGTGAGTTCTCCCTTTTCAACATCAATCAGTGATCTGCCTGTGGCTAAGAAGGGTCGCCCCAAGATGATTGGTGCATTCTCATCTGCTTCACAATCTAAACCAAGAAAGTCAGCAGGAAAAATAAACTTATCCACTCTTACCAGAATATCTTCAATCTTCCCTTCTAGTTGCACGTAAGAGCGGTCTGCTAGCTGCAGCATAATTGTCGTGGGTCGTGCTCGTCCAATACCTAATTTCTGAAATACAGATTTTGGCATTAAATTAATACTAGCACCTAGATCACAAAGTGCCTTACCCACGAATTTATCACCAATTATGCACGGTATTATGAAGCTCCTAGGATCCTTCTTTTTTCTGGGGTGGATGCTTGTGCAAAATAGTCATGCATCCTTCTGTCATTTTAACCGTCTCAAATTCCCCAAGTCTGGATTTCTTCGACATAGCATCCTTGAGAAATTTGGCATAACTGGGCATCTCCTTGATGGCATCTAATAGCGGAATATTGATGTGAACCTGCTTAAAAATATCATAGATCTTTTTGAGCTGGTACTCATGTTTCTGTTTCTGTAGTCGCTGTGGAAAAGGAGGTGGAGGACGATAATCTTCAATTCGTCCTTCCCATAGTATTCGGATCTGGGGAGGCTTAGGTTCTTCATCCTTCTCCTTTGTCCTTTTGCTGTCGTGACAGGTGTGGCGGCAGCAAGCTGTTTACCGTCTGCCGGGGCAGCGTTCGCGACAGTCGATTCTAGGGCTGGTTCCTTAACTGGTTCAGATTTCTTCTCCGGCCCTGGTAATTGCTTCCCACTCCTTGTTGTAATGGCTTTGCACTGCTCATGTGTGGGTTGTCTAGCGACTTCAGTATCGCTAGGGAATCCTCCATTTTGTCTTGGCTTATATGTTGGGAAACCTGACCCATCTGTGTCTCCAGTGATTTTAAAGTAGCTTCATGGTTAGTTATTCTCATCTCTGTTTTATCCATGAACGACTCAATCTTCTTGATGAAGTGATCCATGTTTGCTACGTAAGTTCCTGTCTGTGACATAAATGTGGCCAAGGTCTGCTCCAGTATACTAGGTGTGGTTGTCGGCGGCTGTTGCAGTTGCTGCCGTGTCAAAATTCTAGGTGCCCCCTGATTTTGAGTGTTCTGTACTTGAGGATTCAGGGCGTTGTTTGGGTTACTCCAGGAGAACTTGGGGTCTTTCCTCCAGTTGGGATTGTAATTGTTGGAGTCATAGTTCCTCGGCTTGTTATAGTTTCTAACATACATCCCTTCCTCTAGCTGTAGCGGGCAGTCTTCTGAACTGTGATTCCCACTACAAGTACCACATACCTCTTCTGCAGCATAGACCGGTTGTGAATCTTTCTTTAGCAAGTTTTCTATTGCCTTTGTGAGGTACACCACCTGTGTCTTTAGGGAATTGTCGGCCTCATAATCCTTCACAGCTAGCACTCGTTTACCTCTCCTCACTGTAGGAAATTGCTCTTCATTCTTTGCCAAATTCATCAATACTACCATGGCTTCATCTGGATCTTTATCCAACATCAATCCATTGGCTGCTGAAGCTATTCTCATACGGGTATGTGTGTTGGCAGCATTGTAAAATTTGATGACTTGATTCCAAACAGGGAATCCGTGCATCGGGAAATTCCTCAGAAGAGTGGTAAACCTGTCCCATGCCTCGTGCATTGGCTCGTCATCTTCCTGTTGAAAAGTAGCAATTTCGTTACGTAATCGCTCAGATAAATGGGAAGGATTAAAACGAGATAAAAATTCACGAGTTAGATCCGCCCAAGTTCGTATTGAACCCGACATTAGTTTGTTCCACCAAGTTTTTGCTCTATCCCTCAATGAATGGGGAACTAACCGAAGCCTCAGTATCTCCGAATTTACTCCTGGTAATCTAAACTATCCACAGATTTCTTGGAACGTTACAGACGATCTCTGGCATCCTCTGTAGCAGCACCACTAAATTGGCCAGCGGAATTGATCTTGCTGAACATCACAGGTTTCAGCTCAAAATTTTCAGCTTCAACGTCTGGCATACTCTTGCAAGATGTTGAAAACCAGAATAAGCAAACTTGAAGTCTATTTTATTAAACAGAAAAAATCATAAAACAGTACAATCATTGCAACTACTTTACAGAATCAACCCTTAGCCCTAGGGGAAGTTTAGAACATGATGAGAAGGGGAAAACGACTAGGGTTTAGGGAAAGACGGCTAGAGAATAAGATGCCCTTCCTTAGGTCGAATTACATGCCTTTATATAGGCCTTGGGTTCAAGCTTTCTAAGATGGCAAGGATACAAGTTTAAATTAAAGTACAACTCTATTAAAGACTAAATCTTCAGAGTAGATACCTTTGATTCGTCCTCTTTTCTTGCTTTGGGTTTCTTCCTTGAACTTTAAGCTTGGCCTTCATTCTGATCTAGGGCTCAGAAAAATATAGGAGTGACCCACGACAGACCGGCTTAATTTCCTCTTTCTGTCGAGCTCCACTTTACTTTTCCCTTCAACATTTCTGTCGTCATTGGGTGCCATGGCAGCGTCCACGACATCGTCGTCCTTCTCGATTGCAGTCCTGTGTTCCAGCTCTGCTTCTCCACTTCCCTGAGTCTGCTACAACAGCTACCTGCAAAAGTAACAAAAATCAGTAGCAACTGTGTCATTTTATATAATTGTGATGTATATATGAAATCTATCCTAAATGCAATTAATTATGCTTGAATGCAGCAGAAATATGGGTTAAATAAGGGGTAAAATATAGAACTTTTACACACTCAACACCTTTTTTTAGTTTTTAATTTTTACCACAACATATATATAATTAACATAAATATCAAAGCCCATTACTAAAAAGAAAAGAAAACGGGTTTAACACCCCGGACAAAATAGGTAATTACAAGTAACATACTATGACCTGGTTTTCGACCAGACTGAGAAACGAGTGTTACATTGTGGTATCAGAGCTAGAGTTTAGTCGATTCTACAACTAAACATGTGCTTATTGTATTGTATTGCATTGTATTTTTTACTCAGGAGTTATTATTTGTATATAGAAACTTGTCTGCTAACCCGATCTCTTTTCTTTTATAGTATATTAGTATGTAGTCGAACAAAACTCACATTAGTATTGAGTTTCTACCGACTCCTCAATTCATTACGAGGAATCAAGGGGAAAGACCCTCCAAGTCTATAAAACTTTTAATAAGAATTATTAAACCTTGAATTATTAATCCTTAATTTCATTGAGGCCTGTGTAGGCTCTATAGCCCTTTGTGGCTATAAATTTCAACATCTTAAATTCTTATTGCTTAATTTGTCCAGTGATGAACTTACACACTCACCGGCAGGGTAAATGATAACTCTAAGCTTGTTAGGTATCAGTTATAAAATCACTGTATTGATATTTCTACCATCGAATCATCGCAAAGGCTATACCGAGCATCGATATGGAATTATCGAGTCATTGTATTTGATCATGCTACATAGAGACAGAGTAGTTCAAATAGAGTAAAGGACCCTCATAACTTGACAAGTGCCCCGAGATAATTCTTGTCTTCCCCTACTGTATCCAAGCGGTCGCTCATGGTGCTCCCTTTCTAAGACCTTACTGATTTCGAGTTAGTCAAGTAGAAAAGTCTCATTTTATAACTCAAACTTTATTATAATTTTTTTAGTTGAGCCGAGTCTATGAAATTACAAGTCGAATATTTTCACATGGAGTAGAATAATTCGAGTTTTGTAGACGTGTATTGGTATCACTTGCGATGAAATTGAGGTTAATTATGGGGTGAAAATCGTCTACCTCTTAATCATGCCTCCATTTATGCATCCACAATAAAAATTAAGGGTTTAGGATTTAGAGTTTAGAGTTTAGGGTTAAAGTTTAGGATTAGGGTATATGAAATTTAGGGTAAATGTGTATTTTTTAGGGTGTAGGATTTAAGATTTAAAATTTAGGGTTAGAGTTATTAATTTAATTTTTAAATGTTTTTCTTAACATGGAATTATGGCCAAAAGCCTTAATCAATTAATCCTTCAACCCAAGTCTGTTTATAGTGTACGAGTGTGCGGTCATGATTTTTATTCTTAACAGAAATTGTGAAAGTAACCCCATATATAGAAATCAAGCTTGCAAGGTAAAAAGGGATCAGTGGAGTAACTTTTATTTCCTCACTTTAATCATCATCGCATCTCCTTTTATCCCAGAAACAAACAAAAAACCAGAGCATCCATAACCAAAGGAAAGAGTGGTGGAGAAAGGCAGATTTTTCACATGCAGTCCTCATAGATCAAAACAGAATAGTTTCTTTCCTGTAAAAGATGTCGGTGCATTTCTGGCATCACTGGAACAGAACCGAAACCAGGGAACCAAATTACCCAAATACTGAATTGAAAACGTAAAAGCATCAAAACCCCACAAGTGTATATTCAACAAAAATGGTTAAGGAAAGTGCAAGAAGCATCAGTACCAGGAACAATAAAAGCAGATTACCTCAAACTATTAAAACTAAACACTATTATGAACAAAATAGAATAGTATTTTACAGAGCTTGCGCTACCGGGAGCCTTAAAATGTCCCAAGCCGAGCAGCCATTTTAAACAATGATCTTCCATAAGCTCTATTGATCCTAATTGCTTGCTTCAGATCAAGCTCTGCTCAATACTCTCTGTCTTGCATCTCCGAGTTCGGACGTAAGAGCAAGCTTTAGCTGCTCCTGCGTGTAAAACCGGCTCCCCATCTTCACAGTGGCTTGTTGGATCATCAAGTCTTTCACTACTGAGACACTGGCATGGTGCACTTCGAGGTCTAACTCCTTCAAGGCAGCCATTAACCTTGCTGCTGGATGGTTCTTTTTACTGCATTGGATTTGAATCATTGCATCCCACCCGATAATCTTCACATCAATCTCCAAATCTATCAATTTACTGGCAGGGTGGTTAGACGTCCTGAGGTCTTGATCATGTGATGGTGGTGCAGAACGAGGGTCTTTACTCGACAACTCTTTCTTCATTGCCTCTAGCTGGTTCTGCAACTCCTCTTTCTCGGAATCTGCATCTTGTAGCTTTGACTTAAGCTCGTTAATATATGAAATTGCATCACCCAAGAGTGATGCTTTATCCATCTTGGACACGTTAGGAACCACAGCACGCAGGGCGTAAAATTTCTGGTTAAGCTTCTCCCTCCTTTGCCGCTCTGCTTCAACGTGATTCAGAGGCTCTTCTCTTCCGTTAGCCGGTTTTCTCCCTCGCTTTCGAGGCCTCTTTTCCGGCTCCACAACTCTGCTACTATCGGCCTCCTTAACCACAAAAGCTTCGATATCGGAGTGATCTGAATCACCAGCACCCCCACTTGATTTCACCACACCAGAAGAAGGCAAAATTACACCTGAAGTAAACGAAAGCATGGCTTCTTCATTGCTCCCTCTTGAAGTAGCCGACCTCTTCTTATTCTCGACCACAAACTGCGAGTTCCCTGAAAACAAATTTGCATTCCCACTTCTCCTACTCTCACCAAAATTCAATATCTCCCCGGCTTCTGGTTTCAACAAATGAGAAGATGAATTTCCATTCCCCGCACTGATGTTCCCATCAAAGCCATGATCGGAAAAGTTCAAGCATAAACTCTGCCCCTGCTGATGACGGTTTACAGTAGGAATAGAACTCGGATTCTCGGTTAAACTGCTGGAACTACGGTTGTCACAGAACTGAGTTGACTTCTGAACCGGCTGATTGCTAGTATTGTTGTAGTTGTTGTAGCCGTTGTTACTGCTTTCCTTGAGCTCGACTCCAGGATTTGAATCACTAATCCAAAGTGAAGAAGGATCATTTTCGCCTTGATCGGCGGTATTGTTACTCAGAGACCAAGAACCGGCTTCAATTCCGATTTTAAAATTAAACAAAACCCGGACCTTGTTCATCAGATCTGAGCTTAGCGTGATAAGTTCCGTTGACCCTAACTCAACAACTCCATTTGCCGACGGTATACAAACCATCGTTTGCAAACCGAAAACCTGGGCTTGCCTCGCTCTCTCGCACATGGAGCTCGCTAGCCGGTCTGACCCAGAAACCCAAAGCGGACTCGAATCGAAAAAGGCTTGCCCCGGAAGCCCGCTGCCGTTGACGAAAGACTGTGTCATGGAAACCAAAAAGAACCACTCGGTGTCGGTGACTTCTTCGTCGACGGAATCGTCGGCTGGAGCCGTGGATCCGGAAATCAAGGAGTTAAGTTCTCTGAGCACTTTTTTACGGTGCTCTTGTTCGGCGAGTGAAGAAGAAGAAGCCTTGGACGTACCTTTCCCTTTATCCTCTTCGCCTTTGTAATACCCATCGCCCCAACCGAGTACGGTAGTGGCGGAGTAATCATAGGATGACTGCCAAAAGATGGCGTAAGTCCAGCTGTGGCGAGCCCCTTCGATGAGGGCTTGGAGACGCTGCTGGAGAGACTCTTGATTGAGGTGGGACTTGGAAGGGTCGATAGCAGCAGGAGGAAGAGCAGCCGGAGTGGAAGTGGATGCAGAGGACTGCGGTGGTGGCCACAAAGAAGAAAGATCAGAGCTCATGAAAGCTTCCATAACAGATGCATTATCGTCCGTCCAGAGATTCATGGTGGGTGTTAGCTGATAGTCCGTCATTCCATAAGATTTGTTCCCTTGGTGAGGAGGAAGGAAGCAGAGACAAAGTGGGGATTGGATTAATTGGGGTTTGGTTTGGGATTTATGTGGAGTGAATTTCAGCTCATATTTTTGTTTTAGCGTGTGGATTTAAACCCCCCCAAAAAAGGTGGTTTCTACTAAGGAAAGGATACAAATCGGGCGTAATTGCCTTAGGTTAGAGCACGTGGCGGCTTCCTGTTTCTCATGACTCAAGTTTGAGGAGCGTCAATTTTGTGGAGCTCTGTTTACTCCACTTCACTTCCCTCTACTCTCAACCTCAAATTATACAAACGTCCAACTTCTCGAAATTTTACTCTATTTTGTTTCTACTTTATGTTAACACTTAGTCCGATTTGATATTATTTTTGAAAAGTACATTTAAAATGTATTTGGATAGAAATTTTAAAATGTTAGTAGTAAAATTTTAGTGTGACATTGATGTCAAGAAATATTTAAAAATAAAGATAAAATGTTTATTTTAAATATAATATTATAAAACAAAAATAATTAAATATAAATAATATTTAAATTTATTATCATAAAATTTATTAACATTATATATGAAATGTTTTGAAAATTGGATAGCATAATTACAGACCTTATATTGCAGCATCCTTTCTTCGCCTTTATTTTTTCATTGATAGATTTTTTTTAACTTTCGATGTTTATGAGTTTTGGGTTTATAGTTTTAGTGTTTAGTGGTTTATGTTTAGGGTTTAGGGTTTATAGGTTTAAGGTTTTTTATTTTTTAGTTTTAAGTTTAATGTTTTAGATTTAGAGTTTTAAGTTTAGGATTAAATTATTTTTAATTAAAAATAAGTTCAAATTGAAATAATGTGTAAATATTGATAATTAAATTTATTATTATTTTTCGAACTAGGACCAAATTGTTGGAATGTGTAAGTATGTAGGACTAAATGTGTTATTATATAAAAATTATTAACTGTCACGTCACTTTCTTAACATACGTTAAGAGCTCAGTGGCCAAATTGAAGCAAATTACAAAGTTTAATAGTAATATTGAAGCAATTGAAAGTTTGGTTACCAAATTGAATAATTAACTAAAGTTTAGTGACCATTTGTGAACAATACCCTTAATTTTGGTCATGCGTTAGAGTTTTGGTAGATCCTACCGGACTCAAAATATTAAATACCTCCACCCGAACCTGAACTCGATCCAAATTTCAGTGTAAAAACTCGAACTTGACTCAGCCTGACATAAATAGTTTTTTTCATTTTTATTTGATGAAATATGGAGTTAATTGGGAAAAAAATAGAGATGCGCATTATAATAATTATTTTATTTTTATTAGACAAAATAGAACATAATTAAAAAATATATAAAGAGACATGAATTATAACAATTATACCAAAATATTTAAAATAAATTTAAATATTATTTCGGGTCGAATTGGATCGGGTCAAATATTTTCTACTCTAAAACATAAACGTGACTTGCATCCACAGAAAAAATCGACTTGAACAGACCTAAATTCAATTTATTTTTTAAAAAATTTCTTATAAAATCAATTGGGGTGAAAATCGTTATTTCTGGGGTCAAATGATCATCTCTTGATGGACCAAGCTTGGGACGCGATCGCAACCAAAGAGATTAAATCCTGGGGGTTATGGGGTCTCCTCTAGATTTTTAAAATTCGTAAATAGAATAATAATTGGTTCCAATCGCTCTTGTGTCACATTTTTTAATAACAATGAAAAAGATAAATTATTGATACACGTTTTGCATGTGATATTTTTAAATAGAATAATAATTGGTTCCAATGCTTTATAGTGATATTTTATTGGATAATTTGAACAACCTCTTTCTTTTGTCTTTTTCTTTCCTTATTTCCTATTCCGACTTTATCTTTTTGTTTAATTCAATGTCTAATCCAGTTTCTAACTGTTATTAGCAATTACATCCCATACTTCAACAATTTTATAATTAATTCCTTGTTTTATATTGCAACGATAATATTAAAAAAATCAAGGTTTTGAGATTCATTAATTGACTAAATAATCAAAAATATTTATATTACCTCATATTATATGAATTTAAAAATTATCATTTACTTTTAAAATGTGAAAAGCTAACCACTTAATAAAAAAACTTGGGGGTCATGAGAAGAATCGTCTAGAGCTTCAGTATTTTGATGCAATTACAAATAAATTGGGTGTTTGACTCAATCATACTCCATACAAAAATTAAGAAAAAAGTAGTATGTCTTTTTCTTTTGTCTTCAATATCAAGGATGGAATCGCCAAAATATTAAGCTAACTTAAATAATTAGGTTGGTGCATTTTTGTTGTCTTGACCTATGAATACACTTCAATCATACGTTTGCATATATATATTCTATACAAAGACGATGAAAACTAAAAGTCTTAGTTTTAGAGTATATGGAGTTAATTTAGGGTATATGATTTAGGAGTTTAGGTGTAAGAGGTTGGAATTTAGGGATAATTGTTTCAATTTAAGGTTTTGGGTTTGGTGAAGGAGTAGCAGGGGTGCAGCTCTCAAAGACAATACATATGTGAGAATAATGATTGCAGAGCATAAATCTATAGATATTCGAAATGTCGAGTTGTTTGCTGAGGTGCGTGGTATTCTCGGCACATCGAGAAACGTTGTTGAGAATCTAGTCAAATGGGTTTCGATAAAGAGTTTGATATGTCTGAAGGTAGTTTTGTCGCAATGACCCATTTCATCTCAGGCACCATAGTGAGGTATGAAACAAATGATGCATATGACCGACAAGGCCAAGTGGTTGAAGGGCATAAATTTTTCCATCGACTATTTTGGGCGTTCAAGCCATGCATTGAAGGCTTTTCATATTGTAAACGTATGATCAAAGTCGATGGCACGTAGCTGTACAAGAGATACTCTCATATTTTGTTGGCTTTCGTTGTGCAAGATGGTGAGAGCAATATTATTCTGATTGCATTCACAATTGTTGAGGGGGAGACGATAGAAGTTTGGAATTTCTTTTGACCAATTTACGTGACCTTGTTGTCCGGAAAGATGGGGTTTGCATTATATCTGATCGAGGGACATGTATCAAAGCAACAATTAATTAAGAGGGAAGTCGTTGGACACCTCCACACGCTTAACTTGCATATTGTGTTCGTCACATCCGTAAGAACAACTATGAGCAGTTCAGAAATCCATACCTTCTCAATGAGATTTTAAGCATGGATAACAATTATTTTTCAGACTCCGTTACATATGCCCATTCAATTATGTGCATTGATTTTCTAGATGCTAACAACATATATTGTGGCACAAGATATCAATTGGTACGACCGGAATTTAAGAGGATGATAGCGAATTTACAGAAATACGACGAGCATGTTTGGAGCCAAGCCAACAATATCAAGAGAGAAAGATGGGCCCAATCATATGATAAAGGTTGTAGACGATACAAGAAAATGACAACCAGCTTTGTGGGTTGCATAAATGGAGTACTGAAAGGATCACATCATCTCCCAATAGCAAGCTTGGTGAAAGAAACGTAATATCAGTTGGCTAAGGTTTGGTACATTAAAAGAAAGCATGTTGAAGCCTTAATAAATAGGGGGCAACGTTGGGCTTCAAATATTGTGATGAAATGCAGAATAATATGAAGAATACAATGTCGTTGATCGTTCACGCATTCGACCAAAATAACCAGACTTTCAATGTTGTTGGTTCAAGACGCAACCACGAAGTAGCCCAATTAAATGTATTTCGAGTCGATTTCAGACGTAGGTTGTGTAACTGTGGCGAGTTCCAGGCATGGAGATATCCATGTGCTCATGCGGTTGCATCATGTATGTATGTGGAGGTTGACCCGTACAACTATGTTGACCAATGCTTCGATCTTCAATGGATGGTCAATATTTACAAAATTGAGTTCCTACCGATCGTGAATGCAAAGTATTGGCCATCAGTGGAGCATGAAAAATGGTTACCAGATCCTGCACTTCGTAGAACTCCAAATGGTCGATCTAGATCAACTCGCATCTATACCGGTATGGATCTTCATCATAGAGAGAAAGGACAACGAAAGAGATGTACGATATGTAGGGCTGAAGGCCATTCGAAATCAAGCTATGCAAATGAACCCAGATATTTGCCTATGCCTTAGTGATTTATTATGTTTGTATTCAAAAATATTATGTTTGTATTAAAAAATATTCCACTTTACATCATCAGTATTAATTAGTTATTTATAATGTTATTATTTTACTACTATCATATTCTAATAATTTTTAATACCCCAATTACAACAAATACTCATTCCCGGACCAAATGAACCAAGATGTGTGCCTATGCCTCAGTTTGAAAAAAGTATCATATTGAAAAAATTATGAGATAGTGACCAAAACTTGAGTTTGAATTTAAATTCTTGAATAAATATCGAACCAAAATATTAAAAAACGAACTATATAAAACATAAACCAAAATTCAATCTCCCTTTTCTTTTTAATTGCATTCCACCGTTTTTTAGTTATCAATTATTTTTTAATTAGTTTTAGATTAAGTGATTAATAAAAAAACTGTGAAAAATAAAAAAAACAATAAATTCAAATTCAAACCCAAATGCCTTTAATGTATTACACAGAATACATAAAATCATTTTTTCTTCTGCATCCTCTTACGTAATTTCTGACAACGAACGGATATGGTTGGAAAATAAGTGTGTTTTGGGATCCTCTTATGTTGTGGCCTCTGTTCTGCCTCGGGATCCTCTTCAGCATCTTCTTTAGTGTAGCTGTAACCCCCTCGTCCTGGCCTAGCCAACAGACCGAACCGAACAGGTTACACGGAGAAAACCGAAGCAAAACTCGTTAGGGCCTCGTTCCGATTATCAACCCTATTTTTTCATTTTACTTATCTTGTCTAAATATCACTTTTAATCATATGTGTGAAGGAAACTGTGAAACAAATATTTTAATTTTGATATAACTAAAAACCTAAGGACTAAATTAAAATGTCAAAACGAATTTTAAGTCCTCAAAATATCCCCATATAACTTTAAGATTATGCCCAAGTTAAAAACAAAAGCTTTTCAAATATTTTTCTAAGTGTTTCAAGCTAAAACAGTGATTTTCAAGCTCCTGTTTCGAAACGGCCCTCAGGCGTTTCGAAACGTTTTCATCACTGTCGACCACCGTTCCGAAATGTGTATCGAAACACTTGACCTCGTTTCAAAATGGTATGTATCGTTTCGAAACTGTTCTTCATATTTGATTTGAAAAAGGCCAATGGTTAAGATATTTTTGCTGAATATTTTAAAGATAAATAGGGTGTTTCGAAACGGGCTATGATCGTTCCGAAACGACCCTTGATAGTAGCAAATCCGTTTCGAAACGGATCTATATCGTTTCGAAACGTATCTTAAGTTTAATTTGAAAATAAGACCGTTGAACTTGTTTTTAACTGATTTTCTGAAAACCGTTAAGGTGTTTCGAAACGGGCTAAGACCGTTTCGAAACGACCCTTGACAGTGGCAAAGGTGTTTCGAAACGGCCCTAAGGCGTTTCGAAACGGGCTCTTAAATGCACCCCAACGGCTCTTTCTATTTTAGTCTGTTCCAAAACAGGTACCCCGTGTTTCGAAACGGGTTGTTGCAGACTGCATTTATGGTGGTGAGATAACATCCCCAACGGCTCTATTGATGAGTGCAACAACCACAACGGCTAGAAATCAATGAGAATGTATAAAAGAGACCTCCAAAAGCACCAGCAACAACTATTGATCCAAAAGCAAACATCTAAACATCAAATTCAAGCAATTGTGCAAAAATCCCATTGTGTAAAAATCCCAATTGTAATCTTCATTCATATTTTGTTCAATTGGGTTGAGTGCTTGTATTGAGGCTATTATTTGTATTGAGAGATACCTTTTAGCCATCAAATTTCTTTGTTCACTAGTGTGAGGATTGGGTTGATTTTTGGGTAGAAAAATCAACTGAAATTGTAAAGGGTTGCCTCCTTGTCCTAGAAAAGGGGAAGATCAATTTAGTGGAATTGTTGCAAATCCTTAGTGAGGCTAAGGTAGTGGATGTAGAGTTCATTTGGAACTTGAACCACTCTAAATCTCTTGTCAATTGTTTTCAATTTGCAATTTCCACCTCAAAACCTTTAAATTTCCAATTCACCTCCCCTCTTGGTCAATATCGATCTTGCGATCCACTCAACAATTGGTATCAGAGCCTACCTCTTTGAGGATTAACAACCACAAGAGGAGTTCCTTGGAAGAGTGTGATCATCAAAATATCAAGAGATGACTTCAACCTCCGGTTTCGGCATGTACGAGTCACAATCCACTACAAAGCCTCCCTTCTTCAACGGTGATAACTATTCTTTTTGGAAGAATATAATGCGTCTATTCATCAAGTCAAGTGACTATCTTGTGTGGGATGTCATTGAGGATGGGCCATATATTCCATTGAAGCAAGATGGTGAAGGCAAGATGGTGCTAAAGAAGAAAGTGGAAATGAGTGAAGAGGAGAGGAAAAAGATTCAAGTCAATGATAAAGCTCTCCACATGTTATTTTGTGCTTTCGGTCCGGACATCTACTCAAAGGTCTCATCTATTGAAACTGCCAAAGAAGTGTGGGACACTCTTGAGACCACTTATGAAGGCACCAATGATTTTAAAGAAACTAAGATTGGACTTCTCAATCTTAGCTATGAAAATTTCAAGATGGAGCCCGATGAGACGGTGTCAAAGATGCTTGATCGTTTCTCCACGATTGTCAATGGTCTAAAGGGCTTTGGAGAGATCATACTGGAAGACAAGCTTGTCCGGAAGCTACTCTATTCACTTCCCGAGTCTTGGGATGGGAAGAGAACCGCTATCATCGAAGCAAAGAACTTGAAGACATTGAAGCTTGATGAGCTTGTGGGTTCTCTCCTTACTCATGAGATCATGAAGCAAGGAAGGGAAGATGAGAAGAAGAAAGAAGAGAAAAGGGTAGAGAAGCTTGAGGTTGAGAAGAAGAAGAAGATGGGAATAGCTGTCAAGGCTAAAGCTTCACAACATGATGAGAGCTCATCTTGTGAGGAGGATGAACTTGAAGAATTGGCTATGATAGCCAAACGGTTCTCACGCTTCATGAGGTCCAACCGGGGAAGAAAAATCCAAAGAAAGATGGACTTCAAAGGGAAGAAAAAAGAAGAAGGAAAGGATCCTATCATTTGCTTTGAGTGCAAACAACCCGGCCACATCCGTTCGGAGTGCCCTCAACTCAAGAAGAAGGGCTTTGAGAAGAAGAAGAGACTCAAAGCCAAGCTTGCTACTTGGAGTGATGAGGAGTCATCGGAGGATGACGAACAAGAAGTGGCTAATCTTTGCCTCATGGCACTTGAGGAAGATTCCTCCTTGGTAACCTCTAACTCATCTACTTTAGATTTTTCATATGAAGAATTAAATGATGCATATGATGAGTTACAAGAGGTATATGATGAATTAGTTGAGAAATATAAGGAGTCGGTCATTAGGAATAAAAAGATTATTCTAGAAATAAATGAGAAAAATGACTCACTTACTCAAGCTAATTCTAAATTTGAGAAAAAGATATTAGGATTAAAAGATGAACTTAAATTTTTTCAAAATGAAAATGTTGATCTTAATAATCTTTTGTCTCAATGTAATTGTGAACACCAAAAGGTGTTGGGTGAGCTAAATGAGCTCAAGAAGTCTTTAAAAAATGTTGGTAGTGTCAAGCTTGAAATAGGAGAATCATCTAGAACACACCAACCTAAGAAAAAGACTAACTACTACAAACAAAGAAGCTATCCTAGACATAGTAGAGCTAAAAGAATTAGAAGTGTATGGATTCATAAGGAACTTGTCAAATCTAATAATATTATTGCTATGTCATCTTGGATTCCTAAGGGAACCAAGGTTTTGGGAGCTAACACTCATGGACCCAAAATGATTTGGGTACCAAAAACCAAAGTTTAATATCTTTGTTTGTAGGGGGAGCATTGCTACAAGGCCAAGGCACAAAGTCAAAACTCATGGTACCTTGATAGTGGATGCTCGAGGCACATGACCGGAGACAAGAGTCGATTCATGGATCTAAAGCCAAAAAGTGGAGGAGTAGTAACATTTGGTGACAACTCCAAAGGCCACATTAAAGGTATTGGCTCCATAGGTAATCACTCTACTATTCTCATTGAAAATGTCTTATATGTCGATGGTCTTAAACACAATTTATTGAGCATAAGTCAATTGTGTGATAAAGGGTTTAATGTTTTATTTGATAAAAATGGATGCAAAATTGTAGACATTAAATCTAATAACATTATGCTCATAGGTCATCGCATAGGAAACATATACATGGTGCATTTAGATGACATACATACATCTCATGCATGCTTAGTTGCTCAAAATGAAAATGATGCATGGTTGTGGCATAGGAAGCTAGGACATGCTAGCATAAGTGTTTTAGAAAAACTACTCTCTCTAAATCTAGTTAGAGGTTTACCCAAGATAAAATTTTCAAATGATAAAATTTGTGATGCATGCTCAAAGGGTAAACAACATAGGTCTACCTTTAAATCCATTAATGATGTTTCTACTAGTAGATGTTTACAACTAATTCACATGGATTTATTTGAGCCAATTAGGACTATGAGCTTGGGTGGTAAGTCTTATCCTTTTGTGCTAGTTGATGATTTTTCTAGATTTACTTGGGTTCTCTTTTTAAGTACTAAAGATGAGGCTTTGGAAAAATTCATCACATTTTCAAAAGTAACCCAAAATGATCTTGAACTTAGAATTTCACATATTAGAAGTGATCATGGAACCGAGTTTCAAAATTTAGGGTTTGAAGATTTTTTAAATGAAAATGGTATTAGCCATAATTTTTCGGCTCCTCGAACTCCTCAACAAAATGGGGTAGTTGAGAGGAAAAATAGAACTTTACAAGAAATGGCTAGAACTATGCTTTGTGAAAACAATTTACCTAAATATTTTTGGGCGGAAGCCACAAACACCGCTTGTTATATTGTAAATCGAGTAATGATTAGGCCAATTTTAAAGAAAACACCTTATGAGATTTTAAAATCCAAAAAGCCTAACATTAGTTATTTTCACCCTTTTGGGTGCAAGTGTTTTGTTTTAAATAATGGAAAAGATAACTTAGGTAAATTTGATGCAAAAAGTGATGAAGCCATTTTTATAGGTTACTCTTTAACCTCTAAAGTCTATCGAGTATTTAACAAAAGAACTTTAGTAGTTGAAGAATCTATTCATGTTGTATTCGATGATAACCTCCTTCCTAGGAAGGATTCTTGTGATGATGATGATGTAGGGATCATAAATGCCTTTGATGGAGGTCAAACTTCAAAGGAGGATGAGATTCCAACAAAGGAAGAGGACTCACAAGATCCACCTCTTGAAGCCTTGAAGGACTTGGATATTGAGGAGAAGGAAGTGAGCTACCCAAGGGAGTTGAACTATGTCAAAGATGGTGAAATCTTGGGTGATCCATCCAAGGGGGTAACCACTCGTTCTTCTCTTAGATTAATGAACCATGTTGCATTTATCTCATGCATAGAGCCTAAAAATATAAAAGAAGCATTGAAAGATGACTTTTGGATTATGGCTATGCAAGATGAGTTAAATCAATTTGAGAGAAGTAATGTATGGACATTAGTTGATAGGCCTAGTAATCAATCTACAATAGGAACTAAATGGGTCTTTAGGAAAAAACTAGATGAGAGTGGTAACATTGTGAGAAATAAAGCTAGACTTGTAGCACAAGGTTACACTCAAGTAGAGGGAATAGATTTTGATGAAACCTATGCACCCGTAGCTAGAATGGAAGCCATTAGGATGTTGCTTGCATATGCATGTTATCATAATTTCAAGCTTTTTCAAATGGATGTTAAAAGCGCATTTTTAAATGGTTTTATAAATGAAGAAGTGTATGTGGAACAACCACCGGGTTTTGAAGATTCAAAATTTCCAAATCATGTTTTCAAACTTACCAAATCTCTCTATGGTTTAAAACAAGCTCCTAGAGCTTGGTATGAAAGGCTTTCAAATTTTTTGATTGAAAAAGGATTTGAAAAAGGTAAGGTGGACACTACACTCTTTATAAAAATGTATAAAAATGACATCTTAGTAGTTCAAATTTATGTTGATGATATTATCTTTGGTTCTACTAATGAATGTCATTGTCAAGAGTTTGCTAAGTTAATGCAAGGTGAATTTGAGATGAGCATGATGGGGGAGCTCTCATTCTTTTTGGGACTCCAAATCAAGCAAAAGAAGGATGGCACCTTCATCAACCAAGCAAAATACATAAAGGATATGCTCAAGAAGTTTGGCTTGGAGAATGCAAAGCCTCAAGCCACTCCTATGAGCTCATCTACAAAGCTTGACAAAGATGAAGGAGGTAAGTGTGTTGACTCTAAGCTTTATCGTTCTATGATTGGATCTTTGCTTTACCTTACCGCAAGTAGACCGAATATCTTGTTTAGTGTTTTCTTGTGTGCTAGGTTTCAAGCTAGTCCTAGAGAGTCTCACCTTATAGCCGTTAAGATAATCTTTAGATACCTTAGAGACACTCATTGTTTAGGTCTTTGGTATCCTAGAGACTCTACCTTCAACCTTCATGCTTACTCGGATGCGGATTATGGGGGTTGCAAAATTGATAGGAAGAGTACTTCGGGAACTTGCCAATTCTTAGGTAGTATGCTCATATCTTGGTTCTCTAAGAAACAAAATAGTGTAGCCTTATCTACCACCGAAGCCGAGTACATATCCTTAGGGAGTTGTTGTGCTCAAGTCCTTTGGATGAAGCAACAACTCTTAGATTATGGAATTAAAGTTGAAACCATACCCCTAAAATGTGACAACACTAGTGCAATATGTTTAACCAAAAATCCCATCCAACACTCTAGAACCAAACATATAGAAATAAGGCATCATTTCATTAGAGATCATGTCCTTAAGGAAGATGTGGTTATAGAGTACGTAGGCACCTTGAATCAATTAGCGGACATATTTACAAAACCCTTAGACAAAGAGCGTTTTTGGTCCCTTAGGAGAGAGTTAGGTCTAGCTAGCCTATCTTGACCTTTTAGGACCTCTTTTGTGCTTAAATATGCTTGATTTTGTGAAATGCCATATTGATGTGTTTAATCTCCTAATTTCATTCATGCCTATAGTTAGGGGGAGTATGTTTATGCTTGAATATGTTTTGCTTGCTCATTCATAACATTTATGCATGTTAGGCCTCTTAAAACTTCATTTTTCTGCACTTTTAGAGCCTTTTCTGCACTTCCAGGCCCAGGTGTATCGAAACGGGTGAACCTGTTTCGATACGGATACCTTAAATCATGTTCTGAGAGAAGGGCGTTTCGAAACGCCTCAAAAGCGTTCTGAAACGTTTTTGCTACTGCCAAGGGGTGTATCGAAACGTGTTTCGATACGGGTCAACAGGGTTTCGATACAGTCAACACCGTATCGAAACGGTCAGTCTATGGTCTCAAGACGGTCAAACCCTAGTCGTCCCGTTTCGAAACGGGTCTTGACCGTTCTGAAACGGCATCACGGATTGCTTTATCTAGGGCTTTTAATGTTAAAATTTACTTTTTATCAAAACTCTTAAAACCCTAAACCGTCTCCCTCTCTATAAATACCCTCTCAAACTCATTGATTTTCACAAAATTGTGAGGGGTTTTACTCTAAAACTCAAGTCTAAGCAAGTTTCATCAACATTGTGCAAGGATTTTCATCAAATCATCCAAAATCCCAAACTAAGGTAATTTTTAATATTTTCTTTTTCTTTCAATTTATGTTCGAATCTTAGGTAACCTCAACCGATACGCAACAGGACCCACACGCTCAACCACCTCATATGGTCCAATGTACCTAGGGCTCAACTTACCCTTCCGGCCAAACCTCATCACCTTCTTCCAAGGCGAAACCTTCAAGAACACACGGTCTCCCACCGCATACTCTATCTCCTTACGCTTCAAATCCGCGTAAGACTTCTGCCGATCAGAAGCTGCCTTCAACCGCTCACAAATGAGCTTCACCTTCTCGGTGGTTCCTTTCAACAAAGCCGGCATCGAAACCAACTTTTGACCCGTTTCAGCCCAACAAAGAGGAGTCCTACACTTCCTCCCGTACAAAGCCTCATAAGGTGCCATTTGAATACTTGCCTGATAACTATTGTTATAAGCAAACTCCACCAAAGGCAAATGCTTCTCCCAAGAGCCCTGAAACTCAATCACGCAGCACCTCAACATATCTTCCAAAATCTGGATAACACGCTCTGATTGACCATCCGACTGAGGATGATAGGATGTACTGAAATTCAACCTTGTACCCAAAGCTTGATGCAAACACTGCCAGAAACGCGATGTGAACCTCGGATCCCTATCCGACACAATCGACTTAGGCACACCATGCAGCCGCACAATCTCAGCAATGTACAGCTCCGCAAGCTTATCCAAAGAAAACATAGTATGCACAGGCAAGAAATGCGCACACTTCGTCAGGCGATCCACAATCACCCAAACCGAATTCTTCTTCGATGGTGACAAAGGTAAACCAGATACAAAATCCATGGTAACCCTTTCCCACTTCCACTCAGGGATTCTCAACGGTTGCAACAATCCTGAAGGAACCTGATGCTCAGCCTTAACTCGCTGACACACCAAACACCTGCTCACAAACTCTGCAACATCCTTTTTCAAACCCACCCAATAGTACTCATCCCGAAGATCACGATACATCTTAGTACTACCAGGGTGCATAGCAAAAGGACTACTATGACCTTCAGTCAGAATAGCACGCCTCAACTCAGCATCATTGGGCACTACTATTCCACTCCCAAAACACAACACACCATCATCATTAAAGCAGAAATCCGAAGGTCTACCCTCCGCGATATCCTGAACATGAGATACCAAGGAATCATCCAGCAACTGCTTTTCCTTGATCAGCTGAACCAATGATGGTTTCACTTGCAACTCAGCCACAAGACCACCATCACGCGAAATACTCAAACTGGCAAACATAGCCCTCAGCTCAACAGCTACCTTCCTACTCAAGGCATCCGCAACAACATTAGCCTTTCCAGGATGGTACTCAATCGTCAGATCATAATCATTGAGCAACTCCAACCAACGCCGCTGCCTAAGATTCAACTCCTTCTGAGGCATCAAATACCTCAAACTCTTGTGATCCGTGTACACAGTACACTTCTCACCATACAGATAATGTCTCCAGATCTTCAGAGCAAAAACCACCGCAGCCAACTCAATATCATGCGTAGGATAATTGCGCTCATGCACCTTCAACTGCCGCGATGCATAAGCCACAACCTTACCCTCTTGCATCAGCACACATCCCAAACCAACATAGGACGCATCACTGTAGACCACAAACTCTTTCCCTGATTCAGGCTGAACCAAGATAGGAGCTTGCGTCAAAGCCGCCTTAAGCTTCTCAAAAGCCTGCTGTCTCGCCTCCGTCCACTCATACTTAACATCCTTTTGCAACAACTTTGTCAAAGGTGCAGCAATCTTAGAAAACCCATCCACAAACCTCCGGTAGTATCCTGCCAAACCAAGGAAACTACGGACCTCATGAACAGACTTAGGAACCTTCCAATTCATCACCGCCTCAATCTTCTGAGGATCAACACGAATCCCCTCAGCAGAAACTACATGCCCAAGAAACACCACCTCCTTAAGCCAGAACTCACACTTTCTCAACTTAGCATAAAGCTGATTCTCCAACAAAGCTTGCAGCACAATCCTCAAATGCTCTTCATGCTCCTCCTCAGTACGCGAGTACATGAGGATATCATCAATGAACACCACAACGAACTTGTCCAGGTATTCATGAAACACACGGTTCATCATGTCCATGAAAGCAGCAAGAGCATTTGTCAAACCAAACGGCATCACAAGGAACTCATAATACCCATACCTTGTCCTGAAAGCTGTCTTAGGCACATCTACATCCTTTACCTTCAACTGGTAATACCCAGACCTCAAATCAATCTTAGAGAACACAGCAGCTCCCCGAAATTGATCAAAGAGATCATCAATTCTCGGCAAAGGATACCGATTCTTGATAGTCAACTTGTTCAACTGACGGTAATCAATGCACATTCTCATAGTGCAATCCTTCTTCTTCACAAACAAGACCGGTGCACCCCAAGGTGACACACTTGGCCGAATGAAACCACGATCAAGCAACTCTTGCAACTGCGTCTTCAGCTCCTTCAGCTCCTTAGGTGCCATTCTATATGGGGTAATGGACACAGGAGTTGTATTCTCATACAGCTCAATTCCAAACTCCACCTCGCGATTAGGAGGTAAACCAGGCAACTCCTCAGGAAACACACCAGGAAACTCCTTCACAACTCTGATATCTTGCACCCGCAACTCCTTAGAGCTAGGATTCATCACAAAAGCTAGGTAAGCTTCACAACCTTGCCTCAGCATCCTACTCGCCTCCAAGGTAGACACCACATTGGCAAGAAACTTCACATTCTCACCAACCACAACTACTTCATAATCATCCGCAAGCTTCAGCGAAACTCGCTTATTTTCACAATCCACAACAGCATGATGCTCAACAAGCCAATCCATACCAAGGATCACATCAAAACCATAGAAAGGCAACTCCATAAGGTCAACAGGAAAAACATGTCCTTGAACAACCAAAGGACACCTTCTATACAAGTTTCGAGTCACAATAGTCTCACCAAAAGAACTAGTGACACGAACTCCAACATCCAAAGACTCAACAGGCAAACCAAGCAATTCAGCATGCTCACGCAAAATATATGAATGCGTAGATCCAGAATCTATCAAGGAAAGTAATGACAAGGATTGCAAAGTAAAGGTACCTGCAATCACATCCGCGTCATTCGTCCCCTCCCGCTGAGCATACACCCTAGCTTGACTTCCACCTTCAAGCTGAATAGCCACAACATGGGCCACTCCACGACCACCTTCCTCTCTTCGCTGAAAGTTACCACGGCCGCGCCCACGACCTCTCTGCGGTGCAGCAACAACAGGAGCACGCACTTGACCACCAGCCAACATAGGACACTCTCGCCTCAAGTGATCCGCAGATCCACAATTCCAGCACCATTTACCAGCTGCCGCAACAGGAGCTTGCACCTCCCTCGCAGCACGAGGACAATCACGCTTCATGTGACCACGTGAACCACAAATCCAACAAGCACTCGGATCAGCTCTAGCATTGCCTCCCCGAGCAAGTGCTCCACCACCTCTCTTGGCCGAGGACTGATACTTCTGATCACGTCCCCTCTTGTTCCGTCCACCACCAGAACTATACTCAGCAGCTCGCTTTCCAGCACTAGAACCTGCACTTTTGGCAGATAAACCCAGGTTCATCTCAATATCCTTTGCTCGGCCCACCAACACATCAAAATCATCTTACTCGGTGGCCAGCACATACATCTTCACATCCGTCACTAAACCATAACGGAATCTTTCGCACCTCGCACGCTAATCAGGTACCAGCTCAGGTGCATACTGACTGAGTCTAACAAACTGCACTTCATACTCAGCCACAGTCATGCTCCCCTGGGTAAGAGACATGAACTCTCGCTTCTTTTCATCCAGGTACCTTACACCAAGATACCTCCTCTTGAACACATTCTGGAAGAATGTCCAAGTTACATCAGCATCAGCCATCCCAGCAATAGAGGTTGTCCACCACGTATAAGCATCATCCTGTAGTAAAGATACTACACAACCCAGCTTTTGCACATCAGTGCAACTCATCTGACCCAAGATCCTCTTGGTACTCTCCATCCAGGATTCAGAACCTTCAGCAGACAAACCCCTGAACTCAGTCCCACCTAGACTGCGCAAGCGCTCCAAGGGTAGTCTAACTCCAGCATCTCCCTGATGCCCAGCTCCTTGTGCTCCAGCTACTGCCGCTCGAAAAGCACCATCAATAGCTTGCACCAACATCGTCATGTCAGGCATAGCTTGCCCCTGACCAACCTCAGGTCCAGCGACCCCAGCACCAGCTTCAGCTTCAGCTCTTTCACCCTCAGCACCACCACCACCAGGTGGAGGAGGAGGTAACACCGCACTTCCCGCATTCTCCTCATTCTCATTCTCATTCGGAGCCGTAGCTCGCACATTACTCCTCAACTCTCTACGAGGGGCCATACTTTGACCATGCAATCACAATGCAAATAAACAAAGTTAGGTCCAGCAAGGTAAGCAATCCAAGTACTCAAGCTCAATTTCACTTAAAATCAACATCATTTCATTAGCTTTGATTTTGCAATGGGTACCCACAACATGCTTCACCACAGCATACAACTCAATTGCAGCAAATCACAAACCACTCAACATGCTTTCAATCAATCAAGCATACATAGCATACATACTTCAATCATGCACACATCATTCCCAATTACTCGAGAACTCAGCTCTGACACCACCAAATGTAACCCCCTTAACCCGGCCTAGACGGTTGACCCGAATTAAGAAAGTCACACGGGGAAAACCAAAGTCAACCCGAAAGTCAACCTTGAATAATGACCCTTTTTTTCTTTTTAAACTTGTCTAGATGCACATTAAGCCTAGTTATGATCACTCAAACAACATGCTCAAAGATCATAAACATCAGAGATCAAACAGGGACCCAATTGAACAATTTACAACTTTAGGGACCAAAATGTAAGTTCTGTAATTTATGAGGTCTTAACCCAAATTAAAGTTACCAACTTGTAATTAGTCAAGTTTCATGCTTCTCTGTCAAATTTCAGCTCAAACGGACATCCCAAACTCATACAATTGCATAAACAAGATTCAGGACCAAAACGCAAACATTCCAAAACATTTATCTGCCAATGTCAGCCCCCAACGGTCGGCTGTTCCGAAACAAGGAGAGCCTGTTTCGAAACACGGGGCCGTTCCGCAACGCGTTCCGAAACGAGGGCTGGCAGAGGGCTTCCCGTTTCGAAACGGTGTCTCCCGTTTCGGACGCCTGGGCTACTACAAGGCACCCGTTCCGAAACGGTAGCCACTGTTCCGAAACGACCTGCACAGAATGCAGAAACATGCTTGCTTAAACACACAATTGACCAACCAATCATGCTCCAAATGCTACCAAACTTTACCAGCAACTCATACAACATACAAGAGACATATTTGCATCAACCATTCATCATAATGTCATCATATATGAAAAGCCCCAATTCTCAAGCATGCTTCCTACTCAAGCAAACCATTCATGCACTAAAACCTCCAAAACCAAACACATAAAGGCCAATTACAAAATCCAGCATATTAACAACATTAAACAAACTTAGGGAGTACAAACATCTCCCAAAACATCCATATTGGTCCCCCATTGCCAAATGCCAAAAGCTAAAGGTGTATAAGAAAACCTTTCCATACTTGAGCTTAATTCCCACTTGATTGCTTGCCTTCCTTGCTTCCCTCAATGCACTCTAATGCTCTACATTATTGGTTTAAGAAAAGAGAGAGAGCGTAAGCAAAAGCTTAGTGAGGAATGCTCATTAAAACCATCCAAAAATGCATTTATAAAACACTTTATAAATCATACTTCAAAACATCTTTTACTCATGCTCAAAAGCAATTTAAACAAGCAATACATGCTTCCATATAAATACATGTCATATTGGCCACAAGTGATAAATTCCATCTTTTATAATAAGATCAACATAAGACTCACACATGGACTTTTAAACACCATTGTGATCTTATAATTCACAAGGACCACACAAGGACTTTTAAACACCTTTGTGTCCTTTACAAGTTTCACCCCAAGGACTTTTAAACACCTTGGCCCCAAGGACTTTTAAACACCTTGGCCCATGGACTTTTAAACACCATGGCAAGGACCACACAAGGACTTTTAACCACCTTTGTGTCCTTAACAAGAACCATCCAAGGACTTTTAACCACCTTGATGTTCTTAAGTAACAAGGCTCACTCAAGGACTTTTAACCACCTTAGTGACCTTAACAAGAATCATCATGGACTTTTAACCACCATGAAGTTCTTAGAATCCACAAGGCTCACTCAAGGACTTTTAACCACCTTAGTGACCTTAACCTTTTTCAAAACATCACTTGCCAATATGCATCATTTATCATCAATATTCCACTGTTTTAAAGCATTTAACAAAGCCATAATCCTCATGCATCTTTAAGCATCAAACCACATTAAAACAATGTTCAAAAACAAGGAACTCTTACCTTGAGCTTCCTTCAACACATGGCTTATAAAATCAGCAATACTCACGCTAAATCATGCTTTCAAAACAGAATTTAAAACATGCAATAAACCACATTGCACACAACCAATCCATGGCCATCACAAGAGAGTTTTTCCGAAAACTTACTCTTGAGCTTAGCTAAGTTGCTTAGACTTAAACTAAGATCCCAACCTTCCAAAACACTGGTTTCAAAGCCGAAAACCAAATTCCACTCACCGATTCCGTTTCGCCTCTTGCCGAAACACAAATCAAGCTTCCGGATCACCACCACTTGGATCCAAAGATGACTCCCCTGTTTTAAACACATCAAAGCAGAGGATTAATGCATCATCATGCATTAATAGCTTCAATGAAAGCACCTAAACTCACTGCTCTCATCCACACTCCATTTTCGGCTACCAAACACAACCGAAAATGCATCCAAACAACTCCTCAACAAAGCCCAGCCATAAACCATCAAAACTAAACATCCTTTAACATCATTTAACATCTAAAAAGGACCTAAAAACATCCTTATGCCTCCAGCAACATCAGATCCACAAGATCACCCCAAAAACAACCAAGAATCACAAGCTAAACTTAGGAAATTAAACCTATCCGGGATTGCATTAATTAAAACTCAATTCCTTATCAAATTAACATTCATTTAACGCCAAAAATACACCTCAAATCACTGCTTTAACAGATCAAACGAAAATTCATCAAAAATCACCAAATCTTGCATTTTAAGCCAAGATTCATTTCACAACTTTAAAACTATTTATAAATCATCAATTAAGGATTGAGAACTTAGGAATTTCAGTAAAGAACTGATAGTTTAGAGGAGAAGGACGTTCTTACCTCCAAACTTGAGTTTCTCCTCTTTTAGAACCAAAAAGCTTGAAGAATCAAGTAGCAAATGGTGAGGTTTTGTTGATGAGATGATTAGCAATCAAAAGAGGATTGAAAAGAGAGATTTGAGTGACAAAATCAGAAGAAAAACTCTGGAGAAAAGGTGTTTGGGTTGAGAGAAAATGAGAGAAAAGAAAATGAGATTTTAGGAAAAATTAGTTAGAAATAACTTTCCTCCACTTTCCTTTTGTTTAAAAATCAGAATTAAAACATTAAATATCTTAGAAAAATCTGGAGAAACTCCCTTTGGGTAAATAGCTCCTTAAAGATTCAAAGTTTCAATCCTTTCTAAAACAGTCACGCAGTTTTCAAAATTTACATTTTGGTCACTAGCCAAAATGTCACCCTTCCAAACCTCATTTTGTAAAATTGATTTCACAGTTCACTTATATATATATTAAAAGAGGATTTTAGAACATTTTTCCATATATTTAATGCAACCCGAACTAGGCTTTTCTAATTTCACCTTTTTATATTCGAACAGCACTTTGACCGAACCGGTCAACGCCCAAACTTCCAAGCCCAAAAACGGGGCGTTACAACGAATGTGTCGAACCCGAATCTGTCAAAGAAAGAAAAGTCAATGACTGTAACAAGAAATTACCTGCGATGACATCCGTGTCATTCCCAGCCTCTCGCTGTGCATACACCCTAGCCTGTCCTCCACCCTCGAGCTGAACTGCCACCACATGAGCTAAGTTCCTCTGACCATCGTTCCTCGGCTGAAAATTACCTCGACCGCACCCACGGCCTCTCTGATGCTCAAACCCCCTAGCTGGAGCCAGCCCGCCCCTAGCCGGGTGAGGACAGTTACGCCTCAAATGATCTCGGGAACCACAGTTCCATCATACCCAAAGGTACCCATACACTCGCCCGGATGACGTCTCGTGCATCTACTGCACTCAGGAGTGTGAACAACATCTCCTTGGCCTTGTTGGCCTCGTCCATGTTTACCGCCCTTATGTCTCGAATCGGGCTGATACCTCTTATCTATGTGCCTCTTAGCACGATCTCTGTCCCAATCTGCGTGTCTCTTTACAGAATCAGACCCACTAGCACGAGTACTCGAGCCTAAGTTCTGCTCAATATCTTTGGCCATAGAGACCAAAACATCAAACTCAGTGTAATCATAAGCGAGCATATAAGTCTTCACTTCTCTAGTCAAACCATAACAGAAACGCTCAAACCGTTCCTTCTCACTTGGAACCAACTCGGGAGCATATTGGCTCAACCTCACGAACTGAACCTCGTACTCTGACACTGTCTTACTACTCTGAACCAATGCCATAAACTCTCTCTTCTTTTCATCTTGATATCTGGCTCCAAGGTACTTCTTTCTAAAAGCTGTTTGGAAGAATTCGCAAGTGACATCCGCTTCTGCCATACCCAAAGTAACGGTAGTCCATCAAGAATACACATCTCCCTGAAGCAAGGAGACAACATAACCCAACTTACGAGTGTCTAAGCACTCCATCTGGCCTAAGATGCGTGTGGTACTCTCGAGCCAAGCCTCTGAACCCTCGAGAGTCAAACCACGGAACTCAACTCCACCTAAACTATGAATCCTCTCCAGAGGTAAACCTATCCTTGCACCCTGAGGTGGTGTGTCAGCATGCCAGACCCTGACCCGCCTGAGCTCTATTACCCCCAACATTTGCACCGGCCTGAGGATCATTACCATCACCTCCAGCATTCGCACCAGCCTGAGGCACATTACCTTCGCCACCCACCCCATTACCATCGGGAGCTAGAGGAACATGAGGCACATTCCCGGGTGCTTAGTCACCCGCTCTAGGCCGTCCTCTCGGTCTTACCATAACGAAGATAAAATCTAAAATAACAAACACATCTCACACAAGAAAACATTGAGTTAGCAAGGGCAAGGATTCAAGTTCTCAAGCTCTTTAAACCAAACCATTTTCCAATAACAACACCTAGCAATGGGAACACTCGACTAAACTTTAACCAACAATAAGAATAATAAAACATGCTTCAACACATCGTACAATGGCAAACAACCAAACAAACCAACTTACCTTCCCTAGAGACCTCGTAACCGAGGCTCTGATACCACCAAATGTAACCCCCTCGTCTCAGCCTAGCAAAGAAATCGAACCGAACAGGTTACACGGGGAAAATTGAAGCAAAACCTGTTAGGGCCTTGCTCCGATTAGCAACCCTATTTTTTCATTTTACTTATCTTGTCTAAATATCACTTTTAATCCTATGTGTGAAGGCAACAACGGAAAAATGAAAGCCAAATACGAACCAAACAGAGAGCATACGATAATTTGAACTTACCAAGTAGCTTATTTGTCAAATTTAATGCTCACGAGGCAAAACCATCAAAAAGGGCACATGTAAATTCAACTAGGAAGCATACAAGAATTAGAGACTAAAACGAAAGATTAGGAAACCCTCGAAGATGCTTTTTAACAGTTTTAACTACCGGAACGACCCTACATGGTTCCGAAACAGGAGCCTCCAGTGGCAAAACGTACCGAAACGGCACCACCCCCATTCTGATATGGGTGCCCCTGTTTCCCGACCGTTCTGAAACCATATCAGGCGTTCTGAAACAACTAGACATAGTTTGGCCCGAAAATGCATTTCGATATCTCCAAACGTTCCCAAACCTGCCCTGAAACACCACAAGACACATAACAACTTATCATACAAACGATCTAGAGGCAAAACACCCTAAACACGACTTCAAACATGCATACATGCAACAAAAGGATCTCAAACTCAAAGCTCACAAGAACACTTAGTTTCAAAAACACTAACATGCCAAAATGCAAGGCAATCTACAAAAAGTCATAACAAACTTCAACATATCATGGCACCAACATTTAAAACATGCTAGCAACTTAAACAAAGCCTAATTATAGGAGTTTGAACACCAAGTCCCTAACATAAAAGTCTAGTAATCCTATTGTCTAAGCATTATTACAACCACAAAACCATACTTGAGCTTAGCAAGAACTCCAAGAACTCCTCCCTTGCCCCACTTGCCTTCGAAGCTACTAACGATCTGCATTGTTGGAAAAGAAAAGCGTAAGCTTAAAAGCTTAGGGATCAGAGCTCTAAAAACACAACAATAATGCAGTTTAAAACATATATCTTAGTTTTAAAATCAAAACCATTAAGAAAGAGCGGCAATAATGCAAGCATATATGAAACATGGTTTGCACATGCACAACCATTCCCGGTGGGACTACACATCACCGTACACAACAACTAGCATTTTTCCGATGGGACTACACATCACTATACTCATCTACTAGTCACTACTGGTGGGACTACACATCACCATATACAACAACTAATCATCATGTGAGGCTTGACATCAACTATGACTACACAACAACATTAGAACGAAGAGTAAAAGCAATCCACATTTCACACAACAACACGAATATTCGCACACACCAACATTTATCGAAACAAGGCAAATTAGACGAACTTACACTTGGGTTTAGGTTAGCCCTTAAGGTTCCACCCAAACCCCCGAGAATACCTCTTTGAACCGTTTTAATGTTTTAAAACATTTCCACTCACCAGCTCAAAACCCGAAACAAGCTAACGATTCTCCTTCAAGCTTCCGCAACTCCCGGTGTGACGTTCGAAGGACCCGAATCGTTATCCGCTGCTTCTACCCAAACCAAAACAAGAAATTAATACATCTTTCAACATTCTAACTTGCTGAAATTATTACCATCAAAATAATACAATAACAAACATCTCATTTCTACTCCAAAATATCCTCAAACATACCCTCACCTCAAGTCAGCCATATCCCCATCAATTTATCATCCAAACCATGTTCATATACTCCAAAAACATCAACCCAACAACTCCAAAGCATTAGGAACCCTTATCCACCATATCTAAGCCAAAAACCCAAATACCTATTTATCAAAACCACCCATTTTCACAAAATCCAGGATTTCATATTAACCCAATACCTTAGTACCATTTTACACTCAAAACATCCTTTAAAACTCACTCAAACCATTTTTTCACCATAGAGATTAAACCTCTTAAAAACCCCCATTTTTACCCAAAATGGAGAACTTGAAATATCTCACTTCTTTTGAAAAGAAAGTGTTACAAGCAAGTTTGAAATGAAAAGATGATTAAGAATTTAAGTTGCTTACCTCCTTGAACTTCCAAATGGTGAAGATTGATGGGAAATAGGTTGTGGCTATGGTTTGGGAAGTTTTAACGTGAAAAAGCTCTTGGGGAAGAAGAAGAGATAACAAATTTTGAAATAATGTATTTTATTTTAACTCACAACCTATCTCAAAAATCCATTTGACCACATTTTACCAAAAGACCCTTTTTAAAATTCCTTTTTCTCCTAAAGCCCTACAATGGTATAATTTAAATAGTCTTCCCAAAATTTAACTTAACTCGAATCAGCTTAACCAACCCGAGTATCTTTCGGGCCCCAAACTCATGCGTTACAGTAGCTCACCTCCTCAATCACCGAAGTCATAAGTGGTAGTGTTGTGAACATGTCCACGTAATCGCTCAACCCTCCCATAATCTCTATTGAATTCAAGAAATTTTGTATTTCCTAAAAATCCACGCTCTGTCCAAACTTCGAGTAAAGAGGTGACTACGGAGTAATAATCTTGGGTGTGTATAAAACAACATCATCAAACCCGTGAGTATCTGAGGAGCTCAGGCCCACTTCTGGTTGTACACATGTAGGAGTCGATTCATTTTCTCATATAACCGGCGAGCCCACTTCTGTTTGTTCCCAAGTGGTTGGTCAACCTTTGGGGTTTCTACTCTAAACGGGATTTTGAGATGCGCCATCTGCTGCACTCTTAAAGGATTCACCCTTAACACTGTATTTTTTCAAATATATTCGACATTCTTCATGTCCATCGATCGAATTTAAGTAAGGCATTCCATTATTAAGAAAATAGATCAGACACTCTAACCTCTGAAAATCAAAATCATCCTCTTGGATTGGAGCGCGAAATGATATCGTTGAAGCTCTGTTGTTCTACATATTAATGTAGTCGGCATGTATGGCTTCCCAATTTACTTCTACACTACCGCGTCCATCAAAATCATGCAAGTAGTCATGCTCATTGTTGGGGTACGTAATGGGCTGGTGGAAGCCAAATTGCCTCAGCACCCTATCGGCAAAGTAGAACTCGACAATCACAAAGTGGATCAACGATGTAACACTATACAAATTATTAGAATTCGGTACAAGAATACAATCATCGTCGTACGGTCTCCAAATAAACTACAAAATAAGTATTATTTTAATAAGACATCTAATTATTACATAAATAATGAACTGCAAATATTTGACTAAAATGTAAACAATACATTTATCCGGATACCTTGTAACACCCCTTTTCTGGCCTAGTTGAGAACTGAGTCGGATAATTGCATGCATGCCACCCTGCCACTGCACCAACGCTGCACGCCTGCACCACTACCACCCCTCCATCCGAACACTGTTTGAAGTTGGATGGAGGGCTCTCTGACCTTGAACAAGGTATGGTGCCCTTGGTCATTGCCACGTGCCAAAAGGTGGATAATCACCACTGTTTGAAGACATATGCTTCACAACCCGACTTTGAACAATTCACCCTAAATTTTTAATATTTTCTGGTAAATCAAAGTTTGAAAGCGGGGGGGGGGGGATTCGTTCATTTTCTGATTTGCATAGTAATTCACTATATTGGTAGAAATAATTTAAGAGAAACCATATTTTTGGAAATAAAAAAGAACCACAATATTATGGTAAATTCTCCTAAGTGTTGGTCCATTAATTAATTTTTTTCTTCTGGATTGCATTTTGTTATTGGTGGGTTTTTTCAATTCCAAAACAAGATGGAGCCTACAAGAATTCAACAAGTGGTCTCAGTGAAAGAAATAGATGATGTTCATCCTAAGAGACCTGAGTTTAATCATTTTGTTTGTAAGTTATGTGTGTTTTGTCAAAAGATTAAGAATATCCATGAACCAATACTACCTTATAACCACCTTTAAACTATTTAAAAAAATGAGCCTACAAGTTGCCAACTTGCAAACCACACCCCGAAAATGAAAAACAAAACATATAGTAATAAAAAAAGGAATATGAATTAGTATTTTTTTAAAAGAAAATTTTGGAAACTCTCGTGGCCGTTAAGACCAGAATTCATTATTGGCTGCTGTGTTGACTGTGAAATATAGAAATTCCCATGGCTTCTAGACTTTGTTATTTAGAAATAAATAGTTCCCACGAGTTTCACAAGCACCATTTCTTATCACAAGGTCATCTTTGCTTATCCTCTGCCTCAGCCTCACCATTTCTTTTTAGTCCAAAACACTTAGCTTTGCCCTTAATTTCGGCTGTCTTGTAGTTAATTGTATACAATGTTAATCACTATCTATACATTGTGATGTTTAATTTAATTATATACAGATGTCAATGGAGGATTTACCCAAATATGATTCTTTATTTTTTTTCTCAAAGTATGACAATCCCCCCTTTATTTCCCAAAATATAGTTGTTCACTGTAACAATCAGAAGTCGAAGGAACACAATCTGACTTTGAACAATGTTTATCTAAAAAACATTCAAATTCAGTGATTTAGCTTGAAAACAGATCAAGGATAGTCCGACTTTGAACAATGTTCATTACTTTTACTATTCAAAGACGGATTACAAGCAGACCGACTTTAGTAGTTTAATATTAATATGAGAAAAACACTGTTTAAAGATGAATTGAACACAATCCGACTTCTAATTTACTACAATGAACAACTATACTTTAAAAAATAAAATGAGGAATACTATAGTTTGAGAGAAAAAAATTAGTGAACCATATTTGAGTAAATCCAGTGATCTAAGGGGGAAATTAAAATAAAGAAGGAAAGAAAAAGAAAGTATAAATAATTAAATAAATAAAATAGTTGGGGTTTGGTTGGTTGATTATTTTGTAAAGGAGTGGACAGCAGCTGCCTCCACGTACCTGAAAAAACACTATCCACGCGTCTAAACTGACATCTCAACTCTCAGCTTTTAGCCTCCGTGTTTCTCTTTTACTTACTGTTTAATGATGATTGATGACCCGCCATTCCTTCGGCTATCAATAAATAAATACTTCGTCCGTCTCATTTAAACGGTAAATTTTTTTACTGAGTTTTAAAAAATAAAAATTTTGATAAGAGATGTAATGTAAAAAAATATAAATGATAATTTTATCTTTAAAAAATTAATTTTTGTTTTGGGAAAATTAAAACAAAGGGTAAAAAGGAAATATATGTTTAAATAGTTGTTGATTTTTTCAAGGTGATAACTTAAGAGGGACAATTTTAAAATACAAGAGTGACAACTTTATTTGAATAAAAGGAGTATTCCATATGATATATACATATATATGTATGCATATATATTGTGAAAAAAGGTTGAATTTGAAACATGCTCTACACTTGATGCGACAACCGGGTTGAGATCTGTTCAAGTCAGATTATTTTGATTTGCTTATTTTTAGTTTGAATTATATTTAAGATTCAGGTTGGATCAGATCTTGGTCATTTTTTAGTTAGGTTTTAGATCTATTGTACCTTTGCCTAACATCTCTGGAGAAAATGTCTCCGCCCCGCACTACACTATCGCGTCATGGAGCCCGAAGCTCCTTCCCCGAACATCTCTATACCTCCAAAGCTGATGCGTTGAGACAAGACAATTATCAAGCCCGACTGATCTCGCTGTCTGATAGCCGATGTATTATGTACCGACCCATTAATAGCCACCGGTAGGCCTAATATGGTCTCATCATCCATCACTCCATCTACAAAACCAAGGGGATATAAATACCTCAAGATCAAAGACAAATGGGCAATTCTACGACGATTATACAACACCCATTCTACATTGACCCTTGCTTCCCTCTCCATATGATTCCGACCACCCACTCTACACCGTTTGCAGCTCTCGGCCCAAGTCTACCAAAGGTGAATCGCCCGATTCTATAGCCAATCACCACCCGTGGCTCTTCACTCGTCCCACGACGGGTGAACCACCGATCCTCATTGCCAAACCTTCATTTGACCACCGTCTCCGCCTCATTGTTTGGTGTCGCCCAAAATCGGAATTAGCAATTATTGCGGTGAGCATGAAGCACTTTTTGGCCAAGATAATTAGTCGTGAAATCTTTCCCGGTTTCGAGCCATTTAGACTGTGAAAGAGAAGGAAGTAGATAGAATGGGTCAACAAAATCTCACCACCAATATCCAAGGGTGCTATCATGGGATCGACCAAAGCCATGTAACCCCCTCGGCCCGGTCTAAACGCGAGACCGAACTGAGCCAGTCACACGGGGAATATTGATATAAATCGAGAAAGTTTACCTCAATAAACGACCTTTTGTTTTCTTTTTATCTTGTCTAGATGCACATTATCATCTTATGTGATTTGAACTTGTAGCGGAAGAAACCTCAACTCAATCAGACTTCGATTAAACATTCGTTTGACAACATACATGTTCTGATGACAAAAATGTAAGTTTTACAATTTACAGGAACTTTAGCCAATTTAAAGTTACCACCCTTTAATTATTTATATTTCATGCCACTGTGTTAAATATCAACTCAAACGGACATCAATAGGGCATTCAATTGCAATCACAAACATTTAGGGACCAAATTATAAATATGGAAAATTATAAAGATTTACTTGAAATTGGATTTACCAATCCTTAATTAGTTAGGTTCCATGCATTCATGTCAAATTTCAGCTCTAAAAGTTCATCCAAACCTATTCAATTGCATGCATAACAATCAGGGACCAAAAACAGAAGAATCCAAAACTTTTGTTAACCAAAATAACCAACTTACCTACCGGGCGTATCGATACACAAGGGCGTATCTATACGACATCGATAGTGTATCAATACAATATTTTCCAGAACCCAAGGGGCATATCGATACACCTTGAACCGTATTGATACGTGGTCCAAAAATACATTATATTGTATCGATACCCCTTTTACTGTATCGATACACCTGGGCCTAAAATGCCCAAAATGATTGTTTTTCATTCTTTGATACAACACAAACCACCTAAACATGCTTCTAACATATAAACAATATATCCAAAGATCAATCCTCAACCAAACATGACATATTCAACATCAACTCATAGCAACATGCATCAAATAGAAATCTATAGGTATGCTTCCTAGAGAATAAACTATCCAACATCCAAAACATTAATCCCAAGCAAAACCAACATATGAAGGCCATTTACAACTTCAAAAGCACAATATAAACTTGCTCAAAACAAGGAGTTTAACAAACACACTCCCAAATCAACAATGAACCCCATTGCCTTTATTACTAAAAGTCTAGTATGAAACCATACTTTCAAAATAGAAGTCCCTGGATCCTCCTTTCTTACTTGCTGCCTCCACTCCTTTAATTCTCTGCATTGATGGACAAAAAGAGAGCGTAAGCAAAATAGGCTTAATGAGGAGCGCTCAAAACAAAACACCATCAATGCAATTTAAAACCAATTTCACAAAACCATTGAAATCATCATTTCAATCCGTTTATAAATATCATGCCTTGAAAACCATGCACTTTAACCTTTCCAAAACCAACATATTAAACCATATGCATTATGTATCATAGTTAAACAACAAATCCCATTGCTAAACCTCAATTTAAGCCTTCCCATGCATAACAACTATATGCAAGTCTTAAAGAGTAAACATGTATAAATCACATTATACAACATAAACCTTTTTATGATACATCAACAATTTTATTGGCTTACAAGTGATCATTAACCAAGTTCCATTTCCAAATCACAATATCGAATACACAGATTCACAAGTGTTGTCCCAACACTTCATACATTCTCACCGGTATTTCAAGGTTCCCACACGAGAGTTTCCCCTAAACTATTGTGACACCCATGGTGGAGTATTTGGTACACCATATAAATCCCTCAACGCCACTCATCGGTAGATGTATAACCCCACTAACGAGAGACGGGACACCACACACATTCCTCAATCGTTAGGGGTACTTGGATGGAGTATTTGGTACACCGTATAAACCCCTCAACATCCAAGGCGACTTGTTTATAGTGCACTCAATCCTATAGCCGACTAACTATATCCGATAACTTTTTTAAATCACATCACTTGCCAATATAATTCATTATAACCATATACCTCACTGTTTTCATATGCATCAACATAAAACCATTTTCCAATCTTTAAACACAAGTATAAAACACATACTTACTTGAATCACTTACCACATGCATCCATTATCATCTCATGATTAAAAACAATATATCACATACTTAAAACATGCATAAACAATAGGTAAATCCATGTAATAAAAAATAAGTGCATAAACCATTTCGTAAAAGCACGACCGAGAGAGAAAACCACTTATACTCACTTCTGAACTTAGACAATCATTTCAATCTTAAATCTAAGTTCCCAAAACCACCTTTTAAACATTTCAAAGCTGAAATCCACGTTCTCACTCACCGACACGCAATACCTCGAATCGCCGATGCAAAACTAAGCGTCCGAAGCCTTCAAAGCTTCACCAATCTCTTTCAGAACAACCTCCCCTATTTTATCCATATAATAACAAAGGATTAGTGCATCTCAAAGCATTCAAAATCCTAGCCAGCAAATCCTTAAGATTGCCTTGCCATAAACTATCAATCGCCTATCCGAAACAACTGAAATCAACACCGATTAACCTCCAAACTTTACCCAGCCATAACCTAACACTTTAAACCATCAATTATCATTGATTAACATCCAAAATCATCATATTACCAACCTTATACCTCCAACATTCACAAAACCACCACAACTCTACAAAAACCCAAATCTAGCAACCTAAACAACTAGAGATTCACATAGTTTCGAGATTACCATGCTTAAACCTTTATCTTAACATTATTAGACTTCCAAATTATGATTAAAATCAACATTAAACCCAACAAAATATATCCATTATGGAAATTACACAAATCCATCAATGAATCACAACTCACCTCTAATGGATACTTTCCCCCTCAATTGTATAAATTTCCATGTAAAAACATGATTAAAACAATAAGGTTTTGATAGGAAAACAATAAGAAATCATTTGATAACAAAAGATTAAAGAAAATACGAGTTTACCTTAATATTTTGAAGAAGAATTGAGTGTTTGGCTGGAGAGAATTTGAGAGAAAGCTTTTGAGAGAAAATATGTTACATTAAATTTGTTTTAATGAAATAACTACCAATTAATTCCTCCAACCCATTGTATTAATTAAAACCTGTAACCCCCTTAGCCCGGCCTAGTCGCTAGACCGAACCAAGTGAGCTACAAAGGGAAAACCAAAGAAAAACACGCTAAGATTTCCCTTCGATTAGCAACCCTTAAGCAACATTTTATTAACTTTTTAACTTTTCTAGAGGCTTCTCGTTAATCCTACATGTTCGTACAAGCAACGGTTAAAACCTCACATCAATCGAACATCAATTCGAAGTCCAATTGGCCCTTACAGCGATTAGGGACCAAAACGCAAAGAAACAAAACTCTAGAACAGTCTATAACTAACAAAACAGAGACCCGTTTCGGAACAGACCAAGCTTGTTTCAGAACTACTAATTCCAGTAGCAAAACGTACCGAACAAGGCTCACCTGTTTTGAAACTAACATGCCTGGAACAATTCCCCCACCTCAAATACAACAGTGGTATATCGAAACGACCATGTGTTTCAATATTCCCATCCTATGCAACCCCCTTAGCCCGGCCTAGACGCCCGACCCGAACTAAAAAGATTATACGGGGAAAACCGAAGCCAACTCGTAAAAGCCAACTTCGGTTAATGACCCTATCTTTTTTTCATTTTATATTTTCTAGATGCACATTAAGATTCTATGTGATCAGCAAAACACTTAGAAGAAAACAGAACATCGATCTAAGTTCAATTAGGGGTTCAATTGGTTAAATTTGATGTTTAGGGACTAAACTGTAATTTCAAAAAATTACAAAGACTAATCCAATTTTAAGATTACCAATCCTTAATTAGTCAAATAACATGCTTCCATGTCAAATTTCATCACAAACAGATCATTCAAACTCAACCAATTGCACAAATAATATTCAGGGACCAAAATGCAACATTTTAGAACTTTTAAAGATACTTTTAACTGAAAATAAAAAATACGTATCGGTAAACCCTAGCTCGTATCGATACGCGGGAAGGCAGTAGCCAATATTGGGAAAAAGGTATTGATATGCTTCCCTGCGTATCAGTACGACCTTCAAGCTTTGCCTAGGCATATCGATACGCGGGCAACTCGTGTCGATACCCATGTGTCGATTTACTTGAATTTGCCTTAGTGTATCGATACTCATCCCCAAGTATCGATACACATACTAGAAAATCACATTCCACAACCCTCAAATCTCATTTAACAACATCTAAACATGTCTAAAACATTCATACATGCTAAGTCTAACATTTTAAACATTTCTGCATCAACATCCACTCACAAGACAAGCATTAAGCATAACAATCCATGAAGGGTATAGAACTACCTAAACATGCTTTTAAACATAAACCGTAGCATATCCATTACCAAAGGTAAGACCATAAACCATATAGAGACCATTTACACGTCCAAAAACACAAACCAAACATCCTCGAGGTGTTTAGCAACACCAAACAATCCATGAGTGGAAGTCCCTCCCATTGCATCTTATTACAATAAAGTAAATCACATACTTTGCTTATTTAAAAACCACTTGGATTCCCCTTGCTCTCTTGCTGCCAAAGATGCTCAATTCTATGCATTGATGAAACAAATGAGCGTAAGCATAAAGCTTAGTGAGGACCGCTAATAACAAAACATTCATCAATGCATGTTATAAAACCAAATCATCATTCTTAGTAAACATATGCCTTTCTTTAAAACATGCACTTTAAAACATCATTTCCACTTTCAAAACAACATTCTCATAGCATCTTTAATTACAACAGCAAAAACCTTTGCTCATGCTTAATCCAAGCATCATATGCATTCTAGCATATCTCTCAAGCATATCATGCTTTCTCAAAATAAATATTCATCATTAAGTCATTATATCAACATCATTATATTGGCTCGCAAACAAACCATATCAAAACCATCACAATTGGATACGCAGATTACAAGCGTCGTCCCACACGCTTCATACACACTACTGGATTCACAAGGTGGTGTATAATGGCATAATCATAACCCCTCAACAGCCATGATGGAGTTTATGGAACAATCACAACCCCTCAACATCACTCATCGGTAGTTGTATAATTCCACTAACGAGAGCACGTGACAAAAACCACAAGATTCACACACAAGATTAAACCATCCGCCGTTATGATCTTAGCCTCAATCGTTAGGGGTACTTGGATGGAGTTTACGTCACAATCAAAACCCCTCAACATCCAAGGTAACTTTATTCACGGTGCACTGAATCCTATAGACGCCTAACTATATCCGATTAAAGTAACCAAAACCATTTACCATCGCTTGCCAATATAATCCTTGACCAACACCATTTCACTGTTTTACAAGCATAAACCACAATGCCACTTTCACAAGCATTAACATGCTTAAAATCAATTGCATAAATTATATGAACCCAAGGATGACCTTCCATCATTCCCAATTCTTTCTTAACCTGGCTCTGATACCAAAAAATATAACCCTTTTAGCCTGGCCTAGACGCCCAACCCGAACTAAGAAGATTACATGGGAAAATCGAAGCCAACTCGTAAAAGCCGACTTCAGTTAACGACCATATCTTTTTTTGTTTTTATCTTCTCTAGATGCACATTAAAATCCTATGTGATCAGCAAAACACTTAGCAGAAAACAACACAATGATCTAAGTTCAATTAGGGGTTCAATTGCTTAAATTTGATGTTTAGGGACTAAATTGTAATTTCTAAAAATTACAAAGACTAATCCAATTTTAAGATTACCAATCCTTAATTAGTCAAATAACATGCTTCCATGTCAAATTTCATCGCAAACGGATCATTCAAACTCAACCAATTGCACAAACAATATTTAGGGACCAAAATGCAACATTTTAGAACTTTTAAAGATACTTTTAACTGAAAATAACAAACAGGTATTAGTACACCCTAGCTCGTATCGATACGCGGGAAGGCAGTAGCCAATATTGGGAAAAAGGTATTGATATGCTTCCCTGCGTATCAGTACGACCTTCAAGCTTTGCCTAGGCATATCGATACGCGGGCAACTCGTATCAATACCCATGCGTCGATTTACTTGAATTTGCCTTAGTGTATCGATACTCATCCCCAAGTATCGATACACATACTAGAAAATCACATTCCACAACCCTCAAATCTCATTTAACAACATCTAAACATGTCTAGAACATTCATACATGCTAAGTCTAACATTTTAAACATTTATGCATCAACATCCACTCACAAGACAAGCATTAAGCATAACAATCCATGAAGGGTATAGAACTACCTAAACATGCTTTTAAACATAAACCGTAGCATATCCAAATACCAAAGGTAAGACCATAAACCATATAGAGACCATTTACACGTCCAAAACACAAACCAAACATCCTCGAGGTGTTTAGCAACACCAAACAATCCATGAGTGGAAATCCCTCCCATTGCCTCTTATTACAGTAAAGTAAATAACATTCTTTGCCTAGCTAAAAACCACTTGAAATCCCCTTGCTCTCTTGTTGCCAAAGATGCTAAATTCTCTGCATTGATGAAACAAATGAGCGTAAGCATAAAGCTTAGTGAGGACCGCTAACAACAAAACATTCATCAATGCATCTTATAAAACCAAATCATCATTCTTAGTAAACATATGCCTTTCTTTAAAACATGCACTTTAAAACATCATTTCCACTTTCAAAACCACATGCTCATAGCATCTTTAATTACAACAGCAAAAACCTTTGCTCATGCTTAATCAAAGAATCATATGTATTCTAGCATATCTCTCAAGCATCTCATGCTTTCTCAAAATAAATGTTCATCATTAAGTCGTTATATCAACATCATTATATTGGATCTCAAGTGATCAATAACAAACCATATCAAAACCAACACAATTGACACAATCAGATACACGAATTACAAGCATTGTCCCACATGCTTCATACACACTACCAGATTCACAAGGTGGAGTATAATGGCACAATCACAACCCCTCAACACCTGTGATGGAGTTTACGGCACAATCACAACCCCTCAACATCACTCATCGGTAGTTGTATAATTCCACTAACGAGAGTACGGGACACAAACCACAAGATTCACACACGAGATTAAACCATCCACTGTTGTGATCTTAGCCTCAATCGTTAGGGTACTTGGATGGAGTTTACGACACAATCACAACCCCTCAACATCCAAGACGACTTTATTCACGGTGCACCCAATCCTATAGCCGTCTAACTATATCCGATTAAAGTAACCAAAACCATTTACCATCACTTGCCAATATAATCTTTTACCAACACCATTTCACTATTTTACAAGCATAAACCACAATGCCACTTTCAAAAGCATTAACATGCTTAAAATCAAATGCATAAATTATATGAACCGAAGGGTCACTTACCATGTGCATCGTTAACAAAATGGCATTTAAAACCAGCAACGTCATTGCTCAAAACATGCTTTAAAATAGTAATCAAACCATATTTAAAACAAGTATATTCTAAACCAAAACATAACACCATCCGAGAGAGACTTTTGCTTTACTTACTCTTCAGCTTAGCTAAGTGTTTCAAACTTACACTAAGCTCCCCAAACCACGTTCAAAACGTTTCAAAGCTAGAAAACTCTTTTCCACTCACCGATACGCGAAACATCGCTTGCCAACACGAATATCACTGGTCTGAAGCTTCCAAAAATGCTTCGCTTGCTTCTGGACCAAGATCCTCTGTTTTAGAGCATCAAAATAGATATTCAAATGCATTAAAATGCATTCCAACACCAACAAGTAAACACAAACTCGTTGCTAAGCAAAACTACACCAATTTACCCATCCGAAACAATCGAAAACTCAATCGATGTCTTCCTAAACCAAGCCCAGCCAACATACATCACATCCAACCATTAATAAACATCAAAACACATCTAAAAGCAACCTAAACCCATCCTTATACCTCCAGCAAACATAACACCACCAAAACACCTCAAAAGCTCAACTAAAGCTATCATGAAACTCAATGATCTCAAAGATTTCGGGATCTATATTGTTAAAACACTTTTCCAAAATTATAATCATCTCAAAACTCAATTAGAATCAATCTAAAATAGAGATCATCAACAACACTCCAAAAATCAAGATTTAAACCTTTATTTTGCAAGATTTTGATATTAAATCAAAACAATAATCAAAACTCAGTTAAAAACAACAATTAGAAGCCAATAATCTAGAGAATTTCAATAAAGAACCTTGATTAGAGGTTGAGAATGAGATTTACCTCCAATCTTAGCTTTCCTTAATGATTGAAAAGTTTTTGCTTTACAAATCTTGAAAAAATTGAAGACAATTCTTGGAAATGATTTAGAAATGAAATAGAGTGTGTTTGGGAGAAAAGAATCTAGAGAAAAGGTTTTAGAAATGAGTTTTGCTAAAATGGAAGTTAGTTACGTCAACAACTTCTCTATTTACTATTTTATTAATTAAAATAAAATAAATTCCCTTATAATTAATCATTTAAAATTAATTTAAAACGCATTTCAATTTAAGGAAAAGTGTAATTGCACAAAAGCTCCCTAAGGATTCTAAGATTTTGACTCCTCTTTTGAAATTTGCATTTTTCCATAGTTTTAAAACTTTACATTTTGGTCACTACCCAAAATGTACAACTTCCAAAACTCAATTTGTAAAATTGATTTGACCAACCTCTTAAAAATGATTTTATAGGATTTTAGCAATATTGTCATATTTTTATCCTATCCCAAACCTTGATCTCCCTAAAACACCTAATACGATTCGAACCGTATCCGACCGGCCCGATCCGATGTCTAAAACATCTTGACCCAAAACCAGGGCGTTACACCGTATTGAAATGGTAGCAACTGTTTCAAAACACATACCAGAAACAGACTCACTGCAACAACTTTAAACACTTAAACATGATTCAAACAACATACTAACATTATAAACAATCATTCTATAAGCAAAGGATCCTAGCACAGCCAACCACAATGCATTATATCATAAATAGGAAACTTCAAGCATCCAACATGTTTAAGCAACCACATAAAAGGCCAAACTTAAAACCAAACCATTATCCAACATATAAAGGTCATAAACAAGACTAAAAAGGCATCATAAGCATGTCTCAACACAGGGAGTCTCCAAAACAAAACCTCCCAAAGCATAAAGGTCCAATCCCATTGCTAACATATTATTATTTGATGCGAAAACCATACTTGAGCTAAATATAGACTCTTGGACACCTCCTTGCTGCCACGAATGGTCTACGAATCTACATTGTTGGAAAAGAGAGCGTAAGCAAGAATGCTTAGTGAGCGGTGCTCAAAACAACAACAACAACAACAACAACAATGCAGTTTAAACCATTTTGCTTGCTTTTGAAAACAAAAACATTCCACAAATCATTTCACCAAAGCAAGAATGCTTAGTGAGCGGTTCTCAAAACAACAATAACAACAACAACAATGCAATTTTAAACCATTTTGCTTGATTTTGAAAACAAAACCATTCCAAAAACCATTTCACCAAAGTAAATTTCCAACATAATATGCTCATTAAATCTCATGCTTGAACTACAAATCAAAGCATAACATCCATAACCACATGGATCATATTTTCAAAGCTTCACAACAATCTCAACACTAATAAAGCATAAGAGCAATTTAAGTATCATGAGTATATTGACATCTTAGCACTTTTACTCAGATATGCGGATAACGTTCGGTGGAATGCCTATCACCGTAATTGGGACAACTAGACTACTTCCAATGGAATACCCATCACCGTACTCACAACGTCTAGTAAATATAAGCTCTCGGTGGAATGCCCATCATCGTACTCCTCCTTAGTGGAATCTAACATCACTAAGGCCACACTTGAATTTTACCATTATAGTTTACTCTCATCCTATTGGTCGACCAATTATATAAGGTAATAATATCTCATCAAGTGTCAATATACCCATCAAGGCCAACACTTACCCACTATTATTCAAGGCCACAAGCATAACATTTCTCATCCCATTTTCATATACATTTCCATGTATAGCATGTACTAAAAAACATATATCTATTTAAAACGCAATTCAAACATGAGATTACATGATTCAACATCTAAACATCTCAACACATATGAAATCAGCAAAAATTCATCAATTGCAACAAAACATATTTAGGCTCAACAAAATCAAGGTAAAAAGGCGAAAATAACCAAACTTACTCTCGAGCTTAGATTGGATTTTTAAGCTCAATCTAAACCCCCAAAATCTTGTCCTTAACCACACGTTAAGGCTTTATAAAACAGTTCCACTCATCAGCACTACACAAATGCTAGCCGAACACCCAAATCAAACTTTCAATTCGTCTGATATCGTGTCTGAAGGTCTCAAACCAGATTCCCCTACTTCTAATCAAAACAAAACAGAGTATTAGTGTGATTTCAAGCCTCTAAACTTGCTGCAACTTAGAAAACTAGCATCTAGCATAAATTGCTCATCAATTCATATCTGAAATCAACTGAAAACATTAATAAACCAACTCTGAACAAACTCCAGCTAAAACCCATCAAGAATATCATCAAAATCACATCTATTAACAACTAACAACATCAACCCAAAGGCAGGAAATCATCAGCCACTGATTTCCTCAAACAAGGCAAAAAACTCAAGAACTTCAACCTTAAACACTATCAACTCAACTAGTTTCGAGTTTCATACTATCAAAACACCATTTCAACATTATCTAACATCAAAAAAACATTTATTAACAAACACAAACCCAGCAAAACGAAACCTATATGCAAATCTCCCAAAACCACATTAAATGGCTTAATTAAGCATATTTCCATCAAACCCAATGTAAAACTTTTGCATGAACACTATAAAAGAATAAAAAATGTGGGACTTTCAATAAAGAACTTACATTAGAGGAGAAAAACATTGCTCATCTATAATGATGAAATTCCCCCTTTTCCCAATTTCGCCTTGAGAAAACTAGAGGAAAATGATTGGGTCTTAGAGAGAAATAAACGGAAACAAGTTTGATGATAAAAAATCAATGTAACTAAGTATTTACCATTAAATTCTTGTGTGAAAATGGCTGTTTGGATGAAATCTCTTTGAAAGAAAGGTTGTGTAACCCTCTCAACCCGACCTAGCCGATAGACTGAACCGAACGGGTCACACGGGGAATATTGAAGTAAACTGGGAAGGTTTACCCTCATAAACGACCCTATTTTCCCCTTTTTATCTTTTCTAGATGCAAGTTAGGTCACTATGTGTTCTACAAAGCAGCAGATCAAACACAACTCACACACTCATCAATTTATATCCTATTTTAGTTTTTAGTGACCATTTTTCAAACTTAACAATTTCCAAGGGTTTTACCCAATTTCGATTCACCAACCTTCAATTAGTATCATTACATGCATATCTGTCAAAACTCATCTCAAATTAACCATTAGAACTCATGTAATTGTATTCATGAAATTCAAGGACTAATACGTAAGGATTTAGAACATCAAAGATGCCATTCAACCAAATTAATTACTAGCGTATCGGTACCTTTAGAGAGGGTATCGATATGTCCTGGACGAGCTGACTCCCAAACCCAGCATAACAAAGACCATATTTGTACTCTGGAGCACCGTATCGAGACACCTAAGACTAGTGGCTAAAATGGGTATCTATACATCGCCATGTATCGATACACCCACTATTTTTCGAAGGCCGCATCGATACACTACCAAGTGTACCGATACCCATGTAGTCTTCACTTACCCAAAATGCTTGTTTAACACTCTTAAAACCATCCCAAAACATTTCAACATGCAATTGAACAAACATACAACTAAAGTAGACATCAAACCTCAAGTACACATGGCAAACACAACATCAAAACATCGCAATCATCAACAATGAGTTATAGGGGCATGCTTCCTACGAAAATCAAACATCCAAAAGTCAAATATCAAAATCAAGCTTAATCCAAAAATTAGAGGCCATTTACAAACCAATATAAGCATACCAAACTTGTACCAAACTAGAAAATACCAAAACAACTAACTTCAAAACATTGGACAACCCCATTGCCTTTATTACACTAGTCCAAAAACCAAACATACATTCAAGTGAAGTCTCTTGCGATTCCTTTGAAAGTTGCTACCTCCACTTACTTAATTATCTGCATTGATGTGCAAAAGAGAGCATAAGCATACAAGCTTAGTGAGGAATGCTCAAAAACCAAAACACCATAAATGCTTAAAACCATTTTCACACTTTGAAAACCATCATGCCCTCTTTGAAAATCCATGCAATTCATCATTAAAATCAGCATGTTAAACACCATGCAACAAGTGTCAAATACTTCACAACAACAAAACCATTGCTATACAAAATCAAGCCTTTCATGCATATCCACGAATATGCAAAGCTTAAAGGTAAAACATGCATTTTCCATATTATGCATCATAAACATTTCCATAGCAATTTAATCAATTATATTGGCTCACATGTGATCAACAACATTCTTGTTCCTCAAAAAGTATATCGGATACACAGATTACCAAGTGTTGTCCCAAACACTTCATACACTCTACCGACACCTCAAGGCTCACACACGGGAGCTACCCTTCACCGTTGTGACACCCATGGTGGAGTTTTTGGTACCATCACAACTCCTCAACACCACTCATCGGTAGATGTATAACCCACTAATGAGAGACGGGACATATACAAGGTTCGCACACGAGATCTATCCTCCACCGTTGCAACCTTAAACATTCCTCAATCGTTAGGGTACTTGGATGGAGTTTTCGATACAATCACAACCCCACTTTACACAACATCACTTGCCAATATAATCCACATTTAATGCACACCTCACTGTTTTTCCATAGCATTCACAAAAATACATATTCCAAACATTAAACCATGCTTCAAAAGCCATGCATAAACACATGCATACAAGGATCACTTACCTAGTGTATCCTTGAACCATATGGCATCATCAACCACATTTTATAAACTCAAATCATGCTTTAAAATAGTAGGTAAACACAATTAAAAAAACAAGTGCACCCATAAGCTCATAATAGCACAAACCGAGGGAGAAAAGCACTTTACTTACATCCGAACTTAGTAAAGCGTTTCAAGCTTATACTAAGTTCCCAAAACCTCTTTCAAAACATTTCAATGCTGGAAAATACATTTCCGCTCACCGACATGCGAAACCTCACTCGCCACGCGACAATCAACCGTCTGAACCTATCAAAGACACTTCGACCGATTCCGAAACACTATCCTCTGTTTTCAACACATTAAAAACATAGACTCAATGCACCATAATGCATCCAAACACCAACACTTAATTGGAACTCATTGCTCTGCTCTAAAGCATCAAAATACCCATCCAAAACAACTGAAATCTCATTTGATTGATCTCTAGACTTAGTCCAGCCATCAACCAACACTTCCAACACATTTTAACCATAAATCCATATAAAAAACAACGTAATACCATACTTATACCTCCAACAACTCATATCTCACATTATACCCCCAAAACCCAACCAAAAACACCTTTAAAATCAAAGATCTCAAGGATTTCAGGATTATAATGATCAATACTCTTTTCAACATCTTAAACCTTCCAAACTTGATTAGAAACCATCTCAAATAAATCAAATTAAAACAACTCCGAAAATTACATTAAATAATATCTTTTATCAAGATTTCTCCATTTTATCAAAACCACAATAAATCTTCAATAAAAAACATGAATCAAGAGTCAAATATTTTTGGAATTTCATTAAAGAACCTTGATTAGAGGGTTAGCAGGAAAATTACCTCCAATCCTTGCTTCTCTTCTAGTTTGGCAAGTTTTGCTTTCAAGAATCTTGAAGAGATTTGAGAGAAATCACAAGAGAGAAGTTGAAAATCAAGAAAGAAAATGTAAGTGGAGGAATTCTGTAAACTGAGAGAAATGAGAGTGTTTGGCTGAAGTGAAATGGAGAAAATAAAAATGATCGCCAAATTTGCTCAACCATAATAACCACCCTTCTATTAAATTAATAAAAATCACTTTAAATGTTTAATAAACCATTTAAAACACATGCCGAATTAGAGAAAAAGCTTAATTTCCATTAAGCTCCCTATAGATTCTAAGAATTTGACTCTTCTTTGAAAAACTCCCCTTTCCATAGTTTTAAAACTTTACATTTTGGTCAGTGCCCAAAATGTACACTTCCCAAAACTTGTTTTGCAAAATTGATTCAACCAACCTCACAAATATAATTTTAGAGGATTTTAGAAAATTTTACCACATTTTTATCCTACCTCGAACCTTGATTTCCCTGAACCACTTTTAACATCTTGAACCGCCAACCTCCGGTTCCACTATCCTAACCCGACGCAAAAAACATCTAGGCCCAAAACCGGGGCCTTACAACTCCTCGATGTCGCCACAACACCTTCACAAGTTTGATCGTCTTACCAGGAAGAACTTTACTACTCGAATCAAGGATCCCCACTAGTTCCTCATCATATGATAAATCTGGATTCAACTCAATCTCCTCAATAGGCATCACATGAGATGGATCCGATCTATACCTCCACAACATTGAAACATGAAACACATCATGGATCTTCTCCAACTCGGGAGGCAACCTCAACCGATATGCAACAAGACCAATTCGCTTCACAACCTCATAAGGTCCAATAAACCTCGGACTAAGCTTTTCCTTACGTCCAAACCTCATCACCATTTTCTAAGGCGATACCTTTAGGAACACACGATCTCCAACCGCAAACTCAAACTCCATACGCTTTAAATCCGCGTAAGACTTATAACAATCCGAACCAGCCTTCAACCGTTCACATATGAGTTTCACTTTCTCAGTTGTTCCCTAAAGCATATCCGGCAAGAAAATCAACTTTTGCCTCACCTCCGCCCAACAAAGTGGCGTTCTACACTTCCTTCTATACAATGCTTCATACGGAGCCATTTGTATACTCGCCTGAAAACTATTATTATATGCAAACTCAACCACATGCAATTTTTTTCCCAAGAACCTTGGAAATATATCACACAACACCTCAACATATCCTCCAACACCTGGATAACTCGCTCCGACTGTCCATTTGTCTGAGGATGATATGAAGTGCTGAAATTCAAACGCGTACCCAACGCTTGGTGTAAGCATTCCCAAAATCTCGCTGCAAACCTCGGATCTCTATCCGACACTATAGACTTAGGCACCCCATGCAAATGCACAATTTCAGCAATATACAACTCGGCTAACTTAACCAACGTATACGTAGTATGCACAACCAAGAAATGCGCACACTTCGTAAGATGATCTACAATCCCCTAAATAGAGTTCTTCTTGGATGGTGTCAAATGCAAATCAAACACAAAATCCCTCGTAATCCTTTCATATTTCAATTCCGGTATCCTTAGAGGCTGTAACAAACCAGAAGGTAACTGATGCTCAACTTTCACACACTGACAAACCATACACTTGCTTACGAAATCAGCAACATCCTTTTTCAACCCCACTCGATATTACTTATCCTTCAAACCACGATACATCTTAGTAATACCAGGGTTCATAGCAAAAGGGCTGCTATGAGCTTCAGCCAAAATAGTGCGCCTCAACTCAACATCTTCCGGCACAACTATTCGACTTTTAAAGCATAAAACACCATCATCATTGAAACAGAATTTCGTTGCATTACCATAAGCTATATCTTAAACATGAGGCACCAACGAATCATCAAGCAGTTGCTTATCCCCGATTAACTGAATCAAGGAAGGTTTCACCTGCAACTAATCTATCAATCCACCATCATGCAATATACTCAACCGAGCAAACATCACTCTCAATTCAATAACTACCTTCCTACTCAAAGTATCAGCCACAATATTGGCCTTCAAGGATGATACTCAATCGTCAGATCATAATCCTTAAGCAACTCCAACCATATTCGCTGCCTAAGATTCAACTCTCTTCAAGATATGAGATACTTTAAACTTTTATGATCGGTATAAACCACACACTTTTTACCATAAATGTAGTGTCTCCAAATCTTCAAAGAAAACACAACCGTAGGCAGCTCTAGATCATGAGTAGGATAATTGCGCTCATGCACCTTCAATTGTCTAGACGCATAAGCTACAATCTTCCCACCTTGCATTAACAAGCAACCTAGACCAACATATGATGTATCACTATAAACTACAAACTCCTTACCCGATTCCGGTTGAATCAAGACATAAGCTTGCATTAAAGCTTCCTTCAACACCTCGAAAGCTTGTTGCCTAACCTCCGTCCATTCAAAGAGAACATTCTTTTGCAATAACTTGGTCAAAGGAGCAACAATCTTAGAAAAACCTTCAACAAACCTTTGATAATATCCAACCAACCCAAGGAAACTACCCACCTCCGTCACCGATTTAGGCATTTTCCAACTCATCACCGCCTCGATATTGTGTGGATCAACCCGAATACCCTCGAATGACACCATATGTTCAAGAAAGACCACTTCCATGAGCCAAAACTCACACTTGCTCAGCTTAGCATAAAGCTGATTCTCCAACAGCACTTGCAACACAATCCTTAAATGCTTATCGTGATCCTCCTTGGTACGTGAGTACACGAGAATATCATTGATAAATACTACCACAAATTGATCTGAACTAGTGGAACACACGATTCATCATATCCATGAATGCAGCCGGTGCATTTGTCAATCAAAACAGCATCACCAAGAACTCGTAATGGCCATACCTTGTCTGAAACGCTATCTTGGGTACATCCACATCCTTAACCTTCAGTTGATAATACCTAGACCTCAAATCAATCTTCGAGAACACTGATGCACCATGAAATTGATCAAACAAATCATCAATCCTTGGCAAAGGGTACTTGTTCTTAATCATCAACTTGTTCAGTTGCTGATAATCTATGCACATACGCATTGTGCCTTCCTTCTTCTTTACAAATAAAACCAGTGCACCCCAAGGTGAAACACTTGGCCTTATGAACCCTCGATCAAGCAACTCTTGAAGTTGCGTTTTCAACTCCTTCAACTCTTTAGGTGTCATCCGATAAGGAGCAATGGACACTAGAATCAATCAAAACTAACAAAGACATGGATTGCAAAGCGGAGGTACTTGCAATCACGTCGGTGTCATTACGTCCCTTGTGATGTGCATACACTCTCGCAAGACCACCATCCTCGAGTTGGACAACAACAACATGAGCCTCACCACTCTGCCTATCCTCTCTTCGTTGGAAGTTACCCCGGCCGCGTTCACGACCTCTCTGTGGTATAACAAAAAGTGCACGACCCTGACCACCTTTGGCTAGCAAAGGACACTCACGTGTCATATGGTATGCTGATCCACAGTTCCAGCAAGAATTAGTCCCAGCCACAGGAACATGCGCCTTACGAGCCACGCGAGGACAATCTCGCCTCAAGTGCTCTCGCGACCCAAATGACCAGGAAGTATTCTGCTCAAACCTCGCTCTGTTACCTTGAGCTGGCGCACCACACCTAAAATTACCTCGCTTCGCCTCATGCCGATACCTATGGTCACGATTCCTCTTGCTCTGTCCACCAGTAGGATCAGAATCTGCAGCTCTTTTACTCAAGCTAGAACCACTTACACGAGAGGTCAAACCCAAACTCTACTCTATGTCCTTGTCCCGCTTCACCAGCACATCGAAATCAGTGTAATCAGAAGCGTGCATGAAAGTCTTCACGTCCTGCACCAAGCCATAACAGAAGCAATCAAATCGATGCCTATCACTCGACACCAACTTTGGAGCATATTGACTTAAATGTACGAACTTGACCTTGTACTCAGCTACCGTCATGTTTCCTTGCACCAAAGACATGAACTCACTCTTTTTATCATCCAAGTATCATCCAAGGACCTTAGTACACCATGCAGACGTACAATCTCAACAATGTACAGCTCCACAAGCTTATCCAAGGTATACGTAGTATGCACAGGTAAGAAATGCACACACTTCGTAAGGCGATCCACAATCACCCACACATAATTCTTCTTTGATGGCGAAAAAGGCAAACGAGACACAAAGTCAAGGTGATCCTCTCCTATTTCCATTCAGGGATCCTCAATGGTTGCAACAACCCCGAAGGAAACTGATGCTCATCCTTCATCCACTGACAAACCATGCACTTGCTCACATACTCAGCAACATCCTTCTTCAAACCCACCCAATAGTACTCATCCTTCATATCACGGTACATCTTTGTACTACCAGGGTGCATAGCAAAAGGACTACTATGAGCTTCAGTTAGAATAGTACGCCTCAACTCCACATCATTCGGCACTACTATCCGACTTCCAAAACATAGAACTCCATCATCATTAAAACAAAAATCTGATGGTCTATCCTCAGCAATATCGTGAACATGTGGCACCAAAGAATCATCCAACAACTGCTTATCCTTTATCAACTGAACCAAAGATGGTTTCACCTGCAATTCAGCCACAAGACCTCCATCTCGCGATATGCTCAAGCTAGCAAACATCGCCCTTAACTCCACTGCCACTTTTCTGCTCAAGGCGTCAGCCACAACATTGGCCTTTCCCGGGTGATACTCGATCGTTAGATCGTAATCTTTAAGCAACTCCACCCATCGCCGTTGCCTAAGATTCAACTCTTTCTGAGACATCAAATACTTCAAACTCTTGTGATCCGTGTACACAATACACTTCTCACCATAAAGATAATGTCTCCAGATTTTCAAAGCAAAAACCACCGCATCTAACTCAATATCATGCGTAGGATAATTGCGCTCATGCACCTTCAACTGTCGTGATGCGTAAGCCACACCTTACCCTCTTGCATTAGCACACACCCCAAACCAACGTAGGATGCGTCACTGTACACCACAAACTCTTTTCCTGATTTAGGTTGAACCAAGATAGGAGCTTGCGTCAAAGCTGCCTTAAGCTTCTCAAAAGCTTGTTGTCTCGCTTCCGTCCACTCATACTTAACATCTTTTTGCAACAACTTTGTTAAAAGAGCAGCAATCTTTGAAAATCTATCCACAAACCTCCGGTAATATCCTGCCAACACAAGGAAACTACAGACTTCATGAACAGACTTAGGAGGCTTCCAATTCATCACCGCCTCAACCTTCTAGGGTCAACTCGAATCCCTTCGGCCGAAACCACATGACCAAGGAACACAACTTCCTTTAGCCAAAACTCACACTTGCTCAGCTTAGCATAAAGCTGATTTTCCAAAAGCTCTTGCAAGACAACTCTCAAATAACCTTCATGCTCCTTCTTAGTACGAGTGTACAAAAGGATATCGTAGATGAACACCACAACAAACTTGTCCAAGTATTCATGGAACACTCTATTCATCATGTCCATGAAAGCAGCATGAGCATTCGTCAAGCCAAACGGCATAACAAGGAACTCATAATGCCCATACCTCGTTCTAAAGGCTGTTTTCAGCACATCCACAACTTTCACCTTAAGCTGATAGTACCCTGACCTCAAGTCAATCTTTGAAAACACAGCCGCTCCCCGAAACTGATCGAAAAGATCATCAACCCTCGGCAAAGGATACCTTTTTTTGATAGTCAACTTGTTCAGCTGACGATAATCGATGCACATTCTCATCGTGCCATCCTTCTTCTTCACAAACAAGACCGGTGCACCCCAAGGTGACACACTAGGTCGAATGAAACCACAGTCAAGCAACTCCTGAAGTTGCATCTTCAACTCCTTCAGCTCTTTGGGTGCCATGCGATAGGGAGCAATGGACATCGGAGTTGTGTTCTCATACAACTCAATCCCAAACTCCACCTCTCGACTAGGCGACAATCCAGGTAACTCATTCGGAAACACTCCAGGGAACTCAAATACAATTCTTATATCCTGAACTCCCAACTCCTTTGAACTAGGATTCATCACAAAGGCTAGGTAAGCTTCGCAACCCTGCCGCAACATTCGACTTGCTTCTAATGTAGACACCACATTGGCAAGAAACTTCACATTCTCGCCCACTACCACCACTTCATAATCATCCGCAAGTTTCAACGAAACTTGCTTGCTTTCGAAATCCACCACGGCTCTATGCTCAACCAACCAATCAATACCAAGGATTAAATCAAAGCCATAGAATGGCAACTCCATGAGATCAACAAGAAAAACATGATTTTGCACTTTCAACGGACATCTCCTATACAACTTCCGCGTTACAACCGTCTCACCAAAGGAACTAGTCACACGCATACCAACATCCAAAGACTCAACAGGTAAACCAAGCATTTGAGCATGTTCACGCAATATGTACGAGTGTGTAGATCCAGAATCAATCAAAGAAAGTAATGACAAGGATTGCAAAGTAAAGGTACCTGCGATCACATCCGTATCATTCCTTCTCTCAAGATGGGCATACACTCGAGCTTGACCGCCACCCTTAGGTTGAACGGCCACAACATGTGCTACGTTCCTACCACCATCCTCTTTACGCTAAAAATTACCACGACCGCGCCCACGACCTCTCTGTGGCTCAGCTGCTCTCACCGAAGCTTGTCCCTCTCTCAGCGGCTGAGGACAATCTTTCTTCAAATGCCCTCGGTTCCCAATATTCCAGCATGTCCCAAGGTTACCCCAACACTCGCCACCATGCCTTCTACCACAACGGTTACACTCAGGAGTCCTCAGAACAACACTAGGTCCTTGCTGACCTCTACCAGGGTTACCACCCCCACGCCTAGCATCATAATGCATTTTCCTATCCTTATGCCTCTTGTTGCGATCTCTACCATAATCGCGTTCCGCAGCTCGTTTCCCTGAGCTAGAGCCACCAACTCGACTTGCCAAACCATGATTCGATTCAATGTCCTTGGCTCTAGTGACCAAGATATCGAAATCCGTATAGTCATCTGCAAGCATATAAGTCTTGATCTCCGCTACTAGCCCATAACGGAATCATTTGCACCTCTCTCGCTCACTAGGGATTAGCTTAGGTGCATACTGACTGAGGCGAACAAACTGAATTTCATATTCAGTTACTGACATGTTGCCTTGCAAGAGAGACATAAACTCTCTTTTCTTCTCATCGAGGTAACGTACTCCCAGGTACTTCTGCTTGAACACATTCAAGAAGAATGTCCAAGTTACCTCGTCATCCTCCATCCCGGAGATAGTGGTCGTCCACCACGTATAAGCATCACCATGCATCAGTGACACAACACAACCCAGTTTCTGCACATTGTTGCAGTTCATCTGACCCAGATTCCTCTCGGTGCTCTCCAACCAAGACTCAGATCCTTCTGGAGATAAGCCTCTGAACTCAGTCCCTCCGAGACTGCGAAGACGTTCCAAAGGCAACCTCACATTAGCATCATCCTGATGCGCAGCTCCATGAGCTCCAGCTACTGCTGCATGGAAAGCTCCAGCAATAGCCTGAATCAACATGGTCATGTCAGGAGCAGCCTGCCCCTGCACACCCTCGGGTCCAGCAACCCCAGCACCAGCACCAGCATTACCAGCTCCAGCACCACCACCACCGGGTGGTCCACCACAAGGGGGAGGAGGAGGTAAATCTTCAGCATTCTCGACGTTCTCATTATCAGCCATCGATCTAGTATTGATTCTCAGCTCTCTACGTGGCCCCATTATAAAGAAAACAATGCGCTGACAAAAATGCAATAACACAATTAGGCACAATAAGGTAAGTAATCCAAGTACTCAAGCTCATTTTCGAAAACTATTCTTCTCATTAGTTTTGATATGGCAATGGAATCCCCAACCACACTCCAAACATAGCATAGCATCACAAAATCATCACAATTGAATCATACACCACTAATCATACATCATTCTTTCATCAAGAAGATACATCATGCATAAAAACACACAACAACCACATACCAGACCCAACTATTCGATAACCTGGCTCTGATACCAACAAATGTAACCCCTTAGCCCGGCCTAGACGCTTGACATGAGCTACGAAGATTACACGGGGAAAACCAAAGTCAACCCGAAAGTCAACCTTGATTAACGACCTTTTTTCATTTTAATCTTGTCTAAATACATGTTAACCCTAAGTGAGTATTCACGAGTCATGATTGAGAAAGGCACAACAATCGGATAACATTTACGGACTCAATTGCACTTAACACAAGATTAGGGACCAAATTGTAATTTTTGTAAATTAGAGAGACTTCATTGATTTTAGGATTACCATTATGGAATTAATCATGTTACACGCTTCTCTACCAAATTTCATCTTATAAAGACATCTCAAGCTCAAGAAATTGCAATCACAACATTTAGGACTAAAATGTAAAGCATGGAGACTCAAAAATTTCAAAACTGGGTCCAACGGTAACCCGTTTCGGAACGCCTACTCACCGTATCGAAACGTTGTATCGGAACGGTGTTAACCATTTCGGTACGCGGGTATGTTCCGAGACCAGTTCCGAAACATGGTATTCTAGTAGCCAAAAAGTTCCGAAACAACCTACACCGTTTCGAAACACAAAGACCATTGCAGGTCCCCGTTCCGAAACACTAGAGGGTGTTTCGATACGACCTGCCCAGAAACAGCAGCAAATGCTAATTTTTCACTCATTAACATACTCAAACAAGCTAAAGCAAACATGCCACAATCTTAGGGAGTTCAACATATCTCCCAAATACAATTCTTGGTTTCCCGTTGCCATTATATCAAAACTAAAGTGTGTGAAAACTTCACCATACATAAGCTTGGACTTCCTTGGATGATCTTAACTTCTTTGATGCCCCAAAACACCTCAATTATCTGCATTATTGGTAAAAGAGAGAGCGTAAGCACAAATGCTTAGTGAGGTAATCTCTAAAGAAAACCAACACAATAATGCATATCTTGAAAATACTTTTTCAAAAGCTTTTGAACAACATGCTCATTCTATCTCATGCTTGAAAAACCCATTCAAAGCAACTTCTCTTTGAAAACACATGTACCTTCATTCTATCTCATGCATTTAAACTAATGTAAAACTCATGGCAAAGCCATACTCATGCTTGTACTCTAAAGCATTTCATAAACAAATCACATATGCATTTCTCATAGCATAAACCATTTCATCAAAGGTACATGTGTATCAAAACCATTACATATTTTATATTGGCATTTCACATCTCTTTATTACTCGGATATGCGGACATCTCACTAGACACTTCCGGTGGCATCTCTCATCATCGTACTCACTCGTCTAGCAACATAGTTTCTGGTGGAATCTCACATCACCGTACTCACATTGCGGAATCTCTCATCGCCACAAAGCTTGGGTATTTCACCAAGTCCTACCCGATGGAATGCCCATCATCGGTTCTCTCCCTTTGGCTTAACCAAAGAGCACATACAAATTTTTAGTTTATAGGGCACTCTCATCCTATTGATCGATCAATTATATCCGGTAAGTATCTCAACATCTATGCCAATATATTATGTCAAATCATCATCTCACCTACCGTTTTTCATGCATTAAATCTCATACATTCTCATCTCATTTCAAAATCATAACATTTGCTATGCTTTAACATAAAAGCTCAAATCTCAACTATGCAACATGTTACTTTATGAAATCATTTCAAGCATCATCTTATGCTATATTTCATGTATAAAAACAATAGGAATTTATCAATCTAAAACCATGAGCATGTAGAAGCATTTTAGGGGCAATCACCACATTCAAGAGAGCAATCTAGCCAATACTTACTTCCGGACTTAGGAAGGTGTTTCAAACCTTTCATAAATCCCCAAACCTTGTTTCTTTGTCTCTCAAGGACTTCTAAAACCATACAAACTCACCGATTACGTTTCGTTTGCTCGCCGAAACGCTATCTAAGCTTCCAGATCAACTCCAAAGGTGTCCGAAGATGTCTCCCCTGTTTTAAACACATAAGAGTAGAGGATTAATGCATCATCATGCATTGAAATCATCAGCCACACACCTAAACTCGCTGCTCTACACAAAAACCACATTTCAGCTATCAAACACTACCGAAATCACCTACAAACTCTTCCAAAACCAAAAACTAGTCAAAATCCATCACCTCTAATCATTTCTAAACATCAATTAAAATCAAAAACCAACACAACCACGTCCTTATACCTCCAGCTATAACAGAACACCAAAATCACCCCAAAATCCATCATTCTAACAAGCAAAACTTAGGAAAACAAACCTATTCAGGATTTTATTGATAAAACCTCATTTATAACATCAATTAACATCCAAAATACATTAGAAAACCATCTCAAAACAGAGCCCAATCAATCACCACGAAAATCTTCAAGATCTCTTCCAAAATCTTGAGTTTTAAGACAATTTCTTGTTTCTAACATTAAAACCACTTAAAAATCATTAATAAAGGATTGATAAGTTGGGAATTTCAGTAAAGAACTGATCATTAGAGGAGAAGGATGAAGCTTACCTCTAATGGATGATTTCTCCTTGATTTGGGCAAGTTTTCTTGAAAATTCAATGTAGAAATCAAGTGGATTTGATGAAGAATTGATTAGGAATCAAAAAGTGATTTAAATCTCATCAAATGAAGTGGAAATCAAAGTAAATTTTCTAGAGAGAAAGTGTTTGGTTGAAAGGAATTTGAGAGAAAATAAAATGAGGGAAAATTTGTGAAAAGTAGTTATGAAAAGTCAAAGGTGGTTTTCTAATTTAATCACCTTCATTTTCTTTAATTAAAACATTAACTAGATCACCCAAACTAAGAAAAAATCTGATGAAAACATTTTGGTAAAACTAACTCCTTAAAGATTCAAAGTTTCAATCCTTTACAAAACAATCACTACTTAACTTTGCAAAAACTGTGATTTGGTCACTACACCGAAATGTAGTATTTCCAAACCTTATTTTGTAAAATTGATTTCACCATTCTCTTTTATATATTAAATGATGATTTTTAGATATTTTTCTATATTTTTAAAGAATCCCGAACTAGGTGTTTCCTAAAACTCTCTTTTAGATTCGAACCGTTTTCCGGACCGATCCGGTTCAGACTCTAAACATCTAGGCCCAAATTTGGGGTGTTACAGAAAGAAAATGTAAGTGGAGGAATTTTGGAAAATGAGAGAAATGGGAGAGTGTTTGGCTGAAGTGAAATGGAGAAAATGAAAATGATCATCAAATTTGTTCAACCAAAATGACCACCCTTTTATTAAATTAATAAAACCACTTTAAATATTTAAAAAAACCATTTAAAATACATGCCAAATTAGAGAAAATGCTTAATTTTCATTAAGCTCCCTAAAGATTCTAAGAATTTGACTCTTCTTTGAAAAACACCCTTTTTTCCATAATTTTAAAACTTTACATTTTGGTCACTGCCCAAAATGTACACTTCCCAAAACTCGTTTTGGAAAATTGATTTAACCAACCTCATAAATATAATTTTAAAGGATTTTATAATTTTTACCATATTTTTATCCTACCTCGAACCTTGATTTCCCTAAACCACTTTTAACATCTCGAATCGCCGACCTACTGTTCCACTGTCCTGACTCGACGCGCAAAACATCTAGGCCCAAAATCGGGGCGTTACAGGTTGAGAGAAATAACATCAATTTAGCATAAAGATGATAACCTTTTGAAAATATCTTTTATTATATTTAAAAATCCCTTTTTAAACATTTTAGAAATCAAAATATTTAGGGGGAAAATCTGAAATTAGACTTGGCTAAATAACTCCTTAAAGATTCAACGTTTTGATTCTTTTACAAACTAGTCACCAAAACGGTTTTGAAACTTTTCATTTTAGCCACTAGATTAAAATGTCCATTCTCCAAAAACAATTTTCCAAAATTGTTTCCACCAAAAATCATATATACATAAATAATGATTTAAAACCATTTCCCCATAATTCTAATCATTCAAAACCCTTTTATTTAAAATAAATCTCAAAACTAGTCTAACCTAGTAAAACTAACTCGAACAAACCTTCAACCAAATATGGCTAACTTCCGGACCTTAAACTCGAGGCGTTACAACTCTCCACCGCATAAGAAATTTTGTCCTCAAAATTTACCTGACAGAAAGAGATACGGAAATTGTTTCCTCATGTCATTCTTTCGCTCCCAAGTGGCTTCCTTCAAACCTCGTTGTCGCCACTTAACCTTGACCAAATCAATGGTTCTACCACGGAGCACTTTGCTCTCCGAAGCCAAGATATCGACTGGTTCTTAATGATAAGTCAAATCCGGATTCAATTCAATTTTTTCATAGGCATAATATGTCACGGATCCGATCTTTACCTCTAGAGCATCAAAACATGGAATACATCATGAATCTTCTCTAATTCGGATGGCAATCTCAATCTATAAGCAACTAAACCAACCCGTTTAATTATCTCATAAGGACCGATGAATCTAGGACTCAACTTACCTTTCCTACCAAATCTCATCACCTTCTTCCACGGTGAAACTTTCAGAAACACTTTGTCGCCCACTGCATACTCTATTTCTCTACATTTTAGATATGCATACGACTTTTGTCGATCCGTAGCTACCTTCAAACGATCACATGTCAACTTCACTTTCTCGGTAGTAACCTTAAGCATATCCGGCAACGATAATAACTTTTGTCCCGCTTCGGCACAACAAATAGGTGTTCTACACTTTCTGCCATACAAAGTTTCATAAGGTGCCATATGAATACTTTATTGGTAGCTAATGTTATAGGCAAACTCTACCAACGGTAGATGTTTCTCCCACGGACCGCGATAATCAATAATGCTACATCTCAACATGTCTTCAAAAACTTGTATAAATCTTTCTGACTGACCATCAGTCTGAGGATGATAAGAAGTGTTGAAATTCAATCGAGTACCCAAGTCACAATACATACTCTCCCAAAATCTAGTCGCCAACCTCAGATCTCTATCTAACACAATCGATTTAGGTACATCGTGCAATCTCACAATCTCACTGATGCACAAATCAGCCAACTTATCTAAAGTATGTGTAGTATGAATAGCCACGAAATGTGCACATTTTGTAAGGCGATCAACAATTACCCAAACAGAATTCTTTTTAAAAGGTGCCAAAGGAAAACTTGATACAAAATCCATAGTAATTCTCTCGCACCTCCACTCAGGAATTCTCAACGGTTGCAACAACCTAGAAAGAAATTGATGTTCAGCCTTAACACGATGGCAAACCATACACTTGCTCACAAATTCAGCAACATCTTTCTTCAAGCCAACCCATTAGTACTCATCCTTCAAACCGCGATACATCTTTGTACTCCCCGGATGCAAGTCGAACGAACTATTATGAGCTTCGGTCAGAATGGTACACCTCAAATCAACATCATTTGGTACAACAATCTTACCTTTGAAGCATAGAATACCATCATCACTATAATAGAAATCTGACAGTTTACCTTCTGCTATGTCTTGCACATGTGGTACCAACGTTCCATCTTACAACTGCTTCAACTCTTTAGGGTCCATACGATATCAAGCAATGGATACTGGAGCAGAACTGGTATATGTATCTATTGCAAACTCAACCTCTCTATCAGGCAGCAAACCAGGCAACACTTCTGGAAATACCTCCTGAAAATTACAAACAGTTCTGATGTCTTGTGGTCATGCCTCATTCATGTTCAGATTCATAATATAAGCTAAATATGCCTGACAGCCAACATCCATCAACCTCTGAGCCTCTAAAGATAAAACAACATTGGGCAAGAACTTAATGTTCTCGCACACTACTATTACCTCATAATCATCTGTATGCCTCAAGGAAACTCGCTTTGTCTCAAAATCCACACTTAGCCTTATGTTCTACAAGCCAGTCTATACCCAAAATCACATCAAAACCATAAAACAACAATTCCATCATATCTAATGGAAACACATGACCCTGAACCATCAAATGACATCTTCTATATACTTTCCTAACCACAAAAGTTTCACCAAAAGCACTTGTAACATTCATTCCCACACCTAATATCTCACACGGTATATCCAACAACTTCGCATGCTCGCGCAAAATGTACGAATGTGTAGAGCCAAAATCAACCAAAGAAAGCGAAGTCAAAGATTGTAATGAGAAATTACCTGCAATCACATATGTATCATTCTTGCCTTCGCGATGCGCATACACTCTAGCTGGTCCACCACCCTCGGACTGTACGACAACCACATTAGCTAAATTTCTTCGGCCATCATCCCTACGCTGAAAGTTACCTCGACCGCCCCCATAGCCTCTATGATGCTTAATGGCTCGTGCCGAAGCCTGTCCATCTCTAGCCCGATGTGGATAATCATGTCTTAAATGTGCTTGAGACCCACAGTTCCAACATAAGTTATAATTACCCCAACACTCACTGAAATGACATCTTCCGCATTTAGCACACTCAGGTGTGCGAACAACAGCTCCTTGACTCTAATGGCCACGTCCTAGGTTACCACCTCCACGCCTATTGTCAGGTTGGTACCTCTTATCCTTGTGCCTCTTGGCACGGTCTCTATCCCATTCAGTAAACCTTTTTCCTGAACTAGATCCACCGCTATGAGTAGGCAATCCCAAACTCTATTCGATATCTTTGGCCCTAATGACCAAGACATCAAAGTCCACATAATCTGAAGCCAACATAAAGGTCTTCACTTCCTGAAACAAGCCATATCGGAAATGTTCACATCGTTCCCTCTCAGTGGGAACCAACTCAGAAGCATACTGACTCAGACGTACAAAATGTACCTCGTACTCGGACACTATCATACTACCTTGAACCAAGGCCATAAACTCTCTTTTCTTCTCATCCTTATATCGAGGACCAAGGTACTTCTTACGGAAGGCGGTTCTGAAAAATTCCCAAGTAACCTCAGCTATTGGCATGCCAGATGTAATAGTAATCCACCAAGCATAGGCATCTTCTTGAAGCAAGGAAACAATGCAACCCAACTAACGGACTGTACTCTTCAGCCATGCCTCTGAACCCTCGGGAGACAACCCATATAATTCAACTCCGCCCAAACTATGCAGTCGTTCTAAAGGAAAACCAGTTCCTGCACCCTGAGGTGGTATTGTAACATGTACACCAGCTAAGGATGTCTAAAAAACCCAAGCTATAGCCTAAATCAGAGGGGTCAAATCTATCTCAGCTTGTCCCCGGACAACCTGAGGTCCAACACCTCCGACACTCGCTCTAACACCAACCCCGAGAGGAGGGGGATGAGAAGGCAAGTTCTCTTCATTCGCATGCCAAACATTTTCATTCCCTGGAGTACTCACTGCAGGCCCTCATCTTGGTCTCGTACTTAATAGAAATGCAATCTAACAACAACAAACATAAACAACATAAATGATTTGGGTAAGCAAAAAGCAAGGATTTCCAAGACGCTCAAGTCTTTTAATCGAAACCACTTTTCACTAATAGTATTATAGCAATGGGTGCCTTTATCTACCCTCCAAACAACTCAAAACGAAGGAACATGCTCACAAACACTGTGCATCACAATCAACAACAAAAACATCACAAAACTTACCTTCCCAACGTTCGCAAAACCTTGGCTCTGATACCAACAAATGTAACCCCCTTAGCCCGGTCTAGTCGTAAGATCGAACCAAGTGAGCTACACGGGGAAAACCGAAGAAAAACCTGCTAAGATTTCCATTCGATTAGTATCCCTTAAGTAACAATTTATTATCTTTTTATCCTCTCTATAGGCTTCTCATTAATCCTACATGTTCATGCAAGCAACGGTTAAAACCTCGCCTCAATCGAACATCAATTCGAAGTCCAACTGCCCTTACATCGATTAGGGACCAAAACTCAAAGAAACAAAACTTCAGAACAGTCTATAACTAACAAAAAATACACCCGTTTCGAAACAGACCAAGCCTATTTCAGAACTACCAATTATAGTAGCAAAACGTTTTGAAATAGGGCTCACCTGTTTCGAAACCAACATGCTTGGAACGATTCCCCTGCCTCAAATACAACAGAGGCGTAGCGAAACGACCCCATGTTTTGATACATGCATGAAAATGGCCTTGGGGTCTTAGAACAACCCTTATGTGCTTCGGAACATCTAGGACAAATATGCATACCGTATTGAAATGGTAGCAGCTATTTCGAAACACATACCAAAAACAAACTCACAGTAGCAACTTTAAACACTCAAACATGATTCAAACAACATGCTAACATTATAAACAAACATTCCATAGGCAAAGGATCCTAGCACATCCAACCACAATGCATTAGATCATAAATAGGCAACTTTAAGCATCCAACATGTTTGGACAACCACATAAAAAACCAAACTTAAAATCAAACCATTATCCAACATATGAACGTCTTAAAAAAGACTAAAAATCATCATAAACATGTCTCAACACAGGGAGTCTCCAAAACAAAACCTCTCAAAGCATAAAGGTCCTATCTCATTGCTAACATACAATTATTTGATGCCAAAACCATACTTGAGCTAAATATAGACTCTTGGACACCTCATTGATTCCTTGCTACAACGAATGGTCTATGGATCTGCATTGTTGGAAAAGAGAGCGTAAGCAAGAATGCTTAGTGAGCGATGCTCAAAACAACAACAACAACAACAACAATAATGTAGTTTTTAAACCATTTTTCTTGATTTTGAAAACAAAACCATTCCACAAAGCTTGAACTAAAACTCAAAGCATAACATCCATAACCACATAAATTATATTTTCAAAGCTTCACAACAATCTCAACACAAGTAAAGCATAAGGGCAATTTAAGAATCATGAGTATATTGACATCTTAGCACTTTTACTTGGATATGCAGATAACGTTTGGTGGAATGCCCATCACCGTAATCAAGGCAACTAAACAACTTCCAGTGGAATGCCCATCACCGTACTCCTCCTTAGAGGAATCTAACATCACTTAGGACGCACATGAATTTTACCATTATAGTGCACTCTCATCCTATTGGTCGACAAATTATATCTAGTTATAATATCTTATCAAGTGTCAATATAACCATCAAGGCCAACACTTACCCACTGTTATTCAGGCCACAAGCATAACATTTGTCATCCCTTTTTCATACACATTTCCATGCATAGCATGTACTCAAAAACATATATCTCTTTAAAACACAATTCGAACATGATATTACATGATTCAACATCTTAACATCTCAACACATATGAAATCAGCAAAAAATCATCATTTGTATCAAAATATATTTATGCTCAACAAAATCAAGGTAAAAAGGCGAAAACAACCAAACTTACTCTCGAGCTTAGATTGGCTATTCAAGCTCAATCTAAACCCCCAAAATCTTGTCCTTAAACATGTTAAGGCTTTATAAAACAGTTTCACTCACCAGTACTACACAAATGCTAGCCGAACACCCAAATCAAATTCCCGGTTCGTCCGATATCGTGTTCGAAGGTCCCAAATCAGTTTCCCCTTCTTCTAATCAATTCAAAGCAGAGTATTAGAGTGATTTCAAGCCTCTAAACTTGCTACAACTTAGGAAACCAACATCTAGCATAAATTGCCCATCAATTTATATCTGAAATCAACCGAAAACATTAATAAATCAACTCTGAACAAACTTCAGCTAAAACCCAACGAGATTACCATCAAAATCACATCTATTAACAACTAAAAACATCAACCCAAAGACAAGAAACCACCAGCCACTGATTTCCATAAAATCAAACAAAAAACTCAAGAACTTCAACCTTAAACACATCAACTCAACTAGTTTCGAGTTTCATATTATCAAACCATCATTTCGACATTATCTAACATCCAAAAGACATTTATTAATCTCCACAAACCCAACAAAATGAAACCCTAAACCCTTTTTCAATGAAAAGCCTTGAGAAAACTTGAGGAAAATGATTGTGTCTTAGATAGAAGTCAATGGAAACAAGTTTGATGATGAAAAATCAACGTAAATAAGGATTTACCTTGAATTATTAAGTGAAAATGGCTGTTTGGATGAAAGCTCTTTGAAAGAAAGGTTGAGAGAAATATAACGTGTAACGCCCCGGTTTTGGGCTTAGAAGTTTTGGGTTTCGGACCGGTTCGGTCGGAGTGCGGTTCGAATATATAAAAAAGTGAATTTAGGAAAGCCTAGTTCGGGTTGCATTAAAAATATGGAAAAATGTCTTAAAATCCTCTTTTAATATATATAAGAGAGTGGTGAAATCAATTTTACAAAATGAGGGTTGGAAGGGTGACATTTTGGCTAGTGACCAAAATGTAATTTTCAAAAATTGTGAGACTGTTTTAAAAAGGATTGAAACTTTGAATCTTTAAGGAGCTATTTACCCAATGGGAGTTTCTCCAGATTTTTCTAAAATATTAAATGATTTAATTAATGGTTTTTAAATAAAAGAAAAGAGAGGGAAGATATTTTCCTAAATTTCCAACTAACTTTCTAAAATCTCATTTCCATTTTCTCTCAAACCAAACACCTTTTCTAGAGAGCATTTCCTTCTGATTTTGATATCCAAACATGAGATTTTAATCCTCTTTTGATCTCTAATCATCTCTTCAACAAAACCTCACCATTTGCTAATTGGATTTTCAAGATTTTGGTTCCACAAAGGGAGAAAACTCAAGTTTGGAGGTAAGAACGTCCTTCTCCTCTACACTCTCAGTTCTTTACTGAAATTCCCAAGTTCTCAATCCTTAATTTGTGTTTTATAAATGGTTTTAAGGTTGTGTTATTGATCTTGGCTTTTAAATGCAAGATTTGGTTGATTTTTGTGAAATTTCGTATGATCTGATTGGGCAGTGTTTTGAGGTGTCAATTTGATGTTAAATGAATGTTAAATTGATGAGAAATTGAGTTTTAATTAATGCAATCCCGGATAGGTTGAATTTCCTAAGTTTAGTTTGAGTTCTTGGTTGTTTTTGGAGTGATCTTGATGATCTGTTATAGCTGGAGGTATAAGGATGTTGTTAGATCCTTTTTGGATGTTCATTGATGTTTAAAGATGTTTAGATTTGATGGATCTTGGCTGGGTAGTGTTGTGGAGTTGTTTGGATGCATTTTCGGTTGTGTTTGGTAGCCGAAAATGGAGTGTGGATGAGAGCAGCTAGTTTAGATGCTTTCATTGAAGATATTAATGCATGATGATGCATTAATCCTCTGCTTTTGATGTGTTTAAAACAGGGGAGTCATCTTTGGATCCTAGTGGTGGTGATCCGGAAGCTTGATTGGTGTTCCGGCAAGAGGCGAAACGGAATCGGTGAGTGGATTTTGGTTTTCGGCTTTGAAACCAATGTTTGAAGGTTTGGGAGCTTAGTTTAAGTCTAAGCAACTTAGCTAAGCTCAAGAGTAAGTTTTCGGAAAAACACTCTTGGTGATGAACCATGGATTGGTTGTATGCAATGTGGTTTGTTTGCATGATTTAAAATCTGTTTTGAAAGCATATCTAGCATGTTTATTTGCTGAGATTATAAGCCATGTGTTGAAGGAAGCTCAAGGTAAGAGTTCCTTGTTTTTGAACATTGTTTTAATGTGGTTTGATGCTTAAAGATGCATGATGTTTATGGCTTTGTTAAATGCTTTAAAACAGTGGAGTATTGATGTTAATGATGCATATTGGCAAGTGATGGTTAAGGTCACAAAGGTGGTTAAAAGTCCTTGTGTGAGCCTTGTATATTTAAGAACATCAAGGTGTTTAAAAGTACTTGGATGGTTCTTGGTTAAGATCACAAAGGTGGTTAAAAGTCCTTGTGTGAATCTTGTGAATTTTAAGAACAACATGGTGTTTAAAAGTCCATGGTTGGTTCTTGGTTAAGGTTCAAGGTGGTTAAAATTCCTTGTGTAAGCCTTGTTATTTAAGAACATCAAGCTGTTTAAAAGTCCTTGGATGATTCTTGTTAAGGACATAAAGGTGTTTAAAAGTCCTTGTGTGGTCCTTGCCATGGTGTTTAAAAGTCCATGGGTTAAGGACACAATGGTGTTTAAAAGTCCATGCGTGGTCCTTGGAAAGTATAAGATCACAATGGTGTTTAAAAGTCCATGTGTGGATCTTATGTGGAATGTATCTTGTTGCCAATATGACATGTAATGAAATGGAATCATGTATTGCTTGTTTTAAAATGCTTTAGTGCATGACTAAAGGTTGTTTTGAAGAATGGTTTATAAATGTGTTTTATAAATGCATTATTGTGTGGTTTTAAATGAGCATTCCTCACTAAGCTTTTGCTTACGCTCTCTCTCTCTTTTCTTAAACCAATAATGCAGAGCATTAAGGTGCATTGAGGGCAGCAAGGAGGGCAAGCATCCAAGTGGTGGACTAAGCTCAAGTATGGTGAAGGTTTCTTAAACACTATTAACTTTTGGCATTTGGCAATGGGGGACCTATGTTGTTGTTTTGGGAGATGTTTTGGACTCCCTAAGTTGGATTTATGATGTTATTAATGCTGGAACTTGTAATTGGCCTTTGTGAAGTGGATTTGGTATTTTGATGCTTGAATGGTTGGTTAAGTAGGATGCATGCCTATAGAGTTGGGTATTTTCATAATTGATGCCATGTTGATGTTTGGTTGATGCAATTATGTTCCTTGTATGTTGAATGTCTTGTTGGTAAAATTTGGTGGCTTTCGGAGCATGTTTGGTAGGTCAATTGAGTGTTTAAACAGCAACTTTTCTGCAATCTGGGCAGGCCGTATCGGAACGGGAGCAACCGTTTCGGAACGGGGGCCCTGTAGTGGCCCAGGCGTTCGAAACGGAAGATACCGTTCCGAAACGGAAATGTTTCTGCCAGGCCCCGTTTCGGAACACGTTGCGGAACGGTCCCGCGTTTCGAAACAGGTTCTCTCTGTTCCGGAACACCTGACCGTTGGGGGCTGACATGGGCGGTTATATGTTCTGAAATGTTTGCATTTTGGTCCTGAAACATGTTTATACAATTGTATGAGTTTGAGATGTCCGTTTGAGCTGAAATTTGACAGAGAAGCATGAAAGATGATTAATTTCAAGTTGGTAACTTTAAATTGGAGTAAGTCCTTATATTCTTCAGAATTTACAATTTGGTCCCTAAAGTCTTAATTTGTGCAATTGGGTCCCTGAATGTTCTCTGATGGTTATGATCTTGAAGTATGCTGATTGTATGATCATATCTAGGGTTAATGTGCATCTAGACAAGTTTAAAAAGGAAAAAAAAATGGTCGTTAATCAAGGTTGACTTTCAGGTTGACTTTGGTTTTCCCCGTGTAAACTTCTTAATTCGGTTCATCCGTTTGGGTCGGGTTAAGGGGGTTACATAACGCTAGTTTAGCATAAAGATGATAACCTTTTGAAAATATCTTTTATTATATTTAAAAATCCATTTTTAAACATTTTAGAAATCAAAATATTTAGGGGAAAAATCTGAAATTAAATTGGGCTAAATAGCTCTTTAAAGATTCAATGTTTTGATTATTTTACAAACTTGTCACCAAAACAGTTTTGAAACTTTGCATTTTAGCCACTAGACTAAAATGTCCATTCTCTAAAACCAAATTTCCAAAATTGTTTCCACCACAAATCATTTATACATAAATAATGATTTAAAACCATTTTCCATAATTCTAATCCTTCAGAAACCCTTTTATTTAAAATAAATCCTGAAACTTGTCTAAACCGGTACAACTAACTTGAACAAACCTTCAACCAAATCCGACTAACTTTCAGACCCAAAACTTTGAAAACTATTTTTAGTGATTGTTTTGTAAAAGGATCAGAATTTTGTAAAAATCTGATATTAGACTTTAGGCAACTAACTCCTTAAAGATTCAAAATTATGATCCTTTTACAAAACAGTCACTAAAAACAGTTTCAAAGTTTACATTTTGGTCACTAAATTCAAAATGTCCGAATTCCATGTACCATTTACCAAAATTGATTTCACCAAACCCTTATATATATATATTTAAAAAGGATTTTAGGTAATTTTTTCAAATTTTTATCACCTTCAAAGATAAGTTTCCCCTGAACTCATCCCGAAACTAACCCGAATCTCTAGTCTCGGTTCAACGGACCCTAAAACCATCCCAAAACCTCTAGGACCAAAACTGGGGTGTTAGAACCAAAGCCTGACGTTGTAAGACAACGATATTTCCTCCTCTAGGGAGTCCGAGAGCCCATCCCAACACCACGATGAGCCACGACAATAACCGTGAAGAGAGAATTAGACTCTCAGGCACAATCTGGCGGCATCCGGACCATCACCCAAGCATGACAACATAGACATAGTAACCGAGGCGCTCCCCGCAGACACCGTCTCTAGTCGATCCATGAAGCGACTTCTTGTACTAAGGAAGCATGCTTCACAGAGGGGAGAGCTATAGCCAGCCAAACCCGACAAGCGCAAGAAACACCAGCGGCTGAGAGTCTTCACGACACAACGTATAGGTAATGTCCACCACTATAGGAGGCTTAAGACTAGGATATTGCTAGATGAAAAGTACCTTTCAACTTGTATTTGTAAAAAACATACGAATCATAGGGTAACCTCTGACTTTTAGCTACCTCTGTGTATGCAGGACTAAAGAAAGTGCGAATGACCCCCCAACGAATGAAATAAAAATGGAATTTACACTACAATGAATTTTCTAAAATATCTCTTCAAATAATCTCTGCTACAAAAAATGCACTCCTCTAAACCTCTAGGTATCAGGGAAATCTACTTTATTCGAATACCTTAGGAACTTTGTACAATCCTAAGGAAATAATTGAACTTACTATGAATATTTGAATAAAGAATTACATATTATTCTACACGAGACATTTTGGTATTACCTCTGCCAACATTGTAACCCCCTTAACCCGGCCCAGATGGATGAACCGAATTAAGAAGTTTACACGGGGAAAACCAAAGTCAACCCGAAAGTCAACCTTGATTAACGACCTTTTTTTTCCTTTTTAAACTTGTCTAGATGCATATTATCCCTAGACATGATCATACAATCAACATACTCAAAGATCATAACCATCAGAGAACATTCAGGGACCCAATTGCACAAAATACAACTTTAAGGACCAAATTGTAAATTCTGAAAATTATAAGGACTTAATCCAATTCAAAGTTACCAACTTGAAATTAATCATCTTTCATGCTTTTCTGCCAAATTTCAGCTCAAATAGACATCACAAATTCATACAATTGCATAAACAAGTTTCAGGACCAAAATGCAAACATTTCAGAACATATAACCAACAATTTCAGTGCCCAACGGTCGAGTGTTTCGGAACAGGGAAGACCCGTTTCGAAACGCGGGACCGTTCCGCAACAGGTTCCGAAACAGTGCCTGGCAGTGGCATATCCGTTCCAGAACAGTGCCTCTCGTTTCGGAACGCCCAGGCCATTTCAAACCCCCGTTCCGATACGATAGCACCTGTTCCGAAACAGGTTGCCCAGATTGCAGAAAATTTACTGGTTTATCATACCATTGACCTATCAAACATGCTCCAAACGCAACCAAACTTTACCAGCAAGACATTCAACATGCAAGGAACATAATTGCATCAATAAAACATTAACATAGCATCAATCATGAAAATCCCCAATTCTATAAGCATGCATCCTACTTATCAAGCCATTCAAGCATCAAAATACCAAATCCACTTCATAAAGGCCAATTACAAGTTCCAACATTAATAACAACATATATCCAACTTAGGGAGTCCAAAACATCTCCCAAAACATCAACATAGGTCCCCCATTGCCAAATGCCAAAAGCTAATAGTGTTTAAGAAACCTTCACCATACTTGAGCTTAGTTATCCACTTGGATGCTTGCCCTCCTTGCTGCCCTCAATGCACTTTAATGCTCTGCATTATTGGTTTAAGAAAAGAGAGAGAGCGTAAGCAAAAGCTTAGTGATGAATGCTCATTTAAAACCACACAATAATGCATTTACAAAACACATTTATAAACCATTCTTCAAGCAACATTTATACATGCTCTTAATCGTTTGAAACAAGTAATATATGCTTCCATTTCAATATATGTCATATTGGCAACAAGTGATACATTCCACATAAGATCCACACATGGACTTTTAAACACCATTGTGATCTTATACTTTCCAAGGACCACACATGGACTTTTAAACACCATTGTGTCCTTAACCCTATGGACTTTTAAACACCATGGCAAGGACCACACAAGGACTTTTAAACACCTTTGTATCCTTAACAAGAATCATCCAAGGACTTTTAAACACCTTGATGTTCTTAAATAACAAGGCTTACACAAGGAATTTTAACCACCTTTGTAACCTTAACCAAGAACCAACCATGGACTTTTAAACACCATGTTGTTCTTAAATAACAAGCCTCACACAAGGAATTTTAACCACCTTGGTGTTCTTAACCAAGAACCATCCAAGGACTTTTAAACACCTTGATGTTCTTAAATAAACAAGGCTCACACAAGGACTTTTAACCACCTTTGTGACCTTAACCATCACTTGCCAATATGCATCATTAACATCAAAATTCCACTGTTTTAAAGCATTTAACAAAGCCATAAACACCATGCATCTTTAAGCATCAAACCACATTAAAATAAAGTTCAAAAACAAGGAACTCTTACCTTGAGCTTCCTTCAACACATGGCTTATAATCTCAGCAAATATACATGCTAGATATCCTTTCAAAACAGAATTTAAAACATGCAAACTATCACATTCCATACAACCAATCCATGGTTCATCACCAAGAGAGTTTTTCCGAAAACTTACTCTTGAGCTTAGCTAAGTTGCTTAGACTTAAGCTAAGCTCCCAAACCTTCAAAACACTGGTTTCAAAGCTGAAAACCAAAAGTCCACTCACCGATTCCGTTTCGCCTCTTGCCGAAACACCAATCAAGCTTTCGGATCACCACCACTTGGATCCAAAGATGACTCCCCTGTTTTAAACACATCAAAGCTGAGGATTAATGCATCATCATGCATTAATATCTTCAATGAAAGCATCCAAACTCGCTGCTCTCATTCACACTCCATTTTCGGCTACCAACACAACCGAAAATGCATCCAAACAACTCCACAACATTACCCAGCCAAGATCCATCAAATCTAACCATCCTTAAACATCATTTAACATCCAAAAAGAATCTAGCATCATCCTTATACCTCCAGCAACAACAGATCCACAAGATCACTCCAAAAACAACCAAGAACACAAGCTAAACTTAGAAGTTCAACCTATCCAGGATTGCATTAATTAAAACTCAATTCCTCATCAATTTAACATTCATTTAACATCAAATTGACACCTCAAAACACTGCCCAATTAGATCATACGAAATTTCATCAAAATCAACCAAATCTCGCATTTAAAAGCCAAGATCAATAACACAACCTTAAAACCATTTATAAAACACAATTTAAGGATTGAGAACTTAGGAATTTCAGTAAAGAACTGAGAGTTTAGAGGAGAAGGACGTTCTTACCTCCAAACTTGAGTTTTCTCCCTTTTTGGAACCAAAATCTTGAAAATCCAATTAGCAAATGGTGAGGTTTTGTTGAAGAGATGATTAGAGATCAAAAGAGAATTAAAATCTCATGTTTGGATATCAAAATCAGAAAGAAATGCTCTGGAGAAATGTGTTTGGTTTGAGAGAAAAGATGAGAGAAAATGGAAATAGAATTTTGGAAAGTTAGTTGGAAATTTAGGAAAATATCTTCCCTCTCTTTTCTTTTATTTAAAAACCACTAATTAAATCATTTAATATCTTAGAAAAATCTGGAGAAACTCCCTTTGGGTAAATAGCTCCTTAAAGATTCAAAGTTTCAATCCTTTTTAAAACAGTCTCACAGTTTTCAAAAATTACATTTTGGTCACTAGCCAAAATGTCACCCTTCCAAACCTCATTTTGTAAAATTGATTTCACCACTCTCTTATATATATTAAAAGAGGATTTTAAGACATTTTTCCATATTTTTAATGCAATCCGAACTAGGCTTTCCTAAATTCACTTTTATATATTCGAACCGCACTCCGACCGAACCGGTCCGAAACCCAAAACTCCTAAGCCCAAAACCGGGGCGTTACAACTCTCCCCCCTTAAGAAATTTCGTCCTCGAAATTTACCTGAAGGAAAGAGATACGGAAACTGCTTCAGCATGTCATCCTTCCGTTCCCACGTGGCTTCCTCAACACCACGATGCTTCCACAACAACTTTACCAACTCAATGGTCTTGCCACGAAGAACCTTGCTATCCGAATCCAGAATCTTCACCGGTTCCTCATCATAAGTCAAATCCGGATTCAATTCCACTTCCTCCACATGCATCACATGCGAAGGATCTGATCTATACTTCCGGAGCATAGAAACATGAAACACATCATGAATCTTCTCCAACTCTTGAGGGAGCCTCAACTTGTACGCAACAGGACCCACACGCTCAATCACCTCGTATGGTCCAATGTACCTAGGGCTTAACTTACCCTTCCGGCCAAACCTCATCACCTTTTTCCAAGGTGAAACCTTCAAAAACACACGGTCACCCACCGCATACTCAATCTCCTTACGCTTCAAATCCGCGTAAGACTTTTGCCGATCAGAAGCTGCCTTCAAACGCTCACAAATGAGCTTCACCTTCTCGGTGGTTCCTTTCAACAAAGCTGGCATCGAAACCAACTTTTGACCCGTTTCAGCCCAACAAAGAGGAGTCCTACACTTCCTCCCGTACAAAGCTTCATAAGGTGCCATTTGAATACTTGCCTGATAACTATTGTTATAAGCAAACTCCACCAAAGGCAAATGCTTCTCCCAAGAGCCCTGAAACTCAATCACACAACACCTCAACATATCCTCCAAAATCTGGATAACACGCTCTGACTGACCATCCGACTGAGGATGATAAGATGTACTGAAATTCAACCGTGTACCCAAAGCTTGATGCAAACACTGCCAGAAACGCGATGTAAACCTCGGATCCCTATCCGACACAATCGACTTTGGCACACCATGCAGCCGCACAATCTCAGCAATGTGCAGCTCCGCAAGCTTATCCAAAGAATACGTAGTATGCACAGGCAAGAAATGCGCACACTTCGTCAGGCGATCCACAATCACCCACACTGAATTCTTCTTCGATGGTGACAAGGGTAAACCAGATACAAAATCCATGGTAATCCTTTCCCACTTCCACTCAGGGATTCTCAACGGTTGCAACAACCCTAAAGGAACCTGATGCTCAGCCTTAACCCGCTGACACACCATACACTTGCTCACAAACTCAGCAACATCCTTCTTCAAGCCCACCCAATAGTACTCATCACGAAGATCACGATACATCTTAGTACTGCCTGGGTGCATAGCAAAAGGACTACTATGACCTTCAGTCAGAATAGCACGCCTCAACTCAGCATCACTCGGCACTACTATCCGACTCCCAAAACACAACACGCCATCATCATTAAAGCAGAAATCCGAAGGCCTACCCTCCGCGATATCCTGAACATGCGGTACCAAGGAATCATCCAGCAACTGCCTTTCCTTGATCAACTGAACCAAAGATGGTTTCACTTGCAACTCAGCCACAAGACCACCATCACGCGAAATACTCAAACTGGAAAACATAGTCCTTAGCTCAACAGCTACCTTCCTACTCAAGGCATCTGCTACAACATTAGCTTTTCCAGGATGGTACTCAATCGTCAAATCATAATCCTTGAGCAACTCCACCCAACGCCGCTGCCTAAGATTCAACTCCTTCTGAGACATCAGATACTTCAAACTCTTGTGATCCGTGTACACAGTACACTTCTCACTATACAGGTAATCTCTCCAGATCTTCAAAGCAAAAACCACCGCAGCCAACTCAATGTCATGCGTAGGATAATTGCGCTCATGCACCTTCAACTGCCGCGATGCATAAGCCACCACCTTACCCTCTTGCACCAACACACATCCCAAACCAACATAGGATGCATCACTATAGACCACAAACTCTTTCCCTGATTCAGGTTGAACCAAGATAGGAGCTTGCGTCAAAGCTGCCTTAAGCTTCTCAAAAGCCTTTTGTCTCGCTTCCGTCCATTCATACTTAACATCCTTTTGCAACAACTTTGTCAAAGGTGCAGCAATCTTAGAAAACCCATCCACAAACCTCCGGTAGTATCCCGCCAAACCAAGGAAACTACGAACCTCATGAACAGACTTTAGAACCTTCCAATTCATCACCGCCTCAATCTTCTGAGGATCAACACGAATCCCCTCAGCAGAAACCACATGCCCAAGAAACACCACCTCCTTAAGCCAGAACTCACACTTGCTCAGCTTAGCATAAAGCTGATTCTCCAACAAAGCTTGCAGCACAATCCTCAAATGCCCTTCATGCTCCTCCTCAGTACGCGAGTACACGAGGATATCATCAATGAACACCACTACAAACTTATCTAGGTATTCATGAAATACACGGTTCATCATGTCCATGAAAGCAGCAGGAGCATTTGTCAAACCAAACGGCATCACCAGGAACTCATAATGCCCATACCTTGTCCTAAAAGCTGTCTTAGGCACATCCACATCCTTTACCTTCAACTGATAATACCCTGACCTCAAGTCAATCTTAGAGAACACAGCAGCTCCCCGAAATTGATCAAAGAGATCATCAATTCTCGGCAAAGGATACCGATTCTTGATAGTCAACTTGTTCAGCTGACGATAATCAATGCACATTCTCATAGTGCCATCCTTCTTCTTCACAAACAAGACCGGTGCACCCCAAGGTGACACACTCGGCCGAATGAACCCACGATCAAGCAACTCTTGCAACTGCGTCTTCAGCTCCTTCAACTCTTTGGGTGCCATTCTATAAGGGGTAATGGACACAGGAGTTGTATTTTCATACAGCTCAATTCCAAACTCCACCTCGCAATTAGGAGGTAATCCAGGTAACTCCTCAGGAAACACACCAGGAAACTCTTTCACAATCCTGATATCTTGCACACGCAACTCCTTAGAGCTAGGATTCATCACAAAAGCTAGATAAGCTTCACAACCTTGCCTCAGCATCCGGCTCGCCTCCAATGTAGACACCACATTGGCAAGAAACTTCACATTCTCACCAACCACAACCACCTCATAATCATCCGCAAGCTTCAACGAAACTCGCTTATTCTCACAATCCACTACCGCACGATGCTCAGCAAGCCAATCCATACCAAGGAATACATCGAAACCATAGAAAGGTAACTCCATAAGGTCAACATGAAAAAAATGATCTTGAACAACCAAAGGACATCTCCTATAAAGCTTCCGAGTCACAACAGTCTCACCAAAAGAACTAGTGACACGCACACCAACATCCAAAGACTCAACAGGCAAACCAAGCAATTCAGCATGCTCACGCAAGATGTATGAGTGCGTAGATCCAGAATCAATCAAGGAAAGTAATGAAAAGGATTGCAAAGTAAAAGTACCTGCGATCACATCCGCGTCATTCCTTCCCTCCCGCTGAGCATACACCCTGGCTTGGCCACCACCCTCAGGCTGAATAGCCACAACATGAGCCACGCCCCGACCACCTTCCTCTCTCTGCTGGAAGTTACCACGGCCGCGCCCACGACCTCTCTGCGGTGCAGCAACAACAGGAGCACGCACTTGGCCACCAACCAACATAGGATATTCCCTCCTCATGTGATCCGTAGATCCACAATTCCAGCACGCATTGCCAGCTGCCACAACAGGAGCTTGCACTTCCCTCACAGCACGAGGACAATCACGCTTCATATGGCCACGTGAACCACAAATCCAACACGCACTCGGATCAACTCTAGCGTTGCCTCCCCGAGCAGGCGCACCACCACCTCGCTTAGCTGAGGACTGATACCTCTTATCACGTCCCCTCTTGTTCCGTCCACCACCGGAACTATATTCAGCTGATCGCTTACCAGCACTTGACCCATCACTTCTAGCAGATAAACCCAAGTTCATCTCAATATCCTTTGCTCGGCCCACCAGCACATCAAAATCATCATACTCGGTAGCCAGCACATACATCTTAACTTCCGTCACTAAACCATAACGGAACCTTTCACACCTTTCCCGCTCATCCGGGACAAGCTCAGGTGCATACTGACTGAGTCGAACAAACTGGACCTCATACTCATCCACAGACATGCTCCCTTGGGTAAGAGACATGAACTCCCTCTTCTTTTCATCTAGGTACCTCACACCTAGATACCTTCTCTTGAACGCATTCTGAAAGAACGTCCAAGTTACACCAGCTTCCGCAATCCCAGCGATAGTGGTTGTCCACCACGTATAAGCATCATCTTGTAGCAAGGATACTACACAACCCAGCTTTTGCACATCAGTGCAATTCATCTGACCCAAGATTCTCTTGGTACCCTCTAACCAAGATTTCGAACCTTCAGCTGACAAACCCCTGAACTCAGTCCCTCCCAGACTGCGCAGACGTTCCAAGGGTAGTCTAACTCCAGCATCTCCCTGATGCACAGCTCCTTGAGCTCCAGCTACCGCTGCTTGGAAAGCTTCAGCAATAGCTTGTATCAACACCGTCATGTCAGGAACAGCTTGCCCCTGACCAGCCTCAAGTCCAGTGACCCCAGCACCAGCTGCAACTCCAGCTCTTTCAACCCCAGCTTCACCACCACTATGTGGAGGAGGTAAATCCACCGCACTTTCAACATTCTCTTCATTCTCATTCTCATTTTGAGCCGTAGCTCGCACATTACTCCTCAACTCTCTACGAGGTGCCATACTCTAACAATGCAATCACAATGCAAATAAACAAAGTCAGGCCCAGCAAGGTAAGCAATCCAAGTACTCAAGCTCATTTTCACTTAAAAACAACATTATTTCATTAGCTTTGATTTGGCAATGGGTACCCACAACATGCTTCACCACAGTATACACCTCAATTGCATCATATTCACAAACCACTCAACATGCTTTCACTCAACAAGCATACATAGCATACATACTTGAATAAATAATTACATATTCTTCTACACGAGACATTTTGGTATTACCTCTGCCAACATAGTTTCTCCGAAAACTCGTTTGTTTCTACAAAGGGTACATATATAATTCCACCCTAACATACGAATGGTCCTACAGAAATGCAAAGGTCACTCTTGTGGACCACTCCAGTCCTCGCGCACACCAACACGAGCTCCGCCTCTTCATGTCTGTCTTTTCAAGGGTCATATTTGGACCCCTACTTTCGACTAATTCTACAAGAATAGAGGAAACCTTCGTCCCACAAATGTCTCTAGCGTTGCAATTCTACAAGGACAAGGAAACTACAAATCCCATGCCGACCAAGGCATCTAAATTCTACAAACAAGTGGTCACCTCTAAAAAGAGATGTCATCATTTAATCGATGCCTAAAACATCGCGATTCTACAAGGACAGAGAATCCTATATCCCATGCCGATAGAAGCATGTGTGCTTTACGAATAAGTAACTGCCTCCTAAACGGACCTCTGCATATGATGTTTCTACGAGTACACGAGTACCCCTAAGAGAATATCTTCGCACTTCTCAAGAGAAACCCTCGAGAGCATAAAAGGAGACGCCTCCACCCATAGCACTCGACGCTAAAAGAGTGTTGAGAAAAGCTCCACTCTATAGTGCTCGATTCTACAAGGGTGTGAAATGCCTCCACCCCCCGTTTCACCAAACACTATGAATGTCACAACTCTATAAACACAGAGATACCCATGACAACGCCCTGAAAGGCACACGATGAATACAAATACATGGATGCCTCCGGGGGGACGCCTGCAATCATATGAGGGGAATAGTTCAATTAATAGCACCCATATCTACGAGAGCGTCGAGATAGCTCCACTCACTAGTGCATGTTTCTCAAAGAGCATCGACTTGCCTCTGCTCAATTTTTTTTTTCTCTATGATTGTCGAGTTGCCTCTGCTTAATTTATGTTTATTTCTCCAAGAGCATCGAGATTCCTCCTCTTAGTTTATGTTGTTCTCCAAGAGCGTCGAGTTACCTCCGCTTAATTTATATTTGTTTCTCCAAGAGCTTCGAGTTACCTCCTCTTGATCTATGTTTACCACTCCAAGAGCATCAAGTTCCCCTACTATAAGACCAAGCCTCGTCTCGTGTCATTTTGTAGCACTTGTTTCTAAAACTACGACGAAAACGCCCACACTTGCCAACAATTACTTCTACAAAGTTGCATGATACCCGTGTTTTGTGCCAAAGAAAGAACACGATAACTAAAAATGTAATGCCCTGGTTTTAGGCTTAGATATTTTGGTGAGTCGGGTTGGGCCGGTGGAACCAGTGTCGGTTGTTCGAACCGTTAAAAGGTGGTTTAAGGAGATCGAAGTTCGGGATAGGATAAAAATATGATAAAAATTCCTAAAATTCTATAAAATGATGTTTAAGAGGTTGGCAAAATCAATTTTACAAAACAAATTTTCTAAAGTTTACATTTTTGGCAGTGACTAAAATGTAAAGATTTAAAATTGGAAAAATGTGTTTTCAAGAAGAGTCAAAATCTTAGAATCTTTAGGAGCTACTTGGAAATTATGCCTTTTCCCTAATTTGGAATGTGTTTTAAAAGTTATTAAAATAAAAAAAAGGCTTTTTAATTGGGTTTAATTAAAAAGTTAGTTAATCCGTTAATGAAATTTTTGACGAGCTTTTCATTTCTCTCTTTCACTTCAGCCAAACATTTCTCATTTTCTCTCAAATCTCCAGATTTTCTTTTCTCTTAAATCCTTTTTTGATTTCTATTATTTCTCAATTGATTTCTTCCATTTTCCTTCAAGTTTCTTCATGCAAGTCTTGCCAAATTAGAGGAGAAGCAAAGATTGGAGGGGATAGTAATCTAGAAGCAATCGAAGTGTTTTTGGAGGCTTCGAAAGATCGGTAATTGCATCAGAAAGCGTGGTTTCGCAAGCCGGTTAGTGGAATTTGGTTTGCCAGCGTGGAAATGTTTTAGAAAAGGTTTTGGGAACTTAATAAGAGCTTGAAACGCTTTATTAAGTTCAGAAGTAAGTAAATCGAAATTTCTCCCTCAGTTGTGCTAGTTATGAGCCTTTGGTTGCACTTGATTTTGAATGCATTTACCTACTATTTTAAAGCATGTTTTGAGAATATAAATTTTGCATGATGATGCCATGTGGTTTAAGGATGCACTAGGTAAGTGGTCATTGTATGCATGTGTTGATGCATGAGGTTTTAAGCATGGTTTAATGCTTGTTGATGGCTTATCATGAATTCTTTGTAAAAACAATTAGTTTTGCATGAGTTATGAGTTATATTGGCAAATGATGTTGAATAAAATGTTTATAACTGAAATCAGATATAGTTAGTCGGCTATAGGATTGAGTGCACTATAAACAAGTCTCCTTGGATGTTGAGGGGTTGTGATTGTACCGAATACTCCATCCAAGTACCCTAACGATTGATGATTGTTTAAGGTTGCAATGGTTGAGGGTAGCTCGCGGGTGCGAACATTGTGTTTTGTCCCATCTCTCATTAGTTGATTATACATCTACCGATGAGTGGTGTTGAGGGGTTGTGATTTTACCGAATACTTCCACCACGGGTGTCAAAACGATGGAGGGTCGCTCTCGTGTGTGAACCTTGTAATGTCGGTAGACTGTATGAAGGGTGTGGGATAACCCTTGGTAATCCGTGTAACCGATATATGTTTTTGAAATTGTTGTTCATCACTTGTGAGACAATATAATAAAATGAAACATTGTGGAAATTGTTGTTAATGCAGAATTTGAAAGATGCATGTTTTGATTTAAGCTTAGCATAAAGGTGATTATGCTTGGAAGGCTTGTATTATGAGTAGCAATGGTTTAATTGCTGGACTTATATGTATCATGTTACATGATGCTTATTATGATGATTTTGAGGTTAAAATGCATGTTTTGTCAAAGGAAGCTTGATGGTTTTAAAAGGAGTGGAAAATGGTTTTGTGCATTGACGATGTTTTTGGTTTGAACAATCCTCACTAAGCTTGTATGCTTATGCTCTATTTGTTCATCAATGCTGTCAATTTAACCTTTGGTGGCAACACTTGCAAGGGGATTGGTGGAAGACTTTGATTGAAGGTAAGCTTTGGTTTTGGACTAGTGTAATAAAGGCAATGTGGGGTGTCTAATGCTTTGAATGTTGTTGGTTTGGTGTTTTCCGTGTTTGTGCAGGTTTGATATGCATATTTAGTTGTATGAATGTCCTTTAAGCTTTGGTTTATGCTCGAATATACAATTTAGCCTTCTGGTGCTTTTATCTTCTAGGAAGCATGCCTTTAGTGCCATACCTTGTGAGAATCATGCTATGATGATGCTTGGGCTTCGTATATGTGATCATTGATGTGTATGTAAGTTTTATGTATGTTAGGGTATGTGTCATGATGGTTTCGAAGGGGTAAAGTGATTTAAACTAGCTATTTAGAACATTGCAGGCCCAAGTGTTTTAAAATACATTTGCTTGTTTCGAAACGATGGCCTGAAATGGCCTTGGTGTTTCGAAACGGTGAGGCCTGTTTCAGAACGTTTTGCCTCTGTGAACCATCGTACTGGAACGTGTCTTTAGTGGTTTCGAAACGAACCCACATATCAAAACGGTCAGCCTTATTTTGAAATGGCCATTCCAATACGGGGTATTATATTCTGAAACATTTGACCATTGAACCAGTGTTTGAATTCATTGGAGTTTCTGTTTCTTGCATTTTGGTCCCTATTTACCTTGTATGCAATTGAATGAGTTGTAAATGTCATTTTGAGCTGAGATTTCACCAAGAAGCATATGATGAAGCTAATTAAAGGTAAGTAACTTGAATTCAACAAAAGCCCTTATAAGTTAGTAAATTTACAAAATGGTCCCTAAACCTAAATTGACTTTAATCGAAAGATGATTATGTTGATTTTGAATCCGCTGCTTGTGTACGTACACATAGGAACCTTAGATGCATCTAGACAAGATAAAAAGAAAAAATAGGTCGTTTATTGAGATAAATTTTCCTGGCTTACTTCATTATTCCCCGTGTGATCTGTTCGGTTCGGTCTTTCGGCCATGCCGGGTCGATGGGGTTACATTTGGTGGTATCAGAGCCAGGTTACGAAAGGTTGGGATGATGGTTAGTTGTGGGTAAGTGATTTGCGGTGTGGACATGTGTTTTTGTGATATTTGCTTTGTCTGGTGAATGTTTAACCATGCTTATGTTGAATGTGTGATAGTGATGTTATGCATGATGAACGAATATGAGTATAAATTGTTCTAAGATGATGATTGAGCTGAATCAAGATGTTGAGTCATATGATGGTTGAAGTATGCATGTTGTATTCTTTATGCTATGTTTGGGGGAAATTGGGATACCCATTGCCTTATTACCTAGTAAAATGTTTTAAGTTGAAATCAAAGTCTTGGATCCTTGCTTGAAGCTGGCCTGAGCAATTTGTTTTGTTTGTTTTGTAAGTTTTAATCATGTATTAAATAATAGCACAATAGACCGAGGAGAGAGTAGCGATCTGGTATGGTTGTTGTTGCCTTTGGGCAAGGAATATAGGAGTGTGTAAAGTCTTTTGGGGGCTAGACGCCTCGATGTCCCTTGATGTAAGTACACCATGTATTGGTTGGGTAAGTGTTGGATTGTATGGCGCCAGGTGTATAAACGATGTTTAGAGCTTGTGAAGCTGTTAATGCTAAGGTGCATGTGACTGCACTAGCTGGTGGGTGTTTGTGAGCTGTGGTTATTGCTTACGCAAGTCGAGTAGAAGTTGAGTTCGAAGGTTGGCACCGGAGGTATTCAGGGAGTGGATGACCTTTATGAATACGATTGTGGAATAAATGGAGTGTAGTGATGCCCATAGTGTAAAGATGGGTTGTATTTTGGTTATATAGAGATGTGTTTAATTGGTGGACCACTTATGTTGTGGGCATAGAACCTGATGTTGTGTATTGAGAGTTCTTTAGAACTGTTTTAGAGACGTATCTGGGGTTGGATACTTGGATCTTGAGAACTGTGAATCTGTGGTTTGGATTCAGAAATCTTAAGTTTTGTTTGAGTTAAGGTACATATTGTTTAGTTGAGCATGTGTGCTCCTGGATTGGAGGTTGATATGAGACATCGTTGTGTTGGCACCTTTATGGATTGATGCCTGTTGATAATCCATAATTTTTGATTTACTGGCTACATTGTTTTCGACGTGTTGGAAACATGAGCGAGGTATTTTAGCAGAAACTGAGTTTAATAGTGTAATCACTCATTTTTGTCCACCTCTATATAATATTATTAATATTAATATGGGTGTTTAATATATATTAAATTTGTATGTGTGTATATTTGTATTATCATTATTCTTATTTTTATTATTATTACAAAAAAATAGAAAAAAATTAATAAATTAATAGAATAAATAAATTGCAAGCCCATTTTTTTCAAGTCGATAATTACAAAAGGCCTGGTTTGGGCCCAATCTAATAATACAACCAAAAACCCTAATTATTCCCATTTTTTTCGCACAGCCGCCCATCCACCATTGGATCTAGATCTGATCAAACGGTCGTGATCAAACCATAGGAGATCACGGATCGCGCGTGCAGTGCCCATGCCGGCTGTTCGCCTCCCCACGCGCCCGTGCACGGCACGCTGAGGCTTTTGGAGTCCTCCCCGTGTTCGCATCTGAAGGGTGTCACGTCACCGCAGAAACACCATCTTCACCGTCCGCTCTCGAGCCAAATCTAGCCATTCATCTCCGTGATATCAACGACCGACATGCAACCGACATGCAAGTGGCCGAAATTAAAGATCAAATTGTCGGAAACAGTAGATTAGGATAATCATTTCAATTTTTGCGATAAATACGAATGTTCAAGTTAATCTCAACCACTTTCGAACAAGTAATAAAATAAAGGATCAACTTTTTTAGAGGTAACTTTCCTTTTGGTTATCATTATTTATTTATTTTATATTTTAATAGAAAAAAAAGGGGAATATGAAGGGTTATTGTTGAGAGGATCGTAGACTCGATTTAAGCCAAGAGGCGGGTTAATTTGATTTTTAGATATTTTGGAGGTGAAGTGGAAAATAAAAATTTGCTAGACAAGGGATTTAGAGTTGTTCAAGTTCCAACTGAACTCTACATCCACTACCTTAGCTTCACTAAGGATTTTCCAACAACTCCACTAGTTGATCTTCCTCTTTTCTAGGCTTAGGAGGAAACTTTTACAAAATGGTCAGTTTTTCTACCCAAAAATTGACCCAATTCTCACTCAAAGATTACAAAGAAGTTTAAGACTAATAGCTAGTATCTCTCAATACAAATGTAGTCCTTTTTACAAGCACTCAACCCAATTGAACAAATAAGATTGGAAATACAAAGTTCTACAATTGGGGTTTACAAGAAAATATGGGATTTTAGCACAAGATCTTGAATTTGATGTTTGGATGTTTATCTTAGGATCAATAGTTGTCGCTGGTGCTTTTAGAAGTCACTTTTATACCTTCTTATTGAATTCTAGCCTTTGGGGTTGTTGCCTTTATTATTATAGTCGTTGGGATGTTATCTTCCCACCATAAATGCAGTCTGTAACTACCCATTCTGAAATGCCAGACCCTGTTTTGAAACAGACAAAAATAGAAATAGCTGTTGGGGTGTAATTAATAGGTCGTACCGAAACGGACACGACCGTTTTGATATGCTAAGAGCCTTTCCCGAAACATGTTGAAGCCCATTTCGAAACATTTTCCCACTGTCAAAACCTGTATCGTAAAGTGTTTGAAGCATTTCGATACACTTTAACTATCTCTTAAAAATTAGTTATTAAAAGTGCAACAATCATATTTTGAAACCAAGTTTGAAATTCATTTCGAATAGTTTGAAGTCCTTTCGATACGACTGTATCGAAACGGTTCAACCCGTTCTGTTGTTCTTCATCCATTTCGAAAGACAAAGACATGTTTCGATACACCCGTATGGAAACGGGAAAGCTAGTTCCGAAATGGTGACTCGAAAATCACTATTTTGACTTGGTAAACACTTTAGAAAAATTTGAATAAGCTTAGGTTTTGACTTGGACTTTTTTCTTAGACACATAAAGAAGTTTTGAGGATATAAAAATTCATTTTCTCCTTTTCAATTTAGTCCTTAAATCCTTTGTTATATCAAAATCAATTCATTAGTTTTACAATCTCCCCCGTTTTTATATAACAAAACCAAGTATGAATTTTTATGAATTTTGAAATCTTTGAAAAAGTTATAACTCCCCCTCAATGTAAGATAGGTTTTAAAGTTTTGAAATGATTTAAAATTCAAGTGTTTGAAACTTAAAGCCAACTTTAAAAATATTTTGGCTCTTAGATTACTTCTCCCCCTTTTTGTTAGATCAAAAAACAAATAATCATGGCTAATCAAGAGAAGAAACAAAGTCATAAGCAATAAAATGAACACCATAATATAGATATCATTAAGTTCAAGAAACAAATAATCAAACCAATTAACATCCATAACATAAATATTTAAAGCATACAAATTCACACTCAATCCCAAAGAAAAATCAAAGCATAGGTCTTGAAAAACATAAAAGATAGATAGCTGCAAACTTAATCCTAATATGATATGCAATATGAATCATAAGCCTCGTCATCATCGTCGCCACCATTATCAAGAGTATCATCATTGTACTTAGCTTGAGCATGACGATAGTTCCTCCAATCACCATAGAATACAGAGAAAGATAGATCCGTCGTTGTTTGTTTATTCTCAAGAGAGGAGACACGTTCCTCCAAGGATTGAATGCGAGTGTTGAGAGAACCAAAACCCGAAGCCATGTTTGTGTCTATCAAGTTGAACTGCTCTGTAAGGAAGGCTATAAGAGAATCGTTGTTAGGAGTCGGAGCTGGAGGTGGAGGCTTAACTTGAGGTGGCGGAGCACTCCTATCAACACGAACCCATTGGCCAAGAGAATAGCGAAACTCGGACTTGATAAGCGAAGATTCACCAATCTTTTTCTTGCGGGGTTTTGGAGAATCATAAGAACAATCAAAACCGAGGCTACCAAAAACATAGCTCAACACAACCCTGTAAGTGAAGGATGTAAGTGCATCGGTGGTACAAATCTTCACTTGATTGACCATCTCGGCGAACATGAATTTGACCAAGTTCGGGCGTTGTGCTTTGCGAAAAACACTCTAAACAAAAAGTAATCAACTTGACGAATGTGGGAAAATTTACCTCCTAAAGGGTGAAAGAACCAAGAGATCATCAAATGGAGGAAACGGTCATGAGCATCCAATTTGAGAACGGATCCGGTGTGAGCACCAAAGTGGTTCTCATCCTCAATACCTTCATCTTTGAGTCCATGGACATTCTCTAGATTGGATATATCAATAGTGAACTTCCTGCCCAAAAGGTACGACTCAATGCCAATCACCTCGGTATGATCTTCATTATCAATAAGAACGTCATTGGAGTAGAATAGCAAGACCATATGCATGTAGACAATGTTCGGAATGCTCCAAAAGGCTAAGAAATCCCAATCTTGCAAGAGAGGTGGATAACATAATCCGAAACGCTCAGAGTCAAGGAAGGTGATATCCACAATACGCTCTCGGCGAACGACTAAATCAATAATGATTTTGAATCGGTCCTTAGCTTCTTGATTTCATAGAATCTTTTGAAAAAGGAGGGTAAGGTTTGGACGAATGTTTTGGTTGGTTAGAACCTTCACCTGTTTGAGTCTTTCTTTCCTTATTAACGTTTTCTATTTGAAATTCCTAAAAACACAAAGCAAGCAATACGAAAAATTTAAATGTATGCATTTAAATACTTAATTCAATCCAATGGAAATCCTATCAAGGTTTTAAAACACTTTAAAACGTATATACATATATAAAAAGTTTAAAGAACACCAAATTGTTGAAAAACAGTGTAAAGAAAAATACGAGTAAAAACAAATACATTCGAATAAAAAGTTTTAAGGTTTTGAAAATGTTTTACAAGATTTGAAAAACCCAAGTTGAAAATATATATTCTATACAAAATTAATATTTTCTAACCTATGATTCAAATAAAATCAAAGGAAAAAGAAAAAGATAGAAAGTACCTCAAAAGGGATTTTTGGATGAATGAATGTATGCAATTGCACCAAGTTGTTGAAGCTTGCTTAGACTTTAGTTTGTGAGTAAAAGCCCTCAAGATTTGATGAAAAACAATGAGGTTTGGAGGGTTTATATAGAGAAAAATCGGGTTAGGGTTTTTGGGAGTTTAAATAAAAAGAGGATTTGAGCAATTAAAGCCCTTAAAAAGCCTTTCTGGATACGCGTTTTGAAACAAGCACGACCGTTTCGAAACAGGCGTACCGATAAAGGTCAAGATAGGCTAGTTAAACCTAACTCTCTCCTAAGGGACCAAAACGCTCTTTATCTAGAGGTTTGGTAAAGATGTCCGCTAATTGATTTAAGGTGTTTACGAACTCTAAAACAACATCTTTCTTAAGGAAATGATCTATAATGAAATGATGCCTTATTTCTATGTGTTTGGTTCTAGAGTGTTGGATGGGATTTTTGGTTAGGCATATAGAACTAGTGTTGTCACACTTAAGGGGTATGGTGTCTACCTTAATACGATAGTCTAAGAGTTGTTTCATCCAAAGGACTTGAGCACAACAACTACCTAAGGATATGTACATAGCTTTGGTGGTAGATAAAGCTACACTATATTGTTTCTTAGAGAACCAAGATATGAGCATACTACCTAGGAATTGGCAAGTCCCGAAAGTACTTTTTCTATCTATTTTACAACCCATGTAATCCACATCTGAATAAGCATGAAGGTTAAAGGTTGAGTCTCTAGGGTACCAAAGACCTAAACAAGGAGTATCTCTAAGGTACCTAAAGATCCTTTTAACGGCTATAAGGTGAGACTCTCTAGCACTAGCTTGAAACCTAGCACACAAGCAAACACTAAACAATATACTCGGTCTACTTGCGGTATGGTAAATCAATGATCCAATCATAGAACGATAAAGCTTAGAGTCAACACACTTACCTCCTTCATCTTCGTCAAGCTTTGTAGATGAGCTCATTGGTGTAGCTTGAGGCTTTGCATGCTCCAAGCCAAACTTCTTGAGCATATCCTTGATGTACTTATCTTGATTGATGAAGATGCCATCCTTCATATGTTTGATTTGGAGTCCCAAAAAGAATGAGGGCTCCCCCATCATGCTCATTTCAAATTCACCTTGCATCAACTTTGAAAAATCATGACAAAGCAATTCATTAGTAGAACCAAATATAATATCATCAACATAAATTTGAACTATTAATATATCTTTGCCATTGTTTTTAATAAAAAGTGTTGTGTCCACCTTTCCTTTCTTAAAACCTTTTCCAACTAGAAAACTTGAAAGTCTTTCATACCAAGCACTAGGAGCTTGTTTTAAACCATACAAAGCTTTTGACAATTTAAATACATGGTTTGGAAAAATTGGATCTTCAAAACCCAGTGGTTGTTCCACATACACTTTTTCATTTATAAAACTATTTAAAAACGCACTTTTGACATCCATTTGAAAAAGCTTGAAATCATGAAAACATGCAAATGCAAGTGGCATCCTAATGGCTTCTATTCTAGCTACGTGTGCATAAGTTTCATCAAAATCAATTCCCTCTTATTGAGTGTAACCTTGAGCAGCAAGCCTAGCCTTGTTTCTCACTAGGTTACCACTCTCATCTAGTTTGTTTCAAAAGACCCATTTAGTTCCTATAGTAGATTTATTTCTAGTCCTATCAACTGATGTTCACACTTCTCAAATTGATTTAACTCATCTTGTATGGACATAATCCAAAAATCATATTTTAAATCTTCTTTAATGTTCTTAGGCTCAATGCATGAGATAAAAGCAACATGATGTTGTCGCTAAATTTTCACATCGGTTTTAAATAATCCGAAAAAATAAAAAATCGTTATCCCTCTAAGTAATAAAAGGCCCACCCTTTTTAGAATAAAAACTCATCTTTCAAAACTGATTCTTAAAGCCCATTTCAAAAGGAAAAAGAGCCCGTTTTGAAGCCCACTTTTAAAGAAATAAACAAAGCCCACTTTGGAAAAAGTTCATCTTTTAAAAAGGAAAAAAGAAGAAGAAATAAAATGTGATAAAATTTTTAAAAACTAAATAGATGAAGGAAACAAATTTAAAAAAAATAATAAAAAACAACATCAAAAACAACAAAGAAAAATAATTGCAAAAAAACAAAAAAAAAGGAAAAGTTAAGAAAGGGATGGACCACCCGCACTCACGTGCCTGGCGCGTTTGCCGCACGCGCCCGGGTTGTCACCTTCATCTCCGCTGCTCGAACAACTAAGGTAGAGGGAGGGTTTTGACCGGCCGGCCGCCACCGGTCGCAGCAGCCGATGTGGTTGGTGCCGATCGGACTGCCTGGTTGCCGCCGACGCCGCTTCCCGTCGTTGCCTATAACCACCAGAACCTACAAAAAAATGAAACTAAATAATAAACCCTAGATTTGAATTAAAGGGGAAACTCTATCCCGAATTTGGATCAAAATGGATGATTTCTTGGGGGTTTTACCAGGTATCAAGTTGTTTATCTGATTTAGGCTCCAATTTGGGGATTGAATTCGGAAATTAGCTTGATTTTGAAGCTCAAAGTTTAGTATAAAAACTCCCCTTCACCCACTTGTTCAACACACATTTTTTTAGAGAAAAACCACTAAAAAGGGTTCAAGAAAAATCCGAAAAAATCTCTGAATTTTTCTTGAGTTGGCTGGAAATTTTTGGAGTGGAAATTCGAGTTTGGAGCAATTTTCCGGAGGTGGTTTGGAACATTGCGAGAAGCTTGAATTCGAGTTCACCGTTCGTCGATTTCTCGGTAAATTTTCTATCTTTTTTTATTGTTTCTCCTTGGTTGAATTTTGGTTTTTTTTCTTGTGTTGTTTGTGATTTTTAGGTTCCTTTCTCGAAGTCGGAAAATCGTTCATGATTCCTGTAACTTGTTTTGTTTTAAATTTCGTTTAAATTCCCTGTTTGATCTTAAATTTTTTGCATGCTTTTGAAAATGTTGTTAGGGTGATTTTGATCTTTAAGAATGTAGGAATCAATTTGAAAGATGTTTATATTTTAAAATGCAAGAAATAAAAAAGAATAAATGTGGTTAATTTGAAAAACTTGAATTCAGGGATATAATTAGAAGAAATAATAATATGAGGTGTTAGATAATAAAGGGCTTGATATAAAAAAAATAAAAAAGAGATTTTTTGTGAAATTTAGTTTTAAATAATAGATGTGCAAAAATGATTTTAAAAAAATAAAGATATTTTTTTAAAAAAAAGAAAAGAAAATAAGTTTTCAAGAAAAAGAAAAAAGTAAAAAGGGTTTTAAAGTAAAAAATATGGTCTAGGATATTTAAATAAATTTTTGAAAAGGGAAAAACTTAAAAAATAGTTCTTTAGGAAAAATAAAGTTTATTTTTGAAAAGAGGTCGTTTTAAAAGAAAAAACTTAAAAATGGAAAAATGAAAATAAATTTAAAAAGAGTGAAAATTCTTTTAAAAAAAGGAAAACACAAAAAAGAAAATAATAAGTTGTTAGTTTGTCTTTCTTAGAAATAGGTGAAAACTTAGGACTAGGTTCTAAAGCTTAGATAAAGACATGTTTTGTTGAAAAATGTTCTTCACAAAAAAAATAAAATACACTTAAGCATACTTAAACATTAACTTAGGAATAAAAGACTTAGACGCTTTTTAGGGCTTTTAAATAAACGAACATAGAATTAAATAAAATCCTCAACACACTACATTTCTATGTTGTATGAAAAAGTGAAATTAATTTAACGTGGTGTCTAATCAAATGGGAATGACGAGTTAGCGCCAGAAATGTTGGCGGTGATTAAAGTTCATCTCCCGGGTGGTAAGGTTGTTAAAATAGACTAATATTCATTAAACTGACAAGTAAAGTCAAAGCCTTTTTGAACTTGTAAATTCCAGTTTTAAAAACGATTTTCAAACCAATTAGGTACCAATTTTTGGCGTCGTGGGGGTGCTAACCATTCCCCACGCGTAATCGACCACGAACCTATTTTCTGATTTTCGCATACCAAAACCGTTGTTTTATTTAAACAAAAAGCATTTTATTAAAAGTGATCATATCACACTTATTTTCAAAAAAAAAATAGTGGCGACTCTGTTGATTTTTTTAATGTGTTTTTTCCAAAACGTCGAAGCCTCCCGTAAAAAGGCGGTTGTGACAGCTTGCGACTCCGCTGGGGACTTGTTTTTTATTTTTAAAATAAAAACAAAAGAGGCGTCAGGCCACAAATTGGTTTTAAATGGTTTTCAAAAAAGTTTTTTTTTTCAAAAAAAATCCTGGAATTTGAAAGTTCATCATAGGTTCTATTTATTTGTCCGTTCAAATAAATATAATTATATTTTACGCATTTAAGACATGATTCCAAGCTCTATTCCCGAGCTTTGTCCCATTTGTTTTAAGTGGGGGAACACACTTTGCTCATGTAAGAATATTGATTCTTCGTATTACCATCGCAAAGTATCTTCGGGACTAAATCCCTTTGCCTTCGTAAAAATATTGATTCTTCGAGAAGGCTTCAGTGGTGGGTCCTCCTGAGTTGAACTCAATTCGTTTGTAGCCTATAATGGGTGAGAATCGAGGTCCTTGCTACTCTTAGTAGAGGAAAACAAGGACAACTCGAGTACTTTTTTAGAACCAAACGAAGTTTGAGAATTTAGAGCCTACCCCTAATAGAGCCATGCGGAAAGCCTAGGGTATTGAGTCGTAGGAATAATTCGGGGGGGGGGGGGGTCATGTCCTGGAATGTTGGATTGGCTGCCCATAATTATCATGCAATTGAATTATTTTGGATCTTTAGGGTTTTGTTTCTATTTTTTTATTACCAACCTTTGTGTATATGAGTTTTATTTTGTAGCATGTTTATTTTTTACTAACCTTTTTGTGTGTGAGTTTTGTTTTGTTTTTGTAGCATATTTATCGTAACTAACCTTTTTGCGTGTGAGTTGTTTTGTAGCATGTTTATTACTAATCTTTTTTTGTGCGAATAGTACATTTATTTATTGCATGCATCCCATATTTAGAAGGGGTTGATTCTGGAATATTGTTCAAATTATGAATGGAAAGTTCTTTAAAAAGGAGGAGAACCAAGCATGTGACAACATTGACAAATGAAGTTGCAGCCCTTTGTCAGTACATCAAGCCCGTTGGAGAAGTTGGACCAAGGCTCATGTGGCTAGTTGAAGAAATCATTGAGTTAGGTGTTCAAACAAAAAGATATTTGTAATTCACAAAAGATGTAATAAAAGCTTTCAAATTTAATAAAGAGTTTCCTTTCATGAGTAGATTTTCAATGGAATTGATGGTCCTTCGACCACATTCATGCATTTGCACTGTTTTGCTTGCTCCATTGTTTGCTTTTGTGAATTCGTTTGTGCACACATATATTTGCTTCCATGCATTTGTTTTTTGTTTGCATTAAATAATGTTTCAATCATTTCACTCATTCATGTAAAAAAAAAGATTAATTTTGGAACATTCCATCTAAGTAGTAAAGATCCCGCACAAACACGACTCATGAGCACTGAGGAAAGATTGACAACTCTGGAAGCAAATCAGAAGAGCATTTGTGACAAGCATGAGAAGATGGTAAATAATCTAAAGAAGGAGATTGAGATATCACACTAGAAAACTGTCAGCCAAATCACATCCATGCTTGGGTTAAAGGACCCAGAAGCGAGAGAAGACACCAACAAATTGCTGGGGATGACTTTCGTACAAAAGGAAGTGGCTTCACCTAAAGTCAAGATCTCAGAATCTTCTGCACATACTGAAGACAACACCGACGAGGTTCGCTGCCCCGAGATGCCTGACCTCAATGAAGAAACTGACATGTCAAAGGTCGAGAAGAAATGGGAAGACCACTACAAGAAGCTGGCGGAAATGTTTAAAGTTTATCAAGAAGGAAGCATTTATGGTGGAAAGAATGCTAGTGACTTGAGTCTAGTTTTGGACTTGGTGGCACCTCCAAAGTTCAAGGCCCTTGACTTTGAAAAGTATAATGGAACTACATGCCCATTGGCACACTTGACCATGTACTGTCAAAAAATGTCTCCACATTTAGAAAATGAGAAGTTGCTGATCTATTATTTCCAAGAGAGTCTATCTGGGTCTGCTATCCGATGGTATGCTCACTAAGTCGGGTTAATATACGCACTTGGAGGGATCTGTCGAAAGCCTTACTCAAACAGTACGATTATGTGACAGATATGGCCCCAAGTAGGATCGTACTGCATAATATGGTACAAAAGCCCAATGAGAGCTTCCGCCAGTATGCTCAGAGATGGCGAGATGTGGCAGCCCAAGTTCAACTTCCAGTGTCGAAAAATGAGGTTACTCCAATGTTTGTGGAGACTTTAAATGGACCTTTTTATGACTACATGTTATTTCACGCCACCGAAGATTTTGCAGACATGGTCATGAATGGAGAGTTAATATTAGCAACCATCAGAAGTGGAAGACTCGAGAGAGAAGAAGATGATGAGGACGAGTGCATTTAGAGTTTTGTCACGAAGTCATTGGAGGCAAGATTGGCCGAGATTCGTGCTTTCATGGAATAAAACTTAATTCTCTCTAGACAGTTGAGATCATGCTTAGAACCAACCCTCTTGCCTTTGCCCGCGAGCATTAGGGATCTTTTATAAGGGATTTTATGTCAATTTATTTGTTTAAAGATGCATTTTTTTTCAAATGGCAAACGTTTCTCATTTTTGTTTTTCCCTTCTTTTCATTTTTTATCCATTTTTTCAAGCATACATTTTCTTTGCAGAGTCCCTATTATTGAATGTATCAATGATTCTTGAATCTAATCCCGAGATAGAGGGGCAAAAATGTGATTTCAAGTTTAATACACAAGATTTGAGTGAATTTTCTTCTCATGCATTGTTGTTAAGGTCCTTGAATGGAGTGATAACTGTAAAACATCTACCAACTGAAGATTGTTTTTCTTTGACAGTATTTGTGTGTGAAATGACGTTTGGCATTCCTTCATTTCCCTTCATGAATAAGAAAAATCCATTTGTTGTCCCCATTTGAGCCTTACATTATTTTTCTTGCAATTTAAGCCTAATCAAGGATAACTCCCCACACCGGAGGCAAAGGCAATGGAAAGTTGTTTAGAAAAAACATATTAGATTAAGTTGAATGTCCTAAACTCTAAATTAAAAGGGACACAAAAAGGAAAAACAAGAAAAAGGATAGAAAAAGAAAAACAAAAAAAAGAAAAAAAACAAAAGAGAAAAGTAGAAAAGAAGAAAATGATAGAATGAAGAGAAAGAATAGTGAATGAAAATTTGAAACAAATCCTCCAAAATGGGCAGTCTAGAGTGATCCAAAGAATAAAAGGAGAAGAACAGAGATTTCATCAAAAAAAGTTGATCCTTGGTAATCACCCATAATATATGAATTCGAGCCTTTATATCCTTTCTTTGGAAACCTGAGCCTAGCCCACATTACAAGCCTTAAAAGACCATTTGGATCACACATGAATATTTGAGAAAAGAAGTTCGTCTACAAAACACATTCTGCCTAAATTGTGTTAACCTTTCTTCAAGGACTTCGAGCTTCTAATGTTTGATTGAGATTAGAAAAGTGGGAAATTTTAAATTTAGGGAGTGTGTGAGAAAAAGAGAGCCACCAAAAATGGGACATTACCCGGTTGATGGATTCTTGAATCATTCATGCTTTGAACTTTGGGGCTTCTAACTTATCCTTATTCTTGTGTTTGCCATGGTTATTTTCATAAGATCCTTTTAGCCTTTTCTTACATTTGCTATGCCTTTTTCCCCTAAACTATCCTTTCTAGCCTTTTCTTGCATTTTACAAGTAGGCTAACATAGAATAATAGAAAGCAAAAGATTTTTTGGTATTGATCTCGATTGTAGGAGACTATGAACGAATGTTTTCATCACTTCATAAAACAATTGAACCCCAACTTGAATGAGAGCATCGCCTTGCAGGAGAAGGTAAAAGAAAAAGCACACGCGTTAAAGAGTTTGAAGTTGGTCGTGTTGTCAAGAAAAGATCCACATATAAGATAAATAAATTCTGAAGTATGAAAAGAGATAGAATTGCACTTGATAAGCAAATGATGCAATCAGATTGGGGCAGTCTACATGCCCCTGGTATTAATAGGCGTGAGAAGAATAGATTGAAGCGCCAACATCATTCTAAGATATTCAAGGTGGAAATAAGCTTTCACATACAGGCAATTCAAGATGTCCTGCAGGGGTAAGAATTTGAGAATTCACAAGAAGCATTGAAGATGCTAGATTAGGGGCATATGAAGACTTGAAGCATTCAAAACCACAAAAGGAAGCTTTTCACTCAACATTGATATGTCAACCACATTGGTAGAAGATCTTGAGATGTTCTCCTACGGAGATCGAATGTTTTCGACAAAGCAAAGAGATATGAAGAATGGGAATTGAGAAGTTATGACAGCTGAAGAAATCTGTTTTTCCAACCAGGAGTACAAGATCACTAGATTAAGTGAGCAAAATTGCAAATGTCAAATGTTTTCCATGAGTCAAAAAATACAGTGAAAAAGTATGATTGCTTATCTGGATTAAGCAAGTAAACGTGTGGGAAAAATTAATTTTGAGAAAGAATTCAAAAAGCAAAAGAAATGAGACATGCAATTACGTTTTAGGCGTCCCTAGGGGCATGCACATCATAATTGCATTAATATTTGCATTTTTCAGGTACACGAAGGACCTTTCACCAAAAGAACAAGCCTATCCGTTCGGGCATTTGGAGAATGGGGCCAATTTGGAAAGTTGGTGAAATTAGTGCCTTTTGGTCTTTGCTTTATTTTTGTTGCACAAAGATAAGCAAAGAGGGGCAACTATTGTCACTAAATTTTCACCTCGGTTTTAAATTACCCGAAAAATATAAAAATCCCTTTCCCCTCAAAATAATAAAAGGCCCACCATTTTTAGAATAAAAGCCCATTTCAAAAGGAAAAAAGCCCATTTTGAGGACCACTTTTAAATAAATAAACAAAGCCCACTTTGAAAAAGCTCATGTAGAACTAATGTTTTAATATAATAATTGAAAAATGTTTTGGACTAATTTAAAGAGAATTCAAAACTATTTCTAGAGTCCAAATAAATTGAAACTATGTTAAGGGATGTTTTTAAAAGGTTTTACAATGTTTTTAAAGCCTATCTTAACAAAACCGTCCAGGTGTATCGAAACACCCTTAGGCGTTTTGAAACGGGGGATTCCAGCAGCAAAAGTGTTTTGATACGGGTATCGAAACATGCCTTCCTTGGATGTGAATTTTTCCTAGCTTTTCGAAACGGGCTATAACATTTTGATACGCCTACGTGGCATCGACCACAATGGTCACAAACCCCCAATGCCTATTTCCCAACTAACTTTTAAATGCAGGACGTTTCGATACGGGGACAGGCATTTCGATACGGGTCTCGAAACGACCAAGAGCGTTTCGATATGGGTTCTACATCAGACTGCAACGGCTCTTTCTACTTAAAGGGTGTTTCGAAACGGTCATGAGTGTTTCGAAACGGAGAGCAGCAAAACTGCATTTATGGTGGGAATTAAAGTCCTCAATGGCTCCAATTCAATCCCAACGGCTACTAACGGCTACAAACTCACCAAGGAGTATAAAAGGGACCTCTAAGCATCAAGATATGGTTAATGCTCATATTGTCAATCAACAAATGATCAAGAATTGTCTTAGAGCTTAAATTGTCATTTATTGTATAGACAAACACTAGTGAGCCAAAATTGTCAAATTTGCTCAAGTGTTTTAGGTTTTGGGTGAGTGCTTTAATTGTGAAAACAAACACCTATTAGAGGGATTTGTGTTTGCTTTATTTATCTCTTTGTAAAAGAGGGTTTGATCAAGGCTTTGGGTAGAAAGCTTGATCGGTGTATAAGGGTTTCCTCCTAAGGCTAGAAAAGGGGACGAATCAATAGTAGATTGATTGGAAATCTTTAGTGGGAAGCTAAGGTAGTGGATGCAGACCTTGGTTAGAAGGTTGAACCACTCTAAAATCATTGTGTTCTTTATTTTTATCTTCCACACCAAATCCACCCAAAAATCCACCTTTCCACCACTTGGTGAGCCACATCGGTTGAACGAATCGATCTCCTTAGAACTCAACAATTGGTATGCGAGCTTGGCTCAATCGAAGAGGATTCACATCGTATTGAGAAGATCCGACAAGCTCGATCATTATTTCACCAACCGACTCAAATGGCGCAATCCATAGACAAACCGCCTTTCTTCGACGGAACCTACTATGCCCATTGGAAGATAAAGATGAAGTTCTTCATCAAGTCTAAAGACTACAAGCTATGGGATATAGTTGAAGATGGTCCGTTCGTGCCTCAACAAAGCAAAGCAGAGTGGAGTGCCGACGATCGCAAGAAGATGGAGCTAAATTGCAAAGCCTTGAACATTCTCTTTTGTGCATTTGGCCCATCCATTTATAAGAAGATGTCTTCTTGTGAGAGTGCCAAGGAGGTATGGGACAAGCTTGAAGTCACAAACGAGGGAACCGATGAAGTCAAGGAGACCAAGATTGGGCTCCTCACTTTGGAGTATGAGAACTTCAAGATGGATCCGGAAGAAAACATCGAGAAGATGTTTGATAGGTTCTCCACTATGACCAATGGTCTCAAGGGTTATGGAGAAGCCATTTCGGAGGAAAAACTTGTCCGAAAGCTCATCTACTCACTTCCTGAGTCTTGGGACTCAAAGAGGACCGCCATCATCGAAGCCAAGAATTTGAAGACTTTGAAGCTTGATGAACTTATGGGGTCGCTCCTTACTCATCAAATCATGAAGAAGAACAACGAAGATGAGAAGAAGAGGGAAGAAATTAGAGCTATGGGAGAGATGAAGCTCAAGGGGCTTGGAATCAACACCAATGCCATAGCTGTCAAGTCCTCCGTTTGCCGTCACGTTGATTCAAGTGAAGAGGAGGATGAAGAAGAAGAGATAGTTCATTTCTTCAAGAAGTGTGCCCCATTCATGAAGAAAGCTTTGAGAGAGCTTGAACGAGAATCCATGAATAAGAAGAGGACAAGCACTTCAAGCCATAAGAAGAAGGCACATGTGGCTACTTGGAGTGATGAGGACTCCACCGACGATGAACAAGCTAACCTTTGCCTTATGGCCATCGATGAAGATTCAAGGGTAACTTCTAATTCATCTACTTCATGTTCTTATTCTTTTGATGAATTACAAGATGCCTGATGATTTGGTTTTAGAGTTTAAAATCAATTTTTGAAAAACAATAAATTGATTTCAAAGTTAAAAATTCAAAATGATTTGATTTCTAAAACCAAACTTGAACTTGAAGCAAAACTCGAAGAGTTTGAATTAAAATGTTTTGATTTACAGGATTTGCTTCAAAAAGTTCAAGAAGAAAAAGATTTGATTTCTAAAGAGCTTGAAAAGAAAAACAATTTTGGAAAATCAAATTTTTATGTTAGACAATCTAGTGCCCCTAGATTTGTAAAAGGAAAATGTTTTAGAAGTGTTTGGGTCCCAAAAGGACTAACCACTTCAACAAAAAAGGATAACGTTGAAAAATGGATTCCAAAGGGGACTAAAATTTGTTCCACTAACGTTTATGGATCCAAAGCAATTTGGATACCAAAATTTACTTGATTGTCTTTTGATAGGTGTGATGGAGAATGATCAACAAGTCAAACTATGAGGGGGAGCTCCATGCACACAAGGAAGAACACTTGAAGAAGAAAGGCTTCACATCCTCCCTTGGGTTCAAGTGTTGGTAAAAATTCTAGTTGTTTTTGATTTCTTTTGTTTATTTTTTTAAATTCAACTAGATGATCATAAATGTTGGACTAACACTCTTAATGATGCTTTGAGTAAGGGGGAGCCATTTTAAAACCAAATTTGTATTTTTGTCAAATTTTACCTCTATTGTTATTTTGAACTTAATGTTTTAAATTCTTTTTTATATAACAAAAAGGGGGAGAAATGGTTTGAAAAATTGAATTTTCAAATGAATAAGGGGAGCTTTATTTGATTTCATATCTTTAATCTCTTATTCACATTTTTAAAGTTAAAGGGGGAGAATCCCAAACAATTTTTGAAGATCGTTTTATTATATCAAAAAGGGGGAGATTGTAGAACTAATGTTTTGATATAATAATTGAAAAATGTTTTGGACTAATTTAAAGAAGAATTCAAAACTATTTATAGAGTCCAAATAAATTGAAACTATGTTTAAGGATGTTTTTAAAAGGTTTTACAATGTTTTTAAAGCCTATCTTAACAAAACCATCCAAGTGTATCGAAACACCCTTAGGCGTTTCGATACGGGGGATTCTAGTAGCAAAAGTGTTTCGATACAAGTATCGAAACAAGCCTTCCATGGAAGTGAATTTTTCCTAGCGTTTCGATACGCCTACGTGGCATCGACCACAACGGTCACAAACCCCCAACGACTATTTCCCAACTAACTTTTAAATGCATGACGTTTCGATATGGGGACAGACGTTTCGATAAAGGTCTCGAAACGACCAAGAGCGTTTTGATACGGGTCCTACAAGACTGCAACGGCTCTTTCTACTTAAAGGGTGTTTCGAAACGGTCACGAGTGTTTTTAAACGGAGAGCAGCAGAACTGCATTTATGGTGGGAATTAAAGTCCTCAACGGCTCCAATTCAATCCCAACGACTAGTAACGGCTACAAACTCATCAAGGAGTATAAAAGGGACCTCCAAGCATCAAGATATGGTTAATGCTCCTATTGTCAATCAACAAATGATCAAGAATTTTCTTGGAGCTTAAATTGTCATTTATTGTATAGACAAACACTAGTGAGCCAAAATTGTCAAATATGCTCAAGTGTTTTAGGATTTGGGTGAGTGCTTTAATTGTGCAAATAAACACCTATTAGAGGGATTTGTGTTTTCTTTATTTATCTCTTTGCAAAAGAGGGTTTGATCAAGACTTTGGGTAGAAAGCTTTATCGGTGTATAAGGGTTTCCTCCTAAGCCTAGAAAAAGGGACGAATCAATAGTTGATTGATTGGAAATCCTTAGTGGGAAGCTAAGGTAGTGGATGTAGACCTTGGTTAGAAGGTTGAACCACTCTAAAATCATTGTGTTCTTTATATTTTAGCTTCCACACCAAATCAACCCAAAAATCCACCTCTACACCACTTTGTGAGCCACATCGGTTGAACGAATCGAGCTTCGTACAACTCAACAACTCATCTTTTAAAAAGGAAAAAAGAAGAAGAAAGAAAATGTGATAAAATTTTAAAAAATAAATAGGAAAAAGGAAACAAATTTAAAATAAATAAATAATTAATTAAATAAGAACAAAAAAAACAACAAAGAAAAATAACAACAAAAACAACAAAAAATAAATAATATAAAGGAAAAAGGGAAGGACCACTCGCACTCACGCGTGGGTGGTCACCTTCCTCTCCCCTTGTTTGAACAACTAAGGCAGAAGGGGGTTTTGACCGGCCGACCGCCACCGATCGCGGTAGCCAACGTGGTTGGTGCCGATCGGACCGCCTGGTTTCCGCCCTCCCTTTGTCGCCGACGCCGCTTGCCGCTGTTGCCTATAACCGCCAGAATTTGCAAATAACAGAAACTAAATAATAAACCCTAGATTCAAATTAAAGGGTAAATTCTATCTCAAATTTGGATCAAAATGGATGATTTCTTGGGGGTTTTATCGGGTATCAAGTTGTTTATCTGATTTAGGCTCCAATTTGGGGATTGAATTCGGAAATTAGCTTGATTTTGAAGCACAAAGTTTAGTATAAAACCCCTTTCACCCACTTGTTCAACACACCATTTTTTAGAGAAAAACCACTAAAAAGGGTTCAAGAAAAATCCAAAAAAATCTCTAAATTTTTCTTGAGTTGCCTGGAAATTTTTGAAGTGGAAATTCGAGTTTGGAGCAATTTTCCGCAGGTGGTTTGGAGCATTTCGAGAAGCTTAAATTTGAGTTCATCGTTCGTTGATTTCTCGGTAAATTTTCTATCTTTTTTTTTTATTTTATTGTTTGTTCTTGGTTGAGTTTTGTTTTTTTTCGTGTGTTGTTTGTGAATTTTTAGGTTTCTTTCTCGAAGTCGGAAAATCGTTCACGATTGCGGTAACTTCTTTTGTTTTAGATTTTGTTTAAATTCCTAGTTTGATCTTAAAATTTTTGCATGCTTTTGAAAATGTTGTTAAGGTGATTTTGATCTTTAGGAATGTAGGAATTAATTTGAAAGATTTTTAGATTTTAAAATGCAAGAAATAAAAATGAATAAATGTGATTAATTTGAAAAACTTGAATTTAGGGATTTAATTAGAAGAAATAATAATGTGAGGTGTTAGATAATAAAGGGTTTGATATTAAAAAATAAAAAGGAGTTTTTTTTTGTGAAATTTAGTTTTAAATAATAGATAGGCAAAATTGATTTTAAAAGAAAAAAATAAATAAAGATGTTTTTTTGGAAAAAAAGAAGAAAAAGAAAAAGGGGTTTAAAGTAAAAATTAGGGTCTAGGTTATTTAAATAAATTTTTGAAAAGGGAAAAAAATTAAAAAAAAATATTCTTTAGTAAAAATAAAGTTTATTTTGAAAAAGGAAAACACAAAAAAGAAAATAATAAGTTGTTAGTTTGTCTTTCTTAGAAATATGTGAAAACTTAGGACTAGGTTCTAAAGCTTAGATAGAGGCATGATTTGTTGTAAAATGTTCGTCACAAAAAAATAAAATACACTTAAGCATACTTAAACATTAACTTAGGAATAAAAGACTTAGACATTTTTTAGGGCTTTTAAATAAACGAACCTAGAATTAAATAAAATGCTCAACACACTACTTTTCCAAGTTATTTGAAAAAGTGAAATTAATTTAATGCGATGTCTTATCAAACGGGAATGACGGGTTAGCGCCAGAAATGTTGGCGGTGATTAAAGTTCATTTGCCCAGCGATAAGGCCGTTAAAATAGACTAAAATTCATTAAACGGACAAGTAAAATCGAACCTTTTATGAAATTGCAAATTCCAGTTTTGAAAATGATTTTAAAACCAATTAGGTACCAATTTTGGGCGCCGTGGGGGTGTTAACCCTTCCCCACGCGTAATCGACCCCCGAACCTATTTTCTGATTTTGCAGACAAAAACCGTTGTTTTATAAAAACAAGAAACGTTTTATTAAAATAACCCTATTTTTAAAAGTGATCCAATCACACATCTTTTCAAAAATGATTAGTGGCGACTCTATTGATTTTTCTAAAGTGTTTTTTTTCGAAAACGTCGAAGCCTGCCGTAAAAAGGCGGTTGCGACACATGATTAAGCATTTTAGGAGAAGAGCGAGTAGTTACCAGCTTGGATGGATCACCCAAGATTTCACCACCCTTGACATAGTTGTACTCCCTTAGGTAGCTCACTTCCTTTTTCTCAAGAGACATGTCTTGTAATGCTTCTAGAGGCAATTCTTGTGATTCATCCTCTTTAATTGGAATCTCATTCACCTTTGATGATTCTCCACCATCATTAGCTTCAATGATCCCTACATCATCATCATCACAGGAATCCTTCATCGGAAGGGGGTTATCATCGAAAACCACGTGAATAGATTCCTCTACAACTAATGTAACACCCTAAAATCACTCTAGTTTGAATTATAGAAAAATGATAAGGATAACGTAAATATTTTACAATTGAAATGGACATAACATGAATGTATACTTCTAAGCTTAGGGTGGTAATAGAAATTAACATGTAATGCACAAATGTCACATACATTAGATAATGGAAATTATATTGGATATTATATATTGTATCAATATCATGTATAGTAAAATGTTAGTGGAAATTAAAGGATAATTATGTAATATATATATGTATACCTTAAAATTATAATAAATTAATAATAGATTAAAGTATATATATGTGAATATAGTATTATGGGCTGATAACAACGATATAATATGAATATAAGTAAGGACAAGTGGACTAACAAAGGATTAATAGTGAAACATGTGTCCCACTATCTCCACTCAAATGACACTCGGCATCTTAGAGATTAAACAACCCAAATGCAGATTCATCTTCTCCATTTGTTTAACCACCGAAAAACATAGAAAAAAACAGAGAGAGTGAGTGAAAATTTAAGAGGATTAAAGCTGGAAATAGATTGAGTTCATGCATTTGTTTCTCCAATTGTTGTGCTGTAAATTTGATTTGAGAATGATTATTGATGTGTTGTGAGGTTGTATGATAGCTTAGGTTAATCAAAATGCTAGAAAATTTACATGTATGAAGGTTGAATAATGAATCTGCCCAGAATTTTTAATTATAGACACCTTTCGGAAATTTGGAAAATTGAGCCTGTTAGACTCATTTCTGGAAAACGTGTTCTTATACAAAGTTGTAGAGGACAAAATTTTACATGAGGAAGAGGTAAGAATTGCACGAAAATGTTAAGTATAGGTCTCTGAATTGCTATTAGAAGTTACAAAACTGAAATTGGATGAATCTAGAATCTGCTGGATTAAATTGCAAAATTCGAAAAATATAGGGGTTTAAATAATGCCAAAAAAATTCTGGAAATTTTTGCTTGAAACAGGGGAGTCATGAAATGAATGAAAATTAAATGGCCAAACTTGAATTATGTGAAACCGATATTTTAATTTTGATATAACTAAAAACCTAAGGACTAAATTGAAAATGTCAAAACGAATTTTTAAGTCCTCAAAAATCCCCATATGATTTTAAGAATATGCCAAAGTTAAAAACTAAAGTTTTCAAATATTTTTCTAAGTGTTTAAAGCCGAAAAAATGTTTTTCAAGTCCCTGTTTTGAAACGGCCTAAGGCGTTTCGAAACGGTTTCATCACTGCCAACCCTTGTTCCGAAACGCGTATCGAAACAGCTTTAGAACATATGAACCCGTATCGAAACGGCTTCATTCGTTTCAAAACGGTTTTTCATTTTGATTTGAGAATTATGACAGTTACAAGGTTTTTAACTGATTTTTTGGAAACTGTTAGGGTGTTTCGAAACGGGCTCAAGCTGTTTCGGAAAGACCCTTGACAGTGGCAAAAGTGTTTCGAAACGGTTTCAATACGTTTCGAAACAAGCTCTTAAATGCACCCCAACGGCTCTTTCCTCTTTGGTTCGTTTTGAAACAGGTCCCCGCGTTCCGAAACGGGTAGCTACAGAAGTGCATTTATGGTGGTGAGAGAGGGTTCCAACGGCTCTATTCAAGTTCCCAACCACCCAAACGGCTAGAATTAATAGAGGAGATATAAAATGAAGTCCTTTGAAGGTCATCAACAACTATTCAACCCACAAGCATCATCAAAACAAAAATCCAAACCCTTGAGCTATTCAAAGTCAAATTCTTGTACCCAACTCTAGTGTTTTTCAACTGTCATTTTGTATTGTGAGTTTGGGGTGATTAAAATTATAATTGGGTAGACATTTATCATTTGAGTTTACCAGAACTTCTCTTTGTAATTTGAGTGGATTAAGCTTTGGGTAGAAAGCTTAATCGAATTTGTAAGGTTACCTCCTCATCCAAGAAAAGGGGAAGAATTCAAGTAGTGAATTGGTTGAAAATCCTTAGTGGGAACTAAGGTAGTGGATGTAGAGTTCATTTGGAGAACTTGAACTACTCTAACTACTTGTGTCAATTTTATTTTTCACTTATTTCTTCCCACCAAAATTTTAATTGCCAATTAACCCCCCTCTTGGCCAATTGCAATTGTTCGATCAACTCAACAATTGGTATCAGAGCTACACTCATTGGAAGGATTACAACCCTCTTGAGTCGATTCTAGGAGAGTTTAATCAACAACTAGTCAAGCAATGGCATCCACCTCCAACTATGAGTCCCAATCCATCACCAAGCCACCATTTATCAATGGGGACAACTACCCATATTGGAAGAATAGGATGAGGCTTTTCATCAATTCTATCGACTACATAATGTGGAATGTGGTTGAAGAAGGTCCATACATTCCCATGAAGAGAGATGGAGAAAGACTCGTTCCAAAGGTAAAAGCCGAGATGACGGATGATGAAAGAAGAAGGATGCAAGTGAATGACAAAGCCCTCCATGTGATATTTTGTGCACTTGGTCCGGATATCTACTCCAAGGTGTCTTCAATCGAAAATGCCAAGGAGGTTTGGGACACCCTCGAGACAACATTTGAGGGAACTAGTGATGTCAAGGAGACAAAGATTGGGCTACTCAATCTAAGCTATGAAAAATTCAAGATAGATCCCGATGAAAGTGTCTCCAAGATGTTTGATCGATTCTCGGTCATTGTCAACGGATTGAAGGGGTTCGGAGAGATCATCCCCGAAGACAAACTAGTGAGAAAATTGTTGTACTCTCTTTCGGAGTCATGGGATGGCAAGAGAACGACTATTATTGAAGCTAGAGATTTGAAAACTCTCATGCTTGATGCTCTTGTTGGATCTCTACTCACCCATAAGATTATGAGGAAGGGAAGAGAAGAAGAGAAGAAAATAGTTGAGAAGAAGGAGGTTGAGAAGAAAAAAGTGGGAATCGCTCTAAAAGCTTCACATCAAGAAAGCGATTCAAGTGAGGATGAAGATGAGGAGATGGCCATGTTGGCCAAACAGTTTACTCGGTTCATGAAGTCAAATCGTGGAAGAAAATTTACTAGAAAGGGAGACTTCAAGAGTAAGAGCAGGGAAGAGGAGAAGGACAAAATCACTTGTTATGAATGCAAGAAACCGGGTCACATCTGTTCCGAATGTCCTCAATTGAAGAGGAAGAGCTTTGGGAAGAAGAACAAGCTCAAAGCTCAAATAGCAACTTGGAGTGATGATGAGTCATCCGAGGAAGAGGAGGAAGTGGCCAACTTATGTCTCATGGCCATTGATGATGAACCAAAGGTAAATTCTAACTTATCCAATTTCGATTTTACTTTTGATGAACTTCAAGATGCTTATGATGAGTTGCAAGAGGTTTACGATGAGTTAGTAGGAAAATACAAAGAATCCATTTTGAAAAACAAGAAAACCATTTCCGATTTGAAAAATCAAAATGAGACATTTTCTAAAGCTAACTCCGAATTGGAAAAGAAAGTTTTGTTTTTAGTAAATCTTTCAAACGATCTTAAAACAAAAAATGTTGAACTTGAAAAACTTCTTTCCGATTTTCAAGATTATCACACAAAGGAAGTGGATAATCTTAAAACATCTATTCCTATTGGGAAAAACAATTTTGAAAAAAGAAATCATTCTAAATCCCAATATGTAAAAAAGAAAACCTTTTATTCCTAAACAAAGAAATTTTAATAAGCAATATAGAGGTCAAAGAGTTAGGAGTGTTTGGGTTCCTAAAGAACTCATTATTTCTAATAATATGAATGTTATTGCTTCTTGGATTCCTAAGGGAACCAAAATTTTGAAGGCTAACACTCATGGACCCAAAATGATTTGGGTACCAAAAATCAAGGCCTAATTTCTTTTTGTATGGGGAACATTGCTACAAGGCTAAAGCTTCAAGCAAAAATTCTTGGTAGCTTGATAGTGGATGCTCAAGACACATGACCGGTGACAAGAGTAGATTTGTGGAACTAAAGCCAAAGAGTGGTGGAGTGGTAACTTTCGGTGACAACTCCAAAGGCCACATTGAAGGAATAGGCTCCATTGGTAATCACTCTTCTATATTCATTGAAAATGTTTTGTATGTCAACGGTCTTAAACATAACTTATTGAGTATTAGTCAATTATGTGACAAGGGTTTTAATGTTTTATTTGATAAAAGTGGTTGCAAAATTGTAAACATTAAAACAAATCAACTAATGCTCATTGGTGTTCACATAGGAAACATATACATGGTGCATCTAGATGACATTCATTCATCTCATACATGCTTAGTTGCACACGATGAACATGACTCGTGGCTTTGGCATAGAAAATTAGAACATGCTAGCATGAGTGTCTTAGAAAAATTAATTTCCCTTAATCTAGTTAGAAGTTTACCCAAACTTAAATTTTCTAAGGATAAAATTTGTGATGCATGTTCAAATGGTAAACAACATAGAACTTCTTTTAAATCCTTAAATGATGTCTCTACTAGTAGATGTTTACAATTGATTCATATGGATCTTTTTGGGCCTATTAGAACAATGAACTCGGGTGGAAAATCATATGCTTTTGTGCTTGTAGATGACTATTCTAGGTTTACTTAGGTTCTATTCTTAAGTACAAAGAATGAAGCTTTAGAAAAATTCATCACATTTTCTAAAATAACTCAAAATGATCCTGAACTTAAAATTTCACACATTAGTGTGATCATGGAACCGAATTTCAAAATCTAGGTTTCGATGAGTTTTTAAATGAAAATGGGATTAGCCACAATTTTTCCGCACCTCGCACTCCTCAACAAAATGGGGTAGTTGAGAGGAAAAATCGAACTTTAATAGAAATGGCTAGAACCATGCTTTGCGAAAATAATTTACCTAAATATTTTTGGGCGAAGCCACAAATACCGCTTGCTATATTATAAATCGAGTAATGATTAGGCCAATTTTGAAGAAAACACCTTATGAGATTTTAAAATCTAAGAAGCCTAACATTAGCTATTTTCATCCTTTTGGTTGCAAGTGTTTTGTTTTGAATAATGGTAAAGAAAACTTAGGTAAATTTGATGCTAAAAGTGATGAAGCTATTTTCTTAGGGTACTCTTTAAACTCTAAAGCCTATCGTGTATTTAATAAAAGAACTCTAGTAGTTGAAGAGTCTATACATGTTGTTTTCGATGATAACCTCCTTCCGAGGAAGGAATCTTGTGATGATGATGATGTAGGAATACTTGATGCCATTGATGGAGGACAAACATCAAAGGTGGATGAGGTTCCAACTAAAGATGAGGATGCACAAGATCCACCTCTTGAAGCCTTGAAGGACTTGGCTCTTGAGGAAAGGGAGGTGTCTTACCCAAGGGAGTTAAACTATGTCAAAGGTGATGAAATCTTGGGTGATCCATCCAAGGGGGTAACTACTAGATCCTCTCTCAAATTAATGAATCATGTTGTATTTCTTTCTTGCATTGAGCCTAAAAATATTAAAGAAGCTTTAAAAGATGATTTTTGGATTTTGGTCATGCAAGAAGAACTAAATCAATTTGAGAGAAGTAAAGTTTGGACATTAGTTGAAAGGCCTAATAATCAATCTACTATAGGTACAAAATGGGTTTTTAGGAATAAATTAGATGAACGTGGTAATATAGTGAGAAACAAGGCTAGGCTTGTTGCTCAAGGCTATACACAAGAAGAGGGAATTGATTTTGATGAGACTTATGCACCCGTAGCTAGAATGGAAGCTATTAGGATGTTGCTTGCATTTGCATGTAATCATAATTTCAAGTTTTTTCAAATGGAAGTGAAAAGTGCCTTTTTAAATGGTTTTATAAATGAAGACGTGTATGTTGAACAACCACCGGGTTTTGAGGATTCAAAATTTCCAAACCATGTGTTTAAACTTACAAAAGCTCTCTATGGTTTAAAACAAGCTCCTAGAGCTTGGTATGAGAGACTTTCAAATTTCTTAATTGAAAAGGGTTTTGAAAAAGGAAAGGTGGATACTACACTCTTCATAAAAAAGATATAACAATGACATCTTAGTAGTTCAAATTTATGTTGATGATATCATTTTTGGTTCTACTAATGAGTGTTATTGTAAAGAATTTTCTAAGCTAATGCAAGATGAATTCGAGATGAGCATGATGGGGGAGCTCTCATTCTTTTTGGTACTCCAAATCAAACAAAGGAAAGATGGTACCTTCATAATTCAAGCTAAGTACGTGAATGATATGCACAAAAAGTTTGGCTTGGAGAATGCAAAACCTCAAGCCAGTCCTTTGAGTTCTTCCATAAAGCTTGACAAAGATGAAGGAGGTAAGTGTGTTGATTCTAAGCTTTATAGATCCATGATAGGTTCTTTACTTTACCTTACCGCAAGTAGACCGAATATTATGTTTAGTGTTTGCTTGTGTGCTAGGTTTCAAGCTAGTTCTAGAGAATCACACTTAGTTGCCATTAAGAGAATTTTTAGATATATTAGAGACACACCTACTTTAGGCCTTTGGTATCCTAAAGATTCTTCCTTTAGCCTTCATGCTTATTCGGATGCGGATTATGGGGGGTGTAAGATAGATAGGAAAAGTACTTCCGGGACATGCCAATTCTTAGGTAGTATGCTCGTATCTTGGTTCTCTAAGAAACAAAATAGCGTAGCCTTATCTACCACCGAAGCGAAGTACATATCCTTAGGGAGTTGTTGTGCTCAAGTCCTTTGGATGAAGCAACAACTCTTAGATTATGGTGTTGAAGTAGAAACCATACCCCTTAAGTGTGACAACACTAGTGCCATTTGTCTCACTAAGAATCCCATCCAACATTCTAGAACTAAACACATAGAAATTCGACATCATTTCATTAGAGATCATGTTTTGAAAAATGATGTTGTTATAGAATATGTTGACACCTTGAACCAATTAGCGGATATATTTAAAAAACCTTTAGATAAAGAGCGTTTTTGGTCCCTTAGGAGAGAGTTAGGTTTAGCTAGCCTATCTTGACCTTTTAGGACCTCTTTTGTGCTTAAAATTGCTTGATCTTATAAAATACCATGTTTATGTGTTTTGACTCCTAATTTTATCCATGCTTATTGCTAGGGGGAGTATGTTTATGTTTGCATATGTTTTGCCTGCTCAATCATGTCATTCATGCATGTTAGGCCTTAGAAAAACTCATTTTTTCTGCACTTTTAGAGCCTCATCTGCACTTCCAGGCCCAGGTGTATCGAAACGGGTGAACCTATTTCGATACGGATGCCTTAAAATCATGCCTGAGAGAAGGGCGTTTTGAAATGCCTCAAAAGGGTTTCGAAATGTTTTTGCTACTGCCAAGGGGTGTATCGAAATGAGTTTCGATACGGGTCAACGGGGCTTCGATACGGTCAACACCATATCGAAACGGTCAGCTAAAATTCTGAAAACGGTCAAACCCTCATGCTCGCGTTTCGAAACGGTCAAGACCGTTCCGAAACGGTTTCACGGACAGCTTTAAGTAGGGCTTTTAATGTTAAAATTCACTTTAAACTTAAACTCTTCAAAACCCTAATAACCCTAATCCGACTTTTCCCTATAAAAACCTTCTAAACCTCTTTGTTTTTCACCAAATCTTGAGGGGTTTTTCTCTAAAACTCTAATCTAAGCAAGTTTCATCAACATTGTGCAAGGATTTTCATCTATTCATCCAAAATCCCAAACTAAGGTATTTTTCCTCCTTTTCTTTTTTCTTCCAATTTATGTTCGAATCTTAGGTTAGAAAATTTTATTTTTTTTATAGATTATATGTTTTTATGCTTAGGTTTTCCATATCTTGTAAAAATTTTCCAAAAACTTAAATTTTTTGATTCGAATATAAAACTTTTCACTCGTATTTTCTTTTACTGTTTTTTTAATTTTTCATTGTTTTATTTTTTTAAACCTAAGTGGGATTTATCATTGGATTGAATTTAAAAATCTATGCATACACTTAATTTTTAAAACATGCTTCCTTAATGTTTTTAGGATGTCGGAACAAGCTAGCAAAAAGCGTAAGTCCGTTCAAACCGGTGAGTCGAGCATGCGTCCGAATCTCGCTCTGCTCTTTCAGAAATCCCTTCGAACTACAGAGATGCGAGCTCGTTTCAAATATGTCCAGGATTTCAAAGTTCGTCGTGAACGTGTCATTGATCTCGATTTCCTTAACTCCGAGAGATTCCTTTTCTGCTACCTCGAGCATTTGAGTGAATGGGATCTTCTTCCTTTGTTGAGCATCCCGGACATTTGCTACAAACATATGGTACTCATCTTTTACTCCAATGCTCGTCTTATTAATGATGAAAAAAATACCGAGGTTGTAGGGATTGAATCTTTTATATTAGGGAAGTCCACTTTTTCCCTTAAGAATGTAGGAATTGAGAATGAACGTCACTTTGGTACTAACACCGGTCCGGTGCTTGCCTTGGATGCGCACAGTCATTTTCTTCACTTGATGGTATTATGGTTCTTTCGCCCCTCCGGAGGTAAATACTCTCATATCCGTCAAGTTGATTACTTTTGGCTTGAATGTTTCCGTCGTGGTGAGTGCCCAAATGTTGCTAAGATCATATTTGCCGATATGGTTAATAATGTGAAGCTTATTGACATCAATGGCTTGAAATCTTTTACTTATGGCACAATCTTAAGCCACATCTTTAGCACGATTGGTGTCAATTGCACCTACGACTCCCTGGAACCTCGCAAGTCCAAGATTGGTGAGTCCTCTCTTCGCAAGTCAGGTTTTCACTATGTGAACGATGCTTGGGAACATGTTGATAGAGAAGCTCCTCCTCCTCTCGTTGCACCTCAACCGCAAGCTCAAGTTGGAAACAATGAAGCTCTTACGGCTCTCATTACTAAACGGTTCAATGCCTTGGATACTAGCATAGCTTCGGGTTTTGGTGCCATCGACACTCGCTTGCAAAATGTCGAGGATCGCCTCCTATCTCTTGACACTTCCCACTCGAACTTGGATTTGTCCTTCTCTACCCTTTATGGCCAATGGACAAAGTTTCACCGTTCTCAAGTCAAGAGCGATGATGAGACTTCGGATGATGATGATGGTGGTGACGAGGCCTAGGATATTCATATCATATCATATTATCTATGCATTTAGGTTTAAGTTTGCATCCTTATGTTTTCTTATGTTTTAGGAACCTATGCTTTTGATCTTTTATTTGGGTTTATATTTTGAACTTATTGTTGATTTATGCTTTGGATATTTTAATTTTATGGATTGATATTATTGTTGCTTATTACTTAATGCTTATTGGTACTAATCCTTTGTCTTCTCTATGAGCCTTATTTATTATTTTTGATCTAACAAAAAGGGGAGAAGAAATTTAAGAGCCAAAACAAAAATTCGTTTTAAATGTTTAAAGTGTTTTTAAGTTTTAAAACTTGAATTTCAAAGTTAAAACAATTTTAAAACTTTAAAAACCTATCTTAGATTAAGGGGGAGTTAGAATATGTTCAAAATTTTCAAAACTCTTAAAAATTCTAACTTTGGTTTTGTTATATCAAAAAGGGGGAGATTGTGAAACTGATATTTTAATTTTGATATAACTAAAAACCTAAGGACTAAATTGAAAATTTCAAAACGAATTTTTAAGTCCTCAAACATCCCCATATAATTTTAAGAATATGCCAAAGTTAAAAACTAAAGTTTTCAAATATTTTTCTAAGTGTTTAAAGCCGAAACAATGTTTTTCAAGTCCTTGTTTCGAAACGGCCTAAGGATTTTCGAAACGGTTTCATCAGTGCCAACCCCTGTTCCGAAACGCGTATCGAAACATCTTTAGAACATATAAACCCGTATCGAAACATCTTCAATCGTTTCGAAACAATTCTTCATTTTGATTTAAAATTATGACCGTTACAATGTTTTTAACTGATTTTTTGGAAACCGTTAGGGTGTTTCGAAACGGGCTCAAGCTGTTTCGAAACAACCCTTGACAGTGGGAAAAGTGTTTCGAAACGGTTTCAATACGTTTCGAAACGGGCTCTTAAATGCACCCCAACAGCTCTTTCCACTTTGGTCCATATCAGAACAGGTCCCCGGGTTCCGAAACGAAGAATTACAGAAGTGAATTTATGGTGGTGAGAGAGGGTTCCAACTGCTCTATTCAAGTTCCCAACCACCCAAACGGCTAGAATTAATAGAGGAGATATAAAATGAAGTCCTTTGAAGGTCAGCAACAACTATTCAACCCACAAGCATCATCAAAGCAAAAATCCAAACCCTTGAGCTATTCAAAGTCAAATTCTTGTACCCAACTCTAGTGTTTTTCAATTGTCATTTTGTATTGTGAGTTTGGGGTGATTAAAATTGTAATTGGGTAGACATTTATCCTTTGAGAGGAATCATTTGAGTTTACCACAACTTCTCTTTGTAATTCGAGTGGATTAAGCTTTGGGTAGAAAGCTTAATTGAATTTGTAAGGTTACCTCCTCATCCAAGAAAAGGGGAAGAATTCAAGTAGTGAATTGGTTGAAAATCCTTAGTGGGAACTAAGGTTGTGGATGTAGAGTTCATTTGGAGAACTTGAACCACTCTAACTACTTGTGTCAATTTTATTTTTCACTCATTTCTTCCCACCAAAATTTTAATTGCCAATTCACCCCCTCTTGGCCATTTGCAATTGTTCGATCAACTCAACAAATTATGTCACAAACGATAGGTTAAATGCATTTAGATCACATATAGGATTAAAAAAGGATTAAATGTGACTGTTTTGTGAAAATTGATAAATTGAGGACCTGAATGCTTTGATTTTGAATATGTTAGAACTTTATTATTATGCTAATACATGTAAGTTAATATGGTTAAAATATCAGAATCAAATGAATTGTGAAAAATATAATTTATATGCTTTAAATCCACTAAGTTTAGCTTAGACAGATTCGATCTTGAAATTGACCTGTTTTCAAATGCAAAATTGTACTTATTGGGAAATGCTAAAAATATGTTCCATACATGATTTTAATGGTGTGTTTATAATCTTTCCAGAATGGTATGATATGCTTGATTTGGATTTAGAAATAAAGAGTTATGAACAGATTAATGGACATTGCTCAAAACTGCCATGTTAGGGACAACTTGTTTGTTTATTGTTGTTTGCTTGATTTGGTTGGATTTTTATGCTAAGGTTGATACTAATGGATGTTATATATTTTGTAATATGATTCAAGAGCCTATTGAGGAAGAGGCAATAGAGGATACAAGGAGCGAACAGTCAAGAAGGAGATACAAGGGCATTGTGATAAGGGACAAGTAGCTTGGAGTATTGTGAGTGTAGTATTGTTTAAGTGTTAGGATTAGTATCCTAACCTTATTATTTTTTGTTTATTATTAGATAACCTAATGAAGCATTAAATGAACCTAATAATGGTTGGTAACTTAACTTGATAAGGAAGAAGGATTAAAGGCTTGACTTATGACCTAAGTAAATCTTACTTGCTAGATAAGCATGCTTAGCTTAAGTAATATGTTGATTGATTAAGCTATGTAAAATGAGACTTTATGGATGATTTAGCTACTGTTTGATTATGGTTATATGCTTGAAATAATATTAAATGCTTGCTGGAAATTTGATTGAGCATGACTTGAATGTTCACCTTGTAAACATGATTGAAATTGTTACATGACTTTGAAAATTATTGAATAACAAACCAATGACCTTGCTGGATATAAAAAATAAGATAAAGACCTTGGTTGATTAGTGCCTATAGGTAGAAGGGCATGTCTTAGAGTCATTGAGCTCCTCTAATTATTGTTAAAGGTTGGTGGTTGGTCACCAATGTACCTTAAGGTGGTAAGTCACCTTGATGCTATTGCATCCTCTAATAAATGTCACAAGTTGTATATTATGGAATTGATACCTTTGGGTATCTAATGTTATATGTCACATGTATACTCGAATACCTTGTTCATTAATCATACATGGCAATATTGAAAAAGTTATATGACTTGAAAGATAAGTAACTCAATGATATGTACCAATGAAATGATGTGGATATGCTTACTGTCTTGAATATGCTCATGCTTTAAAATGATACTTGTTGTTGTAAATGCTAATGTTTTGATTGATGCTTGTTGTATAAATGAATATGAAAGTATGTTATTTATGTTGCATCATTGGATTATTGAAATGGTTACAAGATTAGCTAAGTCTACTTTTGTATGTTGGTCTAGCTAGGTAAACCTTGTTTTAAGCCTAGTTAGGTAACCTTGAAGATTAAATAATGTTTTAAAAGATGGAAATTAGAAAAGTTAGGGCCGCCTCACTAAGTACATACCTTGTACTTATCACTCTTCTGTTCCCTTCTTCCAAAAAATTTAGGTACTAGTCCCGAAAGCTAGTCGATTGTCTTAGAGAGCTGACCTTGAAGTCCAAGCACATGTATGACTCTTTTGGTTATTATAGTTGGTGGCATAGATGTATATAAGTGTCACATGCATATGATACATGTATTTTGGATGCTTGTCATGTAATTGCTATGTTTAAGACTTGGTTTGGTTTTGTATATACATGTTAGCATAAGCTTGTTTTGTAATAACTTTATGTTGGCATGTATATAAGTGATGTTTGTTAACTTTAAGTTTGTTATGATGGTTGCTATGGAATTTAAAGTGTGCTTGTATGATTATGTTTGGAAAATGTTTGAATATGGATATGTAATATTAAGCTTTGATATGGATCTTAAATATGTTATATGATGGTTAAGTAGATGTATGATATAAAATGAAGAGTTGTATTCGAATTTGATCCTAATTGTGTATAAGATTGTTATACTTGTTCAAATAGGGTAGATTAAGAAATTGGTTTGGTAACATGATTATGTAATTGTTATGATTGTAACATGATTGCTTGTATGTAATAGTTAAGGTTTTTGTTAGCCCACATATATGTATGTTTATATTTTTTTGTTGAATGTTAGAGTAAGCTTCCGCATGTATAGGTAGTATAAATCTAAAGTTTGTTTCATAAAGAAACTTGTATGTCAAGTATGTTATGATAATTGGAATTGCTTATGTATGTCATGAATATATATATATATATATATAATATGAATCCGAATAATAATACGCTGCAAATGTAACGCTCCTCGCACGAATTCCAGGGCGAGGAGTGTTACAACTAAAGTTCTTTTGTTAAACACACGATAGACTTTAGAGTTTAAAGAGTAACCTAGAAAAATAGCTTCATCACTTTTTGCATCAAATTTACCTAAATTTTTTTTTTGCATTAATTAAAACAAAACACTTGCAACCAAAATGATTAAAATAACCAATGTTAGGCTTTTTAGATTTTAAAATCTCATAAGGAGTTTTCTTTAAAAGAGGCCTAATCATTACTCGGTTTATAATATAGCAAGCGGTGTTAGTGGCTTCCGCCCAAAAATACTTAGGTAAATTATTTTCACAAAGCATAATCCTAGCCATATCTTCTAAAGTTCTATTTTTTCCTCTCAAATACCCCGTTTTGTTGAGGAGTTCGAGGAGCTAAAAAATTATGGTTAATCCCATTTTCATTACAAAACTCATCAAAACACATTGTTGCGTGTAAAATAGTCTATCGCAATGGTAGTGCAAGTGTACACGACGCAAGTAGTAAGTGATACGAAGTATCGGATATCGTCTCCACAGGGATTGGGCTAATGACTTCACCTTGAATTACTGCACGAAGTAAAGGAAATATTTTAGAAAGTTGTCACGAATAATAAAGTAAAACGTAAATAAAAGGATTGAGAAATCAAGATAGAGAGAATGGGCCGGTATTGAATTGCTCGGTAGTGCAGGTATTGAATTGTTTAGGATCTCCAGTTCTGTCGTCGCCCCCGTCGCCGACAGCACCTGTCGCGACGTCTGTCCGTTAGTTGTCGCGGCAGCAGACACTAACTCAGTACTTCAAGCTTGGCAAGAATCCCAGATCTGCCTTGCCCTATCCCTAGGCACAAGTCTGTCGATGAACACGTCTTTGACGATACCTCCCGGCGTGAATCGAAGGATGAACACCGATGTGTATGAATTCTTCCTTAGCCACTTAACCTCGCCTTATCCCTAAGCACGAGATGGTTCAACTATAAACTAGAGAACTCGCTTCTATCTCTTTCGTATACTTAACTCTCCCGATGCTAAGTAAATAGATAACCTTACAATGCTCTCCCGATGCACTTGCAAGATATTAAAACCAAGATAAAAGAACTTGAAGTTTATTTTATTGAACTTGAAAAAATCCTAAAACAAAGCAACCCTTGCAACTACTTTACAAAACAACCCGTGGCCCTAGGGGGAATTTAGAACATGTCGGTGACGGGTAGACGGCAGGGTTTCGGTTTGGGTTTTGGGGTAATCGGCTATGCCCTAGGTTTAATCTATGCCCTTTATATAAGCTTTGGGCTCAAGTTATCTAAGGTAACAAGGATTACAACTTTAATTAAAAGTATGATTCTAATAAAGACTAAATCTCTAAAGTATCCTACTTTCTAGCCGCATCCTTGCTTTTAGGGATTTCCTCTCCTTTGAGCTTTGGCTTGACATATCTTTTGATCCGGGGCTTGGAAAATTATTTGGCTTCCACACGACAGACGAGCAGATTTTTCTCTATCTATCGATGTCCACTTCATTTTTCCTCTTCAATAATCTGCTGTCACCATGCTGTCACGACAGGTCCATGACAGGTTCGTCTTCTTCAGCTGCTTGTTCAGTTCAGCTTTCCTGCTTATCTGCCCTTCGCCTGCCTTCATCGTCAACCTTGGCAGTTACCTGCAAAATACACCATCTTTTAGTAGAATCCGTGCCTTTTATATAATTGTGATATTTAATTGAAAACTATCCTAAATGCAATGCAATGATGCTTGAATGTAGCAGAAATATGGGTTAAAAAGGGTGTAAATAATAGAACTTTTACACACTCAACACACCCCCAAACTCAAGTCTTTGCTTGCCCTCAAGCAATTAAACCTAAAGAAAAATGAAAATTTTTGTGTTGGCCTTCAAACAGTGAACTGTCCCTTACCCGTCGCTCATTCTCTATGGCGGCAGCAACCTGTCGGAATGATTAGGATCTGTCCGGAATTTCCTTATAGCTCTCGTGCAGTGTGTGCATGCTTGTGAACAGTTATATGCTAAGACTCTCTTAGTTTCACTAGAATATTCAACTCCTTAACTCAAATTTTTATGCCAAAGTTTATTTTTTATTTTTTATTTTTTTTAAAAGGCACATTTTCATGCTTCTTTTTCTTCTCTATTCAAGCTAAAATTTTCTAGAGCCAGTTTTTGGGCACCTCTAGTTAGCTTCCTAGAGCCGGTTTCGGGCACCTCTAGGTTTTTGATTTTCTTTTACTAAACTTCTTTCCTAGAGCCAGTGTTAGGCACCTCTAGGGGCTATTCAAGTTCTAAGCATCCTATTCTAGTTTGGCTAAAAGAAATCTAAGCAATATAACAGTCACAAAAGTGTTTAAGTTTTTCAGAACTATAGAAAAGCTCTAAACTTTTCCTTAACCTGTCCTAAAGATGCTGCCACGACAGAGCTGTCATGACAGGTAAGCTAACTTCACAGTTTTAAGCCAACAGTTTTAATTTTCTGATTTTTTTTAAAGAAATAAGTAAATAAAAAGACACAACAGTTAAACAAAAGATGTGCTAAAGATGCCATTAAATATGGAGGGTTGCCACCCCCAAACTCAAGGGTTGCATTGCCCTCAATGCAAAACAAACTTAAAAACAAATAAAGAAAAACAAGATAGAAAAAAAAAGTACATCACAATTATATAAGGGCAGGCAGCAATAAGAGGAGAAAAGAAATAAAAACTTAAATTTTATGCGTTGTCCTCGCTGCTGCTGCTGACGCGGATTTGATGGTAGCGTCTGCGTTGAGGAGGTGGCTGGGCAGGTTCCGGAGCAGGTTGATCGACAGATTCGGCAGCCTGTTGAGGGGCAGGGTCTTCCTCCGGTTGGGGGACAGGGTCGTCAGCAAGTGGAAGGGCAGGTGGCTCCACTAGCCTGACATCGGAACTGCTGCTGCTGCTGTCCCAGCTGGTGGTCATGATGGCTTTGGACAGCCTTCGCTTGTCTGCGACATGCTTAATGCGTTTCACCCGTGTGAAGGCGCTGTCCAAATTCCTCCGGACAAGGGGGCTGTCGTCAGTGGCAGCTCGCTTTGTTCCTCGAGGGGAGGTGTCTGCCGGTGGGCTGCCGTCTGCCGTCGGGGAAGGTGTGGAGGAGGCAGATTCTCCATGGGGAGAGACAGGTGGTGTGGGAGTAGGGGATGGGATATTGAAATAATGGGCGGGGAAGGTGGGGAAAACGACATCCGTAAAATTCAAAGTATTGGTAATGAAGTTTACCGTGGCATTGGAGAAGTCTCGGATGAATGTCATTAAGCCCATCTGGCGCTCCTCGATCCTCAGTATGGCCGCAAGGATGTGGGCGTTCTGATCTGCCGGAGCGGTGTTGGTGGCAGCTTCTGGGGCAGGTTCGGTGGCAGGCTCGGTGGCAGGCTCATCATCAGACTCAGCAGGAGGGGCGTTTGGATCGAAGGCGTTGAGGGGCGATACGACTACCAGCTCCATGAGGCTGGAGATGTTGCTGTCTGTCCAGCCGCTGCCCTTCTTGATTTTGTCTGAGTCTTCCTCCGGTACGGCAGCGCAGCGGCAGAGGGCAGTGATGGTGCAGGGCAGGCAGAGCCGTGAGTCTGATCGGAAAGCACAGTCGAGAATGCTGTCCCGCATGTACCTGCCCACATTGATGGGCCTGTTGTGCATGATAGAGTGGATGAGGGCCAGCCTCTGCCTGTTGACTGTCGTATGGTGAGACGAGGGCAGGATACGCTTTTTGATAAAAGCGTTCCATAGCTTTGCCTCAGGTAGGAGCTGCCCCCTATTGACAGAATGGGGGTTGTTCTTACTTGTGCTCCATGTCGTTCCTGCTTCTGTCAATTCCCTCATGACAGCATCGTGGCCAGCAGCGTCGAGGGTGTCCCAGAACTGTTGATGAGCATCGTCATTGGGGCCGAAGAAGAGGCCGAAGACATGGTTGATGCTGCTGGCGGTAAAAGGGACTGTCACTCCTCGGACGGTGACAGATGTCGCCGTCTTGCTCTCGATCGCCGCATAAAACTCCCTGACTAGGGTGTCATTAAGTTCTTCCGGCTGCTCGGCGAAGTCTTCCCACAGTTGAGCTGTTATGGCCTCCATGATGAACGGCCGGAGTCCAAACAGAGGGGCATCTCTGTTGTAGATGAAGCTTCGCTCCTCCCAAAGTTCCTTGTTAGCGAACGGGGATGCTGCTGCGGAAGAGGAAGCGGCAGTAGCGTTCTGTCGGGTTTGTCGTGAAGACATATTTGGTTGCAAGGGCTGAAAATGAAAGAAAATAGATCAAACTAGAAGAGAATAGCAAGAGAGAAAATCTGAAGTGATGAAAAATGAAAAGGAGAAGGGGTTTATATAGCTGTCGGGGAGCTGCCCATTTAATGCCGCAACGGCAGGGGGGAATAACGGAGCGGCAGATTGAATGTAGAGTGTCTGACACGTCTGACGAGCATTAATGCCTCTGCTGTGCGTCTGCCGCACGATTCTTCGTCTGCTGTGCGTCTGTTGACAGCCTGTCAACTCCGTCTGCGCCGGCAGCCGAAACGACAGGTTATCATAAATGGGCTTTATTGGGCTGGTGGATGGGCGGTGGGCTTGGGCCACTTCTTCTTTCTCACTTGCTTTATTTCATAAAAACTGAAATTAAAAACAAAACATTATTCGAATAGAATAAGTCTAATGCCTAATAAATAATATTAATAATAAAAATAAAAATAAAAGAATTAGGTTAAATTAGGGATGCCTTGTGGGGCATCACCTAAAGTAACCACTTCCTGTATTCCTGGGGCTTCAGTCCCCTGATAGTGCTTGAGGCGTTGTCCATTGACTTTGAATTGGTGCCCGTCCTTTAGTGATTGAATTGTATTGGCACCATGGGGAAAAACTTGAACTACTTGAAACGGGCCAGACCATCTAGATTTGAGTTTCCCTGGAAAGAGTTTCAACCTAGAATTAAACAACAACACAAGCTGCCCTGGGCAGAACTGTCGTGGCAGCAACTTCTTGTCATGCCACTTCTTAGTTTTTTCCTTGTAAATCCTTGCATTGTCGTAGGCCATTGTCCGTATTTCATCTATCTCATTCAAATCCAACAACCTTTTCTGGCCTGCCTTGTCCAAGTCCATGTTTACTGCCTTGATCGCCCAATATGCCTTGTGTTCTATCTCGACAGGCAGATGACAGGTTTTCCCATAAATCAAACGGTATGGAGACATGCCCAATGGAGTCTTGAAAGCTGTTCTGTATGCCCATAATGCATCATTCAGAAGCAAAGACCAATCTTTCCTAGTTGGTTTAACCATTTTTTCTAGAATGTTCTTCACTTCCCTATTGGATATCTCAGCCTGTCCATTGGTCTGTGGGTGGTATGCTGTCGCGATTCTGTGCTTGACACCATATTTTCTCAAGGCGGCAGCAATTACCTTGTTGTCAAAATGTCTCCCTTCATCACTGATAATCGCCCTAGGGATGCCAAATCTAGAAAAGATGTTTTTGTGCAAAAACTTTTGGACTGTTTTGGCATCATTCTGTTGAGTTGCGATTGCTTCTACCCACTTGGAGACATAATCCACTGCTAGGAGGATGTAAAGATTTCCACAAGAAGATGGAAAAGGTCCCATAAAATCAATCCCCCAAACGTCGAAGATTTCGACTTCTAAAATATTCTGCAGTGGCATCTCGTTTCTCCTCGAGATGTTACCTGTCCGCTGGCACCTGTCACAGTTTTTGTAAAATTCCTGTGCGTCCTTATACAGTGTCGGCCAGTAGAACCCTGACTGTAGCACCTTGGCAGCAGTTTTGTTGCCTCCTAAGTGTCCTCCATATTGTGAAGCATGACAGTGATGGAGAATGTCTTCTTGTTCTTCTTGTGGTATGCATCTCCTTATAACCTGATCTGCGCACATTTTGAAAAGAAGAGGTTCGTCCCAATAATAATGTTTAACATCATTTTGAAACCTCTTCCTGGCTTGGTAAGTAAGATCAGAAGGTAATATTCCGCTAACTATAAAATTAACGAAATCAGCATACCAGGGAAGGTTAGAAGACTTACCTGCCGCCATGGCTGTCGCGATAGCTATTGCGGCAGCAAAGAGCTGCTCATCTGGGAAGGTCTCCAATATGTGTGTCTCATCTGGCGGTAGACTCTGTCCCGTCTCCAACCTCGACAAGTGATCTGCCACCTGATTTTCTGTCCCCTTTTTATCTTTTATCTCAAGGTCGAACTCTTGTAATAGTAATATCCATCGTATCAACCTAGGTTTTGCATCTTTTTTTGCAAATAGATACTTGAGGGCAGAGTGGTCGGTGTGTATTATAACCTTCGTTCCAAGTATGTAAGAACAAAACTTGTCGATGGAAAACACCACAGCTAACAGCTCCTTTTCCGTGGTGGTATAATTCACTTGGGCATCATTCAATGTTTTGCTGGCGTAATATATGACATGAAATAGCCTGTCCTTGCGCTGCCCAAGTGCTGCCCCGACAGCATAGTCACTAGCATCACACATAATTTCAAACGGTTGCGTCCAGTCTGGTGGCTGTACTATGGGGGCTGTCACTAACTTTTCCTTCAGAACCTTGAATGCTTCAGTACATTCTTCATTAAAGTCAAAGGGTCGGTTCTGCTCTAGGAGATGACATAGGGGTTTCGTGATTTTTGAGAAATTGGCAATAAATCTCCTATAAAAACCAGCATGCCCTAAAAAACTCCTAATGCCCTTGACTGTTGTTGGCGGCGGCAGCTTCTCTATGACCTCTATTTTTGCCCTGTCGACTTCTATCCCACGGCAGCTAATCTTATGGCCTAAGACTATCCCTTCATCCACCATAAATTGGCATTTTTCCCAATTTAAAACCAAGTTAGCTTTTTCGCATCTTTCGAGCACCTTTTGTAAATTGCCTAGACAACTCTCAAAATCGTCTCCAAAGACAGAAAAATCATCCATAAAGATTTCTAGGAAGTCCTCAACCATGTCCGAGAATATAGCCATCATGCACCTTTGGAAGGTGGCAGGTGCGTTACAGAGTCCAAATGGCATCCTCCTAAATGCGTATGTACCGTAGGGGCATGTGAAAGTCGTTTTCTCTTGGTCCTCTGGTGCAATAGCAATTTGATTATATCCTGAATAACCATCAAGAAAACAATAGTAAGGTTTACCCGCTAATCTATCAAGCATTTGATCAATAAAGGGTAATGTAACGCCCCGGTTTTGGGCTTAGAAGTCTTGGGTGTTGACCGGTTGGTCAAAGTGCTGTTCGAATCGTAAGTGGTTAAATTAGGAAAACCTAGTTCGGGTTGCATTAAAATTATGGAAAAATGTTCTAAAATCATCTTTTAATATAAATTGATGAACTGTGAAAACAATTTTGGAAAATGAGTTTTGGAAGGTTGACATTTTGGCTAGTGACCAAAATGTAATTTTCGCAAAGTTGGTGGCTGTTTTAAAAAGGATTGAAACTTTGAATCTTTAAGGAGCTATTTGCCCAAAAGTGAATTCTCCAGATTTTCTAAGATATTTTAATCCTAAAATCTGATTTTTAAGGTTTGATAAAAGGAGGGAAACTCATTTTACTATTTTTCTTTCCTAACTTCCTATTTTCTCTTCTCCTTTTCTCTCCAACCAAACATCACCATTTTCAGAGATTTTGATCTGATTTCTTCACCTAAATTCATCTTTTCAACTCACAATTGTTAGCAAATCATTGTGTAATCAAAACCTACTCAATTGCTACAAGTTTCAACAAAGTTTTCATTCCAAAAAGTGGAGAAATCACAAGTTTGGAGGTATGAACGATTCTCCTCTGAACTTTAAGTTCTTTAATGAAATTCCTAAAGTTTTCAATCCTAAATGTATGTTTAATTAAAGGTTTTCAAGTAGATTTATGGATCTTGGTTAATTATGCAAGATTTTGGTGTTTTCATTTGATTTTCGTTTGATCTGTTAAATCTGAGTTTTGAGAAGTGTTTTTGATGATAAATGATCATTAAATTGATGTGGAAGTGAGTCTTGATTAATGCAATCCCGGATAGGTTGTGTTTCCTAAGTTTAGCTTGTGTTTTAAGGTTGTTTTTGAGGTGATTTTGGTGTTCTGGTGTTGCTGGAGGTATAAGGTTGCTTTTAGGTTGTTTTTAGATGTGGTTTGATGTTAATAGATGTGAAGTTTTGCTGGTTTATGGCTGGGCTTTGTTTGGAAGTGTTTTGGATGCAATTTCGGTTGTGTTTGGTGGCCGAAATTGGAGGTTGATTGAGAGCAGCGAGTTTAGGTGCTTTCATTGAAGCAATTAATGCAAGATGATGCATTAATCCTCTGCTTTGATGTGTTGAAACAGGGGAGGCATCATTGGATTCAAGTTCGGTTGATTTGGAGGCTTGATTTGGTGCTTAGGCTTGAAGCTAAGTGGTTTTTGGTGAGTGCAACTTTGGAATTGGATTTTCAGCTTTTTAAACAAAGGTTTGAAGGTTATGGGAGCTTAGTTTAAGTCTAAACAACTTTGCTAAGCTCAAGTGTAAGTTTCTGGATTTTCTCTCTAGTGGTGGACATGACTTGATATTTTGCTAAATGATGATTTGCATGTTTTACTTACTGTTTTGAAAGCATGTTTTAGCATGGATTATGCTGTTGATTTAAGCCATGTGTTGAAGGTAACTCTAGGTAGGAGTTCCTTGATTTGTACATTGTTTAAATGAGGATTTGATGCATGAAATGCATGACGAAATGGCTTGGTTTAAATGCTTTAAAACAGTGGATATTATGATGAAATTGATGCATATTGGCAAGTGATGGTTTTGTAAAAGTGGAGGTCACTAAGGTGGTTAAAAGTCCTTGAGTGAGCCTTGTTACATGAACATCAAGGTGGTTAAAAGTCCTTCGATGTTGCGGACTCTAAGGTGGTTAAAAGTCCTTAGGTGCTCCTTTCCATGGTGGTTAAAAGTCCATGGGGCCAAGGTGTTTAAAAGTCCTTGGGGCCAAGGTGTTTAAAAGTCCTTGGGGTGATTCAAGTTACGGACACAAAGGTGGTTAAAAGTCCTTGTGTGGTCCATGATCATGGTGTTTAAAAGTCCATGGCCAAGGTGTTTAAATGTAACCCCCGTAGCCCGGCCTAGACGGTTGACCCGAACTACGAAGATTACACGGGGAAAACCAAAGTCAACCCGAAAGTCAACCTTGATTAACGACCCTCTTTTTTTTCTTTTTAATCTTATCTAGATGCACATTAACCTTAGATGTGATCACACAAACAACATGCTCAAAGATCACAAACATCAGAGATCAAACAGGGACCCAATTGAACAAAATACAACTTTAAAGACCAAATTGCAACTTCAGAAAACTTTAAGGATTTAACCAGATTTTAAGTTACCAACTTAAAATTAATCATGTTTCATGCTCCCCTGCCAAATTTCAGCTCAAACAGACCTCCCAAACTCACACAATTGCACAAACAAGTTTCGGGACCAAAACGCAAACATTTTGAAACATAAAAGATACTTTTAACTGATTTTAACGATCCGGTATCGATACGCCACGTGTCGTATCGGTACTCGGGAAGGCAGTAACCAAATTCTAGCAAGGGTATCGATACCCTCCCCCCAGTATCGATACTCCACTCATATGGTATCGATACTTGATCATCAGTATCGATACCCCTGGCCTGAAACTTGCATAATTGGCTCAGGTGTATCGATACCCCAAGCCCGAGTATCGATACCCCTGCCTGAAAACAACTCGAAAACAGCATCAATCATGCTTCAAACATCAAATTAACAACACCAAATCATTCCTCAAAGATAAACAACATGCAGAGACCATAAATGCATCATCAGTTCAACATATAACCAACACATATGAAAAGCCCCAAATTCAATGGCATGCTTCCTACTCAAGCTATCCATTTAAGCATAAACCTTTCCAAAGCAACCACAATTAAGCCAATTCATGTTCAACAACATTAACAACAGCATATAAACATTCATGATCCACATACACGATCACAAAAACAACAATCCGAGAGATTCTACCCCATTGCCCTTATTAACTATAGCTATTCACCGAGACATACATCTCCATTGGAGTCCACCTTGAATCCCTTGCTCCTTGCTGCCCAAACTTCAAGAATCTGCATTGATGGACAAAGAGAAGCGTAAGCACATAATGCTTAGTGAGGAATGCTCAAAACCAAAACACCATCAATGCAGCGGGTCTTTAAAACACCTTAAAACAAACCCGATTTGCTTTCCAAAACCATGTTTGAAAACTCTTTCAACATCAAGTTCAAATCATGCATAAACACCATATGCAAAGCTTAAATAAAACCATGGAAAAATACTTCCATTTCACAACATACCTTTCATAAACTTGAAGCCATAACAAGTGAGAGACCATTTAAAACCATAGTTCAATTTATCCATTTCATGCATTTAATCAAAGCAACATAAAACCATAACATCATCATCACATGCCTTTAAAACAAGTCACACAAGACTCCAATGCAACAAAGGTAACTCATGCTCTCATACATCATTTATCAAATGATAACCAACACTTGTTCAACATACAAGTAACATGCTTCCACTAGCATCGTTAACTTTTCATGCAACAATGCACCCTTTTCCAAGCATCCCATGCTTCACATGTAAACATGCATCAACTCAAGCATCTCATGCTTCACATGCAACCATGCATCAATTCAAGCAATCCCATGCTTCACATGCAACCATGCATCATTTCAAGAACATTATATTGGCTTCCAAGAGATCAACCACATTCACTTTTCAACTTATCAATTCGATCGGATACGCGGATTACGAGCGTGTCCCAACGCTCCCTACACACTACCCAATCCAAGGTCTTCCCGTGGGCAACAACCTCCACTGACCTCAACCTCCTAAGGTTCCCATGTATGGACTTTTAAACACCATACAACCTTAGTTTTTCCTCAAGGTTCCCATGTATGGACTTCCAACCGCCATACACCCTTGACATGCACAAGGTCTTCCCGTATGGACTTTCAACACCATACAACCTTTGCATAACCGATTGGTAGTTGTAGACATCATCTAACGAGATCCGGGACATCACACACAAGATCCACACATGGACTTAACCATTGCCATTGTGATCTCAACAAGTACAAGGTTCTCACATAAGGACTTTTAACCACCTTATAACCTTTACTCAACCAAGGTCTTCCTGTGGGCAACAACCTCCACCGACCTTAAGCAACCGAGGTCCTCCCGTGGGCACACCCTCCACTGACCTCATCTCGTTAGGAATACTTGAGGGGAGTTTACCCGGTCCACACTTGACCACTCCGCCATCAAGGCGACTTTATTCACGGTGCACCCAATCCTATAGCCGGCTAATTATACCCGATCAACGAACCAAAAACCACTTACAACACTTGCCAATATAACCATCTTACCATAATATCCAATGTTCCACATGCATAAACATAATGCAAGACCATCACGATAATAGCTCAATGTTTCACATGCATAACCAATATGCAAACCATCATTAATCCAATGACACACATGCATAACCAATATGCAAAACTATCATTAATCATCACTAATTCACTGTTTTAAAGCATCAAACAAAGCCATTGATCAACATGCAACACTATGCATCAAAATCACAATTTCCATAAACAAAACCAAGGATCCCTTACCTTGAGCATCCTTTTCAAATGGCTTTCAAAACCAGCATTAAACCATGCTAAAACATGCTTACAAAACAGAATTAAACCATGCATAAACATATGCATATCAATCATCAACCACAATTGATTTAAAAACCAAATCACACACAATTCAAAAGCAAAAACCCCTTCACTTACTCTTGAGCTTAGCAAAGTTGTTTAGACTTAAACTAAGCTCCCCAAAACCTTCAAACCTTGTTTTAAAAGCTGAAAATCCCAACTTCACTCACCGATAACCAAACAAAGCTAGCCAACAAGCTTCCGAAACCTTCCGAAAACACCTCCAAAGCTCAAGGATCAACCTCCCCTGTTTCAAGCACACAAAAACAGAACATTAATGCATCCATATGCATTAAAACACCAGCAACAACAACACAACTCGCTGCTCACCACAAAACTAGCAATTTGGCTACCAAACACAACCGAAATCACCTCCAAACACCTCCAAAACTTAACCCAGCCAAGATCCATCACTTCTAACCATTTTTATACATCAAATAACATGCAAAATGATCACAACCACGTCCTTATACCTCCAGGTATAACAGATCACCAAAAACACTCCAAAAACAACAAAAAACTCAAGCCAAACTTAGGAAATTCAACCTATCCGGGATTGCATTGATTAAACCTCAACTTCTAATCATTTTAGCATTCATTTAACATCAATTTAACACCTCAAAACCCTGCTTAAACAGATCACACGAAATTTTCACCAAAATCACCAAATCTTGCATTTTAGCCAAAAATCAAGATCTCAATTGAAAAGCCTTTAATAAAACATAAATCAAGGATTGAGAACTTAGGAATTTCAGTAAAGAACTGATAGTTTAGAGGAGAAGGACGTTCTTACCTCCAAACTTGAATTTCTCCATTTTAGAGCCAAAATGCTTGATGAATCAACTTGTAAATTGAGAGGTTTTGATGATGAGATGTCTAGGAATCAAATGAGAGTTGAAATGAGGGATTAAGATGTCAAAATCAGAGAAAGAAATCTGGAGAATCTTGTTTGGGTTGAGAGAAAATGAGAGAAAAGAGAATTTGAGAGAAAATGGAAAATTAGTTGGAAATTGGTTAAAATGATTTCCCTCCCTTTCTTAATCTTTAAAATCAGATTTTAGACTTAAAATATCTTAGAAAAATCTGGAGAAATCCTTTTTGGAATAATAGCTCCTTAAAGATTCAAAGTTTCAATCCTTTATAAAACTGTCCCGCAACTTTCAAAAATTACATTTTGGTCACTAGCCAAAATGTCAACCTTCCGAACCTCATTTTCCAAAATTGATTTCACAGTTCACTCATATATATTAAAAGATGATTTTAGAACATTTTTCCATATTTTTAATGCAACCCGAACTAGGCTTTCCTAAATTCACTCCTTTATATTCGATCAGCACTTTGACCGAACCGGTCAACACCAAAACTTCTGAGCCCAAAACCGGGGCGTTACAACTCTCCCCCCCTCAGGAAATTTCGTCCTCGAAATTTCAACCAGCGAAAAGAAAACAACAACCTTCTCAAAGCAACACATAAGGCAACACAAAAGCCTCAACCAACACCACTGATCACTTTCCACACAAAACCTCCACCACACACTGTCCACAAATCCAAACTCTCAAAGATAACCACAACTCAACCTTCCACATATCCGAACTGAACACAACCCCAACATCAACCTGAAGAACTTCAGCTCTTACAGCAGACAACACTGTAGCATACAACTCCCAAGACTTGTTTACACAGAGACAACAACCAAACCAACTCAGCCACCAGGCAACCTCTCAGCCTCTAAAACTCTTGCGATTCCCAAACCCCTTTCCAAAGATTTTCCCCAACAAGCAGAAATCCTTAAACATCAACTGTTTACACAAACTCCCCAACGAAGCTGACAATCCTTCACATCCGTCAAAAACATTACCATAACAGCTCACCAGCACCATTTACACAAAAACCAAAAATCACATCACAACCTCATCTTGAAACCATCAGCCATTCCACACACCATCAGCTGACTTCAAACAGATCTTTCTTAACCGCAACTAGCCAACCACTTCTCACCAAAAACCCAAACAACCAACGAAAGCCTTCGATCTTTCACAGCCCTTTCACTACAAACTTCAACCAGAACACTTGCGTTACCAGAACATTACTGAACCAAAACACACACAACAGCTTCAGAACTCTTCAAAGGTTACTAAGGACCAACACAACCCTTTTCACAACAACTTTAAAGCTAAACTGCCTCAGCACTTGGGAACTCAACCACTAAGCTGCAACAACACTTAGCACCAAGGAACTACCACTTCTTTTTAGCTAAACAAACCACTTAGCCGATACTAACCTCAACTGATACCCTTCACCACCAAACCACCAAACCCATCTGAGCACCAAACACTATCCTTCTACCAACAGGCCATTCCACTCTCACTATCACTAGCAACTAGTTCACCAACCTCCAGCACTTCTAATTCTCACTCAGCACCGACAACCTCTAAAAACCCATCATCCCACCTAATCCAACCACAACACTAACAGATTCGATTAGTTATTAGCGAGCGTGAACACCGTATGCATGATCACCTACATGCCCTATCAATGCCTGATGTACATGTATGCAAAACCTCTAATGTCATGCCACATGTATGCATGGACCAACATATATAATATAGTATATATCAATGATTTTAACTGTGCATGAATGCCAGTTCACACCCTCCAATAACATCCTCAAAATCTGTCTAAGAACAACCCCCTAACTCTCCTTTAACTTATCCAACTCCATCATACCAACAACCACTAACCACAAGGTACTCACCCAAGCCTTCTTCACACCCAAGATATTACCAAACCACAACTACCACTACCCCAAACATACTAGTAACAAGACTAGACTCACCACACAAGGAAAACCAACAGAAACAAACTACGGCAACTAAAGCAAAGATCACTTATCAAGGTTACCTGAAAACACATCACTACCCTGAAGCTTCGTCAGCCGAGCCCTCTTCCTTGCAGAACCAACATCCTTCTGTCGCACCCCTGCAGCACCAGCTAACACACCAGGGTCACCACCAACTCCTTGCAGTAAGGAACCTTGGCTGTTCCGCGCCAACATCAAACAATCACGCTTCATGTGTTCAGCAGACCCACATTTCCAGCAAACTTCATTTCCCACACTCTTCACAACCTTCTGCTTTTTCTGCCACTTCCGAACCTCACCCCGGCCGTACCCACGACCTTTCGAAGATCCTTTGGCCAACATCAAAGCTGACTTCACTCCATGAGGACAATCACGCTTAACATGCAACTTAGAACCACAGTTCCAACAAACCCTTGTGTCCCAACATTTTCCAGCATGTTGCCTTTTACAACGGTCGCACACAGATGATTGAGCTTCCACTCCTTGCTCAGGCAACACCTGCTCACCAACAGCACCACCCGTACCTTGCTCAACCCTTGGAAATTCCCTTCCAAGATACCTTTCATAGAAAGCAGATACGAAGAAATCCCAATCAATATCAAGGATATGTGACGCCACAGCCACAGATGTCCACCAAGAACAAACATCCTCCAGCATCAAAGAAACAACACTCCCCAGCTTACAGGCATAATCACAGCCTTCTTGATCCAAAATCAGAACCACATTGGCCAACCAAGCCTCAAACATCTCCGGGGAAGAACCATGATACTCCTCAGCACCCAAATCAAGCAAACGCTGTTTCGGCAAACCCACACATTTAGCCAGCACATCCACTGATCCCACCTCAACCGTAGCCTGAGATGTTCCCAACACATCCTGAACAACAGATAAAGAACTTTCCACCACAGAACCAGCTTCCTTCCCTTGCCTTACCATCTCAACTTCAGTCACAAAAGACTGAGACACAACACCTTTACAAAAGGGTGAATTCTTTGCCTTAACAACCTGCCCCAAGGCAGCAACCATCTCACTCATCCGCCATTCTTTCATCAATTTTGCCATACCACTAATCAATAACAAACATACAATCACAACAAACAAACAAAACCAGTTAGACCAGCATTAAGCAAGGATTCAAACTCCAACTCCAAAATAACACAATAGCTATATTAATAAGGCAATGGGTATCCCGAATCCTCCCCCTTACATGACATAACAGTCAACACAACATGGATATCACAACATCAAGCATATCAACAACACACCTTGATCATGCTTTCACCAAACAACCAGCACATTACAACATAACATGCTCAATACACATTCACCATGTATATCATCAGCTCATAGCATCAACACATATCCACATAAACTCAACCAAAATTCATAACCACAAGACATGCTTGCATACATCAGCAACATGCTCAGAAACATCAACAGCATACTCAGAAACACATGCTTCAACCAGCTTACAACCATACAACAAGTTAAACATCAAACACACACATCACAACAACTTACCGTTTTCCCCAACCTTCGCAACTCAGCTCTGATACCACCAAATGTAACCCCCGTAGCCCGGCCTAGACGGTTGACCCGAACTACGAAGATTACACGGGGAAAACCAAAGTCAACCCGAAAGTCAACCTTGATTAACGACCCTCTTTTTTTTTTCTTTTTAATCTTATCTAGATGCACATTAACCTTAGATGTGATCACACAAACAACATGCTCAAAGATCACAAACATCAGAGATCAAACAGGGACCCAATTGAACAAAATACAACTTTAGAGACCAAATTGCAACTTCAGAAAACTTTAAGGATTTAACCAGATTTTAAGTTACCAACTTAAAATTAATCATGTTTCATGCTCCCCTGCCAAATTTCAGCTCAAACAGACCTCCCAATCTCACACAATTGCACAAACAAGTTTCGGGACCAAAACGCAAACATTTTGAAACATAAAAGATACTTTTAACTGATTTTAACGATCCGGTATCGATACGCCACGTGTCGTATCGGTACTCGGGAAGGCAGTAACCAAATTCTAGCAAGGGTATCGATACCCTCCCCCCAGTATCGATACTCCACTCATATGGTATCGATACTTGATCATCAGTATCGATACCCCTGGCCTGAAACTTGCATAATTGGCTCAGGTGTATCGATACCCCAAGCCCGAGTATCGATACCCCTGCCTGAAAACAACTCGAAAACAGCATCAATCATGCTTCAAACATCAAATTAACAACACCAAATCATTCCTCAAAGATAAACAACATGCAGAGACCATAAATGCATCATCAGTTCAACATATAACCAACACATATGAAAAGCCCCAAATTCAATGGCATGCTTCCTACTCAAGCTATCCATTTAAGCATAAACCTTTCCAAAGCAACCACAATTAAGCCAATTCATGTTCAACAACATTAACAACAGCATATAAACATTCATGATCCACATACACGATCACAAAAACAACAATCCGAGAGATTCTACCCCATTGCCCTTATTAACTATAGCTATTCACCGAGACATACATCTCCATTGGAGTCCACCTTGAATCCCTTGCTCCTTGCTGCCCAAACTTCAAGAATCTGCATTGATGGACAAAGAGGAGCGTAAGCACATAATGCTTAGTGAGGAATGCTCAAAACCAAAACACCATCAATGCAGCGGGTCTTTAAAACACCTTAAAACAAACCCGATTTGCTTTCCAAAACCATGTTTGAAAACTCTTTCAACATCAAGTTCAAATCATGCATAAACACCATATGCAAAGCTTAAATAAAACCATGGAAAAATACTTCCATTTCACAACATACCTTTCATAAACTTGAAGCCATAACAAGTGAGAGACCATTTAAAACCATAGTTCAATTTATCCATTTCATGCATTTAATCAAAGCAACATAAAACCATAACATCATCATCACATGCCTTTAAAACAAGTCACACAAGACTCCAATGCAACAAAGGTAACTCATGCTCTCATACATCATTTATCAAATGATAACCAACACTTGTTCAACATACAAGTAACATGCTTCCACTAGCATCGTTAACTTTTCATGCAACAATGCACCCTTTTCCAAGCATCCCATGCTTCACATGTAAACATGCATCAACTCAAGCATCTCATGCTTCACATGCAACCATGCATCAATTCAAGCAATCCCATGCTTCACATGCAACCATGCATCATTTCAAGAACATTATATTGGCTTCCAAGAGATCAACCACATTCACTTTCCAACTTATCAATTCGATCGGATACGCGGATTACGAGCGTGTCCCAACGCTCCCTACACACTACCCAATCCAAGGTCTTCCCATGGGCAACAACCTCCACTGACCTCAACCTCCTAAGGTTCCCATGTATGGACTTTTAAACACCATACAACCTTAGTTTTTCCTCAAGGTTCCCATGTATGGACTTCCAACCGCCATACACCCTTGACATGCACAAGGTCTTCCCGTATGGACTTTCAACACCATACAACCTTTGCATAACCGATTGGTAGTTGTAGACATCATCTAACGAGATCCGGGACATCACACACAAGATCCACACATGGACTTAACCATTGCCATTGTGATCTCAACAAGTACAAGGTTCTCACATAAGGACTTTTAACCACCTTATAACCTTTACTCAACCAAGGTCTTCCCGTGGGCAACAACCTCCACCGACCTTAAGCAACCGAGGTCCTCCCGTGGGCACACCCTCCACTGACCTCATCTCGTTAGGAATACTTGAGGGGAGTTTACCCGGTCCACACTTGACCACTCCGCCATCAAGGCGACTTTATTCACGGTGCACCCAATCCTATAGCCGGCTAATTATACCCGATCAACGAACCAAAAACCACTTACAACACTTGCCAATATAACCATCTTACCATAATATCCAATGTTCCACATGCATAAACATAATGCAAGACCATCACGATAATAGCTCAATGTTTCACATGCATAACCAATATGCAAACCATCATTAATCCAATGACACACATGCATAACCAATATGCAAAACTATCATTAATCATCACTAATTCACTGTTTTAAAGCATCAAACAAAGCCATTGATCAACATGCAACACTATGCATCAAAATCACAATTTCCATAAACAAAACCAAGGATCCCTTACCTTGAGCATCCTTTTCAAATGGCTTTCAAAACCAGCATTAAACCATGCTAAAACATGCTTACAAAACAGAATTAAACCATGCATAAACATATGCATATCAATCATCAACCACAATTGATTTAAAAACCAAATCACACACAATTCAAAAGCAAAAACCCCTTCACTTACTCTTGAGCTTAGCAAAGTTGTTTAGACTTAAACTAAGCTCCCAAAAACCTTCAAACCTTGTTTTAAAAGCTGAAATCCCAACTTCACTCACCGATAACCAAACAAAGCTAGCCAACAAGCTTCCGAAACCTTCCGAAAACACCTCCAAAGCTCAAGGATCAACCTCCCCTGTTTCAAGCACACAAAAACAGAACATTAATGCATCCATATGCATTAAAACACCAGCAACAACAACACAACTCGCTGCTCACCACAAAACTAGCAATTTGGCTACCAAACACAACCGAAATCACCTCCAAACACCTCCAAAACTTAACCCAGCCAAGATCCATCACTTCTAACCATTTTTATACATCAAATAACATGCAAAATGATCACAACCACGTCCTTATACCTCCAGGTATAACAGATCACCAAAAACACTCCAAAAACAACCAAAAACTCAAGCCAAACTTAGGAAATTCAACCTATCCGGGATTGCATTGATTAAACCTCAACTTCTAATCATTTTAGCATTCATTTAACATCAATTTAACACCTCAAAACCCTGCTTAAACAGATCACACGAAATTTTCACCAAAATCACCAAATCTTGCATTTTAGCCAAAAATCAAGATCTCAATTGAAAAGCCTTTAATAAAACATAAATCAAGGATTGAGAACTTAGGAATTTCAGTAAAGAACTGATAGTTTAGAGGAGAAGGACGTTCTTACCTCCAAACTTGAATTTCTCCATTTTAGAGCCAAAATGCTTGATGAATCAACTTGTAAATTGAGAGGTTTTGATGATGAGATGTCTAGGAATCAAATGAGAGTTGAAATGAGGGATTAAGATGTCAAAATCAGAGAAAGAAATCTGGAGAATCTTGTTTGGGTTGAGAGAAAATGAGAGAAAAGAGAATTTGAGAGAAAATGGAAAATTAGTTGGAAATTGGTTAAAATGATTTCCCTCCCTTTCTTAATATTTAAAATCAGATTTTAGACTTAAAATATCTTAGAAAAATCTGGAGAAATCCTTTTTGGAATAATAGCTCCTTAAAGATTCAAAGTTTCAATCCTTTATAAAACTGTCCCGCAACTTTCAAAAATTACATTTTGGTCAATAGCCAAAATGTCAACCTTCCGAACCTCATTTTCCAAAATTGATTTCACAGTTCACTCATATATATTAAAAGATGATTTTAGAACATTTTTCCATATTTTTAATGCAACCCGAACTAGGCTTTCCTAAATTCACTCCTTTATATTCGATCAGCACTTTGACCGAACCGGTCAACACCAAAACTTCTGAGCCCAAAACCGGGGCGTTACATTAAAAGTCCTTGGGGTCAAGGTGTTTAAAAGTCCTTGACAAAGATGTTGATCTTGTTCATCAAAATGGAATTTGTCACTTGTGCCAATATGACATGAAAGTGTGTAAGAAGCATGTGATGCTTGGTTTGACTATGTTATAAGCATGTGGTTACATGGTTTTAAGAATGCTTGAACTTATGCATGGATTGATTTAAAGCATGTTTGTAAATGGTTTAAAATGCGTTATTGAATTGTTTTAAATGAGCATGCCTCACTAAGCTTTTGCTTACGCTCTCTACGTTTTCTTAATTCAATAATGCAGAGAATTAGAGCATCTTGTGGGCTGCAAGGGAGGGCAAGCAATCAAGTTCTACTTAAGCTCAATGTATGAGGTTTTACAAGCACTTTTAGCTTTTTGGTTGATTTGGAAATGGGGGACCAATGTATATGTTTTGGGAGGTGTTTAAGACTCCCTAAGTCTGTTGAATGTTGTTGAGAATGTTGGTTTTTGTTTTGGAACTTTATATGCTTGTTTTGCAAGTTTGGAGTTGAATGGATAGCTTAACTAGGAAGCATGCCTTATAAATTGGGGTTTTTCTTATGTGATGTTAATGTGTTAAATTGATGATGCAATTGAGGTCCTTGCATGTTGGTTGACTTTGTGTAATGGTTTGGTGATGTTAATTTGATGTTTGAAGCATGTTTGATGCTGTTTTGGAGTTGTCTGCAGAGAGGGGTATCGATACTTGGGCTTGGGGTATCGATACACCTGAGCCAAATTTGCAAGTTTCAGGCCAGGGGTATCGATACCTGATGAACGAGTATCGATACCATATGAGTGGAGTATCGATACCCGATGAACGTGTATCGATACCCTTGCTTGAATTTGTTTTGTTTTGTTTATATTTTGGTCCTGAATCTTGTATGATCAATTGCATGAGCTGTGGATGTCCTTTTGAGCTGAAATTTCACAGAGATGCATGTAACCTGACTAATTTCAAGTTGGTAACCTTAATTTGGGTTAAGTCCTTTAATTTATCAGAAATTACAATTTGGTCCCTAAAGTTGTAATTTGTTCAATTGGGTCCTTGTCTGACCTCTGATGGATGTAATCTTTTAACATGTTGTTTGTATGGTCACACATAGGAGTAATGTGCATCTAGATAAGATTAAAAAGAAAAAAAAAAAGGGTCGTTAATCAAGGTTGACTTTCGAGTTGACTTTGGTTTTCCCCGTGTAATCTCCGTAGTTCGGGTCGGGCGTCTAGGCCGGGCTTCGGGGGTTACAGGTAAAGGAAAGTGGTCCTTTCGGGTAGCTTTGTTAAGCTTCCGATAGTCCATACAAACCCTCCAACCGGTCACAGTCCTGGTTGGGATTAACTCGTTGTTTTCGTTGGTTATCACGGTCATGCCTCCTTTCTTGGGAACACATTGCACCGGGCTTACCCATTTGCTGTCGGAGATGGCGTAAATAATACCAGCATCTAACCACTTGATTATCTCTTTACGCAATACCTCCTTCATCGCAAGGTTTAGCCGCCTTTGGGCATCAATAGTCGGCTTATGATCTTCCTCTAGGAGGATTTTGTGCATACAGATTGCCGGACTAATGCCCTGGATGTCTGCTATCGTCCATCCTATCGCCCTTTTATGCTGCCTCAACATGTCGATCAGCTGTCGTTCCTGTTCCTGCGGCAGCTTAGCAGAGATGATTACAGGCAGTGTGTTATCACAACCAAGATAAGCATATTTAAGCTGCCCTGGCAGGGGCTTAAGTTCTAAGACAGGTGGTTCAACAGTGGAGGGCTTTTGGATTAAATGGTTATCCGAAGTGTAATTCAAGGGTTCGAATAACTTACCTGGACGATGGTCTAACCAGTTTACCTCCTCATGACCTTCAGTATCAGATGTATCGGATTCAGAGGGGTCACTGTCGTCGGTGCTGTCGTCGTCACTGTCGTGACAGGTCTTTAGATGGCTGTCGCAGCAGTGACCAAATTTTATATCTCGGCAGCCTGACCTGATGCAGGGGTAATCAAAGGTCACCTCGATGATGGCTTTGCATTCCTCGTCCACATCGGCATGTTTCATTGCTTGGAGAACATTCAACTTAATTTCTTGATCGTTCACGCGCATGGTGAGTTCTCCTTTCTCCACATCAATCAACGATCTTCCCGTGGCTAAGAAAGGTCGTCCGAGGATGACTGGTGCGTTCTCATCTGCCTCACAATCTAAAATAAGAAAGTCAGCAGGAAAAATAAGTTTATCCACTCTTACCAAAATATCTTCAATTTTTCCTTCGGGGTGAACGTAAGAGCGGTCGGCTAGCTGTAGGGTAACTGTCGTGGGCCGCGCCTTGCCAATACCTAGTTTCTGAAAAACAGATTTGGGCATTAGATTAACACTAGCACCAAGATCACAAAGTGCCTGACCCACAAATTTATCGCCGATTACGCAAGGTATGAGGAAGCTCCCCGGATCCTTCTTTTTCTGGGGTGGTTGTCGATGAAGAATACTCATGCAACCCTCTTGCATCCTTACCGTTTCAAATTCCCCAAGTTTAGATTTTTTAGACATGACATCCTTGAGAAATTTAGCATAACCGGGCATCTCCCTAACAGCATCTAACAACGGTATGTTAATATGAACCTGTTTAAAAATATCATAAATTTTTTTGAGTTGAGATTCATTCTTAGCTTGTTGTATCCGTTGAGGAAAAGGTGGTGGAGGACGATAATCAGCAATGTGTCCTTCCCACTGCATGCGAATCTGAGGACGATAATCTTCCTTTTTCTCCTCTGTCGCTTCTGCTGTCGTGACAGGATCATCGGCAGCAGTCTGTTTGTCACCTGTCGGGGCAGCTTCCTCGGCAGGTTTGTTCAAAGCAGGGTCCTTTTCTGTATCGACTTCTTTTTCCGGCCCCGATAGCTTTTTCCCACTCCTAGTAGTAATTGCCTTACATTGCTCATGTGGGGGTGGTCTAGCATTTTCAGTATTGCTAGGGAAACCTCCATTCTGCCTCGGTTTAATATGCTGCGACACCTGACCCATTTGTGTCTCTAGAGATTTTAAGGTGGCCTCATGGTTTGTCATTCTCATCTTAGTCTCGTCCATAAAATTTTCCGTCTTTTTGACAAATTGATTAATATTATCCATATACGTGCCAGTCTGAGACATAAAGGTAGCCAGAGTCTGCTCCAATACACTACTCGTGGCAGGTGGTGGCTGCTGTTGTTGCTGAGGCGGCAGGTTCTGCGGCAGGTTCTGCGGCTGCAGTTGCTGTCGCGTCAACAATCTAGGACCCCCCTGATTCTGATGATGTGCTTGCGGGTTTAGGGCATTGTTAGGATTACTCCAGGAAAATTTGGGATCTTTCCTCCAATTAGGGTTGTAGTTGTTGGAATTGTAGTTTGGCTTGTAATTTCCAACATATTTCCCTTCTTCTATGTTTATAGGGCACTCATCCCTACTATGATTTCCCTCACAAGTGGCACAAATTTCCTCGACAGCAAACCCTCGTACTTCCTTTTCGCTCAATAAGTGTTTCATGGCTTTAGTGAGGAATGCTACCTGTGATTTCATAGTGCTGTCAGCCTCATAGTCCTTGACAGCAAGTACCCTTTTACCCCCTCTTCTAGCTGTCGGAAACTGCTCCTCATTCTTAGCTAGATTCTTCAGAACTTGTAATGCCTCGTCCGGATCTTTATCCAATAATAATCCATTTGCTGCAGAATCAATGCGAATGCGAGTTTGTAAGTTAGCAGCATTATAAAACTTAGTTACCTGATTCCAGACGGGGAATCCATGCATTGGGCAGTTCCGTAGAAGAGTAGTAAATCTGTCCCAGGCCTCGTGCATCGGCTCGTCATCTTCCTGTTGAAAAGTAGCAATTTCGTTACGTAATCGCTCAGATAAATGTGAAGGATTAAAACGAGATAAGAATTCACGAGTTAGATCTGCCCAAGTCATAATGGAACCCGGTGTAAGTTTATTCCACCAAGTTTTAGCTCTATCCCTTAATGAATGGGGGAATAACCGAAGCCTCAGTATCTCCGGACTAACTCCTGGTAGCCTAAACGAACCACAGATCTCCTGGAACGTTTTGAGATGCTCCCTAGCATCTTCTGTCGCAGAACCACTAAACTGTCCGGCGTTGTTGATCATACTAAACATGACAGGTTTAAGTTCAAAGTTATCAACATCAATATCCGGCAGTGTGGTCTCCAGCTCTACATGGTCATTCAGCATGTAGTCACGACATGACCGTCGTCCACCTGCCCCAGGCGGATCGCCGACAGGCGGTATGTCTCCTCCAGCAGGCTGGTTACGGGCCATCTGCTCTAGCTGTTCTTCAAGGTATTCGTTCCTGTCTAGGAGATGGCGAATCTGTTTCTTGAGATTGAATGATCGTTCGATTTCCGGATCTAACTTATACTCAGGATCTTCGCCTCTTTTCGATCTGCGCATAAACAAGAGAACCTTGTGAAAAGCAAGAGTTGAAAACACAAAATAAAAATTAAAGAAAAACTAAAAACGAAAACAAAAATAAAATAGAATAAAAAATAAAAGCAAAAAGTGCAATAAAAGAAAGATGTAGTTATGTTGCCAATCCCCGGCAACGGCGCCAAAAACTTGTTGCGTGTAAAATAGTCTATCGCAATGGTAGTGCAAGTGTACACGACGCAAGTAGTAAGTGATACGAAGTATCGGATATCGTCTCCACAGGGATTGGGCTAATGACTTCACCTTGATTTACTGCACGAAGTAAAGGAAATATTTTAGAAAGTTGTCACGAATAATAAAGTAAAACGTAAATAAAAGGATTGAGAAATCAAGATAGAGAGAATGGGCCGGTATTGAATTGCTCGGTAGTGCAGGTATTGAATTGTTTAGGATCTCCAGTTCTGTCGTCGCCCCCGTCGCCGACAGCACCTGTCGCGACGTCTGTCCGTTAGTTGTCGCGGCAGCAGACACTAACTCAGTACTTCAAGCTTGGCAAGAATCCCAGATCTGCCTTGCCCTATCCCTAGGCACAAGTCTGTCGATGAACACGTCTTTGACGATACCTCCCGGCGTGAATCGAAGGATGAACACCGATGTGTATGAATTCTTCCTTAGCCACTTAACCTCGCCTTATCCCTAAGCACGAGATGGTTCAACTATAAACTAGAGAACTCGCTTCTATCTCTTTCGTATACTTAACTCTCCCGATGCTAAGTAAATAGATAACCTTACAATGCTCTCCCGATGCTCTTGCAAGATATTAAAACCAAGATAAAAGAACTTGAAGTTTATTTTATTGAACTTGAAAAAATCCTAAAACAAAGCAACCCTTGCAACTACTTTACAAAACAACCCGTGGCCCTAGGGGGAATTTAGAACATGTCGGTGACGGGTAGACGGCAGGGTTTCGGTTTGGGTTTTGGGGTAATCGGCTATGCCCTAGGTTTAATCTATGCACTTTATATAAGCTTTGGGCTCAAGTTATCTAAGGTAACAAGGATTACAACTTTAATTAAAAGTATGATTCTAATAAAGACTAAATCTCTAAAGTATCCTACTTTCTAGCCGCATCCTTGCTTTTAGGGATTTCCTCTCCTTTGAGCTTTGGCTTGACATATCTTTTGATCCAGGGCTTGGAAAATTATTTGGCTTCCACACGACAGACGAGCAAATTTTTCTCTATCTATCGATGTCCACTTCATTTTTCCTCTTCAATAATCTGCTGTCACCATGCAGTCACGACAGGTCCATGACAGGTTCGTCTTCTTCAGCTGCTTGTTCAGTTCAGCTTTCCTGCTTATCTGCCCTTCGCCTGCCTTCATCGTCAACCTTGGCAGTTACCTGCAAAATACACCATCTTTTAGTAGAATCCGTGCCTTTTATATAATTGTGATATTTAATTGAAAACTATCCTAAATGCAATGCAATGATGCTTGAATGTAGCAGAAATATGGGTTAAAAAGGGTGTAAATAATAGAACTTTTACACACTCAACACACATATTTTGAAATTTCGTTCCATGATCACTTCTAATATGTGAAATTTTAAGTTCAAGATCATTTTGGATTATTTTTGAAAATGTGATGAAGTTTTCTAAAGCGTCATCCTTGGTGCTTAAAAAGAGAACCCAAGTATATCTAGAGTAATCATCAACAAGCACAAAAAACATATGATTTTCCACCCAAGCTAGTAGTTCTAATTGGCCCAAATAGATCCATACGAATTAATTGCAAACACCTACTTGTAGAAACATCATTAATGGACTTAAATGATGTTTTATGTTTTTTACCTTTAGCACATGCATCGCAAATTTTATCTAATGAGAACTTGAGCTTAGGTAGGCCTCTAACTAGATTAATGGAAACTAATTTTTCCAAAACAGTAATGCTAGCATGTTCTAGTTTCCTATGCCACAACCATGCATCATTTTCATTTTGAGCAACTAAGCATGCATAGGATGTATGAATGTCATCTAGATACACCATATATATATATTTCCTATGCGATGACCAATGAGCATAGTTTTATTAGATTTAATGTCAACTATTCTACACTCATTTTTATCAAACATGACATTAAATCCTTTATCACAAAGTTGACTTATGCTCAACAAGTTATGTTTTTGACAATTGACATGCAACACATTTTCAATGAGTATGGAAGAGTGATTACCTATGGAGCCAATACCTTCAATGTGGCCTTTGGAGTTGTCACCAAATGTTATTACTCCTCCACTTTTTGGCTTTAATTCCATGAATCGACTCTTGTCTCCGGTCATGTGCCTTGAGCAACCATTATCAAGGTACCACTGATTTTAACTTTGTGCTTTGGCTTTGTAGAAATGCCCCACAAACAAAAAAAATTAGGCTTTTGTTTTTGGTACCCAAATCATTTTGGGTCCATGTGTTTTAGCCTCAAAACCTTGATTCCCTTAGGAATCCAAGAAGCAATAGCATTCATGTTGTTAGAAGTAATGTGTTCCTTAGGAACCCAAACACTCCTAATCCTTTGACCTCTAGATTGCTTAAAGAAATTTCTTTGTTTAGGATAAAAGTTTTTCATTTTACATATTCAGATTTAGAAGAATTTTCTTTTTCAAAATTGTTTTTCCTAATAGTAATAGATGTTTTAAGATCATCCACTTTCTTTATGTGATAATCTTGAAAATCGGAAATAAGTTTTTCAAGTTCAAGGTTTTTCTTTTTAAGATCATTAGAAAGATTTATCAAGTACAAAACCTTCTTTTCCAATTCCGAGTTAATTTTTGAAAGAGATTCATTTTGAATTTTTAAATCAGAAATATTTTTCTTGTTCCTCAAAGTTGACTCCTTATATGTTTCAACTAACTCATCATATACCTCTTGCAACTCATCATATGCATCATGCAATTCATCAAAAGTAAAATCAACACAAGATGAGTTAAAGGTTACCATCGAATCCTCCTCAAGAGCCATGAGGCACAGGTTAGCCTATTCATGTTCCTCATCCTCGGATGATTCCTCATCTCTCCTAGTAGCAAGCTTGGCTTTGAGCTTCTTCTTCTTCTTCTTCTTTAATCCCTTCTTCTGGAGTTGAGGGTACTCGGAACGTATATGATCGACTTCTTGCAATGAAAGCAAATGGTCGGATCCCTTTCTTCTTCTTTGCCTTTGTTCTTGAAGTCCATCTTTCTTTGAAATTTTCTCCCTCGGTTGGACTTCATGAACCGTGAGAACCGTTTGGCTATCATAGCCAATTCCTCATGCTTCTCTATTCTTCTCTCTTGCTTCTTCTTCTCTTCCTATCTTTCTTCCTTCATGATCTCATGTGTATGAAGAGACCCAACAAGCTCATCAAGCTTCAAAGTTTTCAAATTCTTTGCTTTAATGATGGTCGTTCTCTTACCATCCCAAGACTCTGAGAGAGAGTATAAAAGCTTTCTCACCAGCTTATCTTCAGGAATTACTTCACCGAATCCTTTAAGGTCGTTGATGATGATTGAAAACTGATCAAACATCTTTGTGACACTTTCATCGGGGTCCATCTTAAAATTCTCATAGCTCAAATTTAGCAAGCCAATCTTTATCTCTTTTACATCGCTACTTCCTTCATAAGTCGTGTCCAAAGTGTCCCGCACTTCTTTCGCGCTTTCGATAGATGAAACCTTCGAGTAGATATCCAGACCAAGTGCACAAAATATGATATGTAGAGCTTTATCGTTGTCTTGCATCTTTTGTCTATCTTCCTCGATCATCTTTGACTCTACTTTCGGAACTAGTCTACCTTCATCGGTTCTTTTAACCGGAATGTAAGGACCTTCTTCCATTACATCCCAAACCATGTAATCCGTTTAATTGATGAAGAGACGCATCCGATTCTATCAATATGTGTAGTTGTCCCCATCGAAGAATGGTGATTTAGTGGTTGTTTGTGACTCATAAAGGTTGGAGGTTGAAGTAAATGCCATGACTTGTCTTTGAATATATCACACTCTCTTAGGAACCCCTTTTGTGGTTGTTAATCCTTCAATGAGGTAGTCTCTGATACCAATTGTTGAGTGGATCGTAGAATCGATTTAAGCCAAGAGGGGGTGAATTGGATTTTTAGATATTTTGGAGGTGGACTGGAAAATAAAAATTTGCTAGACAAAGGATTTAAAGTGGTTCAAGTTCCAATTGAACTCTACATCCACTACCTTAGCTTCACTAAGGATTTTCCAACAACTCCATTAATTGATCTTCCCTTTTTCTAGGCTTATGAGGAAACCTTTACAAAATGGTCAATTTTTCTACCCCAAATATTGACCCAATCCTCACTCAAAGAATACAAAGAAGTTTAAGGCTAATAGCTAGTATCTTTCAATACAAATGTAGCCCTTTTTACAAGCACTCAACCCAATTGAACAAATAAGATTGGAAATACAAAGTTTTACAATTGGGGTATATAAGAAAATATGGGATTTTAGCACAAGAACTTTTGATCTTTGGATGTTTCTCTTAGGATCAATAGTTGTTGATGGTGCTTTTAGAAGTCCGTTTTATACCTTCTCATTGAATTCTAGCCGCTGGGGTTGTTGCCTTCATTACTATAGCCGTTGAGATGTTATCTTCCCACCATAAGTGCAGTCTGCAACTACCCATTCTGAAACAGCCGCCCTGTTTCAAAACAGACCAAAATAGAAATAGTCACTGAGGTGTAATTAATAGGCCGTACCGAAATGGACACTATCGTTTCAAAAGTGCAACGGTCATATTTTGAAAACAAGTTTGAAATTCGTTTCAAAACGTTTGAGGTAGTTTCTATACACCCGTATCGAAACTGTTCAATTCGTTTCGTTGTTCTCCATCCATTTCGAAACACAAAGACATGTTTCGATACACCCGTATTGAAATGGAAAAGCTAGTTCCGACACATAGGTTAACAATTTCAAAACGTTCTGAAACGCCTAAAGGCCGTACCAAAACGGTGACTCGAAAATAACTGTTTTGACTTGGTAAACACTTTAGAAAATTTTGAATAAGCTTAGGTTTTGAATTAGACATTTTTCTTAGACACATAGATGAAAATGAGAGGAGAGGGATTAGATTTTATTTTATTTTCTTACCAAAATCTAGGCTCCAAAATATGATTTAGGGTGCCGTTTTAGGCGAAACAAAGAGAAAAATATAAATATAGGGGGTTTGGGGGTTCGACGGTGTCGACTAACGACGGCCGGCAAGGCATGCAGCGCCGGAAGATGATAGGATAAAGAGAGAGCCCTAGGGTTTCGGTCTGACGAAGATGAGAATAAATTAGCCTAATTTTTTTTTAAAGTTGGTTTTATATTATCAGATTATTTTAAAAATGGGTTAATGACCATATAAGCCATTCTGCGTATAAGTAATAACAGCAGAGTCCATTCTACATACGAAAATTCACGGTTCTAGTGCTTTTTATTTAACGAGACTTTGCAATCTATCCCCTAATTAATCATTAAAATAACAAGTGATGGGTTAATTACTTCTTAAATCCCTAATCTTTTTGCATGTTATTTTCTTACACCTTGATTCTGCTTATATTTATTTCATTTCCTTATTTATGTTTTTCATTTTGATTTTATTGTCAATTATCCTATCCTTTTTATGATTCCTTTATTTTTACATATTAGCATTTTTGGTAAATAAAAATAGATAATACAAGTTCATGATAATCATGCGTATATCTATGTTTAAATCCACTAAATAAAAACAAAGGAAAATAAATGTAATAATTTTAATAAATTTTAATCTTGCTTTAATTTAATCTTGTAAATATAATGATTCATGATGATAACTTTAGGATTTAGTATATTTATAATTTGCTTTTGAATATAATTTTTTTGTCATCATCGATATCATGTTCATGCATATTTGTCTGTCATGTATAAAATATGTAACGTTACTGCTTATAATCCCGATATTCTAGTGGGAGTGTCGTCCCAATCATTTGGGTGTCATCTTCTTTGGTATCATGGACCGAGTACGATTGTCTATCTCGTATGATCATGCATTCGAAAATTATTAATTAAATTGGGTCAAATTTTTAAAATTTTCTAATAAATGTTTTACGATTCATTAGGTACCAGTTTTGGGTGGTGTGGGGGTGCTAATCCTTCCCCATCCGTAACCGACTCCCGAACTTAAATTTCTAAAAGGAATCTCATGTTTTATTTTATGGTGTCCGGTGTACCCTTTTTATGAACGATCGATGGCGACGCCAATAAATTATTTAAAAACCCTAGTATTTTAAAATATTTTTCTTGAAACCAATTTTATAAAACACAAAGAAAAAGCACATTTGGATTTTTTAAGTCTCCACAGGATGGAGACTCCGCTGGGGACAAATTTTGTTTTTTTAAAACAAAAAGAGAGTCAAGCCTTAGATTCGGTTCGTATAATAACTATTAAGAAAAGTTTTAAACTCGGCTTCATTTAATTTTTAATTTTTCGACCTTGTTTGGTTATACGGTGTTTGATATATTTTGACATCATATATTAGTTTTAGAACCCTTAAGTGGGAACGATTACTTCGCCCCGTGAACTTGCCACTTTCGTATGGTGTTGTAATTCGTTTACAGGATCTGATCCTTATACTTCATGGAGCTCCTCTTCCGTATGGTATATTGGTTGTGTCCCCTCGAATCGATGTCCCAACGGCAGTTCAAGTACCATTTACTTTAGATTCAAACTGTATATAATAAACCATAGAGCTTACCTTTTAGAACCATGTCGAAACTTTTTCCGTTTAGCGGTAACCCTATTTATGCTTTGTTGGATTTATTCATAATTTTGATTATTGTTTAATTGCTTTAACTTATTGTCTCATTATCATTTTCCATTTAATTTACTTAATTTTATTATGTTAATTATTTCATCATACTAACACAAATTTCTTTTGTGTTTGTTTTTTCCTTTGCATTTGCATCCTTATAGCATAAAATAAAGATATTAATTTTGCATGTGGCTATCAGTTTAGAAGACAATCATAATGGATAAGAGGAATCATGATCAAATAGAACAAGCATCCGAAGATACACCGAATACTAGGGAGGGTGGCACACGCGAGGGCTTTGTACCAGACATAGTAGGCGACGCTTACATCAGTGACGAGCGAATTGAGATGCAAGATTTGAAGAAACAGATGGCTGAGATGATGAATATGATGACCGCTATGGCCAAAGGCAAGGGAACTGTAGAACCAATAGAAGGGATAGTCAAGAGTCAGAATAATGACATTTGTGGTCAGAATATCACTTCAAAATAAGATAACATTGGCAAATACAACAAGTTGAACCCTTTTGTGATTTCTATCAACAAAATAGTAAAGAATACATCCGAGTCAAGCTTTCATGAAATAAAAGTAGGTCCAGAAGAAACCCGAAAAGCAAGTAATGAGAAGAAGTACATCCATATTCCTCTAAGGTACACCGAGCTACTCTCGATGCTTATCGAGAAAAACATTATCACCCCTGTTCATTCTGGTCCGAAATAACCACCTTACCTGAAAGCTTACATTCGACGTGCTAGGTGCAGTTACCGCCTAGGGAGTTTAGGTCACACCACAGAGAATTGTGGGGCTTTAAAGGATCAGGTCTTATCAAGACATGTGTACTGAGTTTCAAAGAGGGGAAACGTAGATTCTAGATCGAGACAAAAACTGCCCGAATGGGAAAGTTGGAAGGAAGTCAGGATCCAAGGGAAGGCTCGAGTAACATAGAAGCGAGTCGCTCCGGCAATTTAATTTAGAGGTCAAAATGAAAGAATCATAGAGGAGGGGCGTTCATTCGAGTATAATCAGTTTAGGCAAGAGAAGGATATTTTAATTGAGAAATTGAAGAGTTCACAAGATGATCATCATAAGCTCTACTGTGTGTTCCGAAATGCAGGAATGGGTAATAGTTTCGAAGAATGGAAGAAGAGTATCGTTCGGCTGATGAATGACATGGGACAGTTGAAGCAATGAGGTAGGGTCAGTGAAAATAGGGCTCAATTATTGTCACAAAGTTTGGAAGAAGCCGAGAGCCGATATGATACCCTTCAGAAAGAGTTACAAAACAGCTTAGCCATGAACGAGATTTTGAAAACAAGTTTGCAACAGAGTGAGACCATATCAAACACCTTTCAGTTAGAGAATGAAGCACTCAAAGAACAAACAAAAGAACTTAGAACTTCTTTGCGTACAAGTAAGAGTCGCGCTGAAGCCTACAAGCAAGCTCGCTGTAAAAGTGTCGAAGAGGTAATCCTCCAGTTGCGAAAAGCTGAGCGAGAAATAGTAAAGAGGGACAAGGACATGAAAAGTGTCATCACTCAAGCGAGAGAAGTGTCCCAATAGGTGGCAGATGTAGCTGACGAAGCAATGCCATTAAGTTAGAATATTGATCCGACATTAGACCACGGAGGAAAGCTGACTCGTTTGTTGGGTGATAATAGAAAGTTAGGGGTTATTGCTCATCAGTATTTGTAAAGCTTGTAAAAACAATATATGATCTAATGAGCCTTTTTGTTTAATGAAAGTCTTTCTACGATGATCATTTTGCGACTAATATCTCATTGCATTACATTTCGTTTATTCAAAAATATTCGATATTAGGGTATTTTTATAAAATAGAAGATATTATGTGATATATAGAGATTGATAATGCTACGGTCAGAAATAATCCAAACCCAAAGTAAATACATAGGAGACAAAAGTGGGGCACCAAGTATAGAAGGCTTGTAGAATATTGTCAATCTTTTATATACAGACATCCTATCTTTATAAAATTCCTCTAAAAGGACAATAGGAGAATCAACACCTCATTTGCATTCATTACGATAATTAATACTCATTGTTTGCCTTTTATATTTTAACATTTCTGATGCATTTCACACATTAATTAAATAATTAATTAAATTTCACAGGCTTGATGGTAGCATTTGAAGACCAGTTGTGAGAAAAAAACGGAGCAAAGACTAAAGCAGTTAGAAGAAATATTTAAGAAAGAGCTCAAGAAGAAAGAAAAAAATGGATGTTTTCAATGTAAGAGAGCTTTGCTTAGTCCTTGATTTGGTCATTCCTCTAGATTTCAAGGCTCCTTGATTTATGCAGTATGACGGTACTAGTTGCCTGAAGGTTCACCTGGCTATGATTTGCAGAAAAATGGAAGGTTACTTGAAGAATGAAAAGTTGTTGATCCATTACTTCCACGATAGTCTGACGAGACCGGTAGTAGTATGGTATAACGATTGAGCAGAAAGCAGAATCAATCCTGGAGTGATTTAGCTAGTGCCTTTTTGGAGCAATACAGATATGCCTTGGATTTAGCACCGACTCGACAGTTTTTGCAAGGCATGAGGATGAGGCCAAATGATATCTTCAAAGAATATGTTCTAAGATGGAGAAGTTTGGCGGCACACGTTCACCTCCTATAACCGAAGAAGAAATGACTCCCCTATTCCACGCGACTCTTCCCATTCCATTCTTTGATAAGTTGCTAGATATATCAAGGAGTATATTCGAGGAATTCATAAAGATAGGGGAAAGGATAGACTATGCAATCTAAGAAGGAAAATTGAGATTTAACTCTAAGTACCAAACTGAAGAAGAAGAAGGAGAGATAAATGAGTGCCACTTCCAAAGTCCTCGTAATCTCAAAAGAGGAAGAATTGTCGATTCTCCTAAGCCATCAAGGAAAATTTCTCGAACAAGTGCAAACTTTGAGGTATTTGGAGTATCCATTGCAGACATTTCGCCTCATTTGGTTGAAGGTCGCTATCTCACTCCCAGACCGATGAAAAATATACATGAGCCATCAAGGGCACCCTACCAAGAAGTGTAGACCGTTGTTGGAAGAGGTCAAAAAGCTGATCAGTAGTGGGCTATTGACCCAAGAATTAATTCAGCAGTGGTAAACACAGAATTAAGACAAATCCGCATTATGCCAAGAGGACAAAAATAAGATGGTCCCTATGCTTGAATTTTTACCTTTTGCTAAGATGCTAGTTTGACTTTGGTTTCCCCTTTGTGAGAATAATCCACCGAATAAACTCTACGGCTTAAGCCCTAAAGTCGAAGAGATATTATGTAAATACACATGTCTATTTATTTTTGTTAGAATGGAAAATCGTATCTTCGGTATTCTAATTTTTTTTTTTTAATTTTTCGACTTGTTTAAAAAAGATTTCATTTATTGTTATGGGGTATTTTTTGTTCTCCCATGCAAATATACATTTTTTTCACATATATATATATACATGTATATATCATTTTTATACTTTGATTCAAATCTAAAAAAAATCAATCCTATGATGCAAATGCTTAGAAAGGAATGAATGTTGTGGAGACATTGTAAACGTGAGTATCTAGTAGCTATTTGGGCCAACATAGAAAAAGAAATGAGTGTTTAGATAATGGTCACACCCATTTAGGAATACCTTCTCAGGCATATGTCGTTTAAGATCCTTGAGTTGAGTGTTGACTCTAAAATCTCTACCCCCTTAAGATTTTCTCTGGATGTCCATGTATGAGATTATGAATGTCATTCTTTCAGTTCCCCTTCACAAAGTAAGAAAATACACTCATTGTTATCCCATTTTTAGCCTGATCGTTTCTTTTTATAGAATCCAAACCAAGGATCACCTCCACTTTGGGGGCAAAGAGGATCAAGATTTTGTTGCAAAATAGAAGTCGCCCGATTTTTAATGGGCAATATATGAGAACATATACATCAAATACATAGGTCAAAGAAACATCAAAAGACATTAATGAAGGATTCTGCCAACAAAAGAGAAAAGCAATCGAGAATAAAAGCTTTGAAATGAAAGGAGCATTAAACAAACATAAGAATTGTAAACAATAATTCATTCAAATCATCACCAATTTTGAAGAACCACGGATGACCACTCATCTTTGAGTAGAAAGCAAGTATCAATATCCATATAGGATATGAGCCAGTCTGAGTTTACAACAAAAAGAAATGAACTCTAGGGTGAAAACCCAAAGTTGGGCGGTCTAGAGTGATTAAAGAAACAAAAAAAAAACAAAAGAAAGTAGAGGGGAAAGAAAGAGAGATTACTTTATATGAGCATACGTAAATCAAATAGTGCAAGAGTAAGGGTACAATTGGAAAGTTATACAAGTTTTGGCGGTTTGAAACACATGAATATTGAGTCAAAAAAAAATCGGGTCAGATTTACCTGGTCTAAAATTCAGAAGAAGGAAATGAACTCTAGGGTGAAAACCCAAAAATGGGTAGTCTAGAGCGATCCAAGGAAACAAAAATAATGCTCATCAGAGCACACTTCAGTCATGAATTATAAAGATGATATTGCTCGAAAATGATCCTTGGTTTTCCATGACCCTTGAAAACTTACTTGAGCCCATATACCCTTTCTTTCGTAACTGTGAACCAGAGCCTACTTTACAAGCATATAAGGACCATTCTGATAGAGATAGAGAATAGAAGAAAAGAATGAAAAAGAAGAAAATATTACATTGCATGCATCATACAAAGATCCTCGTGTTAGGGGCATGCTAATTTAGAAACATTTTGTTTGTTTTAAACAAATATTTGAAGATTATGGTCTGCAGCTTCATGTTGAAGAAGTAGATCTTATTGAAGATTTCCATTGGTAGCCTGTTGGCGTGAATCAAATTTAAGAAATATTTTGGTGGCATGTTGGCATGAATCCTTATCGTAAGTCCTTTGGGCATGATGATAAGTCTTTCGGGACACTAGTAAGTCCTTCGGGGGTGATAAATCCTTCAGGCCATTAGTGAGTCCTTCGGGCATGATGCTAACCTTAATGTGATGTCAAGACCGATAGAAACGGGGGCCGAGGCATCATTTTAAGGGATTGGTAGCCTGTTGGCGTGAATCCTATTTAAGAAATATTTTGGTAGCATGTTGGCGTGAATCCTTACCTTAAGTCCTTTGGGCATGATGATAAGTCTTTCGGGCCACCGCTAAGTCTTTCGAGCATGGTGATAAGACCTTCAGGCCATCAGTGAGACCTTCAGGCCATCAGTGAGACCTTCAGGCATGGTGTCAAGCTTATTTTTTTGATGTCGAGACGAGTACAAATCAGGGCATTGAGGAGTTTGAAGCTTGAAATAACTGGTCGAGGAAGAGCAGAAAGTTCTCGAAGAACCCGTGATTTGAAGGCCATGGGAAGGAAAGTAGTAAAAAATGAGTGCTTTTGGTCTTTGCTTTGTCCTTGTTTCACGAGAACAAGGAAAGATGGGCAAGTGTAATCACTCATTTTTGCCCACCACTATATAATATTATAAATATTAATATGGGTGTCTAATATATATTAAATTTGTATGCATGTATATTAGTATTATTATTATTATTGATATTATTATTATTATTATTATTATTATTATTATTATTACTAACATTATTATTACAAAATATAGACAAAAAATAATAATAAAATAATAGAATAAAATAAATTGCAAGCCCATTTTTTCAAGTCCATAATTACAAAATGATCGATTTGGGCCCAATCTAATGATACAACCAAAAAACCCTAATTATTCCCCTCTTTTTCGCGTAGCCACCCCTCCACCGTTGGATCAGATCTGATCCAACGGTTGTGATCAAACCAGAGGAGCTCTTGGATCACGCGTGCAGTGCACGAGCAGCATGTTCGCCTCCCCACGCGCGCGTGCATGGAATGTTGAGGCTTTTGGAGTCCTCCCTACCACGTGTTCACATCTGAAGGGTGTCATGTCGCTGCCGAAATGCCATCTTGACCGTCCGCTCCCGAGCCGAATCTAGCCATTCATCTCTGCAATATCAACGACCAACATGCAAGTGACCGAAAATGAAGATCATATTGTCAGAAAAAGTAGATTAGGATAATCATTTCAATTTTTGTGATAAATATGAATGTAAAAGTTAATCTCAACCACTTTCGAACAAGTAATAAAAAAAACTCAACATTTTCAGAGGTAAATTTCCTTTTGGTTATCATTATTTATTTATTTTATATTCGAATACAAAAAAGGGGAATAGGAAGGGTTACCTTTTTCGATCTAAGCTGTCTAGTGCTCCGATGACCAAGCCTAGCTGCGTTGCCTTCTCGAATGATGTTTAGAAAACCGAACGGGTTAAAAGGAAGAAAATAGAGATGACAATGAGAGGAGAGGGATTAGATTTTATTTTATTTTCTGACAGAAATCTAGGCTCTAAAATATGATTTAGGGTGCGGTTTTAGGCGAAACAAAGAGAAAAATAAAAAAGATATAAATAGTGGTCGTTTGGTGGCTCGCCGACATTGACTAACGACAGCTGGCGAGGCATATCGCGCCAGAAGATGAGAGGATAAAGAGAGAGCCCTAGGGTTTTGGTTTGAGGAAGATGAGAAAAAATGAGCCTAATTTTTTTAAAGTAGGTTTTATATTATCAGATTATTTTAAAATGGGTTAATGACCATATAAGCCATTCCGCGTATGGGTAATAACACCAGAGGCCATTTTGTATGCAGCAAATCACAGTTCTAGTCCCTTTTATTTCACGGCACTTTGCAACGTATCCCTAATTGATCATTAAAATAACAAGTGATAGGTTAATTACTTCTTAAAACCCTAACCCTTTTGCATGTTATATTCTTACACCCTGATTCTGCTTATTTTTATTTAAGTTCCTTATTTATGTTTTTCATTTTGTTGTCATTGTCAATTATCTTATCATTTTTATGATTCCATTATTTGTACATATTAGCATTATTGGTAAATAAAAATAGATAATACAAGTTCATGATAATCATGCGTATATCTATGTTTAATTCCGCTAAATAAACAACAAATGTAAATAAATGTAATAATTTTAATAAATTTTAAACTTTCTTTGATTTCATCTTGTAAATGTAATGATTCCTGATGATAACTTCAGGATTTAGTATGTTTAAAATTTGCTTTTGTTTATATTTTTTTGTCATCATCGATATCATGTTCATGCATATTTATCTGTCATGTATAAAATAGGTAATGTTAGTGCTTAGAATCCCGATATTCTAGTGGGAGTGTCATCTCAATCATTTGGGTGTCATCTTCTTCGGTATCGTGGACTGAGAACGATTGAATGTCTCGTATGATCATGCATTCGGAAATTATTAATTAAATTGGGCCGAATTTTTAAAATTTTCTAATAAATATGTTACGATCTGTTAGGTACTTGTTTTGGGCAGTGTGGGGGTGCTAATCCTTCCCCATTCGTAACTGACTCCGAAACCCAAATTTCTAAAAAGAATCTTTGGTTTTATTTTATGGTGTCTAGTCTACCCTTTTTCTGAACGATGGGCGGCCACTCAATTAAGTTATTTAAAAACCCCATTTTTTTAATTTTTTTTCTTGAAACCAATTTTATAAAAAACGAAGAGAAAGCACATTCAAATTTTTTAAGTCTCCACAAATAGCTTGTGCGATAGGTTCAAGCGCTAGGAAGTCAGTTTTGAAATCTAGTTAGTGGTAGCCAGTGTACGAATGGTCATGTTTTAGGAATATCGCCTGGGTTGAGGCGAGGCTGTAGTATTGTTGGACGTGTGGTTCACGGGAGCACTCGAAAGAATGATTGCCCTCGTGCGGCTCGTGAGGCGCAGGCTCTTGTGGCTGGAGCTAGTTCATGTTGGAACTATGGGTTCGCTGACCATTTGAGGCTTGAGTAACGTTTGATAACTATTAAGTAGGTGGATTGTACGACCATGTTAAGCGAGCTTGTCCACGTTTTATCTGTGGGGTATATCTTTTCGCGCCTATTGTTGTAAGTTTCTTGGGAAGTTGTGACTAGAATGTTTGTTACGGAGGTGTTAGATGTGGGGGTAAGAGTGGGTAGTTTCCTTCGTGAAACTGTTGGTACAAGAAAACAGGATAGGAGTTGTCCATTATCTATTAAAGGTCATGAGTTTTCAGTTGATTTGATGTAACTACCTTTTCATGGCTTGATGTGATTCTTGGAATGGATTGGTTGGATAAGCACTGAGCTTTAGTAGATCTTAATGTTAAGAGAGTTACCCTGAAGCTTGTAGATAATTACGAGGTGGTAATCGTAGGCGAGAACGTGAAGTTATTGTCTGACGCAATTTCGGCTCTAAAAGCGAGTCGGATGATGGAGTTGGGATGCGAAGCTTGGTGTATGTGATGAATCCTGGCATGAAGGAAGTGCGTGTGCAAGACATACGAACTGTATGTGAGTTTATGGGTGTCTTTTCGGAGGAGTTGCCAGGGTTGCCACCTAATCGGGAGGTTGAGTTTGGTATAGAGTTGTATGAGAATACGACTCCGGTGTCCATTGCTCCTTATCGCATGGCACCTAAGGAGTTGAAGGAGTTGGAGGCGCTACTTCAGGAGCTGCTTGACCGAGGGTTTAAAAGGCCAAATGTAACACCTTGGGGTTCACCGTTCTTGTTTGTAAATAGATGATATGAGGGGTATGTGTATAGATTATCGGCAACTGAACAAGTTGACGAGTAAGAGCAAGTACTTTTTGCTGAGGATCAATGATTTATTCGATCAGTTTCGTGGTGCTTCGGTGTTTTCAAAGATAGATTCGAGGTTTGGGTACTATTAGCTTAAGGCTAAGGATGTTGATGTACCTAAGACAACTTTTCGGACGAGGTATGACCATTATGAGTTCTTGGTGATGCCGTCTGGGTTAACAAATGCACCGGATGCTTTCATGGACATGATGAATAGGGTGTTTTATGAATTATTGGATCAGTTTGTTGTAGTGTTTATCGATGATATTGTTGTGTACTCACGTACCGAGGAGGATCATGATAGGCACTTGAGAATTGTGTTGCAAGTGTTGCTGGAGAATCAGCTTTATGCAAAGCTGAGAAAGTGCGAGTTTTGGGTCAATGAACTTATATTCCTTGGACATGTGGTGTCAGACAAAGGAATTTGAGTTGATCCACACAAGGTTAAGGCAGTGATGAGTTGGAAGATGCCTAAGTCAGTAACGAAAGTGTGTAGTTTCCTTGGGTTGGCTCGTTACTACCAAAGGTTTGTCGAAGGTTTCTCTAAGATTGTTGATTCTTTGACTAGGTTGTTTCAAAAGAATGTTCGCTTTGAGTGGACGGATGTTAGGCAGCAAGCTTTCAAAATTTTGAAGGAAACTTTGATGCAATCTCTTGTCTTGATTCAACCAGAGTCGGGTAAGGAGTTTGTAGTTTATAGCGATGCGTCATATGTTGGTTTGGGTTGCGTATTGATGCAAGGTGGGAAGGTTGTTGCTATGCGTATAGACAATTGAAAGTGCATGAGCGCAACTATCCTACGCATGATCTTGAGCTTGCAGTGGTGGTGTTCACTTTGAAGAATTGGAGACATTACCTTTATGGTGAAAGGTGTGTAGTTTATACCGATCATAAGAGTTTGAAGTACTTTATGTCTTAGAAGGAGTTGAATCTTAGACAACAAAAATGGTTGGAGTTGCTTAAGGATTAAGATCGGACCATTGAGTACCATCCTAGAAAGGAGAATGTTATGGTCGATGCTTTGAGTAGAAAGGTGGATGTTTAGATGAGACCTATGTTTGCCCGTTTGAGTATATCGTGTGATGGTGGCTTGATAGCAGTTACAGGTGAAACCTTCATTGATTCAGTTGATTAAGGAGAATCAGTTGCTGGATGATTCATTGGTACCTCATGTTCAGGAAATAGCTGATGTTAAGGCTATGGATTTGTGCTTTAATGACGATGGGGTTCTATGTTTCAAAAGTCGGATAGTGGTGCCGGAGGATATTTATTTGAGGCACACTATTTTGACTGAGACTCATAGCAGTCCTTTTGCTATGCACCCTTGTAGTACTAAAATGTATCGTGGCTTGAAGGAAGAGTACTATTGGGTGGGATTGAAAAAAGATTTGACAGATTTTGTAAGCAAGTGTATGGTTTGCCAACGAGTGAAGGCTGAGCATCAATTCCTTCTAGTTTGTTACAACCTTTAAGGACACCTTAAGGGAAATTGGAAAGGATTACGATTGATTTCATATCCGAGTTTCCTTTGACACCATCAGATAAGAACTCTGTATGGGTGATTGTGGGTCGTCTTACGAAGTATGCACATTTCTTGGTTGTGCATACTACGTATATGTTGGATAATTTAAGAGAGTTCTATATTGTTGAGATTGTGCGGTTGTATGGTGTGCCCAAGTCTATAGTGTCAGGTAAAGATACGAGGTTTACAGTGAGGTTTTGGGAATGTTTATATCAGGTGTTGGGTACGTGGTTGAATTTCAGCACCTCATATCATCCTCAATCGGATGGGCAGTCGGAACGAGTTATCCAGCCGCTTGGGGATATGTTGCACTGATGTGTGATTGATTTCCAGGGTTCTTGGGAAATGCATCTACCGTTGGTTGAGTTTTCTTATATCAACAGTTTTCTGGAAAGTTTACAAATGGCACCGTATGAGGCCTTATATGAGAGGAAGTGTAGAACGCCTCTTTATTGGGATGAGGCGGGGCAAAAGTTGCTTTCCTTGCTGGATATGCTCAAGGGAACAACAGATAAGGTGAAGCTCATATATGAGTGGTTTGTAACGCCCTTGTTTTGGGCCTAGATGTTTTAGACATCAGACCGGGCCGGTCAAAAATAGTTCGAATCGTATTAGGTGGTTTAGGGAAATTAAGGATCGATAAGGATAAAAATATGACAAAAATTGATAAAATCCTCTAAAATAATGTTTAAGAGGTTGGTCAAATCAATTTTACAAAATGAGTTTTGAAAGTGGTACATTTTGGGTAGTGACCAAAATATAAAGTTTTAAAATTGTGAAAAAATGCAATTTCAAAAGAGGAGTCAAAATCTTAGAATCTTTAGGGAGCTTTTGTGTAATTACACCTTCGCTTAAATTGACATGTGTTTTAAATGATTAAAAAAATATCTTTATTTTATTAAATTGCTAAAATAGTAAAATGAGATGTTTTTGACGTAACTAACTCTCATTTCAGAAAAATATATTTTCTCAACCGTTCCTCCAGATTTCTTTTCTCCCAAACACTCTCTCTTTAGCTTCTCATCTTTTTCCAAGAATTCTCTTCAAGTTCTTCAAGATTTGTAAAGCAAAAACTTGTCAATCTTTAAGGAAGGCATGGATTGGAGGTAAATTCCGTTCTCAACCTCTAATCTAGGTTTTTTATTGAAATTCCCAAGATTATTGGCTCCTAATTGTTGTTTTTAACTGAGTTTTAATTATAGTTTTTATTTGAGATCAAAATCTTGCAAAATATTGGTTTAAATCTTAATTTTCGGAGTGTTGGTGATGAGCTCTGTTTTGGATTGATTCTAATTGAGTTTTGAGTTGATTAAAATGTTGAAAAAGTGTTTTGATGATCAAAATCCCTGAATTCTTGAGATCCTTGAGTTTCATGTTAGTTTTGGTTGAGTTCTTGAGGTGTTTTATTAGCTGGGGGTATAAGAAAGGGTTTAGGTTGTTTTTAGATGTGTATTGATGATTGTTAATGGTTGTAAGTAATGTATGTTGGCAGGGCTTGGTTTAGGAAGCAATCGATTGAGTTTTCAGTTGTTTCGAATGGGTAAAATGGTGTCGTTTTGCTGACCAGCGAGTTTGTGTTTAATTGCTAGTGTTGTAATGCAATTTAATTCGTTTCGATCTCTGTTTTGATGCTCTAAAACAAGGGATATTGATCCGGAAGCAAGCGAAACATTTTTGGAGGCTTCAGGCGACTGATCTTCGGGTCGGTAAGCGAAGTTTCATGTATCGGTGAGTGGAAAAGGATTTCCAGCTTTGAAACGCTTTGAGCGTGGTTTGAGAGCTTAGTGTTAGTTTGAAACACTTAGCTAAGATGAAGTGTAAGTAAATCGAAAGTCTCTCGGAATGTGCTATGTTTTGGTTTTAAATGCACTTGATTTGAATGTGGTTTGTTTACTCTTTTAAAGCATTATTTGAGCATTGATGATGCTGATTTTTAATGCCATTTTGTTTAGGATGCACATGGTAAGTGATCATTGGGTTTATATGATTTATGCATATTGTTTAAGAATGTTAATGCTTGTGAAAATGGCATTGGGGTTTATGCTTGTAAAATAGTGAAATGATGATGATAAATGATTATATTGGCAAGTGATGGAAATAGTTTTTGGTTACTTTAATCGGATATAGTTAGCCGGCTATAGGATTGGGTGCACCGTGAATAAAAGTTGCATTGAATGTCGAGGGGTTGTGATTGTGCTGTAAACTCCATCCAATTACCCTAACGATTGAGGCTAATATCACAATGGTGGATGTTTTAATCCCGTGTGTGAATCTTGTGGTTTGTGTCACGCGCTCTCGTTACTGGAATTATACAACTACCGATGAGTGATATTGAGGGGTTGTGATTTTTCCATTAATCTCCATCACGGGTGTTGAGGGGTTGTGTTTGTGTCGTTTAACTCCACCTTGTGTAATATGGTAGTGTGTATGAAGCGTGTGTGACAACGCTTGTAATCCACGTATCCGATTGTTTTAATTGTGTTGGTTTTGATATGAGTTGTTATTGATCACTTGTGAGCCAATATAATGATGTGGATATAATGAGTTAATGTTGAACTTTTGTTTGAGAAAGCATGGGATGCTTGAGAGATACGCTTGAATGCATATGATGCTTGAATTAAACATGAGCAAAGGTTTTTGTTGTCGTAATTAATGATGCCATGAGCATGTGGTTTTGAAAGTGCGAATAATGTTTCAAAGTGCATGTTTTAAGAAAAGCATATGTTAACAAAGAATGATGGTTTGATTTTATAAGATGCATTGATGAATGTTTTGTTGTTAGCGGTCCTCACTAAGCTTTATGCTTACACTCATTTGTTTTATCAATGCTGAGAATTGAGCATCTTTGGCATCAAGAGAGCAAGGGTAATCCAAGTGATTTAAGGACAGTTAAAAGTGCATTTCTGGTATGCGTATCGATACTCGGGATTGCGTATCCATACGCTAAGGCTATTTTATGGCATTTCTGCTTAGTTGTTCCGATGCGAGTTGCCCGTGTATCGATATGCTTAGGTAAAGGTTTGAAGGTCGTACTGATACACAGTGAAGCGTACCGATAACCTTTTTTCAAATTTGCTACTACCATTTTTCGTATCGATACAGACTCAAGCGTACCTGTAATCACTAATTTTGTCCGGGTTAACATCTTTTATTTCTTTTTCTTAATAATGGGCTTCGTCACTCTTTTTACACATATCGAATGATTAAAAACTAAAAAAAAATGGAAAAAGAAGAAAACAAAAAAGGTACGTAAATATATATATATATATTAATGTTATATACATATTTATACATATTACTATTATCTATTATCCTCCTATTATTCTTATTACTTATTATATTTACCATTATCACCTATTATTACCATCTATCCATTATCATTATTATAATCATTACTACTATTTTTATCATTATCTTATCTATTATATAACTGACGTTAATGTTAGTATTATACATTATTATTATTATTATTCTTATTCTTATTCTTATTATTATTATTACCATTATTGATATTATTATTGCTATTTTTATCGTTATTATTATTATTGTTATGACTATTGTAATTAATTGTTATTATAATTATTATTATAGTAAACTAAAGAAAAAGAGATGGTTTAAATAAAAATACCCATAACAGCCCAATTAATAAATTAACGCACAATTTAATTAAATAAAGTCCATTTACAAAGCAAAACAGATTACATGGCCCGTCTAGCAAAAGAGAAATAAAATCTAAAAAACCCTAACTTAGCCTATTTGCTTGCGCAGGCGACTTCCCACCGTCAGATCTAGATCATATATGACGACCCAGATTAAGCAATGGAGAGGAAACCCTAGATGAGCACTGATGGTTTCTGCGCCACTCGGATCCCAACCGTAAGATTGAGAAGGATTCAACGGCCCAGATCTCCTCTCCTGTGGTAACCCTAGCACCCATCTGATGATGTTGCGCCGCCCGAATAAGAACCATTAGATTAAGACACGATCTAACGGCTCAGATGCAAAGAGAACTCCATGCGCCACATTGCCACTCCTCAACACATCCACGCGCGACTTTGCCACTCCTCAACACATCCACGCGCGGCGTTTGAATCACCCCATGCGCGCGTGCAGTGCACCTCTGACTCTTCGAATTCACCCGAGAACCAATCATCTGTTGCCACGTCTCCGTTCCCCTACGACGACGACCACTCCGAAGACCAACTCAGGAGTCACGACCGTCCCTCACTGTACGAGCCATACACGCAAAAGACAAAGGTCAGCAAAATGCAAAAAAAAAAAAGAAAAAGAGAAGGAAAATGAAACGCAATAACAGAAATGGCAGGGGAATGACAAGGCAGAGCCACACAGGGATCCGACCAAAGGAAGAGTACGATCCAATGAGCATTTTCTATCCAAATAATTAAAATGTAAAACGATTGGAAATTTGGCTATAAAGCCAGATCGAAACATATTGTAACGGGATTCGTGATCTCCCGAGAAAAAACACGAAGATCAATAGAATTTCAGCCACAGTTTCAGGTAACCCGGCCCCATTTATGCATGCAAATGAATAAATAAAAAAAGGGAATTTGTTTTCTTTTACCTCTTCATTTCTTTCCCGAGATCGTCTCCTCTCCTTAATCGGGAATAAGATGGGCCTTGAACGGCGACTCAATTGAAAGGCGTAGAGAGCCTTTTCCCCTTTTTGTCTTTGTGTCGTTTTGTTTCGGGGGTAGAAAATAGGGTTTTTTTTGGGTGTTTTTAGGAAGCAAGGAGATAAGGTCTTTCTAGGGTGTTTTCAGAGTGAGTTTTGAGAGAGGGAGAGAGAGACCCTTTTAAAGTTTTTAAGGCTCAGTTTTTTGGGTCGCAGTCGTTTTAAGGTTGCTGGACGGTGAATATCACCGGTTGGCTTTAGAGAGCCGAGAGAGAGAGCGTGGTTCAGGTGACGGCTAGGGTTTGTCTATTGGGCAAAAAGGGCATCCAAAATATTTAAGGGAGTATTTATAGTGTCTCAGGCTGTTACTTTCGGGTTATTAGCGTCTTAGGTCCCTTCGTGTTAAACTTTTAGCAGGTTTAGAACTTCCGTCTCTTGGAATACCACCCTAGGTTTTGAGTCGTTTTACATTTTTGTCCTAGATTGAGTTTTCCCTTGGTTTAATCATCCACCCCATCCCTGTGGTTTTGTTCTGTGTTCAGTTTGGTCACCTTCCGCGATTTTAACACCTTTTTGTTTCTTTTCGATTTCGCCACTGTAATTTGCATCCCTTACATTTTGGTATTGTTGTCTGGTCTCTTTATTATTATTATTATGATATTAACGTTTATTTTTTTAATGCCATGTTTTTTTCTTGAGTCGAAGATGCTTAAGGCTCTAGCCTGTTTTTTCAGAGTTTTGCGAATTGATGTTTTTACTCTTGGTATTTGTTTGTTGTTATATTGAATATATGTATATTGCCATGGTATACTTTTTTTAGAACCTTGTGAGCCTTGTGTATGATTTATTTTTAATGCTTTGTTCTTGTTTATCGAATATATATTTGTTGTTTGTATTTACGTTATGTTTCTTTGGGGTCTTGTGAAGCATTCCTGTAGAACTAATGTTTTGATATAATAATTGAAAAATGTTTTGGACTAATTTGAAAAGAATTTAAAACTTGTCTTTAAGTCCAAACAACTTGAAATTATGTTTGATATATTTTAAAAGGTTTTTGGCAAAGATTTTTTATGTTTAAAACAGCCAAACTTGAATTTTCAACGTCCCAGTATCGATACGGTTGCACCCGTACCGATACCATTTTGCCTCAGTTTGGCCACTGTCAAAACCCGTATCGATACGAGGGTTTAGGGTATCGATACGGACCGGGATCGTTTCGATACGCCAGGTAAGCGTACCGATCCCTGTTCAACTACCCCAACGGCTATTTCCCAACGGCTATTCAAATATGGACCCGTACCGATACGCCCTCAAGCGTATCGATACGCCTATGCTGGCAAGAGCCCAACGGCTATTTCCTCAAGAAGGCTGTATCGATACCGTTCCACGTGTATCGATACCGGTAGCTGCAGAACAACATTTATGAAGGGAAATAAAGTCCTCAACGGCTCCAATTCATCCCCAACGGCTAGTAACGGCTACAAACTCAATTGGGAGTATAAAAGGGACCTCCAAGCATCAAGAGAAGACTAATGCTTCAATTGTCAATCAACAAATGATCAAGAAATTGTCTTAGTGCTTAAAGTGTCATTTCTTGTATAGACAAACACTAGTGAGCCAAAATTGTCAAATTTGCTCAAGTGTTTTAGGTTTTGGGTAAGTGCTTCATTGTGCAAACAAACACCTATTAGAGGGTTTAAGTTTGCTTTCATTATCTCTTTGTAAAAGAGGGTTTGATCAAGGCTTGGGTAGAAGCTTGATCGGTTGTAAGGGTTTCCTCCTAATCCTAGAAAAGGGGACGAATCAATTAGTGGATTGATTGAGAAATCCTTAGTGGGAAGCTAAGGTAGTTGATGTAGGTGCTTGTTAGAAGGCCGAACCACTATAAATCTTTGTGTCAATATTCTTTCTAGCTTCCACAACCCTTCCACCCAAAAATCCACCTCTCCACCACTTGGTGAGCAACATTGGTTGATCGATTCGAGCACCACACAACTCAACAATTGGTATCAGAGCTTGGCTCAATCGAAGAGGATTAACATCCTATTGAGAAGATCCGGCAAGCTCGATCACTATTTCATCAACCGGCTCAAATGGCGCAATCCATCGACAAACCGCCTTTCTTCGACGGAGACCACTATGCCCATTGGAAGACAAAGATGAAGTTCTTCATCAAATCAAAAGATTACAAGCTATGGGATGCAGTTGAAGATGGCCCGTTCGTGCCTAAAAGAAATAAAGCGGAGTGGAGTGCCGACGATCGCAAGAAGATGGAGCTAAATTGCAAAGCCTTGCACATTTTATTTTGTGCATTTGGTCCATCCATCTATGAGAAGATGTCTTCTTGTGAGAGTGCCAAGGAGGTATGGGACAAGCTTGAAGTCACATACGAGGGGACAAATGAAGTCAAGGAGACCAAGATTGGGCTCCTAACCTTGGAATATGAGAACTTCAAAATGGATCCGGAAGAGAACATCGAGAAGATGTTTGATAGGTTCTCCACCATCACCAATGGTCTTAAAGGTTTTGGAGAAGCCATCCCGGAAGAAAAGCTTGTTCGAAAGCTCATCTACTCACTTCCCGAGTCTTGGGACTCAAAGAGGACCGCCATCATCGAAGCCAAAAATTTGAAGACTTTGAAGCTTGATGAACTCATGGGGTCACTCCTTACTCATCAAATTATGAAGAAGAACAAAGAGGATGAGAAGAAGAGGGAAGAAATTAGAGCTATGGGAGAGAAGAAAATCAAAGGGCTTGGCATCAATGCAAGTGCCATGGCTCTCAAATCCTCCACTTGCCATCATGTCTACACAAGTGAAGAGGAGGATGAAGATGAAGAGATAGTTCATCTCTTCAAGAAGTGTGCCCCTTTCATGAAGAAAGCCTTGAGAGAGCTTGAACGAGAACCTAAAAGAAAGGAGAGGGCAAGCACTTCAAGCCATAAGAAGAAGGCACATGTGGCTACTTGGAGTGATGAGGACTCCACCGACGATGAACAAGCCAACCTTTGCCTTATGGCCATCGAAGAAGATTCAAGGGTAACTTCTAATTCATCTACTTCATGCTCTTACACTTTTGATGAATTACAAGATGCCTATGATGAATTGGTTTTAGATTTTAAAAGCCACATTTTGAAAAACAATAAATTGATTTCAAAGTTAAAAATTCAAAATGATTTGCTTTCTAAAACCAAACTTGAACTTGAAGCAAAACTTGAAGAATTTGAACTAAAATGTCTTGATTTACAAAAATTGCTTCAAAATGTTCAAGTAGAAAAAGATTTGATTTCCAAAGAGCTTGAAAAGAAAAACAATTTTGGAAAATCAAATTTTTATGTTAGACAATCTAGTGCCCCTAGATTTGTGAATGGAAAATGTTTTCGAAGTGTTTGGGTCCCAAAAGGACTAACCACTTCAACTAAAAAGGATGAAATTGAAAAATTGATTCCTAAGGGGACTAAATTTTGTGCAACTAACGTTTATGGATCCAAAGCAATTTGGATACCAAAAATTACTTGATTGTCTATTGTAGGTGTGATGGAGATGTTCAACAAGTCAAACATTGAGGGGGAGCTCCATACACACAAGAAAGAACACTTGAAGAAGGAAGGCTTCACATCCTCCCTTGGGTTCAAGTGTTGGTAAAATTTTCTAGTTGTTTTTGATTTTATTAGTCTTATTTTTATTTAATTCAACTAGATGATCATATATGATGGACTAACATCTTTGATGATACTTTGAGTAAGGGGGAGCCATTTTTGAAACCAAATTCTTATTTGAGTCAAAACTTTTTTTTCCTCTATTGTTATTTTGAACTTAATGTTTAAATTCTTTTTGATATAACAAAAAGGGGGAGAAATGGTATGGTTTGAAAAATTGAATTTTCAAATGAATAAGGGGGAGCCTTATTTGATTTCATATCTTTAGTCTCTTATTCACATTTTTAAAGTTAAAGGGGGAGAATCCCAAACAATTTTTCAAGTGAGTTTTATTATATCAAAAAGGGGGAGATTGTAGAACTAATGTTTTGATATAATAATTGAAAAATGTTTTGGACTAATTTGAAAAGAATTTAAAACTTGTCTTTAAGTCCAAACAACTTGAAATTATGTTTGATATATTTTAAAAGGTTTTTGGCAAAGATTTTTAATGTTTTAAACAGCCAAACTTGAATTTTCAACGTCCCAGTATCGATACGGTTGCACCCGTACCGATACCATTTTGCCTCAGTTTGGCCACTGTCAAAACCCGTATCGATACGAGGGTTTAGGGTATCGATATGGACCGGGATCGTTTCGATACGCCAGGTAAGCGTACCGATCCCTGTTCAACTACCCCAACGGCTATTTCCCAACGGCTATTCAAATATGGACCCGTACCGATATGCCCTCAAGAGTATCGATACGCCTATGCTGGCAAGAGCCCAACGACTATTTCCTCAAGAAGGCTGTATCGATACCGTTCCACGTGTATCGATACCGGTAGCTGCAGAACAGCATTTATGAAGGGAAATAAAGTCCTCAACGGCTCCAATTCATCCCCAACGGCTAGTAACGGCTACAAACTCAATTGGGAGTATAAAAGGGACCTCCAAGCATCAAGAGAAGACTAATGCTTCAATTGTCAATCAACAAATGATCAAGAAATTGTCTTAGTGCTTAAAGTGTCATTTCTTGTATAGACAAACACTAGTGAGCCAAAATTGTCAAATTTGCTCAAGTGTTTTAGGTTTTGGGTAAGTGCTTCATTGTGCAAACAAACACCTATTAGAGGGTTTAAGTTTGCTTTCATTATCTCTTTGTAAAAGAGGGTTTGATCAAGGCATGGGTAGAAGCTTGATCGGTTGTAAGGGTTTCCTCCTAATCCTAGAAAAGGGGACGAATCAATTAGTGGATTGATTGAGAAATCCTTAGTGGGAAGCTAAGGTAGTGGATGTAGGTGCTTGTTAGAAGGCCGAACCACTATAAATCTTTGTGTCAATATTCTTTCTAGCTTCCACAACCCTTCCACCCAAAAATCCACCTCTCCACCACTTGATGAGCAACATTGGTTGATCGAATCGAGCACCACACAACTCAACAATTCCTAATTTATTATATTATTGGATGAGATGTGTTAAAATGCTAAACGTGACTTAATTGTTTTCAAAGTAGCCCTCATGTTTCTTTGGGGCCATTTTTCTTCTAAGTGTGTTGCTGATCACATAGGATCTTAATGTGCATCTAGAGAAGATAAAAAGAAAAAAAAGGGTTACTAATCGAAGTTAGCTTTAACGAGTTGGCTTTGGTTTTCCTCGTCTAATCTTTTTAGTTCGAGTCGGGCGTCTAGGCCGCGCTAAGAGGGTTACATTTGATGGTATCAGAGCCAGGTTGCAAAAGAGTTGTGATGATGGTAAGTGGAATTGGTATGTTTTGATGTTTGATTCAATGTTAAATGGCATGTTGTTTGAAAAATCATGTTTTTAATTGAATGTTAGTGTCTAATTGAAAAATCAGAAGTTAAATATGATTGTATAATGATGATGTGTTGAGGATGTGTGCTGATTGTGGATGAGATAAATCATGATGTATATGATATGCTAATGTATGCTATGTTATGACCGAGGGAAATCAGGGTGCCCATTGCCTTATTGCACTAGATGAATGTTTTAAATTGGCTTGTGAACATGGATCCTTGCTTGAGGTTGGCCTAAATCATGGTTTGATTTGTTTTTGTTGTTATGCCTTGTTAAAAATAGCACAATGGGTCCGAGGAGAAAGCTTAGAACGAATATGATCGTGCTTGCGCCTGAGCCGGGTAATCAAGGTAATCAGGAGGTTGAGAACCCAGCTAATGAGACTCTACCTCCGCCACCACCACCTAAAGGTAGGGAGCCGGAGCAACGCAGACAGGCTTGTCCAGGTTTGGGTGATCTAACGCCGCTGGTTCGAGCGATCACCAGAGCTTTTATGGCTGCGGTAGCTGGAGCGAAAGTTCAGGCACCTGTAGCTGGGCAAGTGGGTGTGCCTTTGGAAAGGCTGAGGAATTTGGGAGCTGTTGAGTTTCATGGTATGTCTCTTAAGGCATCGGAGGCATGGTTAGCTAGAATGATCCGCATTATGCATCAAAAGGGCTGCAGTGATGTGTGCAAGCTGGGATGCACAGTTTCCTTGCTCCATGGTGATGCATATAGTTTGGGGACGACTATCACCACTGGGATTGGGAGTTTTTTCGGAGTACCTTTAGGAAGAAGTATCTTGGTTTGAGATACTTGGATGAAAAGAAGCGCGAGTTCATGTCGCTTGTGGAAGGAAGTCTTTCTGTGGCTGAGTACGAGGTCCAGTTTGTACGTCTGAGCCAGTATGCATCTGAGTTGATGCCGAGTAAGAGGCGTTGTTGTGATCGCTTCCGATATGGGCTGGTGCAGCAAGTAAAGACCTTTATGTTGGCTACAGACTACACGGATTTTAATGTGCTCGTATGTTGGGCTAAGGACATCGAGCAGAGCTTGGGTCTGACATCTCGGGGAGGTGGTTCTAGCTCTCGTAAGAGGACTGCTGACTATAGTTCTGGAGGTGGACGAAACAAAAGAGGCCGAGATAGGAGGCATCAGCCTGATGTGAGACGAGATGATCCAGGACGAGGTGGACATGCTTAGGGTGGACGAGTGAGGTCTGACTAGCACACGTGTTAGACGTGTGGATCGAGGGACAATCTGAGGTGAGATTGTCCTCGTGCGACTAGAGAGGCACATGGTCCTGTTGTGGTGACATGGAATTCTTACTGGAACTGTGGTTTAGCAGATCACATGAGGCGTGAGTGTCCTCTGTTGACTGGTGGAGACCAGGGACGTGCACCTGTTATTGCTACACCTCAGAGAGGTTGTGGGCTTAGCCGAGGCAATTTTCAGAGAAGATATGAGGGTCAGCGTGGTATCGCTCATGTTGTAGCAGTTCAGCATAAGGGAGGTGGTCCTGCGAGGGTCTATGCTCAGTGCGAGGGGCGCAACGACACCGATGTTATCGCATGTACTTTTGTTCTACAGTCTTTATCATTGTTGACTTTGATTGATTCTGGATCTACACGTTTTTATATCTTGAGTGAGCATGCGTATTTGCTTGATATACCTGTTGAGTTTCTTAATGTGGGAATGCAAGTGACTAGTTCTTTTGGTGAGAGTGTGATCACAAGGAAGTTGTATCGAAGGTGTCCCTTATCTATTCAAGGTCATGTCTTTCTTGTGGAGTTGTGGAGTTACCCTTTTATGAACATGATGTGATTCTTGGTATGTATTGGTTGTCTGAGCATAGAGCAGTGGTTGACTTTGATGTTAAGCGAGTCACCTTAAAGCTTGTTGATGATTATGAGGGGGTGATAGTAGGCAAGAATGTGAAATTATTGTCTAAGATTGTTTCGGCTTTGGAAGCAAGTCATATGATAGGGATGAGTTGTGATGCTTATCTTGCATATGTGATGAATCCTGGTACAAAGGATGTATGTGTGCAGGATATCCGAATCGTTTGTGATTTTCTGGGTGTCTTTTCAGAAGAATTGCTTGGGTTGCCACCAAATAGAGAAGTTGAGTTTGGTATCGAGTTGTATGAGAATACAACTCCGGTGTCCATTGCTCCTTATCGGATGGCACCTAAAGAGTTGAAAGAGCTGAAGACGCAACTTCAGGAGTTGCTTGATCGAGGGTTCATCCGGCCGAGTGTATCACCTTGGGGTGCAGCGGTGTTGTTTGTGAAGAAGAAAGATGGGACAATGCGGATGTGTATAGATTATCGGCAACTGAACAAGTTGACGATCAAGAACAAGTATCCCTTGCCAAGGATTGATGATCTCTTTGATCAGTTTCGAGGAGCCTCAGTGTTTTCTAAGATTGATTTGAGGTCGAGGTATTTCTAGTTGAAGGTGAAGGATGTGGACGTACCTAAAAAGGCTTTTCGGACTAGGTACGAGCATTATGAGTTCTTAGTGATGCCTTTTGGTTTAACCAATGCACATGCTGCTTTCATGGACCTGATAAATCGCGTATTCCATGAGTTCTTGGATCAGTTTGTGGTAGTGTTCATCGGTGACATCCTTGTGTACTCTTGTACCGAAGAGGATCACAATCTACACCTAAGGATAGTGTTACAAGTGTTGATGGAGAATCAACTATATGCTAAGCTGAGCAAGTGTGAGTTTTGGCTTAGGGAGGTGGTCGTCCTAGGGCATGTTGTATCGGCCGAGGGTATTCGAGTTGATCCGCATAAGGTAGAGGCGGTGATGAGTTCGAAGGTGCCTAATTCGGTGACGGAGGTGCGAAGTTTTCTTGGCTTGGCTGGATATTATTGTAGGTTTGTCGAGGGTTTCTCGAAGATTGCTTCACCTTGGACCAAGTTGTTGCAGAAGAATGTTCGCTTTGAGTGGACAGATGCGAGGCAACAAGCTTTTGAGAAGCTAAAGGAAGCTTTGACGCAAGCTCCTGTCCTGATTCAACCTAAGTCTGGTAAGGAGTTTGTGGTCTATAGTGATGTGTCTTATGTCCGTTTGGGCTGTGTGTTGATGCAAGAGGGTAAGGTAGTGGCGTATGCATCTAGGCAGTTGAAGGTGCATGAGCGTAACTACAATACTCACAATCTTTTGCTCACGACTGTTATGTTTGGCTTGAAGATTTAGAGGCATTACCTGTATGGTAAGAAGTGTGTGGTATTCTCAGATCATAAGAGTTTGAAGTATCTGATGTCTCAAAAGGAGTTGAATCTTATGCAACATCGTTGGGTGGAGTTGCTTAAGGATTATGATCTATCGATTGAGTATCATCCTGGAAAGGCCAATGTTGTGGCTGATACTTTGAGTAGGAAGGTGGCTCTGGAGTTGAGGGCGGTGTTTGCTCACTTGAGCTTATCGCGAGATGGTGGTCTTGTTATTGAATTGCAAGTGAAAACATCTTTGATTCATATGATCAAGGATAAGCAGTTGCTTGATGATTCCCTTGTTCCTCATGTTCACGATATTGCGAATGGTAAGCCTTCGGATTTCAGTTTCAATGATGATGGTTTTCTATGTTTTGGGAGTCGGATACTGGTGCCAGATGATGCTGAGTTGAGGCGCACTATTCTTACTGAAGCTCATAGTAGTCCTTTCTCTATGCACACTGGTAGTACGAAGATGTATCATGGTTTGAAGGATGAGTACTATTGGGTGGGGTTGAAGAAAGATGTTGTTGAGTTTGTCAGCAAATGCATGGTTTGTTAGTGAGAAAAGGCTGAACATCAGGTTCTTTCTAGGCTGTTGCAGCCATTGAGAATCCCAGAATGGAAGTGTGAAACGATTACCATGGATTTCATGTCTGGCTTGCCTTTGTCACCGTCGAAAAAGAATTTTGTTTGGGTGATTGTTGATCGCCTTACGAAGTGTGCACATTTCTTGTCTATGCATACTACGTATACCTTGGATAAGCCGACAGAGCTGTATATTGCTGAGATTGTGCGTTTTCACGGTGTGTCGAAGTCTATAGTGTCGAATAGAGATTCGAGGTTCACATCAAGGTTTTGGGAATGTTTGTATCAAGCCTTGGGTACACGGTTGAATTTCAGCACTTCTTATCATCCTCAAACGGATTGAATGTTAGAGTGTGTTATTCGAGTGCTTGAGGACATGTTGAGATGCTACGTTATAGATTATCATGGTTCTTGGGAGAAACACTTGCCTTTGGTTGACTTTGCTTACAAAAATAGTTACCAGGCAAGCATTCAAATGGCTCCATACGAGGCTTTGTATGGGAGAAAGTGCATAACGCCTCTTTGTTGGGCAGAAACATAGCAATAATTGATTTCGATGCCGACTATGTTGAAAGGAACCACCGAGAAGGTGAAGCTCATTTGTGAGCGCTTAAAGGCAACATCGGATCGGCAAAAGTTTTACGTGGATTTGAAGCGTAAGGAGGTTGAGGTCGTAGTTGGCGAACGTGTGTTCTAGAAAGTATCGCCTTGGGAGAAGGTGATAAGATTTTGGCGTATAGGTAAGCTTAGCCCGAGATTTATTAGACCTTCTAAGGTTGTGGAGCGAATTGGTCCTATAGCTTATCGATTGAGGTTGCCTCCCGAGTTGGAAACGATTCGTGATGTGTTCCATGTTTTGATGTTGCGGAGGTATAGATCGGATCCTTCGCATGTGATGCCTGTTGAGGAGATACAACTGAATCCAGATTTGTCTTATGATGAGGAACCAGTGAGGATTCTGGATTTGAGCAGCAAAGTTCTTCGTCGCAAGACGATAGAGCTTGTGAATGTGTTGTGGCGACACCGATGAGTTGAGGAGGCCACTTGGGAAAGCAAGGCGAACATGTTAAGCTATTTCCGCACCTTTTTCCTTCAGGTAAAATTTCGAGGACGAAATTTCCTAAGTGGGGAAGAGTTGTAACGCCCTGGTTTTGGGCCTAGATGTTTTAGACATCGGATCGGGCCGATCGGAAACAATTTTAATCGTATTAGGTGGTTTAGGGAAATCAATGATCGGGTAAGGATAAAAATATGAAAAAAATTGCTAAAATCCTCTAAAACCATTATTAAGAGGTTGGTCAAATCAATTTTACAAAATGAGTTTTGGAAGTGGTACATTTTGGGTAGTGACCAAAATGTAAAGTTTTAAAACTCTGAAAAATGCAATTTCAAAAGAGGAGTCAAAATCTTAGAATCTTTAGGGAGCTTTTGTGGAATTACACCTTTCCTTAAATTGGCATGTGTTTTAAATGATTTTTAGATTATTAAATAAAAAGGATTTTTATTTTATTAAATTGCTAAAATAGTAAAATGAGAAGTTTTTGACGTATGTAACTCTCATTTCAGCAAAAATCCATTTCTCCATATTTCTTTTCTCCAAAAAACTCACTCTTTAGTTTCTCATCTTTTTCCAAGAATTCTCTTCAAGTTCTTCATGATTTGTGAAGCAGAAACTTGTCAATATTTAAGGAAGGCAAGGATTGGAGGTAAATCTCGTTCTCAACCTCTTATATAGGTTCTTTATTGAAATTCCAAAGATTATTGGCTTGTAATTGTTGTTTTTAACTGAGTTTTAATTATAGTTTTGATTTGAGATCAAAATCTTGCAAAATAATGGTTTAAATCTTGATTTTTAGAGTGTTGTTGATGAGCTCTGTTTCGGAGTGATTCTAATTGAGTTTTCAGTTGATTTAAATGTTGAAAAAGTGTTTTGATGATAAAGATCCCGGAATCCTTGAGATCCTTGAGTTTCATGTTAGTTTTGGTTGAGTTCTTGAGGTGTTTTGCTAGTGTTTTGTTTGCTGGTGTATAAGGAAGGGTTTAAGTTGTTTTTAGATGTGTATTGATGATTGTTAATGGTTGGAAGTAATGTATGTTGGCTGGGATTGGTTTAGAAAGCAATCGATTCAGTTTTTGGTTGTTTCGAATGGGTAAATTGGTGTGGTTTTGCTGAGCAACGAGTTTGTGTTTAGTTGCTGGTGTTGTAATGCATTTTAATGCATTTGGATCTCTTTTTTGTTGCTCTAAACACATGGAATCTTGATCTGGTAGCAAGCGAAGAATTTTTTGAGGCTTCGGGCAAGTGATCTTTGCGTCGGCAAACAAAGTTTTGCGTATGGGTGAGTGGAAAAGGATTTCAATCTTTGAAATGCTTTGAGGGTGGTTTGGGAGCATAGTGTAAGTTTGAAACACTTAGCTAAGCTAGATAGTAAGTAAATCGAAAGTCTCTCTCGGAATGTGTTATGTTCTGATTTTAAATGCACTTGATTTGAATGTGGTTTGATTACTTTTTTAAAGCATGATTTGAGCATTGATGATGTTGTTTTTTAGTGTCATTTTGTTAAGGATGCACATGGTAAGTGATCCTTGGGTTTATATGATTTATGCATATGATTTAAGCGTGTTAATGCTTGTGAAAATGGCATTAGGGTTTATTCTTGTAAAACAGTGAAATGATGATGATAAATGATTATATTGGCAAGTGATGGAAATTGTTTTTGGTTACTTTGATCGGATATAGTTAGCCGACTATATGATTGGGTGCACCGTGAATAAAGTCGCCTTGGATGTCGAGGGGTTGTGACTGTGCCGTAAACTCCATCCAAGTACCCGAACGACTAAGGCTAAGATCACAATGGTGGATAGTTTAATCTCGTGGTTTGTGTCCCATGCTCTCGTTAGTGGAATTATACAACTACCGATGAGTGATGTTGAGGGGTTGTTATATTGCCATTAATCTCCATCACGGGTGTTGAGGGGTTGTGATTGTGCCATTTAACTCCACCTTGTGTAATCTGGTAGTGTGTATGAAACGTGTGGGACAACGCTTGTAATCCGTGTATTCGATTGTGTCAATTGTGTTGGTTTTGATATGAGTTGTTATTGATCACTTGCGAGCCAGTAAAATTATGTGGATATAATGAGTTAATGTTGAATTTTGTTTGAGAAATCATGAGATACTTGAGAGATACGCTTGAATGTTTTGTTGTTAGCGGTCCTCAGTAAGCTTTATGCTTACGCTCTTTGTTTCATCAATGTAGAGAATTGAGCATCTTTGGCAGCAAGAGAGCAAGGGGAATCCAAGTGATTTGATCTAGGCAAAGTATGTGTTTTTCTCTTTGTGTAATACGAGGCAATGGGAGGGATTTCTACTCATGGTTTTCCTTGGTGATGTTAAACACCTTGAGCATGTTGGTTAGTGTTTTTGGACCTGTAAACGATCTCTATATGGCTTATGGTCTTGGATTTTGGTTTTTTGGCTATGCTATTGTTGTGTTTGAAAAGCATGCTTAAGTAGTTATATATCTCTTCATGAATTGCCATGTTTGATGCATATGTGGTGGTGTTTGTTGATGCATAAGTGTATAGGATGTTGATCATAACATGTATGGATGAATTGGGCATGATTACATGTTGTTAATTATGATTGAAGGGCTGTTAAAAGTTTATTTCTGGTATGCGTATCGGTACTCGTGATTGCGTATCGATACGCTAAGGCTATTTTCAGGCATTTCAGCTTATGTGTACCGATACGAGTTACTAGCATATCGGTACGCCTAGGCAAAGCTTTGAAGATCGTACCGATACGCGGGGAGGCGTACCGAGACCTTTTTTACAAATTTGCTACTACCATTTTGCGTATCGATACGGGCTCAAGCGTACCGATACATGTTCGTTATTTTAAGTTAAAAGTATCTTTTTAAGTTTTGGAATGTTGCGTTTTGGTCCCTGAATGTTGTTCGATGAATTGGTTGAGTTTGGATGATCCGTTTATGAGTTAATTTGACATGATTGCATGTTACTTGACTAATTACGGATTGGTGATCTTAAAATTGGACTAGTCCCTATAATTTTCAGAAATTACAGTTTAGTCCATAAATGTGTATTTTAGGCAATTGAATCCCTAATCGAACTCTTATCGCTGTGCCATTTTCTTCTAAGTGTGTTGCTGATCACATAGGATCTTAATGTGCATCAAGAGAAGATAAAAAGAAAAAAGGTTGCTAATCGAAGTTAGCTTTAACGAGTTGGCTTCATTTTCCCCGTGTAATCTTCTTAGTTAGGGTCAGGCGTCTAGGCCGAGCTAAGGGGGTTACACGGTTGAAGGCTGCATCGGATCGTCATGAGTCTTACGCGTATTTAAAGTGTAAAGTGGTTGAGTTCACGGTTGGAGATCGTGTGTTCCTTAAGGTATCACCTTGGAAGAAGGTGATGAGGTTCGGACGTAAGGGAAAGCTTAGTTTGAGGTTTATTGGACCTTATGAGGTTGTGGAGCCAGTTGGTCTTGTGGTTTATCAGTTGAGGTTTCCTCCCGAGTTGGAAAAGATTCATGATGTGTTTCATGTATCTATGTTGCGAAGATATAGATCGGATCCTTCGCATGTTATGCCAGTTGAGGGAGTTGAGTTATATCTAGGTTTATCCTGTGATGAGGAACCTGTGAGAATTTTGGATACGAGTAACAAAGTTTTTCGTGGCAAGACAATTGAGCTTGTGAATTATTGTTATGACATTGAGAAGTTGAGGAGGTTGCGTAGGAAAATAAGGGGGATGGGTTGAGTCAGTTTCGTGCCTTTCTCCTTCAGGAAAAAATTCGAGGACGGAATTTCCAAAGTGGGAGAGAGTTGTCACACCCCGATTTTGCGCTTAGATGTTTTGGCGAGTTGGGTTGGGCCAGTGGAACCAGTGTCGGTTGTTCGAACCGTTAAAAGGTGGTTTAGGGAGATCAAAGTTTGGGATAAGATAAAAATATGATGAAAATTCCTAAAATCCTCTAAAATGATGTTTAAGATGTTGGACAAATCAATTTTGCAAAACATGTTTTCGAAAGTGTACATTTTGGGTAATGACCAAAATGTAAAGATTTAAAAGTTGGAAAATGTGTTTTTCAAGTCAAAATCTAAGAATCTTTAGGGAACTACTTGGCAATTATGCCTTTTACCCTAATTTGGCATGTGTTTTAAGTGTTATTAAAATTAAAAAGGCTTTTAATTGGGTTTAATTAAAAAGTTAGTTAATCGGTTAATGAAAATTTTGACCAGCTTTTCATTTCTCTCTTTCACTTCAGCCAAACACTTCTCATTTTCTCTCAAATCTCTAGATTTTCTTTTATCTCAAATCCTCTTTTGATTTCTATTATTTCTCCATTGATTTCTTCCATTTACCTTCAAGTTTCTTCATGCAAACATTCCCAAATTAGAGGAGAAGCAAGGATTGGAGGGGATAGTAATCGGGAAGCAATCGAAGTTTTATTGGAGGCTTCGGAAGATCGGTAGTTGCATTGGCAAGCGTGGTTTCGCAAGTCGATGAGTGGAATTTGGTTTTCCAACGTGGAAACGTTTTAGAAAAGGTTTTGGGAACTTAATTAGAGCTTGAAATGCTTTATTAAGTTCGGATGTAAGTAAATCGAAATTTCTCCCTCGGTTGTGCTAGTTATGAGCCTTTTGTTGCACTTGATTTTGAATACATTTACCTACTGTTTTAAAGCATGTTTTGAGAATATAAATTGTGTATGATTGTACCATGTGGTTTAAGGATGCACAAGGTAAGTGGTCATTGTATGCATGTTTTGATGCATGAGGTTTTAAGCATGGTTTAATGCTTGTTGATGGCTTATCATGAATGATTTGTAAAAATAATGAGTTATGCATGAGTTATGGGTTATATTGACAAGTGATGTTGACTAAAATGTTTTATAAGTAAAATCGGATATAGTTAGCCGGCTATAGGATTGAGTGCACTACAAACAAGTCGCCTCGGATGTTGAGGGGTTCTGATAGTACCGAATACTCCATCCAAGTACCCTAACAATTGAGGATTGTTTAAGGTTGCAACGATTGAGGGTAACTTCCGGGTGCGAACCTTGTGTTTTGTCTCGTCTCTCGTTAGTGGATTATACATCTACCGATGAGTGGTGTTGATGGGTTGTGATTGTACCAAATACTCCACCAATGGTGTCACAACAATGGAGGGTCGCTCTCTTGTGTGAGCCTTATAATGTCCCTAGAGTGTATGAAGGGTGTAGGACAACCCTTTGTAATCCGTGTATCCGATATATGTTTTTGAGATTTTTGTTTATCACTTGTGAGCCAATATAATAAAATGAAACATTGTGGAAAATGATGTTAATGCATAATTTGAAAGATGCATGTTTTGGTTTAAGCTTCGCATAAAGGTGATTATGCTTGGAAGGCTTGTAATATGAGTAGCAATGGTATAATTGCTGGACTTATATGTACCATGTGACATGATTTTTATTATGATGATTTTGAGGTTAAAGTGCATGTTTTGTCAAAGGAAGCTTGATGGTTTTGAAAGGAGTGGAAAATGGTTTTGTGCATTGATAATGTTTTTGGTTTGAACAATCCTCACTAAGCTTGTATGCTTAAGCTCTCTTTCTTCATCAATATAGTCAATTTAAGCTTTGGAGGCAACACTTGCAAGGGGATCGGTGGGAAACTTTGATTAAAGGTAAGCTTTGGTTTTGGACTAGTATAATAAAGGCAATTGGGTGTCCAATGCTTTGAATGTTGTTGGTTTAGTGTTTTCTGTGTTTTTGCAGGTTTGATATGCGTATTTAGTTGTGTGAATGACCTTTAAGCTTTGGTTTATGCTTGAATATGCAATTTAGCCTTTTGGTGATTTTAACTTCTAGGGAAGCATGCCTTTAGTGCCATAGCTTGTGAGAATGATGATATGATGATGCTTGTGCTTCGTATATGTGGTCATTGATGTGTATGTAAGTTGTATGTATGTTTAGGGCATATGTCGGGATGGTTCCGAAGGGCGTCAAATGATTTAAACCAGCTATTTAGAACATTGCAGGCCCCAATATTTTGAAACACCCTTGCCTGTTTCGAAATGGTGGCCTGAAATGTCCTTGGTGTTTCGTGTTGCGTGTAAAAGAGTCTATCGCAATTGTAGTGCAAGAGTACACGACGCAAGTAGTAATGTGATACGAAGTATCGGATATCGTCTCCACAGGGATTGGGCTAATAGCTTCACCTCAGTTCACTGCACGAAAGTGCAGGAAATAATTGAGAAGATTGTCACGAGAGTAATAAAGTAAACGTAAATAAAAGAGTAGAAATATCAAGATAGAGAAAATGGGCTGGTATTGAATTGCTTAGTAGTGCAGGTATTGCAATGCTTAGGAACTCCAGTTCTGTCGTCGTTCCTGTCGCGGCAGCACCTGTCGCGGTAGCTGTCCGTTGGTTGTCGTGGCAGCAAACACACCAACTCCGTACTTCAAGTTTGGCAAGAATCCCCGAATTGCATTGGCCTATCCCTAGGTCCAAGTCTGTCGATGATCACATCTTTGATGATACCTCCCGGTGTGAATCGAAGGATGAACACCGATGTGTATGAATTCTTCCTTAGCCACTTAACCTTGACATATCCCTAGGCACAAGATAGTTCAACTATAAACTAGAGAACTTGCTCTTATTTCTTTCGTATACTTAACTCTCCCGATGCTAAGTAAATAGATGACCTCACAATGCTCTCCCTATGCTCTTGCAAGATATTAATAACCAAAATAAGAGAACTTGAAGTTTATTTTATTGAACTTGGAAAATCCTAAAACAAAACAACCCTTGCAATTACTTTACAAAACAACCCGTGGCCCTGGGGGATTTTTAGAACATATCGACGGCGGGTAAACGACGAAGGGGTTTGGTTATCGGTTATGGGGATGATGTCTCCTAGGTTAAAATCTATGCCCTTATATAAGCTTTGGACTCAAGTATTCTAAGGTAACAAGGATTACAACTTTAATTAAAAGTAAGATTCTAATAAAGACTTAATCTCCAAGTATCCTACTTTTCAGCCGCCTTCCTTGTTTCTTGGGATTTCCTTTCCTTGAGCTTTGGCTTGACATATCTTTTGATCCGGGGCTTGGAAAAATATATGGTTTTCACACGATAGACGAGCATAATTTTCTCTATCTATCGAGGTCCACTTTGCTTTTCCTCCACTAACTTGCTGTCGTCCTCTGCTGTCACGGCAGCTCCGTGGCAGCATCGTCCTCTTCGTCTGCTTGTCCAGTTGAGCTCTTCTGCTTATCTGCCCTGCGCCTGCCTTCTCCGTCAACTATGGCAGCAACCTGCAAAATAAGCCATCTTTTAGTAGAATCCGTGCCTTTAATATATTTGTGATGTTTTGCTGTAAACTAACCTAAATGCAATGTAATGATGCTTGAATGCAGCAGAAATATGGGTTAAAAGGGTGTAAATAATAGAACTTTTACACACTCAGCACACCCCCAAACTCAAGTTTTTGCTTGCCCTCATGCAATTAAGACTTAAAAGAAAATGAAATTTTTTTTGTGTTGGCTTTCAAACAGTGAACTGTCCCTTACCCATCGCTCATTCTCTGTGGCGGCAGCAACCTATCGGAAAGATTAAGAACTGTCCGGAATCTCACTATAGTCCTCGTGCATTGTGTGCATGCTTGTGAACAGTTATATGCCAAGACTCTCTTAGTATCACTAGAATATTCAACTTTTTAACTCGTTTTATGCCAAAGTTTATTTTTTTAAGACACATTTTCATGCTTCTTTTCTTCTATTTTCAAGCTAAGTTTTACTAGAGCCAGTTTTTGGCACCTCTAGTTAGCTTCCTAGAGCCGGTTTCGGGCACCTCTAGGTTTTTGAGTTTCTTTTGCTAAACTTCTTTCCTAGAGCCAGTGTTAGGCACCTCTAGGGGCTATTCAAGTACTAAGCATCCTATTCTAGTTTGGCTAAAAGAAATCTAAGCAATATAACAGTCACAATGGTGTTTAAGTTTTTCAGAACTATAGAAAGGCTCTAAACTTCTCCTTAAACTGTCCTAAAGATGCTGCCACGACAGAGATGTCATGACAGGTAAGTTTACTTCACAGTTTTAAGCCAACAATTTTTTAGTCTTTTATGATTTTTTTAAGAACTTAATTAAATAAAAGACACAACAATTAATTAAAGATGTACTAAGACTCCATTAAAATGGAGGGTTGCCACCCCCAAACTCGAGGGTTGCATTGCCCTCAATGCAAATGACAGATAAAATGAAGGCAGGTACATCACAAAATATATATAAAGCAGGCAGCAATAAAAAGAAAATAAAAGACTTAGATTTTAATCGTTGTCTTCACTGCTGCTGCTGACACGGATCTGGTGGCGGCGTCTAGGCTGTGGGGCAGGCTGGGCAGGTTGCTCCACGACCTGGATGTCTTAGCTACTGCCGCTATCCAAAGTGCTGCTGGTGGTCGTGCTGGCCTTGGGCATTAGCTTTCTGTCGGCCACATGTTTCTGCCTCTTGACAGGCGTGAATTCCTTCTCCAAATTCCTCCTAATAGGAGGTTCTTCCTTGCTGTCATATGAGGCTGGTCGCTTCGTTCCTCGGGCGGAGGTGTCGGCCGGAGGACTGCCAGCTGCCGTCGGGGCAGGTGATGGGGTGGAAGCAGCGGAATGTGCATGTGGGGAGGCAGGTGGTGTAGGTGTGTGGACAAGGGCGGGGATGTGGAAATAATGGGCAGGGAAAGTGGGGAAAACAACATCGAGATAATGTAAAGTATTGGTAATGAAATTTACCGTGGAGTTGGCGAAATCCCAGATGAATGTCATCAGCCCCATTTGTCTATCTTCCACCCGCTGTATGGCAGCAAGGATCTGAGCAGATTAGTCTGTCTGGGCGGTTGCTACGGCAGGTTCAGGGGTAGGCTCCTCAGATGATTCGGCAGGGGAGGCAGCCGGGTTGAAGGAGGAGAGGGGGTAGCGACTATCAGTTCCATGAGGCTCGTAATGTTGTTGTCGGTCCAGCCTCGTCCTTGGACCAGTTTATCGGTGGTGGCCTCTGAAACAGCAGCGCAGCGGCAGAGAGAAGTGATCATGAATGGTAGGCAGAGGCGGGAGGTTGATCGATGTGTTCAATCCAAGATGCTTTCCCTCATATAGCGGCCCACGTTGATAGGCTGGTCGTTCATGATCGAATGAATGAGGGCGAGCCGCTGCTGGTCAACCGTCGTGTGATGGGAGGATGGCAGGATACGTTTCTTGATGAAAGCGTTCCATAGCTTGGCTTCTGGAAGCAGCTGCCCACTTTTGACAGAGTTGGGGTTGTTTTTGCTCGTATTCCATTCCGTCCCCTCTTCTGTCACCTCTGCCATGACAGCACCGTAGGCGGCAAAGTCGAGGGTGTCCAAAAACTGTTGATGGGCATCGTCGTTTGGACCAAAATAGAGGCCATACATGTGGTTGATGCTATCAACTATGAGTGGCACCTCTGTCCCACGGACAGTTATTGATGTTGCCGTCCTGATGTCAATGGCAGCATAAAACTCCCTCATCAGCGTGTCATTCAATTTTGCTGGTTGTTCTGCGAACTGCTCCCATAGCTGAGTTCTTATTGCCTTTGCGATGAATGGTCGGAGCCCCATGTTTGCTGCCTTACAGACGTAGATGAATCCTCTTTCCTCCCATAATTCCTTGGTGGCGAATGGCGACGGTACGGGTGATGCTGATGAAGAGGCTGAAGCAGCATTGCGGCGGGTCTGTCTGGAAGACATTTTAGTTGCAAGGGTTGTGAAAGTAAAGAAAACAAATAAAAACGAGAGGAGAAAGCAAGTAAGAATAAGCAGAAGTGTGGAAAATGAAAATGAGAACGGGGTTTTATAGCGGTCGAGTTGCTGCCCGTTTAATGATGTAACGGCAGGCGTGAATAACGGGGCGACTGTTGAGATTTAGCTTGTCTGACGCGTCTGACACGCATTTTTGCGTCTGTTACGCGTCTGCCACACGCTTCTACGTCTGCCGTGTCAGGCTGTTGACAGCCTGTCTTATCCGTGTCTGCGCGGCAGCTAGAACGACAGGCTTCAATAAATGGGCTCTGTTGGGCTGATGGATGGATGGTGGGCTTGGGTCATTTCTCCTTTTCTTCTTGACTCCTTTATTTCCTAAAAACAGAAAATATAAAAACATTATTCGAATAAAATAAACCTAATTTCCTAATAAATAATAAATAATAAAAATAAATAAAAATAAAATTTAGGTTAAATTAAGGATGCCTTGTGGGGCATCTCCTAAGTTAACCACTTCCTGTATTCTTGGGGCTTCAGTCCCCTGATAATGCTTGAGGCGCTGTCCATTGACTTTAAATTGGTGCCCGTCTTTTAATGATCATATTGTGATGGCACCATGGGGAAAAACTTGTACCACTTGGAACGGGCCAGACCATCTAGACTTTATCTTTCCTGGGAAGAGTTTCAGTCTAGAATTGAACAACAACACAAGCTGCCCTGGGCAGAACTGTCGTGGCAGCAGTTTCCTGTCATGCCACTTCTTAGTTTTCTCCTTGTAAATTCTTGCATTGTCGTAGGCCATTGTTCGTATTTCTTCAATTTCGTTCAGATCTAATAGCCTTTTCTGGCCTGCCTTGTCCAAGTCCATATTCACTACCTTGATTGCCCAGTATGCTTTATGCTCTATCTCGACAGGCAGATGGCAGGTTTTTCCATAAATCAGTCGGTATGGAGACATGCCGAATGGAGTCTTAAAAGCTGTCCTATATGCCCATAATGCATCGTTAAGGAGTAAAGACCAATCCTTCCTAGTTGGCTTAACCATCTTCTCAAGAATGTTCTTAACTTCCCTATTGGATATCTCAGCTTGTCCATTGGTTTGTGGTTGGTATGCTGTCGCGATCCTGTGCTTGACACCATATTTCTTCAAGGCGGCAGCAATAACCCTATTGTCAAAATGTCTCCCTTCATCACTGATAATCGCCTTAGGGATGCCAAATCTAGAAAAAATATTTTTGTGCAAAAACTTTTGGACTGTCTTGGCATCATTTTTTTTGAGTGGCGATAGCTTCAATCCACTTAGAGACATAATCCTCTGCTAGGAGGATGTATAAATTACCACATGAAGATGGGAAAGGTCCCATAAAATAAATCCCCCAAACGTCGAAAATCTCGACTTCTAGAATGTTCTGCAGTGGCATCTCGTTTCTCCTCGAGATGTTACCTATTCGCTGGCACCTATCACAGTTCTTGTAGAAGTCCTGTGCATCTTTATACAGTGTCGGCCAGTAGAACCCTGACTGCAGCACCTTGGCAGCAGTTTTATTGCCTCCTAAGTGACCTCCATATTGTGAAGCATGGCAGTGATGGAGAATGTCTTCTTGCTCTTCTTGTGGTAGACACCTCCTTATAACCTGATCTGCACATAGTTTGAAAAGAAGAGGTTCGTCCCAATAATAATGCTTAACATCATTTTGGAACCTCTTCCTGGCTTGATAATTAAGATCAGAAGGAAGTATTCCGCTAACTATAAAATTAACGAAATCAGCATACCAGGGGAGTTCAGAAGACTTACCTGCTGCCATGGCTGTTGCGGCAGCAAAGAGCTGCTCATCTGGGAAGGTCTCCAGTATGTGTGTCTCGTCGATTGGTAGACTCTGTCCCTTCTCCAATCTTGACAAGTGATCTGCTACCTGATTTTCTGTCCCTTTTTTGTCCTTTATTTCAAGGTCGAACTCTTCCAATAGCAGGATCCACCATATAAATCTAGGCTTTGCATCCTTTTTCGCAAACAGATACTTCAGGGCAGAAGGGTCTGTGTGCACTATTACTTTCGTCCCAAGTATGTAAGAACGAAACTTGTCAATAGAGAATACCACAGCTAATATCTCCTTTTCTGTGGTGGTGTAGTTCACTTGGGCATCATTCAATGTCTTGCTGGCATAGTATATGACATGAAACAGCTTATCTTTGCGCTGCCCAAGTGCTGCCCCGACAGCATAGTCACTAGCATCACACATGATCTCAAATGGTTGTGTCCAGTCTGGTGGTTGTACTATGGGGGCTGTCACCAGTTTTTCCTTCAGAACCTTGAATGCTTCAGTACATTCATCATTAAAGTCAAAGGGTCGATTCTGCTCTAGAAGATGGCATAGGGGCATGGTGTTTTTTGAGAAATTTGCAATGAATCTCCGATAAAAACAAGCATGCCCTAAAAAACTTCTAATGCCCTTGACAGTGGTCGGCGGCGGCAGCTTCTCAATTACTTCTATTTTAGCCATGTCGACTTCTATCCCACGGCAGCTAATCTTATTGCCAAGGACTATCCCTTCGTCCACCATAAAGTGGCATTTTTCCCAATTCAAAACAAGATTTGCTTTTTCACATCTTTCAAGTACCTTTTGAAGATTGCCTAGGCAGCTCTCAAAATCATCTCCAAAGACGAAAAAATCATCCATAAATATCTCAAGGAAGTCCTCTACCATATCGGAGAATATGGCCATCATGCACCTTTGGAAGGTGGCGGGTGCATTACATAGTCCAAACGACATCATCCTAAAAGCGTATGTTCTGTAGAGGCATGTAGAAGTCGTCTTTTCTTGATCCTCCGGTGCAATAGCAATTTGATTGTAACCTGAATAACCATCAAGAAAACAATAGTAAGGTTTTCCCGCTAATCTATCAAGCATTTGATCAATGAAGGGTAAAGGAAAATGGTCTTTTCGGGTAGCTTTGTTAAGCTTCCGATAGTCCATACAAACCCTCCAACCGGTCACAGTCCTGGTTGGGATTAACTCATTGTTCTCGTTAGTTATCACGGTCATTCCTCCTTTATTAGGAACACATTGCACCGGGCTCACCCATTTGCTTTCGGAGAAGGCGTAAATAATACCAGCATCTAACCACTTTATTATCTCTTTACGCACCACCTCTTTCATCACATGGTTAAGCCGCCTTTGGGCATCAATAGTCGGCTTATGAACTTCTTCTAAAAGGATTTTGTGCATGCATAACGCCGGACTAATGCCTTGAATGTCTGCTATCGTCCATCCAATCGCCTTTTTGTGCTGCCTTAGCATGCCGATTAGTTGTCGTTCCTGTTCCTGCGGCAACTTAGAAGAGATGATTACGGGCAGTGTGTCATTTGAACCGAGAAAAGCATATTTTAACTGCCATGGCAGGGGCTTAAGTTCTAAGGCAGGTGGTTCAACAGTAGATGACTTTTGTATTAAATGGTTATCTGAAGTATAATTCAAAGGTTCGAATAACTTACCTGGACGATTGCCTATCCAGTTTACCTCCTCCTGATCTTCAGTATCAGATGTATCAGAGTCAGAGGAGTTGCTGTCGTCGGTGTTGTCGTCTGTGCTGTCGTGACAGTCCTGTAGGTGGCTGCCGCGGCAGTGACCAAATTTAATATCGTGACAGCCCGACCTGATGCAGGGTTGATCAAGGGTAATGTCAGTGATAGCCTTGCATTCCTCATCTACATCAGAATGTTTCATCGCTTGGAGAACATTCAACTTAATCTCTTGATCGTTCACGCGCATGGTGAGTTCTCCTTTTTCCACATCAAACAGTGATCTTCACGTGGCTAAGAAGGGTCGCCCAAGGATGACTGGTGCGTTTTCGTCTGCCTCACAATCTAAAACAAGAAAGTCAGCAGGAAAAATAAATTTATCCACTCTTACTAGAATATCTTCAATTTTTCCTTCCGGATGAACATAAGAGTGGTCTGCCAGCTGCAGAGTTACTATCGTGGGCCGCGCCTTTCCAATACCTAATTTCTGAAAAATAGACTTTGGCATTAAATTAACACTAGCACCAAGATCACAAAGTACCTTACCCACGAATTTATTTCCGATTACGCAAGGGATGATGAAGCTCCCCGGATCCTTCTTTTTCTGGGGTGGCTGCCGATGAAGAGTGCTCATGCAACCTTCTGTCATCTTTACCGTTTCAAACTCCCCAAGTTTAGATTTTTTCAACATAACATCCTTGAGAAATTTAGCATAACCGGGCATCTCCCTAACGGCATCTAAAAGCGGAATATTAATATGAACCTGCTTAAAAATATCATAAATCTTTTTAAGTTGAGATTCATGCTTAGCTTGATGTATCCGTTGAGGAAAAGGTGGTGGAGGACAATAATCAGCAATACGCCCTTCCCATTGCATACGAATCTGAGGACGAATATCATCGTTTTTCTCCTCTGTCGCTTCTACTATCGTGACAGGCTCATCGGCAGTAGTCTGTTTATCACCTGTCGGGGCAGCTTCCTCGGCAGGTTTATCCAAGGCAGGTTCCTTTTCTGTTTCAGCTTCTTTTTCCGACCCTGGTAGTTTCTTCCCACTCCTAGTAGTAATTGCCTTACATTGCTCATGTGTGGGCGGTCTAGCATTTTCAGTATTGCTAGGGTATCCTCCATTCTGCCTCGGCTTAATATGTTGAGAAACCTGACCCATTTGTGTCTCTAGAGATTTCAAAGTAGCTTCATGGTTTGTCATCCTCATCTCTGTTTTATCCATAAAGTTCTCTGTCTTCTTAACAAACTGATTCATATTCTCCATATACGTACCGGTCTGAGACATAAAGGTGGCCAGAGTCTGTTCCAATATACTGCTCGTGGCAGGTGGTGGTTGTTGTTGCTGCTGCTGTTGCTGCGGCAGTTGCAGCGGCAGTTGCTTTCGCGTTAGCAATCTAGATCCTCCCTGATTCTGATTGTGTGCTTGAGGATTCAAGGCATTATTAGGATTACCCCAGGAAAATTTGGGATCCTTCCTCCAATTGGGACTATAATCGTTGGAATTGTAATTCGGCTTGTAATTTCCAACATATTTTCCCTCTTCTACTTGTATTGGGCACTCATCCCGACTATGATTTCCCTCGCAGATGGTACAAACTTCCTCAACAGCAAATCCTTGTATTCCATCATCATTCAATAACCTTTTCATTGCTTTAGTAAGGAATGCTACCTGCGATTTCATCGTGCTGTCGGCCTCATAATCCTTCACAGCAAGTACCCGTTTACCCCCTCTTCTAGCTGTCGGAAACTGCTCCTCATTCTTAGCTAGATTTTTCAAAACTTGCAATGCCTCGTCCGGATCTTTATCCAACAATAGTCCATTTGCTGTAGAATCAATTCGAATACGAATTTGTAAGTTAGCATTATAGAACTTCGTTACCTGATTCCAGACGGAGAATCCATGCATTCGGCAGTTCCGTAGAAGAGTAGTAAATCTGTCCCAGGCCTCGTGCATTGGCTCATCATCTTCATGTTGAAAAGTAGCAATTTCATTATGTAATCACTCAGATAAATGCGAAGGATTAAAACGAGATAAGAATTCACGAGATAAATCTGCCCAAGTTCTAATTGAACCCGGCGTAAGTTTATTCCACCAAGTCTTAGCTCTGTCCCTCAATGGATGGGGAAATAACCGAAGCCTCAGTATATCCGGATTAACTCCTGGCAGTCTAAACGAACCACAGATATCCTGGAACGTCTTTAGATGCTCCCTAGCATCTTCTTTCTCAGCACCACTAAACTGCCCGACATTGTTGATCATACTAAACATGACAGGTTTAAGCTCAAAGTTATCAACTTCAATATCCGGCAGCGTGGTCTCCGGCTCTACATGATCGTTCAACATGTAGTAACGGCAGGACCGTCGTCTGTCGGCGGCAGGGTTATCGACAGGCTATATTACTTCGCCGACAGGTGGGTCGCCTCCAACGTGGGCTATCTTCTCTAGCTGTTCTTCAAGGTACTCGTTTCTGGCTAAAAGGTGGCGAAGTTTTTTCTTAAGATTGAAGGAACGTTCGATTTCCAAATCTAATGGATACTCAAGATCTTCACCTCTTTTAGATCAGCGCATAAACAAGAAAACCTCGTGAAAAGCGAGAGTTGAAAGCACCAACGGAAAAACAGAAAAATAAAAATAAAAACGAAAACGAAAAGTGCAATAAAAGAAAGGTAGAGTTATGTTGCCAATCCCCGGCAACGTCGCCAAAAACTTGTTGCGTGTAAAAGAGTCTATCGCAATTGTAGTGCAAGTGTACACGACGCAAGTAGTAAAGAGATACGAAGTATCGGATATCGTCTCCACAGGAATTGGGCTAATAGCTTCACCTCAGTTCACTGCACGAAAGTAAAGGAAATAATTGAGAAGATTGTCACGAGAGTAATAAAGTAAACGTAAATAAAAGAGTAGAAATATCAAGATAGAGAAACTGGCATGGTATTGAATTGCTTAGTAGTGCAGGTATTGCAATGCTTAGGAACTCCAGTTCTGTCGTCGTGCCTGTCGCGGCAGCACCTGTCGCGGCAGTTGTCCGTTGGTTGTCGCGGCAGCAAACACACCAACTCCGTACTTCAAGTTTGGCAAGAATCCCAGAATTGCCTTGGCCTATCCGTAGGTCCAAGTCTGTCGATGATCACGTCTTTGATGATACCTCCCGGCGTGAATCGAAGGATGAACACCGATGTGTATGAATTCTTCCTTAGCCACTTAACCTTGCCCTATCCCTAGGCACAAGATAGTTCAACTATAAACTAGAGAACTTGCTCTTATTTCTTTCGTATACTTAACTCTCCCGATGCTAAGTAAATAGATGACCTCACAATGCGCTCCCGATGCTCTTGCAAGATATTAATAACCAAAATAAGAGAACTTGAAGTTTATTTTATTGAACTTGGAAAATCCTAAAACAAAACAACCCTTGCAACTAGTTTACAAAACAACCCGTGGCCCTAGGGGGTTTTCAGAACATATCGACGGCGGGTAAACGGCGGAGGAGTTTGGTTATCGGTTATGGGGATGATGTCTCCTAGGTTAAAATCTATGCCTTTATATAAGCTTTGGACTCAAGTATTCTAAGGTAACAAGGATTACAACTTTAATTAAAAGTAAGATTCTAATAAAGACTTAATCTCCAAGTATCCTACTTTTTAGCCGCCTTCCTTGTTTCTTGGGATTTCCTTTCCTTGAGCTTTGGCTTGACATATCTTTTGATCCGGGGCTTGGAAAAATATATGGTTTTGACACGACAGACGAGCATAATTTTCTCTATCTATCGAGGTCCACTTTGCTTTTCCTCCACTAACTTGCTGTCGTCCTCTGCTGTCACGGCAACTCCATGGCAGCATCGTCCTCTTCGTCTGCTTGTCCAGTTCAGCTCTTCTGCTTATCTGCCCTGCGCCTGCCTTTTCCGTCAACTATGGCAGCAACTCGCAAAATAAGCCATCTTTTAGTAGAATCCGTGCCTTTAATATATTTGTGATGTTTTGCTGTAAACTAACCTAAATACAATGCAATGATGCTTGAATGCAGCAGAAATATGGGTTAAAAAGGGTGTAAAAAATAGAACTTTTACACACTCAACATTTCGAAACGGTGAGGCTTGTTTTGGAACATTTTTCCTCTATGAACCATCGTACTAGAACGTGTCTTTACAGGTTTTGAAACGAACCCGCGTATCGAAACGGTCAACCATGTTTCGAAACGGTCGTTCCGATACGAGGTATTCTGTTGTGAAACACTTGATTGTTGAACCAGTGTTTGAATTCATTGGAGTTTCTGTTTCTTGCTTTTTTGTCCATGTTTACCTTGTATGCAATTGGAAGAGTTCTAATTGTCATTTTGAGCTGAGATGTAACCCCCTTAGCGCGGTCTAGACGGATGACCCGAACCAAGGAGCTTACACGGGGAAAACTAAAGCCAACTCTTTAAAGCCGACTTCGATTAGCGTCCTTTTTTCTTTTTATCATTTCTAGATGCAATATAGGTCCTATGAGATCATCAAAGAACATAGGAAGAAACGACACATCGACTGGATTTCATTTAGGGGTTTAACTGCATAATTTAAAAATTTAGGGAATAAATTTTAAATTCTATAAAATACAGAGACATTTCTGATTTTAAGGTTACCAATTTTTGATTAGTCATATCTCATGCTTCTCTGCAAAATTTCAACACAATCAGACCATCCAAACTCGTTTAATTGCATGCCCGAAGTTTAGGGACTAAAATGTAACAATTCCGACTTTCAAAGATTCAATTTAACCGAATTAACAGACATGTATCGATACCCTAGGGACCGTAACGACCTGGTATTGGGCCTAGATGTTTTAGACATCGAATCGGACTGGTCGGTAACGGTTCGAATCGTGTTAGGTGATTTAAGGAAATTAACTATCGGGAAAGGATAAAAATATGGTAAAATTGCTAAAATCCTCTAAAATCATGTTAAAGAGATTGGTCAACTGAATTTGACTAGAAGAATTTCGGAAGTGGTACATTTTAGGTAGTGACCAAAATCTAAAGTTTCAAAACTGTGGAAAATTACAAAATTTCAAAACGAGTCAAAATCTTAAAATCTTTAGGGAGCTATGGTGAAATTACACCTTCCTTAAATTGACATGTGTTTTAAAATAATTTTGGATGATTATAATAAAAGGGAATTTTATTTAATTAAAATTGATAACATAGGAAATTTAGATTTCATTTCATGTAACTACCTCTCATTTCAGCAAAACCATTTTCCCAACTTTTCTTCAGATTTATTTTCTTTCAAACACTCTCTCTTAGATTTCTAAACCATTTTCAAGAGTTCTCTTCAAAATTTTCAAGCTTTGGGAAAGGAAAACTTGTCAATCATTAAATAGGGTAGGGATTGGAGGTAAATCCCGTTCTAAACCTTCAATCAAGGTTCTTAATTGAAATTCCCAAGTTCTTTGACTTCTAAATGTTGTTTTGGGTGAGTTTTTATTATAGTTTGTATTTGAGATCAAAATCTAGCAAAATTATGATTTAAATCTTTATTTTCTGATAGGTTTTGACGAGATTTGTTTTGGATTTATTTTAATTGAGTTTTGAGTTGATTATTATGTTGAAAATGGGTTTTGATAATATAAATCGCGAAATCCTTGAGTTTTTTGATGGTTTTAGTTAGGTTTTGTGGTGAAATGTTGATGTTATGATTGCTGGAGGTATAATGAGGGGTTTAGGTTGTTTTTAGATGTGTTTTGATGCTTATAAATGGTTGAAAGTGATATATGTTGGCTGGGCTTGGTTTAGGAAGCAACCGATTAAGTTTTCAGTTGTTTTGGATGGGTAATTTGGTGTAGTTTGGTGAGCAACGAGTTTGTGTTTAGTTGCTGGTGTTGAAATGCATTTTAATGCATTTGGATCTCTGTTTTTTTGTGATCTAAAAATAAGGGATCTTGATCCAGAAACAAACGAAACTTTTTTTAACGCTTCAAAAGGGTGATTTTGCGTTGGCGAGCAAGGTTTCGTGTATCGGTGAGTGGAAAATGATTTTCTAGCTTTGTAACACATTGAGCGTGGTCTTGGGAGCTTAGTGTAAATTTGAAACACTTAGCTAAGCTCAAGAATAATGTGATTCGAAAGTCTCTCTCGGATTGTGCTATGTTTTTCTTGGAAATGCACTTGAATTGAATGTGGTTTTGATTACTATTTTAAAGCATGTTTTAAGCATTGTTGATGCTGGTTTTTAATGTCGTTTTGTTAAGGATGCACTTGGTAGGTGATCCTTGGATTTATGAGAATTGCATTGTGATTTATGCTTGTAAAACTGTGAATTCTTGATATTAAATAATTATATTGGCAAGTGATCGAAATGGGTTTGGTTACTTAAATCGGATACAATTAGCTGACTTTTGGATTGGGGGCACCGTGAATAAAGTCACCTTGGATGTCGAGGGGTTGTGAATTTGCCATAATCTCCATCCAAGTACCCTAATGATTGAGGCTAAGATCACAACGGTGGATGGTTTAATCCCGTGTGTGAGTCTTGTGGTATGTGTCTCGTACTTTCGTTAGTGGAATTATACATGTAACGCCCCAATTTTGGGCTTAGAAGTCTTGGGTTTGGACCGGATCGGTCGGATTGCGGTTCAAATATAAAAAGGTGATTTTAGGAAAGCCTAGTTCGGGATGCATTAAAAATATGGAAAAATATCTTAAAATTCTCTTTTATTATATATAAGAGAGTGGTGAAATCAATTTTACAAAATGAGGCTTCGAAATGTAACATTTCAAGTTAGTGACTAAAATGTAATTTTTGAAAAGTTGGTGACTGTTTTAAAAGGATTGAAACATTGAATCTTTAAGGAGCTAATTTACCCAAGAAGAGTTTCTCCAGATTTTTCTTAATATTAAACATTTAATTAATGTTTTTTAATGAAAGGAAAAAGGAGGGAATTAGATATTTTGTTGTCATAACTAACTTTTCTCAAAATTTTCCATTTCTTTTCTCTCAAGTTTTCTCTCAGCCCAAACACTTTTCTCCAGCCTTTTTCCCACTGATTTTGACATCTAAAAATGAGATTTCAATCTTCAATTGGTCTCTAATCATTTCTACATCAAAACCTTAGCATTTGCTTATTGAATTTTCAAGAATCTTGGTTCCAAACAAGGAGAAACTCACATTTAGAGGTATGGACGTCCTTCTCCTCTAAATACTCAGTTCTTTACTGAAATTCCCAAGTTCTCAATCCTTGATTTAAGTTTTATTAAAGGTTTTATGGCTGTGTTCTTGATTATGGCTTTAAAATGCAAGATTTGATTTAATTTTGATGAAATTCGTTTGGAATGTTTGGGCATTGTTTTGAGATGTCTTTTTGATGTAAATTGGATGTATAATTGGTGTGAAATTGAGGTTTAATCAATGCAATCCCGAATAGGTTGATTTTCCTAAGTTTTGCTTGAGTTAGTGATGGTTTTTGGGGTGATTTCGATGTTCTGCTATTGCTGGAGGTATAAGGACGTGATTAGATCCTTTTTGGATGTTATTTGAGGTATAATTATGATTGGAGTTGATGGATCTTGGCTGGGTAATGTTGTAGAGGTGTTTGGATGTGATTTCGATTATGTTTGGTAGCCGAAATGTGAGTGTTGATGTGAGCTGCGAGTTTAGGTGTTTTGGTTGAAGACATTAATGCATGATGATGCATTAATCCTCTGCTTTGATGTGTGTAAAACAGGGGAGACATCTTCGGATCCTTGTGGTGTTGATCCGGAAGTTTGATTGGTGTTTTGGCAAGCTTGCGAAACGAAATCGGTGAGTGAAGTTTAGTTTTAAGCTTTGAAACCAATGTTTTGAAGGTTTGGGAGCTTAGTTAAAGTCTAAACAACTTAGCTAAGCTCAAGAGTAAGTTTTCGGAAAAATTCTCTTGTTGATGAGCCATGAGTTGGTTGAGGTGGTAGTGGTTGGTGAGAATGTGAAGTTTCTTGCCAATGTGGTGTCTACATTGGAAGCGAGCAGGATGCTGAGGCAAGGTTGTGAAGCTTACCTAGCTTTTGTGATGAATCCTAGCTCTAAGGAGTTACGTGTGCAAGATATCACGATTGTGTGAGAGTTTCCTGGTGTGTTTCTGGAGGAGTTGCCTGGGTTGCCTCCTAATCGCGAAGTGGAGTTTTGGATTGAGTTGTATGAAAACACAACTCCAGTGTCCATTACTCCTTATCGAATGGCACCGAAAGAGTTGAAAGAGCTGAAGACGCAACTTCAGGAGTTGCTTGATCGTGGTTTCATTCGGCCGAGTGTGTCTCCTTGGGGTGCATCGGTCTTGTTTGTGAAGAAGAAGGATGGCACTATGAGAATGTGCACTGATTATCGTCAGCTTAATAAGTTGACTATCAAGAATCGGTATCCATTGCCGAGAATTGATGATCTTTTTGATCAAATTTGGGGAGCGTCTGTGTTCTCTATGATTGACTTAAGATCAGGGTATTATCAGCTGAAGGTGAAGGATGTGGATGTGCCGAAGATAGCTTTCAGAACGAGGTATGGGCATTATGAGTTCCTTGTGATGCCGTTTGGTTTGACGAATGCTCCTGCAGCTTTCTTGGACATGATGAATCGAGTGTTCCATGAATACTTGGATAAGTTTGTTGTGGTTTTCATTGATGATATCCTTGTGTACTCGCGTACGGAGGAGGAACATGAAAGGCATTTGAGAATTGTGTTGCAAGCTTTGTTGGAGAATCAGCTTTATGCCAAGCTGAGCAAGTGTGAGTTTTTGCTTAGACAAGTTGTGTTTTTTGGTCATGTGGTTTCTGCTGAGGGGATTCGTGTTGATCCTCAGAAGATTGAGGCGGTGATGAATTGGAAGCCTCCTAAGTCTGTTCATGAAGTTCGTAGTTTCCTGAGTTTGGCAGGATATTATCAGAGGTTCGTGGATGGGTTTTCAAAGATTGCTGCACCTCTGACGAAGTTGTTGCAGAAGGATGTTAAGTATGAGTGGACAGAAGTGAGACAGCAGGCTTTTGAGAAGCTTAAGATAGCTTTGACGCAAGCTCCTATCTTGGTTCAACATGAATCAGGGAAAGAGTTTGTGGTGTATAGTGATTCGTCCTATGTTGGTTTGGGATGTGTGTTGATGCAAGAGGGTAAGGTGGTGGCTTATGCGTCACGGCAATTGAAAGTGCATGAGCGCAATTTTCTTACGCATGACATTGAGTTGGCTGCGGTGGTTTTTGCTTTGAAAATTTGGAGACATTACATGTATGGTGAGAAGTGTACCGTGTACACGGACCACAAGAGTTTAAAGTATCTGATGTCTCAGAAAGAGTTGAATCTTAGGCAACGACGTTGGGTGGAGTTGCTAAAGGATTATGATTTGACGATCGAGTACCATCCAGGTAAAGCTAATGTTGTAGTGGATGCCTTGAGTAGGAAGGTATTTGTTGAGCTGAGGGCTATGTTTGTCAGCTTGAGTATTTCGCGTGATGGTGGTCTTGTGGCTGAGTTGCAAGTGAAACCATCCTTGGTTCAGTTGATTAAGGAAAAGCAGTTGTTGAATGATTCTTTAGTGCCACATGTTCAGGATATTGCGGAGGATAGGCCTTCGGATTTCTGTTTTAATGATGATGGAGTGTTATGCTTTGGGAGTCGGATAGTAGTGCCCAATGATGCTGAGTTGCGGCGTGCTATTCTGACTGAAGGTCATAGTAGTCCTTTTGCTATGCACCCTGGTAGTACTAAGATGCATCGTGATCTTCGTGATGAGTACTATTGGGTGGGTTTAAAGAAAGATGTTGCTGAGTTTGTAAGCAAGTGCATGGTGTGTCAGCGAGTTAAGGCTGAGCATCAGTTTCCTTCAGGGTTGTTGCAACCATTGAGAATTCCTGAGTGGAAGTGGGAAAGGATTACCATGGATTTTGTGTCTGGTTTACCTTTGTCACCATCGAAGAAGAATTCGGTGTGGGTGATTGTGGATCGCCTGACGAAGTGTGCGCATTTCTTGCCTGTGCATACTACGTACACTTTGGATAAGCTTGCGGGGCTATACATTGCGGAGATTGTGCGGTTGCATGGTGTGCCAAAGTCGATTGTGTCGGATAGGGATCCGAGGTTTACATCGCGTTTCTAGCAGTGTTTGCATCAGGCTTTGGGTACACGATTGAATTTCAGTACTTCTTATCATCCATAGTCGGATGGACAGTCCGAGCGTGTTATCCAGGTTTTGGAGGATATGTTGAGGTGCTGCGTGATTGAGTTCCAGGGCTCTTGGGAGAAACATTTGCCTTTGGTGGAGTTTTCCTATAATAATAGTTATCAGGCAAGTATTCAAATGGCACCTTATGAAGCTTTGTACGAGAGGAAGTGTAGGACTCCTCTGTGTTGGGCTGAAACGGGTCAAAAGTTGGTTTCGAGACCAGCTTTGTTGAAAGGGACTACCGAGAAGGTGAAACTCATTTGTGAGCTTTTGAAGGCAGCTTCTGATCGGCAAAAGTCTTATGCGGATTTGAAGCGTAAGGAGATTGAGTATGCGGTGGGTGACCGTGTGTTTTTGAAAGTTTCGCCTTGGAAAAAGGTGATGAGGTTTGGCCCAAAGGGTAAGTTGAGCCCTAGGTATATTGGACCATACGAGGTGATTGAACGTGTGGGTCCTGTTGCGTACAAGTTGAGGTTACCGCAGGAGTTCGAAAAGATCCATGATGTGTTTCATGTTTCTATGCTTCAAAAGTATAGATCGGATCTTTCGCATGTGATGCCTGTGGAGGAAGTGGAATTGAATCTGGATTTGACTTATGATGAGGAACCGGTGAAGATTCTGGATTCGGATAGTAAGGTTCTTCGAGGCAAAACCATTGAGTTGGTAAAGGTGTTGTGGAATCATCGTGTTGTTGAAGAGGCCACGTGGGAGTGGAAGGATGACCTGTTGAAGCAGTTTCCGTACCTCTTTCCTTCAGGTAAATTTCGAGGACGAAATTTCTTAAGGGGGGGAGAGTTGTAACGCCCCAATTTTGGGCTTAGAAGTCTTGGGTTTGGACCGGATCGGTCGTATTGCGGTTCGAATATAAAAAGGTGATTTTAGGAAAGCCTAGTTTGGGATGCATTAAAAATATGGAAAAATATCTTAAAATTCTCTTTTATTATATATAAGAGAGTGGTGAAATCAATTTTACAAAATGAGGCTTCGAAATGTAACATTTCAAGTTACTGACTAAAATGTAATTTTTAAAAAGTTGGTGACTGTTTTAAAAGGATTGAAACTTTGAATCTTTAAGGAGCTAATTTACCCAAGAAGAGTTTCTCCAGATTTTTCTTAATATTAAACATTTAATTAATGGTTTTTAATGAAAGGAAAAAGGAGGGAATTAGATATTTTGTTGTCATAACTAACTTTTCTCAAAATTTTCCATTTCTTTTCTCTCAACTTTTCTCTCAGCCCAAACACTTTTCTCCAGCCTTTTTCCCTCTGATTTTGACATCTAAAAATGAGATTTCAATCTTCAATTGGTCTCTAATCATTTCTACATCAAAACCTTAGCATTTGCTTATTGAATTTTCAAGAATCTTGGTTCCAAACAAGGACAAACTCACATTTAGAGGTATGGACGTCCTTCTCCTCTAAATACTCAGTTCTTTACTGAAATTCTCAAGGTCTCAATCCTTGATTTAAGTTTTATTAAAGGTTTTATGGTTGTGTTCTTGATTATGGCTTTAAAATGCAAGATTTGATTTAATTTTGATGAAATTCGTATGGAATGTTTGGGCACTATTTTGAGATGTCTTTTTGATGTAAATTGGATGTATAATTGGTGTGAAATTGAGGTTTAATTAATTGAATCCCGAATAGGTTGATTTTCCTAAGTTTTGCTTGAGTTAGTGATGGTTTTTGGGGTGATTTCGATGTTCTGCTATGGCTGGAGGTATAAGGACGTGATTAGATCCTTTTTGGATGTTATTTGAGGTATAATTATGATTGGAGTTGATGGATCTTTGCTGGGTAATGTTGTAGAGGTGTTTGGATGTGATTTCGGTTGTGTTTGGTAGCCGAAATGTGAGTGTTGATGTGAGCTGCGAGTTTAGGTGTTTTGGTTGAAGATATTAATGCATGATGATGCATTAATCCTCTGCTTTGATGTGTTTAAAACAGGGGAGACATCTTCGGATCCTTGTGGTGTTGATCCGGAAGTTTGATTGGTGTTTCGGCAAGCTTGCGAAACGGAATCGGTCAGTGAAGTTTGGTTTTCAGCTTTGAAACCAATGTTTTGAAGGTTTGGGAGCTTAGTTAAAGTCTAAACAACTTAGCTAAGCTCAAGAGTAAGTTTTCGGAAAAACTCTCTTGTTGATGAGCCATGAGTTGGTTGAATGCAAAGTGATTTGTTTGCATGTTTAAATTCTGTTTTTGAAAGCATATTTTAGCATGTTTATTGCTGGTTTTATAAGCCATGTGTTGAAGGATGCTCAAGGTAAGGGATCCTTGTTTTGAACATTGATAAATGTGATTTTAATGCATAGTGATGCATGTTGATTTAATGGCTTGTTAAATGCTTTAAAACAGTGAATTAATGATGTTAAATGATGTATATTGGCAAGTGATGTGTTGGTTTTAAAGTACTTGAATCGGATATAGTTAGCCGGCTATAGGAATGGGTGCACCGTGAATAAAGTCGCCTTGGATGTTGAGAGGTTGTGATTGTACCGTAAACTCCATCCAAGTACACTAACGAGATGGTTAAGAACACCATGGTGGTTAAAAGTCCATGGGTGGGTCTTGTGTTAAGGTCACAATGGTGGTTAAAAGTCCATGTGTGGACCTTGTGTATTGTTAAGGTCACAATGGTGGTTAAAAGTCCATGTGTGGACCTTGTGTATTGTAAGATCACAATGGTGGTTAAAGGTCCATGTGTGGATCCTGTGTTGTATGTCCCTTGATCTCGTTAGTGATGTTATACAACTACCAATGAGTGATGTGGAGGGGTTGTGATTGTACCATGCTCCACCTTGATATTGGTAGTGTGTATGAAGCGTATGGGACAACGCTTGTATTCCGCGTATACGATTGTCGATTGTGTTTTGAGTTGTAAAATGTTATGGATTATCACTTGTAAGCCAATATGACATGATGATGGATTGAAGCATGAAATGCTTGGTTTGTAAACATAATTGTTGATAAATGTTGTTTTGAAACTAAAGGCCTTAAAAAGGTTTCTTACAAATGCATTATTGTGATGTTTTAATTGAGCATTCCTCACTAAGCTATGTGCTTACGCTCTCTCTTTCTTAAACCAATAATGCAGAGCATTGAGGTGCTTAAAGGGGGCAGCAAGGTGGTCAAGAATCTAAGTGAAGCTTAAGCTCATGTATGGTGACAATTTTCATAACTTGTTTAGCTTTTGGCATTTGGCAATGGGAACTCAAATTGTGTTTTTGGGAGATGTTTTGGACTCCCTAAGTTGGTTTTGTGCTTTTGTTGATGTTGAGACTTGTAAATGGCCTTTTGATATAGGATGCATGCCTATAGAATTGGGTTTTTCTTGAATCGAGGCTAAGATTGAGATTTGTTGATGCTAATATGTTTATTGAGTGTTGAATGACTTGTTGGTATAATTTGGTTGCCTTTGGAATGTGTTTGATGGGTCAATTGTGATTTAAACCAGCAAAAATCTACAAATCTGGGCAGCCCGTATCGGAACGGGTGCTACCGTTTCGGAACAGAGGGCCTGAAATGGCCTTGGCGTTTCGGAACGGGTAGAGCCGTTCCGGAACGGTTTCGCCACTGTCAAGCCTCGTTTCGCAACGCGTTTCGGAACGGTCCCGCGTTTCGGAACGGATCGTCCCCGTTTCGGAACACCCGACCGTTGGGCACTGAAATTGACTGTTTTATGTTTTGAAATCCTTGCATTTTGGTCCCAATGTTTGTATATGCAATTGATTGAGTTTGTGATGTAGTTTGAGATGAAATTTGGCAGAGAAGCATGAAATATGATTAATTTCATATTGGTAACCTTAAAACTGATTGAGTCTTCTAAATTTCTAGAATTTACAATTTCGTCCCTAATTTCATATGTTGTGCAATTGAGTCCCTGATCGTTGTCCAATTGTTGTGGTTTTCGAGTATGATTTCCTCAAGTGTATGATTAGGGTTAATATGCATCTAGACAAGTCAAAAATAAAAAAATAAAGGGTCGTTAATCAAGGTTGACTTTGGGGTTGACTTTGGTTTTCCCTGTGTAATCTTCGTAGTTCGGGTCAACCGTCTAGGCCGGGCTAAGGGGGTTACAATACAACTACCGATGAGTGATGTTGAGGGGTTGTGATTGTGTCATTAATCTTCATCACGTGTGTTGAGGGGTTGTGATTTTGCAATTAATCTCCACCTTTTGTAGTCCGGTAGTGTGTATGAAGCGTGTGGGACAACGATTGTAATCCGCGTATCCGATTGTGTCGATTGTGTTGATTTTGATATGGTTTGAGATGGATCACTTGCGTGCCAATATAATGTGGATGATTAATGATTAAGTATGAGATGTTTGGGAATTATGCTAGAATGCTTGTGAGGCTTGGTTTAAGCATGAGCAAAGGATTTTGCTGTCGTTTTTAATGAAGCTATGAGCATGTGGTTTTAAAAGTGCGTTGATGCTTCGAAGAGCATGTTTTAAAGGAAGACACGAGTTTGCAAATGATGATATGTTGGTTTTATAAAATACATTGATGAATGTTTTGTTTTAGCGATTCTCACTAAGCTTTATGCTTATGCTTAGTTGTTTCATCAATGCAGAGAATTGAGCAATCAAGGCAGTCCAAGAGCAAGTGGAATCCAAGCTTTTTTGTCTAAGCAATATATGTGGTTTACCTTAGTGTAATAAGAGGCAATGGGTGGGATTCTACTCTCGGTTTTGTTGGTGATGCTAAACACCTTGAGCATGTTTGGTACATGTTTGTGGATTTGTAAATGGCCTTTAATTGGTTTATGATTTTGCTTATAGTGTTTTTGACTATGCTATGGCTTGTTTTCTTAAGCACGCTTGAGTAGCTAACGATTCACCATGGTTTGGTGTGCTTGATGAGTATGTTGTACTGTTTGTTTATGCTTACATGTTTAATAGGTTGATTTATAGCTTGTATGTATGATCTAAGCCTGTTTAGATGTGGGTAAATGTGTTAAGATGACTTTTGGAAATGCATCTCTGGTATGTGTATGGATATACGAGGTCGAGTATCGATACGCAAAGCCAAAACAAAGCTTTTCAGCTTAGGTGTACTGATACGATTTGCCCGCGTATCGATACGCCTAGGAAAATGTTTGAAGGCCATTTTGATACGGACTTGGGTGTATCGATACCTTTTTCCCAAATGTTGCTACTGTCGATTTGCGTATCGATACGGGGAGAAGTGTATCGATACGGGATAGTTATTTTTAGTTACGGGAATCTTTAAAGTTCTAAATTTATGCATTTTGTCCTTGATTAATGTTTTTTCAATTAGTCGAGTTTGGATGATCTGTTGGGATGAAATTGGACATGATGGCATGTTACATGACTAATTATGGATTGGTAACTTTAAAAATGAAAAAGTCCTAGCATTTTCTATAAATTACAATTTGGTCCTTAAAAGTCAAAAGTATGCAATCGAACCCCTAAATAATCTCCGATCGATGTGTTGTATTCTTCTAAGTGCCTTGTTGAAAACATTGAATGATAATGTGCATCTAGAGAAGATAAAATGAAAAAAGGGTCGTTAATCGAGGTTGACTTTTACGAGTTGACTTTGGTTTTCCCGTGTAATATTCTTATCTTGGGTTGGGCGTCTAGGTCGGGCTAAAGGGGTTACATTTTTTGGTATCAGAGACATGTTTCGAAAGAACTAGGGATAATGGTAAGTGAAGTTGGTATGTTTTGATGTATGTTGTTTGCAAAAGCATGTTTTTTTATGAAATATTGGAGCTTATGCCATGATTGATTGTTCTGCATCATACGTAAGCTAGATATGATTGTATGATGATGATATGATAAGAATACGTGATGATTTTGGATGATGTAAAGCATGTTGATTATGATATGCTATTGTATGTTATATTATGTTTGAGGGAAATCGGGGTACCCATTGCGTTATTGCACTAGTTAAATGTTTTTGTGAACTTCGATCCTTGCTTGAGGCTGGCCTAAATCATGGATTGATTTGTTTTGTTGTTATCCCTTGTTAAAAATAGCACTATGGCTCCGAGAAGAGAGCTTAGGTCGAACACGGTAGTGCCTGCGACTAAGAAGGGCGACCAGGTAACTAAGGGGCTGATGTTCCTCTTGGTGGAAACTTACCTCCTCCGCCACCACCTGGGGGTGGAGAGCCGGAGCAACAAGGACAAGCTGGTCCAGGATTGCACCATCTAGCGCCACTAGTTGAGGCGATCACCAAAGCATTTCAGGTTGTCGTAGCCGGAGTGCATCTTTAGGCCCCTGCAGCTGGGCAGATGGATTTTCCTTTGGAAATGTTGAGAAGTTTAGGAGTTGTTGGGTTCTATGGAATGTCTCTTGAGGCTTTGGAAGCCTGGTTAGCTAGAACAATCCGTATTATGGATCAAATGGAATGTAACAATGTGCGCAAGCTGGGATGCGCGGTTTCTCTGCTCCAGGGTGACGCTTATAGTTGGTGGACAACTATCTCTGCGAGTATGGAACCGAATGAGGTAGATTGGGAGTTTTTCAGAAATGCCTTTAAGAGGAAGTATCTTGGAGTGAGATACTTGGATGAGAAGAAGCTCAAAATCATGTCGATTGTTCAGAGGAGTCTCTCGCTGGCTGAGTATGAGGTTCAGTTCGTACGTTTGAGTCAGTAAGCACCTGAGTTGATGCTGAGTGAGAGGCATCGTTGTGATCACTTTCGATATGGGCTGGTGCAAGAAGTGAAGACTTATATGTTGGTTACGGATTATACGGATTTGATGTGCTTTTATGTCGAGCTAAGGACATCGAGCAAAACTTGGGTCTGGCATCTCGTGGCCTTGGCTCTATCTCTAGAAAGAGAGCAGCTGAGTATAGCTCCGGAGGTTGACGGAACAAAAGAGGTCGTGATTGGAGACAACAGCCTGAGGTGAGGCGGGGTGCTCCAGGACAGGGTGGTCAGGCTTAGGGAGGCTGAGTGAGGTCTGATCAGCACACGTGCTGGACCTGTGGATCGAGGGACCATATGAGGGGAGATTGTCCATGCACAGCCAGGGAGGCACAAGCTCCTATTGTGGTAACAGGGAAATCTTTGCTGGAAGTGTGGTTCAACAGATCATATGAGGCGCGAGTGTCCTCTGTTGGCTGGTGGAGGCCAGGGACGTGCACCTGTTGTGGCTACACCTCAGAGAGGTCGTTGGCGCGTCCAAGGAAAATTTCAGAGGAGAGATGAGGGGCAGCAAGGCATTGCTCATGTTGTAGTAGTTCGGTTTTAGGGAGGCGGTCCTGCGAGGGTCTATGCTCAGCCAGAGGAGCGCAATGATACCGATGTCATCACAGGTACCTTTGTTCTACAATCTTTATCATTGTTGGCTATGATTGATTCTAGATCCACGCATTCTTATATATTGAGTGAGCATGCGCATTTGCTTTATATACCTGTTGAGTTGCTTGAAGTATGAATGCAAGTGACTAGCTCTTTTGGTGAGACAGTAGTCACTAGGAAGTTGTATTGGAAGTGTTTGTTATCTGTTCAGGGTCATGTTTTTCTCGTGGATTTGATGAAGTCACCCTTCTATGGTTTTGATGTGATCCTTGGTATGGATAGGTTGTCTGAGCATAAAGCAGTGGTTGACTTTGATGTTAAACGAGTCACCCTAAAGCATGTGGATGATTATGAGGTGGTGATAGTAGGCGAGAATGTGAAATTCTTGTCTAATTTGATTTCCGCATTAGAAGCAATTTGTATGCTAAGGTTGGGTTGTGAGGCTTCTCTTGCCTATGTGATGAATCTTGGTTCAAAAAATGTATGTGTGCAGGACATCAGAACCATTTGCAATTTTCTGGGTGTCTTTCCAGAAGAGTTGCCTAGGTTACCGCCAAACAAAGAGATTGAGTTTGGTAACAAATTGTATGAGAATACGTCTCCAGTGTCCATTGCACCCTATCGAAAGACACCTAAAGAGTTGAAGACACAACTTCAGGAGTTGCTTGATAGAGGGTTTATCCGGCCAAGTGTGTCACCTTGGGGTGCACCAGTCTTGTTTGTAAAGAAGAAATATGGGACAATACGGATGTGTATAGATTATCGGCAACTGAACAAGTTGACGATCCAGAACAATTACCCTTTGCCAAGGATTGATGATCTCTTTGATCAGTTTCGAGGAGTCTCGGTGTTTTCTAAGATAGATTTGAGGTCAAGGTATTACGAGTTGAAGGTGAAAGATGCATATGTATCTAAGATGACTTTTCGGATAATGTACGAGCATTACTAGTTTTTAGTGATGCCGTTTGGTATGACCAATGCACCCGCTGCTTTCATGGACATGATGAATCGTGTGATCCATGAGTTCTTGGATCAGTTCGTAATGGTGTTCATTGATGATATCCTTGTGTACTCTCGTACCAAGGAGGATCATGATAGACACTTAAGGATAGTTTTGCAAGCGTTGTTGGAGAACTAGTTGTATGCCAAGCTAAGTAAGTGTGAGTTTTGGCTTAAGGAGGTTGTCTTTCTAGGGCATGTTGTAACGGCTGAGGGTAATCATGTTGATCCGCATAAGGCTAAGGCAGTTATGGGATGGAAGGTACCTAAGTCGGTGACAGAAGTGTGAAGTTTTCTTTGTTTGGCTGGATATTACCGTAGGTTTGTCGAGGGTTTCTCGAAGATTGTTGCACCTTTGACCAAGTTGTTGCAAAAGAATGTCTAGTTTGAGTGGACGGATGCGAGGCAACAAGCTTTTGATAAGCTGAAGGAAGCTTTGACGCATACTCCTGTCTTTATTCAACCTAAGTCTGGTAAGGAGTTTGTGGTCTATAGTGATGCGTCCATTGTTGGTTTAGGTTGTGTGTGGATGCATGAGGGTAAGGTAGTAGCTTATGCATCTAGGCAATTGAAGGTGCATGAGCGTAACTACCCTACTCACGATCTTGAGTTTGCGATTGTTGTGTTTGCCTTGAAGATTTGGAGGCATTATCTGTATGGCGAGAAGTGTGTGGTGTTCACAGATTATAAGAGCTTGAAGCATCTTATGTATCAGAAGGAGTTGAATATTATGCAACTTCGTTGGGTAGAGTTGCTTAAAGATTATAATATGTCGATTGACTATCACCCGGGAAAGGCCAATGTTGTGGCAAATGCTTTGAGCAGAAAAGTTGTTGTGGAGTTTAGGGCGATGTTTTCTCGCTTGAGCATATCGCGAGATGGTGGTCTTGCTGCTGAATTGCATGTGAAACCATCCATGATCCAGTTGATCAAGGACAAACTGTAACCCCTTTAGCCCGACCTAGACGCTTGACTCGAACTACGAATATTACACGAGGAAAACCAAAGTCTACCCGAAAGTCAACCTTGATTAACGACCTTTTTTCTTTTTAATCATTCTAGATGCACATTAAGCCTATGTGAACACTCAAGAATCATAAGAGAGAAGGGCACAGAGATCGGAAAACACTTAAGGACTCAATTCCGTGAATTACACTTTTAGGGACCAAAATGTAATTTTTAGAAATTATAAGGACTTTGCATATTTTTAGTTTACCAATATGTAATTAGTCATATTACATACTTCTCTGTCAAATTTCAGCTTCAAAGAACATTCCAAGCTCAAGCAATTGCATCCACAACATTCAGGACCAAAATGTAAAACATGGAAACTTAAAACAATTCAAAATCATCATCCAACGGTCATCCGTTTCGAAACACCAACCTTCGTACCGAAAAGCCCTTATCGAAACGGAGTTGATCATTTCGCTACTCGGGTTCGTTCCGAGACCAGTATCGAAACATGCCTCTCTAGTAGCTAAAATGTTCTGAAAAACCTTCAGATGTTCTGAAACGTTATGGCAATTATAGACCCCCGTTTCGAAACAATTAAGAGTGTTTCGATACACCCTGCCCTCTGACAGTGGAAAATGCTGGTTTTTCACCTTTTAGCCCACTCAAACATGCTTCAAAACATACCATATCATACCAGCAACAAGATTAAACATCAAGGAACATGTATAAGAAGCATAAGCTCAAACATGGAATGAAACACAGGAACATTCAAACTATATGCATGCTTCCTATTGTTGAGTGTGTAAAAGTTCTATAAATTACCCCCTATTTAACCCATATTTTAGCTGCATTCAAGCATAATTCATTGCATTTAGGTTAGATTTCATTTATACATCACAAATATATTAAATGGCACAGTTTCTACTGAAATTGGTTACTTTTGCAGGAAGCTGCTGAAGGACACACTAGGCAGTAGAGAAGCAGAGGTGGAACTGGATGTGCAGAAGAGGAGGACGATGCTGCCATGGCGGCTGCCGTGGCAGCCAAGGACGACAACAGTGGTGATGAGAAGAAGCAAAGTGGGCCTCGACATAAAGAGAAAATTAAGCTGGTTTGTCATGGAGCACCCTTATATTTTTCCAAGCCCTAGATCAGAATGAAGGCCAAGCCCAAAGTTCAAGGAAGAAACCTCAAGCAAGAAGGAAGGACGAATTAAAGATATATGCTCTAAAGATTTAGTCTTTAATAGAGTTGTACTTTAGTTTAAACTTGTATTCTTGTCTTATTAGAAAACTTGAACCCAAGCCCTATATAAAGGCATTTAATTCGAACTAGGAAAGGATATCTTACTCTCTAGCTTTCTTCCCAAAACCCCAATCGTTTTCCCCTTCTCATCATGTTCTAAACTTCCCCTAGGGCTAAGGGCTCATTTGTAAAGTAGTTGCAAGGATTGCATTTGTTTTAGGAATTTTTCTGTTCAATAAAATAGACTTCAAGTTTGCTTATTCTGGTTTTCAACATCTTGCAAGAGTATCAAGAGAGCATTGTGAGATTATACATTTACTTAATATCGGGAGAGTTAAGTATACGAAAGGAATAAGTATAGGTTCTCCAGTTTATGGTTGAACTATCTCGGACCTAGGGATAGGACAAGGTTAAGTGGCTAAGGAAGAATTCAACAACATCGGTGTTCATCCTTCGATTCACGCCGGGAGGTATCATCAAAGACGTGTTCATCGACAGACTTGGACCTAGGGATAGGCCAAGGCACATCAGGGATTCTTGCCAAGCTTGAAGTACAGAGTTGTGTGATCGCTGCCGAGACTAACAACAGACCGCTGCCACGACAGGCGCAACGACAGAACATATATTCCTAGACTTTGCAACACCTACACTATTGAGCAATTCAACACCGACCCATTCTCTCTATCTTGATTTCTTTACTCTTTTATTCCTAGTATTCTTTATTATCTCGTGACAAACATTTAAACTCTTTCTTTTTCCTCTCGTGTAGTAATTCCAGGTTGAAGCTATTGGCCCAGTCCCTGTGGAGACGATATCCGATACTTACGTATCACTTTACTACTTGCGTCGTGTACACTTGCACTACTTTGCGATAAACACTTTTATACACAACAAGTTTTTGGCGCCGTTGCCGGGGACTGACAACATATCTTTACCCTACCTTTTACTGCACTTCTTTTATTTTTCAGTTTTGTTTCACTTGGATTGTTCAACTTGTGCTTTACACAAGGTCTTCTGTTTATGCGTACATCGAGACGAGGAGAGGAACCTGAGTATCCATTAGACCCTGAAATCGAACGCACATACAATCTTAGGAACCGACTTCGCTTCGTGTTAGCCAGAAACGAATACCTTCAAGAACAGTTAGAGGCCATGAATAACCAAGCGAATCCCCATGATGCTGAAAATGCTGCTGGAGATGGAGGGAACGGTCCACCTGCCGATCATGCCGAGACTACATGCTCAATGATCATGTAGAACTAGAGACAACCCTCCCAGACGTAGACGTTGACAATTTTGAGCTGAAACCTGTCATGTTCAGCATGATTAACAACGATGGCCAATTTAGTGGTGCTGCTACAGAGGATGCTAGGGAGCATCTGAAAATGTTCCAAGAAATCTGTGGTTCGTTTAGACTACCAGGAGTTAATCCAAAGATACTGAGGCTTCAGTTATTCCCTCATTCATTAAGGGACAGGGCGAACACTTGGTGGAATAAACTAACGTCGGGTTCAATACGAACTTGGGCAGATTTAACTCGTGAATTTTTGTCTCGTTTTAATCCTTCACATTTATCTAAGCGATTACGTAACAAAATTGCTACTTTTCAACAGGAAGATGACGAGCCAATGCACGAGGCCTGGGACAGATTTACCACTCTTCTGAGGAACTCCCGATGCATGGATTTCCCGTTTGGAACCATGTAACGAAATTTTATAATGCTGCAAACTTACAAACTCGTATGAGAATTGATTTAGCAGCGAATGGATTGCTGCTGGCTAAAGATCCATAAGATGCAATGGCAGTATTGAAAAATCTGGCGAAGAATGAGAAACAATTTCCTACAGCAAGAAGAGGATGTAAACGAGTTCTAGCTGTAAAAGATTATGAGGCCGATAGTTCTTTAAAATCACAGGTGGCATGTCTCCCTAAGGCAATGAAAAAGCTCTTGAAAGAAGATTCACAGCTTGCCTACTCTGCTGAAGAGGTTTGCGAGAGTTGCTATGGAAATCACAGTTCGGAAGATTGTCCGCTACAGTTAGAAGAAGGGATGTATGTTGGGAACTACAATAAACAGAACTATAATTCCAACAACTACAATCCCAACTGGAGACCTAGATTATTGACTCGGCAGCAACCGCAACAGTAGCAACAACAACCATCAGCTGCCACGACTATTATATTGGAACAGACCTTGGCTACGTTTATGTCTCAAATAGGAACCTACATTGAAAACATGAATCACTTCGTCATGAAGACTGAAACATTCATTAATAAAACAGAGATGCGGAGGACCAACCATGAAGTTACTCTGAAATCATTGGAGACACAGATGGGTCAGGTTTCCCAGCATATTAAACCGAGGCAGAATGGAGGATTTCCTAGCGATACTGAAAACGCTAGACAACCCACACATCAGCAGTGTAAAGCCATCACTACTAGGAGTGGGAAGAAATTACCAGGGCCAGAGAAGAAAGCAAAACCAGTTAAAGAACCAGCCTTGGAGTCAACGGCCGAGAAAGCTGCCTCAGTAGTTGACAAACAGCCTGCTGCCGATAAGCCTGTCACGACTGTAGAAGGGAGAGAGGAGAAAGATGAAGAACCTAAACCTCCTAAGATCCGAATGCAGTGGGAAGGACGTATTGCTGATTATCGTCCTCCACTTCCTTCTCCTCAGTGGTTAAAGAAATGGAAACAGGAATCCCAGCTTAAGAAGATTTATGATATTTTTAAGCAGGTCCATATCAATATTCCACTGTTAGATGCTATGAAAGAGATGCCTGATTATGCCAAATTTCTCAAGGATGGCATGTCGAAGAAATCCAGACTTGGGGAATTTGAAACGGTTAAAATGACAGAGGGATGCATGAGTATTCTGCACAAGCATCCACCCCAGAAGAAGAAGGATCCTGAGAGCTTCATCATACCATGCATAATCGCAGATAAATTTGAGGGTAAGGCACTTTGTGATCTTGGTGCTAGTATAAATTTAATGCCCAAATATGTTTTTTAGAAATTAGGTATTGGAAAAGCTCGGCCCACGACAATAGTACTGCAGCTAGCAGACCGCTGTTACGTTCACCCAGAAGGAAAAATTGAAGATATTCTGGTAAGAGTGGATAAATTTATTTTTCATGCTGAATTTCTTGTCTTATATTGTGAAGCAGATGAAAATGCACTAATCATCCTGGGGCGACCCTTCTTAGCCACAGGAAGATCACTGATTGATGTGGAAAAAGGAGAACTCACTATGAGAGTCAATATCAAGAGATCAAGCTGAACGTTCTCCAGGCAATAAAACATGCTAATGCAGAAGAAGAATGCAAGGCTATCACTGAAATTACCCTTGACCAACCTTGCATTAGGTCGGGCTACTACGACATCAAAATTGGCCACTGCCCCAGTAGCCATTTAAAATACTGTCACGGTAGCAACGACGACAACACCTCCTCAGAATCTGATACATCTGATACTGAAGATCGAGAGGAGGTAAATTGGATAGGCAATCGTCCAGGTAAGTTATTCGAGCCCTTAAACTATACCTCAGATGAACATATAGTCCAAAAGCCATCAACTCTAGAGCCCCCTGTTCTAGATCTTAAGCCCCTTCCAGGGCAGCTAAAATATGTTTTCCTTGGTTTAAATGATATGTTGCCCGTAATCATCTCTTCCAAGTTGATGCAGAAACAAGAACATCAGCTGATAGGGATGCTGCAGTAGCACAAAAGGCTATTGGTTGGGCGATAGCTGATATCCAAGGCATCAGTCCGACACTATGCATGCATAAAATCCTCTTAGAGAATGATCATAAGCCGACCATTGATGCACAGAGACGTCTAAACGATGCTATGCGAGAGGTGGTTCGTAAGGAGATCATAAAATGGCTAGATGCTGGAGTAATCTATGCCATCTCGGATAGCAAGTGGGTGAGCTCGGTGCAGTGCGTTATCAAGAAAGGAGGAATAATCGTGGTAACCAACGAAGAAAACGAGCTAATCCCAACCAGGACTGTGACCAGTTGGAGGGTTTGTATGGACTACCAGAAGCTTAACAAAGCTACCCGGAAGGACCACTTTCCCTTGCCCTTTATTGATCAAATGCTTGATAGATTAGCGGGAAAGCCTTATTATTGTTTTCTTGATGGTTACTCAGGTTATAATCAAATAGCCATCGCATCGAAAGATCAAGAGAAGACGATGTTCACATTCCCATACGGTACTTATGCTTTTCGGAGGATGCCATTTGGACTTTGTAATGCACCAGCGACCTTTCAAAGGTTCATGATGGTAATATTCTCTGATATGGTGGAGGATTTCCTAGAGATATTCATGGATGATTTTTCTGTCTTTGGAGACAATTTTGAAAGCTTCCTAGGCAACCTACAGAAAGTTCTCGAAAGATGTGAGGAAGCAAACTTGGTATTGAACTGGGAGAAATGTCACTTTATGGTGGATGAAAGGATAGTCCTAGGCCATAAAATAAGCTATTGCGGTATAGAAGTCGACAGAGCTAAGATCGAGGTAATTGAAAAGCTGCCGCCACCCACCACAGTCAAGGGAATCAGGAGTTTCTTAGGGCATGCTGGTTTTTATCGGAGGTTTATCGCGAACTTTTTGAAGATCACCAAACCCTTATGCCATCTTCTGGAGCAGAACATTCCCTTCGACTTCAACACTGAATGTACTGAGGCATTCAAGGTTATGAAAGAAAAGCTGGTAACAGCCCCAATAGTACAACCACCAGATTGGAAACTGCCATTTGAGATTATGTGTGACGCTAGTGACTGTGCTGTCGGGGCAGCACTTGGGCAGAGGAAAGACAAGCTCTTTCATGTCATATAATATGCCAGCAAAACACTGAACGACGCCCAAGTAAACTACACCACAACAAAGAAGGAACTTTTAGTTGTGGTGTTCTCTATTGACAAGTTCCGTTCATATATACTTGGAACGAAGGTCATAGTCCACACAGACCACTTTGCGTTAAAATACATGTTCATCAAAAAGGATGCAAAGCCTAGATTGATACGTTGGATTCTGCTACTGCAAGAGTTCGACCCTGAAATCAATGAAAATAAGGGGACAGAGAATCAAGTTGCAAATCACTTGTAAGGTTAGAGAAGGGAAAGAGTCTACCGGCAGACGAGACACACATACTGGAGACCTTCCCTGACGAGCAGTTGTTCACTGCCACAAGCAATGCCGCGACAACCATGGCGGCAAGTAAGTTTTCTGAACTCCCCTTGTATGCTGATTACGTTAATTATTTAGTTAGTGGAATTACTCCTCCTGACCTTAATTATCAAGCTAGGAAGAGGTTCCAAAATGATGTTAAGCATTATTATTGGGACGAACCTCTTCTTTTCAAATGTTGTGTAGATTAGGTTATCAGGAGATGTGTACCACAGGATGAACAGGAAGCTATACTACATCACTGTCATGCTTCACAGTATGAAGGACACTTAGGAGGTAAAAAAACTGCTGCCAAGGTTTTGCAGTCAAGATTCTATTGGCCGTCATTGTTCAAGGATGCTCAAACATTCTACAAAAACTGTGACAAGTGTCAACAGACTGGAAATATCTCACGGAGACATGAGATGCCGCTGCAAAACATTCTTGAAGTCGAGATCTTCGACGTTTGGGGATAGATTTTATAGGACCATTCCCAACTTCATGTGGGAACTTATATATCCTCCTGGCAGTGGACTATGTGTCCAAATGGGTTGAAGTGATCGCCACTCAGAAAAATGAAGCCAAGACGGTTCAGAGGTTTTTGCATAAAAATATTTTTCCAGATTCGGCATCCCCAAGGCAATCATAAGTGATGAAGGGAGGCATTTTGATAATAGGGTTATAGCTGCTGCCTTGAAAAAGTATGGTGTCAAACATCAGATCGCAACAACATACCACCCTCAAACCAATGGACAGGCTGAAATATCCAACAGAGAGGTTAAGAACATTCTTGAAAAGATGGTTAAGCCAACTAGGAAGGACTGATCTCTACACCTCAATGATGCACTATGGGCCTATAGAACAACGTTCAAAACTCCATTGGGAATGTCACCTTACCGGCTGATTTATGGGAAAACATGACATTTACCTGTCGAGATTAGGCACAGAGCATACTGGGCCATCAAGGTAGTGAATTTGGACACGGAAAAAGCAGGACAGAAAAGGCTACTTGATTTGAATGAGATTGAAGAAATTCAAACAATGGCCTATGACAACGCAAGAATCTATAAAAACAAGACCGAGAAGTGGCATGACAAGAAGTTGCTGCCACGACAGTTCTGCCCAAGGCAGCTTGTGTTGTTGTTCAACTCTAGGTTGAAACGCTTCCCAAGAAAGATGAAATCTAAATTGTCTGGCCCATTCCAAGTGGTGTAGGTTTTCCTCATGGTGCCATAACAATCAGATCTCTAAAAGATGGGCACCAATTTAAAGTCAATGGACAAAGATTGAAGCATTATCAGGGGACTGAAGCCCCAAGAATGCAGGAAGTGGTTACTTTAAGAGATGCCCCTCATGGCATCCCAAATTTAACGTAATTATTATTATTATCATTATTATATATATATATATTAGGTAATTAGAATTATTTATTTTTAGGAACTAAAGTTGTTATTTTAATTCCAGGAAATAAAGGAGAAAAGGAAAAAAGAAGAAGTGAATTCAGCCCACCATTTTTCCATCAGCCCCAAAAGCCTAACTTTGGAGCCTTCCGTTACAGCTGCCGCGAAATACGCGAAAAATCCAGCCTGTCAACACGCTGTCGCGGCAGACACAGAAATGCGTAACAGACGTGCAACAAACACAGAAATGCGTGACAGAAGCGTCAGAAACCGCGTAACAGCTGACCTCGTTATTCATGCCTGTCGTTACAGCTCCAAGGGGCAGCAAACTCCCCCTCTATATAAACCCGGTTTTACTATTCATTGTTCGCTCCCTTTTACTCTCTCTACTTGTTTTATCTAGAATTTTACTTGCTTTCATTTTTTCCACAGTCCTTGCAAACATGAGCACTAGAAATACCCGCCGAAGCTCTGCCTCAGGATCTACCCCAGTAGAATCCACTCCATGTTCCTTCCAGATCCGTGATATGTGGGAGGCAGAGGTTTCATTTACATTTCCAAAATGGGGAACCTGGGGCTGCAGCCGTTCATAGCCCGCAAAATCAGAGCCCTGCAGTGGCAGATATTCACTGAGCAGCCAAAGGAGATGAATGTAACTCTTGTGTAGAATTTTATGCTGCCATCGGCAGCAGGAACACGACAGCTGTTACAGTCTGATGGAAAGAGGTACCTTTCGAGCCCGAGTACATCAGCACACTCTACGGGTTCTATGTGGGATGAAAAGAACATGGCCACCAAAGATTTCTCGAGAGTTTAGAGCCTGCCGCCTACGATGCTATGATGGCAAAACTCATAGATGAAGGTACCGAGTGGAACACCAATCTGAAGCATCCGAGAACGGTAAAAAGAGTCCAGCTCACCTCGGAGGCAAAACTTTGGAATGCAATTATCAAGAAATGTATCATGCCCTCCTCGTACAACACAACCGTCGACCAACCAAGGATAGCCCTCATCCATTCTATTTTAAATGAGAGGCCAATTAACATTGCAAGATATGTCTGGGAGGGTATACTGGACTGTGCTTACCGACCGTCAGGACCACTCTTCTACCCCTACCTCATCACTGCCCTCTTTCGCGGCCACAACGTGTCGGAGGCTGCCAAAGATTTACGAGTTCAAGGGAAAGGCTGGACCGACTGGAACATACTCAGCTTGATGGAACGCAAAGCTGCCACGCCCCTGTCATCTTTTGATCATACTACCACGGCAGTAGAGCCAACAGAGCCCACCAACACCGAGCCTGCTGCCTCAGAATCCAGGCAGCATACTGGAGCAGCCCCTCCAGCTGACACCTCCTCACAAATCTTTGCTGCCATACAAAAAATGGAGGGACGACAACTCGGCCTCATGAGCTTCATCCGAGACTTCACCACCGCCACGGTACATTTCATCCACACTTCTCTTAATTTCCTCGATGCTCTGTTCCCTACTTTCCCCAATTATTATTTTGTTCCCTACTTGTCCAAGGAATTCACCCCAGAGAAACGGCAGAAAACAGAAGCAGATAAAGAAAAATCTGACAGCGGTAGTAGCAGCAACAGTAGCAGCAGTGGCAGTAGCAGCGAGAGCAGCATCAGCTCCAAGGTTAAGGTAGTGGCCAAAACTATGAATACTTCTGCCTCTCCCATCCATCTACAAGCACCAGCCAAGAAAGTCACTGCTCGTCGACAGATTCAACTCAGCAGTAGCAGCAGCAGCGGCGACGACAATGCCTAAAATTTTAAGTTTCTTATCTTATATTGTTGTCTGCCTTTTTATATTTTGTGATGTATCTATCTTTCTTATCTGTAATTTGCATTGAGGGCAATGCAACCCTCGAGTTTGGGGGTGGCATCCCTCCATTAATGGAGTCTTTTAAGTTTAAAAATTTGTGTCTTTTACTTAGTTTATTTTTGCTAAAAACTGATGATGATTTGGCTTAAGTCTTTGAACTGAACTTACCTGCCATGACAGCCTCTGTCGTGGCAGTGCCTTTAGGATAGTTTTAGGAGTAGTGGAGAGCCTTACTATAGTTCTAAATTTTAAACACCATTTGTGACTTTTATACTGCCTAGAACTCTACTAGTAAACTAGAATTGAAAGCTTAGCACTTGAGTTGCCCCTAGAGGTGCCTAACACTGGCTCTAGGAGAAGAAGTTAAGAAAAATAGACTTAATACACCTAGAGGTGCCCGAAACTGGCTCTAGGAAGTTAGCTTGAGGTGCCCGAAACCGGCTCTAGTCAAACTTAAGCTTGAGAAAATAAAATCGAGTCTGAATAAAAAACTAAATGAGTCTAAGAATTGCCTCCAAAAAGATGAAAATTGGCATAAAAATTCAAGTTAGAGGCTTAACTATTCTAGTAAACTAAGGGAGTCTTGGCATATAATTGTTCACAAGCATGCACACACTACACGGGAATTATAGCAAGGTTCCGGATGAATCCTGAATTATCCAACAAGGTGTTGCTCACAATAGGGAATGAATGGTAGGTAAGGAAAAGTTCACTGTTTTCAGCCAAACAAAAATTTTGCTTTTCTTTTTTAAGTCTGAATTGCTTGGGGGCAAGCAAAAACTTGAGTTTGGGGGTGTGTTGAGTGTGCAAAAGTTCTATAAATTACCCCCTATTTAACCCATATTTATGCTGCATTCAAGCATAATTCATTGCATTTAGGTTAGATTTCATTTATACATCACAAATATATTAAATCGCACAATTTCAACTGAAATTGGTTGCTTTGCAGGTAGCTTCTGAAGCAGACACAGGGCAGTAGAGACGCAGAGCTGGAACTAGATGTGCAGACGAGGAGGACGATGCTGCCAAGGCCGCTACCGTGGCAGCCATGGACGACAACAGTGGTAAAGAGAAGAAGCAAAGTGGACCTCGACAGAAAGAGAAAATAAAGCCGGTCTGTCGTAGAGCACCCTTATATTTTTCCAAGCCCTAGATCAGAATGAAGGCCAAGCCCAAAGTTCAAGGAAGAAACCTTAAGCAAGAAGGAAGGACGAATTAAAGATATATGCTCTGAAGATTTAGTCTTTAATAGAGTTGTACTTTAGTTTAAACTTGTATTCTTGCCTTATTAGAAAACTTGGACCCAAGTCCTATATAAAGGCATGTAATTCGACCTAGGGAATGATATCTTACTCTCTAGCTGTAACCCCCTTAACCCGGGCTAGACGGTTGACCCGGATTAAGAAGTTTACACAGGGAAAACCAAAGTCAACCCGAAAGTCAACCTTGATTAACGACCCTTTTTTTCTTTTAAATCTTATCTAAAAGCATATTAACCCTAATCAAACCCTCAAGGAAAGCATACTCGAAAACCACAACAATCAAACAACGAATAGGGACTCGATTGCACAACATAAAGATTTAGGGACCAAAATGTAAATTCTAGAAATTTGAAGGACTTAACCAACTTTCAAGTTACCTATATGAAATTAGTCATGTTTCATGCTTCTCTGCCAAATTTCAACTCAAACGGACATCATAAACTCAACCAATTGCATATACAAACATTGGGACCAAAACGCAAGGATTTCAAAACATAAAACCGTCAATTTCAGTGCCCAACGGTCGGGTGTTCCGAAACGGGAGTGATCCATTCCGAAACACGGGACCGTTCCAAAACTCGTTTCGGAACAAGGCTTGGCAGTGGCAAAACCGTTCCGGAACGGCTCTGCCCGTTTCGAAACGCCAAGGCCATTTCAGGCCCTCTGTTCCGAAACGGTAGCACCTGTTCCGGAACGTGCTGCCCAGAATTGAAGATTTTTGCTGGTTTAATTCACAATTGACCCATCAAACACATTCCAAAAACAACCAAATCATACCAGCAAGTCATTCCACACTCATTGAACATATTAGCATCAACCAATCTCAATCATAGCCTCAATTTAAGAAAAACCCAAATCTATAGGCATGCATCCTATATAGCAAACAATGAAACCATCAATTCATCAAAACCACATATTAAAAGGCCATTTACAAGTCTCAACATCAACAAAAGCACAAAACCAACTTAGGGAGTCCAAAACATCTCCCAAAAACACAATTTGAGTTCCCATTGCCAAATGCAAAAAGCTAAACAAGTTATGAAAATTGTCACCATACATGAGCTTAAGCTTCCACTTAGATCCTTGACCACCTTGCTGCCCCTTTAAGCACTTCAATGCTCTGCATTATTGGTTAAAGAAAGAGAGAGCGTAAGCACATAGCTTAGTGAGGAATGCTCAATTAAAACATCACAATAATGCATTTGTAAAAACACCTTTTTAAGGCCTTTAGTTTCAAAACAACATTTATCAACAATTATGTTTACAAACCAAGCATTTCATGCTTCAATCCATCATCATGTCATATTGGCTTACAAGTGATAATCCATAACATTTTACAACTCAAAACACAATCGACAATCGGATACGCGGATTACAAGCGTTGTCCCATACGCTTCATACACACTACAAATATCAAGGTGGAGCATGGTACAATCACAACCCCTCAACACCCGTGATGGAGACTATGGTACAATCACAACCCCTCCACATCACTCATTGGTAGTTGTATAACATCACTAACGAGATCACGGGACATACAACACAAGATCCGCACATGGACTTTTAACCACCATTGTGATCTTATAATACACAAGGTCCACACATGGACTTTTAACCACCATTGTGACCTTAACAATACACAAGGTCCACACATGGACTTTTAACCACCATTGTGACCTTAACACAAGACCCACCCATGGACTTTTTAACCACCATGGTGTTCTTAACCATCTCGTTAGTGTACTTGGATGGAGTTTACGGTACAATCACAACCTCTCAACATCCAAGGCGACTTTATTCACGGTGCACCCAATCCTATATCCGGCTAACTATATCCGATTCAAGTACTTTTAAAACAACACATCACTTGCCAATATACATCATTTAACATCATTAATCCACTGTTTTAAAGCATTTAACAAAGCCATTAAATCCACATGCATCACTATGCATTGAAATCACATTTATCAATGTAAAACCAAGGATCTCTTACCTTGAGCATCCTTCAACACATGACTTATAAAACCAACAATAAACATGCCAAAATATGGTTTCAAAAACAGAATTTAAACATGCAAACAAATCATTTTGCAATCAACCAACTCATGGCTCATCAACAAGAGAGTTTTTCCGAAAACTTACTCTTGAGCTTAGCTAAGTTGTTTAGACTTTAACTAAGCTCCCAAACCTTCAAAACATTGGTTTCAAAGCTGAAAACCAAACTTCACTCACCGATTCCGTTTCGCAAGCTTGCCAAAACACCAATCAAGCTTCTGGATCAACACCACAAGGATCCAAAGATGTCTCCCCTGTTTTAAACACATCAAAGCAGAGGATTAATGCATCATCATGCATTAATATCTTCAATCAAGACACCTAAACTCGCTGCTCACATCAACACTCACATTTCGACCACCAAACACAAACGAAATCACATCCAAACACCTCTACAACATTACCCAGCCAAGATCCATCAACTCCAATCATAATTATACCTCAAATAACATCGAAAAAGGATCTAATCACGTCCTTATACCTCCAGCCATAGCAGAACATCGAAATCACCCCAAAAACCATCATTAACTCAAGCAAAACTTAGGAAAATCAACCTATTCGGGATTGCATTGATTAAACCTCAATTTCACACCAATTATACATTCAATTTACATCAAAAAGACACCTCAAAACAGTGCCCAAACATTTCATATGAATTTCATCAAAATTAAATCCAAATCTTGCATTTTAAGCCAAGATCAAGAACAAATCATTAAAACCTTTAATAAAACTCAAATCAAGGATTGAGAACTTGGAAATTTCAGTAAAGAACTGAGTATTTAGAGGAGAAGGACGTTCATACCTCTAAATGTGAGTTTCTCCTTGTTTAGATCCAAGATTCTTGAAAATTCAATAAGCAAATGCTAAGGTTTTGATGTAGAGATGATTAGAGATCCATTGGAGATTGAAATCTCATTTTTATATGTCAAAATCAGAGGGAAAAAGGCTGGAGAAAATTGTTTGGGCTGAGAGAAAAGAAATGGAAAATTTTGAGAAAAGTTAGTTTTGACAACAAAATATCTAATTCCCTCCTTTTTCCTTTCATTAAAAACCATTAATTAAATGTTTAATATTAAGAAAAATCTGGAGAAACTCTTCTTGGGTAAATTAGCTCCTTAAAGATTCAAAGTTTCAATCCTTTTAAAACAATCACCAACTTTTTAAAAATTACATTTTAGTCACTAACTTGAAATGTCACATTTCGAAGCCTCATTTTGTAAAATTGATTTCACCGCCCTCTTATAAATAATAAAAGAGAATTTTAAGATATTTTTCCATATTTTTAATGCATCCCGAACTAGGCTTTCCTAAAATCACCTTTTTACATTCGAACCGCAATCCGACCGGTCCGGTCCAAACCCAAAACTTCTAAGCCCAAAATTGGGGTGTTACACTAGCCTTCTTCCCAAAACCCCAGCCGTTTTCCCCTTCTCATCATGTTCTAAACTTCCCCTAGGGCTAAGGTTTGATTTGTAAAGTAGTTGCAAGGATTGCATTTGTTTTAGGAATTTTTTTGTTCAATAAAATAGACTTCAAGTTTGCTTATTCTGGTTTTCAACATCTTGCAAGAGTATCGGGAGAGCATTTTGAGATTATACATTTACTTAATATCAGGAGAGTTAAATATACGAAAGGAATAAGTACGAGTTCTCCAGTTTATGGTTGAACTATCTCGGACCTAGGGATAGGACGAGGTTAAGTGGCTAAGGAAGAATTCAACAACATCAGTGTTCATCCTTCGATTCACGCCGGAAGGTATCATCAAAGACGTGTTCATCGACAGACTTGGACCTAGGGATAGGCCAAGGCACATCAGGGATTCTTGCCAAGCTTGAAGTACAGAGTTTTGTGATCGCTGGCGCAACTAACAACAAACCGCTGCCGTGACAGGTGTTGCCACGACAGGCGCAACGATAGAACATATATTCCTAGACTTTGCAACACCTACACTACTGAGCAATTCAACACCGGCCCATTCTCTCTATCTTGATTTCTTTACTCTTTTATTCCCATTATTCTTTATTATCTCGTGACAAAAATTTAAACTCTTTCTTTTTCCTCTCGTGTAGTAATTCTAGGTTGAAGCTATTGGCTCAGTCCATGTGGAGACGATATCTGATACTTGCGTATCACTTTACTCCTTGCGTCGTGTACACTTGCACTCTATTGTGATAGACACTTTTACACGCAACACATATCCACCAAACAAATTATAGAGATCAAACCTCCAACAAAACCATTAGGCCCCTTTTTAACCCATAAAAGCCATCACAAACATGCCACAAACTTAGGGAGTTCAAACACATCTCCCAAAAACAACCTTGGTGTCCCATTGCATATATCAAAATTAAAGTGTATAAAAACATCACCATACGTGAGCTTTGCACTTCCTTGGATGTTCTTAACCTTCTTGCTGCTTAAAAACACCTCAATTATGTGCATTGTTGGTAAAAGAGAGCGTAAGCACATTTGCTTAGTGAGGCAAGCTCTAAAGAAAACCAACACAACAATGCATTATTCAAAACACTTTCTCAAAAGCCTTTTCTACAACATGCTCATTCTATCTCATGCTTGAAAACCATTTCAAAGCAACTCTTCATTGAAAACAGATGTACTTCAATTCTATCTCATGCATTTAAACCAATGCAAATCTCATGGCAAGGCCATACACATGCTTGTGAAAACCAAAGCATTTCATATACAAATCTCATATGCATTTCTCATAGCATAAATCATCTCATCAATAGGTACAAGTGAATCAAAATCATTTTCATATATTATATTGGCATTTCACATCTCATCATTACTCGGATATGCGGACAACATTCTCAAACCACTAGACGCTTCAGGTGGAATCTCACATCACCGTACCCACTTGTCTAGTAAACATAATTTCTGGTGGAATCTCACATCATCGTACTCACATGGCGGAATCTCTCATCGCCACAAAGCTCGGGCATTTCATCAAGTCCTACCCGATGGAATGCACATCATCGGTCTCTCCCTTTTGATTAAACCAACGAGCACATATGGATTTGTAGTTTATAGTGCACTCTCATCCTATTGATCGATCAATTATATATGGTAAGTATCTTATCTTCTATGCCACTATATTATGTCAAAATATCATCTCACCTGCTGTTTTCATGCAACATTTCTCAAATCTTTCTCATCTCATTTCAAAACCATAACATTTGCCATGCTTTAAAACAAAAGCTCAAAACTCATCAATGCAACATTTTATTTCAGGAAGTCATTTCAAGCATCATCTCATGCTACAAATCATGCATAAAAACAATAGGAATTTATCTATCACGAACCATGAGCATGTAAAAGCTTTTTAGGGGAAACCACCACATATAAGAGAGCAATCTAGCCAATACTTACTTCCGGACATAGGAAGGTGTTTCAAACCTTTCCTAAATCCTGAAACCTTGTTTCTTTGCCCCTCAAGGACTTCAAAAACCATTCGCACTCACCGATTACATTTCGCTTGCTCGCCGAAACGCTATCTAAGCTCCCGGATCAACACCAAAGGCGTCCGAAGATGTCTCCCTGTTTATAACACATAAGAGCAGAGGATTAATGCATCATCATGCATTGAAATCATCAGCCACACACCTAAACTCGCTACTCTACTCAAGAACCTCATTTCAGCTACCAAAAACAACCGAAATCATGTTCAAACTCTCCCAAAACAAAGCCCAGCCAAGATCTACCACTTATAATCATTTCTAAACATCAATCAACACCAAAAACCACCACAAACTCGTCCTTATATCTCCAGCTATAACATAACACCAAAACCACCCCCAAAAACCACCATTCTAGCATACAGAACTTAGGAATCAAAGCCTATTCAAGATTTGTTTGATAAAACCTCATTTATAACATCAATTAACATCCAAAATACACTAGAAAACAACCTCAAAACAGAGCCTAACCATCAACCACGAAAATCATCAAGATCTCTCCAAAAATCTTGATTTTAATACAATTTCTTGTTTCTAAAGATAAAGCAACTAAAAAATCATGAACAAATGATTGATAACTTGTGAATTTCAGTAAATGATTGATCATTAGAGGAGAAGGATGAAGGTTACCTCTAATGGCTGATTTCTCTTTGATTTGGGAAAGTTTTCTTGAAAATCCAATGTGAAAACATGAGGATTTGGTGAGGAAAAGATTAGGAATCAAAAGGAGATTGAAATCTATTCAAAAGGAATGAAAATCAGACGCTAATTGATGAAGAAAATGTGTTTGGCTGAAAAGAAATTGAGAGAAAATGAAATGAGAGAAAATTGACGTAAGGTAGTTATGAAAAGTCAAAGATAGTTTTTCCTTTAATCAATCTTTATTTCCTTTAATTAATACATTATTAAAATCACCCAAAATAAGGAGAAATTTGATTAAAAACATTTCGGTAAAATTATCTCCTTAAAGATTCAAAGTTTCAATCCTTTACAAAACAATCACTATTTAAATTTTGCAAAAACTGCGATTTGGTCACTACACCGAAATGTAGTATTTCCAAAACTTATTTTGTAAAATTGTTTTCATCATAATCATTTATATAATAAATGAAGATTTTTAGATATTTTTTCCATATTTTTAAAGAATCCCGAACTAGGTGTTCCGAAAATATCCCATTACGATCCGAACCGTTCTCGACCAGTCCGATTCAAACTCTAAAACTTCTAGGCCAAAATTTGGGGTGTTACACAAACAGTTGCTTGATGATTCTCTTGTCCCTCATGTTCAGAATATTGCAGAGGGTAAGCCTTCGAATTTCAGTTTTAATTGTGACGGTGTTTTGTGTTTTGGTAGTCGGATAGTGGTGTCGAATGATGTTGAGTTACGGCGTACTATTCTTACTGAAGCTCATAGTAGTTCTTTCGCTATGCACCCCGGTAGTACAAATATGTATCATGATTTGAAATATTAGTACTACTGGGTAGGGTTGAAAAAGGATGTTGTTGAGTTCATTAGTAAGTGCATGGTGTGTCAGCGACTGAAGGCTGAACATCAGGTACCTTCTGGGTTGTTGCAACCTTTGATAATCTTGGAATGGAAGTGGGAAAGGATTACCGTGGATTTTGTGTCTTGTTTTCCTTTGTCACCATCGAAGAAGAATTCAGTTTGGGTGATAGTGGATCGCCTTACGAAGTGTGCACATTTCTTGCCTGTGCATACTACGTATACATTGGATAAGTTGGCATAGTTGTATATTGTTGAGATTGTGCGGTAGCAAGGTGTGCCAAAGTCCATAGTGTCAGATACGGATCCGATGTTTACATCGTGGTTTTGGGAATGTTTACATCAAGCCTTGGGTACACGGTTGAATTTCAGTACTTCTTATCATCCTCAGACGGATGGACAGTCGGAACGTGTGATCCAGGTGCTTGAGAACATGTTGAGATGCTGCGTTATAGAGTTTCGAGGTTCTTGGGAGAAGCACTTGTCGTTGGTTGAGTTTGCGTATAACAATAGTTACTAGGCAAGTATTCAAATGGCTCCATACGAGGCTTTGTGTGGGAGAAGGTGTAGAACCCCTCTTTGATGGGCAGAAGGTGGGCAAAAGATGATTTCGATGCCAGCTATGTTAAAACAAACCACTGAGAAGGTGAAGCTCATTTGTGAGTGTTTGGAGGTCGCATCGGATTGGAAAAAGTCTTACGCGGATCTGAAGCGTAAGGAGATTGAGTTCGCGGTTGGCAAACGTGTGTTCTAGAAGGTATCGCCTTCGAAAAAGGTGATGAGGTTTGTGCGTAAGGGTGAGCAGAGCCCACGGTTTATTGGACCTTATGAGGTTGTGGAGCATATTGGTCATGTGGCTTATCGGTTGAGGTTGCCTCCCTAGCTGGAAAAGATTCATGATGTGTTTCATGTCTCGATGTTGTGGAGGTACATATCAGATCCTTCGCATGTGATGCCTGTTGAGGAGATAGAGTTGAATCCATATCTGTCTGATGGTGAGGAACCAGTGAGGATCCTGGATGTGTGCGCAAAAGTTCTTCGTGGCAAGACGGTAGAGCTTGTGAAGGTGTTGGGGCGAGACTGAGGGGTTCAGGAGGCCACTTGGGAAAGCAAGGCGGACATGTTGAAGTAATTTCTGCACCTTTTTCCCTCAGGTAAAATTTCGGGGACGAAATATCCTAAGTGGGGGAGAGTTGTAACGCCCTGGTTTTGGGCCTAGATGTTTTAGACATCGAATCGGACTAGTCGGTAACGGTTCAAATCGTGTTAGGTGATTTAAGGAAATCATGGACCGGGAAAGGATAATAATATGGTAAAATTGCTAAAATCCTCTAAAATCATGTTTAAGAGGCTGGTCAAATCAATTTTACAAAAAGAATTTCGAAAGTGGTACATTTCGGGTAGTGACCAAAATATAAAGTTTCAAAACTGTGGAAAATTACAAAATTTCAAAAGGAGTCAAAATCTTAGAATCTTTAGGGAGATATGGTGCAATTACACGTTCCTTAAATTGACATGTGTTTTAAAATAATTTGGATGATTATAATAAAAGAGATTTTTATTTAATTAAAATTGATAAAATAGGAAATTTAGATTTCGTTTCACGTAACTACCTCTCATTTCAGTAAAACCATTTTCTCAACTCTTTTTCTCAAGATTTCTTTTCTTCCAAACACTCTCTCTTAGATTTCTAAACCATTTTCAAGAGATATCTTCAAAATTTTCAAGCTTTGGGAAAGGAAAACTTGTCCATCATTAAGGAGGGAAAGGATTGGAGGTAATCATGTTCTCAACCTTCAATCTAGGTTCTTTATTGAAATTCCCAAGATCTTTGACTTATAAATATTTTTTTTGGCTGAGTTTTTATTGTAGTTCTGATTTGAGATCAAAATCTTGCAAAATTATGATTTGAATCTTGATTTTCGGATAGGTATTGATGAGCTCTATTTTAGATTGGTTTAAATTGATTTTTCAGTTGATTATTATCTTGAAAAGGGTTTTGATAATATAGATACTGAAATCCTTGAGATCCTTGAGTTTCTTGATGGTTTTAATTAGGTTTTGGGGTCAAATGTTGAAGTTATGATTGCTGGAGGTATAAGGAGGGGTTTAGGTTGTTTTTAGATTTTATTTGATCCTTATAAATGGTTAAACGTAATGTTTGTTGGTTGGGCTTGGTTTAGGAAGCAATCGATTGAGTTTTCGGTTATTTCATATGGGTAATTTGGTGTAGTTTTGGTGATCAACGAGTTTGTGTTTAGTTGCTGGTGTTGAAATCCATTTTAATGCATTTGGATCTCTGTTTTTGTGATATAAAAACAGTGGATCTTGATCCAGAAACAAATGAAGCTTTTTTTGGACGCTTCAGAAGGGTGATTTCGCGTCGGCGAGCAAGGTTTCATGTACCGGTGAGCGGAAAAGGATTTTCCATCTTTGCAACGCTTTGAGCGTGGTCTTTGGAGCTTATTGTAAGTTTGAAACACGTAGCTAAGCTCAAGAGTAAGTGATTCGAAGTCTCTCTCGGATTGTGCTATGTTTTTGTTGTAAATGCACTTGAATTTAATGTGGTTTTGATTACTGTTTTAAAGCATGTTTTAAGCATTGTTGATGATGGTCTTTAATGTCGTTTTGTTAAGGATGCACTTGGTAGGTGATCCTTGGATTTTCGAGATATATGCATTTGAGTTTAAGCATGTTTATGCTTGTGAAAATGGCATTGTTATTTATGCTTGTAAAACAGTGAGTTGTTAATATTAAATAATTATATTGGCAAATGATGGAAATGGTTTTGGTTACTTAAATTGGATATAGTTAGCTGGCTAAATGATTTGGTGCACCATGAATAAAGTCACCTTGGATGTCGAGGGGTTGTGCTTGTACCATAATCTCCATCGAAGTACCCTAACGATTGAGGCTAAGATCACAACGGTGGATGGTTTAATCCCGTGGGTGAGTCTTGTGGTATATGTCCCGTACTCTCGTTAGTGGAATTATACAACTACTGATAAGCGATGTTGAGGGGTTGTGATTGTGCCATTAGTCTCCATCACGGGTTTTGAGGGGTTGTGATTGTACCATTAATCTCCACCTTGTGTAGTCCGGTAGTGTGTATGAAGCGTGTGGGACAATGCATGTAATCTGCGTATCCGATTGTGTCAATTGTGTTGATTTGGATATGGTTTGAGATTGATCACTTGCGAGCCAATATAATGTTGATGATTAATGATTAAGCATGAGATGCTTGGGAATTATGCTAGAATGCATGTGATGCTTGGTTTAAGCATGAGAAAAAGATTTTGTTGTCGTTTTTAATGATGCTATGAGCATGTGGTTTTAAAAGTGCATTGATGTTTCGAAGAGCATGTTTTAAAGGAAGGCATGAGTTTGCAAATGATGATATGTTGGTTTTATAAAATGCATTGATAAATATTTGGTTTTAGCAATTCTCACTAAGGTTTATGCTTACACTCATTTGTTTCATCAATGTAGAGAATTGATCAATCAAGGCAGTCCAAGAGCAAGAGGAATCCAAGCATTTTTGTCTAAGCAATGTATGTGGTTTACCTTAGTGTAATAAGAGGCAGTGGGTGGGATTCTACTCTCGGTTTTGTTGGTGATGTTAAACACCTTGAGCATGTTTGGATTATAGCTAATGATTCACCAATGTTTGGTGTGCTTGATAAAGTTATATTGTTTTTTGATGCTTACATGTTTAGTAGGTTGATTATAGCTTTGTATGTATTATCTAAGCATGTTTAGATGTGGTTAAATGTGTTAAGATGACTTTTGGAAATGCATCTCTGTTATGTGTATCGATATACGGGGTCGAGTATCGATACGCTAAGGCCAAAACCATGCTTTTCAGCTTAGGTGTATTGATATGATTGCCCGCGTATCGATACGGCTAGGTAAATGTTTAAAGGTTGTTTCGATACGGACTTGGGTGTATCGATACCTTTTTCTAAAAGGTTGTTACTGTCGATTTGTGTATTGATACGCGGAGAAGTGTATCGATACGGGTTAGTTATTTTCAGTTAATGGAATCATTAAAGTTTTGAATTTATGCATTTTGGTCCCTGATTAATGTTTGTTCAATTAGTTGAGTTCGGATGACTAATTATGTATTGGTAACTTTAAAACGAAAAAGTCCTTGTACTTTCTCTAAATTACAATTTGCTCCTTAAAAGACAAAAGTATGCAATCGAACCCCTAAATGATCTCCGATCGTTGTGTCGTATTCTTCTAAGTGCCTCGTTGAACACATAAGATGATAAGGTGCATCTATGTAACACCCTGGTTTTGGGACTAGATGTTTTAGATATCGGATTGGACCGGTCGAGAACGATTCGAATCGCGTAAGGTGAATTAAGGAAATCAAGGATCGAGATAGGATAAAAATGTTGTAAAAATTTATAAAATCCTCTAAAAATATGTTTAAGAGGTTGGTCCAATCAATTTTACAAAAACAATTTCGGAAATGGGACATTTCGAGTAGTGACCAAATTGTAAAGTTTCAATATTGTGAAAATGTGATTTTTAATGGTGAAGCCATATTCTTTGAATCTTTAGGGGGCTTTATGGCAATTTAATCTTTCCTTTATATGACATGTGTTTAAAATGGCTTTTAATTAAATGGCTTTAATTGGTTTTATTTTAATTAATTAAAATGGGTAGTTAATGAGAGATTTCATCACGTAACTACCATCTTCTCCTCATTTTCAGCCAAACACTAATTTCATTCATTTCTCTCCAGAATTCTTTTCTCCCAAACACTCTCTTAATATCCCTAAAACAATTTTCAAGAAATCCTTTCTAGTACTTCAAGATTTTGCTAAGAAAAACTTGTCATTCATTGAGGAAAACAATGATTGGAGGTAAATCGCGTTCTCAACCTCTAATCAGAGTTCTTTATTGAAATTCCCAAGATCTTTGGCTTCAAATTAATGTTTTCGGTTGATGTAATTCCCAGAATTCTCAACCTCATTTTCTCTCAACCCAAACACCTTTTCTCCAGAGTTTTTCTTCTGATTTTGTCACTTAAATCTCTCTTTTCAATCCTCTTTTGATTGCTAATCATCTCATCAACAAAACCTCACCATTTGCTACTTGATTCTTCAAGCTTTTTGGTTCTAAAAGAGGAGAAACTCAAGTTTGGAGGTAAGAACGTCCTTCTCCTCTAAACTATCAGTTCTTTACTGAAATTCCTAAGTTCTCAATCCTTAATTGATGATTTATAAATAGTTTTAAAGTTGTGAAATGAATCTTGGCTTAAAATGCAAGATTTGGTAATTTTTGATGAATTTTCGTTTGATCTGTTAAAGCAGTGATTTGAGGTGTGTTCTTGATGTTAAATGAATGTTAATTTGATAAGGAATTGAGTTTTAATTAATGCAATCCCGGATAGGTTGAATTTCCTAAGTGTAGCTTGTGATTCTTGGTTGTTTTTGAGGTGATCTTGTGGATTTGATGTTGGTGGAGGTATAAGGATGTTATTAGGTCCTTTTTAGATGTTAAATGATGTTAAAGGATGTTTAGTTTTGATGGTTTATGGCTGGGCATTGTTGAAGAGTTGTTTGGATGCATTTTCGGTTGTGTTTGGTAGCCGAAAATGGAGTGTGGATGAGAGCAGCGAGTTTAGGTGCTTTCATTGAAGCTATTAATGCATGATGATGCATTAATCCTCTGCTTTGATGTGTTTAAAACAGGGGAGTCATCTTTGGATTCAAGTGGTGGTAATCCGAAAGCTTGATTTGAGTTTCGGCAAGAGGCGAAACGGAATCGGTGAGTGGAATTTGGTTTTCGGCTTTGAAACCAGTGTTTTGGAGGTTTGAGAGCTTAGTTTAAGTCTAAGAAACTTAGCTAAGCTCAAGAGTAAGTTTTCGGAAAAACTCTCTTGGTGATGGCCATGGTTTTTGGTTGTATGCAATGTGTTGTTTGCATGATTTTAAATCTGTTTTGAAAGCATATCTAGCATGTTTATTTGCTGAGATTTTAAGCTATGTGTTGAAGGAAGCTCAAGGTAAGAGTTCCTTGTTTTTGAACATTGTTTAAATGTGGTTTAATGCTTAAAGATGCATGATCTTTATGGCTTGGTTTAATGCTTTAAAACAGTGGATATATTGATGATAATGATGCATATTGGCAAGTGATGTTAAGGTCACAAAGGTGGTTAAAAGTCCTTGTGTGAGCCTTGTATATTTAAGAACATCAAGGTGGTTAAAAGTCCTTGGATGGTTCTTGGTTAAGATCACAAAGGTGGTTAAAAGTCCTTGTGTGGATCTTGGAAAGTTTAAGAACAACATGGTGTTTAAAAGTCCATGGTTGGTTCTTGGTTAAGGCTCAAGGTGGTTAAAAGTCCTTGTAAGCCTTGGTTACTTAAGAACTCCAAGGTGTTTAAAAGTCCTTGGGAGATTCTTGTTAAGGACACAAAGGTGGTTAAAAGTCCTTGTGTGGTCCTTGCCATGGTGTTTAAAAGTCCATGGGTCCATGGTGTTTAAAAGTCCATGGGGATAAGATCACAATGATGTTTAAAAGTCCATGTGTGAATCTTATGTGAAATGTATCACTTGTTGCCAATATGACTTGTTATGAATATGAAGCATGAGATGCTTGTTGAAATGTTATGAGCATGATTAATGATATTTGAAGCATGAGATGCTTGTTTTAAATATTTAAGAACATGGTTAGTGTTGCTTGAAGCATGGTTTATAAATGAGTTTTATAAATGCATTATTGAATGGTTTTAATGAGCATTCCCCACTAAGCTTTTGCTTACGCTCTCTCTCTTTTTCCTAAATCAATAATGCAGAGCATTAAAGTGCATTGAGGTCAGCAAGGAAGGCAAGCAATCAAGTGGAAGTTAAGCTCAAGTATGAAAAGGTTCCTTAACACTTTAGCTTTTGGCAATGGGGGACCTATGTGGATGTTTTGGGAGATGTTTTTGAACTCCCTAAGTTTGCTTAATGTTGTTAATAATGCTGGATTTTGTATTGGCCTTTATGTGTTTGGTTTTGGAGGTTTTAGTGCATGAATGGTTTGCTTGAGTAGGAAGCATGCTTGAGAATTGGGGATTTTCATATATGATGATATTATGATGAATGGTTGATGCAAATATGTCTCTTGTATGTTGAATATCTTGCTGTTAAAGTTTGGTAGCTTTTGGAGCATGATTGGTTGGTCAATTGTGTGTTTAAGCAAGCATTTTTCTGCATTCTGTGCAGGTCGTTTCGGAACAGTGGCTACCGTTTCGGAACGGGTGCCTTGTAGTAACCTAGGCGTCCGAAACGGGAGACACCGTTTCGAAACGGGAAGCCCTCTACCGGCCCTCGTTTCGGAACACGTTGCAGAACGGCCCCGCGTTTCGAAACAGGCTCTCCCTGTTTCGGAACATCCGACCGTTGGGGGCTGACATTGGTAGTTAAATGTTTTGGAATGTTTGCATTTTGGTCCTAAAACTTGTTTGTGCAATTGTAAGAGTTTGGGATGTCCGTTTGAGCAGAAATTTGACAGAGAAGCATGAAACTTGACTAATTACAAGTTGGTAACATTAATTTGGGTTAAGACTTCATAATTTACAGAATTTACAATTTAGTCCCTAAAGTTGTAAATTGTTCAATTGGGTCCCTGTTTGATCTCTGATGTTTATGATCTTTGAGCATGTTGTTTGAGTGATCATGATTTGGGTTAATGTGCATCTAGACAAGTTTAAAAAGATAAAAAAGGGTCGTTAATCAAGGTTGACTTTCAGGTTGACTTTGGTTTTCCCTGTGTGACTTTCTTAATTCGGGTCAACCGTCTAGGCCGGGTTAAGGGGGTTAAATTTTGTGGTATCAGAGCTGAGTTCTCGAGTAATTGGGAATGAATGTGTGCATGATTGAAGTATGTATGCTATGTATGCTTGATGAGTGAAAGCCTGATGAGTGGTTTGTAATTTTGATGCAATTGTGATGTATGTTGTGGTGAAGCATGTTGTGGGGTACCCATTGCCAAATCAAAGCTAATGAAATGATGTTGATTTTAAATGAAATTGAGCTTGAGTACTTGGATTGCTTACCTTGCTGGACCTAACTTTGTTTATTTGCATTGTGATTGCATGGTTAAAGTATGGCCCCTCGTAGAGAGTTGAGGAGTAATGTGCGAGCTAAGGCTCCGAATGAGAATGAGAATGAGGAGAATACGGGAAGTGCGGTGTTACCTCCTCCTCCACCTGGTGGTGGTGGTGCTGAGGGTGAAAGAGCTGAAGCTGCAGCTGGTGCTGGGGTCGCTGGACCTGGGGTTGGTCAGGGGCAAGCTATGCCTAACATGACGATGTTGGTGCAAGCTATTGCTGGTGCTTTTCGAGCGGCAGTAGCTGGAGCACAAGGAGCTGGGCATCAGGGAGATGCTGGAGTTAGACTACCCTTGGAGAGTTTGCGCAGTCTAGGTGGGACTAAGTTCAGGGGTTTGTCTGCGGAAGGTTCTGAATCCTGGATGGAGAGTACCAAGAGGATCTTGGGTCAGATGAGTTGCACTGATGTGCAAAAGCTGGGTTGTGTAGTATCTTTACTACATGATGATGCTTATACGTGGTGGACAACCACTATTGCTGGGATGGCTGATGCTGATGTAACTTGGACATTCTTCCAGAATGTGTTCAAGAGGAGGTATCTTGGTGTAAGGTACTTGGATGAAAAGAAGCGAGAGTTCATGTCTCTTACCCAAGGGAGCATGACTGGGGCTGAGTATGAAGTTCAGTTTGTTAGACTCAGTCAGTATGCACCTGAGCTGGTACCTGATGAGCGTGCGAGGTGCGAAAGATTCCACTATGGTTTAGTGACGGATGTGAAGATGTATGTGCTGGCCACCGAGTATGATGATTTTGATGTGTTGGTGGGTCGAGCTAAGGATATTGAGATGAACTTGGGTTTATCTGCCAAAAGTGCTGGTTCTAGTGCTGGAAAGCGAGCAACTGAGTATAGTTCCGGTGGTGGACGGAACAAGAGGGGACGTGATCAGAAGTATCAGTCCTCAGCCAAGAGAGGTGGTGGAGCACCTGCTCGGGGAGGCAATGCTAGAGCTGATCCGAGTGCTTGTTGGATTTGTGGATCACGTGGTCACATTAAGTGTGACTGTCCTCGTGCTGTGAGGGATGTGCAAGCTCCTTTTGCGGCAGCTAGTAACGGGTGCTGGAATTGTGGATCTGCGGATCACTTGAGGCGAGAGTGTCCTATGTTGGCCGGTGGCCAAGTGCGTGCTCCTGTTGCTGCTGCACCGCAGAGAGGTCGTGGGCGCGGCCGTGGTTACTTTCAGCGAAGAGAGGAAGGAGGTCGAGGAGTGGCCCATGTTGTGGCTATTCAGCTAGGGTGTATGCTCAGCGGGAGGGGAGGAATGACGCGGATGTGATTGCAGGTACCTTTACTTTGCAATCCTTGTCATTACTTTCCTTGATAGATTCTGGATCTACGCATTCATACATTTTGCGTGAGCATGCTGAATTGCTTGGTTTACCTGTTGAGTCTTTGGATGTTGGAGTTCGTGTCACTAGTTCTTTTGGTGAGACTGTTGTGACTCGAAAGTTGTATAGTAGGTGTCCTTTGGTTGTTCAAGAACATGTTTTTCATGTTGACCTTATGGAGCTGCCTTTCTATGGTTTTGATGTGATCCTTGGTATGGATTGGCTTGCTGAGCATCGTGCTGTTGTGGATTGTGAAAATAAGCGAGTTTCGCTGAAGCTTGCGGGTGATTATGAAGTAGTTGTGGTTGGTGAGAATGTGAAGTTTCTTGCCAATATGGTGTCTACCTTGGAGGCAAGCAGGATGCTGAGGCAAGGTTGTGAAGCTTACCTAGCTTTTGTGATGAATCCTAGCTCTAAGGAGTTGAGGGTGCAAGATATCAGAGTTGTGAAGGAGTTTCCTGGTGTGTTTCCTGAGGAGTTGCCTGGTTTACCTCCTAATCGCGAGGTGGAGTTTGGAATTGAGCTGTATGAGAATACAACTCCTGTGTCCATTACCCCTTATAGAATGGAACCTAAGGAGCTGAAGACGCAGTTGCAAGAGTTGCTTGATCGTGGTTTCATTCGGCCAAGTGTGTCACCTTGGGGTGCACCGGTCTTGTTTGTGAAGAAGAAGGATGGCACTATGAGAATGTGCATTGATTATCGTCAGCTGAACAAGTTGACTATCAAGAATCGATATCCTTTGCCGAGAATTGATGATCTCTTAGATCAATTTCGGGGAGCTCTTGTGTTCTCTAAGATTGACTTGAGGTCAGGGTATTACCAGTTGAAAGTGAAGGATGTGGATGTGCCTAAGACAGCTTTCAGGACAAGGTATGGGCATTATGAGTTCCTTGTGATGCCGTTTGGTTTGACAAATGCTCCTGCTGCTTTCATGGACATGATGAAGCGTGTGTTTCATGAATACCTGGACAAGTTCGTAGTGGTGTTCATTGATGATATCCTCGTGTACTCGCGTACTGAGGAGGAGCATGAAGAGCATTTGAGGATTGTGCTGCAAGCTTTGTTGGAGAATCAGCTTTATGCTAAGCTGAGCAAGTGTGAGTTATGGCTTAAGGAGGTGGTGTTTCTTGGGCATGTAGTTTCTGCTGAGGGGATTCGTGTTGATCCTCAGAAGATTGAGGCGGTGATGAATTGGAAGGTTCCTAAGTATGTTCAGGAGGTCCGTAGTTTCCTTGGTTTGGCGGGATACTACCGAAGGTTTGTGGATGGGTTTTCTAAGATTGCTGCACCTTTGACAAAGTTGTTGCAGAAGGATGTTAAGTATGAGTGGACGGAGGCGAGACAGCAGGCTTTTGAGAAGCTTAAGGCGGCTTTGACGCAAGCTCCTATCTTGGTTCAGCCTGAATAATGGAAAGAGTTTGTGGTCTATAGTGATGCGTCCTATATTGGTTTGAAATGTGTGCTAATGCAAGAGGGTAAGGTTGTGGCTTATGCATCGCGGCAGTTGAAGGTGCATGAGCGCAATTATCCTACGCATGATATTGAGTTGGCTGCGGTGGTTTTTGCTTTGAAGATCTGGAGACATTATCTGTATGGTGAGAAGTGTACTGTGTACACGGATCACAAGAGTTTGAGGTATTTGATGTCTCAGAAGGAGTTGAATCTTAGGCAGCGACGTTGGTTGGAGTTGCTCAAGGATTATGACATGACGATTGAGTACCATCCTGGAAAGGCTAATGTTGTTGCGGATGCCTTGAGTAGGAAGGTAGCTGTTGAGCTGAGGGCTATGTTTGCCAGTTTGAGTATTTCGCGTGATGGTGGTCTTGTGGCTGAGTTGCAAGTGAAACCATCATTGGTTCAGCTGATCAAGGAAAAGCAGCTGCTGGATGATTCCTTGGTACCGCATGTTCAGGATATCGCGGAGGGTAGACCTTCGGATTTCTGCTTTAATGAAGATGGTGTGTTGTGTTTTGGGAGTCGAATAGTAGTGCCCAAGGATGTTGAGTTGAGGCGTGCTATTCTGACTGAAGGTCATAGTAGTCCTTTTGCTATGCACCCTGGTAGTACTAAGATGTATCGTGATCTTCGGGATGAGTACTATTGGGTGGGTTTGAAAAAGGATGTTGCAGAGTTTGTGTGCAACTGTTTGGTGTGTCAGCGGGTTAAGGCTGAGCATCAAGTTCCTTCAGGGTTGTTGCAACCGTTGAGAATCCCTGAGTGGAAGTGGGAAAGGGTTACCATGGATTTTGTATCTGGTTTACCTTTGTCACGATCAAAGAAGAATTCGGTTTGGGTGATTGTGGATCGCATGACGAAGTGAGCGCATTTCTTGCCTGTGCATACTACGTTTTCCTTGGATAAGCTTGTGGAGCTGTACATTGCTGAGATTGTGCGGCTGCATGGTGTGCCTAAGTCGATTGTGTCGGATAGGGATCCGAGGTTCACATCGCGTTTCTGGCAGTGTTTGCATCAAGCTTTGGGTACGAGGTTGAATTTCAGTACATCCTATCATCCTCAGTCGGATGGTCAGTTAGAGCATGTTATCCAGATTTTGGAGGATATGTTGAGGTGCTGCGTGATTGAGTTTCGGGGCTCTTGGGAGAAGCATTTGCCTTTGGTGGAGTTTGCTTATAACAATAGTTATCAGGCAAGTATTCAAATGGCACCTTATGAGGCTTTCTACGGGAGGAAGTGTATAACTCCTCTTTGTTGGGCTGAAACGGGTCAAAAGTTGGTTTCGATGCCGGCTTTGTTGAAAGGAACCACCGAGAAGGTGAAGCTCATCTGTGAGCGTTTGAAGGCAGCTTCTGATCGGAAGAAGTGTTATGCGGATTTGAAGCGTAAGGAGATTGAGTATGCGGTGGGTGACCGTGTGTTCTTGAAGGTTTCGCCTTGGAAGAAGGTGATGAGGTTTGGTCGGAAGGTTAAGTTGAGCCCTAGGTACATTGGACCATATGAGGTGGTTGAGCGTGTGGGTCCTGTTGCGTATCGGTTGAGGTTACCTCAAGAGTTGGAGAAGATTCATGATGTGTTTCATGTTTCTATGCTCCGGAAGTATAGATCTGATCCTTCGCATGTGATGCCTGTGGAAGAAGTGGAATTGAATCCGGATTTGACCTATGATGAGGAACCGGTCAAGGTTCTGGATTCAGATAGCAAGGTTCTTCGTGGCAAGACCATTGAGTTGGTAAAGGTGCTGTGGAAGCATCGTGGTGTTGAGGAAGGCACGTGGGAGCGGAAGGATGACATGCTGAAGCAGTTTCCTTATCTCTTTCCTTCAGGTAAATTTCGAGGACGAAATTTCTTAAGGGAGGGAGAGTTGTAACGCCCCAGTTTTGGGCTTGGAAGTTTGGGCGTTGACCGGTTCGGTCAAAGTGCTGTTCGAATATAAAAAGGTGAAATTAGGAAAGCCTAGTTCGGGTTGCATTAAAAATATGGAAAAAATGTTCTAAAATCCTCTTTTAATATATATAAGTGAACTGTGAAATCAATTTTACAAAATGAGGTTTGGAAGGGTGACATTTTGGCTAGTGACCAAAATGTAATTTTTGAAAACTGCGTGACTGTTTTAGAAAGGATTGAAACTTTGAATTTTTAAGGATCTATTTACCCAAAGGGAGTTTCTCCAGATTTTTCTAAGATATTTAATGATTTAATTCTGATGTTTAAACAAAAAGGAAAGTGGAGGGAAGTTATTTCTAACTAATTTTTCCTAAAATCTCATTTTCCTTTCTCTCATTTTCTCTCAACCCAAACACCTTTTCTCCAGAGTTTTTCTTCTGATTTTGTCACTTAAATCTCTCTTTTCAATCCTCTTTTGATTGCTAATCATCTCATCAACAAAACCTCACCATTTGCTACTTGATTCTTCAAGCTTTTTGGTTCTAAAAGAGGAGAAACTCAAGTTTGGAGGTAAGAACGTCCTTCTCCTCTAAACTATCAGTTCTTTACTGAAATTCCTAAGTTCTCAATCCTTAATTGATGATTTATAAATAGTTTTAAAGTTGTGAAATGAATCTTGGCTTAAAATGCAAGATTTGGTGATTTTTGATGAATTTTCGTTTGATCTGTTAAATCAGTGATTTGAGGTGTGTTCTTGATGTTAAATGAATTTTAATTTGATAAGGAATTGAGTTTTAATTAATGCAATCCCGGATAGGTTGAATTTCCTAAGTGTAGCTTGTGATTCTTGGTTGTTTTTGAGGTGATCTTGTGGATCTGATGTTGCTGGAGGTATAAGGATGTTATTAGGTCCTTTTTAGATGTTAAATGATGTTAAAGGATGTTTAGTTTTGATGGTTTATGGCTGGGCATTGTTGAGGAGTTTTTTGGATGCATTTTCGGTTGTGTTTGGTAGCCGAAAATGGAGTGTGGATGAGAACGGCGAGTTTAGGTGCTTTCATTGAAGCTATTAATGCATGATGATGCATTAATCCTCTGCTTTGATGTGTTTAAAACAGGGGAGTCATCTTTGGATTCAAGTGGTGGTGATCCGGAAGCTTGATTTGTGTTTCGGCAAGAGGCGAAACGGAATCGGTGAGTGGAATTTGGTTTTCGGCTTTGAAACCAGTGTTTTGGAGGTTTGGGAGCTTAGTTTAAGTCTAAGCAACTTAGCTAAGCTCAAGAGTAAGTTTTCGGAAAAACTCTCTTGGTGATGGCCATGGTTTTTGGTTGTATGCAATGTGTTGTTTGCATGATTTTAAATCTGTTTTGAAAGCATATCTAGCATGTTTATTTGCTGAGATTTTAAGCCATGTGTTGAAGGAAGCTCAAGGTAAGAGTTCCTTGTTTTTGAACATTGTTTAAATGTGGTTTAATGCTTAAAGATGCATGATGTTTATGGCTTGGTTTAATGCTTTAAAACAGTGGATATATTGATGATAATGATGCATATTGGCAAGTGATGTTAAGGTCACAAAGGTGGTTAAAAGTCCTTGTGTGAGCCTTGTATATTTAAGAACATCAAGGTGGTTAAAAGTCCTTGGATGGTTCTTGGTTAAGATCACAAAGGTGGTTAAAAGTCCTTGTGTGGATCTTGGAAAGTTTAAGAACAACATGGTGTTTAAAAGTCCATGGTTGGTTCTTGGTTAAGGCTCAAGGTGGTTAAAAGTCCTTGTAAGCCTTGGTTACTTAAGAACTCCAAGGTGTTTAAAAGTCCTTGGGAGATTCTTGTTAAGGACACAAACGTGGTTAAAAGTCCTTGTGTGGTCCTTGCCATGGTGTTTAAAAGTCCATGGGTCCATGGTGTTTAAAAGTCCATGGGGATAAGATCACAATGGTGTTTAAAAGTCCATGTGTGAATCTTATGTTAAATGTATCACTTGTTGCCAATATGACTTGTTATGAATATGAAGCATGCGATGCTTGTTGAAATGTTATGAGCATGATTAATGATATTTGAAGCATGAGATGCTTGTTTTAAATATTTAAGAACATGGTTAGTGTTGCTTGAAGCATGGTTTATAAATGAGTTTTATAAATGCATTATTGAATGGTTTTAATGAGCATTCCCCACTAAGCTTTTGCTTACGCTCTCTCTCTTTTTCCTAAATCAATAATGCAGAGCATTAAAGTGCATTGAGGTCAGCAAGGAAGGCAAGCAATCAAGTGGAAGTTAAGCTCAAGTATGAAAAGGTTCCTTAACACTTTAGCTTTTAGCATTTGGCAATGGGGGACCTATGTGGATGTTTTGGGAGATGTTTTTGAACTCCCTAAGTTTGCTTAATGTTGTTAATAATGCTGGATTTTGTATTGGCCTTTATGTGTTTGGTTTTGGAGGTTTTAGTGCATGAATGGTTTGCTTGAGTAGGAAGCATGCTTGAGAATTGGGGCTTTTCATATATGATGATATTATGATGAATGGTTGATGCAAATATGTCTCTTGTATGTTGAATATCTTGCTGTTAAAGTTTGGTAGCTTTTGGAGCATGATTGGTTGGTCAATTGTGTGTTTAAGCAAGCATTTTTCTGCATTCTGTGCAGGTCGTTTCGGAACAGTGGCTACCGTTTCGGAACGGGTGCCTTGTAGTAACCCAGGCGTCCGAAACGGGAGACACCGTTTCGAAACAGGAAGCCCTCTGACAGCCCTCGTTTCGGAACACGTTGCGGAACGGCCCCGCGTTTCGAAACAGGCTCTCACTGTTTCGGAACATCCGACCGTTGGGGGCTACATTGGTAGTTAAATGTTTTGGAATGTTTGCATTTTGGTCCTGAAACTTGTTTGTGCAATTGTATGAGTTTGGGATATCCGTTTGAGCTGAAATTTGACAAAGAAGCATGAAACTTGACTAATTACAAGTTGGTAACATTAATTTGGGTTAAGACCTCATAATTTACAGAATTTACAATTTGGTCCCTAAAGTTGTAAATTGTTCAATTGGGTCCCTGTTTGATCTCTGATGTTTATGATCTTTGAGCATGTTGTTTGAGTGATCATGATTAGGGTTAATGTGCATCTAGACAAGTTTAAAAAGAAAAAAAAGGGTCATTAATCAAGGTTGACTTTCGGGTTGACTTTGGTTTTCTCCGTGTGACTTTCTTAATTCGGGTCAACCGTCTAGGCCGAGTTAAGGGGGTTATAGTTGAGTTTTCATTATAGTTTTGATTGGAGATCAAAATCTTGTAAAAATATGGTTGAAATCTTGATTTTCGGATTTTTTGTTAAGCTCTGTTATGGATTGATTTTAATTGAGATTTAAGTTGGTTAATATGTTGCAAAGGAAGGTTTGATAACATAGATCCCAAAATCTTTGTGATCTTTGAGTTTCTTGGTAGCTTTAAGTGAGTTTTTGAGGTGAAATGGTGGAATCTTGCTTGCTGAGGTATAATGATGGGTTAGGTTGTTTATTAGATGTGTTTTGATGTTTATATTGGATTGGAAGTGATGTATGTTGGCTGGGCTTGGTTTAGGAAGCAATCGATTGAGTTTTGGTTGTTTCGGTTGGGTAAACTGGTGTAGTTTTGGTGAGCAACGAGTTTGTAAATTGTTTCTGGTCGTGAAATGCATTTTAATGCATTTAGATCTTTGTTTTGATGTTGTGAAAACAGGGGATCTTGATTCGGGAGCAAACGAGGTGTTGTTGAAGGCTCCGGGAAAGTAATTGTCATGTCGGCGAGCAAGGCTTCGCGTATCGGGGAGTGGAATTGGATTTTCCAGCTTTGTAATGCATTGAGCACGGTCTTGGGAGCTTATTGTATGTTTGAAACACTTAGCTAAGCTTAAGAGTAAGTGATTCGAAAGTCTCTCTCGGCAATGTACTATGTTTTGATGAAAATGCACTTGAGTTAAATGTGGTTTTGATTGCTCTTTTAAAGCATGTTAGAAGCATGATTAATGCTGGATTTTAATGCCATTCGGGTAAAGGATGCACTAGGTAAGTGATCCTTGGTTTTATGCAATAAATGCATGTGATGTTAAGCATGATGTGCTTGTGAAAATGGAATTGTATTTATGCTTGTAAAGAAGTGGATTATTGACGTTGATTGATTATATTGGCAAGTGATGAAAATGGTTTTGGTTACTTTAATCGGATATAGTTAGTCGGCTATAGGATTGGGCGCACCGTGAATAAAGTCACCTTGGATGTCGAGGGGTTGTGACTGTGTCGTAATCTCCAACCAAGTATCCTAACGATTGAGGGTAAGATCACAACGGTGAAATGTTTAATCTTGTGGTATGTGTCCCATACTCTCGTTAGTGGAATTATACAACTACCGATGAGTGATGTTGAGGGGTTGTGATTCAGCAATTAATCTCCATCACGGGTGTTGAGGGGTTGTGATTGTGACATGTATCTCCACCTTGTGTAGTCCATCGGTATGTATGAAGCTTGTGGGACAACGCTTGTAATCCGCGTATCTGATTGTGTCTTGAGTTGGTTTTGGTATGGTTTGATAAATGATCACTTGAAAGCCAATATATTGTTGTGGTTAATGGTTTAAGCATGAGATGCTTGTGATCAATGCTAGAATGCATGTGATGCTTGGTAAAGCATGAGCAAAGGTTTATTTCTTGTTTTAAAACGATGCATAAGAGCATGGGTTTTAGAAAGTGCATTGATGTCTTGAAAGGGCATGTTTTATGTAAAGGCATATGTTGATAAATGATTATTTGCCCACTTGTGTGAAATGCATTGATGACTGTTGTTTAGCGATCCTCACTAAGCATTGTGATTACGCTCATTTGTTTCATCAATGCAAAGAATTAGGCATTTGAGGCAGCGAGTAAGCAAAGGGAGTCCAAACATCTTGGACTAGCAAAGTATGTGGTTTCTCTTTGGTGTAATTAGAGGCAATGGGTGGGATTTCTACTCTTGGATGATTGAGGATGTTTCTTATTACTTCGTTCATATTTTTTTTGGCATTTTTGAGTTGTAGTTGGCCTTTGAAGTTTGATTGATGCATGATTGTGGCTTTTAGCTTTTGTTCGGTTTTAAGGACTAGGAAGCATGCCTTTAGAACCAATGCTTGCTTGAATGATGCTATGTTTTTGGGGGTGTGTATGAGTGAAAACCCAACAAAGTCTGTTGTTGTAGGGTAAGAATCGGAACGCCCTAACCAGTTTCGGAACAGAGGCCTGAAATGGCCATAAGGTTTCAGAACGAGTATGAACGTTTTTGCTACTGGAAATGGGTGTTTCGATACAGGTTTCGGAACGCACCCGAGTATCAAAACGCTCAACGTGGTTTCGAAACGACCGTTTCGGTACAAGGCCTTGTGCTTCGAAACACCTGACCGTTGAAGTTGAATTTGATTTGTTTCAGGTTTCTGATTCTTACGTTTTAGTCCCGGAGTCTTGAATGCTTAATTAATTGTGTTTGGATGACCTGACTAACATGAAATTTAACATGTTGGCTTCTTATATGATTAATTTTGGTTAAAAAACTTTAAAACTTGTTTAGTCTTCAAATTTCTGGAAATTTACAAATTAGTCCCTAAAAGACGATCATATGCAATTGAACCCCTAAATGAGCTTCGTTCACTGTGTCACTTCTGCTAAAGTGTTTTGCTATTCATATAGGATAATAATTTGCATCTAGAAAAGTTAAAAAGAAAAAAAGTTCGTCAATCAAGGTTGAGTTTCACAAGTTGACTTTGGTTTTCCCCGTGTAATCTTCTTAATTTGGGTCGGACGTCCAGGTCGGGATAAAGGGGTTACATTTGTTGGTATTAGAGCGAGGTTTCGAAAAAATTGTGAATGTTGGTTTGTGAAATTGACATGTTGTAAAACCTATGTTTGATTTTGATATAATTAAATCCTTAAGGATCATTTTGTAAAACTTAAAATTATTTTTTTAAGTCCCTTAATAAGTTTTTAAAACACCAACACTTTGAAACTGAATTATAAAACTCAAACTCAAAATATTTTCTAAGTGTTCCAAGACAAAACCATTGAAAATTGTCCAGGCGTATCAATACAGCACCAAGCGTATCGATACCATTTTACCAAACTTGGTTACTGTCGGAACCAGTATCGATACCCCAAACCCTTTTATCGATATTGACCTGTGTTAAAATTCAAAGAGTTTGAATGTCGTACCGATACGGTTAACCCTCGTATCGATACGGGCTTTATAATTTTTAAATATAAGTCAGTTTAAAAAATATGACCGTTGGTGTTAGTTGGTTGGTAAACAAACTTTAAAAGTTCGTTGACCCGTATCGATACGCCAAACCCTCGTACCGATACGGTTGTGGACAGTGAGCTAAGTTCAGAAAATAGTATCGATACAGACCTTGCCGTTTCGATACCCCGTACCGATACGCTTACGCGCGTATCGAGATCCACTCAACACATGTATTGACGTATGTTGTTTTAAAAGCATGAACTTTGTTACATTTTTGAGCTCATGTTATGCTGAATTGATGCGAATTGCATGTGAAATGAATATACTTGCATGATGATGATGTGATGTTGATATGTGCTTATTTTGGATGATGGGAAGCATGTTGCACATGATGTTTCATTGTATGCTATGCTATGTTGAGGGAAATCGGGGTGCCCATTACCTTATTACACTAATCAAATGGTTTTTTAAACTTTGATCCTTTCTTGAAGCTGGCCTAAATGGTTTGATTTGTTTTTGTTGTTATGCTTTGTTTAAAAGGTAAACTACTGCAGGGGTCACTTTCGTTTCCCGTTTGTACAGATTTAGTCACCACTTTTGAAAAGTGCCAATAAGTGGTCATCTACGTTTTCGATGTGTAAAGAATTGGTCACTCCGACATTATAGTCCGTTAATCCCCTAACGGATTGTTGATGTGGCAGAATTAATTAAATGGCAATATCCACGTGTATTCATTTACATGTTTGTCAATCTTCTTTGGCTCAACCTTTTCCTCTTTCTCGCTATCACTGGTCTTAACATCATCCGTCTTCCCTGGATCAAACAACATTATCGCCTTATTAATCGAAGCAATCCTCTCCTTTTTCGGAACATCCATGATTGCAAACATTTCTCATCCTTCTTCATTCAACACAAATCCAACATGCTCCAAATGCTCAACTCCTCCGGAAACCTCACCGATTGCTTCCTTATCTTTGGATTACTCATCTCGATCTTCCTAAACTTGTCATTCCCATGTTCCTTAACTATGTTCCTCAACAACCTAAGAACAACCTAAACCGACCCATCAAGCGGGTTTCCCGAAAGATACGAACCGACACAGACCTCCAATTGAGCCCTCGACGAATCTTCAAACTCATTCATGTTCGATTACGTATCGATATCACCGTGTTTTCTATCGGACGGATTAGTATCGACACATATCTCTACATGTTCAGATACCTCCTCTTCTGTCCTATAAGGAGTACCACAAATCGGACACTCCAACATATCCAAGGTGAACCCGTTTTTCGACACCTTACTAGAAGTGATCAATGAACCGTACGAATCAAAGCCATTCTCCGGTTTCCGATCATCGGTGGAAACGGGCTTGTTTTGATCGAAATTTGTCGGTTTCGAGAGCAAAGATGGCTTAGAATCTGAAGAGCAGGAAGAAGATGATGGAGGGATAGGCTTTGGAGGAGGAGTCTGAGTTTGGGAGGGACGGGTATGGATCGGGTTAACGGGTTCAGATGAAGAAGAACCCAAGACCCGACCTTGGCCCTTGAATTTCCCAAAGGATGAAAACTGGTTGTTGACTTTCTTCATGAATCCACTCCATTTGTCTTTCATAGCAATTGTTTATGTTTTTCTGGGTATAATTCTATTGGTTTGAAAATCCAAATCTAAATGATATTTAAAATAACAAAGAATGTAGAGAAAAGGGTAATCAAGGAAGCAAATTTATCTCCAAAAAATGAGTCGGTTGTCAAAGCAGAGAAAATTAATGACGACGAAAGGGAAAGAAATATAAAACAAGGCGGAGTTCTGTGTCTGTAGCTATGAGGGTTTTTCCTTTATCTGGGAAGATATTGCCATTTAATTAATTCTGCCACATCAGCAATCCGTTAGGTGATTAACGGACTATAACGTCGGATTGACCAAGTCTTTACACATCGAAAATGTAGATGACCACGTATTGGCACTTTTCAAAAGTGGTGACTAAATCTATACAAACGGGAAACGAAAGTGACCCCTGCAGTAGTTTACCCTTGTTTAAATAGCACTATGGGTCCGAAAAGAGAGTTGAGGTCGAATACAATAGTACCTCATGGAGACCAGGTGAGCAAGGGGCTGATGTTCCTCCTAGTGGAAATCTACCTCCTCCGCCACCACCTATAGGTGGGGAGAAGGTGGAGCAAGAACCCACTGGTCCAGGTTTGGATGATCTAATGCCACTGATTCAGGCAATCACTGGAGCGGTTCAGGCTGCTGTTGCCGGAACGCATGTTTAGGCCCCTGCAGTTGGGCAGGAAGGCTTACCGTTGGTTAGGCTGAGGAGCCTAAGAGCTGTGGAGTTCTATGGAATGTCTCCTTAGGCGCCTAAGGCCTGATTAGCGAGTACAATCAGTATCATGGATCAAATGGGATGCAATGATTAGCGCAAGCTGGGATGCACATTTTCTTTGTTGCAAGACGATGCCTACAGCTGGTGGGCGACTACCACTGCTGGTTTGGAACACAATGAGGTTGATTGGGACTTTTTCAGAGGTGCCTTCAAGAGGAAGTATCTGGGGTGAGATACTTGGACGAGAAAAACGCGAGTTTATGTCGCTAGTTCAGGGCAATCTTTCTGTGGCTGTGTACGAGGTCCAGTTGGTACGCCTGAGCAAGTATGCCCCTGAGCTGATACCTAGTGAGAGGCACCGATGTGATCGAATTCGGTACGAGCTGGTATAATAAGTCAAGACGTATACGATGGTTGCAGATTATACCGTCTTCGATGTGTTTGTCTGTCAAGCCAAAGACATCAAACATAATCTGGGTTTGGCATCTCGAGGTGTTGGTTCTAGCTCTGGTAAGAGAGCAGCTGAGTATAGTTCCGGGGGTGGACGGAACAAAAGAGGTCAAGATAGGAGATATTAGCCTGAGTAGAGGCGAGGTGCTCCGGATCGTGGTAGTCAGGTCCGGGTAGGCCGAGTGAGATCTGAGCAGCACACGTGCTGGACATGTGGGCTGAGAGACCATTTGAGGCGAGATTGCCCTCGAGCAGTTAGGGAGGTTCAAGCTCTTGTTTTGGTGACATGGAATTCATGTTGCAATTGTGGCTCGGTAGATCACATGAGAGAGGATTATCCTCTGTTGGCTGGTGGAGGCCATGGACGTGCACCTGCTGTGGCTGCACCTCAAAGAGGCCGTGAGCGCGACCGAGGGAACTTCCAGAGGAGAGATAAGGGTCAGAGAGGCGTTGCTCATGTGGTTGCAGTTAGGTCTGACGGAGGCAGACCTGCCAGGGTTTATGCTCAACGCGAGGAGCGCAATGATACCGATATTATCGCAGGTACCTTTGCTCTTTAGTCTTTATCATTGCTGGCTTTGATTGATTATGGATCTAAGCATTCTTATATCTTGAGAGAGCATGCACATTTGCTTGATATACCTGTTGAGTTGCTTGAAGTAGGAATTCAAGTGACTAGTTCTTTTGGTGAGACTGTAGTCACTAGGAAGTTGTATAAGAGTTGCCCTTTTATGCGTGCAAGGACATGTTTTTCTTGTGGATTTGATGGAGTTACCCTTCTACGGATTCGATGTGATCCTTGGTATGGATTGGTTGACAAAGCATAGATCTGTGGTTGACTTTGATGTCAAACGGGTTACCTTAAAGCTGGTCGATGATTATGAAGTAGTTGTAGTATGCGAGAATGTGAAATTCTTGTCGAATGTGATTTTGGTTTTGGAATCAAACCCTATGATGAGGTTGGGTTGTTAGGCTTATCTTGCCTATTTGATGAATCTTGGCACCAAGGATGTGCGTGTGCAGAATACCCGAATCGTTCGCGATTTTCCGGGTGTCTTTCTGGAAGAATTGTCTGGGTTGCCACCAAACATGGAAGTTGAGTTCGGTATCGTGTTGTATGAGAATACGACTCGATGTCTATTGCTCCTAATCGCATGTCGCCAAAAGAGCTGAAAGAGTTGAAAAACCAATTGCATAAGTTGTTGGATCGAGGGTTCATACGGCCGAGTTTGTCACCTTGGGGTGCACCGGTCTTGTTTGTTAATAAGAAAGATGGGATAATGCGGATGTGCATAGATTATCGGCAATTGAACAAGTTGACGATCAAGAACAAATATCCCTTGCCTAGAATTGATGATCTCTTTGATCAGTTCCGGGGAGCCTCAGTGTTTTCCAAGATAGACTTGAGGTCAGGATATTACCAGTTGAAGGTGAAGGATGTGGACGTACCTAAGACAACTTTTCAGACAACGTACGAGCTTTACGTGTTCTTAGTGATGCCGTTTGGTTTGACCAACGCGCCTGCTGCTTTCATGGACATGATGAATCGTGTATTCCATGAATTCTTGGATCAGTTTGTGGCGATCTTCATGATTGATATCCTTGTGTATTCGTGTACCAAGGAGGAACATGATATGCACTTGAGAATTGTTTGGCAAGCATTGTTAGAAAATCAGTTGTATGCCAAGCTAAGTAAGTGTGAGTTTTGGCTTAGGGAGGTGGTCTTCCTTGGACATGTTGTGTTAGCTAAGGGAATTCGCGTTGAGCCACACAAAGTAGAGGATGTGATGAGTTGGAAAGTGCCTAAGTTCGTAATAGAGGTACGAAGTTTCCTTGGTCTAGCTGGGTATTAACGTTGGTTTTTCGATGGTTTCTCGAAGATAGCTGCACCTTTGACCAAGTTGTTGCAAAAGAATGTTCGTTTTGAGTGGACAGATGCGAGGCAGCAAGCTATTGAGAAGCTGAAGGAAGCTTTGACGCAAGCTCCTTTTCTGATTCAGCCTTGAGTCTGGTAAGGAGTTTGTGGTCTATAGTGATGCGTTCACTGTTGGGTTGGGCTTCGTGTTGATGCAGGAAGGTAAGGTGGTAGCTTATGCATCTAGGTTGTTGAAAGTGCATTAGTGCAACTACCCTACTCATTATCTTGAGCTTACGACTGTTTTGTTTGCTTTGAAGATCTGGAGGCATTACCTGTATGGTGAGAAGTGTGTTGTGTTCACAGATCATAAGAGTTTGAAGTAGCTCATGTCTCAGAAGGAGTTAAACATTAGGCAAAGTCCTTGGGTGGAGGTGCTTAAGGATTATGATCTGACGATCGAGTACCACTCGGGCAAGGCTAATGGTGTAACCGATGATTTGAGCAAGAAAGTGGTCGTGGAGTTGAGAGTGGTGTTTGCTCGCTTAAGCATATCGCGTGAAGGTGGTCTTATTACAGATTACATGTGAAACCATCTCTGATTCAGTTGATCAAAGACAATAAGTTGCTTGATGATTCCCTTGTTTCGCATGTTCAGGACATTGCGGAAGGTAGGCCTTCAGATTTCAGCTTTAATGATGATGGTGTTTTGTGCTTTGTGAGTCGAATAGTGGTGCCAGATGATGTTGAGTTGAGGTGCACTATTCTGACGGAAGCTCATTGTAGTCCTTTTTCTATGCATCTAGGTAGTGCAAAGTTGTATCGTGATTTGAAAGATGAGTACTACTAAGTAGGGTTGAAAAAGGATGTGGCTGAGTTCGTTAGTAAGTGCATGGTGTGTCAGCGAGTGAAGGCTGAACATCAGGTTCCTTCGGGGTTGTTGCAACCTTTGAGAATTCCATAATGGAAATGTGAAAGAATTACCATGGATTTTGTGTCTGGATTGCCATTGTCACCGTCCTAGAAGAATTCAGTTTGGGTGATTGTTGATCGCCTTACAAAGTGTGCACATTTTCTGCCTGTGCATACTACGTATACCTTGGATAAGTTGGTTGAGCATTACATAGCTGATATTGTACGGTTGCACAGTGTGCCAAAGTCTATAGTGCCGCATGGGGATCCGAGGTTTACACCAAGATTTTGGGAATGTTTGCATCAAGCCTTTGGAACACGGTTGAATTTTAGTACTTCATATCATCCTCAGACAGATGGACAATCGGAACATGTGATCCAAGTGCTTGAGGACATGTTGAGATGTTGCGTGATAGATTTTCAAGGTTCTTGGGAGAAGCACTTGACGTTGGTTAATTTTGCGTATAATAGCAGTTACCAGGCAAGTATTCAAGTGGCTCCATACGAGGCTTTGTGTGGGAGAAGGTGTAGAACCCCTCTTTGATGGGAAGAAGGTGGGAAAAAGTTGATTTAGATGCCGGCTATGTTAAAAGAAACCACCGAGAAGGTGAAGCTCATTTGTGAGCGTTTGGAGGCAGGATCGGATCGGCAAAAGTCTTACGCGGATCTGAAGCGTAAGGAGATTGAGTTCGCAGTTGGCAAATGTGTGTTTTAGAAGGTATCACCTTGGAAGAAGGTGATGAGGTTTGTGCGTAAGGGTGAGCTTAGCCCAAGGTTTATTAGACCTTATGAGGTTGTGGAGCATATTTGTCATGTGGCTTATTGGTTGAGTTTGCCTCCCGAGCTGGAAAAGATTCATGTTGTGTTTCATGTCTCGATGTTGCGGAGGTACATATCAGATCCTTCACATGTGATGCCTGTTGAGGAGATAGAGTTGAATCCGAATCTGTCTTATGACGAGGAACCGATGAGGATCCTGGATGTGAGCAACAAAGTTCTTCGTTGCAAGGCGATAGAGCTTGTGAAGGTGTTGTGGTGACACCGGGGGGTTGAGAAGGCCACTTGGGAAAGCAAGGCGGACATGTTGAAGCAATTTCCACACCTTTTTCCGTCAGTTAAAATTTTGAGGACAAAATTTCCTAAGTGGGGGATAGTTGTAACGCCCTGGTTTTGAGCCTAGATGTTTTAGATATCGGATCGGACCGGTCGAGAACGATTCAAATCACGTAAGGTGACTCAAGGAAATCAAGGATCGGGATAGGATAAAAAATGTGGTAAAATTTTCTAAAATCCTCTAAAAAATGTTTAAGAGATTGGTCAAATCAATTTTACAAAAAGAGTTTCGGAAATGGGACATTTCGAGTAGTGGCCAAATTGTAAAGTTTCAAAACTATGGAAAATGTGATTTTTAAAGGAGAAGCCAAATTCTTAGAATCTTTAGGGGTTTTATGGCAATTTAACCTTTCCTTAATATGACATGTGTTTAAAATGGCTTTTAATTAAGTGGCTTTAATTTGTTTTATTTTACTTAATTAAAATGGGTAGTTAATGAGATATTTCATCATGTAACTACCATCTTCTCCTCATTTTCAACCAAACACTAATTTCATTCATTTCTCTCCAGAATTCTTTTCTCCCAAACACTGTCTTAATATCCCTTAAACAATTTTCAAGAAATCCTTTCTATTTCTTCAAGATTTTGCTAAGGAAAACTTGTCATTCATTGAGGAAAGCAATGATTGGGGTAAATCTCGTTCTCAACCTCTAATCAAAGTTCTTTATTGAAATTCCCAAGATCTTTGGCTTCTAATTAATGTTTTTGGTTGAGTTTTCATTATACTTTTGATTGGATATCAAAATCTTGTAAAAAATATGGTTGAAATCTTGATTTTCAGATTTTTTTGTTAAGCTCTGTTATGGATAGATTTTAATTGAGTTTTAAGTTGATTAATATGTAGAAATGAAGGTATGATAATAGAGATTCCGAAATCCTTGAGATCCTTCAGATCCTTGGTAGCTTTAAGTGAGTTTTTAAGGTGAAATGGTGGAATCTTGCTTGTTGGAGGTATAAGGATGGGTTAGGTTGTTTATTAGATGTGTTTTGATGTTTATATTGGATTGGAAGTGATGTTTGTAGGCTGGGCTTGGTTTAGGAAGCAATCAATTGAGTTTTCAGTTGTTTCGGTTGGGTAAATTGGTGTAGTTTGTGTGAGCAACGAGTTTGTGAATTGTTTCTGGTGTTCAAATGCATTTTAATGCATTTAGATCTCTGTTTTGATGTTGTGAAAACATGGGATCTTGATTCAGGAGCAAACCAGGTGTTGTTGGAGGATGCATAAGAGTAATTGTCGTGTCGGTTTGCAAGGCTTCGCGTATCGGTGAGTGGAACTAGATTTTCCAGCTTTGTAATGCATTGAGCGTGGTCTTGGGAGCTTAGTGTAAGTTTGAAACACTTAGCTAAGATCAAGAGTAAGTGATTCGAAAGTCTTTCTCGGAAATGTACTATGTAATGATGAAAATATACTTGAGTAAAATGTGTTTTTGATTGTTGTTTTAAAGCATGTTAGAAGCATGATTAATACTGGATTTTAATAACATTTGTGTAAAGGATGCACTAGGCAAGTGATCCTTTGTTTTATGCAATAAATGCATGTGATGTTAAGCATGATGTGCTTGTGAAAATGTCATTGTATTTATGCTTGTAAAACAATGGATTATTGATGTTGATTGATTACATTGGCAAGTGATGAAAGTGGTTTTGGTTACTTTAATCGGATATAGTTAGCCGACTAATGGATTGGGTGCACCGTGAATAAAGTCGCCTTGGATGCCGAGGGGTTGTGATTGTGTCTTAATCTCCATCCAAGTACCCTAATGATTGAGGCTAAGATCACAACGGTGAATGGTTTAATCCCTTGTGTGAATCTTGTGGTATGTGTCTCATACTCTCTTTAGTGGAATTATACAACTACCGATGAGTAATGTTAAGGGGTAGTGATTGTGCCATTAATCTCAATCATGGGGGTTGAGGGGTTGTGATTGTGCCATGCATCTCCATCTTCTGTAGTTCGGTGGTATGTATGATGCGTGTCGGACAACGCTTGTAATCCGCCTGTCCGATTGTGTCTTCAGTTGATTTTGGTATGGTTTGAGAAATGATCACTTGTAAGCCAATATAATGTTGTGATTAATGGTTTAAGCATGAGATGCTTGTGATTAATGATAGAATGCATGTGATGCTTGGTAAAGCATGAGCAAAGGTTTATTTGCTGTTTTAAAACGATGCATAAAAGAATGGGTTTTAGACATTGCATTGATGTCTTGAAAGGACATGTTTTATGTAAAGGCATGTGTTGATAAATGATGATTTGCCCACTTGTGTGAAATTCATTGATGAATGTTGTTTAGCGATCCTCACTAAGCATTGTGCTTACGCTCATTTGTTTCATCAATGTAGAGAATTAGGTATTTGAGGCAGCGAATAAGCAAGGGGAGTCCAAGCATTTTGGACTAGCAAAGTATGTGGTTTTTGTTTTGTGTAATAAGAGGCAATGGGTGAGATTTCTACTCTTGGATGATTGAGGATGTTGCTTATTACTTTGTTCATATTTGGTTTGGAATTTTTGAGTTGTAATTGGCCTTTGAAGTTTGATTAATGCATGATTGTGGCTTTTAGATTGTGTTCGGTTTTAAAGACTAGGAAGCATGCCTTTAGATCCAATTCTTGCTTGAATGATGCTATGTCTTAGCTCGTACCTTGCAATGTTGATCTTTGATGCCTAAACATGTTGTATGGATGATGTGGCATGAATTGGAATGTTTTCGGGGGTGTTTATTAGTGAAAACCAACAAAGTCTGCTGTTGCAGGGCAAGGCGTATCAGAACGCCCTTACATGTTTCAGAACATAGTCCTGAAATGGGCATAAAGTTTCGGATCGGGTAGGAACATTCTGGAACATTTTTTCTACTGGAAAGGGGTGTTTCAATACGGGTTTTGGAACGCACCCGAGTATCGAAACGGTCAACCTGGTTTCAAAACGACCGTTTCGGTACAGGGCCTTGTGTTTCGAAACACCCGACCATTGAAGTTGAATTTGAATTGTTTTAGGTTTCTGATTCTTACATTTTAGTCCATGAGTCATGAATGTTTAATTAAATGAGTTTGGATGACCTGACTAAGATGAAATTTGACATCCTGGCTTCTTATATGATTAATTTTGGTTTGACAACATTAAAACTTGTTTAGTCCTCAAATTTCAGGAAATTTACAAATTAGTCCCTAAAAGACGATCCTATGCAATTGAACCCCTAAATGAGCTTTGTTCGTTGTGTCGCTTCCACTAATGTGTTTTGCTATTCATATAGGATAATAATGTGCATCTAGAAAAGTTAAAAAGAAAAAAAGGGTCGTCAATCAAGGTTAACTTTCACGAGTTGACTTTGGTTTTCCCCATGTAATCTTCTTAATTCGGGTCGGCGTCTAGGTCGGGCTAAGGGGGTTACAATCTAGGGAAGATAAAATGGTAAGAAAGGGTCGTTAATCGAGGTTGAATTCAGTTTTCCCCGTGTAATCTTCTTAGCTTGGTTCGGGCGTCTAGGCCGAGCTATGGGTTTTATAGGGACCTGAATCGATACTCGTGGTGACAGTAGCCAAGTTTGGAAAATGGTATTAATACACTTTGCTGAGTATCAGTACGCCCTTCAAATTTTGCCCAGGCGTATCGATACGCTTCCTATTCGTACTGATACATTGGACCATTTGGGCACCAATTTTGCTTATGATTATCAATACACAAGCCGAGTATCGATCCCCATACTAGATGTGTACCAAAATCAACCTCAAACATACATCTAACACCATCAAATCATCACCAAATCATATGGACAAGCTTATAACATCAAAACTAACATATGATCATTCCACTCTAAGCCCATGCCAGGCATTTGATATAACGCCCCAGTTTTGGGCTTAGGAATTTTAGATTCGGACCGGTTCGGTCGGAGTGCGGTTCGTATATATAAAAGTGAATTTAGGAAAGCCTAGTTCGGGTTGCATTAAAAATATGGAAAAATGTCTTAAAATCCTCTTTTATTATATATAAGAGAATGGTGAAATCAATTTTACAAAATGAGGTTTGGAAGTGTGACATTTTGGTTAGTGACCAAAATGTAATTTTCAAAAACTGTGAGACTGTTTTAAAAAGGATTGAAACTTTGAATCTTTAAGGAGCTATTTACCCAATGGGAGTTTCTCCAGATTTTTCTAAAGTATTAAATGATTAATTAATGGTTTTTAAATAAAAGAAAAGTGGAGGGAAGATATTTTGCCATTTTCTAACTAATTTCCCAAATTTCCATTTTCATTTTCTCTCATCTTTTCTCTCAAACCAAACACTTTTTCTCCAGAGCTTTTCCCTCTGATTTTGTCACCTAAATAACTCATTTCAATTCCCTTTTGATCTTCAACAAAACCTTTGCATTTGCTAAGTTGATTTTCAAGAATTTGGTTCCAAAAAGGGAGAAAACTCAAGTTTGGAGGTAAGAACGTCCTTTTCCTCTAAACTCTCAGTTCTTTACTGAAATTCCCAAGTTCTCAATCCTTAATTTGTGTTTTATAAATGGTTTTAAGGTTGTGTTCTTGATCTTAGCTATTAAATGCAAGATTTGGTTGATTTTGGTTAAAATTCGTATGATCTGTTTGGGCAGTGATTTGAGGTGTCTTTTTTATGTTAAATGAATGTTAAATTGATGAGAAGTTGAGGTTTAATTAATGCAATCCCGGATAGGTTGATTTTCCTAAGTTTAGCTTGAGTTCTTGGTTGTTTTTGGTGTGATCTTGATGATTTGTTATAGCTGGAGGTATAAGGGTGATGTTAGATCCTTTTTGGATGTTAATTGATGAGGATGATTAGATTGATGGATTATGGCTGGGTAGTGTTGTGGAGTTGTTTGGATGCATTTTCGGTTGTGTTTGGTGGCCGAAAATGGAGTGTGGATGAGAGCAGCGAGTTTAGGTGCTTTCATTGAAGTTATTAATGCATTATGATGCATTAATCCTCTGCTTTGATGTGTGTAAAACAGGGGAGTCATCTTTGGATCCTAGTGGTGGTGATCCGGAAGCTTGATTGGTGTTTCGGCAAGTGGCGAAACGGAATCGGTGAGTGGATTTTGGTTTTCAGCTTTGAAACCAATGTTTTGAAGGTTTGGGAGCTTAGTTTAAGTCTAAGCAACTTAGCTAAGCTCAAGAGTAAGTTTTCGGAAAAACTCTCTTGGTGATGAACCATGGATTGGTTGTATGCAATGTGGTTTGTTTGCATGTTTTAAATCCTATTTTGAAAGCATATTTAGCATGTTTATTTGCTGAGATTATAAGCCATGTGTTGAAGGATGCTCAAGGCAAGAGATCCTTGTTTTTGAACATTGTTATAATGTGGTTTGATGCTTAAAGATGCATGATGTTTATGGCTTTGTTAAATGCTTTAAAACAGTGGAATATTGTGGTTAATGATGCATATTTGCAAGTGATGGTTAAGGTCACAAAGGTGGTTAAAAGTCCTTGTGTGAGCCTTGTTATTTAAGAACAACATGGTGGTTAAAAGTCCTTGTGTGAGCCTTGTTATTTAAGAACAACATGGTGGTTAAAAGTCCATGGTTGGTTCTTGGTTAAGATCACCAAGGTGGTTAAAATTCCTTGTGTGAGGCTTGTTATTTAAGAACAACATGGTGTTTAAAAGTCCATGGTTGGTTCTTGGTTAAGGTTACAAAGGTGGTTAAAATTCCTTGTGTAAGCCTTGTTTATTTAAGAACATCAAGGTGTTTAAAAGTCCTTGGATGATTCTTGTTAAGGACACAAAGGTGTTTAAAATTCCTTGTGTGGTCCTTGTCATGGTGTTTAAAAGTCCATGGATGATGTTAAGGACACAATGGTGTTTAAAAGTCCATGTGTGGTCCTTGGAAATTATAAGATCACAATGGTGTTTAAAAGTCCATGTGTGGATCTTATGTTGATGTATCACTTGTTGCCAATATGACATGATATGAACTTGAAGCATGAATTGCTTGTTTTAAATGCTTTAGTGCATGTGCAAATGATGATGGATTTAAGGTTTATAAAAGTGTTTTATAAATGCCTTATTGTGTGGTTTTAAATGAGCATTCCTCACTAAGCTATTTGCTTACGCTCTCTCTTTTCTTAAACCAATAATGTAGAGCATTAAAGTGCATTGGGGGCAGCAAGGAGGGCAAGAATCCAAGTGGTGAACTAAGCTCAAGTATGGTGAAGGTTTTTTAAACACTATTAGCTTTTGGCATTTGGCATTGGGTGACCTATGTAGTTGTTTTGGGAGATGTTTGGGACTCCCTAAGTTGGACTTATGATGTTGATAATGTTTGAGCTTGTAATTGGCCTTTGTGATGTGGTTTCGGTTTATTGATGCTTGAATGGTTTTCTAAGTAGGATGCATGCCTATAGAATTGGGGATTTTCATAATTGATGCCATGTTGATGTTTGGTTGATGCAATTATGTTCCTTGTATGTTGAATGTCCTGCTGGTAAAATTTGGTGGCTTTTGGAGCATGTTAGATAGGTCAATTATGTCTTAAACCAGCAACTTTTCTGCAATCTGGGCAACCTGTTTCGGAACAGGTGCTACCGTATCGGAACGGGGGCCTGAAATGGCCTGGGCGTTCCGAAACGGAAGGAACTGTTTCAAAACGGTTTGGCCTCTGCCAGGCCCTATTTCAGTACCAGTTGTGGAACGGTCCCGCGTTTCGGAACGGGTCTTCCCTGTTCCGAAACACTCGACCGTTGGGCACTGCAATTGTTGGTTATATGTTTTGAAATGTTTGCGTTTTAGTCCTAAACCTTGTTGTTGCAATTAAATGAGTTTGAGATGTTCGTTTGAGCTGAAATTTGATAGAGAAACATGAAATATGATTAATTAAAAGTTGGTAACTTTAAATTGGGTTAAGTCTTTATAATTTTCAGAATTTACAATTTGGTCCCTAAAGTCTTAATTTGTGCAATTGGGTCCCTGAATGTTCTCTGATGGTTATGATCTTTGAGTATGCTGATTGTATGATCATATCTAGGGATAATATGCATCTAGACAAGACTAAAAGAAAAAAAGGGTCGTTAATCAAGGTTGACTTTCGGGTTGACTTTGGTTTTCCCCGTGTAAACTTCTTAATTCGGGTCAACCGTCTAGGCCGGGTTAAGGGGGTTACATTTGGTGGTATCAGAGCTGAGTTCTCGAGTAATTGGGAATGATTATGTGCATGATTAAAGTATGTATGCTATGTATGCTTGTTGAGTGAAAGCATGTTGAGTGAATTGTAAATATGTTGCAATTGAGGTGTATGGTCTGGTGAAGCATGTTGTGGGTACCCATTGCCGAATCAAATCTAATGTAATGATGTTGTTTTTAAGTGAAAATGAGCTTGAGTACTTGGATTGCTTACCTTGCTGGGCCTGACTTTGTTTATTTGCATTGTGATTGCATTGTTAGAGTATGGCACCTTGTAGAGAGTTGAGGAGTAATGTGCGAGCTACGGCTCATAATTAGAATGAGAATGAGGAGAATGTTGAAAGTGCGGTGGATTTACCTCCTCCACCTGGTGGTGGTGATGCTGGGGGTGAAGGAGCTGGAGCTGCAGCTGGTGCTGGGGTCGCTGGACCTGAGGTTGGTCAGGGGCAGGCTGTTCCTGACATGACGGTGTTGATACAAGCTATTGCTGGAGCTTTTCAAGCAGCAGTAGCTGGAGCTCAAGGAGCTGTGCATCAGGAAGATGCTGGAGTTAGACTACCCTTGGAACGTTTGCGCAGTCTAGGAGGGACTGAGTTCAGGGGTTTGTTAGCTGAAGGTTCGGAGTCTTGGTTAGAGGGTACCAAGAGAATCTTGGTTCAGATGAGTTGCACTGATGTGCAAAAGCTGGGCTGTGTAGTATCCTTGCTACAAGATGATGCTTACACGTGGTGGACAACCACTATCGCTGGGATGGCGGAAGCTGGCGTAACTTGGACGTTCTTTCAGAACGCGTTCAAGAGAAGGTATCTAGGTGTGAGGTACCTAGATGAAAAGAAGAGGGAGTTCATGTCTCTTACCCAAGGGAGCATGTCTGTGGCTGAGTATGAGGTCCAGTTTGTTCGACGCAGTCAGTACGCACATGAGCTTGTTCCGGATGAGCGGGAGAGGTGTGAAAGGTTCCGTTATGGTTTAGTGACGGAAGTTAAGATGTATGTGCTGGCTACCGAGTATGATGATTTTGATGTGCTGGTGGGCCGAGCAAAGGACATTGAGATGAACTTGTGTTTATCTACTAGAAGTGCTGGGTCAAGTGCTGGTAAGCGAGCAGCTGAGTATAGTTCCGGTGGTGGACGGAACAAGAGGGGACGCGATCAGAAGTATCAGTCCTCAGCTAAGCGTGGTGGTGGTGCGCCTGCTCGGGGAGGTAATGCTAGAGTTGATCCGAGTGCATGTTGGATATGTGGTTCGCGTGGCCATATGAAACGTGATTGTCCTCGTGCTATGAGAGAGGTGCAAGTTCCTGTTGTGGCAGCTGGTAATGCGTGCTGGAACTCTGGATCTACGGATCACATGAGGAGAGAGTGTCCTATGTTGGCTGGTGGCCAAGTGCGTGCTCCTGTTGTTGCTGCACCACAGAGAGGTCGTGGGCGCGGCCGTGGTAACTTCCAGCGGAGAGAGGAAGGTGGTCGAGGTGTTGCCCATGTTGTGGCTATTCAGCCTATGGGTGGTGGCCAAGCCAGGGTGTATGCTCAGTGGGAGGGAAGAAATGACGCGGATGTGATCGCAGGTACTTTTACTTTGCAATCCTTGTCATTACTTTCCTTGATTGATTATGGATCTACGCACTCATACATATTGCGTGAGCATGCTGAATTGCTTGGTTTGCCTGTTGAGTCTTTGGATGTTGGTGTGCGTGTCACTAGTTCTTTTGGTGAGATTGTTGTAACTCGAAAGCTTTATAGAAGATGTCCTTTGGTTGTTCAAGATCATGTTTTTCATGTTGACCTTATGGAGTTGCCTTTTTATGGTTTTGATGTAATCCTTGGTATGGATTGGCTTGCTGAGCATCGAGCTGTTGTGGATTGTGAGAATAAGCGAGTTTCGTTGAAGCTTGCGGATGATTATGAGGTAGTTGTGGTTTGTGAGAATATGAAGTTTCTTGCTAATGTGGTGTCTTCGTTGGAGGCGAGCCGGATGCTGAGGCAAGGTTGTGAAGCTTATCTAGCTTTTGTGATGAATCCTAGTTCTAAGGAGTTGTGTGTGCAAGATATCAGGACTGTGCGAGAGTTTCCTAGTGTGTTTCCTGAGGAGTTGCCTGGGTTACCTCCTAATCGCGAGGTGGAGTTTGGGATTGAGCTGTATGAGAATACAACTCCTGTGTCCATTACCCCTTATAGAATGGCACCCAAAGAGTTGAAGGAGCTGAAGACGCAGTTGCAAGAGTTGCTTGATCGTGGGTTCATTCGGCCAAGTGTGTCACCTTGGGGTGCACCGGTCTTGTTTGTGAAGAAGAAGGATGGCACTATGAGATTGACTTGAGGTCAGGGTATTACCAGTTGAAGGTAAAGGATGTGGATGTGCCTAAGACAACTTTCAGGACAAGGTATAGGCATTATGAGTTCCTTGTGATGCCGTTTGGTTTGACAAATGCTCCTGCGGCTTTCATGGACATGATGAATCGCGTGTTTCATGAATACCTGGACAAGTTTGTTGTGGTGTTCGTTGATGATATCCTCGTGTACTCGCGTACTGAGGAGGAGCATGAAGAGCATTTGAGGATAGTGTTGCAAGCTTTGTTGGAGAATCAGTTTTATGCCAAGCTGAGCAAGTGTGAGTTTTGGTTAAGTGAAGTGGTGTTTCTTGGGCATGTGGTTTCTGCTGAAGGGATTCGCGTTGATCCTCAGAAGATTGAGGCGGTGATGAATTTGAAGGTTCCTAAGTCTGTTCATGAGGTTCGTAGTTTCCTTGGTTTGGCGGGATACTACCGGAGGTTTGTGGATGGGTTTTCTAAGATTGCTGCACCTTTGACAAAGTTGTTGCAAAAGGATGTTAAGTATGAATGGACGGAAGCGAGACAACAGGCTTTTGAGAAGCTTAAGGCAGCTTTGACGCAAGCTCCTATCTTGGTTCAACCTGAATCAGGGAAAGAGTTTGTGGTGTATAGCGATGCGTCCTATGTTGGTTTGGGATGTGTGTTGATGCAAGAGGGTAAGGTGGTGGCTTATGCATCGCGGCAGTTGAAGATGCATGAGCGCAATTATCCTACGCATGACATTGAGTTGGCTGCGGTGGTTTTTTCTTTGAAGATCTGGAGACATTACCTGTATGGTGAGAAGTGTACTGTGTATACGAATCACAAGAGTTTGAAGTATCTGATGTCCCAGAAGGAGTTGAATCTTAGGCAGCGACGTTGGGTGGAGTTTCTCAAGGATTATGATTTGACGATTGAGTATCACCCTGGAAAAGCTAATGTTGTAGCGGATGCCTTGAGTAGGAAGGTAGCGGTTGAGTTGAGGGCTATGTTTGCCAGTTTGAGTGTTTCGCGGGATGGTGGTCTTGTGGCTGAGTTGCAAGTGAAACCGTCTTTGGTTCAGTTGATCAAGGAAAAGCAGTTGCTGGATGATTCTTTGGTGCTGCATGTTCAGGATATCGCGGAGGGTAGGCCTTCAGATTTCTGCTTTAATGATGATGGAGTGTTGTGTTTTGGGAGTCGGATAGTAGTGCCCAATGATGTTGAATTGAGGCGTGCTATTCTGACTGAAGGTCATAGTAGTCCTTTTGCTATGCACCCAGGTAGTACTAAGATGTATCGTGATCTTCGTGATGAGTACTATTGGGTGGGTCTGAAGAAGGATGTTGCAGAGTTTGTCAGCAAGTGCATGGTGTGTCAGCGAGTTAAGGCTGAGCATCAGGTTCCTTCATGGTTGTTGCAACCGTTGAGAATCCATGAATGGAAGTGGGAAAGGATTTCCATGGATTTTGTATCTGGTTAACCCTTGTCACCATCGAAGAAGAATTCAGTGTGGGTGATTGTGGATCGCCTGACGAAGTGTTAGCATTTCTTGCCTGTGCATACTACGTATTCTTTGGATAAGCTTGCGGAGCTGTACATTGCTGAGATTGTGCGGCTGCATGGTGTGCCTAAGTCGATTGTGTCGGATAGGGATCCGAGGTTTACATCGCGTTTCTGGCAGTGTTTGCATCAAGCTTTGGGTTCACGGTTGAATTTCAGTACATCTTATCATCCTCAGTCGGATGGTCAGTCCGAGCGTGTTATCCAGATTTTGGAGGATATGTTGAGGTGTTGCGTGATTGAGTTCCAAGGCTCTTGGGAGAAACATTTGCCTTTGGTGGAGTTTGCTTATAACAATAGTTATCAGGCAAGTATTCAAATGGCACCTTATGAAGCATTGTACGGGAGGAAGTGTAGGACTCCTCTTTGTTGGGCTGAAACGGGTCCGAAGTTGGTTTCGATGCCAGCTTTGTTGAAAGGAACCACCGAGAAGGTGAAGCTCATTTGTGAGCGCTTGAAGGCAGCTTCTGATGGGCAAAAGTCTTACGCGGATTTGAAGCGCAAGGAGATTGAGTATGCGGTGGGTGACCGTGTGTTTTTGAAGGTTTCGCCTTGGAAAAAGGTGATGAGGTTTGGCCGTAAGGGTAAGTTGAGCCCTAGGTACATTGGACCATATGAGGTGATTGAGCGTGTGGGTCCTGTTGCGTACAAGTTGAGGTTACCTCAAGAGTTGGAGAAGATTCATGATGTGTTTCATGTTTCTATGCTTCGGAAGTATAGATCGGATCCTTCGCATGTGATGCCTGTGGAGGAACTGGAATTGAATCCGGATTTGACCTATGATGAGGAACCGGTGAAAATTCTGGATTCGGATAGCAAGGTTCTTCGTGGCAAGACCATTGAGTTTGTAAAGGTGTTGTGGAAGCATCGTGGTGTTGAGGAAGCCACGTGGGAACGGAAGGATTACATGCTGAAGCAGTTTCTGTATCTCTTTCCTTCAGGTAAATTTCGAGGACGAAATTTCTTAAGGGGGAGAGAGTTGTAACGCCCCGGTTTTGGGCTTTGGAGTTTTGGGTTCGGACCGGTTCGGTCGGAGTGCGGTTCGTATATATAAAAGTGAA